>OX463231.1:66947479-69859146 GCA_949820135.1 Sylvilagus floridanus
TCCTGGCTTTGGCCTGGCCCAGCCTGTGCTGCTGCGGGCATTTGGAGAGTGAATCGGTGAATAGACGATCTCTCTCTCTCTCTTTCTCTCTCTCTCTTTCTCTCTCTCTCCCTTTCAAATCGATAAAAATAATTAAAAAAAAAAACTTTTAAAATGTAAGAAAAGAAATACATTGTTGATACTTGCAACATCTGGACAGATTTCCAAAATGTTTTTTAAAATTAAAAAAAAAAAAAGATGTGGACAAAAGTTCTTAAATTTGGTCATTTGTAGACAGCTGAGTACCTTGTAAAAAAACTATTGCTTGTCCTCCAAGTCACTGGCTCTCAGCCTTTTTCCACTGTTTCTTTCCTTCCTTATACCTTTTTGAGACATTTTTCTTAATCATCACCCTCATGCAATGTGAAATCCAAGAGACTGTTTGTCTAGCTTTGCTTTTATGTATAAAAAGAGTAAGGTGTTTTGCCACCATTTTCCCAACCTTATTTCTCTACATTGTGACGAGATTGCCATTGTCAGAAACACAGGCTGAAAGTTCTCCCAAGAGTTTCTGCTCCAGGCCCCCACCACGCTGCTCCTGCGCTCACCGCCATGCCCAGAATCAAGCCAGGATCTGCTTACATTCAGCTTTCAACATAAATCAGGGGCTGCTGACACACAGTGAATCTGTCTTCACGTGACAGACGACTGAAAGAGGAAGACTGGGGAAAACGTCAAGCAGAATTTTATAAATAACACTTGTACTGACAGAAGTGAGCCAGGAGAGAAGAAATCGCCAGCCCTGTCTGGAGACTGATTCACTGCCAGAACCACCAAGCCCCAGAACAAAATCCACTCCTCCCCTTGCAGAAGCCCCTGGTCGAAACTGGAAAGGAAATGGCTTCTTAATCAATACTGCTCCAACGTTTTCCTCTTGTTAGTGTGCATGCGTGCATGATGAAGCAATTAGCAATTAAGTTTAATTTGGGTATTAGTTGGTATTTTCCCCTATGGAGAGTTTAGAACCCTGCAAGTATCTTCTGTATTGTTACACTTCCTCAATAATGTGTTCCATTCGATCTAATCTCCAGAAGCAATGTTTTTGTTTATTAAACTTTTATTACTTTGCTAAATCTCTAAAACTGATTGTTTTAGGAAATGACAAAAGCAAACCCTCCAAGACATGATAAATTTACACTTGACATTTAATCAAGAAAATTCAGTGCCCATGTGTGTTTAGAAAGATCATCATATCATGACACAATAAAAATTCTAACCATGAGTAATTAGTGTGCCAATATGCTGATTTTCCTAATGAAGTGATTAAAACATATTTTGAGGAAATTATTGTTGACTGGCTCTTTTTAATAAGTATGATATGTGAGGTTATTATTTTCTCTCATACTGGCCTTTTAAATTGAATTAAACTCTTTGCTGAATCTTGGTAAC
Source organism: Sylvilagus floridanus (assembly GCA_949820135.1). Taxonomy (NCBI): domain Eukaryota; kingdom Metazoa; phylum Chordata; class Mammalia; order Lagomorpha; family Leporidae; genus Sylvilagus; species Sylvilagus floridanus. Next base: position 66,948,908 of record OX463231.1, read on the forward strand.
AACCATATTATTTGGAATTAAGTTTTAAAAAAAGCAATGACAAAGGGTGATTCGGTCATTGCAAGCTATGTCCTTAGGCCACTAAATAACAGAATTCTCTGTACATTCAAAGACTGAGAGAATCCTAAGCCAGAAGCCTGGAATTTCATGATTAAGCAAGATTAAGTCAAACGTTCTGAACTTCTTGAAGCATAAAGTTCTCAGTTTGATCCCCCAGACCCTTGGGCTAGAGTGAGGGAGATGCTGGTATACCCACTGTGAAGTCTACAGTTAACTGGACTCTAAGTATTGATGATGAACAATCCAAAATGATTCAATCCGAGTTGTGAAAAAAGAAAAATGAAGGGGATAAGGAGATGAGCACTCATACCACTGGTAGGGATAGTAATTGCAACCCAGTAAATGGATTTCAAATTGTTGCTTCCTAAAGAAGTAACAATGGATATGCTGAAAGATTTACTCTAAGTGTAATAATTGTAGAATATGTATAATAATTCTCCTAAATATAAGCCTCTATTATTGAGGGAAATGGTCAAATAAACAATGGTATATCCAAATATTTCCATAAGAAAATGCATAACAACTATATAATGCGCTGGCCTGTGGGGCAGTGGGTTAAGCTGGCTACCTTCAATGCTGGCATCCCATGTGAGCACCAGTTCAAGTGCCAGCTACTCCACTTCCCACCCGGTTCCCTATTTTATGCCCCTAGGAAAGCAGCAGCAGATGATCCAAGTACGTGGGCCTCGGCATCCATGTGGGACACCCAGATAGAATTCTAGGTTCCTGACTTCAGCAAGGCCCAGTCCAGCTTTGCAGCCATTTGAGGAATCAGTGAATGGAAGCGCACTCTCTCTCTCAAATAAATAAATAAAGCTTTAAGGAAAGCTACATGAAAATACAACTTTAAGTTAAATAGTCACTAAAAGACAGATACTGTATGATTCCACAAATATGAAGTACCTTGGGGAGTCAAATTTAGATTCAGGAAGTAGAATGGTGCTTGCTGGGACTCAGGGGAGAGAGGACTGGAGAGTCATTGTACAGTTTCAGTTTCATGAAATGAAAGAGTTCTAGAATAAACAAACAAAAACAAAACAAAAAAAGAGTTCTGGTGATTTGTTGCACAACATGTGAATGTGCTTAACAATATTGAGCTATATACTTAAACATGGTTAAGGTGGACAATTTTATGTGTATTTTATCACAATTAAAAGTTCAAACACTTTTAATATCAATTACATCTTCAGGATGACATTATGAGTAGTTTTTTTAAAATTTTATATGTCTGAATTTTCTACAAACTATTTTGTTTTTAGTAAAGAAAATCCTACTTATATGGAAAAAAGAAACCTTATTCCATCTTTATTAAATATTATTTTAATAGTGGATGACTTTATGTGATAGTAAAAGGGATTTGATCATTGTCCCTGAAGCCATGCCCCTACACGGTGCCATTAATATAGATACTAGATGGCTGGCGCCGAGGCTCAATAGGCTAATCCTCCGCCTTGCGGCGCCAGCACACCGGGTTCTAGTCCCAGTCGGGGAGCTGGAGTCTGTCCCAGTTGCCCCTCTTCCAGGCCAGTTCTCTGCTGTGGCCAGGGAGTGCAGTGGAGGATGGCCCAAGTGCTTGGGCCCTGCACCCGCATGGGAGACCAGGAGAGGCACCTGGCTTCTGCCATTGGATCAGCATGGTGCGCTGGCCACAGCGCGTTAGCCGTGGTGGCCATTGGAGGGTGAACCAACGGCAAAAGGAAGACCTTTCTCTCTGTCTCTCTCACTGTCCACTCTTCCTTTCAAAAAAAAAAAAAGAAAGAAAGAAAAAAAGAAAAAAACATATAGATACTAGATACTATCAGGCCCTAGTTCATCTAAGTCAGTCTCTCTCCATCAGCCTAAAGTTTCTTTGCAAATCAAGTGAAGTAGTGGTGCAGCTGACTCCATAGGATCCATAATCACAAGACTCATGAGATCATTTATGTCTTCCATAGGTAACATCTTGTGTTCGATCTTGTGTTTGGTACTGATAGCTCTTTCAGGAACACCTGGACCTAAGCAAAAAGTAATGACCATCTGACTGACTGAAGCCCACCCTAACATTCCCAAAAGAATACAATATCACTGACCAATCAAAGACCCGCACCCAGGTTGAACTTGCACATTTCAACTCCAACTTCAACCTATAAAGATCTGTTACCCTTAACCCCTTGGGGAAATCTAGAAATTGATAGCTGCCCAGTTCCTTGCTCTGAACTTTGCAAAGAAATATCTTCTTCTACCACACTGAGGTCCATAATGAGCTTGCTGTGTTAGGCAAGTGGTCTCAGATTTTGGAAGTCCTCCAACCTCCCTGCTAAACATATTATTCATGCAGAACAGTATCCCTGCCACATGTCCCCATGGTTGCCTACAAAAGATGACCCAATTGGACCCAATTGGATCTTGCCTTCTCCAAGGAAACTTCCCATAAGGCCTCAGTGAAAATTCATTCTCACCCTCATAGCACCTGTAATGACAGTGATAGTGGTAACATCTCCTGTTATTTAGGTGCTTAATCTGTCACAAGCACTAAGATTATGACATTATTTCATTTCCTACTAATGATACATATAAATAGGTGTTATCACCTGCATTACACTGAGGAGCAAACTGAGAAAGAGTAACAAAATACCTTCACTTGTAAAACAGGTTACAATCCAGATCCTTCTGCTCCAGAGCTCAGGCCTCTATGCTGCCTCACATACCTTGCAAACCTATGAAGATTGCTGGGCTGGCTTCCCTTCATTAATGTGGCAGAATGTTCGTCTCATCTTTTTTTTTTTTCTTTCCTTAGAAGTACCCAAAGGCATAGAGAAGAGAAATAGATCTCCTTTCTGCTGGATCACTCCCCAAATGCCCACAAGAACCAGAGCTAGACCAGGCTAAAGCCAAGAGCCTGTAACTCAATTCAAGTGTCCCACATAGATGGAACTGGTCAAAGTACTTGGCCTCACACAGACTGCATTAGCAGGAAGCTAGAATTGGGAGCAGGGCTGGTACTCAAACTCACACTCTCCAGCATTGGATGCAGGCTTCCTAAGAGGTGTTTTAACTGCTGGAAATCAAAGCCAGGTATTCCAGTATGGGATGCAGGTGTCCCAACTGCTAGGCCAGCAGCCCTCTCTAATTTTAAAATTCTGTCTTTAGTAATATCCCAAAGACCTCTGGAGATGACGTCAATGTGGTAAGGAGAGTGGCTTTTCCGTGAGGTGAGGATTAATGACATCTTTCCATTTCCTTGGAGATGCTCAAGATACCAGACAATTCCATCCGCCCTTTCCACTGTGTGTAGGTGCTAGTATCTTATACTTATTAGTCTGGTGGTGAAAACCCATAATGCCTTCCATTTGCCACTAAATCTTTTCTGCTTTCTTCCTAAGTCCAGTCAGGACAAAAGGCAGCACTAAAACTTGCTTTTACTTTGCTTGTGCCTTGTGAATCTACATTGTGTGTGAGGCCTACTTTTCCATAGGAAGAGGGGCCTGATTCTGGTCTCACACATTGAACCCTAACCTTAACCCACAGATTTTGAATTATTCCTCTTGTCCTGGCTTGGACATCCACATTTACATATCATCCACACTTACATGTATTTACTTTATTCTCCATGTGAGCTACAGATTGTATTTACAAGATGATCAGCTTGGGTTGGGACTTCAATCTTTCACCAATGAACAAAACAAAGCTAACTGAAATAGAGTTTTGGATTATAAGTATGGGATTTGGAGTCTTGTCAACCTCAATTAGAATTTTCACTCCATTGTTTTCCAAATCTGTGATACTTGAGAACTTTTTCATCATTCTGAGCCTTAGTTTCTCAATAGGTAAGGTACATATCATACAACCATGTTATTATAATTGTATTTGGAGTACTTAACACAGTGTGTAGCATATAGCAAGTGCTTAACAAATGTCTGCTCTAACAAGCAAATATACCCAGAAAATTAGAAGTGCCAAACTATAAAAAGCTGCTTATATTTAAAGATCTATTCAAGAACAGAAAGACCCTCGGGTGGAGAAATAACTTCCTCTTTGTGTCTACCCGACTAAAGGAGCATGAGGCAGCCCTAAGGAGAGGGGAGTAAGAAGATTCCTGGAGAGAGGCTGGTTTGATAGCTGAGAATCAGAGTGAGCAAACTAAGCCCCCAAACAGGGCTTAACACAAAATGTTTACTACTTTTTATTTCTTTTAACCTAGAAGGACACCAAGGATGATGAATTGGATTGGCCTGGAACATATGTGTGTGTGTGGTAGGCCAAAGTGAACTGAGTACTATTCTGATTGCTTTACATATATTAACACACTCAATCTTCATTAAAAACAGAAAAACAAGGTCTTCTTAATGTGAACATCCTCAAAGAGAAGGAGCTGGAATACAAACCATGAAGTTAGGTATTTGCACCAACAGCCTTGGGCCCTGTGTTATGTGGATTCTTGCCACCAGTGCTTTGCTTTAGTAACTTAAATGCTTCCAAACCTTACTTGTTAAACTGGCCTTATTCAGCAAGCAAAATGAATACCATACTAAGAACTTGGCCTACACTTCAGGAATGCAAATTTAGAGATACAGGTTACTCACCCACACCATGCAGTCCTACTAGAGCCCTCAGTGACTTGCTCTGGTGTCCAAAGACATCCTCTCTGGACATGCAGCTATGACCTGGGAAGACCGCAGGCACAAGGCGATAGTCACAGACCTATTTTCTGCAGGAAGAAGCACAGGAGCCCCTCCTCTCCTGCTCAAATTTTTTATCAGCTGGCAAAAGCTGCATTCATTTTCTCTAGAGGAGAAAAGGAGCTATTGAATTCCAACCTCGATGTCTTTTATATGGAAATGTTGAGGTACTCTGCTTTCTTTGAAAGGTTTCTGGTTACAGTATCTGGATTCCTTTCTCTCAATTACTGAATAACATATGTCTGACCTGCCTTTTTTGTCAAAACCAAAAGCTCTGTTTGCCAGTTCCCACTTATGCAGAAAGTCTAACAGTCCTTTAATTTCAATTGAAAAAAAAAAAAAAAAAGAGGGATACGGATTGCTGTTCATCTCATCTTGAGTGGGCATCCTGGTGCTACAATGTTGGTAACAAAGTCTCACTGTGAAAGAAATCATGTTATTTGAAGCATAAACAATCTGCTGCAGGTGAATTCCTTTGGTGGATTTTTGATTGAGAGAGTAGAGCAGGCCCTGTAGTTAAACCCTGGACCTACTATGTACCAGTACATGATGTTGCACTAGTGTATAACATTGCATGAGATTCAACTATCAAAAATCAATTTCCTCATCTATAAAATGGGGTTTTGATGATGAAGAGATTTTTTTTAAAAAAAAAACACTTCATTTTTCTTTTATTTACTTATTTGAGAAAAAGAGAGAGAGAGAGTTTCCATCTGCTGGTTCACTCCAAATTTCCACAACGGCGGGGAATCAGTCAAGCCAAAGCAGGGAGCCAGGAATTAGTTCAGGATTCTCACATGAGTGGCAGGAATCTAATTACTTGAACCATTACCTATTGCCCTCCAGGGTCTGCAATAGCAGGAAGCTGGAGTCAGGACCCAGGCATCCAACCCAGGCACTCTGATAGAGGACATGGCCATCTTTATTGGTGTCCTTACTGCTGGGCCAACTGCCTGCCCTTATGAAGAGTGCTTTTAACGGATGAAGTTCAAGTGAGGATTTAATATCCTCCGTATACATGGTTTAACATGAGGCCTGGCACATACAGGTGCTTGATATGTATCACTGTTAAGATTAATCATTTGAGAAAAATTACCCCCCCAAAAAAAACTCTAGTTTTATCTCTTTTTTCACTTATATCTACTATAGGTGCTTTGAGATGTTTAATTTACGTTTCCTATTCAGACATCTCTTTTGTTGATAAGGTGTTATAACTTCAGAATTATAGCCGCACTCATTAATGAAACTGTGGTTTGTGGGCTCTGCAGTAATTGCTAAAAAGGACCCTTGGTGACTATAATAATGTAATGAGTTAAATTTTCTGATTCTCTGGGAAAAAATTATTTCTGTGTCTACTGACTCAGATTAAAACTTTCCTGAGATACATATCACTTCATTTTTTTCTTAATACATGCAGTATGCAACAGAACACGGTTTTGAGGCATAATAGATAGATATCTGCCTTGTGAGAGGCATAATAGATAGATATCTGCCTTGTGAGGCAGGAAAGGTCAATAATTGGCCTAGTTATTGGGTATGCAACAGACATTAACAAAGCAAGTACTATATCTTAACAAGAAGCAGGCCCTTACCATCAATAATTAAGCAGCCAGAACCAACTCTTACACTGAACAGATAAGTAAAAACTGTGGTTTTTATTTCTTGGCTTTTTTTGTTTTGTTTTGCTTTGTTTTTTTTTACCAAATTGATTGGCCATCTGAACTGCTGACTAATATTTGCTTCACTGCAATAGTAAAACACACGACCCTGGGAGGAGACATCTTAAGATGCTAATAAAGCATCCAGTGTGTGTCAGAGCTTGTCATCTTAACTGCACCTGCGTAGCAAAGACCCATTCTGAACCTGGTAAAGGACTCTCCCATCACCAAGGGTGGGTGCATCCCTGAGTTGGAAAAACCTGATACAAGAATCTACCTCAGCCCCTGGGCAGTGCAGAAACTCACCAGCCATGTCTGCTCACACCTGCTTGTGGGATGGTTCTCTCCCTCTGCCCATAAATCCTTCCTTCCCACTGACTTCTGTCTGTGTCCTGTCTTTAAATTTATTTCTGCATGAGTGACAAGAACCTGGGCCCCATAGCACTCTAATATCTGTAACAGTTTAAGTCAGATGGATCTGAATTTAAGTCCTTGCCCTACAATCTACCAGTTATGTGACTTCAGGTATGCAGCTGCCCAGACCCTTAGTCTGTTTACCTACAAATAGGAAATAAAAAGTTACAGATTTTTAATCAAAGCTTTAATATTTTAGTACCCTATAATACCTAATTTCAAACATCAGCTTTCACAAAATATTAACAAATGTAAAAGGTTTTAAAGATTATACCCATACCTGGAATTTTCACATTTAAAAATAGTTGTTATTGTAAGTATTTTTTGTGAAGATTCTAAGAAGTCACAAATTTTTATGGGGTTGGTGCTGTGGTATAGTGGGTAAAGCTGCCACCTGCAGTGCCAGCATCCCATATGGGTGCCGGTTCGAGTCCCAGCTCTTCCATTTCTGATCCAGCTCCCTGCTAATGTGCCTGGGAAGGCAGCCACAGGATGGCCCAAGTGCTTAGGTCCCTGCACCCAGGTGGGAGACCCAGAGGAGGCTCCAGGCTCCTGGCTTCGGACCTGTCCAGCTCCAGAGATTGTGATCATTTGGGAAGTGAACCAGCCAATGGAAAAATCTCTCTTTTTGTCTCTTCTTGCTTCTCTCTCTCATAACTTTGCCTTTCAAATAAATATATAGATGTTTTTAAATAGTTCTTATTATAAAATGAGGATGACAGCAGAAGGACATGTCATTTTTTGGATCACGATCAAGTTTTCTTAATAATGGGGTAAGAGACCCAGCACCCACGGCTGGAGATGTCTCACAGACAAGCTCACAGCAAACATCATTGAAGAGGGAGTTGGAATGGGCCTGCAGCCACTGTGTTGAGTTTCAAGGGACTTCTATTCTTCTTGCCTCCTCTCTGACCTCCTTGGACTGAATCATTCATAAGCAAGATTTCCAGCATTCTCCTTTCCGGATGGGCAAATCATTGCCTTCGCCTGTGTCTGCCTTTGAACCTCAGAAAGACAGATTCTTTCCCCTGCTACTTATAATTGGGAACTGCATTCCTATTCACTTGCTTCCTCCAGAATGGCTTTGTTATTGTGGAACCTCATTAGTAATCCCAACTCTCTCACAGAAAGAATTCAGTTCTTCACTGAAGATCTCAGTTTGCAGGGATGTGTCTAAGTTTCAGCCCCCGGAATAGGTGTCGAAAAGAATGAGGCTTGAGCCTTCAGAAGCGAGGACAGCAGAAGTATCTTCCAAGGTGAGCTCCTTCTGCACAGTGTGTGATTGGTGCTACCACTGTTTCTCCCTTGGCCAACCAGGCCCCAAGGGTGAATCGTGAAAAGCATTGCTGGCAGTATGCAACTGGAAAGAGCTGATCTAACATAACTGGAACACTTGGATGTGGGTGATTTGAGCTGGAGAATACCACTGAATGAGCATGACCCTGGAGCAACCATCCGCCAGGAGAATAGAGGCACGTGGGACACAGAGCCAGATGTGCTGGGCAGTTCTTCAGACCAGCTGCACCAGTCGGTAGCCCTGAGTGTGACCCAGGCCCCTTCTCTTCGTGGCTCTGCAGTGTAGCTTCTCTTAACAGCGCAGACTTGCAGAAAGACAGAATGGGAAATTGGAAATAGGCAGCAAAGAAGAGGTAAGGTGAGGGGAACAGAGTCATTGACGTGTTAGAAAAGCAGAGTGAGGGCAAAGGCAAGTCAGTCGGGCACACAGCAGAGATTCTATGGGTGAGATCAATGTGTAGGGGGTCACAGAATCATGGGCCCCTACACCTTGCCTCCCCACCCCACCCCCACTGCTGGGCTTTGCCATCAATATTAGAACCTGGCTCTGCTTCTGGTACAGGGCTGCTGCTGCTGCTTTCCTGTTGATAAAAGTAGAGTGCATGGAGAAACATGTGTTCACTAGTATTCCAATGAGCTTGCATTCAGTAAAAGCTTGTATTTATTTCTTTCTTTTCAAGTTGGGGAGCAAACTAATGTACTCATATAGGAACAAGTGCATCCTTTCAAGGATCAGTCATGTGTTCAATTTAAAATAATTGAAGAAAATAACACCTTGCAATGGAGAGTGCAAGGAGCACAAAGACAGACACAGACCAGGAGAGGGCTGGGAAGGGAGAATACTGAGCTTCAGGTTCCTCACCACTACATCTGGAGCTTGAGATGTGGCTGTGACCTTGCTTCAAATGAAGCTGATAAGATCAAAAGGAATAACTTAATTTTAGATGATTTTGTTTTGCTTTTATTTCAAAAATGAAATCTAGATGTTTTAGTTCTAGCGAGAAATGAAGGGGGCATAATATGGCTTAGAAAACATCTGAAAGTGAAAGGATAAGATTTCAAGTGTAAATATTCTGAATAAGAAAGAATAATTTGGGCAAAAACATGAAAAAATGAAATGAGAAAATAAGTATTATATCAGAATATAATATCAGAAGAGGGATATTTCCCAACCTTCCTTTCATGTACCCCAAAAAGCTGGAATGTATAAGATATTAGGCTCACTATAGCAGTGATTTCATTAAAGATGAAAAAGCTAAGATAAATAAGTAAGCAAAGAAAGAAAGAGGGTGGGGAGAGAGAGGAAGGAAGGAAGGAAGGAGGGAGGAAGGGAAGGAAGGAAGGAAGGAAGGAAGGAAGGAAGGAAGGAAGAAGGAAGAATGAAGGAGGTATGGACAGACTGCTTGGGTTATCATATGCCATCATATTTAATCAACACTATTTATTCCATAAGATAAATAGGAAAGCAAAAACGCTGAACATCATTTTATCCCATTGAAAACATGACTATGAGCAAAGAAAATGGATAATCTTGGGTCAATGATCTTTTTCCTATGACAAAAATTAATGTCAAATAATCAATATGTCAGCACACATTATTTGATTTTTCTTATAAACAATCCATTTGGTAATTAAGATAGGAAAAACACCCAAATGACTTTTTTCTTTGGAAAGCTACATGTGATTACTTTTCCAGGTTTATTGCAGTACAATTTAGAGACAATAAAATCAACTCATCTTCAGAGTACAGCTTGATGACTTTTAGCAAATGCATATATATACATACTCAGTACTACAATCAAAATGTGGAAAATTTCCATTGTCCCAAAATATTTCTTCCTGCCCCTTCCTCTTTAATAATTCCTCCTCCCCACTCCCAGCCAGCAAACAGAACAGATCTAGCTATCATTTTTTCTTTTAAATAGAATCACAGTGTAAGTAGTCTTTTGTAGCTGGTGTATTTCTTTTAGGTGCTGTTTATGAGACCATACATGTTGCATGTATCACTGGATTACTCCTTTTCATTGCTTAGTCTTCCATTGAATGGATATACTTACCATATTCCGTTGAACTATTTACTAGTTGCTAGACATTGCATTGTTACCAGTTCAGAGCTAAAAAGAATAATGATGGTATTACTTGTACATTAATGCACAAGTCTCTGGGGCCGACGTTGTGGCATAAAAGGTTAGGCCATTGCCTGTGATGCCAGTATCTTATACGGGCGCTGGTTGGAGACCTGGCTGCTCCATTTCCAATCCAGCTCCCTGCTAGTGTGCCTAGAAAGCATCAGAAGATGAACCAAGTGCTTGGGCATCTGCACCCATATGGGAGATCTGGAAGAAGGGCTGGACTCCTGGCTTCAGCCTGGTACAGCCCTGGCCATTGCAGCCATTTGGAGAGTGAACCAGCGGATAGAAGATTCTCTCTCTGTGTGTCTGTCTGTCTCTCTCTCTCCTTTCTCTCTTCGTAACTCTGTCTTTCAATAAGTAAAAAATAAACCTTAAAAAAAGTTTAAAAAATGTACAAGTCTGTGTATAGACATCTGCTTTCATCTCTCTTATGTAGAAATGGCTATATTGAATGATGGTACATGTTTAACATTTAAGAAACTGCCAAGCTTTCCTAAAAGGCTATACCATTTGGTATTATCGGATTGATATAATTCAGCATATTTAATTGTATAGATCTCCCTTCTGTTGCTGTAAACACAATTCTGGTTTTAAGCTTTGATCTATATTCTGCAGGTTTCTGAGCATCTGCTTCTCGGTTACACACACACACACACACTCACACACACTCACTCACGCACTCAGAGCCAAGCAATATCCCTTGAGCGTATATCTGACCTTGATTTGGGGTCTCAGTCAGGCTGAGCGGTAGAGAAACAACAATCTATGGGACTCAGCCAATGTGTATAATTGACTATTTTCACTTATGTGATTAGCTTCCTTTTCAAAGACAGCCCTAGAGCAGAGAATAAAATCTCCTCTGGACAAACAAACAACCCTCCCCGAACAAGCTGCGTGCAAATGGAAGATGACCTGAAGCAACATGGTTTTGAGTGACCTTTAAAAAGATACCAGAGGAGGAGTTATCTTTGCCAGCAGAGAAAAAAAAAAAACAACAACAAAAGAATCTTCCTGCAGGAGAGAAATATATACTAAACACACATTTCACTGGTTTAAGAAAACGCCTGCATAATTTGATTGTCAGCCTCTCAGCAAAAGCCTTGCTTCTAAGGCTCCTTGGGGAGACAGGAAAATGAATGTTGTATTGGCAAACAATCCTTCTCTATCACTGAGCAGAGAAACTGTTCCTTGTGTTTTGAGAAATATTTATTGCTTTCTATAATATTAGTAAATATAATAGTTTCAACCATACTTCTTTGTGTTAACTGGCTCCCTTATACTAAGAAAGCTTTCAGCTAGAGAAAAAGGATAAAAAGGGGGAGAAACCTGCAAATTTGTAAGACCTTTCCAAAACTTTTTTTCTGTTGACTCAATCTGCAAAGTTGATTTATTTTGACATAAAATAGAGAACTATATAAGAACAACAGAAGACGAGAAATGTTCAAGGCATTAGCAAAATTGATACCCTCTCTCATTCTCTTATCTCACCCTGAGCCTGAGCTTTATTCCTGGTTCTCTCCAAAAGCAAAATCTATCCCATTCACAGACAAGTGTCCACTTAGCCACTAGCAATTGATGCTAATAAAATTATTTTTTTATTAAGGAGATTTAGGATTATGCTAAGTTTCAGTTCTTATCCAGGAACAAGAAGATGCCTGGCTTTTCTTATTTAATATTTTTAAAAAGTGGTTAAATTAATTAGAGAGACAGTGTTGAACAGCAGTATCACATTAGACTAGACCACAATAAAGAATACTACCTTGAAAAATGCCATTGGTGTATGTTTTAGGGGTGGTGGCTGGTTGTTCCTCTCACCTAAATGCTTGAGGCCACTCTCTTTTTGTCAACAGGGATGACAGAACATCCATCACTGTAACAAGTGCTTGGAGCTGTCTGTGAATGGGATAGATTTGGCTTGACCCAGCTCCACTCCTGGTGAGTAGCTCTTATAACCATATTGGGTATCTGCAGAACTGAATTATGATTTCCTTGAAATTACTGACAAATAAACCAAGCTTGTTTTAATTTCAAATCATATTGTATGTGTTAGAACTAGAAAATTTTCTGAATTCAGATCATTTTCAGAAACTGTACATTGGGGAACTTGCTCCTCCCTTGGCTATCTACTCCCAGAATGCACCCTGTGTTAGCTGCTGTGGCCTTACTACTGCTCCTTGACTCACCATACTCCAGCACCAGCCCCAGATCTGGAGTGTTGAACCAAGTGGGACGCTTGACTAAGGGAAGTTAATCCCATGGCTGAGCAGTAACTATGTGATTCCCTCTCTGGAGAAGCTGGACCAAGAGGCAAAACGACTATTGCCAAGAGGTTTGAGGATTATGTACTAAAATCTCAAGTCAGAGGCAAGGCCAGACTTGGGACCATGGAAGTCAGCTGCTCATGCACTGAGAATATTGGAGATTACAAACTATGAGTAAGCAGAGGAAGTTCATCTACAGAAAGTTAAATAAGCAACTAGAGCAAAGATGAGCGATCAAATGAGGATGAAAAGTGAAAAAACATAACATAGAATTTATCTGGTCCTGATTCTGTAATTCTCCATTACAATTGGCATGAGGCTCTGCTATACTTTATAAAGTGTCTTCAAAAAGTATATGGCGAGTGTGTATTATGAAAAAAACTATGCATGGACTTCAAAACTTTTCGACCCAAAATAAACTTATCTTTTAACTATAGTTTTTCCATGGCCTTTTTGAAGTTTCTTTCTAAGTCCATATTAGCAGGATAAAGATGACTTGAGGATTATTCACATTCTGATGACATAGGATCAATCACAATTGTTAAAAATTCATCATAACTCAGCTTATTTTTTTCTCTCCACTTTTTTTTTCCTCTCCAAAATGTCATCTTACATTTTAAGGGGGTAAGAAAGTCCCTTCCCTGCTTGTATTTCCTATGTTCAATTTTAATGGAAAGAAGTTGCACAAATATTACTTCTTAGAAAGTCCAGTTCCATGCTATTCACAAAGCCTCCAAGTTCTGAGTTGTGGTTACTTGCTGTGGAGGCAATTAACCATGGGTCTCCCACGTGCCTGCATCTCTGGGGAGACATTCACTTTGCTTTGTTCTGTATCATCTTTTCAAGGGTTTTTGTATAATGGACGCTCTTGGAAAACAGAGATGGTGTCTCTCTCAGGAAGAAAGAGCAGACTACGTACTGTCGAGTATAATAAAGATAATGTCTCTCTCTGGAGAAAAGGTAGACATACTTATTACTCATTAAAAACATTCCAGTTCCCTAATTGAGAGTCTCTCTCTTAAAGCACAATCTGTTTAATGTACAGGTATGATCTGGCCTTCTCTGCATTACCCTGTGGAAACTCAGACTCAGAGGATGAATATAAATAATGCTGCTACTTTGGCCTCTGCTGTTGATGTAAGCCATACCCTGTCTTTTTTCTCTGATCCAGGCTGGAGTCTTTTGTCTTCTTCCAGCATCCATAAAACTAGAGCAGGCTAACTTGCTAGTAGGATAAAATCTCAGACTCTTCATAATTCTTGACACGTTTTTCCCCTCTAGCTTACATCTTCTGTCCTGGGAAAGAAATAAAACCAGCCCTTTTACCAGCTCTCTCTACCTTCCCACTGGTTATTTTCCAGTTCCTAAGAACTAGGGGAATGGACAGTGGGAGAATGAAGAGGTAAAAGAAAATAAAGTTCCTGCCTGAAGCTGCCAGAAGCTGATCTTTACCCCTCTGGAGTCTGGAAGATGCTTGCATTATTTCCATGGTCTCTTTCGAGAATGCAGCACTAGACGTTTCTTCCTGAAGCTCCCCTGATGAATGCATCTCTCGATAGGGTGACATCATTATTCCTTTCCTAGCTCTGATGGATCCTGCGCCCACCTTTAGTTTCTGCCTGCTGCAATCCATCTCGTATTCCGATGGCTCTAGAACAAAGTCTGATCCAACTTCACACTGTCTCTCTATTGCATATGACCAACCTCTAATCCTCACGAGGTACCTACACATTTTTTGCCCTGGCAAATCTGAAATATGAAGGTGAACTCCAAAGCAACATCCTCTCATTCTGCTCGGGCAGGAGTCAGACACCAATGCTTAAAGTCTTCCACCTGCCTCTCAGATAATCCTGTGGATAACCCTCTCCTAGGCTTGAAGACGGGATCAAAAACCATCTACCCCTGCCCTTTTAAGCCACCAGAGGGACAGACAAAGCACACAAGAAAAGTCAAAGAAATTTTTTCACAAAATCTGGCTTCTTAATCCTTAATACTTTAACCCTTAATATCTGCTGGTATTTGGAATTTCCATGTCAATATACAAACCATAATGCATCCTTTCACCTAAATTAATATGTCTAGCACTGGCTTTGCAATACTCTTTTCCAGTTTCCATGACTTGGCTATAATCAGTCTCCAGATCTGTATGTAAATTTCAAAGAAGAATCAACACCAAAGCTTTGTAAATTCTTTGACAAAGTATGAGAGAAGAAAATATTTCCCAACTCATTCTATGAGTCCAGGACTACCCTGATACCTAACCAAAGGTAGCACAAGGGACAAAAACCAACAGACTGGGGCCGGTGCTGTGGTGTAAAGCCACTGCCTACAGTGCTCACATCCCATTTGGGCACTGATTCAAGTCCTGGCTGCTCCACTTCCGGTCCAGCTCTCTGCTGTGGCCTGGGAAGGCAGTAAGAGGATGGCCCAGGTTCTTGGGCCCCTGAGAGACCTGGAAGAGGCTCCTGGCTCTGGCTTCGGATCGGCACAGCTCCAGCTGTTGCAGCCAATTGGGGAGTGAACCAGTGGACAGAAGACCTCTCTCTCTCTCTCTCTCTCTTTCTGCCTCTCCTTCTCTCTCCGAGTAACTCTTTCAAATAAATAAATAAATAAATAATTTTTTAAAAAAAGCCAACAGACCAATACTCCCTGTTAATATGGATATAAATTGCTAAAGAACACACTGGCACACTGAATCCAACAACATACCAATTCTACACTGTGACTATACTAAGTACATCTTTTTATTCTGATATTTTGATGTCTAGAGCGATGGTGACTACAGAGACTCCTCCATCCTATTGCTAATGAATTCTCAGAGATAAATCTAACAAAAAAAGAAGGACTTCACCAAAATTTAGAGCTTTGTGTTCCAAAAGGACTCAATTAAGAAAGAAAAAAGATAATTCAAAGTATAGGAGAAAATATTCGCCAACCTTTATCTGATAAGAGTCTAGTATCCAGAATATATCAAGAACATTTTACAATAATAAAAAGGAAATAATTCAATTTAAAGCTAGGCAAAGTATTTGAATAAATATTTCCCCAAGGAAGCTATACAAATGGTTAATAAGAACTGAAAAGTTGTTAAACATTATTAGTCATTAAGAAAATACTAATTAAAACTCCAGTGAGACAGTACTAGTTTGGTTATAATTAAAAAAAAAAAGACCATAATGTATGAGTATGTGTTGGTGAGAATATACAGAAATTAGAGTTCCCATGCATGGCTGATCAGAATTTGAAATGCTGTAGCCATGTTGTAGAAACAGATGGTTTCTCAAATAGTTACATGTACAATTACCTATGTGTATACTACAGAGAATTGAAGGGCTTAGTATTAAAGATATGCTCACTTGGAGAATGAACTAGAGAGATTTCCATATTTTTCTAAGGGTTAGTAAGTTTTTTTTTTAACAGACACCAAAGTTACATATTCTTTTTATTTGTCTTTTCAAGAACAACAACAACAAAAAATCGCTACTTGCTTCATTGATCTTTTGTATTATTTTCTTAATCTCTATTTCATTTACTTTTGGCCTAATATTTGTTATGCATTTCCTTTTGCTAATTTTTTTTTACTTTTTAATTCCTTGGGTTGCACTGTTTGATTGTTCACCTGAAATCCTTATTTCATTCATTCATTCATTCATTCTCTCTCTTTTTTAAACATAGACTTATTTCCATGTACTCCCTTCTTCATGTTGATTTTACTATATCTCATAGATTTTGTTGTTGTAGTTCTGGTTTTATTTGTTTCCTTTTTGAAAACTTTTAATTTCCATTTTTATCTTTTCCTTGACCCATTGTCATTCAGAATTATGTTTTTAATTCTCATGTATTTGTATAATTTCTAATATTCTCCATCTTGGTTTGTGATTTACTTCATTGTGGTCCAATATGATATATGATATGATTTTCATTTTTTCTTAAATTTTTGACACTTGCTTTGTGGCCTAACATGTGGAATGGCTTAACATTTTACTATCCTGAGAATTTTCCACATGGTTGCTAATGAGAAAAATGTGTACTCTGCAGCTGATGGAGTAAATGATCTGTAAATGACTGTTACATCTACTTGGTGTACAGTAATGTTTAACTGCAATGTTTCTTTATTGACTTCTTGTCTGAATAATCCATCCATTTGTGGAAGTGGATTGTTTAAGTCCCCAACTATTATTGTATTGGAGTCTATCTCTTCCTTAAGCTTCCTGGAGCTGAGTGTCCATATCTTTCCCAAGTTTTGAAAAGTTTCCAGCTGTTACAACTTTGACTAGGTTTTTTTTTTATTCTTTGACAATGCAAATATTTGCTCACTCAATGGTGTTCCATAAGTTTCACAGTCTTGCTCCATTCCTTTCTTTCCTTTGTTTCCTTCTATTTTTTATAAGTTATTCAAGCTCAGAAATTCTTTCTTCTGATTGACCTAGTCTGCTGTTGAGGATCTCAATTGTATTTTTTATTTTGTTTATTGAGTATTTCAGTTCCAATATTTCTCTTCGTTTTTTTTTTATTATTTTGATGTCTCTGAATTCATCATTCAGATCATGAATTGTTTTCCTCATTTCCATGAATTATCTGTTTGTATATTTATGTATCTTGATGAGTTTCCTTAACATTTCATTTTTTATTCTTTTTCCACAATTTGTAACTTCTCTTTGGAGCACATTTCTAGAGTTACCATATTCCTAAGGAGGCACTATATTACCTTGCTTTCTCATGCATCTTGTATCCCTACACTGATAGCTGCACGTCTGGCAGAATGACTCCTGCCACTTTTTGTAAGGTGACTTGCATTGCAAAATACTTTCTCCTGGAGATGCATTCTGAAGTACTAGTTTGGTAGGCTGCCTTGGGTTTGGTTTCAGTGCATGTGCAGAGAGCCCACTGATTTCCACAGGTAGTGTGGTGGCAGGGGTGTTCTGGCTGGCCCTTACAGGCCTAGTATAGCTGATATGGTTGTATAGGTGGGACCCTCATCAGTTTCTGAAGGCCATTGTAGGGGGAGGGTTGCTTTTGTGGGCCCAGAAGGATGCAGCTCTATGTACCCATTAGGAGACAGCAGGTGCCTATCAGTGTGTGAACATCACATTGGGACTGGGCCACACTGGTGGGCCCCAACAGGTTAAGCATCTGCGTCGAGGGGTGGCACACGTGCCTCTGCAAAGTCTTGGAGGAACCAGCTTGTTCTAGGGAGAAGGGTGACTTCCCCATTGTATTCTAGGGATTTAGGAGGATGAACAGGGCCATCTGGCTGACTCCCAGTGGCTTCTGCTGCCTGAGGTACTCATGCTGCCTTGCTGCTTCCCTGGACTGTGGGAGAGTTGTGAAACCACTTGGCAACTTTGCAGCATTATGATTGGGTGATCAGGGCCACCCCAATTTCTGCAGCACAGGGTCAGTTGAGCTGCTGGGTACAGCCATCTGGCTGTTTCACAGGACCCCAGATGGACAGGATCTCAAGATAGAACTTTGCATCAGGAGCCTGGGTTCAACTCGGGAAACTGGGTCATAAAAGACATAGGCGGCAACTGCTTATCCTGTTTCTCAGATTGGTCACTCTCTAGGAGAAGGTAGCTGCCATCCTGTGAGCAGCCTCCTAAACAGGCCCTCATGGTGAGGAACGGAAGCTGCTGCCACAGCCACCCCTGTACATGAGTGGGTGATAGCACTGTTCTAAGAGCTTTGCATCTAGTGGTTTATTTAATTCTCTACCCCTTTGAAGTGGGTTTTATGATCTCCATTTTATGGAGGAAGAATCTGAGTCACTGAAAATTGACAATACTCTTTTTCAAGATCACATAGGTTGTAAAAAGTGGTGCTGGGATTGAGAACAAATGTTATTGGCTCTTAATGTCCATGCTGGTAATTACAAATGTTATTAGGTTATTTAAGGCATTGGGAGTAGTGGAAAATGGATATCAGCAAATTTGACATATCATGAAATGATGGGACCTTCCTCACACCTCTAATTCCAATAAAACAGTCAAAATTTGAATTCAAAAAGCAATTGAAGAATAATTGACTTTGAAAATCACTGATGCCAATAAATCTACTAAGCACATTCAATTCTTCCTGGCAAACTGTTTTATGTCTAGACTAAAATAGTGCTACCCCCATAGGCCCAAGAGATCATAATATCTAAATCAAATGGGAATAGAAATGAGAAGCAAATATTTGATCTATAGTGGTCTTTCTGAGACTTCTAAGGGTCAAGACATTGGCCATAGCAGAATAAAGAAGCCATATATACCCCTTGATTCAAAAGTTTTGAGAGTGCTTTGCATTTGCACACAGACACTAACTGCAAAAATACATAAATCCATGCTGCTTCAGTCTGGATGGAGGCCAGCAGTGTCACATGTCAGGAACTGCACACAAACTGGTCGGGTCTCTTTTCAGAGCTACTCTTCAAATTACGTTATACATTGAAGCCTACTTTGCTAACAAAGTATTTGCCAAATGAGCGTCTCTGAATACTAAATGCTGATTTTACAAAATCCCCCTCAATTAGAATCCTTTTGTGGAAGGCAAATTATGCCAAGGAAGCAAGCATTTGATTATTAGAGACTCGCTGGAACAAACCGTGCCAGTAGTCATTGCTATTTCATAAACTGCTTTAAAAATAGTCCTGGAATAACATGCTAGGTTTTTTTTTCTATGAAAATACATCAAGGCAAAAGAAGGTCATTAAGGTACCTCCACGCAAAACAGGCATGAGAGAAATGAGAGAAAAAAGGAGGCAGAAGACCTATTGGGCATGGCGTCTTCTCTGCTCAATTTTGTAACTCTGGAGAATCTTGCACAAGAGTCAACAAAACAAGGAAGGCATAGAACCTTCTTCTGAAGCAGCCTCTGATGCAGCGACTGATATGTAATGCCCAGCATCTTTGAATGAATGAATTCACAAATGGCGGTTCGACTGTGTCTTGTACCCTCTGCCCTCTATCTTCTTACAAGGCTGCCACACTGGTTTGTTTCTGCCTATCTTGTTCCTGCAATGGTCCTGCCTCCAATTTCTCCCCAGGTCTCCATTCCTATTACATTTCATAAAGCACCTTCTTGGATCACCCGAAGCAAAAGAACTCCTGCTCCAAACTCATCCTTTTTCCTTTTACCTTCTTCTATTCCCTTTAGCAGGCATCACTCTATGGTCTTCTTTGTTCATTTTTTACTGGTCTATTTCCTGTCTCCCTCTGGCAGAAGGTTGCCTCTGTGAGAGCAGAAGAACCCTGCCTGGTTGAGTCACTGCTATTTCCTTGTGTGTAGATTCAGAGTCATGCCTGGCCCATCACAGAGGATTCCCCACAGGCACAGTATTTGTTGAATGAATGGGAGATGACTACAAATGCACAATCTAGCTACAGTTGGATACTTTCAGTGGATTTTTGTTTCAGAAGTCTTCCATATTTATTTATTTATTGGAGAGACTGAGAGAGAGAGAGAGAGGAGAGAGGAGAGAAAGAGAGAGAGAGAGAGAGAGAGAGAGAGCGAGCATGTGCTCCCATCTGCTGGTTCACTCCCCAAATGCCAGCCACATCTGGAACTGAGCCAGGCTGAAGTCAGAAGCCAAGAACTCAACCTTGGAATCAATGACTTGAGCCATCACTTGCTACCCAGGGTCCACACTGGCAGGCAGCTAAAGACAGGATCCAGAGCCAGGTTTTGAACACAGGAACTCCAATATGGGACATGGACATCTTAGCCACTAGCCCAAACACCAGTTCAAACTTCTTCATTTTCAGAAGGTTATTAGATGTTACATCATGCTGAGTGTTTCCACTTGATTCACAATTCCACAAGGTCAACAGAGGCTTACTCCCTGCCCCATCTGGGTCAAGGTTCAAAAACCAGAAAAAAAGATGCCAGTTTTATTTCCCTGGTGTATCTAGTTCATTCATGCTGTGGACAAGCCACTTAGACATCTCATTACTTTCATTTCCTCTTCTCAACTATAGGACTAATGTGGCTGTTATGAGAATTAATGAGACAATGTTTCTAACATGCTGATAGGTGTCATATAAATTTTTTTAAAACCTAATTAAAATGCTATTTCCTTCTCTCCTTTTTCTGTTTCCAACTCAGGGCCCATGACTTCATCTCCTTCCTCCCACAAATTATAGAAAATCACTACTGTTGTGTAAACGCAGTTTAAGTGGGCCTTTGAGTTACATGTCTGCTTTATAAAGCACAGCTCTCCCCTCTTACGGCACTGAATCAGAATGGCAGTGATGTGTCTGTAAACATGCGGATGGCATTGGCTCACATAGCCTTACAGTGTCATTAACAGTGGGAATCCAAGGACCTCGGGCACACCCTGTCCTGCAGGCTCAGTAGAGTCTCATCGTTAAAAGTGCAATTAAACCAGCATGCATGATGACTTTGCTCTCATCATTATTTTTATCATTTGGGGAATCATCCAAGACTTTCATAAAAATATTTTTAAGTGTATCTGCTGAAGCATGCCTCCATGGATTTTACACTCTGTGCTCTCTGCTGCCTCCATGTCGCTTTGCCAACTTATCAGGGCAAGGAAGGCTGCCTGCCTAAGGGTTTACAATTTGCTGAAATTCTGATAACCTCTATGGTAACTACCCACAGGAGCTTCGTGCAGAACAGGCATTCACTTCTCACAAGTGGGACTGACAACAAAACAGCTGCAATAACTTTTGTACAACACCGGTGAGAAAGCTGATAGAAACATTGAATGCCGGCACCTGTAAGGTCTTGGGCAGTTGATGGATAGCAGGAGCAAACTTACACCATGCTTCAGAGGAAAAAGGACAGAGTCGTTTGTCGGCCAGTGTCCTAGAACCTGGTGTGGGAATGGAAAACACCTCCCCTGGTCTTTAGCACCTGTACATCAAGATCTTAGTTTCCCAAACATACCAGGTACCTTCCTGACTCAGAGACTTCACATTTGTTTATTCTTTCTGTGTAGAAGTCACTTCTAAATCTTTAAAAACCCATCTGATCACCCAGACTAAATCCATGAATCACTTAGGAAGTTTTAACTGTGAACAACAGAATACACAATGAGGAATGTCTGTAACTATAAGAATTTATTTTTCTCTCACTTGATAATAACAATCAAGCAAGTGTGCAGTTCTGTGTTGACTCAGGGCTTCACAGCCATGTTAGAGGCCTGGGTGAGCTTGCTGCTCTTTTATGATCACAAGAAGGCTGCCACAGCTCCAAGCATGATGTCCTCACGTAACAATATCAAAAGTAGGAGAATCTCTCTTTTTATTAGGAGGAAAATGCTTCTGAAAAGTATCCCTATACCCGGAAGGATTTTACTCAAACAGAACTGAGCAGGATTTAGTCCCATGTCCACACCCCATGTGCTGGGAAAGCAGGAGTATGGGAGTTTCAGTCTCTAAATGAGGTGAATTGTTGGTAGGAGACAGGCTGTGAGCAAGCAGTGAACAACGCCCACCACAACAGTTTCTTCCTTGCCTATGTTTTCCCAGCACCCTGTACTTTCTGCTGTACCTCTTGTAACAGGTCTTTATGTAGTTCTCCCACTCCCCACAACAAAAATGTAATTTCCTCAAGGACAGAGGCTAAGTCTTACTTGTTTATCATTATTCTCCTGTTGTCCAGCCCAGTGCTTCAGCCCAGGCCCAGCCACAAAATCTATGGGACTCAAAATAATGTGGGGTTCCTTGTTCAAATAGCAGGGGAGTGCTATTAAAATTACTGAAATATATGGGGCCGGCACAGTGGCATTGCGAGTTAAGCCACCGCTTGCAGTGCTGGCATCCCATATGGGTGCCAGTTCTAGTCCTGGCTGCTCCACTTCCAATCCAGCTCTCTGCTATGGCCTGGTAAATTGCAACAGCAGTTGAAGATGGCCTAAGTTCTTGGACCCCTGCACCTGCGTGGGAAACCCAGAAGAAGTTCCTGGCTCCTGGCTTCGGATCGATGCAGCTCCGGCCATTGTGGCCAATTGGGGAGTGAACCAGAGGATGGTAGACCTCTCTCTCTCTGACTTTCCAATAAGTAAATAAATAAATCTTTAAAAATTACGGAAATATAAAGTGTTTCCTACCTTCTCTCTTTTTCAACTTATGATATTTTTATTTGCTACTATATTGTTCTAAGAAAAATTTAAACTGTAAATAATTGACATGATTGTTTACCTCGCACTTTATTTTGTATACGCCAGCCTTAAAAGCAAATTTAAGTGTATTTAATTCATGTGGAATCATCAAATTATAGTTTGAATTTTGCCACTCACATATGAATATGTATATTCTTACCAGGATGGTAGAAATGATACATACAACTAGTTCATCTTTTAAAGATTTATTTATTTGAAAAGGAGAGAGGGAAAGGGAGAGGGAGGAAGAGAGAGAGAGAGATCTTTCATCCACTGGTTCACTCCCTAAGTGGCCACAACAGCCAGGGCTGGACCAGGCTGAAGCCAGGAGCCAGGAATTCCATCCAGGTCTCCAATGTGTCCAATGTGCATAGAAGGGAATCAACTACTTGATTCATCATCCACTGGCACAACAGGGAACTGGCTTGTAAGAAGAGCAGCTGGAACTTAAACCAGCACACTGATGTGGGATGTGGGATGTGGGATGTGGGATGTGGGATGTGGGATGTGGGATGTGGGATGTGGGATGTGGGATGTGGAATGTAGGTGAAACAAGTGGTAGCTTAACTCACTGCACCACAATGCCTGCCCTTTTAGTTCATTGCTTCATATATGCACTTCCTAGCAATGCTATTTCTTCTCATTTTACTAATTAGTACTGAACAGTTGAAAGGGGGGAAAAACTCATTGTCATCATTTGCCATGTAACAAAACTAACAAAGGATATGTTTTCTTAGAACGTCTAACAAAGTTTTGATTTGAAGGGGAAAAAAGTGTGTCATATGGAACTGTCACTCCCCCTGAATACTTAATCCTAAGCTGAATGGGCTCCATTGCTACCCAGTTTGAGTCTCACTGAGTTCTCATGCATTTGTACTCATGGGCATGGAAATGGAGCAGCGGGGAATGAGGTGGACACACACACATGCTGTTCATATCTCCTCTGCCCAGGCACATGAACATTGTGCCATTGGACTTCACCTACAAAAATGGCTCGATGTCAAGTTATGAAGAACTCCAAGATGTGACAGCACCTTGCCTGCCATCTCTCTGCTCACCTGAACAATCTTATGAAGGGACCCTTTCATCATGGGATACAGAAGGAGGCAGAAAGGGAGCCTTCTTCTCACCCATCATGCAATGCATGTGCACGGGAAACCTGGCACTAAATCATACATAGATGACCCATGCCATGGTTTCCTCCTTCACTGCGGTCTAATGAATGCCAGCTCTCAACAGAAGGTTTGTAAAAAAAAAAAAAAAAACAAAGAAGAAAGAAAATAAAAGAAAACAATAAAAGGAATAAAAGGAAAAAGAAAGAAAACAAAAGAAAAGAAAAAGAAAATAGGGGGCAATAACAAAGTATTAAACCAAGCATGGGGCCCTTCTGAGCATAGAACCTTCTATGATTACACAAGTCACACGTCCATGAAGCTGGGTTTGTTTGAACCCCTCTAGGTACTCAATACATAGCAATATGAATAAATGAATATGTTTCTTTGGTCTCTTTTCTGATAACTTCCATATGTTTCTGACACTTCCTCAGAATGAAATGCTCAGGTTATTAAAGCCTTTTGCAAATCATTATACTAAGTTCTGATGGAAAGCATACACAATCTTAGCAGTTTAAGAATCCAGAGATGACCTGGAGGAAGGGTGAAATGTTGGAAGAGTGGACCAAAGAGAATGTCTCTGGCCCTCAGGAATCAACAGTCTAAAATACAGGATCAAAAGAAATGTAATGTATTAGGGTTCACCGGAGAAGCAGGGAATATACTTGTTTTTATATATGAAGATTTATAATGGAAATTGACTCATACCATTCTGGAAGCTGAGAGTCTGACAATCTGCCATCAGCAAGCTGCAGAATCAGGAAAATTGGTTGTGTAATTCAGTCTGAGTCCAAAGACCTGAGAACCAGGGGAGCAAATGGTATATCTCCCAGTTAAGAAAATTGCAGGTTTGTGTATGGGGAGGGGACAGATAGAAGGGAACAAGGAGTAGTGAATCATTAAATCATTAATGTAAGCTCCAGAATTTCAATGCC
The DNA here is from genome assembly GCA_949820135.1 of Sylvilagus floridanus. Lineage (NCBI taxonomy): Eukaryota > Metazoa > Chordata > Mammalia > Lagomorpha > Leporidae > Sylvilagus > Sylvilagus floridanus. The sequence continues at coordinate 66,973,539 of OX463231.1, forward strand.
TAAAAACCAGGAGGTCTGATGTCCAAGAATAGAAGACAATGTCGCAGCACCCAGGCTGGCGTTGTGGTACAGTGGATTAAGCCTCTGCTTGAGATGCTGGCATCCTCTATCAGAGTGCTCTGTTTCCAATCCACCTCTCTGCTAATGCACTTCAGGAAGCGGTGGAAGACGTCCCAAGTGCTTGTGTCTCTGCCACCCTTGTGGGAGACCCAGAAGGGGTTCTGGGCTCCTGGATTTAGCCTGATCCAGCCCTGGACATTGTAGCCATTTGGGGAATGAACTAGTGGATGGAAGATTCCCCCTCTCTCTTTCTCTGACTCTCTCTCTCTCTGTCTCTCTCCCTGTCTGTCACTCTGTGTTTCAAATAAATAATTAAATGTGTTTTTCTTTAAAAAAAAAAAAAAGAGAAAAAAATTTTCCCTTAGCCTTTTTGTTCTATTTATTCATTCCTTCAACAAATTGGATACTGGCCACCCACGTTGGTGAGGGTGATCTTTACTTAGTTCACTGATTCAAATGCTATTCTCTTCTGGAAACACCCCCTCTGACATACCCAGAAATAATATCTGGTACCAGCTATCTGGGCAGCCCTTACCTCAGTCAAGTTGACAAATAAATGAATTGTCACACTTGGCTTGGAGCATCTGTGGGATTTCAGTCTCAGCACAATAGGAGACCCAAAGTGGAGCCAACCAGCTGCCCACCTTGGTGTCTACTGTGTCAATCACTGTGTGCAGAGTGCTCCCTGTGGTTGTGAGACAGTGGCCTGAGCTGGGCAGGGTGGTCTATGATCAGAACCACAGAATTGACAGAGGACAAACAAAAATCTAACAAGCCTGGACACCAGCCAAGTAGGATAATGCTTAAGGTAGAGCTCCGATGCATCCCCAAATCTAAATATAAGGTTCAGGGGTCACTGTACAGCGATGACTCAGTAGGAACACAGACAGTACCTATAAAGCAACATATAGGGTTGGCGCCATGGCTCAATAGGCTAATCCTCCGCTTGCAGCACTGGCACCCCAGGTTCTAGTCCCGGTTGGGGCACCAGTTCTGTCCTGGTTGCTCCTCTTCCAGTCCAGCTCTCTGCTGTGGCCTGGGAGTGCAGTGGAGGATGGCCCAGGTCCTTGGGCCCTGCACCCCATAGGAGACCAGGAGAAGCACCTGGCGCCTGGCTTCGGATCGGCGCAGTGCACCGGCTGTAGCGTGCCAGCCGGAGCGGCCATTGCGGGGGTGAACCAACAGCAAAGGAAGACCTTTCTCTCTGTCTCTCTCTCACTGTCCGCTTTGCCTGTCAAAAAACAAAAAACAAAAAACAAAAAACAAAACAAAACAAAAAAAACCCTACATACTAACAAAAGAAGCAGCAGGTGTGTAAGTTCCTAACATTACATCCAGAGCAATCTGATCTTCCAGACAAGACTTCAAACTTCTCAAGAGTAAGAGCTATTCTGTTCTGGCTTTTCAGACACAGCCAGCTAGATTTTCACACTGGATTTCCTATGCTGTCTTAGACAAGCCTTTCTTTTTATGCATAAAATATGAACCTACGGCCGGCGCCGTGGCTCAACAGGCTAATCCTCCGCCTTGCGGCGCCGGCACACCGGGTTCTAGTCCCGGTCGGGGCACCGGATTCTGTCCCGGTTGCCCCTCTTCCAGGCCAGCCCTCTGCTGTGGCCCGGGAGTGCAGTGGAGGATGGCCCAGGTGCTTGGGCCCTGCACCCCATGGGGAGACCAGGAAAAGCACCTGGCTCCTGGCTCCTGCCATCGGATGAGCGCGGTGCGCCGGCCGCAGCATGCCGACCGCGGCGGCCATTGGAGGGTGAACCAACGGCAAAAAGGAAGACCTTTCTCTCTGTCTGTCTCTCTCACTGTCCACTCTGCCTGTAAAAAAAAAAAAAAAATATGAACCTACAAAATTAATATATAGCTAAACGTGCCTACATATACTCACAAGAGTCAGTGTCCATTATCATTACTTTAGTTTTCCAATTCTTTAAGACAGCTGTTAGCTTGGTCATTTCAGAAGCCTGTATTATGAAACACTTAGAAAAAACATTATGCCAGAATGTGTGTTTAGATATACAAAGGAAATAGTAAAGGCCACTACCTTTTTCTAAGTGCTCTGAGATATTGGTCTTTACCTATATCTGCCTGTAATCCCTACATCTGCAGTGAATCACTTTTGCCTTCCCAATTCTATATAGAAGATTAAAAAACATGTTCACTGTTTCAACGGTTAAAATTGCATTTATTTGAAAGTTAGAGGTGAGACCCTCTCCACCTCTATCTTTCCTAGTTCACTCCCCAAATATTCCCAAAAGCCAGTGCTGGGCTAGGCCAAACCCGGAGGCCTGAAACTAAATCTGGGTTTGCCACATGGGTGGCAGGGACCCAAGTACTTGAGCCATTATCTGTTGCTTCCAGGATGCACATTGCAGGAAGCCGGAATCAGAAGCAGAGCTAGGATTGAAACCCAGACATTCTGATGTGGGATGCAGACATCTCAGGCAGCGTCTACACTGCTGTTTCAAATATCTTCCCCACATGCTCACATGTTCATTTCTAAAAATTGGTAAGTTAGATTTTTAAGTGTCTTTTCCCAGGACTTGGATTGAATATTCCCCTAAGCATCTCTTTGTGAAAATATCTTCTTTTATTTTTAAGTCTCTGTAATTCTGCACTAATCTTTTAAAAGTGTTAGAATCTTTTATTCTTTATGTTTTCTGAATAAAAAAATTACTTTAGACTATGAATATCCAAGGATCACCTCTGAAGTACAACACTCACAAGGCATATTTTGACTTCAGTATGTTTAGAATCAACAAACTCCAAATTTGAAAAGGAATAACTAATTTCCACAAAAAATCCCTGATAATTGGCTAAGAGAGATCAAGCGGTATTTCAAATTTATAAGCTACCTTTCAATATGTTTTCCTAATACTGAATTTCATTTCATGCAGCTTTAAGCATACTTATACCTAATTTCCTGATTTAAAAAGAAATTACTGTGACTGCAAGTTTCTTAGAAGAGTAGTCTCTGGTCCTGACCTCCTCTTCCACATACCCACCCTACTCTGAACCTCCTTCTGCCCACACCACAACTCAGAGACCCTTTTACTATGATTTCCTTATTGTTGACTCCATCAGCCACTTCTCTGTTCTCTTTCAGCAGCAATCTACAGAGTTGATTGCTACACAACCTTCTTGATTTATCTCCTCTTGATTTCTGTGACATCACAGCTTCTTGCTTCTCCTTTTATGTCATCAAGCTGCTCTTTTTCTTTTTATTTCTTTCTTTCTTTCTTTTTTTTTTTTTTGACAGGCAGAGTTAGACAGTGAAAGAGAGAGAGACAGAGAGAAAGGTCTTCCTTCTGTTGGTTCACCCCCCAAAATGGCCACTACAGCTAGCACGCTGCACCTATCCAAAGCCAGGAGCCAGGTGCTTCTCCTGGTCTCCCATGAGGGTGCAGGGCCCAAGCACTTGGGCCATCCTCCACTGCCTTCCTGGGCCACAGCAGAGAGCTGGACTGGAAGAGGAGCAACTGAGACAGAATCTGGCATCCCAACTGGGACTAGAACCCAGGGTGCCGGCACCGCAGGCAGAGGATTAGCCAAGTGAGCCGTGGCACCGGCCAAGCTGCTCTTTTTCTGACACTTTTTCTAATTCCTCTCCTCTCAATGTTAACTAGGGTTATGTCCAAAACCTCCTTAGATCTCACCTGTGTGACAATGAAAGCCAAATCAAATCTCCAGATTTAAGTCCCTAAACTTATATAGCCAATGGCCCACTTCACACTCTTAGATATCTGTCTTGGAAATAACATGAGCAAGGCAACTCCTGCTTCCACAGCTCCTCCCAATCTGATTTTCTACCAGTCTAGCTCAGACCAGCAAGAGGCACCAAAGTCCACCAAGTTTCCCAGGAGAAAGACATAAAACTTGAATGCAATTTCTTTCTCCATTTTATCCCCTTCTCCCCCAACACACAATTCATCCACTAATTCTGCCCACTCTGTCATCAAACGGAGCCAGTATTATCCATTTCTGTTTGTCCCTTCTGCTACATCCCTGGTGCCAGCCACCATTTCTTTTCACCTGGGTTTAGATCAACAAGTTTCCTAGTGGCCTTTCTTTTTCCACTCTTGTACCTTGTTCTCCCAGGAAATGTTCTCCAGAATATTTTCTTTTAACAATGTGTTAAAAATGTCCTGCAAATCACATCAGAGCATCACAGATCCAGGTTTCCTCTGACTCCTGACTCCCACTTCCTCCTCATGTGTGCCCTGGGAGGCAGCAGGGTAGATCAAGGGATTGTTTCCCTGACACTCACATGGGAGACCCGGATTGAGTTCTCAGCTCTCAGCTTCAGCCCTAGCTCTGCCTTGGCAGATTTGGAGAGGGAACCAGCACATGGGAGTTTCTCCCCTCACCTCTCTATCTCCAAAAAATAAAAATTTTAATATGTGATCTTTCAAAAGTGTATACCAGATCAAATCACTCCTAAACCTTAACCTACCTGAAAATCTTTGAGTAGCTTTCAATGATAGCCAAATTATAAAACCTGAACTCTTAACACTCATGTGCAATGCCTCCAAAATTCAGCCTCCACTCAAATCATAAAAATAACCCTCAAGCATAGTGAGATTATTCCAACCTATGTGCTTTTGCATTAGCTTTCTCCCTGCCTGGAATATTCTTAGAATCACTTTCTGCTTAACCATGTCTTACTTGTCACTTAACTCTCACCTTGAAATTTACCTCTTACAGGTAAATTTACCTCTGCTGACCACTCAGTCTAAAGTAGCTCCTGCCCACAAGTATCTTTCCATCTCACCACCCCGATACTTACATACCCAACGCGTCTTGCTTTTCTTTCCTTCCTTCTTCTCTTTCATCCTTTCTCTCTCTGTATTCATTTTTATGCTCTTAAATCCTGTCTCAGAACACAAGTTCTATGTAAATGCAACATTTGTCTGTCTTAATCACTATTATATATGTGACTGCTAAACTGTCCTGGACACTCAGCAGAAAGTCAGTATTAGTACACTTATGCCCCTTTATGTGCACACACGTGTGCAAGCGTGCATGGACACACACACACACACACACACACACACACAAACACTCGCTGTCCTGGACTATCGTGGTACCCGTGATTCAGGATTTGGCTATTGTGGGGCAGGAACAGACAAGTAAAGTGCAAGCCTGTAGAAAGCAGCCTGATGGGCAAGCACCCTGAGCCATACTATGTTCAAGTGGAACCCAGCAAGGGAAAGAAACACAATAATCTTCAGTCTTCAGGAATGTAGTGGGATGCTTCTTTCCCAAACAGCCCCAGGGACTACCTTCCAAAGAAAGCAGGAAGTCCTCACAGTAAGGACATTCCACTCACTGGGTGGTGAGGCAAGTGTTTGAATCTCCCCTCCACCACTCCCCACCCCACCCAGGTCTGCTTCTTCCCATGTTTTAAAGTCAACAGCTCTGACCACTGTCACCCTGCCTTGCATTCTTCCTTCTCCTCATGACTGTTTCTTCAACCACACATCAATAGAGTCATACAAAAGAAAAGGGATGTATTCCCAGTCAAGCAATGCCTGGAAAGAATCCAGAAATACCAAGAGACAAGTAGGCAGCCCATGGTAGCCAACACAAAACCAGGAAAAATGATGGAGGGAAATGTATTCACTTTGGAGATATATATATATATATATATATATATATATCTTTTTAATCACTTCATGCTGGATTAAACCTTAAATTAAAAAAAAAAAAACCTTCTTTTAGACTTGACCAGTATTGGAGGGACATCAATCAAATCTCTTTAACTCCTGAAGCAGAGAAACACATGGCTTCCATTAAAAGAATCATTCAGGGTAAAGATTGAAATCGTTCAGAAAATATTAAGATGAGCCTCAGATCAACATTTCTTTTATTCCAAATGACTCAGGGGGAAATTTCTGAAAAGTTTCACTTATGCCACTTGCTAAATACCCCAGGCAGGAAAAAAAAGACCCACATTAAACAGTATTAAATATTTGAAAACTAATTAAGTAGTCTTGCCAGTTTCTCAATGTTTTTAAATTGATAAATAGAAAAATAAAAGCAACTACGAATATATAAAATGTTATTTTCTGTAGTTGTTCTCTCATATAAAATGTACCCTGTCATTTTATTTGTGTCTTCCCCATGAATTCATTGACTTAAAAATATGCTTATAGAAAAAGACAGCATTTTATCAAAATGAGCAATAATAAAAACAATGTAGTATATTTATGGACACACTTCTAAATTCCCATCCTCTGCAATATAAGAGTCATTAAAATACACCACTAACACGAGAAATGGTATTCAACTGCTTCACAAAAAGCACAGAAGAATCCCCATCAGTGGGTGGTACTAAACAGCCAGCTTGACAACAAGAGTTCTCAGCACCTACTCACTGTGCTACGTGGCTGTTCCTCTTGCAGTATGTATCTGAATTTCCATGATCTCTAATTAGGTAACGGTGCCTCCTGTGGAAAGGAAGGCCAAATGGTTGAGTGGCAATATTAATATAATCATTACTTTGCCCAGAATGCTCACTATTCAAAATGTTAATTAGCAAAGTTACACTCTCCAAGAGCAGGAAGAAATTTTTTTTTGAAAAATCCTTATTTTTTTTCTGTTTATTGTATGACAGTTATTTTTAACACAGATGGAATAAAAACAAGATTGCTGTTTATTAAAGATCATCTGCTCCTGGTTTATCTTCCTCACCTTTAAAGCACCATCCAATGTTGTGGCATCACAGCTTATTATTGTGGAAATATGAGTTCTGACGCAATCTCCTGCAACCATGCAACACTACACTTCCTGCTGCACTCACTATGTGAGTGTCCTAGGGTCCTGTCTTAATCACTGGGTCCAGAATCTCTCAAGCGTGTCCTATTGAGTGATCTGTAATCTTGCCCAGTTGGTAGCCAACACTATTATCAGCATATAGCAAACAGAAAAGCTCACTATTAAAATTCCTAGCAAGTATTGTTCCAAAATTATTTTAGCCTCTATGCTTATCATTTACTAACACCAGTCTATTTCCTCACCTCTCTGAGAGTCAAAGCCAAGAGAACATTTTCAAATATCTCCCCAAAGGGCAGGGATTTCATAATGACCAACCCAAAAGTTAAAAAGGAAAATCAGAATAGTTTTTCACTTTAATTTTAGAACACTTTTACATTTTCAGACAAGTTGCAAAGATAGTACAGAGTTCCTGTATAACATTCACATCCAGTTTCCCCCGTTGTCAACATCCCTCATTAAGAAGGTATATCTGTCACAGCTAATAAGCCAGGATCAGTACACTGCTGTTAAGTCCTGAGTCCACCTAGTATACCACATTATGTTCTGTCACTGTGTCTCTTTAGGCTCCTCATGACAATTTCTCACTTTATTTTTAATGACCTTGATAGTTCTGAGCTGTACTGGATAAGCATTTTGGAAACTGTTCCTTTATTTGTATTCAGCAAATATTTTTTGTCATGACTAAACAGGGCTTATGGCTTTTCAGGAGAAAGACCACAGAGGTGAAGTGTTATTTTCATCCCATCAGGTAAAGAAAACATTTCGGCCGGCGCCGTGGCTCAACAGGCTAATCCTCCGCCTTGCGGCGCCGGCACCAGGGTTCTAGTCCCGGTCAGGGCAATGGATTCTGTCCCGGTTGCCCCTCTTCCAGGCCAGCTCTCTGCTGTGGCCAGGGAGTGCAGTGGAGGATGGCCCAGGTGCTTGGGCCCTGCACCCCATGGGAGACCAGGAAAAAGCATCTAGCACCTGGCTCCTGCCATCGGATGAGCGCGGTGCGCTGGCCGCAGCGCGCCGGCCGCGGCAGCCACTGGAGGGTGAACCAACGGCAAAGGAAGACCTTTCTCTCTGTCTCTCTCTCACTGTCCACTCTGCCTGTCAAAAAAAAAAAAAAAAAAAAAAAAAAAAAGAAAAGAAAACATTTCACCACCATGACTTTTGAGTGCAGAGGTCGGCACTGAATCACTGGCTGAGGTTTCCCCACTGGAAAGCTACCTTCACCCCCTCCCTTCCACATCATAGCTGTGCAGTGTACACTCCCTGAAGAGGAAGTCATAAGTCATCCTCTACCTCTCTGGGGGTTAATATCAACATAAATAGTTTGGCATTTTTCTACATAGGAGATTTGTCTATTTTTACCCATAGTTATTCCATAGTCAATGATTTATTCATATCATTGTGGACTCACAGGTATTTCTTCTATGCTTTGGGTTATCATCCAAAACTATGTTATTTATTCTGCTCACATTGACCCAATTATGTGCCTGATAACTCTTCTTGTTGGGTCCTGTAGCCCTTTGACAGAATCCTCACTTTGTTTTTTGAGCAACTACTGGTGCTTCTAAATGCTCCAGGTTCATGTTTTTTATTTCTTGCCTCAGTCCAAAAGTCAGCTATTTCTCCAAGGAACCCTGGTTCTTAAGTTTTAATAGGAAATTATACTAGAACCAAATTTTAAAGCAACCCAAAGCTTGATTTCTTTTCAACAAACCTTGGGCAGAAGAATTCTATTTTTAGGGTTTATTAAGACTCATGAATCCCTTAGATTAAATGCTAAACATTTGGACCTGGCTAAAACTATAAGGTCAAATTTGTTTTCAATCCTCAGTCTTCCTTTTCCCCTCTCAATATGGTATCCCGTTCTTCCCCCACACCTTTTCTTTAATGTACTTTTTCTAAGAAATTCCTAATACCACCTTCCACATCCAAAACTTTCCTAACATAACACTTCTGGCCCCTTTCTCATCCCCACCCATGACAAAGCCTAGAGGGCTCCATGCACGTCCTCAGCTGTGCATCCCATCCTCTGTCTCTCAGAGCACTGGGAGCTAGCCAGGTATATGCTTGAGCAAAATAAAGCACATCCAAGTTTAGACGGTGAAGATTCCTGAGCAAAAAGAGAAAATTTCAGAGTCAAATATGCTAAAATCACAACAAGTCAGTTTCTATCTACTGAACCACTCCTGTGAGTAAGGAGAAAACATGAAGTCTGAAGGACCCTTGCAGGGGGACAAGAAATTAGGCCTGTTCTCAGGTGAGAGCAAATATCAGAGGTTTCTTAAAGTCAGAAAAAGCAAGATGTTCCTCAGAGATTAGCAGGCAGAACATTCTCTGGGTTGGGTAATTCCGGGAAGGAAAAACAACCCCCGCCCTGAGCAGAGCTACCCCTCCCCTTCAGAAAGTCCTTAGGTGGGCACTTATGATGTCCTTGCGACCAACCAATCCAGTGCCACCTCTGCATTTTATTCCAGCATTCTCTGCCAGCATTTTTCGCCAGCATTCTCCAATATGCTAATTGTTCTTCCAAATTGACCAATCCTGTAACACCGCTGCATTCTCCGCCAGCGTTTTATGCCTGCATTTTATGCCCGCATTTAGCAATATGCTAATTTTTCCTATAAAACCAGTGTGTAACTGCTCTTCAGGGCTCCTCACCACCTGAGATGGAGGGCCCGTTTGCACAAACGCTCAATAAAATCCTCGTGCTTTTGCATCAACTTGTCTGGAGTCTGGGTCTTTGGGCGTCCTCCCAAACAAGTTGGCATCCCAACAATTGGGGGTCCAACAGTCAAGAGTTATATTGGCCATTCTATAAACTGTTGTTCCTGAGGCCTCAGGTAAGGCAGCTTCAAGGGCACAGGACCTGTGCAACTGTATAGGGTCCCATGCTTAGAAGTGCTTTGCACTTGATTTAATGCTTTAGAGCTGCTGTATTGAAATTTTCCATAATTTTTTAGCAAAGGATCCATATTTTCATTTTGTACTTGGCCCAGCAAATTACATAGCTGGCTCTGGTCTCTGGTCACATTAGCTTTGGGTGCCTCATCACCCTGAGATCTTAGAGCTAGTCTTCAGGACAATAAGATATACTCAGATTCCACATGCAGTTCTGAAATTCACACCCTTCTGACTATGTGTTTATACCGATAACAGCATCAGTGATTACTCATGCAGTGCTTACTAGGTACCAACCACTGAACTGGGTGCCATGGTGGACCAAATTATGTTCTTCCACCGATTCACTCTGCTCAGCTTGCTTCTGGGCCTTTGCCCGCTTCTCCAATAGAAAGCTCAGTCTCATACATTGACACAGCAAGCTGCCAACTTCCCCTGGCAAAAATACAGCACTGACATGACTATGGCAGCTCCACTGGCAGGGTGCAACATAACCACATCTCTGGGAGTGATGGCCTCATATTCCCCCCTGGGCTCAGAAAGTTCAGCAGAAGGCAGGGAATCTGGCTTGTCCAAGAGAAGCCGAGAGGAATCTGGTGGCACAATGTGAAATGTGGAGTTAACCCTTCATGGATTGTAGATTAACTAATGAGAGGCAGAAGACCAAGGGTGCCAGTAAGTAAATATTTCTCCCTTCCTTCCACTGATGGCCAGCTCCGCCCACCTTTAGACTCCCCACACAATCAGCTGTGCTGTTCTCTCAGTGTTCTGGCCAGATGGGTAACATACCACCTATATTCACTTGCCCTACTTTCCTCCCCCCTCTTCTCCTTTTCTGTACTTTGTCTGCCTAGGAATTGCATCACCCAACAAAATGTTAATATATAAGCTTTGTCTCAGGCTCTAATTTACAGGGAATTCAGGTAAGTACTTTATATATAAATTATTATTTCTAATATGCATGTCCATCCTGGGAGGATAATACTATTATCCTCTGTCCTCAATGAGGAAATAGCCTAAGAGGAATTGTGGTTTACCAAATTCATGCAACTAGCAATGAAAGGTTGGAATGTGAATCCAGGTATTTCTGATTCCAAAGACTACACTCATAACCATGGCAAGCTCCTTGTTATGAGTGTCGGAAGTAGGTTTGTGGTTATTAAGGGGAATTAGAATCCTGAAGGCCAAGGAATTAAACAGAATTATAATGGATAATAATTTCTGAATACCTACAATGCATCAGATGTTATTCCAAAGTGTCTCTGTGCACTGACTCATTGAGTCTTCACATTCATCCCAGGAAGGAATTATGATTATACCTGCATTACACATGGAGCACAGAGAGGCTCCAGAAGTTGCCAAGGTTCTCTCAGTCACCAAGTGAGATAGCCAGGACTGCCCTCCGTCTGTCCACAGAGTCCCTGCTCTAGCCACTAGTCTATCATGTGCTCCACCAGAAAGAGTGAAGGGAGTTACAATGGCACATGGACAGCCACCTACCAAATGCACCCCTGAACATTCTAGGACGTAGGATAGCATTGCCACATTGGCTACTTAGATGGATGCCTAGGTGGATTTGTACAAGTAGTATGTAGCAGTAAGTGTTTTTGAAGAGTTCACCATGAATAAAAGAAGGTTTGAGGGAAGAAAAGATTAATTTTGGAAGGAAAGGCATTATATCTATCCTGGGAAAACGATAGAAGAGTGTCAAGCATTTGGTCTAGTAGTTAAGATGCCATTTGTGACACTTGCACCCCATATCAGAGTGCATGGTTCAAGCCTTGGCTCCACTCCTGATTCCAACCTCCTGCTGATGCATACTCTGGGATACAGCAGGTAATGACTCAAGTATTTGGTTCTTTCCCACCCATATGGGAGACCCACCTGAGTTCCCAGCTCCTAGCTTTGGCCAGGCCCAGCCTCAGCTGTTGTGGGCATTTAGGAAGTGAACCAGTAGGTGGGAGATCTCTGCTCTGCCTGTCTTTCTGTATCTCTATCTCTCTTTGTCTGTCTCTCTTTTTCTGTCTTTGTGTATCTTTGTCTTATAAATAAATAAATATTAAAAGGAGAGAAAACATTGTAGATAGAAAAACAAGGTTGAGTTGTGTAAATCATTTGGAGAATATCACAAATTGTGCCAAATAAGTATGGAATCATAGGACAGACACATAAGAGCAGCATTAGGCATTAATTTATGGGGAGTTATCTTGTCGACAATTCCAAACTAATTTTTGTTTTTAAAATAATTTCATGGAAACGTTTCTCAGAAAGAAAGGGATCAAAAGGCTTTTTCAACACAAGAAAGTGTGGAGCTCTAAAATGTCAGGAACTGCAGAGCTGGAATAGACCATGGGAGGGAGTCACAGAAACTGCCCGGGACAGTAGGTACGCGTCCATGCCCTTGCCTCAATTCAGAGAGGCTACATTTCAATCAGTACCCAATGATCTAAGCTCTGTGAACCCACCCAAAGTATTTATCTCTCTTTCAGTCTCTTGTTCCTCTTTATATATATGGCTAATTATACCTGTGACACAGGTAAAGTGTGTCATATGTTTATAATATGCTTTGCAATACTGCCATCCAATAGGTATAGTCCAAAAATTTTAATTAATATTTAGCCATAAATGAAGGATATGAAGCCCAAAGGGAACATGAAATTTATCCAAGTTAGTGGTTAAAATTCAGGCTTGGATTCTGGGTTTTCATTTCTAGACTGTGGAATATACAAAGAGGCATTAAGACATAGTCCATGATCTTAAAGAGCTGCAGAATGAGTATGATATATGGGGAAGAGTAAAGAATTTTGCTATAGAAACAAGGTTAAAAATTCCAGAACCGTTCCTCATGGCTATCTGATCTGGGCCAGGTATTTAGACTTATTTTTTCTTTTAATAGTTTCTTTATTCAGAAGTTCCCTTCAAAAGGTTGCCCTTATCTCTTATGTATATATAATGTCGGGCACAGGGCGAGCCTTCAGTAAGTGGTTTCTATGAAGGAAAAAATAAAATTTGAGTTCAGATGATGACAGTCCTTTCTCATTCCTTCCCTGCCAAAAGGGGATGAAAGGAGAGTACTGTAAGACACAGGTCATGTTTACAAAAGTAAGGTTAATTACATCTTGTTTGGAGACTATTTTGCAGGAGTGGGTAGCCCCTTGAAGTAATAAGAAGTACCCCCAGATGTCATAAAACCATGAGTGGAACACGCTGATCTCATACAAGAAAGCCTTTCTCAGTTAAAGGCAAGGGAAGCCAGCCTAGTGTGCTGAACAAGCATTGCCTGGTAAGTAGTCACACTTTGGCACACCTACCTCGAAGAGCCTTTTATCATGAGCTTGACAGCAAATGGCAACAACTACATTTTAAGAAATCAGGTAGCAATAAGCTTTTACAGATAGACTTTCAAATATAAAATCTGCAAGTATTATCTAATAATGTTCCACTAGTTTGCAATTACCCATGGAAACAGGAAAAACACCTTGGCAAAAGATATTCAGAGATAATTGCAGAAACTTTATTTTAGTTGTCATTACTGCCTTCTCCCCAAACATTTGTAAGTGCTTTCAACTAGTATTGAAATGGACTACTTTTGATATCCTTCTCTGTATACTTCTGCTTCTTTCCTCTTATGAAATGTTCATAAGCAAGACAGCAGCTGCACCCAAACAGGAAATAACAAAACATGAAACAGAGCTTGAGTAGCCAGACCATAGACCTAGGAACCAGAAAAACGTGCTGTGGACAGTAACACCAGGAGCTCAGTGATACTAAAGTTTTAGGGGTCAACTGTCCTTGACATTTTCACTCATGGAGCATGGGAGCATGTGTGGCCTCTGTCCCCTCTCTCTCCGTCTCTTTCTCTCTCCCTCCCCTCTCTGACTTCAGAGGGACTTCTTAGAGCTACCTATCACATGATTCTCCTTATTGTCATAATAGTAGCCCAGACAAACTGAAAAAAAAAAAAATCCAACCATAGTTGCTTTTCTAGCAATTCTGAAGAACTCACCCTTTAACCATCTGTCACTAGTTCTCACCGGGAAGAGAATTAAACCAATGCTTGTGGCACTTGACCCATTTCCTATTATTATTTGAAGGACATTTCCAACCATTTCTTCATCTCCACAGATACAATCTCCGTTTCTAACATACCTGACTGGGAACTATTTCTTTAACCTCTTAGCAACTTGATATGCACGATACTCACCCCCGAAGCAATTTTTAATTTACTAAGAGAAAGATTTCCAAAAAGAGGAAGACAATTTGTGAAAGGGAACTCATAAAACCATGGGACAAGTCACAAGTGACATGCTGGCTTTCTTGGACATCAGGCCATCGAAGACACTGAAAACCAGTGACCCCTACCACATGATGTGTGACTGACAGTGGAGTGAACCTCAAAGCCCTTTCAGTTGGAAACAGCTGATGGACATGGCTTCTAGTTTGTTTTTTTTTTTTTGGTGGATTTAGAATTCTAATGTGTGTGTGTGTGAGTGGTGTGTCTGTGTGTATGTGTCCTTGAATTCTATATGTGTCATTTGTGATGGATTATTCTAAAATTGCAGAGTCTTTATCTTTGAAAAGTAAGTATAGCCAGAGGCTTAACAAGCAAAGGCTTTTAATTTATAGTACTGTTTTTTAAAAGAAGTGTGTGTAAAGTAGGTTATTTTGGGAACACAATCTGAGCAATCTTAATGACTAAGTTGTGCCAATGAAAAAAATCATGTGAAAAAATGTAAAGTTACTATTTCCTATTTTTAAATATTCTCGAGTTTTTTAACTTCAACATTACTTGTAATGTGTATCTTCATGCTAACAAAATCATCTCTAATGGATCATATTGCTTTGTTTTCCCAACACAATAAATTTATATAATTATGCAGGTGTGCACACACGTTTGTGTGTGTGTTGACATATAAATAATAGTCCTTCCTACACTAAACTTGAGTTTGTTTCCCTAAATGTTACACCTGTCCATAGGATCCTGAAAGGTACGAACGCTCTCTGTTTCTTCTTTTAGATCTTCCTGCCTAGCACTATTATCATTGTTGGCTAAACGTTTTCTGAAATAATGAAAGCCGAGCAAGTGATGAAAAGTCTATAGATGTCCATGACTTTGAGAGATCTACTTTTGCATGTTGCATTCACTTACAGAGAAACTTCCTGCTTCCAGTAGATAAAAAGTTACCATGTTTGTCAGGATGCTGTTTTCCAGGTGTGATCCACTGGATTGTCTTGCTTTAAGCTGTATCCCACTGAATGTCTAGATTTCATCTTAAAATTATTTCTCTCCTTGGCTTCTTGATTTCCTTACTTTTTTTTTTTTTTTTTTTTGGACAGGCAGAGTTAGAGAGAGAGAGAGAGAGAGACAGAGAGAAAGGTCTTCCTTCCATTGGTTCACCCCCCAAATGACCACTACGGCCAGCACCCTGTGCTGATCCGAAGCCAGGAGCCAGGTGCTTCCTCCTGGTCTCAAATGCGGGTGCAGGGCCCAAGCACTTGGGCCATCCTCCACTGCCTTCCTGGGCCACAGCAAAGAGCTGGACTGGAAGAGGAGAAACCGGGACAGAATCCAGCGCCCCAACCGGACTAGAACCTGTGGTACCGGTGCCACAGGCGGAGAACTAGCCTATTGAGCCATGGCACTGGCCTCTCCTTGGCTTTCAATGCTTTAACTTAGTGGTGAGACTAATGGGACAGAAATTTGGAGACGAATCATACTAATGGATGGTTGTGTGCCCCTAGTTCAGGATCTGAAATAGACAACTTCAAAGAGAATATGAGGGTACTCCCAAAAGTTCATGGAAAAACTGGAATTAAAACATGTTTACTTGGATGCAAAAAAAAAATTTGAAATCTGTGCCTATGTGGAGTATTCAAAGTTTCACCAAAAAAAATCATATCTTGAAAAATCATACAGACATGGAGGAAAAGTGTAGCAGGTAAAAATGCAAAGAAATGGGTGGGTGGGACATGAGAAAACTTGGGGTGCATATGGCTCCTAAGGTATAACTGGCACATTGACTCAAACAAAAAAAATCCCTAAAGCACTTTCACAGACACTATTTCACAGCAACTGGATGGAGTAGAGAATATCTGGATGTGAGAAATGAGAAAAATGGCTCAGAGAGGTTGAGCAACCTTCTCAGGGTCTTGAAGCTACTATGCAAGTAGTAGAACTGGTGTATGACCTCTAACAACAACGTCATCACCATCACCATCACCATCACCATCATCATGCCAGAACATCAGTATTTTGTCTGAGTAGAAATAATTTTCTAGATCATTCTTGTGCCCTGTGTTTATAGACACAACCATTAAATAAATCTACTCAATAAAGAGCAATTGTCATCAGAGAGGAAGGGAAATTTTCTAGATACTAGGTAAATTATCATTACTTATTTTTCCCAGTTAAAATTGCATGAACCATAAGCTCTAATAGATAACAAGGCATTCATATTTTGTAAATGTAGATGTAGATCATTTGAAATATAAAATAACAGCAATGTGATGTAGCAGTGCCATGTGCTTGGTCTTCTCTACATGCTTTCCACTCCATGAAGCAAGAACTCTGGCCCTCTTGGTTTCACAGAGGAGGAAAGTGAGGCACACGGAGCTCGCTGCCTTGCTCAAAAGGATGCAGCTAGCAAGCAGTGGCATCCCAGAGCATCTGTCTCTGAGTCTTCTCTGGACCGGTACACCAGAGTTGCCTGTGTCAGTTTCAAAACAAAATTATTCTATCAGTTCAGTCGCTTTAGCTATATGTATCTGTTTTGTTATAAAGTCTTTCCATTGTATTCTAAGTTCTTACATTTTTTTCTTATTAGTAAATTCTTAAAAAATGACTTAAGGTCATCATTTCTCTTATGATATATAAAAATATTTGTTGTATATCTTTTTAAAATGTTTACTTATTTATTTGAAGGGCAGAAGGACAAAAAGAAAGAATAGAGACACAAAAAGAGGAAGAGAAAGAGACTACATCCTCCGGTTTACTCCCCAGTTGGCTACAAAGACAAGGCTGGGCAAAGACAAGGCTGGGCCAAGCTGAAACCAGGCGGCAGGAACTCCTTCCAGGTCTCCCTTGTGGGTGACAGGCCGCCAGGTACTTGGGCTGTCTTCCACTACCTTCCCAGGAATAGCAGCAGGGAGATGGAAGTGGAACAGCTGGGACTCCAAGCAGTGCTCCAACATTGGACGTGGGTGTTGGTTTAGCTATCTGCATCACAATGCCAGTCCACTGTTTTATATCTTTGTTGTCACTAAAATAATAACTCTGGTGCAAGAAAATATAAAAATTAGAGAAGCATAGAAGATAGTCTTGTAATATTAGCTTCCCTATAGTAGATATTTCCAGGTAACACCATCTCAGTGATCGTCAACTCTCTTAAACCTCGAGTCCCACATGTTCAGCAATGCACATTGACAGTGCTCAGTTAAGTGCACCCCAGCAAGGCTATTCCAGCATGACACAAGAAGGTTGCTCCCAGATGAATTTCATCCATATGAACAGTGTTTCATCAAAGGCCTTATTTACCTTCGTCCCTCAGCCTACCCCAAAGTCCCCTCCACAGTGTCCAGATCAGCCAGCATCAGCACGGCTGATGCTTCAACCATACTGAGAGGAAAGGGAAAGGGAGCCAACTGAGCTGAGCTGCAGGAAGAAAGGGTAAAGAAAGGAAAGAAAGCAGCGAGGAGACCAAGAGAGAATGCCTGCCTGATCCTCGACACAAATCAAGAGAGCTGACTTACGTTGCTGGGAAACTGACTCTGAAAACAATTCCATAAGGAGAAACTCTAGAAATATTTGGGTAAGGTTAAATCCATCCAACCCATATTGATTATCACCTACTCTATGCCAGACACTGTGCTAGCTGCAAGGAATATATAAGAGGATCCAACTAGACACATTTCCTGACTCATTATGCTTACAATCGAATAAGAGAAACACATTCATTAAATACTCACATGAATATAATGCAAAATTAAAGTGATAATTGTGCTCAAACAGTGATATTTTGAAAAGATCTCATAAAGATAATTAAGTTGTTGTGTGCTACTTGTTAGAGTAAAGTCATTCATTATGTTAAAGACAAACATCCAAACTTTGACATGACTCAGTAAATAAAGGGGAGAGTGAGGGCTGGCATTGTGGCACAGAGGGTTAAGTCACCACATGTTAAGCTGGAATCCCATATTGGAATAGCAGTTCAAACCTCGACTGTTCCTCTTCCCAACCAGCTCCCTGCTAATGTGCCTGAGAAGATAGAAGAAGGAGGCCCAAGTGCTTGGGCACCTGCCATTCATGTGGGAGGAGTTCCTGGCTCCTGGCTTTGACCTGGCCCAATCCTGGCTATTGCAGGAATATGGGGAGTGAAGCAGCAGATTAATCAATTTCAATCAATCAATCTCTCTCTCTCTCTCTCTCTCTCTTTCTCTTTCTCTCTCTCTCTCTCTCAATCTGCATTTCAAATAGATAAATCTTAAAGGGGAGGGTACTCTTCTGACGCACGCAGTGCAGATAGAAAACATCATGCCAGCCTGTGACACACTTGATTTTTTGAATCTTTGGACCAAAATCAATGCTGGGCACCTTTGAATTTGCCCACCTTTCAGCTGCAGCTTTTTGATACTGATAATAGCAATACCTTGAGGGATCAAAGGGTAGAAACTTCGTGGCAAATAAGGTTTGGATCAAGCAATTTAGAAGGCTGATATGTCTTGAATAATATCAGAGAACAAGACGAAGCTGCTGGTACAGAAATGAAAGTTTAAGAAAAAGATTCACTGCAATCAAAAACAGAAGTCTAACAGTTTGATTTCCAGGGTTTAGATCTGATACAGGGAAATTTACAGAAAAGGGACCAGCAAAAGAGCCAGCAAATTAACTTCTCAAAAATACCATCAAATGGTGTCCTCTGTCCTCTATAAAGAAAAACGTTTCCAACAGTAGCTAAGAGTTCATCCATGATAGCTCATCTGGTTTTCTACAAGAAACAACAAGATTTACATGGTCTACTGATTTGAATAGATAATGATATGATATTTAAGTACATCTGTGAGAGATTCATTTATTGAACTATTTACTTTCATTCTAATTCACTACAGTGAACTTTAAATTGTACAGGATATACCGGGGTACTTCCGAAAGATTTATTCTGAGACAAAGAAGGCCATTATGTAATGATGAAGGAATTGATTTAACAGGAAGATGGGACTACACTGAAAGCATATTAACAAATGCTAGGGCATCTGGCTACTTGTGCCTTAGGTTTCCAATCTGAGAAACACAGGAGGACTTTAAGGACTCTATACACCTTCCAAAATTTCACATCATTGGGTATTTTCTTGGGAAAGCTCTCACAGCTATCACATGGGTCCACAACACAAAATATGTGGAATCATCACCAACAGAATCATTTATTTCTTTTGGAACTTTTCTTACAGATATAATCTCTCATAAAATTTTGGTTTGTACTGGTATGTAGAAATGAATGTTTCCCCATACTTGTACATGTATAAATGTATCTGAACAGTAGAATATTATAAATAAATATATGAGCATATGGCTTGGTGAATGTATACAAATATATACAGACATTAGATGACTAAAATTAAGTGTAGCTGTGTATGTCATGTAAAAGTTATAATGCAGCATATTTGATTTTGTGACTTCTAATGGGTACCTACAATAATTATAAACACTTTCAGTAGAAATTCTTCCATGTATGTGCTATTATAAACACCTTGACCAGCATACAGTAGATGCTCAATAAAACAATCCATTAAAAAGGCAAATTATCCTGTAGCCCCAGTCTAAATTCATATATCTAAGAAGGAAATGGACTTGATTCATGCTGCTTTGAAACAGAAACAGGTGAGAAATCAGGTGAGAGTCTTTGTTTTCTTTCAGAGGAGGCCTCACATTGAATTTTATTGAAATATGTTTATATAAATATGTTTATATACCCTGGGGCTTTTGTTTAAATTTCTTTTTATTTTCAGGCAGAGTTAGATGGTGAGAGAGAGAGACAGAGAGAAAGGTCTTCCTTTTTCTATTGGTTCACTCCTCAAATGGCCACTACAGCCGCCACTACACTGATCCGAAGCCAAGAGCCAGGTGCTTCCTCCTGGTCTCCCATGGGGTGCAGGGCCCAAGCACTTGGGCCATCCTCCACTGCATTCCCGGGCCACAGCAGAGAGCTGGACTGGAAGAGGAGCAACCGGGACTAGTACCCGGCGCCCCAACCGGGACTAGAACCCGGGGTACCGGTGCTGCAGACAGAGGATTAGCCAAGTGAGCCGCGGCGCTGGCCTTGTTTAAAATAATTGACTCAATTGTCTGAGAAATATAATGGGAGAATGGGGTCAGTCATGCAATTCCCACCTCATAATCCAACTACTGCTTTGCAATTTTGATTCTACACAGATTTTCACAGGTTTGACTGGGAAGTGAGAGGAAAGAAGCGCTGAAAGCCCAGTTTCTTTGTGAAGGAAGATTCTACCCTAACAGAAGGACCCAGCCTTCTTTCTGGTGCTCTTGCTTTTTCTCCTATTCTTCTTCCTCTGCTTCCTTCTCTCTCTTTTTTTTTTTAAAGATTTTATTTATTTATTTGAGAGGTACAGTTACAGAGAGAGGGAGAGACGGAGAGAGAGGTCTTCCATCCACTGGTCATTCCCCAAATGGCCGCAATGGCCGGAGCTGGGCTGATCCGAAGCTGGGAGCCAAGAGCTGCTTCCAGGTCTCCCATGCGGCTGCAGGGGCCCAAGCACTTGGGCCACCCTCCACTGCCTTCCCCGGGCCACAGCAGAGAGCTGGACTGGAAGAGGAGCAGCCAGGTCTTGAACCAGCACCCATATGGGATGCCAGCACTGCAGGCGGAGGCCTCACCCACTACACCACAGCGCCGGCCCCTCTTCTGCTTCCTTCTTCTTCCTTCCCCACCTCGGCCTTCTTCCCTTTCAACTAGAGATCCACGAACATTACGAAAATGGAAATAAATTCAACCTAGTTTATTAAATCCATACCAAAGTTTTGGATTTTTGAAAAACCTAATTGTGTACTTGAAGAACTTAAATTTCTATATCATTCTGCTCAATTAACAGATGAGGAAGGCTGAGGCTAAAAGGCATTATCCAATATCACTCAAGTAAAGGAATAAGAGTAGAAGCTTAGAAACATCAGAAAATATTTATTTTTCCATAGTATTTGCATTACTATAGATAAATTAATAAACCACTAAATACTGATTGATTCTCCAATGACTGTATAAATCGACCTGTGAGAGATATCCACCATGATATCAACAAACTGTGTTGCATGAGTGAATTAATGAATCAATTTCTAGTACAGAATGCTTACAAAAATAGTCCACCTTGGATTTTCATCTTGAAGGCAATGGGTAATTAACTAAAATGTTTAAGTAGACACCTAACAAGATCTAAATGGTGAGGACCAAGATGCTCATGTCAAAGCATGAATACAAGTTGAAAAGCTGGGGGAGTGTAGTTAGCATGATCAGAAAAGGACCTACAAATGCGAGACACAGTATGCAATCCCAAATGGGCATTTAAATACATAGCATGCTCCAAAATCCACCAACATTTTTTTTTTCTATTGATCCTTGTCCAGCTATTACTTACATTATTAAAATGCCCCTACACATTCTGAGTTCAAAATACTCTTGGCTCCACCTTTCACTGTCTAGACCATCTACTCCCCAGAGTACTATTATCTAGGGTCTATTACACCATGCTCCATCATATCTTTGAAATCTAACAAATGAACTACAATGTATTCAGAAGAAACAAGGAAAGAATTCTGCCACTTAACCTGATAATTTCCTTTACTTATGTCAACAAAAGAAACAATAGGAAAAGCGATCAAATCAGGTCAACAGATCTGGTTCTTGGACAGGAAAACAGAATGTTTCAACATTAACTTCCTTTAAAATTTTGATATAGAAGGAAAATAATGCTATTTTATAATAGTAAATAGACACAGATTGTGAATTTTTAAGAGGACCATAACTGAAATGAGTTTTTAAAAAGTTGCACAATAACTTCTTTGTCCTTTACAAGAAGAATTTCCATGGATACAACAATCACCTGGCTCTAAATCCGACCAAATCTAAACACAATTATTAAGGTTTAGAAACAGAAATTCTGTTAACCCACCAATTTCGCTTTAGCTATGTCCATCTCCAAGATGAACATGCTCTTAGCGAGCCTAGTCCTTTCAAGTTCTGAGACTAGCTTTTCCAGAGACTCTATCTATCAATCATAAAGTTCCTATTCATTGAGCCTTTACTATATGCCAAGGACAAACTTTTTATGTAATTGTATTCAATACTCAGAAAATTTTGTGAGTCGTCATTGTCCCCATCTTGTATGCAGGTGAAGCTCAACAAATCGAGAGACTTGCCCAAGCTCACACCCTGTGACTTGTGGAGGAAGCATGGAATACTGAGAAAGGGTATGGACCTTATGGTTCAAAACCTAAACTCGAGGAGTAGCTTTCCTCATCAACAGCAGCAGATGCCTGAATTCACTTACTTCCTGAGTCTTGGCTTCCTCATTAAAACCCAGTAGGCAGTGTGGTACAATGGTTAGATGGTGAACTCTGGAGCCAGACTGTCTGGGTCTGAAATCAACTGCTAGCACTTCTGGCTGTGGGAACTTCCACAAGCTGCCTAACTCTGTACTTGAATTTCCTCACCAGGAAACTGTGGGTGATGACGAAATTAATAAGAACTACCTCACAGCAATGTTACATGGAGCATATGAACTAAGAAAACGCTCGGGACTGTGCCTGGCACATAGCTAAGTGTGATTTAGATATGTTAGTTATTAAAATAATTATGATTTACCTCCCAAGACTGTTACCAGAAAAAAAGAAAGAAAGAAACATAGGAAAGCACCAAGTCCATAGCAATAAGGAGTCATTGAATCAGAACCACAAAGGTTAACAGTTGGTTTAAAATTCAATGACAGGGATGGGGCCGGCGCTGTGGCGCAGTGGGTTAACAACCTGGCCTGAAACACCAGCATCCCATATGGGCACCGGTTCTAGTCCCAGCTGCTCCTCTTCCAATCCAGCTCTCTGCTATGGCCTGGGAAAGCAGTACAAGATGGTCCAAGTCCTTGGGCCCCTGCACCCACGTGGGAGACCCAGAAGAAGCTCCTGGCTCTGGCTTTGGATTGGCACAGCTCCAGCCATTGCAGCCAGTTGGGGAGTGAACCAGCAGATGGAAGACTCTCTCTCTCTCTCTCTCTCTCTCTCTCTCTCTCTCTCTCTCTCCCTGCCTCTCCTTTCTCTGTGTAACTATTTCAAATAAATAAATCTGTTTGTTGTGGCTATAACTGTGTGATGCAGAAGAAGCATCAGCTCACATAGTACAGAGATGCCCAAAGTCCCACACTGGTGTGGATGGCCCACGATGAGCACCTGGTTCCTCCTGAGCTTCCAGGATCGAAATGGTGCTTCACTTGCAAAGACACATCTCCCATAAGGGAGAGCTCAGCTCAGCTCAGCTCAGCTCCACGGTGCTACCACAGGAGAATTAAGAACAGGACACCAGTTGTATGCACCTCAGAGATAGGATTTGTGCTTAGAGTCTGGTAATAGAGGTTCATAAAACAGTGGCATTGAAAGGTTCCTGCTAAGAAGTCCAGAGGGAATCACACAGGGCTGGTACCCCCACTATTTGATCAGGAACTAATGCACTCACCCATGCTAAGTGAACAGACAAGCACTATGAATATATTTAGACTCCAGGCCCAGGATCCCACCACCTCCAGTCCCTAGCTCAGGTGAGGTCAGGCATGTTCATCTCAATTGCGGCTTTGAGTCTTTCCTGGATTTGTTCCACTGGGCCGTTTCTTCCAGTCTAACCCCTGAATATTCAACAAAAGCAAGCCTGTACAACCACAAGGCTGCCAGAATTAACAGTGGGCAGCTTCCTTTACTGCAGTTCTTTGGAAATCTGCTTAAATTTAGCAACAAGTTTCCAGTAGTGGCCAAACTAGGGACTGAACCCCCAGATTTAACAGTGAGGGGTCCCCAGGTGTGTTTTGCAAATACCTAATGCTTATCTAAACCCTGTAAGAAATGAATTGTTCATCCTATTTTCAAGATGAAGAAACTGAGGCTCAGAGATGTTCCATGATGTGTCCCAAAGTCACAATGCTAATAAAAGCTAGAATTTTTATTCCAATCCAGTCATTGTCTAGTTTGCATAAAATGTATATTAGGGAGGCCAGCACCGCGGCTCGCTAGACTAATCCTCCGCCTTGTGGCGCCGGCACACCGGGTTCTAGTCCTGGTCAGGGTGCTGGATTCTGTCCCGGTTGCCCCTCTTCCAGGCCAGCCCTCTGCTGTGGCCCAGGAGTGCAGTGGAGGATGGCCCAAGTGGTTGGGCCCTGCACCCCATGGGAGACCAGGAAAAAGCACCTAGCACCTGGCTCCTGCCATTGGATCAGCAAGGTGCGCCAGCCACAGCACGCTGGCCGCGGCAGCCATTGGAGGGTGAACCAACGGCAAAAGGAAGACCTTTCTTTCTGTCTCTCTCTCTCACTATCCACTCTGCCTGTCCAAAAAAAAAAAAAATGTATATTAGGGGAGGAACAAATTTCTTGGCAGTTTAACAGGATGTCACTCCTTGCGTTGCCAGCTAAGCTTCTGCTCTCAGAAGGCTAATTTGACCTCTAAATTCTAGTTGATGTCCTAACCTAAAGGATGAATCTAGGACCAGATCCAGTATTGTGACAGGCATTTTGTTTGTCATTTTTTTCTGTTTACCTACCTACCACACATTTGTGAAAGCAGTTCTGTTGGCAACACATCCATATGCTTTTCTCAGCTCCACATATTTTGCGAATCACTCTATTTAGTTCAGATTCAAGTACAGAGGAACCCTTCAGTCAAATGAGAAGCCTGCATACTGCAGAAAAATCAATAATACAAGGGTTCCAATGTCAGAAGAGCTGGTGCACTCCACTGGCAAGCACAAATGCAGGCTGGCCTCTCCAGAAGGCAAAGCAACAGAGCCAGGCAGCTGCTGGAGGAGTGGGGCTGAGCCAGGAAACTGGCCGGGACAGTGTCCTGAGCCTCACAAGCCAGCCCAGGACCAGCCTAAACAGGAGCACTAGGAGGATGTCAGGGCTTGGACAGGAGTCACCACTGAACAACTGGGTGAGAAGAGAAAGCCACTAGATGTCAAGTCTCAATAACTGAATGCCAGGGAAGAAACAGGATGCAAGGCAGGGTCAGGAACCCCTCGGCGGTGGGGACAGTCTAAATGGAGGACCCACGTTTAAAACATACAGATTCAAAAACTACAGAGAAAGTATTAACCTGTTGTAGCCAACTGGATCATTTCTCAAAGCTTGAATTGTGCCAACTGTAGTTTATCACCAGGCACTGCTTTATAATATCTCGCCATGGTTTGCTTAGTCTCATACTTGGAGGATGGACCTTCTGCTGAGTTGTTTTGCAATCAATTTGGTCAAGTTAGCAATCACATCTTAAGGACTTTTTTGCACTGTGGGTATGTATAAACAGTAGCAGCTATCATTCTCCATAGGTCTTTGCCATCTGATGGCATAAGAGTCTGATGCAGAGGTTCCCAGCAGGTTACAGCTGCCATCACTCTCTTACGCTCCCTATTCAATTCTTCTTCCCACCTACTTGCCCTGTTGCTTAACGGAAGTCCATGCCTATCACCAGAAGCCTGGCTACAGGCCCACAGAATCAACAACTTCCCCTAGACTTGCCCATGAACTTCCCCTTTGTGTTCCCACTTCAAGGACAGGAAGCCCTTAACTTCTCACCTTCTCCATATGTTCTCTCTGGTCTACCTGCACCAGTGCCTTGGGAAGACTGATTAATACCTCTTATTGTGACCTTCATCTCCTTCTTCTGGACTTGTGCTTCTGCAGCTCTTCTCGCAACTGTCTAGGGTCTTTTATTGCACATACTCAGGTCTGTTGTGCTTCCTCAAATAGTAAAGTCCCTTCTAATCCAAATGGGTACCCATATGGTCCAGGAAACTCTCTTTATCTTGGCATCCTCCTTATATCCAAAGGGAGGAAGGAAAGTGATGAACAATTCAGCTCCTTATGAATTCCCCCAGGCCAATGAGGTAGAGTTTCTAAGTCATCCTCTGGTACACAATGAGTTCTGATAGAATGTCCCACATTCGTTCTACCTCCTGTCGTACCCAAAGAGCAATCAGTTCTCCTGAGTCTTCTGTTAAGGATGAGAAGAATCTGCCTTTATTTGCTCTGGCCAGCATGCACAGACAAGGCTGCTACCAAGTTCAAATAAGATAATGGTCAACGGTGAGGGATAATGTTAGAATAAGAAGAAAACATGGTGTATTTGTCAGGTCTCAGTGCAGGTAACACTAATGCAATTCTGACAATGTTAAGAAAAATGGTAATTTACTATTTCATACAACTAGGAAGTCAAATGATGAGTCCTTTTCCAAGCAGAATCTGGAGACTCCGTCTCATCATTTATTGATAGAGGAATTGGCTTCTCAAGCAAGTCTTCTCCTGGTGTTGGTTATAGATACACATTCTACAAGCTAACTACTACTACTATAAAAAGAAAGAATTCAGCTAGCTTTGGCACAAACAACCAGAGTGACTTTGATCTGGGATAGGTCTCTTTCAGTTCCTAAAACATTCATCATGGCAAGAAAAAGTGGGGTTAGAACTGTATCATGCAAGGCCTGTTCTGTGGAGTAGCAGATAATGCCATGGCTCATGATGCCGGCATCACATAGGGGCACCAATTTGACTCCCAGCTGCTCCACTTTCGATCCAGCTCCCTGCTGATATTCCTGGGAAGGCCATGGAAGATGGCCCAAATGCTTAGGCCCTTGGCTCCTGGCTTTGGATAGGTCCAGCTCCTGCCATTGTAGCCATCTGGGGGGTGAACCAGCAGATGGAAGATTCTCTCTCTCTCTCCCTCTCTCTCTCTGTAACTCTTTCAAATAAAGATTAAAAAAAAAAAGAACTGAATCCTGCACTGGACTTAGTAGAGTAAGGATATACTTTCATAGCAAAGAAATTTAAAAATAACTTGATGGCTTCAGGAAGTGAAGACCTGAGGTGATATTCCACATCCCCCTGGGCACTTGCTTCATGGAGACTTACAGGCATCTAGGTCTCCTACATTCTCATTTCCTTACCAGCCCTTGCAGACTGTAGGGTTGAACTCAAGTGAAAGTGTATCCCTGTTGCAGCTTTTGAGAATGGTATACAATATCTGCTGTCTTAGGACCTCAGCCCAGAACTATCGTACAGCATTGGTATAATCTAAGTCACATGGCCAATGCTAAACGCAAAGGAATCAAATAAATGTAGCCCAGTTCCATGCCCAGAAACAAAGGGACTATACACAATTACACTCTCCACAACATGGAAGTAGGAAGAGATGAAAAATGTCACATCCATCTCAAGTAGACTGATTTCCCTATGGAGAGGAAGATGCTGATGAAATGGAGCAGACAATATTCAGGCAAAAAGCAGATCGTGATTAGAATGCTACATTCAAGGACGTGCTCAAGTGCAGCATGGTTAAATGAGCAGGTCTCAGAATCAAGCATTGTCCAGGCAGCTAGAATGGTATTTCTGAAGCTGTGTGCTGCAATACAGTTGAGTGGTATATCACATAACAGAAAAAGCATTTTCTCTCTGCCCTTTATGGTTCCTTGTTGGAATGGACACCTGGAGCAAAAGACAGATTAATAAGAGAAAACTAAAGCAAACTTTAATAACATGTATACTCATGTGTACATGGGGGATAATCCAGAGAAATGAGTCCATTTCAAAGAGATGGCTTTGAGTTCAGGCTTAAATGCCATCGTCTGCTGAAACAAAGAATAAAGCTTGTGGGGAAGATTGGTTATGGGGAGATGCCCAGGAAAAACAAAGTAAACAAGTGTAAGATTTGTTCTGCAGATTCAAATGGGTGCCTTCTCCATTGATGAACCTCTAGTGACTTAGAAGGCTTTCTCTACTTAGTAAAGAGAAGTGTCACTGACAAGTGAGGTCCATTGATGAGCCCAAAACTCAATCTGTGACTTCAGTCCTTTGAGAAGAGAAAGGCTCCCCAACACCAGCCAAGGTCAATGAAGGAAGAAAAGGATATGACTAAACTTGGAAAGGAATTGGATGGTAACTTCTGATGTGAAGGTAGGAGGAAAGATTACGAGGTGAGTCTTAGTTGGTGGAAAATGAAGCAGGTACAGTTCATCTTCCTTTTGTGTCTGTCTGCAACAGCAAAACTGGGTATCTCTTGCACTGGAATATCTTCAACTTGGCTAGGGTCATCAAAAGTTGTGGGCATTCTGTACCAGTGAGACAAAATCCCTGAGTAACTCTCCTAAGAAAACAAGGATTTTAAAAGATGTGATCAAATCCTTATGGCCAGAACCTATTGTTAGAGCATACAGTGGGGGCCAGGAAACACAGAAGGTTTTTCAATTCAGGATGGAGGGTGTCAAGAGGGAACCCAGTAAAGGCAGCAACCCAGTCTCAAGGAAACACCATTACAAATGAAGTTTCCCTTTAAAAAAAGATATATTTATTTATTTTGAAAGAATTATAAAGAGGGAGCAATAGACAGAAAGAGAGAGAGAGATCTTCCATCCACGTGTTTCACTCCCCAGATGGCCACAGTGGTCAAGCTGGGCCAGGTGGAAGCTAGAAACCAGGAGCTTCATCCAGGTCTCCCATGTGAATGGCAGAGGCCCAAGTACCTGCTTTTCCCAGGCCATTAGCAGGAAGCTACATTGGATGTGGAAAAGTCAGACACAAACTGGCACCCATTTGGGATGCCAGCATTGCAGGTGGCAGCTTTACCAAAGTTTTCATTTACAGACATAAATCTCCCTTACAAAAGGATAACTTCTACTCCGTTTTCAGAGTATCTCCTATATCTGCAGTTTCTCAAATTAATCATCTCAAAATAATCTTTACCCCAAAGAGGTATATTTGGGGATGGCATATTTTTGATCTCCTGCAGTGAACTGATGTTACATATTAAAAGAGTCTTGTGATCAACTAAGTTTGGAAAACACTGAGTTAACCAAATATAGCAAGAACCTTTGCAACAGTAGTTTTGAGAATCTTTAATGTGCTAATCTCCAAATTTGCAATATTGCTAATATTCAAGTTTGCCAGTTTACTTCAGGTCATGAGGAATATCACTGGACAACGACCCACAGAACAAAACTACAGGAAAGTCCACATCAGAGCAAGACAGACAAGTATCTGGGCCACGAACCCCAGGCAAAGCCACTGCTACTAGGTTGGCCTCCAAAGGCTACAGCAGGGTGGCAAGGGCCAGAGACCAGGGAGAGACCTGCTGGGTCATTGTCAATTGTGAAGGGCTGGAGGCAGAATTCTGAGTGATCTTTGAGGAGCAGCAGAGTGGAAGACAATTCATGATAAAATTTCCTCTTCAGTTAAGCTCCACCATAAACAAAGATGTCTAGTATCATGAATGCCACCCTCTGAAGCTGTGCTGTCCAACACAGTAGCCACAATTCACTGTCCCTGTGAGATTACGTAATAGGAGATCATTGTGGCTAGTGAACACTTGCAACAGAACCAATGTATAATGATTGATTTTCTTTTTATTTGACAGGTAGAGTTATAGACAGTGAGAGAGACAGAGAGAAAGGTCTTCCTTTTGCCGTTGGTTCACCCCAAAATGGCCACTACCACCAGTGCTATGCAGATCCGAAGCCAGGAGCCAGGTGCTTTTCCTGGTCTCCCATAGGGTGCAGGGCCCAAGCACTTGGGCCATCCTCCACTGCACTCCCGGACCACAGCAGAGAGCTGGACTGGAAGAAGGGCAACCAGGACAGAATCCGGCGCCCTGACTGGGACTAGAACCAGGAGTGCCGGCGCCACAGGTGGAAGATTAGCCTATTGAGCCACGGTGCCGGCCTACACATTGGATTTCAAAGACATAGTACCCAGAAGAATGTAAAACATCGCATTAGTGACTTTTGTATTGATTGTATTCTAAATAACAATATCTGGATATGTGTTTAAATATTGTTAGAATTAATTTTACTTATTTTTTGAAGTATTTTTCCTTTTATTTATTTATTTATTTACTTTTTGACAGGCAGAGTAGACAGTGAGAGAGACAGAGAGACAGAGAGAAAGGTCTTCCTTTGCCGTTGGTTCACCCTCCAATGGCTGCCGCGGCCGGCGTGCTGCGGCCGGCGCACCTTGCTGATCTGATGGCAGGAGCCAGGTGCCAGGTGCTTTTACTGGTCTCCCATGGGGTGCAGGGCCCAACCACTTGGGCCATCCTCCACTGCACTCCCGGGCCACAGCAGAGAGCTGGCCTGGAAGAGGGGCAACCAGGACAGAATCCTGCGCCCCAACCGGGACTAGAACCCGGTGTGCCGGCGCCGCAAGGCGGAGGATTAGCCTATTGAGCCACGGCGCCGGCTTTTTCCTTTTATTGTAACATTTCCATATTGGTTTTAGTTTTGTATTTAAAACTTTTTAACTAAGAAACATCTTTATTCACAAACATGTGGCTACTAAGAAAGTTAAGCTTAAATAAGTGACCCACATTACATTTCCATTGGATAGTGGTGCTTTACATCTTGTAAGATCCAGTTTCCAAATAAGCACCTACTTCCCTAGGTGGGCGATTTTGTCCTCAGATGCCCTCCAGAATCTTGAAACAAACAATTATGACTAATCACCAGACACTGGTAAACATTTAAGGAAAAAAAAGGAAAACAGAAAACCAATTAAAAATCCACTAATTAGCATACTTTTGAACTTAAATCATTTGTTTGAACCCATTTTTCCTTTGCTTTCCTGGTATAAATTAATACCTGTCAACAAAAGTAATGTGTTTGAACTTTACAAGAATGCATAAAATTTGCATGCTGTGCTTATTCTAATGGTAAGACAAGATCAAACATATTCCCACCCAGAAAAAGACAGCTAAATCAAGATCTAAGAAACTGATTAAGAAAAAAAGTGACTGCCTTCAAGTTAAGTCTCCAAACAGCATTTCAGTTATTTCTACTTTCAGACACCAGTCACATTTAAAAAATTTTTATTATTCGAGAGGCAGACAGAGAGACAGAGAGAGCTCCGGTCCACTAATTCACTCTCTAAAGCCCACAGTGGCCAGGGTTGAACCAAGGCCAAGGACAGGAGCCAGGAACTCAATCCAGGTGGCCCACACAGATGTCAGGAATTCAATTACTTGAACCATCACTGTGCCTCCCAGGAGCCAGAGCTAGGACTCAAACCAAGCTACTCCAGTGAGGGATGATGCATTGTAACACTTAGGCTAAATAGCTCTCTTCAGTCAAGTTCTGAAACAAAGAAATCAGGGAGATTGGGAAGGCCTATTTGGTATAAACTTTATGACCCTGCCATTAAAATTATCAAGTATGTATTGTGGGACTATTCTGGGCCAACATTTAAGGACTTTTCTCTGGTAAATGCCTCACCAGTGCCCACCCCCATATTCATAGCTATCTATAAAGCACATACCTCTGCCCCTTACCAACCCTTGCTGATTGGACAAGGGGTTTGTCTTTCACCAAAGCTGGCCAATCAGATTCTCTGCTTGGAATTTAGCAGCAGGACACAGAAAGTTGGACTGCACGCGTTTTTCCTGAAGTGTTTCAGGGAAGAGATCCAGAAAAGCAGAAGCTAGGACTCATGTGTGAGGACCAGAGCATGGTAAAGTGATCAACAGTTAGATCAAGGGAAAATGAAAGGTCA
The DNA here is from genome assembly GCA_949820135.1 of Sylvilagus floridanus. Taxonomy (NCBI): domain Eukaryota; kingdom Metazoa; phylum Chordata; class Mammalia; order Lagomorpha; family Leporidae; genus Sylvilagus; species Sylvilagus floridanus. The sequence goes on from OX463231.1 coordinate 67,005,057, forward strand.
TGGGCCAAAAGAAGCAAAGCCAGGGGTCGGCGCTGTGACGCAGTAGGTGAATCCTCTGCCTGTGGCGCCAGCGTCCCATATGGGCACCAGTTTGAGTCCCAGATACCCGTCTTCCAATCCAGCTCTCTGCTATGGCCTGGAAAAGCAGTAGAAGATGGCTCAAGTTCTTGGGCCCCTGCATCTGTGTGGGAGACCCAGAGGAAGCTCCTGGCTCCTGGCTTAGGATTGGCCCAGCTCCGGCCATTGCAGACATTTGGGGAGTGAACCAGTGGATGGAAGACCTTTCCTTCTGTCTCTTCCTCTCACTGTGTAACTCTACCTCTCAAATAAATAAAATCTTAAAACAAAAAACAAACAAACAAACAAACAAAAAACAACAGCAAAGCCAGAGGTCAGGCATCCTAGGAAAAATAGAGGAAGTAATGTTGGATTCAGATTTTCTATCTTGGTTCCAGCATCTGAAGACACATTTCTATAATCTAATCATAATCTATAATCTAACCATATAATCTATGGTTATGAGGGATACTTTCAGACATTCAATAAGTTCCTACCTGTTTCTGTTTCTGGCCCAAGCCCCTTTCAATGAATTTGTGTTCTGACAACCAGCCACTGGCACTGCTTGTCCATTATGAGACCAATTAATGGGAAATTAGTTATAGGAAATGAATTAATGAGAAATTTATAAAATGATAAAATACAGTACTCTGATGGGCAAATTATCTAGATGGATAGTTTACATTACAGACAAACGTATGTGATAGTCATACAACTTCTAACATTACATTTAAAAAAGATAAGGAAGGGCAGGCATGTGGCCCATAGAAGCCATTGCTTGGGATGCCTGAATCCCATATCAGATTGCCTGGTTCAAGACTTGGCTACTCAGTGTCCAGCAGAGCTTTCTGCTAATGCATACCCTGGAAGCAGCAGATGACGGATGGTTCAAGTACTTGGTTCCTGTCACTTATGGTGGAGATTCAGACTGAGTTCCAGGCTCCTGATTTCAACAGACCCAGCACTGGCTGTTGTGGGCATGTGGGTAGTGAGCCAATGGATGAACTATGTCTCTCTGTCAGTTTCTCTGACTCTTTCAATAGATTTTTTTAAGTAGGAAGTGTCAGCTCCTTCGGCCACAAAAGGAATGACGCTGCTCGCAGTTAATCGGTCTTCAGTAGACTTTACTTAGAAAGAGTGGGAAAGAGAGTGGGGGACCGGGAGAAGGGGGAGAGATGGCGCGCACATTCCTTAAGGGGGAAAGCTGGCGTGCCCCGCTCCTTCTCCCGCGGTCTGCTTATATACCAAATTCAACCAATCACAGTCATTCAATCACAGTCCATGCAGAGAGTTCTCCAATCCAGCACTTGATCACGATCAGCTGTGGAGTCATGCAGCAGGCAGGGCATCAGCGCCATCTTGTTGTTTACCACAATCCTCAGCTAGATGGAAAGTTCAATCAGCTGCTACATTCGCATTACTGCTATAAGCCAAGCCCAGCATGGGGGGTCCCATGGCAAGCCTATCCATGGGTCCCCACAAGGAAGAGGAGATAACAACTAAACAGAGGGAAGAAAATAAAAGGAAAAAACAGGGGTTCCTGACTTTCAAGTACTTTCTCTCAGTGATGATTACATTTCCTCCTTCTGTTTTTATAAGATCCTCAACAAAAGGTGAGCTAGGTGAAGACTGGAAAAATGGGATGTGCTCATTATCAAATAGCTTGTAAATATCTAATAAGAGTTCAACATTAGATAAAGTTATTAGAGAACTCAGCAGAAAAAAAATCATTGATCACAATACAGAGAGAACTACAATCTAGTTGACAAGATTACACCAACACCAGAATCAGTATCTAAACAGAAAACTAAGGTGACTTCCTTGGGCCTTAGTCCCCAAAAATGATGAACCCCATGCTATTCAAATCCAGGGGAGCAAGAAGAAATGTACTCAAGGCAAACTCCGATCCATAACCAAGTAGAATACCCAGATACCCCTCCAAAAGGGGGACAAACTCAGAGCCAGGGATATGAGTAATGCTAAATATTATGTCTGAATAGTAAGTTAGAGCTAGAAAAAAAACAGAAAGAATAATCAAATTTAAAGCTGAGAGGATGCATATCATGATATGTATGAAGGAAGAGTGGGCACAAGTCTGTTCAGAATAAATATATAACTACCAAGAGCCAGTTCAGGCGCTCTGTTTGGGGGGGCGCTCAGATAGTGGATGGTAGCTCAAAATGATGGTGAACAGTTCTGACAACAGAGAGTGTCTGAAGGATGCAAAGTGCAAAGCTGACTCCAAATAACATAGCTTCCTCAGAGGCAAAAATCTGTCCCAAAACAACATTCTCCCTTCCTTCAAATCACAGCTGAATGCTTGCTTTTTAGGCATAAAATCTTCCATACTCTAGTGGTTTGCTCTGATGTTTGGCATCCCCTTCTAGAAGCACACACACATGCTTTTTCTTTCTTTTGGGGGTTACAGTGTCTTTCCATTCATCTTAGCAGAAGGAAACCAGACATTCTCTGCTCTTCCTTTTCAAAAATGCTTGTTTTATCAAATTAATATGTGCACATAACTTTAATTCCCAAGTGGTAACATGGGACCCATAACAATAAATAGCAATCCCCTATCTCACTCCTTCCCACCCTGGCATCCTGGATCACTCTAAGTGTCCTAACTTCTCATTTGTGAAGCACAGAATCAGAACTTCCACATGTTACCACCAAAAACCCTACCTACTCGAATCTGCCTTTACTATGGATGAGTATACACGAAGCCAGACCCCTACATGTGCATTAGGTCTTATCCTGTTCCATCTGCTCAGTGGTGTGCCCACTGGTCCTTCTTCCTTTCTTAGCCAGTATCCACTCTTTACCTCTCTCCTGAATCACTCCCTGTAGTACACAAACATGCAATTAATTCTCCCACATAAGAAAGTTCTATTGGCTCCCGTGGCCCCTGAGTCCCATTGCTTTTCTCTTCCTGTATCACACACTCCCACAAGAGCTACCTGAAAGAGTAGTGATACTCAGTGTCTCCCATTTCCTCCCCTCTGGTGGGAACCACTGCAGTCAATCCTTGATCCCCACTGCTCCACTGAAACTGCATCTTTCAAAGTAATAATGACCCACTGCTGCCAAGCTCCTTTCCTAATGACCAGGCCACAGGGACTGGCACAGTGGACCACTCTCCTCCTTGAAACACTGACTTCCCATGGCTTCCAGGACACTCCCTGATTTTTCTCTTCCCTCTCTGACCATTCCTCTGAATCTTGCTGCTACCTCCTCATCACTCTGACCTCTAATGCTGGGATTCTTCCAGACATAGTCCTTAGACCTCTCCTTCTAGCTCTACTCATCAAACTCTTTTTCTCACACAGCCCATCTTGAATTCATCAGTATCTCCTGTTAGATTTACCTTCAAATTATACCCAGAATGTAGCCACTTCTCACCACTCTCACTGATACCACCATCATCTCTTGCCTAGATTAGTTCAATAGCTTCTTGCCTAGTCTCCCTAATTTTGCCCTTCAGGCTTTCCAAATGGTCCTAACATAGGCCTTTTAAAACATCATTAGGATCATATTCTTTCAATGTTTGCAATCTTCCAAGGACTTCCTTCCTCACTAAGAGTACAAGCCAAATCACTTAATGACTCCAACAAAACTTTTTCATTTGCCCCCTGCTATCTCTCTGGGCTCATCTCCTTCTCCTTCCCCATGCCACTGACTTTCCCAAACTTACTTGAACATTCTGGCATGAGCCTGTGTAAGCACCTTTGTAGTTAATGCTCCCTCCACCTGGACCATCATTCATCCCCAGATACTTGCGTGGCTAGTTCCTTTGCTTCTTTCAGGTTCAATGAATGTGCTTTCACTGAGTGTTTTTTTTTTAAGATTTGTTTGTTTATTTGAAAGGTAGAGTTGCAGAGAGAGAGGGAGAGACACAGAGAGCAAGAGGGAGAGAGCTTCCATATGCTGGCTCACTCCCCAGATGGCTGTAATGACCACGGCTGGGCCAGGCCAAAGCCAGGAGCCAGTAATTCCATCCAGGTCTCCCACATGGGTGGCAGGGGCCCAGGTACTTGGGCAATCTTTGCTGTTTTCCCATTCATATTAGCAAGGAGCTGAATCAGAAGCAGAGCAGGCTGGGACTGGAGCTCTGTCCATATGGGATGCCAGCATTGCAGGTAGCATCTTAATCCTCTGCACCTCAATGCCACCCCCTCATTGAAGCTATTTTCCATTAATTTCCCCCAGCTCTCATTGCTATCTATCATCATCAATATTTTACTTAGTCATCATGCTTACTGTTGATCTTTCTCATGAAAATGTAGATTCTATAAAGAATTATTGTCTGTTTGGGGTTACTGAGGTTTCCCTACACCTAGGACAGTCACTGCTCTTTGGAACTCATATTGATTGGTTGAAATCATAATTACAATGTTGTATTTTATGAACTGATAAACATACACACAAATACATGTATATGTGTATATATACATACATACATATGAATATACTAAAGCTGTCCATGTTAAATGGTGTGGCCTAAACCAGAATGTGGGTTCTTTGACTCTCAAGATGCAGTTCTTTCCACAATACCAGGATATTTTCACCATTAAATTTAGAATTTGCTACATAAATATCTTCCTACAATAGGAGAAATCATCTTTAACTAGCAAATAAGAAGATTTTCCATCAATGTAGCTCTATTTGTTTAAATTATTGTTTCATGTGGGAGGAAGAGGGGATTGCTTATGCAAATACTGGAGTGATTGTGATGAGAAGTTATTTTCAAGCATCATGATACAAAATATTCTTTTACCCATGAGTGATTGTGCTAACTATAAATCGTATCTGTACACTAAAGCAGATTCCCTTAATTAGGCATCACTGGTTACCCAAGCCCAAGTTTACTGTTTGTACTTGTAATAAAACTTCATTTCCTTAACAATAAAAATATTGTTTCATATTTGTAAACATACAGTAAATTTAAAGCATGAGGATGATCACTGTAGCATTATATATAAGAAATTGGAAAATCCTAAACGACCATTAATAGAACACAAGTTTTGTTCCATCCAAATAATGGAATATTTCTTCTTACATCAAAAAGACTGAGGTAGATCCATAACTACTGATTGCGAAGTCATATCTTCAAGATATATTATACATTCTATATTTTTATCCATAATCCCAAAATACAAAAAGTCTAGAAATTAATGGGTGGTAGTTTTTAAAAACATAATTTTTTACAAATCCTGACAGATCATAAGCACACTTGGCAGCAAATATCTACCTGAATCTGTAAAGTCTTAATTTATCTCACTTGGTATGACTAAAATATTCATATTTTCCAGTAAAAAATTTATGTGTTTAATTATAGGGCACTACCACAGATCACACTAATAATGTTGTATGATGTTTACTGTGTACATGAATTAATGCACTGAAACAAAAAATATTCTGAACTCTTAACAGGAAATTACAGCCTATACAGTAAGCAAACAAGATGTAGAATAGTATCTGTGGGATGATCCAACTGACATAGTTCTAAGAGCACACACACTGCTTTGTGCCTGGAAATTCTGAAAGCTGTATATATTTTTTACAAAGAAAGAATTTACGGTGGTTCTTTCTAAGGAAGAGCATAGGAGGAAGCACGGAACAACTCATTTATTACAGGAAGTAGTTTTTTCCCTGGGGCCTCACAGCTGCCAAGGGAAATTCACCAGTCTTTCTCTGCAATGATTCAGCCCCAAGCACCTTGCATCCCTGTGTGTCTCAGCTCATGGTTGCATATGCTAGAGGGAGAAGCTGACCAACCATCTTAAGTCTGGTCTCCTGTGCTGGGGAGCAGGGGACAGAGATGCAGTGCAGATGACACTGCCCTCCAAGGAAGCATTGCTGAGGTTGTTACAGATGGGGGGTGACAACAACAGATGGCACCAGCATATGGGATGGGTGTGATCTGACTATCTGCTACCAACCCCTTATTTGTTTCTGGGCAAAGCTTTTAACCCTTACAGGGCTTGCTTTCTATCTAGGGAGAGAGAAGGAACTCTTAGCTCCCAAAGCTCCAACAGTTCTCACACTGTATGAACAACATGGGAAGCACCCAGGGATCTTCTTAAAAATGCAGGTTCTGATTCAACAGATCTGGGGCAGATCTGCCCAAGCAGCCAGATAAAGTTAAAGTTTCTGGTCAACCAGAACAGACTCTAGCAAAGTCCTAGAGTACTGTGCTATGGCTAGCAGATGATAAATCCACTTAGCCAAAGTTAACAAAATTTGGGCTTTGAATGATTTACCTTGTAGTGGTGGTAACAATGCTCAAAACTTCCTTGCCGACCCAATCTATTGCATATTGCGTCTGTATTGAAAGTATAGATACAGCCATTAATGGAAATTTTTGAAAGGCAAGCAATTTTGATCCAATCATTAATCTGATCACTGATCAATAAACCAACTGAATTTATTTGCAAGTGAATACACTGAGGTATTACCTAAGAGCATTGCATCAACCTCATTTGGTACTTTTAAAATAAATGATTCTAATTTTGGCTAAGGCAATCATTTTTCATTGTTTTCATGATTAATGTAAGCTTCAGATAATTGTTTTAGCTGTAGACTAAAAATTGTATTGTCCAATAACATTAGGACATTAACCAACTGAATTTAGCATGGAAGGCCCCTCGGGGAAGAGCTAGGTTTTCATTTATGGCTATTCAGAGTTAAGTACACAGATGGATTTCAATAAATAATTAATTATAATGGAGTTGGGGTCCTCTAAAGTGAGTTCAGGATAGCACTAAAAGCACCACAGTGAGTCTGTATATGTAAGGCTGCGCCTACATTAGGGAGTCAAATCTCCCTCAATAAGTTGGTGGTGTTTCTACATCAGGTGTGATTTTAGAAGTCAAGTACTCTCATGTTAGCCAGTTCCATATCACATTTTCAGACAGAAACCACATCAGAAAGCTGAGTTGAGATAGGAATATCCATAAACATTCACCTCCTTTCCATGGCACTGGAACATTTTGGGAACACAGAACATGGGGACATTTTGAATCATCATTCACCTTAAAGACATGAAGCAGTCGAACTGTTTTGAAATTGCAAAAGGCAGCATGTTGTCCCAGGGGGGCAACTTAGTGCCTCAGGTACCATGTCACAGTAGAGAATGAGAGTTAAAAGTATCTACAGAGAAAGGTATAATATGGCACAAAAATAAACAAAGGGATAAATATTTAATATGGTAGGTGATAACAAGGAAAATCTGGAAACACTCAGCCTGGAAAGCAAGCTGTTCCCAGTTGAAAGACCAGAAGGAGGCTAACCCTCCACATCTGGCCATGGCAGCCACTCCCCAAAGGCCAGTAAAGGCAGCTAAGGCAGCACAGCAGGTTAGGGGTGGAAGGAGGGGTAGGCCTTTGAACCCCCCCAACATAGAAGGCATGAGTTCAATACCCATCCCTGGCTCAACACTCCAGCATTCCTGCAAGTAGCTGGTTTTCTGCCACTTTCCAGCTTCCTGCTAATGCACACTGTGGGAGGCAGCAGGTGAGGGCTCAAGCATTTGGGTTCCTGCCACCCACGAGGGAGAACTGGACTGGGTTCCTCGCTCCTAGCAAGGTAGGCATTTGAGGAGTGAACCAGCACATAAGATCTCTCTGTCTGTCTTCTCCACCTCAATAATAAATGAAGAGTTAAAGTTTATTTTTAAAAAAAGGCAGAGTGGAGGGAAATGTGGATTTTTTAAAATGTGAAATGTTTACATATTTTTAGCACAAAATCATGTGACAATATAAACAATTTCAAACAAATACCTTTCAAAAGGCTTTTGCCATTGGATGCATTTCTTCTCTAAATCACTTACTTTGTTACATTTAGATTTGAACAAATCAACTTTTGAAAAAAACATGTATTTTGAAGCAGCTAGGGAAAATTGACTAAAGTCAGGTGGTTAGATAAAAGGAAGGAACTGTTACTATTGTTAGCTGTGATAATGGCAGTGTGGTTATAAGAAAATGCCCATTGTAAAATATTTAAGGTAAAACGCCATGGAATTGGCTTAAATTGTCTCATCAACAAAGAACAAGAAAAAGCGAAAGCTGAAATAATGTGGTAAAATCCTAACAACGCCATTTCCTGATGACAGATACAGGGTTTGTTCCGCTCTTCTCTCTACTTTCCTGTGTGTTTACACTTTTCAGAGTAAAAAGTTCAGTTTTCACCAATTGTTAAGACACCCATTTTATCCTGAATAAAGGATAATTAAGCACATAGCTAAGGAAGCTTTAATTAGAAATCATTTTCAAAATGGACTTGTGATTTCTCAGTGAGGCTCAGAAATCACCACTCCACCTTGACAAGTTACACACTGAGCAATGCCTCACGTGAATCACAGGGCAAGCTGCTACCCTGAGCACCGGAGACAGACAGGCAAGTGCAGAGAATCACCACTCACCAGAGGACAGGTCCATAAGCAGAAACCTCTGAAGGAGCCAGCTCAGGGCAAGGAAACATAAGCTGTAATTGTCAAACCACTGGAGGCTAATGTTCAAGTCAGACAGTTTACAGCTCCAGTCTATGGGGGAGGCATATTTTTATGAGTTTTGCCCACACGACCTCTACCACATGTTCACAATAAATATTGCAGAAAAAATCTCTCATGCTCCCAGCATAAGAAGGGGAAAGTACCACTTTGAAGCACAAGCCATCATTCTGTTCTCAACAAGGTCTGACCTCAGAAGAAACTGTCTACCCAGAGCCTAACTTGCCAGGCTTTCATCTGAGTCTACAGGACCTGGGAGAAAAAGAGATACCCGAGTCCAGCTGACTCAAGCCGTCCTGCAGCACGGAAGGGAGAAAAAGAACAGCAAAGCTGCCAAGCACTTGTGAAGGTCACAGCCCAGAGACACAGGCTGAGTAAGAGTCTGAGACCCATTCACAGGGCTGCAGAACAGACTCCCTCATGGCACTGCATCTCCATATTGCTAACGGCTTTTTTTTACAGCAGTTCCATCTACCAAGTACATCATGTTCGGCTACGAAGAAAACACTACAAAATACACTAAAAGGCAAAAAACAGAGTTTGAAGGAAACAACAAGCATCCAAACTGGACCGAGATATAAAGGATGTTGAAATTATCAGACAGGGAATTTAAAGCAATCATGATTAATATGCTAAGGACTCTAATGCTCTAATGGATAAAATAGACAGTATGCAAGAACAGATAAAAAATAGAAGCAGAGAGAAAGAAATCCTAAAGAAGAATTTTCCTTTTAATGCTAAGCATCAAAAACACTGTTACAGAAATGAAAAATGTCTTTGATAAGCTCATTAGTACCCTAGACACAGCTGAGAAAAAGAGTCTCTGAGGTTGAGGATATTTCTTTTTTTTAATTTTTTTTATTTTTTATTTATATATATATTTTTTATTTTTGACGGGCAGAGTGGACAGTGAGAGAGAGAGAGACAGAGAGAAAGGTCTTCCTTTGCCGTTGGTTCACCCTCCAATGGCTGCCGCGGCCGGCGCACCGTGCTCTTCCGATGGCAGGAGCCAGGTGCCAGGTGCTTTTCCTGGTCTCCCATGGGGTGCAGGGCCCAACCACTTGGGCCATCCTCCACTGTACTCCCGGGCCACAGCAGAGAGCTGGCCTGGAAGAGGGGCAACCGGGACAGAATCCGGTGCCCCAACCGGGACTAGAACCCAGTGTGCCGGCGCAGCAAGGCGGAGGATTAGCCTGTTGAGCCACGGTGCCGGCTGAGGATATTTCAATAGAAACTTTGAAAACTAAAAAGCAGAGAAAAAATAAATAAATAAATAAATAAATAAATAAAACAGAACACCCAAGAACTGTGGATCAGTTACAAAAGTGTAACTGACACATAGTAGGAATACTAGAAAGAGAGAAAGGAATAAAATCAACAAATATTAAATAGAACACGTATGATAGCTATTAAACCAACTATATCAATGACCAGTTAAACATCAATGATCTAATTACAGCACAATTACACAGTGATTATTGGAGTAGGAAGACATGTAAGGATGAAACATGCCAATTCTATAATTCTTCCAGAAGATAGAAGCAGAGGGAATAATTCCTAACTCATTCTAAGAGGATACCAATACTGTACCACCAAAACCATACAAACACATTACAAGAAAACTACAGACTAATATATCCCATGAACCCAAGATACAAAAAGTCATCAATAAAATATTAGCAGACAGAATTCAACAACGTAAAAGAGAAATAAACACCATGACCAAGTGGGATTTATTCCAGGGTTGCAAGGTTGGTTCAACATTCAGAAACCAATTAATGTAATCTATCACATCTCGGGTCTCTATGTTCCCTGGGGAATACAGAGGCCTCCAAGATCAGGGAGCATGACAGAGTACAAGGAGGAAAATGAGAAGGAAGAGATCTCCTAGAAAATGACCAATGAATTTTTGAGAAAACTGGCCTACATTCAATTTGAGGGTGTCTCCTATTTGCTGTGTTAATTGTTGTCTATTATCCTTAAACAGTCAATAAAATTATATTCACCTATATCCATGTGTGTAAGTTATGCTGCAGGAACTGGAGGATGAGGCTGTGGGACTAAGGATGGGAAAAATGGAGTGAAGAGCAAATAGCAGCCAAGGAAGCAAGATGGCTACCAACAACTAGGAACTGAATTGGGAGCAGAAATTCAGAGATTACAAAAGAACATGATCATTGAAAAGCACAAATCCATATGGTATTCAAAAAAGGAAAGATTAACAAAGTAGTTGTAACATTAAAAAGGGGAAATTTTTCTTAACAGTGAAATGTTGAACAGGACAGATAAAGCCACTGCCTAGGGTGCCAGCATCCCATATGGGTGCCAGTTCGAGTCCCCGATGCTCCACTTCCTATCCAGCTCTCTGCTATGGCCTGGGAAAGCAGTAGAAGATGGCCCAAGTCCTTGGGCCCCTGCACCCGCATGGGAAGACCCAGAGGAAGCTCCTGGCTCCTGGCTTCGAATTGGCGCAGCTACGGCCATTGCAGCCATCTAGGGAGTGAACCGGTGGATGGAAGACCTCTCTCTCTGCCTCTGCCTCTCTAACTCTGTCTTTCAAATAAATAAATAAATCTTAAAAAAGAAAAAGTTGAAGAAAACTGACATGTGGGTCTCTTTCTGCCATTAGGTAGAAGTAGCTTTTTTTTTTTTTTCTAAGTTAGCAGACGGACAGAGGCAAACAGAACTCCCTCAATTCTGAATAAAGCAGAAACTGTATGGAGGACAGGGAGGGCTGTGAGGAGTGCTCATACAGTAATGATCCACCATGTCTTGTAAGACTGTAACACAGCCAAATGCTTAAAAAGACAATCTAACTTTTCACAAATTTTTCATCTTCTGGAAAATGAAAATTCTGAATGACTCTACTAATTATAATATTTTAACAAGGCCTACAAAAGAGAATGATCAATGAAAAAAATTACAATGCAGACTTAAATAAAACAAATTCAAAAGAAACACAAAACTGCAAAAAACCCCAAAGCCATGTGAAAGCTATGGGCTTAAAAAAACCTCTTTTTTACATAAAAAAGTATAAATATTGGGTAGCTTGATATATAACCCAGTTTTGCTGGGTAATGTTTTATCATGCTAGGTAACCAAAAACCCTTAGAGATTAACAATCACAGAGGATTATTTTGCACATTTTATATCAGCATCAGCTGGCTGTGGGTTACCTCAGATCTGCTCCTCTTCCCTACTGTAATTTCAGTGTCCAAACTACAGGAGCAACTCCCATTTGATGTATCCATTCTTACTGCACAGAGAAAACAGCATAAGATGTAATGGCTCTTCAAGTTTCTGTTCATACCTGTCATATATCACTTCTATTCATGCTCCACTGGCCAAAGGAAATCACACAGTGAAGTCCAACACTAATGGAATAGAAAAATAGAGTCTTTTCTTGCGATATGTGATAAAGGATTGAAAATATATGCTTCTCTCTCAGGAAAAGAAAGTCAATACTTGAAAACAATAACACAATTTGACAAGTTGGTGAACATCTGGTTCCTTAGCATGATCAAGAATTAATCACAGGACCAGCAATTATATTATCTAAAATGGAGAGAGCATATGACACAGCAGTTAAGCTATCATTTAGAAGGACATTTGTATCCCAGTTCCGCTTCTAATTCCAGCTTCCTATTAATGTGCACCCTGAGAGATGGCAGGTGATGATCCAAGGGCTTGAGTCCCTGCTACCCACATGGAAGACTCACACTCACACGGAGTTCTAGGCTCCAAGTTTTAGCCTGACTTAGCCCCAATTGTTACAGTTACTTTGGGAGTGAAGATCTCTTTCTTTGTCACTCTGCCTTTTAAAACCAAATAAATAAACTTTAAAAAATTGAATTCTCAACCAAAAGTAATGTCAAATGTTCAAAGAAACAATACTTTATCCACATTTATGAGAAAAGTATTCAATAGAAATTGTCTCAGATATTGGATATCATATCCAATGTTGGATATTGAAGACAAAGTTTTAAAGCATCCATTATCTATACTTTCAAATAAAAAAATTTAAAGAGTTGAGAGAAAATATGGAAATGATTCAAAATAATAAATTATGAAAAATAATCAAAGTTTGCCCCTGACTTAAATGAAAAAATCCCTAAAGGGTCTCAAAAGGAGATTTCCGATGATATAAATGAAAGAACCAGTGAGTCTGAGGGCAGATCTATGGAAATGACTCAATATGAAGAATGGAGAAAAAAACAAGAGTGAAAGGAAATAAGTAAACGCTCAGAAAAGTACAAAAAACAAACGGCTGAAAACATCCAAAATTAGTCTGTACATCCAAGAAGCTAAATAAAACCAAAGTAGGCTAAAGACACAGAGATACCTAAGTAGACACAGGATAGTCAAACTACAAACAAAAAGAAGATAAAAAGCAACAAATCTAATCATAAAGAGGGTAATGAGAGAAAATACAATTTCCAGCTGACTTCTCATCTCAAACAATGACATAGTCAAAGTGTTAGAGGTGAGGGTATGGAAATGTCAGCCAAAAATTCCAACAAACTCTCAAAAAGGAAGGTAAAATAAAGACATTCCCAGAAAACAAGCAAACAAACAAAGAAACAAAACACTTCAGAGAATTCACTGTTAGCAGGACTCTCTTAGAAGAAATACTAAAGAAAATCCTTTAGGCTAAAAGAAAACGACACCAGATGGTAACCCAAATCACTATGGAGAATGAAAATGGTAAATATAAGGGTAAATGTACAGCCTGGGCAAATATGATTTTCTTTCTTAACTACATTAAAAGATCTAACAGTGTATAAAACAATAAATGTAACACTGTACTGCTGGTTTATTCCACATACAGGTGTACTATGTAGAACGATTACGAGACAGCAAGAGAAGCAAACCTAGAACTTGTTGGGTTTCAGACCTCGAGACGTTTCCCAATTAACCCACAAAAGACAGACACAGATGCAAAAGCAACAGGGTTCTATTTCCAGCTAGCTGGGGCTCCCAAGGCACATACAACGCAGTGCAGTGCTGAGGCGAGCAGTCCCCTCCGTCCCTCTCCCTCCCAGCACTTTTATGCACCTGGGTAAACAAGTACATACGTCACTATACATGTAGTCGAGTTCCTTATTCTTTATATGACAATTACCTAAATGTATGTATTCCATTGGTGCATTTGAGCAACTCAGAGTCACATAGGAAGGCGGAAGAATCTAAATTCCAGGAATAGTTGCACGCCCCTAACCTTAGGCCTTTTTCTGGCTCAAAATGAAGCCTGTTATGGAGGAACGGCGGTTCTCTCAACAGGTCCTAAAAACTCCTGGGATCAACATTTAGCTTGACTTTAATATGTTGCCCCATATTTTATATCATTTAATCTGAATATATTACATCCTATTACACCTTAACTCCAAATGTATTTCACCTAAATTAACTTATAGTTTGGATTAATCATTTAAAACTTAATTCCACAAACTAAACTTGCTGGGCCCAGTGCCCCAGGCAGTCAGCCGCTGCACCCTCGGGCTCCGGCTCGGGCTCCGGCTAGCCTCGGCTGCACCTGCGCCTGTGCCTGCGCAGTGAGGAGCCTGCTGCCTCCAGGCGGCCCCTGAACACCAGCCCCCTCTCTATCTGCCTCTCACTCCGCCTCAACCCGTCTCAAGATGGCGGCCAGTGCGGAATCGACGGTTCAGTACTGGAAGCACTTTGATTTACAGCAGCTGCGGAGAACTGGATGCCACCAAAACGCTGTCGGTGAACCGGCAAGATGAAAGCGAACAGTCCAGAAAACGGCTCATGGAGCAGAGCCGAGAGTTGAAGAGCGCTCCAGAGATGGCTGCGCTAAGAGAAGCAGAGGAGCTGAGGCAGCCTCCCTGAATGTCTACGAGAGACTGACCGATGCTCCAGGCCCCGTGCCAGCCCTGGACCTCGGGCGGCAGCTCCAGCTCAAAGCACAGCGCCCACACGATACTGAAACAGAGAACCAGAAGCTTGGGGAAACGCTGCAAGACTACAACAAGGAATTTGCCGAAGTGAAAAATCAAGAGGTTCTGATCAAAGCACTCAAAATCCGAGCCTACGAGCAGACGCTGAAGAACCAGGCCGAGGTCAGCGCTCTGGAGAAGCAGCAGAAGTCACAAAATGACTTCGCGGAAGAGGAGAGAGAGAGCTGCAGGAGACACAAGATGCCAACCACGTCAAAGCTGGAGGAAGCGGGACATAAAGTTCAGCCTCTCAAACGGCCCTGGAGAAAACTCCAGACTTATTGACCTGAAAACCAAAGAAGATGAAGAAACTACCATAAAGGTCGACGAAATCGAAATGTTCATGACTGACCTTGAAAGAGCCAACCAGAGGGCAGCAGCGGCTGAGAGGTGGAGACCCTGAGGGTGCAGCGGGCATCGCAGACCCGGAAGGCGCCGGATGTGGAGCAGGCCCTAGAGGCGCGGAGCCGCTCCAGCCTGGAAGCCGAGTCGGAGGCCCAAGAGCTGGGAGACGGCCCAGCTGGCCGAGGACGCGCGGAGACTCCAGGCCAGCCTCCCCAAGCTGCACGGGAACTCGCCAGCTAGATCTCCCAGCCCGAGCAGCCGCTGAGCGCCAAGAACAGCACACTCGACCACTGGAAGAAAAACCCAAAGGCCAGGCTGACTATGAAGAAAGAGCTGACCACCCTCAAGTCCACGGAGTTTGCACCCCCTGGGGAGCTGGGACTCGGCCAGGCCACTGGAGCCGCTGTTGCTGAAGAAGCGGTCTTCGCTGCCGTCGCAGCACGCCGCCCTGCGCGACTCCAACAGCGACCTCAGTGGGCTCTATGCGGAGCTGCAGAGCCAGCTCGCCGAGGCCGCGGCCACCGCCACTGAGCAGAGGGAGCTGATCGCCCGCATCCAGCGCCTGGGCGCCGAGGGCACAGCCGAGCGTGGCCTGGAGAAGACTCGGAGCCCATCAAAGAGGCCACAGCTGTGTTCTAAGGACCCTCAGCACCAGCCAGCCCGCCCTTCCAGAGGGCCAGGACTCCTTGCCATCATCTCCAACCAGAGGCTGCATCCAAGAGCTGAAGGCGGAGAGCCGCCTGGCCCAGTGCGCCATCCATGCGCTGCAGGAGGGGCTGGACAGCCTGCGCGCCCGCATAAAATTCTCCGGAGCTACCCCGGCCCGGGGTGGGGTGGGGGGCAGCAGCGACGACACGGAGATGCTCTCCTCCTCTGGACCCCTTCTCCTTCAGCAAGCAGGAGCGGCAGAGAAGTACCTGCCCCTCGGGCCCCTGGACTAGGCCACGCTCAGAATGGGGCGTGTGGTTCTCTCCAACAAGATGGCCCGCACCATCGGCTTCTTCTACACGCTGTTCCTGCACTGCCTGGTCTTCCTGGTGCTCTACAAGCTGGCATGGAGTGAGAGCGTGGAGCAGGACTGTGCTGCCACCTACACCGAGAAGTTCGAGGACCATCTACGCAGGGCGGCAGCCAGCGACCTGCGGCAGTGACAGCCGGGCCTCGCCCTGCGACACTGATGGCTGTGTCCCCCACCCTTGCTTGCTTAGCTACTACGGATGGCACAGGCTTTCCTAGAGAGTCCCCCCAAAAACTGCCCTCGTCCTCGACCCAACAGCTGCCAGAGGTCCCAGGTCCCCCTGGGGAGCCCCTTGGAAGAATGTGTCAGTCACATGAGGGCTCCTGGACCCGCCCCCGCCCCCGGGACCCCTCCCCGGGCTGGGGAGCGGGCCTGGACTCCAGCCACAGCCTGACCTCCAGTACTGGTGGCAGAGATCCCCTGGCTGTGACACCGATTGAGCCACCACCCTTTCCGGCCACCGTCAATCCAGTTTGGGCCACCTGGGCCCTGCTGCCTCCAGACCCAGGCACCCCCTGTGGCTCCCTCAGGGCCCCTCTTCCCGCAAGCAGTGGGCCGGGCTGCCAGGCCAACAGGCTTTGGGCCCAGCCCCGGCCCCAGGACTGCCTGGAGAGCTGCTGGGCGCCAGGGCGTCTCCCACCACCCCTACCTGGCACATTTTCCTAATGAGATCTGCACTCAAGTGTTCATCTTTGCACACTTGGAATAAACCACGGTTGAAACCACACCAAAAAAAAATCCATATTTTATAAAAATTGAATTAATGTTTATATATGAAGTAAAATGTTGTAAATTAAGATGGCAATTACTAGGAAAATAACTAAAAATAGAGATTAAAACCTAACAAAGAAATTAAAGTAATACATTAAAAATGCATATAACGCAAATGAAGGCAATAAAGAAAGAAGAGAGAAAAAATGAGACAGAAAAAAAGCACAATGGCAGACACGGAGCCAACCTTATCAATAATTACATTACATGTGCATGACTAAAATACTCCAAAAGGCAGGGATGGTCACATTAAATTTTTAAAAACAAAAGGAAGGAAGTTATTTGGCTTAGCAGGTTAAGATGCCGGAAGGATTTCTACATCCCATTGAAGTGAGTGGGTTTTCGTCCCAGCTCCATCCCCGATTTCCCTTCTGATACAGAGTCTGGGAGGCAACAGGTGTTTGAATGAGTCCCTGCCATCCATATAGGAGGCCTGGATTGAGTTCCCAGTTGGGATTGTTGTAGGCACTTTAGCAGTGAGCCAGTAATGGTAAATCCCTTTACCTCTTTGTCTTTCTGCCCTTTGAATAATAAATTTTTAAGTCTGAATAGAAAAAGATCCTTATAAATATTCTCTGAAGATGCACACTCTGGATGCAAAAACACAAATGGGTTGCAAACAAAAATATGGAAAAGAGACAAGCCATGCAAATAGTGATCATAAGAGAACAAGAGTGGCAATATTAATATCAGACAAAATATACTTTAAGGTAAAATAGAGACAAAAAGCAACATTCTAGAATGATGAAAGTATCAGTTTAAAACAAAGATGCTAATAATTACAACAGAGCCACAAAGTACATGAAACAAAAATTGAAAAAATAAAAGTTTGGAGATTCTTAATATCCCTTTTTAATAGTTGATGAAATAACTAGATGGAGATGTCACAAAGATATAGAAGACTTGAAAAACACTATCAACAGATTTAACAGACATTTACAGAACACTATATCCAACAATAGGTACTAATAATAGGGAAAACTAATACACAGATATAAAAACATCCCATTGTGCACGTTTTTTAGATATATAATTACTATTTGTCAATTACAAATAAAATATGACTTTTAAAAGGGGGAGAACTAGATATGAAGGCATATGGGACTTCTTTGTATTATCTTCATTTTTTTCAGTAGACCTAAAAAGGCATGATTCATAGAAGAAAAACATTGATGTTGGGCTTGAACTTCTGAACTTCAAGAACAAAAATAATGAAATGAAAAAATAAGTCAAAAGACTGTGTGAAAATGTCTTTCTAATTTTATAAATACTTTATTTTTTAAGATTATTTATTTGAAAGGAGTGACAGAGAGAGAGGGAGACACAGAAAAAGAAAGATTGAGAGGGAGACATAGAAACAGAGAGATCTTTCACTCCCACAAATGGATGAAATATCCAGGCCTGGCCAGACCAAAGCCAGGAGCCAGGAACTCCATCCTAATCTTCCACATAAAAACAGGGACCCGAGCACTTGGACCATCTCCCACTACCTTCCCAGGCACATTAACAGGGAGCTGGATGGGAAGTGGAGCAACCAGTACTCAAACTTGCACTCTAATGTGGGATGCTGGTGTCACAAATTGATATTCGAACCCACTGTACCAGAATGCTGACTTATATTCTAATTTTAAAATTGGCAAAATATTTTAATAGACATTTCACCAAAAAAGTACAAATGTTAACTAAGCTCAGAAAACATTCATGCTATCAGTAATCATTAAAGAAATGCAAAGTAAAAACAATAGGGGCCAGCGCTGTGGCACAGAGGGTTAATACCCCAGCCTGCAGTGGCCAGCATCCCATATGGGTGCCCATTTGAGTCCCAGCTGCTCCACTTCAATCCAGATCCCTGCTAATGTGCCTGGGAAAGCAGCTGAGAATGGCTCAAGTTGTTGGGCCCCTGTATTCGCATGAGAGACCCGAAAAAAGCTCCCCTGGCTTCAGATCAGCTTGGCTACAGCTGTTGTGGCAATTTGGGGAGTGAATCAGCAGATGAAAGACTTCTCTCCCTCTGTATTTATCTCTCTATTTAACTGTCTTTCAAATAAATAAAAATAAATTGTTAACAAAAAAACTACAATAAAAAGTCACTTAAATGGGTATATTAAAAAACAGATAATAACAAGTGTTGGAGAGGATGTGGAGAAACTAGTATACTCATATGTTGATGGTGGTAATATAAAATATTACAGCCACATTAGAAAAGTAGTTTGACAGTTTCTGTCTATCAGCCCATCAATTGGTAAATAGGTAAACAGAATCTGGTGTATGTATAAAGTGGAATACTATTCAGCCAAAAAAAAAAAGACGAATGGAAAGCCGATGCCTGCATGGATGAACCTCAAAAACATTATGTAAAATGAAAGAAACCAGATACAAAAGCCTGAGTATTGTATGATTCCATTTATATTAAATGTTCATAAAAGGCTCTTCTACGGAAACAGAAAGTAAATTGGTGTCTGCCTGGGGATGCTTGGGATGAGAATTGCAATCAACTGCTAAAAATCTTGGTACCACTGCATGTTTTAACATGCTGAAATATTATAAAACTGCATTGTGATAGTGTCTGCATAATTCTGTCTCCTACAAATGCTTGAATTACATAAAACTCAGTGGATAAGTTTTGTAGTATGTAAATTACACCTCAGTAAAGCTCTAAAGAATAAAACAATCATTGGATAGAGTTGGAGGTATAGATGAAACCAAATTAGCCATCTACCAACCAGTATTGAAGCTGAATGATGAGTAATAGGAGTTCACTATATTTTTTCTTCCATTTTTGCTGATGTTTTAAAATATCATTATAAAAATGGGGAAAAGGAATTAATTGGTCCAATGATCAATAAGCTGAACCAGTGCTGGCCTGAGGCAATATCCCTTTTTTAAAAATATCTGGTAATAAAATATATCCTTGGGAAAACAAGAAATACATATTGTTATAACCCTAGGGCAAAAAAGATTCATGAATAAATGAATCAGAACCACAGAATCAATGCTTTTGAAGGTATAAAATGAGTTTTACATTGATAGAAATGAATAATATGGTGTTTTGCCAGTTTTTAAGTGCTTATAGCATATGAGAGAAGCTGTTTTAGGATGGTGATATTAAAATGTTTAGGAGAATTAAGTGAACATTTAAATGCCTAAATAATTTGGTTCATCTAAATTATGCTTTAGTTAATGAGCTTGTAGTGTTTCACTGTTGATGCACAGTTTGCTTAACAGATTTTTAGGATTAAGACATGGAGCATTAAACGGAGAAGAGAGCTTATGAGCATTTCGTTCATGCGCAAATGCTCCACATGCTTATACATAAAGGCACACATTCCTTCTTCCTTCTTTCTCCCCCTGTGATTTCATCTACTCCATTGCCTCTAATTATCACTGGTGTGCAAGTGATTTCCAAATCTTCAGACTCATATTGCCAACAGCTATATAAACGTATATCTCTCCTTTGCCACCACAAAGCCGGTATTCCCCAAACCCAATTCATCATCTTTTCTATCCAATCCTTTTCCTTAATCTTGTCTACCTGTTTAACTCTCCCCCGCCATGTCTAATTATGTCTTCTTCCCTTCCGTTTCCATTGCTACTCTCTCTCTAACTCTCACTTTTTGGCCTTGACTTTTAGAACAGGCATCTCACTGATCTCCCAGTAACATTGTGTTTGCCATTGGACACTAACAGAAACTTCAAGAAAAATATGTTTTATGATCAATTAAGTTTGGAGAAAGTTTTGAACTATAGCTCAGTCTTAGAGAGTTAAAATGTTAGATTGCAAGAACACAGGATTTCTGCATTCAACAACCCTCCAAAAAATCACTTAACAGCATTCACAAAGACAACATGCCTTAGCTTACAGTGCAACACGTTTTTAGCAGACATTGTTCTCAGACAATTGCATTATTCCCTGCTGGAAATATCTTCAGTGGAGTCCTGTTGATTTAAAGGTAAAAACTCTTTGGTCTAACATATTCAATTCCTCACAGACTGTCTCTGAACTATCTCATTAATTTGCCCATGGTATTAATATGTAAGATTAATAGTTGTTGAAGCCATCCAGTCTGTGGGATTTGTTTCAGCAGCTATGTCTAAACCCATTATAGCTTCTTTTCCTCTATGGCTATCCTGTAACAATAGAGGAAATCTCACTCTTTTTTATGTTCTTAC
Organism: Sylvilagus floridanus; assembly: GCA_949820135.1. Taxonomy (NCBI): domain Eukaryota; kingdom Metazoa; phylum Chordata; class Mammalia; order Lagomorpha; family Leporidae; genus Sylvilagus; species Sylvilagus floridanus. The sequence continues at coordinate 67,025,881 of OX463231.1, forward strand.
TTTGGATCTCATCCTGTGCACCACACACCATACCATAAACTTTTCTCACAAAACTGTCAAATAACTCACCTCTTTCTTTTACAGTCAATATATATCCCAATGAGGCTTTTTCTGTTGCCTTGTAAAATTGTGATGATCCCTCCCATTCAAATTTAATAATAACCTCTTTCAACTTCATGTCTCTCTCCAGCTTCTACACTATCCTCTTTCTTTACAGCCAAACACAAACAAACAAAGCAAAAACTAAGTTTTATCCTAACTTCCCTACACAGCGGTTGAGTCAACCCACCAGTCCAATTTGGTTTTTGTCACCCAACAGACAAAGAATATCAATGATTTGTATATAATAAATCCAGTAAATATATTTTAAGCCTCATTTAGCCTAGCTTTTATGTTGACTACCCACTCCAAAAAATGTTCTTTCTCTTGGTTTTCAATGCCTGATTGCATCCTGTTTTTTTTCTTACCTTTTTGGCTGCTGCTTCTCTTGGTGTTTATGCTCAGTTTCTTCTACCCATTGAAACACTGAGTTTCCCAAAGTTATATCTTTGGAATTTCTTCTTCAATAGTTTTGGTCACATTTCTTCTTATATCAAACCTATAAAGTTTCCCCATTGTCCACACTAGGAGTTATTAAATACCTATCACTTTCCCCTTCATATAATAAAGTCACTTTTCTCTATGTCTTCTATAATTTAATGCCTTGATGTCTCCCTTTAGAATTTCGCTATCTATAAATACCCTTCTATTTGCTCCAATTTCCATTTTGTCCTTATGTCCAAATCCTACCCATCATTTAAATCCAAATTCAATTAGCACCTTCCTGAGATCTTTTGCATCCTTCCCACAGAAGCACTCACATCTTCCATGAATCACTTATTTTTTTTGAATTCTGTGGCTCCCTTGTTACATCATTTTCTGGGTACCAGCCCATAAAGAGCAGGATCCCTTTAATTCTTATCCTGAAAATCGCCCTGCAAAATGCCTGACACATAGAAAGAGCTAAATGACTACCAAGCTCTTCATATCAAGCTATTGTGAATGCTCTTCATTCTGGATATTTGTAGCATTTGTCTTATGACATCAATCATAGCAACTTTTTATTATTGCTTATGGATTCGTGGATGCTGGCTGCACCCTAGTCAACATGAAGGCTACTCTAAGACAAGATATTCAGGGGCTGGAGTTGTGGTACAGTGGGTTAAGCTGCTGCCTGCTATACCAGCATTTCCTATGGGAGCACCAGTCTGAGTCCCAGCTATTCCACTTCCAATCCAGCTTCCTGCTAATGCTCCTGGAAAGGTAGCACAAATTGATCAAGTACTTGGGCCCCTGTCACCCATGTGAGAGACCCAGATGGAGTTGTTGGCTACTGGCTTTGGCCTTGCCCAGACCTGGCTATTGGCCATTTGGGGAGTGAAAGCCGATGGAAGATCTCTCTGGTTCTCTGTCTATCTGTGTGCTGTGTCACTCTGCTTTTCAAATAAATCAATCAAAATAATAAGATACTCTTTCTTTTCTTATTTTTGTTAAATATTTATTTATTTATTTGAGAGGTAGAGTCACAGACAGAGAAACACACACACAAAGGTCTTCCATCCGCTAGTTCATACCCCAAATGGTTGCAATGGCTGGAACTGAGCTGATCTCAAGCCAGGAGCCAGGAGCTTCTTCCAAGTCTCCCACATGGGTGCAGGGGACCAAGCACTTGGCTCATCAAGCACAGGCCATAAACAGAGAGCTGGATCAGAAGGGGAGCAGCTGGGACACGAACCAGCAGTCATACGGAATGCCAGCACTATAGGCAGAAGTTTAGCCTACTATGCCACAGCACTGGCCTCAAAAGATACACTTTCATACTTTTAGATACCCTGACACAAATGCTCTTTACCCAGAGCCTTTCTTTTTGTGGTTTCCATGGAGCATATCCAAATGAAAGACTTCAGACCTACATTTGTTGAAGAATCCATATTAATTTACATAAAGCCAAGTGAGACTGAATAAATCAAATGGGCTTGTAATTAAAGTGTTTCATAAAATGTTGTTTAAGCCAAATTAACTCTTAGGGTTACTTTTACCTTTTTTAAAAAAAATTTGCCATGTTTCTCTATAACACGAATGTCCTTGAAGCAAGTAAAATCCCAAATGGAGCAATGCTAAGATCAAAGTGAACTATTTTAACAAAAATTATCTTATGAATAAAGCAACAAAGCTCCCACCTCATTTCTTTTTCATTTTTTACAGTTTTCAAGATCTGCTATAATAACATGGGAAACTTGTTATTACAAGCTCTGGGCACCTATTTGTACTGATGGTGCCTTAAGTAACTGATCTTTTTTTGTTTTTCATGTGGTTATGAAAACTGAAAGTTAGTCACAGTGGGAGAATATTTAAAGCAAAGGAGAAAGAGTGGGCAGAAGTCAGGGAATGCAAATACATGAAAAATCCCGCATCAGAGGAACTTTCCATAGAATTAGGCCAGATGTCACAAATCTGCCTCTAGGGAGATTTTCAGGTCACACTGAGAATGTCCAAACCCATTGGAATCTTAGATAAGAACCAGGAAAAGCTTCCGCATTGTAACATACTTTATTTAGCAACGTGGGCATTAAAAGTGTATTAAAGTGAGAGAAGAAGAGCTAAAATACAAAATGCTGGAGCCAGCGCTGGGGCATAGCAGGTGAGCTGCTGCCTGCAGTGCCGGCATCCCTTAGGGGCACTGCTTCGAGACCTGGCTGCTCCACTTCGGAACCAGCTCTCTGCTATGGCCTGGGAAAGCAGTACAAAATGGCTCAAGTCTGTGGGCCCCTACACCCACGTGGGAGACCCGGAAGAAGCTCCTGGCTCCTGGCTTCGGAATGGTGCAGCTCCGGCTGCTGCGGTCATCTGGAGAGTGAACCAGCAGATAGAAGACCTGTCTCTCTCTGCCTTTCCTTCTCTCTCTGTGTAACTCTGACTTTCAAATAAATAAATAATTTTTAAAAAAGATAGCTCTTCTGTATATTTAAAAATAAAATACAAAATGCTGAATGAATGAATACCAGGTCTAGTATTGACAGGTTTGTATGTGTGTTTTGTATATTTAAACAAAACTATCCATATATAGTTTTTATATAACCAGCTTCTAGCTTTATAGTGAATAAATGGAGCTGTTTTAATTTTCCTTGTTCCTAGTACATTCACAAACATAGGGTGTTTGCATTTGGGTTTAATAACAGCAGTATTATTAAGTCCATGGGTCTCTTGCAAGGACCATGCTAGTGACTCACACTAAAAAGAGAGAAAATTGCAATTTGAAGTCAGACAGATTCAAGTCTCACCTCTACTACTTACTGGTTGTAATACCTCAGTCCAACCTACTAATTTCTCTTAGTCATTGCTTCACATGTATTTTCAGGGCATGTTTCATTAGCTGATCATCCTTGTAGGATTAAACAAGATAATTCTAAAAGTTGCCCAGTGCATGGGGTAATATCCATGCTTAATAAAAGGAAAATATTCTTGTTATTATCAACAAAGGAACAGATGTTTAAACTCCTCTAAGGGGTAGGGGCCGGTGCTGTGGCGCAGTGGGCTAAAGCACTGGCCTGGGGTGCTGGCATCCCATATGGGCGCAGGTTCTAGTCCCGGCTGCTCCTCTTCCAATTCAGCTCTCTGCTGTGGCCTGGGATAGCAGTTGAGGATAGCCCAGGTCCTTGGGCCCCTACACTCATGTGGGAGACCTGGAGGACGCTCCTGGCTCTGGCTTTGGATTGGCGTGGCTCCGGCCGTTGCGGCCATCTGGTGAGTGAACTAGCAGATGGAAGACCTCTCTCTGTCTCTACCTCTCTCTGTAACTCTGTCTTTCAAATAAATGAAATAAATCTTAAAAAAAAAAAAAAAACACCTCCTCTAAGGGGCCTGTGTTGTGGTTTAACGAGTAAGGCTGCCACCTGCAGTGCTGGCATCCCATCCAGACTCCGGTTCCAGTCTAAGCTGCTCCACTTCTGATCCAGCTCTCTACTATGGCCTGGGAAAGAAGATGGCCCAAGTCCTTGGGCCCCTGCACCTGCATGGAAGACCCAGTAGATGCTCCTGGCCCCTGGCTTCGGATCGGCCCAGACCTGGCTGTTGTGGTCATTTGGGAAGTAAGCCAGAGGATGGAAGACTTCTCTCTCTGCCTCTACTTCTCTGTAACTCTCTGCCTTTCAAACAAAATAGATAAATCTTTTTTAAAAAAAAAAAAAACTCCTCTTAAATATCACACAATGTTACAAGTATTGGAAAACAAAAACCAGTCAAATGTTTAATTTGGGTCATGCAAAACTAGTCCAACTACATTTTTATTGGATTGCTTAATTTGTATAGAATTTATTGATTTTGTTTCATTGTTGAATAGGAAGTGCCTATGCCCTTGGATATACCAAAATCAGCCCGATTATAAATTCACTGAAAGCACATCTCATATTTTGCTGCTTCCTAAGAAAGTTTAATAAATATTTGCAAAACTATTCTCAATGTCAAGACAAAGCTCAAAATCATAGTTCTAGCAAAACCGCCAAACTATTATGGAGTCTAAAAACTGGGCAGTAGAGGTGGGAGTTTAGCCTAGTGGTGAAGATGCCCATATTGGAGTATCTGGGTTCAATTCCTGGCTCTGGCCCCTGGTTCTAGCTTCCTGCTAATGCAAACTATAGGAAGCAGCAGTGATCGCTCAAGTAATTGGTTTCTGCCGTCACAACGTACACTTGGATTTAGTTCCCAGCTCCTGGCTTTGGCCTCAGCCCAGCATCAGCTGTTGAGGCATTTGGGAAGGGAACCAGTAGATGGCAGTCCCCCTCCCCACCCCCCATCTCTCTCTCTCCCTCCCCCTCTCCTTCCCTCTTTCTTCTTTATCAAACACAAAGACAAGACTTGGAATCTAGGATTTCCTTTCTAAAAAAAATTAGCAGCAAATATTTACTTAGTCCTCAGATGGTTTGTGGTATTTTACTAAGAATTTCAGAGAGCTGTTAAAGAAAAATCATGGTTTCAACCTCCAAGGGATTTGAAATTCCTTTTACTGGTTTTCCGAGGTAGAATTGTCATGCTGCAAATTGCTCCTATTTACAATGTACAATTTGATGATTTTAAACACTTGTGAAACCATCTCTACTATCAAGACAATGAACATAGTTTCACCATCAGGGTGCTTTCTCCTGCCCCTTCACAATTCTTCTATCCCTCTCCAGTCCTCTGGCAACTATTGTTCTGTTTTCTGTTACTGTAGTTTATATTTTCTGAAATTTTATATAAGTGGAATTACATAAGATGTAATTTTTTTACCAGACTTCTTTTGAGAGTCATTCATACTGCTGCATGTAACAGTTCATTTTTTATTGCTGAGTAGTACCACGTTGTGTGAATATGCCATTTGCTTTTTTCAATTGACCTGTTGATGTCATACGAGCTGTATCCACTTCTGAGTTAGGAACATATGCTTTCATTTATCTTTAATAAATATCTAGGAGTAGAGTCACTAGATCATAGGGCAAGTATATGTTTAAGCTTTAATGAAATTGCCAAGCTATTTTTCCAAAGTGGTTTTATCGTTTTGCATTTCCAGGGGCAGTATATGAAAGCTGTAATTCTTCTATATCCTCACTAACAAACTAAGGGATAAGGCATGGAAACTGGTACACCAATGTTGGTACTGAGTAACCTAAAAACACATAGGAAATGAATAACTCGATGCCTCCCTATCTCATACAACACAAGGGTTAAGAAGCCCAACCTATGTAGATAGATAGATAACCCTGGGTTCAAGTCCCAGCTCTTCTACTTACCTGTGAAATGACCTAGAGTTAATATCTCTGTAGGCTTCTGCTTCATCATCTGTAAAATGTAGATGATAATATAACACTGCTGCGAAAAGGATGAATTGAGGTTAATAAATCTGTGAGTCATTCTTGATTTCACTCTATCACACACATTTCCAGCTAACACTCTTGTTCAGACTACAGGCAGTATCTGACCAATTCTCACTAACTGCACTGCTGTTGTTTGACCTAAGCCCCTCTCTTTACTTGCCTGCAATATTACAGAGGATAGTAGCAATCATGTTCTAACTAATTACCCTGCCACTATGGTTTAAACAAGAAGTGGCTGCCTAATCCATGTGGATATTTAAATTCCATAAATCATAATTTAATGGTATTAAGAGGATAGAAACAATCCAATTATGGTGTTTAGGAGGTAGGCCTTAGGATATTCAGAGCAGAGGCTGGGGATTGGCCTCCAGTTCTCAAGAGAGTTGAACCTGACTACTTTCTGTCTGCTTGCTGGCTTGCCATACATTTTTTCCTACACACACACACACACACACACACACACTGGCATTGCTATCCTCTAGCCTCACCAGGCAGATAAACTAACGGGGCCTGCCAAATCTTGGATGTGACCCTCCAACATGAGTCAAAATAAATTCCCTCCCTTCATATGGAGTTTGTTTAAGTATTTCATTGTAGTAATAGAAAGTTGTCCTCCTAGCTGGTGATTCTTTAAAAACAAGTCACATATGACACTGATCTACTCAAAATCCTGCAATAACTCCTCATTTCACGCCAAGTAAAAGCCAAAGTCCTTGTAGGTCTAAAGGTCCTACAGGGTCAGACCTCAAACCCTCAGTACTCAGCCACGTTGACCTCTATTGTTCCTTGAACTCAACAAACACAGTGTTTATTTAAGGCCTTAATGTTGGTTGGTCCTTCTGGTCAGCCTGTTCTTCCTGTAGATAAACCACACAGTTAACTCACTGAAGGGCTTCAAATCTTTGCTCAAACATCATCTGTGCCGTGAGGTTCATTTTGACCAAACTGTTTAGGATAAGAACCTGCCTCCCCTTGTATCTGTTCATGCTTTCCACTTCCCTGTTCTGTTCTGTCCATTCATCACCTTGCTATATACTTTATAATTTATTTATGTACTATGCTTATTGTTAACTATCTGTCTCTGTCTACTTGTGTATATCTTCAACAAAGCAAGACTTGTTTGTTTTGTCCACTGATGTATTCCAAATACCAAGGGCATGGCTGCCTGGCCCATGCAAGGAACTTTACAAATATTTACTGAATGAATAACGATGCATGAATTGCACTTGGCACATCTCTTAATACAAAGTGAGCACTTATTTAATATTTAGTCTCAAAAAAGCTTTGATTTAGGTACTTTGTCAGGGAATGACTGGGATCAGAGATAATGCTGGACTCAAAGGCAGATATTACACAGAACAAGCTTGTAGACTTACAGGTGTACATTGGCAGAATCCCAGGCAGTCTACCATGCAGACCTGCTTCTGTAGTGCACTGAATGTTATTTCATTAGGTCTCTCCTTTGTTATTAATGTTTCCTTTAAATAAAATTAATTGCACTCATTTAGCCCTTCTTCAGACACAACTTATGAACTTCCATCCTTATTATTATGCCTCTTTGAGCCCTGTGAAGTTGGTTCCCTCACAGTCTTTATAAACAGATGTGCACCTTGTAGCTGAATATTGGAAACAGACCAACAAAATATTCTTCCTCAAACTGGCAGGCTATTTTGAATCAATACCTTCAATTGTCCCATGCTGAGGAATAAGAGCACACACCAGCCCCTTTGTGGCCTGGGTGACAAGAACACCTTAGGAAAAAGGCATCCTGGTTTCCATATTTTAAAATTTACAGCATCTTCCACTGGGAAAGGATGAAGAAGATGACACATTTTCTGAGACCTATAGTTGCAACAATATTGCATGACAAGTGTTGCATGCAGATTCCTTCAAAATTGGTTTTCCAAAGTGTAACTCAACAGTGATTTCACAGAATATGAAAAATTGCATATTTTACCATCCTCTTACATATTCACAATATACAGCACCATGTGAAACTTCCACACAATAGAAAACTATTCAGCCATAAAAAGGTGAAATCTTATCATTAGAGACAATATCAATAAAACTGAAGATTTATCCACTGATGTGCAATTGTCACTGTCCAAGAGGATTGCATAATATTCAACTTTTCATAAACTCACTACATCAAGGAAGTCATTTCTGAAAGAATCTACTAAGAGAGCGAATTCATTCATTCAACAAGAGTTTATTGAATAACTATTATGGAGTACACATTGCAAGCACTTGAGACTCCACAATATTCAGGATATAAACAGTAATGTCCTCAAGGGACTTATTATAGTCTAGTAGAAAAAGCACAGATGAAACCCCCATTTAAAAGTTGATAAATATAACGAAAAGCAAAATGTAGGCTGTCACACACACTTATAAGGAGGTTGGCATTTAGTCCAAAGTACTTTGGGAAAACTTAATTTCAATGTTTTCATGAGTAGATTTTTATCTTTAGGTGAAGAATCACAAATTGCTCATAATTTACTCTGTGCATAATACTGTGCTATTGATATTGGGAAATAGATACATGAGACATGAACCTTGGTTTAAAATAACTCTTTAATGGAAATGAAAATCAAAGAAAAGAAAGTGAAATAATCAATGCAAGACAGAATAAAATTACATAGAAAGTTGAATGCCTCCATTACCCGTTAAAAAGCTACTTATCTTTCAATGAATGCAGTATCATGACTTCTGGGAAACTCTCACCAAACTCTGAATACTCACAGAACCATATGCTGATTTTTCCAATATTTACCAAATACTGCCTTACAGGAAAGTGTTTTGTCAATTTCATGGTAGAGATACTCAATCATTTTTATTTTCACACAATGCAGGGTCATTCTGGGATACTGGCAAGTGACAACGATGTAAATCAAAAACTATGGAGTCATACAAACTGGTTGAGAGCTGGCTCTGGGTTTTAACACTTGTCTGACATTTGGTGGCTATTTGGGTACATTTCTGAATCCATATGGCCTCAATTTTCTTTCTTTTTTTTTTTTTAAATAGAGATAATAATACCTATGTCTACCTGTACATTTAGCAGAGATGATGCATCTAACATCATTTAGTGCTTTCTGTAGGTAGTGCTCAGTAACAGAGGATATTTTTTTATTATGACTTTGCTATTGCCCAGTGTCCTGCAGTAAATATTTGTGTAATACAGATGTTGAGAAAAAGCAAGAAGGATGCCAGACACTAGAGAACATGGCCACTGCTTAACTTGTATCTGACTCCAGTAAAAGGAAAGACATTTGTAAAGATCCTTTGATTCAACTAACTACTTACTTCAGGTTAAGGCCAATGGGTAGCAAGAAGAGAGATGTTATATTGAACAAATGTGAAGAACCCAGATGATGGGGATGGAGAAGAAGCCTTCAACTGTGAACTTGAATGTTCAGATTTAATCAAAAAACAATGACTAAAACCAAGCATTACTGAGGAAAAAATAGTTTTCAAGAAAGATTACCTTGTTAACCATAACTAGTAGGAACTAGGTGGATCAACTAGAGGCTAGGAGACCAATAGGAGACAGCCATGTAAAAAACAGGGTTATCAGATTCCACACAGAGCGTTTCACTCTGTCATACTCCATGACAATTCATTAAGCATGCCTAGATACATGGGGAATTACGGGGGAAATAATGGTGTTGTGTTCAAAGTTGGTTAGTTGCTGTGAACTGAAATGCTTAGACTGTAATGCTGAAAGATGAATTTTCCAGATGGCATAAGGCCTACTACTAACCTAAGGCTTCCTCCTGAAGCTATGCTGATCTGTTAAAAAAATGTCAGTTTTGCTAGATGACTAATTTAGTAACTAAACATGGACATCATTCACACAGCACTGAAACGAGGTCAGTTGAATACATCATATGGAAAGTGGGTGAGTGAAAAGTCAAATCCTTCTCCAGGAGTCTCTCAAAAGGTTACTCAGATTTCTCTTTAAGAATTTTTTGACAAGCCACTGTCAGTTTTGCATTTATTGTATGGAAGAAAAAATAAACACTTAAAATGAGAACATAATAACATAATCGACTATTTTAAAAGACATGTTTTACTTTCCTGAAATAATAGAATATTCACTTTGATCTTGTTTTATGCTGATGACTTTCTGGATCAAGGGAGAAATTTGAGGGTCTAATGATTCCCACATTTTGACATGGGGAGATTTGTTCTTGAATATCCTGGTTAGTATTCTGAATGCATTTTCCCACAGAACTAATACTATAAATGAGTAGGTACATTTGAGATAGTATTGCTTCTATATGCTAAGTGGTTAAGCAGGCTAGACCACAAAAGTTAGTTCAACCATAATATATCTAGTGTATTATAAATTAATTCTTGACATACAATATGCTCATAATTCCAGCACTGTCTGAACAGGTAAAAAGTAGGCTGTCAACAACATCTAGGCAACTCCTGTTAGATGGCACATGGACTCATTGTAGCAAAATGTATACCTAAACCTCTTGCATGAGAAATTTCTAAATTCATAGAGTCATGAGATATCAGAGCTGGGGTATCTTCAGAGTCCCTCAGGCTACCTCCTCATTTTACACATAAAGAAACTGAAGCAGAAAGAAAGAAAGAAACAGACAAACAAACTGAAGCCAAAGAGGCGAAATGACGTGTGCACTCAGGTAGTAGGAGTCAGGCTAGAACTTAAAACACATCAAATCTTGTGGACCCTGTTTCCAGCTGAGAAAATGCCATTTGTTTGTTTATTCAGTCAATCATCATTCATTTCTATATTGAAAACTGCCTGCTGTGTGCCTCCAAGTGCAGAATCCTCTAGCTGCTGAGGATGCTCAAAGGACTACACAAAGGAGCTTTTGCTCTTAATCAATGGAAATCTAATTGGGCATAAAGACAAGAGAATTATTTTCAAATAAACCATTTTCTAAATAATTAAACTATCCCACAAGAGTTACATAAACATTAAAGTTACGTCAACATATTTGATTAAATGTGAAACGAGCTATCCAGATAACTAGCGTTTTGAGTTCTGAGGATGGCAAGATCAAGGTGGATCTGAGGGGCAAGGAAAGCCTGCAGAGAAGAGAATTTGGATCCGCACCCCCAACTGTGCATTTCAGAGACACACCCATCATTTTCCATGTGCTATACCAAACCCAAGGAGTAGAAGAATAAAAGATGTTGTCCCAATCTCCATCATCTACAGTGTAATGGGAAAGACAAAGACGAGACAGCGCAAAGAGGTGAGTGCTTGGTGCAGCAGTTAAGTTGCCTCTTGGGATGCTTGGTAAATCAGCATTGGAGTGCCTGGTCTGAGTCCTGGCTCCTTCACTTCTGCTCCTCATCCAGCTCCCTGCTAATGCTCACCCTGCGAGGTAGCAAATGATGGCTCACGCATGTGGGTCACCAACATCCATGTGGGAGCCTCAAATGGAGTTTCAGGTTTCTAACTTCAGCCTGGCCCAGTCTGGCTGTTGCAAGCATTTGGGGAATGAAACATCAGACAGAACTATCTGTCTCTGTATCTCTCTCTCTCTGTCTCTCTGCCTTTCAAATGCAATTTAAATAAATGAATTAAATTTTAAAATGCAAAGTCTCATATTGCTACTTAGGCTTTAAAAGAAAAGATGACACCCCCCCAAAAAAAAAAAAAAACACTTGAGATAAAAGATCTACATGGCATATTTAGAGATGACAGTATTTTAATACAAATAGAGGGAGAAACAGGATTACCATAAAGCAAACAAGGCACCTGAAGTTCAAATCTGTCTTTGAGCATTTTTTTCCTGCCTCCAAGCTTCAGTTTCCTCATCTGCAAAAAGAAAGGTCTGACCGAGGTTAGAGCTTTACCCACTGAACACTGTGGGCTCCTGCACAGGGAGACTTCAGAAATAACTCCAACAAGGAGGGCTGAGGATGGAGAATTCTGGAGCTCCCCTTCTTGTTTTCACCAGGCTAGCCACCCTTCATTGGCTTTAAGATGATTCTTTTCATTTATTTGAAAAGAGCTTTCAGTGAATTTTTTAAAAATTAAGTAGAAAAACTATCCATAAGTTGACCTTAGTTATCCTCTAATGCTTGTAACAGCTCTCAGTTTGCCTTTCTATGAGGAGTCCTGTCTGTGTCAAGGGCCAGCAAGAATAGTTATAGCTCTAGTTTAAATGAGTCATGGTACTGAGGACTATCCAAGGATACTGGTATCTTGTCAGTGCTGCAGTGAGTGCAAAAGGTTGTTCTCCCCATGAAGTGCTGCCTGAGTCTTGTGAGTTGGGTAGAGAATAAGAAACATACAAGAGGGCTTGGCCTTGTGGTGCAGCAAGTTAAGCCACCACCTATGAGGCTGGCACCCCGTATGAGTGCCAGTTTGAGTCCTGGCTGCTCCATTTCTGATCCAGCTCCTTGCTCATGTGCCTGGGAAAGCAAAAGAAGATGGCCCAAAGGCTATGGGTCCCTGCCGCCCACCTGGATGGATTTCCTGGCTCCTGGCTTCGGCCTGGTCCAGCATCAGCCACTGCGGCTATTTGGGAAGTAAACTAATGAATGGAAGATTCATTCTCTCTCTCTCTCTCTTTCTCTCTCTCTGTAATTCTGCTCTCAAATAAATAAAATATATCTTTTTAAAAAAATGGTAGAGCAGGCTAGAAAAGTAGATCAACTTGAGTTTCACCCAAGGTTGCAATTGGAGCTAATCTGTGAGTCTGATGGTAATTTGGAGTTGAAACCAAGAAATAATGATGCAATCAAATTTCATGCCCATACACTGATACCTCATGATTGCCATAGCAATTTCTATCTCCTCTTTAGAAATATCACTTAGTCAATGATTGGTTACAAGTTGACACATATGAGCTGTTTGTTGACAGATCTTGGGCTAATTTTGTGATTAATAGGTAAATATCTTCTTTGCTCCATTTTTATTTATTTTTTAAGATTTATTTTTAGTTAGGGCCAGAGCTGTAGCTCACTAGGCTAATCCTCCGCCTGCGGCGCCAGCACACCAGGTTCTAGTCCCTGTCGGGGCGCCGGATTTTGTCCTGGTTGCTCCTCTTCCAGTCCAGCTCTCTGCTGTGGCCCGGGAGTGCAGTGGAGGATGGCCCAAGTGCTTGGGCCCTGCACCCCATGGGAGACCAGGAGAAGCACCTGGCTCCTGGCTTCAGATCAGCACAGTGCACTGGCTGCAGCGGCCATTGAGGGATGAGCCAACGGAAAAGGAAGACCTTTCTCTCTGTCTCTCTCTCTCACTGTCCACTCTGCCTGTCAAAAAAATTAAAATTAAAAAAGATTTATTTTTATTTAATTGAAAGGCAGATTTGCAGAGACAGAGAGAGATCTTCCATCAGCTGGTTTACTCCCCAAATTGCTGCAATGGCTGGGGCTGGGCCAGGATGAAGCCAGGAGCCGGGAGCTTCTCCCAGGTTTCCCACATGGGTGCAGGGGCCCAAGCACTTGGGCCGTCTTCCACTGCTTTCCCATGCATATTGCCAGGGAGCTGGTTTGAAAGAGGAGCAGCCAAGTCTCGAACTGGCACTAATATGGGATGCCGGCATCACAGGCAGAGGTTCAACGTACTACACCACAGTGCTGACCCTTTTTGCTTCATTTTAAGGTTTGACTTAATGTTCTTTAAGTCTTTCCAGGCTTGCTAAAGCAGTATCAGGAGAAGGAGCATACTGGGAGAATGCTAAGACAAAGTATACATGAAGGGTGTTTGGTCTAGTGGTTAAGGAGGTGTTTGGGATCCCTTCGTCCCTTATCATGTGCCCGGGTGTGAGTCCTGGCACTGCTCCCTGTTCCACTGCCTGCTAGTGCACGCCCTGAAAGGCAGTGTGCAATGGCCCAGGTAGTTGAGTCCCTGCCACGCACATGGGAGACTTTGATTGGGTTCCTTATTACTGGCTCCAGCCTGGCCCAGCCGCAGCCATGGCAAGCATTTGGGGAATAAACCAGAGGATAAGAGCTCTCTCACTCTCTGTCTCTCAAACAAATAAAAAAATTTTAAAGAAAAAAATGTAGCACTCTGGTTCACATCTATAAGACAGCAGTCATTTAAGTGATTACAATGTGAGTTTAAAAGCATAACCATAATCCTGTTGTACAAAACAACAGTGTGTAACTTCATGCTTCAAATAGCAAACACAAAGAATTTCCTTTAGCTTTAAGAACATAAAAGACCAGTTACTTTGTTAATGAACCTCAGCCCTATAACCAAGCTCGGAGAGGTACTTCAACCATGGGGTGAAGAGAAACTCCCAGGAAGCTCATTTAGGGAAAATCTACTTCGTGGAAGCACTTTAAAGATATCATCCTGGTCAATGCCACCACTTCAGCTGGTCAGTGTTAGTCCTATTTGAAGATGAAGAAACCAAGGCTTAGACAGCTGAAGTCAATTGCCCAAGCATGACAGAACTGGCCTCAAAATTCAGGTCAAATTTCGAAGAAAGTGCTTTTCTAAGATATCCCAACAATATTATAGAAAGACATCTAGAAATACAATTATTTTCCAGGTAACTCGCTGTGTGAGAGATATCATTAGTAAGAAAATTCAAGTTCAACAATGAATATTCGGGCATTTATCACAATGCTGAATCAATGACAGTAACTATCAAATGAAAGCGAGGAGATGCAGGCAGAATTTTATATATCACATCAAGGCCATTACAAAATGAGTCTTTTTTAAAACATTTATTTTTATTTATTTGAAAGGCAGAGTGACAGAGGGAGAGAGAGATATCTTCCATCCAATGGTTAACACCCCAAATAGCCAAGGCAGGAGCCAGCCCAAAACCACGAGTGGAACTCCATCTGTGTCTTCCATATGGATGGTGAAGTCCCAAGCACTCTGCCATCTTTCACTGCTTTCCCAAGCATGTTATCAAGGAACTGCATTGGAAGCAGAACAGTGGGGACACAAAGCAGCATGCTGACATAGGGTAGTAGTGTTGCAGGCAGCAGCTTAACCTGCAGCACCACCACACCAGCCACATATTTGCATCACATGGATTTGCAGGAAAGGAGTACGCCTTTTGCTGAACAATAGCCATGTTCATAAAACTTCTGCCTTTATCCCAAAGCCATCTTTACTCAAGACCAAGCAGGAAATTGCCTGTTGAGTAGCTTCAATCCCAGTGCTCCTCCTGTCATAATAAAGAGTCCTACAAAGTCTAAAAATCTCTCCACCCACACTGTCATTGTTTATTTCTAGTAAATTTAAATGTAAAAACAGGAAATTAGTTTGAGATTCTTTCTAACTCAGTTCTGAGGGAAGTAATAGTCAAAGTTCCAAAGCAATAATGAGACAACCCCTGCATCAGCACTCCCCTATATAGATTTACCAAGAAATGAAACTGAGAAATTGTCCCGTAGCCCTTGATCCCCTAAGCTACATGAAAGACTAGGCAAAAGTTGAATTGGTAAAGAGATTACTTTGGAGAGACCCAACCTACCCTTCCACATTGGCCGAGAAGTACAACTTCTAACCACCAACTGCAACACTCAGAGAAGCAGGTCCCTGAATTTTGAGACATGGAGTACCAGAGTCCAACACACACAAGAGAAAGTAGAACGTGGGTATGCAGAAGGTTTGATTCTCATCTAGTAAATCCAGACAGTGGGAGAATGCTCTAAGCAGTTACAGAGGGAAGCAAGGGAAACTGGTCTTACAGGACCACCCCACATTCCCATAATTTTATGGGGGCAAAAGATGCACAGATCCAAGGACCAACGTCTTGGGTTGTCTTGACTCTTGCCCAATAGGGCCATCTGCAGGAGACTGAGATCCTCTGTAGAAAGAAGCTGAGATGACCCCTTGCTTACCCAGGGAGTAATGAAGAAATACAATAAATATTCATCTTCACCGATCAAGGAACCTGTGGGAGGAGAAAGAAGGGCCTAGCAGAGATGTTGTCAGCAATAAGGTCAGCCCCGACTACAGTGTGAAGCCACTGGCCTAAGCAAGCCCTGGCCAACCACCTGACCTTTCTCCATTCACTTACTCCCTCTTGACCCTGGTGGATCCACAATTACAGCCCAGCTGGTGAGCGCAGAGACAGGTGGCCTCAGAACCATGCTCCCTGTGCCCACGCAGATTTCCCTTCTGAGGCAGTCACCAGCTGGAGGAGAGGAGTCCAGGGTTTTGATGATTATGGAAAATTATACATTCTATTTACTGAATGAAACATTTTGCTAAAAAAATGATTGGAGAAATTTTATTTTCTGCCTACCTAAGACATCACTCAGGATGGCAAGGTATAGTCTTCAAAAGGAAAAAACATGACCTTCACATAAACATAAAGTAAACATTGTCAAAATGTGTTTAACTCACTGAGGAGAGAAGAAGGTTGCTAATGCTGGTTCCGTAGGCATTTGAGAAACTGAATATTTATAAAAACTGATGAGGATAGGATGTCAGAAGACAGAGATTAGAAGCTAAACTGGGCCGGCGCCTCAGCTCACTAGACTAATCCTCTGCCTGCGGTGCTGGCACACCAGGTTCTAGTCCTGGTTGGGGCGACCGTCCTGTCCTGGTTGCTCCTCTTCCAGTCCAGTTCTCTGCTGTAGCCCGGGAGTGCAGTGGAGGATGACCCAAGTGCTTGGGCCCTGCACCCGCATGGGAGACCAGGAGAAGCACCTGGCTCCTGGCTTTGGATCAGTGTGGTGTGCCGGCCGCAGAGGCCATTGAAGGGGTGAACCAATGGCAAAAGGAAGACCTTTCTCTCTGTCTCTCACTGTCCACTCTGCCTGTCCAAAAAAAAAAAAAAAAAAAAAAAAGCTAAACTGGTTAAAGTCCTTGAGGGCAATAAAACCACAACCTTTGGGTTGTTTTTTTCTTTTAGACAAAAAATTATTTGCATCTGTACTAGACACAAATCTAAATGTTAACTTAGAACATCACAACGTGTGGGTCGGTCCAGATCAGTAATAATGAATAATAATAATATGTGGGGAACCACAGGCCAGGCCGGCCACCTGTGGGGACCTCCTCATTGCAATCTGCCTTAACCTGCTGAGCATAACAAAGTCAAGGAAGTACTGACCGCAAGACATGCAAGAGATACACCTTCAACCTGAGGATATGCATGCCCTTTGATCTGATCCATGGATTGCTCGCCCTAGGGGACCGGGAATGGATAAGAGACCAGGATAGGGGTGGGAAGCGGGGCAGTCTCTTCAGTCTTTCTTTTTCTTTCTCTCAGCTGCTCTGCTCTTTCTCTTTCTCTCCTTTCCTTCTGCTATCACTAAAATAAAAGTTCCTTGAGAACCGATCAACAGCGGTCGTGTCGTGCGTGAATCCGTGGGTTGGACCCTTGCTGGCGAGGGTTCTCGACAATAATACAAGCATATCCTCCTAGAAAATGGTCCCTGGGTGTACCTGGGCAGTGATGCCCCAGGGAGACACAGAAAGAACACACCAACTTAACCAGCCTTGGCTGCAAGTTCTCAGTTTTTCTTAACAAGGAATTGGGGTGAGAAATGAACTTTAAAAGCCTTTTTGAGAGACAAAACAAAGTGGCATTCTTGTTATGATCTGTGGGATACAGGTGCTCAACATCCTGGACACATATTCTCAGGCCTGAGAGGTCACTCATGGGATTCCCATTCATTACCAGGGTGCAAAACCTACGCTGGGCTTGAAGTTGTGGGGACAGGTGTCGTCAGTTTGGGGAAAGAGGAAGGGAGAGGTGGGACATTGTATGAATTACCAGGAGGTGACAGGAGTCCAGGAAAGGCCAATCTCCACAGACAGTGTCTGGGGACGGAAACGGGTACAACCAGGGAGGAGCTTTGGAGGCAAATGTGGCTTGCTGTGTGAACTTTTGCCTTCTAATGTTTGGTTGCTTTCAGCTGTACACTACACTGAGATTGTATGTCTTCCTCAGTAACCCAAGAACATTTCTTAAAAAGAAAAACAGCACAATGTCTGCTCGATCAAATATGAATACATTTTTTTTCATCTAGTCACCAACAGGAAACTTTAAGAATTAAACAAACCCATGTAGTGGCAGCCATTGTTCTTTGTGATTCAAAATAACCAAGAGTTTCTACAACAGGCTAAAGTCTGCTTTGTCCTGGCCACTAATAAACTCTACACACCAGCAGTTCCTCCAGAGGGTTCTGACATTATGTAAATTTCTGTGGTCTCCAATTCAAAGGGACTCAGTGGTTATTTTAGTGGGTGATAGAATCTCCCTTGGTCAAACAGGGTACTTTTTCTTCTAACCAGCAAAGTGGTCTACCAGAGCCAGAAGTGCTTTTTTTTTTTTTTTTTCTGTAGACAAACTGGTCCACCACACAGAGGTTTCGCTCAGCGGTCACAGTTCCTGCTCATTCCTCGAACATGAGCATGAAGAGTTAATGATTGTTGATTATGGTCTGGCATCTCCAGTAACCTAACCCTGGAATTGGGCAGCTGACTAAGCAGTGCAGTCTTTCTTACTGACCCCCAAGCTGCAATAAACAAAGCAGCAGATACGGAATTCCAAAGGCGAGTGATTCTACTTAGAAAATTGTGAGACAGCAACCAGAGTAGCAGAAAACTGAAAGAAGGAAAAACCCAACATTGGTTCACATGACCACCTCCACCCCTCAAAATGGACAATGTAGCTGCAGCAAAGAATGGGGTTGGAAATAATTTTTGGACTGTGATCTTTCCTTTTATTTTCAAATTACATTTTATTTAATTATTTATTTGAAAAGCAGAGTGAGAAAGAGAGAGAATGAATGCAGGTTCACTCCCCCAGATGCCCACAACACTTAGGCAGGGCCAGGCCCAAACCAGGAGCCAGGAACTGCTTCCAGGTCTCCAACATGGTTGGCAGACTTTGAACTATTGAGCCATCATCTACTGCCTCTGGGCACATTAGCAGAAAGCTGGAACTGGAGGTGGGACTCAGATCCTGGCACTGTTAGATGGATGTGGACATCCAAGGGATTGCTTCATGTGTCACACTGCACCTGCTGCCCTGGGATGTTGAACTTTTCTCACATAGAAAATAATCAAAATATAATTTTTGGAAACAAAACATCATCCTTTTTATGCTGAAACCATGGAAAAGGAATTGGTATTGTCTGATGAACAGAAAAATTGTAAAGAATTTGTAAAAGGAAAAGTAATGGATAATAGTATTAAATAGAGTCTTGACAGAGGAACTCCTTAAAATTACAAATATCAGGGTTCTTTTAAAAATATAACATTTGTGCTTATATGTTTATTTGTTTAAAAAACTCAGTCCATATTTGCAAAAGAAAATTTTTTTTTCAAAATCCCTTCATCTTTCCATATCATATATAATGAGGACTAGTATAGAAAATGAAGTCAGAGTTAATATTTGCTCTGATTTTCCATTACCAGAGAGTTAATCTTGGGCCGGCGCTGTGGCACCAGTGGGTTAACACCCTGGCCTGAAGCACTGGCATCCCATATGGTCACTGGTTCTAGTCCTGGCTGCTCCTCTTCCGATCCAGCTCTCTGCTATGGGTTGGGATAGCAGTAGAAGATGGCCCAAATCCTTGGGCCCCTGCACCCACGTGGGAGACTCGAAGGAAACTCCTGGCTCCTGGCTTCGGATCGGTGCAGCTCCAGCCATTGCAGCCATCTGGGGAGAGTTGATCTGGTGAATAATATCCTTAGACTTTTATATCTGTCAGGTACTGATCTTGCACTAGTAATGAGAACAGTTTTTAAAATGTCAGGGACAAGCAATTAAGATGCCAATTGAGGTGCCTGAGTTCCATCTGGAGTGACTGAGTTTGAGTCCCAGGTCCAGCTCCTGACTCCAGCTTCCTGCTACTGTACACCCTCAAAGGCAGCAGAAGGTGGCTCAAGTAGTTGGGTCCCTGCTAAGCACACAGTAGACCTGGACTAAGTTCCTGTCTCCCGGCTTTGGCCCAGCCCTGGTCACTGTGGGCAGGCATTTGAGGAGTGATCTAGCAGATGTCTGTCACACCCTCTGTCTCCCAAGTAATTATTTTAAGTTAAAACTTGGGACAGGCTCAATCGGAACGGCCCCAAATGAT
This sequence comes from Sylvilagus floridanus, assembly GCA_949820135.1. Lineage (NCBI taxonomy): Eukaryota > Metazoa > Chordata > Mammalia > Lagomorpha > Leporidae > Sylvilagus > Sylvilagus floridanus. The sequence goes on from OX463231.1 coordinate 67,045,776, forward strand.
GGAGTTAGAATTGTGCCAGGGGTTTCCAATACAACCCCATCAAGGTGGCATGTACCAAGGCCATCTCACTAGTGCAAGTGATCAATTTCAGCTCACAATTGATCACACTGATAGGTCTAAGAGCCAAAGGGATCACACAAACAAGACTAGTGTCTGCTAATACTAACTGATAGAATGAAAAAGGGAGAGAATGATCCAACATGGGAAGCAGGATACACAGCAGACTCATAGAATGGCAGATGTCCTAAATAGCACTCTGGCCTCAGAATCAGCCCTTAAGGCATTCGGATCTGGCTCAAGAGCCCATGAGAATATTTTAGGCATGGAAAGCTAAGACACTCTGGAAAAAACAGAAGACCTAAATGAAAGATCTCTGCGAGTGAGATCCCAGTGGAAAGAACGGGGCCATCAAAGAAGGAGGTACCTTTCTCTGAAGGGAGGAGAGAACTTCCACTTTGACTATGGCCCTGTGGGAATAAGATCGAAGTCGGCTAACCCTAAAGGCTTCCATAGCCTCGGCAACTCATGACCAGAGCCTAGGGAGATTACTGACGCCATAAACAAGAGTGTCAAATTGCTAAATCAACATCAGGAGTCACTGTGTACTTACGTCTCATGAGGGATCTGTCCTTAATGTGTTATCCAATGTGAAGTGATGCTATTACTAGTACTGAAACAGTATTTTTACACTTTGTGTTTCTGTGTGGGTGCAAACTGATGAAATCCTTACATAGTATATATTGAATCGATCTTCTTTATATAAAGATAATTGCAAATGATTAAAAAATCTTGGTGTTAAACTGGAAATTGCATAGACAATTAATCAATTTTTAAAAAAAAAAATCATGTAGGATCTCTGTCCTTAATGTGCTGTACATTGTGAATTAATACTATAACTAGTACTCCAACAGTATTATCATTTTGTGTCTCTATGCGAGGGCAAACCGTTGAAATCTTTACGTAATATGTACTAAATTGATCTCCTGTGTATAAAGAGAATTGAAAATGAAAAAAAAAAAAAATAAAAAAAAATAAAGGTTCTGGCCAGCGCCATGGCTCACTTGGCTAATCCTCCGCCTGCGGTGCTAGCGCAGCGGGTTCTAGTCCCAGTCGGGGCACCGGATTCTGTCCCGGTTGCTCCTCTTCCAGTCCAGCTCTCTGTTGTGGCCCAGGAAGGCAGTGGAGGATGGCCCAAGTCCTTGGGCCCTGCACCCACATGGGAGACCAGGAGGAAGCACCTGGCTCCTGGCTTCAGATCAGTGCTGTGGCAGCCATGTGGGAGGTGAACCAACGGAAAAGGAAGACCTTTCTCTCTGTCTCTCTCTCACTGTCTAACTCTGCCTGTCAAATAAATAAATAAATAAATAAATAAAATAAATGTACTGGGCTGGCTCACGTGGCTAATCCTCCACCTGCAGCGCTGACATCCCATATGGGTGCCGGGTTCCAGTCCAGCTCTCTGCTGTGGCCCAGGAAGGCAGTGGAGGATGGCCCAAGTGCTTGGGCCCCTGCACCCACATGGGAGATCAGGAAGAGGCACCTGGCTCCTGGCTTCTGATCTGCATAGTGGCCATTTGGGGGAGAACCAATGGAAGGAAGACCTTTTTCTCTGTCTCTCACTGTCTTAACGCTACCTGCCAAATAAAAATAAATAAATAAATGTTCTGATTTCCAATTACTTATGCTAAGAGATAATATCAGAGATACACAGATACATATGACCTCAAGTTATTCATACAGATGGTCCCAGACCATGATGGCTCGATTTACAAAAATCATACTTAAATTTTGGATTTTTGATCTTAGCTCTGCATCAGCCACATGATCACAATGGGGAAACAACTGATTCTCAAAGAGTATGCTGAGCTGCTAAACTCGGTGTATAAAATGCATTTTCAAATTAGGATATTTCGTTTACAACATTGAGGTGTAACTCCATCATAAGCTGAGGAGCAACTATACGTATTTTTAGGATGAATAAATTTTTACTCTTATTTTAATCTTTACAATAAACAAGAGATGTTACCTGAATCCCCACTGTCTCACTCCACCTTGCTACTCAAATTCCTACAAAGACTTAATTTAATCAAAACAAAATAAAACAAAAGCCACATCCTACATGTAAAAAAGAAAAAGATTAAATTCAGGCAAGCAGTCTCTCTCTCTCCCTCTCTCTCTCTCTCTCTCTCTCTCTAAGCTCTCTTTCCAGGAAACACTCTTCATGGAGTGAGATGAAGAAGAAAGATGGAGAAATCCACGGTTTGTTTAGGAGGCTTTTCTGGTAACTGAGACAGAAAGAAAAGGCAATGAAAGATGCTAAAAGATGAGACCAGGAATGCTGTGGTTTAAAGGCTGCCCCCAAAGTTCTTGTGCTGAAAATTTGATCCCCAATGGATACTGGGAGTGGGACTTTTTTTTTTTTTTTTTTTTTGACAGGCAGAGTGGACAGTGAGAGAGAGAGAGAGAGGAAGGTCTTCCTTCACCGTTGGTTCACCCTCCAATGGCCTCCATGGCCAGTGCGCTGTGGCCGGCGCACTGCGCTGATCCGAAGGCAGGAGCCAGGTGCTTCTCCTGGTCTCCCATGGGGTGCAGGGCCCAAAGACTTGGGCCATCCTCCACTGCACTCCCGGGCCACAGCAGAGACCTGGACTGGAAGAGGAGCAACCTGGACAGAATCCTGCACCCCAACCGGGACTAGAACCTGGTGTGCCGGCACCGCAGGTGGAGGATTAGCCTTTTGAGCCATGGTGCTGGCCTGGGAGTGGGACTTTTAAGAGGAATTTAAGCCATGATGAAATCGGAGATGACCCCCTAAAATCTACACCAAAATGTGGCCCTTTAGAGTTCCCCAGAAGCGCCATCTGGGGTGCCACATATGCTACCGGAATTTGGAGTGCCATGGGATATCGCCATATGCTTATAAATAAATCCCCAATATTAATAAGCCCGAGAAGGTTCTTGCTTAATATTTAGAGAATTCTAAATACCAACACAGATAAACGAGGCAGCATGGTACATTTTACGCTTTTATTTAGTGATAAAGATGCATAGGAGAGCGAGCGCTTTTTTTAAGAGAGAGAGAAATCTGGGTTCATACTGAGCACCAGGAACCAGCCACATGGAAGAGCATCTAGGCCAGGAAGCCTAGGGCAGGTGGCCGGAAGGCCACGCGCCTTGGAGGTGCGGGGCCACAGCAAGCAAGAGGCCAGGGAAAAGAGAGGGGCGGGATACACTGTGTCCCAGGTTTTTAACCCACTTCCAAAGGGGAGTGGTTAATTAACCTGATTGGCTGGTGTGCCTCCAGGTGTGGCCACGTAGGGGCGTGAGTTCATGTAGGGGCAAGGCAAAGGTATCAGGTAGGACGGGAAGTCACACAGGGGCATGGTGCAGGCGTGGTCTTCCAGCTCACAAACCTAATCCAGTTTAACCTATATGCCTGCCTACTTCAATGAGGGCTTCACCCTCACGAATGAATTAATGCTATTATCACTCCAGGGAGTAAGTTTTTTACTGGACTAGCTCCGCCCCCTTTTCCTCCCTGCCCCCCCCCCCCCACGTGAGAACATCCATCATGTTACTGTGCAGCAACAAGGTTCTTCCCAGAAGTCAATGCTGTGGCTGTGGACTTTCCAGCCTTGAGAACGATGAGTAATGAATGTCTTTTCCCTATACTTTATCCACTCCTTGGTATTCTGTTACAGCAGCAGAAAACAAACTCTCAGTAAAAATGCTCACCAACATCTAATAAATTTCTGTTAAGCACTTTATGTTATTTTAGGATATATGCCCTAACACAAAAAAAATCACTAATTTCCAGGGAGTTTCTTCAGACTTCTCACCCCATTACATTTGAGAACAAGCCCAGAGAGTCCTATAAAAAACTAACTTGGGTTTCAACCCTTGGTAATTTCCGAAAATATTTTTCTACTGTTCTTATGAACAGTAGCAAAACAATGAAAAATAAATGATTACTAGGCAAGGAAACTCCAGTCATTTTTGGACAGAAACCACTAATGGGTAGTGTTCATGAAAACCACAATATTTATAAAAATTGATTATGAATTTCAAAATGAGTATTTAATGTCAGATATTGCCCACATATTTATTTATGCATTAGTAGAAGGCCAAAGGCTTTCATTATGGGAGCATTCAAAATACCATTATATTCAAATTTAAGTCACAGTTTTGTCCAAATGTATTTAATTAAGCATGTTTTTAACATAGAGGTACCTGACAAATACTGAGGACATGTATATTGAATCTGGTAAACTCTCAGATTCCCCCAAATTGGGATTCTATGGATCCTGGCTTAGGGTTATGAGCCTTTTACCTCCATCTTTTATTGTAGAAAGTACCAGCAGAATTCTAATTTGGCCTTCAAATGAGACACTATTGTCCTTCCTTCTTTTCCACAGCCATTAATGCCTGCAACCTCTAGTTCATAAAGTATGGTAAATAGTAAAGTCTCGAAGAGACAAAGAGAAGTAGCCCCTGTTTTCATTGATTTTGCGTTGCAGGAGTCATAACTATAACACAATGTGATGTGTCATCATTATTGGTCGAGTTGCGTAAAAGGGTTTTGGGGATACAGAGAATGAAGCTCTGAACTGCTGAAATGATGTGGGGGATATGAAAAGCATAGGTGTTAGCCCTGCTCCTCTGCCGAGAGGGATGGGGGAAGGGCTTGTATCTTTTCTGGTAAAGTAGGACAACCTGTTCCCACAGCAGGGTTGGGGGTGGGGGAGGGGTGTCAGGTTCCAGTAAGTAATCCTAAGGCTGAGATAAAGGGGCAAAGGGAGGAAGGGAAGATAAACCCAGGCCTAGGAAAGAAACCAGGGGCCAGGGAAGAAGCTCATGCTGAGGATTTTAACCAGTCGGCCAACTGAGCTTAAAATTGGGAAGGCAGTAACCGCACCAGGTGCTCCTTCCTGAAAGCTACTTTTAGCTGTTCTCTGGAAGATGGCTCCACCTGGACATCAGCAAGAAGAGTCAGCCATCAGAGTATGATAATGATCATCTGTGCAACATCAGTAGGTGTAGAACAGACTGGGAGACAGGCCTGGAAGGTTTTGGAAGACAGAATCAACAAAACTGGTTGTCAGGGGCCAGAGTTGTGGCGAACAATGTTAAGCCACTGTTTGATATGCTGGTATCCCATTCTGTAGTGCTGGTTCAAATCCCTACCACTCCACATTGAACCCAACTACCTACTAATGCACCTGGGAAGGCAGGAGAAGATGGACTAAGTACTTGGGTCCCCACTACTCACATGGGAGACCCAAATGGTGTTTCTGGCTCCTGGTTTCAGCCTGGCCCAGCCTTGGCTGCTGCCACCATCTGGGGAGTGAATCAGCAGATGGGAGATTGATCTTTCTCTAGCTCTGCCTTTAAAATAAAAATAAATAATAAAATTTTAAAAAGAAAACTCGTTGAGACAGACTGGATATGTGAAGATGAGATTGAAGAGGGATGGAGGATTTCCAGATTGGATACTATACAATCAGAAGGAGCATTTTGGAAGGTAAGGAATTCTGTTTGGGACATGTTGAATTTCAGGTGCCTGTGGGATATACTCATACAAATGGAGAATTTGGAACCAAATTAAAACCTTATGATGCCCTCAGGCATAGAAAGATTATATCTACTGCTCTGGTTCCAGCAGTTATACTAAAAACAATACAAAACCATGCAAATAAAAGAAGGTGAGGGACTTACTTGAAAGCTCAGAGTTCTCATAAAGTTTATTTTGAGCTTCAACAGACGCAGAAAGAAGCCTTCCCAAAACTTCCCTTATCTGACCAAAAGTAGTAACTTCTGGGTAAAGAGCCTAACGATGGCCTTCAGGATATGTTACCCCAAAATAGGGGAACTTGGCTTCTGAGGGAATCGCAGAAGCAGGACGCCTTCTCTGGCTTTCTCCCCACTTTTCCTCGGAAGCAAGTCACTGTCTGACCTTCCTCTGAAGCACAATAGAGACCTCATTCCAGGGGTGCCCTCCCTGTTCCCAAGGAAGGGAGCATCCTTATCTCAGAAGACACAGGCACCCAGAGAAGAAACTGAACCAACAGGACCTGCTGGGTCCCCACCGCCCTCCCCCTTGTTACTACCCCTCTGTCCAAGTATCCTCTACAGCTGTCCATTTCACCAAACCCAGCATAAAATACACAGTGGCCCTGTTTCTATCGTCATTTCTGAAGGCTCCGGTGCCACTTAAAGCTTAAGTTAAATCAAATAGTATGCTTTCCTCTTGTTACTCTGTCTTTTGTTAGAGGGACGAAACTCACGGACATAGGGCTGGGTTAAGCAAGAAATCACTTCTCTCCTACGCGACCATAAATCCTGTGTGAGGGAGAAAAACTATCTAACTGCCATTTGAATTGCTCCTCACTGAGCCCACCTGCATGTAGGTGCATTTCACACATAACTAAACTCTTCTCTCTTGCTAATCTGTCTTCATGTTTTCCAGTTTAGTTTACAAGTCACCATATTCAGAATATTAGATGGTAGAGGAAAAGTTTTTTTTTTTTTTTTTTTTTTTTTTACAGGCAGAGTGGACAGTGAGAGAGAGAGACAGAGAGAAAGGTCTTCCTTTTGCCGTTGGTTCACCCTCCAATGGCCGCCGCGGTCGGCGCGCTGCGGCCGGCGCACCGCGCTCGTCCGATGGCAGGAGCCAGGAGCCAGGTGCTTTTCCTGGTCTCCCCATGGGGTGCAGGGCCCAAGCACCTGGGCCATCCTCCACTGCACTCCCAGGCCACAGCAGAGGGCTGGCCTGGAAGAGGGGCAACCGGGACAGAATCCGGTGCCCCGACTGGGACTAGAACCCGGTGTGCCGGCGCCGCAAGGCGGAGGATTAGCCTGTTGAGCCACGGTGCCGGCAGAGGAAAAGTTTTTACCTTCCCTATAACCTTCCCTATAAAGGTTAAGAATGAGTTTTTTTTTTTTTTTTTTTTTTTTTTTTTTTTTTTTTTTAGTGAGCACTCTGGAACCTTTAAAAAAAATTGCCTGGGAGCCAGCATTGCACCCAAGATGGTTAAGCTGCCACCTGTAACACTGGCACACCATATGGGAGCTAGTTCAAGTCCCTGCTGCTTCACTTCTGACCCAGCTCCCTGCTAATGTTCCCTTGAAAGCAGTGGAGGATGGCTCAAATATTTTGGGCCCCTGCCACCCATGTGGGAGACCCAGAAGAACCTCTGGTTCCCAGCTTCGGCTGGCCCAGCCCCAGATATTGTGGCCATTTGGGGAGTGAACCAGCAGATGGAAAACCTCTCTCTCTCTCTGTCTCTCCCTTTCTCTTTCTCTCTGTAACTTTGCTTTTCAGGTAAACAAATCTTTAAAAAAAATTACCTGTGTCAAAATCACATTGTAGGGGCCGGTGCTGCGGTGAAGTGGGTAAAACCGCCTGCCACCTGTAGTGCCGGCATCCCATATGGGCGCCGATTTGAGTCCTGGCTGCTCTACTTCTGATCCAGCTCTTTGCTATGGCCTGAGAAAACAGTTGAAGATGGCCCAAGTCCTTGGGCCCCTGCTTCCAAGTGGGAGACCCGGATGAAGTTCCTGGCTCCTGGCTTCAGATCAACGCAGCTCCAGATGGTATAGCCATCTGGGGGAGTGAACCAGCGGATGGAAGACCTCTCTCTCTCTGTAGCTCTGCCTTTCAAATAAATAATCTATAAAAAAACCACACTGTATCCCATGAATATATATAATTATTATATATCCCCTAAAATCATAAAGTGAAAGAAAAATATAAAAATGTGGTTGTTTAAATATAAATTATGTATTTATAACTATACAATGTTAATTTATATAAACATTTAAATGAATATAAATGTTTATATAATTTTTTTTGACAGGCAGAGTGGACAGTGAGAGAGAGAGACAGAGAGAAAGGTCTTCCTTTGCTGTTGGTTCACCCTCCAATGGCTGCCACGGCCGGCGCGCTGCGGCCGGCGCACCGGGCTCATCCAATGGCAGGAGCCAGGTGCTAGGTGCTTTTTCGTGGTCTCCCATGGGGTGCAGGGCCCAAGCACTTGGGCCATCCTCCACTGCACTCCCGGGCCACAGCAGAGGGCTGGCCAGGAAGAGGGGCAACCGGGACAGAATCCGGCACCCCGACGGGGTCTAGAACCCGATGTGCTGGCGCCGCAAGGCGGAGGATTAGCCTGTTGAGCCACGGCGCCGGCCTATATAATTTATATATTATGTATTTACATAATTTTTCTGCCTCTGTTTGAAACATGACAAAGACATGTGCATTGGCAGACTGTCTGTTGGGATATGATCAGGAGGCAGTCATCGAACCTACTTCCTTCTCTTCCTCTTCCTTTTTCCATATGCTAAAGAATTCACATATCTGCCCACAGCAAATGTACTCAGGGTTCTACATTAACACAAGCCCACAGAAAGGAAACAGAACAGTTCCCGAACAGAGCCAACTCATGAGTCTCATTTATCTCGCTCTGCATCCATTTAGAGTCAGAGCAAGTGTGTCGCTGGTTATTTTCTAATTTGACATATTTCCTGTATTTTCATGTCTGCCTGTGCACTCAATACACAGGTCAGTTCTCCTGTGTGCCAGTTGTTGTTACATGGTTTGTATCTGAATCGGCTGGAGGACTTGGTTAGCTAGATTGGTGGATCCAACCCCAGGGACTAAACGAATCCCAGAGAACTTACTTTTCTAAACAAGTTTCCAGGTGATCCTACTACGCAGGTGAGAGGGGTTGAACTGGATATGCCAATTTTCCATAGCCAAAGCAATTATAAGAGAATTGAGACAATTACCTAGTAATATCAAGCAATTTTTTTTTCACTAAAGGAAATATAAGAACTTATTAAAGTGGGATGTGCTAACAATAAAGGCATAACTGGGGAGGGGGTGTCCTGCTTTTGAATAAAATACGAGATTATTTGCTATGGCACTGCTCTGTTTTGGCTTTGGAAGACAACCTCAAAATATTCATAGGAGAAATATTAAGCACAGAAAAATCTCTCTAAACTGAATCAAATACAGGTGATGACAAAAAGGAGAAAGTAATTTTGCATTTCAACACACGCTAGACAGCTGTCAGATACACAGGCTTAGAGCAACACTGATCCTTTGACAGAATACAAAGTGATGGGAGTATATAGTTCGTGTAATTTGCTACACAAAAGTTAGAGGTTAATCTCTTGGTTCATAAGGAAATTGTTATTTATAAATAAATGGTTTATTTACTCTGGGGAAATATCAATCCCTCTCAACAAGAGAGGAATGAGAGCCTGTATTCTTTCACATCCAAGTGAGATGGTCAGTGCAGACCTGCACAAGGAGCACGAAATCCTAGCCGGTTAAATGATAGGTAAAGGTAGGAACAGGATACAAATCCTATTGCAAACATTTCAGAACAAGAAAGGCCAATATTTAACCAATGTTACCCTCGATGAAGCACATTCATCAGTTTTTTGCAGACTTTTTTTCCAGCTTTTGACATGTTATTATTGCAAGCATTCACATTTTAACTTTAGCAAGAAATGCAATTGCTGTATTCTACGTGTTTCTTTAGTTTCATCAGTGCCCCCAGATAATTTTCTGACAATTCTTTGGATGAAGAAAACAAAATATACTTCTGCCATAAACTATGCCAGGGAAACTGGATACCTATCCATGGGCAGAAGGTTGTGCTTTGACCCGCAGCCCCTCCATCCCTCAGCCAAAACCAGTATCAACTCAAAAAGGAACAGATACCAAAATGCAAGATGAAACAAATTGAAAAAAATTAGGGAAAATAATTCAGGTGTCACTTTTTTAATATTTTTTAAGATTTATTTATTTGAAAGGCAGAGTTAGAGAGGCAGAGGGAGAGAGAGAGAGACAGAGAGAGAGGTCTTCCATCTGCTGGTTCACTCCCCAGATGACTGCAACGGCAGGAACTGTGCTGATCCGAAGCCAGGAACCAGGAGCTTCTGGGACTCCCATGTGGGTGCAGGGGCCCAAGGACTTGGACCATCTTCTACTGCTTTCCCAGGCCAAAGCAGAGAGCTGGATAGGAAGTGGAGCAGCTGGGACTCGAACCTGCACCCATATGGGATGCCGGCACTGCAGGTGGTGGTTTTACCAGCTATGCCACAGTGCCAGCCCCTCAATGTTTTTTTAGATAAGACTCCAAAAGCAAAAATAGAGAAATGGGATTACAGCAAAATAAGACACTTCTGCACAGCATAGGACACAACAGAGTGAAGAGACAGTCCATGGAATGGGAGAAAATATTTGCAAACTACTCATGTTACAAAGGATAAATAGGATATACCAAGAATTCAAAAAAAAAAAAAACTCAACAACACCCAAAGTCCAATTTTAAAAGAGCAAATGATTTGAATAGACATTTCTACAAAGAAGCAATCCAAATAACAAATATTGAAAAAATGTTCAATACATTAACTATTAAGGAAATGCAAATCAAAACCACAACGAGATGGCAGCTCATGACAATTAGCATGGCCATTATAAAAAACTAACAAATGCTGGCAAGGATGTGGAGAAAAAGGTGCCATTATACACTGTCACTAGGAAAGCACATTAATACAACCATTATGGGAAGCAGAATGGAGGGTCCCCAAATAGCTTAACATAGATTCGCCACATGACCCAGCTATCCCAGTTTGGGATATATATATATACACACACATATATACATATATCCAAAAGAAATGAAATCAGCATATTCAAGAATTATCTGCACTCCTATGTTCATTTCTGCATTATTCATTAAGATAAGGACTCAATGTACGTACCCATCAATGATGAATGGATAAAGAAAACGTGGTGTATATAGGCAATGGAATATTATTCAGCCATAAAAGAATGAAATCCTGTCACATGCAGCAAAATGGATGGTAGTCAAAACATGGTGCTAACTGAAATAAGCTAGACCCAGAGAGATAAATGTTTACTACCATACCAGTGGAAGGCTTTAAAAAAAAGCCTTAAGAATAGTTAGCACAAGCAGCTGGAGAGGCGAGAGATTGAGGGAGGTTGAATAACAGGGACTAAACCACAGAAAGGAAGAAGAGATACATTCTAGAATTCTGTAGCACAACGGGGTGACTATGGCTCACACGCGTTTACTGTATATTTTATAAAGAGCTAAGAGGAACCCGAAGACTGATCATAAATAAGGAAATGAAAATGCTAATGATCTGATTTGATGAGTTCATGATGCATAGGTGTGTTGAAATCTTACCTGTACCCCATAAAAACGTACAAATATCACTTGGTAACAGAAAATGAAGAGGAAGAAAATACGGCTCTGCTAATACTTTTGTTGCTCTCTTGGAGGAAAATGCCTGTACACATTTATTAGATAATTGAGTGCCGGCTGAAGAGTGCTCACGTCTTATCTTTTAGACACCTTTTGTCTTCTTCACTAGTAAGCTTACTGTGGGTTCGAAGCAGGGTTTGCTCCATGGACAATGATGCATGTGACAATAATGGGAGAAAAGGTGATTCTACAAATGCCTAGGGAATATCTTGTAATGATTTGTGTGTGTGTGTGTGTGCAGAGCGGAGTTTACTTGTTTAACCTTTAAAAAAGTTTCTCACACCAGGTGGATTCGCTTATTTTCCCTACAAGATTGGGAGCCGGCCCACACTGGCTGCACCTGGGTCCTCTTGCCCCTCCAGCTCCCGAAGTTTCCCTTCGCCGGGACCACGGCGGATTCCTGCAGGCGTGAGTTCGTCCACCGGCTCTTCCCGGCTGGTTGCCGGGCTCCACGTGACAGCCCCTAACACCTGCACCGCCACCAGCTCACAGCGCCCTCATCCCCTCTGCCAGGGACCGACCCTGCCGGGCACCCCCACCCCTGGGAGGTCACGGTCCGGGTGCTAGGGGCGGAGCCGAGCCGCGGCCGCCGCAGCAGCCTGAACCCTCGCCGCCCGATCATCACATGACTCGACGGCGGCGGTAGCCGTGGCAGCAGCCGCGGCGGCTCCACGGGCTCGCCGTGTAGGCTCAGCCCGGCGCACGCAGGAGCGGAGCGCAGGGGGCGGGGAAGGGACCTGCTGCAGCTGCGGCTCCCCGGGCGCTGCCGGAGCGCGCCGAGTCTTCCCCGGCCCTGCCGGCGCGCTCCATGCCGCTCGGTTGCGGAAGTGTACCCGGGGGAGGCGGCGGCGGCGGCGGCGGCAGCGCGGCGCAGGGGAGGCCGGCCCTCGGCCCCCTGCAGCAGCACTAAGCTCCGGGAGCCGCGCGCTGCGCGCCCCAGCGGCCCGAGCGCCCGGAGCCCACCGCAGCCTGCATGCCCCGCGCTGCGCCTCGCCCGGCCGCCGCCGCCGCCCCCTGCTTGCACCGCTGCTGCCGGGCGCCGGAGTAATATGCTCACTCGAGTGAAATCTGCCGTGGCCAATTTCATGGGCGGCATCATGGCTGGCAGCTCCGGCTCCGAGCACGGCGGCGGCGGCGGCAGCGGCTGCGGAGGCTCGGACCTGCCCCTGCGCTTCCCCTACGGGCGGCCGGAGTTCCTGGGGCTGTCTCAGGACGAGGTGGAGTGCAGCGCCGACCACATCGCCCGCCCCATCCTCATCCTCAAGGAGACCCGGCGGCTGCCCTGGGCCACCGGCTACGCAGAGTGAGTGCGGCGACTTCGGCGGGCACCCTGCGCTCTCCGCGGCCCTTCCCTGCCTGCCGTCCCCGGGGCACCCCGCCGGCCAGGCCTCGGCGGACACCTCTCGACCCGCTCCGGCCATTTCCCCTTTCTCCCTGCACCCCCTTCCCCCAGCCCCAAGGACGCGGCGCCTGGAGCTCCGGTGGGGCGGGAGCGGCCAGGGCGGCGCTGACCGACCGTGGGAAAGCCGGGGTGGGACGGTTCTGTGCACCTGGGGGGAAAGTGGGTGCAGCGGCTCTGCTTAAGTTTCAAACAGTAGAGGAACCTCGAATCTGCGCTCGCACCCTCTGGAAAACCTGCGCGCCCCGCGTGGGGACTTGGTGGGGCAGAGGCTTGGGAGAGCCGCGGCCGCCCCGGGGACGGTGTTAGGTCCCCGGACGAGGGCGACCGCGCGCCGCCGTGCGTTTCCTGAGCTGTCGGGGTCTCTGCCCGTAGCCGGTCGGTCGCTGTGCCGCTCCGCTAGCGGGGAGGTAAGCGGTGCGCGTCCCGTAGACGCCCACACCTTGTCCCTCCCTGGTCCCCGGGGAGGGGGAAACTTACTTCAAGTGTCTAATAGAGCATTTCGGTAATCGGCTTGGGCGATTAAGTGAGCGTCTGGGTGCTCTGCTGTGTCAGAAGCGGTTGAGTTGGGCTGACGACGCGGGGTGAGACGGGGATAGGCGAGAGGGAGGCTCCTGTCGCCCTTCCCCCACGCACGGCGCCTTCTCCATTGACTGCTAATGACCCTCTTATGAATGGTAGGATAAGTAACGTCCCCTCCCTCTGGTCTCCTAGGTCAGCTTTGTGAAACGGGAACACCACGACGGGGGAGTTTAGGCCTGAATTCCGAGGCTAATGATGACCCCGTGGGTGCCAGAGTGCGCGCACAGCCCCGGCACCTGGCGCACCTGCCGGTTTTCCTTTAACCCGGTCGCCTGGATAATCTTGGCCCTCCCCTCCCTGTGTATGGCGTCGCTCGCTGATTGGCTCATCAGGGAACCAATCCGCTCTCCCGACGCCCGGGCGCCTCGATGCTGACCCGGTTCTGGTGGCCCGGATACCCCGGGGCAGGCCTGGCTCCTCACGCTCCTGGTTCCGGTGCGAGAGGTGGGAGTCGTGTGTAGAAATAAAAAAGTGCATAACGAAGGTAGAGGACTGGCGTGTGGCCGGTGGTGAGGAGACAGGGGGACGCGCGGTGGGAGCCAAGACAGGGAACATGAACGCGTAATAAAAGACAGGTGTGGAAGGTACAAGATAACACTGTGACTCTCGGGAGAAAGCCAACGCCAAAACAAACGCACCTGGAAGGAAAGACCTAAAGGGGAAGGGGGAAAAATGCCTGCCCGAACACACCAACCGCCTAAGTAACAATACTGTTTAAAAATCCATTTGGACTCTTCGCAAGACAGCAGAGCAACTTGGAGAGGCCTACTTTATCGCGTAGCTGTGCAGGGAGTGGCTCTTGTGTCTGCTAAGCACCTGCGTGGTAGGGGCCTACTGTCACCCACGCAGTGGGTTTCTCAGGCCAAGAGCCAGAGACGCGGGCAGGCAGCTGGCGAGGGAGAGGAAGGGAGATATTAGAACACGGGGGATGGAAGCGACTTGGGCACAGTGCAGAAGAAAGCCTGGGGTGGACATGGAGGGAGAGAGGGACGGCAGAGTGGGTGCCTCTGGCGGGCGCGGGCTGTGTGCACGCACCGTGAAGAACGCGAGGGAATCTGAAATGACGCATGGAGGACAGAGGGCGCTGGCCGGGCTCGCTCGCCTGCTCTCCTGGCCTGTGATTCCTCGTCTTTTCCTAGACTGAGAACACGAAGCATGTTCATTTTGAAGGATAGAGAGGCCACTGCCAAGTTGAAATGTTTAAATGCTATCAGTGTGTGTGTGAATTCAAGCCAAGAGCTGCATAAAAATGCCAGTTCTCAGCCTATGGTGCCTCACTCCCTGGGAGTAGTGACAGGTCGCTGGGGGGTGAGCGCTTTTCCACGTTTCTTTGGATGTACCTGCAGATACACATCATGTATTTCTTTTTTCTTCCTCTATGGAGACATACTAAGCATATTATTCTGCAGCGTTTCTGCAAAAACACATCACAGACATTAGTCCAGTGCATACATTAGAGTGACCTCATTCTTTTTAAATGTGTGTAATATTAATAGCTGCCAACAGTGCTTACTCTTTGTTTCCAAGTTGATGTTGTATCATGTGAGTCTCCAAGAGGTTGGTGCCGTCATTTCTACTTGATCCCTGAGGACGCCATTACCTAGTGGTCAAGCGCCTTGCTCAGGATCAGACAGCCTTCTTGGAGCTTTTGAGCCCAAGCAGGCTGACTCCAGGACCCACAACACCGGACTTCCTCTCGGTAGCATATTAAAGTGTGGTGCATCCATCTGTTCGCAGTGTTAGCCAGTAAGCTTGTCTTGCCACTTTGCCACACTCCTGTTCCTCTCCAGTGTTGTACTGCATCTCTTCCTCAAACCTTGAACAGTAGTTTATCTTCCTGCAGAAATATCCTGAGTGATCAAAATGGCCCCAATAGGAAAGGGACGAGAGAGACAAGTAGGAGCTGTGGCTATGATCAGCAGGTGCCTTTCCTATGGGGTCTGCTGGGTGGAGAAAAGTGTTGTCTTTTGTTGCAGTGGGTACCTGAGAGGAGTAGAACAGGGAGGACAATTGCTCGCACAGTAGAGATAAGAAGGGGTCCAGGGAGTGAAGGCCTGCATCAGGAATGGTTTACTTCTCTAGAAAGTGGGTACCATCCCAAGCCTTTTGTGGGAGGGAGAAAGGGAACCACTTGGTCATTGATGGAGAGAGCAGAGTTTATCTTTAGGGCTGATCACACTCTTGGGTGGCAGAAAATGGAGGGGAAGAGCCCTACTTTTTGCAAACACTGTTAACTCTCTTTAAAAGGAGATACTCTGTAGATTACAGAACTAGAGAATTAGCTGTATTCGATCCCTGTAAGATTCGGAGATGTGGAAGCTGAAAGACCCTTGTTCATTGTTTCATTATTTATTGGCATTGTGCTGATAGACTGTCCTGGCACCCCACAGTCTATTTTGGTAGAGAAATTTAGGCACTTGACTGAGAAGTGTTTGCAAAGTTATGCCTCTCTGTAAAACATTGCAGTCACAGAGGATGTTATCCACTCAACTAAAATCTTTCCAGCAACATGCATTAGCAAGTTACAGTTTAAGTTTGGTCTTGCAGTCATAGACAGCCTGTGAGATCTGCTCTGAGCGCCCATGGGAAGCAACAGTCTGACCCGGAGAGCCTGAGGGTGGCTGCTTCCTTCTGTTTCCCCAAGTTTCAGCAGAGATCTGGAGGTCAGTGCATTTTTGAATGACCTAGGAACCTATTTTGACATTTATTTCTCTTCCTGACCTACTTGCCCTATTTTTCTCCCATTCATGCGTGAGCGGTTGGACTTAGATGCGAGAGAATGTGGAATTTGAGCCTCCAACTACAGCAATAAAGATTAAAGAATGCTAGTTTTTTAAGCAACACTATTCTGTATGTTAATCCATCGTATTCAAGTTTGTCAGTGATAAATTTCTTGGAGAGAAAAAATAAATAATAATTGTATCATAATTTGACTTCAGTTACAGCCATCACTGTAAAATTATTTTTTCCTATTACCTTTCTCATAAAATACCCCTGGATGGGGGTTAAAAAGAAAGAGTTTCTGTTAAATTTACACAGTAAATAAGTTCTTTGTGTCTCACAGAGTGAAATTGTGAAATTTTTCATGAAATAACTATTTAAATTTAGCAAATGCAAACAGCCTACAAGTATTTGGATTTGTTTTGGAGTCTGTAGGCCGTTCTGTCTCCCTAGCCATTGGCACTGAATACCAACTGCCACTACATGGCGTTGGGTGACTGTGCTGTGGTGCTGACAGAGAAAGTGCTGTTTCTCTCTTGCCCAAAAGTGCAGAAGTCCCCTGGCACTTATTTTTCCCTTCTGACCTCTGTTGGCACGCCCACCCCTCTGACAGACCCCTCTTTGCAAAGTGCCTACGTGGGTGCTTCCTGTTTGATTTTCTGCAGTGAAGAACTGTGAGGTTCTCTATTGGAAAGAAACAGATGGGGGGGAGGTGTCTCATTTAACAGAGCTCTTTATAGTACTTAGGTGCAGAGGAGATCAAGTCTTAAGTAGCCTGAGCCATTTCACCTACCCTTCTGAAAACTTGCACAAGATACTAATTTCCTGTTTTAAAGCAGGCAATGAAGCAGCTTTCCCCCACTTTTTTCAAATGTCCCATTTTAATGAAGTTGTCTCCACTGACAAGGAGTTCCCAGTGGGTCCCCCTTCTCAGGAAAATACATGAGCTTCCTTCAAAGACTAGCAATGCTGCAGGAATGGACTTACCCGTTCTGAGGTTGTTCTCGCTGTGTTGGAGCCCCAGATTGCGTAGACAACCTCATCTCTGATGCCACCTCTCCACCCAGTGCTTTTGAATCATAGGTGCAGAAATACCAATTCATAGCTTAAAACTGCATTCTGGAATCATTTTCTAAAAATATGCTATTGTTCAAGCAAAGTTATTTTTAATTTTGATGTTTGGGAGAAATAACAAATCAGCTGCATTTCACAGTTTTCTCTGATTTGCCTAATTAAACAGGATTTTTCTCTTGAATATATACCACCCTCTTTCAGGAACTAAACATCATTCATCTGCTTCTATTTTTCTCTCATTCATATGCTGAAATTATTGTACTCCTAATATGTGTCAGGCCCAGATGGGTCCATGGTACAACAAAAGATGGTCATCGCCCTCAAGAAAACTTTATGGCATGATCTTCACTCTTTTGCCCTTATCTTTGACGTTAAAGTGGAACAATGAGATATTAAGATTCAAAGAGATGAGCACTAGGGCTTTGTTTTGGTTTTAATATCTCAGTGTTTCTGGGCAATTTTGAATGTCAGTATTTGGAGCCTTTAAGTCATACTAGTGAGTGAAGCAGACCTTTTTTTCCCCCCAGCCAGCATTGTGGTTAGCTCTGTACCCGAAGGTTCTGAGACTTTCATACACAACCCCTGTTCAAGGGAAAAAAAATCATTCTGACACTTGTTATCACCATAGGGACATTTTTATTCGAGACCTTTATACTTTGTGAGAATAGTTGAGCTCAGCTCTGAATACAGCAAAGGCAGCTGGGGATTTGTAGCCAAAGAGCAGTGTTGGGGTGTAAGGAGTTGGGGGAGCTGGTGGTTTGAATGAATGGAAAGTTACTAAGAGGACACCAAACTAAACTGACCTAGCAGGATTCTTGTTGAACGCAGGCCAAGGACTTGTACCTCAAAGGTACACAGGGGATGAGGAACTGGATCAGATATCAAGTTTGGGGGTTCTTGCTCAACTGACCTAGCAGGATTCTTGCTAAGAGAACAGGATGGGGACAAAGGACACTGTCGGGTGGAGAACAGGGCTCAGAGGACCCAGGCTGAGGTTTACTTGAGGACAACAGACTTTGTCACTCCTGGAAATGGGGGGAAGGGGAAAAGAGTGGGCTGGACTGCAGTTATGTTATCAGGCTTTTTAATCCTGATTTATTTTTATATTCCCTACCTCTGTGATTGTCCATACTTGTGTTCCGTACTGACCATGTAGGGAGAGCATGTGTCCTTAGATAATGGTGCAACAAACAGATTGGAACCTAGTTATGTAACCTGATATAAAGGCAAAGGATTTCCCATGTTGGCTTTCCAGATAACTGGTTTTTAGTAGCTTTCCAGTTGGTTCCACAGTCAATACTTTGAAATTAATTAACCTACACATAGGACAGCATTTGATTTGTTTGGCCCATTTTCCACATACCAAATCTCATCACCATTTATACTTTATTAGATGCATTAAAATTGCTAATGCAGGTTATTTCTTGAGATATCCCTCTGTGCAAGTTTTACGCTAAGTTCTTTACATGTAAGGATTTAATGAGGTGAATGTAACACAGGTAAGTCATTTGTGCAGTTACCCTGCTCATTGACAGGCCTGAGATTCATAGAAGTTCTGTCTGACTCCTACCTCTGATAGTTTTGAACTGTCTTGTGAATGTTGCTTGTCTCTTTGAGGTTTTAGAATGCTTATGAAGAATTTTAAGTTTTAATGATAAATACCCATTATAGACAGCAAAGAATAGCAAAAACTATAAAGAACAGGGTGAAAATTGTTTGTAAATCCGAAGATAATTTTATAGGTATTATCAGACTTTATATACATACTTTTAAAAAATGAAAGTTGATTGTAGGTTTACTTGTTTTCTAATATGTCTTTTTCACTTAAGAATATTATGTTGGGCTCCTCTTCAGTCAAGGAGTAGAGTGATTGCCTAATGACTCAGTTGAAGGGCTTCTCGCTAGTGACTCCTTCCTGCGTGCTTAGTTAGGTTTGCTCTCAGGCTTTTGGTGAGCTTCCTAATATGTTGTATTCAGCTCACCCAGTTATTTCCTTAGGCTTAGCTTCTAGACAAGGAAAGCTTGGTTAGAAGCCATTCACTTTCACATTTGGTTATGTGTTCATATTCGATGTGTGTTATCAAATTCACATGCCAGCCAACAGTGTGTAACAATAAGCTAGTTTTAAGTCTTTACTACTTTCCGGTTATATCATACATATTAAACACTTTATTGTAATTTGTGATTGAAGAGGTTTAATATAGAGGAACTTCTATAATATATCATAAATTGAACAGCTATTTTCATCTTTTATGATTTTCCTGTTTATAGTTTCCCAATGGGATAATCTTTATTATTTATAACAGCTGTATTTATGTTGTATTAAAACTATCACCTCTGGCTACTGTTTTTTTTTTTATTTTCATTGTTTTCACTTCATCTTTTTTTCTTTTGCAATGCAGCAAATACTGGGTGATCATATGTAATCTCCTTCCTGGCTTCTCTTCAGTGTTAGGCTGTGAACATTTGAAGGACTTTAATAACCATCCTCATCACTTTAGCTGCTTAGTGTTCCTGGTTGCAAGTGAAGAAAGTATCATCAGCTAGCTGGGGACAATGCGGGTGTTACAGAGAAGATCACACCTGTGTTGTGGGCTCTGAGTTCAGTACTGCAGTTGAACTTCACAAGGGACTGGGACTTCGCATCGGAAAACCACCCAGGAACAAAGGGGCCATTCTTTCAGACTTCGACTAGGGCCTCATATGTCTGCCTCGCCCTGTCACCAGCAAGTCCATGCCAAATCTGGCCTCTACTCCAACTTTGAGTTTTTGGAGAAGGTCAGATGATCCTCCCTTGGCATAAGTACTTGGGGCTAGGGGGCTGGGATCAGACGTGAGAGGTCTTTGTTCATGCATATGAATATTACAAAATATTAAAATTAGGTTCCCAAAATTGTTGCACCCAAATTAACTTATCTTTTATTTCCATTTTCTATGAAGTTTTAAAAGTGCTCTCTTGTAAATGTGGCTGCCAGAGCCCTGTGGTGGTAGTTTGTGTTGAGCAGATAGTTCATAAGATTCTACTCTATAACTAGATAACTCATTTTGTCAACAAATGCTTGAGTACCTGATTTATTTCAAGCAAGTGTTAGGAAACAGAAAGATGAAATGACCTTATTTTTATAGCATTGTTAACTATATTATCACTAAATAGCCCTAGGAAGAAAAAATATTGTTGGTTCTTTTTCTACAAAATTTCAAATATCTTTTAGGCTTATTTTTGTTATTTGAAAGACACTAACAGAGACACCCAGAAATCTTCGATCTGCTGGTTCATTCCTGAAATGCCAACAACAGCCAGGGTGGGGTTGGGCCAAAGCTAGGAGGCAAGAACTCAAGACAAGTCTTTCATGTGTGTGGCAGGGACCCAAGCACTTCAGGTACCACCTGCTGTCTCCCAGGGTGCACATTACCAGGAGCTGGGACTTGAACCCAGGGACTCCAGCGTGGGGTGTGGGCATTCCAAGTGGCATTTTAACCTGTGCATCAAACTCCTGCTCTACTGATTGTTATTCAGTCTTTTATGCGATAATGAGCACTTCTTCACATGCAGTCACAGGTAGTATCAGCTTATATCTGAATATGCCTGCTACCCTGCCTTGCAACCCTTGAAAAGCCATCTATGTTACAAGTTCAGATCTGCCCTTATGTAAGCCTCAGACTCTTGAGTTAAATTTAGCATTCCTCTCTACCATAAGGATGTCCCAGAAGCAATGAAGGACTCCGGCCAGCTTTGAAACTGAATGAGGTTTGAAAGTTTTTCCTCAATGAATTTAGAATACACACTGATAAGGGATATTGTAGCTCTGTAGCCTTGAATATAAACCTGGTAGGAGAGCTCTGCTCACCATCATTTTATTTTTTTAATCTCACTTGTCCAGATAGCTCTAGGGTAATGAGAGATAAATAGGATAAATGAGTGACTTATCTGCTATATGAAACACAAGTTCAACTTATGTGTCTTTCTGCAGCTCTAAAATACTTACCATTTTTCACTTCATGTACGTGGTTCCAGTTTGATACTCATCTATTTGTATTATATTTGTGGTTTGTGTGTAGACTTTCTCAATATGTTTTTTAAATGTTTAATTTCATCTGTGTGTAAGGCAGAGTGACAGAGTTGTTTTCTACCTGCTGGTTTACTCCCCAGATGTCCGCAACAGCCAAGGCTGGGCCAGGCTGAAACCAGGAGCCTGGAATTCCATCCAGGTTACCCCGGGGTGGGGGCCCAAGCATTTGAGCTGTCACCTGCTGCTTCCCAAGTGTATTAGCGGGAAGCTGGATCTGAAGTAGAGTGGTCGGGACTCAAACCAGCACTTCCATGTGGGATGCGGATGTCCTATGTCCCAAGAGACAGCTTAACTCACAGCACCAGAACGTGAGCCCTTCAGTATATTTTTGAACCAGTGGAAGCCTAAATTATTTTAGTTGCTTCTTATATTATTCTCAAATGACATCTTGGATCTCCCTCAATATTAGAAGCCTACGAAGAACACATGTTCTGTTTGTTTCAGAATACTCTGCATACAATTCTGTGCTGATCATTTGGCTATCAAAAAAGTTTAAAGAAAGTAAGACCAGTAGATGACAATCTTGAAGGTGGTAAATTTGCCTCTCCCTTATATTCTTGTGTTCTATCACTTAAAAAAATAAAAAAGGTAGAGTTATAGAGAGGGAGGGAGGGAGGGAGGGAGATTGGGAGATCTATCTTATCCACTGGGTCACTTTCCAAATGGCTGCAACAGCTGAGAGCCCAGAACACCATCTGGATCTCCCACATGGGTGCCAGGGCCCAAGCACCTGGACCATTTTCTGGTGCTTTTCCAGGGTCATTACTAGGGAACTGTATGGGAAGTGGAGCAGCCAGGACTCCAGCCATTGTTCATATGGGATGCTGGCATTGCAGGCAGTGGCTTAACCTGCTGCACCACAGTGTTGGCCCCATGATAGCACTCTTAAGCTGTATTTGTGGAAGCATGATTGAAAGACTAATGTCAAAATTAAAAGCTTAGTTCTATAAGAAATTCACCTAAATGCAGAGTAGGAGAGAGATTATGTACAGAAGATCAATGGTAGCACTTACAAGTCAACCTCCTGCGTGACTCTTACCTCTATGTATAACCTGGGATTTGTTCCTTCATGGCCATCCTGACTGCAATAAGGGGAGTAGCCTTTTTGACTCCCTGAGTTAGTAAACTTCCCAGGGTTGTATGTAGCTAGGTTATGCCTCAGGTAAACATTACTTTGGACCTCAGTTTCTTTAAAAATGGGGGACAGGAGTTAGATTGGATTGGTGGTTCCCAAAATGTTTATTTCATAACCTGATATCATTTCAAAAATTGAGAAGACTGACTTAGGCTTAACATTCTGTTTTGCTAAGTGAGGACATAATCGGCTCTATTATCTGCCATTACCAGCATTTCATATAATAAAGGATATTTGATAATCAGAAGCATAGCAAAAAGAATAGTTCTTGAAACAAATATTTTTAGTTTGCTATGATATTGCTTTTTTAAAAATTTTCATGGAACCATGAAACCATGTATTTTTCTGTTGTAGAGGATTGCCAAGGCCTTTCCCAGTCATAAACTCTCAATTCTTGGGTTTAGGCTAAGAACCAATTGTCTTGCCTTCCAGACTCTGATTTTTCCCAGAGGACCCTGCTGCCATCTTTATTGTGTTTATGATTCTGAATTATTTCCCCCTAGCATTTGATATGAAGAATATCAAACATATAGAAAAGCTAAACCGTTGTACAGACTCCTACTTAGCACCCATATGCCTGCCACCTAGAGTCTGTAATTCATGTTTTGCTGTATTTGCCTTGTTTACCTGCCCAAAAGTTCTCTTAAACCTAAAAATTAGGTTTGAGTAGTTCCTAAATTCTCTGTTGAGAAACTCACCAACACTTGGATCCTCAGGGGATCTACAGTTACACGTTAACTTACACCTTAGCCCCTTGCAAATGCTCACTCAGTTCCTGGGCTCTGCGTAACTCAGCATGTGCATGATAGAGAGCCTTGCATGTTGGGATCCCATTGGAAACTGACTCCTGGCTCTGATGCTTTTTAGTTAAATCAGCAAGACATTGGTTTAAAGCTTGAGTCCTTGTTCTTTTCATCTGGGGGCCGGTCAGGTGAATGCTTTCTGAGGGGTACTGCATGAACAAAAACTTGAGCAGGTGCTGCCCAAGTATTGCTCGTGCTGAGTGCAGACATCAGCACCCGAGTTTCCCTCAATGCCGAGGTGGAGATCATTCACTAGGACATTGAGGGACATCAAGTACCTGCTCAGTTGTCCTTTTCCCGGTGTGCCCAGATCAGCTGAATCTTTGGGAATATGCATTCGTAGTGCTTTCTTTATGAGACTATCACTGACAGTTTTCTTTAACTGGCTGTAAAATTGAAATGCTTAGCAGTATCTCCTGTGTGGACTTTAAGTGCCCTTATTTATGAGAAATAATAAAGATACGACTTAACTTATATCTGTATGGCCCTGGATGAGTACTCTGACCCTGCCGTGTACACGGGAGTGTAAGCATTGACTAACCATGTTTAATAAAAGAGGAAAATTAAAACTAGATTTCTTGCTGTCCCAGGATCCTGGTGACCACCCCCGGAACATTGAACCTGACTGTCCATTGTGTGAAGTTATTCATAAATGAAAACACATCCTATTCCTGGATGGAGTGCCAGTTAAGAGAGTTAATTGTATTTTTATTTTTAAATATTTATTTATTTGAAAGTCAGAGTTACACAGAGAAAAGAGGCAGAGAGAGAGAGGTCTTCCATCCAATGGGTCACTCCCCAGATGGCCGCAACAGCTGGAGCTGCACCGACCTGAAGCCAGGAGCCTCTTCCAGGTTTCCCATGCGGGTGCAGGGGCCCAAGGACTTGGGCCTTCCTCTACTGCTTTTCCAGGCCATAGCAGAGAGCTGGATTGGAAGAGGAGCAGCCGGGACTAGAACTGGCGCCCATATGGGATACTGGCGCTTCAGGCCAGGGCGTTAACCCGCTGCGCCACAGCACCAGCCCCAGTTTATTGTGTTTTTTTACTTAAAGGAAACTCATCAGGCCCAATCTTCAGATCCCTTTAAATGTGATGAGTGCATGTTGACACATCAAGTTTTGAATACACGGATGTTTTTCATAGTGCTTTGGAGTGTAGTAATGTTGTGAAATTATATTGGACATTCTTAGTATATAGGTATTCCTAAGTAACAGTCAAGGCCTTGTCAAAATTACTATGTTTTCTTGACTATTTTTAAATGTATTTTTAATGTTTTTGGAAATCCAGTTTCAAAACTAATCTGTACATTTGAATCAAATTGTATTACTTTTCTGAAGTGAATAAATAGATCTTGTGTTTGGCCATCAGTGGCTACTTTAAAGTGAGGGAATCTACTTAAAAGTTCTGTTCAGTGGGACTGAAATCCTAAGTCAGGTTTTATGAAAACTTACCTTGAGAGATCTGTTACCCAAGTTGTTGAGCAGAGTCAAGTTCTAGAGGGAATTTTTCAAGTTAGTGAACTCTGGGGACCCACGCGACTGGCAGCACTGGGGAGAGATTCCTTTTGCTGGTCCTTGACCACATGGGGCTGTCGCAATGATCAGCTCAGAGTGTGTGCATCTGCACTGATGACTTGCACAAGCCAGGCCTAATGGAGCTGGGTTGGATGGATGGTGTAATTAATCATCACCGCGCTGTGGGTGGACAGAGAGCAATTTCTTGCCAAGATGAGAGGGCCAGAGTGGCTTGTGTATTGTGTCCTTTCAGGCGAGTGACGAATAGATGTTTAAGCTTAAAAAATGATGCCTCTTTACTATATGACCTTTATCATGTAAGTATAGGAAGGAAGACAAAAATCTCAAGAGATAAATTGATTTTTTTTAAAAACAGTGCTGTAGATTATTGAATTGCTATATCTAAGTGGTCTGCTATAATGTACTAGTAGTCATTCCATACCCTTTTGAAAAGGGAATGTTGACAATTTATGTTTAGAATGCGCATCTGGTGAAAATAAAAGATGGAATGTAAATATCGGTAGGAAACAAAGGTACAGTGAAAGTGAATAGCTCGTTAAGAGGCTGTTGGGAGAAGACATGGGAAATCTAACTGGTATCAAGGAAGAAAAGATTTTTTAAAAAATATGAAAGAGGAAACAATCACAATATTTTGTTGCAAATAAATACCTTGTGAGGATGAACTCTGAAATACATGTTTGAGGGAAACAGCAATTTTCTCAGCCTTTCAGGACAGTGTTTTCCCTTAAGGTAGGGTTTGCAGGAGAACCCAAGAGTCTGATCAGCTGTCCAGTCCTCTGGGCACCTCTCCCCGAGATGATGAATAAGGGCAGAGTCCCCTGCAGCGATGCCATGAGGGCCAGGTGTCTAGAGCTGGGCTGGTGATTCAGTGCAGCAGCAAAGGGGAAGAAGAGAACTGGCAACTTGGACTACAGCAGCTGGTATTCATTAAAAAAAAAAAAAAAAACTTGATCAGATGGGGATCGCAGAATCCTATATTGAAAGCCCTGGCTCCCCTTCTCTCCGCATGCTTCAGGTCATCAGGTTAGTGCTGACAGAGGTCCCCAGCCAAGCCAACCCTTAGGAGCCCTGCATACCACCTGCATCCTTGCCACCTGCTATACCAGTCCTAGAAGCACCCTGCGGTGTGATTTGTCTCCAGTTATTTAGACGACTCAACTCCTGGTTCCCAGCCTTCTCACTGTCACGGACTACTTATTATTTCTTTGGTTGAATGGACTCCTTATGAAAGATTTTGTCCCACAAGCTGTATTAGATAAGTATTAAGTATCCTCTATTTTAAAAAAGAAAACAAATTAGGCACATCAAGTGTTCTGGTCAGCAGGAGGGGCACAGTGACAAATCAAATTGAGCTGATAACATTGCAGCCCAGAGCAAAGGATTAACTTGTGTTTTGGTTAACCCTGAGTTCTTATTGTGCACAATCTGTTTCTCACTAGTTTCCACTCTGCTCACCCCCCTCCCCCAATATTTACAATATAAGCTCTCTTATTGCCAACTTCCAGTTTCTTATGGAGCCTGACCCCCAAGATGAGAAGACCTGCCAGCAGGTTCGGCGTTGGCACCATCCCTGAGTTTTCAGATTGGTGTCAATCAACATCATCTTGCTTGCGATTCAGATGGGCAGCACCTCTCTCAAGCGCCTGACTTCAAAGTCCCCAAAGGATGTCCTCTGTTGAAAAACTGTGTTGTGATAGTTTTATTTTCTTGCTTTCCAAAGTGTTGCAGGTTGCCCGGGAGGCCTGATGCTTGTCAGCTACAAGTTTAATTAAACTCGTGCTGAGAATATCATTTTTCTAGCAGAGTTTGACCCTTGGGCAGAAATTTCTCTTATAAAAATTTCTATCATCCACTGACTGGATAAGAAGAACTTAATAACATTTATGGATGTTTGTCTACTAACCTGCCTATGAGGAGAAAGGCTTTGGTTAGTCAGGAATGTAGAGTTGATTTTTTTAAATGATATGCTCTCCCCCATTATAGAGTTGATATTTGTTCATTGTAGATACTGTCAAGTTCCCCTAAGAACAATGAAGAACGTAAAAATTATCAGTAAATTCTGAATTGATAACTTATGTGTAGCTATCAGTACTATGCACCATTTATTTACAGCATTTATGTACTTATGAGCAGTTTGTTTCCACTTCACATGGAGTATCTTTCCATGGAATACATTTTGCCTATCATTTTAACAGCTGTATTGTCTCCTAGTGATGGTTATAGCATATTTTTTCCTTGATGGTGGCCCTTTTTGTTTTTATTATAGAAACAGTCTTGGGATGGGAACTCTTGTAGATAATTTTTGTTAAGCCATAATTTGAAAATTAACATTTTTCTGGGGAAAGAATTGCAATAGGACTTTCCCACTGTTTCTTGTACCAAAATTTAATAGTTGGAAAAGATCAATGTTAGATTGATAAGTTTAAGACCCTCCTCTGAAGGACTTCCCAATGCTTCTGTCTTCAGAGCTAAAGCCACTTGTTGGCTGTCATGCATCTGAGAGTAATTGGTTATATCTCTAGTTTTTATTTTAGTTTTAACACTTAAAAAATATTTGTTTGAAATTCAGAGAGACAGATTTTTCCATACACTGGCTTATTCCCCCAATGCCCACAATAGCTGAGGCTGGGCCAGGCTGTCAGGAGCCTGGAACTCTATCTCAGTCTCCAATGTGGATGGCAGGACCCAACTACTTGGATCATCACCTACTGCTTCCTGCATTGGCAGGAGACCAGAATCAGAAATGGAACCAGTACATAAGCCCAGACTCTCCAGCATGGGATGCAGGTGTCGCAAATGGCATCTTAACCACTGAGGCAGACACCTGCCCCAGCAATTGTCTTAGTTCTTATGCATAATCTTAAAAGTATGATAATAATACGTGAAGGGGATGGGCGCTGTGGCACAGCAGCTAAAGCTGTCACCTGCAGTGCTGGCATCCCATATGGGCATCAGTTTGAGTCCTGGCTGTTCCACTTCCTATCTAGCTCTCTGCTATGACCTGGGAAAGCAGTAGAAGGTGGCCTAAGTCCTTGGGCCCCTCACCTTCATGAGAGACCTGGAAGAAGCTCCTGGCTTTGGATCAGTGCAGCTCTGGCTGTTGCAGCCATCTGGAGGAGTGAACAAACGGATGGAAGACCGCTCGCTCTCTGTCTCAGCCTCTAATTCTGCCTTTCAAATAAAAATAAATTAAAAAAAAAATGTGAGGGAGCTGGCGCCGTGGCTCAACAGGCTAATCCTCCGCCTTGTGGCGCCAGCACACAGGGTTCTAGTCCCGGTCGAGGTGCTGGATTCTGTCCCGGTTGCCCCTCTTCCAGGCCAGCTCTCTGCTGTGGCCAGGGAGTGCAGTGGAGGGTGGCCCAAGTGCTTGGGCCCTGCACCCCATGGGAGACCAGGAGAAGCACCTGGCTCCTGCCATCGGATCAGCGCGATGCGCTGGCCGCAGCACGGCGGCCATTGGAGGGTGAACCAACGGCAAAAGGAAGACCTTTCTCTGTCTCTCTCTCTCTCTCCCTCTCACTGTCCACTCTGCCTGTCAAGAAAATAAAAAAATGTGAGGGAGCTTAAAAATATTTATGGAAAAATGGAATTAGAGGTTTTGCATATTTCCACAAACATTCTGAAGCTCCTTCATACATCTTGATTCTTCCTGTACAAACATAGAGCAATGTACACTAATGTTCAAATATATATGTATATATAGTCCTGAAATGTGGAGACATCATATGAATATAGTTCTTTTAATTTCAAGTGAGGGAAAGACCACCTTTGTTCTTTAGTCTGATTTCAAATTATTTTCAGCTCCTGGGAATGCATGGTTGTCACAATGCTCAGAAATTTCAGACGTGCATCTGTTCCATAGCTGTTTGTTGGAGGCATTGCATGGTATGGACAACCTTGTAGGGAAAGGAGGGAAAATACATGCAGTCTTCCAACTTGGTCGCTGTAGGGAAGCAGGTGAGAATGTATCTTGCAGGGAAAAGGAGATTTCTTGGTGTGTTTGGATAAGGGGCTATGAATGAGAAGTGTGTCTGTGAAACATACTGAATTGATGTTTCTCTTCCTTTTAAAATTTTCACTTATTTATTTTGATCATATTTGAAAGGCAGAAAGGCAGAGACAGATGATCCATCCACTGGCACTCTCCAAATGCCTTCAGACAGCCAGGGATGGGCCAGACTGAATCTCTGAGCCTGGAAATTTGTCCAGGCCTCCTATGAGGGTGGCAGCAACACAAACATGTGAGCCATCCGTCGTCTGCTGCCTCCCAGAGTGCACATCGCAGGGAACTGGAACTGGAAGCAGAGCCGGGATTTGAACCCGCACGCTCAGGTATAGGATACATGTGTCCCAAGCAGCTTCTGAACAGCTGCACCAAATACCCACCTCTGTTGGTGTTTCTAAGTGTCATCAGCCCTTTCTTTACCTACTCATGTATTCATTTGTTTTTTTCACTGCCTCATCCTTTCCCTTGTATGTTTTTTTTTCCTAATTGGTGGTGGTGGGGTATGTTCATAAATAGCCTATTCACTCTTTTTTAGACAAGTTAAACCATTATTGAATCATCTATGAATTTGATTATTCATGCTAACATTTGCAATTTCCTTTTGATACAAAAGTCCACCCCAGGGGCTGGTGCTGGGGTGCAGTGGGTCAAAGCCCCTGCCTGTAGTGCCAGAATCGCATATGGGCACAGGTTCCAGTCGTGGCTGCTCCACTTACAATCCATTGGTTGCTGCTAATGTGGCTGGGAAAGCAGCAGAGGGCCCAAGTCCTTGGACCTCTGCACCCATGTGGGAGACCCGGAAGAAACTCCTGGCTTCAAATTGAACCAGTGGATGGAAGATCTTTTTCTCTCTCTCTTTCAAATAAAATCTAAAAAAAAAAAAAAAGAAGTCCACCTGAGACCCATTTGCCTCTCTGTCCAGCTTTAGCCAGTATCTTATTTAAAATCATGCACATATAGATATGTACTGGTTAGAAGAAATTCTAGATTAAAATTTAAATTATTAATATATACTCCTATATTGGTATTGATTCTCAAGCTGACCCTGAGACCTATTGTTTTTGTCAGCTGTTAGCTAATGCTATTTACCCATGTCAGAAATGAAAACTGAGAAAATTTGAAAATATTTATGAATTCACTTAAATATGCAAACACATTTTTAGTGAAAGAAAATCATGTTTCACAAAAGAAAATCCAGTGTAGCAAGAAAAATGTCTAATTTGTCAATCTCTTTAAGGTCTAACTTCATTAGCTGACAGCTGGATTCGTAACTGCTTTTCCTTCAGTTCTGTTGAAGTCACAAGTGAACTCCACTTTTGAAAGAATGAGAATGAAAAAGAATATCATCATGGCATTTTGGTGAAAATAGTTTTGACCTCATGGCTCCCTCCAAAGACTCCTGGAGACCTTGAATTCTTAGAGACCCAGTAAGAGTATAGTTTTTTTTTTTTTTAAAGCTATGTTACACAGGTAGGAAAACTTAAACCTCCCAGAATAAGTTACAGTGGAATGTATTTCTTCCACTTTGACATGATGCAGGAGCACATGTGTCCTCACTCCCCGTGGTCAGTCCGCCAGGTTTATTGAGTGCTTTGTTATCCCTGGAGAACTTGTATGTCACATGTGTTTGACTTGTTTAAGGCTACTAGACATTTGAGGGAGTCCATATAATCCATATTTAACAGATACGGATAAAAACAATAGGTGCCAGAATTTGCTGGATTTAGGACTAAAGTACACATCTCTGAGCACTTGAGGTTTATGAAGATTCTGGGATTATGTAGTAGTGATACTGTACTGGTTTTTGTTTCATTATGCATTGCTGTCTACATGTGCAAAGTGGGAAAAGATAGAGCTTTTTGAAGTTTTATTTATTTATATTTGTTGAAAAGTAGAGTAACAAGAGAGGGGAGACGGAGCTTCCACCCATTGGTTCACTCCCCAAATGCCCACAACAGCCAAGGCTGGGCCATCCGTTAAGGGTCTCACACATGGGTAGAAGGAATCCAAATGCTTGACTGATCATCTGCTGCTTCACCGGATTGGAAGTAGGTGGAACTTGAACCTAGGCACTCTGCTATGGAATATGGGTGTCCCAAGTGGTGGCCTAACTACTATACCCTGATACCCACCCGCATTTTAAAGCTTTAGGAGGCTGTCGCTCCCATTGGGAAGGTGCATGAAAAGGTGAAAACCTGTGCACCGTGTGACAGGGGCATCATGGTGCTGGGGAGGTGCTGCGATCGGTAAGCTGGAGAGGCAGCTGGGGGTCGTGTTGGTTGCTTCCCTAGCCAGCCTGTGGTGTCAGTTGTGGTTCACTTTGTCAATGCTCACTTATTTATAAAGTTAGATGATTAAACAGTTCTTGTTCGCTGTACAGGGTCATGGGAGTAAGTGCAACAAGAAGTTGTATACTGATTAGTTGGTGTCTACTGATTCTGAAGTAGCATACTTGTATCATCACACAAAAATTAGTGCCTTTTCTTCCTTACTTGTTCAGTTGGCTTAATATACATTTTAACCAAAGGAAGAGAAGTAAGTTGAAAATCTCGTTACATTTGGTTTAGGATTAGGCATTTCTAATCTAACAGCATGGAAATCCAAGCGTGTGTAGTCATACCCAGTCCTCTTGCCTTGTGGATAGCCTACTGTCTCCTACTCATGCAGCACTGAGGGAATGAACGTCAAGCACAGATCACAACATTGTGGGGTTTGTTTGTTTGTTTTTTTTGACAGGCAGAGTGGACAGTGAGAGAGACAGAAAGGTCTTCATTTTGCTGTTGGTTCACCCTCCAATGGCCGCCGCGGCTGGCATGCTGTGGACGGCGTACCACGCTGATCCGATGGCAGGAGCCAGGTGCTTCTCCTGGTCTCCCATGGGGTGCAGGGCCCAAGCACTTGGGCCATCCTCCACTGCACTCCCGGGCCACAGCAGAGGGCTGGCCTGGAAGAGGGGCAACCGGGACAGAATCCAGCACCTCGACCGGGACTAGAACTCTTTTATGAGCCTGAGAGCACAAGGAGCGATCATTACTATTATCCCTACAGTTATTATGGGTCCCAGGGTTGAGAGTAGCCAAGGGAGAAAAGAGATCCCATCGTGTTGTCCCTGATACTCCTGTTGCCAACATTGTGGGTTTTAAAAAAATATTTACTTATTTGAAAGGCAGAGTTAGAGATAGAGATGATGAGGGTGGGGGCAGAGAGAGAG
The DNA here is from genome assembly GCA_949820135.1 of Sylvilagus floridanus. Taxonomy (NCBI): domain Eukaryota; kingdom Metazoa; phylum Chordata; class Mammalia; order Lagomorpha; family Leporidae; genus Sylvilagus; species Sylvilagus floridanus. The sequence continues at coordinate 67,077,616 of OX463231.1, forward strand.
AGAGATCTTCCATCTGCTAGGAGTCTGGAACTCCTTCAGAGTCTCCCACGTGGGTGGCAGGGGCCCAAGCACTTGGACCATCCTCCACTGTTTTCCCAGGTGCATTGGCAGGGAGCTGGATCAGAAGTGGTGCAGCTGGAATTTGAACTGGCACTCAAACGGGATGCTAGCATTGCAAGTAGCAGCTTAACCTGCTGTGCCACAGTGCTGCCCCTGTAACACTGTTTTTAGAAAACACAAAGTAAAAACAGATCTGTAAATACCCATCCAGGGTTAAAAGGGACTAAAATTTTAGACTTTTCCCTTAATTATTTTAGCATGATCATATCATTACTATATTGTCCAGAAAAGTTATAATTTGAAGTCTTTATCTAGAAAAGGATATGCTTCAGATTTTATCAGTGAAACAGAAAAAATTATGGTGGTGATGACAGCTGTGGGTTCCACTCTGGGATGTCCTTTTTTGAGATATGCTTCAGTGTGGCCAAATTATAATTTGGAAAGTATGTAGATGTCTAAATAGGACCTACCAAACCTTGGAAAAACATGTAAAATTGGTTTGAAAGCTCTTCCTGATCCTTCCAGGAAAAGAAGGAATGAAGATTGCAATTGTTTTTTTAATCCAGTCTCTCTTGCTAGCCCTAGGTTGTCCATAGCTGAGTGACCTGAGGACATCTCCGGAGCGTTCAGAATTGTGCTGTCACTTGGCACACAGCTGGTGTCCTCCCACTTTGGCAATTGAGTTGCTGTGGACAGCAGCTGTACTTGATGTAATTTTAATCAATACCTTGTACTTCCATGCGGCCCCGCAGCCACTGTGTCGCTGTACGGCCGTCAGCATCTCTGACCTGAGAGTGAAGGGCACAATCTCATGCTTGAGATTAGGGCTGGAAAATTCATGTGCATCAGATTGTATTTTTAAAACACCAGGAAGCTTGCTGCTTAACATTGGACAGATTTTCTCAGTGTACAGAATAGCTCTGTTAGTATTGGTTCTTCGTGAGCTGAGTTTTCATAAACTGTGTTTTCTTGAGTGAAGGGTGATTGGGGATCTGTGTGTTTCACGTGTTAACTGATGAGCAGCCGGCATCCATTGCTCCCTGAAGCCCACTAAATGTAAGTGGTTAAGGGTGAGTGGTCCGGACTCCGCCTACATCAGCTTCCTCCCTGATGTGCTTTTTGATACCTTTGTGGGATTGGTGGGTTTTATTTTTCAGAAGCTTTGTTACACAAGAGCTGCTTCAGCATCCAATTCTTTTTTTTTAAATTTATTTTTTACTTTTTGACAGGCAGAGTAGACAGACAAGCATCCAATTGTTTAGCAAGGTAATTCCAATTTGTATAGCGTCTCTGTAAACCAGTGTATTTCACTATTTTTTTTTTCAAAAAATGTATATTCCCGGTGTTTGAAGTTGAATGTATGTCTTTTCCTGAAATATGTTTATTTTAGTCATATCTCAAAGTAGCGACCAACCTTATCTGTAAAGGTAACTTTGCAGCTCTGTTAGGAAACTAATCTACTTAGTAAAGAGAATCAGGTAGTTTCTTATAGACTGAAAGATGAGCCAAATCTACTTTATTCCTTATGACATTCAAGCTTTAGGAACCATATTATTACAAAGACATCCAAACCCAACAGAGAATGCTTGGATTGTGGTTATAATAGCAAAAAGTTTTATAAAATAGTTTGTTAAAAAAATGCATGATTAACAATGCCAATTTTCAGTAAATGCTGCCAGGCACAAGTACAGCATAAGACTGTTTCAGTGAAGTTAGAAAACATTAATTTGGTTTTAGTTTTAGCTGATATTTTTAAACTCCCAGAATAAGGCTGTAAAGGTTTAAAAAAATGCATTCTCTATCCTCAAGAGATTCACAGGGTGGTAGAGGAAATATTGTGGGTATAACTATTTCAGTGAGTTACTAAGATGGAAAATTTGATCAGATGCAATGAGAATCCATCAAATGGGCTATGAGAGAGACTTAATTCTGCTGAGTTTGGGGAAGATAGGAAAGGAGTGTGCAAAACTGACCTTGACCTAACACTTAAAGGCACGGGTATAGGGCGAGGAGGCACATGAGGGAGACCACAGCATCAATAAAAGCAAGGTGCTGGAAAGTGCTTATTTCTGGGAATTAAAAGAATCATTGGTGACTCTGTGTAGGTATACATTTGGAGGGGATCCTCGGAGAAGACTGCTGTGTGGAGTCAACCACACAGCACTGGACATACAGTGCTTCTCCCTTCTTACAGAAAGAGCGAGGGCTGATGACATTAGCTGGTTAGGTCTGCCAAGTCTAGGCCTGATTGTGCTGCCCTTCCTGTGCTCAAAGGACTCGCACCAGGGTGATGTCTCTGCATTCAGGAATCTGCTGGGCTGCCCTTAGGAATGGGCGTTATGTATGGAGGAGTGAAGGAGATGTCAGAGGGCAGGAGACTTGGATTCTCTGATGAAAGCTGCTGGGATTTGTCTTGGATGGAGGTCTAAGGTCAATTCACCATGGACACTTTGCTCTACAAAGATAATAATGAGGAGGCACCTGTTCCTTCATTTGCTAGTAGGACCACCTTGATACTTCCTGCAAAATTTCTGCCCATCTGATGGTGCTTTCCTGAATCACCAAGGGAGCAGTGCCAGGTGTGGAGGGAGGGACAGTAGAATCCTGGGGCACAGCGCTGCCAACATGGCTGATACTGCCCAGACTTGCTAAGAAAGACAGACCCACTGAAGCCCCACAAAAGCCAAGTTTGCTTTTGTTCTGAAATTTTCTGACTCATAACAGTTAAAAACCATCAAAGTAAAGCCTAGTCCAGAAAGTGTCAGATCTTTTGAAAAAACAAGTGCACAGAGGCCAGGGACAGAGCTGGCAAAGGCTGGGATGAGATTGTGAAAGCTCTCTTACTGCATGAGCAGGAAATTTATATCGTGAGCATTGAGCAGCCACAAAGGGTGATTTTAGTAAAGCAGGTGTCCAAAATGGTGTGAGATTTATATTTGGGGAAAGAGGCAGGTATGGGAGAGAAACAGCAGGGAAGGTGAGATGTAGTGGTGAGGCAAAGGAAGAGGAGTAAAACAGATGGCAACAAATGTTTGGAGACAAGAGGAATGTGGTATAAGCATTTAGGGCTTGCCATTCTCTCTTCCCCTTGGCACTTACATGGCTTAGACGTCTCCCTTTTCAAGCAGATGTGTCCAGGTGGGTAGTTCTGGCCAATGTACTCTGAGCAGAAATGAAGTGTTACTTCCAGGCAGAAGCATGTAAATGTTTGGGAGGCTTGCTGGTAGTGTCTTTCTCTTGTGTGATAATAACAAAGGATCTTTTTCCCTTCTTTTAAAAATTTTTATTTTTTATTTATTTAAAAGGTAGACGCAGATTTTTTCCATCTGCTGGTTTTCTTCCCAAATGCCCACAATAGCCAGTTCACTCCCCAAATGCCCCCAGGGCCAGACTTGGAGCCAGGAGCCAGGAACTCCATCTGGGTCTCCCACCTGGAGGCACGGACCTAACTACTTGAGTCATCATCTCAGAGTTGACATTAGCAGAAAGCTGGACTGGGAGGTGGAGCCAGGCTCGAGCCTGGGTGCCGTGATATAGGGTGTAGGTGCATTAAGCGGCATGTTGACTGTGTTGCCGAATGTCTGCCCTTGGCGGAAGCTTTGTGCTTGAAGATACAGCTGTATGCCGGCGCTGCGGCTCAATAGGCTAATCCTCCGCCTTGTGGTGCTGGCACATCGGGTTCTAGTCCCGTTCGGGGCACCAGATTCTGTCCCGGTTGCCCCTCTTCCAGGCCAGCTCTCTGCTGTGGCCAGGGAGTGCAGTGGAGGGATGGCCCAAGTGCTTGGGCCCTGCACCCCATGGGAGACCAGGAGAAGCACCTGGCTCCTGGCTTTGGATCAGTGTGGTGCGCTGGCCGCAGCGGCCATTGGAAGGTGAACCAATGGCAAAAAAAAAGGAAGACCTTTCTCCCTGTTTCTCTATCACTGTCCTGTCCACTCTGCCTGGAAAAAAAAAAAAAAAGATACAGCTGCTGTAGCTGGTGGAGCCTTGGTCAGCTGAGTCACTGGGAGGGCAGTTGCTCTGCAGTGTCATTCCGACCTCCAGTGATGAGCATTTTTTTTTTATTTAATAAATATAGAAAGTACAACTTTTGCATTGTTGTGGCTTTTTCCCCCATAACCTCCCTCCCACCCGCAACCATCCCATCTCCCACTCCCTCTGCATCCCACTCTTCATCAAGATTCATTTTCAATTATCTTTATATACAGAAAATCAACTTAGTGTATACTAAGTAAAGATTTCAACAGACTGCACCCACACAACCGCATTTGTTTTAAGCCACTAACACTTGGGTTGTCTGTTACTACAGCATAACCTCGCCTAACCTGGCTAATGCATGCCAGTAGTTTGTGGTGCAAACTTGTAGATGAACCTTATATGTCCATTACCTGTGTTCCATTATGTGTTGAATGAGTGCCAAGAGAGAAAAAACAGTCTGCAAACACGCTGGGCTCAAGTGAAGCAGGTACTTTGTCGGATTTCTTACAGCCTTGAAGAAATGCCAAGCTGAGGGAGAGTGCATTGCTTCTAAACACATGGGACTTTGAAATCCATTGCTACTTCCTTTCTGGGGCAGTGTACTTTCTCACATCTTGAGGACCACAGGGAAATACCCGATTACACAATTCTAATGGTCTAGGCATGACACCAGTCGCATAAACAAAGAAGAGTGCTGGGTTTGGAGAGGAAGGATGGACTTGAGGGGAAATTTGATAGAGGGGTTGGCAAGAGTGGAGTGACTGGAATTTAAAAGGAAGATTAAGGGGACGGCATTGCTCCAGTTTACCTGCTGTGAGTTTCCAGACCTTTATCCTGTCCTCATGGCATGGGTCCTGTCCCGGCCCCTCTCTGTTGGTAGAGCTCTCCCTCCATCCACGTGAGCTGCTCTTCCTCTCTACCATGCGCCTTTTTACTGCCCTCCCTTTTGTGTCCTGTGGTCTGAGCTGGAGCAGGGGTCTGCCAGAAATGTTAATACCCCTTCCCAATCACACACCTGGGCCTGCCTTCCATCTTTCGTGATCCCAGCATCCTTTCCTCTAAGTACTGCTGTGGGGTAAAAGAGCGTCCCCCCCTCCTACCACCCCCAGGCTGCTTCCTCCTTTCACATTACTGGACATATTATTGCTGTCTTTTTAAGACCCCACCCCTTATTTTCTTCCTTACAGAAACACATTGATTGAATGCCTACTCTGTGACAAGAACTTGTGTGGGTGCCAGGGACATGCAGACAAGTAAGATTAGCTTCTTGGCTCAAGTGTCCTAGGGGGTGTCCCATCCAACTGAATAGGCCACTTCGGTGGAGTGTGTTGGTGTCGTGATGCAACACAGGGAGTGGAGTGGGGGCAAAGGCTAGGACCTGAGGCTTGAGCTGAATCTCAGAAAAGGGAGGCAGGCCAGAGTGGGCGCACCGAAGGATGTCCATAGGATCCACTTCAGAAACTGCGGGCGGCCTCCACTCATTGCTTCGGCTTCGTTGGTGCTTGGGAAAATCCTCACGGAGGTCCTCGGTGACATTTGCAGGCTTGGATTGTCACTTTGCAAATCTGTTCATCCTCCTCGTCCATCCTCACCGTAGGGGGTTACCGCCACTCAGGCTAAGAACGCTTTGATTCTTGAACTTCTGCAGACTGCTTCCTTCTGGTTGTTTTTCTGATTTTTCTCACCCTGATCTCCCTTTTTTCTTAAAATCAGATCTCCCTTAAATACTGGTGTTCTCCATACTCTCCAGACCTTTCTTCACTTCTCTTTGACCTCTCCTTTTGCACTTTTAGCCAAACCACTTTGTTTGCATTTCAAATTCATGTTCAGCCTTGCTTGTGTGCCTCTCCACATGACTCCGTCCACTGTGACCACTCCTCCACTTTGCCAGAATACAGGAGGTTTGCGTGAGTCTGAATTGACAGTTGTTGGAAGTGTGAGTGTAAATTGCAGGTGTTGTAAAGGAAATGGGTAGAGACTCACCCCCTGCCCATGTGTCATTTACGAGCTAATGGCTTTTGACAGTGCCAGGCGGAAGCAGTTGGCTCATGCCAGGGCCTCCCTGTGTCAATACCTAGGAACAGCTGGGGAACAAATCTGCCTTTAGTTTCTAGAGCTACGTTGGTTTATTAATAAAATTCTGTGTTCTGGGAACACAGCTATGTTCTCCTCTTGTCCAGTTACCGTGGATTCCGTTTTGGGAGGATTGCCTTATAATCAGTTAATAGCCTCATCTGCTTTATTAGCTTCGCCGAAGAAAGCAACTAATGGAATCTGTGTATTGATTCAGTAACCTTTGGGGATGCCATAGATAGAAAATGAACTGCTCATGTACGGTTTGTAAATTTCTGCCAGAGCTCCTGTGATTATGCCTGCGGCTTGCTCACCAGTTCCTTCCAGTCCTCCTGCCACGCACCTTGCTGCTCATCTTCCATTCCTCCTGCCTCGGTAGCAGGTACCCTCTAGACTCAGGAGACGCTGTCCTGCCTGAGTGATGAGACATGGGCCAACCTGACATGGATGTATAGGGTCTGTGAGAAATAAGCAGTGTGATCATAGCATATACACCCCATCCTTACTGATGCACTTTCACAAGTTACGTCCATACTTGGCAAACTAACGCTTGCCAGGGGAGGGAGGGTGCTTATAAATGTTCTTCCTATCCCAGGCAGTAAGTTAGGACTGTGCTAAAGCAATTAGCTGCTAAACGAGTGAGTTACGTCACTTCCTAATTGATTTTTCAGTATGTTCTCTGAATTTCTAATTAGAGATCTTCCATACACTCATCGTTTTGTTGCATTTCAGGTTTATAAGCGTGTTATGAAATAGATGTCACCCTTTCTCTTTTTGTTGAAAAAGAGGTAAGTTGCTCAAAGATTTATTAAGGACACTCAACTAGTGCTGCTAAGTGCTATGGAGACTTTGGGATTTAAGAGTAACCAAGATAAAACTCAGGCCTTTGAAAACTTAATCTAGCAAAGGAGATAAACAATAAAAGTATTAACTGTAACTCTGCTCCCCAATCTAGCTTCCTGCTAATGTACACCCTGGGAGGCAACAGGTGATGGCACACCTCATCACAACAGGTGATGGTCCCCGCCACCCTCAAGGGAAATGTGAATTGAATTCCAGACTCCTGGCTTTGCCCTAACCCAGTCCTGGTTGTTGCCATCTTTTGGGGAGTGAAACAGTGGATGGAAGTCCTCTGGCTGGCTGGCTGGTTGTGTTGCTCTACCTTTCAAATAATAATAATAATTAAAAAAAAACCCTATGATATAGTGAGTGTTGTTATAGGAATAAATATGGGGTTAAGTACTCTCTAACCCTGAGTTGTGGTTTGGGGGAAGTTTCCTGGGGGAGGTAACATGAGTTCATTGGTCTAGCCAATGCTTTTTAGATATCTCCTCTGTACAGATGACATGATGGATGTTGAGAATACAATAGAACAAAGCATGACCCCTCTCCTTGCACAATTTGTAGTCAGAACTGAGCTCCGAAGGATGACTGGTGATTGGCAGGAATGTTTCCTGAGAGTGGAAGCAATGTGCAAGGTTGTAAAGGTGAGGCTCCGAGGAGCATGGGTCTGGGTGAAGGGCTTGCACACAGTGGGAGCTCTACACATACTTGCTTAATGCAAACTAGGAGCAGACTTAAGGAATCGAGGTCACCAAATGGGTGTAAAAAGGCCAACACATTTCTTGGGAATGTGTTACCTTAGGGAAAAAAGAAGTCCAAATTTGAAATGCTGCATTTGAATAAGAGAGGTTGTGACACACTGGTCAAATTTTAGATCTTGTTATTGAGAGTAAATATCTTTCAGGTTAGCGGAGTGTCGCCATGCTCAGTTTTTTCTAGCTCTACTGATACTTTTAAGTGCCGCCTAGGGACAGTATATCTGATGGCCATATTGTTAGCTCCCCTGCGTGGTGCTGTTTGTTGTGCCCAGCTTTTCGGGTGTTTTCTGAAGGTGATCTGTGCAGTCCCTGTGCAGTAGGTGCTGGTGCTGACACTTCATGATCCTTGGAGATTACCTTTCCCCACATCCTCCTGTGTTTGGTTCTGTCCCCAGTTTGGGGGCTCTGGCACATTGTAGGAACTCAAATATTCACATCATTTTTGTATTTGTATCTTGAATCCTCCAGGAGTGGGGAGTGGCTGGCTTGTGGGTTGTATAAGGCTCATTGAAATGATCTGGTCTGGCCTTGCCAAGGCGACTGCAAGTGGGACTCAAAATTCAGTAAATCCATAGCAGGCTAATGTTTAAGTCAGTAATTTCGTATGACCCACAGATGACGTTATAAATATCTAAATGGCCCTTAGCATTTTCTTTTCTTTTTTCAATTTACAAGCTTTTATTGGGATTCTGTTCCTGAGCGAGGGTCCCTGGTCCCAACAGAGCGGGGCCAGGTAAGTCGCGCATCAGAGGTTGGGAGGGTTCCTTTTGTAGATACAGGGCATGGGAGTTAAAGGTTGAGGCAGGTCTGATCTTCATTGGTTGACCTTTAGGCGCCCACAGGGACCTTGGTAAGGACTTTTCTTTCCCGGAAGTGCAGGTAGGGACTCCCAATTCCCAGAAGCATGGACCTGCTCTCCAGTGGATCCTGACCTCTTGATGATAGGAAAAAGGGCGATGATGAGTCTCTCTGCCTACTTCCTGCTGATTGGGGACGTCATCTATAGGGGCCTACTGGGGGTATCTTGGGGTTCCCCAAGGACAGGCATGTATGGATGGAAAAGCATCTGGTTGACCGCTACTCTGGAGACTTCCTGGATTCGATCTTTTATGAGCCTGAGAGCCCAAGGAGTGATCAATACAATTATCCCGAGAGTTATTATGGGTCCCAGGGTTGAGAGTAGCCAAGGGAGAAGAGAGATCCCATCGTGTTGTCCCCGATACTCCCGTTGTCATTTGGCAATGTGTTCCTTGAGTTGTTGTGCCATGTTTCTGACCACTCCAGATTTGTTAGTAAAAATGCATCACTGCTCCCCCAGAAATATGCAGGTTCCCCCTTTTTCTGCTAGTAAGAGGTTCTACCCCTTAACATTTAACCCGTGACACCTTTGTCTTCTCAGCTCCCGTGGGAGCTCCTTGGTCAGGAACTGCTTTGCATATTGACGTGTGCTCCAGTGGTGTGTTTTGATTGTTCAGATAAACTAGTATTGCTAGGAGATAACAGTTGGCAATACTTAATGAAAGGCGGAAGATGATGACCACTTTATTATCATGACACACCTGGGAACATCCAAGCCCGCCCTTCATCTGATAATCCTCTCAATTATGGTGGGGCAGCACAGATAAAGTGTCGTAAGTCAAAAGGACAGTGACATAATCAGAATTTTCTTTAAAAATGATCATCACAGGCATCAGATTTCTGAGTCCAATATGCTAGATTATTTTCATATAAATGATCTGATGTTCTTGCTAACACAGGAAGAAGTGGGGAACATTTTCAAAGAATTCGTACCCTTCTCTACTTGAATGCCCTCCCTCCAAAACCGACCGCTGGCAACGTTTCTGGAAAGTTCTTCTGAGGAACTGATCATGTTCAGGTTCTGCAAACCGTTCCTGAACTAGAAAAGCATGAGAGCAGGTGCTCCCTGAACCGATGAATATAAATTGGCATGAGCGTCTAAACACGTCTGTGTAGTCATAGTTGAGCAGGGTAGCCCACAGTGCCTCACATGGTCAGGCCCCTCTCTGGCCTCCTGTCCTTCCTCACTGTACTTGGACCACATTCAACCTTTGGAGTATCCGACCCTCCCATTCTTTCTCATCTCCAGCTGTTTCACGCAGCCTCTTCCTTCTGTGTTGACCTCTGCTTAGCCTCCGGTTTCAATGTGCGTGGCCCTCCCTTGGGGCAGGCCACTCCTGAACCCCAGGGTAAATTAGCATGCTCCTCCATTCTGTGTCACTGAGACCGCCATGCTTTTCATGGCAGTCGTCCACTGCATCATTTTTCACTTCTTAGATGGGTGTATCAAGGAAAGTTTATGTTGTTGATTTAATGATACTTCCCTTTGCAGATATATTCTTTCGTTCACTGCCAGGAGTCAGGTGGCCTCCCAAACACTGGGGAAAGCTTGGAGAAAGCAGTCTCTGCCCACGGTGAGCCCCGGCTCTGGTGGCAGAGGCAGGTAATATGTCTGTGGCTATGTAGTAGGATGAAGGGAGCCATTAATGCAGGGAAGAGTCAGAAGAATTAGGTAAGGAAAGAAAAATGTGGCCGATGCCACAGCTCAATAGGCTAATCCTCCGCCTATGGCACCGGCACTCCAGGTTCTAGTCCCCGTCGGGGCGCAGGATTCTGTCCCTGTTGCTCCTCTTCCTGTCCAGCTCTCTGCTGTGGCCCAGGAGTGCAGTGGAGGATGGCCCAAGTGCTTGGGCCCTGCACCAGCAGGGGAGACCAGGAGAAGCACCTGGCTCCTGGATTTGGATCAGTGTGGTGCACCGGCTGCAAGCGCGCCACCAGAGTGGCCATTTGTGGGGTGAACCAACAGCAAAGGAAGACCTTTCTCTCTGTCTCTCTCTCACTGTCCACTCTGCCTGTCAAAAAAAAAAAAATGCCTGTGCTCCTTCAACAGAATGTCTGGGTGGAGCCCCAAGTGAGGTGACTTTAGCACAGGTCACAGGTTGCGTGAACAGACGGGGCTTAGGAGTTCTCCAGACTGTAGAAGCTGGAAGTGCCAAGGCCCCAAGGTGGACAGGTGCTCGGTGTGTGCAGGGACCAGGGGGCTCAGGTCACCTGGGGTGGGGAGGGAGAGTGGAAGGAAATGAGGTGACAAGATGTCAGATGGCTGACGCCAGCAGTGGTTGTGAAGTGGCAGGTGCAGGGCAGAGATAGGAAAATGAAGCAAGGAGAGCCTTGGAAGGGAATTGTGCCATAGCAGGGTGGCTCAGGCCCTTCCTGTATGTAGGGAGCAAATTGGAGCTGTCAAGGGCAAAAGCTGGAAACACAGTTGGAAACTTTTGCAATGCTGCAAATGAAAGATGGTATTGGTTGGAGCCAGGGTGATGGTATGGAGAGGAAGGATTCTGCATGTACATTGAAACGAAAGGTAGCAGGATTTGCTGGTGAATTCAGTGTGAGAAAAACAGAAGTCAAGGATGATTCCAGATTTTTTTGTCTTCAGTAAGTGAGTGAATGGTGGCTGCATTTCCCCAGAGTTAGATCCATGAGCTGGAGCAGGGTAGGAAGGAACTGGTGAGGTGTTGCCCTTCAGGGAATGGGCTCTAGTCCACTGCCCCACTTTCCAATCCCAAATCAGCCCTGCTAGCTGATTGTAAATGCCATTTTCCTCATTTGTGAACTAGGAGTTCCTTGTAACTTGGAAGGTGCTTGCAAGGATTAAACATGTGGGGAAATGTATCTTATTTTGAGAAAATTTGGTGAAGAGTTACCTGTGATTAAATATCCATTCTGTTGGAAATTCCTTCAGGGTGTGGTCTACATCTGCATTGTTTATTGCTCTGTTCCCAGCCCTAGCAGTCCCCTGGCACTTAACATTCATTTCTCCAGGTGGTCTAAGTCCCTGAAATGCACACCCACCTTGGTTCCTCAGTCCGCATTTTTACGCAGTGGACATCCTACCCAACCTTAGTTGTTTTTCTCCACTTGCATATAAATAACTTTTTGTTAGTAGAAATATACTTTTCTTGCCACTTTAGATAAGTGTTTCCAAATGAAATGAAATAGCTAAACCATAGTTCCTGGTGACCTGCTGTTACATATGCATGGTTGTGACTGTTAGAGTCAAAGTAGATTGTCCTCTGCTTGTCCTTATCACATACATTTCTCTTGTGCACTTATATTTTCAAATAAATGGAATGTTAATTTCTTTTCTGCCTTGAACTTTACAAAATGATCTTAATTAATGCTGCCCTTAGAGTTTTAGAGGATGGCTTTGAAGTCTTTAGCTCTGTCTTAATTGAATCTAGAGAGTATTGCGAGGACAGCCTGAAAGGGAAAGGTGGTGGGGACAGTCAGAGTCAGCCACTGGGAACTGTGTGGTGTTGCTGGGAAGCCTTCCCCAGACCGGAAACTGAAGGGCAGACTGGTATGGAGAGCTCATCCCACGTGTCTGGCTGGTGGAAAACTTAGCAGTGTTTGTGCCTCTTTTTCGTGCAAGTGCGTGTTCAAATCTCCAGCTCACTCAGCGACCTGTGGGAAGTAGTCATTGCATAGACAAAGCTGCTTCCAGCAGAACTTGCTTATGCTACTTGTGGGGGTGCTTGGTGTCACAGTGAAGGATTTTGACTTGGCAGTTCATCCGAGAAAGAACTGTGAACAGACAGTGCTTATATAAAAGTTGAGGCGGCTGGTGCCACGGCTCAATAGGTTAACCCTCTGCCTTGTGGCGCCAGCACACCGGGTTCTAGTCCCGGTTGAGGTGCCGGATTCTGTCCCGGTTGCCCCTCTTCCAGGCCAGCCCTCTGCTATGGCCCGGGAGTGCAGTGGAGGATGGCCCAGGTCCTTGGGCCCTGCACCCACATAGGAGACCAGGAGAAGCACCTGGCTCCTGCCATCGGATCAGCGTGATGCGCCAGCTGCAGTGTGCTGGCCACGGTGGCCATTGGAGGGTGAACCAATGGCAAAAGGGAAGACCTTTCTCTCTGTCTCTCTCTCACTGTCCACTCTGCCTGTCAAAAATTAAAAAAAAAAAAGTTGAGGCAGCACAGGACCATGAGCGAACATGTAGGCTTAGACAGTAAGCCTGAACACAACCGGGATGCCCAATTGCTCAGTGACCTTGGGCCATTTGCTCATTTCTGCAGGATTCCAGTTTCTCCCTCTATCAGACTAGGGTGATGATATCCAGCTCCCAAGAGATTATGGAAACTTCCCCCTGCAGTGCCTGGCACACACAGGTGCGCAGTGAGCTCTGTTCTTCCTGACTTTCTTGCAACAGTGAGCATTGAGATTGCATTGTCTTGGGCAGGGGACATGGAGGCTTGCAGGAAGAATAACATGCAGCCTTTTAAAAAACACTGATGCGAGGGGGGAAGACACCAGTGATGAACAGGCCTAAGGATGTGGAGGGCATCTGTTGTGTGTTAACACCTTCGGGATGAAAGGAGTGGGTAACATTGAGCATTTCTCAGCGTCACACTCACCCCTGTCTACATCCAAAGCTTTCCCATTCTGTTTCTTTGCTTTAGACACATCAGCGTTCTTCCGTGTTTCAGTTCTATTTTATTTCAAAGCTGAAACAGAAGGAACGTGTTACATTATAGCTAGAACTAGCATTACAAAGTTCCCTGTGTCCACACTTCTCTACTTAAACAGATAAATATTTAGGCAAAGAAACAAAACGCCTACCAGTGTTGTAGGTCTGATTGCATTTGTGCAACAAATGGGAGCCAGGTCTAATGTGGTTCATTTCCTGTGGCCTCTAAGATAAAGTATGGAAGGGGAATCTTTATCAGCCGGGTAGCATTTCTTTGATCCATGGTTGCCTTTCTGATTTGCTTCTTTGGGGTCATTGTGATGGAAGGAAGACTGCTGTATTTCTGAGTGGTGTTCGTATGGGGAAATACATTTTCCATCCTCTGCATTTTCTGCTGGTGACCACTTTATGTAGTTCTTAATATCCAAGGGGATTTTGTTCACGGAGAGAAGGACCTGCTACAATTTATACTTCAGTGCTCAAACTATTGAATTCATCATATCTCAAACCAAACTTGGAAAATCTGTTTCCCAGACATGTCTTAAATCTGTTTGACCTCAGGCTTGAATCATTTTTATTTATTTGAGAGAAAGAATGTGCGCCCTCATCTGCTGATTTACTCCCCAAATGCCTGCAAGAAGCAGAGAGCTGGGAACTCAGTCTCCCATGGGAGTGGCAGGACCTCAACTGTTTGAGTCCTCACTGCTGCGCCCTTCCCCTCAGGGAGCTGGAGTAAGAAGCTGGACTCCGGGATCAGACCTGACACTCCAGTGTGGGATGTAGGTGTCTTAACTGCTAGACCAGACACTCTGCAGACTTCTGTCTTTTAACAATTGAAACTACAGTTGTGATTCTTTTAAACACTTCAGCATTGGAATTGGCACACAAAGACTATGAAACATGTAAGGCACTTAAACCTTTGGTAAAATACCAACACCATGGCATTTGTCCTTTTCCTTAATAGTGGTTATTTTAAATTTTTCAGTGTCACCTTACAAATAGAGAACAGAGAATCAAACCAGAATGTCCTCATGGAAGTTGGGTTCTCCTTTTCTCATTTACATAGGAAGGAAATACTTATAAGATTATATGAAAAAAATAGATTTCATGTATTTCATGTATACAATGTTAAGCCCATAATGGTACTTCCTTTGCTCCTTCCTCCTTCTGTCCTTTTTTTTCCCTTTTAATTTTTCGATAACATGCTTACAATTTCCTTAGTAGTCACAGGCTTAATCCTCCACTAATTAAAGAATTCAACTAGTAGGAAGACCACTGTTCCCTGGGAGTGTAGACAGGGCTATAGAAAATAATCAGATCTCATGATGTCAGTTTCATTCATATACACTACATTTCTTTTTTTTTTTTTTTTGGTACTCCATTTATTAGCTACCATGAACAAAAAAAAATATGATGTTTGTCTTTTTGGTAAATATAATGGTCTCCAGTTGCTTCTGTTTTGTTGCAAAAGATAAAATTTGATTCTTTTTTATGGCTGAGGAGTATTCCATTGTGTATATATACCAACAATTTCTTTATCCAGTCATCAGCTGACATCTGGGTTGACTCCATATCTTATTTATAGTGAATTGAGCTGCTATAAACATGGGGGTACAGATAACTCTTTCATATCTTGATTTCATTTCCTTTGGGTAAATACCAGGAGTGGAATGGCTGGGTCAAATGTTAGATCATTTTCAGATATCTGAGGAAGCTCTATACTGTCTTCCATAATGGTTGTACTAATTTACATTCCTACCAACAGTGTATTTGTGTACCTTTTTCTCCACATCCTTGCCAACATCCGTTGTTTTTTGATGTTTGGATAATAGCATTCTAATGGGGGTGAGGTGAAACTGAAAAGGGAAAAGACATGCTGATTTTGACCATGGAAAGATACAGGAAAAAGGAGGAACTGCATTCCCAGGGACAGTTGCAGTCATTTTTTCCTTAACCTTGTCTGTATATTCTGTAGCAATGTATAGTTTAATAACTTCTATTATTAGATCAATATGCATTTAGAGACTTTGCTAGGGATACAGTAATTTAGTAAGACATTTCCATAGTTACAGAAAACTTATCAGAGCCAGAAAAATGGTCTGACCAGCTGAATGATAGGACCGTGGATTGGTTTTTGATCATCTCTAAAATTTATCAAATCCAAGCCACTAGTCAACTGGCTAGGTCTCATTTTGTATTTGTGCCTTGCTTTGCATACAGGTCCTAGGATAGTGCTTATCCCAGAATGTTTTATTTTGCTGGATTTGCTTGGCCAGCATTTCATAGACCATTGCCCCATCATCCTAGCCTTTACAACATTGGAAGCTAATGTGTACTTTATTACTGTCTTACTCCAATTAGTTATAAAGGATGAAATCCTTAGTTAATGTACCACTTAGAATAGTTACTAATTCATCACTTGGATATACCATTCAAGTTTCATTTCCCCAGGTTATTAAGTATGTTAAGGTGATTCTGTTATTGGTATACTCTAAGTTCCCTGCATTCACCCTTAACTACTTTTTTTTTTTTACTTAATTCTTTAAAAATTTTTTTTAAAAATTTATTTGAAAGGCAGAATTGCAGAGATAGAATGAGAAGCAGAGGGAGAGAGAGAGAGATTTTCCATCTATTGGTTCACTTCCCAAATGCCCATAAGAGTCCAACCCATGGAGTCATGACATGACCGCTGTTGATCGGTTCTCAAGGAACTTTTATTTTAGTGATAGCAGAAGGAAAGGAGAGAAAGAAAGAGAAGAAAGAGCAGAAGCAGCCGAGAGAAAGAAAGAGAAAGACTGAAGAGGCTGCCCCACTTCCCGCCCCTATCCCGGTCTCTTGTCTCTTATCCATTCTCGGTCCCCTAGGACGAGCAGTCCATTGATCAGATCAAAGGGCATGCATATCCTCAGGTTGAAGGTGTATCTCTTGCATGTCTTGCAGTCAGTACTTCCTTGACTTTGTTATGCTCAGCAGGTTAAGGCAGATTGCAATAAGGAGGTCCCCACAGGTGGCCGGCCTGGCCTGCGGGTCCCCACATTCACCAGATTCCCAACATGAACAGCAGAACCCAAGTACGTGGGCCATTATCTTGGGCCATTATCTGGTACCTTCCCAGGTGATTTAGCAGTAAGCTTGACTGGAAGCAGAGGTAGAACTTAATCTCTGCTACGGGATGTGGGGATCCCCAACAGCTTAACCCATTGTACCACAATGCTTGCCTCACCCTTCTCTATTTAAACAGATAAATATTTAATATAAGAAGCAAAGCACCAACACTGTCCTATTATTAGAATGAAAAAGTTGAATGAATGTTTATGTTTTCCTCCCATTTGCATGACGCCACACTGTCTACTTTATATCAACTTTGATTTGAACATCATTATGAAATGAAGCTTTCACTTCTGGGTGCTTTACTGTTTTTGATGCCTGTGTTGTCCCATCATGGCTACTGATTTGTCCTGTCTGCACTACCTCTGACCTTCCTTGAGTATTTCCTGTCTGCTAGGCAAGGTTGAGTCTTGATTATCTTTTATTTTCCCACCCAAGATGTGATTATTTATGCTGTAGGAAACCCTGGTTTGTTCCTTTAGTGTTCTACACGAACATCTGGGTGCTGCTTATTTGCGAATTCTATGCCAGGTACTGTCCTTAGCACCTGACAAAGACTGTCTCAGTTCTAACAACCCTGTGAGATGGGAATTCTTGTCCTTCTATTATAGATAACAACACTGAAGCCCAGAACGGATAAGGAACTTATCTAAGGTCATTTACCTAGTAAATGAAATCTAGAACTTGAACCCAGGAAGTCTGGCTCGAAAGTTCCTTCTTGGCCTCTTAACCCTGCTGCTCCGGGAGCGCGGAGGAGAGCTAGAGAGGCGACGGCTGCTGCAGCTGCTGTGCTGTGTCTAGGTCAGAACTGGAAATATTTCTCCTAAGGTTTATAGGTTTGCATTGATTTTTTTCCCTAAGAAATTAATATTTCATCTACTAAGATAGCATCGATTTGGACAGATCACTACTCATATTTTATGTACTAGTAAGGGGGAAAAAGACATTGCAAAATTGTGACACAACCCTCATCCTGTTGCTCCTGGGTGACTCCTGGGCGAGAGCACACCACCCTCTGTGGCTTTGAAATTTCTATTCTCTGTTCTGGTGGGGTGGCGAGGATGGGGTGGGGGTGTGGGGGGCAGTTCCTCCTGCCGCTGTCCTCTTTGCTTGGTGTCTGACATCATCTCATGACAAAGCATGCACACTTCTGCATCCTAGTGAGTTCCTTCCTTTCTTAGGGCCTGTGAAGCAACCCAATGTGGCATATGAGAAAATAAGGCACTGTGGTCATTTATCCATAAGAAATGTTGCTTTGCAGAGTAGAAATTATATACTACCCAGCTGTGTAGGCCTTTGTGTGAACAGAATTACTTTTTGTCTCAATACTGAATGTAGTGTAGCCTTTTCTATGGTATCTGTTTCACAAAAGAAATACAACAGTGCACATAATTCCATCGAAGTGGTAGCAATCTGAGCATTTTTAGCCAATTCGATTTTGTATTATGTTTCTATACCCTGTTCTTTTTATAGTGTGGGGATTCATCAGCCACTGAGATCTGCTATCATAGGACAACTCCAAAAGAAATAAACCCTTTCAGAAATATATTACTCAGTAATTAGGTTGCATATGCACATGTCAGCATAAACCACATTTCAGAACTGCCTTCACATTTCTCAGTTCTCTTCTAGAAACTGATGGCTCTCTTAAAATCTGTTTTGACTCAGTGTCTATATGTAACCTAGTTTCTGAGTAATGTTTTTGAATATTCAGTTCTTGAAACTCTACAAATATGCATCTTCTGCAAATGACAACTAGACATAGTACTGGCCAGCTGGTCCTTTATTCTTGTTTTTAATTCTATTTGAACAATGGGGAGGGGGGGTCATCCATTTGCCAGTTTACATCCTAGTGCCCATAACAGCTGGGGATGAGCCAGGCTGAAGCCAGGAGCCTGGAACTCAACCCACGTCTACCACATGGGGGGCAGCAACCCAGGTACTTGCACCATCACCTGCAGTAGCAGGAAACTGGAATTGCAAGTAGAGCTGGGAATCGAACCCAGTCACTCTGATACAGGACACGGGATTCCAAGTCGCACCTTAACTGCTGTGCCAGATGCCTGCCCCAGTACTTTATTCTTGGTATGTGTCAAGTTTGCAAATCCTAAGTAACACTGATTGTTTGTGTCATTCTTTTTGCCATTGGAGGGATTATGGGTGGATGGGGAGTCTCAATCTTTTTCCATCCTATTGGATCAAAAGTCATGGAGAAAATTCTATCCTCAGTGTTGAAGTGACACCTGCCCCTCAGGCCTAATTGTCATTTAATCACAAATTTTATTCATGGTTATTTTTCTATCCTTTTCTTTAAATATCACAAAGCATGAAAATATGGAAGATGAGATTGCATCAGAGGTGGAAATCTTAAAATTTCGGGGGTATTTCTGGACTGTGCCTGTGGTTGACTTCCTGTTGCCTTGTCTTTAGCCAAGCTCTGGGTTCTCCTTTTAGAGTGTTCGTGTGGACTTGCTTCCACCCCTTCACCAGCTGTTTTTATCTTAGTCTTAAGCATTAAAGAGGCATTCAGACTTGATGTTGCTGGAGGCATCTTTAAAGAAATGAACTGCACTGCCTACTGCAGGTGGGGAAGAACTTGGAATCTTCCTGAAATGTAGTGGCCCTAAAGCTTGACTCTCCGTGGTGTGCCCCTTGGTTTATCTCTGTGTCAAGAGTTGGCTGATGGTAGCCATAGCTATCTTACAAAGAGGGTTGTCCGTGATGAATAGTAGGACTGTGTTCCCAAAAGCCTGGCAATCTGGTTGCTCTCTAAAGATGCCATGACAAAGTGGTAGGGTTAGTTAGTTCAGACCACTTGATGAGCAACTATTCCTTGGGCTTTAGGATAGGCTTGTCTGATGGTCTCTAAGCTGGGGTAGGTGCTCCAGATCATTACCAGGTCCTCTGTCTAGAGAATGGTCCTCATGAGTTGCATTCCCGCCATCACTCTTTTTAAAAAAAATTATTCTATTTATTTTAAAGGCAGAATTACAGAGAGGCAGAGAGAGAGAGGTCTTCCTTCCTCTGGTTCATTCCTCAGACAGCTAGAGCTGTGCTGATCTGAAGCCAGGAGCTTCTTCTGGGCCTTCCACATGGGTGCAGGGGCCCAAGGTTTTCCCAGGCCGTAGCAGAGAGCTGGGTAGAAAGTGGAGCAGCCAGGACTTGAACTGGCACCCATATGGGATGCTGGCTCTGCAGGCGGCAGCTTCACCCACTATGCTGCAGCCCCAGCCCCTCCACCATCACTCGTAATAGCGATATTAATTATTGCAGTCATGAGAGCCTCAGCCAAGTTATTAAGCTTTGCCTATATGCCAAGCATTGGGTTAAATGTTATATGTGTATTCATTAATCCTCGATGTAATTGTTAGGAGTGTTACCATGTAGATGAAGAACAGACTCTTAGAGGCTAAATGATTGCTCAAAGTCTCGGCAACAAGGGGACCTCAGGCTTCTGACTCTGATAGGCTGCTGCAGAGGTGGGCGGGGCCCCCACTGGAGCATAGTCCTTTTGAGGATGAGTCCTGGGGAGTGGGCCTCATCCTGAAGACCTTCCAGTGTTGGGCAGTCACACGTCTGCCAGAGTGCCACTGCATTGTAAATGCTTAAAAAAAATTAAAAATCTGGTTGGCGCCGTGGCTCAACAGGCTAATCCTCCGCCTTGTGGCGCCGGCACACCGGGTTCTAGTCCCGGTTGGGGCACCGGATTCTGTCCCGGTTGCCCCTCTTCCAGGCCAGCTCTCTGCTGTGACCCAGGAGTGCAGTGGAGGATGGCCCAAGTGCTTGGGCCCTGCACCCCGTGGGAGACCAGGAAAAGCACCTGGTACCTGGTTCCTGCCATCGGATCAGCGTGGTGCGCCGGCCACAGCGCGCCGGCCGCGGCGGCCATTGGAGGGTGAACCAACGGCAAAGGAAGACCTTTCTCTCTGTCTCTCTCACTGTCCTGTCCACTCTGTCTGTCAAAAAAAAAAATTAAAAATCTTTAAAGTGTTTCATTTGCTTGGTCATTCTCCTGAATTGCTTTTTGAGGAATCCTTTAAAGAAAGAAAGCCATGTGACAAAGTTAGATTAGTTCTCATCTGTTTCCTGTTTTACCGTCCATTGCATTCTAATCTCAGAAGCTTATGTCAGGATTAGTATCTTGTAGAACTTGCTCCCCTGGCCTTCCTGTAACACCCAAGCCTTCTTGCACTTGCCTCCTGCAGCTTTAAGGGCAAGTGGCATCTGTGAGCCCAGGCTCTTTCCACTCAAACCTACCTGTCAGGAACCTTAAGGCATTTGAATAGTCATTAATTGACTACTAGGTATAGGGAGGACTTTTTATGTTAGGAATATGTCTCACCTGTAGGACAGCTCTGCCTTTTAATTCCTCTTGACGGCCTCAATAGGAAGTGTGTGTGTCCCTATGGTTGTGTTTCTGTAGAGGCAACTTCTATAAAGATGTATTCCATTTTAGAACAAGTGCTACTGGCAGTCCCCGGAAGCACAAAAACATCATTTTTACCCAAAAGGCCTCTGTTGCCTGAAGGCACAAACTGCCAGGGTTTGTCTGTGGCTGGCTTCAGATGTCATCTGTGAAGTGGTAAGCCTGTGATGAAATCAGACAGCAAGTTCCATTATTAATGTTACTGCGTCTTTCCCTCTAATTCAAGACATTTAAAAATAGAAACGTGAAAACTAATTGGGCTCAGTTCTGAGCATTGTCATTCCTTCATTATAAATGTGAACGCACCCCCTGAGGGCTTTGACACAGAGGCTTGGGAGATTTGGCTGGTGCCTGTGGGGCCATATGGTATCAACCAATGCCAGTAGTCATTTTGCAGAAGAGAGCAGGATCTAAACGCGAAAGGCTGGACTCTGCTCCATCTAAGCATGCTGATGGCGCTGGGTGACTGATGTGCTGCAGCCTCCCAGTTCTCTGTGTACCAAGATCTTCTCGAGGTGGAGGTGGTGGAGGTGGGCCCAAGGGGCACAGGCCCAGAGTTTGCTGGAGAGGATGGATTCTGAGTCATGACTTGGAAATTGTATCACACACGTGAGGATGGATGTGTAACAACATCGAGAAGGGCATTCTCAGATTTGTCCTCTGGGAACAGAATGTGTGTGGTCAGCAGGGCAGTTGGGTGTGAATGGAAGCCAGAGAGACCAGGGTCGCATCCTGAGACATGGGGCGGTTTCCTTCCCAGCCTCAGTTCCCATTTTGAGTGATTGACAACAGGATGAGGGTTCGATTAGATGTTGTAAGGTTGCGCTGGCCATACGGGAGCTATGTGGAAGTCATCCATGGTCCCCTGGTAACCCTCTCCATGTTCTCCTTTCTTATCCAGGTGAGAACAGTGTTCAGAGAAATGAAATGACTTGCTTAAGAGGCAGAATTGAGACAACAGCTCTGTGTTAGTCTGAGCTGCTATAGCAAAATCGCACAGAACAGGTGCTATAAACAACAGAAAGGTATTTCTTACAGTCCTGCAGGCTGGCAGTTCAATATCGGGGTTCTGGTTAGCGCACCCTTCCTGAGTGCAGTCAGCTAACTTCTCACTGGGTGCTCATGTGTGGGTAAAAAAGGGCGAGGGGACCCTCTGGTATCTCTTTCATACAAAAGTGCATTGATCCTGTTCCTAGGTCTCTACCCTCATGAACTCATTGCCAAAGGCCCCACCACCTGATACCATCATGCTGGGAGTAAGGATATCTGTACACAGATATTGTGTCCATCACAAGTCCTACCCTCCAAGACTATTGTGAGGCTTTAACCATGTATGGGGTCAGGGCTGGCAATGCAAGCCCAGTGAGGACTGAGGCTATTTGAGCTTTGTCTTCTTTCTTAGAGGAATCTAGCTATGTTTATTTACACGCAAGTAAATTTGGCTCTTAATTTATCTCGAGGAAGCTGATCTACCCCCAAGGTTTATCTGTCAACTTCTATAAATTTTATCATTTTCTCCATTGATTTGCACTCCAACTTTAGTTGTGTTACAAGTTTTTGAACTCCAGGTTTTTTTTGTTTGTTTGTTTTCCACAAGCTCTCAGAGGGTTAACAAATAAAATATGTAAATACTCCCAGGTGTTTTAAGGGAAAAATAACAGTCCTTTGTAATAGCACTCTCCTATAATTGGTTTAATTACTTGATATATACTGTATACCCTAATTTCTAAATAAAGGAACATGAATATTAGCGTTATGACATGTAGTACTGTTAGTCTCATGGTGCTTCAAAGTTCATGGAGGACCCAGCATTTGGTCTAGCAGTTAAGACACAGGTAACCGATTTCAGAGTACGTTCACTGCCTAGCTCCTGACTCCAGCTTCCTGTTAATGGAGACCCTGAGAGGACACAGTGACAACTCAACTAGTTGGGTTCCTGCCACCAATGGGGGACACCTGCATTGAGTTCCTGGTTCCTGCTTTAGCCCTGACCCAGCCCCAGCCACTAGGGTGGGGGGCATCAGAAGATAGAAGTTCATCTCTCTCTCTCTGCCTTTCAAGTTAATAAGTTAAATTTTTAAAAAAAGTTTTATTTATTTGAAAGGCAGAGTTACAGAGAGGTCTTCTATCCACTGGTTCAACCCTCAAATGGCCACAATGGCCAGAGCTGGACTGATCCAAAGCCAGGAGCCAGGAGCTTCTTCCAGGTCTCTCACATGGGTGCAGGGGCCCAAGGACTTGGGCCATCTTCTACTGCTTTCCCAGGCCATAGCAGAGAGCTGGATGGGAAGAGGAGCTTCCAGCACTTGAACTGGTGCCCATGGAGGATGCTGGTACTACGGATGGTGGCTTTACCCACTACACTGCAGCACTGGCCCCTTAAAAATTTTTTAGATTGGAAAATGAAATTGAAAGATTTTGATGCAATAAGTTTTTGAAATCCATGCATACGAAGGTTCTTCAAAAAAGTTCGTGGAAATGCATATTGTGAAAAATATTTAAAATTAAATAAAAAATTAAAAAGATATTTAAAATTCTGACAAACATTTAATGATCTCACTTTTCATAAACTTTTGAAGTTCCCTCATATATACCATCGTGCATAGCTCATCCTGGCTTTTGATGAGTTTATACCCAAAAGTGATTAGCATCCCCTTCCCACTCATCAACAGTCGTGTTGTACACAAGGCCTCTTAATTGTCTTAACCCAGCTAAAGGCTGTTACTATTTCAGAAGAGGGTGGATTTTTCTGTTTCTGCTTCAGTAAGGAGCAAAGCATTGCCACTCATTTTAATACGTGTAAACTCACGCAACGACTTGCACGTAACCGTGATCAATTTTGAAGTTCTCGTGAGTCACCTAAGCAGTGAGTAATATGTTTCAGGAAGATGTTCGGAGAAATGTGGGCTGATCGTTACCTCTATCTGGCTGCCTTTTTGAAGCTCCTTTGAAAGTCGGCCTGTTTTCTAAAATTGGAAAAATCTGTGTATTTAAGCCTTGAAAAGACAGTCTCTTAGCAACCTGTAAGAATGAAGAGGAACAAATTAAGTGAGAAGTATATTGTGGTTTGTGTTTGTTCTGTTTTGAAAAGCACCCTAAAGGTACGTATTTTTTCAAGTTGTTTATAACACTTGATAAATTTAACTAAAAAGGATCACATGAGTGCTGTGTCTCCCCTCCTCTGCCTTTTTCCTCTGTGTCTCTCTGCACTGAACATTTCTGCCCACTTGGAGGATGTTAGTGGGCATCCATAATCAAGAATTAATTAAAAGTGTCTGCTTGGAGAACTTTCTGCTCTTTACTTAATTAGCTTAGAAAACATTGCCTTGGTAAGCAGCTAATTATTTTAGAAAACAGAGTTTACCTTCATTTTATACATCTACAGTAATTCACTTAATTGACATTAGAAGCATTTTGCAGCCATTGTGCACCTGCAGCCAGGAAAAATGCAGGAGTTTGTATTGCGCTCATTGAAAGGTGATTCTGTGCTGTAGCTGGGCTCTTTCGCTTGCCAGGAGTGGTAGATGGAGTGTGAGGGGGAGCAGGGGTTCCACGGTGAAGCTGTGCCCTGCTCCCCAGGAGACTTCAGGTTGGTAGTATCCATCGCAGCTTTTCACAGGGCCTCCTTGAGAATTCACTGCGGTTCTGGGATGGGTACCAAAGCAGGTGGGTAAAGCCCCCCTAGTTTTCTTGGTTTAGAGTCTTGAAAGAGACAATATCCTTGACCCAGCTGGGATTATTGAGCTGGACCACACAGGTCATAGGCAGATTGCCACACAGAGGTTTGGCGCTGTGAAGGCACTGGGGTCCCACCCAGTCCGGTGATGTGGGCTGGGAGACTCAACTAGGACTATGGAGGGCTTCAGGCACGGCCGGGAGCTTAAAGGGTACGTGCCTGTTTGATAGGTTGTAAGGCACCGCATCCCCTTAGTTCCAGGCTCTTGTGACTGTCTCCCTGTCACGCTGTCCACCAGAATCATGTATGTCTGGAAGGTTTGGTGTTGAGTTTCCATTTATTTATTCTTCTGTATCGATAAGTAACAGTTAAATCAGTCCCACAGACACTGTTTGCCTAAGGCTGTTGACCTATGTAATATGAATTGCAAATCGTGTTTGCTTTTTAGAATGGAGGTAAGGAGGGCAAGGAACTAGCAGAGACTCTGGAGCTTTGTTCTTTGGCTTGGAAGTAAACATGGCTGGTGTAATTAGCTAGTACTTCACATCATCAGAATGAGCCAGTTTGTGTGGTACATGGAATAGGCAGTTTGTTTTCAAAGGCAGCAGGCAATGGAAATGCTTCTCCTAGGCTACTGGTTCTCAAGCTTTCATAGCATCAAAATCCTGTGTAGGGCCTGTTGCCATTATTTGCTGAGTGGACGTGGGACACTAGGATTTGCATTTCTTCTTTTTAAAATTTATTTGAAAGGCAGAATGACAGACACAGAGATTGTTCACCTGCTGGTTCACTCCTCAAATAGCTGCAGCAACTGGAGTTGATCCAGACCAAAGCAAGGAATCTGGAATTCCATCCCGGTCTCCCGTGTGGGTGGCAGGGACCTTCCACTGCCTTCCTGGTGCATCATTAGCAGGGAACTGGATTGGAAGTGGAGCAGCCAGGACTGGGACTTCAACTCTGATAGGGACACTGGTGTTGCAAGTGGTGGTTTATTTTTTATTCTTTTTAAAAGATTTATTTATTTGAAAGAGTTACAGAGAGAGGTAGAGACAGAGTGAGAGGTCTTCCATTTGCTGGTTCACTCCTCAAATGGCCACAATGGCAGGAGCTGCGCTGATCTGAAGCCAGGAGCTCCTTCCGGGTCTTCCCACATGGGTGCAGGGGCCTAAGGACTTGGGCCATCCTCCACTGCTTTCCCAGGCCATAGCAGAGAGCTGGATGGGAAGAGGAGCAGCCAGGATTAGAACCAGCAGCCATATGGTATGCTGACGCTTCAGGCCAGGGCTTTAACTCGCTGCACCACAGTGCCAGTACCACAAGTGGTGGTTTATGCCTCTGCATCACAATGCTAGCCCCAAGGATTTGGGTTTCCAAAGAGTCCTGAATGATGCTGAGCCTTTTTCAGGAGTACCCTTTGTCACTGGCCTTCAATCTTAGGATCTTCCAAGTTTGGGCAAGGATCTTAGCTGGACTTGACATTCAGGGTCGTTACCTTTCCCAGATGAATCACCATCCATCTCCATTGAGTTGTTTGTAAAAATCAAATCATGGGCTCTTCAGCCAGATGTGAATGCCTTAAGGGCTGATTCTGAGGCCAGAGTGCTGTTTAGGGCACTTAATACATTAAAACAAGGTAATTCTTTGCGACCAAGTTTTACTATTAACTCTCATAATCCAACTCTTTGAGGACAGAGGTCCTGCATGAGAGGTTAGTGCACAGTGACTCCTGTTGTTAATTTAACAATTAACACTCTTATGTTTGATGTCAGTGATCACTTGAGGCTCTTCACATGAGCTGCCTAGGCTATGGAAGCCTTTTGAATCCACAAACTCCTTCAGTCATAAGCAAAGTGGAAGTTCTCTCCTCCCTTCAGAGAAAAGTACATCCTTCTCTGATGGCCTCTTCTTTCTATTGGGGTCTCACCCACTAAAGTCCTTTAGTGAAGTCTTCAGATAGGGAAGGCATGATGTCTGGTTTAGAGAGACCAGGATACACATAACCACTTCTTGGCCTTTTGGATAAGATCAAGTGTGGAGATATACAAAATGCGGTATGCCTGCCATTTGCCTGGTGGTATTTGAGGCACTTCATGCTTTTATTCTAATACTTATAATCTGGGATTTGTTTTACCCATGGTATTGTCTTCATTTTATATATCAGAAAATGGGACATTTGAGAGTGGCATTTACCTTACCAAATCTCTTTTAAGGCACAACTGGAGTTTTTCCCGGGATAGATTGGAGTCCCTTTTTCCTTTCCTTTATCACAGCCTACTCTCTGCTAGATACTAGAGGAGGGACGGCCTCCTTTTCTGTACAACTGAATTCATCTCAGCAACTGCATTTTCTTGTCTTTACCTTTTACCCCAAGAGTTCCTTCCAGGGGCCCTGGCCATGTTCTCATTACCTACCAGTTGCTGTGTTAAGAAAGAAACTCAGAGGTTAATGACTCAAACACAACCATTGATTGGCTCATGAGTCTGGGAAGAGTTTGGTGAGATGCTTGTCTCTGTGTGACACTGTAGCCTCGGGCGTCACTCAGGTGGCTGCATTTGGCTGGAAGCTGGGCTGTGGGCAGCGTGTCCATGGCTTCACTCCCAGGTCTTGCACATAATCAGTAGGAATGGCAGGTGTTGGAGCTTCTCTCTCTACTTCTTTCATTTCATAGTGTGGCCCAGGGGTTGGCAGTATCTTCTATAAAAGACCAACATTGTGGGCTGAATTGTGTACTCTCCCCCACCCAAATTCATATGTTGTAGTCCTAACCCCTAGAAACTCAAATTGTGACTGTGTTTGGAGAGATGCATGTTGGGAGAGATGCCTGGGAAAGCCAGAAGATGGCCCACATACTTGGCCCCTGCTACCCACCTATCTGGAGTTCAGGGCTCATGGCTTTGGTCTGGCCCAGCTCTGACCATGTAGTCATTTAGAGAATAAATCAGCAAATGGAAGCTCGCCCACTTACTGTCTTTCTCTCTGTGTGCTTTGTCTCTCTCTCTTGCTGTGTCACTCTACCTTTCAAATGGATAAAAATATTAAGGTAATTTAGGAGGCCCTAATCCAATATGAGTGGTGTCTCTGTAAGAAGCAGAGATTAGGGCACAGACATGCACAGGGGGGAAAACCTTGTGAAAACACTGGAAGAGGGTAACCATTTGCAAGCCAGGAAGAAGCCTCAGTAGTAGCCAACCCTGTACCAAAGCCTGTACCTTGCCCTTGGACTTGTAGCCTACACAATGGTGAAGATGAAGAAGTCCTTTTGTGGCAGCTTTCAGGCTATGGTAGTCCTTAAGATAGCTTTGTACAAGCTCAATCATATTTTATTTTAAAACTCTTAACTTTAATATTTGAAATTTTTTATTCTTTTATTTTAAAACTTTTAAAATATAAAACTGTTTTTCATACAGGTGGTATAGAAACAGGTGGTATAGAAATCCGCTTGGATTTTTTAAAATATTAAGACTTAGAAATATTTATTTGAAAAGCAGAGAGAGAAAGAGATATCTTTCACCTGATGGTTCACTTCCCAAATGGTCTGAACAGCCAGGGCTGAGCCAAGCCAAAGTTAGCAGCCCAGAGTTCCTTCTGGATCTCTCATGTGGGGAGCAGGGACCCAAGTCCTTGGGCCATCTGCTTTCCCAGGCACATCAGCAGGGAGCTGGATCAATGTGAAGCAGCCAGGACTCAAACTGGCACTCATGTGGAATGCCCGTGTCACAGGCAGCAGCTAAACCTGTTGTGCCACAATGCTACCCCCTGATTAGATTTCACCCTCCAGACACAGTTTGCCAACCCCTTGTCCACAGTCTAATCTAAGCTTCTTCACCTGGTGTTGATGAGTAGATTCTGAAAAGAGCAAAAGAGCAAAAGTGCAAACTATGAGACTTCAAGAGTAGAACTTGACATCTCAGAACTGCGTGTCTGCCATATTCCATGGATAAAGCAGCCCACACTGAAGGGGGGCTATCTGTTATCTGTGGTTGAGTGGCGTGTGCATTCAGTGGTGGAAGGGATTTCTGGTGTCCATCTTTGGAAACAATTTTGTACATAAATTAGAGGGCCATGTATTCCTTAAACTGATTTTGAGGTATACATTTTGCCTTGCATTTTCAGTATCTCTGAAATCAGGATATGTCTTACTGTGGATAGGATTTAACTGCCATTGGCTAGATCACAGTGATATGTTGTTGTCATTTCCTGTGCTTGTACAAATTCAGACATAGCAATTGTGTTTGTGTATGTTGATAATGTCTGTGTGGAGTTTAATTTCATATACTACTCAGAATATTCAGTCATTCAGCACTAAAGCCAAAACCTTCTGTATACATAGAAAGTCATAGAAACTGAGCAATAACATATAAATGTACTGTTAGCAAATATTTGGTAAAGAGTTGAACTCAGTGGCTGTTTTCTGGAGACCCAAGGCAGAAGATAAGAAACTAAAGCTATGTTGCAAGGTTATGGCAAACATATTGGCTCCCAGATGAAAATTGAGCAACTGAAAGCAAGAGAAACTGGTAGGTGCTTTCAAAGAGATGAAAGGAATTTCAAAGCAATGAGAGTCTGGTGTATCTAATTCGTATGTTGCACAGAACTTCTGTTGAGGTATAGGACATCAATTTTTGAAACTTGCTGCTGACTTTGAACTATAGCTGCTTATTTTCTAGCGATTTGTGAATTAATTGAGGAAAAATTGACTTTAAGCAGATAGGAAATGCTGGAATAAAACCAAGTGTTCTTTAACAGACTGTGAAACTCTTCTGGAACGTGAAAGGTGCTAAAGAAATCAGAGGCATGAGTGTAGGCTGAGAAAAGCAGTCCTTGCTGTGATAGTTACAAAATCACCAAGGACCAAAAGGTGCAGCCATAACTTAAAGTGCAAAACAATTCCTAAGAAAGAGTTCTTCTCCAGCGATGTGATGTGTGCATGAATTTCAGCCAAACTGAAAAAGAGATGACTCAAAATTGTCTGCCAAAGAGCCCTGCAAAACAGCAGAAAATAGATTCTTGGTGTCCTTTGTGGGTGTGTATCTGGTCACATCCTGAGCAGTCTCCTTACCTATTTGTCATTCCACCAGCATGACTAGACCCTTGCTACCCTTTGTGGCATGTTGTAGTCACTAAATAGAAGAGTCTTGGTTATCTAGAAGAGATCTTGTGTTGTGATACTTGGTAAGAGTAAGAAAGCCCTAGCCTCAAAACTGGCGTGTTGACAGCAGCTAGGATGTCACCAGGATAATAGCGGAGCATGGGTGGGAAAATGGGGCTATCAGCAGCTGAGTTCAAGTGAAAGAGTTCAAGTGAAAGACTGGGCATGGGAAGAAGAGTTAAAAAGAGGGGGCAGTTTGGTGCAACACACCACTTGGGAGGCCCACATTCCATGTTGGAGGGCCTGGGTTCAAGTCCTGGCTCTGCTTCCAACCCAGATTCCTGCTAATGAGCATCTTGGGAGGCAGCAGGTGATGACTTTTGAACTCAGATCCCTCTTTGCACTTGGGAGGCCCAGGTTGAGTTCAGACTCTTGTCTTCAAACTGGTCCAGCCCCAGCTGTTGTAGGAATTTGGGGAGTGAAGAAACAGATGGAAGATCAGTGTTTGTTTCAGCCTTTCAAGTACATGAAGATAAAATGTTTTTAGGAAATTAACATCTCAGCTGGTTTACTTTCTTTGTAAAGTAGGTTAATGAATGGTACATGATCAATCCGATTATCTAAAAGCTTTTGCAATAATGTTAAGTGACAAGCATTGTGCTACAGTTTCCGTGGCAGGTCTTTCTCTGAGCAATGTGCAAACCAATCAGGTCTTACACTGGATAAATGTGCCAGACACTCAGCCTAGGGTTGTGCTTTCATGCTATTTCCAGTCTGGGTATGATGGGGTACTTCTTTTCAAGTTCTAACACATAGATGCATTTCCTTAGAATGTGTAAGAGCAAGATGATGAAGCACTTAATCACTTTGATGGGAAAGTATGCTCCAAATTCCTACAACCGAGCCTTAGAGAAATTAAATATTAGAATTACTGCTGTTTCATGTATGGACCATCACCTATCACTTAAAGATGGCAATACCTAATGCATTGGTGGGCGGTTGCAGCATTGTGCAAGCATCATAAAGTATACCTACACAAACTGAGATAGCTATGACATCACTAGGTAATATAATCTAATGAGAGTGCTATTGTACATACAATCTGCTGTTGAAAAAAACACTGTTATGTGTCAAATGACTGCATGGTGTTTATTCCCAGTTAATCAATACTTGCTGAATACATAGCTCAGGCTCCATGAATAGCTGTTGAAAGATTCCAGAATAAGGTGAAATTTTCAGTTGTTAATAGCTATTTATTCTTTGGGGGCTGCTAAAACTGATCCTCATTGTTGTTGCATGATGATACCTACAGATGGTAAATGCTCAAGACCCTTAATTTAATTTTGAAAGATTGATTGATTTAGGGTTGGCACTGTGGTGTAGGGGGTTAAGCCGCCATCTGCAGTGTTGGCATCCCTTATAGGTGCCGGCTCCAGTTCCAGCAGCTCCACGACTGATCCAGCTCCTTGCTAATGTGCCTGGGGAAGCAGGGGAAGATGGCCCAAGTGCGTGGGCCTCTGCTCCAACTTGGGAGACCCATAAAGCTTCTGGCTTTGGCCTGGCCCAGCTCCAGCTGTTGCAGTCATTTGGGGAATAAACTAGTAGAGGGAAGTCTGTCTGTCTGTCTGTCTCTCTCTCTGTAGCTCTACCTTTCAAGTAAAATAAGTCTTTAAAAGATTTATTTATTTATTTGCATTGGAGAGAAGGAGAAACAGAATGAGATCTTCCATCCACTGATTCACTCCCCAAATGCCTGCAATAGCTAGGGCTGGATCAGGTGAAAGCCGAGAGCTAGGAACTCCATCCAGATTCCCACAATAGTGTCAGGAGCTGAAGCACTTGGGCTGTCTGCCACCTCCTTGGTGCATTTAGCAAGAAGCTGGTTTGGAAGCAGAAGTGAGACTCTATGCCAGACTCCCATAGTGGGATGTAGATATTCCAGGCGGTGGCTTAACACCCTGATCCCCAGTGCCTCCTGTTTTTAAATAAACAATATATTTTTAGAGCAATCTTAGCTTCACAACAAAATTGAGCAGAAGGTATGGGCATTTCTCTTGTACCCCTTTCCTCTAAAAAACAGAGCTTCCTCCATTATTAACATCCCCAGCAGAGTAGTATATTGTTTACAGCTAATGCACCTTTATAGGTACATCATAATCACCCAAAGTCCATAGCTGACCCTAGGGTTCATTCTTGGTGTTGTACATCCTGTGGGTTTGGACAAACGTTTAATGGCGGAATCCACCCTTCTGGTACCACACAGAGTAGTTTGCCCCTGAAATCTTCTGTGCTCCCCTATTCATTTACTCCTTTTCCCTCACCCCTGATCATTTACTGTCTCCACAGCTTCTCCTCTTGTAGTATGTCATATGGTTGGGATCATCCGGGATGTAGCCTGTCCAGATTGGCTTCTTTCATGCAGTATTAGACATTTAGGTTTCAATTTAGGTCTTTCTCTGATTTAATGGGTTTCGTTTTTAGTGCTGTATGATATTCCATTGTCTGGATTCCCACGTTTTGTCTGTTCACCTACTGAAGGACATCGTGGTTATCTCCCAAGTTTTGGCAATTATTAATAAAACTATTACAGGCATCCCTGTGCAGTGTTTCTGTGTGCATCTAAGACTTCAGCTCCTTTGAAAAAATACCAAGGAGCATGACTTATGAATCATGTAAGGGTATGTTGAGTTTTCTAAGAAACAGTCAAAATGCCTTCCACAGTGGCTGTACCACTTTGTACTCCCAGTAGCAGTGAATGACACTTCCTGTTGCTCCACATCCTCTCCAGCATCTGGTATTGTCCGTGTTCTGCATTTTGGCTATTTAAAAAAATGTATACTGATATCATCATTTAATCTGCATTTCCCTGATATTGTATGATGTGGAGCATCTTTAAAAATTTTTTTTATCTAATATTGTTTGTTTATTTGAAAGGCAGAGTGACAGAGAGTGTATGTGCAAGTGTGATCCATCTTCCATCCACTGGTTCACTCCCCAGATGGCTGCACCAGCCAGTCAGGAGCCAGGGGCTCCGAACTCCATTCTGCTCTGTCATATGGGTGGCAGGAACCCAACTACTTGGGCCATCATGCACTGCCTTCCCAGGCACATGAGCAGGGAGCGAGATCAGAAGCAGAGCAGCTGGGACTTGAGCTGGCATTTTGATATGGGATATGGGTGTCATAAGCAGCAGTTGAACCTGCTGTGCCATAATGCTGGTCCCCAGTGTTTTCAGTGGGTTACTTGATATGTATCTATCTTCTTTGTTGAAGTGTCTTTCTGATCTTTGGCCCATTTTTCAAATCAGGCTTTCTTGTTGCCTTGTAAGGGTTCTTTGTATATTTTAGATAACAACCCTTCAAGAGCTCAGTATTTTGCAAATATTTTCTCCCAGTCTGTGACTGTCTATTAATTCTGTTGATAGGGTCTCTCACAGAGCAGAAATGGCTGCTTAATAGACTTTCACAGAGCCTCTTTGTAAGGCACCATGTGCCTTTATTTGAAGGGAGAGAAGCAGCATTGTGGTGTTCTGTAAATTTTTTTTATTAAGTTTCTTTTATTCATTTGAGAGAGAGAGAAGGCGCCCATACGGTTCACTCCCCAAATGCCTACAATGACTAGGAAGCTGAAGCCAGGAGCAGGGAACTCAGCTCCAGTATTCTGCATGGTAGCAGGAGCCCAACAACTTGAGCAATTCCCACTGCCTCCCAGGGACTGTGTTACCCAGAAGTTGGAACAGGAGCGAGAGGTCAAACCCAGGCACTGTGATGTGGACGTGGGTGTCCTCATCAGCACCTTACCCTCTGGGCCAAATGCCTGCCCCTCCCATGCTTCTCCTAGTCCTGTGGTGTGCTGTGGGACTTGAGAGTAGCTCTGTGGCCGTGATGTATCTCTCTCCCTTTTGGGAAATTTGACACACAGCACAAGCCAGAGAAGGTGGCATAGCTTCTGCAAATTATTGTGTTATTTGCAGACACATGGGTTTTATTCCATGTTTAAAATTCTTTCATTTTGAGGTGAAGCATTCCAAAAGTAGTTCAGAACTTTCCTGTTTCTTCCAGGAAATGAAGGTTGGTATCTGCAGCAGGTAAAATGCTAAGTACGTCTGCCCCAAGGTTCCTGGTGTGTGTGCCCTGTGTAATCCCTTTCCCTTGAGTGTGGACAGGACTTGGTGGGACAGACACTGTGATTCTCCCATCCAGTGGCAGTTTGAGCAATTAAATACTCAGTTCACTTTGAGCAGTTAGAGGTGTGATTCTGGGTGAGCCTGACCTAACCAGGTGAGCCCTTAGGAGCAAAAAGCAAGAGCAGTGGACGCCTTCTTGCTGGCCAAGTAGCAGCAGACAGTTCTGTTGTGAACTGACTATGGAAAGCGTTTTTGTGGCTGAGACCTGAGTTTGGCCTCTGGCGGCTGAAATTGACCCTTAGCCAATGGCCAACAGGGAGCCAGGGCTCATAGTCCTATAACTGCAAAGAACTGAGTAGTGCCAGCAACCAGAATGAGCTTGGAAGGAGAGAACCCACAGCCTAAAGACACTGTGGCCTCAACTTTACGAGATCCAAACATGCCATGCCCAGATTTCTGGCCTAAAGAAACTAGAAATAATAACTGTGCTGTTTTAAACTTGTGATCATTTATTACCTCTCAGTAGAAGATGAATACACAATGTGATTGCATTAACTAAAGTCTGGGCTTTGTTCAGATTTTACCAGTTTTTCTATGTATTCGAGGATCCACCCAAAATGTGCTACTTTCGTGTTCTCATTCTTAGTCCAGATGGAGTTACAGCTGACTACAGTTCCTAATAAGCAATGAACCTGTGCGAATCTGGTATCTACAAGAGATTTCATCTCACTGATTGACCAGGGGCAGCAGAGTGTAACCTGAACGCTTGAGTTCAAGTTCGGTCACGTTAACAGGACGTGGTCCCTGTGAAAGGACCTCTCTGGGTTGCACCAGAATGCTGAGAATTTAAGCAAATGTCCTTTCCCTCTTCTAACTGCACAGAACCCAGCTGTCTGAAAAGGATGCAATTATGTAAGGAAATGCCTCCTGCTGGCTCTAATTCCTGAGCTTTGAATTGTTGGTGTGAGGCCTGGCAAGATTTTTTTGAACGTTGAGGCTGCCATGTAATCATGATACATACTCAGTGTCCCTATTTGACAGGTGACAGAGTGTCAACTGTGAGAGGAAGCTCACAGGGGAGTTTCCAGGTTGGAATCCAGACCCCTTGGCCCCTGGCATGTTGTTGTTGTCACCATCCACATGGGTAGTCTTTTCAACCATAATCTGTGCCAGAGATGAAGGGTGGGGGTTGGGTGCTGTTTTGATCAGAAGACCAGAAATGTCCATTTTGTACCCTGCCAATGCTCTGTGCTCGGCTGTAGGGCCCTGGAAGGTTTGCTTCTGTGAACATGGGAGGTCCAGGTTCAAAAGCATCCTGCAGCCCAAGCTGTGTCAGTTAAAAGGCCACTGGCTCTGTTGAGCTTCCCAGCCATGTGGAGCCATGGGAGATGGCACTGGGGACATAAACTGTTTGGCTGCAAGTAGGGGATTCATGAGATTCAATCACCCCAGTGCTGGTAGTGGTGACTTGTCAGCCTTTTGCATTTGGGGTGAACAGTTTAGCCACTTCATCCCCTCCCCTTGGTGTCTGGCAGGGAGCTGGATGTAGGCAGAAGTGAGCTTGATAAGAGGAGGAGTGGTGGTAGAAGTTCCTTTCTTCCACAATGCCAGGCTCAGGACTAGGGGCTGGGGCTATAGAAGACAATTTCTAGGAGTATATTAGACAATTTGAAGAGTGTAAATTTTAGGGGCCCGTGTTGTGGTACAGCAAGTTAAGCTACTGTGTGCAATACCAACAACCCATATTGGAGGCCAGTTCTGGTGCCTGCAGCTCTGCTTCTGATACAGCTTCCTGCTAATGCACCTGGGAAGCCGCAGATGATGACCCGACTACCCGAGTCCCTGTCATCCATGTGGAAGATGAAGATGGAGTTACCGGTCCCTGGGTTTGTCTTGGCCTTGCCCTGGCCATTGGTGCCTTTTGCTTCCAGTAGATGGAAGATCCCTTTCTCTCTTTCCCTCCTTTCCCTCTCACTCTCCTTCTGTTCCTCTGTCACTCTGCATTTCAAGTAAATATATAAATAAATGATTTTTTAAATGTAAATTTCAGTGGAGGTCACTCACATAAAAGAATAAATGTAGTACAGTGATTCTGTTGGAGGAGTCAAGTGAAGAATTCCAGAAAAGAGAATTTCAGAGGCTGAATAATCCTTTGCCAAACAGATGGGCCTGGGGAGGGGAGGGGTGGGGTGGGAGTGTAGGGTGGGCATGCCAAGCGGTTGAAGGCACACGTGCAAAGGCACTGAGGCGTGAAACTGCATTGCAGCTATATATAGAGAATGGGAAATTGTTCAGTATTTCTAAAGAGTTTTTTAAACAGAAATGACATCAGACTTGGATTTCTATAATAAAGCAGTTTTTTTATGGTGAAAATGCCAGAGAGAGCCCAGAAAACTATAAGGAAGAAATACTTGCCCCAGGTTTGGGTTTCCTTTTCCTGCTGGCTCCTGTAATACCCTACAAGACCTAACTTTTGGAACCTGGAGCAAGCAGCAGGAAAAAATGCATTGCTTTTAAAACAAAAGGGGATGTAAGCAGGATAGCCCCACCTGGCCCCCTTTCCAAGGACTCTGGTCCAAGTCTTTAGCTCCATTCATTCCTAACATTCTAATGTTAGGATTCCTAATTAGGAATTTAGGAATCTTGTCACCTTGGTAAGGTGACAAGAACTAGGGCTGTCCAGTTTACAACCCCTCCAGGATCTAGCAGGATACCTGGCACCCAGTAGGCTGGTGTTCAACAGTTATTTGTTGAATGAATTAAAGACTTCCAATATGCAGAGATAATCATTGTCGGTACTCCATCTCCCCATTTTTTGCATACACATAGGTTTATTTGAATTTTAATAGTATTGTTGATCATCTACCAACAACTGACTTGCATTATTTGTTTTTGAGAATGTCTGTACTGGCCTATTTCTTCTCTGTTTTAGAGTAAACCTGGTGATGTGGAAATGTGCTGATGAATATGTAGCTCGTGGCTGCTCCATTAACCATGGAGATCTAGGGTATCTCAGTTACCAGAGAAGCTTCTGTCAGCACTAATCTGGAAGGTACTTTGGTGAGGAGAGAAACCAGAGGCAGGGAAACTGGTGAGCTGGCTTTTGCATTTGGCCAAGCCAGGGATGACAGCTTGAACTAAGGCAGCGGTAGCGTGCGTGGAGAGCAGGGATTGAATCTGAACACGCTGGAAGACACTCAGCTTGACTGAGGTGGGGGAAGAGGAGAGACTGATGCCAAGATTCAACCTCAGAGACAGCGTGAGTAGCTAGAAAGAGTAGGTAGCGTCTGGGTGTCCGGGGCTTATTACAAGGGATTGGCTTGTGCAATTGCGGGCCGGCTGGGACTCAGCTGCAGCCTACAGTCTGGGACTCAGGCCCTTTCTCTGCCTCCCTTCCACCCTCAGTTCTTTTATCTTCCTCACTTCCCTCTCTCTCTTTCTCCTTTTCCTCCCTCTCCCTCCTCCTCCTCCTCCTCCTCCTCTCTCTCTGACCTTTGAAAATCAACTGATGAGAGACTGCAGTTGCATCTGCGAAGTCCCTTCCCAACAGCTCCGTGATTCACATTGGACTGAATGGGAGAGTACACGGGTGAGCACTGTGTGTGTGTGTGTGTGTGTGTGTGTACGCACGCGCACACATGCTACAAAGTGGTCATGCCTTTCTTCCCTCCTCCCACTCTGGTGAGCTCATCTGCAGTGTAGCCCACTAACTGGAAACATACTAGAAATGGAATCCTGGGGACTATGATTTAGCCCGGCCAAATGGACACCATGAACTGTCACAGAAGACTCCCCGCGTTCTGCCCAGGGCAGCTGCTCTGGGAGGATTTGTGTTTGATCAACTGAGATCGGGGTTACAAGCAGCAGAGCAGGTGAGGGCGGAGGGGAGCGCCTGAGGAGTCCAGCTGTGTGCGTGGAAGTGGGTAGTGCTCGTGGGCGACTGTGTGGCCTGTTCACAGTGTGAGTCCAGAAACCCACAAGACACAGATGTGAAGTGGGGGGGGGGGGAATGAGGGGTGGGATTTTTATCTCCTGGGTACCTTCAAGCAGTGATTTTCATTTTTTAAAAATATAATCATTATTTCAAACCAAATCTTGGAAGGCTGCCCTCCCCTGAGAGCCTGGTAGGAACAGTAGACTTCCTCCAAACACAGGTTAAAAACCAAAGCATGCAGTGTTAAAGCTACTTCTGTCTTGCAGAAAAGCTAAAATTAGCCAAAGTATTATCAAATCGAAACCAGCTGTTCCACACGGAGTCAGCTAACCGTAGTCTATTATTTCCTCTTGAGGTCCCCCCTCAGATGGGCCCAAGCAGCTCTTCTTTTCCCCTCAACAGTGTGCTGTGCCCTGATGGGGAGGCGGGGGTGGGGAGGAAGGGAATTTCCCCCCCTCCATGTAGATAGTGTTTGTGCAAAGAGAGTAGACACGGGGGAGTATGCAAAATTTAGTATTAGATGTGGAAGTTGAGCACATGCAACTTAACCTTTCCATCCCTCTGAGCTAGCATCCCTAATAGTCATCAGTTTATCACCTCAACTGGGAGTTTGATGTCTGACAAAGCAAACTTCTGGTAGCTGTTGTTGTCAGTACAGTTTCACTCTGTAGATTTGGGAATGAGTCATTTGTTCACCCAGCATGGCTCTGCCTCAATCTAGGGACAGAATGCTCTAAGACATCAGGTAGCCATGTCTGGGAGGGGACTGTGGCTGGGCCACTCACCAGCTCCTTGACCTGGTCCATTCCTTCACCTCAAAGTGAGAATCATATGAGGGTAGGTCACAATGTTTATGGAAAATGGAATTAAAGATAAATTTATTTTGGTGCAAAATATTTTTTGAAATTTGTACAGTTTTTTTTTAATATGTGTTTTCCATGAACTTTAAAAAAAATGTATTATTTTCATTTATTTGAAAGGCAGGCACAGACAGACAGAAGCAGAGATTTTCCATCTGCTGGTTCATCCCCCCAATTCCTGAAAAAGCCAGAAGTGGGGCAGGCCAAAGCCAGGAGGAGCTCAGAACTCAGTCCAGGTCTCCCATATGGGTGGTGGGGACCCAAGTACTTAGGCTGGCACCTGCTGCTTCCCAGGGTGTGTGTAAGCAGGCAGTTCAAAGCAGGGCTGAGACTTGAACCCAGGCACTCTGATATGGGATGCAGGCATCCCAGACAGCATCCAAACAGTTGTGTCAAACGTCTGCCTCTTTTTCCCCTGAAGTTTTTGGGAAGTTTGCAGAAACTAAGGGAAAGAACCCATATAAAGTTGTGAGCAGAATGAGCAGTAAAGAGCCCCTGGCAAGCTTGGTTGCTACATTACTCTTAGTATATGATGCCTTGGAACAAAATGTTCTCTGTCCTCCAGGGGTGGCAAAACAGTTGGAAAGAACTGGTTTGTGTGATTAATATTTACTGCTAGCCTGTAATTAATACTCACATTCCCAGTGTAAGGGCTGAGAATGCAGCAAGATTGAAACGGAGCAGCTCTGCACTGATTTTATTGGAGCGAACGTGCAACAGAGCAGAGTAACGTATCAACCAAGCTTGCCAGGTGCTTATGAACCAAGCCTCAAGCTTGGGCTGCTCAGGAGGGTGAGGGGTCTGGAGCAGGGAAAGCGATTCACACTTAGTGAGGGGAGAGGTGCAAGAGTTCACAAAGTGCTGCTTGAAGAGCAGATCCGTAGTGAGGGATGAGACCGCAGAAGGAGCCCAGGAGGTGATGGAAGCTCGTATTGAGAGCTTGGCCAACAGCGCCGGCTGCTCTGTAGGCAAGGGACAGCTCTTCTCTGCGGAAAGTGCTTTCTGCCTGCCCACATGGGGATGCATCAGTAGAATCTCCTGGTCTGGGTTCCATTCCCGAAGCTTCTGCAGATGGGCCTGGTGCATCTGCAGACACAACGGGCACAGGAACCAACCAACCTAGCTGGCTGTTCACCCAGAATGGACCTGCGAAGACGACGCTGCCAGGATTTTCAGAGTTGGCCAAGGATGGGCTTCCAAAACGGCCATCAGGCTGAGCGCGCACTGTATTTCTAACTAGAGCAAACCATACACAGCCTAGGACAGGAACACAGTATACTCGTCTCTGAGCTGAGAGATTGCGAGAAACAAACCGGGCAACAGCAGGCTTGCAGGGGGCAGAAAGAACTTGAACTTTCACTCGGAGGGGCGTGTAAGTGTTGACTTGAGCTTGTCCTCACACTGTGTTGAAGGTTCGTGAGGGTGTGTGCCAAAAACTGGTAGGTAGCTGTTCCATCGTCGGACTTGGCATCTTCAGCAACCGGGCACAACTGAGGAGCTTAGTCACAGAACGTGTGTCACAGAATGTCAAGTTTGTAAGCAGTGACTAAAAGCATCTAAATCTATCCAGTCTTTTCTACCTAATTCTGTCGGCATGATTTCTGCCCCCTACTCCCCTGTTTGAAATTTGAGATGGTGGTGAGCTCAGACCCTCAGGCAAACCCATGTCAGCTGGGACAGCTGGTTTCTGCCTGCACCTCCTACTAGACACGGAGAGAGGGGCTTCCAAGGGCATCCTCTCCTGTCTGACAGCCGTCATTCGCAGACAGCTCCCCTGCCCCCTGAGTTTTTCTTTTTCCCATGCTGAACCTCCTTCATGTTTTTAAATCTTTTTACCATCTTGACTAATCTCCATGCATTAGTTCTTCTCTACCCCCTTTGTGAGTGGCATAAAGAAATGAATGCCTCAT
This sequence comes from Sylvilagus floridanus, assembly GCA_949820135.1. Taxonomy (NCBI): domain Eukaryota; kingdom Metazoa; phylum Chordata; class Mammalia; order Lagomorpha; family Leporidae; genus Sylvilagus; species Sylvilagus floridanus. The sequence continues at coordinate 67,117,948 of OX463231.1, forward strand.
TCAACAAATGGCCTGATTTGCCTTGAATAGAGCAAGATTGTAGATCACCACCTTCGCTCCCACTCTGGGCCTCCTTCCATCCATCAGTCAATGGAACTTAAGTTAGGCTCGAGCTTCCCGGCAGGTTGAGCATTCTTGTCTGATAAAACTCGTACAGGTGGTTGGGCTTTGTCTATCTAATGAGCAACCAGCACCTCAAGTGTCTCTCTCCTTCCTGTATTTGCGCACTTGGTTTTTACATCCCAGGTTCAGACGTTTTATTGATCCCTGTTTTATTTTTCCACCTTGTAAGGATGATTCAGTGGGATAGGAAAAAGTGTCTCTTACCCCTGACCTCCTCCCAACCTCCTGTGTGACAGTTTTGCCTTCAGCATCACCATTCGCATCACAGATCATGCCTGTCAGGCCAGAGCTGAGCCAGGAGATCGCTGGCAGGGCAGGAGGCCGTCCCTGCCCCAGGCAGGCACTTCCCCAGCCTGCAGTATGACTTGGACATGCTCTCCATTGCACTCCCACATAGTCTTATCCCATTGTACCACCACGTCAGTAGGAATATCACGAGGTCTTTCACAGAGGCCTTTGCAAGGCCCATCTCAAATTCATGAATAACAGATCAGCAGTATCATATCCAAGTTATTAGGATGAAAGATAAAACCCTGCCTAAGGGCTGGCACTGTGGTGCAGTGGGTAGAGCCGCTGCCTGCAGTGCTGGCATCCCATATGGGCGTTACTTCTAGACCCAGCTGCTCCACTTCCAATCCAGCTTTCTGCTATGGCTTGGGGAAGCAGTAGAAGATGGCCCAAGTCCTTGGGCCCCTGCACCCGCGTAGAGACTGGGAAGAAACTCCTGGCTCAGGGCTTTAGAATGGTGCAGCTCTGGTTGTTGCAGCCATTTGGGGAGTGAACTAGCAGCTGGAAGACACCCCACCACCACCACCACCACCATGTAACTCTGTCTTTCAAATAAATAAATCTTAAAAAAAAAAAAACCCTACCTAGTGGTTTGTACCATTTGGAACCATCTAATTGTACTTTTATCATCTCCCCCTACTACCTCCTTGGATTTGATTCCACCTTACCAATGTTTACTCTTCTTTATAGAGGCCAAATAAAAGTTCCCTTCGCCCCAAGCATCAGAAATACCCTGTGCTTGATTTGCCATATAAAACTATTCCTGATATTTTAGCTGAAGAGCCTGCCCCCTAAATGCCGAAATTGGTTGTTCATATGATTTTTGTCATCTCCAGTTCCTTCTCGTCTTTGGCGTCCCCACAGAATACACCTGTCTATGCCATCCTCTTAGACTCAGTGCTAAATGCTTTTCCCTCTGTTTGCCTTTGGATCTACCTCATTGGTTTCCACAAAACTCACTTTTCTTCTCATTAAGATTATTGGGGGACTGCCTCGTCAGAGCTAGTAAACTTCATGAACACTCTTGTGTTTCAGAATTTCTGTTCTAGAACCATATACCATTGTGGCCCTGAGCACTTGCAACCCAAGCTGTACCACTCAATGGATGTGTGGGCTAAGAAGGTGGCCTCTAAGCAAGGAACAGTGAGACTCCTCCCTGTCCAGAATCCAAGTACAGACATACAGGAGGGTCCCTCGAGTGGCTGGCACTGGATGGCCGTTACTGCCTGTGAACACTCTGCCTTCTCCATTCCCACCCCTCCCTCTTGCGGAGTGTACACATCAGGATGCTTAAGTTCTGTGAGTTTTGTGTGTCTCCCTCTACTCCTACACGTTCTTCCCACTCCTCCGTCCTCATCCTGTAGAAACCCAAGGGCGAGTGTTGAACGGAGACAATTCTGGATTGATACTGTAAATGGCAGGATGATTTATTTTTCATTCTTACACAAATGTGAAGCATAAAAGCTATGCAAATGTGTTTGTACTGTTCTTAAGAGAATGTCATCTTAATTTTCTTTGGGGAGAAAAAAAGGACATTTGAAGTCAGGCCTCTGTGGCTGAGACTGTCACTTTGAGGCATGGACTTTTCTAAACAGGGAACAATGTCTCGCTTCAGGAAAGGTTCTGTGCAGGTTCTGGTCAGCTGTGTCCCCATTTCCTAAGGTCCTGTAGCTTAGAAAGGTTGTGGCCGTGGTCTTGGGGAGGCTGTCTATATTTGACATAGAAACGGCTAACCATAGGTAAAGGTAGCCCCTGTCACAGCCAGCTGCAGAATCTTCCATCTCTTCACATCCAGATCCTGTTTTTGAAATGTGTCTGAGACTAAGATGTTCAGGGCCTATACTTGGGCCCTCCAGTAGATCCAGTGATCCAGTTCCTGGGTTCTTTGCCCAGTCAGTATTCTCCATCTCTGTAGCTACTCTCCTGTCCCAGCCATTATCTTGCCTGCAACACAGTCGTGGTCTAAGTGGTCTTTCCACTATCATTTTTATCTACTTCTGATTCATTTTCCCAGACTGGATAGCAGCCCAAACAAAGCTTCTTACTGTCCAATCTAGAAAATGAGGTCAGATCACAGCATTCCCTGGCTTAAAACTCTGCAGTGGCTTGCATTTGGGGATAAAAGGTATTCTTTGTGGTCCACAGTGAGATTCTTGATCTGCCTCGGGAATATCTCTTCAGTTGCATCTACCACACCCTTGTTCTGCCAAAGTATCTTTTGCCTCAGGGCCTTTGCATATGTTTCCCTCTGCAAGGACCAGCCTTTCCCTCCCTTCTTCCCCAGTTGACTTCATACCTAAATTTAACTGTGACTTCCACAAGCAGTTGTTCCCTAATATTCTCATCGAATCTCCTCTGGGTTCCTTTCCTAGTTGTTATTTTTCTCTTGGCAATTATCACCATCTGTAGGTATTTCTCTAAATCTTTGTCCCTACAAAAATGTCAGTTCTATGGAGCTACAGACTGTTTTGTTCTACAGCCCCTACAACCTTTTGTAGAGAATAAGTAAATATTTGCTGATGAAGACATAGGTGAGTGCATTAGTGCCATGTCACCTTACCAAAGGTAGAAGGTACTCTGGCTTTAGGTAGAAGGATGTGGATTTCAGGCTGCCCCGCTTTAGGAGCTTTGTAGTCTTGGACAGACCTCTTGACCTGCCCCTGGGCTCCAGCTGCCTTCTGTCTAAGTTGAGAATAAAGATCTTGGTCATTTCCGGGTGATGTGCCTGGCAGCGGCAGGTAGCGTACCTTCTCGTCCTTCACGTCATTGCCTTGTGATGTTCCAGGTCACAACCAGCAAGGGATGACTGTAGCTGAAGGACCTGGGACTGGGCCAGAGCCAGTGCCAGGCACAGGAGGGGTGTGAGTGCACAGTTGACGATGGGCAGAGCTGCATGGGGGCCATCCGAGTCACTACCTTGTACTGAGGTTCCCATTGGCACACTGTGGGATGTGAGACAGGTACGAATACTCAGTCTTCCCAGTTCTTTGACCATGTCCATGTGGAGGCGTGTGCTGCAGTATCGCAACTCGGAGAGATGGGTTGAAATAAGTGCTAACCCTGCCACTGACCAGGCCTGTGGCCTTGGAAACATACTGAACTTGTATTTCTTGTTTCCTTGCCATAAAATAAAAGTATTGATCTTAAACGATTTTATGGAGAAAGGTTGAATAAGACACATGGAAGCATGCTTTGGAAATGTTCAATAGATGAAGAAAGTGGTATTTAATTAAAAATTGTGGAAGAATTCACCTAACAGCTATCTAAAGCACCTCCTTTGCACATACTTGATGTATAAATTGCATACATTTTGGTTGAACGATCTCTTTGCAACCAGAGTACTTAGGAATACAGTAACTATTATATGTGAATTTGTAGAACCCTTTTAGGAAAGAATTTCCATATGTCCTGGATTATTCCAAGTATAGTATATTTTGATCAATATTTGCCAGCAAGGGAGCAACTCTTGCCATTTTTTGCATGGTGACTACTGAAATTCATGCAGATAAAATTACTCCTTTTAGCACAGAAAATTATGCATGTAAGATATAAAATTTGTCAGATTGAGCTAGGAAATGTGCCTTCAGCAAACACCATTATAAAGATGGATTTATTTATTTACTTACTTAAAAGAGCAATAGGGAGGCAGTGGGGAGAAATCTTCTAATTGCTGGTTCACTCCCCAAATGGCTGCAACACACAGAGCTGGGCCAAGCTGAAACCAGAAGCCAGCCATCTGTGCCTTCCACATGTATGGTCCTAACCACTTGGGCATCTTCCACTGATTTCCAGGCTCATTAGTGGAAACCTGGACCAGAAATGGAGCATAAGATACTCAAACCAATAGTAAGCTAGGGGATGCTGGCATCAACGACGACGGCTTAACCCACTGTGCCACAGTGCCACGCCCTGGGTAACACCATCTTTGCAGATTACCTGTTGATGTGAATTGATTTTAATCTGTACCAGACATTTATAATAGTTTCATTAATCAGTAGATTTTTTTTCTCAAAAAAAGATTCCAGTACGTTCGAACTGTATTATGTGTAGACTTGTTCTTGAGTTCAGAAGAATTGAAATACTAAAAGCAAATCTTAGACCCAAGAACATTCCATGTTGTCTTTCTGGCTAGTGTGGTGTTTTGGAGACTTGGGAGTTCAGGGCAAGCTGGTACGAGGAATCTAGAGACACAGGCACTCTGACTCCGACCATTCACAGATGATACCCGGCCCTCATATTGCTTTCTATTTTGTAGCATTTCTGTCTCTTGGTATGAATTAAAACAGCTTCCTTAGATATGTGTTTTCATGGTAGAGCAGAAAATCATTAAGGTTGTGTTCTTTCAATTAATGTGTATACTTTGTCTCAGAAATTCTGATGAAATTGCAAAAGCCAGACATTTAAGTTTAGGGAGGAACTTTTCAAGAGGCTAAATGCTGCATTGATTTCTATAGATCCAAGTTTAACAGCTCAGTAGGAGCTTTTAGCAGGATTTTGCAAATCCTAGAAACTTACTAAGTTTGGTGCCCCATAGAGGAAGTTACAGATTGTTCAGGTCTCAACTTGTGGAACATAGACTTCACCTACCTTACAATGCACCATTTAAAATGTACAGTTCAGTGGATTTCAGAATTGTTGACAAGGTTGTACAGCCACTTCCAATCTTTATTTTCAGAACCTTTTTATCACCCCTAAAAGAAACCCTATATGTATCAACAGTGATCCCCTGCATCCCTCCCCCAGACCCTAACCACTAATCTGCTTCCTGTCTCTATGAATTTGCCTATTCTGCCATTCATATAAATGAAATCATATAATGTATAGCTTCCACATCTGGCTTCTTTGAATTGGCAAAATGTTTTGAAGTTCAACCATGCTGTAGCATGAATCAACACTTATTCCCTTTTTAGGGCAGAATAATATTCCATTGTATGGATAGACCATATTTTGTTGGTCCATTCATCAGTTGATGGACATTTGGGTCTCTTCTACTTTTTGCCCATTGTGACAGATGCTGTTGTGAACACTTGTGCACAAGTTCTTGTGTGAACATAATGTCTTTAATTATCTTGGGTACATACCTGGGAGTACAATTGCTGGATTTTATGGTTTGTGTTTAACATTTTCAGACCTGCCAAATTGTTTCTCAAGGTAGCTACGCCTTTTCACATTCCCACAAACAATGTGTGAGGCTTCTAGTTTGTGCACACCCCCATCATCACTGTCTGTTGCCTGTCTGATTATGCCCCTCCTAGAGAGTGTGTAGTGACAATCTCAGTTTTAATTTGCATTTCCCTAATGACTCAAGATAGAGAACATCTTTATTTTTTGACAGGCAGAGTGGACAGTGAGAGAGAGAGACAGAGAGAAAGGTCTTCCTTTGCTGTTGGTTCACCCTCCAATGGCCACCGCGACCGGCGCGCTGCGGCTAGTGCACCGCGTTCATCTGATGGCAGGAGCCAGGTGCCAGGTGCTTTTCCTGGTCTCCCATGGGTGCAGGGCCCAAGCACCTGGGCCATCCTCCACTGCACTCCCGGGCCACAGCAGAGGGCTGGCCTGGAAGAGGAGCAACCGGGACAGAATCCAGTGCCCCAACCGGGACTAGAACCCGGTGTGCCGGCACCGCAAGGCGGAGGATTAGCCTGTTGAGCCACGGTGCTGGCCCGGGAACATCTTTTCATGTACTCATTGGCCATTAGTATATTTCTTTGTGAAAATTATTCAAATCCTTTGCTCGTATGTTCTTTAAGAACCTGTTATGGCATCAGGTCCTGGCTGTTCTGCAGTCTCAGAGCCAGCCTGTCACCCTGTCCTGTTCCCTTGCTATCACTCTGGGAGAACTGCTCTGTCCAGTTGCCGAAGCACGAGATCTCAGAATCATCTCTTCTTGCCCCTCAGTGTGTCTAATCCATTAAAATGTCTCATAGATTCCCCCTCCTTGGCATCTCTCAAGTGTGTCTTTTTACTTCACCTCTGCTGTCATCATCTTGCTTCGGGCTCTTGTGAAAAGCTGCACTGACACCTCCTGGTTCCCAGTGCCCACAGCCTCCTCGCCCTTCTCTGTTGCCTGAAGCAGAACCCGATTGCTGGAAGCGCTTCCAGGCTAGACTCCCCTGAAGGTCGCTTCAAGCCCTGGCTCCGTCCCTTTTTCATAGTCCAGCATTTCTTCAGAACTGAGGCCGAGATGATTGCTCTGGCTGTCCTCCCTGCCCTGAGCAGCGCTATCGTGTGTTTGCTCTCGCTTCCCTCTGCGCCGTCGATCCCTGCTGCTATAGCTGGCGTGGTGTTTATCTCTCACACAATAGAGCCATTGAAGGCTGGTGTGTACGCAAGTACATGCACGCTCCGCTCTCTTGCTCTGTTTTTCTGTCTTTTGAGAGGTTCTGCGGTAGAATAACTTGTTCAGTATTTATTCAGCACATATGTATTGAGCACGTGCAATGTGCCAGGCCTCTGTTGGGTATTTGGGCATCTGCTCGTGGAGGCTTGGGAAGGCCCCCTTCTCTGAGGCAGTGTGAGAAGGAGCAGGGGTTAGTTGACAGAAGAGTTGCTGGAAAGAGTAGGTAAGGTACACAATACAATACAACTCGAAGGCCTCGACATAAAACAAATTGGAGTATGTTGGAAGCAAAAGAGGGACCAGGCAGGTGAAGGGGACAAGAGTCGGCTCATATGGGATTTTAGGCCAGGTTAAGGAAATGTAGACACTTTTAAGTTGACTTTTTAAAATCATATTGGAAAGCAGAGAGAGAAAGAGATCTCAGTCAATCTTGTACCTGCTGGTTTACTCCCCAAATGCCTGTAATAGCCAGCGATGGTCCATTCTGAAACCAGGAGCCTGAAACTCTATCTAGGTCTCCCACCTAGGTAGCTGGGGATTTAAGTACTCGACCATCATCTGCTGCCTTCCCAGGATGCACTGGTAGATACCTGGATCAGAAACAGAGAAGTCAGGACTCGAACCAGATACTCTGATGTGGGATGCATTGTCCCAAGCAGTAATTTAACTGCTGCACCTTATGCCTACCACAAGGACGTTTAGATTTTGTCCCCAGAACACTGAGAAGGCACTTAAAGTGTCAGGGTGCTGTTGTGTTCCTCCTGGTCTCTGTTAGGATAGTGTCAGAATTCTATGATGGGCTGCTGGTTTGGAGAACAGCAGCGATGGACACAGAGGAATCGCTAAGAACGCAACAGAGACCCTGTGGTCTGCTGGTTAAGACATGGATTCTGGAGTCACAGTGTCTACATCCAAATCCTGCCTCTGTGCTCTGTGACCTTAGGCAACTTTCTCAGCCTGTCTCCGCCTTAATTTGCACATCCATGAAATGGGCTCCTTGCGTGCCTCTTTGAATTCTGAGAATTGAAGTGGCTAATGTATGTAAAGAGTTCACAGTAAATCCTGACACAAATGAAGTGTGAGGCTTGATTGAGAGGCTGAAACAGCAGGTTAAGCCACTGGCTGTGATGCTAGCATCCATATGAGTGTAGGTTCGAGTCCTGGCTGCTCCACTTGTGATCCAGCTGCCTGCTGGAGCACGTGGGAAAGTGGCAGAAGATGACCCAAGTGCTTGGGCCTCTGCTACGTGGCGTTCCTGACCCCTGGCCTGGGGTCAGCCATTGCAGCCATTTGCGGAGTGAACCAGCAGATGGAAAATCTTTCTCTTTTTCATCTCTCAATAATTCTGCCTTTCAAATAAACAAAACATCTTTAATAGATGCTTATGTATATATTACTGACATAGCTGAACATAAATTTTTGTCAAAGAATGATTTTAGCAACTTACTAAAACAGTGTTTGCAATACACACATACACAATGAAATGAAAATACTGTGACAATAAAGCTATAGGAAAAGCTGTAGGAGACGATTGCTTTCATGTCCCTGCTCCTGATGCTCTTGTTAATATCTAAAGTCACTCAGTGTGGCGTTGAGTCCGTGTGTGACGTAGTGTCCTGCAGCTCAGGGACCACTGGTCGCATCGTCGTCTGTGCAGCCATGAAGCCTGTGCATGCATTGGTGCAGGACAGTTACTGGGAGAGGCTCACAGCTGGCTCTCGTCTAGACCCCGTTGTTTGCAGCTCTTAGGCCGCATGCAGGTTTTACAGGCTGAGAAATCCCAGTTGCCCCACGTGAGGAACTGGGTGTCCTCTGGAACTCGCTGGACTTGGAGGGCACTTCCCTATTGTGAGCACTCACACATGAGGAAGTGGCCTCTATGGTTGTTTTCCATCCTCTCTGGAGCAATTCTTTGCCCTGTTTGTACTTCCTGTTGATCAGGTGATCCATTCTCTCCTGGGCTACTTGTACAGTATGTGGTCACATTCTTGCTGGAAATGTAAATAATAATTAAAAGTAAAACTTGCAATGCAAGCCCAGTGCCTGCTGGGTGTAGTTGTTCAGAAACATTAAGTGATGGACAGTAGTCAATAGGGTGAGGCTGAATGGAAGCCTAGCTAGGCTTCCCCTTCCCTGACAGAGCAGTGAGTCACTGAGGCAGGGGGAGCTCCACTGATGGTCCCGGCAGGCATTGGCTCAGGACCCACACAGTCTTCAACTTCAGATGTTCGTGGACTCTCAAAGGATCTAGCGTGAATCTTTAGTTTTTAGATTCTGTTAAGAGGAACACATATTGAGCAATGAAGACTCATTTTCATATACCTAACTTTTTTAAAAAATTTTTAAATTTTTTTTGACAGGCAGAGTGGACAGTGAGAGAGAGAGACAGAGAGAAAGGTCTTCCTTTGCCGTTGGTTCACCCTCCAATGGCCGCCGCGCTGCAGCCGGCGCACCGCGCTGATCCGATGGCAGGAGCCAGGTGCTTCTCCTGGTCTCCCATGGGGTGCAGGGCCCAAGCACTTGGGCCATCCTCCACTGCACTCCCGGGCCACAGCAGAGAGCTGGCCTGGAAGAGGGGCAACCGGGACAGAATCCGGCGCCCCGACTGGGACTAGAACCCGGTGTGCTGGCGCCGCAAGGCGGAGGATTAGCCTAGTGAGCCATGGCGCCGGCCACATATACCTAAGTTTTAAGAATTCTGGTTGGCCTTGGGCTGTTCATGATGTTAAGAGAATTGCTTTCAAGCCTTGGTAGGGCCCTGCAGGTTGACGTCAAGCCGAGGCCTGGAGTCACAGTGTATGTGGCAGCACTTTGGTAACCTGTGCTGTCCTTGACCTCGGAGTCCCACAGTTGTATGTAGAAAGGAACTGAGAACATAATGGCAAAACGAAAACAGAACCAACCCCTGGAACCTCCTGAAACATAATATGGGCGTCTACACCGGCCGCTGTCATGCCCTGGCAAAAGTGCTGCCTTGCGCCTCTGAAACTGCACTCTGGGAATCATAAGCAAATTCCAAGAGAATTTTTTTTTTCCTTTGCTGGGTAAATGTACTTGGAAGACCTTTCTGGAAGAGGAGGCTGGTTGAGAATAATTGTATCAGCTATGCCGATGTCATATGTTTTGTTTCCCTGGAGTTATATTTAGCACTAATATGGGTCTGTAGGAGGAGGCAGGAAGGTAAACTCGGGAGGAAAGTAGTTAAGAGGGCAAAACAATCAAACAGGAGAGTTTAAAAATAAAAAGTCTGCAGGGCCATTGGTGGAGTGTAAAGTGGAATTTTCACCACTCCTAATGTGTAGCAAATGGCTGGTTATCTGAAGTGAGTAGCACAAAGATAAAGGCAGTTGGAGCTATGACTTAGCATTATATTATCATAACAGTTTGAAAGTCTGAATCAAATTTCATGCTCCAGGCTGGCACCACAGCTCACTAGGCTAATCCTCTACCTGCGGCGCTGGCACACCGGGTTCTAGTCCAGATCAGGGCGCCGGATTCTGTCCCAGTTGCTCCTCTTCCAGTCCTGCTCTCTGCTGTGGCCCTGGAATGCAGTGGAAGATGGTCCAAGTGCTTGGGTCCTGCACCTGCATGGGAGACCAGGAGGAAGCACCTGGCTCCTAGCTTCAGATCAGTGCAGCGTAGCGGCCATTTGGGGGGTGAACCAATGGAAAAAGGAAGACCTTTCTCTCTGTCTCTCTCTCCCACTGTCTAACTCTGCCTGTCAAAAAAAAAAAAAAAAACAAAAAAACACAACAAATTTTATGCTCCAAATCCAAAGCCTACACAAAACCTGCCTAATCAGGAGGCAGGTTACCAATTACCATGCTATGTTTTTTTTTCTTTTAAATATTTTATTTATTTGAGAGGTAGAGTTACAGACAAAGGGAGAGACAGAGAGAAAGGTCTTCGATCTGCTGGTTCACTCCCCAAATGGCTGCAATGGCAAGAGTTGGGACGATTTGAAGCCAGAAGTCAGGAGTTTCCCCTGGGACTTCCACACAGGTGCAAGGGCCCAAGTGCTTGGGCCATCTTCTGCTTTCCCAGGCCATGGCAGAGAGCTGGATTGGAAGAGGAGCAGATGGGACTCGAACCAGTGCCCATATGGGGTGCTGGCACTGTAGGCAGAGGATTAACTTGTTGTGGCACAACACTATCCCCCATGCTATATCTTAAGATCTGTGAGCGTTCAATGATCTACTTGACTTTTTGGTGCATTTTTCTGTATTGTGTATGAGTGACAGGAGCAGGAGGTATTTCTTAAACATTTGTAGTGGCCACGGTGAAACCTCGAGGCAGGAGGGCAAAGTGTGAGAGAGAGAGAGCAGGACAGAAAAATACTGAGTAAGACTGACCTCCAAGGAGATGGCCCCTCGGGTGAGTTACAGACTCAACACTAAGGTACAGAACAAGGGGGAAAAGCTGTGCTAGTTAACTATTACTGGTCAACAAATCACACTCCTGGTGATGGGGAAACATTTATCATGTGGCTCAGAAATCCAGGAGCAGCTGCTCTGGGTGGTTCTATGAAACATTAAGGAAGAAGATAGAAGACACATGAAAAAATGGAAAAGTCAATGATGGGATAATATCATCAACATGTCCACACTACCCAAAGCAGCTTACAGATTCAGTGTAATCCCAGTCAAAATACCAGGGACCTTCTTTTCAGATCTAGGGGGAAAAAAGACCCTGAAATTCATATGGAAATACAAGAGACCCCAATAGTTAAAGTAATCTTAAACAATAAAAGCAAAGCTGGAGACATACTACAAGGTAGTTAGAATCAAAACAGCCTGGTACTGGCACAAAAATAGACATGTGGACCAATTGAACAGATTAGAAACCCCAGAAATTAATCCACATATCTACAACCAACTAATCTTTGATGAACTAGCTAAAATCACTCCCTGGAGAAATGACAGTTTCATCAAAAAATGGTACTGGGGAAATTAGATTTCTGCATGCAGAAGTATGAAACAAGTCCCCTACCTTACACCCTATACAAAAATCAACTCAAAATGAATCAAGGATCTAAACCTAATCATTAAATTGCTGAAGGAAAATACAGGAGAAAAACTAACTGTAAGACATTGGCATAGGCATGCACTTCTTGGATGAGACCCCCAAAACACAGAAAATAAAAGTAAAAATAGACAAATATGATTACATCAAGTTAAGAAGCTTCTGCCTAACAAAAGAAGCATTCAAAGTGAAGAGGTTACTAACAGTGGGGGAAATATTTGCAAACTGTGCATATGATAGAGGATTAATATCCAGAATATAGAAGGAGCTGAAAAATTCAACAAAATAAACCATCCAGTTAAGAAATGGACTAAGGATATGAACAGGCATTTTTTGAAGGATGAAATACAAATGACCAATAGACACATGAAAAGATGCTCAGGAATACTAACCATCAGGGAAATGCAAATCAAAATCACAGTGATGTTTCACCTCACCCCAGTTAGAATGACTGTCACCCAAAAATCCAAAAATTATAATTGCTGGTGAGGACATGCAGAAAAAGGTACCCTAATACACTGTGGAACTGTAAACTAGTGCAGCCATAATGGAAGGCAGTATGGAGATTCCTCAGAAATCTGAAAATAGATCCACAATATGACCCAGCTATCCCACTCCAAAGGATAGAAGTTCATCCAAAGGAAATGAAATCAGCATATTAAAGAGTTATATGTACATCTATGTTTATTGTAGCTCAATGCACAATAGCTAAGATATGGAATCAACCCAGATGTCCATCACCTAATGACTAGACAAATAAAATACTGTATACACACACACACACACACACACACGCACACTGGAATACTATTAAGTCATATAAAGAATGAAATTTTGTCTTTTATAACAAAATTGATTCAACTGGAGACCATTATGCTTAGTGATATAAGCCAGTTCCAAAGATAAATATATGTTTTATTTGACTGTGGTAGCAAATATACAGACTACAAAAAATGAATCAGTGAAATTGACATCTTCAAATTTGATTATTATTTATAGCCCTTGTCTGTAATTCTGAGGATCAGTGGTCTTTCCACTTGTTGAATTCTTTATTTAGTGAAGGATTAAGCTTGTGATGATAAAATAAATTATAGGGTTTTCTCATTGCTCTCTAGTAATGTGATGGTATCATGTCATAGATTCAGGTCTCTGGTCCATTTTGAGTGGATTTTTGTATAAGGTGTGAGGTAGGGGTCTTGTTTCATGCTTCTGCATGAGGAGATCCAATTTTCCCAGCACCATTTGTTAAAAAACTGCCTTGGCTCCAGGGGTTGATTTTTGCTCCTTTGTCAAAGATAAATTGGTTGTAGCTGTGTGGCTTGATTTCTGGAGTTTCTATTCTGTTCCATTTGTCTACACATCTGTTTTCGTACCAGTACCAGGCTATTTTGATTATAACTGCATTGTAGTATATCTTAAGGTCTGGTATTGTGATGCCAGCTTTGTTTTTATTGTTGAAGATTGCTTTAGCTATTCAGGGTCTGGTGTGTTTCCATATGAATTTTAGCATCATTTTTTTCTATTCTGAGAAGAATGTTGGTATTTTGATTGAGGTTGCATTGAATCTATAAGTTGTTTTTGGTAACATGGACATTTTGAAGATGTTGATTCTTCCAATCCATGAACATGGAAGATTTTTCCACTTTTTTATGTTTTCTTCGATTTCTTTAAGTTTTGTAATTTTCATTGTAGAGATCTTTGATGTCCTTGGTTAAGTTTATACCAAGTATATAAATTTTTTCAGAGCAATTGTGAATGGGATTGATTTTAGAAGGTCTCTCTCAGCTATGACACTGTCAGGCTACACAAGGGCTGTTAATTTTTATGTGTCAATTATACTACTTTACTTTTTTGTTTGTCGATTTGGCTACTTCACCAAACTCTTATGTGTCCCAGTAGTCTCTTTGTGGATCTTTTGGGTTCACTATCTATAGAATCATGTCATTGGCAAATAGGGTAGTTAGACTTCTTCCTTCCCCTTTTGTATCCCTTTGATTTCCTTTTCTTGCCTGATGGCTCTGGTTAAAACTCCCAGCCCTATATTAAATAGCAATGGTGAGAGTGGGAATCCTTGTCTGGTTCCAGATCTTCATGTGCATGAAGTTGTATTCCTTAAACAAAATTTAAAAAAAGATAAATTGAAAATATGTTATCATGGGGTCAGCATTGTGGCGTAGTGAGTAAAGTTGTTCCCCTCGATGCTGACATCCCATATGGGTGCGGATTTGAGTCCCAGCTGTTCCACTTCTGATTCAGCTCCCTGATAATGCACCGGGCAAAACAGTGGAAAATGACCCAAGTATTTGGGCCTTTGCCACCCACATGGGAGACCGGGAAGAAGCTCCTGGCTCCTGGCTCCTGGCTTTGGCCTGGCCATCCCTGGCAGTAATGACCATTTGGGGAGTGAACCAGAGGCTAGAAGATCTCTCTCTCTACCTATCTATCTCTTCTCTGTCTGTAGCTTTGCCTTTCAAATAAATAAATCGTAAAAAACAACAACAAAAAAGAAAGTATGTTATATAAATCATAAGGAAGGAAGAAGGAGGGGAGGGAAGTATCATTATGCTCTTACATCTGCATCTATGAAATACGTGAAATCTGTCCCCTTTTATGAATTAATTCTTAAAAATGAAGTTGCTGTCCAGTTGTGACCTGGGCCATGAGCTTCAGAAGAGTGAATGGGGGCTGGTGGATCCTGTCTCAAATGGCTTGCTCACATGGCTGTCACAGGAGTGCTGGCTGTTGGCAAGAAAACTCAGTCTTGGCCAGTGTCCTCGTGTCTGAAAGCTGACTTCTCCATAGCAGGTGATCTGTAAGAAAGACCAGATACGGCCAGCACCATGGCTCACTTGGCTAATCCTCCACCTGTGGCACCAGCACCTGAGTTCTAGTCCCAGTTGGGGCATCGGATTCTGTCCCGGTTGCCCCTCTTCCAGGCCAGCTCTCTGCTGTGGCCCGGGAAGGCAGTGGAGGATAGCCCAAGTGCTTGGGCCCTGCAACTGCATTGGAGACCATGAGGAAGCACCTGGCTCCTGGCTTCGGATCAGTGCAGCACAGGCCGTAGCGGCCACTTGGGGGATGAACCAATGGAAGGAAGACCTTTCTCTCTCTAACTTTGCCTGTCCAAAAAAAAAAAAAAAAAAAAAAAAACGACCAAATAAGGCCTTGGCCTCATGTCTTTTATTATCTATAAGCAGATGTTATGGACAAATTAAAGTGTAAAAATGCATTTTTTCTTTTTTTAAAGATTTATTTTATTTATTTGAAAGAGTTACATAGAGAGGTAGAGTCAGAGAGAGGTCTTACATCTGCTGGTTTACTCCCCAAATGACTGCCACAGCCAGAGCTGAGCTGATTGGAAACCAGGAGCCGGGAGCTTCTTCCAGGTCTCCCATGTTGGTGCAGGGACCCAAGGACTTGGGCCATCTTCTACTGCTTTCCCAGGCCATAGCAGAGAGCTGGATCAGAAAAGGAGCAGCTGGGACTCGAACCAGTGCCCATAAGGGATGCTGGTGCTTTAGGCCAGGGCTTTAACCTGCTGTGCCACAGCACCAGACCCTAAAAATGCATTTTCTATGTACTTTTTAAGAAAAAGATATGTTTAAAAGGAAGAGGTAGAGGAGAGAGAGAGAGAGAGAGAGAGAGAGACAGAGACATCTCTTGGTTCTCTCCCCAAATGGCCCCAAAGACTGGAGCTGGGCCAAGCTGGAACCAGGAGCCAGGAGCTTCTGGATCTCCTAAATGGGTGCAGGGCCCCAGGAGCTGGGTCAGAAGCAGAGCAGCCAGGACTTGAACTGGTGACCAAATGGGATGCCAGCACTGCAGGCAACAGCTTAACTTGCTGCACCACAGCACCGGCCCCCTCTATGTACTTTTTGAAGAGTCCTTGTATTTATGCTGTGTTACTAGCTCATGTTCTGTGCATGAGAAACAAGTCATTGAGTCTTCCCCACTTTCAGAAGGAGGGAATGAGGTTCCACTTTTTGGAGGAGTGGCTGTTGAGGAATTTGTGGGCCAATTTTAAAACCGCCAGCTGTGCTAAGTGGATAGCAGGAGTCAGCAAAGTCAGCGGAGTGCTGGAGGGCCTGGGCAGCTTGCTTGTGCCCCAGTGCAACAGGAAGATACCAGAAGCACAGGGACGGGGCCCCTGCTGAGATCGAACACACAGGAGCAGAAAGTCAAGCTTCCCTGTCCACCAACTCACAGTCTGATGGTGGCCCCATCCCTGTATTGGACATGGAACCTGATGGCTTAGAAAACAACATGTGGAGTTTCACAGTGGCATCGGCTTCTATAAACATTCTGAGAAAATCTTTGCTGCTGAGTTGGACGCTGAGGAGATTTATAACATAAACTAGGACCAGTTGTCTCTGGACTGTATCATCCAAGCCTTTATCCACTCATCATTTAAATGGTTACGGTGGGTCAAGGACAATTTGGGTGTGCAGCCAGGCTTTGCGGGGAGCTTGGAAAATGTACTTGTCAATGTCTAAGTGGAGCCATAATCTCAAGGAAGAGAAGAAATGACAAAGGGCCAGCAGCAGCGCCCCAGGTGGCTGCAGTGGGAACTCAAATGAAGGGGAACTTCCTGGGGAAGGTTGGGAGCAGGAAGCTTATGCAGACACTGAACCCTAAAGGGCACGTGGGATTTGACCAGAGGACGGGAGGGCACGGTAGACGGTGATGGGGTGGAGGGAAGTAGCTGCGTGAATGCGAGCGTCTCTAGGTGGCAGTTTGTCGGGTGGCTGGGGACCTGCACCTTGAGCAGCATGGGTCTGTTACTTTGCTTTTAAGATTTGATTTCTTTATTTAAAAGTCAGAGTCATAGGGAGGGAAAGAGAGATCTTCCATCCACTGGTTCACTCCTCAAATGGCCAGACTGAACCCATCCACGTCTCCCACATGGATGGCAGGGTCCCAAGTGCATCAGCAGGGAACTGGATCAGAAGCGGAACAGCTGGGACTTGAACCACCGCTCTGAGGAGGGATGAAGTGGCTGGAAGCAGTGGTTTAACCTGCTGCTGCACAGGGCAGGCCCAGAGCAGTTCTAGGGAGCTGAGTCGACTGGGAGAGGTCCTTTTGAAGAGCTGGGATAAGATGGTCGTGCCAAACTGAAACACTCCTCAGGGGGAGCCTCTGTGGAGTCCTAGTGACAGATGCAGTCCCCAGGCTTCATTGGAGAAAATGAGCAAAAGGAAAACCCATCATCTACAAGATCTGGCCAGCCAGTGTTCTTCCCCTCTCCCAAAGAGCACTCACTGAATGCCAGCGAGGAGTGGGCATTGTTCTGAAAAATGAGTTCTCTGTTGCCAAATACTTTGTGTTATTGGCAGTTTGTCATTGCCCATTGTGAGTGCTCAGATTATCATCTTAAAGCTTAGCTTTCATATAAAAAAAAGGTTCTGAAATAGTCTATTGAGGCTTTTTAGACTTAGAAGTTATTTTCAAAGGCCATGAAGGAGAAACAGTTTACTCAGATGTGTCTTTTCTTGCAAGCTTAACTTGCACACGCCACACATTCAAAGCACTTTTCTCAGAAAAATACAGAATTATTTTACCTATATTTCACCAACATGCATCAGTCTGTGCCACTATTATGTGATAATTCTGTGGTTCAGAAGGGTTGATTGGTTTTGAGTCATTGTTTCTCAGTAGGAAAAAAGGGTTATTAAGGGATAAAGAGAAGTTTAGATTCACAATATTACTTTGCCTACATAAATTTCAACCTGAAAAAAAGTTATATAAAATTCTATTTTGTTATTTCAAAATAAAAATGTTTGTTCCAAACTGATAAGAACAATGTAAAATATCGTGAAGCAAGTCCTAAACAACATATATGACCAGAAAATCAGCAAGTATTTGCAGCATAGTTCGCAAATCCCCTTGGTGTGAAAAGGTCAGGTGAGTGTGAGCCACTCTAGGTTTGTATTATCTTGCTTCTTAAATATGCCTGTTCTTGATTTTATTTCGAAACAGTATGGTCCTTGTCTCACAAATCATGTACCATGTTTCACTAGTAATGCCATATCCAACTTTCTTATTGGAAGCTTGCCCTGTAGAAGTGCCTTTTATCATCTCTAGTTCAGGATTTTCCAGCCTTGGCACCGTTGATGTTCCAGGCCATCATTGTGATGAGTGAGGAGATGCCCTGTTTAAACAATCCATGATTTCTACCCACCTCAAAATGCAAAGGAGTTTCAAAGTCAATGCCTATATTGCTGATTACATGTGTTCTATGTCAGTAGCACCCTCATTGACCAGGATGGTTGTAGCAGTGTAGTAAATGTCTATTGCCATGAGACACTACTCAAAATTGAGTGTTGGTGCTGGCTGATCAATGTGGAAAGTAAGATGACATTGATACATATGATTGGAGCCAGAAAAGACACTTGTGTTCCATGTGTAGGTGTATTATTTTATCCATTTTTATCAGTAACCTCAATCGTGGAAAAAGCTTTGGGAATTAAACTTGGATGCCTGAATTCTGCTGATGAGTGGGTCAGTAGTCTTTGTCATCTTCTGGGACTCTGTTTCCTGTCTCTAAATAATAGAATAACCCTGAATTCTTTTCCGGCTCTCAAATCAAACCTGTTTTTTCCTTCAGATCTTAATTCTCAGTTTTCATTCATGGATTAAAGTAACAATTCTGTAGGCGTGATTAACTCTTACTTAACAAACAGTTCTTAAAATTTCAGTTAGTTTTATAGAGAATGACAATATCATTTCCACAGGATGGAATTTAATGTGCCTAAATGATGCTGTCCGGAAGGAGAGCACTGGAAGTGATCAGTCTGGATGAGCGCTGATGATCACATCTTGGTGGCTATAGAGAGACATGGAGGTGAAGGAACCAGAGGCGTCTTGTCTCTCTGCTTCTGGATCCCACGTGATCACATCTCTACCATGCTTAGATCTCATCAGACTAATTGGGCCACCCGATCTTTTTTTAAAGATTTATTTATGTAGTTGAAAGGCAAAGTTTTAGAGAGAGGAGATCCAGATCTTCCACCCTCTGGTTGACTCCCTAAAGGGCTACTAGAGCTGAGGCTGGTCCGGGCCATCAGCCCAGGATCCATCTGGGTTCTCCACATGGGTTGTGGGGGCCAAGCACTCAGGCCATCTTCTGCTGCCCTCCCACACCTGAGCAAGGAGCTGACTCAGAAGCAGAGCAGCCAGGACTCCAACGAGCAGCTTAACCCACTGCATCACACCAGCCCTGGCCGCCTGATCTTGGGCTGTGAACCTCCAAAAGTGTAAGCCAAAATCAACCTTCCTTCCTTTCTAAGAAGCTTCTCCCAGGTATTTTAGTTAAAGTAATGAAAATCTACGCACTTTCTTTTGGAGACTTTTAGTGTAACAGATATATTTCCTTATGAATGAAGGTGAATCAGCTTAGCATTTGCCTCTCAGAACTGGAGTGCATGCAGCCAGCAACTTAGCTGTGGAGTGTGAACCCTCTTTGCATTTTGAATGAGCATCTCTAGGAAGAGTTGAGTTATAAAGTCTGCATATGGGAATAATGGTGCATGGTTAAAGCTGTAATTATTTAAACAGCTCTGTAGTTGGAATCTATGTGGTATAATGGAATTCCACTGAATCTGAAGCTTTGAGTAGTTCTATCGCGGAAAGGAAAAATTCACTAAAAAACTATTGAATTTTCAGTAAAATACTTTAAAAAGATTGAAATGTGTGTTAAACAATAACATAAGCCAGCATCTTACTGTATCTCTCTCTGTCACATATGAATGTTTGAAATACCTGATTAATGGATCTTCCTAGCCTACTTTAACCATTCTGAGTCATACATCGTCAAGTTAAAATCCCAAAGTGGCTGGCTTTGTTTACTACTTCTAGGTTTGTTTCATCAGGGAGAGTTATTCTCTGTACAGATTCATAAAAGGAGGGTCCTCTAATCTCATGAGGTTTTTCACCTTTCTTTCGTTTCAAGCCCTTTCATAGAAATTGCATGGTTAAAGGCATGAGTGATGTTACCAGAAGCAAAGTCCATGAAAGGAGCACGAGGATCCTGCAGCATTCATCTGACTGAAAGGCTTGAAGACTTGGGTAGAGGGTTCCGACGTGTGCAGCTCAGTTTGCTACTCTCAGATATTAAAGTTTATTTCGATCAGAGTCTACTATGTTGTCAGATGCCCCTCTAGCTGTGCTCCTTTTGGGGTGGGGTAACCTTTCTCCAAGGTCTTGTCATCCAGCTAATAACTCTCGCTGTTGTTTTCTGACCACAAGTGCCCTCACCTCCCCTGGGGCCAGCGTGCATAGCCAGCAGCCTGCTTGCATCCTGACCCCTGGCTTCTTCATCTACTTGCTTTCCAACGGACTGCATGCAAGGGTTCATGTGCTGATTTCAGCAGCTGCTTTCTCAGCCCTTCATGATCTCTGCTCTGTGCCTGGCTTTCCCGATTGAAAAAGGCTGGGGCGGAGTTTCTCTGCCGTCTGGTGGACTGTATCTCAGAAGCACTGGAAACGTTACTGACCTGTGGACCAGATTTCCACATGAGTATTTTGTTTGGCCCACACAGTATTTTCAAAATCTAGAAATTTCCGTAATATAGGTTCTTGGCTTCTCTTGAAATGCTGGGGGACTTGGCAACACTGGGCCATATTCCCATCATCAGCTGGAGCCAAGAACAGACTGCGCCCTCTAGAAGGGGCACATGCTCTCAAGTTGGCTGCAGGCACCTCATGCCCTGGATACAACATTCTGGCCCAGGAAGCATTTGGGTCTGTGCCTTGCACAAAGAGGATGACACCTACTTGTTCCTTCCAGGAAGTCTTAGCAGTGAGACTTCATTTTTTCACTTACCTCTCTCCCTACAGCCATATGGTTTCTCTTCTGGAATGCAAAGATCTGCCAGTCTAAGTGAAATAGAAAGTGGGATGTGTGTTTGAATATACCAAGTGCACAGTGCAGGAGAAAGGAAAAATGACTTGGAAAAACAGTCATGACAAAGTCAATACAGCAAAAAATAATTTAACAAATAGAGAAAGGGAAAGCTACAAATGACAGCGGTAGCTAATCAACTGTTGTCAACTCCATGTCTAAAGGTTTTGTAGTTTAAATGAAGCTGTTACATGATCTGGTTGCAGTTTCCATCACTTGACACTTGCAATTTGCTAGAATGTTTCATTTGGGTGCTTCTGGGAGGCTAGCTGGCATCCACAGAGAGACTGCTCTGTGCCAGACATTTTGCAGAAGTTCTGTCTAATCTTCATAAAAGCCTGGAATGAAAGTGGGTATAGTAAATCCCAGCTCATGAAGGAGAGATGGAGTCCATCAATTACTTTGCCCAGGCTGATTTGATTTTTAATTGATACTGTTCTCAGTAAACCTCCCTGCCTGTCTCAGTCAATTCCAATGTCATCTTTTTCATACTGTGTTTTGATTAAGTAGACCTGAGATTCAGTTTTCTTACCTGGAGGTATAATGGCCATTCTTCCTGTCTTGCAGGGTTATTGGGGTTGGGATGTGAATGATGATGATATACTCAGGTGTATTATGTCAATGATAAAACACCAGATAACTACAAGAGGGTGTCCTTCCATTTCCCCAATCTGTTTAGTCCAGGTTAAGCCATGTTCATCCAATAGCGCCATCATTTGTGTGGCCGGGAAACTTAATAGAGACGATTCAGACTGCTGTAATCGGAGCAGAGGATACTGGAATAGGAGCCTTTACAAGGCAAAGGCTATGGTCTTGTTGTAGTCTTGGTTGAGGAGGCTCCCGAGGCCTGCTGAATCTTCCAGCATGGAGTTAGAGGGACAGCATCAGACATGGATTCAGCACTCCATCCTCAGAATCTTCCATCCCCATGTGACCTTGGACAGCTTGGGTGATTTTCCATAGTTTGGTTTCCTCATCTGAAAGATGAGACGGTTTATGCAAATCTTCTCCAAGGTCCTAGTTCTGACTTTGCACAGTCAGCAGTTTAAGTGACATTGAGCTGTGTGCCTGTTTTGTTTGTTTCTTGACTTTTTTGGAATGAATATTTATCAAAGTCCTTAGCTTGTCAGGAATACTTTGAAAGGATTCGATGGTTGGTTCTTCTCAGCACACTCTCTCACCTCCCCAGGAGATGAGCACAAACCTGTGCAGCCTTGGTCTTTCATCCTCTTAGGCTTACCCAGTTCCCGGTAGGCATGTGCTTTATTGCCTTTAATTCTGTGCTTCTGACTTGGGTGTCATGTAAGAAGTAACAGACACCAAGGAAATCTAAGCCAGAAGGCCCCCACAACAACAATGGAGGTCCCCCTTCTCCACGGTTCCCAGGTAGGGAAGGGCTTTGTCCCTTGGGATTGGAAAAGCCTGGTGCTAAGGTTGAGTGTTAGATGATAACTTTGTTTCTCCTCATTCAGATGATCTGCTTCCTAATTTAAGATTTTTGAATGCAAAACATTGCAGGCTTTTTCATTTCTGACTGTTTGGTGAGACAATGAGCAGTGGGAATTTGGAAGAGGAATTAGGCCAGACCCTGGCTGACTGATGTGAATGAGCAACTATTCAGAGCTGAGATTACTAGTTGCAAATGTGAAGAATCATTTTCTGTCATTTGCTGAGACAATACACTTCCTCCAAAATGTGGCCAGTGCTGTTATTAAAAATAACGCACCATGCTGTTTAAAATGCAAGTCACTGCAGGCTTCATTTTGAACATAGATGTGTAGCCTCTTGGTTTACCTGGGGAGCAGGAAGAGGGACAGAAATTGAGCCAATTAGTGAGTGCACAGCTAATTGTGAAATTGTGGCCTCCATCTATTGGAAGATCTGACCTTGCTTTATACACACACACACACACACACACACACACTCACTCTGCTCCCCTTTGTTGTTAACATTAATCAGGAAGTGGGATTGAAGATCACATGATTTCTTCCTAAAATAGCCACTTCCTTAAGAGACACCTCCCATGGCTCTGCCAAGATTCTCGTTTGTAGCTGAAGCAAGAAGGGTGTGACTGGCTGTGGATTTGTATATTGCCCATTAGGGTCATTGTCAGCCTGTTGCTACTAACTTAGCTTCCGACCCTATGCAGTTTTAGCTCTTTTATATTTGTGCATAATTTGAGGCAAATAATGAGAATTTAATGGTGCTTTTTTGTTCCTGAAGTTAGAGGTATCAAAATACAAACAAGAAATGAAGTTATCAATTTACTTGGCTTATACTTGTGATTCTTGAAACAGGGCAGACTCCATTTTGAAAAATAGCCTGAACATTCCTACCATGCAATAGCAGAACAGTGGGTTTTGCAAGGTGGAAACAAGGACCCAGGACTGTGGAAATGAGGTTGATTTGTTAACATTAGCTCCCTTCAGGTCACTTTTTATAAGAGTTAAAGCCCAGGGGACTTCCTTATGCTGACTTAGATATGCTAGACTCTTCTGTTTTCAGGGAAAATTGACTGGGGATGTATTTTAGTTTGATGATGTGGCATTTAGCATGACAGACTACATCTTACTTTGGTCTGACTTTGCCAGTTTCCCAGTGCTTGATCTCTGACCAAAACGATGACCTCCCATATTTTTTGTTTACAAGAGATAAGGAAGAACCAAAGTTTTAAAACTGGATTTACGTGATATCCTCCTTGAAATTCTTTTTGTTTGTTTCAAAGATTTATTTATCTGAAAGGTAATGTTACAAAGAAGGAAAGACCGAGATCCTCCATTCAGTGGTTCCTCCTCAGATGGCCCCAGTCTCCAGGGCTGGGCCAGGCTGAAGCCAGGAGCCTGGAACTCCATCTGGAACTCCATGTGAGTGCGAGAGCCTAAGCATTTGGACCATCTTCTGCTGCTTTCCCAGTCACATTGGCAGGGAGCTGGATCTGAAGCGGAGCATGTTTGTTCACTACCACAGTAGCCAGGGCTGGGGAAGCTGAGAGCCTGGGATTCCATCCAGGTCTTCCACATAGGTGGCCAGGGTTCCCAGTACTTGAGCCTTCCCAAGTGCATTAACAGGGAGCTGGATTGCCGGTGCAGCTGGGGCTCGAACCAGTGCTTATATGGGATGCCAGCATCTTAGGCCGCAGCTTAACCTGCTATGCCACAATGCTTACTCCTGCAGGTGGTCCTAAGGGGGCTTGAAGGAAGTAGAAGAACCTTGAAACTCTTGATGGACTATCCATCATTGTGACACTTTGAATCATTGTAAGGAATATACTAAATTTACTTGATGACTAAATTTTGGTTTTAGTGCCAAAACTTTGCACTACTTAGTATTAAAACATCCAAAACATGCAAAAATTAGTTATTACTGGGTGTGGGTGGGGGTGGGTGTGACAAAAAAAGTCTTAGACTGCCCCTGGCGCCCCCAAAGCTGAGCCCTGCTTGGCACTTTTTCCTTAGTATTTAGTTTGTCTTGTTAGGAAGAGTTTAAATTTAGTTTTCCTACTTAGGGAAGCAATATTGAAGATTTGAGTGACTCCACTTTAGATAATTTGTTGCCTCTCTTTTATACAATAAATGGCACTTTGTTTAAAAAATCACTAATTTTATGATAAACATGTTTCACATATAAAACAGTTTGTTCCCCTCAATTCCTTATCATCCTTTTTATTACCATCCAACACTTGATGCATTGCAGATTTTACCGGATAAAAATAGTGCCCTGTTGAATATGATAGTAAAATATTCTACAGAGACTATTGAGAAAAGTAGTTAAATCTTCCCATTAGGGCATGCTGTGCTTCACAGTTTGACAGAGAAGACGACCACAGAACTGCTTCTGTCTAATACATGAATTCATGGCATAATCCTGGAAGAATCAAGACTTCGCTAAAAATGTGGGAACTCAGGGCCACTGACTATGTAACTGGCATCCCGTGTGAGTGCCGGGTTGAGTCCTGGCTGCTCAGCTTCCAATCCTGCTCCCTGTGCCTGGGAAAGCAACAGAAGATGAGCCAAGTCCTTGGCCCCTAGAAGGGAGACCCAGATGAAGTTCCAGGTTCCTGGCTTTGGCCTGGCCCAGCCCTGGCTGTTGCAGCCATTTGGGGGAATGGATCAGCAGATAGAGGATCGATATTCTCTCTCTCTCTCTCCCTGTCTCTCTCTCTCTGCCTTTCAAATAAATAAATCTTTAAGAAAAAGATTCAAATTTGCATTGATCATATTGCTATCATCGAAGGCTCTTCTCAACTTTGTTCTCTCCACATTAGATCACTCTTGCTTGCTTTGTGCACCTGACCACCATCCTTCCCAATTCTATACAAAATACCCACTATCTTGTGCATCGTACATCTTCTCATCTTCCTTTGAATACACACTTGGCTGCCTTTGTGAGGGTGTCATGAAGGCAGGCACACACCCAGGACAGTATCCCATGTGAGTTAAGTGCTTATGTGATGACCACCGAGTATGCACACCTTAATGCACCTCTTTTACCTCCCAGAGGTAATTTCAACATTAAGAACTGTAAAAGCTCTACATGCAGTGGACATTGAATCCACACTGCAAATGGCTGATTCTGTTCTTGATGGATCAATGTAAAGGCTACAGGGGAGTGTTTTATGGTGAGGGTGAAGTAGCTGCTTAGGACTCTCACATTCCACAGCAGAGTGCCTGGGGTTCAGTCCCACCTCTACTGGCCATGCAGCATCCTATTTAAGCCATCCTTGGAGTCAGCAAATGCTGGCTCAAGTACTTGGGTCTCTTCCACCCACATGGGAGACCCAGATGGAAGCTCTGGCTCCTGGTTTTGGCCTGACCCAGCCCTAACTGCTGCAGGCATTTGGGGAGTGAATTAGCAGATGGAAGATCTCTCTGTCTCCTCTTACTCTATCACTCTGCCTTCTAAATAAATAAAACATTAAAAAGGCCTTCAGGATCTTTTATAGATTTTATCTCTTTCAGGTGACTTACAGTCTCACCTATTATGGGGGAAGCATAATAATAAAATATATTTTTTTAAATAGCAAGTTCTGGGGCTGGCACTGTGACAAAGTGGGTTGAGCCAGCATCCCATATGGGCACCAGTTTGAGTCCCGGCTGCTCCACTTCTGATCTAGCTCCCTGCTAATGACCTGGAAAAGCAGTGGAAGATGGTTCAAGTGCTTGGGCCCCTGTGCCCACATGGGAGAACTGGAAGAAGCTCCTGGCTTTCGCCTGGCCCAGCCCCAGCTGTTGCAGCCATTTGGGAAGTGAACCAACAGATAGAAGACCTCTCTTTCTTTCTTTCTCCCACTCCCTGCCCCTCCACTGTTCAAATAAATCTTTAAAAACAACAACAACAACAACAAGTGGAATTACTTGGGTGACAACTGCAAAAAGGCATCATCTTTGTTCCCATGGAACATCAACTATTACCCTTATTCCCTTTGCTCTTAACCAAAATGAGAGAAGCAAAGACGTTAAGCATTCTACCCCCCAGATGCCTAGGGCACCACTGAAGAGGGGGGTGGTATAGATTAGTAACTGTCCTTCTTTCATGTGTTAAAGATGTCACTTATGCCTGGTGCTCAGGATGCTTTGGTAAATGACCCCTTTCTCCTGTATTTTCTCTGTCTTCCCCCAACACGTATTAAACTCATGTCTTCCCTGAAAGAGAATTTATGATTGCAGAACCCTCTTCGACATCTTTGAGTCTGATTTATAAATTGCTTTAATGATCTCATAGACATTTGAGATTGGTATGGAGCCAGTTTAAGGGAACATAATTCTTAGAAATGTAAAGTCTTAGCACAGCTGAGGAGGTGACATGGGTTATTGTGATGAAACAGTACGTGCATAGTGACTTGTGAAGCTGTAGAATCTTTGCTTTTGGGGATCTCCCAGCTATTCTTTGGGACAGCTGCTGTGTCACTTTCCAAAGTACAATTTTTGGTTCAGTAGCAGACATAATGTCAGATCCTACTTGGCATCAGTTCATCCAAAAATTGTTGACAAAGATTCTCTCTTGAAAATGAGGTAGGGCCGGCACTGTGGTATAGCGGGTAAAGCTGCCACCTGCAGTGCCAGCATCCCATGTGGGCACCAGTTTGAGACCCGGCTGCTGCACTTCTGATCCAGCTCTCTGCTATGGCCTGGGAAAGCAGTAGAAGATGGCCCAAGTCCTTAGGTCCCTGCACCCGCGTGGGAGACCCCTAAGAAGCTCCTGGCTTGGAATCGGCTTAGCTCCGGCCGTTGCGGCCATCTGGGGAGTGAACCAGCAGATGGAAAACCTCTTTCTCTGTCTCTTCCTCTCCTCTCTCTGTGTAACTCTGACTTTCAAATAAATAAATCTTAAAAAAATAAAGATCCTAGGATACTTTTGCACTCAAGCAAAGTGGAATCACAAAGATGGGATGTACCCATCCCAGGTGAAACAACAGGAGAGGGGCATGGGGGCGGGAAGAGGAGAAGGAGCAGGGGGAAGGGAGGGCAGAGGAGTGACCCCTATGACTGCATCAGCTTTCAAACAAGGGGAACCCACGTGGAATTGAGTGGACTTCCTGAGTTGAAGAACTGAGAGTCCAAGAAGCCCGAGGTACTGGATTTCACAGAACAGTAGACGAGAGATACCTGCAGAGAGTGTTCCAGAGGCCTGCAGATTCCCCCTTGAGTGTTCACTGGAGGTGAACCGTGTGAGGCTTGCCTTAAACAGTGGGGAGTCATTAGCCCTGGAGTTAACACTCTCTGATCCTGCCTAACAAATCCTAAAGGAATATCTGAAAGGATCAAATTCTTTCCGAGCAACTAAACTATGTCCCAGAACAAGTCTCAGGACTACTTATAGATAACACAAAAAACAACCAGACAGGTGAGATTCAGAGTTTGGACTCCAATTAAAAAAAAAAAATGACCAGGCATACAAGCAGGAAAGTGAGACTCAGTTGTGGATGTGCACTTGACAGTCATAAAGCCCTGGAATAATGCTTCTGTGTTGGATGCCACTGACTGCTGGAATTGTTAAGATTTAAAATCCCAGGGGCAGAGCTTCAGCTCTCAACATGATAAATCAGCTCTTCAATGGTTGGGCCCCATGAAATCATCTCACTGCTAGTTAGCACCTGAGAACTTTTGCCACCGCAGTACCCAAAGTCTGATTTGATTCTTGGCTTCTGTGTGTGTTTCTGTTGATTATCTCAGAGATGATCCTGTCCAGGCAAGTCTGAAGTATAGTTTTTCCCATTTCTGCCTTCCATAATGTCCCATCTAGTCGCTTGTTGGAAATTTTATTTAATGTTACTGCCACGGTCCAACTTTTAAAAATCACCAGTCTCTGTCTCTTGGAGTGTTTCACGTGAAGAGGAGGTGCGCTGTCTAGAGGGTTCCCAACAGTCTTGGTTTACTAAGAACTAAGAAGGACTTTGACATTAAGACCAAGGCATCCATGGGTAGCTAGAATGACTTCTTCCTAACTTTAGGCTAGCTGATTTACTATTGACTGGGATCAGTGTGTTCTTCATGTGGTCAAATATCTCCACACAGCAGGGGATTTTATGGTCCTTACCACTTGCCACCAATAACCTTAATTGCCAGATCTAGGGTGCACTTGAATGGTTAGCACTCAACACTTCCCCTTTCCCCTTGGCTTCTGTGATACCAGTAAATCTACAGTTTCCCTCTAGATCTGAAAGATGCTTTGCTTCCTTTCTCTATGGTATAGTGTGGTGTTGAAACAGTTTGGAGTTAGTTGGGGATCTGGGTCTGGCTTTATCACTGAATAGCTAACCCCAGCTTAGTCAAGTTTCTGGATTCCATTTTTATAAATAGAGACAGATAAATCCTCTGTTATCTACTTTGTTAGGAGGTACAAATGAGATAATATACAACTAAATGATAAAGTATTTACAGATCTCCCATTAGTCATTTTTGATGTAGTTAATACTTTGGTAAATAGTCAACAGTTATCTTGAATATGAAAATATTTGTCCCAAATGGTCATTTACCTTTCAGGTTGGATATATGAAATAATCAAAGTACCCTTTATACCTTTATATCACAGATTCCCGTGTATGACATCCCCTCCCCCTACTTTCCTAACCACTTTTTTTTTTTTTTTACTTGACAATCGTCTCCAAATGAATCCCATTGTGGTACACTCTGAATCACCACGACTCAAACTCCCTTGCTATGTAGTTGATGGTACCTTATTTGTAGCTCTTCCAGGACTCTCAGTCTCAGTATCAGTCTCAACCCCTTCACTGGGAGTCCATCACCCTTGTCCAGCTCCGGCCACTGTGATGAGTGTGCATCCTAAGTTCATGCCCCTGCCACCATCACTCATGCGTCACTGGGGTCCCTTTCCCACCCCAGAAGAGTCTTGACTAACTGACCACCACCATGGCTTATAAAAGGGCTAACACATACGATTTAGCTCAGTGGAATGAGGCTGGAGATGCCAGGGAATTCAAGGCCCTTTCTAAGTCCAGGGGATCGTTATTACTAGGGTTTAAACAAGAACTGGCTCCCCTACTCATGCAGGTGTGTGGCCCACAGAGTCAGAAGTTAAGGGTACTAAAAAGGGTGGCGGCATGATCCAATTTGGTATCTAGGAGATGAGCCTACCAGGAAGGTCCTTGGGTCATCGGAAAGGTTCCCTTGGAAGGTAGTTCTTACAGGAAGGTCAGTTACAAAAGCCAAGTTGAGTCAGTCCCTCCCTTCTTCCCTCCCTCCCGGCCAGCGGCCAGCCATGTGACCCTTCCTCTGCAATGCACCACCAGCCTCTAGCTTCGTCAGATGACCGAGTGAATGCTGCCATCCAGTCTTAGACTGTGAATCTCCAAAATCGTGAGCCACAGTAAATGGCCTTCCTTCCTAGGCAGCTTCTCTCAGGCGTCTGGGATAGAGCTGGAAAGCTGGCTGACACGCTGCCTTCTGTAGGCCAGTGCTACTCAGTCGTCAGCAGTGAACTGAAAGTGTCACCTGCTTTGGAGCCTCTCTCATGTCCTGCCTTAGACTCACCGAGTCGGAATCTCCTGAGTGGAGCCCAGAAATCGACATTTGGAGAAGTCGTCCAGGTGACTGGTGTGAGGACTGTTCTGAAGAGTGGAATTTAAAATGGACTTTCCCATAGAAGCAGTATCATAAATTGCATCTGTAGGCCTTTAGTATTGTACGTCATTAGGTTATGATTTAGGAAAATTTCCAAGTAAGCCTGTAAGTATATCTCACCCTATTTCACGTTGGCTTCAGTCAAAATGTATGTCAAATTTTTGAACTGTAGCCCTTTTAGGAATATATTAGTAAATTAGGAAGTATTTTGAAAATGTAGGATGCAAGAGTATTGCATTGCTTTTATTTACTGATTAATTCATACTTCATGTCAATTCAGAAAGGACATGTTGTAACCAGCATACAAAAATCTATGCAATTTAGAGATGTAATGAAATGAAAATTACCCTCATGGCCCTTTTTATGAAGAAATATTCTTCCTCCTGACTTCCTCTCCCATGCTCCTGGATCCGCTATTAAAATTCATTCTCAGCCAGTGGGAGCCTCTTTCTTACTACAGCCAGGATTCTGGAACAATGAGATCTATTTTAATCTGTAGATTGAAATGCAGTAAGGAAGGTAAACAGTTACCTCATTTAGAGTCTGTGGAATTTCCAGTGATTTCTGAGACTTATGTAAGCGCTTCCGCATCCCAGGGTCATGGTGGGGACTGGTGGTTTGTTTTCCTCCTCTGCTAGCTGTCCAATTACTGAGCATCTCGCTGTCTCCTAGAGTGAGATTCAGTACGTTTAACATTTATTCATGAATACAGCTTTTTAAATCCTCAAAATGAATCTTGACTAACTCAGTTGATATCAAGTTGAAGATATTCAGAGATTAAATATGCCTGAATGGTAGCCATTGGATGCACACCTCGTCATAATCGTCCATAATTTGCTACTTTTTGTTACTGCACCTGTTTTTCTCTTTCACCTTTGAGCACAGATATCCTTGAGCTTACGATGAGAGTCTGAATCCCACGTTACTGTGGCTGTCTGGGAGTCAATAAGGCTTTGATTCAGTGATGATTTGCCTGCCAGCCTGCCATCACTCAGGCACTGTGTTAGTCTCTCGGGATACAAACTATCCCTACCTTTAAGGTGCTCATGGATTAATGATCATAAAACAAATGAGCATGTATTGAGAGTTAAGTTCTTAGGTTGAAAACTGACAACCACCCAAAGGGGAATTTATCATGAGTGATGGGAGTCTCCCAGGTGTTCCAGTGACAAATGGATCTTGGAACATCTAGAACTAGGGACGCTTGAGACTCTTTTCCTCTCATCCAGACTCATACAGTCTGCCTCACTTCTCCTCCCTCACCTTTTGCTTTGTTTGCTTTTCCTGTAGAACAGCTGTAATTGGTTCAGCTTGGGTCGGTTGGCCCTCCCTAGACCAATCAACTGTGGCCAGGAAACCACATAGTGAATGGGAAGGAAAGACATGTCCGGAAGACAGGAAGTCTGAACAGATAAAATCGTGTCTTTGCCATGTCTGTACAATTCATTCATTCTCTTTTTATATAAATATTTATTTGAATGGTAGAATTAGAGATAAGGAGACACACAGAGATCTTCTGTCTTCTGGTTTATACCCCAAATGTGAACAACGGCTGGGGCTGGGCCAGGCCAAAGCCAGGAGCTTCCTCCAGGTCTCCCACGTGGGTGCAGGGGCTTAAGGACTCGGGCCATCTTCCACTGCTTTCCCAGGTGCATTAGCAGGGAGCTGGATCAGAAGTGAAGCAGTTGGGACTGGAACTGGCACCCATAATGGGATGCGGGTACTGCAGATTTAACCTGTGAGCCATAACACCAGCCCATCATTCATTCTCTTAATGCACACAGTAGCCCAGTTTTGAAGCTAAGGAAACCAAGTTTTGGAAAGGTCAGTTTAGTTATTCAACTCACTTAATTAGTAAGTAGCAGACCTAGTTATGAGTCCACATTTCTGGTGATTGCTGTCAGTGTAAGCCCTACAACACTTAATGGTTATGTTGCAGTGTTTAAAAATAACCATGTGTGCTGGCACTGTGGTGCAGTGAGTTAAACAACTGCTTGCTGTGCCAGCATTCCATGGTTCAAGTCCTGGCTGCTCTGCTTGCAATGCTGTTCCTTGCTAATGTGCCTGGGAAAGCATCAGTCGATGGCCCAAGTGCTTGGGTCCTGCTACCAGTGTGGGAATCTTGGATGGAGTTCTGGGCTCCTGGCTGTGGACTGGAATAGCCCTGGCCACCGCAGCCATTTGGGGGAGTGAACCAGTGGATGGAAGATACCTATCTCTGTCTATCTTTCTGCCGCTCATTCTCATTCTGCCTTTCAAATAAATAATCTTAAAAAAAAAAAAAACATAAAGAAGTGAATGTAAAGCAGCCTAAAACAGAGTGTTGAATGGCAGGGGCCATTGCAGGTTGGAGGGAAAGGGAGATGAGAACTTGGAATCGTGGTGTTTAGCCACACGGTACTTTCTGTAAACCATAGGCCAGTTTTTATGGCCAAGAATGAGAGGGTGAAGAAGCAGATGAGGCAGCAGTAATGTGGGAAGGTCCCAGGTCACAAACACCCATGTTCAGCAAACCAGGGTCCATAGAAGGAATTTGAGTGTGGGGAAGACAAGGCTACATTTTCAATTGACAAAGGTCAGTCTAACCTTGCTATCTGGGGTTTATAGGGCAGCAGACAGTTAGGTTAGGAGGTTCTGAAAGAAGTGCCTGGAGCATGTGTTGAGGCCCTGAACACAGTGTGGTAAATTTGGGAGTGAGTAACAGTGGTGAGGTGGTACCTGCAGGCTGAGGAACTAGATGCTGGTAGGAGTCAGAGGACAAGGACGTTCCCTGGAATCCTCGCCGTCCACTGAGACAAGGAGCCAGGAGGAAGACTGTATCAGAGACAGGAGGTTGACAGCAGAAGGAAGGAGGAAATGAGGTTGGGTTTGGGAGCTATTGCACTAGTGCAGGTTTGGAGATACAGGTGTGTAGACACCCCCGGGGAACAGGACTCCAGATAGGAATTTGCCAGTGCTCAGTGTTGATGTCGTAAATGAATGAAGCCTTGGGAATAGGGAAGATCTCTCAAGGAAAATTCCTTGGGAGGAAGATAAGCCGCATCAGGGCCCAGGGAACAGCCACGTTTGAGGCTCACTTAAAATACTCGTGCATTGAAAGTGTAGGTGGGGATAGGAAGTTTGAATTCTCCAATTTCCATTTTATAGCAACCTGCCATATGTCAGATGTGTTTACCAGAGAATTACCTCAGCCAAACAAGTCCTGCTTGCCTTGTTCCCTGTAAATACATTTTAGCTCTAAAAGTAATTGAGATTTTGTATTAACTGGGGGTCAGGGTTGCATGGGGAGACGGACATCCTCAGTAGTTGAAAAAAAGGCATAGGACCTTCCTATTCATCGCCAAGATCCTCATAGTATTCCTGGGAAGTTATAAACCAGGCTTTGCATTTTGCCAGTGAAGGGAATTCCAGCTTGTGGAGGCAATGCATTGCGTTGCTGGGTAGCTTTAAATTAATGGTGTCAGAATTGCCTTTCTGTGGCTGGCG
The DNA here is from genome assembly GCA_949820135.1 of Sylvilagus floridanus. Classification (NCBI taxonomy): domain Eukaryota; kingdom Metazoa; phylum Chordata; class Mammalia; order Lagomorpha; family Leporidae; genus Sylvilagus; species Sylvilagus floridanus. Next base: position 67,151,186 of record OX463231.1, read on the forward strand.
CCGTGGCTCACTAGGCTAGTCCTCCGCCTGCGGCGCCAGCACCCCGGGTTCTAGTCCCAGTTGCTCCTCTTCCAGTCCTGCTCTCTGCTGTGGCCCGGGAGGGCAGTGGAGGATGGCCCAAGTCCTTGGACCCTGCATTTGCATGGAGACCAGGAGGAAGCACCTGGCTCCTGGCTTTGGATCGGCGCAATGCGCCGGCCGTAGCGGCCACTTAGGGGTGAACCAATGGAAAAAAGGAAGACCTTTCTCTCTGTCTGTCTCTAACTCTGCCTGTCACAAAAAAAATAATTGCCTTTCTGCTATTTCCAAGTCCCCCTGTGGTCTGTGGAATGTCCCTCCTGCACAGTATCCTAGGGTTGAGGAAGAGTCTCTGGGCCCTTCAAGGCCATCTTAGTGGGCTATGACTGCTCGTATAGGGAGCCCTTGGTTACACGCTCAGACTCAGTGCCATCTAGGGCTGCTCTAGGCTCTGGGTGCCTTCGGCTACTTCTCTGCTGAAGATGTTTGGTGCTTGCTTTTACATGGCTTGCTTCCAAGTTCATTTTCTAGTATAGAGGTGCTTACAATTAAAGAAAAGTTTTCAATGAATATAGATGTGTTTTCCTTGAAGGCAAGTGTTAATTAAATTTATAGGGGGCTCTTGTTTTGTCCTGAGCTCCTACACTAGGCTCCAACTGACCAAACCAAAATGGAGTCACTCATGCTAAGAGCATATAAAAAAACCAAAACTTCAAGGAAACAGGAAAATCCTCAGACCAGTTCTTCCTATAAGAAGAAATTCACAATATCCAAGTAAAAAGGGGCCAGACAGACTGAGGCAGCATGATGAGGAAGTCCCCTTTTGTATTAACCCTTAACAAGGAAAGTGACCTGTGTTAACCGATCCACTTTTTTGTATTAGGCTATGTTGTTTTTCCTGCTCACTCTCCCTTACAAAAACTGACTATTCTACTGTGCCCAACAGAGCTCCTGTCTGATTTTAGGTCAGATTGACTGATTCATGAATCATTAATAAAAGCCAATTAAATCATTATAATCAATTTGATGAAATGTTGTCTTTTGACCCACGTGATAGGAAATCCCAGTCGAAATATTTTAAGCTTCACAACACAAATAGGCAGGCTTAGAACACATTCATTATTCTGGTCTCTCTCGTGGGATGTTACAGTGGAAAAGAATTAATTTGTTCATTCATTCAACCAATATTTTTTGATTACCTACCCCCTGTTCTGTGACTGAGATGGGACAGAAACAGAACCCAGATCAGTGTATTATGTCATGGACTATTTATCCTTGGCTACTGAAATACATCAGCAGTCTGCTTTGCCCTTTTTATTTAAGGATAATATTGGGCACTACATTTACTTCAAAAAGTTTATGAAAAAAACTGAATGGAAAGATAAGTATATTTTGGCATAAAAAAAAGCTTTTGAAATCCCTGCATAGATTTTTCATAGTGTGTTCCTCATGAACTTTTTGAAGGCAATCTGTATGTATGTATGTATTTCAAAAATTTTTTGCACCAAAATAAACTTTTCATTGCATTTTTGTCAAACTTTTTGAAGTACCCTCGTAGTTCGCAATCAGTGTGTTAGTCTTGTTCAAAACCATGGCAGCATTTCATAATACCATCTATGTTTTTGAGAGTAGAGTCAGTGTGCTTACAGCGGAACTCAGGACCTTAGGGCTTCAACTGACACGTCGTTCCCTTGTAAATGAGGGAGTCTTGGGCGTTCAGCCCTGGGTCTGAGGACAAAGGTAAAAATGCTTGATCAGATAAGAACCAGTTTTCAAAGGACTACTTGTTCAGGTATATTGTTCAGCCTTTAATCAGGAAACAAAACAAACTTTCTCTGCAAACTAGTTAACACAAGGGTGAAGATTTTCCAAAGCAGGTTGCTTTCAGTTACAGTGCATTACAGAAAAAGGTTGACGTAACAAGGAGAAAATTAATTATTGCTCCTAACTTGCATTTGCAGCAATCTGTGCTGAAACCACATAACCTGTCTCAATCCTTGTGTCCCATTTATAGGTCATTGTGCAATTCATTTCAAGAGCATCATTTATGGGAACACAATTTATCATTTAAAGTCTCGGTTGCTATGAGGAGATGCAATGCTTGTTGACATTTTCCATATGATATTGATAGGGCTCATAAAAGGATAATGATAATACCTTTCTCATCGTACAGGTTACAAGCATTCACTAAGTTATTAGATGTAAAGCACTGAAAATTTTAATTTGTATAGCTTGCTTTATTCGAATAGCAGGCAGGCAGGCAGACGTCGAAAGATCTCCATCCACTAGGTCATTCCTCAAATGCCCACAACAGCCAGGGCTGGGCCAGGCTGAAGGCAGGAGCCTGGAACTCAATCCAGGTCTCCCATGTGGGTAGCAGGGATCCAACTACTTGAACTGTCATCTACTCCTCCATGTAGGGTGCATGTAGGCAGGAAGCTGGCACCAGGAGCTGAGCTGAGAATTGAGGCCAGTACAGCAGTGGGAGAATGCAGATATCTTAACCCGGCAGGTGCCCTCCATTACCTAAAGCCCCCTAGCTCTGTTTTCCAGCATTTGGACAACTGTCCCATGGAGGAAAGCACTGCTAACCAGCCTCATCTCACTGATGAGCACTTGGCAGTGAACCTGTTGAAATTCATATGGCTATCAGTGTGGGATTCAAGCCCAGTCAGTCCAGTTCCTGAGTTTCTCTGCTGTTCACCTAACTGCTTCCCAGTTTCACAGCAGAAAGCTACATGTGCCCCCACCCCACGCCGTATTTCCTGTGTGTCACTGGAGTGGGCTCTACCTCTTATATGAAGGATGACAGCACACTTAAAAAAATATTTTCTAAAGTGAGGACTTAGAGCTAACAAGTTAGAGTTGAATGCTTCTTAGCGCCAAACCATCTTGTTCTGTAGAACTCTGTACCACTCGTGTTGCTTTATGATTGAAAAGGAAAATACCAAAGCCCTGCATAGGACTTTTTCCAGCAAGGGAAAAGCCAAGATTGTGTCTGGGATTCTTGAAGAACCTGCCAATGGAAAGTTGTGTATTTTATGTGATGCCTGCTGAGATTAGGGTACTTCAATCTTTTGGTTTCATATTTCATTGTATTAGTTTCAGGCCTTTTAAAATTCGTGTTAAAGTACACATTTGAATTTGACTTTTCTTTTTAAAATTTATTGATATATTTGAAAGAGAGAAAGAGGGAGAGACAGAGATCTTCCATCTGCTGATTTACTCCCCAGATAACCACAATGGCTATGGCTGGACCAATCCAGAACTTCATCTGGGACTCCGTGTGGGTGGCAGGGGCCCAAGCACTTGAGCCATCTTCTGCTCTCCCAGGTGATTAGCAGGGAACAGGGTAGGAAGTGGAGCAGCAGCTAGGACACAGACAGCGGCTTAACTCTATGCTACAATGCTGGCCCGTTGAAACTGACTTTTACTTTGGTTTTTAAAAAATGTGTTTCTTGGCTGGCGCTGTGGCTCAACAGGCTAATCCTCCGCCTTGCGGCACCGGCACACCGGATTCTAGTTCCAGTCGGGTCGCTGGATTCTGTCCCGGGTGTCCCTCTTCCAGGCCAGCTCTCTGCTGTGGCCCAAGTGCTTGGGCCCTGCACCCCATGGGAGACCAGGAGAAGCACCTGGCTCCTGCCATTGGATCAGCGCGGCGTACCGGCCACAGCGTGGCGGCCATTGGAGGGTGAACCAACGGCAAAGAAAGACCTTTCTGTATGTCTCTCTCTCACTGTCCACTCTGTCAAAAAAATAAAAAAAAATGTATTTCTCTTGCATTCCTGATAGTACTGATATATCTGGTGAACAAAGAAGAGAAACTTTGTCTTAATTGCCAATAGAGGGTGACAGCTATATGCAAATAATATTGCAATCTGAGCAAACTGCAGTTTTTGGTAAGAAGGTACAATGGACTGAATGTTGCTCTTTCTCCCTCCCCTCTCCCCCCTCTACCTCTCCCCCTCCTCTTCCTTCTCTCCCCCTCCCTGCCTCCCTCCCTCCATCCCTCCCTCTCCCTCCCCATTCTCCCTTCCCCTCCCTCTCCCCCTCCCCATGTTGAAACCTTTTCCCCAACATGATGGTATTTGAACAGGAGGCTTTGGGGAGGTGATTAAGTCATGAGAGTGGCACCTTTGGGAATGGGGTTCTTGCCCTTGTTTTAAAAAGCCCCAGAGAGCTTGTCCCTTGCTCTATGAAGATTACAGCTGAATACAGCTCACTGGGGCTGGCGCTGTGGTGCAGTAGGGTAAGCCGCCACAGTTCAGTTCCAGCTACTCTACCTTGGATCCTGTTTCCTGCTAATACACCTGAGAAGGCAGCAGAAGACCAAGTTCTTGGGCACCTGCTGCCCATTAGGGAGACCTGGATGGAATTTCTGGCTCCCATCTTTGGCGTGGTCCAGCCCTGGCTGCCACAGCCATTTGGGGAGTGAATTAATGGGTGGAAACTCTCTCTCTCTCTCTCCCTCTCTCTCCCCCTCTCCTCCCCCACCCCATTCACTCACCTTGTTTCTCACTCTCTGATTATTAGTGTGGCTTTCAAAGAAATAAATGATTTTTTTAAAATAAGGCTATGAATGAAGACATAGAATCTGTCAGCACCTTGAACTTCTCAGCACTCAGAATCATAAGTTTCTGTTGTTTGTAAGCCACCCAGTTCATGGTATTTTGTTATAGAAACCCGAGTACACTTAAGACAGAAAATCTCCCTACTATAAAATGATTTGGGGCTTCTGGAGGGCAGAAACCAATCCCTAGTTTCTTTCTTTTCTCCTGTTTCATTACACATTGAATATGTTAAAGTAATAATTCCAATCGATGTGTACTCTGTATCTAATCTCTGGACTTCTTCAGATAGTCACCAGCGTCCGATGGTGGCACAGCAGATCCAAATGCCCGTGGAGTCAGGATGATCTTTGAGTGACATGTGAAGGGCGTGAGCTCACAGGACACATCCAGTCTCGGGGCAGCGGCCCCTTGGTCCAGCTGATTGCAGTCACACAAGAGGGACAGATGAATAGTCAAATGTATTTGTTTTCAAGAAAAATGGAAAAAAATTGATTTTTTTTTAAAAAAGATTTACTTATTTAATTAAAAGGCAGAATTATAAGGAGGTTGAGGAAGACAGATCTTCCATCTGCTGGTTCATCCCCCAAATGGCCACAACGGCCAGAGCTGGGCCGATCCGAAGCCAGGAGCTTCTTCTGGGTCTCCCATGCTGGTGCAGGAGCCCAAACAGTTGGGCCATTCTTGCTGCTTTTGTGGTACATATCAGAGATCAGAAGTGAAGCAGCTGGGATTTGAAGCGGCACCCATATGGGATGCTGGCACTGGCTTAACCCGCTAAGCCAAAGTGCAGGCCTCCAAAATTAAGATTTTAATATAGATGCCCCAATTTTTATTGACAACTGACTTACCTCTATAAAAATACTTCGCAGGCAAAAATATTTTGAAGCCAACTTGTCTGTGACACCTAAGCCTCCAGGTTGCAGGCAGAGAGCGGTCCCATCCCCTCATTAGCCACAGCCAGGGCCTGAGAGCCAGCAGGTGTAAGGTTCTGTGAGGAGAAGACCATCTTTCCACGGCCCACGCTGGCCCCTCAACGAGGTGGTCTGTTCCTGCATCGCAGGAAGTGTGCACCGTGCTGTCCTTGTTCCTGCCTGGCTACACTTGACTGACTGTTAGCTGAACTGGCCCGGGTGGCTGGAGCTGTCTGCGAGAAGCAGTTCTTTGGCAAGGAGGTTCTGGCTGGCTGGCCAGCTACTTTTGGTGATGGCTGTTTGTCAAAGCTTAGGTTCCTGGTTAGAGCTGTGGTTGTCCAGGACCCCAAGGAATAGAGATTACCATCTTCCTTGGAGCTAGGAATTAAGTTGCCCTTCTGAGCGGTCAGTGGTCTGGACTGACCTAGAAAAGTGAGTAGTTGTAATTGAGCACTGTGTTGGACTTCCCATAAATGGCTCATTTCTCCCATGAGCGTGTTACTGTCCGCTTCTCAAGTACATGTGTATCAGCAGTATCTCGCTCATCCTTGAGTAGTGCCGTTACTGCCTGCTGAGCGGTCTTAACACTTAGTATAAACTCTTTAGCCTAAACTCTTCAGACCTTTTAATTCCTTTAAAAACAAAGCTACATAGTTGTAACCGAAGACAGTTTCCTGGTTGATCTTTTTATCACGTGTCTGGGATCCACGAGCCTCGGGACCCAGAGCTGGAGCCTGTGGTAAGATCTGGGTAGGAGTGGAAAGAGCACATTGGTAACCACATGGCTGCTTTCCTGGGTGCTGTCAGATAGGTGGCTTAGGAGGCAGCCTCAGGGTGAGTGGCCCTGCTGCAGGTCCCTGTTCGGAGAAGTATCGTGCACGGTGCTTGGAGGCGCTGGACACCTGGAGCTGTGCCCTTGGGGCAGGGCGAGGGTTGCTGACGGTTTCCTTGGACTCCTTGCCTGGCTGGATAACAGAACAGCTTTGTATGTCATACACTCCTTACCCCTCCTGTTATTACATAGCATATGTAGGTATTAGTGCCTCTGTGAGCCAGCCACTGTCAGGCACTTCTCAGGTGGACAGTTAGTTTTCAGCATCTTTCCTATGGTGGGAAGTGACAAAGCAACTTGCCCAGGAACACACAGCTAGAGCAAGCAATTAACAGAGGCCGCGTTTCAGCGAGGTCTGCCTGACTATCATCCCTGCTCCTGCCTCCTGGACTGCACTAAGCACCTACGGTATCAAGTACTTAGCACATGGCACGTGCAAATCCTTCAAAACACGTCAACCATGGCAGTCTTGGTTGATTGACTGTTCTGCTGAAGTTCAGGTGGAGTTGATACCTAAAAAGTGTGATTTCATACACAGAAGGAAAACAAGTTTCTCAAACATGGGTAGGTAGCACACAATCAAGCACTTGCTCCTTTTAAAGAGATTCTACTGATCTCACAGTCATATTCAATCCAGGGACAAATGTGTGCCATGTTTTTCTAAGAGTTGAAAAGATTAGACGTGAGCTTTTCATGTTGAAGAGATGGTAGCTAACCCTCTCCTTCATTTGCAAACTTATCTGAATTTTATTTTTTATTTATCTTTTATTTTTTTAATTTATTTTTTTGACAGGCAGAGTGGACAGTGAGAGACAGAGAGAAAGGTCTTCCTTTGCCGTTGGTTCACCCTCCACTGGCCGCCGTGCCAGCGTACTGTGGCCGGCGCATCGCGTTGATTCAAAGGCCAGGTGCTTCTCCTGGTCTCCCCTGGGGTGCAGGGCCCAAGCACTTGGGCCATCCTCCACTGCACTCCCGGGCCACAGCAGAGGGCTGGCCTGGAAGAGGAGCAACCAGGACAGAATCCGGCGCCCCAACCGGGACCAAAGGCAGAGGATTAACCTATTGAGCCACGGCACCAGCCACTTATCTGAATTTTAATCATAATTTTTTAAACTGTCCAGTTATTGAATTTGGAGAACTAAAATCGTCTTCTCTAACACATGTATTTTAGCAACTCATGGAATTTAAAAAGTTCACTAAGGAACTGAGATTTGACAAAATTAAGACTCAACTATGCCACTCAGTAGCTGTGGCTTAGTGTTAGAAAATCACTAACCACGGTAGCTACTATTGAGCTGACAAGAGGATTGAATGAGTTCATTACTAAATATGAAATGTTAACAGCAGTCCCTGGCACATAGAAAGTACTCAGTAAAGATGCTACTCTACTCCATAGAAGTCCCAGAGTTGATTTCTGTTCTGATTGCTTTATTCACTCAATAGACATTTGTTGAGTACCCACCAGGAGCTACTGTCTGGGGAAATGCTCTTATCATCACTTATTATCTCAAACTTAATTTCAAGGAAAATGTTGTCAGAAAACAATGTCAACAAAGGTGTGATGATCCATGGTCCATCACCTTTGGAAGCCCAAGTCTTCAAAATGAGTAGCATGAGTAAATATTAGACAAAGAATTGTAGCTCCTGCTTTCAAGGTAGTGCTCACTGCCCTAGAGCGTAGGACAGGAAGGGAGTATAGTTCCTGATACCAGTGTTTAATCAGGGAAATCCATGACTTAGTAAGCAAGGCATTCACTTTTGAAGAACAAAATAAAATGGTTAAGTTGATGGTGGTTGATGTTCTCTTAATTAAAGGGAGAAATTAAGAGAACGTTCTCATCTACTGGTTTACTCCCCAAATGCTAGCAATGACTGGGACTGAGCCAAGCCAAAGCCAAGAGCCAGGAACCCAGTCTAGGTCTTCCAATGGGTGTCAGGGACCCAGTAGCTTGAGCTATCACCGTTGCCTCCCAAGGTCCACATTAGCAGGAAGCTGGTTTTGGGAGCTGGAGCCAGGAATTGAATCCAGGCTCAATGTGGGATGCAGGCTTCTTAACACCTAGGCCAAATGCCCGCTCTGGCCAAACTTTTATTTATTTGTCTATTTATTTATTTGAGAGACAGAAGTTGTCCAACCACTGATTCACTCCCCAGATGGCTGCAACGGCCAGAGCTGGGCCGATCCAAAGCCAGGAGCCAGGAGTTTCCTCCCAGTGTCCCATGTGGGTGCAGGGGTCCAAGGACTTTGGCCATATTCTGCTGCCTTCCCAGGCCATAGCAGAGAGCCTCATCGGAAGTGAAGCAGCCAGACTCGAACCAGTGCCCATATAGGATGCTGGCACTACAGGCCAGGGCTTTAACCCACTGCACCACAGCACTGGCCCCTCTTTTTTTTTTAATCCTTTAATTAAAATGAAAAAATTAATAACTTAGATTGATATTTAAATTAGCCTTTATCACATGGATGATAATAGATATCTTCCCAGACCGGCTTACAGAGGTGGTGGTGCTGTGTTCCCACCAGACTGACGTTTCTGACTTGCTGATATCTCATTAGTCTCAGTCACAAGCCGTATTCAACATGGAACAGTGGAGTAGGGTCACAGGCATTGTCTTTCTCGGTTCTCTAGCCCTGCTGAGTCACTGAAGTTCACACTTCTGAACCAAGTGCCGACAAGAATAGCTGCACGATAGGACAGTGCAACAGGCTGGGAGCTGAAGCAGAAAGAGCTGCAACTCAGAGAGGCGTGTTCACAGCTCGGCCGTATTTAGCTCTGTCACCCGGGCAAGCTGCAGTCTTCCAGGGCCCCTAGGTTTCTCAGCCTAAAATAAGATTCCTCGGACTCTCTCTGAAGTTCGGTCCACACTGGAGTTCCACATGCTCTAGAAGAGACAGGAGATGAAGCACTTTTAGGGGACAGTGACTTGTGGTTTGGGTAATTATAGGAGCTTTGTTGACTGTCAGAGTGATGGAGGAGTCAGCCTGGCACATGACTAAAAGCCAAAGAACAAAATACGTGAGCACAGCACAAGATTAAGGGCCAGTGGTCCACCGGGATCCCATCCTGAGGGCAGTGCTGGGAAGATCGCCATGAACTGCCTTACCCAGCCCAACCTCCACGCACCTCGCCCTAGGGAAGGCACTTACTTGGGAGACCCAGACGGTCTAACAGCACCGTCAGGTAAACACTGCACCCCAGACACGCCGCAGGGGAACTCACTCCGGGCAGCTGCGAAGGGGCAGGCGGTATGAACCTCCTTCCCCTGCCTGGTTGGGTTCTCCAAGGGCACACGCAGAAGGCACACTGCAGACAGGAGCATCTTCTACATCATGAGCTCCAGCTGCAGTCCCTGCGATGTGGCCTAGGTTAAGCATGAGCATCTCTAGGGACAGGAACATATGAGGGACCCAGCCTTCTGCCTTCCCTGGGCCTTTCCTAACTCCTGCAGGAGCCAGAGAAGCAGGGATACAACTCCGACCTCTCTCGGGCATGGGCCAAACCTTGCCAAATCTGCTTATTCTGTGTTTGCTATCCCAGTCCAGCTTGGCCTGCCTCAGGCTGATGTCCCCTTGTGTACCCGGAAGATGTTGCATTGGGGGCCAAGGTGGGCCTAATTCTACACCGCAGCTGTGAAATTGGGCTGTGTTACCTGCTGGGGCAGTAAGCCTGGTGGTGGTAATCCTTCATGCAGGTTGTGGCCTCCTGGGTACCTCAAGAACCGCGTCTTATTCTCCAGCCATACCAAAGTGGCTTTTAGAGGAGAGGGCAAAGGCAGAGCAAGAAAACATAAATGAAAGCCTCTGTTGGCCACCCCTCAGCCCTTGCCAGCTGGTGACAGGCACTGGAGGCCAGTCGGACCTCACAGAGGCCAGCACAGACTCCCGCCTGCCTATGCGCACTATCTCCTGTTAAAAAGAAAGCTTAGGGGCCGGCACTGTGGCGCAGCGGGTTAACACCCTGGCCTAAAGTGTCAGTATCCCATATGGGCGCCAGTTTTTGTCCCGGCCGCTCCTCTTTCTATCCAGCTCTCTGCTATGGCCTGGGAAAGCAGTGGAGGATGGCCCGAGTCTTTGGGCCCCTGCACCCACGCAGGAGACCCGGAGGAAGCTCCTGGCTCCTGGGTTCGAATCGGCGCAGCTCTGGCTGTTTTGGCCAATTGGGGAGTGATTCTCTCTCTCTCTCTCTCTCTCTCCCTCCTCTCTCTGTGTAACTCTGACTTTCAAATAAATAAATAAATCTTTTTAAAAAACTTAACAAAAAGCAATAAAATTATAGTAACTTTACAAAAATATGCCTACGTTGACATTTATCATAAACCTAAGAAGAACAATTTTGATGCAGGAGTTTGAGATATGGGAGATCACAGAAGACTGGCAGATCTTTTTCTTACAGCGTGCAGATAAGCAATTGCAAATGCTAATTTAATTCTTCTCCTTGCCATCAAATGATAGTGGTCAATTGAAGGCTTATTGTGCCCCATACTGCCCAAAATATGCAGACTAATGAATTTTTTCACATGGCTGGATGGGAGTGATTCTTAAATTACTGGATTTTTTAAGAAATGCTTATTCACATAAAAAGCATAAATTTGAAGCAAATTGTTGAAACATCTGAGGCACCTCCATAAAAATCCCAGGGCTTGGCAGAAGATTGCCTGAAGCATGCTCCCCTGGATCTTGGCGTTCACCTTGCAATTTGCTTTCTCTCTGTTACTTGGTTATGACATGTATGTTCTTGTTGGGTTATGGAGATCTGGACTATTTTCAGTACTACAAGCTATTGGTTGTAGAATCTTAATAATGTCTATAATGTGGGTGCCAGTACCGTATTGATGTTAATTTCTGGATTTTGATTCTGTGCTTTGATTATATAATATGTTATTATTATGCACATTGGGTGAAAGGCACATAGGGATCTACTATTTCTGCAGCTTACTCTGGGTCTATAATCATTGCAGAATTTAAACTTGTTTTTAAAAAGTCATTTGAACTTGATAATCTTTCATTTAACTGTTAGGATTTGCAGCCAGGTTCATAGAACAGTGTACAAAGCCCACTTGCAGAGTGAATTCCTTTGTAATTTACCTGAGAAAAAAAAAAGGCCATCTTTTCTCTTCTTACCTCTGAGTTCTTTGAACTCTACTCTGACTCTGTCAGCTACTGTGGACCCTGTTGAAGTTTTTTGGCAACAAACACAGCCAAAGGCAAATCAAGGAGAGCTCTCTGTCAGGAGATGCAGTTTAGCAGCTGCTTAGTTACTTAGTAAGAAAACGGTGCTGAAACCCAGGGTATGAGTTCACAGACACCTGAAACAAGAAGGTGTATGAATCGTGCAGCCTGTTTTTCTGAGGAACTCCTATACTTGACATTTTGGTTGTTAGACCAAGTCAGAGTCAACATGCTCTGATGTCATTTCACTATTAGCTGTCTTGTCGAAATCACAGTGCCTCGTAGCCCAGGGTGAGGATGGCGTGTGGTGAATATTACTCTGTATGGAAAAAGATAAAGGGTTCAAGGTGCTTTAAAAAGAGTAAACCTTGAGGGCAGGAATTTAACACCCATATCTGAGTACCTGGATTCAATACCCAGCTTGGCTCCCGACTGCAACTTGCCTGCTGACGCAGACCCTGAGAGATGGCAGTGCTACATGTACTTGGGTCCCTGCCACACATGTGGGAGACCTGGCTTGAGTTCTCGGCTCCTGGCCAATACACAGCTATTGTGGACATTTGAGCAGTGAACCCATAGATGAGAGGTCATCTTCTGTCTCTCAAGTCAGTAAGTTTTTTAAAAAGGAGAGTGCAGTTTTGATCCACGTTCCTGCGTGTCAGGTAAAAACAGGAAGGCATCGTGAAATACAGTTCTCGGACTCTGCAGGATGCTGTAGGCTATTGCTGTGTATTTTGATAAGATCAATGGTAGCTTTGTGCTTGGACAAAGGAACCGCAGTTCCCCGAGCCAGCCTCTCTCTCTTCATTTTGATTGCCCAAACACCCAGGTGTCAAATTAAACCAAGAGAGTGATTGCCTCATGTGTTTTGACTAGCATGGGTCAGTGGGGCTGATCACATCTCCCAGATACCCGTGGAGGTGAATGAGTGCAGATCAACGATGTGATGAGTGTTTTAACAGGTGCTAATAGAATTCCACTTTTTGAAAATCCAGGAACGTAAAACACCAAGGTTCTCCGATCCTCGGGGTGCAGTAGGGTGTTGGTGTCGTGCGGGCTATGGAGTCCACTGCAGCGGCCCCCAGGACAGGACTGAGAGCTCGCGTTCTGGACCTGGCCCTGTCTGACCGGCTGCCTTGGCTCTTCTGCAGGGTCATCAATGCCGGGAAGAGCACGCACAACGAAGACCAAGCCAGCTGCGAAGTGCTCACCGTGAAGAAGAAAGCAGGGGCCGTGACCTCAACCCCAAACAGGAACTCCAAGAGGCGGTCCTCTCTTCCCAACGGGGAAGGGCTGCAGCTAAAGGAGAACTCGGTAAGACCCACTGCATCCTTGGTTCCCCCGGCGGGGAGCAGTGTACGAACCTGGGACCACTGGAAGGCATTCGGCCTTAGCCCCGGGCAGGGCTGAAGCTGAGAGAAGCCGTGTTCCCAGGGTTAGTGGGGGTGGGGAGTGGGTCTTCAGTCTCACACATTCCACGCTGCAGGTGACCCCTGGACAATGAGTTGCTGCTTGCATTTTTTTAAAAAAGATTTGTTTATTTGAAAGGCAGAGTTACAGAGAGAAAGTGGCAGAGAGAGAAAGAGAGGTCTTGCATCCACTGGTTCACTCCCCAGATGGCCACAACGGCTGGAGCTGCGCTGATCCAGAGCCAGGAGTTTCTTCCTGGTCTCCCATGTGGGTACAGGGGCCCAAGGATTTGGGCCATCTTCCACTGCTTTTCCAGGCCATAGCAGAGAGCTGGATCAGAAGTGTAGCAGCTGGGACTCGAACTAGCGCCCATATGGGATGCCAGCCCCGCAGGGAGTGGCTTTACCTGCTACACCACAGCACCGGCCCTGGTGCTTGCATTTTTAACACTTGAGCTAGTTAGAGCATGAATACCATGTGTAGGTGGTGTAAGCATCGACAGCTGCAGTGTTTGGTGGCTTCACAGAAACCACATCTAGGTCTTTGTGAAGGCAATATCCATGAGCCCCTGTGAATGGGTGGAAATAACTGTTGGCCTGGAGCCCTGTTATGACTTGACCCCCTTCTTCCCTTTGCCTGTCCATCAGAGTTGGTCAGTAGGCGCCTGTGGGCCTGATGCTTTTCCAGATTCATCTTTGTTCCAATTGGCCCAAAGCCCTTGCAACCCGTAGGTGGCCCTGCAGACTGCATGCCCTGTTGAGAAAGCACAAAGCGTGCCTCCTCTCTCCAGTTTCAGGACTGTAAAGCAGACCTATCCTCGGCAGTTCTGAAGGAGCCACTGGGCAGGAGAAGGAGTGGTAGGCGCTGGGCCCACCAGGCCACTCAGTCCTGTGGAGAGGCGTTTGCTGGGAAAATCGGGAGACAGGGAATGGAACGACGCAAATGCAGCTAGTTAGTCTCAGGCTCTTGAATATTTTGTCTAAAAATTTTTATAAGATTTTAAAAGATTTAGGATTATCTTCTCAGCCCATGAAATGGTATCTTGTCGCATTTATGGTCAGAAAAGACTAACAGTGCTGATTTGTTTTGTTACTGCTAAGCCAGTTTAGAGTTAGAGAACAGAGTGACCCATGAGGCTCAACCATTTGACTTATTATCAAGGCTGAAGGAGCCATTGTACTGGATGGGCAGTGTAGAATGATAGCGCATGGGTTGGTGTCTGGCCTAGTGGTTAAGACATTGGTGTCCTATATCAGAGGGCCTGAGTTGGATTTCCAGCTCTGGCTTCTGGCTCCTGACTCCAGCTTCCTGCTAATGTGCACCCTGGGAGGCCAGAGGGCATGACTCAAATGGTTGAATCTTGCCTCCTTGCCTCCTTGAGAGACCTAGGAGCTGCTGGCTTTAGTCCCAGCCCTGGTCTTTGTGGACATTCGGGGAGTGAACTGGCAGATGGAAACACTCTCCATCGGAGTCTCTGTCTCTGACTTTAAAAAAAAAAAAAAAAAAAGTAAGAATGTAAGTGCAACAGTCTGCTACTTCTTAGTTATTTAATTGGGGGATTTTCTTTCAGCCTCACTTTTCTCTTCCACAAAAAAGATTAACAATAGCAACTACCAAATGGTAGACAGAGGCTGGCTGGAAGCAGAAAACCCAGTAGCCTATGGAAAATACTGAGCCAGTATCTTCACTAATACATAATTAATAAATGTTAATGTTTGTTACCCTGAAGTCATCTCGCTTCAGTCACTCTGTGTGTGTTATGTCCACGGAATTTTGTGTGTTTATTCACTTGTGAATCAGAGACCACGCAGTTCCTTTCATACCTATTTGACAGGATTGTTTGGCAGATTGAGTTGTTATGGTAAAGGGCTCAGTAAATGCGAGGCACTGTCGGTAATTGAATGTGGATGCCTGTGACTGAATGTTGCTTTTCCCCTTGAGGTTTCTCCCCTGCCACAGGGACGTGAAGTAATTTCTGTAAAGCGACGTCAATGTGTGGACATTTGGCACGAGGCCAGCGGTGATGGCATTTTTTCCTTATGCCTTAGCAAAAAGTTACCATTTAGAGCTCCTAGAAATGGAGCGGGAGGCGGGGGCAGCTCTTTTACCTTCCCTGTCCTTAAGAGCGGTGACCCAGTACAGGAGCACTTAGGACGGAGCCTGACCCTCCCCTGCGATGCTTCTAGGTCTCGGGATCAGGGTTTCAGGAGGCAGCAGGGAGGTGCAGAGCACGGGTGACCTGGCCGCCCACTTCCTGCCTCAGTTCCAGAAGCTTCCATTCTGTGTGATGCGTTAGGCTGAGTAGCAGAGCTTAAGGCAAGAGCTGTGTGTGTTCTTTTCAAAATTGTAGCAAACTATACACGGCCTAAAATTTTACCAATTTAACCATTTTTAGGTATACAGTTCAGAGGCATTACATACATTTGTGTAGTTGTGCAACCATCACCATTACCTTTTTTATAGAACTTTTTCATCTCTCCAAGCTCAAACACCATGTTCCTTAAATACTAACTCCTCACTCTTACCTCTCTTCAGCCTTGGGCAACCACTGTTTTATTTTATGTATTTATTTTTTAAGATTTATTTATTTATTTGAAAGAGTTACAGAGAGAAGGAGATGCAGAGAGAGAAGTCTTCCATCTACTGGTTCACTCCCCAAATGGCCACAACAGCTAGAGCTGGGCCAGTCAGGAGCCAGGAGCTTCTTTCAGGTCTCCCACATGGGTGCAGGGGCCCAAGGACTTGGGCCGTCTTCTCCTGCTTTCCCAGGCCGTAGCAGAGAGCTGGGTCGGAAGTGGAGCAGCGGGGGCTTGAACCGGCACCCATATGGAATGCTGGCACTGCAGGCGGTGGCTTTACCTGCTAGTCACAGTGCTGGCCTCTGTTTTATTTTTTGTCTCTAAGAATTTGGCCATGCATATAAGTAGATCATGCGATGTTTGTCTTTTTGTGCCTAGCTTATTTCATTTAGCATGATGTCCTGACAGGTCAGCCATGTTGGAGCATGTGTCAGGGTCCCCTTCCTTTGTAATACTCATCTCATGAGTGTATATCCCACAGCTTATCCATTCATCTCTAAACAGGCACTTGAGTTGCTTTCGCCTTTTGTCCACTATGAATAATGCTCTTACGAATATAGGTATACAAGTATCTGAGTTCCTACTTTCAGTTCTGTTACACACACACACACACACACACACACACACATATATATATAGAATATATGTATATACATATATAGAATATATAGAATATATATATATGTATAGAATTAGAAGTATTGGATAATATGGGAGATCTATTTAATTTCTTGAAGAACTTCCGTATTGTTCTCCATAGTAGCTGCACCATTTTACATTCCCACCAACAGTGCTCAAATTCCAGTTTCTCCACATCCTCGTCAACAGTTGCTCTTTTCTATTTTTTTAATAATATTCATTGTTAAGAGTGGGAGGTGACATCTCAGTGTAGTTTTGGTTTACATTTCCTTGGTGATTAATGATGTTGAGCATTTTTTCATGTGCTTATTGGCCTTTTGTATATCTTCTTTAGAAAAATATCTACTTAAGTCCTTTGCCCATGTTTAAAGTGAAATGTTTGTTTTATGGGTTGGGTTGTTTGTTCTGCTTTTTAAAAGGAAAAATAGCATGGTATTTATTTATCTAAAAGGCAGAGTGATATAGAGATGAAGAGACAGAAAGAGAGCTCCATCCACTGGTTCACTCCCCAAATGACCACAACAGCTGGGACTGAGCAGGCTGAGGCCAGGAGCCAGGAACTCCATCCAGTCTCCCACATGGGTGACAGGGACTCAAGTGCTTGGGCTATCTTCCACAGCTTCGCCAGGCACATTGGCAGGGAGCTGAGTCAGAAGTAGAGCGATGAGAGTCAGAGAAGCACTCCAGTATGGGATGTAGGCGAAAGTGGCAGCTTAGCCCAGTGCACCACGATGCTGGCCCCTGTGCTGCTTGTCTAAAGCCGTAGAACTATGATCTAGGGACTGGCATGGTGCAGCACCATGTGACGCTGGCACCCTTATGGGCACCAGTTCGTGTCCCAGCTGCTCCACTTCCAATTCGGCTCCTTGTTAATGGCCAAGAAAAGCAGCAGGGGATGGTTCAAGTACTTGGACCCCTGCCACTCACTTGGGTGACCCAGAAGAAGCTCCTGGCTCCTGTCATCGGCCTGGCTCTGCTCAGGCCATTGTGGCCATCTAGGGAGTGAATCAGCAGATGGAAGATCTCTCTGTCTCTCCCTCTCTCTCTCTAACTCTGACTTTCAAATAAATAAATACGTCTTATAAAAGCAAACAAGCGATGAGCTAAGCATCGCTGAACAGATGCCTTTTAGGTCAAGACCCTGAAAGTGCAACCATGTGCAAGTGGAAGACTTTAGCGTTCTGGGCAATTGGAAAGACTCTGAGCCCAGTGTTCTCCACCATCGGCAAGGAGGCCCTTGTGGCTGGAGCAGAGGTACAGGAATGCCTGCACTGCAGAAAATGTCAGAACGGTCGTAGGAGTTGAGTGAGGCGATCTGGCAGGACCTTGAAGGCCCCTGCCAAGACTTGGGCTTCTGTTTTGCATGAACAGCTTACAACAGAGGACTCTGGATACACTGGCTTAAAGAGACCAGTGATTTTTCCCATCTAGAAGGCCTCTCCTTGCTGCTGACACTCAAATGTTGGCAGTGCTTAGGAAAGGGTAGTGAGTGTGGGGTCTAGGGCCCAAAAACACCTGCAGGAGACAAGCAAGGCAAGACTCAGGCCCTTCCCCCATGGATCTGTTCCTTCACCCCAACAACGTAACTGAGCACCAAGTCTGCACATACCGAATTCTGGGGATAAGGCAAGGGGTTTACTACAGCTCCTGACTTCTTAGAGAGGAGTCCAAGAGGGAGAAAGAGTGAGTAGGCAGTGCATGACCACGGAGTGAGTCTCCAGAGAAATACAGTGGGAGACGGGTATGTATAGAACCAAACTCTGAGGAGAAACAAGGAGGAAGGGGATAGATCGGATTAGGGAAGTCACTCTAGAGAAAGTGACAGTTGAGCTGTGATTTTTTTTTTGACAGGCAGAGTTAGAGATGGAGAGAAAGGTCTTCCTTCTGTTGGTTCACCCCCCAAATCTGAAGCCAGGAGCCAGGTGCTTCCTCCTGGTCTCCCATGTGGGTGCAGGGCCCAAGCACCTGGGCCATCCTCCACTGCCTTCCTGGGCCACAGCAGAGCTGGACTGGAAGAGGAGCAACCGGGACAGAATCCAGCACCCCAACTGGGACTAGAGCCCCGGGGTGCCAGTGCCGCAGGCGGAGGATTAGCCTAGTGAGCCGCAGCGCCGGCCAAGCTGTGATCTTGAAAAGTGAATAGCCTTGAAACAAAGTTAGAGAAGGGGGCTCGCTGTAGAACAGGTATCTGCGAAGATGGGCTAGCCTGAGAGCGCATGAGGTATGGCTTGCAGTGTTTTAGAGACTGCTGCTCATGGGGGTGCTAAGATATGAACAGCAAGTAAGTGTCCTTTTTACAATTATTTTATTGCTTCATTGAGGACATTCTTAAGTGAAACTAGCTCCGCCATCCTTTTTTTTAAAAATTTATTTGACAAGTAGAGTTACAGACAGTGAGAGAGAGAGACAGAGAGAAAGGTCTTCCTTCTGTTGGTTCTTTCCCCAAGTGGCCACAATAGCCGGAGCTGCGCTGATCCGAAGCCAGGAGCCAGGTGCTTCCTCCTGGTCTCCCATGCAGGTGCAGGGGCTCAAGCACCTGGGCCATCCTCCACTGCCTTCCTGGGCCACAGCAGAGAGCTGGACTGGAAGAGGAGCAGCAGGGATTAAAACCAGCGCCCATATAGGATGCCAGCGCCAGTGCCGCAGGCAGAAGAATAACCAAGTGAGCCATGGCGCTGACCCCCGCCCTCCTTTATAAAAAGTTTATTGATTTATTTATTTAAAATGTAGAGCAACAGAGAGAAACAGAGGTCTTCATCCACTGGTCCGCTGCCCCCATGACCACAATCACTGGGGCTGGGCCAGGTGCCAGGAAGTCCATCCAAGTCTCCCACATGGGTGGCAGGGACCCAACTACTAGGACCATCATCTGCTGCCTTTCCTGGTGTATTAGCGGGGACGTGGATCAGAAGCAGAGTACCGAGGACTCGAACCAACACTCCACGATGGGATGCTACATTGCAAGTGGTGGCTCAACTCTCTATGCCACTATGCTGAGCCTGCAAACAGGTGTCACACACATGGGCCATCAGATGCCATGATCAGCTGGGGTTGTAACCAGATTTTGAACAAGGGAAAGATGAATCATGACAGTGGTGGCAGCACGGAGGCTTCCTTTGGAAGGCTGAGTGTCCGAACCAGGAGATCCCAAGGAGAGTGAGGAGGCTCTGGCAGAAATCCAGGTGGGAAATGATGAGGACTTAAAACAAGGAAGTGATTAGCACAAGGGACAAACTCAGGAGAGATGATGTGACAGACACAGTAGAGGTGACCGTGTGACCAGCTGCTTGGGGCAGGGAGGAGTTCAGCTGTGGGTGCTAGTTGTTGACAAGTGGACCACTGGAGTAGGTACAGGTTGCAAGGTGAGGGAATGGGCAGAGGTGGTGCCTGGAGCTTTGAGTATACTGATTGTACTTCTCCAGGTAAAAGTGCCTTGCAGGATGTTAAAAATAAGGGTTTGGAGTTCAAGAGCCAGACTAGGAAGGATTAGGGTTCAGGATTTACAAGTGAAAAAATTATACTTGATACAATACGTGTGGCTTCGATTACCCAGAAGGAGTATAAAAGCTGGGGGATAAAATTGCAGGAAAGAAACCTGATGACAGTGGGGTTCTAGAAGCTCCAACAGAAGGGAGCAGTAGAGAGGGAAGGTAACTATGCCATGAGCCTCAGAGAGGGCAGGAAAGGGGAGGATGGGAAAATGGTCCAGTACTGTTAGAAGCCACAAGATGGAGCAGGCATCTGATTTCACCTGCTGGCAGGTTTGACAGATGAAGGATGGCAGGATCAAGCTGTGTGGGCTTCCGCTGGAAGACGCACGCTCAGCTGTTCCCTCCTTTCTTGAACACATGTCCCTTGTAAATTTAGCAATGTCTAGATGTGGGTTTCTACGTGACTTCTTTCATGGATGGTGTCCCCGTCATGTTCCTTGGAGATTGAAGAAAACCTTAAATTTCCTGTACAGTAATGTGAAGCTCACAAGCAAAAAAAATTTTGGCAGAAATGGTTTATTTGTTAGCAACAAAAGTTATGTTATGAAGAGTTCAGTAGAAGTGTGGCTTTATGTTTTATGACATTTCTTACATTGAGTGGCAACAGGGTAGCTAGATAGCCAAGAAATAACTTTTACTGCAAATAGTGAGTGATTCATTGCTATAAAGATTTTAAGGCAATCTTAAGCCTTGTAGAGAATGATCTTATCCCATTAGCACAAATAATATTTCAGGCAGAGACATCAATGTAAGCCTTCTAAAATCTTGTTTTCAAAATGTTGGTGCATAAAATAATATAAAGGTACTTTGAAAAATTCATTGGAATGAAATTTGAAAGAGAAGTTTATTTTGAAAAAAAAAATTTTAAATCCATGCCTGGTTTTTTAATTTCGTGTTTTCCTTGAACGTGTTGAAGGCCTGCACATCTAGTCATGTGCTCTACCTCTCCTGACTTCCCTGGGACGTAGGATGGTCTGTGTCTGCCTGAGCTGTGTACACTGGCACCTTACTGATAGGAAAAAAAACACAGATTAGTTTCATGTTCCATGTGCATATAAAGCAAAATGTTGGAGTGGAGAAGCAATGTTTGGGAGAAGTTATAAAGCTCAGAAGGGAAACAGTACAGTTGAATAGGATTCTGCACTCTAATACATGAGCCTGAGGAAATGCAGAGGGTATGGCTGAGTTATTCTCGTCTTTCTTCCAGATACTCTGTATCACTCTAGGTTGGCTTGGGTTTGGTTTTGAGTGGTGACTTTTAGTGCCGTAAGTCACAACCAATAAACAATTCGCAATAATACACATTTGTCTGTTGCAGAAGGGTTTTGAGGTCTCTGTGGTGGCTGTGCGGTCAGGTAGAGGAGGGCACGCTCACTGACAAGTGAGGCGTGGAACATCTCCTGGACTTAGGTTGCTTTGGGGCAGCTGATGTGTGAAGAGGCACAGCGCCACAGTTGGGCAGCTGGGAAGTTGATCCTCCATGGCAGTGGACAGGCCTGTTGATGTTCCTGGGCCTCCACCTGCTTGTTTGGGGAACACAGGAGGGAATCTAAAATGCTAGCGTTTCCAAATGACATTTTCACAAGATTATCCCTTTGGAAAGAAGCTGTGAACTTGTTTAGGGTGACACTTTATTCCCAGCAGCCACCTGCCTCCCAGTGAAGGTTTTTTGATTAACCAGATCAAGTTTTCTGGGAATTGGGACCAGCAGTGCGTTGTGGTGCAGTGGGTTAAGCCCCCACCAGCATCCCTTATCCAAGTGCCAGTTCTAGACCCGGCTGCTTCACTTCTGATCCAGTTTCCTAATAATGAACCTGGCAAAGCAGCAAAAGATGGCCCAAGTAATTAGGCCCCTGCCCCTCAAGTTGGAATCCTAGATGGAATTCCTGGCTTTGGCCTGGCCCAGTCAAGGCTGTTGTAGCCAATTAAGGAATGAAATAGTGGATGGAAGATACTCACCCCCTGCCCTGGACTTTTGAATAAATAAGTAAATCTTTTTTTAAAAAAGATTTGGAATTTAATTACCATGAATCATTAATCAAAGTTTTTCTTTCCTTTGATTTGAAAGATCACAAGGGGTCTGTATCTATCACCCTGATTGCTACCCATGGGTGAAAACACAGCTCTTCCTCAGGCTTTTGCTTTGCAGTTCCCAAATGTGTAGTCACTCTAGGAATGAGGCAAGAAGAGGAGGCAGCAGCTGACCTCTCTGAGAGGGGGTTCGCTCCTAGGGGCCTCTGATAACCTTAGCACAGGGTGGGAAGTGCACACCCTTTTGTGAGATGCTTGGGTGGGAGAGGCTCAGGGTATCGTGGCAATAGCCAGGATGTCTTCCCCCCATGTCTCACTCCCCACTGGGAAGAGATTGTTTTTGGCTTCAGACAAGACTTGTGGACCTTCCAAGTGTATTTGCTTAGGAGCACCCTTAGGTTGTGCAGTGTAGTCAAAACACATCAAAGTGTGTGCTTTCAGTGTGTGTTAGTTCAGTGTCTAATTACAATAACAGGAGATGGCTGTGTCAGCATCATGGCCAAGTTCACCAGCAGGGGAGAGGAAAGCTGATTATCTTTCTCAGCAGAGGATAGGGCAGCACTGTGGGAATTCAAGGCAAATAGGATCAGGTTGGGGCGCGGAGAGCTGAAAGGGAAGCGAGAAGGGGGCTGCTTTGACTCTCTGGGCAGAAGGCTTGCCATCCTTTTCGTTGCTTTTCTGGAAGAACGCCTGTCCCACCCCAGAGCATGAAGTCAAGGTTGCTTCTGGTCCCGCAATGGCAGCCGTCTGGAGTACTTGGCCCCGTCTGACAGGCTGCTCCCCGAGGTAACATCAGCTCCGAAAACCAACAACAGTGGGAGCAGCAGCGTGTGATCCCTCTCCCTGTGTTCACTCTAAATCCTCACTGTTCCATACACGTCAAGAAACTAGAGAATTTCTACTTCTCTGCTGCAGTTGGTCTCAGAACTCCTCCCTCTTGGTTCCCGGGACACGGAGCACTTGGCTAGTGATTGAGAGAGATGACGTCACAGGCAGGAATCCCGAGGCTCATGTCTACTAGAATAACTTCAGAGTTCCCTCCTCGGTGGGTGCTGGTTTACTGTGAAGTCCAGCTTGGACCACGGTGGGTGTGGGAGCTGAGAATACAGCGTAAACTGGCTGCCTGGAGAGGTGAGTCCACTGTGGGAGTCTTAAGGCTAAAAGCTGGCAGTTTTTCTCTGCTGCACTTGTGATGTGACTCCTGCAGCTGTAGGTAGGAAGAGTGCTGGCCGTGGATAAGCCGTTGGGATTTTCTCTCTTTCCTTCATTCAGCTTCCAAGTGCCAGACACTGATCATAGTGCTTTGTCCGTGTGAATTCACTCAGCCTCATAATAAGTACATAAGTACGTGTCCTTAGTATCTTTATTTTACTGATGAGGAAACTGACAGGGTGCCAGGAAGTGTGCAGCTTGCCTGAGCACAGTCTGGACTTGGAACAAGCAGCCTCTTCATACACTGGCAGCTGAGAAATGGAGTTGGAAAATCCCCTTGAGGGAAGAGAACCTCCTGATGTGGGTAGGTACAATTTCAATAAAAGTTGATGCTAAGTATTTTATCACTTCCATTATGATTTCTCATTGTTTAAGGATTATTAGCAGTCTCCCCTGTCAACTCAGAAGCTGGGTAATAGCTCTTGTAAAGGACAGAACTGAAGAGAAGTTATACATTATCCTGTCATTATGGTCCATTTGTCTTGCTAAGTTATAGAAGGGCCATTACCTTATAGGGCTAAAAATACAAAATGAGTTTATGGGGAAAGTCCTAAGGACCACAGTCGGCATGTGATAATATGTGTCTATTATCTGTTACTGTTGTCGCTGTGACAATGATGTTTGCAGCTGCACTTCAGTATTATTTGAGTGCTCATGCTATTTTCTGTAACTGGGGAGAAGTTGTTGAGCTGTGAGGTAGTGGGCGTTTGGCACACTGATTAGGATGCCACTGGGGATGCCTGCAGCCCGTCCTGGAGTGCCTGCTTCAAGTCCTAGCTCCCCTTTTCCTAATCCAGCTTCCTGCTACCATATATGCTGGAAGACAGCACATGGTGGCTGGAGTACCTGGGTCTCTGCCATCCATGGGGAAGACTCAGACTGAGTTCCAGTCTCCTGGCTTCCGCCTGGCCCAGTCTTGGCTTTGGCAGGCCGTTGGTAAATGAACCAGAAAATAGGAATTTCTCTGTCATTCTGCTTTGCAAATATAATGAAAAAATAAATACATAATGTGAACCATTTTAAAAATGACTAAAGTAATAGATTGAGAACATTCCTGACCTAATTTAAGAGTCTAGAATAAACCATTAATCCAACTTTGCCAAAACTGTTAAAAGCTTCCTTCTTCCTGTCTCTCAGAAATTAATATGTACTTAATAGTGTTTTAAAGTATGAGATGGCCTTGCGGTACAAAACCAAAAAATAGATTGACAAAACTTTCCTGCTTCTTATGGCCTCACTCATCGTGATGGAGGAACTGGAGCAAGGAAATCAGCATTTCATAGTGTAGTCATTAATAGTCATTAGGAGCCTATGAAATTACAAGTTTTGTCCCCACTGGAGAGCAAGTATCGGAATGACATAGTCAGTAGAGTATGGTTAAGTGCAAACCGCTGGGTGGTCATGGTTCCCACTGGACATCATTAGAACATGGTAGGAAGGGCATTCATGACATGATTTATGTTTCCCTCATCTCTGATTTCTCGTTGACTTGTTCTCCCTCTCCTTGTGTTACTACATCAGAGAAAAAAACTGGAAATTGAAACCACTGTGGATGGGATGCCCAAAACACAGCCTGTGGACTCTGAAGTATCATGATATTTCATGATACCCGGAAAACTGGCCAGAGACTTGACAGACGTCAAGCCATATGCGTAGGGGCATACGGGAGGAAATCAGAACTATGTGGCCTCTGAAATAATGAATCCCTTTTTTTGTCGGTGGGAAAGGAGGGAAGGCGACTACACCACGTCTTCAAACCAGGGCATTGCCCTCAGAATGGGAGTCCATGTCTGGGACGTTCCTTTCTTGCTGTTGACCTGGCCCCAACTCCGTTACCTAAGTTCCTGAGTGGTTGGTGGGGCGGGGGGGAAGGGGAGGGAGGAAACACTTACTGAGAGCCAACTACCAGTATCTTCATGGAAGGCAGCCAGGGGGTCACTGCATTTTCCCTTAAATCGGCCATCTGCAAACCATCATTTGAAAGCCAGTGTTTAGAATGTTCTCCCAATCTGTTATTTAGTATATGTAACCATACTATTGTATATACAAACATTGTTTTGTTTTGGTTTGGTTTTGACAGGCAGAGTTAGACAGTGAGAAAGAGAGAGAGAGAGAGAGAAAGGTCTTCCTTCCATTGGTTCACCCCCAATGGCTGCTGCGGCCTGTGCACTGCGCCGATCCGAAGCCAGGAGCCAGGTGCTTCTGGTCTCCCATGCGGGTGCAGGGCCGAAGCACTTGGGCCATCCTCCACTGCACTCCCGGGCCACAGCAGAGAGCTGGACTGGAAGAGGGGCAACCGGGACAGAATCTGGGATGCCGGTGCCTCGGGCGGAGGATTAACCTAGTGAGCCATGGCGCCAGCCTCAAACATTGTTTTTAAGTTATAAAAATTGTAATAATGTAGAGGCCATAAAGATAATATTTTAGAATAACAGCTAACAAGTATGTGGTGTTGACTATATGGCAGGCATGGTTCTCTTTCTCACAGCAGCTCATTAACTCTCCTGCTATTAATATATCGAGGTACAGTTCATAATCAACAGTGGCACACACACACCATTTGTCAGCTGCCTTCTGGGGTGTTTCAGAGCCTTTGTGACAGACGTGAGTCGTACTGTTGTCAGGTTCGAGTACATTGAGGGTAAAACATGCCGCCTTGGACGATGTTCTTTGGTAATATTTTCTGTCAGGAACTTCTTTGAAGGATTCTTTTAACTTATGCACTCTGTGGGGGATGGTTTAGTTAAGGACTTAGCAACACAGTGCACGAGGCCATTTAGCTGAGGACACAGGTACCCCGCAATGGGCGTTCACAATACACAAGGCCAGGGGAGTGAGACCGCGCCGGAGCTGCAGGCGGGCCGTGGGGATGGCTCGTGACCTGCCACACGAGGGCGCCAGTGTCCATCCAGTTGGGAAATGCTAGGAAAGCTTTCATTTCTAGGTAAAAAATCTGAGAGGCTCACACGTTTCTTTTAGACACGACTGATTATTTTTAGCTCCCCTGTGTACTGCGTGCTTCATGGGGAAGAAGGGATGAAGAGGTTCCCAGGCATTGAGAGCCCTGGGAGTGGGGAGAAGCACAAAGGAGCTAAACCCCGCTCCTTGGTTTTCTGTGTTTCCTGCTTCACATCCCGGTTTCGACGTCTGGCTGCAGGGGAGACATCTGAGGTTGTGTCTGGAACCTTCTGCAGCCTGGAGGGCTCACGCTGGCTTTGTCTGGGGGCTCCCCAGAGTTAAGGTGCACGTGGCGTGGTGCCTGTGTCCGTGTGGCTAAACTGTAGGCTTATTGTTTCGACACCCTTGGGTGGTTTCCCTGTGACTACCCCTGCAGCTGAATGGGCACCAGCCCCTTGTATCTGAGATTATCTCTGCTCTCTATTCAGTGGTTGTGTTTCTGTTTGCAGTTGTGTTACGTTTGTTGAAGGGCCCAGGAGGCACCTTGCAGTTACAGCTCACCGAGCTCTGGCCTCGTGGATGATTGTGGAAATGCAAAAAAGAAAGTAAACACTATTACAAAATAGTAGCTTTGAGAACTTTTGAGAAAAGAGCATCTAACATTGAACCTACTTTAGAGAAGCCTAAAAGAGAAACTGTAAATGTTAAAGCTACCAATTTGTCACCTTCTGGAATCTTCCTTGGTCAGCTGCAAATATATTCCTAAAGAGAGGTTGGGGTGTGTATATGGTTGAGGGTGGAGTTGTCAGTTGCATTTGAGGGATCTATTAAAAGTTTATGGAAAATTAATATAAAAAACTATACGTGCTTTCAAATGTTTTTGCACTAAATATCTTTTCTTTGAATTTCTAAAATTTACTTGAGAGGCAGAGAAAGAGAGCGAGCACCATCCACTGGCCACTGGCTTACTGCCCAGATGCCCACAATGGCCTGAGCTGGCCAGGCTGGACCTTGCAGAAGAGAACACAGTCCAGGAGTCCCACACGAGTGGCAGGGACCCAGCTACTTGAGCTGTCGCCTGCTGCCTCCCAGGGTGTGCGTTCCTCAGAAGCCGTAGTCAGAAGTGGAGCCCGAACTCAAACCGAGGCGCTGCACTGTGAGATGGAGGTATCCCAAGGAACATCTTAACCACTGTGCCAGACAGCCACACTTAGCTGTTTGAAAGGAGAGCAAAACTCAGAGAAAGGGAAAGACAGAGAAAGAGATCTTCTATCTGCTGGTTCACTCCCCAAATAGCCACACAACCAAGGCTAGGCCAGGTAAAAGCCAGGAGCGAAGAACTCCATTTTCATCTCCCACATGGGTGCAAGGGCCCAAGTCCTTGGCCTGTCTTCCACTGCCTTCCCAGGCACCTTAGATGGGAGCTGCACGAGAAGCAGAGCAGCCAGGACTTGACCTTGCGCTCCAGCATGGGATGCTGGCATCATAAGTGGCTAAACTCTGTGCCACAATGCTGGCCCCTTCAACTTATTTTTTAATTCCATTTTTCATGAACTTTTGAAATCTTCTCATGTAAGACTAGTGTGTCTCTTTGATTAAGTAAAATAAATAAAATTACAACTGGAAAATTACTAATTTTTTCAGTATAGTTGTATTTATTTAAGTGGTTTTTTTAAACATTTTTTAAGATTTATTTTTATTTATTTGAAAGTCAAGTTACACAGAGAGAGGAGAGGCAGAGAGAGAGGGAGGTCTTCCATCTGATGGTTCACTTCCCAGATGGCCGCAACGGCCAGAGCTGTGCTGACCTGAAGCCAGGAGCCAGGAGCTTCTTCTGGGTTTCCCATGTGGGTGCAGGGCCCAAGGACTTGGGCCATCTTCTGCTTCCCCAATCCATAGCAGAGAGCTGGACTGGAAGAGGAGCTGCCAGGACTAAAACCAGTGCCCATATGGGATGCCGGCACTTCAGGCCAGGGTGTTCACGCTGGCCCCAAATGTGCTTTATGGTTATTATTTGTGAGTCATCAGTGATTTCTGCCCCATCTATAATGCGGCAATAAGTCAGGAAGAGGCTTGATAGAATTTTTCTTTTTTATTTATTTTTTATTTAGTAAATATAAATTTCCAAGGTACAGTTAATGGATTACAATGCCCCCCCATAATTTCCCTCCCACTCACACCCCTCTCATCTCCCGCTCCCATTCCATTCACGTCAAGATTCATTTTCAATTATCTTTATATACAGAAGATCGATTTAGTATATATTAAGTAAAGAGTTCATCAGTTTGCACCCACACAGAAACACAAAGTGTAAAATACTGTTTCAGTGCTAGTTATAGCATTACTTCACATTGGACAACACACTAAGGACAGATCCCACATGAGAAGTAAGTACACAGTGACTCCTGTTGTTGACTTAACAATTTGACACTCTTGTTTATGGCGTCAGTAATCTCCCTAGGCTCTAGTCATGAGTTGCCAAGGCTATGGAAGCCTTTTGAGTTTGCCAAATTTGATCTTATTCCAACAGGGTCGTAGTCAAAGTGGAAGTTCTCTCCTCCCTTCAGAGAAAGGTCCCTCCTTTGATGGCCCCGTTCTTTCCACTGGGATCTCACTCAAAGAGATCTTTCATTTAGGTCTTCTTTTTTTTTTTTTTTTTTTTTTTTTCCAGAGTGTCTTGGCTTTCCATGCCTAAAATACTCTCATGGGCTCTTGAGCCATATCCGAATGCCTTAATGGCTGATTCTGAGGCCAGAGTGCTATTTAGGACATCTGCCATTCTATGAGTCTGCTGTGTCTCCCACTTCCCATGATGGATCATTCTCTCCCTTTTTGATTCTATCAGTTAGTATTAGCAGACACTAGTCTTGTTTGTGTGATCCCTTTGACTCTTAGACCTATCAGTGTGATCAATTGTGAACTGAAATTGATCTCTTGGACTAGTGAGATGGCATTGGTACATGCCACCTTGATGGGATTGTATTGGAATCCCTTGTCACAATTCTAACTCCCACCATTTGGAGCAAGTCCGATTGAGCATGTGTCAAATTGTACATCTCCTCCCTCTCTTATTCCCACTCTTATATTTTACAGGGATCACTTTTCAATTAAAATTTCAACACCTAAGAATAATTGTGTGTTAATTGCAGAGTTCAACCAATAGTACTAGAACAAAACAGAAAAAAATACTAAAATGGATAAAGTATTACATTGTACATCAACAGTCAGCACAACAGATCAAGTCACTGTTTCTCATAGTGTCCATTTCACTTCAACAGGTTTCCCCTTTGGTGCTCAGTTAGTTGTCGCCTATCAGGGAGAACATATGATATTTGTCGCCATGGTGTAGTAGGTTAATCCTCCGCCTGCAGTGCTGGCATCCCATATGGGCGCCGGTTCAAGTTCCGGCTGCTCCTCTTCCAATGCAGCTCTCTGCTATGGCCTGGGAAAGCAGTGGAAGATGGCCCAAGTCTTTGGGCCCCTGCACCCACGTGGGAGACTGGGAAGAAGCTCCTGGCTCCAGATAGTCGCAGCTCCGGCTGTTGCGGTCAATTGGGGAGTGAACCAATGGAAGGAAGACCTTTCTCTCTGTCCCTTCTTCTCACTGTCTGTAACTCTACCTCTCAAATAAATAAAATCTTTAAAAATAAAGAATGTTTCTTAAAGAGGAGTACTTATTTAGCTCCTGTATACCTGAAGCCAAAACAAGGCAAGCATTTGTTTAAGTATAATATTAGTAATTTTAAAATTCATCACTGACGAACATGTTACTGTGGATTTGGAGGGTCTGATTTCTCAGGTGTAGGACGTGCAGCTGTGCGTGTTGCCCCAGCAGCATGTCCTGGTACAACCAACAGCAATGCAGGGCCCTTGCTGAAGGGCTTGGGTGGCCCGGGACCTGTGTGCAGTTGCTGGTAAGCAACAGAAACAAAGCATGCAAGCCACACAGAAGTGCTAAGGTCCCAGAGGAATGGAGGCCTGGAGGTCGGAGAGGCTCCTTAACAAGGAGTCTGCAGAACTGGAGTCGAGTCCTACCCATACCACACAGCAGGAGGCTTACTTAAACCATGTGTGCCCCAGTTTTACCAGTGGTGAAATGGGGTCCTGACACCCAGTATATGGTGGTGTTGGGGGGATGTCCTAGAGGTGAAGGTGACCTGCAGGGAACAGACTTCTGCAAAGGGAAGCAGCTGAGGAAGTAAGCACAGGCTTGCACAGCGGAGCCGCACGAGCACCTGACTGGCAGAGTGAAAGCAAGGCGCTCAGGTGTGCAGCTTGGTCTTGATGCTGGCTCTCTGTCTGCTCAGGATATTAATAGTGAGTATAAGCAGTTACCACTGCTTTATTTCCCCCTCAAAATATCTTTTATTTAAGGAATACAGACTGCATGCACTTCATAAGTACAACTTTAAGAATATAGTGATTGTTCTCACCATACCCACCCTCCCACCCTTCTTCCTCCCTCTCCCATTCCCAGTCCCATTCTCCACTAACATCCATTTTTTATTAACTTTACACCCAGGAGACCAACTCTATACTAAGTAAAGGGTTCAAAAATTTGCATGGAATAAAAAACTGTTCCTCAACAGTCATGACAAGGGCTGTTCAAAGTCATTGCATTTTGCATTTTGAAGTTAATTTCACTTTTTTTTTTTTTAAGAAACTTAACTTTAAAGAAGCACCCAAGAATGATACACCTTTTGCAAGACTTAGACATAATTATAATACAACTCTTTGAGGACAGAGGTCCTGCATGGGAAGTTAGTGTATAGTGACTCTTATTGATTTAACAATTAACACTGTTATGTATGACATCAGTGATCACCCGAGGCTCTTGACAAGAGCTGCCTAGCCTATGGAAGCCTTTTGAATCCACAAACTCATCAGTATTTAGACAAGGCTGTAAGCAAAGTGAAGTTCTCTCCTCCCTTCAGAGAAAAGTTCATCCTTCTTCGATGGCCAGTTATTTCCACTGGGGTCTCACCCACCAAGGTCCTTCATGTAGGACATTTTTTTTTGCCACAATATCTTGGCTTCCCATGCCTGAAATGCTCTCATATGCTTTTCATTCAGACCAGAATGCATTAAGGGCTGATTCTGAGGTCAAAGTGCTATTTAAAGCGATTGCCATTCTATGAGTCAGCTGTGTGGACTGCTTCCCGTGTTGGAGTATTAACTCCTTTTTAATTCTATTTATTATTATTACCAGACCCTTAATTCTATCCATGTGATCACTTTTACACTTAAGATGGTATTTTTACCACCCAGCTTAAGGGAATTTGGGGTTCCATGGGAAGTTCTTAAACTGTACCCTTAGAAGTAAGTGCATAGGAATGTATGCAGAACTATACAGCTTTACAGTTACAAACTTCATGCACTTCATAATTACAACTTTAGGAACTTGGTTATTCTTCCCACTGTGCCCAGCCTCCCACCCTCCCACCCATTATCCCAACCCCTCTTCCTCCTCCCTCTTATTCCCACTCTTTTTTTTTTCTGAGATCCATTTTCAGTTGACTTGATACACATATGTTTAACTCTGTTAAGAAAGAATTCAGCAAATAGTATTTAAAAAAAAAAAAAGCTTCCTCAACAGTCAAGACAAGGGCTGTTCAAGTCATAGCTTCTGAAAGTGACAATTTCACTTCTGCAGATTGCCTTTTAGGTGCTCTATTAGTTATCACAGATCAGAGAGAACATATGGTATTTGTCCCTTTGGTACTGGCTTATTTCACTAAGTATGATGTTTTCCAGATTCATCCATTTTGTTGTAAATGACCAAATTTCATTTTTTTTACCACTGTGTAGTATTCTGTGCTGTACATATCTCATAATTTCTTTATCCAGTCATCAGTTGACAGGCATTTGGGTTGATTCCATATCTTAGTGATTGTGAAGTGGGGTGCAGATAACTCTTTCATATGCTGATTTCATTTCCATTGGGCAAATTCTGAGGAGTGGGATGGCTGGGTCATATGGCAGGTCTGTATTCAGATTTCTGAGATATATCCATGCTCTCTTCCTTAGTGGCTTTACCAGTTTACATTCCCACCAACAGTGGGTAAGGTTACCTTTTCCCCAACATCCTCACCAGCATTTGTTGTTTGACTTCTGTATGAAAGCCGTTCTAACCTTGGTGAGGTGAAATCTCATTGGTTGTAGATGCTTGGATTGATTTCTGGCATTTGTATTCTGTTCCATTAGTCTACCCATCTTATTACCACCACCTGTAATTTTTTCTTTTTGTCTCCTGGGTACTTGCCACAGTGCTACATGTTGTATTCATTTATTGTTTTTAACATTCTTTTGCAGCCCAAGATTTTCTTTTGGTGCACAGTTTGATAAATATTAACACGTGTGTAGATCCCATATAATCACCACAATCAGCGTGCAGAACAGATGACTTGTGCTATTATAGTCACTCCTGCCACCCTTACCTACCTCCCATCACCCATGGTTGTCTGTACATTTAATCCATAGGATAGAACATCCACTGCATGCCATCCTAACGCCCAACACACTGCACACCCAGGTCATGTTCCAGCTTATTAGCATCAAGAGCTTGTGAGCCATGATATTGTCACACCTTGCTCTATCCCCAGTGCCCAGCACGGAGCCTGACACACAGGAGAGAGGCCTGCAAGACCAGCACTGAATGTGTGAATCCCTCTCTGCTCCCCACTTGGACCTCATTCTCTAAACTCTTCAACATAAGGTTGAGAAAGTTTAAGAAACTTGACCGCGTCACATAATCGTAAATTCCAGAACTAGGGTTTGTTTTGATCAAAGGCCTGTGATATTTCTATGTAAAGATGTGTCCTGATCTTTTGGGTTAGTTTAACTCATTTGAAAGCGTGTAAGTCAATTCCCCAACTTTTAAAATATTGACTTGTTAATGGGTTGACACCGTGATCAAGTTGCCCTTTGACTACTACCAGAAAAAGCAAAAACTGAAACCCTGTTTGTTTACCATTAAGGTACAAAATCCGATTCTCTGGAGTAAATGCTGAGCTCTTTCTAACCTGAGGACAGTGCGAGGGGTGGGTGGTGCCACTGGCTGGTGGTGCACCTGAGGAGAGGCACAGGAGAGACTGAGCAGAGCTCTGGCTTATGCCTCCCCGCCTGGTACATTTGCATCAGCCAAGCAGGCAGAGAACACAGCTTCCCACATCCTGGCCTTAGCCCTTTGGTCACTGAAGGAAGAAGCTGCGGCAGATTGTCCCTCCCAGCAGGGTCCAGGGCGGGATGGGCAGAACTGAAGGGGAATGGGGACTGACAGCTTAGGCAGTCTGTGGTTTTCAACTGTTTTACGCAGCAGGAGGAAGAATCTGGCTTTTTTGTTTCATTTGCATTTTCATCCTGAAAAGCATACAGCTCTGAGTTAAAAAGAGCATGCTGTGTTGCTGTGTTTCACACTGGCCCTGAGGGGTCTCACAGCTCAGCAAATTCAAACCAACAGAGATGGCACTGTCCCTTTGGTGTGTCCCAGGGCCCTAGATCCAGACTTTGCCCATTTGCAGGACAGCAATTTCAGAGAGCTAAGAGGCCACGCTCCTGGCTAAAGTGAGAGCAGGTCAGCCCAGTACCGGGGTAGGCTAGGTGTGTTCCCTTCCGTTGCTTTACCCATGTGAAGGACCTCACGTAAAACGCTCATTTCTCAAGCTGCTGTTTGCTTTGAAAATGTTAACAGCAAAGGGGGAAGAACTCTTGTCCTTCCTTCCTCTGTGTGTTTAATAAATATCTGAGGAGCACCTCTACCCTATCCGGCATTCACTGGGAGAACCAGAGTAAAGGCGAAGGAGACACGCCCGAGGCTCCATGCCCAAGGCTGACCCAGGTCCACACAGGCGACCCCACAGCAGGGAAAAACTCGGCTGTGGGAGACCAGGCAGCCGCGCGTGTGACACAGCCGGGGCCTGACAGCTGTCCTGCCTCCCTGACTTTGCTCTGCCTCCCACTCGGCTAGAGGGAGGCGGGGGAAGGTGGGGTTAAAAGTCAAATCTTGTAATTCTTAACTCAAGGGTCTTGCCACTTCCTTCTTGGTTCAAGTTCTTACTCTGGTACCTCTGTCTTACGTTGCTTTCACTGCTGAAATTGGTCAAGTGTTTATTTTAGCATAAGATCTGTCTCCTAACTGGCATCCTCACTGTCACTTTTCTCCTAATCCTCAGAGCGTGGCGTAAGTGATCTTTGCCAAACAAAGTCGATTTTGTTACTGCCACTTCAATCGGTGGCTTTTTGTTCCTCGTAGGTGAGAGGTCAAGACCCATCATGTGTCGCAGGGGAATGGGGTAGTCTAGCCACTACTTCCCTGTCCTGGCTTGTCTTGCTCCCGTCCTTTGCTCTCTCACTCTCCCATTCAGCCACCTGACCATTGTTTAGGCTCCTCCTCCTCATGTACCTTCCTACCCCAGGGCCCTTGCACCTGCTGCTGCAGTGTCTCCCCTGCCCCCAACTTGTGAACTTGCATGCAGTTCCCAGCCTGGTCCTTGGGAACCTCAAAGAAGTCCTTTCCAACATGCACCTTTGTGGGCTGGCCTCACAACACCAAGGGCCTCTCCTTGTGGCATTGACCAGACTGGCAAGCTTGCGTTTACTTGTATAGTTATTTAATCAGAGTCTGTCTTCCCCACTGAATTATCAAGATCAGGCCATATCTGGTGTCCCTCAGTCAACCTTTTATCCACACTGCCTGCCCTAGCGCCTGTCATGTGGAAAGTGCTCTGCCAACATCTGTTGACTTTAAAAAAACATGACCATTTTCTCTCAGCATCTAGAGCAGAGCTGAATGAAAACAGATTGGGAGAGCACAGAGTCGCACATGTCCTAATACACAGTATCTTTTAGTATCTAAGATGAGTAAAATAATTTCACTTAATGGCTTCAGCTGAAAAAAGCCGTTAAGGTTTACTGCTGTGAGGTGGAGAAGCCTCTTAGTAGAAGTGGATGTTAAATACAGCTTACCTATTCATTTATCAGTTTTCTAAAAATGAACACCCCAAGTGTTTATGTGATCCTACTAGTCAATACCCTACCCTCCCATTAGAATATTTTTTTCAAATGTGATGTTTTCCCCCTAGCTTTACTGAGGTATGGCTGACCAAAGCTGTGTGTATTTGAGGGGTACAAAGTGATGATTTGACATACATATGCAGCAAGAAATGATTACTGCAGGCACGTGCATCAGCACACTCACCACTTCACGTAGTGACCAGTGTGTGGGTGCAGGGGACACTTAAGTGTACGATACAGTGTTCCTAGCTGTGGTCAGCTTGCTATATATTAGGTCCCCAGAGCTTGTTCATATTACAACTAAGGTTTGTATGCATTTCCTCAACTCCACCCTACAACCCCGGGCAATCACCATTTCTACTCTCCGCTACTGTAATTTTGACTTTTTGGGTTGCACATGTAAGTGAGATCTTGCAGTATTTTTCTGTGCCTGACTTATTTCACTTAGTATAATGTCCTCCAGTGTCACAGATGGCAGAATTTTCAACTTGTTTGTGCTAGAATAATATTCCAGTGTGTGTGCATCACATTGACTTTTTTCCTCCTTCTACTGATGGACACCTCGATTGTTTTCCAGTACTTGGCTGTTGTACATAATGCTGCAGTGCACATGCAGACAAAGGTGTCTCTTAAAATACGGATTTCATTTCCTCTGGCTCTGTAGCCAGACAGGGGTTTACTGGATCACGCCATACTTGTACTCTTAACTACTTGAGGACCCGCCACTGTTTTCTGTAAAGGATACACCAGTCCACAGCCACACCAAGAATGCACCAAGGTTTCCTTGTCTCATGTCCTGGCCAACGCTGTCATTTTGTTTTGTTTTTGATAAGATACATCCTGGCGGGTGATATCTTGTAGGTTTTTTTCTTTTAGTTTTTAGTTAGTTTTTAACATTCAGTATGCTTTGCAGACACATTTGAGAAACATAATGATACTCCCTTCCTCTCTCCCTTCTTTTTTTTTTTTTGAGATAACATTTTAAATTTAAATTACAGTAAAAAGGCTTACTACTTTACCAAATGCTTAATAAGTAAAAGACCCTAATTGGAATATAGACAGTGGCTATAAACAATAATTGAATGGAAATTATACTACTATAGTCTTTTTTAAAAGATTTATTTATTTTAAAGGCAGAGACACGGGGTGGGGGGAGTAGAGAGAGGGAGGGAAAGAGGGAATCTTTCATCCACTGGTTCACTCCCCAAATGGCTGCAATGGCTGGGGCTAGGTCAGGCCAAAGCCAGGAGTCAGGAAATCCATTCCAGTCTTCCACATGAGTGCAGGGGCCCAACCACTTGGGGGCCATCCTCTGCTGCTTTCCCAGGTGCATTAACAGGGAGCTGGATCAAAAGTGGAGCAGCTGGGACTCCAGCTGGCACCCATATGGGATGTCAGTGCTGCAGGCGGAGGCTTAACCTTCTACACCACAGTGCCGACCCCTTTACTACTATAGTTTTAAAGATCTGTGATTACTTTAAAATTTACTGTTTATGGATGAAGTGGTGATTTTTCTTTGTAGTTTTTACATTTTCCTGATGACTAGTGATGTTGAGTACTTTTTGCATTTACTTTTTATTACTGTTAATAAGATCCATTTCATTTGGATATTTTGTCTATCTTTTAATCACAAAGATTAAGAGAATGTTTGTTAGTAAATGTAAATGTGTCGTCGTAGAAATTTCCCAAAGTGAGATTTGAATGGGACAACTTCTGGGAGTCATTTCTGTGGCGATTCTTCAATAGAGAAGAGGGAGAGGGATACAAGAAATGCTTTTGAGGAAATCATGGCTGAAAAACTTTGAAGTTTGATGAAAGCACCGTATATTCAGATTCAAGAATGAGGAACTCCAAGCACGTGAAACATGAAGAGAATAACAGCAAAGTGCATTGTACTCAAACTTCCCAAATGGAAGTAAGCAAAGTTTTATTTGCCTTTCCAGCCAGGCCCCTCTAGGACATCCAGGACAAATTGAAGAGAAGTCGTGAGAACATGTGTTTATACATTTTACCCAATTTTAGAGCAAAAACATTCAGTTCACCATGAAGTCTGACGTTAGCTGGAGACTTTACAGGGATGCCCTTTATCTGATTGGGAAGAGTTCCTCTTAATCACAGTTCACTGAGTTTTATCATGAAAGGTACTGATGTCAAGCATCTTTCCACATACGTGGCCCTTTGTATGTCATCTTTGTCTTTGGAGTAATGTCTTATTTAGTAAGCTTTTTTTTTTTTGCAATGGGGTTGTTAGGAGTTGCTTAGGTATTTGGAAAATTAACCCCTTATCAGGCACATGGTTTGCAGATATTTTTTCCCATCCCACACGTTGCCTTCTCATTTTGTTGACTGTGACCTCTGCGAGGCAGCAGGTACTTAGTTTAATGTGGTCCCATTTGTTCTTCCTTTTGTTGCCTGTGCTTTTTGATGTTGTACCACCCCCACCCCCACCCCCAAATTGCCAAGACCAGCATCAAGGAGTTTTTTCCCCCATGTTTTCTTCCAGGAGTTTCACAGCATCAGGTCTTACAATTAAGTCTTTAATGCATTTCAAGTTCATCTTTGTATGTGATGTAAGCTAAGGAGGGTCCAGTGTCCTTCTCCTACATGGGAGTTTCCAGTGCATATTCTTGGCAGCCCTGTCAATGGTTGGTTGACCACGTGTGTGTATTTCCAGGCTCTCTCTTCTATCAGAGGAGTCGTAACTGATCTGGTTTTCTTCCACCGCTGAGATGTAACAGGTGCGACTCAGACTCGGCTTTTTAAAGTTGCAGCAGTCTGGTAGTGCACTGGCAGGAACTCAGTCCGTGGGAGATGAGGGGCCAGCAGGTGCTGAAAGACAGCTGGATAACTGACGGGGAAGACAAGACGTGTGAACTGGCTGTGTCCTGGGAGGCCCGGGGAGGCTGGGTGCCCAGGAAAAGACACAGTTTGAGGAGTTCAGGATGCAGCCCCAGGAAGATGGGACAGTTACCTGAGAGTGGTAGGAAGAACCCTACCAAAAGGGCCTTTCTGCAAAGACTTGAGGCCAAGCCTACTGAGGCTGAAACGAAGAGCTGAGGGGTTCAGTGGCAGAGCTGAAACCAGCACCCAAGCTCGAGCCTCTAGGTAGCCCCTGAGTGTGTGCTGCATGGGCTCCTTGTCTAGGGGGAGACAGAGAGACCATCTCATTGCTTGGGCGGTAGCAGAAGTGACTAACCCGGAGACCCTTCCCTGAATACTTCTGCTGCATTGGACTGCTCTGTTTACAGACCGCAGATGGACAACCACCAGGAGCCCCTTGCGGCGTCCTCGCGGCTCACTGCTCTCTGTCATCCTCTCCCACCAGGAATCCGACGGTGTTTCCTGCCACTACTGGTCGCTGTTCGACGGTCACGCGGGGTCCGGGGCCGCGGTGGTGGCATCGCGCCTGCTGCAGCACCACGTGGCGGAGCAGCTGCAGGACCTCGTGGAGATCCTCAAGAATTCCGCCGTCCTGCCCCCGACGTGCCTGGGAGAGGAGCCCGAGACGGCGCCAGCCCCCAGCCGGACTCTGACCCGCGCCGCCTCCCTGCGTGGAGGCGTGGGGGCCCCGGGCTCCCCCAGCGCCCCGCCCACGCGCTTCTTCACGGAAAAGAAGATCCCGCATGAGTGCCTGGTCATCGGGGCTCTGGAAAGTGCGTTCAGGGAGATGGTACGTAGCGCCCCAAGACCTTCTCCTCTTGGGAGGGTTGGGAAGCTTGTGTTCTCCTTGCTTAGCTCCCTGGCAGCTAGATAGCAGCACTCTTGGCAGGGGATGTGGGCAAAGATTAAAAAGGAGAGTCCATGAGGTCATAGATTAAATGCCCACATGATCACACCTGTTGAGTCATACTCAGGGTGAGGCCAGCAGGTGCAGCTCCACCTGATTGAAATAGGAGGGTGGATGCTCTCTGCTGGACACGTGTGTCTCAAGCCCAGGTGTTTAGGAAACTAGCATTTAGTCAAGTGCTCACAAGCATCCTTCCTCCACAGAAGTAACCTGAGAACAGTGCTTTGACCAGGAAGGGCGCCGTGGGTCACTCTGCTGGAGCAGCACAGGACCCACAGCCCATATCCAAGAATCCTTGGATGGTAGGGAATGGGGATTTGTCTGTTCCTACTGGAATGAGTCTGATCAGGGTGTCCCTGGCAGCCTAGCTCCTGAGAATGCTTGGGAAGGGTGTGCAGCTGTTTGGAAGTGGTCCCTTGCTGTCCCTCTGCCCAGCAATAGAGGATGAGGAAGGCGTGCTCCTCGTAGCTCTGGCAGCCCCCTCTCCTCTCTCTGGGTTCACGTTTGAACTGAGGCAGTTGTTTTTGTCCTAAAGATCTTTCCTGAGCTGCAAGTTACATAGAGCGAGGCACTTAATGATTTTTAGTAGGATTTGTGAGTAAGGCAAATGCAGATTAAAAACACTAGGAAGCAGGACACGGTTATTTAGGAAAAAAGAAACCGA
The DNA here is from genome assembly GCA_949820135.1 of Sylvilagus floridanus. Taxonomy (NCBI): domain Eukaryota; kingdom Metazoa; phylum Chordata; class Mammalia; order Lagomorpha; family Leporidae; genus Sylvilagus; species Sylvilagus floridanus. The sequence goes on from OX463231.1 coordinate 67,190,411, forward strand.
AGCAGGAAGACTGACTCCTCTTCAGGCTTGCTTTTCAACTCACTCTCTGGCTCTTGTAGAAGCTCTGATGTGCTTCTGCCAATTGGTAGATGGCACCGTGCTTAGGCACCATTTGGGGCACCACATCCCATACTGGAAGTGCGTGCGATAGGGACCCAGCATCAGTTCCAATCCAGCTTCCAACTAGTGTACACCCTGGGAGCCTGTAGGTGATGGCTCCAATACTTGTTCCCCTGACACTTTTATGGGAGACCTGGATGGAGTTCTGGGCCCCCGGATTCAGCCTGGCCCTGCCCCTGCTGTTGTGGGCATTTGGAGAGTGAACCAGCAGAGAGGAAAAACTCTCTTGTTGGCTCTCTGCCTTTCAGATAAAAATGAAAAATAGTAAGTGTCTGTACATGTCAATATCCAGAATGCTAAATACTCAAGGCAAAAATTTGACAATAGCCTCCCTGAAGAAAACGTTGACTCAGGAGGAGTGGAAAGCAAAAGAACTGGATTTTCGTTTCTTTAATGATTGCTAGTGTCTCTTGACTTGGCACTGCTGTATTCCCAGTTTCATCCACTAGAGGCCAATATCACATTGACTCAGGCCTCCACAAGGGTCTCAGGCTGTTCCCGCCCGTTGTGGCTCAGGGTTGCTAACAACAAGCATACTTGTGAAGAGAGGTTCATTCACAAATTTGTCCCAGCATTTAATTAGCTAGTTCATCACCTGAAATTTTTCTTGAAAATTTAGTTGCCAGGAAAAAAAAAAATTGCTTGCTTCACTTCCACATGTAGTTCATTCAACCAGTAGATATTTGTTGAGAACCAACTATATTCCAGGGAAAGGACATGGATCAGTTTAGGCATAGGTGGATATTGAACAAGTGCAAGAGAAATGGGAAGAGCCTTGAGAAGGGAAATTCAAGGTGAAGTGAGAGTCTGGTGGAGAGGTGAAGGCGTGAGTTCCCAGAGAAGTGACATCCGGGGTGGGTAGGAGATGCAGCCAGGAAGCTGGGAGAGTGTTCTGGTCTGAGGAGAAAGTGGGTGAAGAACCACATCAGAGAACCCAGCTGGGCCAAAGGCAGCAAACTGACATCTGCCGTGGTGGGAAGATAGAATTCCAGGGCAGGACCATTGCAAGGGGTGGTGGAGGTGCTCTGGAGCCCACCTGGAAGAACCTGGTGTAGCTTATCACAAGGTGAACATCCCTTATCTGACAGGCTTGGAACCAGAAGCGGATTTTGGGTTTTGGAATATTTTACATTTATATAACGAAACATCTTGGAGAGGTGACCCAAATCTGAGTACAAAATTCACTCACATTTCATTTATACCAGACATACATAGCCCAAAGGTAATTTTATATAATGTTTATTAATTTTGTGTATGAAGCAGTTTCTTGGTGTAGAATTTTCTACATAGAAAGTCATGTTGGCGCTCAGAAACTTTCAGATTTGGAACATTCCAGATTTTAGGTCTGGGATGTTCTACCTGTGTGAACCAGAAGCTTTGAGCTACATCTCCTCTCTGGCCCATCCAACCCACCAGCTTCCTCTTCACACCTCTGTCCCCCGGTTGTGTCTCTAGTGCCCAACACACACCATATGGTTCTCCGTGCCGTGTGGTTGGCCTCTTCCGTGAGAATACCCAGCAGTTCGTTGCTGCTCATGGTGTTTGGTAGCGGTCACTCGGATGCCTTGCCATGGATGGAGCCAGTTGACCACTGTTGTCCCAGGGTAGTTATGAATACTGTCTCCTTTCACTTTCAGTGGCATGCTGTTTGGATAAGTCTTATGTTCACCTTGATCACAGAGAGATGCTCTTGGCTTTTCTTTCTTTCATCAAGGACTTCAGGGGAAAGAAAACTTTTCCAGTTCATAGAGATCCTGCCATATTTAACCCTTGGCATGCTTGCTGCAGCACAGAGCTTACACCATCTACTCTCAGATCCATAGCCTGCAAGATCATCAACAAATAGAAAGACTTTTTCTTTCCTCTTCTCAATATTAGGGTTTTTTAAAAAATTTATTTTATTTGTTTATTTGAAAGGCAGAGAGAGAAAGATAAATGGATGATAGATCTGGGTCAGGTTGAAACCAGGAGCCAAGAACTCCATCGGGGTCTCCCACATGGGTATGGAACCTCAGCTGTCATCCAGTGCTTTCCCAGGCACATTAGCAGGGAGCCGGATCAGAAGTGGAGCAGCTGGGACTTGAACCGGTGCTCCGATATAGGATACCAGGGTCACAAGCAGCAGCTCAACCTGCAGTGCCACAGTGCCAGCCCCTTAGTATTGAGTTGTGTGATTTGGGGGGTTTTTTGTTTATTTTTAATACCTAACACTTAGCTGATTTCCTTATCCTGTGGGCCTATCCGGCAGCTCCCTCTCAGGCCCAGCCTGGGGATTGTTTTTCCCCACACAGTTGTAGGCAGCCACTTGCTAGCTTTCCTGTTTCAAGTTTTTTTTTGTTTTCTTCTTCTTCTTCAGTATTTCAGTGTTAGTGCCACTCTGAGCTTCTACAATAGGAACATTTTTACATTAAATACGATTGCCACGTACGCACTTCAGCTCACTGGCTCTCTTCTCTGCTTTCTCTTCCACTTTTAATCTTTAAAAGGGCCCCAAGCCCAGCACCTAGGCTGCCTCTGACGATGTCCCTGCAGCTCCCATCCTGAGACCCAGAATGCCTCTTGCAGTCTCTCGAAGGGCAGAGCTGCTCCCACTCAGGGGGCCAGTGCCTTAATTATAGTCATTCAGTAGTGTGTGTGTGTGTGTGTGTGTGAGAGAGAGAGAGAGAGAGTGTGTCCATCTGTGTCCCTCCCTCTCTGTGTCTCTCATGCTTTTCTCAATCACCAGAGTTTCCTGAGCTTAGATCTCGTAATAGCATCCTTCCAGACCCCACAGAATATTGAAGTCAGCGATAAAACGTACATCGGGGGACATTGGCATTTAGACATGATGTGACTTTGAAGAAATGCAAGGTCTTGTTTATTTTGATGTCTTAACACTGAAGGAGGTTGTGGAATGTTGAAATCTATCTGAAAGGGAGAACCAGTTAAAAATGATCAGAAACACCAAACCAGATTAAATAGTACTTATTTGGGGGAGGGGGTGGCACCATTTGAAGAATATAGACTCACAGAGGAGGGGGAGATAATACTTTGATCAAATACTAGGAGCTTCTTGGAGAGCACTGCTCCGTCTTTGATCCTCAGGTTGCCTGGCACAGCACGCGGCTTGTGGGCAAGGCGACCTCTGACCGCTGGTCTTTAATGCTTGCTGTGTGTGCTGTCAGCCGCAGTTTGCCCCCACAGCTCCCTGTTACATGTCCTCTTGGATCTTCTCTCATAGTGGGAAGGCTGTACAGCCATTCCCTGCTGTGTCCACTGCGGCAAACAAACCATGGCTTCCTAAGGGTCTGAATCTCAGGACTCTGCTTCCCAACGATGCCCTGTAACAATCCCTGGGTTTGCAGCTGTGTTCTGTCGCCTACTACGTTTAGGTTGTTGCTTGGCCAAGGATGATAGATGTGAATGAGAAACGTCTTCACATCTGCCTTCTCCATCGCTCACCCCTCTCCAGGAAAATGAACAGTCAGCATTTCAGACGCCATTCTGCTGCCAACATAGTTGAAGAAGGTCTTTGTGCTCCTGGGAGTAATAACCAATTCAGCGCTACTTTAGCATTTTAGCCTGTAACCTATAGAATTTGAATTCTGGATGTAGCCAGGAAGACCACAAACTTCTGTCCTAGTTCCTTTAGAGTGTGTGTGTAGATTCCCTGCTGCAATGAAGAATGCTCTCGAAGTTTAATTATTAGGAAGGAGGAAAGCTGATGATGTTTTAAATTATTTATGTGGGAGACAGAGAGACAGATATGGAAATATGTCACGTGTGTAACCACGAAAGTTTTCCTGTTACTGAGTGAAAGTTTCGATACACCAGGCAGCTTGTCTTTGTTGGTAAAAATCACGTAAATGTGGACAACATGGTGATGCAAAGGGGGCAAATGAATGCAAGGCATACTCAGTTCATAAATGCTGGTGTTTCAAAAATTAGCGTGTTTGTGATAAATTGGGGAACTGGATGTCTGTATTTTAGTTAGGGTTGTGGTTTTGTCCATTTTTTGTTAGAACAGGGAGGTCCTCCGGGAAGCAATGAGCATGTTACTCCACTAGACAGCCAGCAGGTGGCAACATGAGGCAGAACCCTCATGAGGCATTTTTTTCCTGCCTTGCCTGGCTGGCAGATGGCCTGCTTCTCAGAATAAACCAGGATCAGATCCGGAATACCAGCACCATGCAGAATCTTATTATTTGTGACTGACACTATTAGTGCTGTGCTCAGAACCACGTTTTAGCCTAGCTAGGGGGAGTTGCCCTGTCCTATTGAAACTGCCCAGCACTCTCCCCTTTCTGCTGTCTGATGCTGCCTTCCTTCTGCAACCTGAAATTGCTAGGAAACAAAGCATCACCCCAGAGTTGCGTCATACGGGACTTTCAACCCAAATTACAGCCATCCCAGGCAATGACGCTTTTTTCCTAGCAATTTTTTCCTACTGAATTAGTCTCATTTCATACATCTTTTCCTTCTCTGTTCCCACTCCTTGCACCAAAAACTGTGCATGATAGAATCCCAAATCTTAAAAATTGGATCTATTCCATGATTGAGAGCTAAGCCTAGTTTCAATGTAATGGTTAAGCAAACATGACACAGGACAACTCAGTCCTAATAATTGAAAATTTCCTGGAAATGTCTTCAGGATTCTTGATTGAGCAGATAAATCAATTATCTTATTAATTGAATCTTTGGAGTCATTTTAAGTGATCCTCGTGGGCCGTACTTGAAAGGAATGCGTGTGCATACACATGTGCTTTGCCAGTAAGTTAGTCAAGATTCCTGTCCCAGGGTCCATCGACAACTGAAATGAGAAAAATACGCCAAGTCAGCCTTTGTTTAGCACAAAGCCATAGGCAGTTTCCCCCCATGATTTCACTGCTGTATAAAAGACCCAGAACTTGTTTTTTTTTTTTTACAAGTAATAGTTTTACGTTTTTAACCTAGAGTGTAAAAAGCTAATGCAAATTTGAAAGATGGAGAGCTTGAGAAAAAAAAAGGCTTAGTTAACTTAATGGTAAATATATCTCTATTGACTTCATTTATTATGTTTGATCTGATAGTAAAAGAACCACCCAGATGGTCCTTTCATGTTTCCTTCAGTACGAAGATTTTGTGAAACATCTTTGAGAGAGGAGTAGGTGGTGTGTGTAGGAAAAAATAAATGTGCTATTTTGGCTTCTAGGGACGAGGGGAGGGGACCAATTATTTTTAGAATATGTTCTTGTTGCACACAGTTTAAGAAGAAATAGAAGAGTGTGTTTTAATGTCAGTGAATCCTTCAGGGGGATGAAGTCTACAGAAACACATCTTTCAAATTCTTGTCACCGTAATCCCGGAGTGTACCCTTGTAATTAAAGTGTGTGTGTGCACGTGTGCCACCCCACTCAGATGTGGAGGAGGGGCTTGTGAAAGCCAGCACATATGAGCGAAGTTGCTTGGATTAAAAATAGGCTTGCATCCACTCTTGATGAGAAAGGGCTGCCAAGTTCAGTATTTCTTAGTCTGAGGGGGAGCTACGGAGAAAATGCAGTTGAAATGCTTAAAAGAAGAAGAAACAATGAAGTCAGGGGAAAAAATAATTGAATCCACTGTTAATGGAATAGCAAGGGATTAACCGGGTAAGCTAACTGGAATGTTTTTCCCCAAAGACTAAAAACAGATAGGAACTCAGAGCAGAACATCTTAGTGGGAACACTCTGTCTTGATTTTTCCCCCTTAAGGATTAAATAATTTTAATCAAATTTTCTTGGGACACAAACTGTGTAAACAGTGCACCTGCCTACAATGTAGAATGAACTCTGAGGAATACCTTGCCATAGGAAACTCTTCCCCCTTTTAGATTACACTAATGAGTTGCTTAAGTCTGTCAGACCTCATTCACATTCCATTCCTTACCTAGCATGGAAGCAGTCGGGTGCTCAAGAATTTTTTAATAATTGTCGCTCATTCAGACTTTAGTCACTGAGATGATGTAATTGACAACTCACAACAGCACATTAAGAGAGCTAATTCTACAGGGTTTAAGTGATGTTAGAAATCCAAGATGCTGCCGCTGCTTCTTGACTTACCGTGAGGTTATATCCTGATAAACCCATTCTAAATGGAAAATGGATCTCCTACACCTGACCTACAGAACATGGCTTAGCAGCACTGTGCATGGGAGAGCATGGGTGTTCAGTGACTGCAGGGTTTACTGAGAGCTGTGGTGACCGCCACAACCCAGTATCATGAGAGTATGAGTATGTTGTACTGTATATCACTAGTCCAGGAAAAGAATAAAATTCAAAGTATAGACTTGCTTTGGCACCACCATAAAGTTGAACACTGTTAAATCCAGCCCGTCCTAGGGGGAGATCATCTGTATCCTCTCGCAGTTGTCCTCAGGCTTGACTCGTCTGCAGCTTGAGAAAATATATTTACTTATTTAAGAAAGTCAGAGAAAGTTGCCATCATCTGCTGGGTTACTCCCCACATGCTAACGCTGGGAGCCAGGAACTCAATGCAGGTCTCCCGCTTGGGTGGCAGGGACCCAAGTACTTGATAGAGATGTTGGTCTGTTTTTCAGTCTCTTGGAGAGGCCTCAGAAGTTGGCAGGTGTTCCCAGAGGGTTTGGAGGGGGGAGCCAGGTGGGAGTGCAGCCTCTGGCCAGGGCGTGTGGGCAGGCTGCCCCACCTCTCTGTGTCTGAGCAGCAAGGTTCTTGAAGAGGGTGTGAGACTCAGGAGCACGTGGGCTGGTGTCGCGCGTGCCACAGACACGATGCCTGCTGTAACAAATGTGCCACTGTTGTGAATTGGTGGCTGTGAGGGGAGAAGGCAGGTTGGAGTTAGCAAGCAGGCTCTTTGATCTGAAGTGGAGGGGTCGACGCCTGCCTGTGTGGCGTCGAAGACACCTCTTATCTAGCTGTAAAAGAAACTATTCAAACTTGGGAGGTAAGACATTGAACAGGTCCACATATTTGGCATTTCCAGCTCGCTCGCTCGCTCTCTTCCACGTGGAAGCTCCTCCAAAAATCTAACTGTTCCAGAACCTACGATAGCTATTGGATGTGATGTTATTCTGCTCGTTTTTATCTGATTGCTGTGTCTCTGGCCTGCAGATGGGCTGGTGTGTGGCAGTTTTCCACCAGGGTCCTCTGCATAAATGCTCAAAAGGTGGTAGAAAAGCCAACACAAGGGACAAATATAAGAACTCCTTGTGCCCGGTAGAAGCACATCCAAACTCAGGACTGGGATGGGGAGGAGGCCTTTGACCCCAGTTCGTGCACAGCCCAGCACTAACTTTGCTTTCTTCTTCAGGACCTACAAATAGAACGAGAGAGAAGCTGCTACAACATCTCTGGTGGCTGCACAGCCCTCATTGTGGTTTGCCTCCTGGGAAAGCTGTATGTGGCAAATGCTGGGGACAGCAGGTAAGCGAAGTAACTATCTAATTCTTCCAAATTTCTCATGCCTCGTGATACTGTTTGTCTTGAAATATTAAATGACTGAAATGAAATAACTCGGCTTGGGACTGGGAATGAGACTCATAAGCCTTCCACTTCCTAAGCATGTGTGTTAAAGAGCAGTCAGGTTGGTATGAAAGGCAAGGGCGAGCCTTTGCTTGCCTGTAGTAGCAGTCCTGCTCAGCTGTGCCCGTGGTTCATCACAGCAAGCACCCTTCAGATGTGTTTTGGCTTCAGAAACTGTTTTCCCATGGAAACTTAGCAGACAGTGCTGAGAGGAGAGGAAAGGGATTGGAGTGAAGTGGATGGTAGGGGGAGGGGGAACGTGGGAGCCCCTCCCCCAGTGGGTTCCACTTCCACGAAGTGGCCTTGCACTGTCTCCTGCCAGCTTTACCTGCTGTACACACACCCTTGTGGAGGCTGCAATTGCATCTCTTCCTGATTCAGCTGAAGGGAATTTTGGCTAAGGGAGCGTGGTTAACTCTCAATTTATCCAACATTATGAGCGAATAAGATAAGCGTGTTTCGCATTTCTTTTAAATAACTGGTGCTTTTTTGCTTTCAGTGTGAGGAATTTTTAATTACAGATGTTATGAAAAATATTCTAATATTTTTGTAATATTCTAATATTACATCTTGGCCTCTTTTATAATAAAATATGCAGCTATATAGCTGGTTCTTTTAAAAAAAAGATTATTTTAAATGCAGAACAACAGAGAAAGGAGCAAGGAGGGAGAAATCTATCCACTGGTTCACTCCCCAGTTGGCCACAACAGCCAGAGCTGGACCAGGCTGAAGCCAGAAGCCAGGATCTGCACCCATGTGGCAGGGACCCAAGAGCTTGGGCCATCTTCCACTGCTTTCCCAGGCACATTAGCAGGGAACTATAGCAGAAGCTGAGCAGCTAGGTCTCAAACCAGCACTCTGATAGGGATATGGGCACCACAAGTAGCAGCTTAACCTGCTACCCATGTCACTCACTGGGATCTTTTTCTTAAAGACTGACTCCTTATTCTGTAAATAACAGATCCTGGGCTCTAAGGACCAACAGGTCCTCCACATTCTCGGAGGATGAATGATTTTCCTACGAAGGTTATGTTCCAAGGATTCTGTCATTCTTCCAGGTCCCGTACCTCTTGTCAGCATCCCCACTCACTCTGGCCCTCCTGACCGGGTCCTGCAAGGCAGTCCCAAACCTCTCCTGACTGCACCTGCGCTTACAGAGCAGGAGACCCAGGCGTAGGGAGCTCTCCCTTCCTCCTCATAAGGCAGTCTTTCCCCACCTTTCCCGCTGCATATCCCAGGGAACAAAGGCAGGCCAGCTGCTAGGACTGGCCAGCTGCAATCTGGGAATGGGGGTTGAAGATTGGTGTTTTTTAGTGGCCAGTTTATTTTAAAAGTATGAGATAGAACTTCAGAATGTTTGTGGAAAATGGAATTAAAAGAGTTTGGTTTTTAAAATTTTTTGAAATATATGCATTTTCTTTTATAATAATTATTTTCCATGAACTTTTTGAAGGAGCCTCATGTATGGATGTTCTGTTTTACTCTGTAAGAGCTCTGGACTTTAAAAAATGTTCGTGTGTGTGTGTGTGTGTGTGTGTGTATTTGAGATGCAGATAGAGTTCCCATCCACTGTCTCACTCTCCAAATGCCCACACCAGCCAGGGCTGGGAACAGAGAGTCTGAGTCTCCCTCATGGGGGCAGGGACCCAGGTACTTGAGCTGTCGCCTCTGCCTTCCCAGGGTGTGCATTAGCCGGAAGCTGGAATAGAGAGCAAAGCCAGGCCTCGGCCCAGGCGCCCCAGATAGCTCTAGTTTTGATGTTAACTTTTGCTGGGTAACTGGAAGTATGTGCAGATGCTCTGTTTATCCCGCAGCTTCTGTTTTCCAGTGTTGAGGCAGCGTTCTGACGGGAGACAGACTCTACCTCGGGTGGGGCCGCTGGGAGTGAAGGAGTGGAAGGGATCCAGCCAGGAATGCTGAGGTTCCTGGGGAAAGCCTCCCTGGGGCACGCAGGGCTCAGGGCAGGAGATACTAAAGCTGGGCAGCAGCTAAGGGAGTGAAAGGAGGAGATTCCTGGACTCGACTCTTTGTTCCCCCCATCACCTGCCTGGGTTCCTGGAAGCCAGCCGGGCAGAGGCCCATCTGTACCCCCAGAAAAGCAGCCAGCCCATCCGCTGCACCTTTCCTCCCTGCCTGCCCCTGGGGTTGAGCAGTTTTAAGACAGAAATCCTCAGTCCTTGGGGCTTTGGAAAACACACACTGAAGGGCCCACTTCTGATCTTGAACTGCACAGGAGATGGGCCCCTAAGGAGGTGATTGCTTTCTAAAGTCAGACCAAGTTGGTGGTTCAGCTCCGGTGCCAACACTCCCCTTTAGCCTTTGTGTCTGGTGCTGTGGTCTTCAAGGTGAGTTTGCATTCCTAGCCCATTGAATGCCTGCCCCCTCGGAGACTGGCTCACTCACCACTCCCGAGGGAAGCACCTGTCACCAGCTGTCCTCAGCCTCAAGACAGCTCAACTGCTGTGCCCACAGTCTCTTGGCGTTAGGTTGCCCTTCTAGCTTAACCTCTCCCCAAATGCCTTTTCCTCACTTTTAAAAAATTATTTTGTAATTTATTAAATTTAACAGAGTATGTGTGAGTGAGCACTCCCTACTCCCATCTGGGGTTTGCTCACCAAATGCCCACAACAGCCTGGGCCAGGCAGACCAAAGCCAGGACCTGGGAACTCAGTCTGGGTCTCCCAGCTGAGCCATCACCTGCGGCCTCCCATTGTTTGCATTGGCAGGAAGCTGGTATGGGGAGTCAGAGCCAGGTCTTGAACCCAGGTTCTCTGACGTGGGGCACAGACATCCTAATCTGTCTCTAAACAGCTACGCCAAATGTCTACTCCTTTTCTCCTTTTTAAACAGTTTCCTTCGAAGCTCTGAGCTCCTTACTGGCCAGGTCTTCTAATCCTGCTTCCCATTACGTCTGCTCCCTGACCAGAGACCTGCCTGTCCCAAGTGTCCATCTTCTGGGCTCTTGCCCATTTTTTTCTCTGTGGCTGCCAATTTCCAGGGCAGACCTCACTGCCCTGACCTGTGAAGATGGTGGGTTTGGACCAGATCATCTTTAACATTTCTGGTGTCTTGAAGGCCATCCAGGGAGGAGTGACACTTCGGAAACTAAAGTGGTGTCCTAAAGATTGAGCTTCAGAGCACACATTTCTTAGAGTCAGTCTTTGACGTTATAACTGAGGGCTCTGTACGTCTAAGTGTTGGGTAAAATATATTTTGCATGTTATTTCCAATATTTTGAGAAGTCTGACTGGTACTTTTATCTTGAATAAATTAGGAAGCTCCCAAAATGTAACAATCCCATGGTCAAACAGTACCTTTAAAATCTAGTAAGCTTAATTACATTTTGAAGTGTTCAGACCCCAGTACCCAGATGTGAACTTGGGGTCTTTGAGCTGATTGGTTGAGTTTGCTGTTTACACGTGGGACACAGTTCACATAGAAACCGAGACCAGGCAAGCGTGGCGGTGTGGCAGGGTGAGGTGCCTCGTAGGACGCCTGTGTCCCGTATCCACGTGCTTGATTAGAGTCACAGCTGCTCTACACTTCCAGCCCAGCTTCCTGCTAATGCACCTGGGAGGCAGTGGATGATAGCCAGAAAACTTGAGTTTCTGCCAGCCTTGAGGGAGATCCAGATGGAGTTCCTGGCTCCTGGATTTAGCCCTGCCGACCCTCAGCTGTGGCAGTCATTTGGGGCGAGACCAGTAGATGGAAGATCAGTGTCTCTGCCTCTCTCTCTGTCACTCTGCCTTTCAAATAATTAAAAAAAAAAAAAACACTAAGGCTAGTATGAATCAACAATTACACTATCCCAAGAGTCACTTATAGGACACAGACCCATTACAGTGCTGTTTGGAGCTCTTTATAACTGGTAATTCTTACATAGGGTTATTGCCCAGCTTGTATGATATCTATGTAGGTATCTGGGTTCAGTTCTTCCCAAGAAATAACCACTAAGTGAACTTTGTTCATACCTTTAGAAGTCCCTAGATCATTATCACTCACAAGCAGTGAGCAATCGGAGGACTCGGTTTCAAGCGCTGATTAGAGCTGATGACTGGCAGTAGAGGCCTGGTTACGTGTTCGTTTTTCTTCTGTACTGCTAGACGTTAGCTGGTGTTTGTTTAAATCTTGATAGTTTTAAGAGTGAAGATGACTGTGTGTTGCGTGTGCATTATCTGATAGCTTTGCTTTCTTTGACCTGGAAGCTCCATTGTCCTGGGTCTATTGTCTAAGCCATGCAGCTGTGTATGGTTGGTTTTCCCATCAGGCCTATGTGCGCAAGGGTGGGGGGAGGTTGTCTTCAGGAAAAGCTGCCTGATGCTGTTTGTGGCTCATGGGTTTTTGAGTCAGTGGCTTTCCTCCACATGGAGTGGTCCACACAGATGCAGGCAACCGACCCATGGTGGCCTGGTCCACAGCTGGGGACAGACCTGCCCTTCTCTGCTCCACTGAGCTAACCTGCCGTGGAGACACATGCAGTAACCGCTCAATGCACGCCAGTTGTTTTATTGTTCCCAGGCAAAGGCAACCAACACAACACCTAGAATCATGAGCACTAGGAAAGAAGCAGATGGTGGGCGGATTTTTCACTTCAGGCAAAAATGAACCAGTAGCATGCAAATGACATGCAAAACAATATGCAAATATCACCCTTAGTGTCTGAGTCATTAGCTCCTTAGGGCCAAGAGTGAGTCCTTGGTTTAGGAAGGTGCTTGCCTGGATTTTAGAAGACGGTTTCAGTTTATTTCTAGAGAACTAAGGCACTGAGAAAGCCAAGCCATCACCACTTATTTCAAGCAGAATCTAAACTAGGAGCTTAAACTAGGAGAGAACCCATTTAGGTGAAAGAAAACCCTTTAAGATTTGTTAAATTCTTAATTCCAGTCTTGGCAAGACTTACAACAGCAGCTGCAATAAGCCAGCGAAGAAGTGCTAGGCACAATGAGAAGTCTTCAAAATGTTTATGTAAAACGTATATTATGGAAAAACTTTACACAAAATTCAAAAAAAAATTTGCACCAAATAACCTTTTACCTTACAATTCCATTTTATAAACTTTTGGAAGTGCCCTCATAGTAAATACTGTTATATTAAAAACAGGCTCGTATTCAGTTCTCTGAGTAACCCAGTAAGAAGTAGGCATGGTTAATATCAGACAGATATAATTTGTGAAAATAACTGGAGCCACAGGGAGGTGAAGCAGTTTGCCCAGAGCCCCAGAGCTGCCATGGAGCCCAAGTGGGAGGCACCCCACAGTCAGCAGTCTCTGCACTGTGCCCTGTGGTTCCCACACGTGCTCTGTATAACTCCCAGGGGCTTCTCTCTTCCCACTTTAACATCTGTGCATCAAGAACTCCCAGTTAACATTTTTTCCTTCCTCTATGTGTATAAAACAAGCTGCACAGCCTATCATCAGTGGCCTCTTAGATTTCACCTAGAATGGATTCTGGGGCATAGGTGAATGGATGGCGGCATTTAGAGGCTGTGTTATTTTAGTTTCTCATTTATTTGTTAAGCAGAGAGATGAGGTTGGGGGTGGGGGCGGAGATGTCCCATCTGCTGGTTCCCTTTCCCCAAATGCCAGACCAGACCAGAGTCCGGAGCCAGGAATTCAATCCAGGTCTCTCCCTGAGTGGCAAGAACTCAGCCACTTGAGCCATCACCTGCTGCTTCCCGGGGTGCACATTAGCAGGAAGCTGGAATCAAGAGTGGAGCCAGGACTTGAAGAGTGGAGCCAGGCCCTCTGGTATGGGATGCAGGTGTCCCCAGCGGTGTCTTTACCTCTATGCAAAACACCCATCCTTGCAGACTGTTTCAGATGCAAATGAGTGTGGTGTGGTCCAGTTCATTCATTTGTAACATAGAAAAAGATATTTTCTCGAAATGATGGCTGCTGACTCCTCCCAAAGCCGCCAAAGGCCTGAGACCATTTCCGATGCTGTGTCTTGGTTTTGATGGTAATCTGTTGAAAGTATCATGAGTAGTTTTGGGATCTTCCAGATGACTGTCCTGCAGATGATTACTGCCACAAATTCAGACCTCCATTTGGCTGTGTTTATGATTTCATTGGAAACAAGTGTCTCAAGACTCTGGGGAACAGAGGGTCATCCTCCTGAGCTTGAAGGTCTTCCTGGGAGAAGGTGAGGAAGAGCGAGGATGTTCACTGATTCTCTGTTCAATAGCAACGAATGGGTGTGTTCCTGCATCGTTTGTAAATGAAGCCAGGAAGTCCAGCCGGGATGGTTTGCTTTCATTTCGATTTCACTTTTAGTTTTCCAGAGTTACTCATTTAAGTTAAAGCTTTCTATGTTAGTTCAGAGGTGAATTCCTTTGGCAAGTCTGAATTTTCTTGAGGATAAGAGTTAGGTGTTAAACAAGACTTACATTTCCAGATTCAAAACCAATTACACATCTGTGGTGTCTCCTCTCTCAGGCTTCTTCCTTTTGCTAGGGAAAGATAATGAAACGTTATATAACCGCCTGCCACCCAAGGGAACAGAAGGAACTATTCATCCCTTTTATGTCCAAGGATTTCACCAATGGCCAGGACAGAACCTTCCAGAAGCTCCTTGTTGCTAATAAGAAGCCATCCCTGCACGCCTGCCAGCGTGCTGCTGCCTGCTAGTAGCCTTCCTCTGAGTTCAGAATACACGTGATTGTCCTCTACTGACTCCATTAAATTCACTACGCCTCTCACTTGCTTGGACACAGATTGGAAAAGTGGCTCTAATTGGCCAGCATTTTCCACTGCAGAACTTAAGTTGTTTGTGGCCTTTTTCTGCGTGACCATTCTCCACTACCACCACCACTGCTTTGTTTTAGTATATGTTTTCCATCATCCCTTAGCTGCACCATCACCTGCAGGAGAAATTAGCAGAGAGAAAATAGCACTATCAAAAGGTCATAGATACATTCAGAGATGCAAAGACCAAGTAATGGCTCAGACATTCTGCTTTTCCTGTCAAGCGGCTCACTGCCTACACAGACACCGAAAGGCTCTTCTCTGTGAACTTCTGTGTCTCCTCCCTAACATCCCTTGCTCTAAACCAGTGGGTCTCAAAGTGTAGTCCCAAGCCAGCAGTTGCATCACCAAACATTCATTAAAAGAGCAAACTTTGTGGCTGCAAGCTAGACTTTCTGGGTCAGCAATCCAGGAGGGGCCCAGCAGTCTGAGTTGTAGCACAGGATTCTGATGCATCCTCAAGGTGGAGGATCCCTGCACTAGGTCTGTGCCAGCGAAGGGTTAATGCATCCTCAGGTCAAACCGGAGAGCAGTCCCCAGCAGGGTTAGCTGCTCTAGCCCGCATTCCCCCTCCTGCTGTGTGCTGCTGCTCGATGAGGTGGAGGTGGCCCTCCTGCACACTTTTCCAGTGGCTGCACATTCATTTCTGCAGCTTGGTGTACTGGAACACGGGCCCCACGCCTCTGGAAAGCGGGAGATGGGGTGAGCATTTGTTCTGGGATCCAGCTCCCTATCTCGACGTCTGAGTCCTGCTGTGGAGTTCTGAGGGCTCCTCCCACCCTGCACCAGACCATAATTCCCTCATCTGGAACGTGTCAGACGTGTCCTTGTGTGCACTTGGGGTCTCATGTTGCTGGGGCCCTGGGAAAGGAGCCCTGGTTTCTCCATCCCGACCAAGTTATGCTTTTAACAACTTCCCTTTCCTGTTAGCCCGCTGAGAGGCTGAGCTGGAAAATCTCGTGGCGTTTGAAGAAATGGAATATTTGCACTTAGAAAGGCTGGTGTGCAATTACTGTGGTCAAGGTAGTGACCTTGTCTGTCCCTGGCTGCTGGGATTCGATAGAACAGCGGATCAGTGTCAGGAGGGAACTTTCCAGTGGAAAACCCCAGGGCTTGATCTTTATCCCGTGCCAAGTTCAGGCTTTTCAGAACCTGGTTGTCTAATTTGCAGATGATGTGAAAGCAAGCAAGATGGACCAGCAAGATTCAGAATGCTCCCTAGCACCTGGGAAGATGGGGTAGACCTAAGCAGATGAAACTTAAACCAAGGGAAAGGACTCTCTGAATCTTAGGTGTGAAAATGAGCCTAAGTAGAAAAACCTAGCAGGGTGAGGAGAGAGAATTTATCACTTCACTTTTTTAAAAACATTTATTTCTTTGAGAGGCAGTGTTAGAGAGAGAGAGACAGAGAGAGAGAGAGAGAGAGAGAGAGAGAGAGAGAGACAGAAGGGAGGGAGGGAGGGAGGGGTCTCCCACCCACTCATTCACTCCCCAGATGGCTGCATGGCTGGAGCTGGGCTGATTGGAAGCCAGGAGCTATGAGCTGCTTTTGGGTCTCCCACGTGAGTGCAGGGGCCCAAGGACTTGGGCCATCTTCCACAGCTTTCCCAGGCCACTGGCAGGGAGCTGGATAGGAAGTGAAACAGCTGGGACCCAAACTTATCCCCATCTGGGATGCCTGTGCCGCAGGCAGAGGCTTAACACTCTTTGTCATAGCTCCGGCCCCTGACATTTTTTTGAAAAGTGTGTTTAGTAGGCAGAGGCTTACTCTGGTCAGTAACGGGGTATAGACCCCAGAACCGAATGTTATCCTAGGCTGCAGTGCTAGAGACGTGAGGCAGGTGGTAGCCAGTGTTTTTTATTGGCTGGCTTGGTGTGGAGCACTGTTTGCATGTACATGAATAACCTCTCACCAGTACTATCATCAGTCTCACTTTACCTGTGAAGCTCCTCTTGAGGTGACAATTCAGCATGTGTGTGCATGGACAGGAAACTTCAGGGAGAGACTGGAAGAGTGGAGACACTGAGAACCACGTTTGAAGGGATAAGGAAAGCTCTGAGGAGCTAGAGTTTGCTCAGCCACGTGAAGTGATGACTTCTGTTGATACCAAACAGATCTTTGGGAGTTTGTGAGGAGTTGGGGGAGAGGTCATATCCCTCGGCCTGGGATGGAGCTGGCAGCCACAGAGAGGCAGAGTTGTGGTTAAGAGCAGGGACCCTAGACTTAGACTGCCTGGGTTGAATCCTGGCTCTGCTACTTCATTTTTTTGTAATGCTTATTTGCTCATTTTTGTGTATTTAAAAGTTTGTGATAGAGATCAAAAGATAGAGATCTTCCATCTGCTGGTTCACTCCCCAAATTCCCACAACACCTAGGACTGGGCCAAACTGAAGCCAGGAGCCCAGAGCTAAATCCGGGTCTTTCATGAGGGTGGCAGGGACCCCATGGAACCATCCCTTCTCCCTCTTGGGCTGTGCATCATCAGTGGGAAACTAGAATAGAGAACAGAGCCAGGACACAATCCCAGACACTCCAGTATGGGACTGGGTGTTTCAAGCAGCAGCTTAGTCACAATGCCTGCCCCATCTACTGTGTCAGTTTTGTACGACCCCAGGCCAGTCTCAGACCTCTAGTGCAAATTTGTCCCTTGCCAGTGGAGGGGATTAGAGTACTTCATTCCCAGCTGAGGACGAGATGAGCGATGTGTGGAAAGCCCGTAGCCTGGGGCCAGGCTCATGGAAACTGCCCAGTAAGGTTGACTACTCTCAGTGTTGTATCCATCAGCAGAGCTCCTGAGAGATGGGGCAAAGCTGCCAAGGGGAGTAGCAGCGCTTGACCATAATGAAAATACGTGTCCGTCAACTGTGCTACTGCCAGCCAGAGTGCTGCAGCAACTAATTGGATTTTTTTTGAGATCTCCATCAGGCACTGTGTTTCTCTAACTTTGAGAATCTTGAAAAACTATCACAACTATTTTCGTTTTTGCTTCTTTCTTGTAAGAGTTTAATGATCTCAAGATTTGTGTAAGGAAAAGGAACAGGTGTGTCTGCTGTGTAACAGTCTATCAGCCAGGCTAGGTGGTGAAATATCAGCCCCCCCAAGTTCACTGACCTAGAGAGAGATGGTGGCTTTGTCCCCTGCCCGCAGCTCAGGGGGCTGGGCTGAGGGAAACTGTCATTTTAAACATTTGGCTTCCTAGAGCTGGGACATCTCCATCCAGTGGGAGGGAGGGGACAAGAATATGGCGAAGCACTCAAGGGTTTTGTGGACCAGCCTTGGCAGAGGTACATATTACCTGTGCATGCATCCCATTACCTAGATTCCAACTAGCAAGGAAGAGGGCCTGGAAATGTAGTCCAAGTGGTATACCCAGGCCTAAGGCATTGATTTTGGTGGACAGTTAGAAGTTTGGGCCAACTGCTAGTATAGAAAATGGGATTCACGTTAGTTTTAGTTAGTCTTCATTTAATTTTGAGACATTTTTGGATTGTTCTAATGAAACTGCAACTCAGATGTTACTCTTTCTTCTTAAAGCCAAAAAAAAAAAATGGATTCCTTTGTTACTTCAATTTTCTACTGTAAGCTTTAGAATAGGCACAGTAGGTTCAATTTCAACTGTTAGAGGTGGCAAAGAAAGAGTTGACCGGGATCCCCTTTTGCATTGGAAAGAGCACATATGGGTCCTGAAAAAGTGAACAGCATACTAAGTGTGTGTCTCAAGAAATTCTTCACAGCAAGCTACACTCAGTTCGTGCTACAGAAGATTACACTAACCAGGTAGGGGAGGATCAGACTGTTGTATTAACAGTTTCTCTCCTTTTGAGACTATTTTTAACTTGTCATAGTTGTAGAGATCTTTAAAGGATATGCTAGTTGGCTTTAATAGTTTAGTCTCTTATCTACCCTCAAACTGCAGTTCTTCTGTATGATTTTAATTTCCTGCCTTTGATGTCATCCTTAATAGAGTTGAAATAACTACTATGAGTGGATCATTTGTAAATAGGCCTGAATGCATCTTGAGTTTACTTATGTTAAACTTGACAGTTCTTCGTGCATTTATTCTATATAGTCAGAGCCCCAGTGTGAAGCTGTAAGCTGTGTAAACTGTGATGGTAGGAGCAGGATTCAGCGGATGTTTCTTTGCTTTCTGTGAACAACGTATCTGCCGGAACCTGGGCTAGGGAAACTACTGTGAATGAGGCAGACAAGGCACTGTCTTCATGAGCTTATGGTCAGCATTCCAGTGCAGAGTGATGGGCCAACCCAGGTATCTCAGGAGGCAGCTGAGGCCCTGGGCCTTACTAAGTACAGGCTGCCTTGGGATGAACCCCTGTGAGATCGTGTCCTTTGGCCTTGGGAACAATGGTAAAGGTTCACTACATCAACAGAATTGCTTCACAGGTCAAGATCCATGGCAGCAGCATTCTGTGGGCTGACCCTTTGCTTAAGTATTCCACAGTGTCATTGTGGTTATGAATTCTGCTTGAAAGTTTAGTTGGTGCTTGGGGCCATTCTGTGGAACAGATATGTTTGGTGGAACAAAACGTTTCTTGAAAAATGTAGCCCTCATTGAGCCATTAACAACAGGAAATGGTCCATGGAGGTCTTGTTTCATGATAGTGTGTTGATAGTGACCAAGCAGTTCTTTTTTTTTTTTTTTTAAGATCTTTTTATTTACTTGAAAGGCAGAGACACAGGCAGAGAGAGAGAGAGAGGTCTTCCATCTGCTGGTTCACTCCCTAAACAGCCGCAACAGCCAGAGCTGTGCTGGATCCGAAGCCAGGAGCTTCCTCCGGGTCTCCCATGTGGGTTCAGGGACCCAAGGACCTGGGCCATCCTTCACTGCCTTCCCAGGCCACAGCAGAGAGCTGGATTGGAAGTGGAGCAGCTAAGATCAAACTGGCGCCCATATGGGATGCTGGCACTGCAGGCAGTGGCTCTACCTGCTCCGCAACAGTGCCGGCCCCCGACCGAGCAGTTCTTGCTTGCGTGCAGTATGTGGTTATCAGATGGTTAGTGTGCTTTGAGGGGATAAGCAGACAACATAGGTGTTTAACCTTCAACATTGCCCTCAAACTCTCTGGGACTAAATGTGGTTTAGCTGTTTGAAGCAAGGAGGGAGAGGGAGGGGGTCAGCTCTTGGAAGTGAGCCGGTGTTGTGTGGCACACAGCATAGTGAAATGGGACAAGCCCAGCCCTAACCCCTACAGAGAACAACTCCCTTTCCCATCTGAAAGGGACTGGCTCCCACTCTGCAGGACTTCAATGTGGATTAGATGTGGTGGGCATAGAACACAGGAGCAAGAGACATGGTGTATTCCTTCCTTCACCAGGTATGCACCTGCCCGGTGCCAGCACTAGGAACATAGCCACGAACAACGCACCCCTGCCTCGTGGACCCTGGTCAGGAAAGGCAGGGATCTTTCATCCCCTGGGTCACTCCCCAAATGGCCACGATGGCCAGGGCTGGGCCAGACCAAACCCAGGAGCCAGGAGCTTCATCTGAGTCTCCCACATGGCTGACAAGAACCAAAACACTTGGGGCCATCTTCCACTGCTTCTCCCAGGCTGTTAGTAGGGAGCTGGATCAGAAGTGGAGCAGCCGGGACACGAACCAGCGCTCCTATGGGATGCTGACATCACAGGCAGCAGCTTTACCTGCTGTGCCTCAGTGCCCACCCTGGAATGTACTCTTTAAAACTGAGAGCCAGAGAGAAGTGGACCAGATAAGGAGGGAGTGAGGGCCAGGCAGGGAGGTTTGGGCTGGGTCTAGGTACTCCCAGTGGTGGATAATGCTGCTGTCACCACAGTGGTGACCCCAGGATAATTGCTTGTGCTCTGTTCTCGTGCTTAACTTCTATAGTAACCAAGCACTTTATATTCTTTACATATATATAATACATATGCATATATCACTAATATATATCGTAATATTAATAAAAATAACCCTGCATGTAGTTTTTAAAGCCATCATTCTGTCTTACCCACTGAACTCTAAGTAATTTTGTCAGTTTACAAGGAGTTGGAGCTATGCACGACCTTGAAGACTATCTTGCAAAGCAGTCAAATACTTTGTTTAAGCAGTGAGACCATGGTTTGCCTGTTTTCTGGTATGATCTTTTCTAAATGCACACACTATAAACACACCCAGGCATAGCCTGGCCCAGGCAGAGCACTCCCACCAACTCCCCAGCCCCTGGTTGGCACCCTGGGCTGCTCTGTGGGCAGCACAGCCCTTGGATCTCAGTGTGGAGTTCAGTGACCTGGTTCAGGGGGTGTCGAGCTTGCGTGCACTTCGGAGTCAAGGAGTATGGGGGTAGGGTTTCTCCCTTTTTCCTTTTCTTTCAAAATGTTGTCATGAAAATGTTAAAAGTACAAGAAAGTTGGAAGACAGCCAATCCCATATACCTATGTTCTGCAACAATATTTTGATCCAAATATCCACTCATCTTCCCGTTCCTCTATCAATCAAGTAAAAGTACCAGCCTGGGTTTGTCTTTGATAAGAATTGCAGGACCCCTGTTCTCGGGCTTACAGGGTTAGAACCATTAAGGTACTCCTGGGGAATTTGGAGTAGCCACTCTGGGAACTTTTTATTTACTAAAAGCAGAAAAGGAGAGCTCCTTCATCTCCTGGTTCATGTTCCTCTCTCCTTCCACACCAGTGCTCACAATGGCCAGGCTCAGGCCAAGCCAAGGTCCGGAGCTCGAAACTCACTCCAGGTCTCCAATGTGGGTACCGGAGACCCAAGTACTTGAGCTGTCACCTGCTGCCTGCCAGGGTGCACGTTAGCAGGAAGCTGGAATCAGGAGTAGAGCCAGGTATTCAAACCCTGGCACCCCAATGTAGGACATGGCATGCCAAGCAGCAGCTTAACTACTGCATCAAACACCCATCCCATAAATCTCCCTTTTTCCTGGCGAGAAAAATGTGTCCACAGAAATTGCCTTTGCCAAGTTCCCACTGGTTGCCAGTGCCAGGATTAGAACCAAAACCAGGCCATCACCTATGTTTGTAGGACTCACCTCCTCTCCCCCCTCCGAGGTGTTGCCTGGTGTCTACTGCGTAACACCCACTCTTTCCAGAAGCAAATAATACCCCCACCTGACTATGAATGAGTGCTTTGCTGAGTCACTACCTACCCTGGGGAGTTGTGAGGAATTTGTTTTCTCCTCGCTTAAATCTTCCAGGCAATCAAGGAAAGCAGAGCGTTATGTGTAGAGAAGGAAGGAGGGTTTCCAGAGTCTACATGTCTGCTTTTGCCTCAATGAGGCACCAGTGGAAAGAGCGCTGGGCCAGGGCCCAGGGCCACAAACCCCAGCATGCTCTCTAGACAGTTGGAAATCCATGTCACTCTCTGAGCCCCAGTTCCCTGCTTTGAAAAACAAGCGGAGTTAGCAAGATCTCTTTAGCTGATCTTAGAGGCGTCTTCCGCTCTGCATTTCAGGGACTCCTGAGTCACTCTCAGCCGGAGCCTGGCCTGGCCTGGCCTGCTCCGCTTCTTGGACTCCTGCAGGACCTGTCGCGTTTCCCTTCTTCAATGCAGCTGGCTTGGCTGTCAGGGGCAGTAAGACGCCTCAAATCCAGAGCCTAAAGATTTTCAGTTGCTTGCTCTGACTGGGCTCAGTTTACCTGAGAACCTGGCCTTCAGTGGTTTCCCCCAGATCCAAGCCTTCCAGGAAGTCCCCACCCTGCCGCAGGTGCCCCTCTCTGTGGCTTCCCAAGGACCATTTAGCACTGACCGTCAACTTCCTTCTGGCCCTCAGAGGCCCTGGTCCTCAGGCTCTCAGCGCTGTATCTGCCACTCAGCGTTTAAGGTTCATCCTGCCATTTTTCAAAGTTCAGCCCATCAAGAAATGACTTGAGCTGGAAGCTTACAGGTTAGTGGCTGTGTGTGGGCCTGGATGGTGGGCATTGCTTCATGCCCTCCAACGGGAGAAGCAGACTGTGTCATTGCTTTGTTTGAAATGCTCCACATTGGGGCAGGTGTGCAGCCTTGTGGTCACTGTACCAGCTGATACACCTGCGTCCCATGTCACTGCCTGAATGCAATTTCCAGTTCTGGTTCCTGACTCTAGCTTCCTGCTAATGTGTACCCAGGGAGGCAATGGTGATAGCTCAAGTAGCTGGGATCCCTGCTACCTGTATGGGCGACCCACATTGAATTCCTAGCATTTCCTGGCTTCCGATTTCAGCCCCAGCCAGGAGCCATTCCAGGCATTTGGAGAGTGAACCAATGGATAGAAGATCTCTTAATTCTCCCACCTTCTTTCTCTCTGCCATTCTTCCTTTCAAGTAAATAGATAAACCTTTAAAAAAATAAATAATAAGACAGGAACCTGTGCCCATCTAGAGCTTGCAGTTTAAAGAAAGGACCCAAGTAATAAGAAAAATATGCAATTCATGTAAAAGCTGTTAACTCTCCATGCTCACTGGATGCACCCAGAGTGTTCACCCAAGCTGCTGCCTGCCATCTGGAAAGCATCTGATAGAGTCAATGTGGGTTATTAACAGTGAGGGCCAATAAGAGGCCCCGCCCACCGTGGTTGCTACAACACAGTCAAGTTAGCTACCCTGGTATATCTTAGTTTATGGTAAAAATTTGCAGGGTAAAATACATTTTATGTTCCAGTATAGATGATTGGAAGCTTTGGACTGATAGGGGAAAAGTGTGTGTGTTGAGAGCTTTTTCAGAAAGCACATCTCGGCTGTGTAGGAATCCAGTGTGGAATTGACCTCGTTAGTCAGTATTGCTGCCAAGTGTTCGCTCCGGCCCTGAACTGTATTCTTACCATTTGGAGATGGATAATATCCTGGACTCAGGATGTTGAGCTCTGTGTGTGTGTGTGTCCAGATAGTTTACAATGATAATTTCGTTGCTTTGGGGCACACTGGGAAGCCTGTAATATTCTTTCCAGCTCTTGAGTTGGGCGAACTTTTGAATGTAGTGTTTTAGCCAGCAGTAGTTGTCTCTAAGTAACACAGAAAAAGTCCTTTTTCAGCAAACCCTTTAAAAAGCCTCCAGGCTCTGAGGCATTCGACAATCGCACAAGGGAATTTTTTTTTTTTTTGCAAGACTGAGCTGTGTAGTCAAGGTCACGGCTTCCCAGGGAGCTCAGCTGCACAAGAAGCCGGCAGTCGTGCTGCTGGGCTCAGCCCCCACCCTGACCCTCTGTGCTGGACTGTGCTTTGCTGCTCAGCTCCTAGACCCTGCCTCTTCCTTTCCAGTGGCATCTCAGGCAATAAAGAGGCTTTTGAAATTGCAGACCGAGAATTCTTTTCTAACTCTGAGCTACCAAGCCTGCCGGCAAAAATTCCATTTGTGCAGTTGATTTTCACACCGATTGATCTCAACCTGCTTGTCACTCCTGTTGTTCTTTTCTCTGTCAAAAGTTTTTGTATAGTTATTGCTCCCCCGCCCCCAAGTCTTATTCATTGTGATTCTGAGCAGGCAGGTCATAATTGCCGTCAATATTTCATGGACACATGGTCCCTCTTCCAAATGGGCTGCTCTAGTTCTTATTAGTAGGTCATCTAAGAAATAGCTAGACTGCATTGCACACTTTCCAGACTCTTTGCTGAAGCAAAATCTCAGAGCCAGAGGCTCAGTATGTAAAAGGGTACATTTGCATGGAGCAGGGTATACAGTGGTGATGGCATAGATTCTGGACATAGGCAAGCTGGATTCAGGTCTTGCACTCGCTACTTATCCTAGTGCTGTGTGACCCAGAACAGAATACGCAACCGCCCTGTTCTTTTTTAATGGAGATGATAAGAGACCTTATCTATGAAAAGTTTGTTGAAGAATTAATACTTAAAGTGTATAAGACACTAAGCACAATTCCTGATCCATAGTAAATGCTCAATAACTGTTTTGTTACTATAATAACCATCAGGAACATTATCGTTGTCCTCTTAGGGTTTTCCACAGAGCTGTTAAAAACCACTGTTGAGTCCTGTGCTTTTCCCCTTAAAAGACATTAAAGAACTGTCAGACAAAAAAGGCCAACGAAGCAGCCTTCATGCTGCTTTCTACAACAGGTGACTTCCTCATGGAGCCAGTGCGCAGTGTCACAGACGGGCTCTGTTGTTCGGAAGCTTCGCTGGTGACTGGCCACCTATGCCCTCTCTCCCTCTGCTGGAGGGCTTGTGACTCACACACCGGCCCCTCTACACGTCACAGTCACAGTCCCCCTGCCGCTTCCAGAGCTGCACACAGCTCCCCCCCCCCACTGAGGTCTGATGCCCAGAGCCTCTCGGGGACCATGCCACCCCAGGAGGAGCCAGGACCCGCTCTTGCACAGGCTGCTGCTCTTTTTGCAGCCGCTACGTAATCACCTCATGCCAGGTGGTAATTACTGGGTCACTGCGTGGCCAGCAGGCAGTCTTCTGGTTGACCCAATATGTCCTCAAGAACTCCCAGCCTAGCACACTGAGAACATCCAGCAGTGAGGGCTTGAGAAGGAGGAAGTGTGGTTGGGGATGTCCTCATATCTGTGTCTCATGTGTGCACAGGGGGCCATGAGATGTACAGTGAGCTGTGGAAGCATGAATATGTCCCAGGTTAGGTCTAAAAAGAAATCAGGTGACAGACTTAAAAGCCGGAAGAACCCAACTGTCCTTGTTCAATCATTTGCTATTAAACAGGCTCACACCTTGCCATGAGGGTCCCCAGGGACACTCCCACAGGTCTGCATTTTCTCCCTTGCCCTTGGCTGCAAAAATTCTTAGCATTCTCATCTTGCATGATTGACCCCTCCCTGCTATGTCTTCCTGTACTAGATCCCTTCCCATCCAGGACCCTCCCTCTAAATGTGCATTCCCTGGTTCCACTTCTCCCATAAGCACCCCCGACTCTGCCCCACCACATCACTGTAGTACAACTTTCCTCCCATCTAAACTGCCCTACTGTGGGGTGGAGCTGACCAGCTGCTGTCCCCCTCATTCTCTCCCTCCTGAGGACAGTGGTCACCTTCCCCATCCCGCTTTTTAGTTAAGCTATGGCAACATGGCTGGGCTTTGACTTGTGGGAAGAAATGATATGTGACTCCCAGAAACCTGTTATGTACAAGGTACTTCAAAAAGTTCATGACAAATAGGAATTATAAGATGTTTATTTTGGTGCAAATAAGCTTTGAAATTTTCCAAATACAGATTTCCCATGAACTTTTTGAAGATCCCTTGTATGCATGGATCTCAACATTTTTTGCATCCAGATAAACTTATCTTTTCATTCCACTTTCCGTGATCTTTTTGTAGTACCCTTACACTGTGATGGTTTGAACTATATCTCCCAAGAAGATACGTTTGAGTCCTAACCCCCTGGTCTCCAAATTTGACCTTATTTGGAAGTAGGGTCTTTGCAGATGTAATGAAGATGAGGCTATATTGAATTAGGGTGGACCCTAAACCTAGTAACCTTTGAAGAATGGCAGGTGGAGACAGAGATGACCAAGGGAAGATGAAGGCAGAGTCGGCTGAGCTGACACAAGTGGAGGAACTCCATGGAAAACCAGGAAGCACTCGAAGCTGGGAAGAGGCAAGGCAAGGTGCTCCCCGGGAGTCTGCAGAGAGAGCCTGCCCCCGCTGGCACTCTGCTCTCAGACTTCTGGCCCCCACAACTATAAGGACATAGAGTTTCGTTTTAAGGCAAGAAGTTTGCGGTATTTTGTTCCACTAATCCTAGGAAACTACTTCGCACCCCATCCTTTTCCTTAACTCTTCCATGGACTCAAGGCTGACGAACCAGAGCAGCTGCTAGCCTTGTTCCCCGGGGCTGGGTGTAGCCAAGCCTCCTACCTCATCCCTGGCTCACTGGATTTTATATTTTCTTATGTGAAATAAACATGGACTGGGTTAAGGCATTGCGATGTCTAGGATTTCCCTGCCTCAGCAGCTAGTGTTAACTAAAACTCCTGGTTCCAGAAGGGATTAAAGGCAGCCACCATCAATACACACTCAGCCTTTCTTGAAATGATCTCTTCATTCAGCTTCCAAGATTTCCCTCTGTCAGTCCATCTCTTGCCACTTTGCAGAGGGCTCTTCTCCATGCCTGCCCCAGAAGTGCAGTCTGCCCAGGGGTTCCTACACCACCAGGTTCTCCACATCCCATCCCTGGGCCGTACATCCTGGTGTGAACGTGGCCCAGGATGGAAGCCCCGACTGGCTGCCTCCATATCTCAGACCCCGTGACACCTGCCTTTGTCCTGTCTGCCTTGTATGTCATGGCCCCATTTCTCTGCAGAACATTAGGTCCCTTTGAGACTTCAACTTCCTTCCAATCTGGTCATTCCCACCCCAAGACTAACCACCTTGGTAAGCCTGTGGCTTGGCAGGTAGAATACATGGAGAGGATTTCCAGTCCTTCATCTTCTTGAAACTCCGCCATCATCCATGCATAAAGCCTGAACCCCACACTCGGGTCTCCCACCCATGGTTTTCGGAACATCCTGAGCAGCCTCCACTGCACACTGTAGGAAACAGCTCTGGGAAGCATCCTGCTGGCTGCCTGGACAGGTTGTGCCGAACTTGTCAGCTGATCATACGGGCTTCTCCTTTTTAAGTGCTACAGAGGCTTTTCTGTGTGCTTCAAGGAAAGGCCAGGGGTTAGAGGTGAGGTGGAGTTAAATTTTTGTTTTGAGCCCTGAGCTGTGTAAATTGATCTGGTAGTGCCTGTGCCGCGTGTTAGGAAGCATTTGTGAGCCCATTCGAGTACATGGAAGGGCCTTACACTTGGGTGTTTTCAGTATTAACTTAATTCCGAGCTTCCTCTGGTCTTACTTAGTTTTATTTTTCACGTATGTTTATTTTCTGTTTTATTTCACCTTGTGTGTATTTATGTAATCTCCCTTTAAATCCTTTCTGGAACGAGATAAGGAAAGAATAAATAAGGTAGTGCAAACCTCACATTTCATATAACTAAAAGAATTTTCCCAAATAAGCCCTTTTCTGCTGTGTTCCAAGTTGTGTTCTGAGGTGCCACAAAGCACCCCATCTCTTAACCCCAAAAGCAAAGCTTCCCTACCCTTTCCCGTCAATAACCAGCTGTGCCTTTTGTGGTCTCTAGGGAGGAGGAGCTGCCTCACCTGGATTCCTGATACACTGGTAGGCATCCTGCTAGTACTTGGGGTGGTTATGCCCTTCCCTGTTTAAAGCCCTAACGTGGGGCTCGGCATGTGGCTCAGTCGGTTAAGCCACTGCTCTGGGCACTGGCATCTTATATCAGAACCATAGCCTGGTGCTCTGCTTTGGCTCTAGCTCCTGGGAAGGCAGGAGAAAGTGGCCCAAGAACTTGGGAGACCTGGCTGGAGTTCCTGGCTCCTGGTTTCAGTCTGGCTGGCCTTGATCTGGCTGTTGTGGTCATTTGGGAAGTGAACCAGAGGATGGAAGGTGGCTCTCACTCTCTCTCTCTGTATCACTCTGCCCTTTTTAAAAGATAGATAGATAGATAGATAGATAGATAGATAGATAGATAGATAGATTTGAAATGCAGAGTTACAGAGAGGCAGAAGAGGGAGAGAGAGGTCCCCCATCGCTGGATCACTCCCTGGATTGCTGCAACAGCTGGAGCTGTGCCAATCCGAAGTTAGGATCCAGGAGCTTCTTCTAGGTCTCCCACACGGGTACAGGGGCCCAAGGACTTGGGCCATTTTCCACTGCTTTCCCAGAACATAGCAGAGAGCTGGATTGGAAGTGGAGCAGCCAGAACTTGAACCGGCGCACGTATGGGATGCCGGCACTGTAGACGGCAGCTTTACCTG
Organism: Sylvilagus floridanus; assembly: GCA_949820135.1. Lineage (NCBI taxonomy): Eukaryota > Metazoa > Chordata > Mammalia > Lagomorpha > Leporidae > Sylvilagus > Sylvilagus floridanus. The sequence continues at coordinate 67,218,530 of OX463231.1, forward strand.
CTATGCCACAGCACTGGCCCCAATCACTCTGCCTTTGAAATCAATCAACAAGTCCTTTTTAAAAATGCTTTCAGTGACTTTGCAACCTCAGAAGCAAGTGCAGACTCTTTAGCCTTCGCTGGCCTCTTCTGCCTTCACCTATCACTGCTTGTCTGCATACCCTAAGCCCTGGCAGCACCAGACCGTGTCCTTACATCTCCCACACCCAAACTCTCCCTGCTCCTTGTCTTTATGAGGTGCTGTGCTTCCATGCTCCACGCTTCTCTTCCTGAGACCTAGCGCGCCCCTGAGACAGCTTCTGAATAATCCAGCATAAGCACCGCTTCTTCCTTGAGGTCTCTCCTGCCTGGCCCATCCTATCCGAGGCAGACCTTGTTCCCTGGTGCCCTTCTGTGCGTCAGGGCCCTTGGCTCTCCCTTCTCAGTACTGCTGCTTCGCTCTTCACGCTGCAGCCTAATTGGGTCTGTGTCTCTCTTCCCTAATAGGCCAGGGCTCATTTGTGGCAGGAGTCACATCTTAGCTTTGTATCCCCTCAAAGCTCTTCCAGAAGCAGGCTCAAGTCTGCTTAGGCCCTTCAAAGAATTGCTTATAAATAGCACCGCTGTCTGAAAAGACCACGCATTGTTGATACCTTGCAGGCTTTTTGCTGTTCTTGTTAAAGGAGGGAGGCAACTCAGCGAGTGCACTTAGTCTAGGGACAACACTATTCATGCTGGGTGCACAGGACCTGGAATCTGACAGAGACGGCTCCTTGTGGGAAGACACCCCCTGCCCCGTGCCCGGCACCCAGGGGCACTTAGTAAACATGGCCTCCACCCCACTGTCCCCAGCTCTCTATCCACCCAAACACTTGTCCTGTCGGTTCTGACTCCACACTGCAACTGGAACACATCACATCTCATTATCTCCCTGGCACTACCCTCGGTCAGGCACGTCCCATCTCTCACTCTACGTCAGCAGCCGACTCTGGCCTCCCTCCTTTGGCTGCACCCTGCACCCTGTACCCTGCACCTACCCAGTTGCCATGCACAGTGCAGATGACTTTTGTAAAAGATAAGTTCCCTGTCAGGGCCCTTTGCACCTGACTGTTGAACTCATCTGAACTCCTTAAATGGCCTGCAGGCCCCCTTGACTGCACCGGGCCCAGCTCTCCAGCCTCCCCTGCAGAGAATATTGCTGTTAGGGAACCGAGGCAAGCACTTTAGGGACAGCACTGTTCATGCTAGGTGCACAGGATCCCGGAATATTCCTCACCGGTCCTGCCACATGGGCTTCATCCAGCTTCTCACCTTGCACCCAGGGCTCTGCGGCTCCTCCCACAGAGTCCTTTGGTCCCCAGCCCTTTTGTCCTTTCCAAGGCCTCCCTCACCCCAACCCCAAGCTTCATTCCTGGCCAGATCTTGTCTTCCCCCAAGGTTGTGAGCTCCTTGTAGCAGGACTACTCTGTCCAGTTCCCTGCCCAGTCCCAGTGCCTAGCACCCGGTGAGTGCTACAAGGGTATTTGCTGAGAGACAGCAAGCAAGAGAGAAGAAAGATCCTGGAAGTTCTAATGTGATCGATTACAAATGTGGTGCCAGCCATTACTCCCAAGGTCAGGTGGATCTGAGTCTGTTTTCCTGGTTACACACTTCATACTCTGAGCCCTCCATGTGCAGAACGTTTCTGTTCTGTGCAGCCAGTATCCAACATGGGAGACAGCTTTGCTACGGACGGGTGGCTTGTGTCTGTCTAGCATTCGTAGCCCTGATCTCCACTCGCTAATTCAGGGCACACCTACATTTCCAGTAAATGTTTCCCCCTCTGGCAATGTAGGACATAAGCCAGGGGACTTGGGTGTCCCCGACGAGTGTGCCACCATCCTGGCTCCAGAGCGAGTGGTCTCTAGGTGCACGCTCTCTCTCTTCTGGGTCACTCCCATTTGTTCTCATTTCACTATTTTTGTCCCTGGTAATTGTCTAAATGGAAATTCACCACAGTTCAACACTTGTAGAATTACTAGACTTTACAGAGGAGAGAGGTGACGGTTGGTCACTACTGCTGGGAGTCAAAAGCCCAGGGCAGGCAAAAAACAAAACAAAACAAAAAAACCCACCCTTATTAAGGTAGCAGCTAGATGGATAGATGGAGGCAGGAATCAAGGGTGGAAAAGAACCCTGAGCCTGCATGGAGGGGAGCAGACCACATCTGTGGGTCCTCCTGTTTGCCAGCTCGTCGGCTCTTGAAGCCAACCCTTAGTGCTCAAAAACAGTGGGGAGCTTCGATGAGAAGTGATCCTCTGCCGTGAGCAGAGGAACACTGAGGTCCAAGTGGACACGTGGGTTTCCATCCGGCCAAACCGCCACCCTCCCTAGACCTTGGTTTCTTCATCTAAAATGAAGCTAACAAGTGACTCAGTTTCTGTAGAGAACTGTCATTTACACATCTCTGCAGCAGGCTCCTCTGGTAAATGTTTAATGATCCTGCAATAAGTTTTGTAGTCATGTTTGTGAATTTCGGCTTTCCATAGTTGACAAGGGCTCGCTCTCAGGATCCACCGAGAGGGGAGGGGCTGAGGAAGAAAGGAGCCGAGGACAGGCAAGTGGTTGTAGCAGTTTATGTTGTACGTACATTTCACCTGCTTTGTCAAGTAGGGCACAGTCTCAGGACTGAAGAGCAGCCTACCACCTGCGAGCCAGGTGATCTGACCTGAGAACCACTGCCCGCACCCTACATGCCTGCGTGCTTTTGAACAGCCCTGGTGCGGGGTAGGAGGGTGTCTGCTTATCTAATCTTCATAGCATGCCGTGTGCTAAGTTGCTGTGTCTTATGGAGGAGGCTGAGGCTTGGAGAGGTCAAATAACCAGCCCAAGGTTGCAGGTGACAGTGGAAGACCCTGCTCTGCCTGCTGGCACCTGGACAGCTCCAGTAATGGTAGTCTAGATATCCCCTTGGGGGGATTTACAGACCTGAAAAGACCATCCGGTTGATCTGGGAAGGGACACATACTTGAGGCCAAGTAAACCAGCTTCTCTCTTCCCGCTTGCTGACTTCAGGGCAAATCACATTTCATTTTATGCAAAGTAAGGATCATAGCTGCCTCCTTGGGTTCTTGCAGAGAAGTTAGACACAGTGCCTGCTTCTTAGCAGATGCTTAAAAAAAATTAGTTCCGTTCCTGGGGTGGGTGTTTGGTTTAGCAGTTAAGAAAACTACATCCCGTATTGGAGTGCCTGAGTAAAGTTCCAGCTCCATTCTTTAAAAAATAGATACATATTTATTTGAGAGGTAGAGAGAAAGGTCTTCCATCTGCTGGTTCACTCCCCACATGGTCTCAATGGCTGGAGCTGTGCCGATCTGAAGCCAGGAACTTCTTCTGGGTCTCCCACGTAGGCATAAGGGGCCCAAGCATTTGGACCATCTTCTGCTCCTCCAGGCCATAGCAGGGAGCTGGATCAGAAGAGGAGCAGCCAGGATACGAACTGGCCCACGTGGGATGCTGGCACCGCAGGCAGTGGCTTAACCCACTGTGCCGGCCCCCCAGCTTTCTGCTAATGCACACCCTGCAAGCAGCATGTGATGGGTCACGTACTTGGTCCCTGCCACCCACATGGGAGACACAAATCGAGTCCCAGGCTTCTGGGCCTGGTCCAACTCTGACTCAGGTTGTGCTGTTGTGGGGCATTTGGGGAATGTGAACTAGTGGGTGTTGGGGTGGGAGGTCTGTCTGTCTCTGCCTCTCAAATAAATTTAAAAAACATAAAAGCACGTTAGTTCTGTCCTTTCCTTCAAGCAGAGGAGAGACTGAATCTGGCAGGGCCTTTCCCTCTGCGGACACTTCCACCCCAGCTCTCGAAGACGTGTGCCTGCTGCTCTCTCTCCTCTCAGCTGTGTCTGGAAGCGTTGCCCCCATCTTCGTCTCATTCATGCACCTCCCTCCCAGCCTCCAAGAGGCTAACTTTGAATGAGAAGGGGGGCCTGGGACAAAGGCAAGGCCAGCGCCTGAGCGATGCTGTCAGGAGCCTCCGGGGCAGGATCAGCAAGGCCTGGTCCACTGCCCCACGTGTCTGTCAGGGCGGCCAGGCTGCAGGCCCTGACACTGAGCCCTCTTCTACAGGGACACCTCCGGTACGGTCTCAGCCACACGGGGCCCAATCGCAGAACTCCGTGCACGTGCACCTGACCACGTGCACGAGGCAGACCCTGTGAGGGCGGCTCCTAAGATGAGCCACACACAGACAGGGGCTCTTTGGAAGCCAGACTGTCGGCAGGCAGCAGGGCAGTGCAGGAGAGGAGCTGCAGGCAGGGACACCCCGACTGGGCCCACGTGGGGAGACTGTCTACCTGTCTGGGGATCCAGGCTCAGACCACAGGTGTCAGATCCCAAGGGTACAGAGCACCCATGACAGGAGCCATGCCCGCTGCTTTATGCCAGCCTGCAGGGGTCAGTCTTTGTGTCTCAGCTTCCTAGCCTTTGGCTTTGGCTTTGACCGGGCTGCAGTGAGGGTGGGTCATGTCTGTGAGTTATGCTCTGCAGAAAGACCGTGTGTTACACTAGCATTCCTTCTGCACAGTGTGCCACTCACAAAACACCCATGTAGCCCCTGTCCTCCTTGGGCCTTCTCAGGACCATCTGAGGGCTCAAAGGCAGTGGCTTAGGACAGCAGGTGGGCTTATCTCCTCCTGGGGTTTGAGGGGATACAGAAGTTCCCACCTTGCCACAAATGGTGGGCACATGAGTGCTGGGGTAGAAATAACTGGCATATGGGCAAGCTTGATGTATGTACGCATAAATACGTATGTGCATACACTCACACATAGATTACATTTCTTGTTGAAAATACAAATAAGTAAAAAAGACAGTTGCCTGTTACCCCATCCCCAAGCTAGTCATTATTAACAGTTTGGGATATATTTTGCCAATTGTCTTTTTTTTTTCCCCAAAGGAGAGTACTTTAAATTGCTCATGGGAAACACAGAATTAAGAGATAACTATTTGGTGCAGAAATATTTTGAAATCTATAGTTTTGTTCATAATACACATTTTCTTAAACTTTTGGAAGACCCTTTTATTTTTCAAAGAAAATATTAAGATTCACTTATTTTTTTTTAAGGCAGAATTACAGAGAGCGATCTTCCTTCTGCTGGTTCACTCTCCAGATGGCCACAGTGGCCAGTGCTGGGCAAGGCCAAAGCCAGAAGCCAGGAGCTCCATCCGGGTCTCCCTTGAGGGTGGCGGGGCCCAAACACTTGGGCCATCTTTCACTGCTTTTCTTGGGCCAAAAGTAGCGAGCTGAATCAAAAGTTGAGCAGCCAGGACATGAACTGGTGCCCATATGGGATGCCAGCTTCACAGGTGGTGCCTTACCCTACTATGCCACAACACTGGGCCTCCAAAAAAAAAATTTTTTTTTGACCAGCAGAGTTAGAGAGACAGAGAGAAAGGTCTTCCTTTCATTGGTTCACCCCCAAATGGCTGCTACAGCTGGCGCTCTGCGCCAATCCAAAGCCAGGAGCCAGGTGCTTCCTCCTGGTCTCCCATGCGGGTGCAGGGCCCAAGGACCTGGGCCATCCTCCACTGCCTTCCCAGATCACAGCAGAGAGCTGGACTGGAAGAGGAGCAACTGGGACAATCCGGCACCCCAACTGGGACTAGAACCCGGGGTGCCGGCGCCACAGGTGGAAGATTAACCTAGTGAGTCGAGGCGCTGGCCCAAAATAACTTATTCTATGTGACTGTTTCAAAATTTCTCCCTTTTCCCTTAACTGCATGGTGTATGCAAAGTGATAGAAGCATTTCCTGGTGGCTCCAAATCCTGAGTACAAGTTTCACGTCCCTTGCTCTTCTGTAGTTGAGATTTAAGATCAATATTGTTGTATAAATGTAAATACACACTATTTGTGTATAGTTTGAGATTTATATTACCGGCTGCATCTTCTTTGGGGTGCTGGCTCTTCATTTAGCTTGCCTGCAGCCTCCCACATGATTGGCCGTTTCTTGGTGTTGATGAGCTTGCGTAGACTTTATCATCTTTCTATATTATTTCTAATCTTCTTAGACTTAAATCCTATAAGCACTGGTGTTGGCAGTGTGTGTACACTAAAAGTAAATGGGATCAAAGATAGGGACAGAGGGCCATAGTGCTGAAGGTCTCGTATGGCAGAGGAAGAATGGGGCATGGTTAGAACACAACCTTCAACCCGAGGCTTAGCGTCTGACCCTTGGAACTGGTCTAGGTCATTCAGCTCTTTGGACATCCTCCCAGCTGTCAGATAGTTGCCGGCTATGGCAAAAACTCTCTCGGGTCAGAGGCTCCTTTCTCTCCTCCACAGCATCAAGGTTGAAATACAATTTGCCAGTGTGGGGAATGAGAGGATTGCAATTGTGGAGGCAGAGAGAGAAGCAGCTTGAAGCTTTGGCAAAGCCTGTGTCCCGCTGCCAAGGCACGGCACGCACTGGTTCGGCCCAGAAGCGCCATTTTGGCCTCATTCTTCATGAATGCACATCGTAGACCGTCGTCAAATTCCTTGGACTTGCGAAAACAATTTTCACTACAAGTAAACACATAAGCCGTATACATCCAGAAACCCCACACAGGCAAAGACCTCCCTTTGGTGAGAACGCTGTGGGCGTGGATGAATCACGCGCAGATAGTTAGCATCTGTGAGGTTCCTGTGAGCCTTGAGGCCACCAGACCTCAAGGCAAAAATAGATACCCTTCAAAGACTTTATAGCTTCCAGGACTTTATAGCTTCATGTGGAAACCAAATGATGATGCTGGTTCCCAGGCATGGGTCCTCGCACGCAGACTCGGTGACTCCGAGTGACTCCAGTCCAACAGGAGAAAGTGTTCAGTTTTTCATCCGTGACTGAAGGAATGTGATTGTCATGAGCACACATCACTTTAGGATCCTGGGGTCAAGCTCTTAGCTTTAAGCGCTACGGTTTAGCCTTTTGAACAGCGAACTCCTGTTTTAAATTACAACAAATGAATCTATTAATGCTCTCTTTAGTTCCCTCTGAGCCTCACGCCTAAATTGCACCAGGCTGGGGCCCTCATGGTTTGCGTGTGGAAAGCCTCCATCTGCTTTCCTCCTCTGAGAGGTGGTTGTGATGCAGCCCAGCCGAGGGGAAAAGGATAATCCTGTTCTAAGAGCTTCTTGTTCTAAGGAGTGTGTGACTTATTGGCTGATGCGAAACATTCCGAATCTAAATTTGAATAAGCCCACAGAAAGGGACTCAGCAACATGGCAGTGAGGAACAGGGCTTCCCCTGAGTGTTATCTGGAGTGGTGGTGCGGTAGGAAGTGCCTCTTCATAATGTTGTCTTTAAGGACAAGCTTACAACTTGAACCTGGCCCTTGGAGAAGCACTTGAAAGCGGTGTATCCATGATGACATGTTTCTGGTGGATTTACTAGGATCTATTTTCTTTCCATGAATGTATCTCTTCATTGATTTCCCTCCCTTTTATTTCCTGTGAAATATAGAAGAGTGAACTGGCTTACTTTTAATCCCCACATAGATAGTATCTAAAGCTTAAAATATTTTCTGTGCACCTGAAGATTTTCTTTTTCAGACTCACTAGCCTACAGTGTGCAGATTTTCCATCCATTCCTGTGCTGGAAATGGGAATGCTATCCCCATTCTTTTATAGAAACCAAAATTTTACTTTTGGCATGACTGATTCCAGTAAAAATAGGAAAAAGGTTTGCCTATCAAAAACCCAGTGGTGCTGGCGCCACGGCTCACTCAGCTAATACCCTGGGTTGTAGTCCCGGTTGGGGCACCAGGTACTACTCCTGGTTGCTCCTCTTCCAGTCCAGCTCTCTGCTGTGGCCCAGGAAGGCAGTGGAGGATGGCCCAGGTCCTTGGGCCCTGCACCCGCATGGGAGACCAGGAGGAAGCACCTGGCTCCTGGCTTCGGATCAGCATAGTTCCGGCCGTAGTGGCCATTTGGGGGGTGAACCAATGGAAAAAGGAAGACCTTTCTCTCTGTCTCTCTCTCTCACTGTCTTAAAAAAAAAAAAAAAAATGGGTTACACCACCGGCTGCAGTGCCGGATCCCATACCAGAGCTCTGGTTCCAGTCCCTGCTGCTCCATTTCTTATCCAGCTTCCTGCAAAAGCAACTGGGAAGGCAATGGAAGATGGCCCAAGTACCTGGTTTCCTGCCATCCATATGGGAGGTCCGACGGAGTTCCTGGCTCCTGGCCGAGTCCTGACCATCATGACCATTTAGAGAGTAAACCAGAGATTAGAAGATCTCTCCCTCTCTCTAACTCTGCCTTTCAAATAAATTAAAAAAAAAAAATCATGCTCCTGTTTTCATTTATAATGTTTTCCTCCTTTCTTGTCCTTTGCTGTCCACACAATCATTCACGTTAGTAACTCAATCTCACCAGAGTGTGAGGGAATACAGGGATGCAAGGCCATGCAGCTAAGGGACTGTCTCACAAGAACCACCAGTACCCTTGGGCGCCTCTTTGACCACAGGTCTCTCCACAAGGCCTTACCCTTGGGGTTGCTGCTTCCTGGTCACCCATCCTCTCCTCGACCTCCAATTGGACCGGTCATGGCATTGAGTACCCCTTGATAAACTCTGGAAGAAAGCTATATTTCCTCTTTGAACCTTTGAAGACACTCTGGTTGGCTTTGATTCTCTGTTGACAGCAACGCTACCTCTCTAACTGGTCCAATCGATTCCTGTTTAGAAGTCCTGGTTTCTCTTGCCCTCTCCTCCTGCAGCTCATGGTGGAGAAAGCTGCCATAGTATTTTCACATTTTGAGTACTGTCATGCTCTCTCCGGTGCCAGTTGGTCAGCTGCTCTGAGATTCAGTTGCTCACCTTCCTTTTCCTTCTGCCTCCTTTTTCCATGCATTTCTCAGTCAGTGCCCTTGACCTTTTCATAACCACATTCCCAAGTGTCATCAGTGCCATTGAATCTCAGTATTCCCTGTCTTGGACCTCCTCTTTGTTTATTATATAAACAGCCTATGTTGTTTGTGTGCAATTGGAAAAATACAAACATACAAGATTTAGAAAAGAAATTTGAAAATAAAGGACTCCTTTAGCCTCTTCTTTAAGGTAAACATCTATGTTTTCCTTCATACATTCTTCAGATAACTGGGTTCAGGGCCTGAGATTTTGGTGCAGTGAGTTAAGCCATGCTTGCAATGCCAGCATCTCATCTTGGAGTGCCAGTTAGAGCTCAGACTACCCCACTTCTGCTCCAGCTCCCTGCTAACATGCCTGAGAAAGCAGAGGAAGATGGCCTGCAGGGGAAGATAGCCCAAGTACTTGGGCCCCCGTCACCCATCCATGTGAAAGACCAGAATGGAGTTCCTGGTTCCAGTCTTTGACCTGACCCAGCCCTGGATGTTACAACCATTTGGGGAGTGAACCAGTGACTGGAAGATCAAGCTCTCTGTCTTCCCGTCCCCACCCCCACCGCCCACTCGGCCTTTCAGAAGGAAGGACCATCAGACTGACCGGTGCAGTGTGGAGCTGACAGCCCAACAGTCATGTCACAGAGCTCAGTCACAATGAGTATCTTGTGCATGGAAGGAAACTCTGCAGATCCATCAATGATTCAGCCATTTTTAATTTGCTTGTTTTTACTTATACCAACTCCTCTTCCTCATCATGAAAGGCTTTGTTGGTGCCTGAAGTTCCCATAGATGCTAATACCTGTATGAAAGAAAGACCAAGAACAACATGATTGTCTTGGAGGATCCAGGCAGATCACCGGTGACCACAGCCTTCTCTTTGTAGTCCTGGGTTAGTGGTATCTCCTAGAGTCTCCCTGCAGATTGATATCAGTTCTCTATGCCTTAGTTTGAAGAATCTGTTGTCACCCTTGTTGAAACTTGGACCTGCTGTGCACATCTCATCTCTGGATGCATTTGTTGTTCACCGCTCTTCCCCCCAGATTTCTGACCACACTCATTTTTTAGGACTTTTAGAGCCCAAGGATGTTAACTATAGAAGCCAGAGGATTTGGTTCTTTTTAACATAGCAGAATTCTTCTCTGTGATAACCTTGCATCTATGTGGGAGCCTTAGTTTTACTCATGGTTATTGCTCTGCCCTTTGACTCCAACAGCGAAGACAGACATCAAATAGTTCTGCTTTGTCATCTATCAACATTAGAGCTTTGGTCTCCAGGAGCCAGTTTGTCCCTTCTTCAATCACTTCAATTTTTCACATGTGCCTAAAGAAAGTCATTTCTGTTCTCTTCACCATGGTCTCTAACTACAAATCTGATCTGGGCTTTCGCCCTGGGTACGTGTGATAAATTGATATCACTGTCTATCTGTGTTCACCTTCCCATCAGGAGTAACAGGGTCTTTAATTAACCCCATGCTAATATTCTGAGTGTTTACAAAATGAGAAAAATAGAAGATTCAAGACACGTTTCTTCACCTGTCGATATCGTAGAGGCTCTGTGTGTGGAACCTTTGCATTTAGGGAAGCTGTGAAGGAGCAGCAGTATCCTTCACATGAGTTGAAACTCCGCCCAATTTCTACAAGATGCAGGGAGGACTAGGACGCTGTGTGACTGAGACCTGGAAACACTCACTCTCATCTGTTTTGGACCCTGTCTTCCAATCCCAAGAAGCTGAACAGGGAGATAGGGAAAGAGGATTAAGGCAGAGGAATGCATTTTAGAAGTGGCAGATTTGGGCCCTAAATCCCGTTGCAGACCCTTCATGAGCCAGGCTGAGACATGTTGAAGTCTTCTCTGGTTTACACTGGAATCAATTCCAGGGCGTGGGACCAAAACCGCGTATTTGCCTCTTTCCCACTAATCCTGGTGATAAGGGGAAGTCCTTCCAGGGAAGAAGCAAAAGCAAGCATGAAGCGAGAATCAGAGCAAGAACGCCCCCCAGTTTTCCTAGGAGAAATCAGGGTGACAGGAGCATGCCCTGAGTCCTCCAATAGCTCTCTGCTGTGGCCTGGGAAAGCAGTGGAAGATGGCCCAAGTCCTTGGGCCCCGCACCCACGTGGGAGACCCAGAAGAAGCTTCTGGTTCCTGGCTTCGGTTCGGCGCAGCTCCGGCTGTTGCAGCCCGTTGGAGAGTGAACCAGCAGATGGAAGACCTACCTCTCTCTCTCTCTCTCTCTCTCTCTCTCTCTCTCTCTCTCTGTAACTCCAACTTCCAAATAAATAAATCTTAAAAAAAAGAAAATAGAATCAGAAAAAGAGATCGCCTTGGCTGTTCACCAAGATGGGAACAGCCCTGATTTTCTATCTGACAAGGCTCGGCAAGTAGGGAATGAAGCTCCCGGGAATGAAGCCCACTGTATCCCTAAATCATAGCTCAGGTGAGCGTAGCCATGTCAGACTCAGAGCCACATGTGGTGGAAAGAGAACAGATGCTCGATGCTCCTCCCCATTCAGATTTGAGAGTTGTTGCCAAGGTAACCTGGTCTTGGCAGGCAACATCTACAAGGTACTTCACAAAGTTCATGGGAAAATGAGTTTAGAGTTTTCTAAAACCTTTATTTTGCTGCAAAACTGAAATCCATGCATAGTTTTTTTTTCATAATATGTGTTTTCCATGAACTTTTGGAATGTTTGTAAAGGCCTGCAACAAATAGAATGCGTTTCCTGAAGATTTTTTTTAAGATTTTTATTTATTTGAGAGGCAGAGTTACAGAGGAAGAGACAGAGATAAAGGTCTTCCATGCACTGGTTCACTCCCCAAATGGCTGCAATGGCCAGAGCTGCAGCAATCGAAAGCCGGGAGCTGCTTCTGGGTCTCCCAGGTGGGAGCAGGGGCACAAGCATTTGAGTCATCTTCCACTGTTGTCCCAGACACATTAGTAGAGAGCTGGATCAGAAGAGGAGCAGCCGGGTGCCCATATGGGACGCCGACATTGCAAGTGAGGGTTAAGCTACTGCACCATAGCGCCAGCCCCTTCCTGAATTCTTAACCTAGGAAGTCTTTGGTTTTTAATTTTTTTAAAGTGATTCCCTTTTTCATGTCCATGGGAAATACTAACCTAAGTTCATTGATTTATTCTGCAAAGAAGAGTTTACCACATAAATGAGGTAGAAGGTGGATGAGGGAACAGACCCATCTGTGTTCTCACTTTTAATATGTAGATTCTCTTCTCAGTTTGTTTACTTGAGAAATGGCCCCACATGCCTGGAAGCAAGACCTCAGTGTGGGTGACAGGCACCCCACCACCCAAGCCATCGCTGCTTCCTTCCAGCGTGTGCATTAGCGGGAAGTTGGAATCAGGAGCTGGAGCCAAGAACTGAACTCAGGCCCTCCCATGTGAGACAGGGGCTTAATATGAGGCCAAATGCCCACCACACTTGGTTTTGTTTTCTATGTCCCCTTTTCCTGCATGCATTCCTTGAAACACCTGTTTCAACTCTATGTCTTAACTATCATGTGAACAAAATGACTAAACCCAAGTCTGTTTCTCTGGCCTTGACCTTACTCCTGAGCATCACCTCCTCACTAACAACTGTAGTCACTGCTCTTCCACCTGCCACCAGCCCCACACCCACAGAGCAGTGTTTTCTGCTGCAGGTGGCCCTTTCTTCTCATCACACCTGTCATTAATAGCATCACCCCACCCACTGCCTCCAGTGGGAACCTCAGCAGAGTCCCAGGCTTGTGCTTCTCCCTTAGTTCCCACATCTGATAGGAAAAAAAAGTTAAGTTATCCATTTTATCCCTCAGAGTTTTTTTTTTTTTTTCTTTTTGGTCTGCTTCCACTGATATAATGTGGACTCATTTTTCATTTTAACAATTGCAAGAGCCTCAGGTAAATTAGGAGTTGTATAGAATTTTTGCAGTGAAAGGGAATTTGGCATGATGACCCTTTATATATCTGATGTATCTGTTTGTCAAAATAAAATTATAAGTTATGATGTCCTTAGGGAAAATGCTAAAATTTGAGTGTCAATATTAATGGATTAAGGTAGAGTTTTAAAGCTGTTGGACCAAAGAGGTGGGAACACTCCAGTTCTCCCCTGCCCATCTCCCTTTGTTTCTGTGGAGTTGTTGGGGTCAACACATGGAGGGAACTGATGGGGGGCCACCTGCATACCCTTTTATTGCTAAAAACCCGAGCAACAGTCACTAAATGCTGTTGGTTTTTCCTTTCATTCATTTCCTTCTGATTCCAGGTGAGGGTGGGTGTCGTTGTGCATGAAAGAACACTGTCCTAAGTAGTTGATTATTCTAGTTGGACCTTGGTATATGAGTTTCCTTTAGTTTTCATAATAAGCTATACTTAGAATACTCTGGCACATACTCAGATAAGTCTGAAGAAAGTGATATTGTCCATTTATCAAGTGGAGACAATTGAGTCTCAGAGTGGCTAACTCATTTTCCCAGCATACTTCATTCATAGCTTGAACTAGACTTTGGACTCCAAGCTTTGATCTCTGTCTACTACACTTCAGCCAGCTCCCAAACCCAACGGCATGGGTTACGTTCAGTGAATGAGAGGTGAGTTTCTCAACCTGTGCTGTGTAAGCAGCTGCCATGGGGTCACTGTCCCCAGGCAGAGTCGGGGAGGCCCCTGTAAGCTAACAGGCGCACTGCTGGGTGAAGTCCCTTAGCTTATTTTGGACAGGGGCATATGGCAAAGAGCATACCCTGGTCACTTGCACAGGTTGCAAGATTTTGCTAGGACGTCTAGACCAGTTGTGCAGAGATCCTGTTTGGCCCTCATTCAGCAGATATCGTCCCTGATTTATAGCATCATAAAGAAACAGCAGTGAAGGAAGCCTCAGGCTTTTTGGCAGGCAAATATAGACAAAAAGCCCTTGTGGCCTTTTGAAGAATTCCAGGGATGGAGACCACGGGCTTCAGTCAGATGTAAAATGCGAAGATGAGGACATTCTTTTCCGGTTTCCAACTGTAGAATCTCACTGATTTGATTTAAATAGAATTTCCTCTTGTTTCTTTGACTGTGAGCAAGCAGAACTAGTCACCCACCATCCTCTGAATAAAACCATTTCAAATGCATGAAGGAGAGTGTGACCAAGTCACTCCTCTTTCCTTCGGGCTAAAAGACCACGATTGCTTTTAACCTCCTTCAGAGCATTTATTTTCCAACCCTGGAATTGTTTTTGCTTCTCTTCTTGGGACTGTAAGGCTGCTCCATTGCATCACTTTTTAAAGGAAAGAGGTCGGTGCAGGGGGGTGGGGGGCAGCTCTGTGGCATAGCAGGCAAAGCCGCCGCCTACAGTGCTGGCATCCCATGTGGGTGCCAGTTCAAGTCCCGGCTGCTCCACTTCTGACCCAGCTCTCTGCTATGGCCTGGGAAAGCAGTGGAAGATGGCCCAAATCCTTGGGCCCCTGCACCCACATGGGAGACCTGGAAGAAGCTCGTGGCTTCAGATCAGCACAGCTCTGGCCATTATGGCCAATTAGGGAATGAACCAGAGGATGGAAGACCTCTCTCTGTCACTGCCTCTCCTTCTCTCTCTGTGTAACTCTGACTTTCTGATAAATAAATAAAACTTAAAAAGAAAATCAGCAGGTCATAATTGAGCACGAATCTAACAAGGGTATAACTAATGCAGGGTATTAGTAAAGAGGTGGCTTCCGGAGCTCTGTGTGTCCTACCTGTTTTGGCACACAAACAGTGAGCCTTTGTAGTCCTCAGCCATTTTAAAAACAGAAAGAAAAGAGCCATCCTACTCTAGAAATGACTACACCAGAGAGAAAAATTAATTCCTTTGGTGGCCTCACCCAGTCTGGCTACTTGCTATGCTAATGGGGAGAAAAACATAACTTAGGCTGGGATTGGAAAGTGGCTGTGAAATTTGTGCTGGGGAACAGTACAGTGCTGTGGAGTTTAGGAACTGACCCTGCACTTGAGAGAAACAGAATATTTACCTTCTGGTGCAAAATGGAAAATGAACCGTTAAGTATTCAGTATATGCACTGAAGTCTAAACACACAGACAAAAAACTCTTCTAGCCAGGAGCTTTTAAAACAGTACTGGATAGGAAATCACTGTGGGATTTTCAGAAATAAATCTAGTCTGACCTCTATAGTCCTTTAGGAAAAAGTTTCAAAACCCACCAGTTGGAAATGTAAAATGGTACAGCCACTTTGGAAAGCGAGTTGGCACGTCCTCAGAAAGTTAAACAGAGTTATCATGTGACCCTGTATTTCCACTCGCAGGAACGCGTACCTGACAGAACTGGAAACGTAAATTCATAGAAACTCTTATGCAGATGTTTATAGCAGCATCGTTCAAAGTGGTAGAAAGGGGGGTCACCCCAAATGTCTGTCAGCTAATGAATGGGGAGACAGAATGTGATGTGTTCCTACAGTGGAATATTATTCAGCCACGAGAAGGAATGAAATGCTGATGCAGGCTACAGGCGAGGAGCCTGGAGGACACATGCTTAGTGGATAGAGCCAGTCCTCCGAAGCCACAGCTGTGTGATCCATTTATATTAATGTCCAGAATAGACCAATCAGCAGGGACACATGGTGGATCAGTCGTTGCCAGGTGCTAGAGGGAGGAGGAAGTGGGGAGTCCTTTCTGAGGGTGGAAATATCCTGACTTTAGATCATCGTGATGGTTGTACAACCTTGTGACTGTACGAAAAACCCTTCACGTACACTTGTTGAAGCTGAATTTTGTGGCCTGTGGATTATCTTTGAAAAATAAAAAACAAACTACCTTCCTGTTAATTTAGACAGGCCTCTTGCCATTCTTTTAGAAATAATAAACACCTCAAAAACTTTTCTTAAGCGACTAAGAGGCTTTCCCCCAATCTGGAAAATTTTGTGCTGCTGCATTGGGTTTCATGAATGTTGCTGAGATCACATGATATTTGCACAAAGTGGCTGAATTATGACATTGAGAAATGGGAATGCAGGCTGGGCTGGTGGTGAGAAAAGCCAGGAACACTCGATTCAGTTTTTACGAGCGGTCACTTAGTTTTGCTGCTACTTAAAGATCTGGGGGCTGCTTTTCTTTTCTTTTTTTTTTCTTTGTGGTGTTGTCCCTAGACCATTTTTGTAACTATTTCTGCTGAGGAGCTCAATTGCTTATTTGAGATCTTGTTAAGTGAATCATCATATTTGCAAACTCCTTCTTTCATATCCATGCTGAAAAATGGGATGACAAGAAACACACCTAAACTAATTCCCGACTCGTGGGATTATTTTTTTCCCTGCAGCTATTTTTGACACCTCTAATTAGCATCTACAGCCTGGCTGGCCCCGGCGGTGCTCACTTCAGCTTCTGCCACCAGCTGCCCTGCTTTCTTGCCCAGCCACACTCTTCTAACACTTTTGAAGGAGACTGGTGCTTTTGCTGCCTCTGAACAGAATCCACATGGTCTGATGCTTGGGGACAAAATAGATTGGTCCCCCCTCCCCATCCCATACCTTAGAATTGATACACACTGTCAAAAAGGGTTTTCCAACTGGTTTCTCTTTGTCACCTTGTATCACATTTTCTCCTCCATTCTGGAAACTGTGCAGTTTAATGTTGCGTTTCAAATCACTTTCAGCTGAAAAAGTGTGTAATGGAATCAGAGCATCCCATGAATACTCTGAACAGTGTCAGAGATGCCTTTTGTTTGCAGCTCTGCATTCCAAGGGGACTGGTGACAACAGTGAAATTACCTTGGGGCCCCGGCTCAAGGATGGGCTCCTCGGCCTTTATGGTTTAAGGGAAGCTCTGAGGGCGACTTCTCCCGTCCTGACACCTGTGTGTTTGATTTCCGTTTATCAGGGCACGCATTGTGGTGATGACCCTCTGCTGAGACGGAAGGCAGTGGCATGGTTGTGCTTTCCCCCAGCCCGTGTGCATCGGGCCTCTTTTCAGGAGCATTTCCATTTAAACCTGAAAGGTGCCTAAGAAATCATCCCCTTCTTTGTATAGGGGAGGGCACAAAGGCCCAGAGTTAAAAACCAGCCCAAGGCGGAGTGGGCACCCACAAATTCTGATTCCCAGGCCAGTGCCATTTGCACCACCACACACAGCCTTGCTACTGCCAGTTGCTTGCACATGTGTGAGTTTTCTCCGAAGCACTGAACTTTCTGAGCTAGAGGAGGGCTTGGCAGTTAGCCTCTGCCCCACGGTCTCTGATCATTTCATGCTCTGGCTGTCACATTGTAACTGCCCAGGTAGACTGTTGGAATAACCCTGAAGGGCTCCCTGGTGCAAAACCTTGCTCCCATGTGTTTGTGGGTTCTGCATGGATGCGTGGGTGCAGCTGTGTTACAGGGCCAGGGGTTCCTTAGCAGAGATTAGAATGAACTTCTCTCAAACCAGAGCCGTGCAGCCCCGGCCTTTGCTGCCCTTGCGAGTTCCTGTGCCGTAGGGAGGAGAAACTGAATTTGGTGTGGATTTGCGCTTCAGGTGTGAGCTTGCTCCTCGTGTTTTGCCTTGCTTGGACGACCTTTAACACCTTCCCCCCATAGACACTGGACTCGTGGACACCGTTACTCTCCTTGCTCAAGTCCAGCAGCCAGGACATTCTAGATTTCTTTCCTATTGCCCTATAGAGAGGTTCTACTTTAATTTTTGAGCTTGATTCTCATTCCCATTTGTTCTCTTGCCTTATCCCTCCCCCCCTTTGATAGATCACTACCATGAGTTTAAAGCAAAGGGAGTGACTGAAGAAGTAAACTCGTGTCACTTGGGCAAAGCCTTTTCCTGGGCCTAAAGAACTATATGCTGCTTAACACTCCTTGCGCCGTGTTACACAGCACTTATTTGAAAAATCCTATGATTCTGCATTGAGGGATTTTGTTTGGTTTTAAGGCCAAAGGTTTCCCCTTGAGCAGAAAAGACTGAAAGGTGGTGTGTTCTGGACTGGCCCCTGGCAGGGCATAGCTTGTGAGGCTTCCAAGACTTCTAGAAAGAGGTGCTGACACAGGTTCCCATAAGTACTTCCTTTGTTACTGTTGTACTTGAGTCTGTTCTGTCACTGCAGCCAGTGACACAAGAGCTCTGTGGTGCACTGAGGCAACATCTCATCTCATTTTAATGTTGATTAGAAAAGGTGGAGATGAGGGGCTGACTCAGTGGTGTGGTGGATGAAGCCACCTCCTGCAATGCTGGCATCCCTCATGACACCAGTTCAAGTCCTAGCTACTCCACCTCCAGCCGACTCCCTGCTCAAGTGCCTGAGAATGCAGCGGAAGATGGTCTAAGTGCCTGGGCCTCTGCCACCCACATAAGAGACCCAGATAGAGTTACAAGTTCCTGGTTTCAGATAGAATTACAAATTCCTGGTTTCAGCAGTGGCCTTTTGGGGAGTGAAGACCTCTCTCTGTTTCTCTACCTCTGTGTGTGACTCTGCCTTTCAAATAAATAAAATTTTGTAGGAAAAAAAGGAAAATGAAAAAGATGCAAATGAGCTATTATTTAAAACCTAGGAAGTAACATCCTGGGGACATTGCTACAACTGATTGCTCTATGTGCACACAACATACCCGCAAACACAGTCTTCTCTGGGGATTGGACAAGGATACCTGATGATACCAGGATCCATGGCTGCTCAAGCTCTTGATATGAAAAGGCATTGCATTTGCATATTAACTTGTGCACATCACCCTCACGTCCTTTCGATCATTGCTAGTGTACTTATAATTCCTAATATATTGTGCATGTTGTGTAAGTAGTCGTTAGGCTGTATTTTTGGAGGAACAATGACAAGGAAACAAAATTTTATTTTTGTATGTGCAGGATTTTGGTTCTGTTTTTTGATTGGTTCTTTGAAAGGCAGAAAGACAGAGACAGACCAGCTGTCTACTGGTTCACTCCTCAGATATCTGCAACAGCAGAGCTGGGCCCGTTTGAAGCCAGAAGCCCGGAATTCAGTCCAAGCCTCTGGTGTAGGCAGCAGGGAGCCAAGTATTTGATGGGCATTAGCAGGAAGCTGAGTCAAAAGTGGAGCTGACACTCAAACCCATGTGGGATGCAGGCGTCCCAAGCAGGGTCTTAACTACTGTGCCAAGTGCCCACCCCTTCTTTTTTCTCAGATATCTTCTGTCTGAGGAGGTGTTACTCATGGAGAGAGAGGCCAGCTGTATGTTCAGCTTTGCTGGCCCTGAAACAAGAGATACAATGTCTTCCAAGCAACAGAAAGTAGGAGTGGCTGTGTGCTTTCTCACAGCAAGGATGTCTCCAACTCCATTTAGTTCCAGTGGTGATCTGCAAGGTGGAGTGGGCCTCCCATCCCATTGCCAAGTCCAGAGCCCCAGGTGGCCGTGTGGGCCCTGAAATCTAGAAGTTGTGTGGAGCTGGGACCAGGCAGTAAGTGCAGTGATGGAGTTAGGAGAAGGCTGTTATATTTTGCCTTTCCTCTAACAGCACTAACTTAGCACTGGGAATTTCCATCTGGCCACTGAGGAAATCCTGCATGGGTCTGTTCTGTCACAGCCTGTGGGCACAGCTTCAAGTCCATCCTGAGGTCCCCAAAGAAATGTCTGCCACACAGAGTACAACATACCCTGGTACAGTGATGGATTGCACTTGTCTAAACGACATGATGTGAAGACATCATGAGGTCTGACACTCAACAAAAGGGACTGATTGATTTTCAGCCACTTAATCCCTCCTTCTGAATTTTTCTTTAACATTTTATTTATTTGAGAGGTGGAGTTACAGCCAGAGAGAGGGAGAGACAGAGAGAAAGGTCTTCATCCACTGGTTCATTCCCCAAATGGCCACAACGGCTGGAGCTGGGCCGATCTATAGGCAGGAGCCAGGAGCTTCTTTTGGGTCTCCCACATGGGTGAAATGGCCGAAGCACTTGGGCTATCTTATGCTGCTTTCCCAGGCCATAGCAGAGAGCTGTGTCAGAAGAGGAGCAGCCAGGACATGAACCAGTGCCCATAGGGGATCCCATGCTACAGGCAGAAGGTTAGCCTGCTATGCTACAGCACTGGCCCCATTCTGAATTCTTTTTAATTTTTATTAATTTATTTATGAGAGGCAGAAGCAGACACAACACACACACAGGGAGAAAGAAGGAGAGAGAATGAGATCCCCTACCCACTAACTCACTCCCAATGCCCACAGATGGCCAAGGCTGGGCCAGATGGAAGCCAGAAGCCAGGAACTCTATCCAAGTCTCCCTTGTGGGTGGCAGGAACCCAACTACTTGAGCCATCACCCCCGTACCCCAGAGTCTACATTAGCAGGAAGCTGGAGTCAGGAGCTAGAGACCAGTACTCTGATGTGGGATTTAGGTGTCCTAACTGCTAGGCTAAACACCCACCCCACTACCTGGTTTTCAACTTTTTATTTCTGAGCACAGTTAGTGTTCTGCATTTGCTTTTTGCGTCTTCTCTAAAATCACAAGTGCTGGGGAAAATAGACATTTTTAGGCTTACCCAGTTCATATTTTTCTAACAAAATTCAGCCCCTGGTTTCTCAGTGGCTGCTGACGTTGATAATAGGCTATTTTTGCAGTTATGCTGAACTCAGAAGAATAATCTCTGAGATACGGTCTGGCCACTGAGAAGAATTTTGTGCACAGGGCACATGGGGTTCCTGAAGATTAGTCATGATCCCAGGATTAATCCGCCCTTAGGAGGACTCTGGATCCTCTAGGACTGTGTGACTAGTTCCTTTTCCAGTAGCAGTCATGTAACAAAGATGCACAAAGAAAAGCTAACTCTCCTACTCCCTTGCTTTTCTTGCTACTCATTCAGACATCGTCATGTACTGTCAAGGTGGTCAGCTGGGATGATGGACAGAACTGAAAGTAGCAATGGAGGCTTTATTCACTTAGCACGATAATGCATGCAAGAGGCAGAGAGAAGAGAGCAAAGCGCCCCCCCCCCCCATCCTGAGTCCGTTCCTCCTGCCCCAGGATTGCCCTGGGCGACGGACTGTTAAGTGACAGTGGAGCTACAAGTGGAGAAGACCCGGTCAGAGTGGAGACGAGTGAGACACGAGCAGGAGGCTGGGGGAAGGCCAGCTCCCCCGGGAGACCTGTGGGGCCAAGCCCAGGCTGCAGGAGCACACACAGCTTTTTGGCTTAGAATCAGAGCCTTCACTTAGATGGGGCATCTATATATAGTTTTTGTTTTTATAAACGTGGGATTGTGCCACACATCACTGTGCCATTTGCTCCTCAGCCCATCGTGGGTGCCTCCAGGTCAGTAAACATAGACTTCGTTCTATGTGTGTCTTAAGGACTGCGATGTGGAATACAAACCAATCCATTCAACAGATCCCCTTTGACAGACATTCAGGCTGCCTCCAACCTCTGCCACAGCAAGTACGTGTCTGTGTCCCAGGTGCACAGTCTCACTTCCCAGGCATGTATGGGTTCCCAAAGGCCAGTGCCCAAACCATGGACTAGAAATAGGTACTTAGAATAAAAGACTTAAAAGGTGTAACAATTCATGTTCCCATTAATTATGAGAATGACTTTTTCCTATCACCCTATATGAGAACTACAAAATAGTGATGATTTTTTAAAATGTTTGCTGATCTGATGATCAAAACTCTTTGTTACTTGTATTTTCATCCTGCTGGACAAGTGAAATTGCGCATCTTTCCATTATATACATTGAACATTTACACATTCGCTCAGTCATCTAGCCAAGTCTCTCTCTCTCTCTCTTTTTTTTTTTTAAGATTCATTTATTTGAAAAGCTGAGCATTAGAGAAAAGGGAGAGAGAGAGAGATCTTCCATCTGCTTGTTAATATCCCAAATGGCCTTTGTGTAGCCAGGTTGGGGACAGGCCAAAGCCAACAACCAGGAACTCCATCCAGCTCTCCAGTGTGGGTGGCAGGGGCCCAAGTATTTGGGCCTGCCATCCGTTGTCTGCAGCAGGAACCTGGATCAGAAGCAGAATAGCAGAGACTCAAACCAGCACTCCAGGATGGGACACAAACTGCCCTAAGGACATCACGTCGAGGTAGGACTTAACAGAGTTAGTGTGGTTTCCTTAAGAGAATGGCAAGACCGAGTCAGTGTTAGAAACAAGCATCCCAGGAGGTAACACTGGAGGACGGAGGCAGCAGAGTTTTCAGGAGTTGTTCTCTAAACTCGAAATTCTTGTCGGAAGTAAATTGCCGCTATCCTGCTCGGTGGTTAACAGGGATGGAGAGGGATGGAGGGCAGTATTCAGAAAGCTGTTCATCGGGGCCAACAGCATGGCATGTCTGTTAAAGCTGCCTCTACCTGGGCACTGGTCCATGTCCCAGCTCCTCCACTTCTGATCTGGCTCCTGCTAATGGCCTTGGAAAGCAGTGGAGGATAGACCATGTGTTTGGGCCCTTGCCACCCATGTGGGAGACCTGGATGGAGTTCCACCTCGTTTCAGCCTGGCCCAGCCATAGCCATTGCAGCCATATGGGGAGTGAACCAATGGATGGAAGATATCTCTCTGTCTGTCTGTCTCCCTCTCAGTCTCTCTTTCTCTGTAACTCTGACTTTCAAAATAAATAAATAAATCTTTGAAAAATGAAAAGGATACTATTCATGCCTTAGCTTTACCTCCACTTCCCCATCCTTGAAGCTGACTCTTTACAAACATCAAACCTTATTCACTGTGTCACAAATAACACCTCACCTGCTAGACTGGAACTGAAATGCAAGCACCTAGATTGCCATTACAGTCATTGTGAATGAAAAGCTAACTTTAAATTTTCTTTAGGAAAAGAATCTCATGAAATATTGGAGGGGATATGACGTGCAGAGGCCCTGTGCTGAGAGCAAGTGGCTGGAACGGCATCTGGCTGCTTTGTTGATTGTTTAGTATGAGAATTGTCAGCCTTCACGCGCACTCTGTTCCTTTTGAAACCCCTGTGCCCCTCGCTGCCCTGCTCCAGATTGGAGAGCGGCACTCTGACAAATTGATCCCGAGATCAGAGGGATGAAAGGGAGAAAGATCAAAAGGAAGCCAAGGATCACATGGGAAGAGGCACCATGACGTGCGGCCGGGAAGGCTGGCGGTCAAGTGTGCTGTCGTCTCGAATCCACAGGGGCCTCGTGAGGGAAGACTGTGCTAGTTCAGATGGAAGCGAGGACTGCTCTGTCTGCAGGTGGATTTGATTATCGTTGCCTACTTAAAAAAAGTAGTATACCAAATCAGAGCAAGATAGGAGTGAGTTCCTGGTGTAACATAGTGTAGGGGTCTCTCTCTCTGGTTCACTCCCCAAATGCCCTCAACAGGCAGGGCTGCACCAAGCAGGAGCCAGGAATTCAATCTGGTTCTTCCATGTGAATGGCAGGGAGCCAAGTGCTAGAGCCATCGTCTGCTGCCTCCCCGGGAGTTCATTAGCAGAAAACTGGAACCAGGAGTAGAGCCAGGACTCGGACCCAGAACTCTAGTGTAGGATGTGTGCATCCCAGGTAGTGCCCTAGTGACCGCACTAAACACCCCTTAATTATTTAATTCACAAATGGAAGTAAGGAACATCAAGGCTCCGATCATAAAATAATGTCAAAGAAGAAGAAATGCTGATCATTGTGATTTCATCAGTATATGTTTGCACATACTGAGATGTCACATTGTAGCCCATAAATATGTCCAACGACTATTAGTTTAGAATTTTTTTTGAAAAAGACTAAATAAAATACACAGCCTAATTTAAAAGAAAGACAGTAATAGGTTAGGATTGCCCCAGCAGTAAAACTAGAATGGAATGCATGTACCTCATTGTGTGTGAACTTGAAATTTAATAAAGAATAAACGTGGTGGTAGCTGCTGCCTTTGCTGCATACTCCCTCCCTCTCTCCCTAAGGAGGGGGCCCTTGACTTGCTTTCCCTTGGCCTTTGTGTCACTTCTTAGGGATGACACAGCCAAAGAAACATCCTCTTATGCCTGCTGTCTTTTTGAAAGACCAGTGAAGAGACGTGTAGATTTTTGAGGGCTCAGGCTGTAATGCAGCTGTGAACAAAAGTCCTATATAGGGCCTTCCTTTGTGGATACTCTGTTCATCCACCCAAGCCCAGCCCACGGTTCATTCGTTTAGTCCCTGGCAAACAGTCGCTGCATATCCGCCACAGGCCATTGAACACTGAGGTTCAGAGATGGTGACTTGAGCTTTGCCAGGAAAACATCCTTGGGGTAAAGACAACACGAAACCAGCAATAGCGGTGAGGACTGGTTAGGGCCATGGGACAGCTAAACATGCGATGCCTCGGGCTTCTCTCTCTCTCTCTTTTTTTTTTTTTTTTTTTTTTTAAGATTTATTTATTTATTTGAAAGGGTTACACAGAGAGAGGAGAGAGAGAGATAGAGAGAGAGAGAGAGAGGTCTTCCTCTGCTGGTTCACTCCCCAGTTGGCCACAATGGCCAGAGTTGTGCTGATCTGAAGCCAGGAGCTTCTTCTGGGTCTTGCACACTGCTGCAGGGGCCCAAGGACTTGGGCCATCTTCTATTGCTTTCCCAGACCATAGCAGAGAGCTGGATTGGAAGTGGAGCAACCAGGACTCGAACTGGCGCCCATATGGGATGCCAATGCTTCAGGCCAGGGCGTTAACCCACTGTGCCACAGTGCCAGCTCTGCCTTGAGCTTCTCAATAAGGGACATTGAAATTGGACCTGGAAGGCCTTGAGCTGACTCAGAAAGGAATAGGCTGGCTGTGAGAAGGAAGAAGCAAGTGTGAGAGGAGCAGCAGGAATGAGGCTGGAGCTGGAAACACAGGCAAGAACCAGACAGTGAATGAAACTGAAAACGTTTGGAAGCCATCCAGGCAATCTAGGTAGGGGACGTGGTGTGGGGCGTGGCCTCAATTATGTGAGGAAACTGAAAAAGTTGATCTCGTAGAAGCAGAGTGTAGAATGGTTGTTAGTTACTAGAGGCTAAGAAGGGACTTGAGAGGGAAGGATGGGGAGAAGGTTCATGGGACAGGAGTACAGTTGGGTGGGAGGAGTGGATAACTATGGTTGACAATGTTTTTAGTGTTCCCAGCATGAAGAAATGAGAAATGTTTGAGGTGACAGATACACCAGTTTCTTTGATGGAATCATTACACACTGTATATGTATAATTTAATAATGCCGTACCCCATAAAAGGGTACAATTATATGTCCATTAGAAACATAGATTTAAATAATCCACCTTGTGCATGGATCAGAGGGGCTTGCTGGGAGCTCCAGAATCACACAGACAAGCTTTGATGGCAACCAGGATAGAAAGAGCAGCCCTCATTGCGGTGCCTGGGTTAAGTCGCTCCATTTGCAACACAGGCATCCCCTATCAGAGCACCAGATCCAGTTCTGGCTGCTCCACTTCCAACCCTGCCATCATGTGGGAGATCCAGGTGGAGCTCCTGGCTCCTGGCTTTGCCCTGGCCCAGCCCCAGCTCTTGTGGCCATTTGGGGAGTGAATCAGCAGATGCAAGATACCTCTCCCCAGCTCTGCCTTCCAAATAAATAAATAAATAAATCTTAAATAGGAAAGGGATTTGTGTGCTTCTGAGGTGACAAAGCCTCAGCACTTAGTGCCTGTCTGGATGTGGAGGATGAGAAAAATGGGAATTGTTGAATGGCTCTCTGACTTTAGGGCTGGGCAGTGGGGTGGAAAGTTGTCTTTCCCTGAGAGAGAGAAAGCTGGGAGAGACACTGATTCGGGGTTGTGATCATCATTTCAAACCAGACTGAGTGTGTGATCCCAGTGAATACCCAAGAGTAGAGGGGCATTGACTGGGAAAGATACCTGGAGCCGGCAGTGTGTACAGTTGTTGAAGTTGTTGACTCATACGGTGAACATCAAGGCACACAGTCAAGGTCCACTTCGTGGGGGTGAACTGTGCAGTCCTGGCAGGGCACTCTCAGAAGGGCCTCTCATTTAGTTTAATGCTCTGTGGTCAACATGGTGAAGTTCTCAGTTTTTAAACAAGGGTTCCTGCATTTTTGTATTTTGCATTGAACCCTGAAAGTATGTAGCGAGTTCTGCCTACAGTGGCCTGACCCTGCCTGTGGGCTACAGTGGGGCTACACTGTTGATCAGGGTAGACATGCTTTGTGCCTTACAAGCTTCCACACTGCATGGAAGGAAGACAATAAACAGTTACAAATGTGTGTAGGAGAGGGCTCTCCTTGAACCTTGAGTGCTAAGGAGTTAGCAAATGAGATTGCCCAGGGGAGAGAGTAGTGAGACAGAGTTGTAGCCCACAGTACCAAAAGAGGGTTGGAGACATCTGAGAGGGAGTGTTCCAGAAGCAGACATTGGGAGAGACCATAAGATGCTTCCTGGGAGAACAGAATGACGTGGGGCCCAGGGGACAGAGCAACAGTGAGGCCACTTGGTTACTCTACTGTGATGGCACCTTTGGGGTTGGGTGGGCAAAAAGTTAATTTATCACTGTGTGAGGGATCCATGGGACTTGAGGAAATACAGAACCCGGACATAGATTATTATTCATTTATAAAACTTGGCTTAGTAGGGAAAAGAGGAGGACAGTCCCAGGAGGTGAATTTTGAATGAGGAGAGGATTCTTCTGTTTGGCTTTCACTGTATTTTATTTTCTAGACACAAATGATTTGAGAATGGTTTTGTGCTATGGGCAAAGGTCCTACAGAGAGAGGTTGGAAGAGGAGAAGAGGGAATAGCTAAGTGATGCTGGGTGACCCTGAGGGGGAAGTGATCACAGACTAGCCACAGGCAGGAAGAGAACAGGAAAGATGGCTGGGCGAGCAGGTGAATTTCCAGGTTTCCCTGTGAAGTCAACCCCACATTACTTGTTCAAGTGAACATCTGCTGCCTCTTAGCTTTTTTCTCTTCTTTTGAAGACGGGGAGAGAATGCACAGTAAAACATGCTTCTGCCCGTTCGTTCACTCCCCAAGTGCCCATGATGGTCAGAGCTGGGTGACGGCCAGGGCAGGAGCCAGAACTCAATCCAGCTCTCCATGGTGGAAACCTTTCCTCCCCGTGTGTTAGCAGGAAGCTGGCATCAGAAACCAGAGCAGAGAATAAAACCCAGGTACTCCAACGAGGGACACAGCCATCTCAACTACTAGGCTGAATGTTCGCTCCCTCTGCTTCTAAGTTCTGTTCTCCTCCTGCTTCAGATTGGAGGAACAGATTTTAAGTTCTCTCACTCAGCAGATACTCACTGGGCTCCTGCTACATGGCAGGCTTGGTGCTAAGTGTTTAGAATGGAAGAGTGGACAAGACAGACAAGGCTCTTGCTCCCTCTGCTGCCCCAGGATTTCAGGGCTCTTATTGACTCTGTAGGGTGAGGTCCTGACCTAGTCTTTCATGATCTGCCTCCCCTTCAAGTTCTGCGGGTTTCTCCATGCCAAACGTTGTCACTTAGGATAGTTATCCTCAGCTGGTCATTAGGACAGTTATCCTCAGCCGGTCATTAGGACAAAGACCCTTTGAATTCACTCACACTGATCTGTGAATGGAGGACGTCATCTTTAGTTGGGAAGGTGATTGCTCCTTATAAATGGTTCTCAATCCATGAAAAGGATTTTTTCCTCTTTACTTGAAAGACAGACTTCAAATCTGTTGGTTCACCCCCTAAATGTCCACAGTAGCTGGACTGGGCTAGGCCAAAGCCAGGAGCCTAGAACCCCATCTGTGCCTCCCACATTGGTGGCAGGAACCCAACTTCTTGGATCTTCACCTGCTGCCTCCCTGGATGCACATAAGCAGGAAACAGGAGCAGAAGCAGAGCTGGGGCTGGACCCAGGCACGCTGCTGTGAGCTTCTTAACTGCTGAGCCAAATGCTTATGGCGTAGAAGGAATCTTCAATTTGTCATATTTCAGGCAGCATAATAAAGGAAGTAATTAGGAATAGAAGGAATATGACAGCAAGGGCACCGTCTTCTCGGATTCCCTCAACTTTTCCCTTCTTGCACAGCATCCATCGTCTTTCCACCTGGAGTGTCAGGCAATGTGTAAAGCCATGAAGATTTTTGTTGTTGTTTCTTCCCCTGCCTGCACCCCTCCACTGGTTCCTATGATAACAACAACTGGGGCACAGGTGGAATAGGGTCCTGGCTGGGATTGTGACCACTGCACCTGTTTACAGGGACTTTTCCCATGTCAGGAACTGGCTTTACAGCTGGGAGGTGGGGAGGAATACCTAGGGGGGCTTCTTGGCCTGAAGAAGCTGATTCCCCTAGAATCACCCAGGCTTCTGTCCAGAGTTGAGCTCATCAGAAGCATTTCCAAGGTGTGGGTCAGGTCTCTAGTCTCTGGCTGCCTGGGGCCAGGGAGCTGTTTGGTCTGTACAATAACCAATCCCCTGGGTCGCTGCCAGTTATCATAGAAATGGCATCATTTGGCCCTGGCTGATGGACAGTTGGGAAGTGGCTGCCAGGAGCCACTTTGGAAGCACAAGGCACTGCTGGGAATAGGCCCAGGAAAGGTTGCTCCACAGTTACCGAGCCTGGTAGCCGTAGACTGTCTGCTTTGGGAAACTCCATTCTCTCAAAAAACCCTGGAGTCAGCAGCACAGGTTTTGGAGTGTATGGATTTCCTGAGCCTTAGGAAGAGATGATAGTAGGTTTTTCTGGACTTGAGGTATCACCCCAGAAATGCCAGGGTCTAGGTGAGACATTCCCAGTTTTTCATGAGTTGCCTGGGGATCTTATACAACAGATTCTGCTACAAGTGTAGAAGCTGTTTGACATTCTGCATCTCAAGCTCCTAGACGGGGCCCATGCTAGACTCTGAATAACAAGGATCTGCAGTTGTACTGTCTAATGCAGTAAGTACTAGCCACATGTGGCTGCTTAAACTTCAACTCATTTAAAGTAAATTTTAAATTCAGTGTCTTGCTGCACTAAGCAGAGTTTGGATGCTCAGCACTCATATGTGGCTAGTGGCTGCCATATTGGACTGCACAGATGGAAACATTACGATGGTCACAGCAGGTTTTACTGAATAACCCAGGACTAGCGTTAGCCTCTCCTGCATCATTCGCTGGTTCTCCATTTGTTCACTGACTCTTGTGTACCAAGTAGCATGCTTGGCGTTGGGGTGGTAAGGCACGGGTTTAAAAAAAAAATCCCATGGGAGCCAGTGTGTGTTTGGCCTGGAGGTGAGGATGCCCGTGTCCCACATTGGAATACCTGGATTCAAGTCCTGGTTCCAGCTCCTGGTGACTGCGCCCTATGTGGTGGAGGTGACAACTCACGTAATTGGGTCCCTAACATCCATGTAGGAGACTTTGTTTAAGGTCCTGACTCCTGGCTTGGGCCATAGCACAATCCCATTGCAGGCATCTTGGAGTGGACCAACTAATGGAAGGTCTCTCTTGTCTGTCTCTTCCTGCCTGTCAAGTTTTTTAAAAAAATGCATTTTTAAAAAAATGTATACTTACTGTAATCAACCTAGAATGCAATGTACTTAAAATAGAGATACCCCTAGTGGGTGAGGGATGTAGTCAGTAACCACAGACTCTGCCTTACAGGTTGGAGGCAGCAGTATCTCCTAATATTTCATGTATAGTCTGATCCAAGGTGTGGCTGTCACAGAATGAGCGTGTTTATGAGATTGGCTGCTGACACTGCGTTTTCCCCCATTTCAGGGCCATAATCATTAGAAACGGAGAGATCATCCCCATGTCTTCGGAATTCACCCCCGAGACTGAGCGCCAGCGACTTCAGTACCTGGTAAGAATCCTGTCGGTCTGGCAGAGGGCAGCGGTGTCAGGGATGCCTTTGGAGCTGTTTTGGGGGAGCACATTGCTGTTGACAAGGGATCAGACTCACAGCAGTCAAATGACATGTAGTACTAAACCCCCCCCCCCCACACACACACCCTGGCTTCATGTGTGGCGACATACTCCATGGCCATGAATTGATTATTGAGGCAGATTTTCTCCCATGCATGACCAATGGAAGATACCATGTGCTCTGTTTCTTTTCATAATTTGGTATGTGCTACATTAAATGTAGCACAGAGATCTTCTTTATGGCCCCTTTAACTCCCGCAGGGGCTGTGTGGGAATCACTGGCACCCTACCTACTTCCTTGAGCTCAGAGAGGAAATCTCGGGGCCCCTAGGGGAAGGTGCAGGTGTTGCGCAATTTGTGTCCACCCTGAAAATAAATTCTCTAGCTCACCATCTTTGGAGTGAAATCATGAAAGGACTATGGGATGGCTTTGTTTCCCTCAGAAACCTATTTTCTAGGCGGTAGGACAGACTCCCTTTTCTGTCCTTGAATTCCAGGGACAAGATGTTAGGCTTAGAATCTCAATTATGAGGGACTTTGGTGATCATCCTAGGTCAAGCTGGGGCAGACGTCTCTGGGGACTAACCCTAGGAGCAGTAATTCTGTGGATGAAATGTCTCCTTGCCAACTGGACTTCTTTGTAGGCAACATGGGCAAAATAGTAGCCACCTGCTCTTAGGAAAGAACTGGTACAGGTGACTCAAGAAGGGCTTTGTTCACGTCTCTGCACCTCAGTGTATGTAATTGGCCAGGATTCGATCACTTGGGTTGTTTTAAAACACAGTCATGCGCTTTCCCTCAGTTTCTCTGTGTTTTTTTTGGCTTTGTTCTATTACTAAGCTTTGTCACTTTGCTAAGTTATCTGGTGTATAAGACACCAGGGATCCAGAGCCAGTGTCAAAACAGTGCTTCAGTCTTTTACCTACAATTAATTTCTCTTCATTTTGCTGTTGTCTTCAAGCTAATATGAGAGCACTTCCAAAGTTGGGCACAGTGGGGTAAGCCACCACGTGGGATGCCCATATCAGATTACCTGGCATCAAGTCTCATCTCCACTTTCATTCTGTCTCCTGCTAATGGTCCTGGAAAGCAGCAGATGATGGCCTTAGTGCTTGGATTCCTGGCTTCTGGCTTCAGCCTGGCCCATCCCTGGCTGTTACAAGCATTTGGACGCGTGAACTAGTAGATGGAAACTAACTTGTCTCCCCTCCCCTTCTCCCTCTCCCTCAGTCTGCCTTTCAATTAAATACATCTTTCCTAAAAAAATAGAATTTAAAGGTAATCTCATTTTAGTGCAAAAAATTGAAATACCTTCATAGTTTTTTTTTTCAAAATACATTTTACATGAACTTTTTGAAGATCCTGCATGTGCATGTATTTTAATGTTTTTTCACCAAAATGCATCTATTGGTCCATTTTTCCATGAGCTTTTTGAAGTACTCTTGTAGATTTGAAGCCACCAATAGGGAGTCTAGACTCTAGAGCTCTTTCTTTCCTTTGGTGGTCTGTGGAAGGCATCCTACAGTAGCTGACTGATCATTCAGGTCCCAACGCCATTGCTCACTGGATAGGTAGCTTTGTGCAAGTCTCTTAACCTTTCTAGATGTCTGTTTATCACTTGTGAAGTTGAGAGCTACACTGGAGGGTCATCAAGGACCCTTGAGCTACAAGGGCCCCTCCAAGCAGAGATCATAACAGCTGGCCTTTCTACCGCCTGTCTTTCTCTGTCTTCCACAAGGCCATCCCAGTGATCTTATCGCAGACCTTGTCGCTCCCCTACCCAAAAGCCTTTGGCTCCCCACAGGAACAGAATGCCGGCCAAACTTGCCGACAGCCCTAGAACCCTGGCCCCTGCCCACTTCTCCAGCTCCCCGTCAACGTGCTTCCCACACTGCAAGCCACAGAGCCAACTTCCATTCCAGGGCAGGTCGTGATCTCTCTGACCTAAAGGCTCTTGGAAATGAATTCTGCCGGAACAGCCTCTCCCTTCTTCTCTGCCAGGAAATCTCCTCCTCCCCCTTAGGACTCCCAGCACAAGTGTCACTTCTGGGACAAGTGCCCCAGTCCTCCCAGGCAGTTAGTCTCCAGCGTCTGTGTAGCAATGTCTAGAAGCCTGCAGGGCACCTCTCAGCATAGGGTGTTTAATTCTTTTTCAGATCTCCATCTTCCATTCCAGACTGAGTTCTGGAGGGCAGGGCCTCTTGCCTTGGTCACCTCCTGTTGCCAGTACTCAGCTGGTACGGAGGAGATACAAAATCAGTATTTGCCACTTAGTATGTAAGAATGAACCAATACACATACCAGCTCCTAGATCACCACCAAGAAGCATTTCCCATCCACCCCCCAACCTAAACAGCAGAGTACCAAGTTTTCCCTCTCTTGACTCTACTATAACCATCTGCATCATCCCCTTCTTTTCATTGAAACCTATTTCTTACTCCCTAGGGTTTTCATTTTCTCACTAGAGGCAAGGAATAATAGCAGGCTAACTTTTTGCATTTTTTATTTTGAAATAATTTTAAACTTTCATAGTATGAGAATGAATTTGCGAGGTCAGGTTTGAAGGAAGGATGGGAATGATAAAATTCTTCAGATTCCTGACAATCAGTGGGATATTTGGGGGCTGTTGGTGTAAGATGCATGTATCTGCAGAGCTCAGCATTGTCAGCTGTGTGTGTGATTTCAAGAAGGCAGCCCACTGAGCCATAGCCTCATCGTGAGTTATGTGAACAGAGAACCTGAGAAGGCTGTGCAAGGATAAATGAAATGATAGATGCAAAATTTCTGGCAATGTGCGATGAATCAGCGTCTTAACACTTTAAATCTTAGTCTGTTTGCTGTAATAAAGTACTCTAAACTGGGTGGCTTATGAGCCACAGACATTGACTTCTTACAGATCTGAAGGCCGGGAAGTCCAAGATGAGGGCAACTGCAGCTTCAGTGTTTAGTACAGACCTTCTTCTGGCTCATGAAAGAACCAGCTTCTCATCACAGCATCATGTGGTGGAAGGGACAAGGATACTCCTGCAGCTTCTTTTATACAGACATGTGGACCCTTGTGACCTCCTAATATCCCTCAGGCCTCGCCTCCCAACACCATTGCCGTGGGGGATTTGGCTTCAGCCTAGGAATTAGGGAGGATTTAAACATTCAGCGTATGGCAAAATCCTTCTCTGCTGCAGACCACAGGAACATTTTCCCCTGTGTTTATTTAAGAACCACTTCGAATGTTGCTAAGATTAATGTATATTCTGGCATCATTCTTGAACAATCAGTGTGGACACTCTTGGCCCACAGAACTGAGCCTAATGTCTGAATTTCTAAACAGTGAGAACACTGCACACATTCTTTTTAATCCCTACTTCTAAATCAGATGGGTTTCTCAAATTTATAACTGAAACTTTTCTCCCCAGGCATCAGGAGTGTAAATGATCAGAACATAAAATACCCTTGGTTGTCCAAGCTCTTGCTCCATCAGGAGTCGGGGAATGTATGCTTGCCTGTGAACAGATCCAGTAGTCCTATTCACATGATGTGACTCTGTAGCTAAGTGTTAAATAGAGATGGGATATTTATAGCATCATCTTGTGATGAAGTCTTTTATGGTAAAATATTTGTGAGAATATAGAGGTTTATAGCATAACATTTTGAAAGTAGTATCAAGTAGGAGAAGAAAATAGGAATGTGATGTGACCTTTCTCAATCCAGCTCATCCATGAGCTGTGTGACTTCCACCCCTCACACATATCCCTGATCTCCTTCTGTCCTGAATAAAGCAGGTAGGAATACTTCCTTATATTCTGAAATGGAATGAAAAACTCATCCATGGTAATGTGATACAGCACCACAACTCACAGTAGGGTTGCAGTCCAATAAACCCATCATTAAATCAAAAATGTGGGAAGTTCAAACCCACCAAACATTTAAGATTTTATTTATTTGAGAGGTAGAGTTACAGACAGTGAGAGGGAGACACAGAAAGGTCTTCCATCCACTGGCTCACTCTCCAAATGGCCACAACAGCTGGAGCTGTGCTGATGTGAAGCCAAGAGCTTCTTGCGGGTCTCCCACATGGGTGCAGGGTCCCAAGTGATTGGGCCATCTTATGCCACTTTCCCGGGCCACAGCAGAGAGCTGGATTGGAAGAGAAGCAGCCGGGACTCAAACCAGAACCCACATGGGATGCTGGCACCACAGGTGGGGGATTCACCTATTGTGCCACAGTGCCAGCCATACAGTTTAGTCTTATCTACCTTAAACATGCTCAGAACCTTATGACAGCCTGTGGTTGGGCAAAATCGTGAAACACAAAGCTTATTTTATAATAAAGTGTTGAATTTCTTAGGTAATTTATTGAATACTATACTGAAAGTAAAAAGCAGTGTTTTTATGGGTATGCTTTCACACCATGATAAATTCCAAAAAGCATGAGATTGAACCATCATAAACTGAGAACACCTGCATGGTATAGTGTCTGTAATTTTAAATGGGTCTAGCCCTAGCAGTTTATTTTTTTAGCATCCCTTTCCGTGAACTAATGATGAAACCATTTAGTGCAGTGAGAGTCACAGAATCGCTTCCCTTTACGTGATCTTAACCGGTCAGTGCATTGTGGGAAAATTAACAGCATGCACTTTATACTTCAGTCATATCAGGTTTTATGTTCATGGTGTATGAAGAAACATTTATGAATCAGTAAAACTTCTAGATCCCCCGCCACGTGCTTTTTGAGCAGAGGTCTGCAGTCCTGGGGCTGTTGGAACTTGTAGAAACGATTCATGATTTTCTTGGGGGTGTGGAGGGCAAGTCAGAGCCCTTTGTACATGAACTGTTTGGATCCGCATCAGAGAGGAATGTTCTTGGTATGCACAGTCCGGACATTCGGGGATTATAACTGGAAGCAGATTACAGGATGATGGATGGAGCAGGCATGTTAATTTTGTTTGGTCTTGCATCCTGACCTCAGAGGGTCCTTCACGTGGCTCTCTGGGAAATCTGAACTTTGTTTCATAGATTCTCAGGCAGGGTGATTAATCGAGCAGGCCTGCGGCTTTGACGTGTTCACCTGGAATGTGGCAGGTGTGTGATGAGGGGGTCAGGGGCTGTGGACTCCTGCGTCAGCAGCCAGAGAGAACCGATGATCCCACGGTTATGAAGAGCCCCTGTGCTCTGTCACTGGGCCTTTTATTTATTTTTAATGTTTCCAGGGTGATTGAAATGAAATACTTAAAGCGGGGCACCAAGATGGTCAGCCTGTTTTGCTGGAGTCGGGGCTCAGCTAGGAGGGAAAGGGTCTGATTTGTGAGCATGGAGGCATTTTTCAGCAGAGTCTTGCTCTGGCACATGGACCCGACCCTTCGCCTCCAGTGACAGCCGGAAGTGGCTCTCCAGCACACGGCTGGGGGCTGGGGTATCTAGCCTTGTGGTATGAGAGTGAAGGCTCTTACTCCATTCTACCTAGACTTGTTTGTAAGTTCTGATTCGATTGCCTTAAGAAGTGCTGGTATCATCACAGCTTCCAATAATGGATTTCTGTCCTTGCAGAATTATCTGAGTCTACAGCTGTTTTTTATCAAGGGCAGTGCACAAAAGAGACGAAAGTGGGTTTCAGCAACACATTCGATCTGCATAAGTGCAACATTATCTGAGGTGATGCTCGCTGTGTCCTTGGAACCCGGCCAGCTCTCTGCACCCGGCCCCACTCTGTCCGCCATTTGCTCAGCGCTACGCTTGGAAAGGCTTCAAGTGAGCAGCGTTGTGCCTCTTGGCTCACTGAGATTTTTCATCCTCAAGTTATCTCTGGAAAAATATTCCTTAAGCATGGTCTGCTTTTAAGACAGGGGCCTATAATGGAAGAGTTCAAGTGTCCTAGTGAGCAAAAATGATGAACTAGTCATCCTGGCATCCCACTTAACCTTGAGAACAGGTGGTTAGACCTAGCGAGCCTGGCTTGAGTCGCCAAGAGGGCGCTCTCCGCTTTGCTCCTTAGGAGAGCATCTGAGTCATGGAAAAATCCACTCCGGCCCCATCTCCTTTGCCATTTAACCTCCTTTCATAAAACTATATGTGAGTTTCAAATTTTCCCATTAAAAAATAGGCTGAACACCACCGTGACATTTTTCCTGTTTACAGTGGGTTCCCAATAGTCATGTACAAAGTTAAATGTGAATCTTTCTTGAAATCTGCATGAACCAGGCAGAATTGGAGCAATCTTCAGTTCTATCATAGCTTATCTATATAAGCCTAGTTTTTGTTACTTCGAGATTTTTAAAGAAGCGGGAATTAAACTGAAACGAAGAATCTTCTGTGAAAGAATCCAATCCACACGTAGTGAGACCTCAGCCATTTTCCATTTTTCCATTTTTTTTTAACCCTAACCAGAATATTCTCTTCTTGCATAGTAAATCAAGCAGCCAGCCTTGGCTCTGGGAAAGCTGTCTCGTTTGACCGTTAGTGTGACCGTTGGTGCTCACCAGTGGCTTGGCTGATGTTATTAATTTCATTTCCTTCTTGACCTTACACTTTCTATCATGATAAATCATCTTGAGTTGTAAGGCTTCCAATCTTCCTCTCATAAAATTGGATGAGAATTTTCCCCCCGAGGGCAAAAAAGAAGAGAGATTACTCAACTTTTTGGGAAAAAATGATTTGTATTAGACACACAAAAAATCCTCAGTTCAATAACTCTTTTAAATGCTAAAAGATCTGGACTTTTTTTTAAGCTTTTATTTAAAGAATATAAATTTTCAAAGTACAGTTTATAAGATCTGGACATTTTAAGAATGAATCTACAAGTTTTAGTTTGAGGACTTTATGAACTGCTTCGCGCCGTGAAATCTGCCGTGTTGTTTAACACCTACGTATTTATACTTTCCCAGTTCTGCTGATGGCAGTGGAAATTGGAATAACTCCTTTACAAGGGGTTTAGCAGTCCCTTAGAGCTGAGCATGCTGTGGTC
This sequence comes from Sylvilagus floridanus, assembly GCA_949820135.1. Lineage (NCBI taxonomy): Eukaryota > Metazoa > Chordata > Mammalia > Lagomorpha > Leporidae > Sylvilagus > Sylvilagus floridanus. Next base: position 67,255,077 of record OX463231.1, read on the forward strand.
CAGCGTTTTGACTCCTAGGTCTGTCCCGAACAGAAATGTGTCCGAATACGCACCGTAGAATGGAGTAGAATGGAGTGTGCGTAGCAGCGCTGTTTGTGAGAGGCCACGCTGGAAGCCATCCATGTGCCCACAGAGAGTGGAGTGGTAGATAAATCATGGTGTTGTCACAGGATGAAGTACTGTGCACACCGAGACTGAACAAGCTGTAACCACACGCACGGGTGAATCTTACAGGCTCGACACTGGGCAAAGGAAGCGTCCTGCAGGGTTATAAATGAAGAACAGAAATAAGCAAAGACAAGGGCGGCCGTTTGGGGTGGTGATTAAGATGCCGCTTGGGACACCCACATTCCGAATCACCGTGCCTGGGTTCAAGTTGTGACTCTGCTCTGAATTCCAGCTTCATGCTGACGTGCACACGGAAGGCTGCAGAGATGGCTCAGGCGGTTGGGTGTCTGCCACCTGTGTAGGGGTCCTTGATTGAATTCCCAGCTCCTGGTTTCAGTCTGGTTCAGCCCCAGCTGTTGCAGGCATTTGGGGAGTGAACCAGCAGATCAGATCTCTGTCTCTGTCTCTGTGTGTGTCTCTCTGCCTTTCAAGTTTAAAAAAAAAAAAAGCTTTGGGTTTGTTAATGACACTGAATTCAAGCTAAAATCCCTTTCAGGATTCAAGACCTCAGAAAAGAGACATGCATAAACTTGCTTGCCAGTGTATACTGGAATAAGCCAGTATGAACAAAGCAGTGTTAACCAGTCATGTCATTTGAGTGCTGGGCAGGCTCTAAGAAGTTTCCAAATTCCTAAGTTGTCTGGCCCCTCTGCTTCTGCCAACAAAATGTCTCTGTGCTGCTCTATTGGGAATCCATGGGCTTCCATGTTCCCTGCGTGGAGCCAGGTTTCTGCCCTGGTTGACTCCTCCCGCTGACTTCCATGTCTCCTAAAATTACTGGAACAAGGGGCAATGAAGCTCTTTACAACAAGGTTTTAAAGCCTAGTTTAAACACTGGGTTCTCAAGATCCAATCGGTTTTAGAGTTCTTTCTATTTTTTAAATTTTTTAAGTTTTTCTAAGCTTATTTGGAAGGCAGAGGAAAACAAATCTTCCATGTGCTGGTTTACTTCCCAGTTGTTGCCTGCAACTCCGTTGGGTCATCTTCTGCTCCTTTCCCAGGTGCATTAGCAGGGAACTGAATTAGAAGCAGAGAAGCCGGGGCGCTAACCAGTGCTCTGATATGATATGCTCACACTGCAGGTGGCAGCTTAGTCCACTGTGCCACACACTGGCCCCTAGGGTGTTGTTTGTTTCGTTTTAAACAAAAGTAATCCATATTCGATTTGTATCCTCACATTCAGCCTACCGCACATCAAAATATTTGGAAGAAACTGTGTACTGAACATAGAGATTGTCTTTTCTTATCATGATTCCTTAAACCAGGGGTGGGGAACCTCTTTTCTGCCAAGGGCCATTTGGATATTTCTGACATCATTCATGGGCCATACAAAATTATCAGCTTAAAAATGAGCCTGCTACAGATGTATTGAATTTCGAGTCCCACTTGCAGCAGCCTTGGCAGGGCCAGGCCAAATGACTTTGCAGACCTCCTCCTGCCCGAAGGCTGGACGTTCCTCACTCTTGCAATCTATGCAGCACAGCAACTGTTTGCACAGTAGCACTTACCTTGTGTGAGGTGCAGTGCATCCACAGGTATTTCAAGTATGTGGGAGGATGTGGGTGGGCCACATTCAAGTACCACACCAGGTTATGCAAGGGACTTGAGCGTCTGTGGGGCCTGGGATCTGAGGGGGTCCACAAACACTGAGGAGCTGCTTCACTTCCTCTTTGCATTATTTTAACATCATTAACTCCCTAGAGTCTGAAAGGGACAATGATACTAAAAGTACTAATAAGAAGGAGGCCTACCATTAGACTGTGGATGACAGTTTTTAAAGAAAGTGGTATTAGGCTGGCACCACGGCTCGCTTGGCTAATCCTCCGCCTGCAGTGCTTGCACCCCAGGTTCTAGTTCCGGTCAGGGCACCGGATTCTGTCCCGGTTGCTCCTCTTCCAGTCCAGCTCTCTGCTGTGGCCTGGGAGGGCAGTGGAGGATGGCTCAGGTCCTTGGGCCCTGCACCCATATGGGAGATCAGGAGAAGCGCCTGGCTCCTGGCTTCAGATCAGTGCAGCGCAGCATGCTGGCCGCAATGCGCCGACCGTAATGGCCACTTAGGAGGTGAACCAACAGAAAAAAGAAGACCTTCCTCTCTGTCTCTCTCCCTCACACTGTCTAAGTCTGCCTGTCAAAAAAAAGAATATTGAATACAAAAATATCCAACATACAAGATGAAATTCACAACATCAAGTGTACCACAAAAAATTAGCAGGTTAACAAAGAACCAGTAAGACAGGATCCCTAAATTGGTGAAAAATCCATCAATCCATCCAGAACTCATACATGTGTTAGAACTGGCAGACTAACATATTAAAACTGTTATTAGAACTATATTCCTCATGTCCAAAAATCAACTGAACATGGGAGAAATAAAAGCAGATTCCAATTGAAAAGAATTTAACAATTTAAAAAGAGGTGGTAAAAATATGTGACAGGTAGCATGGAATACTCAGATTGTAAATAGACATGAACAGAAATTGAATCATGCCACACATGCTGTGGCCACCAGAGGAAGAAAAATTAGAACAGTGATAGATAAAGGTAGGGATGTGGCATCCATATGAGGGGTGGTAGTGAATATTCCAGAGCTTGCTCTTGTTTTTTTCACTTTTTTTAAAAATTTCATTTATTTGAGAAGTAGAGCTACAGAGAAAGGGAGAGAGAGAAAGGTCTTCCATCCACTGATTCACTCCCCAAATCGCCACAAGGGCCAGAGCTGGGCTGATCAGAAGCCAGGAACTTCTTCCGGGTCTCCCACATGGTTGCAAGGACCCAAAGCACGTGGGCCATCCTCTACTGCTTTCCCAAGCCATGGCAGAGAGCTGGATCGGGAGAAGAGCAGCCAGGACTAGAACCGGCACCCATATGGGATGCAGGTGCCATAGGTGGAGACCCAGCCTACTACGTCACAGTGGCAGCTCTGTTTTTTCACTTCTTCATGTCTCTGAAGTAGGGGTATTTTGCAGTTGACTGTTGCTGTCAGCTAGGTGACAGGCACGGCCATCCTCTCTGGGCCACATGGAGACATCAGAAGAACAGGCACTTGTCAGGAGGAAAGATTCCTTTCCCTCACTCCTCAGGCTGTTCACAGCTGAGGCCCCTGTAACACAAGGCAAATTCAGAACAGAAAAGGATACAATTGTATGCAAATGACCCCGGAGCCTTTGTAAGAAAATGAAGACCCAAAATCATGGGCAAATGTGCATGTTTTCCTGCTTAGTTGTATAGAGTGTACAATCATGGAGACATGCAGATTGGACAAAAGGGGTGTGATCTGATGGGAATAAAAGTGGGAGGAGAGACTTAGCAAATTGTGTGTGTGTGTGTTTTAAAGAGTTATTTATTTGCTAGGCAGTTACAAAGAGAGATCCTCCATCTGCTGGTTCACTCCCCAGTCGACCACAACAGCTGAGGCTGGGCCAGGGCTAAGTCAGGAACCTGGAACTCCGAGTCTCTCACATGGGTGCAGGGGCCCAAGCACTTAGTTCCCTCTGTGCTGCTTCCCCAGGTGCATTAGCAGGGAGCTGAATCAGCAGTGGGGCAGCCAGGACTCAGACTGGTGCTCATAAAGTGCCCCAGGCAGCAGCTTAACCCGCCGCACTACAACATAAGCCCCAACAATGACACATTTGTTCCGGTTCTTCACCGCCCCTCTGATTTCTGAGATGTGACTTGCTTTACTAGAAGCTGGAAGGCACCTCCAGAAAGAGGGTCCGTTGACCTGCTTCATGGGAGAAGGCCCAGTGAAGGGGCATTGAGACTTTGCTGCTTCTGTTTTCCCAAGCACCAGGATGGCCTGTGTTGGGTTACTGTGTCTGAACTTCCCAACACCAGAATGACAGCATGGGCATTCTGCAGCTTGGAGTAAAATCTTGCAGACAGACAATGTGGTTAGGCCTCTTTGGTTCTAACAAGTGGCATTAGGCTGCTGGGAGGCGTGAATCAGGCTGGTTTCACCACACTCCCCAGGGGAGTCAGAGGTAAGCTGGCTCCGAATCGCGGCAAGGCCAACGTAGGAACTTCTGCACCCCAGGCTTATAGTTCGTTGTGGATTATTTAAAAGATGCTGCACCATCAAAGCTCTCATGAAAAATAGGGCACTACTGTGTGGAAAATTATGAACATTGATGATTCAGAGTTGAAAAGTGATGAGAGCAGTTGCATTCTAAAGGTGAAGAAGTTTTGAAAAACTTTAGGCAATGGCTAGACAGCCTCCAGCTTATGACGGCTCGATATAGGGTTTTTTTGACTTGATGGTAGTGGGAAAACTATATGTGTTAATTAAAACTGTATTTTGAATTTTTACCTTTTCTCCCAGTTAACAATATGCTTGTTAAGTTCTACAATGTACTGTATTGCTGAGATATGATGCTCAGTGGGTTGAGTGTACTAAATGCATTTTAGGCTTAGCCTGGTTTTGTCAGGGTATAACCCCCTTGTAAGTCAAGGAACATCTGTACTCTACTTATATATCCCTTATTAAATATACACAACAGTGGTAGATAATAAAAATTTGTCTAAAGCACTTCTAAAAAGAATAACATGAAAATTTCACTTGGAAGGAAGGCATTGTTCGTAGTATAATTGGCAGAGATTGGTTCTCTTAGAGGTAATAAAATAATGGTGCTTGTAGTAAATGCCCCTGACCTTGACAGAGCACAGCACCCTGTTGTTCTGGGAAGAAGCAAAGAGTTTGTTGAGATCAGAAGAGGCTCTGCATATGAAGGGGCTAGAGATGTTCCAAGTGGTGCGGAGTCTGGGGCCTTAAACTCGCTGAACCTGCGTGTCCTCAGGGGGAGAGGCGAGGCCACTCCTGAAGATACAAAGACAGCTGAGGAGTTGCCAGCTACCCTGTGGCAACTGTTTCTACAGATCTGATACACCTGCCCAAACAAATGTGTAGCAGCCCAAGCGGGCATGGGAGTACCTGGTATTAAAATACCACCAAGGGAAGCACTCCATCCTCCCCGTGGGAAGTGGAGGATCTGGAGCTGTGTGCATTTATCCTTGTAGGGGAGACGAGCCCCATCACTGACTTAATGGCTGAGACCCCAGGAACAAAAGATCAACAGTGGACACACAGGAAGAAAGCTTACAAAGTTATTCCATAAAAATTTGACATGACATCAGAGCTTTGAGAAATAAAGACCCAAAGAAACAAGGAAAATTCTTTTTTTTAAAAAAAGATTTATTTATTTATTTGAAAGTCAGAGTTACACACGCGCGCGCACACACACACACACACACACACACACAGAGAGGTTTTCCATCTGATGGTTTACTCCCCAGTCTGCCACAACAGCCAGAGCTGCACCGATCCAAAGCCAGGAGCCAGTAGCTTCTTCTAGGTCTCCAACATGGGTACAGGGGCCCAAGGACTTGGGCCATCTTCTACTGCTTTCCCAGGCCATAGCAGAGAGCTGGATCAGAAGTGGAGCAGCTAGGTCTCAAACTGGCACCCATATAGGATGCCGGCGCTTCAGGCCAGGGCGTTAACCCACTGAGCCACAGCGCTGGCCCCAAGAAAAATTCTGTTTTTCTGGACAGTCCTGGGGAAATGTGGTTGCAGAACAACAGAATGTGATCTAATAGCAATAAACCGGGTGGATGGGGATTCTTGGCATCCTTAACGTGACATTCCGTTCTTCTGGGTGGAGGGCAGGAACCCTCTGGAATAAGAGGCTTGTTTTAAAAAAGATTTATTTGTTTGTTTGAAAGGCAGAGTTATATAGAAAGAGGGAGAGACAGAGAGACAGACAGACAGACAGACATCCATTGGTTTACTCCCTAGATGGCTACAACCGCCAGGGCTAGGCCAAGCCAAAGCCAGGAGCCAGGAGCTTCTTCCAGGCTTCCCACATGGTTGCAGGGGCCCAAGCACTTGAACTATTCTGTGTTGCTTTCACAGGCACATTAGCAGGGAGCTGGATTGGAAGTGGAGCAGCTGGGACTTGAACCAGTGCCCATGTGGGATGCTACAACTGCTGGCAGTATCTTAACACAGGATGCCACAATGCCAGCCCCTGGAATAAGAGTCTTATGCCCTATTTTCAGGAGAAAGTCAGGGTTCATGGCCCACTTAGGAGGAAAGGGGTACAGGAAATTTTTTCTAGCCCCTATGGCCTGCTTCTGCTGTTTCCTTCAATGCCCAGGAGCTATATTTGGGGGTAGCGTGTCCTGAACACTGACACCCTTACTCATAGGGTTAGTGAAGAAAATGCTTAGGAATGTCCTTTGGAGCCTAACCTGTTTATGACGTGAGTGTGTCCGTATATCTACATTTACACGAGTGCGCCACTTAGCCTGACTTCTGCTATTACAGAACACCGCAGACTGGCAATTTATTTATTTCTTAAATGGCAACTTCTTACAGCTCTGGGGAATGGGAAGGCCAGGATCAAGGGACCGGTTTGTGGCAGGGACCTTGCTTTATCCTCACGTTGTGGAATGCAGCCGGCAAGAGAGAGCAAACCCACTCACACCAACCCCTTTGATAGCGGTATTCTTCAGTTCATGAAGACAGAACCCCCATGACCCAGAATCCTCCCCCAAAGACCTCACGTAGCAACACTGTTGCACTGGGGATGGAGTTTTCCGGACACGGTTTTTGGAGGACACATTCGGACCGAGCACACACTAATTTACATACATATATGAATACCTTATATACAGATTGTGTATGCGTGATGTGACACACACATTGTTTGAGGCCTTGCTTTTTACAGTAAATCATCTCTGTATCATTGCATACTCTCTATAGCATCATTGTTGGGGACAGGATAGAGTTCTTCTGTGTGTATTCATGTTAGCTTATTTCATTGCTCAGTTATTTAATGATTTCTCCTAGTTATTTTATGTTGTAAGTGACATCAGTGGTTACCTTGTGGCCACTCTGTATGCAGATCTGTGCTTTTTTATTTTTAACTGGGTCTGCTGATTTGGACTGTGTGAGGTCTACAAGTAAAGGATCACTGGCCTCTTGTGGCAGCTTCACCTGTATGTGGAGTTAAAGGGCCCACATAAGGTTAGGATAGGGGTTATAAGCATGATATTTATCTTGGGCTCTGTCAGCACCCAGTCCCAGCTGATGATCTTGAGCAAGGTGTTTTAACCACTCTGGGAAGTTGGTTTCTTCTTAGTAAATTGACTCTATGACACATGCTTTGTAGCACTGTTGAGAGAGCAGCATAAGGTGTATCGAATGTGTGGTATAGGGTTGGTACTTGGTAAGTTGTAAATCAGTGGTTAGTACAACTTGGCTGGGAGTGGACAGTAACTCCGTGCTGATAGTCTCAAGGTTCTGAAATACAATGGAAGGTGTCTAACAGGTGCTTCTGTTTGTTGACTCCTTGTGTCTCTGTTCTCTTCGGGTGGGTGGGGGACCAAAATAAAGGAGTACTAAAACAGCATCAACCCCCAAGCAGCTGGATTCCTGCGGGTGTGACCTGTGCAGTCACAGAGCCCTGAGCTTCATTTAGTACTCTGCTGTCACAGTCCTAAAAACCCTCAGCCCTGAGTAGAGGCATCCTGTGTTTGTTCTGCAGGGGAGCCCGCAAACTGAGTATCCTTTCCCCTGATGAGGTTGTGGGAGGATGAAGTGAGAACTCACAAGGTGCTGTGTGCTATTCATAAATGGGTAGAATGGTGATTTTTTTATGAGCAGAGACAACCATAAGCGCATTAGAGATGTTTCATTTAATTACAACAGTAGTAGTGTGAGATAAATATGTGATTAACCTCATTTTAGAGATAAACTGAGGCCCAAGAAATTAAATCGCCCCCTAAAGTCATGGGAAAAACGCAGAGCATGGATCCAGACTCACGTCTGTCTGCACACCACTGACCAGCCCTGTAGAGAGGTCCCTTCCCCTCTTCCCAAGGGAACTTCTCTGTGCAATCCAGGATTTATGTTTTCCTGATAGCAGCAGCCCAAAGCTTTGCCCCCTAGCAGGAGGTTGTCCCGCATTCCCTGCACACCGGCATGTAGTATGGCCAGAGCCGACAGGAAGATACATGTCCCCTTCTCACCCTCAGTCCTCTTGGGCTGTCCCCATGCCTCTTCAGAACTCCTGGGACAGAGTGCTGTGTCTGGCCCAGTGTGACCAGGTTGGTGACAGTCAACTTGCTGTTCCCTTGGGCTCCCGGGAAACTCGGCTTCAGACGATGTTCAGTGCCTCTGAGCTGCTGTGAGCCTCTGTGTGAAAGCTGCCCATGCTGGGCCTTTGGGGGAGAGCTTGCAGGGGCTGCCTGTTACAGGTGGAGCATCTCCAATTCAAAAATGCAAAATCCACAATGCTCCAAACCCTAAAGCGTTTTGAACTGTTACAACACAAGTGGAAAATTCCACTCCTGACCTCCTGTCCCAGTCAAAATGTAGGCATACTAAAAAATGTTATATAAAATTACCTTCAGAGTGGTGCATAGGGTATATGTGAAACTAGTGAATTTTGTGTTTAGACTTGAGTCCCTTTCCCAAGATATGTACAAATATTCTGAAATCAAATGTACTTTTGGTCCCAAGCATTTTGGATACAGGACACTCCACCTGGACCAGTAAACTGAGGACATGGCCATCTGTCCTATGGCAAAGATTCCTTGTCTTCCTACGGTGCCAGGCCAGGATTTGCTCTGCCCACTCCCTTCCCTGCCAAAGCCAAGAGAGGAGTATCTGAGCATGCTGCTAAGAAGCCGACATAGGGCTGGATGCGGGGAGGTTCTCATGCAGATATAGTCAAGGAGTGTGGTCCCTGAGCTAGGAATTTAAAACATGAGCATTCCACCTCTCCGATAGCTAGATGTGAATTTTGAGTGTTACAATGAGACTGTTTGTTGTTTGAAAGCAATTCCCTAAGTGGCTGTTTGCTCAAGACTTCTGTAGTATGAACAGAGATTGGGGGAAGGGCAGAAGCCATCTGCTCCGGAATCATCTTCCAATGACACAATCAAATGACTGCAGAGCACACGGGAGAGAATCCAGCCAAACATTCCTGTCTGGTGTCTCCAGCCCCAGCCCTCATTCTCAGGCCATGGTGTCTGTGGAGACCCACGTGCAGCTTTCAAAGGCAAGGTCATGGTAACTAGGAGTGTGCTTGAAATGAGAGCAGAGAAAGCCAAGAGGGGGAGAATTGGGGTGAGCTGCCCCCTTGCATGTCACCAGCAAGTCCTTGGGAACAGTGAAAGCACCTTGGATTTGAACTAAACAGAGAACCTTCTGCAGCAGCTCAGCATCTCCTCCTGACTTTAGCTGTACCTGTCCTTAATTACAGCTGACGCTAATGAGAAGCTTGATAAGTTAACTGCAAGATGTGAGTGTTTGGGTTCTGAAATCAATTTATTTCTCCTAAAATATGAGACGATTTTCTTGGTTTTGAAATACAGCCTGTCGCAATTTGCAAAACACCCTTCAGTAGTATTTTTTCCCTCTAAGTATATGTGTGGTTTTTTTGTTTGTGTTTATTTTTTTTCTTTTCGCTATTAGGCATTCATGCAGCCTCACTTGCTGGGAAATGAGTTCACACATTTGGAGTTTCCAAGGAGAGTACAGAGAAAGGAACTTGGAAAGAAGATGCTCTACAGGGACTTTAATATGACAGGCTGGTAAGAACATGCCCCCTCTGCCTGGGCACCTCCACGCTGTGCATGATGGAAGCGTCCTCCCCATGAGAAGCTACTTTCGAAGTTTAGATCAGGAGGTGCAGCCAGACCTGGGTTTCTGGAGACAGACAAGGGCCACACCCACTTCTGTTTTTGCGTAGGACCAGGTCTCAAACTACAGGCCTAGATTTGCCTCTCTGATTCTCTGAGGACCTCCTTGGGGATATCAGACCCCATGATGCTGACATAATTCCTCACTTCACACAGAGCAGATGTCTGGGGGATTTTAAAACACATGCAACTTTATTTTTCAGGATTATTAAAGAAGTAGAGGGGCTCAAAGGAATGGGCCAGTGGTTGGTGGAGTCAGGTTGGCTTGAGTTTGAATACTGACTTTGATTTCTCTGAAGGAGCAAACCTGAGTAAGCTTCTTACCCCCTAGAGCTTATTTTTCCATGGATACAATGGAAAAAGATAAGCCTTTTGAAAGGTCATTATGAGGACTAGAGGAAATAAGATACTCTCATTATTTTACCACATCCACATCGAAAGAACAGCTCTTGGCAAAAAGGGTACTATTCCCAAAACACACCTATGTATAGCTCCGAGACCTTGTCTAGAGATCAGTGGCTAATGCTGACTAAGATCCAATGTATTTCTCCTATCTGTATTGTGGATATGATACGTGTTTACATGAGGTTCTTCAAAACATTCATGGGAAGAAGGAATAAAATATGTGTTCATATTGGTGCAAGAAAAAATTTGCATTTTCTTGTTTTTAAAGATTTATTTATTTATTCAAAAGTCAGAGTTACACAGGAAGAGAGAGAGAGAGAGGTCTTCCATCCGATGGTTCACTCCCCAGATGGCTGCAACAGCTGGAGCTGTGCCGATCTAAAGCCAGGAGCCAGGCGCTGCTTCCAGGTCTCTCACATGGGTGGAGGGACCCAAGGACTTGGGCCATCTTCTACTGCTATCCCAGGCCACAGCAGAGAGCTGGATCAGAAAAGGAACAGCCGGGACTAGAACCGGTACCCGTATGGGATGCCAGCGCCTCAGGCCAGGGCATTAACCTGCTGCGCCACAGTGCCGGCCCCTGCATTGTTTTTCATAAAACACATTTTCTATCATTTTCTATGCATTAGAATAGAAATTGTTTTCTTGTAAAATAAACTCATTTTAAATTCCATTTTTCCCATGAACTTTTTGAAGTCCTCTCATGCACCATAGACTTGATGTCAGGATAAAATGAGAGCAGGCCTGGTACTTAGGAGTTTGATCCTAGTAGGTGAGCCTCCTGCCAGTCCAGGCAGTCACAGGAGAATGAGACCAATGGCCTCTTCTCTTGGGGTATCTCCAACAAAGGGAAAAAAAGGTTTCATTATTTTTTCTTCATTAACCAAAATACCTATCTCAGATGGTCACAGCCCAGACTCCCATGGCAATGACTTCTCAGCTGAAAATCTATGCCTAGGGTGCATGTTATCTTGAAGGCAGAAGTTGAACTTCCCAGGAAAGATGGGAGGCTGATCTAAGTGACTTTGTGTTGTCCTTTGCTACCCAAAAGAGAAGACCCGCACTTGTTTTTACTCTTCTTCTAGAAAGAGGTCAGCAAATGACTTCCTGAGAGCCAGATTCCACCTGCCACTTGTTTCTACAAGTATTTTTTTAATAATCCATTTGTTTACATTTGCTCTACTGCTATCTTCACATTGCAGAGTAGTTGAGTGGTTAAGGCAGAGGTTGTGTGACCTCCAAGATCTAAAGTATCTACCCCTGTTCTTTTTTTTTTTTTTTTTTTTACTTTTTTAAAAAAATTTGACAGGTAGAGTTATAGACAGTGAGAGGAAGAGACAGAGAGAAAGGTCTTCCTTCCATTGGTTCACTCCCCAAATGGCCGCCACTGCCAGCTCTGTGCCAATCTGAAGTCAGGAGCCAGGAGTTTCTTCCTGGTCTCCCATGCAAGTGCAGGTGCCCAAGCACCTGGGCCATCCTCCACTGCCTTCCCCGCTACAGCAGAGAGCCGGACTGGAAGAGGAGCAACCGGGACTAGAACCCAGTACCCATATGAGATGCCAGTACCGCAGGCGGAGGATTAACCAAATGAGCCACGGCGCCGGCCCCAAGTATCTACCCCTGTTCTAAAACATGAATGAGTGTCTCGTAAAGGGTTTACCAGATTTGCAGCTCTGAGTCATGATTCTGACCCTGACTGGGGTTTCTTACAAACCCATTTTTATTTCAAGTAGCCACATCAATACTTCTTGTGGAAAAGTTTAAGATGAGATCTGCTGTAATTCAGAAAAACACTGTGGGGTTTGGTCTGCATATTGTGCAAGGGAACCCACGTGATGGTAAACACGTGAACAGAAAGATCTAAAGGACAGCCAGCAAAGTGGCCAAGTAGAACAGAAGGAAGGCCGGCGCCGTGGCTCAACAGACTAATCCTCTGCCTTGCGGCGCCAGCACCCCGGGTTCTAGTCCCGGTTGGGGCGCCGGATTCTGTCTCGGTTGCCCCTCTTCCAGGCCAGCTCTCTGCTGCGGCCAGGGAGTTCAGTGGAGGATGGCCCAGGTGCTTGGGCCCTGCACCCCATGGGAGACCAGGAGAAGCACCTGGCTCCCGCCATCGGATCAGTGCGCCAGCCACAGCGGCCATCGGAGGGTGAACCAACGGCAAAAAGAAGACCTTTCTCTCTGTCTGTCTCTCTCTCACTGTCCACTCTGCCTGTCAAAAATAAATAAATAAATAAAAAGAACAGAAGGAAACAGCATGGGTCGGTATGGAGAGAGCATAACAGGGGACTTGGGAAGCCAGAGAGACGCTCAGACTTACTCAAGAGTTCTGAGTGGGAGGCTAGTCTTTGTCCTCGTGGGCTCCTCGGGAGAATTAAATGAAAGCAGTGGATTTTGTTTGTTTATTTTTGGAAGACTGTCCTAAGAGAAGGTTAAAGGAGACTGAGTAGAAGAGAGCGCATTTTCAGGTGTCCAGAGCAAAACTAACAATAATACACATGTGACATCTGCAGGGCTGTGTAGATGAAGGGCATGGAAAAAGAAAGCAATGAGCAAGAAACTAAATGATTTAGGTCAAGGACCAGGTCAGGGAAGCCTGCAAGCACCTGTTTGTGTGTTTTCTTAACTACACTGTAGAATCCTCCTGTGCCTCCCATGCCCTGTCCTGTGCCTGACTTGTAGTCAGCACTCCGGTACTGGCCAGCAGAACAAGAGAGGGCAGGCTGCTGATGTGGACAGTGGAGGCCTGGGAATGTTGAGTTTGTTTTTAAGGCATGCTGGGCTTGGAGCAAGGCCGTGTGAGTGTCCTTTCTATGCCAGAAAAGCCAATTAGATGGGAGCGGTTACAACGAACTTGGTGAATATCATGCTTAGGATTTTGTCTTGGGGACGAGGATCCACGTTGCAGGTGGAAGGGAGGGGCAGCTGCCATCAGTGGCTTTGGGAAACACTTCCAGTGATGTGATCAGCTTCGGCACTTTAATGGGTATGCTACTTTCAAAGGCTCTAAAGGTCCCACTGAAATCTCTTTATAGTAGAAAGTGTGATTGGTTAGGGTCTTTTTTTTTTTTAATTATACTCCCTTCTCCTGCCCTTTGAAGTTCTCTCTCTCTCTCTCTCTCTGTGTGTGTGTGTGTGTGTGTGTGTGTGGTGTCTTTTATATTTTTTCCTTTAACAAATGGCTAAAGATTGTGCCCATAGAGAAAGGACATGGAAAACAGAGAAGGAAAGGAAGAAAGGAAGTGGCAAGAGAAAATGAAATCATTTAGGGCAAGATAATAATTTAAGTGGTAATTCATGAATTACTCCAATCACCTATTTATGTCTGTCTCAACTAGTCTGTAAGCTCCTTTTTAAAGCTAATTCACGCTGTCACCATGGCTCAATAGGCTAATCCTCCGCCTGCGGCGCCAGCACCCCGGGTTCTAGTCCCGGTCGGGGCACTGGATTCTGTCCCGGTTGCCCCTCTTCCAGGCCAGCTCTCTGCTGGCCAGGGAGTGCAGTGGAGGATGGCCCAAGTGCTTGGGCCCTGCACCCCATGGGAGACCAGGAGAAACACCTGGCTCCTGGCTTCGGATCAGCGCGGTGCGCCAGCCGCGGCGGCCATTGGAGGGTGAACCAACAGCAAAAGGAAGACCTTTCTCTCTGTCTCTCTCTCTCTCTCTCACTGTCTACTCTGCCTGTCAAAAGCTAAAAAAAAAAAAAAAAAAGTAATTCACTGTAAGCTGATTTTTTAAAAGTAAATAAATGCAGGGGCTCAACTTCTGCACACACTCAGCTCCTCCCCCTCCCTACCTCCACCCATTCCCTCTGTAGCCCCTCCCCTGCCTTAGAATGGTCCTAAGCAGTCCATAAATGAGCTGTTTTTTTTTTTTTTTTAAAGTGGGCTCTTAATTGTATGGAACGTCACAGAAGGTACTAAATAATTGAGGATCCTGGACTGAGAATGGTTTCTGTCAGATGTGATTTGCTGATTTGCATTGACCACAAGCAGAAATTCAGGCTCACCTTTGTGTATCCCCTACCTGTGTCTGTCTTTTCATTTGTAAGGGGGACTTGAAGAGAAGGAAAGCCCTTGATGGCTTTGTTGGAAGAACTTGGGGAGTTGAAAAGCAATTCAGAGCACTACCTGTGTATAAACCTCCTCCCTCACTCTAATCAGTCTTTCCCCCATCTTTTTATGCTGTAACAGAAAACCTACAATCATGCAGTTAATTTTTACGACTTAAACAAGGTGAAGTCGCAATTTGGAGCTTCTCTCAGCTGTCTACAGAGGAAAAGGGCTAGCAAATTGGGAGAGAGAAGAATCTGTCCCCTCTTTCTTTTCCTCTGAAAGCCATCAAGTACTGCAGAGTTGTTGTAGTCTGTTCCAGGTGGACTGGAGGGCATTTGGAGTGTGGCATGCCCAAGGATGTTAGTAAGTCCTTACTTACCTCCTCTTTTATGTTTCTTGGGCTTGAACTCATTTCTTTGAAACTTTAGCAAACAAAGTGTCCACCTACTATAATGCTAATTTTTTTAGAAGCATAAAGAGGGAAAGAGAGAGAGGGAGAGGGAGGGAGAGGGAGAGCCCTGATCCACTGATTCACTCCCCCAAATGCCTATAACAGTTAGAGCTGGGCCCAGGCCTAAACCAAGAGCCAGGAACTCAACCAGGGTATCCCTACATGGGTGGAAGGGTCCCTACCACGTGAGCCATCAACTGCTGCTTCCCACAGTCTGTGCCTTAGTAAGAAGCCGGCGTCAGGAGTGGATCTAGGACTCGAACGCAAGTGCTCTGCTATGGGATGAGGGAGTCCCAACCAGCGTCTGAACCACTACACCAAACACGTGCCCCTGCCAAGCTATAGAATCCTTGTAGTACATGGCTGGCTGCGGAAAGTTTTCTTTCCTACTTTGTCTTCCATTAGTCATGATGGTGACCGGGCTGGCTGACAGTTCTCGAGACGGCCAATGCTGAAGCACTGTCAGGCTTCATATTTAACCCTTAAAACCGTCCTGCAAAGTCAGTACGTTTTCCAGATGAGGAAATGGAGGTGCAGAGGCTAAGTTTCTCAGGGTTACAGAGCCAGTAAGAGAAGCTGGGACATGAGCCAGGCAGCGTAACATCAGGATGTGCACTGCTTTCCTCTCTGCGGAGCTGCCAGATGCGAATGACCCCCTTCCCAGCTCCCATTCTGCAGGTGAACACATTGAGTCTTGGAGGGATATGGGGATTTGCTCAGCTTCCACCTGTGCACAAGTGTCAGAACAAGGTCCAGAACCCAGGTTTCTGAATCTGACTCCGTTGGCTCTTTCTGATCCCACGTGCCCATCCTCTTCTCTACAGGGAGGTTAGACGACATTACTCAGTTCTGAGCTCCTGTGTAACTGAAGCAGGGGCTGTGTCTCCTTCACAGTCCTATGGGGCACAGCAGGATGGAACAGAGCACTTGAGGAGCTGCTGAGGCAGTAACTTGTCTGGGTCCCAGCGTGATCCTGTAGATCACTGGTCAAATTAAACTGCGAGGCTTCGCACTCATCACAAAGAGCATGTGTGCGATTCAGGGGTAGGGAGGGTGGGGAAGATCCCAGAAGAACTGAGTCTCCTAGGCTTAGGAAAATTGACTGTTCTCATTAAAGGAGCCTCGTGCCAGCTTTCCATGGCGTGTCTGCAGCAGGGAGGAAGTGTGGGGGAGGATGTCAGCTCTGGGAAGCCTTGTCTCATAATTAAGGATGAGTCTCTTGCCTCCTGATGGGGATCCTTTCTCTCCCACCCTCCTGCTTTCTCAGAGACTGTGGGGCAGCTTGGCAGGCCCAGATTGTTTAGAGGACAAAAGGTTATTGTCCCCAGGCCCTTCATAATGAAATTGGTCTCTTCCCTGGCTCCCCCAGCTCCTGTTCCCCCTTCTGCTCTGGTGGTTGGCACCGCGGCTTGATTTACAAAGCCTTTTTCTTCGCGGTGCCCCCAGTGCTGGGTCAGTCCCTGACGTGGCCTTTCCTGGCTCTCCCCATCACCCGCTCAGCCCTCACCTTCTGTGCCTGGTGTCATTCGTCCTGGTGCCAGAATCCGCAAGCTGGTGCCCCTCCTCCCAGCCCTTTGTGTGGTGCTGCTGTTGCGGGATAATGCACACTGTAGCTGGCATTGTGTCACCGTGAGAGCTGTGTGTCCTGACCCGCAGCCCTCGGAGCTGTCTCAGGCCGTAATTTGCTGGCAAGCGTCTATGTTACCGAGCTGAAACAACAGTTTCTCCCAGCTGGCTTTATGGCATCACGTCCATGCACCAGCGACTGCTGGGGATTTTGCTTTTCTTGTAGGATCAGTGTTCTCCGTGCCCTGGGTCCAGCCACATGGGGTGACCAGCAAGACTAGGGGCCCAGGAGGACACTGGTGTGGGAGGGAGCTGCAGCTTCCCCCCAAAGCCTGGCTTCTGGCCAGATTCTCCAGCAGCTGTTCCTGGGCTGATGGGATTTGTAGAGAGAGCAAGGGCCAAGGAAGAAAAGGCCATCGTGTGTCTGCGAGATTGCTTCCAGATGGTTCTGGTTATGAGCAGAGTACACCAGAATTCTTCCTTTCAGCCAAACCTTTCTCACATTTACGATGGTCCTCTTTCAGAGACAGGCTGGACTGGTAACTTGAGAGGGTCATGTGGTTGTTAACTTAGTAAGGGGAACGCTGTTCAAGGCAGAGGGCTCTGGGGCAGTGGCTCTGCCAATGTGCTGGGGCCTTTGGCATCCTGGGCATGATTGCATCTCTCACTGGGACCAGCCTCTGTGTCCAGTGGTCTTGAGCTTTGCTCTGCTTCTGGAAAAGATGAGTTTTGCTAGAGAGGTTCCAGAGACAGTGACCTTTTATTCTTGTGTCTTGTAGCCCTTTCCTTTTTATGATTCTAACGTGATGACGTGTCGGGATAATTTCCCTCTTCTCTATTTCCTTTAAAGCTATGAGCAGAATCGGGGTTTTTCCACCGGGAAAAGAATGGAATCAACCATCATTCTCTCCTTACAGCACTGACTGTCCTTATGAAGGCCAGAGATACCTTTTCTGTTCTCTCTGCTCTCAAGCACAGTAGCCACTGGCCGGCCACGTGTGGCTGCATACGTTTAAATCAGTTGAAACTAAGTAAAATTTAAAATGTGTATCCCCATTCACATTGGCCATCTCTCAGTTGCTCAGTGGCCACTGAATTGGACAGGGGCCGCTGCAGAGCATCATAGAATGTTCTACCGGAGGGTGTTGTGGTCCAGCTAATCGGATTGTGTGTTTCTGGCTCGCAGGCAGAGCGGACTATGGTGCAAGTTACTGTCAGACCCTGAGCGTCCCAGCAGCAAGCCGGGACAGCCAGAGAGTGGAAGGCACACTGGAACTGAGTCATCTGAAGGCAGACCCATTTTATCCACATAACACACCCTCTCTGTGATACACCTTGCCCTCTCTCTCAGCAGCCAAAGCCCAGCCCTGGCCTGTGCCTCCTGGGTGGGTAGCAGCTCTGGGCACTTGTGGTCCTCTTGCTTTTCCATTGACTTCCTGGGGAGCGTATCTGACCCTGGGACTCTCATTAAAAAGCAGCTTCCCTTGCAAGCCTCTCCATTCTGTCGGGAGTGACCTTTGTTCTGGTTCTGCAGCCTGGAGCCTGGCTCAGGGCTGAGCGGCACAGCCCCACAGTCTACGGCTTCTTACCGACAAGCAGAACTTTCTCTGGAAAGTTCAACTCCTCGGAGGCGGCCCCCAGCATGTCCAGTTGAAATGGACCAATGCTGGAGCTGTGACTTCTATCGAATTCTTTCTTGTTCTCTCCAATGGCCTCTGACAGCACATTCAGGCCAGCTTGGTGGGGAAGTGGAGATGCAGATGGAGAAATGCCACGGAATGCTTTATGAAGCCGACTCCAGAGCTGCGCCCGCATTTAATATAAATTGATTTATTGAATCAAGCACAGAAGCCCTGTTGCCGAAACCCCAGGCTTCCTCCTCCCTAGGACCTCCTAATAAAGCAGCCCCAACTGACACTCTTCATTAACTCTTGCACTGATCCCCAGGCAGTTTTTAAAGGGACAGTGTCCCTCTTTGGGGCCAGAATTTATACATTGGCCACGCCTGTGGGTCTAATTAACCCAGTATTATGAGTCTTACTTGGAAAGTCTGCATTTGCTAACAGCTTGACTCTTGAGTTTTAAAGAGTAATTGAAAATTTCAAAGTCTGTACTTTTCTTCCTTTTCGCTTTTAATCACTCTTAACCCAGTCTTGGGAAACTTACCTGCAGATGTCTCTGGCATTTTGGAAGCACAGAAGGGCTTCTGAGTCCCGCGCCAGTGCAGAGGCTGACGTTGCTGGTGTGCCCCAGACCTCCCTGGGAGGCGTTTCAGACTCGCCAGAGAAATATCACATTTTAATTTTATAATTACTTCATAAGAAAGCAGGCCTTTCCCTAGTGAAACCTGGCCTTCATTTCCTCCCGGCAACTTGTATTTTCATAATTTAATGATTATGGGCCGCCTCGGCAGCGGTCTGATTGCAGAGAGCAGTCTGAAAAATCCGACTTTGCAGAGAAGGGAAGCAGTGGGGGTTTTGGTGATTATTTTGGAGAATTTTAAACCCAGACCTCACCGAGATTGCCCAGGGTGGGGATTGGCTGTGGCAGAAATGAGGCACCGGAAAAGCCTTCGTGCCCCAGCTTCCGCAGGGGGCTGGAGCTGAAGTCAGAATGGGCCAGGTCCATGAATGGGTCCTTGGGATGTGCATGTTCTGCATCTTTTCAAGACTCGCAGCCCTGGCTGCACGAGCAGCGGGGGAGAAAGCCGGCCCTGCTGTGTGCAGCACATCTCCTGACAGTGATGAATAGCTCCCTGCTCCCACCCCGCGCAGGAGGCCAGGGAGGCGATGGGCTCTTTACAGATGCTTGCATGCTGAGACAGACAGGCTTTGTCCAGCTACAGGGAGGAGGAGAAAAAGAGATGCCCCACCAGCTCGCTCCCTATTGATCGTCATCCACTCACCCTGCACACACGCACGCGCACACACACACACACACACACACTCTCCTTCTCCCTGTCTCTCCTGTCTCGGCTTCAATGATAAGTGGAAGCTTACAGCTCCTAAAGTGTTTGAACTACCCCCATGCCTTTATGTTTTAAAAAGATTTATTTTATTTATTAGAAAGAGGTGTAGAGAGAGAGAGAGAGAGAGCGCTTCCATTCCGTTGATTCACTCTCCAAATGACCGCAACAGCCAGAGCTGAGCTGATCCAAAGCCAGGAGCTTCTTTCCGGTCTCCCACATGGGTGCAAGGGCCCAAGGACTTGGGCCATCTACTGCTTTCCCAGGCCATAGCAGAGAGCTGTATCGGAAGAGGAGCAGCTGGGTCTCGAACCAGTACACATCTGGGATGTGGCGCTGCAGGCTGGGGCTTACCCCTCAGACCTTTGAACAGTTATAGCACTTGTCCATTCCCGTGCACTTGACCATGGGAAGAGTGAACCTACCACATGTCTCCTGTGACTGGCATTTGTGGGCTGATACAGTACACATGTGGTAACGCAGCTCCAAGTTTCCTGGGAGAAGTTTGGGGATGTCAGATGCTTGTAAAAGTCACTATGAAAATAACCGGGGTCCGTTTTGGCTGCTGCACCCCTGGGAGCATGCACCTTTACTGTACACATGCTGGAGCTGAATAGTTAAGAATGGCAGCATGAGGCTAGAGTGCCCAGCCTGGATGGATCAGTCCCCACTGGTGTGGCAAAGATAGTTCACATTGCTGCCCTCAGCTTTCATTTCTCCATTTGTCAATGAAGGTACCTGATAGTAGGATGTCATTGAGTGAGTAGATGAAGGGCACCGAACAAAGCCTGGCGTGTAGTAAGTGCCTGATGGTTGTCTAATTCTGTAGTCGTTAGATGTTTTGGAGTGTGGAAGAGTCAGCAAGGACTAATTGTTTCCCTAGGAGGCTTAGCATCTCGTGGATATAGACAAACTTGATTTTCAAAGCGAGTTAGAAACCACAAAGAGAAGAGCAAGGAAGTGTAGAGAAGCAGTGACTGATGTAAGAAACGATGTGACAGCCCCACTGCCTGGCAGCTCTGTCCCATGGCTTGGCAGGATGGCAGGTGTAGCACAAGTCAGGTCTAGGGGAAGAGGCACCATTCATAAAGCCAGGAAGCCATGCACCAACCCCTCTGTCCCAATTGCTGATTTTTTGTTTGTTTGTTTGGGGCTTTCTTGCATGCCGTGTCTGCCTTGTTGGACTTTGTGCACGTTTTAATGTGGCCCTACAGCCCTCCAAAGCCATACCCAAGGAGCTAGGGCACCATGCCTGCCAGGGGCCAAAATACATCCTCCTCTGGGAGAGAGCTAATCTCACAGAGGTATGTTAGTCTCCAAGGCATTGTGTGGTGGCCCAGGACTGGCTTTCTGGAAATTTATTCAACACTATTTCACCTTGAAATCTCTTCTTAAGATCTCAGCAGTGGGGAAGGCAGATCTGTTGGAACTTGTGCGCAGATGAACCAAGCCAGGCCAAATGCAGCGGTAATTGACGAGGGCTCGGAGAAAAGGCCTGTAGTGGGAGCGGGAGGGCCGGGGAGGACTGAGTCGGAGCCCGAGATCTGCATGACGGTGGCAGTTCCACGAGGGGTGGGAAAGGATATTCTGGGCAGAGGGCACAGCTCAGGCAGAAGCCCGGAGGGATGAAATAGGATGTGGGTTTGGGGAATGTGGAAGCCGGAGGTAATATTAAAAATATTTGAGCAGTCAGCATGGAGGGGGAGGCTCAGCTGGGCTGCAGCAGGGTCCCAGGAGCCCCTTGCTACTCCAGACATTAACCCTTAACTTACTGCCACCTCATGGGGACTTCAGGGGATGGTCCAGCATAGCAGATGAAGGCCGTCCTGTGGGCGTGGGACAGTCGCTGTCTACCGTCAGTAGGGACGTATTTCAGTGTTTTACCCTCTGTACGCTGTTCTATTGGGAGGTGTCAGCCAGTTACAGTGCTTGTGGGACCCTCAGAATGAGGTATAGGACCATGGTGGGCGTGAAGCGAGCCATCGAACTAAGCCAGTAGATTGCAGTCAAATCCCAGGCAACTTTGAATGCCATGGTAAGGATGACAGTAACTGACATGAGTTTATTTTTTCCCACCCTTAAGAACTCTACACCTTTGGAAAACATGTATATAAATTGAACACAGGTCAGAAATAAAGAGCAGACAGTGGCTTCAGAAAGACACACGGGCTAATCTTCAGGCCATTTCTAGGGCCCTATTTTAAGGAAATTCCAGAGAAGTAGCCACGACAACGCTGCTATACATTTTCCAGGTACTTGGCAAGCCTGCCAAGGAAACATGTCTCCCTGTTGGGGAGGCACTCCTAGTTAGGCACTCCTAGGATAGTTCACTGTGGCTAGAGCTTGGTAAAGGCTCTTTCTGTTTCGCTGCCCACCAGGTTCAGAGTAGGATACCAGGGTTGTGACATTCAAGGTCCCATGGGGGCTGACCCCGGGGGACCAGGAGCATCTGTATCAGATTTGGCTAGAGTGCCACTTTAAAGCATGTGGTCTGGGGCTGACATGGCAGAGAGTTAAGCCACCACATGTGATGCCAGCATCCCATATCAGAGCACCAGTTTGAGTCCTGGCTGCTCCACTTTGAATCCAGAATCCTGCAAATGCACCTGTAAAGGCAGCGGGAGATGGCCCAAGTATGTGGGCACCCACCTTTTGTGTGAGAGACCTGGATGGAATTCCTGACTCGTGGCTCAGCCTATCCTGGCCTTGTCTGTTGTGGCCATTTGGGGAGTGAACCAGCAGATGGAAGATCTCTATCTCTCCTCCTCCAACCCCATCAATGTCTGTCACTCTGCCTTTCAAATAAATAAATCTCTGAAACCCATAGTTCCTGGCCCTACCCCAGGGTTCCACACACAAGGGCTGGGAAGCCACCACTCCAGACCCCACCATACTTCAATCTGCCATGGTGGTCCTCTCACCTGCAGACATGGAAACCCAAGACTCCCTCAGAGCGAGGGTAAGGTCTGGTGTCTATCCCTTGCTGGAGAACTGAGCGCACATCTTTCTGTAAGAACTGGAAAATGCGACAGTGGCTCCCAAGGCATCTTGAGAGCCAGTGTGTGGTCTGTCAACCATGCCTCTCCCAGTCATAATGAATCCTATGGAAACTTTCTGAAGGTTCCTGGAGGGATAGAAGCAACACATTTCACTTTTTGCTCTTTACTTTGTTGCTCTGGCAGAGAGGACAATACTGGGCCACATTGTAGGTTCAGATTCCCCTGGGATTGAGTCAACCTTGTCAGCCTTCCAGGCTGTCTGTCATGCTCAGTAAACTACAGGACAAACATGGGACTGCTTCATTTCAGTCATCCTCTCAGTGAGCCAGCTGTGGTGTTGGGCATTGGAGATACAAGGAAGAGTAGAACAGGGGCCAGGCACTGTGGCTCAGCAGGGTAAAGCCACTGCTGATGGTGCCAGCCTCTCATATTGGAATGTCAGATTGAGTCCTGGCTGTTCTGCTTTCAATCCAGCTTCCTGCTAATATGCGTGGGAAAGCAGTGGAATATGGCCCAAGTACTCAGGGCCTTACCCTGGTGTTAGAGACCAGGATGGAGTTCCTGGGCCCTGGCTTTGGCCTGGTCCAGGACTGGCTATTGCTGCCATATGGGGAGTGAACCAGCAGACAGAAGAAATCTTTTTTCTCTCTCTCTTTTTCCCCCATCCCTGCTCTCTCGGTCAATCTGCCTTCCAAATAAATAAGTAAACCTTTACAGAGTAGAATAGTCCCTGCCCTCATGGTGCTTACAGTCTCAGGCCCATGAATGGATGATTACAGTCCCAAACAGGACTGATAGGGGCTCCTCACCCACAGTGAAGGTTTATCATCCAGAGTCATTGTTAAAAACGGGTCCAGCTCCACTCTCTGCTGAACCAGGGTCTCTGAGGTCCTGGAATCTGCCCTTTAAAAAAAAAAAAAAAAGCCCAGGCTATTCCTGTTTTTCTGTTAACATTGCCTTTGGGCAGCTTTTGACACTTTTGCCATGGATATGAACAAAAGTATACAGAAGTGATTAATTAAAGAGCACTGGACAGCCTGGGCTCTGTGATAGGTCTGTGATTCTGGGGGAGGCATTGAAAGCCTTTGTCCTAGTTGTCTATGTGCTGTACTTTAGGAACTTCTTTGTCCATTTGCAGTGAGCTAAGGACTGTGTGGACCGGAGGGTTGATAAAGCCTCCAGTACCAACAGTGGGGCAGAACCAAGAAAAGCCTCTATCTTTCTTTCTTTCTTCTGTGCTCATGGTCTGGATAGTCCACGCACCAGGCTGTGCATCCAAGGGCACTTAACCCACAGGCCTCTCTTTCCTGTTCATGGTTGGTAAATGACTCCCCAACCCCAGCTTGCCTAATCCTCTGGGTTGCCAGAGTCATCCTGTGGGGAACGTGGTACCTGAAATTGAAGATTTTGAGTCTCTCCATTTATTGCACATGAACCATTTGAAAGCCAGGCCTCAGTTCTGCAGTGGCCTTGTACCTCTACCACATTGCTAGGAGAAGAGCAGGTCTAAGAATGTGGTGTAGCTAAACTCCTGTGTGACTTGCCACTGTAACACACTAGAAGGGGGAAGTAGACTTTCTTTTTTAAATATTTATTTATTTGAGAGGCAGAGAGGGAGAGAGAGGTCTTCCCTCTGTGTGTTCATGCCCCAGATGGCCGCAGTGGCAGGAGCTGTGCTGATCCAAAACCAGGAGCCAGGAGCTGCTTCTGGGTCTCCCATGCACGTGCAGGGGCCCAAGGACTTGGGTCATCTTCTACTGCTTTCCCCGGCCATAACAGAGAGCTGGATCAGAAGTGGAGCAGCTGGGACTTGAACCGGGGCCCATATGGGATGCTGGTGCTTCAGGCGGCCACTTTACTTACTACACCACAACACTGGCCCTGGGAAGTGTACTTTTCAAAACATTTCACAGTTTCATCTGAAGAAGGGGACTGGTAATTACACCTCCTTTTGCTGATCATTCCATTTTATGGTAATTATATAGATGCTTAGCTGGACAAGATGGACAGGAAAAACATAGTACACTCGAGGCAGACAAGAAGTGAGTTTGACTTCTGTTGTTGCCTTGTTGTAGGACCTCTCTCTGCTCAAGTTTCTTTGTATAATGCAGATAAGACCTGCATCTACCTTACAAGGTTGTTGTAAATATATAAGCTTAGAAATCAATAGTGTTTATAATAGTGCCTAGTTAAAAAAAATAGTGCCTAGCACAGAACAAGTGTGCCACAAATGTTGGGGATGTTAGAATTTGGTCAATGTTGGGGTGAGGTGATAACACAAAGTTAACAATGACTACCTTTGCCCTCCATCTTCTGAGACTGTTGGGCCACCTAGATGCAGGAGCCAGAGCGCTATTTTCCTTTTGTTTCCTTATAAAGATTGCCAGCTGTCACCCAGACTTGTGCCTCTTCTCCCAGGGCCTCAAGTAGTACAGGCCTTGGCAGAAGAGTATGGGATCCACAAGACAAGCATCTATTTCACCTAAAGATGGAAGAGGGGGCTTTTTTGTGTATGAAGATAAGTCTTGATTACGTAAAATTCCCGTGGTTTTTGAGATAAGACGGGAGACTTGAAAAAGCTGATTCCGGCTGAGATTCTTGAGCTCTGCCCTGTGTGAGCTTGGAGGGCACTTAGACGTTGAGCGTCGCACCATGGTACCATGAGGTAGAGCCCTACTCTGCGGCTTCCCCAGGGGATACTGCTGGACTCAGTTCTCCATGGCCACGCATCCATAGTGCCAGCAAGAACAGCTGTGGCGGTAGGCACAGGAGTCAGCCTGCACCAGAGAAGCCCTCTTTTTGTCCAGCAAACTCTTAGCTCTTTTCTGTGACTGTGGGGTCAATTGTGGTCATCTCCTGATTTGTATCTATTGATTTGATCCACTATAAAGGCCACTGTCAATGAAATACATGTTTGTTTCAAAATAAATGGTCCCTGTGAAAGCTGAAATCACCGCATATTTGTGTGCTCATAAAGCAAAGGTCTCAAATGCATACCCATGGGGAGATCTAAATATTATTGATTAGAATATGCAGCTCTCCTAGCCAAGTGCTAATGCACTCCAAGTAGATAGTGAATCTGGACTCTCCTTGAGAGTCATTTCGAATGCTTTATTCTGAAATATTGCTGGTTCTCTTGGGCATTCAC
Organism: Sylvilagus floridanus; assembly: GCA_949820135.1. Classification (NCBI taxonomy): domain Eukaryota; kingdom Metazoa; phylum Chordata; class Mammalia; order Lagomorpha; family Leporidae; genus Sylvilagus; species Sylvilagus floridanus. Next base: position 67,280,535 of record OX463231.1, read on the forward strand.
ACATGATTGCCTTCTTCAAGAGATTGATTCCTAGCATTATGTCCTATGTGGATCCTTTTCCAGTGCAGAACTTGGGCCTGTTGGTCAAGAGATGGCCTTCCCTCTATTTAACTCCATATACTCTGCCACTGTGCCCATTCTAGGCACCTAGTAGCGCTCAGCAGATATTCACAAGCAAATCCAATGGAACTGCTTACTTTTATGTAGTCAAAGCCTAAGTTCCTAATTCAGAAACTACTAAGATCAGGTTCTGTTTCTCTACCCAGAATTTCAACAGTGGGTAACAATCCGTTGGTGGGTTGTGAAATCAATTTGGTTTCTGGGGATAAGCATTTTTTAAATATACTGAACATTTTAAAATTTTTAAAATATACTGAACATCTTGGAACAGAAAGAAAATATCAAGGTGTGTATCACATGGGAGGAGTAACGTTGATTTCTTTAAGACGTGTTTATGTGAACACTGGGTTAACAAGATTGACATACTTCTTACCACTGGCCCCAAAGTGTTTAACCTCTGGTCTATCCCAGTGGGTTCCCCCGAAGCACATGGACCTGTAAGATGAAAGCAAGCTTGATGGCCTCTTGCTGTCACCTGTCGGCCTGGTGGGAGGAAGAGGAGCTGTTAAACCCAAAGAGGGGAGTGCACTTGGCTCCTGGAGCTCCAGCAGCATCTGGCTCAGGCATGCTGTTGGGGGACAGAGCAGGGGTAGGCATTTTCCCGGCTGTGGTCAGCCCTTCCAATCGGGGAATTTCCTGGAGGGAAACTGCAACATCAGGGACCCCAGATGGACAGTTTTTCTGTAGAGAAAGCCAGCCAGCTCCTCCGAGGTGGGAAGGTTGCTGGTCTCATCACAGGTAGGCGGTGTGCATGGGCTGGGCTACTGCCAGCCCCACACAGTAATCGCACTCTGAGGATGCAAGCACCCTGCTGGTGCCTGCAAGCAGCCTGATTCCTCTGTAGTAGCAGAGGTGCATCAAGCCCTTCATAGCTTAGGGCCCGCAGGCCTCAGCTACTTTAAAGGACCCTCCAAGGACCAAGGGAACAAAACAAGGTCGCATTTGTTTGAAGAACTTCGATCCCACAGGAGACCTTCTCAGGAGCCAGATAATTAGGATACCTATTGAAAATAGTTCCTAGCACATAAATCCAGGAACCTAATGAGTCAAAATACCACCCTGCAAAACTGAGATGTACAGGTAACTCATGCCTGTGGCAGAGAAGTGGGGCCTGGCTCACCACGTTGGAAACTATACCTCTGGGTTCTGCAAGTACGTGCAGCCGGGGGGTTCCACAGGCTCCCCAGACCCGCCCTCTGGACTCCTCCTCACATCACAGCTCTGGCTGGAACCTCACGTGTGAGGCGTCTCATTTACTGTCCTGGACAGCTTAGCTCCGTCTTTCCAGCAGGTTGAGCTGTGATCTAAAGGCACGTATAAGAAATTTCTGGGTTTCTTAACAGGAAACCAGGAAAAATGGACCCTTAGCAGTTAATATTTAGAGGCAGGCATTTGGGGCAGAGATTAAGACACCACTTACTGTCTGGTTTGAGTCCTAGCACTGCTCCCAGCTCTAGCTTCCTGCTAACATGTACCCTGGGAGGCTGCAGATGACGGTTCGAGTAGTTGGTTGGGTCCTTGTCACTTAGGTGGAAGACCCAATGGAGTTCTGGGGAGTGAACCGGCATTTCTTCTCTCAGTCTCCCTCCCTCCCTATCTCTGTCTTTGCCTCTCAAATAAACTGAAAAAAAATTTTTAAAGATGACATTTAAAAATGAATACTAGCACCTACTCAGACACCACATGGTCTTGTGTTAGCTTAAAGAAAGCCCTCGGTCTTCACACCTCTCTCCGCTCCTCTCTCTGTGTCAAGGCAGAGCTGGCTGCCTGAGGTAGGGCCACCTCCCGGAGCAGGCAGCGGCCTCCATTTGCTGAGCTCTGTGGTTGGGCTCTGGGCTGGGCTCCCTTGGAAACAGATGCTGGCAGAGAAAGGGGAGTGTGAAGTGGTGGCCAACCGGGCCTTGCTTTTTCCAGGGAGGTCTGAGGGCGGCGGGGGGAGGGGCCGGAGAGCCTCTGCAGATTGCAGAATTGCTTAATTGGGGTCATGCCAAGCTCTTAAAAGCCACGAGTTGCCTTTGGGCCCCAGGCATGTGTATGTGTGTATGTTCCTGGCCAGCCAGGCCTGGGGAAGGAGGGGTGTGGGTCTCCTCTGGGGCCCCTGGGATTCAAGATTTGTGTTAGGCAGGTGTGGGGACCCAAGGCCAAGGAACCTCTGCCCATCGTGCTCCATCCACAGCTTGGCTGCTGTGACGTGTGCTTCTGCTGGGAGGAATCTAGCCTGCCCACAGGAGGCTCCTCCCTCCCTCCAGGAGGGCAGCGAGGTACCAGCTACAGAACTGAAACTCTTCTTACAGGACTGCTTCAGTCAAGCCCCGCTGTACCCCCGTAGATGATTACTGGCTCTGAGCACCCCTCTGCGCGTCTCAGTCTTCTCTGTGGAGCAGGATGTTTCTGGAGAAAGTTGTGCAGGTGCTGTCCTGGATCTCATTAGCAATGGTAGCAGAAGGCAGCATTCGGGTGTTTCCGGTTGCTCAGCACAGACGTTGGCCCATGGAGATGTGCAGTCTGACACCTATGGTGGCCACTTCCTGAGCTCCACTCTGCCTGGAGGGAACACATGAGGGTGTTGAGGCCAGCAGCGTGAGCAGCAGTGGGCGGTTAAGTAGCCCGTCCTTCCCAGCTTCCTTGCACTTAATCTGCACAGCCACCGCAGGACATTTTCATGTCACAAAGCGAATCTAGGGAGGCTTGAGGGACTTGCCACAGTTCACATCACCGCTGCACGTGAGGACTGAGATGCGGCTTCAGAAGCTCCCAGCTCCAAGCCTGGTGCGCCTTAATGTCCCGTGCACAGCGGGCTCTGCCAGGAGGGGAAAGCAAATCCAGGAAGAAAGGTCCCTCGGGGAGGAGAGGCTTCCAAGGCCAGTGGAGAAGTTATTGGAAGAATGTGACTCACTGGTGTGTGTCATTGGAGCCGCCCAAGGGGATTGGAGAGATCCTGCAGTCCCCAAAAGGAGAGGGTCTCGTTGCTCTCCCCAGAAGGGTTCATGTTCATTTTCAGTGACTTTGATCTCCTGCTAAGGAAATCAAGGCCCAGGGAAATGAGTGGTATTTCTGGCCATCTTTCTAGTTAAAGGTCACAACTTAGGGGAGAGAGGAGATCGTGGGAAGTGGTCTCTGTGGAGGACACCAAAAGGAGAACTCTGGGTTCCTGGCCTGTGAATGAAGAAGCCAGAATATGGGCTCTGGCTGGAAATGGAGGAATCCAGCAAAGACCAACAAGAGTTTTCTTAGGCAGGAAATTTGCCTTTAATCCAAGTTAATGTGGAGGTAAATTATCTTGGTGATAGCATATGCAGTGCAAAACAACTGTGATGAAAAGAAAATTTCATTGTGAGTGGTGCATGGGGTGATCTGGAGAAAATTATAGATAAGAGGAGCATAAGTTGTGTTTTTATGACTTTATTGAAATACAGGCAATAAAAAGGAACCTGAAATTTTATTGTGAAGAGGCATATAGGGATGGGCATTTGGCTTGGTGATTCAGATGCTGGGTGGGATGGCTGCATCCCATATTAGTACCTGGATTCTAGTCCCAACTCCACTCCTGATTCCAGCTTCCTGCTGTGGAGACTCTGGGAGGCAGCAGGAGATGCCTCAGGTAGATGGATCCCTGCTAATCACATGGGAGACCAGGTTAGATTCCCAGCTCCTGGCTTCAGTCTGACTCAGCCACGGCTATTACGGGCATTTGAGTGAATCAGTGAATTTGAGGAATGGGCCAGCATTTGAGGAGTGATTCTATCTTCATTAATGTTCAGGAAAAGGAGACTGAATATAAACAAGTAAACACATTTTTATGCAAGATAGTCTCAGATTACGCTACATAAGTGCTGTTAAGAGCCATGGGAGGATAGGTGGGAACAAGGGAGTACAATACTTCCCTTTTTAGAAATGTCTTTTTTTGTTAAAGATTTATTTATTTGCTTGAGAGGCAGAGTTATAGACAGAGAGAGGTCTTCCATTTGCTGGTTCACTCCCCAAATGGCCGCAATGGCCAGAACTGGGCCAATCCAAAACCAGGAGCTTCTTACCACAAGTGGATGCACCATCATCCCAAATGGGCACCGGTTCGAGTCCTGGCTGCTCTACTTCCAATCCAGCTCCCTGCTGATGGCCTAGGAAAGCAGTAAAAGATGGCCCAAGTGTTTGGGCCCTTGCAGCTATATGGGAGATCCATAAGAAGACATTCTAAAAATAAAAGTATTGTACCCCGCTGTGGCTGAACACGTGTCCCATACTGTTTGATGAATGGTCAGGAGCCAGGGGAGGATGTGGGGGCAGAATGGCCCATACGGGAGGACAGAAGGGCCCTGTGGCGTGTGAAAGAAACAATGGGAAAAGCAGAGCTATGAGAGCATACCAGAGGTATCAAAGATCATGGAGGGCCACGTAGCTAGATTATATTTTAAGATGGTGAGAAGCCAGTGGAGAATTTTAAGCTGAAGACTGATGACTGTAGATTTGAAGAGAGAGAGAGAGAAATACGTGTGGGAGATTAGCTAGCAGGTTTGCCAGTCTGAAAATATGAGCAAAGCTTTTTCTGATGAAAATTACAAAAGTGACCAAGAGGCAAGCTGTATTCCTGGCAGAGAAGTCCTATAGCTGCTACCGAGCGGGAGGATGAAAGGACATCAGGTGGCTTCCCAGGGATCTTATGAGTTCAGATGTTCAGAGTGTGTGAGACTGTGGGAGCAGCACACAGCCAGCCAGGTCAGGGCAAAGCAAGGGACAAAACAGGAGGCTGTTGGTGTTTGTTCTGTCAATATGTAGAGCAAGCAAATACATGGGCACAGAGTAAAGCCTCTGCATCGGGAAGGTAGTCTCCACCGAGTTGCTCACTTAATCAGATACTTATAATTGGCACCCATTGTATGCCAGACCCTGTGTCCATGTCACCCCCTCCACACCCTCGTCTCTGTCTGAGCCTGTCACTCTGCACACTGCCCTGTCCACGTGAGGTCCCCAGGTCCTACTTGTGTCCTTGTACAGCTTGTCTCACGCCATTTCCCTCCCTGTAGTCTGGCGTCCTAAGTGTCAATCTGGTGAGAGCCTTGTTGCATCACTCACCGAGAAAGTTAGCTCATGGATGGCGTTTGAACTCCCAACAGTGGATCTCAATTTTGCCTGCACATGAGCAATGACCTGGGAAGCTTTAAAAAATCCTGATGGCTGAGTGCCATCCCTGAGGATTGTGATTTAGTTGCTCTGAGATGTGGCTTGGGTATCAGGATATGCAGGTGATTGAATATGATGCCGCTCATTTACAAACTCATTCAAAACTTGAGCTGGGGTGGATTCTAATAATAGCTTTATTTGTTCCTCAAGAGACTTGTAGACCAGTGTTCAAAATAGTTCATGTGAATATATAAAACTTCAAAGTGACTATTTCTATTTTGTGTTAATTTGGTAGGTAGAGAGGAAGGAAACAGTGTCATTCCTTCTTTGAAAATCAATTCTTAGAATATCTCGGGGCTCATTTGACAACAGTGGCAAAAATAACTAGCATTGGTGAGCTCTTAACGTGTGCCAGCCACTATGCTAAGTATGAGAATACTTCAAGAAGTTCGTGGAAAATGGAATCGAAAGATGTATTTACTGGGGTAAGCGTTTGGTGCCACAGTTAACACACTGCTTGGGACACACCCATCTCATATTGAAATGCAGGTTCAACTCTTGGCTCCTCCACTTCAATCCAGCTTCCTGTTAATGCACACCCTAGGAGGCAGCAGATGATGGTTCAAGTACTTGGGTTCCTGCCACCCACATGGGAAACCCAGGTTCCTGGTTTCCACCTGGCTGAGCCATGGCTATTACAGGCATTTGGAGAGTGAACCAGTGGAGAGAAGACTTCTCTGTGTCTGTCTCTCTCTCCTTTTCAAACAGAATGAAAATAAATTTTTAAAAATATTTTAAATAAGTTATTTTGGTGCAAAAAATTTTGAAATACCTGCATAGCTTTTACATTATATGTATTTTTATGACTTTTTTGAGAAATGCTCAAACTTTAAGCTCTTCACATTTTAATCCTCACAACAACACCACAAGTGAGCACCAGGGGATCTTATGATCCAGAGAGCACATCCGTGTGCCCCACGCCACACAGAAAGCAGGGCCTCGCTAGAGCGCAGGTGCATCTGGGGCCAGAACTTCACTAACAGCTTTCTGTACCTGCTTTATTTTATTTTTATTTTTTTGACAGGCAGAGTGGACAGTGAGAGAAAGAGACAGAGAGAAAGGTCTTCCTTTGCTGTTGGTTTGCTGCAGCCGGTGCACCGTGCTGATCCGAAGGCAGGAGCCAGGTGCTTCTCCTGGTCTCCCATGTGGGTGCAGGGCCCAAGCACTTGGGCCATCCTCCACTGCACTCCCGGGCCACAGCAGAGCTGGCCTGGAAGAGGGGCAACCGGGACAGAATCCGGCGCCCCAACCGGGACTAGAACCTGGTGTGCCGGTGCCGCAAGGTGGAGGATTAGCCTATTGAGCCGCGGCGCCGGCCTGTACCTGCTTTAATGTTGGGATTCTTTTGTTTACCAAGAGCATTCCACATTCACTCCCAAATTGCCTAGGTATATTCAGGACCTGAAGACCATTTGATAAGTTATTTTTTTCCATGTACTCAGGATACATTCCTTTAGAAAAACTTCTACTCTTGTCCTAACCCAGCAGAACCTACCCCATTTTGTCTTCCTGATAACTTTCTTGAGGCGGTGGAAATGCAGTACTTACCCCATTTTGCAGAGAGGGGAACTAGATGCCGTGAATCAATTAACTACTAGATTTTAGAAGTAACTGCCACTGATTGGGCTCTGACTGAGTGCAGCTCTGTCCAGTTTGTGTCCTGTGTATGATCCTCAGTTTATAGATGGGAAAACTGAGAAGGAAAATGGTGAAGCCAGTTGCCCAGAGTGATACAGTGGGTGTGATGTTTGCTTATTTGTTTTTGTTTTTTCAACTTGCTGGTGAGCAAAACTGCAAGACACAGTTTTACCTTGTTAACTTGTTAGACAAGTTTAACCTTGTCTCAAATAAACCATTGAAGCCTAAACTGGATTTTCCTTGTGTATATCAAGTGACCACTTAAAAGCTATTGTGAAACAAAGATTTCTCTGCTACCTTGAATATCATGGAGAGGTCAGATAGCCACTAAATATTCCTTCTCCATGAGCAGATGTTTAACCTAGCAGTTAAGACACTCAAAGTGTACATCAGAGTACCTGGGTTTGATTCCTGGCTCTAACTTCCTGCTAATACAAACCCTGGGAGGTAGTGCCAGTGGCTTTAGTGCTTGGGTCCTTGCCACTACGTGGGGGTGAGTTCCAGGCTCCTGGCTTCATCCTGGCCTTGTCCTAGCACTTGAAGGCAGTTAGGGAGTAAATCAATAGGTGAAAGTGCCCCGTCTCTCTCAAGTAAGTAAATAAAGTTTTTAAAAATATATTCGCCCTCCAGACATCCCAGTATGAGGCTGCTTTGATGTAAACAGCCCTTGGAGGTGAGAACTGGCTCTCAGAACAAGTTCACACTCCATCCACCTCTGAGCCCTGCTGTCTCACACGGTTTCAGACTGTTGATGAGAAACCAGCCACTGTTGCTGGGTCACTTGGCACAGACACCATGGGCTAAACCCTTCTGCTCCTTACTGAGGAATATGCCAGTGGATTTTCTCCTTCTTCCAGCATTTGAAGACTTGGTGTTTGCTGGCTGGCTGAAATATACATACACACACAGTTCTGTAGGGAGAATAACTTTACGAAGAGCAAGAGGCAGTGTGGCGAGTGCATGGGTACCAGGGAAAATTTAGTGCTGGCAGCAGGTTGCTAATTGAGTGCAAACCTTTTCTAAAATGTTGTTTATCCTCCTACAGGGCATACAAAACCATTGAGGATGATGACTTGAAATTTCCCCTTATCTATGGAGAAGGCAAGAAGGTAGGTGCTCTGTCTCACTGCCTGCCACTCCATGTCATCTTGGCAGCTCATGGTTTTATAGCCTTGACAGCTTGGAAAAATAGCACAGCCATACTTCTTCCTTCAGGCTTCCTCTCTGGGGGAGGAGGTGGTGGAAGGGGTGCTGAAGGAGGGGTGGGACTAAGGTGGCAGGTTGTCGGTAGACACAGGGGGCTAAAAGCAATATCCCCCTTCCCGTTCTGTCTGAATCCTGTCAGTGTTTGAACGTGGCCACTTCCACCTACCCCATTTCATCTGGTGTCTGCTGACAAGCTGGGAAGTAGGTCAGGCTGGCTGTGTTAGATGCACAAGGTAACTGGGACTGTGAGGTTAACACAACTCAGAGCCACACGGCCAGCTAGGGTTTTCTCCAGATGGGTGTCACGGTTGTCTGCGTCTTTCTACTGCTCGCAGGCTCCACCAGGCAAGTTCACACTTTGCAAGTCTGCTTTTCCATTGGCCCCTTCCACCCTCCAAGGAAGGGTCTCCAAACTCCATTGTAATTGAGCCATAGGAACACAACAGCCAGAGCCCAGGCTGAGAGCATCGTCAGCTCCTAGGGCCCCCGCCAGAAGCCAACACTGAACAGCACGTTGGCAAACCCAAGGAAGGTTGTCAGTCTTGGAGACCTGGAAGGGGTTGAAATCCTGGAGTAGAGATGGGGAAGCCTTGAACCCATGTGCCAGTAAGAACAGGCACCTTCTGAATCACTGCCTCCCTCCTCTGACACTAATACATTTCAGCTTGGTGCTCAGAGTTCCAATTAGAAGTGAAAAATGTGCTCACAGGAGTCTTCAACTGAAATCCTTTTCAGCATTCAGTAGTTTGTATCAAGAAGAAATGACTCACAAGCAAACCGAAAGATGCTTTTGTGGGTAGAACCCGTGTGTGTGTGTGTGTGTGTGTGTGTGTGTGTGTGTGTGTAAAAGCTGTCTTTGTATCCCTAGTACCTCTCTAGTCTGGGACCTGCCCCATGGTAAACATGGGTCTAATAACAAATGCCTTCATATTCAGTAAGTTGGTCAGCTGTGTCAGTGTGCTCCTTAGGGCAACAGGAGAACAGACGGATGTACTCTTACAAGTTTATCAACAGTAAGGTTTAAAGGGACAGGGGTTTTCCCAGTTAAATGAAAAGTTCAAAACATCATTTCAGGTAATTAATACTTGACAGTCCTGTGATGAGTTCTGTCATTGTACCTGTTGGCCTGTTCAGAAGCCACTGTGTCTCCACTGATTGGTGAGCTTGCCCAGTACCAAGCTACACACTAATCCTGCGTAAAGACTCCATGATTCCTTGGTGCTCTCTCTACACCCTTTGCAGGGGGTTTCTCTTTCCTCTCTGCAGATACCTCTGGAGAAGTGTCAGAATGTTTGGAGGCCAGGATTTTCCTGATATTCCCACAAATTCTGTGAATGATTTGTGTGAGTGACACCTGTAGACTTTGTAACCAGCTCAGTCACTAGCAGAAATCCCAAATCTCTTTGGACCGCAACACAGGTGTGTGTTTTTCTCATCCAGAGATGCTGCACCACGAAGAGAGAACAGAGGGGTCGCCAGAGACACAGAAGGTTCACCTTTCCAGTGGACACTTGTTAGCTAGAAGGGAGTCCTCCCTGCAGGTCAGGGACCTTCCAAAGCCTGCCTTGGATTTTATGCCTTTAACTCCTACCCTTAAAAACTGTTTCTGCCTCAACGTGAACGCTGCCTACCTTCTGATCTGAGACCAGCCCCACAGCTTCACAGCCCATCAGGGAGACTGGGAGGAAAATGAAGATAACGTGTTAAATTATCATGTGATTTCTTAGCTTTTATCTGCTTTATCCTCACCCCTGTGGGCAGTTACTCTTATTAACCCAAGTACTAGGGTGAAGATTCAAACTCAGCTCTTTGAACCATGATACTGCACAGGATATTTGGGCCACACTGCACCCATGAGTACTCCCCCCCTCTCCTCCTGCCTCCTGCCTGTCCCAATATCGTCCATCTTTCCGCACTCAGTACCACATCTCCTAGGGAACCTTCTCAGTAGAATTTTACATCCTCTAAGCTCCCGTAGCCCATTGTTTGTGTGTCTTTCAGCATTTAGTTGTCTTTTATGTTATCAGTTAGCCATGTACCTCCTATCTCTCTTGCCAAGTTCTTTTAGAATAGAGATGAAGCCTTTAACATTTGGGGCCCCCATCACCTGGTGTCTGCACATGGTAGGCGCTCAGTAGATATTTGGGTTAATTAAGTAAGTGGAGTCTCAGGACATGGTTGGGCTCACTGTGTGGACATTAGTACAACAGTGTTGATTTCCTTAAGACATTCAGAAAGCAATAGAGAAAGCCTGAAGTCTGAGCCCAGAGGTCTCTGTCTAGCTACAACACTTGGCGACATTTTGCTCCTTTCTACACAGAGGGAGTTTGTGGGGATGTTAGTAGGACCCCTTGCAGGGTTGTTCATGAGTTCTCTCTAACCTTGAAGAATAATAGGTGGGGTGCAGGCACTGTGACACAGCAGGCTAAGCCACCACTTGCAATGCCCACATACCATTATTGGGGTACCAGTTCGAGTCCTGAATGATCCACTTCCAATCTAGTTTCCTGCTAATGTGCCTGAGAAACCAGTGGATGATAGCTCAAGTACTAGGGTCTCTGCCACCCAGGTGGGAAACCCAAATGGAGATCTTGGTTTCTGACTTCATCCTGACCCCTCCCTCCCTCCCTCCCCTCCCTCCATCCCTCCCTCTGTGTGTGTGTGTATGTGTGTGTGTATATATGTATGTGTGTTTGTGTGTGATTCTGCCTTTCAAATAAATAAGTACATCTTTTTTAAAAAGATTAGGTGAGCTTTGGGAAGGGGAGCGGATCCTGACTGTTCGTATCTTTTGTTACTGCCTGTCTCAAGGCTAGGGACACAGCTGGTGTTCAGCAAATACTTGCAACGGGTGTGTGACAGAAGGATGGGTGTGATGGATGGAGGGAGGGATCCATCCTGTTGGATTTGGTATGAGCTGATCTTTGTAGCTTTATACATCATGCACATATTGAAATTAGTTTACTGGGCACTCTGCCCCAGTCTCTACAGAAGAAAGCTGAAAAGAGATATCAGCAACCCATTAAGCTTAAGATAATTCATAGAAAAAGCACTCCTCAAATATGGAAGTGAATTTGGTGACCCCCTTCCTTGGGAACAGTCCCATGCAAATGACTAGGAAAGGACATAGAAAGATGAGTAGAGGAATCAGAAAATCCTTCCACTGCTCTTAGCCTGTGGCAGCTGCTGCTTCCTCTGTGTGTGTGTTTCTGATGACCTTTACTTACACTCCTAGGCCCGGGTGATGGCAACTATTGGAGTGACCAGGGGACTCGGAGACCATGACCTGAAGGTTCATGACTCCAACATCTACATAAAACCGTTCCTGTCTTCAGCTCCAGAGGTACCGCGTGAGGTTTTTGTTTGTATTTTGTACAATGAACTATTTTCTGTTATTCCTCCCCTGACTCACACCCCACATCCAGGCAGTAGCCAACTTGTGTCACATATACTTCTGCTCTGTCTCAAGTCTGCTTCTTTTTTCCACTTTGTTTTTGACTGCCATGCCCTCATCACCTCCCATAGAGCCTCCTAGTAACAGCTCCTTACGTCCTCCCATTCATCCGTGTATTATCAGATGAATTTTCCTAAAGAACCATTCTGCTCAGAAACCTTCAGTGGAACCTCAAGCCAGACTCTTCCTATTGGCATTCAAGGCTGGTTATAAATTGGTCTGACTTTCTAACCTGATCTTTGTCCCCCTGCACCAGCCAGAATGAACCTGTTGTTTCCTGCACATAACCCTCGGCTTCCCATATTTACTCAAACTACCCCTTCTGCCAAGAATGTCCTTTTTCCCCTTCCTCAGACACCAGATTCTTCTTTTTCTGCAGCTTTAAGCTCAGATACTTCTGTGGAGGTGACCCCGATTGTCCCCTCCCCCAGCCAGAAGCAGTGTCTGTCTACTGGGGGTACACGTGGAGCAACTTCCTCATCCGGCGTGTTCACTGATGGCCTTCTACCAGTTACTCATATGTACCTCATCCCTTTGTTAGGTCTCAATTACCTGGAGAGCCTCACTCAGTTGATACTTGGAGAACTGAAGTGAAAAACACGTTGGTCTTGCTTCCCATCCGGTTCTGTGTTGACTTCAGAAAGTATATCATTTTGAAAAGATTTTGCTTCTGCCACTGTAACAGAATACCACAGCCTGGGTCGTTTATCCAGAATAGAGGTTGATTTAGCTCATTGTTCCGGAGGCTGGGAAGTCTGGAGTGTGGCACTAGCATCTGTTCAACATGTGGTGAGGGCCTGCTGGGTGCATGAAAACACAGTGGAGGGCGTCATCTGTGGAAACACAGCAAGCACGCTACTTCAGTCTCTCCTTCTGAGACAGCCAGTGATTCGGTCTTGGCAGCCCCGCCCCCAGGACCTTATCTAATCCCAACAACCTCCCAGAGGCCCCAGCTCCAGATCCCAGCATGGGACAGTGGAGATTATTTCCAACACATGAAATCTGGGGGATACATTCAAACCATGGCAGCTCCAAATTATTTATTTAAAAAACAAGCACCTAATAGCAACGTGAAGAGGCTGAGATTCAGTGGCTCAGATGTGCCAGGACTGGCATCCTGCCCTTCTCTTGACTTTTCCTTCATAGTTGCAAGGTAGTAGCAGCAGCTTTAAGCAAAAAATATTTTTATTCCAGATGGGAAGAAGGGGAAGTCTCTATCCCAACAGATATGCGCTTGCATCTCATTGGCCAAAACTGTCACATGACCATCTCCCCTTCCTGCAAGGGACACTGGGAGAAAGAGAGCTTTACTTTTCCGGTTTCTACAGTGTTTGCCGTGCTCAGGCAACACCTTGAGTGGGAAATGCCCAGGACATTCAGACATAGCTGCATGCATGTTCTTCCCAAGGGTAGATATTATTTTATTATTTTTAAAAGATTATTTATTCATGTGAAAGGTAGTGTTACAGAGAGGCAGGGACAGAGAGAAGTCTTCCATCTGCTAGTTCACTCCTCAAATAGCTGCAACAGCTGGAGCTGGGCTGATCTGAAGCCAGGAGCCAGGAACTTCCTGCGGGTCTCCCACACGGGTTACAGGGACCTAAGCACTTGAGCCATCTTCCACTGCTTTCCCAGGTGCATTAGCAGGGAGCGGGACTGGACGTGGAGCAGCCGGGACTCGAACCAGCACCTATATGGGATGCCGGCACTGCAGGCAGAGGCTTAGCCCATTACACCACAGCACCAGCCCCAGCAAATATTATTAGATATCATTAGATATCAGCAGATATCATTAGAGGGAACAGAGAGTTAATCAAGTTAACTCCAATAAAGGGCGTGTTTAATGATACATTGGAATACTAGTTGGTAGTGTCCGTGGAAGATTCGGTGAGCAGCCAGGGTTTGTGGAGAGTGGTTCTGTCCTGCAGAGCCTCCCCAGCAGGAGTTTGTCCACCTTCATGAGGGAGTTCTGCCGTTCATTAAAATTCCAGCCACTTGCCACGTGACTGTGCTACCAAGCGACCTGCTTCCTCACTCTCCCAATTCCACAGTGGTAGAGGGGAATCTGTTGGTTTAGAGTAGGCCACGTGTGACTGACTTCCTTGGCTTTGGATGTGTCTTCAGTACTCTGTCCACTCCAGCGCTTTCTATGGGCTCAAGATGTGTCCAAAAATACATCTAGGTACAGGGGGACTAAGAGGCCACCGAGAGAGAAACTGCTGGGAAGTACTGGGCATGGAAGGTATGTATTTCCTGACATCACTCAGGGTTTCAACTGAGGGCAGCTTGCTGGAAATAAGAACGCTTCTCCCTGGGAGCCACTGAGCAACTCTGCAGGATGAGAACCATTACTACATAAGGTATCCAAGGCCCCTCCGAGCTGGTCGGTCCCTGGTCCCCCTATTCTGGCCGACCTCAGGACCCATGAATTCCTGCGGAAACCTCTCACTGGAGAAAAAGCAATCAATACTAGACCTTGAAGACTCTTCTCTTTGATCTGTGATTATAAGTTATAATCCAGTTATAGCTTATAACTGGATTCATACATGTCTTCGTTTGTTCCCCTTAGAGAGAGGCATTTATCGTGTGAAATGGTGCCTCCTCTTCTCTGCTTCCCACAAGTGTCCCGAGGGGCTCCAGAAAACACGAATAAACCATTTTGCTGCTTCAAGCAGAACAGAAACCTTGCTTCTCGTCCCCCCTCTGCCAGCCACACTCATGCATACTTTTAGGTAAAGTAAGAAGCCACTCGATCCAGTGTGCAGAATGCTCTGTGTCATTAGCCTTTAGATCTCCCATTCACTCTGATGCTGTTGAGCCAAGGAAGACACTGCAGATTTCAAACAGGGGGCTGCATGTGAGGCTCTTTGAGGACTGAGTCGGAACCCCGGCTGGTTGCGCAGAAATCGCAGGTCACCTGACTGCACTGACTTTGGTGTGTAGGGGAGTGGCTTGCTGGTTCCATCAGCATTGGTGAGGGCTGGGATTTAGAAGGAAGCTGTCAACCTCTGCAAAAATGTACCTGTTCTCAGAAAAGTTACAGAATTAAATAAGCTGTGGAAGTTTTTGTAATCGTGACAACTAATATTGATAGCTAATAATAACAACTAACATGAACAATTTTGTCTTGGCCAAACACCAAACTAAGTTTATTATTTTCAGTTTACAAATGGTAATTATATATATATAATACATTGTAATTATAGTTATAGTTAACTAGAGTCAACATGCTGTACAGTCGATCTCTAAAAGTTATTCCTTCTAACTAAACCTTGTGCTCTTTGAACAATATTTCTTGTCCAACATACTAAGATTTTTACATGCAGTATTTCATTTATTCCTCCCAAGAGCTCTCTGAGACGAGTGTAATTATTATACCCATTTTACAGATTGGGAAACTGGGATGTAGGGAAGTACAGTATAACTCCCTCGAGGTTGTACAGCTATTAAGGAGCAAGCAGGTGCCTGCACCGAGCTCTGTCGCATGAATCAGGGTCTGCATGTGCAAGGCTGAGTTCGAGGAAATGCATTTGGCCGGTGTCCTCAGGATCCATTAAGGTCTGATTCTGGGGGCTCTGCAGAGGGCACCTTTGTCTCAACCCAGGGCAGCAGTGAAATCAGGGGCCACTGTTTCTCCAAGAAATATTGGGCCTCAGACTGACATTGTAGGAGATGATGGTGCCTGGAGCAGGGAACTGGGAAAGACAGTGTGTGGGAATCTAGGCCAGAAAGAGTTGTGGAAACCAAGCCTGGGTGCCTCAAAGTCAGCTTCCTGGGCATGGGGTGTGCATCTGAGCTTTTCTTGCACAGGATTAAAATTGTTGTACATTTTAAATGCTTCCAGATGGAGAGCCCCTGGGCAGAACCAGAAAGAGGGAGAGGAGCAGCGGCTTGCCCTGGCTGCTGTGAGACAGAACAGAAGAAAGAGGATAGGTTCAGGCCCCCGCCCCCACTGCCGTCCCCCATCCTTTGGGCAGGAACACCTTTCCCCTGGGTGGTAGTGATAAAATCATTCCCAAGAAAATTGCCAGATCAGTGTATTCAACCCAGCTAGTGAAGAACAGGGGACGCCCTTGCTGTCTTCCTTGTCCCACCCTTCCTCACTCTGACTCCCCGAGAACATTCCCCTGCTCGGCTCTGTCTGTGCCAAGCGCGGGTCTTTATTTCACTTTTGGGTTCTAAATTTCAAATGCAGCTCAGCCTGCTGGTTTGAATGGTCATGGGGTGGGATGTGATTAAGTTCTAGGAAAAGGGGGCTCAAGGGTCTTCTTGGAAATCAGCATTGTTCCCATTCATCATTAGAGCTCCTAATTCAATTTGATGAGTTCAATATAAATAAATCAAAAACATGTGGATTGAATTTACGTAAAAAATGCACAGGGGTTTAAAAATTAGAGGAGGGTTTCTGGCCAAACACATTTTAGGTTTCGCTGAACACAAGACGCTGGAAAAATCTCGAATTTGCCAAACCCAGGGAGCAGCCGCCAGGTTTGCTGAGCCTCCTTCAAGCCTTGCGGGGTTGAAGGCAGGGATTTCTGGCCCAGACCAGAATTCCACAGGAGGCCCCCACCAACCGAGCCGAGGCCTGTGAGCTGGAGGCTGTGGGTGAGTGCCAGAGGCCTCGTGACTGTTGTAGTCCCAGCACCTTGTGTGCTCTGTGTAGCAGGCAGGGTTGCAGCCTCTCCCCTACCGTGAGGAAAGTCTCCAGTCCTCTTGCTTGATGAAACTCACCCCTGAATGTTTTCATACCATCCTCAAAGGGTTCAGGTGGTGAAAGACAGGATTTGTTAACTCAGGGTGCTGGAGCCCAGGCCCTCCCCACTTTGCCCCACCCCCACCCCAGCACATGCATCCTGTCCTGTTCGTCAGGCGCCTTGGCACACGCCTGCAGCTTAAACCTCCAGATGTTCTCTCCTCCACGCCCCTTTCTGGCCTGGGACAGGCCTGCTGCAGAGCCAGAGTTCTGAAGTTCGCCCACATTCAGCCGCTGCTCCCAGGCTAGGCTGCTGCCCTTAGCCCTCACCCGGACTCCGGGAAGAACAAGGCCGTGTTCTGTCTGGGGGCCGTTTGCAGAGCCAGCTCCCTTGCCAGCTCAGCAGTCAGGCCTCTCCTCCACCTTTGCCAGGCAGAACCACAAGGAGCCCAGTCTTCTCTCTGCTTCATTTTTCCCCTCCTTGGTGTTCAAAATTCCTGCCAGCTGTTTTTTGTAACTCCAGATCACTCGTTTAGCTCATTCTCGGTGATTTTTTAAAATCTAGATAGTATTTTTCCTTTCATCTGAAACAGCCTTCCCCGAAAGAACAAAAGCCTGAGACACAAGTCTTTAAACCCCAACCCCAGCTCCAGGACTGCCTGTGGTATGCACACATGATTCCAGCCTCTTTGCTCTCCCTTAAGGTGAGATGGAATTGCCCGAATTGACAAGTCACTGAGAAGAGCAAATGAGGATGTCCATGAAATGGCCTGGCTGAGGTCACTCCTAATTATCAGTCTTCTTCCTACAGCCGCAGGAAGGTGTCTGACTCCTGGATTCCTAGTATCCACTTTTTTTTTTTTTTTTTTTTTTTGACAGGCAGAGTGGACAGTGAGAGAGAGACAGAGAGAAAGGTCTTTCTTTGCTGTTGGTTCACCCTCCAATGGCTGCCGCGGCCTGTGCGCTGCAGCCGGCGCACCGCGCTCATCTGATGGCAGCAGCCAGGTGCTTCTCCTGGTCTCCCATGGGCTGCAGGGCCCAAGCACTTGGGCCATCCTGCACTGCACTCCCGGGCCACAGCAGAGAGCTGGCCTGGAAGAGGGGCAACCAGGACAGAATCCGGTGCCCTGACCGGGACTAGAACCCGGTGTGCTGGCGCTGCAAGGTGGAGGATTAGCCTAGTGAGCCGCGGCGCCGGCCCTAGTATCCACTTTTGTGTGAAGAGAGGATGACTATTTTGCTTGAGCCCCACCCCTAAGTCTCCCAGGAAAACCTGAATAATATTGAAGGAAGATCTTCTGTTTTCCTCTAAACATTTACAGTCTTCTGACTTATTGTGCCCTGAGTTATGACCCCGTTTTAGGAAAAAGCACGTTTTGTTGGTTTTGTGCCTTTTGTGTCCTGGCCAATTCATTAGAAATCGTGTGGGTAGATGATGACATGAGAAAATGGCTGTGCTGTATTGAGCAAAACAGAATATGACTGTACTCATATATAGAAAAGCTACATTCACAGGTATGAACTAGGCATAGCCAAAGACCTTGACGTTTTCTGAAGGAGTTAACAGTAGCTATCTCTGGGTGGTAGATGAGGGAAAAGTTGTTAAATGAAAAATCCCTAGACCTTTCAAAACAACTTTGCAGGGTGACAGAGTAGTTAAAAATTCAGACCGGGAGCAGGCATTTAGCACAATGATTAAAATGCCGTTGGGACCCCCTCATCCCATATTGGAATGTCCAAGTTCAAGTTCTGGTTCTGCTCCCAATTCGAGCTTCTTGCTAAAAAAAATGCCATGACATAAAAACCTCAGACTGTTAATCAATCTTGGCTTCAAGGTCTGTCTCTACACTTACTGATGAGTGATGTTGAGAAAGTTTACCTAAATCTCAGCTCCTTTAGTAAAAAGAGAGGACAATAGAGTTGTTACATCAAGGAATCCAAAGAAAAAAATTAAACAGCACATATAACATGCCTTGCCCAAAACCTGGCTTAATAAACACTAGCTCCATCAAAACCACAAAATATCACTGGCACTTCCCATCGTGTTTATTGAGAACACTGGGAAACAGGTCCTCAAGGAACAAGAATTTTTGGCCATGTGGAAGGTGAGACTAGCCAAAGAATAATTAGCCATTTCTGTTTCTCACTTCCTAAGGGACAAGAAGAATTTGGATAAGGGAGGGAGAACTATATAATCGAAAGCAGAAGAGGATAAGTAGGACAAGAAAAAGAAGGAAGCAGAAGTGAGGCTGGTATGAAATAAAATTTGCCTCAGGGAGTCACTAAGTTTGGAAGATTAGCTCGAAGGGCTATTAGCTATAATAAAGCTAATTACTGCAGAGGCCCTCCAACTGGACCTGAGGCGGCAGGGGGAGGATCTTCCCCTAACAGCTGATGGGGGCCAAGGCAGCCAGTGTAGGACTGAAGCTGTGTGATAGGAGCTGAATTAGGATGGGGACTGGCACACCGAAACAGAAGCATGTCTGAGAGGGATTTAAAAAAAAAAAAAAAAAACAGTGGTAGATGTGATTTAGAGGATGATGGTAGCATTGTGAATTCTCGTCTCCCAGCCTCGTGCTAGAGAGTCTCCCTTGTATTTACCTGCTGCAGGATAGGAGCAGAAGGCACAACTGCTACTTACAGGAAAATAGAGACCAAAGAGAAAATACCAAAGAAATCAGTGTCCCGAGTCTCATCAAAACCACAGGGAGAGAGGGCCTGGGAGTATTACATCCCACTACAGTGTTGCTGTGGATTCGTTCTGAGAGGAGGAGCGCAATGAGGGCAAAACGCGTGGAGTCATGACAGACCGGGAGCCAGGTGAAAGTGGGCTAGAGGCAAGCAGCCCACAGACTCATTTATTTCAGTTGGTACAGTAGCTTATATAGCTGAGGCAGCCAATCCAGTCAAGGGGTGGTTTATGCCCTAACCAATCACTGCCTGTTGCCAGGCAGGCTTCTTTGCCAGGTGAGTTCTGAAGCCATTTCCTGAGTAACTGATGCTCACTTGCCAGTGGCCATCTTGGCACAGCCTTCTCATTCCACCACATTTCCCCCTTTTCGTTTGTTTTTGAGCAATGGGAGGCATGATCCTTGGCTATACCATTGTTGATCCCGTTTCCATGTGGTCTCCTCATGTGGCTATGCCTGTCTTAGGTTGTCCCCCATGGAATCTTACCCGTTGTTGACTAACCAGCCCTACAATGCCTTTGTGTCTCTGTTGATTGCAAGATAAACCACCTCCAAAATTTAGAGGCTTAAGAGATCAGTCTGGTACCATCTTGCATGGTTCTGTGGGTTGACAGGGCTCAGCTGGTGGTTCTCTGCTGGGATCATAGGTGCTTGTTGGTGCTGAGGTCATCTGAAGAAAAGATTGGGCTGGAAGTCCAAGATGCTCATTCACACAGCTGGTAGGTGATGTTGGCCTTTGGCTCAGAGTTTATCTGAAGTAGCAACACAATGCCTCCCTATTTGCTGTTTGTTTTGTTTTGTTTTCTTTAATTTTGTTTAAAAGCAGAGACTAACCTTCTATCCACTGGTTCCTACCCCAGATGCCTGCAACAGCCACACTGGGCCAGGCCAGAGCCAGGACCCTGGAATCCCACCTGCATCTCCCACATGAGTATCAAGGGTCCATGTACTTGAGCCATACTCAAGCTGTGTATCAGTAGGAAGCTAGGTTAGAAGCAGAGAAGCAGGGACATGAACCAGCCACTCTGATATAGGATACAGGCATTCCAAGTGGGGCTTTAAGCCACCGCACCAAACTCTTGCCCCTATATTTGGCTTTGGCTTCTCATAACACAGCAGCTGGATTCTGTGAGAAAATATTCCAAAACACAGGGTGTTCAAGATTCTCAGGCAGCATCTACAAGGCCTCTTCAGACCTGGTTTCCCAAATCCCAGAGTATAGCCACTGTTCCATTGGTTAGGGACGTCACTAAGGCCAGTTCATAATTGAAGTGAGGAGAATCGGAATCCAGCTCTTGAAGTGAGGAGCAGCACACATGTACAGGGAGTGGAGGAATTGATGGTGGTCGTCTTGGAGACTATCACAACCTCCCTGTGATAGTGCCTCCCTGCTGTGAAATCTTAAGGATGAAAGTACTAATCATCTCTCTTTCTAGTGCAAACTAATGTACATTGATGAGTTAGCTGTTGAGCTAATTAAGAAAGGAAATCTGGTTTGTAGTGTAAAGAAAGATTTGCAAAGAAGCTAATTAAACTCAAGATTAGGGACCTTTGATGAGGTCAGCCCCTGTGAGTTCTGGTTGTTGCCGAAGAGAAGCACAGATGGAACTGGGAAGCTTTTTGGTAAACATTTCTCAAAGAAAGACCTACGCTGCCAAGGTGCTAGTAATTTGTTGTGATTTCTTTTCCTTTTCCTAATAAATATTCATATTCGTATCTAAATTTGTAATCATCACTTTTGTAGCCTTAAAGAGAGACCCCCAGATGGTGTGCCTCACAAAACATGAGTCACTCTGTGCAAAGGGAAGATGGGGAGCTCTTGGGATCGTTGAACAACCGGAAGTCATCACCTCTCCAGTCCTGCACATCGGCAGTATCTTGTGCTTCTGTGTTCTCAGGGTGGTGCGCCCTTGGGGACTACTTGCCCCCAGCGTTGCCACCATCACGTTGAATGTGCTGGCAGCAGGCATGAGGGGAGGGAGAGAATCAATGTTAAAAGGGTACACTGTGACCTTGTGCTGGAGAGACTTCATGAGTCAGCCTGTCTTCGTCTCTAACTCTGGAGTTCAGCTATAGCAGTCATGTGTGTGCCCTTGTGCCATTTACATGTGCTGTTTTCATTTGGCTGCTGATTTAAGATTTGTCAACCAGCAAATTTTGAAAGTTTTCAGTTTTTTAATTTATTTGAAGGGAAAAGTAACAGAGAAATCTTGCATCCACTGGTTTATTTCTCAGATGCCTGTAAAAGAAAGGTCCCAGGTCAGTGTCAGGACCCAGGAACTCCATCTGTGTGTGGCATGGACCCAAATATTTTCAGGGTCTGCTGGAGCAGAAGTAGTGGCAGGACATGATTCCAGACACTCTGATATGCTACATGAGCATTCCAAGAGGCAGCTTAAGCCACAACACCCACCCTTTTTATTTATTTTAATTTGAAAGGCAAAGAGACAGAAGCCAGGAACCAGAAATTCAAGACAAGTGTGTTATGTACATAGCAGGGACACAGTACTTGAGCCATCACCTTCTGCTTCCTGGTGTGTCCATTAGCAGGAAGTTGAAATCAGTAGGAGAGCCAGGCCTCAAACCCAGGCATGGGATGCAGGCTTCCAAGCACTGTCCCACCATTTCCTCAAACACCCACCTCCACCTGTGTGAATACAATCAACACTTGAGACTGAATCTGATTCACTCCCCCCAAAAAACTGGCTTGGCCGCTCCCACAATCCTTGGTCACACAGTGGGAGTCAACCAGTGTAGTGTGCCGGACACTTCCTCTCATTGAGGATCATTCCCCTCGACTGCCTGAAAAATAAGAATTTCATGTGAATGTTTCAGTTAAACCTGGTGCCTTTTCTGCATTAAGTGGTGGTATTTTACTAGACTGAGATTTAAAAGATGCAAATCCCTGAGATCTTCTTCCTGAAAATCTGAGTCACTAGGTATCCTGAGGGCTCTAGGAACTTTCACAGTGTAAGAAAATTGTGAAGCAGGGCTGGCGCCGTAGCTCACTTGGCTAATCCTCTGCCTGTGGCACCCACACCCCAGTTTCTAGTCCCAGTTGGGGCGCCGGTTCTGTCCCGGTTGCTCCTCTTCCAGGCCAGCTCTCTGCTGTGGCCCGGGAGGGCAGTGGAGGATGGCCCAAGTGCTTGGGCCCTGCACCCACATGGGAGACCAGAAGGAAGCACCTGGCTCCTGGCTTCAGATCGGCACAGCGCGCCGACCATAGCAGCCATTTGGGGGGTGAACCAAATGAAAGGAAGAGCTTTCTCTCTGTCTCTCTCTCACTGTCTAACTCTGCCTGTCCAAAAAAAAAAAAAAAATTGTGAAGCAGGTGATTCAAAAGCTACTCTTTGAGAAGGACTGTCCTGTGCCATCCTTCATTGTACATCAGGAACTTCAGCTTTGCAGTCCTCACGTGGGTGTGAGATACATTCACTCCTGGTCCTAGACTCTGATTCATTCTTATGCTGCATGTGACTCAGTGCCAGCCTGGTGGAGGAGACAGCCTACATACCTCATTCTCCACTGGAACTGAGTCTGCTGATACCTGGGCGTTTTGGGATCAAAGACTTCCATAGGAAAGACGTTGCCAGACAGGGGTATCCTACAGTTTGCCAGCAGTAACCATGTCTCCTCTCCTAAGGCAGCCTGCATGGTGATTTGCTCACTGGTTCTCTTGCCATGTCTGCAAACATGCCATTGTGAAGAGTCCCGGGGAGCAGGAACACACTGTGGTGGTGTCAGTCCCTCTGACCACAAGTAGCAGCCACAGGAACAAAGAATAGCAGTCATTTCATTTTTCCTATGCCAGGTGCCCATATTACTCCTCAACAGGACATTTTTGAAAGTCAAAGGAACACTGTTGATAATTACGCTGGGGGCTGGTGGTGAGGGTGGCACTTGGCACAGCACATTAAGACACTGCTTAAGATGCCCACATCTCCTATTGGAGTGCCTGGGTTCTAGTCCTGCCTCTGCTTCTCATTCTAACATCCTGCTAATGTGCACCCTCGGATGCACCAGGTGATGGCTCACTTAGTTGGGTCCCTGCCACCCACATGAGAGACATGAATTGAGTTCTAGGCTCTTGCCTTTGGCTTGGCCCAGCCCTGTTGCAGGCATTCAGGCAGTGAAACAGTTAATGGAAGAGTTCTCTCGCCCTAGCTCTCGCTCTTTTTTTTTTAAAGCTGGTGGAAAAAAATGGAATATGTTTCTTGAAATAATAGTTATGCTGGGAAAACAGGAACAAGCCAAAATTAATTCAGGCAAGCAAGGATCTGTGGTGACTCTGTTTATTCCTCACCTGCCTCCTGAATGGACTTGAGGCAACCCAAGCCATCCACTTGCACGCACAGGTTGGGATTTCTTCCAACCCATATCTCCACAGAGGACATTTTGTTGAAGGTGGACTTATTCTTCAAATGAGAATTGGTCTAGATTCAAGGTCATCCATGCATTTGTGCATTCAGTGTGCTTCTGGCTTAGTGGTGAATAAGCTGTTGAGAACTGAAAGAACGGAATCTCTCATGGGAGTGTCCCAGCGTGTAGTGGAATTCCTGCCTGCAGTGGACCTCACTGAGCTGTCGAGTACCAGACCTTTTGTTGTAGCAGCCAGGCACTGGGTACAACTCCAGGCTGTCTTCACACCATCCAGTACTTCGGCTGGTTTTGAAACTTTTTGAGCTACTAGTCTGAATCCACCTTTCAAAGCCCAATGTGTGTTTTGTCTGTAGACTCCGAAAGAAAAAACAAACCCTCAAGAATATCTGTGGTATATTCCAAGTATAAATTATACTTGCAGCCACCACAGCCAGTTCTTTTTGGGTAGTACGAGCATCCAACATGTTTGCAGTTCTGAAAGGTCACTTGATTCATTTGCAGCCAGAAGTTCTGAGATCATATGGGCAGTCACATCCAGGTCTAGCTCATCCTATGATGAAAGAGTCGGAGAATTAGAGCTGTAAGCATCTCAGGGGCCACCTACTCCTCATTTTTGATTTTGCAAAGGGAGACACTGCAGACTGGGAAAGTCAAGCCTCACCCCCTACTTCTTCCAAATGGAAATCCAGTCATGCAGCCAAACCAACCTTGGCAAAGTTGCCCAAAGGCACCAGCCCACTCTCACATCCCCAGGCATTGGTCCCTCTACATGTAAGATGTAGGATGTCCCAACTCCTTCCTGACACTCTCCTGAGGAGAGTCTGAGGAATCAGTACTCCTCCTACATCCATAAGCTTTGAAATTGTAAATGAACAAAGTGATTTGCCTCACAACCAAGGGACAGAGATGTCTCAGACCCAAGTCTTTTGCCACCAGATTCACTATTGGTTTTATGACATGTAGTATGGATGGAATTAGAGAATTTGGATACAGTCTTGGTGGCTTGCTAGATGCCTCTCTTAAAACAGCCTACTTGGTTCGTAGGAACACAGAGAAATAGGCTGGAGTTTCATTTGCTTCTGGTCCAAATACCATTTGCTAAGTTCTGTAGGCTGAGTTTTGGGGTTGGCCACAACAGGGAGAGGGGACCAGACATTAAACTCTCCTTGTTCCCCAGCACCTGCTGGCAGCCTTTGCCTTTACCTTGGGAGCCACCTTGGACTTTTCTGCCAAAAACACTCCTGAGAGTCCCTCCCCCCCGCCATCACTGTTCTCTGCAAATTTTGGAATTAAAGGGCAATCCACGCAGCCAACTCTTACTCTCTTCCTTCCCCCCAGAAATCTACACTCAGTGTCAGTGCTCCGAGATCTGTGCCAGGAGAGAATGATACGCAGTACGTGAGAATCAGCAATTCCCTTCCAAAGTGTCTTCCTTGATTTCCATAACAGCTTTCTGAGAGAGTTAGACCAGGTGTTATCCTATTTATTTTTCTTGTTTTTTTTTTTTCAATTTTTTAAAAAAGAAATGAGTTCAGATGAGTTCACTTTGAGAGCCAAGGAGCATACATGGCTTGTCTCGAGTCATGAGCGAGTTACAAATAGAGGCCTGAACTAAAAGGTCTTGTCGCCTGCTTTTCTCCTTGGCAGAGCCGAGCCTGAGCTCTGCAGGAACTCATCATCCTGCATTGAGTCCTTAAGAGGGAAGAAGGGTTTGGAGAATTTGCTGAGCTGATAAAGATGTAAAAGCCGCGAGGGCGTCTCTGAGAGGCAGCGGAGATTTAGCAAATGGAAGAAGTGATGGATTCTTTTTCAAGGTAGCTCCAAGAAGCCAGCGTCAGCTTACAGTACTATAAGCTCTCTTAACATGCCACTGAACTATCATCAGTAATAGGGCAAAGATGTGAGCCCGTATTAGACAAATGCTGAAACAGCAGCCTGTGGCTGAGTGCTAAGTGGAGGTGCTGTATGAAAGAGTTGCCTTTCACAGGCTCGTGTGTGAAATAGGTGCCCAGTGATAACACTGCAGGCGTGTCTAAGAGCTCGGAAGCCCAGTGAGAGCAATCAACACTTGGCTCACAGGCACGTCAGCCAGGGCTCCTTCTGGTCCCCCAGACTTGTTCCTGCTCTCCAGCGCTGAGTATTTTCCTGTTTGTTGACTGCTCCACTGAAAACAGAGAAAGAAGAAGAGTTTGCTACTTCTGTTAAATGTCAGTGGAGTGGGTGTTTAGCCTAGTGGTTCAGACACCCGCATCCCGCATCCGAGTGCCTGGGCTTGAGTCTTGGCTCAGCTCCCAGTTCCAGCTTTCTCCTAATGGGCACCCTGGGAGGCAGCAGACAATGGCTCAAGTACTTGGGTCCCGGCAAACGACATGGAAGACAGGAATTGAGTTCCTGGCCTCAGCCTCAGTCCTTACAGGCATTTGGGGAGTGAACCAGTGGATGGGAACTCTTCTCTCTGCCCCTCAAATAAGTTAAGAAAATGTTCCGAATATTAACACATTGCATTTGGTGATTATTTGGAAATGTTGGAGTTAACAGGTTAAATCTGTTGGGTCATCATGAGTTAGGAGAAGTTCTTGTGAATGGATCTTGCATGTTTGACATTTTTTCCCCTCTTCTCCCATTTATTGTCTATCTCAGCAAAGAATATTCCTGAAGATAGACTGTAGTTTCCACTCTGAACAGTATTGCTAGGCCTACTGGAGAAAGGCAGAATGGGATATCTGGCCTCCAAATATTGAATGTTGGGGTGGAGGGGACAAGAGGCCCAGCTTCCTGGGTGTTCATCATTACTAGATGGGGTATGTGCCCACTCAGGGAGACATTTCCATTGGTTGTTAATTGAACAGTTACCCAACCCAAGGTTCTGTGCTCTGTTCTGGCCATAGAAACAAATAGGACAAGGCAGACCATGTCCCTAGCGGAGTTTATTGCTTGTTAGTGCTTTTCAAGGTGAAGTTCCTGCAGCGTTCACATCAGAATTACCTGTAGTCTTCACATTTGTTGAAGCCAGGGCCCTGGCTTAATTCTCCACAGAGTATTTATAGACAGAACCCTAGAATCTTAATTTTTGTTAAATAGTATCCACATGATGGTTAAACACATTAATGTCTGACAGTAACTACTCCTGTGGAAGATACAGACACAGGAAATCAGACATGTACATATAGGGAAATGCTCTGTGTTATGAGACAGGAAATGATCACCTCTACAGAAGACAAGAAAGATGGCTGCTCCTTGGCGCTCCTCTTTGGAGGACCCCTCTAAGCCCCCCATCCTCAACACCAAGTCTGTAACCCCATATTCTTAATCCAGAGCAGTGCCAGGCCCTAGAATGAAGGGAGGCAAGATACAAACAGGAGTGGAACCCAAGGCTAGAATGACTCCCCCACTCTCCTTACCTGCTCCTTGTTTTCTCCAGAGACCCAGTCCTCCTCTGACATTGGACTATAATGGTGTGTCTGTCTCATGTACTAGTTGAGAAGCTGTAAGAGACGTTGTCACTTTTGTCCCATGCTTCTCTGGTGCATGGAAATGTCATTGGCACCTGACTAGTGCTCGGTGCACATGTGATGAAGCCAGAAGGCAGGCAGAGCAGTCCTCACTGGCCACCTGTCTCAGCTGCCCAGATGACATTGCTCTGACAAACTCTGAGAATCTCAGGGACTTGTAGGGCCTTCCCTGTGCTTCTTGGAAGAAGGGAACATGAGTACAAGCCACCAGAAGCCAGATGGATGAGACATGGTGAACCTCAGAGCCCATTAGTTTGGTGTGTGGCTCAGGAACATTAAGAAACTAAGGCCAGCGCCCCAGCTCAATAGGCTAATCCTCCACCTGCGGGGCTGCACCCCATGGGAATCCAGGATAAGCACCTGGCTCCTGCCTTCGGATCAGCACGGTGCTCTGGCTGCAGCGCGCCAGCCGCAGCGGCCATTGGAGGGTGAACCAATGGCAAAGGAAGACCTTTCTCTCTCTCTCCCTCTCTCTCCCTCTCTCTCCCTCTCTCTTCCTCTCTCTTCCTCTCTCTTCCTCTCTCTTCCTCTCTCTTCCTCTCTCTCCCTCCCTCTTCCTCTCTCTCCCTCCCCCCCTCTCTCCCTCTCCCTCTCTCACTGTCCACTCTGCCTGTCAAAAAAAAAAAAAAACTATTTAAGTAAGACCAGTGTCTGCAAATAATTGATAGAATTAAAAAGGAGAGAATGATCCTACATGAGAAGCAGGATACACAGCAGACTCAGAATGGCAAACGCCCTAAACAGCACTCTGGCTTCAGATTCAGCCCTTAAGTCATTCAGATCTGGCTAAGAAGCCCATGAGAGCTTTGCAGGCATGGAAAGCCAAGACACTCTGGCAAAAAAAAAAAAAAGACCTAAATGAAAGATCTCTGTGAGTGAGATCCCAGCAGAAAGAACGGGCCATCAAAGAAGGCAGTACCTTTCTCTGAAGGGAGGAAAGAACTTCCACTTTGGATATGGCCTTGTCTAAATAAGATGGGACTTGGTGAAGTCAAGAGGCTTCCATAGCCTTGGCAGCTCATGACAAGAGCCTCGGGTGATTTCTGACACCATAAATAAGAGTGTCAATTGTTAAATCAACAACAGGAGTCACTGTGCACCTGCTCTCCATGTAGAACTTCTGCCCTTAATGTGTTGTACTATGAAAATTAATGGTAAAACTGCTATGCAAACAGTACTCTATACTCTGTGTGGGTGCAAACTGTTGAAATATTTACTTAGTATATACTAAATTGATCTTCTGTTTATAAAGATAATTGAAAATGAATCATGATGAAGAATGGGATGGGAGAGGGAGTGGGAGATGGGATGGTTGTGGGTGGAAGGGAAGTTATGGGGAGAAAAGCTGCTATGATTCAAAAGTTGTACTTTGGAAATTTATATTTATTAAATAAAAGTTGAAAAGAAAAAAAACTAAGGAACTGAACAGGGGAGTTGTGAGGAAGTAGGTGTGGTCTCCTTGAGGAGGGCCAGCAAGAGCTTCCGGGAGGAGAGGTCAGGGCTGCAGAGCCTGCTGGGGTCTTTTGCAGCACATGCTGATGGGGAGGATGCGCGTTCTGCAGGGTGGCCAAGGCAGCAGTCCGCTTTCTCTGAAAGCCTCTCTGCCCAAGGTTCTGCCTCACAGGGTGATGTGTAAGATGTGAGTTCTGAATGGAAAGTTGGCGAAATCCTTTGGAAATTGGCTGAGGAGCAGGAAACAAAGAGTTGCGGGAAAAAACCTAAGAGGCTGTTAACTGGGGATTGCCTCTAGGAAGAGGGTTGCCACCAGGTTTGTATTATTTACTTGAAGATTACTCAGAGAATGGTATTGAAGGGGACTTCCATGTTGGCTAAGGAAGCTGCATTAGGGAGCTGTTGGAGGGAATATGAACAGTGGAGTTAGAAAAGAATTCCATTTATTGACAGAATTCAAGGGTAGCATTTTCAGACATGTTTGTTTTCACTCCACACCCACTCTGTTGGACAGATTTCCAGTTGAGTAGTGAGCGGGGTAACTTCAGCTTCAAAACTCAGCCTGTCCCTTTTCTTGGGTCAAAAGAAAGCATTTTGAAGCTTTCTGGCCCTCATCACAGGGCAGATCCGGAAATTAAAATTAAGTGGATGTTATCCTCAGGCCTGGGAACCTCTCTTTTAGGAGCTGTATGAAAAATAGAATCTCCTACTTAGTACCAAGCATGGGATTGAGCCACCTGACATCCATAGCTCCCTACCTCTGGTTACTTAATATTTCTGTTTTCTGTAGCTCAGTTTTTGCATAAGTTTATGGTTGATAGCCTCCAATAAGAAGGGAGCAGTCTAATGTAAGCAAAATTATTGCATACTTAGTTTAATAAGGCAGTAAGCACTTCAAGATGCAATGACTTTGAACAGCCTTTGTCTCAACTGTTGAACGAGTATTTGTGTGTGCAAATTATCGAACCCTTTACTTAGTATAGAGTTGGTTTTCTGTGTATAAAGTTAATCGAAAATGGATCTTAGTGGAGAATGGGACTGGGAATGGGAATGGGAAAGGGAGGAGGAAGAGGGGTGGGAGTGTGGGTAAGAGGGCGGGTATGGTGGGAATAAGCACTAAATCTTAAAACTGTACTTATGAGGCCGGCGCCACGGCTCAATAGGCTAATCCTCCGCCTGCAGCGCTGGCATACCAGGTTCTAGTCCCGGTCGGAGCACCGGATTCTGTCCCGGTTGCCCCTCTTCCAGGCCAGCTCTCTGCTGTGGCCCGGGAATGCAGTGGAGGATGGCCCAAGTGCTTGGGCCCTGCACTCCATGGGAGACCAGGAGGAGGCTCCTGGCTTCGGATCAGCACAGTGCGCCAGCCACAGTGTGCCGGCCACAGTGGCCATTGGGGGGTGAACTAATGGAAAAAGGAAGACTTTTCTCTCTGTCTCTCTCTCATTGTCCACTCTGCCTGTCAAAAAAAAAAGGAATAAAAAAAATTGTATTTATGAAATGCATGAAGTCTGTAATCCTTAACTAAAAGGTTTCTTTGCGGGTTGGGAGGAACAATACAGGAAGCTAAAACCTGAAGTGAGGAGCCCATGAGTGATAATGGCTGTCTCTTTGTAGAGCCTACACTAAGGAATAGTGTGTGCTGGCAGTACAGGTTCCGCTGGGCCCTTGAGTTCCTTGTGTACAGACCTGACCCAGTTGGGGACCTTCATGGCTTCTGCTACTCAAAGTGTGGTCTGTGTGGCTACTGCATTGGCATCAGCTTGGAGGAATTTAGACCTGCAGACTCTCAAGCCCTACCCCAGAATGAGAATCTACATTTTAGCAGAATCCCCAGCCAATGCCTATGCATGTCAATGTAGGATAAGCACTGCTCTGACACATGGAAGCACCAGAGAAGAAGATACAGTGAACAGGGTTTGGTTGCTTCTACTAGAGTAGAAATTGGACCACATTAATTGTGATCTGAAGATAGCATTCTGACATTTGGGCCTTTCCAGTCTGCTTAAGTTCCTTTTCCCTGTTTTCCTTCATTTGGCTTATTAGGCTCAGCACCTTCTCCAGGATGTCAGCTGAGCCTTACATAGCATGTCTTTTGAGAAGATGTTTAAGGCCAGTGTGGTTTACTCACTAGTGCGCATCCCTAAGCGTGGTTCTTGTGCCGTTAGCTAATTGTTATCATGTAGTTTACAGGTCATAGAGGCCTGGCATCTGGTGGCTACTTTTCACTTAAACCCAATGATCAAGGGCTCTGTAGGTGAGCACTTGGTGGTTTTCTGTCCCCTGGGCCTTGGCTGTTAACCCACAAAGCCAGCCGCACACAGGGTATCACTGGCCTGGACGGACCTTTCTAAAGCATGATGTGGCAGGGCAGGTGTTTGACTTAGCAGGGAGACATCCATGCCCCGTATCGGAGAGCTGGGCTTAATATCCAGTTCTGGTTCCTGACTTCAACATCCTGCTAAGACAGTCCCTGGGAGGCAACAGTGGAGGCTCAAGTGATAGCATCCCTGCCACCCATGTGGGAGACTTCGACTGTGCTCCC
The DNA here is from genome assembly GCA_949820135.1 of Sylvilagus floridanus. Taxonomy (NCBI): domain Eukaryota; kingdom Metazoa; phylum Chordata; class Mammalia; order Lagomorpha; family Leporidae; genus Sylvilagus; species Sylvilagus floridanus. The sequence goes on from OX463231.1 coordinate 67,311,400, forward strand.
AAGCTCCCAGTGTTAGGCCTGGCCTTTGGGGACATTTAAGGAGTGAACCTGTAGATGGGAGCTCTGCCACCCTTCCACCCCTTCTCTGCCTCTCAAGTTGAAAAATAATTATTGGCCGGCGCCGTGGCTCAACAGGCTAATCCTCCGCCTTGCGGCGCCGGCACACCGGGTTCTAGTCCCGGTCGGGGCGCCAGATTCTGTCCCGGTTGCCCCCCTTCCAGGCCAGCTCTCTGCTGTGGCCAGGAGTGCAGTGGAGGATGGCCCAAGTGCTTGGGCCCTGCACCCCATGGGAGACCAGGAAAAAGCACCTAGCACCTGGCTCCTGCCATCGGATCAGCGCAGTGCGCTGGCCGCAGCGCGCCGACCGCGGCAGCCATTGGAGGGTGAACCAACGGCAAAGGAAGACCTTTCTCTCTGTCTCTCTCTCTCACTGTCCACTCTGCCTGTCAAAAAAATAAATAAATAAATAAATAAATATTAATTTTTAAAAATAGGAGGCTTAGCTATCAAAGACCTAGATTTGAATATTTGGTAGGTTCTTTGGTTGTATTATCTCTACTTACAAGATGGCACAACAATGACTGTGTGGTAGACACATACACAGTGGCTTATACTACATCCTCCCTCACCCTGACCTCTCACTTGCCTGTAGAATTTGTTTTAGAAAATAGGATACAAGAATGAAGGAAGCTGAAGGAGACTGATTAAATGGGCCTGCCTTTGTCCTCAGTTGATGAGATGGGACAGGCAGAGGTGAATTCAACCCAACTGAAGCTTGGTATCTATTGTTAGTTTCGCCAAGGCTGCCCTATTCTTTTTAAAGAACACAGGTAGATGTTGAAGTATCCAAGTCACGGAAGATAATGGAGATGAGGAAAGACTTAAGGTTTCACTCAAGATAGAGACACTGCAGACTCAGGCTGAGCTTGAGTGCTTCGTACCTTAGTCTGGGGCTCATCCACCACAATGCAGTGTCAGAACCCCATTCTCATGTGAAAGGAATCCAGCTCCTTGGGCCTCATAACTGATAAGGCAGGAAGGGTTTCAAGTGAGAGTATTAAATAAAGTCAGTCTCCTTAGTCCTAGACAAATAAGAGGATACTTCAAAAAGTTTATGGGAAATGGAGTTAAAAAGTAAGTTTATTTTGGTACAAAAAATGTTGAAATCCGAGCATAGTTTTTTTCAGAATACGTATTATTCATGAAATTTTTGAAGACCACACTCAAAAGCATGAATTTCAAGATCATTCCAAGCATAGCTCAAGCGTTACACTTTCAACTTAATTCTTACTTAATTTACTAAGGCCATCTCTTGGGCTCAATCTCGGTTGTTTATTGGACCCATATGTCTGCAGAGCAAGTTATCAAAGGAGGCTACCTTGGCCATAAAGCTTCTAGTATAATCAAGTACCTTATAGTACATACCCAAAATCCTCTAGGCTGGTCAGGAAAAGGGAAGAGGAATCAAAAATCGACTTGTAGGAGGAAGGTGTTTGCCCCAGGGGTGAAGTTGCCTGCTGGGACACCTGCATCCCATTTTGGAGTACCTGGGTTCAAGTCCTGGCTCCAGTCCTAATTCCAGCTTCCTGCTAATGCAGATCATGGGAGGCAAAGGTGATGGCTCAGGTGATGGTTCCTGCCACCCACCTGGGAAATCTGATTGGTTCCCAGCTCCTGGCTTCAGCCTGTCTGAGCCCCAGCTGTTGGGAGCATTTGGAACATGAACTAGCAGATGGAGGGTACACTGTCTCTCATTCTCTCACTCATTCTCTTTCTGCTTGTCAAGTTAAAACAAGAAATCATTTCATGAAGGAGAATCATGTGTTGATTCTTATGCTGTGGTATTCCTGTTCCTTTCAGGTAAGAGTCTACGATCTCTCCAAATATGAGCATGGAGCAGATGATGTGCTGATCTTAGCCACTGATGGACTCTGGGATGTTTTGTCAAATGAAGAAGTAGCAGAAGCAATCACTCAGTTTCTTCCTAACTGTGACCCAGATGACCCTCACAGGTTTGTGCATTGCTGTGATTGTAGGTGTTCCTTCAGGAGACACGCATGACATGACTGAAACACTCATGCAGTTTTCATCATTCATAATTTATAGCAGAGAGTGATAGGGACGGTTCAGTAATCAAACTGCAAAAGAAACTATATCTTATTAGAGGTATTTTCTAGGCTAAATAAAACCCTCCTTAAGTTGAACCAATATGTAAGTAGTAAACAATTTGGTTTGTTAGATATTTCAGCAGCATTTCTTTCTCACAGTCTCACTCCATATCCTCCAGAGTAGGAATAATCCAGGTTTTGATCCTGCTGGTAAGAGTAATGACACATGCTCCATAGCACTGATTTTGACCTTTTGGGTAATTGTTTCTTTCTGGAAAGATTGGGACAGACGGATTAAAGTAGGTGTTCCTTTCTAGTGCGGGGGCAGGTAAATATTCTAAAAAATCCTGGAAGCCACTCAGAAATAGAGAGAAATCACCTCCAGAGAAAGCAAGCTTTCCTAGAACACAAAGAAGCAACTCACCATGAGTAACAGCCAGCAGAAACGGTAAAGCTGAAGCTGTAAATACTTTATTAGTGGACTCATCAGTCAGAAATTTAAATAGATATTTTACATGCTTCCAAAATTGTTGTTAAATTGTTATATTGAGAAGATGAGTAAGAGGCTCTAAAATGGCTAAGATTTTTAAATAAGGAAATGGAATTTCTAGAAATGAAAAATGTAAACATAAAAATTAAAAATTCAGTGAATTAAACAATTGAAGAGAACATTGGTAAACCTGAAAATTTATTTGAAGAAATAATCCAGAGTATGGCTCCAATAGACAGAAGAGAAAAAGTAAAATGAAAGTAAGAGACTAGACTGACCTCAGATGTTCCAAATAGACTTCTAAAAGGAAGTACTATAGAAAATGAGAATAAAAAGTTTAGAATTCTTTAAAAATTCTAAACCTAAGGCCTGAAAAGCCCAACAAATCTCAAACAGATTTTTTAAAAAAAATATTATGAGCAACCAGAAAGAAATGACAAAACAGACACATAGGAATGCTCAAAACATTTAGGCTGACAGTTCATTTTTTAAAAGCAACAATAGGAGCCAAAAGACAGTGGGATTGTATCTTGAGTTGGTCAAGGAAAAAACAGCTATCAGTATAGAAGCTTTATATGTAATAAAACCATCAATAAAGAGGGATGAAGTAAAGAAATTTTCAGGCAAAACAAAAACTAAGAAATTTTATTGCCAACCAATCTCCTGTAAAAAAAAATTCCAGAAGTATATGCTCAGATAGGAAAACGAAGAATGCCGATTGGAGGATCTGGGAAGTAGGGTGGATTATTAAGATAAGCTGTGAGTAAATATGTGTGTATATTGGAATGTACGTAGACTGCATAAAATAGCAATAAGAATGCCCCATGTATGAAGTGAAATTTGGCAGCAGGGGCTGGCATTGTGGTGTAGCAGGTTAAGCTGTCACTTGAGAGGCCCACATCAGAATACCTGTCCCCTGCTTCCAATCCAGCTTCCTGACAATGAGTCTGAGAAGGTAGTGGATGATGGTCCAAGTACTTGGGTCCCTGCCACCCATGTTGGAGACTCGGATGGAGTTCCAGTCTCCTGACTGCAGCCTGGCCCAATCCCAGCCATTGCAGGCATTTGGGAAGTGAACCAGTAGCCACAAACTCTCCCTGTCCATCTGTGTCTCTCTCTCTGTCTCTCAAGTAATCAAATAAATAGATAAATTTTAAAGGCTGGCTTTTAAGCCTTTTTCTAATTTAATGAGCTAAGCATAGGTGATGACTCCACTAACATTTGACTTCCAGAAGTAACTAGTTTCTCTCCATGTCGTGAGGTAAGTTTTTCCCAAGCTTTCCCTGTATCACAAGGAACCCCTGACTGGCAGGGAAGACAGGAAGAAAAACATACCCTAACCACAAAGTCAGACGTTTCTTGCTGAAGGAAGACTTGTGTTACTTCACTGGCTTTCCTATATTCCGCTCATAAAACATGTACAAAAGAAAACAACAAGTGTTGGCAGCCATGTGGGGAAATCAAAATTCTTGTACATTGCAGGTGAGAATATAAAATGACACAGCCAATGTGGAAAATTGTGTAGGAGCCAAAGAATTAAACATAGACTCACACATGATTCAGCAATTTTATTTCCTGGTATATATGCGAAAGAGATGGAAGTAGAGGCTCAGCCTTAACATATTTACACCCAAATTCATAGCAGCATTATTCACAACAGCCCAAAGGTCGATGCAACCCAAGTGAATGGCTAAACAAAACATAGATGCATACAATCAAATCTTATTGGGCCTGAATGGGAAGAGAATTCTGACGCGTGCTATAACATGGATAAACTCTAAATGCAAGATGCTACGTAAAACAGACAGTCAGAAAAGGGCAAATATTGTGTGAGGTCCTAGACAGTGGTCAAATTCATAGCAACATAAAGGAGAATGGTGTGGGGGCTGGATGGAGGGAAGACAAGCTTATTGTTGCAGGGGTGGGGAACGTCCGGCTCACAGGCTGTATAAGGCCAGCAAAATCATTTGGTCTGGCTCTGCCAAGGCAACTGCAGGTGGGACTTGAAATTCAATAAATCTACAGCAATCTAACTCTTAAGATGATGATTCTGTGTGGCCCACGAATGCTGTTATCAACATCCAAAGAGCCCATGGCAAGAACAGTTTCCCCACCCCTGGAATGGGTAGTTTCAGTCCGGGAACATGAAAAAGGGCTGGATAAGGACTGTGCCGATGGTTGCATAACAGTGTGAGTGTCCATAATGCCACTGAGATGAATATTGAAAAATTGCTAAAAGAGTTATTTTAGATATGTTTTACCAGCATACCAAAAAATCAATTTCTTTTTTTAAAAAACAATAACAAAGTAAATTTTTGAAAGATCAAAAATAGAACAAATAAGCAACATTAAGAGCATAAACAGTAATAACTCAGGGGCTGGCACTGTGGCACATTGGGTTAAAGCCATGGCCTGCAGCACCAGCATCCCATATGGGTGCTAATTTGAGTCTGGCCACTCCGCTTCCAATTCAGCTCCCTGCTAATGTTCCTGGTAAAGCAGTACAGGATGGCCAAAGTCCTTGGACCCCACATGGGTCACCCACATGGGAGACTCAGAAGATGCTCCTGGCTTCTGACTTCAGCCTGCCTCAGCCCTGGTTGTTGTGGCTATTTGAGGAGTGAACCAGTAGATGAAAGATTTCTCTCTCTGTCTCTCCTTCTCCTCTGGAACTCTGCCTTTCAAATAAATAAAAATAAATCTTTAAAAAACAGTAATAATGCACAGCAGCGATTAAAATGAGACTATGATGCAAAAGGCAAAAATAAGTACAACTTTTAGAAGATAGCTTAAAAGATTATCTTTAGACCTTAGCGTAGGGAATGATTTCTTAAGACAAAACACAATAAATGAAAGACTGCTAAATTTGTCTACATTAAAATTACAAACTTTGCTTTCTCAAGACTACCTCTTTTTTGTTTGTTTTATCTTCTTTTCCCCCCAGAAACCTTTTATTTAAGGAATACAAACTTCATTTCATAAGTGCAACTTTAGGAAATGCTGATTCTGCCCATCCCTCTTCTCCTCCTTCTCCTATTCCCACTCTTACTTTTTACTAAGATCTATTTTTCAAATTAACTTTATATACATATGATTAACTTTATACTAAATAAAGAGTTCAACAAATAGTATGAAAACAAAACTGTTTCTCAACAGTTGAGAAAAGGGCTGTTCACAATCATTGCATCTCAGAGTGTCAATCTCACTTCTGTAGATTACCTTTTAGGTGCTTTATCAGTTGTCACAGATCAGGGAGAACAAATGGTATTTGTCCTTTGGGGACTGGCTTATTTCACTAAGTATGATGTTTTCAGATTGATCCATTTTGTTGCAAATGATGGGATTTGTATTGGTTATTGGTCTGTTTAGGCTTTCTATGTCTTCATGGTCCAATTTAGATAGGTTGTATTGTCCAGGAATCTATCCATTTCTTCCAAATTTCCCAGTTTGTTGGCATACAGCTCTTTGTAGTAATTTCTAATGATTCTTTTTATTTCTGTGGTGTCTAGTGTTACATTACCTTTTTCATCTCTGATTTTATTGATTTGGGTCTTTTCATATTTGTTGTTGTTGTTAGTAGAAACATTGATGTGTCAGTTTTATTTTTTCAAAAAATCAGCTCTTCATTTTACTGATCTTTTATATTTTTTGTTTAAATTTTGTTTTTTCTCTAATTTTTTTTCTTTTTTTCTACTAGTTTGGGGTTTGGTTGCTATTGTTTTCTAGGTCCTTGAGATACATTGACAGCTCATTTATTTGGTGCCTTCCCAACTTCTTGATGTAGGCATCAGTGGCTATAAACTTTCCTCTTAACACTGCTTGTCCTGTATCCCATAAGTTTTCATATATTGTATTATTTTCATTTGTTTCCAGAAATTTTTTTGATTTCTCTTGATTTCTTCAATGATCCACTACCTCTTCATTCAGGAGCATGTTGGTCAGTCTCCATGTGTTTGCATATGTCCTAGATATTCTTGAGTTGTTGATTTCTAGCTTCATTCCATTATGATCAGAGAAGATGCATGGTATGGTTTTGATTTTCTTTAATTTGCTTTTTGACTTTGACTTGCTTTATGGCCTAGCATATGGTCTATCCTAGAGAAAGTTCCATGCACTGGTGAGAAGAATGTGTATTCTGCAGCTGTAGGGTGAAAAGTTTTGTAGATATCTAGTAGGTCTATTTGGTCTGTAGTGTTGATTAAGTTTTGTTTCCTTGCTGATCTTCTGTCCAGTAGATCTGTCCATTGCTGGAAGTGGAGTATTGATGTCTCCATTACTATTTTATTGGAGCCTATGTCTCCCTTTAGGTCCATTAACATTTCTTTTAAATAGTCAGGTGCCCTATGATTAAGTGCATATTTTTTTATAATAGTCACATCTTCCTGTTGAATTGATCCCTTCTTTGTCTCTTTTAACAGTTTTTGTGTTAAAATCTACTTTGTCTGATATTAGGATGGCTACACCAGCTCTTTTTCAGTTTCAGTTTGCATGGATTATCTTTTTCCTTCCTTTCACTTTCATTCTGCATGTATCTTTGTTGGTGAGTTGTGTTTCATGTAGGCAGCAAACAGATGGGTTATTTTTCAATCCATTTAGCCAGTCTGTATCTTTTAACTGAAGAACTGATGCCATTTACATACAAGGTGACTATTGATAAGTAACAACTTGGCCCTGCCATTTTTCCATAAATATTCCTATTGTCTACTTTGGGTTGCCTTCGTACTTTTACCTAGAGATTTTCTACCATCACCTTCTTTCATGGTGATGACCATGTTTCTGTGTTTCTGTGTGTAGCACATCCTTAAGTATCTTTTGTAAGGCTGAATGAGTAGTGACAAATTCTTTCAATTTCTTTTTGTTATGGAAAGTCTTTATTTCATCTTCATTCATAAATGAGAGCTTTGCAGGATACAGCATTTGTGTTGACAGGTTTTTTTTCTCTTAAGACTTGGAATATATCTCACCATTCTTTCCTAACCTGTAAGGTTTCTGATGAGAAGTCTGCTGTGAGTCTGACTAAAGAGCCTCTGAAAGTAATCTGGCATTTCTCTCATGCACATTTTAGAATCTTATTTTTTTTTTTTTATGTTTTACTGTGGAGAATTTGACTACAATGTGTTGTGAGGATCTTTTCTGGTCATGTCTATTAAGAATTCTATGTGCCAGCTGGCCCTGCGGCTCACTTGGCTAATCCTCTGCCTGCGGTACTGGCACCCTGGGTTCTAGTCTCGACTGGGGCACCGGATTCTGTCCTAGTTGTTCCTCTTCCAGTCCAGCTCTCTGCTGTGTCCTGGGAAGGCAGTGGAGGATGGCCGAAGTGCTTGGGCCCTGCACCCACATGGGAGACCAGAAGGAAGCACCTGGCTCCTGGCTTCAGATCAGTGCAGCGCACCGGCCATAGCACCCATTTTGAGGGTGAACCAATGGCAAAGGAAGACCTTTCTCTCTGTTTTTCTCTCTCTCACTGTCTAACTCTGCCTGCCAAAAAAAAATAGAATTCATGTGTTTCCTGTACTTGGATGTCCCTTTCTTTCTCCAAATTAGTGAAGTTTTTTGTAATTATTTCACTAAAAAGGTCTTCTAATCCACTCTCTCTTTTCGTGCCCTCAGAAACTGCTAAGACTCATATGTTGGGTTGTCTGATAATATCCCATAGATCTCCAACACTGTTTTTTAGTTTTCTAATTTCTACTTCATTTTTTTTTTTTGTCTAACTGTAAAATTGCCAAGTATTTATCTTCTAACTCAGAAATTCTTTTTTCTACCTCACCAATTCTGTTGTTAAGGCTTTGCACCATATTTTTTTGTGTGTTCTATTCTACGTTCTCAATGTTTTGTTTTGATTTCTCTTTAAAATCTCAATTTCATGAGAGAAATTTTCTTTCATGTGATGTACAGATTTAATTAGTTTGTAGATTTGCTTCTAATTACCTTTAAGTAATCCTACAATTTGTTGAATTCTCTTTCCTCAGTCTCTTCATCTTCACATTCTAGTATTGAAGTGTAGTGTTCTTTAGGGGGTGTTATGTTGTCTTCCTTATTCTTGTTTCTTGAAGTGCTGTATTTATGATTAGGCATTTATGCAGATACTTGTTGTTTTTTTACCCCTGTGATGGCTTTGTCTTTGGACTATGCCCCTGTGGCCTAGTGGAGTGTCCACTCTTTCAGGGAATACCCAGAGGCATGTGCTGGGTGTGGTCTGTTCAGTGTTCCAGGGTGAAGGGCGTGTCCATGGTGACACCCAAGTTGGGCATGGTAAATCTCTCTCTTTTTTTTTTTTTAATCAGAAGGGAGGTTTGTTCTGCTCTGAAGGTGTAGTCTCTCCCTCACCTCTTCTCCTCAATAGAGACTAGTGACTGGGGGCTAGCCTCAGTGGATCCAATATTTGTCCATGCTGCCCCGAGAACCGCACAGGGAATCTGTGCAGTCTTTGGTCTGAGCATGGATCCTGCAGCAATGACCCTCACCAGGGATTCAGGGAACCCCTAGTGTGTAGAACTGCCCACAGTGCCGGCCCCAATTACCCCTTTCTAAAAGGAGTAAAATATAAGTCATGAACTGGGAGATTTTTGCAACTTGTATAACTGAAGATAGATTGTAATCCTTGCTATACATGCTATAGGATATAAAGAATTCTAACAGATAAATAAACACAATCCAGTAGAAAAATGAGCTGGATCCATGTCATTACAAGGAAGAACAGTAATGACAAATAAATATATAAAAAACACAATCTAAGTAATCAGGGGAATATCAGAAAGTACTTTGAGACATGCCAGATTATCATTTTAAAAGGGTAACAATAACAAGAATTAGTAAGGGTGTGGAGCAGCTACAGATGGATATATAAATTTTCAGAAATGACATGAAGACAGCTTGGCATACCTGGAAAAGTTGAGCATACATATTTTTTTGACAGGCAGTAGTGAGAGAGACAGAGAGAAAGGTCTTCCTTTTTCCATTGGTTCACCCCCCAAATGGCCGCTACGGCCGGTGTGCTGTGCCGATCTGAAGCCAGGAGTCAGGTGCTTCCTCCTGGTCTTCCATGCGGGTGCAGGGCCCAAGGACCTGGGCCATCCTCCACTGCCCTCCCAGGCCACAGCAGAGAGCTGGACTGGAAGAGGAGCAACCAGGACAGAACCAGTGCCCCAACCAGGACTAGAACCTGGAGTGCTGGTGCCTCAGGCAGAGGATTAGGCTAGTGAGCCGCAGTGCCAGCCCAGTTGAGCATACATATTAACACAGAATCTCCACTCCTATGTCGGTATCCTGGAGCAGCAGTTCTCAAAGTATTTCTTTGGACCACATGGCATCTGCAGTACCTGAAAACTTGTTAGAGATACAAGTTCAGTGTTATATCTAACAAGTGTATATCTAGTGTATATCTAACAAGTTCTCAGGCCCAGCCTGAGCTCAGGCAACTCAAAACTCCCATGGTAGGACCAACAATTTGTTTTTTAACAAAGCATTGAGGTGATTCTGATACCAGTAAAATGTGAACATCAGTTTTCCTGGAGAAACTCTTGCAAAAAGATACCTGAAGTATAGTTTCATGACAGACACCAGAGGAACTTGTATGTCCAATCATAGGATGGACTAACACAAAACAGAATACTTTATGTCCCCAAGAAAGGAAGAATGGAAGCTGTGCTCAGCAACAAGGAAGAGTCTCAAAAACAAAGTGTTGAAAAAAAGAAGCAACCCATCAATGAGTACATACGTTATGACTTTGTTCGTTGGTAGTGAAAACTACCAGGATATTATTTAGGGATGTAGACATTAAGACTAGAACAAAAAAATAAGAGAATTAACCTGAAATTCAGGAATGGTTGCCTTGCAAGCAGAGATGGCAGGGGCAGAGTGGGATATGTGTTTGAGGAGGGGCTCACCAGGCTTCTCAGATACTTACTGGTAATGTCCTGTTGCCTTAGCTAGATGGCAGGTGCATGGTTGTTCATGGTATTGTTGAGTTAGAAGTGTGATTACATCCATTTGTATGGAAATACTCCCAGGCAGTGTTTGATGCTTAAGAGCATGGACTTCCTGGGCTCAAATTTTGGCCCTTCTCCTTCTAGCCTTGTGACCTTGGGAAAACTTTTCTTAACTTTCTATGCTTCTGATTTCTCATGTGAAAAATGCATATTGCAATAGTATTAACCTCATACATATATAGAGAGAGAGCCTTAGCTATACAGTAAGCACTAATCAAAGTGCTTGCTACTCTTATTGTATGAGAGGTTTTCAGAAAGTTCATGGAAAATGCATAATCTGGAAAAAACTGCATGAATTCCAAAATTTTGTACACCAAAGAAGATTTATCTTTTAATTCCATTTTCTACACACTGTTAGAAGTAGCCTCAGATGTTTCATTTATTTCACAACAACAACAAAAATCAGGGGGAAACATTGAAATTAGACCATATCTCTCCTCCCAGGATTGTTTGATACTTGCTCAGGTGCAGAAGAATTGATGGTACTGAAGTTAAAGAATCTTTTATTTTCATTTGAATGCGTTTTTCCCCTTCCAAGTTTTTAGTTTTAATCTGTGTTATATATCCTACTTGTTAGTAACATTCTCATGTTGGTTTTTCTTTACTGTGACTATTTTTATAAAGCTTTGCAAAGCCAGCTGCCAGTTACGAGTTAAAAAGCACCCAACACTTTTTTTTAGATCCCTCCAAGCCGGCCTGGTCTTGCTTCCCAGCCCCTCTCTCTCCATGGCAACAAATCTGCCTGCAGAGGAGTGGTAACCCGTGGGCCGCATGCAAGTGCCAGGTCAGAGCAGGATACTGGAGCTCATGAGAATCGTTGCCCGTGCAATCGGGATTTGCAGGGCTCCCCTTGGAACAGACAGGGCAGGGCTGAAAAATATTTTCCAGTTTGCCTTTCAGGGACGATGGCAAACCAAAGCCTGAGAAAGAATCCTGTGTCTCACTGGTGAGACATAGACAGGCTGAAGATCAGAAAAACCCTGTTGTTTTTTTGAGATCTTAAGACAGAACAGAGGCATCAAGATTTTTTTTCAAATGTAGCTACCAACCACAGTTTCACTTTGGGCATCAAGGGTGTGGGGGAGTGGAGGGTTACAGATCCAAGCCTGAAGGATGCTACCAAAGGAGGTAGCCAGTTGTTTGATTGAAAATTAGAAAGGATAGTTGAGTGTTTGGCACCTGGTTGAGCCACTTAGGATGCCAATAACCCATGTGGGAGTGCCTGGCTCAAGACTTGGCTCCAAAGCAGCTTCCAGCTGACGCACACCTGGGTGGCAACAGCTGATGGCTCAAATAGTCCCTGCTACCCATATGGGAGACCCAGATGAAATTTCAGGCTCCTGGCTTTGGTCTGGCTCAGCCCTGGCGGTCAGGCATTTAAGGAGCAATCCAGCTGATGGAGGATCTCTCCATCATCCCTCTGCCTTTCGAATAAAACATAAATTTTGTTAAAACATGAGAAAGGAAAGCTGCCCTCTCCAGGGTGGTTAGCCTGAGGGAAGAGGTGATTAGCAGAGGGATGCTGCCCAGTGCTGACCCCCATGCCATCCTCCCAGACAGACGTGGGGTAGGAGTGAGCTGCGGGGTCCTCTTGACCCCACTGTATCTTGTGGAGTCCCTTTGCTGTCTGAACTGCCCCAACAAAGGAACCCGAAAATTAAAAGGCAGCTTTGTGGATGAGCTAGCGCATGAGTACAGGAGGATTTTCTTTCTTTCTTTCTTTTTTTAATTTGAGTTTGCCCTGAAGTGCAGCAGAGCCAGCGGTCTGTGACTGTTGTAGGGTCATGAAATGAACCGTTCGTAGGAAATGCAGCTAACCTCCTGGAGTGGGGGTGCTGGAGCTCCCTGAGCTTGGGCTGCAGAGTGCCCTGGTCCCCTCTGAGTCCATACAGTTGCTCTTTGGGATCCTAAAGCTCCTGCACAATGTAGAGCAGGAAGGGGTTTTCTGAGGCAGGATCTCTGCAGTCGATTATCCCTTCTGTACAACAGGGGGTTTTGGCTGGACTTGGGTCTCCTGGCAGAAATACAGAAAATCGAAGCACGTATGAAACAGTCAAGAGGAGGCTTAATATTTTGTCAGAAAGGAATAAATTGTTAATATCACTAACAGGCAAGGGGATAGACAAAGTCAAGAGGAACTGGGGCCAGGAAATAGTTAACCAAACATGAAAACTTGGCATGGATTCACTTTCCAAATGCCCAGGCAGAAGTGAGCCAGGCTGTGCCCCAGTCCATTTTTCAGAACACATCTGTGCAAATCTGTTTCTGTACCTTTTACCTAATGGCCCTCCGTGCCCATGCCATGACACTCAAGGACTTGCTGTAGAGCGTCAAGTCTGTGAGTCTTAGTTGCCATAGTCCCCACAAGCTTTGTCTCTAAGGAGAGCCACCTTCTTAAAGCTCACACTTTGGTTGTTCTTCACATCCGCATTCTCTGTGGCTCAGACAGCTGGGTTCCTGGAGAAGGAAGAGATTAATCAGGGCCAGGTAAAGAACATAACACCCACCCCACGGACGGCAGGCGTTGCATGCAGGTATTAAGTGCTGGTTTGTATTGCTCTGATAATAGGAAATTTATTTTGGCAAAAAACAAAGGTTCTTTTTATGAAATCTTTCCATGAGTTCTGGGAACTGATTTCAAACAGGACCATATGGTTTTCAAAAACTATGCCTCAAATACAAAAAGTAAGGGTTCTTCCCACCCCCACCCCCTACCCCCAGCCCCACTGTATCAATTACAGGTTTTTTAAGAACAAATCCGTGAGTGTTTGAAGACTAGATAAAAATCTGCATTTTTGTTGCCTCGCACTGTTTAGCATATTCAGATCCGTGGGAATTTGGAAGTCAGCCTGAGATCCTGGCTGTAGCAGGCTCTGAGACAGCACACAGCCAGGCCCGCCTTTCTGTCCTCTGCTATTTATGCGGTTGTGTTGGAGCAGAGCTGTGTGGCCACATCAGGACATTTTAAAGAGCTTGCCAAGGAGGATTGAGAAGGAAATGGTCTGTTATGTCCCCTCCCTTTTAAATGTTGTTGTTCAGGATTGAGACTGAAATAAACACCCACCACCTAAGAAACCAGGGAGTTGGTGCCAGGGTAGAGTTGGAAGAGGTCTAGAGAGGCGTCTCATCCTCCCTCTGCGGATAGGAGTCTCTCTGGTCTGTGGCCTTGAACCTGCCAGCGTGCAAACTCCTATTGAACCCAGTGTCTCAGACACCAGCTGTCCCTGTTTCCTTGTCTCGGGATACTCTGCCCAAGTGGAGTCCCTGCACTCTAAGCTGGGGGCAGAAGCTGGTGTGAGCAGCTTCGCTGGCTTCAGAGCCTGGTTCCGAGCTGCTCAAGGGATGCGTGTGGCCCAGCCCCCAGCGGTGAGCCTAGACTGTGCCTCCTCTGGGGCAGGCAAGTTGCCCCTTTCTGAGCACAACAAAGGCCCCCTCCAAGCCACCCCCTCCCCCACGCACCCAGTGGCCATAGATCCCTGCCAGTGTTCCAAAGCTGAGGGGAGCTTTTCTACCTCTTAAATCACTGAGTCCTGCTTAGAATACAAACAGAATTCCTCCTCCTGTTCCCAGCACACTGGATTACTGCGGGCTATCAGCAGATGGAGGCTGCCTTTTATATGCAAATATTTGGAAGCCATTAATTCCCCAGGTCCTGCCATGTACCCTCCCCTCCTATAGGACCCTGTCTGTGCCATCCAAATGGCAAATAGAAGTTCCCGCCCGACCGCAGCCATCGGGGACTGTAAGCCAGGTGACAGCCGCGGTCTGGAACTGACTTCTTCCTTGTGACACTGCAGTGCTGATTCCTCTGAGGTCCTGTGCCCTGGGTAGATGACTCTAGGCCAAAGCTCTTGCGGAAGAGAAAGGCATTTTATGTCCAGTGAGAAAGACGTAGCTCACATTTATTGACCTCTGACATGTGGCTGCACTGTACTGAATGCTTTAGAGAAAGATCTCATTTATCTCAAGGAAGCTGAGAGTAGAATGATGGTTACCAGAAGCTACGGAGATTAGGGAGAGAGAAAGTTGGGGGAAGGTTGACTCTTAGGTACTAAGTTATACTTAGGTAGGAGTAAGCCACTTGGGTGTTCTGTTGCACAGTAGGGTGACTATGGATAACAATAATGGACTGCATTTTATTTATTTATTTATTTGAAAGACAAACAGACATATAGAGATCTTTCCACTGATTCACTCTCCAAATACCCTGACAGCCAGGGCCGGGCCAGGCTGAAATCAGGAGTAGGGAACTCAATCCAGCTCTCCCACATGGGTAGCAGAGACCCAGTGACTTGAGCCATCACCTGCGCCTCCCAGGATGCCCATGAGCAGGAAGCTGGAGTCAGGAGCAGAGCCAGGACCCAAACCCAAGCACTTCGACATGGGATCTGTGTTTCCCAAGCAGCATCTTGACCACTACACCAAATGCCTGCTCCCTGCACAATCTTGTAGAAGATATAGGAGAGGATTTTGAATGTTCTTTTTCATCAGAATAACAAATGTTTGAAGAGATAGATATGTTTACCCTGGTATCAGTTTAAAATGTTAAAGTAAAGCAATAAAAGGAAGGATTTTATGTAGTCCCTGCAGGAGATGTCAAGGTCTATATTATTACTATTTGAGATTTATAAGTCAGAAAAGAGGGACTCCAAGAAGCTAAGGAATTTTCCCAGAGCCAGCCATCTGGGCAGGGGGAGAGCCAGAGTAGGGACCCAGACGGTCCACGCCCCAGCCTGAGCCCTCTTCATGCTGCACTGAAAGAACAGAGAACTGTCGCAGAAGGGGCCAGGATGCGGGCAACGGCCGAGGATTTATTGTCCCCCTTCTGCTCTGAGTTCAGAGTCGGTAGCTGTGAAAAGAGCTTTTGGCCCTCCCCTCGTTCTCCAGCCCCTCTTCTCTGTGGCTTTCCCCTCCACCCCTGCTGTCCTTTCTCTGGAGCCCAAGCCCTGTGAAGTTTGCCAAGTCCAGTCCCTCTCCAGTAGCCATTTCTCCCAGCAGAGCTTTGCTGATCAATACTGAAAGCTTTCGCCAGAGAAGAAAAACATTCTCCAGATGCAGAAGCTGTCTCCTGGGCAGGGGATGGGGGTTGGGGGCAGAACACCTTCTGCAGCCTAACTGAGCATCTGTGAAGGAGGCATTCGGTAAGGGTCCTACCCTATGCCACATCCAGCTTCCAGCCTGCCGCATCTCCCTAGGTGGTGAATAAGAGCCCACCTCCCATCCCTGTCTGCATCTGCACCCCATTCTCCTTCCATGCCTCCAGTATATTTCGTGTTTTGCCCTACCACTGCCCCCACCCCTCAGTCTGTGGCATACATGTGCTCTGTGTTCAGCCTCAGTATGAAAATCAGAAGACCCCCTGCTTTTTCTTTTTAAGAATATATTTATTTATTTTAAAGCTGGAGTTACACAGAGAGAGGAGAGGCAGAGGCAGAGAGAGAGAGGTCTTCCATCGCTGTTTTACTCCTGAATTGGCCACACCAATCCAAAGCCAGGAGCTGGGCTGGGTCTCCTATGTGGGTGCAGGGGCCCAAGGACCTGGGCCAACTCCTACTGCTTTCCCAGGCCATAGCAGAGAGCTGGATCAGAAGTGGAGCAGCTGGGACTAGAACCAGCACCCATATGGGATGCCAGCACTGCAGGCGGCAGCTTTATCCATTAAGCCACAGCTCCGGCTCACCCCCTGCTTTTTGACTGCCACCTTAAATGCTTTCTTTTATTGTCACCCACCCAGGAAGTCCCTGTAAGGCATACATTGGAGAACACAATGGGAATGACATACAGATCTTTCCCTCAGAGAGAACTGTTGCTTTTTGCACCTGTCTTGATGTAAAGCAGCCTTGCAGATGATGTCATGTCTGCGGCAAAGTGGCTCTCAACTGTGGATGCTGATGAGCTGCACAGTGACCAGCAGCCTGGCCCACTGCGGAGCTGGAGCAAAAAGTCTTCTCCCCGAAGAGCTGCCTTCCTGGGGTTGTGTTGAGTTGATCCGCTCAGGAGGAAAGCTCCCTGCAGGGGACCTGAACTGACCTGAGCTGTTGCTGACCTTCCTCCCAGTGCTGGATCCACTACAGCGCGAGGGGTGGGTCCAGGAGCTGGTCCTAGGGTTCGGTTGCAGTACTTGCTTACCAAGGGTGGTGTCCAGTCAGCTCCCCTTAGTTGTCTGTTCGACTGCTCTGGACAGGGAAGGGAGTTGCTCACAGCAGTGGGGCCTAGAAAGAGAAGTCGTGTGAAGCAATCTGAACTTCGGGGAGCAGCACAGGAAAAAGGGTCCTGGGGATTCTCCCTGAGCGCGTTCCTCGGCGCGGGCTGTCCTTCCTTGACGCATAGGGGTAGTGTGTGGCTGCAGGCTCTGTCGGCGGAAGTAAACAGCTGGGTAGGCCCACCACACAGAACAAGTGTGACAGTAAACCACACCCTGCGCCTGGGGTCTGGGGACTGTAAGCCAAAAAACACACACAAATCTGAGTTTTAGAAAAATATATGGTAATCTCCCGGTAGAGGCAAATTGTATAGATAACTCAGTACCCAGTAAGAAACCCCATCTCAAGAGAAACTGACATCTTACCTGCAAACCCACCATGAGAAAGGATTGCTGGATCCAATGGCATTATCCCTCCCACACCTTAAAGCCAGGATGCGATAGAGCAGGGTGAGGGAAGAGTTAAACCTGTGCAGATAGAATCATAAGGTAAGAAGTAGTGAATCTGGACGAGGACCAAATAGGAATTCCCAAGGGTGAGATATTGTCACTGAAATCAAGTAGTTCACTGAATGGGTTGAACAGTAAAGTGCCAAAGGAGGACTCATGATTGAAAGATAGCATAGAGAAAATGAATTCTGGAAGGTAAAATGAGAAGGTCTAATAAGAGTTTATGAAGAATATGTAAAAAGCAGAGGAGAGGCAATATTCAAAAAGTTCATGGCTGATAATTTTCTACAATTAGGCATTTTCTATGTTTGAAGGAGCAGAATTAATTAATTTCTAACCATTGTAAATAAAAAGGAATTCTCACTGTTATGTCTTAATGAAACTTCATACCACCAACAACAAAATAACAATTTTAAAATCTAATGAGAACAGATATCCACTTCTAAGTGGAAACCAGGAATAAGCGGAATAATACCTCCAAATTGCTAAGGGAAGTAACAGTCTAGAATCCTAACCCAATAAGACTGTCATCCAAGATTAAAGGCAAAAATAAAGATTTTAGCAGTCCAAAGACTAGGTGACTTTATCCTTCACAGACTGCTGTTTTAAAAGATGGTAAAAATTTACTTCAGGAGAAAGAAATTAAATCCAGAAGGAAGGAATGGACAAAGAAAGGCAAAAACAAAAGATAAAATCTTTGTTCAGAGGTTTATTATTTCTAGAAGTATAGATTTTATATGATAATAGTGACTAACGGAAGCTTAAGAACAAGGTGAGGAGTGGGTAGTGTGGCGCTGCATTCTTAAGCCACTGCTTTGGAAGCCCATGTCTCATATCAGTCCTGGCTCTGCTGCAGCCTGGCACACAGTCACTCATATGGAAGACCTGGATAGAATTCCAGGTTCCTGGAGCTGGTGTTGTGTTGCACCTGGCAAAGCCAGGTTTGCCTCCTGGCAAAGCCCATTTCTCATATCTGAGTGCCTGTTCAAGTCCCAGATGCTCCATTTTTTTAAAAAAAGATTTATTTATTTATTCATTTGAAAGCCAGTTACAGAGAGAGGAGAAGGAGAGCGAGCGAGATAGCTTCCATCTGCTGGTTCACTCTCCAGATGGCTGCAATGGCCAGAGCTGGGCCAGGAGCCAAGAATTTCTAGGTTTCTCATGTGGGTGCAGGGACTTGGGCCATCTCCTACTGCTTTCCTAGGTATATTAGCAGGGAGCTGGATCAGATGAGGAGCAGCTGGGACTAGAACCAATGCCCGTATGAAATGCTGGCATTGAAGGGAGCAGCTTAACCTGCTACATCACAGCACTGGCTCTGACTGCTCCACTTCTGGTCCAGCTTTCTGCTAATGTGTCTTGGAAGGCAGCAGAAGACGGCTCAATTACTTGGGTCCCTGGCACCCATGTGGGAGACCTGGTTAGGATTCCTGGCTCCTGCCTTCCGTCTCAGACAGCCCTGCTCTTACCATTGCGGCTATTTGGAGAGTGAACCAGCAAATGGAAGGTTGATGTCTGTCTGTCCCTCTCTATTGGTCACTCTGCCTTTCAAATAACTAAGTCTTTAAAAATAAAATTTTAGGCTGCTGGCTTTAGCCTGGCCCAGCCCCAACTGTTGGCATTTACAGAGTGAACCAGCAAATGGAGGAGCTCTATCTCCCTCTCAAATAATAAATAAACTTTTTCAATAAAAATTTAAAAATAAAGCTATCAATCTAGCAAAGCAAGAATGAGGACAGAAATATAATAAATAGAAGACATAAATTTTTGTATGTGTGAGTACTTTCATGTATTTAAGATGGCAAAAGTTCATATTTCTCAGTTTTTACAATAAACAAAAATAAGTTACATAATAGACATAACATTAGATTTTAACTAGCCATATGTCACTACTGAAAGACACTGAATGCAAAATGTTGAAGTCCTACTCTGTCTTATGGATTTTATAATTGAATAATATTGGGGTGAGAAAGTAGCATTGAAAAAGGACTGTGATCTCTTGATTTAGAGACTAGTGTGTTATTAAGATAGATGGGGATGTCCCACCTTGGAAGTGAAAATAGTGGAACAGTTATTGAGTTTTTCCCATGTCGTAATTGGAGTCTCTAAAGGAGACTAAGAGTGAGCACCAGAGAGAACTTGTGCCCTTTGCCATGAAACTCAGACGCAGGATGAGAGCTTGGGGTGTGTGAGGCTGGAGGCCAAAAACAGGTGAATTCATAGAGAAAGAAAAAATAGTCAAAAATGTCTATGGTAGAAAAAGACTGAGCAGAATGAGTACTGGGAAGCTGGCTCTGAAGCCAGCTTTAAGAGGACAGATGAACAGGGTATCCAATCTGCTTGTAAGAAATTAAGAGAATGGGAAGTGAGAAATTGAGAAAGCCGAGTCCATCTCTCTCCAGAGAAGTTCAGCACCTAAGGGAAGATAGAATGGATGATGAAGACAGAAGCAATCTTAAAGGAAGTTCTCTTGGAATGAAAGACAACCATATTTCAGAATAAAACTTTAATGATCTGGAGCCCTGAGGGAAATGAGTTTCTGGGGTTATCATCTTTTCTAGGTGACCTAATGCTCACTTTTTAAAATGCCAAAGCTAATTCTGATCACCTTAAAATACCCAAAGTCACCACAATAGCCATGACAGAGTAGTCTCTTGCCTTTAACTGTGGAAGACGCTCTTTCATGACTTCAGTAAAACCACTTAGATGTCATTTAACCTTTTATTATGGTTTTTGTTTTGTTGTTGTTGTTTTTGAGAGGCAGAGACAGAGCTTGTCTACTGCTTTACTCCCCCAGGTGGCTGCATGCAAGAGCCAAGGCTATGCATTGTTCACATGTTCTTAGGAGCTGAGAACTCAATCCAGGTCCCCCTCACAGATGGCAAGGGCTCAATTACTTGACCCATCACTACCATCTCACAAGGTCTCTAGTAGTGAGGAACTGCAATCCGGACCCAGAGCTGGTATCTGTCAGTCCCTACAACTGCAGGACCAGTTGAGCCTATTGCCTCTAAACTAAAAAGCCACAGGGAGCTGTTGGTTTGTTGTGTGTTGACATCTTCTTTTATCATCAGCCCTGTTTTCTCCTAGCTTGCTCTTACTTTCTGCACTTAGTCTTCTCATAAGCAGAGTTCAAGTGTGTTCATTCCTGCTGGATGAATCAGTTGAGTCCACCAGGATTCTGTACCTGGAAAGCTAAGGTCCACAGACTGGCCAAGCAGAGAATATATCAGTCTGATATTGCTGATAGCCTTTCTCTGAGTGGATCTACCTCACACACACAGTTCAACACGAAATTGGGAGTAACCTAGGATAACTAACAAGAAGCTCTTCTGAATGCAGTATGAGAGGAGTGTGTGGATTTTGCAACATTGATTTGACTTTTTTTCTTTCTTTATGATGATGATGGGGTAAGGCAGGGATTTTTTTCTTTTCTGGTATTTCTTGAACCCTCCTGTGTTTCCTTCCACAGCCAAATGTCACTTTGGAGGTCTTTTTCTGTATCTTGAGCTCAGATGAACAAGAAGCTTCAGAGCGGACTAACTGGTTGTATCTTCCCTCAAATGTAACTTAGATTTGTGCCTCAACGCCCAGTAATTATTTCTTATTTATTTATGAGATAAAGCTCCCATCTGCTGTTTCACTTCCCACATGCCTGTAACTGGGACTTAAGCAGGGAGCTGGGAAACTCAATCCAGGTTTCCCATGTGGGTGGCAAAAGCCTAATTAACTGTCCCACAAGGTCTGCATTAGCAGGAAGCTGCAGTCGGGAGCAGGAACTGGGTGTTGAATCCAGGTATTCCAGTGTGGGATGTGAACATTCTTTTTAAAGATTTATTTATTTATTTGAAAGGAAGAGTTACAGAGGGGGCTAGACAGTGATCTTCCATCTGCTGGTTCACTCCCCAGATGGCCATAATGGCCAGAGCTGGCCTTATCTGAAGCTAGGAGCTTCCTCTGGGTCTCCCATATGAGTGCAGGATCCCAAACACTTAGGCCATCTTCCACTGCTTTGCCAGGCACATTAGCAGTGAACTGGATCGGAAGTGGAGCAGCCAGAACTCTAGTGCCCATGTGTAGTGCTGGCACCATAGGCAGTGGCTCTACCTGCTGTGCCACAGTGCCGGCCTTGGATGTGAGCATCTTAGCCTCCAAACTAGATGTCCACCACCCAGTAATTCTTTTATTAGACAGAAAAAGGTGTCTTTCCTACTCACCTACCCCCATCCCCAGAGGGAAAGGTCCTTACTTTTATTAACTATGCCATCATCTCTTCTGCCACCTACAGTTTGTATTTTACTTCTGTCTGCTACCTGGGTGGCAGTAGTTAACTTGATTCATTCATATTCATTCTCTCTCTCTCTCTCTCTCTCTCTCTCTCTCTAACAGGCAGATTTACACAGTGAGAGAGAGAGAGACAGAAAGGTCTTCCTTTTTCCGTTGGTTCAACTCCCAAGTGGCCGCCATGGCCGGCGCATTGTGGCCAGTGTACTGCGCTGATCCAAAGCCAGGAGCCAAGTGCTTCTCCTGGTCTCCCATGTGGGTGCAGGGCCCAAGCACTTGGGCCATCCTCCACTGCACTCCCGGGCCACAGCAGAGAGCTGGACTAGAAGAGGAGCAACCAGGACAGAATCCGGTGCCCCGACCGGGACTAGAACCTGGGGTGCCGGCGCCACAGGCGGAGGATTAGCCTAGTGAGCCGTGGCACCGGCCAAACTTGATTCTCAATCTTGGTATCTTTACAGTCCTGAGGTCATTGTCTGGAGCCCTTTTTATTAAATAATGTAACAGCGAGGATACCTAGGGTATCTTTTAATATGAGGGCTTGTAAATTCCCAAGGGATTTTAGCAGAAGAACTAGAGTGGCTTCAAGAGTTCTGAACTCCCTAACTCACCATTTGGAAGACAAAGATGAGATGCTCCCAGTGGGAAAGGTCAGCGGGAATACCAGGGTGTCCCCTGTAAAAGGCTCACAGACTGGCTTCCAAGAGAGCTTTGTGGGGTCACATTCATTATCTTGGTGATTTACCAGAGTCTGAGCAGATTCATTATTAGAATTGGCAATGGATTATCTCACTTTGATGCGGCTCTCTATATTGATCTGTAAACCAAAATACCAGGTGATGTTTGTCTGGAGAAATATCCCTGACTCCTGTTCTTAAAGCACCAGGCACCAGCTCATTCTTCCCCTGTAGAGAGGCCGGAACAGGAGGCAGATGGTCGTCAGAAGGGTATTTGGCGAACATGGAATCAGAATGAAAGTGAATCATGTCTATTGGCATAGGCTAGGAATAACCCTTCCCACCACAATTATGGCCCTGCCAGTGGAACTAAACTAAGTCTATCAGCTAAGAGTCTCTGTGCTCCATCAATATTTGGTTAGACACCTGCCAATGTTTTATCTCATTTTTTATGCCTCAAGGCTAACCCAAGCCCACACCCACCCAAATTTTCTCCCAGGTTCTTTCTACTAGCTCAGATAGTGTCATTCTTTTTCCTTATAGTTTAAACCTTAGTGAGCAATCTTATTTTCATATGTTTGCTCTACTTGCATTGGACTAGAGGGGACAGTGCATTGGTAAGGACAAGTGGAACAGCTCACATACCCACAGGTTTCTTAGTCATCCTCAAACTTTGCATTCTGTTCCTATGCCGTGTGTACTATTACCAATATTTTTCTTTAAACCAACTCACTTTTTAAAAATATTTATTTTGTTTACTTGTGGAAGGACTAGATTCAGTACTCCCAACCCCAACCATTGAGGGCATTCAAGAAGTGAATCACCCTCTCTCTGCTTCTCAAAAATAAATTAAAAATAATTTTAAAACCAAACACTAAGAGAACTGAACTGTGGAATAACTAAAAATTAGGTGGTTAGTACCTTATCCAGTTACCACCTAAAATTCTCATATTTTGGGAAAGATGACCTCAGCTTTTCTCAACTTAGAAAATATTCAAACTGTTTATGCAACTGTAGTGACGCCTCCTCTTTCCCAGCCTCATCTGACCTTGGCTTCCCCCGATGCTGTACTAACTGTCTTTTTCCTGCCTCTCCCTGCACAGGTACACACTGGCAGCTCAGGACCTGGTGATGCGTGCCCGAGGTGTCCTGAAAGACAGAGGATGGCGAATATCTAATGACCGACTGGGTTCAGGAGACGACATTTCTGTATACGTCATCCCTTTAATACATGGAAACAAGCTGTCATGAAAATAGCCCAGGGGGTTGGGAGGACAGAGGGAATGGAATCTGGGATGGCTCTTGGCAGGGTGGAACTGGGTTGAGCTCTCACTGAGTTTCAAGCGATGCAGTCTCTCCCCAGCCCAGGTGGGGAGTTTGCTGCCAAAAGGCCTCTGGCTGTGCTTCACGATGACCCTTAGGTTTCCACTTCTTCTTTAGCAACCGGTCTGGATACTCAGCAGCAAAACACAGAGGTGTTCCTAAGAGTTGTATTTCTGTTGGTTTCTTTATAGGCCTCCAGCGTGGCCATGGCCTATTTGGGGTATATGCATCCTATTTATTTTGTTTAGAGTAACCGGAATAGCCATTTTCAGGTGTAACTGGCAGGAGGTTCCTTGGCCTGTCCGGCTGCCAGCTTCTCTACGGGTTAAAGTGCTGCATGAGAAAGGTAGGTGGGCAGCCTTTTCCATGCCTTGGAAAGCGGTCAGCACCCACCTAATAAGCCTGAGATTTATTTCAGGGATTGCTGCCTGCCCCACCCACCCGTCGTCTTTCTCTCTTCCTTTGTGGTGATGGTGGGGTGAGGTAGGGAGTTTTGTTCTTTTTTGACATTCCTTGAATCTCTCTTTTCCTTTCCATGGAGCAGAACTGGGGCTTTCCAAGTCTTTACTGAGGAATTTCTGTGTCAAACTCCAACCCAAGCTGGGTTGTCCCCACATCCCCGTGCCCACGCCACCCAGGCAGCTGTCTGGAGCAGCACTGCATGACCAAGTGTGTCTTTGTTATGTGAACTGGGGCCTCAGTTGTTTCTCACCACGTTACTGTGTTTCAAGGAAACTGTTTCTTTGGACCAGCACCCTCTGTTGTCATCAGCCGTCTCCTGGTACGTCCTGAGTTTTTTCTGTGAAAGTCTTGGATGTTCATGTCTACAGTGGTTGGCCCTCTCCCACCCACTGTGTTGTGGGGACAAACACACGGCCACGTTTCATAGAGCAAGAGCGGTTCAGAAGTTCCTGTGTCTGTGGGTTTACCTTACCTCACTTGAGGACCAGTTTGGACTCCCGTTCCATAGGCCGTGACTGCGCCCAAGCCCACTGAAGGCTAATATCAGAGCCCTGCTGTGGAGCAGCAGCTCTGCTCTCTCCATCGTCTGTGTAAGGGCCACTCAGGATGCTACTTTAATAAACATGAATTTGCCTTGGGTTCACTAGCTGTTCTCATGCTCCCATTTTCTCCCAGAGACTTGTGTCCTAACTACACAAGAACCAAGACTCCTACTCCCACCATGGATCTACTTACGATAGTCTCACTGGTGCAGTGGCAGCACTGCACTGGGGGAGTTTGCAGAATAACACCTAATTTCCTAGTCGTCTTTCTGTAGCTACTAGCGTATTGTCACCACTTTGACAACTTCATGGAATTAGAATACTCTTCCAACCCAGTATTTAAAAAGTCATTGGTGTGATCCCCCAAAATGGTGAGGAGTCAATTCCTATTCTCATGGTTTTTTTGGACTCCTTCTGGAGAAGAAAGGAACTCTTCCTGCGGGGTGGAGTACATTCCTAGAGTTGTGGCTGTTGTCCCAGGAGAGGCCTAGGGCTTCCTGCTAAGGAATGAATTTGCTCCACAGTCTGGGAACACTGCCCCATATGACAGGTGAAGTCTGGTAGGAATTCACCCCACCAGGTGTCTGCCAAAATGCTGTCTGGGAAGCACTGGACTCTGACTTTGCCAGGAGGCATCTTCATCTGCCAGCATTCCTGCCTCCTTTGATCAGTCTTAGATGTTTCTGAACATCTCTGTGGGGAGAAGTTTATAGTAAACCACATGCTTCCCTGGTGGAATATGATGCTATGGGGAAACACCAGCCATCGTACAGCAGTGTGGTCCATTTTCTGTTCCCCCTCTCACATGCACATTGGAAACCTGAAAGAGAGTCTTCCATGGAGGACCCTGAGTTGCTGCCTTATTGCCTTTCATCTCTTTGCTTTTCTGGACCTCCCTCAAGCTTCTTTAGTTCTACTCAAGTTACTGGAGTCAGAATTTGGGTGTAGATATCATATACTCAGCGGTGTAATAACAACCTTCTGCCGAACTCACCAGTGCAGTTACTGCCAAGGCATCTCAGGAAAAACCCTGGAAAGCCCAGATTCAGATTATCCTTCAATCCTGAGCATTTGGTCCTGCTGGTGTTAGTGAGAAAGGTATCCATGAGTTTTTTTGCATAAGCCTCCTTGGGTGAAAGATTTTAGTAGCAAGCTGGAGCATGGTTGATGTTTGGGAGATGGGAAGAATACTGCAAATGAGATGGATAAATCAAAAGTTGGGGTGGGAGGAGTGTTTGTCACTGCCCATGGCAGATCTCCCAAGCACTGCTATTACTCTGTAAATTGAGCTTCCTAGATTTGGGGCTGCTTTTTCACCCAAGTCACCCCAACCCAGAACAGTAATCATGTCCCCATAGTGGGTCAGCCCTTGGAGCATTCCTGGGAAAGTCCAAAGACAATACACTCAAACGTTCGCAGAACACTTTTATATGTGGTTCTGAAATCTGTGTACTTGACTTACAGCCAAATCCACTTGCCCTGATAGCCTCAGAGGAAGCCTTCTTTAATAAAAGGCCTTTAATTTCCTAGTCAAGTTTTTATGGTTGTCTTAGAGGAGGGGGCATGGCCATTTCTTTTAATGAAAGGTTCTCTCACTTCTAAATCTTGCTGGCCTGGCCCCTGCTCTTCAAACTCTTTGGTAACTCTTCCTTAAAGAGAGGGAGTTGACAGCCCATCTGCCCTCTACAGTGTTTTGCTAGACAACCACCAAAGCTTTGTTATTCTAGCACCTAAAGTCAGTGTTACAGACAGACAGTGTCTGCCCTCAGAGAGGAGGTGCTCTGCTGAGGTTGTGCATACCCACCTGCTGTTCTTCAGGGAGGAAGAAAGAGGTGAAAATCAAGCTAGGCTAAGTACTCAACTGACAAAGCCTAAAAAAGTGCAGATTTCAGTTAGTTATTTTCCCCAATGTTCAGCTTTGGAGGTTTTGGAGTCTTGTTTAATTCTTAGGAACTTTCCTTACCTCCATGAGGCTTTGTGAAGTCATCTGTGCCCACCTTCTTACTTCTGTAAGTATTCATCATTCTTGAAAAGAGTTATTATCACTGTCATGATACAATGGTAAGAATGAGATTCCTAGTCAAACTTAGCCTCAGATCTTAGCCATTCAGGCAGAGTAGGCAGTCTACCAAGAGCACTAGTATAGAGACACTTGGGGGGAAAAATCTCCTATATCTTTAAAATACTGCTCTTTTCTTAATTTAAAAAAACAACAACAAAAAACCCTTCCTTGTCCATTGATCAGCTTTATTTCTAGCACCGCAAGTAGTCAATCGTTTTCTTTCCACAGGTTTGAGGATCTGACCTTTCCTTAAGTAATCCATCAGCTCCAATGTTTTCACAGTATGTTAAGCTTTGATGAAATTCTATTTTCAGAAAGTTAGTGCTTCTGGGACAGCTGGCAAAAAGCATTGAGAATTATGAACAAGGCTGACCTACAAGTTGCCAGAACAGAGAAAGTAGTAAATGGTCTCTGGCTCCAGGATAGAACTATATGTTAGCAACTGATGTTTGAGGACTTCCAATTCAGAGAAAGGTTGCAGCCTGCACACCGCAGCCCACCTCTCTGAGCAAACATTGCTTTTATGTGGGTGGTGTGGCATATGCATGCACACTGGGATTTTCAAAGGACACTAGGGAGCAACCTGATTGCCTCTTCTGTAAACTCCAAGACTCTTTGTCAATTTGAGCACCAGTCTGTGGAGTACTGCTCTTTCTAATCCATAATGTTATCTGTGTAAATAGCTTTAATTTTTCCTCTATGTCTAAGATGTAAGTTTTGTTCATGTAGCGACCAGGTAGACAGGTGACCGATAAAGGCTGTAATTGTGCTATTGTTTTCTACTGTGATGTACTTGAAGAAAGAGAACCTTGCGTCCTCCATTTTTCTGACCTCCCATGAATATTTTATGTTTGTTTAGGGAGTCCTAAGGTTATTCTTTGATTCTTGTTTTGTTTCCAATCTTCCCTGTTTCTTCTGGAGACCCAGGGAGGCTAATAGTGGAGATCATTTGTTGTAAGGAATGTACTATGGTCTGGGTTTCCAAAACGATCCTGCATATAGTGAATGAGAGGAATCGGCCTGGGAATGGTTTCAGAACCATGTACCTTTATGCTCTGTGATTGTGAAACATTGACTTTTGTAACCCAAAAAGGAAAACTGTTTAGTAAAGGGGATCTATTTTGTGTGTTTTGAAAATTAGGTGCAATGTCCCCTGGAAAAAGCTAAAGAAATGTATATGCTCAATGACATTTTAAAATAAAATATTATATATATATATGTATATAGGATATCTTTAGCAAACCTTTTTTGTATCTTTTCTTTGAGGTTTCTTCGTAACATGGAATGGAATGGTATGAGTGTATGGATTGATGTGAGAATGTCGCTGTGAGCACAGACTCAAACGAAATCCAAAAGGGACTGGATGCCAACATGATCAGCCTTCACAGGGATAGCACTAAAAGCAAATACATTTCAACTATGCTTCTACAGTAACTGTTAGTATGTACAAACATACCAAGAATTCAAAGAGACATTCCCAAGAGGTCTTCTTAAGTGAGAGTTAATCTTGCTAGAGACAGTAGGGATCAAGTCTCCCCTTAATAACTTAAGCATTGTAAGTACTTACAACATCTTAGTTAAATGTACCATCTTAGGAAGTTACCTTGACAGGTCGGGTAATGTATGTTCTGAATGCAAGTTCTGCTTAGTTCTAGAATCCAGGAAGTTACAAGTAATCTAGAAACTGTCAACAGAATTTTAAAAATAAAGTATGGCCGGCGCCGTGGCTCACTAGGCTAATCCTCTGCCTTGTGGCGCCGGCACCCCAGGTTCTAGTCCCGGTCGGGGCACCGGATTCTGTCCCGGTTGCCCCTCTTCCAGGCCAGCTCTCTGCTGTGGCCAGGGAGTGCAGTGAAGGATGGCCCAAGTGCTTGGGTCCTGCAACCCATGGGAGTCCAGAATAAGCACCTGGCTCCTGCCATCAGATCAGTGCGGTGCGCCGGCCGCAGCACACCAGCCGCAGCAGCCATTGGAGGGTGAACCAACGGCAGACCTTTCTGTTTGTCTCTCTCAACTGTCCACTCTGCCTGTCAAAAAAAAAAAATGATCAAAGTACACCAGTATCCTTATCCTTGGGAGATACATTTCAAGACCCCCAGTGCATGTCTGAAACCACAGATAATGCCAAACACTACATGGATAGATTAACAAAGATATATAACTTGGATAAAATTTTAAAAAGAGATTAATAACAGAGCAATTATCATAAAATTTATGAATTGTTTATTTCTATAATTTTCACTTTCGTATATTTAGAGAAAGTAATTAAACCATAGAAGGCAAAATTGCAGATAAGGGTGGGCTGATTACTGATTGATAAAGAAAACAAAAAATAAGCTGAAACTCAGGAAGAACAGAAAACAGTCATTTTACAATGATTTTATTGTAAAATCTCCTCAGTTCTTCCATAGTTTCCTTAAATTGTATTGAAGGTGTACAAAGTTTATGTATTATATAAAGATTCAGGAACATAGGGATACTTCCCAACCTACCCTCCTTCCCTCTCACCTTCCTCAGCCTCTCCTATTCCCACTCTTTAATTTTTACAAAGATATATCAGTTATCTTTATAGTCCTAAGATTAAAGAGTTCAACAAATAATATGAAGAAAAAAACACTATTCCTTAACAGTCAAGACAGTGACTTTAAAAAAATCATCGAATCTCAAAATGTCTTTCACTGCTATACATTACGTTTTAGGTACTTGATTAGTTACCACAGATCAGGGGAAAACATATGATGTTTGTCTTTTTTAGGCTGGTTTATTTCACTAAGTATAATGTTTTCCAGTTACATCCATTTTAAGACAGGTCAATTTTTTGTTTACTGCTGAGTAGTATTCCATAGTGAATATATACCATAATTTATCCAGTCATCAGTTGATGGACATCTGAGTTGATTCTGTATCTTAGCTATTGTGAATTGAGCTGCAGTGAACATGGGGGTACAAATGTTCTTTCATATGCTGATTTCATTTCCTTTGGGTAAATCTGAGGAGTGGGATGGCTTCATCATAGGTAGATCTATATTCAGATTTCTGAAGTATTGCCATACTGGCTTCCACAATGGATGCACCAGGTTACATTCCCACCAAAAGTGGATTTAGGGTACCATTTCCCCCACATCTTCACCAGCATTTATTGTTTGTTCTAACTGGGATGAGGTGAAACTTCATTGTGCTTTTGATTTGCATTTCCCTGATGGATAGTGATCTTGAGCATTTTTTCATGGGTCTGTTGGCCATTTGGATTTACTCTTTTGAAAAATACCTGTTCAAGTCCTTTGACCATGGCAACTGGATTGTTTTGTTGTTATTGAGATTCTACATTTTAATCCTTTATCAGTTTCATAGTTTGAAACTCTTTTCTCCCATTCTGCCGGTTGCCTTTTTGTTGAGTGTTTCTTTTGCAGTGCATAAGCTTCTCAGCTTGATGTAATCCCATTTGTCAGGTTTAGCTTTGCCTGTGCTTCTGGGGTCTTTTCCAAGAAGTCGTTGCCTATGGCAATGTACTGCAGAGTTTCCCCAATGTTCTCTAGTAATTTGGTGGTATTGGATCATAGATTTAGGTCCTTGATCCATTTTGAGTGTATTTTTGTGTTGTTTCATACCTGCATGTGGAGATCCAGTTTTCCCAGCACTGTTTGTTGAAGAGACAGTCTGTGCTCCAGGGATTGATTTAGCTCCTTTTTCAAAGATAAGTTGGTTGTAAATAAGTAGATTGATTTCTGGAGTTTCTATTTGGTTCCATTGTTCTCCTGTCTATTATTATTATTATTATTATTTTGCCAGCATCAAGTTGTTTTGATTTTAACTGCCCTATAGAATGTCTTGAAATCCTGGATTTGTGGTACATCCAGCTTTGTTTTTGTTAAGACTGCTTTAGCTATTTGGGGTATCTTGTGTTTCCCTATGAATTTTATCATCATGTTTTCTAGATCTGAGAAGACTGTCATTGGTGTTTTGCTTGGGATTGCATTGAATCTGTAAATTGCTTCAAGTAGTATGGACATTTTGATTATATTAATTATTCCAATCCACAAGAGTGGAAGATTTTTCCATTTTTTGGGTCTCTTTTTCCTTTCTTTCTTTCTTTTTTTTGTGGTTATCACTTTCTGTTTTTCTTTTTTTTTTTTAACTTTAAAGTTAAAAATGGATTACAATGGATTATGGATTACAATGGCTCCCCCCCCCATAACTTCCCTCCCATGCGCAATCTTTTTTCTTTCTTTAGTGTTTTATAATTTTCATCATAGAGATCTTTTACCTCCTTGGTTAAATGTACTCCAAGGTATTTAATTTTTGTAGTTATTGTGAATGGATTGATCTTAGAAGTTTTTTCTTAGTCATAACACTGTCCATGTACACAAAGGCTGCTGATTTTGGAGTTAATTTATATCCTGCTACTTTAACTCTTTTATGAGTTCCAGTTGTCTCTTAGCAGAGTCTTTTGGATCCCCTAAATATAGAATCATGTTATCTGCAAACAGGGGTAGTTGAGTTCCTCCTGTCCAGTTTATATCACTTGATTTCTTTTTCTTGCTTAATGATTCTGGCTAAAATTTCCAGGACTATAGTGAATAGCCATGGTGAGAGTGGGCATCCTTGTTTGTTTCCAGATCTTAGTGGAAATGTTTCTAACCTTTCTCCATTCAATAAGATGCTGGCTGTCAGCTTTCATAAACTGCCTTGATTATGTTGAGGAATGCTCCTTCTATACCCAGTTTGCTTAAGGTTTTCATCATGAAACAATGTTTTATCAAATGCTTTCTCTGCATCTCTTGAAACAATCATGTGGCTTTTGTTTTTCAGTTTGTTGATGTGATGTATCACATTTATGGATTTGCAAATGTTGAGCCATCCCTGCATATTAGGGATAAGTCTCATTTGGTCTTGGTGAATAATTTTTCTGATGTGTTGTTGGATTTGATTAGGTATTAGTATTTTGTTGAGGATTTCTGCCTCTGTGTTCATCAGGGATATTGGTTTATAGTTTACTTTCTCTGTTGTATATTTTTCTGGTTTAGGAATTAATGTGATGCTGGCTTCATAGAAGGAGTTGTAAAGGATTCCCTCCCTTTCAATTGTTTTGCAAAGCTTGTGAAGAATTGGAATTACTTCTTTAAATGGCTGGTAGAATTCAGCAGTGAAGCCATCTGGCCCTGGGCTTTTCTTTGTTGGGAGGGTCTTTATTGCTGTTTCCATCTCCATCTTGTTTATTGGTCTGTTTAGGTTTTCTGTGCCTCCATGACTCAATTTTGGTAGATTGTATGCGTTCAGGAATCTGCTTCTTCTAAGCTTTCCAATTTGTTGGCAAATATCTCTTTTTAGTAATTCCTAATGATTCTTTTTATTTCTGTGGTGTCTGTTGTTACATTTCCTTTTTCATCTCTGATTTTGTTGATTTGGGTCTTTTGGGTTAGTTCAGCCAGTGTTGTATCAATTTTTATTTTTTCAAAAAACTAGCTCTTCATTTCATCTATCTCTTGGGTTTTTGTTTTGTTTTAATGTTGTTTATTCTCCAATTCTTTCTTTCCTCCCTACTAATTTTGGATTTGATTTGTTAGTTTTTCTAGATTCTTGAGATGCACTGATAGCTCATTTTGTGACTTTCAATTTTTTTAAAGAATATTTATGTAAAATGCAGAGTTTTAGGCAGAGAGAGAGAGAGAGAGAGAGATCGATCGATCGATCTATCTTCCATCCGCTGGCTCACTCCCCAAATGACTGCATCAGCCACAGCTGGGCCAATCTGAAGCCAGGAGCCTGGAGCTTCTTCTGGGTCTCCCACACCAGTGCAGGGGCCATCTTC
Organism: Sylvilagus floridanus; assembly: GCA_949820135.1. Taxonomy (NCBI): domain Eukaryota; kingdom Metazoa; phylum Chordata; class Mammalia; order Lagomorpha; family Leporidae; genus Sylvilagus; species Sylvilagus floridanus. Next base: position 67,343,800 of record OX463231.1, read on the forward strand.
TGTTGCTTTCCCAGGCCACAGCAGAGAGCTGGATTGGACGTGCAGCAGCCAGGACTTGAAGCAGTGTCCATCTGGGATGCTGGCACTGAAGGTAGCAGCTTTACCTGCCATGCCACAGCACTAGCACCAGACTTTCCAACTTCCTGATGTAGGCACCAATTGCTATAAAGTCCCTCTTAACACTGCTTTCACTGTATCCCATAAGTTTTGATATGTTGTATTATCCTCATTCATTTCTAAATTTTTTTCTCTTTTGATTTCTTCTGTGACCCACTGTTCATTCAGAAGCATGTTGTTCAGTCTCCATGTGAATGTGTATGTTCTCGAGATGATTGAATTGTTAATTTCCACCCTCATTCCATTGTCAGAAAAGATGCATGGTATGATTTTGATTTTTTTTCTTAATTGCTGAGACTTGCTTTATGGCCTAGCATGTGGTCTATCCTAGAGAAAGTTCCATGCACTGATTAAAAGAATGTATATACTGCAATTGTGAGATGAAAAGTTCTGTAGATATCACTTAGGTCCATTTGGTCCATAGTGCATATTAGCTCTGATGTTTTCTTTGTTGATTTTCTGTCTGGTTGATCTGTCTATTGATGATAGTGTGGTGTTGAAGCCCCTCCCCCCATTACTACTGTATTAGAATCTTTGTCTCCTTTTAGCTCCATTAGCTTTCATTTTAAATAATCAGGCACCCTGACATTGGGTACATATACATTTATTATAGTCCCATCTTCCTGTTGAATTGATCCTCTTTTAATAGCTTTTGTTTCTATTTTGTCTGATATTAGAATGGCTACACCTGCTCTTTTTTGCATTCTGTTAACATTGAATATCTTTTTCCATCCTTTCACTTTCAGTCTGTTTCTTTATTGGTGAGCTATGTTTCTTATAAGCAGCAAATAGATGGATCTTGTTTTTTAATCCATTCAGCCAGTACATATCTTTTAATTGGAGGATTTAGGCCATCCAGGCCCTTCTAGTTGAGGCCACAGACTATAGATCAGAGAGCAGAGCCATATTTATTGACTTCTACCGAAATTGCTGCCCACAGAACTATGAAAATATAGAATGGCTTTTCAGTCACTACGTTTTGGATAATGTATTACACAAAAATAGATAACTGAAATGAGATATAGAGAACCTGGTTCTGGGGAATTTGGAGTAAAATTATTAAAAATACAAATTTTAAATATTTATGTATTTGTTTGACAGAGTTATTGAGAGAGAGGAAAGAGATCCTTCATCTGCTGGCTAACTCTCCAAATGACTGCAATGGCCAGGGTTGAGCTGTGGCAAAGCCAGGAGCCTAGAACTACATCTGAGTTTCCCACCAGGAAGTGGCCCAGGCGCTTAGACCATTTTCCACTGCTTTCCCAGGCAAATTCATAGGGAGCTGGATTGGAAGTGGAGCAGCTGGGACATGAACCAGTGCTCATGTGGGATGCCAGCATCACAGGTGGTGGCTTAACCTGTTGTGCCCCAACACCAGCCCCAGAATATACAAATATTTTAAAAAGAAAATGGCATGGGTTACATACAGTTGTGACTTGTGGAATCATTCTTCATATGGATCCTGGTAGTGTGACTGGGAGGAGGGAACCAAGTTGTGCAGCAGCAGGAGTTAACTGATGGTTTGTGCTGGGAAGTCAGCAAAAGTTCTCAATGTATACGCTTTTGCTTCCTCTTGCCGCTTGTAATGATCATTAGGAAGCCAGGAAAATGACTGTGGGCGATGAGCCTAGGATGAGTAAACAAAGGTCCTTTACCCTTCACTCATGATAAGACCCTCCCATAACTCTTAGATCTTGTTCTCAATACTGATCTTGTTCTCAATACTGTGTTAGGGAAAACAAGACTTTTTAAATTATATGTGAATACATGCATTTTTTTTTTAAATTCTCATCCTTTAAAAATCCATATCTAGGGGCCAGTGTTGTGGTACAGCATTTCAGGTCACTACTTCCATCACCAGTATCCCACATAAGTGCCAGTTCAAGTCCTGGCTGCTCCACTTCTGATCCAGCTCCCTGCTACTGTGCCTGGGGAGGCAGCTTAAGATGGTGCAAGTGCTTGGGCTCCTGCCACCCACGTGGGAGACCTAGATGAAATTCCAGGCTCCTTGGTTCTGCCTGGCCCAGCCCCAGCTGTTATGGCCATTTAGGGAGTGAGCCAGCAGACAGAGGATCGATCTCTATCCCTCCCTATCTCTCTCTCTCTCTCTCTCTCTAACTCTGCCTTTCAAATAATCAGTCTTTAAAAAAGTAAAAATCTGTACACAAAATACTTAAGACTTGTTGCCATCTTAAGTTTTTTCCTTTAACAAATGGCAAGGCTAAGAGTGAATTACACATCCTATCAATCAGTCTGCCTTTTAAATTGCTTTTCCTACCATTAGAGCCCTGAAAAGACTGCTGCTTCCTCAGTACATCTCTGTATTTTCAGTCTTTTGCCTTTCACTTCTGACAAGGCCTTCCAGTCAGCTAACCTCCTTTTCTATATTGATTCCAATTAAGCTGCTGGCAAGAGTCAACAATGTGACTGAGCACAAGGTGGGGGCAGTCCACCTCAGGTATCTTTCAAGGGCTGGATCTGATCAGCTTGCAGGACCAGGGGGCCATGGGCAAGGCTATGGAAGGTCTGAATGCAGATCCAGGGGACAGCATACAACTGTGACCTCCTTTAATAATCTTAATATTTGCAAATCCAGTTACTATTAAGTAGTACATGAGCTCACTCAGGAGGCAGCGTTGCAGGGGTGGGGGTAGAGGAACGGTTGACATGAGAGGGAGACAGAATTGAATTTGTGACAGCAAAATGTCCCAAACCAACTCTTTAAACAGTACAAGAATTGTGGCACAGTGGATTAAGCTGTCACTTGAGATGCCTGCATCCCACAGCAGTCCTGACTCCTCCACCTCCAACTCAGCTCCCTGATGACATGCATCCCAGGAGGCAGCAGATGATGTCTCACATACTTGAGTCCCTACCAGCCACATGGGAGACCTAGATTGAGTCCCAGGTTCTGGCTTCAGCCTGGGCCAGCCCAGGTGTTGCAGCATTTTTTGGAGTGAACTGGTGAATAAAAGGATATTTCTCTGTGCATCTATGTCTGTCTGTCTCTCCACCTTGTGCTTTCTCTCCTTGCCCTCTGAATTAAAATGAAAATAAGTAAACAAACTTAGTAATTAGGCATGTCTGATTTAAACCATTGTAGAACCTACAAACTGTGGTCTTAGCAATTCAGAAATAAGACACTACCTCCATGTTGAGTTTGATCAATATGAATAAGAAGGAGGGAGAAATTTCTACTCCCTACTCTCACTGTCCTGGGGTTAAAAAAAAAAAAAAAAAAAACCTCCCATTCTTGGAAGCCTTCAATACAAGTTGGAGTACAATTTGGCCAATCACAATTGCACAGTAAAATCTGAAAGAAAATTAAAATGTCTCACAATTACAAAAAAAGTTATCAGCATCATAAGCTTTGAATACAGTGCAAATATACTCAAATTTTATTTTTTAAACTTATTTATTTACTTGAAAGGCACCGAGAGACATCTTGTATCCACTTTCATTTCCCAGCTGGCTGCTGGGGCTGGACTAGGCTGAAACAAGAAACTTGCAATTCAGTCAGAGTCTCAGAGACTCAACTACTTGAGCCATCATCTACTACCTCCCAGGGTGCAATGATAGCAGGAACTGGAATCAGAAGCAGAGCTGGGACTTGAACCCAGGCATTCTGATATGCAAGGTAGGCATCCCAAGTGCCATCTTAACCACTGTGCTAGGGATCCACCCCAGTATTCCTTTATATAAGATGGAATGTCATAATGTACATCTTGTTATTGCTTCAGAGCAATTGAAGAGGGAGGGGTAGGTGGATTTACAGATGAAAACCAGATTGACTATGTTGAAGAAAATTATGCAAACTTGGAAATAAAAGGATGGCTGCATTGTTTTTCAATGTTGTCCCTGAAATATCATCTACCAGGCCCACCCAAGGATTATTTAATTGTTAGGTTATGGTTCAGCAAACTTTTTCTATGAAGGGCCAGATAGTAAATAGTTTAGCATTTATGAGCTTTTTGGGCTCTGTCAGAACTACTGACATCAGTTGTTGTTGCACAGAAGCAGCCAGGGACCATCTAAGCTGGGGTCTGCTCTAAAGCAGTACAGTGACAAGCTTCAGACCTTGACCGAGGGATCAACTCATAAAAATGTAGCCTGATCTTGCCTTCCTGGTGTGAAATGAATGAACACTCAGACATATTAATGAACACTAATGGCCTACTCCAAGGAAAATCGGGTAGATCCAAATCATTTATCTTGTTGTAAACACAGGACAGTTCATTCATTTGCCAATTTTTATTCCTACATTCAGCTTTTAGCTACAAAGGTAGTAGGTATATTAGGGCTGTAATATTATATTTCCTCAGTACCAAGACATTATCAATTACATATTCCATCACTAAAATTCAAAATGGCTAATTCTTTTCTAATCTGTTGTCAACCCATCATTTGCCACATTTCAGTCAAGAAGAAAAGAAAACGTATGTGTAATTTTCTCTTACTGTTTATTAATGCCCTGTGCTGGATATTTGAGACCTGGATTCTTTCACCACATTCTCAGGTAAATATGATCATCCTTTACAGAAGAAATTATTTCATCCTACTATAATCAGAAGATTGCTGAGATCAGAAAACATTCTTTATATGGTTTCAATCCTTTTAAATTTATTGAAGTTTGTTTTGTAGCCTACCTTATGGCCTACTTTGGAGAATATTCCATGTGTACAAGATATGAATGTGCATACTACAATTCTTGGGATAGTGTTCCATGGATGACTGATACATTTAGTTGGTGTAGCATTTGGTTCATCTTTTCCTAGTTAATCATCTACCTAGTTGTTCTAACCGTGATTCAAAATTGGTTATTAAAATCTCCAACTGTTACTATCAGTTTATGTGTTTTGGGGCTGGGGCTTTGTTAATAGGTGCAAACATATTAATAATTGTTAGGGATATTTTTATCTAAAATGTGTATTATATAGAAAATACAGCTGGATTGTGTTTTTTAAATTCTTTCTACCAATCTCTATTTTCTGACTGGAATGTTTATTCCACATACATTTAATATAATTACTGATAAAGCAGAATTTATGTCTCCCATTTTGCTGCTTGTTTTCTGTGTCTTATGTCCTCTTGCTCCTTCACTCTGCCATTACTGCCTTTTGTGTACATAATTTATAGTATACTTTTTTAAAGTATTTATTTGAAAGGCAGAGCTACAGAGAGGTAGAGAGAGGGAGGGAGGGAAGGAGGGAAGAGAGAGAGAGAGAGTCTTCCATCCGCTGGTTTACTCCTCAGATGGCCACAACGGCTGGAACTGCGCGGATCAGGAGCCAGGAGCTTCTTCTAGGTCTCTCACACTGCTGCAGGGGCCCGAGGACTTAGGCCATCTTCTACTGTTTTCCCAGGCCATAGCAGAGAGCCGGATCAGAAGTAAAGTAGCCAGGACTCGAACCAGTGCCCACATGGGATGCCAGTGTTACAGGCGGTGGCTTTGCCTGCTACACCATAGCACTGGCCCCTATAGTGTACAGTTGTAATTCTGCTGTTTCTTTGTTGAATTCTTTTAATACTGGTTGTCCTGGAGATTACAGTTAACAATTTAAAACAATCTAGTTTGGGTTAATATAACCTTAATTTTGCTCAAGTATATATACTTCCATTCTCTTCTTCCTCCTTTATGCTATTATTTGCCTAATAAATCGAATTCCCCTATAAAATAAGCCTGTCAACGCTATAATGATTATTGTTTCATGCAAATGTATTTTAAATTATGAAAGAAAATAACTTAAAATGTATTTATATGTGTTTATTCTGTGTATTTACCTTTTCTGGTGTTCTCTATTTCTTTATCTGGATCCAAATCATTATCTACTCACAGTATCCTTTCATTTCCAACTGAAGGTTTCCCTTTAGCATTTTTTTTAAAGATTTTATTTACTTGAGAGTTGGAGTTATAGACAGAGGGAGAGACAGCAAGAATGGCCTTCTATCTGCTGGTTTGCTCCCCAAATGGTTGCCATGGCCGGAATTGAGCCCATCCAAAGCCAGGATCCAGGAGCTTCTTCCAGGGTTCCCATGCAGGTACAGGAGCCCAAGCACTTGGGCCATCCTCCACTGCTTTCCTAGGCCACAAACAGAGAGCTGGAGCCGAAGAGCAGCTGGGACATGAACCAGCGCCCATATGGGATGCCGGCATCCCAGGCAGAGGCTAAGCCTGCTATGCCTTCGTGCTGGTCCCCTCCCTTTAGTCTTTCTTGTAAAACAGGTCTGCGAAGGGACAAGTTCTCTAGTTTATCTGGAAATATCTTAGCTTCTCTTTCATTTTAGAGCATCTTACTGGATATGGAATTCCTGGTGGACAAATACTTTTTTCTTTCAGCACTCTGAATAGATCATCCTACCACTACTTTCTGGCCTCTAAGGATTTTGATGGGAAGCTGGTTGTTAATCTTAGTGAGGGTCTCTTGTTTTTCTCTTGTTGCTCTCAAGAGGTCAATGATGATGTGTCTAGATATGTATCTCCTTGAGTTTATCCTACTTGGAGTTCATGAAGCTTCCTGAATGTATAATGTTTTCTCATCAAATTTGGGGCGCACATCAATGCTCTGATATGAACTTATAACTGTGGCTTAGCCTTAACTTTGTGCTTTTGCAGAGGCTTAAAGTCAGCCAGAGATGGAAAACAAAATATATCCTCCTCAAGTCTTTCTTGGAAATACACACAGCCTTGTGTACTGAGCACAGCCATGTGCTCAAGGACTTCTGTACCCCAGCAATATGTGAGTACTTTTTTCAAAGCCCTGTATAGACCTCTCATGGATCCATTTGTCCTTTTTCAGTATTTTAGTCTTTTGTTCCCCTCAACTGGTATCACCGGCCTCAGCCAGCTATGATGTTAAACTGTTGTCACTGATTGTTTTCGGCAAATGCCCTGCAGACCCAGCAGGTCAAGACAAGCCCTGAGAACAGAGCCTTTTCAGGGAGCTCCCAGACTGGTCAGGCACTGACAGTTCTCTGGGGACAGGGCTTTTAAAGGAAGAACTACAAACCTATTCTGCCCCTCCAGTGATTGCGAGTCTGGGCTACTACAGGTCTGAAAAGAAGGGGAAGGAAATCAGTCAAGTAAAAATGCCACAGATCTCCCTGTTCTGAGATTGGGCCAGCAAACATTCCTCAGATTGTTGTAATCTTGTGGTTAATTTCCAGAGTTTTCAAAAAGGTGCTTTTGACCATTTTTGCCAATATTTTCTTTGCTTGTATGGAAGAGTGGGTTTCCAGAGGCTTTTGCTCAACCGCTGCAGGGGCCCATCTCCAGATGAGAAAACAAAAGCTCAGGCTGCCTAAGTAGCTGCCAAAGACACGGGACCAAGCAGCACCAACACCAAGATATCAAATCCACACTGAAATTCTTCATACCCAACTGCCAACAACTACCACATTAGTTTTCTGAAATGTCACATTAGATAACAAATAGGAGTCACAAACTTCCATTACGTACAGCCTTATTTGCATGGCATTATTAAAAAAAATTGTTCATCTGTTTGCTCAGAGAGAAAGAGAGAGAGAGACCAGGACAGTGGTCCTATCTACTTCACTTCTCAAATGCCTGCGACAGCCAGGGCTGGACCAGGCTAAAACTGGGAGCCAGGAACATAATCCAGGTCTCCCATGTAGGTGGCAGAGACCCAATCACTTGAGCCATTACTGCTGCCTCACAGGGTCTGTGTTGACAGAGAGCGTGAATGGAAGGCAGAGCCAAGAATTGAACCCAGGTACTCTGATGTGGGCTGCAAGCACCCTAACTAACATCTTAAGTGCTAGACCAAACCCCCGTCCCAAATCGCATCTTTAGGAAACCCCTTTCACATCAAGTCCTGAACTTTGCACTGAGCCATCCTAACCAGTCATGGCCATTTCCTGTCTCACCAGCACTACTTTCTATAAAAGATTTTCCTGTCACAAACATTTTACTCCCCTCTTACTCTAGTTCTGACCCTCTATTGGCTAGAGTTCTATGCAGCAGCTCCTTAGCACTTACTGTGAAGTTGTATGTTGGCCAGGTTTTGCTTCATGATTGGGTACCACTCATGTATCAGGCCCTTACCCAAGCAGAATGAATTTTCCATAAATTTTTCTGTAACACGTGAGGAGCAGGTAAGCTTTGGCTTTCAGCATCTTCCAACTAATAGTTAAAAAGAACAGATATCCAGGGTCAGGAAGACTGGACAAAATTATGTTCAAATCTTCTTGAACTTGAGTGTGCTTAAAACAAATCCTACAGTCTCAAGCACTAGCCTGTAATAAACGTAATGGTGAAAGGTAAATCTTTTATCAGGGTGCCAGCTGCACTACTTATTACAAAACCTGAGGTGTAGAGATGGAGAGTCATTTGCTGCGGAGCTATCAATATTGCAGCTCTTGATGTTTCTCCTTAGGGGCTCTATTGACCTGAAATAAATGACCATTTCACATACTAACAGGGCATTTCTCCTTGATCTGCTTGACCTTGGCCTCTGGGCTCAACAGTAAGAAGAATGAGAAGATGACTTTTTTTTTTTTTTAACAGAATAAAACCCAAAGAATTTAACTTTAAGGGAGCCTAAATCCAACAGTGCAGTAGCTGTGAGCATTTCATTAGTTAATACCTGACTTCCGGCAGTGCTTCCATACCCTGGCTGCACATTAAAACCACCTGGGAGCTTTAAACAGGGTTTTTCTTTTTTCTTTTTGGTCCATCTTATCAGATCTCAGACCAATTAAATCAGAATCCCCCAGGGAGAGACTTAGCCATCAATATTTTTTGAATGTTGTCCAGGTGGCTATTGGGAGAACCACTGTGTTAAGATAGATCTGTGAAGACATGGTAGCAGATTTAGAAAACAAAATACAGGACATCGACATTTAAATTTCAAATAAAGCAGGTTTTAATAAAAGTATGCCCCATGCATATTTGGGACATAACATCAAAAAATTCCTTAGTATTTATCTGAAATTCAAATTTGAATGGAGAGCTTGTGTTTTAGCTGGAAACCCTACACAGGCAAAACTGAACATTGAACAAGAGAGGCAGAAGTAAAGCTGTATCAACAGAGATTTCATTGAGTGACGGGTTCTCTCCTTCACAATAGGAGCCCTTAAGACATAGTTGTGTGCCCAGGTGCCCAGCCATCCCCAGGGAAAGTGTTTCCAAGAGACGGACGGTGAGGGAGGGCCCCAGGAATGGTCCAGGAAGGCTTCCTTCAGGCCAGCCTATTTGCTAAGGCTGTCCTAAGAAAACAGCACAGACTGTGTGGCTTACACAGCAGAGAGAGATTTCCTGCAGCTCCGGAGCCTAGAAATCCATGATTAAGGTGTCAGCAGGTTTCCTTTCTCCTGGGGCCTCACTCCTTGGCTTGCAGATGGCCACTCGGCTGTGTCTGCACAAGGTGTTTTCAGTCCAGTGCTGGCATCCTTGGTGTCTCTGTGTGTGTGGTATTTCCTTTGTCTGCAGGACACTAGTCAATTGGATTAGGGCCCAACCCTATGACCTCGTGTAACCTTAACCATTTCTTTGCAATGTCAGAGGGTTAGGACATAAGCATGTGAATTTTGGCCAGCAGGATTCATCCTGTAACAGTGACCCTGGAGTCTGGGCTGCGGGGTGGTCAGGGTGGAAGAGCGGTCAGGCATTACTGCATGGTTGTGCAGGATCATGATGAGTGATTAGGGAAAAGGCAAGGGGCTGGGGGTTCTGATGACATGACAGAAGTGACTTTAGGAGGGTGGAGGGCAGAGAAGAGAAGGGGGAAAGGCAACAACACCAAATGGGAAGTGGGCAGAGAAAAGGCACAGAAAACATGTTCGATCCGAGGGATGAATAAGAACATGACAGCGCTCCCCCAGAGGCTGAGACCAGGAAAGAGAGCAGGTCGGATGCAAGAAACAAATCACGGTTTCTGTGGACGCACAGTGGAAACTGCTTCCACATCCCTCCTGCAGCAAGACTTTGCCCTGTCTCCTTTGTCTCCTTAGGAAAAACAGAAAACAGAACAGGGAGGAGGGGAGGGGAGGACAACTGGAGAGCGCTCAGGAGCAGACAGCTCCGTGTTCCTTTTTCTGAATTCGGGGCTTGGCCATCATTCATGAATACAGCGCACGTCTCCCAGCGCTTTCCTGCTCTGGGGCTGGGGACCCAGGTGCGCGGGCTGCAGGACCAGCAGGACACACAGGTTCACCCGCACACGCGGGCCTGGCTTTCCTCACTGGCCGGGGAGGCTTGGCGGGCACCTGCCTGGTTCCCAGCCACATGGGTCGCAGGTGGCAGGGGCTCTAAGGTTTGCAAGGGCGGGGGGAGTACATCGCTCCTCCATCTCGCCCTGTTCTGCCTTTACAAAGACAACGTGGCCAAGCAAGGGGGCTGGGGACGAGAGCAGGAAACCAGCCAGCGCCTAAGCGACTTGCCCCGCGTGCAGCCAACGCCAGGACCCCTGGCCGCTGCAGAGCCCAGCGCCCGCGTGCTTTTGTCCCAGTTCGAGGTCGGCCGGGGGCCCACCGGCCGCCTAGGGCGGGGGCTGAGCGCTCCTCGCAGCGGCCCCTCTCTCACCGCCGTCCCCACGAGTGAAAGCCTCCTTAATAAGAGTGTAAATAAAAGCCAGGCTGAGAAATGAGTTTTCCATCCCAGCAGTCAGCGGCCTGACCTCGGCCGTAAATAGCCTTGTGGAGCCGCCGGGATGGAGTCCCTGCTCCTCCTCGGAGGGGGTGGGGTGGGGTGGGGGCTGTGCAGAAGCTGTCGCTGAGCTGCGGTACTCCAGTGCAGCTCCGGAGAGCGCGACCCTCGGGCGCCGCAGGCCTCCCCTCCCCCACCCCACCCGGGGGGCCTCGCGAGGGCCCGGCCGCCAGGCCCCCTAATTTATGGTCATTGGTGTAATAGCTTTAACGTGATTTATCCGCCCGCGGGGAAGATGGCAAAGGCCTCAAGAGGCACGATTGGCCGCGCAGGCCTTTGTGCATTTGTGATTGGCCTTATTAATTCAGAGCCTGCAGCAGCAGCCTGCTGGCCGAGACAGGGAAATCAACTTGGCACGGGCTTCTCTGGTGGAGTCGGCTTGAGCTTTCGGCCACAGTTGAGCTGTTGCCGAAACTGAAGGAGTGGGGCAGGGCTTTAAGGAGCCAGGGGCTGCGGAGAATGTGGGAGAACTGCTGATGACAGCAAAGCCGTCGGAAAGAGGGTGAAGAGCTTTCGGTTTAACGGGGCTTTTTTCAAATTATTCTTTTGTGCTTACACAGACTAAAGACATCAGGGCTTTCGGGGTAGGAGGGAGACGGGGTGTTGCCTTGTTTCGATGTCTGAGCATCGCAGCAGCGAGGCCGGCCACAGCCACTCTCAGCGGCTTGAAGGGAGGGCTCTGGGGTGCCAAGGGGCAGACAGGTATTAGGAGCCGTTTCCAAGGCTGTTTTATTTCGCAGTCCGCCTGTGGGAAAAATAGCCCTTGCCTTTTGTGTTCTCTTCGGGCACAATGACTAGTATTTATGGGGCCTATAAATTATCGGATAAGCACGCTAGTCCCCGGCTCTTCACAAGGTCATTACTCTGTGTTACGGTAGTAACTGTCATTTAAATGTCACCGCTGAGTGATGCAACTGAGTCCCATGAATAAAGGACCCAATGAGAATATCGAAGGAGTTATTATGTTTGGTGAAAAATATTTTCACATGAGTGAATTACAGAATCAGTTGGGGAGGGTCTGTCATCTCCATGTGCACCCCTTCGTTTATTACATTTATCTGTGAGTGGAGGGCTGCAGTGTAGACAAAGCACCTGAGAGCTTGCAAATAGAATCCTTACCACTGATCCTGGAGGGGGCAGGGGGAACCAGAACAAAGCCAGAGAAAGACAGACTGTGACTGGGGGAGGGGCAGGTGGGTGTCACACGTGCAGTGGCACAATCGCTTCTTGTATTTATAGCTGTAACCAGAAAAACAGACTGGGAGCAGCTGAGGACCAATTTATTTTGCTGCCCGAACCACTGAGTGTTTGCCTTAAATGTCACTGCATTGGAAGGTTGTGCATTTCATTCACTGCCAGGGTAGCCGGAGCTCTGAAGCAGGTCTAGAAGGCGATCAGTAATTGTCCTGCCACCTACGCAGGCAGGCAAGTGCAGGCCTGCCGCTGGTGGAATTGGCTCGGTGGGGGCCGATGGCTGCCTGTCACTGCTGGCTAGTCTCATCTAAGGCTGCCTGAGTGGAAAGGAAGGTGGCCCACTTAGGCCTGTAACGAGCAGAGTGGAGATATATTTTTCTCTCCTTTATCCCCTTACTGTAATTTATTCACTTAAATTGTAGAACTGGCTAATTATTCTATTCTTATTAAGTTTATGTATGTGGTTTATGTATCTGTTCCTCCTCTTGAATACAGGACAGAATCAATCTTAATATTCATATTTTTGGTTTCTCAAGATGGTGACTATTAATTGACAGACACAGAACTAAGTATGTAAATAAGTGAATAAAAATGTTTTCTGGGGAAAAAAAGGACAGTAGTGTGGAAGGACAACAAAATGGATTAGGAGATCAGGAGCAGGGATTTGTCAAGGTCACAGTACACAGACACGGCACAGTGGTCCTGTGTCCAGCTCCCTAACTGCGGGACACTCATGTGATACGGTAGGTAACAGAGGTACGAAGAGAGTGCTGTGAGAAGTCAGAGTCCAGGACGGCCAGGGAAGGTTTTTCCACAGTGACCCATAGTACTGGGTCACCAAGGAGGAGGAGATGTTGGTCATGGTGGGACTCAAGTCGTAAGAGGAGACAAAGATGGAACCGACCCAAGCTGCCCAGCCTAGTGCAATGCTCAGTGAGGACCTTGCCTGTTTCCATGCCACGCCTCCAAATTTCACTCCCTAAGAAGGATTAGCAGACAGGTGTCTCCTCTGATTTCCTGAATAATGGAAACATCTAGCCATAATGATTACAGGGCAAGCCAAAGTCATAAAAGAGAACGACGCTCTGAAATCCCACTAGAATTGTGTTTAGCTTCAAGCCATCCTATTCCACCAACAGGACAGGTGACACAGAAACAGATCCAAGTTCTGAGTGCGAGTTCCCCAGCTCTCCGACCTGAACTTGGGGGTGTTCTCTGCAGAAGACAAGCTGTGGCAGCAAGGCTGCAACTCTCCTTCCATCTGGCACCACGGTCTGGTCCTGCCCTCTGCCTCTGCCTGCTGGGCTGCTCTTGGACGCCGCAGGAAACTCATCTGTCACCGCAACAAAAATCGGCTCAGTTCCTTTGCATTCATGTGCTCACTGGGTGGCTCCCTCCCAGGCCACCCAGCGGATGCTTCTCTTTCTTTCCTCTTTAGCCTCCTGATCTCCTCCTCCATCTGAACAGCTCATTGTCCAGTATCGGAATCATGACTGCATAATTGACCGCGGCCATCACTTAAAGAAAAAAAACCACCTCTTTTGTCTTAGTCCACTGGACCTCATAGGCTATGTGTCTCTATGAAGCTCTGGTTTTCTCTGTAAAGATGCAGTGCCACTATTTTTGTCTTAGAGACTACACATTTCCAGGCTATCTCCGACAACAGTTCCTAGAACCTTAGTCTCACATTCTGCCTATTTCCTGTCCCACCTGAAAGTACAACGATGCCTTACATGATATAAGTCTGTGGGAAATTAGAAGGTTTTATTTTGGTGCCAAAAATGTTTGACAGCCATGAGCAGTTCTCCTGTGAGTCACATCTCCCAGGCACTGTTTGAAGACCCCTTGCACTCCCTTGCCTCTTGGCTGTATTACTCAGTACCTGTCTCTGCGACTGGGACTTGAGCCTTCAGAGGGGTCTTCCTGGAGGAGTCGCAGTGCGCTCTATCAAGGGCAGGAGGCTGACTGCCCAGTGGCTTGCCAAAAACTCCAAGCTGCACCTGTGAGCGGCTGTTCTGGAGGACTCTTGACAGGCTCTGCGTTTTTATTTATTCATTTTGCAAACATTACAGAAAGCCTCTTAAGGATTTCAGGGGTTGTGGAGAAGAATCAGAAGCCTGGAGTGCAGGCAGGCAAGCAGATAGCTGGAGCACGATGCTCAGGTGAGAGAGTGCATAAGAGAGGTGAAGAGAGTGCAGCGTGGAATCAGAGAGGTTGTCTTTCCAGAGCCCGAAGGCCCACCCACTGGTTCCTGCAGCAGGAGGAGGAGCCAGAAGGGGCAGAAGGTCATGCTAGCCATGAATACAAAATAAACCTTAAGAGGAAGCAGAGAGAGACAGGTGGAGAGAACACACAGGACACAATCTATGGGGGTGTGAGAAGACAGAGAATGAACAAACGCGAAAGATGAGCATGGAGTGAAGAAGGAGACAATAATTGAGTCCAGTACTAGTGAGCTGCACTGCACCCTCGCCTTGGATAGCCAGACCCCCACTGCAAACAGCACTCCGATTTCATGTAAACCATGTTTAAGCTCTAAGCAGTACGTGACGGACAATGTTCAGAGTTGAGTGTTGGGCTTCACAGTTACAATGCCTCATCCTACATCAGAGTACCCAGTTTGATACCTGCTCTGCTTCCTGACTGCAGCTTCCTGCTAACTGCACCCAGGGAAGCAGCAAGAAGTAGGGTCCCTGCTATCCCTTTGGGAGACTGGGATTGAGTTCCAGTTTCCAGGTTCAGCCCACCCCAGTCCTGGCTGTAATGAATGGGACCTCTTTCTCTTTGTCTCTGCCTCTCGGATAAATTTTAAAATGTAGAATGTTCACAATGTGCTACGAAGAGCATCAGGCATGTAGAGAAAGAGAAAAAAAAAAAAAAGACCCAGGCTTTGAAAAAGTTTGGAAATAGGTACACTGAAATGATTTTTGCTATCATCTATTATCCATGGGTAGTGGGATCATTAATGATTTTCATTTCCTTCTTTTTAATCTGTCTTTTCTGTTTTACACTTATCTAAAAGCATTTAATGGACTACTAATTGAGTGATTTTTAATGCATACACAAATATAATACACTACAGTCACATTAGCATCCCTGCTCCAAGCACAATATCTGGTACACACAGATGCATGCTTAATACATAGAATGGGGCCGGCGCCGTGGCTCAACAGGCTAATCCTCCGCCTTGCGGCGCCGGCACACCGGGTTCTAGTCCCGGTCGGGGCGCCGGATTCTGTCCCGGTTGCCCCTCTTCCAGGCCAGCCCTCTGCTATGGCCCAGGAGTGCAGTGGAGGATGGCCCAAGTGCTTGGGCCCTGCACCCCATGGGAGACCAGGAAAAAGCACCTAGCACCTGGCTCCTGCCATCGGATCAGCGCGGTGCGCCGGCCGCAGCGCGCCGTCCGCGGCAGCCATTGGAGGGTGAACCAACGGCAAAAGGAAGACCTTTCTCTCTGTCTCTCTCTCTCACTGTCCACTCTGCCTGTCCAAAAAAAAAAAAAAATACATAGAATGGAAACCTCAGGCGTGGCCCACACATAGGGCAAAGTCAGCCTCTCCTTGCCATGTAATGCTCTTACCGCAAGACCTCAGAACTTGAGGGATTCCCCAGGTGAAAAAGAATCCCTGAGAGAGAATGCATTTTGTGGAAGACAGCTTCTGATGTGGTTCCCAATGATGCTGCCTCCTGTCATTCAGTCCCTTGTGTAAATCCATTTGCTTTGAGGTGCGACCTAGACCTACTGACTTGCTTCTAAGCAGAATACAGAAACAGTGGAGGATCAGACTGCTGATTAGACACTGATTGCTGTCTTGCCAGCGTTTTCCCTCTGCACTCTTCTTGCCCTGCTTGCGATCTGCCACGTTGTGAGATGCTCCCTGAAAAGGCTCATGTGACGAGGAATTGACCAACAGCCCCTGGGAGACTGAATGCAGCCAACAGCCATGCGAATGAGGAGACTGTAGTGCTGCTGGCCCTGCCTGCATCTCTACCCCTCAGAAACCACAAGACAACTAAGCAACAGGAACTAATGTGCTTTTCTTGCCGGTTTTGTTTTTCTTGAGCTGTATCTTGTTTAGGTCTTCTATGCAGGTAGAAAACTCATTCATTAGTTTATTGCATTGTGAGGGAATCCTTGCCTTACAGAGAGAGGATACAATGTTAAACACACTACAGCCAAGTTCACGAATGGCCACCACACATAGGACAGCCTCTTACAGGCCCCATGGCCCCGCTTATTAAAGGTAGCAGGCTGCCCCCTTAAACTGTCAAATTTTTTTCCACTTCTAGTCTTACCCTCCTTATTGCAGGAGTGAAAAGCCGTAGTAATTCAGCCCTCTCCTTTTACAAAATGTATACACTGCTGCCCCAAAAGGGGAATGACTTGTCCAGTCTCATGAATGAAAGGAGATGAAACAGTAAGACCTGGGTTTTCCGGTTCCTGCCCCAGGAAAGGGTAATTCTTCAGATCACACAGGTCCTATGAAACGAGGCACTGGAAATGGAGGCACAGCCTCCTGTATTTTACTGGAATGCCTAACCTAGCTCACCCTAGACGGCAGGGCTTGTCTCTATTTGAATGCCAGGCTCACTCTTGCCCATAATGTAGATTTGCTGTCTTAGGGCTTTGTAAACCCCAAATCAGAAAGATTTCCATTAATTTTCCAAAAGAAACTTTTCCACATCAACCACCCCAAGCTGCCTGGGATCTCATCATACCTGTACTGTACACACAGTACACTTGCTGATCACTTAATACACACACAATTTGCTTTAGTCCCCTCCCTTCCACTGGATCTATAATCTGGGAACAGCACTTACCATGCAGTGAATTCATCTTCATTGGTGATATCTCGAATGAGTATGGTGTGATTGAGTAAGTAACTTGTTCAGTTCCATTCAAAACTCATTGGCTTACATTCTCCTAGTCAGTTTACTTTGTAAGTGAAGTTATCAAACATGCTCATTTTAACAGTGACCAAGGGTTTTCCAGCTGCACTGCTGTGGAAATGTCTGGGTCTTAAAAGTTACTCTGAAGCCAGCCAATGCCAGGAAAGCAAAGTCTACACAAATCATCTGGCACCTGACTTGTGATGATTATTCAGGCCACTAGTGGCTCGTGAACCTGTGAAAGCGAAGGCCTACCAAATCAAATAGGATTACACCAAGTTCAGGAAGAGGAGGAAATAATTTAAAATGAAGACATGCTCCTCTCTTTAATCAGATCTACCTCGAGAATGATGAGCCACTAGGGCACGCCCATCACTTTACTTTCACAAATTTCTTAGGATGAGGACATAAATATTACTTTATGACTGTCCCATTTCTAGTAGGTTGGCAAGGGTGGAATTGCCATGTTATAGATGAAGACAGTCAGACTTTGGGAAATCAGGTAACCTTACCATGGACATACAACTAGTGTAAGTATCAGGGCTAAAATTTCCTAGGCTTTCTAAACTCAAAAACAGCTCTATGGGGAAGCATTAGTGTGGTGGTTAAGGCCTGATGTGCCCACATCTCATGTCAGAGTGCCTGGGCTTGAGTCCTGGCCTCACTCCCAATTCCAGCTCCCTGTTCATACACACCCTGGGAAGCAATAGTTGGGTCCCTGCCAGCAATGTGGGAAGCCTGCACTGAGTTCCAGGCTCCTGGCTTTGCCCTGGCACAATCCCAGCTATTTCAGGCATTTGGGGTATGCAACAGCACATGGAAGGTTTCTCTCTCCCTTTAAATTAATAACAAGTAAAAAAAGAAAAATCAGGATTCTTTCCACTACAAGAGTGATTCTTGTACTTAAACATGCATCAGAATTATCTGAGGGCAGTGGCCAGGGTTGTGGTGCAGCAGGTAAAGACACCACTTGTTACACCAGCATCCCAAATCCAAGTGCCAGTTCAAGTCTGGGCTACTCCACTTCTGATCCAGCTCCCTGCTAACACACCTAGGAAAGCAGCAGACAATGGCTCAAGTGTGTGGGCCCTGCCATTCATGTGGGAGACATGGATGGTGTTCCAGGCTATCATGATGAAGTCAAAGCTAAACTAGTTGGCAGAGAGCTAAAATGACCAAGAATATTTTTGACTCAACAGATTACTAATTACATTTTTGTACAGTACTAGATTCGTTGAAGGGATCATAAAGACATTTTCACTGGTATCTTCAGATATATCATTTGATCACAGAGTCCAGGTAAACATTCAGGAAATAATTATGCAGTCAGATGACAAAAATGTGTGGTATCACTAAGTTCTATGGAAGAGAGCGATATTAGCTAAACTAGCAAGGTAGGGCTTTACAGAAAATCTAGGTTTGGGGCACAGGCACTTGGCAGAGTGGTTGAGAAGCCACTTGGGACAACCACATCCCACATCAGAGTTCCTGGGCTTGAGTCCCTGTTCCTTCACTTCCGATCTAGCTTCTTCCTAACGTGCACTCTCAGAGGCAGCAGGTGATGGCTTAAGGGCTTGGGTCCCTGTCACCTACGCTGGACACTCAAATTGAATTCAAGGCTGCTAGCTTTAGCCTGGCCCAGTCCTGGATGTTTCAAGTACTCGGGGGGAGAGGGTGAATCAGTGAATAGAAGATCTGTCACTCTCTCTGCCTTTCAAATAAAGTGAAAAATAAAACTTTGAAAACCAAAATGTATATTTGGACATTGAAGGATGGTACTGAGGATCCTTAATTACCATATAATAAGCCACCCTAAAACTTAGGGTATAACTAAGTGCATAACCACTGGGGTGTCATGGTTCTGTGGGGTGGTGCTTGGTCTCTCATGTAGCTCAATCACAGCAGCTGGGACTGGAACAAGGCTGGACTGGGCTGGCTGACCAACATGCCCTCTTCACCTACACATCTGGTGCCTCATCGCCTTCACATGGTTTCTCCCTCCAAAAGAACTTCTGGGGCACATGAAGGGAAATCCAGAGCCCTGAGCCACGGGAAGGACAAACTGCCAGTCCTCTTCTTAGACAGCAGGTCCAGGATTGGCAGATTTCACTTCTGCGGTGCTTGACTGGTGAAATTCCTCATAAGCCAGCCCAGATTCAAGGGGCAAAAGGGTAGAATCCCTCTCAATGGGGGCATGCCACGTGGATACAGAAGAGAATACACTGATGACAGCTCTCTTTGGAGACGAGCTACTACAGACGGCTGGGCCGAAGAGACAACACATAGCCGAAGGGGCTGAGAACCAGAGGAGCACCAAAAAGAGATCTGAGAAACTTGTCTACCAGAAAAATCAGAGGAGTTGCAAACAAAAATGAAGAGACTGGATCTGATCTGATAAACCTTGGGGCACCACTCTAATTTCTTAGATAACAAAGTGGCTTCCACTCAACACACCCCCATGTATTGTCTGCCTCCTACACCAGGGCTAAGAGGTATCCACACAGATATACACAGACATGGGCCAGCCACCAGAGAGGAGTGTGACGGGGCATGCATGTGAGTCAACAGGCAATCACAGTTTGATGTGATAGCGGCTGACAAAGGGGAGCTGCAGGGCGTAAGGACACCTTTCTCAGAGGAAGCAGAGAGGAAGGAGAGGGCTGGCTTCAGTGTTGTTTTGTTGCTTTCAACAGAAGTTCATGGGCAAGACTGGAGGAGGGAAAGCAGCCGAGACCAGTTAGCAGTACGTGATTAGAATTAGGTGTTTTAAAGCTCCTCCTCCATCTCTCATGAACAAAAATGTAGGCCTGACCTGTTCCAGCCAATACAGTCAAAAATTTGAAAAACGACAGTACAGGTTGATAACGAGGCAACATTTGACATACTTGGGAGAACACTTCAAGGCAGTGGAGAAAACTGAAACAAGTGAGGGTTTTTTTCTTATTCCCTCTAAGCACCTGATTCCAAAGGAAGAGGTTATTGCAATCTTTGGAGGCACAGAGAGTTACAGGCTAATGTTCAGGGGAAAGAACTGATTTTGTTGTCTAAATTAGACGACAGCACCTCCAATAAGTTGCTTACATGCTGTGCCAAGGAAATAGCAACTGCTTATACAAGACCAGGGACATTACTCTCACCAGAACACAGGCTCCACTCATCTTCCTGTGTGTTGTTCACCACCGCTACCTTTATCCGGTGCTTTCCCAAATAGACAGTAAGGCTCAATAAATACACTTGAAATACACTTCAAGTGTATTTCAAATTTTGCACAGATCACAGATGGTGATGTGTAAGCATAGAGTACCTAACTCTGCATTCTACACTCTGCCAAGAGTTCCAAGTGTGTAGTGACTAGAGAAATGGAGGAGCTTCCACCCTACTCCCAAGAGCTTAGGGACAATATTTAAACTCAGCCCTGGTGTGCTGTACATTGGAATAGTTTCTCTAAGGAAAATGGTGGCAGCTACGTCAATGAGATGAGGTGGCATCTTTTGTCACCCTTCTGTCACTGCTTCTGTCCTTACTATTTTCAGATGCCTCTTTTCCTTCTACTTTTGTCCTTGACTAGCAGCAGGTAGATGTGGTGAAAGAGAGGAAGTTGGTAGGAATGCCCATTTTCTTCTTCCTCAGATGGGGCATTGTTTGCTCCTATCAAAATGGAGTGGGAAGATCCAGAAAGAAAGCTAAATGGGCCAGCGCTGTGGCAGAGTGGGTAAAGCTGCTACCCGTAGTGCCAGCATCCCATAAGGCGCTGGTTTGAGTCCCGGCTGTTCCACTTCCAATCCAGCTCTCTACTATGGCCTGGGAAAGCAGTGGAAGATGGCCCAAGTCCTTGGGCCCCTGCACCCACGTGGGAGACCTGGAAGAAACTCCTGGCTTCGGATCGGTGCAGCTCCAGCCATTGTGGCCAGTTGGGGAGTGAACCAGCAGAAGGAAGACCCCTCTCTCTCACTGCCTCTCATTCTCTGTGTAACTCTGACTTTCAAATAAATAAATTATAAAAAAAAAAATAAACTAAACAAATGGAAGAAGAAAAATTAGATCAAAGCAAAACAGAGAAATGGAGGCACCATGAAGGCTGAGGTGGAGGAGGAACCTTCATGGTCTAAGGCAGGATATATGATAAATATCAAGACAGGAACTGAACAGAGACCACTGTAATTGGCAGCCAGCAGTGGCCAACCACACCCTAGGCTGTTGGTTTCCTCTGTTTTGTCATTTCACTGTGAATAGCACTTCTCTTAGAGGAGAGAGGAGATTTGGGTTAATTTTAGATATTTAATTTTTCATAGTTAAATGCTATAATAGTTTTCTATTGCTGCTGGAAAAACTTATGACAAACTTAATGCTTAAAACACAAATGTCTTATGTTACACCTCAGAGATAAGACTTCCAAGTGGGATCTCCCAGGGCTAAAACTGAGGCATCAGCAGGGCTTTCTGGAGGCTCCGGAGAACAATCTGTTTCCTGCCTTTTCCAGCTTTGTGAGACAACCTGTGTCCTTTGGCTCATGTCCCTTCCTTCATCTTCAAAGCCAGCCACAGCAGGTAGAGTCCTCACATTACACCTCTCTTTGCTCCTGTAATCACATCCCCCTCACTGACCCAGACCCTCTACTTCCCTCTTCTGCTGGGATTATCCTGGGGCCACCTGGATGATCCAAGATAATCTCCCTATCTTACAATCAGAAAATTTCATCTTAATTCCATCGGCAATCTTAATCCTTCGCATCATGCAAGACATAGACATCCTTGGGAGCACCATTATTCTGTGGGCTACAAACGCTGTACTATTTCCATTTTCTTCCCAGTATTCTTTAAAACCAAGAAGAATTTTGAATGTCAGTTATTTGTTTTTCCTCTTATGGATCTGCTGAAAACAGAAGTTACAATCCTAACCATCTGTCATTTAAGCAAGGGAAGATGTATTGTTTTTGACTGAAAATGCACTTGTCACAATAGCAACTGTATACACTGCAGCACAGACTCCTTCCCACAGGAGTAACAGCACAGTGTGCCGGCCACCTGGCCCTACCAATGCTGCCCAGTTCTCTGTGGTCCTGCATCCTTGCCCTGGACATCAGATAAGGGGATGTGGCACTCTAATGGTCGGGCAACATACACACCCACAGTCCCCCAGGGAATTCAACCATTTGGATCACTCTGCAGTTTCTGTGGAACTCGAGGGTTGTCATGCAAAATGACTCCTGGTCATTTATGTGTCAATCCAATCAATGTTATGCAAATGCTGCTGCAACTGCTCGAAAGCAAGCAAAGAACAAACTCAAGGGCCATCCTGGCCAGACTTCAATCGACAAGACTTGGCTTGGCCACTTGAACAATGTTGACATCACAATTAGGCATGGGAGACTGTTCAAAGTATCAAAGAATAATTTTTAAACAATAACACATTTCTGCCTTTTATCTTTTACTCAGCCATTTCTTGACTATTCCTTTAAACTGGGAACAAGGGCCATTTCCCTGATTACAAAAGTCCCTTCTTAAAACAGGGAGGACATACAATTTCAGGAGGTTAGAATGGTAAATGCATCCCATACTGGTTCAAGTCCTAGCTCCTGCCAATGTGCATCCTTGGAGGCAGCAGGTGACAGCTCAAGTGCTTGGGTCTGCACTGAGTTTCAGGCTCCTGGCTTTGGATTGGCCCAACTCTGGATGTTATGGATATCTGGGGAATGAATAAGTAGTTTGAAGATCTCTCCCTGGCTTTTGAATCAATCAATCAAAACTTTTTAAAGAGAAAGAGGTTAAGATTATAGGAATAGGACTGCTTTGTGGGTGGGTGCTGAGCAGTCCACACCAACACGGTTTCTACTGCTGCAGGCACGCTGTGTACCAGAACGTCCTTAGATGGCTAAGAGGGGGTGTTGATGGAGGAATATCGCACTTCTGGAAGATGTCAAGGAAAAATGAACAGAACAAGGTTAGGAACATAAACTAAGGAAGTTGGACATAGGGGAACTAGTCTTCGTGTGCAAAGTTCCCTAGGAAGTCATATCAATTTCTCGAAGTCATTCTATCTAGTGTTTTCTCTTCCTCAAAGCATAAAACAGAGACTGCTCTAGCTCTTGAGTTCCTACAGGACAGCATCGCAGCTCAATTGGCTAATCCTCCATCTGTGGCGCCGGCACCCCAGGTTCTAGTCCCGGTTGGGGCACCGGATTCTGTCCCGGTTGCTCCTCTTCCAGTTCAGCTCTCTGCTGTGGCCCAGGAGGGCAGTGGAGGATGGCCCAAGTCCTTGGACCCCTGCACCTGCATGGGAGACCAGGAGGAAGCACCTGGCTCCTGATTTTGGATCGGCACAGCGCGCTGGCTGTAGTGGCCATTTGGGGGGGTGAACCAATGGAGGGAAGACCTCTCTCTCTCTAACTCTGCCTGTCAAAAAAAAAAAAAGTTCCTACAGTGAGGCTTAATCTGGATCCTGCATGGAGATTTTCCTCTTTCTGAGCAGTTATGTTTGTCTTAATCTTTAACATTAGGTACTTGAGCAGAATTCTTTTAAGGAACTTACTATAATTGTAAGAATCAATTCTTAAAGTACCTAAGCCTAGAAATTTTCTTTCAAGTCTGATTTTTCACAGTTTTTAGTTCATTTCTGTCCTAAAAATTTTTTTAAAAAAATTATAGGTAGGCCGGCGCCGTGGCTCAACAGGCTAATCCTCCGCCTTGCAGCGCCGGCACACCAGGTTCTAGTCCCAGTCGGGGCGCCGGATTCTGTCCCGGTTGCCCCTCTTCCAGGCCAGCCCTCTGCTGTGGCCCGGGAGTGCAGTGGAGGATGGCCCAGGTGCTTGGGCCCTGCACCCCATGGGGAGACCAGGAAAAGCACCTGGCTCCTGGCTCCTGCCATCGGACGAGCGCGGTGCGCCGGCCGCAGCGCGCCGGCCACAGCGCGCCGTCTGCGGCGGCCATTGGAGGGTGAACCAACGGCAAAAGGAAGACCTTTCTCTCTGTCTCTCTCTCTCACTGTCCACTCTGTCAAAAAAAAAAAATTATAGGTATAGGAGCTAGTGTTGTGGCATAGCAGGTTAAGCTATCACCTCTGACTCCTACATCCCATATTGGCACTGGTTTGAGTCCCAGCTGCCCCGCTTCCTATCCAGTTCCCTGCTAATGTGCCTGGGAAAAGCAGGAAGATGGCCCAAGTGCTTGGACCCCTGCACCCACATGGGAGAATTGGAAGAAATTCCTGCTCCTGGCTTCGGCCTTGCCCAGCCCCAGCCACATGGCTATTGGGGAGTGAACCAGTGGATAGAAGACCTCTCTCTCTCTGCCTCTCTTTAACTCCACCTCTCAAATAAGTAAACCTTTTAAAAATTATATGGATATATTGAGCATCTGAGATTTTTCAGGACCCTTCAAAAGGTTACCACTTATGGAACATCTTCCTTGTGTCAGGACTTGCTAGATACTTTAGTTGTACAATCTGTGGTCCTCAGAAAAATCCTTCAAGGTAGGTATTACAAACAAGGAAACTGAGGACAAATGAGATTAAGAAAGTCAGCCGAGGTCACCCAGCTAATAGCAGAGAAAACTGCCCTGGCTACCGGCCTCTAGAGCTCTTGCCCCCTCCAGCAGAAAGTAATGTTCAGAGAGCAAAGGGTAGCAATGGAATAACTAGGAGCTCCACTGCTGAGGCTCAAGTCATTGGGTTTTGTCCACATTAATCAATCAACAACTTCCCTGTACATTAGTACCCCCTCGATTCCTGATTACTGACTTCTCTGGAGCCCTGTAACAAATCAGTAGGACACACCTGCGAATCTACCTCTTGTTTCTGGTGCTCTAGCCCTTCTCTTCCAAGAGAATCATTTATTAGGAATAAATAAAATGAGCAAAGAAAAAGGAAAAAAAAATTAGAGCACTTATTTTGAATAAGAGGGAGTAGCTTAATTTTGTAGAAGCTAAAATAACCCACACATACTCTTTGCTGTGAAGAGAGCACTGCTCTAAAAACTTGGAGACTTTGATTTTCCATTATTTACTTGGCCTCTGTAGACTGTATCCTCAGAGGAAATGGATCTTTGAACTCAAATTCAATATTAAAAACAAATAAAACCAAAACCAACAATAGTCTAAACATTAGGGAAAATTCCTCTTGTGAATTAAATTCACTAAGTAATAAATTCACTCTTAAAGTGAGATGGTTTCTTTTTTATTAAGGGTTTGTAAGCTTTCAGTTTATGGGAAGATGTTATTGATGGGATTCAGTTTTCTGAGAACTTGGTTTTATATTTAAACCTAAGACCATCACATAATATCAGGCAAAAACCTTCCCCAATTATGGCAAATCAATGATTTTTCCAGGTCCCACGTACTGCATTGCATTAAACTGTGTAGGAACCAGTACTTCAGAATGAGGGGTCTCTCTAATAATTTATGTTACTCCCTTAGCCCATACCTGAGAGGGTTATATTCACATACTTAATAATACTGGTTAAATAAATAAATATTTACATACATATATTCCTTAACTCACAAATTTTATAAGCAGGCCAGTGCCGCGGCTCACTTGGCTAATCCTCCATCTGTGGCACCGGCACCCCAGGTTCTAGTCCCAGTTGGGGCACCGGATTCTGTCCCGGTTGCTCCTCTTCCAGTCCAGCTCTCTGCTGTGGCCTGGGAGGGCAGTGGAGGATGGCCCAAGTGCTTGGGCCCTGTACCTGCATGGGAGACCAGGAGGAAGCACCTGGCTCCTGGCTTTGGATCAGCACAGTGCACCGGCCGTAGTGGCCATTTGGGGAGTGAACCAACGGAAGGAAGACCTTTTTCTCTGTCTCTGTCTCTCTCTCACTGTCTAACTCTGCATGTCAAAAAAAATTGTGTAAACAAATTTGCTTTTCAGGCCCATGCTGTGGCATAGCAGGTAAAGCAGCTGCCTGCAGTGTCAGCATCCCATATGGACACCAGTTCAAGTCCTGGCTGCTCTACTTATAATCCATCTCTCTGCTGTGGCCTGGGAAAGCGGTAGAAGATGGCCCAAGTCCTTGGACCCCTGCATCCACGTGCGAGACCTGGAAAAAGCTCCAGGCTCCTAGTTTCAGATTGGCCCAGCACTGGCTGTTGCGGCCATTTGGGGAGTGAACCAGCTGACTGGAAGACCACTCTCTTTCTGCCTTTACCTCTGCAACTCTGCCTTTCAAATGAACAATCTTTTTTAAAATAATTATTTTCCAGGGTAGTACAATTCAGGTTAAACTGCCCTAACTCTTTCAGTCCCTTTATTTCCCAAGTCCTCTTCTTTTCAGGCATTCCCTTTCAATAATGCTACTGACACTCACTTAAACATTTTTTAAAATTTATTTTTATTTTATTGGAAAAGCAGAGAGGTGGAAACAGAATCTTCCATCCATTAGTTCACTCCCCAAATGTGTGTAACAATCAGAGCTGGGCTAGGCTAACACCAGGAGCCCAGAACTCCATCCAGGCCTCCCAGATGGGTAGCAGGGACTCAAGTACTTGAGCCATCACCTGCTGCCTCCCAAGGTGCACATTAGCAGGCATCAGAAGTTGAGCTGGCACTAAACCCAGGCACTCTGATATGGGATGCAAGTGTCCCAAGTGGGAGCTTAACTGCTACACCAAACACCGTCCCGATGCTCATTTTAATTAAACTAAAATGATGGAGAGCAGGAGATGACAGATATATCTGACATACTCTAATGCTTCCCAGATGGCCTCACATAAAGAGGGGCCAGGACATACTTTAGCATCTTCTCCTCCATTGCTTTCCATCCCTAATGGTAACTCTACACTAAAGAACATGAACGTCATGACTTCAGTATCAATGTAAAGGTCTCGACCCAAAATAGTCTCAAATGGCCTACAAAAGTGCTTGAGATTTCCATGGAATAAAACACTGAAGGTTGCTATTTCAATCACCCAAGCAAAATTTTTGTTAACACTTTAACATTATTCTAGCTATGCAGCCACTGTGAGCTTTTGGGGGAAAATAAAGTCAGTTTAGAGTTCGGGGTTTGGATGATAGTGAAAGGTGCCCAAATGTCTGCAGTTTATGGAGAAGCCCGGATGGGGTGGGATGTAGGGACCCCAGCGAGCTAGAAGTCAGCATGAGAGCACTGGATGCCATGGGTGAAGACAATGGCGTGGGCAGGGAAAAAGAGGAAAAAAGAAACTCACAGTTACACACAAAGCAATCAGGTGCCAGGTAGACACGGTGTTACACTTGGCCTGTACAGACAGGAGATTCAGAGGAAGGTAGCGTCTGTGCTTACTTAGTCATTCGAGCAACAAATGTATTTTGTTATGTGTTTTAAAGTTACAAAAAAAAAAAAAAAAGACTGAAAAGCTATGAGGCAACAGTTCTCATCACAGATTAATCTAGAATGGGAGACAAGATACTTGCCAATACGTTAATGAAAAGAGTCAATTATGGGGGACTGGGGCTGTGGCATAGCGGTAAAGCAGCCGCCTGTGGTCCTGGCATCCCATATAGGTGCTGCTTTGAATCCCAGCTGCTCACTTCTGATCCAGCTCTCTGCTATGGCCTGAAAAAGCAGAAGATGGCCCAAACGCTTGGGCCCCTGCAGCCCCGTGGAAGAAGTGGATGAGGTTCCTGGTTCCGGAATGGCCCAGCTCCAGCCGTTGAGGCCATCTGGGGAGTGATCCTGCAAATGGAAGACTTTTCTCTCTCTCTCTCTCTCCCTCTGCCTCTCTGTAACTCCGCCTTTCAAATAAATAATCTTAAAAAAAAAAAAAAGTCAACAATGGAATGTGGCAGAAGACAAAAAACAAAATATATTCAAGGTTTTATATTTGGAAACCATACTGGTGGTTCCAGTTACATGTTGATATTAATCTCCCCAAACCTGGTGGCTTAAAACAACGATCGGGGAGGGCCTTGTGGCACGGTGGATTAGGACAACACTAGGGACACTGCATCCCTAACTGAAGCGCCTGGTTGAAGTCCTGGCTTCCCATACGATTTCCTGCTAGTGAGTCTGGGAGGCAGCAAATGATGGCCCATGTACTTGATTCCTGGCACTCACATAGGCTATGTGGATGAAGTTCCTGGCTCTAGACTTTGGCTTGACCCAGCCCCAGCTGCTGTAGGCATTTAGGCAGTGAGCCAGCAAATGGGAACCTGTCTTTCTTTATCACTATGCCTTTCAAATAAGTAAGTTTTGTTTTGTTTTTTACAAAAAAAATAATAAAGTGATCATTTTGTTATTATCTTTAATAAGGGCCTGGCTTTAATTTGGGCGTGGCTGCTGCTAGAATCACCTTAAGACTTGCTACTCCCATATCTGACACCTAGGCTGGGAGCCTCACACCTCTCGGCCTCCCTATCTCCCTGGTTTCTCTGTGCGTTGTCTCCAGGGTGGTGGTTCAGAGGAAATGATGCTCTCTCAGAGCGCCTCAGGGTGCCAAAGGCAGAAGAGATGGAAGCTTGGTCACCTGTCCTTACTCTGCCGTAGGAGTCAGTCACACAGCAATATTTCAGCTGCATTTGATCTCAAGTGTCACGCAGGTTTAAAAGGAAGAGGCAGATTCTACCTCTTGTCGAGAGGAGTACCAAAGAATTAATGAACACATTTTAAAATTCCCAGTGCCATCAAGCCATGCAGAATTTACATTCTTCCCACTTGTAAAATATACTACACACTTGCAAAATTCTCATTGAGACACCAGGCTTAGACTCACAGTCCAGAGACTAACAAGAAAATCAGGTTCAGATGTGGATAGAGATTCTTGTGTGTGATCTGCAGCTTCTCAAGCTGCATTTCTAGGCCTAAAAACCTGTGATGTTCGTGACCCTAAACAAATTACCTGTCCTTCACACACCCAACAGACATGGAAAGGGTAAGCACAGGACAACCACTATAAGTACACCCATTCAAAAAGAGAATACAAGGGCCGTTGCTATGGCACAGCAGGTTAACACCCCAGCATGAGGCGCTGGCATGCCATATGGGCACCGGTTCGGGACCCGGCTGCTCCACTTCTAATCCAGCTCTCTGCTACGGCCTGGGAAAGCAGAAGATGGCCCAAGTCCTTGGCCCCTGCACCCATGTGGGAGAACCGTAAGAAGCTCCTGGCTCCTGGCTTTGGATTGATGCAGCTCCAGTCGTTGCGGCCAACTGGGGAGTGAACCAGCAGATGGAAGATCCCAACCCCCCTCTGCCTCTCCTCTAACTCTGACTTTCAAGTAAATAGATAATTCTTTTTTAAAAATGCAGGAAAAAAAAAAAAGAATACAAGAGGCATGTAGCAATCTCTGGTTCAAGGAAGTCCAACTGAGTATATGCCAATTTCTTGACTACTGATCAGTTCTACTACCTACAATGATTTTCAGCTCTTGGCTTTGTCCCCTGGATTCTTAATGCCATTTTCTGAGCTCCTAGTCCATAAAACAGAACCATACTTGAAATTGAGTAGTTTGATGGGCTTGCTTCTTGCCTACAGAGGTTCCAGGACCTCTGTTATTTATTGGTCCAGGCTAGTGGTCTTTCTGCTAGTATTTTTTTTCCCAAGGCTTTTTTGAGTTTTCTAATCTTGTTGGAGTTTAGATCCATTAGTTAAAAGTCACACCTATTGGCCGGCGCCGTGGCTCAACAGGCTAATCCTCCGCCTTGCGGTGCCGGCACACTGGGTTCTGGTCCCGGTCGGGGCGCCGGATTCTGTCCCGGTTGCCCCTCTTCCAGGCCAGCCCTCTGCTGTGGCCCGGGAGTGCAGTGGAGGATGGCCCAGGTGCTTGGGCCCTGCACCCCATGGGGAGACCAGGAAAAGCGCCTGGCTCCTGGCTCCTGCCATCGGACAAGCGCGGTGCGCCGGCCGCAGCGCGCCGGCCGCGGCGGCCATTGGAGGGTGAACCAACGGCAAAAGGAAGACCTTTCTCTCTGTCTCTCTCTCTCACTGTCCACTCTGCCTGTAAAAAAAAAAAAAAAAAAAAAAAAAAAAAGTCACACCTATTAATATTATCTATAGATCAATGCCCTTAACTTTTTTAGAATTCCTATTGTTTAATAGAGGGTCCTTAAACCTTAGAACCTTTTTTTTTGGGGGGGGGGCAGGCAGAGTGGACAGTGAAAGAGAAAGGTCTTCCTTTACCGTTGGTTCACCTTCCAATGGCTGCTGCTGTCAGCACACCGCGCTGATCTGAAGCCAGGAGCCAGGTGCTTCTACTGGTCTTCCATGCGGGTGCAGGGCCCAAGGACTTGGGCCATCCTCCACTGCACTCCCAGGCCACAGCAGAGAGCTGGCCTGGAAGAGGGGCAACCGGGACAGAATCCAGGGCCCCAACCGGGACTAGAACCCCGGTGTGCCGGCGCCACAGGCAGAGGATTAGCCTAGTGAACCGTGGTGCCGGTATAGAATCACATCTTTTAAAACTTTAAACATTTATTTCACTTTATTTGAAAGCTGAGGAGACAAAGAGATACAGAGATCTTCCATCCACTGGTTCATTCCCCAAATGCCTGCAGTAGCTAGGCTAGCAACCCTAGAACTCAATCTGGGTCTCCCATGTGGGTGGTAGGGACCCAATGACTTGAACTATCTATCACCTTTCGCCTCCCATGGAGTACAGCAGCAGGAAGTTGAATTGAAAGTGGAGGAACCAGGTCTGGGACTCTAATTAAACAGATATCCCAAGAAGTGCCTTGTTGTTACTAAGATTTATTTATCTGAAAGACAAGAGAGACAGAAACAGAAGGAGGAAGGGAGACAGAGAAAGCTAGCAAGGGAGAGAGACAGAGAGATCTTCCATCTGCTGATTCACTCCCCAAATGCTGGGCCAGGCTGAAAGCAGGGTCTGTCTCCCAGATGGATGACAGGGGTCCAAGTACTTGGGTCATCATCTGCTGCCTTCCCAGGTGCATTAGCAGGAAGCTGGACAGGAAGCAAAGCAGCCAGCACTCTGATTTGGTGTTACAAGAGGCGCCTTAACTCCTGAGCCATCAAGGCGGCCCCTCCTTCAGTTTTCAATAACGTTTTCACTTTTTTTTTTTTTTTAAGATTAGTTTATTTATTTGAAAGGCAGAGCTGCAGACAGAGAGAGGGGTAGACAGAGAGAGAGAGATATTCTGTCTACTGGATCACTCCCCAAATGGCCACAATGGCTGGAGCTAAGCTCATACAAAGCCAGGAGATTCCTCTGGGTCTCCCATGCAGGTGCAGGTGCCCAAGCACTTGGGCCATCTTCTACTGCTTTCCCAGGCCATAGCAGAGAGCTGGATCCGAAGTGGAGCAGCCGGAATTGAACCAGTGCCCATATGGGATGCTGGCACCTTTCTTTGCTTTTTACAGACAACCTCATGAGCCATCAGGCTTCTCATCTCTTGAAGGCTCTTCCCAACTTCAGTCTGAGGCTCACTTCCAACCCCACTGTCTGCCCCAAGTTTTGTAATGGTAATACTCCATTCCCAAGCCCCAGTACAGTCTGCTTATCTATTACTATGTAGGAACTTACTCCACCACACCAGATTAAAGGAACAACTCCTTATCATTACCTCTCATAGTTCTGGGATTTGACTAAACTGAGCTACATGGTTCTGGCTCACAATGTCTCATGAGCTTACAGCCGGACACCGGCTAGAGCTGGAATCAACTGGAAGTTCACTCATCCATATATATTGGGTGGGGACAACTGAGGTTCCTCAGTCATTCCTCCATGATTCTTCTGTGGTCTCTTCAGCCTGGGAGATTCAGGGCACTTCCTCTTACAAGGCCAACTCAGACCACCACAGGTATGGAGGAGTGAGTGCCTGTGTCACCTTTTATGATCCTGTCTCAGAAATTTAACTGTGGCATGTCTGTCATATTCTACTACTTGAAGTGGCCACAAAGGTCACTTCGGGTCAAGGGAAGGGCACACAGGCTCTAAGTGTCAGAGAAATTGCTGACATGTTTTTAAAACATCGCAGTTGAAACGAGGAAAAAGAAAGGACAGAAGAGGCTTAGGAACTGCTGCTGAAAAACCATACCACATTCTAGGGTCCCAAACGGTCAGCAGTTACAGTCACAAGTGAGTGAGGATGGACAAAAGTACATTGGAGGTCACTTGCCTTCAAACGCATTAAATTATCCCAAGCTTTTGTGCTCCAAGAAGGACCTATTTCCTTCTCAAAACTCACATGTGTATGCACTTCAAAAACGTTGTGGAAATTCTGAATTAAAAGATAAGCCTCTCCGATGTGCATATTTCTCTCTCTTTTTTTTATTTGACAAAGTTAGACAGTGAGAGAGACATAGAAAGGTCTTCCTTCCATTGTTTCACACCCAAATGTCTGCTACAGCTGGCGCTGCGCCGATCAGGAGCCAGGAGCCAGGTGCTTCTCCTGGTCTCCCAAGCGGGTGCAGGGCCCAAGGACTTGGGCCATCCTCTACTGCCCTCCCGGGTCACAGCAGAGAGCTGGACTGGAAGAGGAGCAACCAGGACTAGAACCCAGCGCCCGTATGGGATGCTGGCGCCGCAGGCGGAGGATTAACCAAGTGAACCATGGCGCTGGCCCCATGTGCATATTTCAAAATACACATTTTAATGAACTTTTAGAGACCCCTTGTATGTATGAATTTCAAAACTTCTCCACCAAACTTATTTTTTAGTTTCATTTTCCATAAAATTTTTGTGTGCACGCAGGTGTCTGTGTGTGTGAGAGAGAGAGTGAGAGAGAGAGATAATGAACATATGTGGTCAAAGAGAGAAACCAAACATCCTATCAGGAAAGCTTAGCTCTAAACTAGGGGTCAGCAAATTATCTGACCAATAACCTGTTTTTGTATGGCCCACAAGCTAAGACTGATTTTATATTTTAAACAGGGAGAAAAGAGAAGGAGAAAATGAGAAGGAAGCAGGAACTGAGTGGGTGGTGTGAGCATGGGGGTAGAGAGGAGGCAGGAAAGAAAAATAAGTGGTAGCTATGGAGACCACCTGTGGTCTTGCAAAGCCAAAACACTACCTGGCCCTTGACTGAAAAGGTTTGTTGGCCCCTTTCTAAGGCACTTTGCAATGGTTTCCATAGGTGGAGGAGCACACAGACCAGACCGCCAGAGTGCTTTTAACGTATGTTGTCCTCATAAAACAGAAACACAGCACACAGCCTTAGCCTTCTCAGTGAGTCGTGTTCTCTCCTGCATTCAACGCCTCCCAGCCCCACAAACTCACTCCCTCTTCCGTCCCTTTGATATGCCCAGAATACATCATCCTTTTCCTACCCCTCAAGTCCCCTGTGCCCTTCTTTTCTCCTGCTGTGTAACTTTCCTCCTCCCAAGGTGGTTTTGTTCCTAATGAAGAATCAAAGCCCCTTACTCTTGCAAGGCACTCAGGACCTAGCCCAGAACCCTATTCCTAGGCTCTTTGTCTACACCACTTTGGGTTCCACAAGCCCAGAGATTCCTGACATCTACATCACACTACCTGCTCTTCCTTGGTAATGACTTTTTTTTTTTTTTTAAGATTTATTTACTTGAAAGTCAGAATTACAGAGAGGTCCTTCATCCGATGGTTGACTCCCCAATTGGCTGCAATGGCCAGAGCCAAGCCAGGAGTTTCCTCTGGGTCTCCCATGTGGGTGCATGGACCCAGGGACCTGGGCCATCTTCCACTGCCTTCCCAGGCCACAGCAGAGAGCTGGATGGGAAGTGGAGCAGCCGGGTCTCGTACCAGCACCCATATGGGATGCCGGCACTCCAGGCCAGGGCATTAACTCACTGTGCCACAGCGCCAGCCCCATGACTTTTTTTTTTTATAAGGTTTATTTGAAAGGCAGAATTAGAGATCTTTCATCTACTGGTTCTGTCCCCAAATGGCAGCAATGGCCAGGGCTGGGCCAGGCTGAAGCCAGGAGCCTGAAACTCCATCCCAGTCTTCCACCAGAGTGACAGGGACCAAATCAGTTGGACCATCTTCCACCACTTTCCAAAGTGCACTAGCAGGGAACTCTATCAGAAGTGGAGCAGCTGGGACATGAACCGGTGCCCATATGGGATGTTGGCATTAACAGGCAATGGCTCAACCTGCTGCACCACAATGCCAGCCCCCTCTCCTAAGCACACATTATCATTCCTTCATTCTTGTTACACTGAAAAACTGGGTATTCCTCCTGTCTCCTGTGCTGGTCCCCTTGTTGAAACCGCATGCTCGGCATGCTGCATTTCCGTGGTAGGCTGCGGTATGTACATCTACCTAGCACTTATTTTATTCTGGCTGCACGTGCCTATTTCCTTAAGCCCAAAACCCCCTTGAGAGCAGGAGCTATTTCTTAATGATGTTATTATCTAATGAATACAATGATAAATACATTTTTTTTTAATATAAATGATCCTGTGAATGATCCCAGGTCCTTTTTCTTTTTTCCTGAAAACATACCCTTTTCCCAGAGCTCATCCAGAGGTATGGCTCTGATGCTCAAGTTCATCTGTTCTTGATCTTATTCTTCTGGATTCTCCATTCCCAGGGCCCCTAAATTCCAGAAGAAATCAGTCTACATTCTTTTTAGCAATTTTATGGCCCCAGTTTTACTAAATCATTCTCTTAGCACTTCAAAACTCCATCTGTCCACTGATACAACTTTCCACTTAGCCTGGCTCAGCTGCATGCATTTCATCATCCTCAGCTCTCAAGTGCACAAACCCTAAGACCACCACATTTTTCATGCTTACCTTTTCTTACATTAGCAAATATCTAAGTTCTCATATCTCCTCACAACCACCTTTATATATAAAACTGACCATGACTCTTACGAGCATTTTTACCACTCACACAGAAAGGCTCTGAAAACTATTTTAGGGAGTTGGCATTTATCCCAGTGGTTAAGATGCCTGTGTTCCATAAGTGCCTGGATTTGATCTTTGGGAGGCGGCAGTAATGGCTCAATAGGCCAGTCCTTGCTGCCAGTGTAAGAGACCTGAATTGAGTTTCAGCTCTGGCCCAGCCCCAGCCTTTGTGGGCATTTGGAGAGTAAACCAGATGATGGGAGCTCTTTGTCTCCAGCCTCTTTTTCTACCTCTCAAATAAATAAAAATTTCTCTTTTCTCTATTTATTTGAAAGGCAGAGCACTGGGGAGGGGTGCATCCTAGTCTCCTTTGTGGATGGTAGAGGCCATCACCTGCTGTCTTCCCAGACACATTAGCATAGAGCTGGATCATAAAAGCAGCAGCCTGGAATCAAATCGGCACTTTGATACGGGATGCCAGCATCTCAAACAGCTGTCTACCCTGCTGTGCCACAATGCTCACAATTCCAATAATGCAATTTTAAAAGTAATTGTTCTAGTAACAGAAGGAAAAAAGGGATCAAGTATTAAAACGTCCAGAGGTCATATTCGTGTTAACATGGGGTTCCATACCCACCCACTCTTTGAGTTCCTGGGAGTAATACTGAACCTTTTTGCTTGCTGGAACCCTGTTCATGGTCTGACTACTGGAGAATGCTCAACTGTAGAGTTGTTCCAATACCCTTGCACGGGATGCTCAACAGGGGAGAAGGTCATAAAGCAGAACAAAAATTAAAGCAATATTAGTCAATTCCCTCATTACAAGCTCCAAAGTCATTAGTACAAGTTCTAGACACACCCCTATTAATTCTAATTATTGGTTCTTTTTTTTTTTTTTTATTTTATAGAAAACTTTTTTTTTTTTTATAAAGCTTTTATTTAAAGAATATAAATTTCCAAAGAACAGCTCATGGACCACAATGGCTCCCCCCCCAAAATTATTGGTTCTAATTATAATAGATATACTTAAGTGATAGTATCCTTGTGGGCATGTGTGAACTTCCACTGTATTAGTCAGTAAACCTGATCTGGATTAAAAGCAAAATCTTCTGAATCTGGATAGGGTTCAGGGTAGAATTTCAATGTGGTCTGACCCTTGGACACTTTCTGACCTACACGTCCTGAATGAGTCCCAGCTCTCACTCCTGACCCCAGGTTCCTGGCAGTGCAGACCCTGGGAGACAATGGCAAAGGCTCAAGTGATTGGGTTCCTGCCACCCACAAGGGAGACTTGCATTGAGTTCCCCATTCTTGGCTCCAGTCCCGCCCCAGTTGTAGGTATTTGGAGAAAGAGCCAGTGGATGGGAGGGAGTGCTCTGTCTCCACCTCTCAAGTAAGTAAAACATAATTTTTGAAATGTTTTAAAGTTGCCAACACCAGTGCCGGTACTGTGGCATAGTGGGTTAAATACTTGACCTGAAGCGCCAGCATCCCACATGGGCGCTGGTTCTAGTCTGGGCTGCTCCTCGTCCAGTCCAGCTCTCTGCTATGGCCTGGGAAAGCAGTGGAGGTTGGCCCAAGCCCTTGGGCCCCTGCATCCATGTGGGAGACCTGGAAGAAGCTCCTGGCTTCCGATCGCACAGCTCCAACCGTTTACGCTATTTAGGGAGTGAGCCAGTGGAAGGAAGACCTTTCTCTCTGTCTCCCCCTCCCATCGTCTATTAACTCCGCCTCTCAAATAAATAAATAAAATCTTAAAAATAAAGTTGCCAATGCCTGTGGACATTTCTTGTTCCTTAATTTACTTCTTTGTAAACTGTGACTATTTCGCCTCTGAGAAACCTTGATCTCCACGATGAAACACTCTTGTTTTATTATCATGTAACCAGTGGGATTTGAAACCTAACTCAAAGATAATGGCATATTTCCAGAAAGTGGTGTTTAAGACTGAGTAAGGAGAAGGAACTAGGAGCTTACCCATAAAATAAGCTCAGGACTATTAAATAGGAGTTTGCTCATATCTGATCTAAGTAAAAGACTAAAGTTGTGCTGTTGGGAATCAACAGGACAGCTTAAAAGAATGTTATTCACAAATTTAGTAGCCAGAAATCCTGTGTAGGCACAATCCCATTATAACTGAACAAAAGAGTACTTTTAAAGAAGGTAATTGTCAAGTGAAAATGTACTCACCCTCCCGCGCACCAGCCAAAAAAGCAACTTTCAACTTAAGACACTACATTCCATGTGGATTATTTCTCTAAAATTCAGATGACACCTCCAAAACTTTAGCACCAAATACAAGATTAAAAATCCAAACCACCTTGAATATCATTATCAATTCTCAATTGCAATTCTCATCTCCAAGAGTCTGAGCAACAAAAATAATCAGAGAACTCTCTAAACTACTCTTCATTCTAAATACCACACTTTTCTCCCCTTAGCTTGTTCACCTGCACTTTTCCTGCCAGGGCTCAAAAGTGAAGTAGGTCACTAATGCTTTTCTCACTTGCACACATTTTGATTCTGAAACACTACAAGTAGTATCTTTGTTTTCCTTTGAGGCAATGACCTAGCAGTCCAATTACTTTGCTTCTCCCATGGTACCTAACAGTGATTATCTAACAAAAACACCTAATGAATTTCATTAGACAATCATACAGGTTATTTTATTATTTTTCCTTAATTATCTACCAGTGACAGCAATGGCTTTTCAGATATTACAACATTTCCATCCACTGGTTCACTCCACAAATGCCTCGGCAGGAAGCCAGGGACCTAGGGAAGGCAGACACAGAGCTACCTGAGCCAAAACCTCTGCCTCCCAGGGTGCTCATTAGCAGGAAACTAGAATTGGGAGCAGAGCCAGATTTGAACCCACATGCTCCACCCAATACAGACTGTAGGTGTCTCTTCTGCGGGTCTTCACTGCCAGGCCAAATGCCTTTGGACTCACTTTTGAGAATTGTCCTATCTGCCTTGTTACAGTAAATAGAAAGGGTGGGGCTATTCAGTGGGAAAGCAAAGTAGTAACACCTCCCTTATCAGGCATCCTTACCACTGAGGGGGTGGGTATAGGGCAGGAAGAGGGAATGCAGCTATGAAATCCCACAGCCTTCTCAGCATCGTGTTCCCACAACTAATCTTCATTGTCAGGTGCCTCTGGCAAGAATTCTTTTGGGCCTACTGCACAACACACAAGACCCTGGTGGCATCCTGTTGGTCAGTTATTGCTTACCTGCCAGGTGGTAATTTTATTCTAAAATAGCTTAGATTAACAATCAGAGTATCTTTTCCATATTGTAAGTCCCATATACCATAACATCTCCTCTATGCTCAGTTGACAATGTCCTTACCACAGCCTAGTTTTTCTTTGGTCCAGTACTGAGAAGGGCACACCACTTTGCTCCTTTCAGTGGATTTTTGCAACTACAAATTACTTAAATGTCTGACAGTAGACCTTTAAAAAAAAGTTAATTGCACCAAGTAAATGTCGATAATACTAAAATTGGAAAAGTCCTTTTTGTTGACAAGGCAAATTAATCTTGTCATAAACTGTCAATAATGAAAATGTTCAGTCATTAATTACCAGTGTGCAGAGAAATATAAAAAGCTGGTTCATTTGTAAAATCAGAGACCACAACAGAAATATACCTATGGGGCCAGAAACAGCTGGTAGCACAATTTTCTCCTGTAATTTAGCAAACAACATCTGGAAGTACTTTTACATGCAACAACTTAAAAATGTTACTCTGCGGGCAGTATAGTTTGGGATGAAACTTTAAAAGCAGAAGACAAAATCACAAATAGTTTGTACAGGACGTTGAAGGTTTCTGATCTGTCAGTGTACTTAAAGCTCAATAAATTACAAAAATTTTAAATGTTTTGAGAAACAGATTAACAACTGTTGATTCTCCATGAAAACCTTAAAACAGTGTAGTGAGTTGAATTAGCTTGGTTCACTGAATGGTTTCAGATAAGCAAAGTATAGTACAATTAGAATCTGATGATTAGTTTTTCCACAAATCAAGATCTGACAGCATCCTGCAGGCTTTATCATCAAAATTATAAACAGGCACCGAATTCACTTAGCTCTTTGCTATCAGGAAAAGCAAACTTAAAGCCATCACTCCAGTAAGGTCTGCACTTGAAGATTCAAGATAAGACTCTTCACTGTCCCTCCCCCAGTGAGGTGGCTTCCTCCAGATGAGATCAGATGAAGCAAGGTTATTCTCAAGGCCAACCCAAACCCAATCAAGTCTCACTTATTAGATCACTTCTGAATTATGGTCAAACTCCGATCTAAAGAAGAGATGCAGTTCCTTCCAAAAATTTTCTCCTTGTATGTGCCTTTTTCTTAGAACAGAATTGTCTAAATGTCTTCAACTGAACAACAAAATAAAAAGGGAAGTTTGCAATTATATTTATAGACCAATTTTTAAGGAAAAACACTAAAATTTACCACCCATTTCCCGCAGTGAAAATGAAATGGGGGGGGGGGGAGGGGAGCCAGCATCTTCTTTTCCATGGACTTAAGGGTATTTATCTTACCAGGTAATTTCATTAGTTACTCAAACTACATTTTTCTCTAGAAAACACTAGATTTTCCTATTAGGAGTAGTGGCCACTCCCGAATGAAACTGTGTGTTATTAGATTCCAAACTTTAAGTATCTAGAAACCATATTTCGGCTCCCAGATCCTTTCCTCTAGTACTAAAATGCAGCAGTAACTATAAAAAAAAAGTACAACATGAGTTATCACAGGCCAAAAAAAAAAAAAAAAAAAAAAAAACCAAAAAAGCAACCCATCATTCAATTTATTTGATCTTCCAAAATTACACCAGAAATAAACAAAAACAAAACCACTCACAACACACTGTAAAAATAATTTATTTGTTTGCCTCTTACAGATTCAATCATCATTCCAATATTCTCATTCAAGAAATTGCAAAGGTCAAACAGAAATCTTAAATTGCTTTAGGTCTACATTAAAAAAAAAAAAGCACTCTTTTAAAAGAGGGCGCATACCCAAAAAATCAGATCTAGGACATCAAGGTATAAACTTTGCCATTACGGGGTCTACTCCTGCTGTCCCCAAAGCCAGTTCTGCACACCAGGAGGGCTCATCGCTCTCGCACCTACAACTAAAGAATGAAGTCAAACAGGTACGGGAGACTAAATCTCGCATCAACTGCTCAAAGAGCACGATCGAGAGGGAAAGTTATCTGTGTCAGCATCTTCCACAATTCCGCGGCTTCTCCGAGAGCGGATCCCCGCGCGCAGCCCCCACCCGAGCCCTTCCCCGCGAGGCCGCGGGGCTAACGGTCTCCGCGGGCCGTCCCGGCGCCCCCGCGCCCCGCAAAACAAAGGGAATCCCCAGCCATTGTCCTCCTCCGCGGCGGCGCTGAGCGTCACCAGCACTAGCAAGGCAGTAGCTTGCGCAGTTATCTCCACAGCGGGCAATGTCACAACCCGACCAACAGCACAAACTACTACCTCAGCCAGGGCCATGGTGTCGGGGAGCCGCCGGCCCACGCGGAGGGCGGCCGGGCGGCGCGGGCGCTCCTCGGTGCTTCCTCCGCCGCCGCCCCGTCTCCTCCTCGCCCTCGCCCGCCGCGCCGCGCCCGGAGACCCGCCCAGCCCCGCGCCGGCGCCCGCGGGGCCGGGAGCCCCGTTCTCCACGAGACCGACCGCTCGAGCCAGGAAAGGGCCAGGAGGGTCCAGCGGGGACGCCTCGTCAGATCGAAAGCAGGAAATGGGATGGGCGGCCAAAGCGCGGGGAGACGCCGGCTGGAGGCAGACCATGCCCGAAAGGCAGGGGCAGCGCTCCCGCCGCGCCTCGGAGCTGCGGCGCCCGCGCTGGAGCCCGCCGCTACCGCACCCGCCGCCTGCCCGCTTCCCGCGCCCCAGAATGCCGGGGCGCATCCCGCGGAGGCGGC
This sequence comes from Sylvilagus floridanus, assembly GCA_949820135.1. Classification (NCBI taxonomy): domain Eukaryota; kingdom Metazoa; phylum Chordata; class Mammalia; order Lagomorpha; family Leporidae; genus Sylvilagus; species Sylvilagus floridanus. Next base: position 67,384,290 of record OX463231.1, read on the forward strand.
CCCGGGCTCCGCCACGCGCAAACCACCACAGAGCCCGGAAGTCTCCCGGCAACTCGGTCCCCATACCCTTCGGGGAAATCCCGTACAGCGCTGCAGGAGGCGAAAAAAGAAACAAAAACCCCGTAAAACTGAAACCCGGCCGGGCGTCGGCTCGGCGCGCGCGGACACACGAGCCGCCTCGCGCTCCGCTGCTCCAGTGCGTCCGGACGAACCATAGAGATCACTTAAGGAGGCTCGCGCGCTGCTCCCCACCACGTGACCGCCCCCTCCCCGGCCGCCCCCCGCGCCGCCATCTTACATCCGGGACCCTGGCAGCGTCTCCGTTTTCCGCCCGGGCGAGCTCCGACGTGCCGCTAGGACTCAGCTCCCAGAGGGGGACCCCGGCTCCACGTCAGCAGAGAGAGGAGAGGTTGCGGGCCATGCCCCCAATCCGCTCCGCCGCCCACGGTGGCGCCCCCAGCTTTCCCCGCTCTCTGCTCGCAAAGAAGATGGCGGCGCTCAGGGCCGCCGAAGCGGACACGTTGTACTCTGGCCGCGGCCCGAAGTTTCCGGCACTTCCTTTTCCAGCCGGAGCAGGGCCGTGGGCGCCCCACCCCCGCGGCGTGGCCCCGTGCTGCGTTCCGCACGAAACGGGCGGGAAAGCTGCCGCGCGGCCGCCTCAGTGCGCAGGCTCCCGGGACTTGTGGGGTTTGCTCCCCCCCAATAAAAAAAGAAAGGCCAAGTTTGGGAGCGGGCCAACTGCCGCGGAGCCTCATCCGCTCTTGGCCTGAGCAACTATTTTTTTTTTTTTACCTCTCAGAGATTTTCTTTTTCTCTGTAGGAAGTTAAAGTTACCAGAGTTTGTCAGGTAAATACAGGAAATTCGGTTAAACTGGAATTTCAGATAAAGGGACACTTTTTGTTTATATCCCATGTTTTTAAAAATTGTTTATTTGAAAGTCAAATACAACTAGACATCTTTTTTTTTTTTTTTTTAAGATTTATTTATGTGAAAGAGAAGGAGAGGCAGAGAGCTTCCATTCACTCGTTCACTTCCCACATGACCACAAAGGCCAGAGCTGGGCGAGGCTGAAGCCCGGAGCTCCATTCGGTCTCCCATGAGGGTGGCAGAGGCTCAAACTCTTGGGCCATCTTCTGCTGCTTTTCCCAGACCACTAACAGGCAGCTGGATGGGAACCCGCACCCCTATGGGTTGCCGGGTTTGCAGGCACCAGCTTTTTCCTGCTATACCATAATGCCTCAGGGCATCCTCTAATTTTTATTAACTAAGCCTGGCAATCCTATCCGTCATCAAGCTCCTGAAAAAGCCAAACTACTTATCATAAAGGGATGGGGGCCAGGGAAGATGAAAAACGTGTTCAGCTGCAGCTTGGGACTGACTGCCTAGACATGGATCCTTTCATGGATGCCAGAGGACCGAGGTCCAGAGCAAAATTTGGCAACAGCGCATAAGGAACATCTAAGTAGAATTCCCTTTGAGGAGAAGCAAGATATTTTTTCTTAAACTAGCATAATATAATTTTGGGTGACAAATCCTGAGGCCAGGAATCTCACTGCACATTAAAAAATAATACTTTTTCTTTCTGTTCCCTATGGTTTAGGACAGCTGATGGGAGCCAAGCAATATCTCTAAGTGCAAGTTTCCAAATCAGAAAGCAACCTGCCTGACATGTTTCACAGTAACGTTTGCTACATAAATATTCAGAAAATTGGCTATGTTCACTGACATCAATGTTAGGTCAGTTTACTTGGCTTGGGATACCCAATCAACTATTTCAAGAATAAACAACTACATTTGACAAAGCATAAACCTGACTGTCCATCACAGTGATGCTTACTAGAAAGTCTGTAGGAACTAAACATCACCCTTACCTGGTAAGTAATGACTGCTCTGCATGGCATCACCTCCTGCACCATCGCAAATGTCATCTGTCATAGTGGCACAGATCTTTAAACGGCCATTGAACAGTTTGGTCTACTTACACAGACTTGTTAGAGCAGCAGTTTCCAACTAAATTTAGTCAATCCATTACACTAATCACATCACTTAGATTCCTTTCCACAATTTACCCATTTTTGATAGGGTTGCCATCGATGTAATCATCTGGACACAGTGGACTGTTACCATCAACTCTTCCAATGCCCATGATATCCAGGATAAAGAATATCATGTCACAACATGAAAATGCCAAGTTCCTACCTTAACTTTCCTTGTATATATTTCTTATATTTTATCCTGCTTATAACTGCAAATTTATCTTAGTTTCATAATTTATTCTTAAAAATTATCACTGCAAACCCTTGCCACCTGTAACATATTCTGCTTGATTTTCAAATCATTTCACAATGGACCTCAACTTCTAATAGCGAACCTTGTCTCACTCAACACACCAAAATGTGCTACTCTCCATCAGTTGCCTCAGATTGCATAGATGTGTTTTACTCATGCTGTCTTTGCCTGAAATTCCCTCCAGTATCCTTTGGACCCAGCCAAAATCCACCTCACTGTCAAGGCCCATATTGTTTTATTTCCACTACTGAACTGCATTTTTTTATTGACTAATAAATACAAATAGCAACATTAACCTGAGCCACAGAAGCCTAGACAAAGGTTTCCTGTTTTATGACCCTGTATTAATCTGTACTTTGCATACTTGCAAAAGGCCTGTATTCCCTGGGAAACTGTAAACTCCATGGGGACAGAGACTAATCCAATGTCTAATGTAAAATGGAGCTAATATTGTCACATCAGCACTTAATCACTTGTATTTAGTATTATTAAGTTTGTGGTTTCCTTGATTATTCAAGAGTCCCTAATCATTTCTGTTATGCATAGCAAAGACACAGAGATTAATTTGGTAGTTGTTGAGTAAAAGGCAAAAAATTGGTCCCTATTGTGGGGACCATTTCTAGTAAAAATTTTCTGTTTGTTGAATGATATGTTCCAAGTGTATCTTATTTCTACTACTACCCAGCACTTAACATGTGCTCTATGACACAATTTTTTAAAACTAGTAGGTCAGTGCACTAAACCATTAATTGCATTTCACAGAGGAAAAAAACCAAAATGGGTTAACTTGCCAAAAGTCACCTATTGTAAACAGCATAACTGGGAATGAATTTAAGGAGTCTGGATTCCGACTTTGGCCACTGTAAGAACTGTTTTGTAAAATATAAAACTAGCAAACTGTAGTGGAAAGAACAGCTTTTGAAGCAAAGGCAGTTCATTCACCTAGACTTTAAAGTAAGTCACTTCAGAATCTAAAACCTGACTTCTCTTCTGTAGAAGCATCTTCCTACTAAATTCCTTGTAAGACTGCTGTGAGAATTAAAAGGAACACTATAGGTCAAGTTCTGGCCTACAAATACTGCATACTTCAGAAATGGTGATTAAAATTAGGAATTAGAAACAGTATTGTAAGTACATCTACTGTGTACCTACTAAATGTGCGAATTTTTCTGTACTATACTTTTATTGCACAACAGAAAAGGAATTTTAAAAACACATTATTTTTCTTTGGAGGTGGAGGAAGTCTCAAAATAGGCAGTCTCAAAATAGCCTCACTAAATCTAAAAAATTATGCTCAAAAAGATTGAATCTAATGTACATGAAGATTGGTTTTTAGTTGACTAGAATTTTTAAAGTTCAAAATCTACTCTTTCCAAACTATGGAGAGGTATTTCATGTCTTTAGTACTATATATGTACTATATATTTTTATATTTTCATTTTATATATTAATAGTTTTTTTTTTTTTTAAGGTTTGAAAGGAAGAGCAACAGATAGGGACCTTCCATCCTCTGGCTCACTCCCCAAATGGTCACAATGACCAGGGCTGGGTCAGGCTGAAACAGAAGCCCGAGCTCCATGTGGGTCTCCCACATGGGTGCAGAGACCCAAGTACTTAGCCCATCTTTTGCTTGCCGGGGTGCATTAGCAGGGAGCCAAATCAGAAGCACAGCAGTCGGTGCTGAGGACTGGCACTCTGAAATGGGACACCAGCCTAAGCAGCAGCAGCAGCTTACCTCACTGTGCCACTACAATGGCCTCCTTTATATTATAGTTTAACAAAGTACTGAAAAACCTTTCCCTTTACTATATATTTTTTCCAAACTCACTGTGCATGTAAGCCTTCCTAATTATTTTAAATTCTATATTTTGAAGTCTTTAAACAGCACCAATGAAATGGGGTGTCTAAAATGTTTTGAACCCAACTGGGCTAAGCAAGCAAAAAGTATATTACAGAAAAAAGTGAATCACTGATCAGATCTGAAGGTAAATTATCAAAGTGTCTATGACTTTAGGTTATAATGAGAAAACTAGTGCTACTGGGACATAATTAAAAACCTAGAGCAGGCCTATGGCAGAGTGGTTAAAATGCCATTTGGTGTGTCTACATCCCATACTGGAGTGCCTGGGTTTGAGTATTGGCTCCAGTTTCCTGCTAATGCACACCCTGGGAGGCAGCAAGTGATGGCTGCCACCCCCATGGGAAACTCAAATTGAATTCCCAGCTCTTGGCTTTAACCTGCCCATGCAGGCTGTTGGGAACATTAGGAAGTGAACCAGCAGATGGAAGATATCTCTGCCTTTCAAAAGACAAACAAAAACAAAACCTAGAATCACACTTAGTGGTAATTGTAAAACAAATTAATCACAGTTATAACTCTGCAGCTTTTGGGAAAAAGTATTCTAGACTACAAAGAAAATTTGGATTTGAGACCAAGAGACTTTTATGATTATAATACATGACTGATATATCTCAACAACATAAAAATTGTAAGGAGAAAGTATAACAACAGTGTTATTACTTTCAAGGACTGTGTTGGAAGCTAAAAAAGAATCTTACAAAATTAGATAAATATATCCAGTCTGACACAAACACCATATGGTAACTGTCTTAAGAGACAAGAGTTGTTAAGTTACATGTAAAAGTATGACACAGAGGTAGTAAAAGTTGGAAAGCAAATGAAATTTTCACAGTAGATTCAAAGATTAATATTTTATTTTCTTTTTCTAGATAAAAAATAGATTACAATATTATAGCTTTGGCATTTTTCTCTCTTCTAGTAAAATGTTTTTTGCAATGGTTTTCTAGATAATGGCATGGTATAGCAGATCTTCCCTGACTGTACTGTTGACTGAGTTTTATTTTAAAATAAAACATACTTGGAGCAACTGACAATGGTCTCAAAATTTGATAATTTTATTTTCCTTACTGGAGGAGTTAACGTCAATCCCACAGTGGTGTTAGGAATGTTTAAGCTGACCTCTGTGTCACAGTAAGCACCTAGCACAGGGATGCTAACTGCACTCTAGCAGGACTAGAGAGCTGAGACCTGTCAACATTCTCTGTCTCCCAAGAAAAAGCGCTCATTTGCAACAAAGAGGAAAAACTGAAATAGGCAATACAAATCCTTCTTGAAAGTTGGCAATATAAAATGAAAAATCAGTAATATTTAGATAACAAATCTAAAATAGTTCAAAGCATCTGCCTCCCCCACCAAAAAAAAAAAAAAAAAAAAAAAAGAGACCTTCTCCAGAACACAAAAACGCTCATGTAAGTAGACTTTAAATACTCTCCTTTGAAGAAAGTGGAATAATCTCTCTATCCACATCACAGAGATGACCTGACTCTTCCAAGTTTAGCTGCTGAACCCATATTTGTAGCAATCCAATTTTGCGAGCAACTTGGCTGCTGAATCCTGTGGCTTGAGACAGTAGGATACAGTCACAAATTACTTCACTTGTTCAACTATTTTCAAACAGCAGGGAACTTCACCTTTGCAAAAAGGCAACAGTGGTCAAAGTGGAAGGTATTTCCACAATATCACTTAATAGGTATTTTCAGAATATCTCACTCAATAGAAAGGCAGTCTGCAGTGGTTCTACCACTAACAGCTCTACTTGTTATGAACAAAGAATAGCAGAAATTAGAGGAAGAGATAGAAGAGAAGAGGCAGAGAATGGAGAAGACTGAAAAGAATAAAACTGGGAAAAATACAAGAAGGTAAACATAAAACTAAAAAATTAAAAATGAAAATAGGTAAGAAGGGAAGAAAACAGTAGTCAAAGATATCTTTTAGGATACAGTACTAGATTTACAAATCAGTCTGAATAATTGCCCTAAGAATGCCATTGTGAAATCAACTCCAAACTCAAATTATGTATTTTTTCTCTAAAGAGTAACTCAATATCACCTCTATTTTGAAAATAAGGAAACCACTTTGAGAAATTATCATGCCTAAAATTTAAAGAGGCATAGTCTCAGCTCATCATTGCCTAAAATTATCAAGATTACTAAAAGGATTGCTATTCATAACAAGGACTCCTCTATGCTCTTTTAAAGACAACATTGCTGGGGAAGTTGGGGCCCGGCGCTGTGGCATAGCGGGTAAAGCCGCTGTCTGCAATGCTGGCATCCCATATGGACGCCAGTTCAAGTTTCAGCTGCTCCACTTTTGATCCAGCTCTCTGCAACGGCCTGGGAAAGCAGTATAAGATGGCCCAATTCCTTGGGCCCTTGTACTCATTTGGGAGACCTGGAAGAAGATCCTGGCTTCGGAAGGGCACAGCTCTGGCCAGTGCGGCCAACTGGGGAGTGAACCAGCAAATGGAAGACCTCTCTCTCTTTCAAATAAATAAATAAATAAAGAGAAAATACTGCTAGTAATTCAAAATTAATAACTGCATTTAGGAGTCGGCATTTAGTCTAGCATTTAAGACACCCATTGCCCCTATCATCACACCTGGGTTCACTGCCTAGCTCCAGCTCCTGACTCAAGCTTCCTCCAGTACTGACCATGTATGGCAGTAGTGATGGCTTGGGTATTTGGGTTCCTGCCACCCAAGTGAGAGCCTTGGACTGAGTTCTCAGCTTCCAGATTCAGCCCAGCTTTTGAGAACATCTTGGGGAGTGAACCAGTGGACAGTGGCTCACTCTTGCCTCTTAGCTGTAATTAATTTTTTCAATTATTGAATTTACAAGAAATTTATTTTTATCTAACTCCACTGAAGCAATTTGTATATAAATCAAGATACCAAGATATTATCTTTCTCAATCTATTGAAAATTTTTCCTTCAAAATCAAAGCACTACTTCCCAGGAATATAAAATTTTTCATTCAAACGATCATGAGGTATTAAAAATTATATAAGTTGATAACACATTATGTGGTATAAACTTCTGTTCTTATAAAAAAGGCAAACTTCCCTATAATACTGTAGCTAAAAATACCCTAAAAGTGAAGCACTCTGCACAAGACTGGCATATCTGCCAAAATGACACACACAGTGAGTAAGAATCTGAGATCTGAGGAACATGCTAGGCTGCTGGCACTGCATTCTTGGAGACCATTTTTGTCCTCATCCGTGGTTGTTTTCTATAAAAAAAAAAAACTATATTTCATAATATTCTGGGCCTGGACACTGGTCCATTCCAGCAACTTCCAAATTAATGAATTTCTGTGGCAATAACGGGTAGGTGGATTCCTGAAGTGTTCTGTCTTGGCCAAACAGGCTTCACTTTAGTAGTTTCTTTAGAATTTGGCTGCCCACCTGAATTATTCTACATCTGGGGAGATTATATTAGTCATTATATAATAATTACAGTGCCCTTCAGTGACATGAATGCAATAATGCTCACTTTATTAGTAGGGTTCAAAATATTTTTTAATTCTTAAAATTTTATTTGAATGGCAGAGAGAGAGAGAGAGAGACAGACAGACATAGAAAGATTATCTCCCATCTGAAGGTTCCCTTCCCAAATGCTTGCAACAGCCACTGACGGACAAGGTGGATGTCAGGAGCTGGGAGCTCAATCCACATCTCTCCCTTGGGTGGCAGGGACCTGAATATTTGAGCCATCATCTGCCACCCTACAGGATCAGTAGCAGGAATATACATTTGAGTTGTTGTCTAACAGTGTTCAATAATTTATGCTGACTCATCCTCAGTTTACCTAACCCTTTGGCTCAGTGGTTACCTGGGAGTACAGGTACCAAATTGCAACAATGAACAAGACACGTCTATTCATCTATTTGTAAGATTTTATTAAGACAAACAGCCTAGTTGTCACTGGCCTGCTATATAATTACTGAATGCTATTCTCCAGCAAAAAATCTGTACACTAAATTTTTCCTCTCTTCCTTCAGGGTCTACATACAATTTAAGGAATATGGCAAGTGTGGAATCAGTAATTGCATACATGAAAAAAGTGAGGGATAATACAGATGTGAGGTGTTGATTTAATAAAACTAAAACTGAAACCAGTTAAAAAATAGTTCTAAGCACTTTCCTATGAATTTTACCTTTAGCACCTAGAAGGCTCCTAGTAAGTCAATACTACTGAGAAATGTATAATGTAAAACTAACTAGTTAGAGAGAAATACTAAATAAAACACTATAAAATCTTTCTTGGCAGTGGTACCATTATAGTAACCTAAAGAGTAATCTATGCAAGTTAACCATGAGCTTGTTTCCTTTATAATGGACAAAATAGTCAGAAAAGGACATTATTCATCCAATTTTTGGCATATGTCTTCTTACCAGCAATCTATATAAGGTAGGTATTGTAAGAGACAAAATGTGAGGCATAAAACTTATTAGTGTATTTCTAGTATGTATCCCAAAGGACACTATTATGACTGTTTTAAGGACTACAGACTCAATTTGCAATACAATGATCTTTGCTATGAGAGCTTCCTTTTTGAATACCCTGACATCTAGTAATTTCTTACAGCCCCATTCTTTTAGTCACTGAAGAACCCAATTCATATGAAGAAGACAAGAAAAATGTGTTAACATCCCCCAGGATCAGGACATTTTAGAAAATCAAGCATAGAGGCCAGCGCCGTGGCTCACTAGGCTGTTCTAGTCCCGGTCAGGGCGCCAGATTCTGTCCCGGTTGCTCCTCTTCCAGTCCAGCTTTCTGCTATGGCCCAGGAAGGCAGTGGAGTACGGCCCAAGTGCTTAGGCTCTGTACCCACATTGGGGACCGGGAGGACGCACCTGGCTTCTGGCTTTGGATAGGCGCAGCACGCCAGCCGCAACATGCCGGCCGCAGCGGCCACTTGGAGGGTGAACCAACAGCAAAAGGAAGATCTTTCTCTCTGTCTCTCTCTCACTGTCTAACTCTGCCTGTCAAAAAAAAAAAAAAAAAAGAAAAAGAAAAAGAAAATCAAGCCTAGAGGAATGCTTGAAGACAATGAATTTTGCTAGACTCCTGGAAGGTGGTGGGAAATAGTCTGGAAGGAAAACCCTGTCAAATTATACTATAGGGTGAGGCCACTTGCATGGTCCTAAGATTGGCACTGATTACCATATTGTATGGTATTAACACAGCCACTGTATTAATATGTTTTGAATTACAGGGAATGGTTCTGAAATTGCAGGCTAATACAATATCAGCTCAAACTGTTTGGTTTATGTAAGGATATGTTGCATACCCTTGACTCACATTTAATTTCTACTGGATTAGAAAATAAGTATCCTGATTGTAATTGACTTGTTATTTCTCAAGAATAGGTCTATCTATTTTCACTTGATGTAAACTAATGACAATATTTTTAACATGTTACTAAAATACACTACCCTTTTTATTCTATTTCAATAATTTATCAGTAGTATATATAATTTTCCAAGAATATATTCAAATATAGAAAATAAACTAAATACACAGCTTTAGCAGTTTTAAGGAAAATGCTGAAAGCAGTATCTATGAAATGTTGTTTTACCTTAACCTTAGGTGAAAAAAAATAGAAATTCATTAATTCACATAAGTAAAAGTACTATTTCCTCAAAAAATATCTTACCACATGTTTACAGGTAGTAATGCAAATTAAATAATGACATAATTATAAGTCTCTGAATTATATCTCATTCATTATTCAAATCCTAGTATCTTACGTGATTTTGTGATTATTCTAGAGAAGCTGAAATTTATAAATTCTATTAACATCAAAGGCCTTCAAGCACACTAAAATAATACCAAGACCATTATGATTTCTTATGAATAATTATTGTTTTACACATCTTTCTGTCTTCACATAAATGATTATGAAAATTTAACTCAGAAGAAAAATATTATAACCATAATCCATTAAATAACAAATACAGTGAGCTAGGTCAAAGTCAATTTTTAGAAACAATTAAGTTAATGTTATCAAGAGCACTTTTCTTCTTCACTAGGATAGGAAAGTAAAACAAAATTAGTATTTTACTCCATGACAGCAAGTTTACTGCACTTCTAGATGCTACTATCGTCAAAAATACACTTGTCATTTTATAATACACATACATTTTATACTTGTGAGTTAGTATAGATTTTCTCTTTGTGAGAAGACATTACAAAATGAAGCATTGAAATGAACAAAACCTCACAGGCAAAATTTCAGGAAATCTGAAATCATCTTGCCGGGATCATAATTCAAAGACAGTGGTAAATGTTGTTAGGGGGAAAATCAGTAGAAATATAAAATGTGAAAAGTCTTTAAAATTCAGATAGCAGATATAAAAACAGACAGACTTAAGTGAAAGCTTGGATTTAAAGAAATGAGGTATGATGGAGTCATAGTGCTACAATACATCTCAATATATTAAATTAATAACCCATATTTCAAGGTTGCAAAATCAGCAAATCATAAACTATTTGCTGCTATGTTCACAAGACCTTTCTGGTCAGATGGCCAATGGTCACTAATAATACATTTAAAATAAGCATGAAGCTGACTGTATGATTATATTTTGAGCTTATCTGCACACAGTAAGGCAAATTATAAGTAAAAATTTAAGCAAACAATTCTGTATTAATAATAAATACAGTTTCAAGCATTTAACATTATCAATCTTTAAAAAATTTAAATAATAAATGCAACTATTTTATACAGAACCATTTATTATACACACAAGTTATCAGTTCCCTTTGTTTACAAAGGCTGGTTATAGATAATATGGAATGTTACAGTACCATCTTGCATAAAATTTTAGTACAATTTTATACTTGAAAAAGGGTGCAAAAACACCAGCCTAATAAATCTGACTGAATTGAAATATGTTCTCTTTCTTTTTAAAAAGTACATCATTAACACATACACCACAAACTGTACATAAGCTCACTTTTGAATCACCAATTGAACATATGGTAGCAGGTATGTTGTATTAACTATCCCTCCTCTCAGTTTTACTTAGTAAAGGCTTACACTGTTACTCATTCAAGAGCCTTTGTAAGCTTTTAAGAATTACTGAATCCAGGTAAGTACAATTTAAAGGAGGCAAACAACAGCTGCCAATAATGATTTATAGTAAGAAACATCCTTCTCACAGAAGACTCAGGAGCAAAAATTCTTGGGATATCTTTCTTCCTTCAATATATTGTAGCTGGTCAAGATTCTCCATTTTGAACTTTGGATGCTGGTGGTTGCATGAAATCCTTAAAGGGAACTAATGCCTCTTTAAGAGCAGAGCAGACTTCTGAGGATGAGCAGGTGATACACTCCACTAAAGTTGGGTATAAGGCAATTACTTGTGCCCAGGTATTTCCATCAACTGTAATGCAAAAAGTATAAATATCAAAAAGGGGTGAATTTAAATAAGCGATAATTCAATTAACATAAAGACAATTCTTTAAATGCAATATAAGGAAAAAAATTCTTAAGTATAGATATTCCATTAGTTTGTATCTTTTCTTTTTTAAAAATCTTTGGAAAGACTACAATAAACCTGCTATTAAATCAGGTATGGGAAAAATATATGGTCAGTGTGTAGTCATCAATACCAACAAATTTGCTAAGTGCATTTTTAATGATACTTCAATTTGTGAAGGCTTGCAAAGCTAACAAAATAATTAAATACAGTTGAATGTTATTTGTTGAATGGGCAAAGGTGTTATATCCCAGTTAGGAATCTCCTTTTACTTTGAGATCACACATTGCATTTCTGTTTTCCTGTAAGTACTAGGCATAAAAGTAACCAACCTGCAATAAAAGCTGATGATACATTTTTCTTAGATACTTTGTAGAACAAGTCTCAAATCTGGGAGGCAGTCTGCTACAAAAGAATTCTGTACTATGTATAAGGAGCTTTTGATTTTATTTTTCACACTAATTTACTGGATGTCAATTTCCTAACATTCCTTGTGAAATAAGGCAGTGCTGGGTGCCCCTGGTCACTTAATTTCTCTTTACCTCAACCTCTATTTAAAATAAAGAAACACATTTCTCAAACTAGTGTTCCTCAATTTACTCAAAAAAAAATTCATGGTGGGATTGGTGTTGTCCCATAGCAGGTAAAGCCACCACATGTGATGCCAGCATCCGATAATGGACACTGGTTCATGTTCTGGCTGCTTCACTCTCGATCCAGCTTCTTGTTAATGACTTGAGAAAAGCAGCAGGAAATGGCCCAAGTCCTTTGGCCCCTGCACCCACATGGGAGACCTAGAGGAAGCTCCTGGCTCCTGATTTCAGCCTGGCTCAGCCCCCCGCCGTGACAGCCATCTGAAGAATGAACCAGTGGATGAACGATCTGTCTCCATCTGTAACTCTTGAGTCTCAAATGAAAAAAAAAAAATTTTTTTTAAAAATTCATGATCAAGTAAGTTGGGCAGATTTTGTACGTATCTCAGCTTTTACAGATCAATAATTCATATGAATTTATTAAGGACTTGTAGTAATAGAACAGATTTAACTTTAATCCAGGGTTTCCAAAAATAATTTGATAATGGAATTGTGCTTCACACAATATCAACTGAAATCATCATCATTAACATTCATTCCAGGGCCAGCACTATGGCACTGTGGGTAAAATTGCCAACTGAGGTGCTAGCATTCCTTGTGGGCACCGGTTAGAGTCCCGACTGCTCCACTTCCAATCCAGCTCTCTGCTAATGCACCTGGGAAAGCAGCAGAAGATGGCCCAAATCCTTGGACCCTTGCACCCATGTTAGAGACCTGGAGGAAGCTCCTGGCTCCTGATTCCAGCCTGGCTCACTTCCGGCCATTGTGGCCATTTGGGTAGTGAACCAGCAGATGGAAGATCTCTCTCTCCTTCTCTCTCTGTATCTTTGCCTTTCAAGTAAATAAATAAATCTTTAAAAATTAAAAAAAATTCATTCCTTAACATGTAACTTGGAAAATGCTAAACTACCTTCTTTTTCCATTCATTTCTCAGGGTGGGGACAGAGAGAAGAAAAGCAGAGTGTGAATTATGGGTACTAGCGAAGATGGGGAGGGTCAGGTTAGAGCTATTCTGCCTTTACCTGTCTTTATATATTGGGAACCCACTTCAGATCTCATTTGTAAAAATAATTTGCTGAATTAACAGAAAACAAACCAAAAAAAGTCTTAAAAAACCACTGTTATAAAATTTTTTTAAAATATATTATTTATTTGACAGGTAGAGTTACAGACAGTGAGAGAGAGAGACAGAGAGAAAGGTCTTCCTTCTGTTGGTTCACTCCACAAATGGCCCCTACGGCTGGCACTGCGCCCATCTGAAGCCAGGAGCCAGGTGTTTCTTTCTGGTCTCCCATGTGGGTGCTGGCGCCCAAGCACTTGGGCCATCCTCCACTGCCCTCCCGGGCCACAGCAGAGAGCTGGACTGGAAGAGGGGCAACCAGGACTAGAACCCAGCACCCATATGGGATGCTGGCACCACAGGCAGAGGATTAACCAAGTGAGCCACAGCGCCAGTCCCTGGTATAAGATGTTTAAACCATCTGCTCCATTTGTATTCTGTGAATCTTTAAGTAAACATTTAAAAGGATTACATACATAGCTTTATTCCTATCTAGATTACCGCAGATGGAAAGGCAACTGATCAAACTAATTCTTGGTTTATTACAGAAAAATACAGCAATACATTAAAATGGTATCCTAAATAAAACTCAAGGGAAGCTGCTCAAATTTCTTAAATTGTTTTTAAAAACCCACATAAATTTTGTTGGGATTTTCAATCCAATTATCAGAATGGAAAAGCTGTACATAATGCTATAGAAGAATCTCTAAGAATACTGTTAAGTGAAAAGAAGTGCACACCAGTAGAAGAGGCTATCATGGATATTTATTTGTGTATATAACTAGGGTTGGGGGAATACTGGGATATGCATTTTTTTATTTACATTACAAACTTCTAGGGAAAATCACAAATTAATAAAAATGGTTGTGCTGGTGAGGTAAGAATTAACAGAGAAGAGAGGAAAGATCATTTCAAAGTTTACTCTGTATATCTTTTAATGTTTTTGTATCATGCATGTGTATATTACTTCAAAATTTTAAATGATGATCAAGTAAAATGAAAAAAAATTTTTAAAAATTAGTCAAAAAATGCCATTTTCCCACTAAAACCCCCTCAGATAAATAATAAAGTTCTAAATGAATTTGAGTATACTATCTAAATCTTATAGCCAATTTCCTGAATTAGGTGTGGAGTGGCTATGAACAACACCACATATATCTGCTGCGAAGGTCAGACATTCTTTTTCTTTTTTTCAATTTATTTGACAGGCAGAGTTAAACAGTGAGAGAGAGAAAGGTCTTCCTTCCTCTGGTTCACCCCCCAAAATGGCCGCCTTGGCCAGCACGCTGCACTGATCCAAAGCCAGGAGCCAGGTGCCTCCTCCTGGTCTCCCATGCGGGTGCAGGGGCCCAAGCATTTGGGCCATCCTCCACTGCCTTCCCGGGTCACAGCAGAGAGCTAGACCAGAAGAGGAGCAACTGGGATTAGAACTCGGCGCTCATGTGGGATGCTGGTGGAGGATTAACTAAGTAAGCCACGGCGCCGGGTCCCAGGTCCGACATTCTTATGTCATCTTTTTCCTGCTCCTTAGTGTTGTTTATCATACCTTTCTAGTATGTTATAATTTCAGCTCCATAATTTATAGCTACATTTCACTTAAATCTTCATTTTGTATGCCAAGGCATAATTCAAATTGTTTAACAATTATTTAACATTAATTTAGTTAGATTATCTGTTATTACTACAATGTCCTACCCATAGTCCATTGGCTTGGTAAAAAAAGTTATAGAATTTTCTTTCTCATTTTCTCTCTTAAACACATTCTGGTTAAATTCTTAACAACTGTTTAATAACACAACTACCATGAATTTAAATATACTGGTTACATTTAGTATATTTATTGTAATAACAGGAAAAACAGATAATTTCCTGTATATATTTCAACACACTTTTAAGTATCAACTTTGATCCTAATAAAGATTTTACTGGTCTCTAGAAAGTCAATATATGGTTTCTCCTCTCTGAAAAATCAACCAGAACATTTTTTTCAGAAAACTCCAATCTGAACTCTGAGGGATGAATTGAGGACATTGCTTCAATTTTTCCAAGAAATCCCACCCCTTCTTCCCTCTGGGTTAAATAAGTACAAGTGTCCTGCCTCTCAAGCTTTAGTCTAATACCATTTCCAGGCCAAGTACTAATAAGTGAGCTTTTAAAACACAAAAAAGTATATTTACTTTATTTTGTCAATCATTGGGAGTCTTTTCTCTTGAGTATTATAATACTGTTTACAGTACCACTGTGCTACAAAAGAAGAAGCATGCGCCAGAACATAAATCAACATACTGTTTTCTTCTTTAACAAAGTCATATTATATAATTAGAAAAAAGTCAGCTTGAGCCAGCATTGTGGCACAGCCTGTTCAGCTACCAACTGCAATGCTGGCATCCCATATGAGTGCTGGTTCAAGTCCTGTTGCTCCACTTCCAATTCAGTTTCCCGCTAACGTGCATGGGAAGGCAGAGGATGACGGCCCAAGGGCTAGGCCCTTGCCACCTACATGAGAAACCTGGATGGGGTTCCTGGCTCCTAGCTTCGTCCTGCCCAGTCCTGATTGTTGCATCTATTTGGAGAGTGAATCAGCAGATGGAAGATCTTTCTTTTCTCTCTCTACCTTTCAAATAAATAAAATAAAAACTTTTAAAACAAAAAATATCAGCTGAACCAAAGAGTGTGTTTAGTGACACAACTGATTTATACTCTCGTGCCAGCTCTTTATCTTGCCCTGGACCAATAACAAACACTGAAGGGGCTGCTCCAACAAACCTGTGTGAAAGCAATGTGACAGAGGATTCAAGGTTGAACAAAATATGGTCCAAAAAAAAAAAAAAAAAGAACACTAGTTAAAAAGCCTCTCAAGACTTTTACAATGCAAGGGGAAGTGAGCCACATACATGCGTGACTATAATGCAAACACTTACCTGTAAGAAATGTAACACAGGGCTTAAAATAGTAAAACAGGCAGGGAAATGGGATAAGCAAAAAGTTTGGAATATCTGAGAAGACTCACAATTTTAGTTTAGTAGGAGAGTAAGAAAAATGAAGTCTAGTGGGAAATAAAGCATAAATAGAATGGAGGCAGACTGTAGTACTCTTTACAATTTGGTAGGCAAGGGTAAATGAGGAAGATTTTTTTTTTGAAGGAATAGGGAAATGACTGACCAAAACGGATTTGGAAAAATTTCTGGCAATTTCTGGTAAAGAATGAATTAGAACAAACTGGAATGAGAAAAAAAAAAAAAAGGGAAAACAAATGAGAATGAAGAATAAAAATGACTCAGCATATAATGTAAATCATAACGAAGTGAAGATAAAACTTCCCCCTTCCTATTTCTTTCAAAAAATCAGTGATCTTCCACATTAAAAACATATAAAATATGAATATGCATGCCAAAAAAGGGCAGCCAAACTGCTGTTTAACATAAAGGGGATAAAACTATACAAATTAATTTTACTTATTTGACATCACAATGGATTTGATGTTTTCTTGCACTAGAACTGAAGAAAAGAACATCTGATGACTGTTATATTCCTAAAATTCAGTTAACAACAACAGAAAAGTACACCACAAATAGAATATAGATTTTATTAAGTTTGGATAACAGTTTCTAAGCACTTACCATTTTCAGGCTGAGTTTTCTTAAGTGAATCAATGAGAGTACTGACTGCTTTTAAAACAAATATGATTTCTGTTACTTGTTGCCTATAAAAAAAGATGGGAAATTATTTCCATCAAGATTTAAAAATCTTGTGTGTGTGTGTGTGTGTGTGTGTGTGTGTGTGTGTTTAACCAGGTATGAACAAAAAGATGAACTCTGGAAAAATACTAGCACAATACAATGCAAAATTAATGTTAGTTTTCAATTTTTTTAAAGTTTTTCGCCCACATGGTAGCCGGGGCCCAAGCACTTGGGTCATCATCTGCTCCCTCCCAGGAAGCATTAAAATGAAACTGGATCAGAGGCAGAGAAGCCAGGAATCAGACCGACACAGACATGGGATACCACTGTCACAGGTAGTGGCTTAACCTGCTTCACTACAACAACCATGGTAGTTTTAAATTCTTATAAAACGAAAAATCAGGGGTAGGTGAGTGGCATAAGGGTTAAGATGTTAACTGGAACACTAACACGTCCACATCTGGAGTGCCTGGGTTCCAGTCCTGGCTATGTTTCCAATTTCAGCTTCCTGCTAATGCAGACCCTTGGAGGCAACAGATAATGGCCCAAGTACTTAAGTGCCCTGCCACCCATGTGGGAGACCCCAAATGGGGTCTGGGCTCCTGGCTTCGCCTGGCCAGCTCCTGCTTTTTGTGTGTATTTGGGGAGTAAACCAGGGGACTGAAGATCTCTGTCCAACTCCATCTCTCTAACAAATTTTTGTAGAAAGGAAAAAAATCATTTCATATATATTAAGTACATGTTAATATATATATATTAAGGGTAAAAATCAGATTTGTGGTTATTCCTATAAATTTTCAATTAACGAGGGGGAGGCAATTCATTCAAGCAACTCCAAATGTATTTGCATGATTGTCCACATAATTACTTAAAATTAAACATTTTGAACATTTCACCCATATACAATAAATTTTAAAGTAATCACAGATCATTAAAACTATTAATCAATGGTTTCATAAAGGTATAAAGAAAGTTTTACAAAACTATACTTGTAGTAATGCTTTCCATTCGATTATTGTTTATAGCTATTGTATATATTCCCTAAACTAGGGTCTTTTTGCTTTTTACTTGATAAACTTTTTATTTGGTGAAATATTAAGCCATTTTACTGTAATGTAAATTTAAACTATGTTACCTCAAACACTAAAAAAAAGGGGGGGGAAGGAAGAAGTGGGAAGGAAACAGAGGGAGGGAGAAAGGGAATATCATTATGTTCTTAAAATTGTATATATGAAGCAAACTGAATTTTTAAAAAACTAATTAAAAATTAAATAAAAATTTTTTAAAAATTAAATATTTGTAATACATGCCTTTAAAAATATCTTAAAAAGGTTTTCTTTTTCTTTTTAACTAATTAGTACTAATACTAAAAAGAGATTTACAGACGCTTAAATGGAAACAGACGACTATTACCACCTGGCATATATTTTACCATGCTGTTAAAAGTACATTCAAAACCATAATAGGGCTTATATAACTTTATAATGCAACAAAGAAACATGCTCAAAATCAATTGTAAGATGGTACTACTCAGAGACATTAGCAATGAAGAGTGAACTTAAAATAAAGCACCAGTAGGAGTTGCTTGATTCCCCCTTCTTTCTCTTGACAGAAATAAAACTCTTCCACTTTACAGTACCCTTCAAGAAGAAATACAATTGGCTAATAAGCACTGGTATATTTTAAAAAGAGCTATTATTTTTTTTTTTTGACGGGCAGAGTGGACAGTGAGAGAGAGAGACAGAGAGAAAGGTCTTCCTTTTTTCTGTTGGTTCACCCCTCAATGGCCGCTGTGGCCAGCGAGCTGCAGCTGTGGCCAGCGAGCTGCAGCTGGTGCACAGCGCTGATCCGAAGCCAGGAGCCAGGTGCTTCTCCTGGTCTCCCATGTGGGTGCAGGGCCCAAGGACTTGGGCCATCCTCCACTGCACTCCTGGGCCACAGCAGAGAGCTGGACAGGAAGAGGAGCAACCGGGAAAGAATCCGGCGCCCCAACTGGGTCTAGAACCAGGGGTGCTGGCACCAAAAGGCGGAGGATTAGCCTAGTGAGCCTCGGCGCTGGCCAAGAGCTATTTTTTTTTTTTTAAACAAATTAGAAAAAGAATAGGGGCCAGTTCTGTTGCCTAGCATGTTAAGCTACCATCTGCAGTGCTGGCTTCCCACATAGGCAGTCGTTTAAGTCCCAGCTTCTCCACTTCCAATCCAGCTCCCTGCTAATGTACCTAGGAAAGCCATGAAAGACGGCCCAAGTGCTTGGGCCCCTGTGCCCACATGGTAGAGTTCTAGCTCCTGGCTTTGGTCCAGCTCAGTCCTGGCTGTTGCAGCCATTCGGGAGTGAACTAGTGGATGGAAGCTCTCTATCTCTGACTCTCCCTCTCTAACTCAGCCTTTCAAGTAAATAAAAATAAACCTTAAAAAAGAGAGAGAATAGGCCGGCGCCGTGGCTCAACAGGCTAATCCTCCGCCTTGCGGCGCCGGCACACCAGGTTCTAGTCCCGGTCGGGGCTCCGGATTCTGTCCCGGTTGCCCCTCTTCCAGGTCAGCCCTCTGCTGTGGCCCGGGAGTGCAGTGGAGGATGGCCCAAGTGCTTGGGCCCTGCACCCCATGGGAGACCAGGGAAAAGCACCTAGCACCTGACTACTGCCATTGGATGAGCGCGGTGCGCCGGCCGCAGCGCGCCATCCGCGGCAGCCATTGGAGGGTGAACCAATGGCAAAGGAAGACCTTTCTCTCTGTCTCTCTCTCTCACTGTCCACTCTGCCTGTCACCAAAAAAAAAAAAAAAAAAAAAGAGAGAGAGAGAATAAACAGTAAATGAAAGCTAATTTTAAAATGCTAAAAATTGAGAAAAAGGGCATTCATATACCCTGAGGAGAATGCATATGGGTACAAATCTCTGGCAAGCAATTAGGAATACATATCAAAACCTTTAAAATATCTGCATCTTTTGAGACATCAATTTCAACTTCAGAAATTTAAAAGCAAAAAAGAATGTGCACAAGATTTAAGGCAAGTGATTTGTCTAAACTATTACCTTATGAAATAGGAACCACAATGATTTCCCTCTTTCCTAACTTCGAGAACTGTTTCCCGTATTATTTTTTTTGTTTGTTTTCATTTGTTTTACCTTAAGCTCCAATTTTCATATTAACAAGACAGAGCTGCAAGCTAACTTTAATTTATCATTTGATTTGCCTAAGCTTAACAGAAAGGCCTACAGCCCCTTCCACTGATAGCCTGGATAGATGAGAAGGAAATCAGTTTAGGTTCAAAGGCTTAATTAAGCACATTAGATGAAAAGGTCTAAAATATGGCTTGCCAACATAGAAACCTAGAAATGACTGTCAAACAGATTTATCTATTACTTTCGCTCTAAAGAAATATTATCATCTGCTCATAGAGATCCACAGTCCTTAAACAGAAATCTTCGGTAAAAATATATATTTTGGAATTCAAATTTTTTCAGATTCAAAGTAATTTGATACATATAACAATCCCCAGTGAGGGGTCTGAAAAAGCACCCCATAATAAACACATAACTATATCTACAACAGGGCTGTACTGGTGGCACAGTGAGCTATGCTGCTGCTCATGACACTGG
This sequence comes from Sylvilagus floridanus, assembly GCA_949820135.1. Taxonomy (NCBI): domain Eukaryota; kingdom Metazoa; phylum Chordata; class Mammalia; order Lagomorpha; family Leporidae; genus Sylvilagus; species Sylvilagus floridanus. The sequence continues at coordinate 67,404,859 of OX463231.1, forward strand.
TATTCTGTATCAGTGTGCTGGTTCAAGTCCCAGCCACTCTGCTTCCAATCCGGCTCCCTGTTAATGTGCATGGAAGGTAGTGGAAGATGGCCCGAATCCTAGAGTCCCTGCCACCCATGTGAGAAACCCAGAGTTCTGAGTTCCTGGCTTCAACCTGGTCTATCCTTGGGAACAATGGCTATTTGGGATGTGAACCAGTAGAAGATCTCTCTATCACTCTGCAAGTAAGTCTTATGTAATATATACATGAAATCAATGATTTTTACATGGTGTTAGATAAATAAAATTATAAACAGCTTCAGATTAGTTCAGATCACTTATGAAAATACTTTGTTTTAAAATATTTATTTATTTGAAAGTCAAAGTTACACAGAGAGAGACAGAGAGATACAGAGATCTTCCATCCACTGGTTCACTCTCCAGATGGCCACAACGGCCAGGGCTGGGCTGGCCTTAAGGGAGGAGCTTCAAAAAGGTCTCCCATATGGATGGCAGGGGCCAAAATATTTGGGCCATCTTCAGCTGCTCTTCCCAGGCCATTAGCAGAGAGTTGGATTGGACATAGAAAAGTGGAGACACAAATCAGCACCCATGTGAGGTGCTGGCATCCCAGGCAGCAGCTTTACCTGCTGTGCCACAATGTTGCCCCGACACTTGCTTTTTAGAATTTTCTCTGTTATTAATGACATCAGTGCATTTCTATTTAAGAATAGAAAGAAAAAAATTTAACTTTTATTTAATTAATATAAATTTCCAAAGTACAGCTTATGGATTACAATGCCCCCCCCCACATAACTTCCCTCCCACCTGCAACCCTCCCCTTTCCCACTCCCTCTCCCCTTCCACCCACATCAAGATTCATTTTCAATTCTCTTTATATACAGAAGATCAGTTTAGTATATATTAAGTAAAGATTTCAACAGTTTGCACCCACATAGAAACACAAAGTGAAAAATACGGTTTGAGTACTAGTTATAGCATTAAATCACAATGTACAGCACATTAAGGACAGAGATCCTACATGAGGAGTAAGTTCACAGTGACTCCTGTTGTTGATTTAACAATTTGACACTCTTGTTTATGGCATCAGTAATCACCCTAGGCTCTTGTCATGAGTTGCCAAGGCTATGGAAACCTTTTGAGTTCACTGACTGATCATATTTAGACAAGGTCATAGTCAAAGTGGAAGTTCTCTCCTCTCTTCAGAGAAAGGTGCCTCCTTCTTTGATGACCTGTTCTTTCCACTGGGATCTCGCTTGTGGAGATCTTTCATTTAGGTCATTTTTTTTTTTTTTGACAGAGTGTCTTGGCTTTCCATGCCTGAAATACTCTCATGGGCTTTTCAGCTGGATCCACATGCCTTAAGGGCTGATTCTGAGGCCAGAGTGCTGTTTAGGACATCCGCCATTCTATGAGTCTGCTGTGTATCCCACTTCCCATATTGGATCATTTTCTCCTTTTTTTATTCTATAGGTTAGTATTTGCAGACACTAGCTTGTTTATGTGATCCCTTTGACTCTTATTCCTATCATTATGATCAACTGTGAACAGAAATTGATCACTTGGACTAGTGAGATGGCATTGGTACATGCCACCTTGATGGGATTGAATTGGAATCCCCTGGTATGTTTCTAAGTCTACCGTTTGGGGCAAGTCAGCTTGAGCATGTCCCAAATTGTACATCTCTTCCCTCTCTTATTCCCACTCTTATATTTAACAGGGGTCAAAAAATTTTTTTTGATAGGAAACTAGAATGCATACCTTGGAAGAGGGCATTTGCCACTTAATCTTTCATCCTCTATATAGCGATGTAGTACATCCTGAGACCTTTTTAAAAGCACTGAGAGTGCCATTCGTGAGATGTAGCCCTCTTGAGGTGTTGTGACTTTGTTACTAAAGGAAAACTGGAGCAATGTTTCAAAACACATCTTGGAAAATTCCTCTCTCAAACGAATATCAATCTCTGCTTCTGTAAAATTAAATTTTTGAGGGTTAATTACAGTGCTTAAACGGTTAAATTAATGTGCTTTAACAACTCCAGCAAACTAAGAATAAAAAGAAATTCATCAATCTGATGAAAAGTATCTATGAACAGCCTATGTGTAATTTTCCCCTCCACAATATCAAAACAAGAGAAGATTGCCCATTTCTATCACATCAACATTTTTTTTCTTTTTTTTAACAGGCAGAGTTTGACAGTGAGAGAGAGAAAGAAAAAGGTCTTCCTTTTCTGTTGGTTCACCACCAAAAGGGCCGCTACAGTCGGCACGCTGCACCGATCCGAAGCCAGGAGCCAGGTGCTTCCCCCTGGTCTCCCATGTGGTTGCAGGGCCCAAGCACTTCAGGCATCCTCCACTGCCCTCCCAGGCCACAGCAGAGAGCTGGACTGGAAGAGGAGCAACCAGGACAGAATCTGGCACCCCAACCGAGACTAGAACCCGGGGTGCCGGTGCCGCAGGCAGAGGATTAGCCTAATGAGCCGTGGCACTGGCCCAGAAAACTTTTTTATTTGTAGTGCTATCACTGAGAATCCTAATGTCAACTGATATATAATTCAATCTTTTTTCTTTCTGAAATTTTTTATGATCTTCTATTTACCCCAAGTATTCTAATACTTCATTAAGACATGCCTTATTGTGTGTGTGTGTGTGTTTTCTCTCTTACACTGTTTGGTGTATACTAACCATTTTTTAGAAGTTTTACTATTTTAGTTCTTCAGTTTATTTGATAATTTCCTCTCCCAAATTTTTTTAAAGAGTTATTTATTTGCAAGGCAGGGCTATGGGGTGTTAGGGAGAAGAGGGGGAGAAAAAGAAAGGCGGAGAGAAAAAGAGAAGAAAAACAGATCTTCCATCCATTGGTTCACTCTTTGAACAGTCCAAAAGCCAGCTTTGGGACAGGCCAAAGCTAGCAGACAGGAGCTACCATGTTCTAACTCACGGGTGGCAACGCTCCAAGTACTTGGATCATCTTCTGTTGCCTTCCTAGGAGCATCAGCAAGAAATTGGAAGTGGGGCAACTGGAACTTGAACTAGCACTCTGATTTGGGGTGCCAGCATCATAAGCTGAGGCTTAACCCACTGTGCCACCATGCTGACCCCCCTAGATTTTCTTTGTTCTCTTTCTGGAAGACTTATTGTCAGATATTAGGCCCATGGATTCACTTTATTTCTTCCTTCTCAAATTATCTACTTTTTGTTTTTGCTCTACCTTCTAGGTTATTTTCTTCCAACTTGTCACTTTTTTCAGATATCACATTTTTCCATGAGTTCTTGTTTTTAATTCCTTTTCAATACATATTTTCTTTGATCATCCTAAACTGTAATTGCAATTTTATGTTTTCTTTGGCTCTGCATTTTAATTGTTACCTCCCAGTTTCTTTCATTTCTCATTTGTTTTTGGTCTTTATTTTTTGTGCCTGTGTGCTTTGGCAATCAGATCACACTTAAGAGTATGGGACTAAAACAATCACTATAACCTCTGTTTAAAAGCTAGCCTTGCTTAACAAATAATGACTCTATATGTACACGTTTAAAGAAAACTCCAAATTAAAGCTGGGAAGACATTTGTGTCTATGGCAAAGTCACTAGAAGAATGTCCACACACCATTTTTTTCTTGACACATCCACTACAGTAAACAACAAGAGATATCAGAAAATTGCTAGAAAAGAGATACTTTGCAACTCAACTGCTTTTATGTAGTCCAGGATATTTACAATAATCATGAATATTGTTTGCAATGGGTGTTTTATTAGAAATTACTCAGAAATTTTATATACTCTTTAAAAGTTGACTATATTAACATAAGTTGATTTGAAAAAAAAATGTTTTTTTTTTTCTGAGATTCTCATGTTTGTTAAACTTGTACTCTACCAGGCCAGTTTTTAAAACTTTCAGGGCTAAGAGAAAAAAAAAAAAATCTGACTTGTGCAAGTAAGCAGTTTGAGAGACATCTAGTGGTGAACTGTGTACATTAAGTACTCTTCTAAGTGCTGAGCACAAAATAGGAGTGAATTTCCACTCCAGTACATTCTGAGGATTAAAGACTGACATGACATACATTTATAATTTTCATACCATTGCACAGAAAAATCACATTATAAGACAATTATAAAATTGAGCACAGATTTATAAAAACAGAAATAATAACAAGCAACTTACATATCAGCTCTCAATTAATACAGTAAAATACAATGAAAAGAAGTATATATTTTTTTCTTAATATGAATTTGGCCTACAGCCTGAAGTTGGTGAGCAATTTTTTTCAACTTCTCTAAACCCACTTCCCTTTTTATTATATGGTGATACCTATCTTCACAGAAATATTATAAGGAATGGATCATATTCTAGCATACAATTTTGTACATAGTAGGCATTCACTAATTATTGTTTACTTTAAAAAATGTTAGGGTATCTTATATTTTTCTTAAGGGACTCTGTAAATGTATAGTTCTAAAAGGTTGGTATTAATATTTTCATTTTATTTATTACAAAATTGATACTCTAAGAAGTGACCCAATTACTAAATGATAGAATAAACACTCATTTCTTTCTATACAATACTGCTTTCTAATAATCTATGACTTAACAAAACTCATAATTATGTGAGCCAGCAATGACTTCAGTGGATTCCAAAAGTGCTTAACAATTTAGTTTACTAGAGTTTGCAAATATGGCTATACATACAGTATTCACATTTTCACCTCATAAAGCTTACAGATGTAATTACATTTCTAAATATTACTTCACAGGGCCAGTATTGTGGCATGGTGGGTAAATACATTGCAAGTGACGCCAGCCTCAATCTGGATGCCAGGTTGTATCCCAGCTGCTCTGTTTCTTATACAGCTCCCTGCTAATGGCCTGGGAGAAAGCAGCAGCAGATATCCCAAGTGTTTGGGCCCCTGTCACCCATGTAAGAGACCTGGAAGAAGCTCCGGGCTTCATACTAGCCCAGCCCTGGCTGTTGCAGCCATTTGAGGAGTGAACCAGCAGATGGAAGAGCACGCTCGCTCTCTCTTTTTCAAATAAATAAGTAACTCTTTAAAACCAAATAAATAAAAATAAAAATTACTTCACAGTTTCTCGCTTCACATTTAACACAAGCATAGGATTAAACATTTCTTTGTCAACTTCAGAAGTACTTCAAAACTCTGTAAACGCCTACCCCAAATCATTAAAACAACATACCTGTAAATGAAGAAGATTGAGAATGTATTGAGCCCTTGTTAAGCATAGTCATTATCTGACCAACAAATTCCTTAGGAATAAAATTGGCATAAGGTAGGATCTCGGTGCTAATGAGCTGAACTACCTAAAATAAAAGGCACACATTCAAATGTATTTTTTTCTTGAAAAACACTGAATGACTCAAAATTTGTAGCATAAAATTCAAATCATATTTTAAACGTACGTAAAAGAATTCTCCTCAATAGAAGTACATGAACATTTTAATGTTCACAAACAGGATGACTATTAGTCTGCTTCCCTCACCTATTTTAGTATAAAACAGTCAATACTATAACTGTTTATAGTGCCAGCACATTCATAAATGTTAATATTCACAACAACCAAAAATAGTGCTATAGAAAAGAATTGCCAGCATATGAAACTCACTCATGTTAGAACAAAAAAATCCAAAATAGGACTGAGAATGATTTAAATTACTTTTGTATAACTAGAAACTATGAGCTATGAGAAATTATAACTATATTTGTTTTTGTCAAATAGCATATTTCTAATATGCAGGTAGCACAATACTAAGGAGGTCATTTTAAAAATGTCTGCTTTAAAATTCAACCTTAAACTTTAGAGAGTTTTAATGCTTTTAGGTTCAGTCTTAACCTAGTGCTTCATTCTTTTAGCAGTACTATATTTTCAACATTTCTACTGTCTGATTTTCACAAATGGTCACAGGAGAATGTTTTAAATAGCTTTCTCACCTCAACATCAATACTTTCATTTCTTTGAAACTCTTGAATAGAGAGATTATCTGGAGGTATGCTAAAAAAAAAAATAAATAAATAAACCCTTGATTTTTAAGGATAAGATATTCCCTGGAAACACAAATTAGAAAATAGATAAACAATACCGAGATGACAAACATATTTTCCCCACCCAGGTTGGAACATTATTTATTTAAAAGAACACTTTTTCACTAAATTTCTTAGTATAAATGACTAAGCCAATTACAAACATGAAACTCAACCACAAAAATGCTTGGTCCAATCCTAAACTATACAAAATCTGTAGAACTAAACTTCTTTCAATACTATGAATGAACAAATAAAGGCAAAGACATTATTTCACCTACAGCTATAGAAAAAAAAATTATCATTGTTAAGACATCTGAATTCACTTATGGTGGCAGTGATTTAAGAAAGCCCAAATTACTCACTCAGAGACAGATCAGTGATGTATTAAAACATCTTTACAATAAAGACAGATAAGTCTGTAAAGAGGAAGAGTGATTCAGAAACTACTCCAGCAAGAACAGAGACAATCAACAGTTCTGAGAGAACCAAGGTGGATTCCAGACTCTATGGTTCATAATAATAATAAGTAAAATGGTCATAAACTTTTAAAATGGTGAAATATTAAGTATTTAAAAATTCTTGAGAATAGGATGACAATTATTACAAAAACAACGGCACTTAAAATTAGAGAAGTAGTGCCGGTGCCGTGGCTCAATAGTCTAATCCTCCACCTTGCAGCGCCGGCACACTGGGTTCTAGTCCCGGTCGGGGCACCGGATTCTGTACCGGTTGCCCCTCTTCCAGGCCAGCTCTCTGCTGTGGCCAGGGAGTGCAGTGGAGGATGGCCCAAGTGCTTGGGCCCTACACCCCATGGGAGACCAGGAGAAGCACCTGGCTCCTGCCATCGGATCAGCACGGTGCGCCGGCCATGGCAGCCATTGGAGGGTGAACCAACGGCAAAAGGAAGACCTTTCTCTCTGTCTCTCTCTCACTGTCTACTCTGTCAAAAAAAAAAAAAAAAAAATTAGAGAAGTAGCCACTGTAGTAAGAGCTTTATTTGTATTAATCTTATATGTTCCCACAGGAATCTCATATAATAAGTATTACTATCATTTTTATGGAGTCAGCATTAGGGGAAGCTGAAATTTAGAATGGCTAATATGCCCCCCTTAGACAGACTGCAAGTAAATGGCAAGGTCACAATTTGAACCCAGGTTTATTTGCTATGAGAGCCTACATCATTTTATTATTACGTTGAGGATGTCAAAATAGTATTAGCACATTTAGATTTAGAGGTTTACCATTTGTATCCAGGGCTATATGGGTACACCATGTTCATTTCATTTGGACAATTTTTACTCAACAGATATTTACTGATTACCAACTACTTTGTATCAGGCATTTTATTTTTGGTATTCAAGATCCAAATGTGAACAAGGTAAGTTCATGACTTACGGAATTTACATTCTAAACTAACTCATCTTGTAGCAGGACCTACAAGAAAAATTTCACACATGTACCCAAACATGAACCAGAGGCAGGAATTTCACAATCACTACCATCAAAGCATCTTTCCAGATCTTATATGTATTCCTAGAGATAAAAGTTTGTATTTTATTATAATTTACAACAAAGGAATGTAAGACCTTAGTGATTGATATTACAAGAATTGTGATGAAGCTCAAGGGTTCTAAAGATGGGCTGATCACCAATAAAAAAAAAAACCTTATGAGAAATATATAGTTATATTATTAAGGCTCTTTGAATTATACATTAGAAACACTGAACTGAACATTAAAAAAGTTTATGGAAAAGAAAAGAGTGGCATACAAAACCAAAAACCCGAGAGGCTCACTTTTCTTAATCCTCACAATTTATAAAATCAAGAAATTAACCATGCACAAACTAAGTACCTTGATCCTAAAAACCTTAGTAGAGCATATTAGAAATAGGTTAAGCTTTTAAAAATGCTGATGACTGGAGCCAGTGTTGTGGCATAGAAGGTAAAGCTGCCACCTGCAAAGCCAGTATCCCAAATGGGCACAGGTTAGTGTCCTGGCTGCTCCATTTCTGATCCAGCTCCCTGTTAATGGCCTGGGGAAAGCAATGGAAGCTGGCTCAGGTGTTTAGACCCCTGCCTCCCATGTGGCAGACCCAGATGAAGCTCCTGGCATTAGCCTGGCCCACAGCTGGCCATTACAGCCATCTGGGCTGAGAATCAGCAGATGCAAGGTGTGTGTATGTGTGTCTCCCTGTCTGTAACTCTTTTGAAATAAATAAATACATCTTTTAAAAATGTTGATGATTAACAGAACTAGTCTCTACATTTTTAAGGCAGATAATATTTCTAGTACAAATGAACCATATAAGATCTTAAATTCCCTAAATTTTTTGAGTACAGCGATAATTTTTAAAAATTCTTTTCAGGAGTCTTTATATAAAATGTCTTCAAACTGAAAAGTACTGTTTGTATTTTTGACAGTTTTCTCTACAGCATATTTAAAGAGTGTAAGTTAGTACTTTTCAGTATATTCAAAGTTGGACAACCACCACCACTTCTAATTGAGAAAATTTTCATCATTCTCAAAAGAAGCTCTGTACCCTTTAGCACTTACCCACCATTTCCCCAGTCCTCTTTACCCCTGAGAACTATTAATCTACTTTGTCTCTATGGATTTGCCTATTCTGTATGTACCACATAAATGAGAGTATACAAAATGTGGTCTTTTGTGTCTGGTTTCTTCCACTTAGCATAATGTTGTGAAAGTTCACCCATGTTACAACATATCTGTGCTTTATTCCTTTTTATGGCTGAAATATATTCCACTATATGGCTATACCACATTCAATGTATCCAGTCATCAGTTGGTACACGAAGGATCATTTTTCACTCTTGTCTTATATAAAGAACGCTATGAGGGGCTGGCACTGTGATGTAGCAGGAAAAGCCAATGCCTGCAGTGCCAGCATCCCATATGGGCACCAGTTCGAGACCCAACTGTTCCACTTCCGATCCAGCTCTCTGCTATGGCCGGGGAAACCAGCAGAAGACGGCCCAAATCCTTGGGCCCCTGAACCCACGTGGGAGACCCGGAAGAAGCTCCTGGCTCCTGATCAGCGCAGCTCCGTCCATTGCGGCCTATTGGGGAGTGAACCAGTGGCTGGAAGACCTCTCTCCCTCTCCCTCTCTCTGTGCCTCTCCTTCTTTCTCTGTGTAACTCTTTCAAGTAAAATAAATAAAGCTTCAAAAAAAAAAAATAGAATGCTATGAACATTGGTGTATAAGTTTTTGGGTGAACATGTATTTTTCATTCTTTTGAGAAGCACTTAGCGATTTTTTTCAACTTTGGGTTTTTGCTTTCCCTAAACTATTTACTTAGGATAGCCCTCAAGGATGTCCAAAGCCTATCTTTTCTTCTAGTTGACTTTTATTTGCATTTCCTCTTTATTGTACTGCCTCACCAAAATAGCTTGCAGACCAAAGATTTAGGAAATGTCACAAAGACATAGTTATCCATAGACTCTTAAAGTATGTATGCATTACATTAAAGGATTTATACATTTAGGAACATAAAAGATCTTTATTTTTATTTTTTTATTTTATTTTTTTGACAGGCAGAGTGGACAGTGAGAGAGAGAGACAGAGAGAAAGGTCTTCCTTTGCCGTTGGTTCACCCTCCAATGGCTGCCGCGGTTGGCGCGCTGCGGCCGGCGCACCGCGCTCATCCAATGGCAGGAGCCAGGTGGCCAGGTGCTTTTCCTGGTCTCCCCATGGGGTGCAGGGCCCAAGCACTTGGGCCATTCTCCACTGCACTCCTGGGCCATAGCAGAGGGCTGGCCTGGAAGAGGGGCAACCGGGACAGAATCCGGCGCCCCGACCGGGACTAGAACCCGGTGTGCCGGTGCCGCACGGCGGAGGATTAGCCTGTTGAGCCACGGCGCCGGCCAAAAGATCTTTATTTTTTATAAGATTTATTTATTTGTTTGAAAAGCCAGAATTACAGTAAGAGGAAGCAACAGAGAAAAGAGATCTTCCATCAGCGGGTATACTACCAAGATGGCTGCAATGGCTGGGTGGGGCAGGGCCAAAACCAAGAACCAGGAGCTTCCTCTGGATCTCCCTTATAAGTGGCAGGGGCACAAGTACTTGGGCCATTTTCTGCTGCTTTTCCCAGGTCATTAGTAGGGAGCTGGATCAGAAGTGGAGCAGCCAGGACCGGGACTCAAACCGCCATCCACATGGGATGCCCATTGCCTGCGTCACAGTGCCAGCCCCAAGATCTTGATTTTCTAAACTTTTTTTTATTGTGGTAATCCCAAAAAGGAAAAGGAAAAAAATCATCTTCTGTGTTTCACTAGTTTAAATTCATGATTCTTTAATTATGATGCATTCAAATGATCTTATATTTAAGATTCCCACCTTACAACTAAAAACACTGTGAAAAGCAACATTTCTCAGTGCTTACAGAAAATTCAAATGGTGGATAAATGCTCAATCAAGTTATATTTTGTGTACAATTTAGCAATCTTAACAGTCAATTACACTATTAGTAAAAGTAAAAACTTTTTAGAGCAACTGCACAGATAATATGCCACTTCTTGAAAGGCTATCTTAATTTTAAAAATGAAAGAACTGACCTTTTAGTAAAGAGAAAGTCTTCAAAAGTGTTGGCTAGTTCTGGCCACATACTGTCAAATTTTCCAGAAGAAGCATGCTGCCGGGCAACAGGCAACCCGATAGAAAGAACTTTGAGGAGAGAAGACACTGCTAGTTTCCATGTGCTTTCAGAAGGGCAGGAGTATTTCAAACTGAGAGGAACTCTAAGAGTCTGCAAATAAGACAGTTTAAGATAAATACAATAAACATACATACATACACTTTGACTGCAAAAACCACCACAGCAGAGAGAAAAAGTAATAGCACAGGCATTTCTCAGACATGGCTTTCAAATCCTGCTGCCTAGAAAGATACACTTTTAATTCCTGTCTCCATCTTACAAACAATGACACTGCATAAATACTTATTAATCTCAGTTTTTTCATTATAAAAAATAGGATTTTATCTGAAAAGGTAAGAGTAAGACATTTATTGTAGCTTTTCTCAACTTGGTATTATAGAACTAGAAAATTCTGCCACAGATCCAGCAGAAAGATGATAAGTTTGTGATGAAAATTTCCCATCCCAGAGGTTAATACTAATATTTTTCCCACTAATGGTTAGCCAGACCTTTGAAATTCTCTAAATTTTATATTCCTCTCTTTTTTAAAAAAACATATTTATTTTATTTACTTGAAAGACAGAGTTACAGAGAGAGGTAGAGACAGAGAGAGAGAGAGGTCTTCCATCTGATGGCTCACTCCACAACTAGCCACAATGGTCAAAGCTGAACTGATCAGAAGCCAGGAGCTTCCTCCAGGTCTCCCACATGGGTGCAGAGGCCCAAGGACCTGGGCCATCCCCTGCTACTCTCCCAGGTGCATTAGCATGGAGCTATATCTGAAGTGGAGCAGCTGAGACCCGAACCAGCGTCCACATGGGATGCCAGCACTGCAGGCCAGAGCTTTTACCTGCTGTGCCACAGTACCAGCCCTCTACTCTAATATTTTAATGTGCTTTATTTCCTTTTCCAAATATTTCAGTAAAACACATTATTGAAGATGATGATTTAATCTCTGATCACTGAATGCACAGGAGTAGAGCATCTGAGCTACACATGTTAACTAAAATGTTGAGATCTTTTTTCTTTTTCAGTTTTTCTCCTTTTGTTTAGATTTATTTATTCATTTGAAAGTCAGAGCCACAGAGAGGCAGAGCAGAGGCAGAGAGAGGAGGAGAAAGCTCTCCATCTGCTGTTTCGCTCCCCAAATGGCCCCAACAGCCAGGGATGGGCCAGGTTGAAGCCAGGATCCAGGAGGTTCAACCGGTTGTCCCACATGAGTGAAGGGGCCCAAGTACTTGGGCTGTCTTCTGCTGCTTTCCCAGGCACTTTAGCAGGGAGCTGGATAAGAAATGGAGAAGTCAGGACTCAAACCAGCACCCATATGGGATAATGGTCCTGCAGGCCGCAGCTTTACCTGCTACGTCACAGTGCCAGTCCCGAGACCCATCTTTTTAACCCATGCACTTTGAAGGTAGGTGACTTTTATTCATAAAAAAGTTAACTTGGTCATCAGAATGGCCTTTTCTGGTCAGATTTCTATCTGACAACCAAAAGACAAACCAAACTATCAGACAAATCAAAATATCACAGTGATCTACCCCAGTGCATAATCATCAGATAATTTGCATTAGAAGAAAAATTCTGCTTTTACATAAAAATTCTACTCTGAGAAAGAGAAGAAATAAATATTTATATTTCAAGAATATAAAAACCTAATATCATCCTCCACTCAAATTATTAGTGAGTATTCACACTGTGAACATATGAACCATCCCAATTTGCATGAAATGGATCTCCATTAAAAGTAATGTCTATTCATAATCTATTTATCCCTTTCTCACTTCTCCATCTCCACAAAACCCATATGCTTTGAGAGAAACTACCTCCATTTCCAATATGTGAATTTGGGTAAGGAGATGATTAGTTTATCAAGCTAATCAATACACTCTACTACCCTGGCTAAAATCTACATGAACATAACAGACAGACATACTCTTCTCCTACCACACACACAATCCTGTTCCTGACCTATAGCTATGACGAGAAACAACAATTAGGAAGTAGAAGTAAGAAATTATCTTCTGAACCACTGGACCAACCAGTCCTAATGCCTCCTCTCTCTAAATTTCCCAAGTAAGCAAGCCAAAAGATTTCCTTTATTCTTAAAACTGGGTCTCCCAGGCGGGTACAGGGGCCCAAGGGCTTGGACCATCTTCTACTGCTTTCAAAGGCCATAGCAGAGAGCTGGATCGGAAGTTGAGCAGCTGGGACTCTAACCAGCACCCATATGGGATGCTGGCCCTGCAGCATACATTCAATGTATGTCATTTTCAACCAAAAAAAAGTAGATCACACATTGGCCATTTTGAGTTAACACTTTATAACTAAATTTTGGATAAAAGCATGTGTTTATTGCAATTTACATTTTGCTGATATCAAAAGAACATTAAGAATAGATGATCTTTTCAATTTATACCTTTATATGTATGTATGTATGTGTGTGTATATATATATATGTGTATATATATATATATATATATATTCTTTTTCAGACTTATTCCAGATCCTGTGAACTCCTAAAATTATTATTTCTCAACACTGCTTGAAAATATACTATGATCTTTTATATTGCTGGTTACCAAAAATACCTCTCTCCCTCTTTATACTTAGAAAACTTTTACTTATTCAAGTGTCATGTCTATTAATTCTTGCCAAAATCCCTATGCTAGTTGAATTACTTTTTTCATTTGTTGTGGAAAACCAACATTCTATTCAGCAGTGACCAATGGGGAAATTTGATTAAATGCTGCACCTCAATGAATTCTCATATAAATGGTATCAGTATTATCCTTTTTAAAAATTTTTATTTATTTGAAAGTCAGAAGTACAGAGAGGCAGAGGGACAGGCAGAAACAGAATACTCTTCCATCCACGGGTTCACTCCCTAAATGGCCACAACGGCCAGGGCTAGGCCAGGAGCTTCATCCTTGTCTCCCACATGGGTGCAGGAACCCAAGCACTTGGGTCATCTGCTGCTGCTTTCCCAGATGCATTAGTGGGGAACTGGATCAAAGTGGAGCAGCTAGGACTCAAACCAACATCTTTACAGGTTGCCGGCGCTGCAGGTGGCGGCTTAACCAGCTACCCCACAGTGCTGGCCAGGTATCCTTCTTTCACAGATGAGAAACATTCTCAGATAGGCTCACTAGCTCAAAATCAGAACAGCAAGCAAACAGCAATGCACTATCGCTTATTCTAACTGAATGCATGCTTCCTCTACTTTGGGGTCTTTGCTAGCACAGAACGTAATGTATTAGTATTTGTTTGCCTTTTTCTATTTCCTTTATGGAATTACTAAATATAAAATTACCTTATTCATTCTTATCTCTGTAACGTTTAATTAGTATCTGGTAATAGAGGCGCTCTAAAAATATGCTCCATAAATGAAGAAGGGCAGGGAGAGTTTTGGTGAGGTGAGTGGTAAAGGGAAGAAGTATTACAAAAGCTAAGAGATGTATGAGTTGCTTCTTATTTATTTGAGAGGCAGAGAGATAGAGAAGAGTGGGAAACTGTACACTCCCATCCACTAGTTCACTCCCAAAATACCCAGATGTAGTTTTCCTATACGGATGGCAGGGACCCAATTGCTTGAACCATCATTGCTGATTCCTAGGGTCTACACCAGCAGGAAACTGTAGTGAGGAGGCCAGGCCAGGTACTAAATCTAGGTAGGCACTCTGATATGAGACAAGGGTGTCTCAACCAAAAGGCCAACCAGCTGCCCCAAGAAAGCGTTTAAGAAGGCAAAAGCAATACTATGTTGGAGGGAAGGTAATAAATAGAAAAAACTGATAATTTGAAGATTCAGTCTTCTGCAACTTTAAAAAAAGCAATTTCTATAAAGCAATATGGATGTAAGGCAACCCAAAATAGGTTACATGAGTAGTATCTAAATAAAGGCTGTGAACTTTATAAAAGAATTTGGAAGTAAAGAAAAGCTAAAAGAGGATGGCAGAGGATGGCAATTTGGGTAGCAAGTAGAGTTAAGAGAAAGTTCTTGTAGTATGAAAGGGTTAATAATCTTTGTAGGAGAAGGATATGGTTGCTGAAAAGAAAATGAAATAAAGAATCACCAATAAAGAAGGGTGGAAAGAGGAAAGTAATAAAGTAAATAAAGTAATAAATAAATAATATATATAGTAATATAAATAGTATATAAATAGTTATATATAATTATATATTTTTATATATAAAATAATATGCATAATATAGTAATAAATAATAAAATAAAGTAAAGTAATAAAGAGGAAAGAGGAAATAAGGACAGATGTAGAGAGAGGGATGAATCTTGTAACAGAGAAAAGGCCTTCTTCCTTCAGGGAAGACAGTTCATAGCACTCACATTTATTCAATAACAACCACGCTGGGGGAAGAGCAAAGTTTAGGTTTATCCTTCAAAACTGACAGAGAGAGAGAGAGAGAGAGAGAGAGAGAGAGAGAAACAGAGAGAGAAAGAGAGAGAGAGTGTGAACATGCATGTTTCCATCTGTGGTTTACTCTCTATAGGAACACTACAGCCAGGTCTAGGCTATGCTGAAGTCAGGAGCCAGGAATTCCATCGTGGTCTGTTACCCTTGGGTGGCAAGGGTCCATCTTCTACTGCCTTTCCAGATACATTAACAAGAAGTCAGATCAGAAGCCAAGTAGCCAGAACTTGAAATGGCACTCCAACATGGGATGCCTCTAGCACGTGGTGGCTTAACCCACTGTACTACAACACCAGGCCCCATCAACCTGAAAGTCTGGGAAACACCTTCCTAAAAAACAGAATCCTCATTGTCTCAAGACACAAAACTTAAGAAAATAACTATATACTTATTTTTAAATATTCTTCATTAAATATTACCTCACACTTCAGAAAGCTAATTTGCTAAATACAATCCATAAATGGAGAAATGTTACAATAAATAATATACAGTATATTTTGCATTTATTGCAATGATAATATATTACTTAAACAGTAATGAATACAACACTGTCATCATCAAATGAAAGGTAGAAATGAAAAAAAGATACCTTAATAATATTCTGGAGTACTTTCTCATTCACCACTGCTTTATGGCAGGCTGTTTTTTGATATAAATCCACAACTACTTCTAAAGATCTTTCAGCAAATGGTACATAATTCAAGGCTACCCATTCCGCCTAGAAAGTAATATATTCACATAGAGTTAAAAATAAATAGTATTAAAGGAAATCATACTTTTCTCAAAGAGAAAGCTTCTTTTTCTTAAAGTTCAGGCCTTGGTTGTAGATCAGATTATATTACATGCAAAGGTTTCAAAGAGATATGTACACCATGAAAAAGTAATTTTCAGCGAGGCAAAAATTAAAACTACTGGAAAAAGCACATAGCGTATTCTACCAAGAACTGGGAAAAATGTAACTTTATTTGTTGCCAGTAGGTTAGGACAATTTTAGGAAATTTAACTCACCGGTGCAAATAGTTGGATCTATTGTGATTCCATTGTGTTGCAAGACAAATAGAATGAGAAAAGTTAATACATATTGAAACTACTTTTCTGTTGATATAAAATTTTATGTTCAGCGAACAAAATAAGCATTTGCATGCATTTAGAAATTTACTTTTCCTTAAGCCAAAATGCAGTTAAAAGTTGCCATCTATGGCTATAAAAATCTTTTATGTAAAATCCAACTAAATTTCACACCAGCAGTGGAAACTTCTTATTTAGTACAAATTTCTTCATCTTACATTATAGTATCTATTTTAGAGAAGATCAGGTTTACGGATTTAGATGCCATTCTGTAGTGGGATGCGGCAGCCACGAAAGGTAGAAAGAAACCTATTTTTCATGAAAAGCTATATTGTAGAGTAACGTGAAAGGCCAAACTTTATGAAAGACTGCTTGGGAGAGGAAAGTCCAAAAAAAGAGAAAAGGAACACAGAAATGGTTTCCCAAATAATACTTAAATTCAGTTTAAACTGTTAACAGACACATGTTAAGTTTCTCTGTGAATGAAAATTTTATGTTCCTGTAAAACCAAAGGCCATCTCAGGTGGAATTATTTATAAGCCATGAAATCTTACACAGTAAATAAAATTTAGAGTAAATTACCTGATTATATTTTGCATTTGCAATGTGCTTTGTTTCAAGTTGTCCATACTGTGGAGGTTTACAGGAAAATTCTACAAAGGCCAGCAACTGGTCAAATATAGCTGGATACATTATTTGCATGTTTTCTGGTCCAACACATATGGCCTATAAAAGCAAAATATGAACACTAGAATGCATAACTTGAAATCCATTAAGCTCTTTACTGTATATGCATTTGTTTAACCAAACAGTCTTAAATATTTTATGTAAGTATTGTACCATCTGTTATAAGCTCTGAGATATTTCAACTTAAACAGCCCTAATCTGAAAGTCTGAAATCCCAGACACTCCAAAAACTGCAACTGTCAAAGCACCAACATGAAGCCTCAAATGGAAAATTTCACATCTGACCCCATATGATAAGTTGCAGTCAAAATACACACTACATATAGTATAAAATCACCTCAGACTATGTATATAAGATACACATGAAACATAAATGAATACCCTCAAGCTATTTCATTACATATATGCAAATATTCTGAAATCTGAAAAAATTCAAAATCTGAAACATTTTTGGTTCTAAGCATTTTTTTTTTTGACAGGCAAAGTTAAACAGTCAGAGAGAGACAGAGAGAAAGGTCTTCCTTTTCCGTTGGTTCACCCCCCAAGTGGCCGCTATGGCTGGTATGTTGCGGCCAGCGCGCTGCGCTGATCTGAAGCCAGGAGCCAGGTGCTCCCTCCTGGTCTCCCATGCGGGTGCAAGGCCCAAGGACCTGGTCATCCTCCACTGCACTCCCGAGCCACAGCAGAGAGCTGGACTGGAAGAGGAGCAACTAGGACAGAATCTGGCGCCCCTACCGGGACTAGAACCCAGGGTGTTGATGCCACAGACGGAGGACTAGCCTAGTGAGCCGTGGCGCCAGCTAGTTCTAAGCATTTTTAATAAAGAACACTGAAACTGTATTACTAAATGAAGGGTGGACTAAAACTGTTAATCGGTCAATAAAAAAAAATTTTAATAAGGTATGATTTACATTTTAACAGACTGGAAAAGGGGCAAGCACTTAAGGAGATGTCCCAAGCAGTCCCAAGAGTCGACAATCTGATCCTTCACTCAGTAATACAGCCATCAGACCATTATGAATGCTTCATTGACCAAGATGACATTGGCTTTGATTTAAGTGTTATCAATTCAAGGAAATGACAGCTGATGTCTGCACCTCGCCTGGTCCACTGACTTTAATAAATCATCAAACACACTGAAGCTAGAAAAATAAGTCAATCCTCTATGAAAATCTGTTTCTAAAACAAATGCATATATTAATTTTTAACAGTACTATGTGCATTTAATATCTGTGTATATGAACATGCAGACTTTATTCAAAACAAAAAAGTAAAATATTTTAAACAAACAAGTGATTGCAATGGAAAAAGAGACTGAGTTACCCTCACTGAATCCTTTTATTTCCAGTCAATAAAAAAACAACAAGCCTATTCAGGTACCTAAGAAAGCTAAGAATTACAATTTCCTTGGAAATGTCTTAATAATGACCTTATATATTCTGGTTCTCATTGGTCTTTTATAAAAATAAAACTAACAATACTATTACTGATTTAAAAAGAAAATACTGCAATCTTAAAATGTATCCTGTGGAACCACATTTTTTTTTCCATCTAAGAAAAAACATTTTATTGGCTTTTCTTTACTGGTCAAAAATCTGTATAAGGTGAAAGATTTATCTAATCTGAAGAGAAGCTAGAGTGTAAACATACAAAAGACTACAAAAACAGAACAGAAAAAAATAAAAAAAGAATGTATAAAAAGTACACTTATTTTAAAGACTGATTTGTTTTTATGAGAGGCAGAGAATCATATAACCCAGCAGACAGACAGGACGCTCCCATGTGCTGGTTCACTCTTCTAACATCCTCAACAGCCAGAGCTGGACCCAGGAATCACGAACTCAATCCAGGTCTCCCCTGTGAGTGGCAGGAGCTCAACTACATGAGCCATCATCTGCTTCCTCCCAGGATGTACATGAGCAGGAAGCTGTAATTGGAAGCAGAGCCAGAACTTGAACTCAGGTATTCCATTATCAGGGGCAAGTGCTTGGCATCAACAGCAGTGTCTTAATGACTTTGCCAAAAGCCTACCTGAAAACTGTGTCTAAGTGTGGACACAGTTCAAGATTTTACATAACTTATTTAACAAAAATCAATTCAATAGCTATCATGTACCAAGGCTTATGCTAGAGAATTTCATGAAGATAAAATTAACAATAGCTAACATTTACTGAATGTTTACCTTGTGCCAGGCACTAAATACCTTACAGACATACCATCTAATAGGCAAAAATTTAGATTTATTATTTTTATATTATAGATGAGGAAGCTGAATAAAGGACACAGAGATTAAAAAACCTGTGCACTGTGGTGTAGTGGGTAAAGCTACCGCCTGCAATGTCAGCATCTCATATGGGTGCCGGTTTGAGTCCCAGCTACTCTACTTTCCATCCAGCTCTTTGCTAAGCCCTGGAAAAACAGTGGAAGATGGCCCAAGTCCTTGGTCCCCTGCACCTATATGGGAGACCTGGAAGAAGCTCCTGGCTCCTGATTGGCGCAGCTTCAGCAGTTGCAGTCATCTGTGGAGTGAATCAGTGGATGGAAGACCTCTTTCTCTCCTCTCTCTCACTCTCTCTACCTCTCCTTCTCTGTGTAACTCTGACTTTCAAGTAAATAAATCAATCTAAAAATAAATAAATAAAAAATAAAAAACCACCTCGTCCAAATTTTGTAGAAGACACGGTCTCATTACCTAACAGCAGATGGGCACCATTCACATACAGTGTCACAGTATCTCCTGGAGCACACCTTTGCAGCCTTGGTGATGGAGAATGGTATGCCATGTAGCCATCTGCCTTTGCCAAGTTTAGCAAAAAAGAGAGAGATGCTGTCCCTTGACCTTAGAACTTATATACAGCACATACACAAAGAAGATAATCAGATTCCCAGTTTCTCTATGTATGCTAAAACAACTTTTTAAAAAATTAATTTGCACATAAAACAGTCAACTTGATTGGGAACTAGTGATTTGAGAACCAAGAGAAGACTGTGACCTTGAGGCTCTGAAAATACATTACTGAGGAAAAACACATAGAAGCTCCTCTTTAGAAAGAAAATAGGAAATCAGAAATGAATTCTTTCCTTTAGAAGATAAAATAGTTTTTAGACAAATGCTTGGCAAGACAGCTTATTGGGTTTAAGGATAAAGACCCAAAATGAAGTAAATTATGCTTCTGAAAAATGTCTGACACCTGCAGAAGAAAATACAAAAACACTTCCAGGGGCCAGCACTATGGTGCAACAGGCTAAGTCTCCAACTGTGGCACAGCATCCAATATGAGCACCGGTTTGTGACCCAGCTGCTCTTCTTCTGGTCCATTCTCTGCTTGTAGTCTGGGAAAACAGTAGAAGATGGGCCAAGTGCTTTGGCCCCTGCACCCACATGGGAGACCTAGAAGCAGCTCCTAGCTCCTCGCTTCAGATGGGCACAGCTTTAGCCTTACAGCCATCTGGGGAATAAATCAATGGATGGAAGACCTCTCTCTCTCTCTTGCTTGCGCTCTCTCTCTTGCTTGCTCTCTCTGCCTCTACCTCTCTAACTCTGCCTTTCAAATAAATCAATTTTTTAAAAAATTTCCATTCATAGTAATTTTCTGGTTAGGTGATATCAAAGACTTATTGAAGATATCACATTTAAAGTTTATGAAACACCTAAGTAATTACACAAGAAATAAAACAATGGCTAGAATGATAATTCAACTGATATAATCAAAAAACTTCCTAATTTTCAAGCTGAGGTTATATATTTTATTTTCAAAGCTATTAAAAGTTCAGAACAAATTTCTAATAGTTGGGATGAATGATTCCAGTGGATGGAAAATCTCTCTTACTCTCTCTCTACCTCTCTCTGTAACTCTTTCAAA
This sequence comes from Sylvilagus floridanus, assembly GCA_949820135.1. Lineage (NCBI taxonomy): Eukaryota > Metazoa > Chordata > Mammalia > Lagomorpha > Leporidae > Sylvilagus > Sylvilagus floridanus. The sequence goes on from OX463231.1 coordinate 67,425,600, forward strand.
TAAATAAAATAAATACATCTCTGCTTAAAATTTCTGTAAGAAAAGTGCTTCTATAGGGGCAGGTGCTGTGGCACCGCAGGTTAAATCCCTGGCCTGAAGCGCCGGCATCCCATATGGGCGCTGGTTCAAGACCCGGCTGCTCCACTTCCGACGCAGCTCTCTGCTATGGCCTGGGAAAGCAGCAGAAGATGGCCCAAATCTTTGGGCCCCTGAACCCACGTGGGAGACCCAGAAGAAGCTCCTGGCTCCTGGCTTCAGATCAGCACAGCTCCAGCTGTTGTGGCCAATTGGGGAGTGAACCATTGTGGAAGACCTCTCTCTCTCTCTCTCTCTCTCTCTCTCTGTAACTCTATCAAAAAAAAAAAAAAAGAAAGAAAGAAAGAAAAAGGAAAGCGCTTCAATTAATCCATTCATCCTTTAGAGGCTTCCAATAATTTCAAAACTAAATTTAAGTGCAAATGAGAAAAAATTAAAATGTAATCCTATTGCTTAATAATTTTATAATCATAAAAGTAATTTATTGTTATTCCAAACATTATATCCTTTCATAAAGAATCAATTGTATTGGCAGGTGTTTGATCTACCAGTTAATAGTCCTCCTTGGATACCTGTGTTACATATTAGAGTGCCTGAGTTCAAGTCCTAGCTCTGCTCTTGATTCTAGCTTCCTGCTAATGAGCAGGAAGTCAGTAGATGATGGCTCTCAAGTAGTTGGGCTCTTGCCACCAACATGGGAGACCTAGATTGAGTTTCTGGCTCCCAACTTTGGTCTAGTCCAGGACCAACTGTTCAGGTTATCTGGGGAAAGAACTAGTGGATGGAAGCTGTCTCCCAAGTAAGTGAGTAAGTAAATAATTAATTAGGACAAAACAAAGAGTTAGTTGCAAGGACAAACTAAAAATGTTGGTGAACTGAAAAAAGAGGATGTATGTAGCTCCTTAAAGCTAACTCAAGGGGTCGACCTTGTGGCGCAGTGGGTTAAAGCCCTGGCCTAAAACACTGGCATCCCATATGGGTGCCGGTTCTAGTCCTGGATGCTTCACTTCTGATCCAGCTCTCTGCTTTGCCTGGGATAGCAGTAGAGGATGGCCCAAGTCCTTGGGCCCCTGAACCCATGTGGGAAACCCAGAAGAAGCTCCTGGCTCCTGGCTCCGACTTCGGATCAGCACAACTCTGGCCGTTGTGGCCATCTGGGGTGTGAATCAGAGGATGGAAGACTTCTCACTCTCTCTCTCTGTAACTCTTTCAAATAAATAAAATAAATCTTAAAAAAAAAAGTTAACTCAAAACATACTTGATTTACCTTTTCAGAAATATCATAAAATCACAATATTTTAAAATAGATATTAACACTCTTGTATAAATACAACAATCTTAATGATCCAGAATTTACCACCCATAACCCATACAGCAAAGTAAAAAACTTCCATATGCATTATTGGTTAGACAGCTATCCAAATAATGTTACCTTTTGGAGAACATCTAAAGCTGTAAGTACTGCTTCCTGCAAACTTGTCAAAACTGCTTCAGTGTAAGATGGAAGAATGAAAGGGGAGGCATCTGAACTTATTGGGACTGAAACAGCACTGTGCAATATTACTCCCAATTTCTGCAAGTCATCCATGTTGAAACCAGTTTTTATGTGTTGGTAGAGAGCTGGAAATATCTGAATTAAAGCTGTAAGAAAAGGTTGGCTGGGAATGAAAGTTAGTTTATCAAAAGTTATAGGAGGCTTAGTGCTTTCAGATCCAATTCTATACCACGTATTCCATGCAGCCCACCAGAGATTCAAATCTTCAAGCTCATCAGTAACTACTGGTGGCTCAGAACTATTGTATCTTCCAAGTCTTTCTCCAACGGAATCTGTTCTTACAAATGGTCTGCTCATGGCAGGGCCTGATATGGACCCTATCAGGACAGGCACAGGCACATTAACAACAGGCGGTGTCTCAGGTTTATCTGAGTCTCGAACAGGAGATACAATCTGTAAAATTTCCTGGAAGCTTTTCAGAGCAGCCAGAGATACTTCATTGTTTTTACTGAGTGCTGCCGATTGTATATGGTCAAGAAGAACATCCCAGGCTCTTGAAAAATCTCCTATATTAGAAAGGAAAAAATAAAATGTTAGCATAAAAGTGATCAAAATTTCTCTTAATGCTGGAAAATTTAAAGCATATTTGCTTTATTTTTCTGCTTAAATTCCCACAGAACTACAAAAAAATAAAAACCTATGACTGAGGGCCAGCATTGTGGCATAGCGAGTAAAGTGCCACCTGCGACTCCGGCAAACCATATGAGCACCAGTTCGAATCCTGGATGAGGCTCTGGGTTCCAGACTTCAGCCTGGCCCAGGCCTAGCCGATGCAGCCATCTGGAAGAGTAAGCCATGGGATGGAAGCTTCTTCTCACTTTCTGTATTTCCCTCTCTTGAATTCTGACTTACAAACAAACCATTAAAAAATAAAAATGAAGAATCCATGACTGAAACTAATTATTCAGTAATATCTTCAGTCTTTCCACCTAACGTTATCAATAATTAACAAGACATTTTATTTTTTTTTTTAATTTGAATATGTATGTGAGACAGAGATTGACTGAACAATCAATGTCCCATTTCTGGTTCACTCCCCAAATGGCCACAACACCTAGGCCTGGACAAGGCCAAGGTCAGGAGCTGGGAACTCCATTTGGGTCTCCCACATGGGTGGCAGGGTCCCTGATATTTGGGTCATCATCTGCTGCCTTCCCTGGTGCATTAGCAGGGAGATGGATCTGAAGCAGGGTACTCGGGAGCCAGATCAGCACTCTGATATGGGATGCTGGTGGCTGTTTGGGGCTGGAACTGTGGCGTAGCAGGTATCCTGGTTCGAGGGCCCTGGTTCGAGTCCTGGCTGATCCACTTCCAATCCAGCTCTCTGCTATGGCCTGGGATAGCAGTAGAAGATGGCCCAAGTCCTTGGGCCCCTGCACCCACGTGGGAGACCCAGAGGAAACTTGGCTCGTGGCTTCAGATCGGTCCTGCGTTGGCAGTTACAGCCATCTGGGGAGTGAACCAGCAGATAGAAGACCTCTCCCTCTCTCTCTCTCTCTGCCTCTGCCTCTCTCTAACTCTGCCTTTCAAATAAATAAGCAAATCTTTAAAAAAAAAAAAAAAAGTAGCTATTTAATCCACTTAGCCACACTACTGGACCTGTCATTTTCATTCTTAATCACTGAAAATCAATGCAAAAGCTGTAAATAATATGATACATGTTTCTATAGGAATTAATATTTAAAATAGACTGATAAAACCTTTGATTTTCATACTTAAACAATTTTATAGCTGCAGAATTTTCTTCAACTTTTTAAATTTGAAAGGTGATAGGGAGCCAGTGGATCCAAAAGGATTCTATAACCAAGGCAGATCATGTCAAGTGCCTTGGGTGACCACTGATGTCATACATAAGAGTGTTATTTATTAAATAAACAAGAATCACTGTGCACTAACTTCCCATGCAGGACTTCTGTCCCCAAAGAGTTGTATCGTGAGACTTAATACTATGCCTTGTAAGTTAACGTTATGTCTAAGAGCTCACAAGAGATGTACCATCCTTGGATTCTTCTTTAAAGACAATTAAATTTCTAAAAGGAAAGAAAGGAGAGGAAGGAAGGGGGGAAAAAAAGGAAAATCACCTTCATGAAGTAATTACAGAACAGCCCTTGTCTAGACTGTTGAGGAACAATTCTCTTAGTTTTTATATTCAATTCTTTCTTTTACTTTCTGTCTGTTTCTTTTTCTTGCTTGGATTAAACAGGAGAGGGAGGAGGAAACGGAGAGGGAAGTGGCTGGGAGGTTGGGTACCACTGGAAGAATTACTATGTTCCTAATGTTGTATTTATGACATACACACAAATAAAAAAAAGAAAGTAAAAAAGCAGAAAAAAATCACAGGACTAGTAGAATTTTCCAATATCCTGAAACTGCCCATCTCTAAACAACTATTCAGGAGCACTATTTTCGAGTCCATATAAATGTAGCTGCCGAAGTCTGAACTGTTGTTAAGTAGATCAGGAATCATCTCACTCATGTAACGGGAATCGCAGTTTTATGTGTTTCAAGCTTAGAATTCATGAACTTAATTTTTCTGCAATAAATTCAGTGATTTTTGGTTAAAAAAAAAAGGTGGTGGGGTAGGGAAGGAGAAACAACTCTTGCTCGCTGGATCATTTCCTAAATGCCTCCAGAGCCAAGACTAGGCCAGGCTGAAGCCAGGAGCTGGGAACACAAAGCAGGTCTCCCATAAGGGTGGCAGGGACCCAAATTACTTGAGCCACCAGGAAAATACACATTGTAAGTAAATTATAAGTTAAAAGTATTCTAACAAATTCTATTTTAGAGCCCAGTGCTGTGGCATAGAAGGTGAAGCTGCCGCCTGCAGTGCTGGCATCCGACATGGGCTATAGTGAGTCCCGGTTGCTCCACTTCCAATCCAGCGCTCTGCTAAGGCCTGGGAAAGCAGAAGATGGCCCAAGTCCTTGGGCTCCTGCACTCACATGAGAGACCTTGAAGAAGCTCCTGGCTCTTGGCTTCAGACTGGCCCAGCTCCAGCCGTTACAGTCATTTGGGGAGTGAACCAGAGGATGGAGGACCTCTTACAATCTGTGCTTCTGCCTCTCTGTAACTCTGCTTTTTTTTTTTTTTTTTTTTTTGACAGGAAGAGTGGACAGTGAGAGAGAGAGACAGAGAGAAAGGTCTTCCTCTTCCGTTGGTTCACCCCACAATGGCCACTGCAGCCGGCGCGCTGCAGCTGGCACACTGCTTTGATCCAAAGCCAGGAGCCAGGTGCTTCTCCTGGTCTCCCATGCGGGTGCAGGGCCCAAGCACTTGGGCCATCCAACACTACACTCCCAGGCCACAGCAGAGAGCTGGATTGGAAGAGAAGCAACCGGGACAGAATCTGGCGCCCCTACTGGGGCTAGAACCCGGAGTGCCAGCGCCACAGGTGGAGGATTAGCCTATTGAGGCATGGCGCCGGCCTTAAGATTTATTTTTATTTATTTGAAAGACAGAGTTACAGAGAGGTAGAGGTAGAGGTAGAAGTAGAGAGAGAGAGAGAGAGAGAGGTCCTCCATCTGCTGGTCCACCCCCTAAATGGCCACAATGGCCCGAGCCCTGCCGATCGGAAGCCAAGAGCCAGGAGCATCCTCCTGGTCTCCCACATGGATGCAGGGGCCCAAGGACATGGGCCATCCACCACTGCTATCCCAGGCCACACAAGAGAGCCGGATTGGAAGAGGAGCAGCTGGGACTAGAACCGGCACCCAGATGGCATGCTGGCGCCTCAGGGCCAGGGCCCTAACCTGCTGCGCCACAGCACTGGCCCCCAACTCTGCCTTTCAAATAAAATAAATAAATATTTAAAAATAAAATTCCATTCTAAGACCATAAACAAAGTACTTCTGCCTGTTACCATCTCAGTCAAAAAGTCAGATGAAATATGACATTTACCAACTAGAGTAATGATCTAATCCTAGATTTAGAATATTCAATGCTATTTAGGGAGGCAAATTTTCTACACTCCTCTATTAATATATTTTGTTTCTTGGAAGAAGTCTCCTTTCTAAAACACGTTATAATTACATATAGCACATGGTTATGTTAAAAATATGAACCTTATTCTAAAATAGCAAAAATTATTTACTAGTCTTCCAAGTCACATGATGTCTTCATTTAAATGTACATCTAAATCTCTATTAGTTATTATTTTTAATATAAAGTAAATATGATGGCATTAAAAATGTTTAGTTTATCCAAATTCAGTTCATGTACAATTAAAATTTGTGCATTTCATCATATATAAAGTTCACAAAAGAATAAAAAATTAAGGTTAAAAAATATATTTTGGGGGCTAGCGCTGTGGCATAGCAGGTAAAGCCACAGGCTTGCAGGGCCGGCATCCCATATGGGCATTGGTTCAAGTCCTGGCTGCTCTACCTCCTATCCAGCTCTCTGCAATAGCCTGGGAAAGCAGTGGAAGAGGGCAGGTATGGTGGGAAGAATCACAGTATTCCTGAAGTTGTACTTATGAAATGCATGAAGTCTGTATTCCTTAAATACAAGGTTTCTTCAGGGAGAAAAAAAAAAAAATATATATATATATATATACATATATTTGAGGCTCAAAAGTGCAGAATTCATGAAAAAAGAGGAAAAGTACATAAAGGACACTATAAAAAGTCAAGAGAATAAATATGCATTACGCTTTAACATAAAAAGGTTAAAAAACATAAAACAAATGAAATAAATACAATATTATGTGCAATATGCATACAGCTATGTACAAAAGTACTGTGGTCATATTTCTCTATTATCTCCATCAGAACCATCAAAATCAAAAGTATTATAATGTGTACCCAGGTTTCTGAGTCTTGGTACTACTGACATCACTGGTTGTTTAATTCTTTGCTGTGAGAGGCATCATCCCTTGCCTCCATTTCTAGACGGCAGTAATACCCACTCCTTCCCTGTTTTGACAATCAAAAATATCTCCAGAATTGCCTAATGTTCTGTGAGGCATAAAACTGTTGCTGCTTGAGAAGCAATGTCCAACACCACCAACAGCTTCCTAACAATACTGTCTGTCATCTTTTCTTGCTTCCCCACCATTCTGTAAACACCATCAAAAGTAAACTTTCTAAACTGCATATCTGATCATGTCACACGGACTAAAACTCTTCTCTACATGTTCTGTCTCTAAGACTGTCTGTACTGCACCTTACTTTTGCCTGATAAACTCCCACTTACTGTTTTTTTTTTTTAAAGATTCATTTTATTTATTTGAATGTCAGAGTTACACAAAGAGAGAGAGAGAGAGAGAGAGAGAGAGAGAGAGAGAGGTCTTCCATCCGATGGTTCACTCCCCAGATGTCCGAGGGAGAGAGAGAGAGAGAGAGAGAGAGAGAGAGAGAGAGGTCTTCCATCTGATGGTTCACTCCCCAGATGGCCGCAATGGTTGGAGCTGTGCAGATCCGAAGCCAGGGACGACAGCGCCGGCCCCCCACTTACTCTTTAAACTTCAGGTATGGGGCTGGCACTGTGGCACAGTGGGTTAATGCCCTAGCCTGAAGCACCGGCATGCCATGTGGGTGCCAGTTCGAGACCCGGCTGCTCCAATTCCAATGCAGCTCTCTGCTATGGCTTGGGAAAGCAGCAGAAGATGGCCCAAGTCCTTGGGCCCCTGCACCCATGTGGGAGACCTGGAAGAAGCTCCTGGCTCGTGGCTTCGGATCGGCTCTGCTCCAGCCATTTAGGCCAATTGGGGAGTGAACCAGCAGATGGAAGACCTGTCTCTCTCTCTCTCTTTCTCTCTCTCTCTGCCTCTGCTCTCTCTGTGTAACTCTGGCTTTCAAATAAATAAATAAATCTTTAAAAAAAAACTTCAGGGAAAATATTATTCTCAAGGAAATTTATCTGGATCTTACTGGCTAGGTGAAATACCTATTCTAAGCTAACAGTGTGTGACTCCTTTGTAGCCATTTAACCACTGGTATAATTTTTTATTTATTGATCTAACTATGGTTCCTTCCTCATGCGCATGACACAAGGACAGGGTATATTTTTATTTTGCTATCATTGTATATCCCCAAAACGCTAGCCCACTGTCAACAGACATTAAACATTTTCTCAGTGAAAATACAAATGTCCATACACATAAAGACTCTAAACTAAGTTGGATTTTTCTTGGCATTATATATAAAGTCCAAAGGAATCTTCTGTATTTTTAAAATTTCCTTAAACATATATTACTGTATAACCAGAAAAAAAAAAAGTATACACACCTAAAGGTTGCAGTAAATATCTTCTAGTGTTGAAGATTCTTGCTACTCCAGCCAGTGTTAATACCCATGTCTCAGCCCACTGCTTCTCCGCTGTATCCCTTGAATGATGAATGAGAATATTGCCACCTCCAGACTCAATCTTTTCTTTGTCTGCAGTGGTAGAAGACTCTCGAACTCGGTCCAATAAATGAAAGAGTACCTAAATATTTATTGAAATGTCATATAAAAAATACTGATAATATAACTTAAGTAACAGCATAGGAAACTAGAAGCTATTACAAAAAACACACTTGATAGTATTATCAATCCCGTACATTAGGGGAAATCTGCCATTACAGGTAACCATATATTTTAAATTTAACTTTAAGATAATAGAATATGAAAAATTAAATAAATTGAATAGAATATCATCTAAAACTCAAGTTGCCAAAAAAGCACCCAAAGGATAATATATAGAAAAAGAATAAAGCTAGAAGGGTCCAAGAAAAAAGTATAATTATGGGAGACATTTGGATAGAAGTTACTATGTAATTTTGGGACTAATAAGGATGCTTGAAAACAACCAACAGGCAAGAACTGGTTGAGACTTGAGGAATGTTTACGTTTAAAAAGGAGACTAAATGAAACTAAAAACATGAACAGAGAGGTAGATATAGAATGTGAAATAAAAGCCAAGGAAAGAAGAAAATAATCAAGTGTTAATCCTACTAAAAATGATTAAGATGAGGATTGAACATAGCCAAGGACTTGGCAATCAGAAGAGCACCTATAGTCTATGAACAATTTCTGTGGTTCTCAATATGTGGTGTCTGAACCAGCAGAATCATCAGCATCACCTGGGAGCTTGACAGAAATTCTTGGAGGCCAGCATTGTGGCGCAGCAGGTTAAGCCTCTGCCTACAACACTGGCATCCCACATAAGCACTGGTTGGAGTCCCAGCTGCTCCACTTCTAATCCAGCTCCCTGATAATGTGCCTAGAAAAGCAGAAGGTAGCCCATGTGCTTGGGCCCTGCATCCACACTGGAGACCCAAATGGAGTTCCAGGCTCCTGGCTTCATCTTGACACATTCCTGGCCATTGCATCCAGGGGAGTAAAATTTTTACTCTGGAGAGTAAATCAGTGGATGGAAGAGCTCTCTATCTCTGTAATTCTGCCTTTCAAATAAATAAACAAATTTTAAAAAAAATTTTAAAAAGAAACAGAGAGAGAGAAAAAAAAACAAAGACATTAAATTCTTAGGCTCGACTCCAAGTCAAAATAAACCAGAGGTCGGCACGGTAACTCACTAGGCTAATCCTCCACCTGCACCACCGGCACCCTGGGTTTTAGTCCCAGTTGGGGCGCCAGATACTAGTCCCGGTTGCTCCTCTTCCAGTTCAGCTCTCTGCTGTGGCCTGGGAAGGCAGCGGAGGATGGCCCAAGTGCTTGGGTTCCTGCACCGGCATGGGAGACCGGGAGGAGGCAGCTGGCTCCTGGCTTTGGATCAGTGCAGCACTGGCCATAGCGGTCATTAGAGGAGTGAACCAATGGAAGGAAGACCTTTCTCTCTGTCTCTCTCTCACTGTCTATAACTCTCTCTCTTTCTCTCACTTTCTAACTCTACCAGTCAAAATAATAATAATAATAATAATAACAAAATAAACCAGAAACTCTGGAAGTGGACAGATTATGATAATGGTGGCTCAACAATTAGTGCTTTAAACAAGTCCTCTGGGTGATTCAGTTACAGTTTAATGCTTAGGAGACCCTGAAGTAGAACTATCTGGAAATCAAATTGTAAGGGCTAGGGAAGAAAGGAAAGGCAGGGGGGAGGGTACCATAAATAAAATTTTATTAAAATAGAACAAATACAACAAAAAAGAAGAGATTTTTTGCAAACAGGGAATATTCACTAACAAGCTGTTGACTCTATAAGACAGTTTAGAAAGCAGATGAAAAAGAAAATAATGTATATTTAACAAATGGACACAATTTAACAGTGGGAGGTTATTTTTGTTTGCTGAGTCTGTAAGTAAAGTTCATGGTGTTGGTATTCTTTTATGAACATTTACAAAATTCTAATGTGACTATATTTGAATGACACAGATCTCCAAATTTAAAAAAAAAAAAAAAAGGTTCCCACTGCATTGTAACAAATTGACCATACTGCCATGTGAGGAAAGGGAGAAATTAAAAAGATAAGGGCAAAGGCAAAAACTAAGGCAGAGGTAGTAAAAAATAAAGGTAGAAATAGAGAAATGAGGCTTTTAATATTTACTTTCTTCTGTAAGGTACAATTTAATATGACAAAGAAACATTTTCTGTTTTGTCAAATACATAAGTGTGTGTAAATTCTTTAAAAAGTTAAAAGGAACAGGTTTAACAGAAAAAGCACAAGCACGTCTCAATTAAAAGCTCCGCAGCCTGAGCTATCTTACAGTACCTTCCAAATAACAGTGTGCCAGGTTGAATGCTGTAATAAAGTTCCATGTGCACCAATGGTAGAAAACAAGGTTTGTCCTGCACTCTTCCTGACAGCAGGACGGGGGTCCACACACAGTTCACCCAACTTCGCATAAAGACATAACCACAAGCAATCAAACGGTGGGGCAGGGTGGAACGGCCGATTTAAAACCACTCCCTTCTCTTCTGCATGCTTTTGCTGTGCTGCCTCTTCCTTATTTAATTCTTTTTCAATAACTTCCCCTCTTTGAAAAAAATAATCAGAAATATTCCACTAGAAAGCAAAGTAGAAAATATCACTTTATTAATAGATTTGACTTTAAACACATAGGTAAATATGAAACATTTCAAAAACATATAGAAAAATAAATAGTACAATGAACTTGAACATATTCACATATACCCACCACCTAGATACAATTGTTAACTATAAAAAAATCATAATAATACCATTAACACCTTAACTAAATTAGCAATTTCTTAATATCAGTTAATTATTTATGATTCCATACAAAAGAAATTATTGCCTCTAAACATGATAATCATCCTCAACCACATTAAAGCATAAAAATGATATTTCTGCCTAAGGTAAAAACATAAGAGATCCAATACTGTGAACATAATGCAAAATAAAGGGGCCTAAAAAAAAAAAAACCAACAATAATTCAATCAACACTAAGCTAACCACTCTGTCTTTGGTAGTAATTATATATGCAGTATACTTACTTTTTCCCCAATGATTACATCTTAATAGTCAAATATTGGGGCTGGTACTGTGGCCTAACAGATAAAGCCACTGTCTGCAACGCCAGCACCCCCATGGGTACCATCTGAATCCCGTTTGCTCTGCTTCCAATTCAGCTCCCTACTGATATGCCTAGGAAAGCAGTGGAAGATGGCCCAAATCCTTAGGCTCCTGGACCCACAGGAAGAAGCTCCTGGCTCCAGGCTTCAGATTGGCATAGCTCTGCCCATTGTGGTTATTTCTCTTTTTCTGCCTCTCCCTCTCTCTAACTCTGCCTTTCAAATAAATAAATCTCTTTAAAAAACATCAAATATTAGCTTACATCTAGCTTATGAGGGAAATTTAAGTTCAACTCTATAAACCTGTGAGTTAGAGGTTAAACAATTGTCTTTAAACAAATATATGCTGTGAAGAGCTCTCTTCATGTTTATTTCATGTAATATTAACAATATTGTTAATTTTATTATTTGTATATTCAAGATTTATAAAATGAAGTTCAAGATGCCAATGATTTAATAATGAAGAGCAGTCGAACAGAATTAAAACACGTTTGTTTTCAAAGTTTTGTCTCTTCCACTATTATATGCCATCTCCAAGTATTAAAGCAGTGTTGACAGATTATAAGACTTTATAAATGGTAATGCCTTTTATGTAAGTTTTATTGGCTAAATAGTCCATGAAAACATTGATAATAAAGTAATATTTAAAAACAACCAAAAAATCAACCTATACACTAAAGTCAAGTGAAGATTTTCCTTGTGTATACTATTATTGAATCCTCTCATGACAAACACTGTAAAAGTCAAACTTCAACTCATTATATTGAAACTTCTCCAAATATTCTGCTATTACTGAATTATTCTCAACTATTGTTATTTAACCCTCCGTGCAAGATTTAAATTTGATACAAGTCATTGAAATAATTCCCCTGCAGTCAAAAGCATATGTGGTTAGCAATTACTCCCAACTGCACAATAGAGATTTCTAAATTATATTAGTATAAGAAAGGCAATGTTACTTACCAATAAACCTATTGAAGTTAAACTAATGTTGAGTTCTTGGTTATGAAGTCCGAAGCTACCTGCAACGTCTACAACTATCTGTAGGCAACTGCAAGGCATTGTTGGTAGAAAATCTGTCACAACCAACTGAAGACACTGGAATGCAGTTCTTATCAAAGATTCTCTATAAACACAAAAGAAAGGAAATGTTTACTGATATATTTAAAAGAAAATAAAAATACCTTACAATAATTTTAATTGAGCAAAATTTTATTGGAGGAAATCTTCTCTTAACATAGATCATATAATATTTAAACATTGACCTAAATATAAGTTATTTACTTAAATTAATAAGAAATAAGCCTCATAGACAAAAGAAATAAAAACAATGTATTATCAAAAGAAATAGAAAGTAAGTATTAATATTACATTATTGTTATTTGTACTTCAAATGACCTAACCAAAGAAAACTTAAGATGATGAGTGAGGGAAGATTATCCACAGCTACTTTTCTCCCCCACTGCATCCCTTTTATCTAGCACAGTGCCTAGCACACGTAAATATACACAATGTACTCACTGAAGGAAAACAAGTCCCTTAATTCTTTTATACCTGTATTTACTTAAATCTTCAAAGGAATATATAATTCTACATCCAGTCTGTCAGAAAAGAATCTATTTTGAATTTCAAATGAAGACTTATTTTCTTTCAGTTAAAATTCTAGTTGTAAAAAATTAATAGTCAAAGTGACAACTATGATACTAACAACTTTTGAGTGCTTATTATATAATTTCTAAGCAATCTACGCATTTTAGTTCATTTGGGCATTACAACAATGCCCTATTTTATACATTACATTGTGGACTAGAAGACGAAACTATCTTGACCTTAGTTGATCTCTTTTTTTTTAAATTTAAAAAAAAAATTTTTTTTAAAATTTTTGACAGGCAGAGTGGACAGTGAGAGAGAGAGACAGAGAGAAAGGTCTTCCTTTGCAGTTGGTTCACCCTCCAATGGCCGCTGCGGCTGGCGCACCGCGCTCATCCGATGGCAGGAGCCAGGTGCTAGGTGCTTTTCCTGGTCTCCCATGGGGTGCAGGGCCCAAGCACTTGGGCCATCCTCCACTGCACTCCCGGGCCACAGCAGAGGGCTGGCCTGGAAGAGGGGCAACCGGGACAGAATCCGGTGCCCCAACCGGGACTAGAACCCCGTGTGCCAGCGCCACAAGGCAGAGGATTAGCCTGTTGAGCCACGGCGCCGGCCTTAATTGATCTCTTAAGAAAATTTATTATTATAAATATTTAAGAAGAAAATGGTTTTCCTTAATAGTCTCAAGCATCTTGATGATCTAAAACTTCTAGTCATTAAATTAAGAAAGTTCTACAATTCAGAATTGCAAATATATCCAATGCCTGCAATATATCCAATCTTCTCACTGCAATGTCGTCCTACCCTAAACAAGCTCATATGCTTCCTCGCAATTTACTCTTTCTTCTGTATTCCCTTTTATATAATGAAGCCACTACCCACTAAACTGCTTCAGAAATCTGGGAGTCATTCTAGATTGCTGAATCTTCCTTTGCCCTAGAGTCAATTTGTTAAGTAGCTCAAACCCATCTCTTGTTTCTAGAGAACATTTAGTCACATAGAATCTCTCATTTTCTATCCTCCTGTCCATGCTGATGTTGCAGTATATCTATAAAATTACATCTGATCACATGATTCCTCTGCTTAAAGTCCTAAAATGTTTCCCAAAATGTATTTGAAAGTAATCCAAAAAGCTTATAGAAGCATAAAAGGGTTTTATAATTTGGCTCTGCTCCCTGCCACTAGTGCCCTATTCTTCTGTGGTCTAACAAACTAACAAACTACTTTCTTCCTGGAATTCTACTTCTAGGGCATGTTTTTCTTCTACACAATTCTACTTCCCGGGCAACTGTTATTTACCTGTGTAGTCAGAATAACTAGCAAGCACAATATTAGGAATACACAAGGTACAAAAAATATTTAATAAACAAATGAATAAAAACTAATTTTAAAGTAGTTTCTGAGATTCCAATATATACAAGGAGGTCAAGTTCTAAATGCTATTTCACATCCTATCAAATATGTATTTTAACAAAATAAAACCAAATCTTTGGATGTGTTATAAAACTTATTAGATTGGTTCATTTATCTTATTATAAGTTGGGAAGTTGTCTTATTGTATAAATAGCCAATAAACAGCAATTCTTCCACCCTTCCAAAACAAAGATGATTCCTTAAAAATTCTCTGTAACCACTTGAAGGTAGAAAATATATATATGTGTGTGTGTGTGTGTGTATTTGACATGCAGAGTGCATGTGAGAGAGACAGAGAGAAAGGTCTTCCTTTGCCATTGGTTTACCCTCCAATGGCCGCTGCGGCCGGTGCACTGCACTGATCCGAAGCCAGGAGCCAGGTGCTTCTCCTGGTCTCCCATGAGGGTGCAGGGCCCAAGGACTTGGGCCATCCTCCACTGCACTCCCAGGCCACAGCAGAGAGCTGGCCTGGAAGAGGGGCAACCAGGACAGAATCCCGCGCCCCGACTGGGACTAGAACCCTGTGTGCTGGCACTGCAGGCGGAGGATTAGCCCATTGAGCCGCGGCACAGGCTGGAGGTAGAGTTAAGAGAAACTATTACAGATCTTGAATTGGGCATGAAGGGCATCCATAAAAAAATATTACTACCACAAGATTTTAGGATGGATTCTCTTTCCACCTCCACCACTTTTTCGATGTTAATTATAAACACTTACCCTTGATCATTTCTGATTGCTCCCATGACTCCAAGCACTAAAGGCCATCCAGGCCCAAGACTGTCTCCCTGACTCTGCAGAATCTGCAGCACACATTCTAATTGCTTGAGTCGGATATCTGGATGGTTAATATTGGACATCTCCTTTAATGGATTCAATAAAAGCAACTGCAGCCTCTAAAAGGGAACAAGAAACGAACTAGGAAGAGAAGCCCAAAACGACAAGAAGCTTTTGCTTTGCATTTTAAGTTTAAATTCACCTCCACTCAGACTATCATGGTAAGTAGAAATTTTTCTACTAAAATGAACATTAACTATGATTTCTCTAACAGCAGTCATTTGAGGCTTATTTTGGCATCTATCTCTACTTGTAAATAAAAGAAAAAATCAGTCTTCAAAATGTCAGATTTCAGGATAAACTTTTTTACTTTTTTTTTTTTTAAAGAATTATCTATTTATTTTGAAAGTCAGATATACATAGAGAGAAGGAGACAAAGAGAGACAACCTTCCATCCACAGGCTCACTCCCCAGATGGCCACAATAGCCAGCACTGGGCCAGGCTGAGGCCAGGAGCCAGGGGCTTCATCCAGGGCTCCCATGTGAATGTCAGGGGCCTAAGCATTATAGTCATCTTTTCCTGCTTTCCCTAGGCCATTAGCAGGGAGCTGGATCAGAAGCAGAGCAGTCAGAACACAAACCAGCGCCCATATGAGATGCCAGCATCACAGGCTGCAGCTTTATCTGCTATGCTAGAATACCAGCCCCATTATCTTACTTTAAAAGACTTCAATTATAGACCCAGATAGAAACAAAACTCACAAAAGCCAATATATCACTAGCTATATTTAAAGAGAGGAAAACAATCCCCAGTTCCTAAAATTACCTTGCACTTATTTATTAATGTGTGTCACTTCTCAAGTGTCATGTAATAAATGAAGCTATAGTATATCTAACAATAAGTAAATGCCCTCTCTTCTTCGCCTTCACTTTGCTGCTCATGCTAAGCTGCTTGTGGCTGCTCGGAACCAAATGCTCGCTGCACATGGCTCTTGGCCAGCTCTCTGCTCGGTATTGACCCCAACTTAATTTCCAGACTTTTATTTCTCCCTTAGATTAAAGCCCTCTCTCTCCCATGCATTCGTCTCACTAAATAAAAAGCTTAAAAACTTAAAAAAAAAAAAGTAAGTGTGGTAGACTTCAATAAAAATGATATAAAACTACAAAATCTGTTGGGAGGATAAAATAAACACTCTGTTCTATCCCTTCCAGTATATAAAACACTTGCTTCATTCAAAACTTTCTTCTCTACAGGGATTCATCTATTTGGTTCACTGAGAGAACAAATATTTATTAAGCTCTCACTATGTGTTGGACACTGAAGATGCTAAAATAAATGCACAAGAGGTAGGTGTTTAGCCTTGTGTCTAAGATGCTCATGTTGCACATCAAGGTGCCTGGGTTCGATTTCTAACTGGCTCCTGACTACGGTTTCCCAAGAAAGCAGATCCTGGGAGGCAGTGGTGATGCTTCTCATGTAGGAGTCTTTGAACACACTGCCGGCACCTGGCTTTGACTCCCGCCCAGCACTTATCATTAAGGGTATTTAAGGAGTGAGCAGCAGATTAAAGCTATTGTTGCCTCTCTAATACTTAAAAATAAATGAACAAGAAGATTCTTTTCAAAAATCTCAAATTGCAGAAAAAATATGAAATCACTAAAATGTAAGTTCTATAAGAGAGTAGATCTTGGGCCAGCACTGTGGCATAGTGGGTTAACCTGCTGCCTGCAGTGCTGGCATCCCACTTGGGTGCTGGTTCAGGTCCTAGCTGTTCCACTTCGATTCCAGCTCCCTGCTAATGTGCCTGGGTTGTAGAAAGATGGCCAAGTACTTAGTTCTCCCATGTGGGAGAGCTGGAAGAAGTTCCAGGCTCCTGGATTCAGATCAGCCCAACCCAGCTCTGGCTGTTGCGGCCATTTGGGGAGTGAACTAGTGGATGGAAGATTTTCTCTCTCTCTCTCTCTCTCTCTAATTCTGCCTTTCAAATAAGTACATAAATTCTAAAAAAAAAAAAAAAAGAGAGAGAGAGAGAGAGTAGATATTTTCTGTCTTAACTCATCATTCTAATCCATGCTATACTCAATATCTACTATGTACATATATGATGTGTTGAGTCAATTTGTAGGAGACAATTACAAAACAGTAAGACAATGAGGGCAACAGAAATGGTTATTAAACATATAAGTCTACTCAGTCTCACCTCAGTCTTTTTATTCATTTTTTATTTTTTGACAGGCAGAGTTAGACAGTGAGAGAGAGAGAGATAGAGAGAAAAAGGTCTTGTTTCCTTTGGTTCACCCCACAAATGGCCGCCACAGCCGGCACGCTGCACTGATCCGAAGCCAGGAGCCAGGTGCTTCCTCCTGGTCTCCCTTGCGGGTGGCAGGGCCCAGGCACTTGGGCCATCCTCCGCTGCCTTCCTGGGCCACAGCAGAGAGCCGGACTGGAAGAGGAGCAACCAGGACAGAATCCAGTGCCCCAACCGGGACTAGAACCCAGGGTGCCAGCGCCACAGGAGGAGGATTAGCCAAGTGAGCTGTGGCGCCGGCCAGTCTTTATTTTTAAAGATTTATTTATTTATTTGAGAGGTAGCGCTATACACAGAAAGAGGGAGAGACAGAGAGAAAGGTCTTCCATCTACCAGTTCTCTCCCCAAATGGCCACAACAGCTGGAACTGAGCTAATCTGAAGCTAGGAGCCAGGAACTTCTTATGGTCTCCCATATAGGTATAGGGGCCCAAGCACCTGGGCCATCCTCTACTGCTTTCCCAGGTCACAGTAGAGACTTGGATTGGAAGAGGAGCAGTTGAGATACAAACCAGCACCCACATGGGATGCTGGTGTCACAGGAGGGGGCTTAGCCCACTGTACCATGGCATCGGCCCATCTACTCAGTCTTGAAACAATGAAATTTTAGATTTGTAAAAATTGTATAAGATCTATGTGATCTTATACAATTTTTACTGTGCTGGTTTCCTCTATTATTTGTTTTCTCCTATGTAAGGGTAATAAGAGGAAAAATCTCAGGAAGGTAAGAAGCAAAGTCTTGGGGCCGGCACTGTGGTATAGCAGGTAAAAGCCAGTGTCTGCAGTTTTGGCATCCCATATGGGCACTGGTTCAAGTCCCAGCTGCTCCATTTCTGATCCAGCTCGCTGCCATAACATGAGAAAGCAACAGAAGATGGCCCAAGTCCTTGGGCCCCTGCACTCATATGGAAAACCCGGAGAAGTTCCTGGCTCCTGGCTTGGGATCGGCGCAGCTCCGGCCTTTTGACCATCTGGGAAGTGAACCAGAGGATGGAAGACCTCTGCCTCTCTGTAACTCTGCTTTTCAAATAAATAAATAAATCTTTAAAAAAAAAAAAAGAAGCAAAGCTTCAGCAATTGGAAGACCAATCCTAGATAAGTTATTAGCTTAGCTTATTGTAATTCACAAGATGTTTATGTGTTTATGTCATTCATGTGTTTATATCATTCACAAGATTCTTTTTATGAAAAAATCTAAAAATCTCACCTTCTGTAAGAGATTCACGGTTAAATAAAAAAATCTTATAGTTAGTACATATTGGGAAGATTTTTACATCAAATATTCTGTCGTGAAAAATGAAGTAAGTTCTCTTTTTACCTGGTTTTGTGAAAGTGGAGGATCATGGCTAAATGTTAATCCCGCTTTAATAAGTGAAGTTAAAGCTTCGGCTCCCCATTCTCTCATTCGAGAGTTTGGATGCTGGCAGACCTAAAGGTACATACGTTGAACAAAAATTAGATATTTAATTTGTATACAAAAGCTACAAATCACACATTTAAGAAAAGAAAAATCAAAATATTTTCTGTTCTTTTCACATTCTAAAAGTTGTATCAAAATGTTCAATAAGGGTTGGAAGAATTACTAAATCCAAAATATAAGCAAGCTTACCTTCTGAATAAGGACAAGAGGAAGCAATAGAGAGAAGACAAAAAAAAAAAAAATAAGAAACTATAACAAGTCCAAGAGAAGAAAGATTTCCTAAAAACAAATGATACATCCTCAGAGTAAACAAAAAAAAGTAGCTAATACTTAAGGTTCTTAAGTTCATGATTAAATACTGTGCTAAAATTTGGGAAACTTTATTTGTTGTCATTTGATGAGACCATCCAATAATAAAGAACTCTGCACACATTCTTTAATCACTCATAAAAAATAAAAAAAAATAAATAAAATAAAAAAAAAGCTCTCATCCGAGCAGGAAGTGTTTAGTTTTGCAATTAAGACACCAGTTAAGATCCCCACATCCCACATCAGAGAGCCTGTTTGGTTCCTGATCTGGCTTCTGACTTCAGCTTCCTGCTAAGGAAGACCCTGGGAGGTAGCAGTAATGGTTAAAATGACTGGATTCCTGCTAGTCACATGAAAGACACAGATAATATTTCCAGCTCCTGGTTACATTCCAGCCCAGCCCTCACGATCGAGGATATTTGGGGAGTTAACCAATAGACGAGGGCTGTGTCTCTGCTCATAAGCAAGTATATAAATAAACAAATATTTTAAAAATCAATTTAAAAAAGGAAAAGCTCATGAACATCTATTTTGTTTACTAAGAGTTCCAAGATAAAAAATGACTATGGCAACCAAACATAAACAGTATAGAAATACAAGTACTGACTAAAGTAGCTGGTAAGTATTAAAGCAGCTAAGTATTAAAGTATTAAGCAGCTAAGTATTAAAAATCATCCCAACTTCAACCAAAAATAATACAATTCCTCAGAACTACCCTAATTAGTGATACCAAATGGGTTTTCCATCTTTAGGAAGGCTATACCATAATTAAGACAAAGGTTGTAAGTGAGCAGCATTTACTAATTCTCTGCCCCAATTGCCTTGAAGTTTCAAAACTACCTGAAACTGAGGTGGCTCAAGAGACAATACAGTTAGAGAGTCCCAAGCTAACAGCCGATTTCATTAAGAGTTCTCACTTTAAAATTTCACTAATCTTCTGACAATAAAAGCAACTTATTTTTTCCCTAAACCAATTACTACACAATTTTAGTTCTTGATAAAATAAACAGAAACACAGGGTCAAGAAGTAGAAATATTAATGCCAACTTTCCGAATGTTTAGCCAGAATCATTAGTTCAACATGAATGTTTCTAGTAACAAAAATTAAATACAGTATTTTTAAGAAAGAGAGTTTACCTCAAGTAGATGGCCAGTAAGAGGTCGCCATAAAATTTCTATACGGTGCATATTAACTAGACCAGTTTCTAATAATTTGGCAACAGCAAAAAGAGATGGTTCCTAGGGAGAAAACATATTGTATTTTGATATTTTAAGGAGAATTTAGATTAATTTCACTGTAAATAAAACAATATTCTGAAGAATATGGCTGTAATTAAAATACAGTACAGTTAGTAGTAAATTTTAAAAAATGTTATCATGGGACATGCCATTTTGCTATGCAGAATAGCTCTTGATTAGAAAATTTGGTTAGGAAGAGAATGCTTTAATAGAAAAATGGTGAAATGACAAAAATTTTACTAGACACAAAGAATGGTTCGTCTTCTGAAGGAAGGAAATCATCATTATTAGGGAAGTCATAAAATGTCCAGACTATATGAAGTGTTAATGCCAGGAAGCAAGAAAAAAACAGAAAAGGGACAAAAAGACATAGGAAAAGAGACATGAAGTCAGAAGTATGGCAGAGATCAGGTGTGTCAGTTTCAGACACTAACACTGGAGTAGCAACGACAGAGACAAAACAATTTTCCATAGTCACATAACAATAACCAGAAAGGGACATAGTATATATATCCCTGCTTTGATCTGGAACAAATATAATGCATATTTTTAATCATCTACATACTTATAGAATCATCTAGCTATATGCTGTAATATTTAAAACTTATGCTAATAAAACTTTCTTTACTAATCTTCAAGTGAGTCAAATGAGCCAAAATCACAAGCCACAGTACCCAGAATTATAACTAAGGACTAGGCAGTCAACATACTTGTGGACCCCAGCCAGCACTGTGGCACAACAGGTTAAATCACCACTTACAATGCCAGCATCTCATATCCGAGTACAGGTTCAAGTTTTACCTGCCTTGCTTCTGATGCAGCTTTCTGCTAATGTGCCTGGGAAAGCAGCAGAAGATGGCCCAAGTACCTGGGCCCCTGTCACTCATGTGGGAAACCAAGATGCAGCTTGTGGCTCCTGGCTTCAGTCTAGTCCAGACCTGGCTGTTGTGGTCATTTGGTAAGTATACCAGTGGATACAAGATCTCTCTCTCTCTCTCTGTCTCCCCCTCTCTCTCTATTACTCTGCCTTTCAAATGAATACATAAATAATCTTTAAAATAACAAATTTTTAATTTTTCAATTATTAAATTACAGTATTTTAATAATTTTCTAGGTTGTCTTCAAGTATTTGTAAATGGTCAAACTATATTTAGTTCATTGTAGAATGCAGAAAGCATTTCATTTCAAATAATTATTTCTAGATATAAAGAAACTCAAAATATTCTGTGCTTCTCAATATAACAGAAAATATTTTGTACATCAAGAGAGTTCTTGAATGTCAGTATCAAATTACTGCTCTGTTCATTTAATCAATATGCAAAGAAAAATTTAAATTTGCAAGGTAAGGAGAATTATTACCTTCAGAAAGAAATGATTAGCTCCTTATTTTCCATTCCAATGACAGCAAGAGAAACTGAGACACATGTATAGTCCTTAATTTTAAACTTGTATTACCCAACTCATAAATTTTAAATACAAGTATTATCATGACATTTTATGGAATTTCTATTATGTTACATTATAATTTAAAAAATATTTTTAAATGTTTAGTCCACTAAAGAAATGGCCATAATCTAAAATTGTTTTATATATTTAGATATATCACAAGCCAAATCAACTCCTCTTTCATTTCAACAAATTAACAATCATTAATAGTAAAAATCCAACAAAGTATGTTGGCACACAAGTTGAGTAATAGTTCTAGCAATAGAGCACTAAGATCATAACAGATGTATATCTTAGATAATAACTAAAGCATGTACCATTATTGATAATCAAAAATAGAATATCACACCTTATTATTTCCATAGGCCATATCCATTGCTTCCAGGGATAAGGAGCAAAGTGCATTTATTAAATGATGCAATGATACGTCATCAAGATACCTAAAAGAAAAAGGAAGACACAAGATATTTTGATCTAAAATAAGTAGCTAATAGCACTATTTTTATCAGCTTAAGAAACTGCGTCTTACTGTGAGCTTTCAAACAATCTTGAAAGTATATTGGAAATCACTGGTAAATCTGTCATCACTGCTGTGGTTAGAACCTAAGGAAAACAATAGAATTAAATGTAACATATGACATTTCCAGAAGCACTAATTGGGTAGGATGGACTAGCACTTACTGTACTGGGTCCTTCTACAGCTCTCCCAGGTTTCAAGGCACCACCACTACTGGGCTTTAATCCTAGAATCCATACAAGATGCTGTAAAGTTAAAAAAATATATATATCAAAGCAAATTCATAAAACTAAAAAACTCTAATAACTAAACTTAAAATCTGTAGTTTCTAATAACTAAGAATTATTATAAAAATAATGATACTATCTAGGCAGAACTTAAACCACCATAAGAAGTACTTCCTACAACATAAGCCATGTCTTTCTCTGTTTTCCAATTTCTCTATTCTTTAAGCCACTCAAAGCACCAACAAGTACTGCTCAGCATTGACATATGAAAAAAATGCTGACCTCTGACCCAAACATTGTAACATACCTGAAGAGTAGCCAAGACAAGCTGCCAAGATGTTCCAAGAACAGCCCCATGGCAGTGTGCTAAGTTAAGTAAAGTCCTCATACATTGGATATTTTTGGAAGTTAGCTACAATAAAAAAGGACACAGTTGCAAGAAATGTTACAGATTCTTAAAATTGAAAAGCTTGTAGAGAACAAAAAAAATGTATTAAGAGATTTTTAAAAATAAAAACAGTAAAAAAAAAAGGTTTGGATGGCTTATAAGGAAAA
This sequence comes from Sylvilagus floridanus, assembly GCA_949820135.1. Lineage (NCBI taxonomy): Eukaryota > Metazoa > Chordata > Mammalia > Lagomorpha > Leporidae > Sylvilagus > Sylvilagus floridanus. The sequence goes on from OX463231.1 coordinate 67,448,465, forward strand.
AAGTCATTTGATTACAGTTGTGTTACCATACTGGTAACTAGAATGTTGACTGCATAATTAACTACTTTCTTCAAAAAATACCATCCAAGGGCTGTGGTTCTAGTGCATGGGTTGGGCCGATGCTTGTTACACCAGAATATCATATGAGCACCGGTTCAAGTCCCGGCTGCTCCACTTCTAATCCAGCTACCTCCTAGTGCACCTGGGAAAGCAGCAGAGGATGACCCAATTACTTGGACCCCTGCTACCAGTGTGGAAGACCAAGGCAGAGTTCTGGGCTCCTGCATTCAACCTGGGCAAGCCCCAGCCATGTGAGACGTGAACCAGCATATAGATGATCTCTTTCTCTCTCTCCCTCTCCTTCTTTCTCTGTCTCTCCCACCCTAAACTATGTCTTTCAAATAAATAAATAAATCTTTAAAAAAAAAAAAAAAAGGATATAACCCAGGTAAAATAAAGTAAATTAAGTGTACTGAAAATTTTGGCAAATACAAAGAAAGGGACAAAATGTTTCCATGACAGTTAATTAGTAACCAAGAGAAGACCAAGTACATTACCATTACTGTCCCCTGAGGTTGGACTGCCAGAGGCTGACCCACTGCCACTACTTGCTGGTGAGATTCACTTGATGGACTTATCATCATAACACTTTGACCCTGAATGGAATATGCTAGAACAAAGGAAAGCCTAAATAATTAAAATATACTTTTTTAATAACATTCAAAAATGTTATACAAGTATTTAAAAATATTAATTTGATTGAGTTGAACATAACATATATCATCATCAGTATAGGAGTAGGTATTTGGCCTAGTGATTAAGATGCCTCTATCCCACATCAAAGTGCCTGAATTAGAGTCTGGGCTCAAGTCCTGATTCCAGCTTCTTTCTAATGCAGACTATGGATCAAATATGCAGCAGGTGATGGATCAAGTAATTGGGTTCCTGCCACTCACATGGGAGATCTGGATTGTGTTCCTGGCTCCCAGCTTTGGATCCAGCCAGCTCCAACTACTGCAAGCATTTGGGGAATGAATCAGCACATGGGAGTGCATTCTCCCACGCCTCCTCCAGTCTGACTCTCAAGTAATATGTAAATAAGTACATGTGAATATAAGCTGAGTATCCCTTTTCTCTAAAATGCTTGAAATCAGAATCGAGAGTTTTTCAGATTTTGGATTTTTTGAATTAGTGGTGCTGAACATTTAACATCCATTAACTAAATGCCAACATTTTTAAAACTCATAAGCTGCAAAATCTGTCACACAAGGCTAATTTGTAAAAATTAGAAAACTTTGGATTTCTTTATCAGTAAAATGGAATTAGGACACGTTAATTATTGTAAACATATTTCCAGTATACTTTTCAAGTTAAAATTAGACCAATCTAATTTCAGTTTGAAACAGAGTATCATATTGAAATACATTTATATCAAATGTATTTGATATAAACATTCTCAAAGTATTCAACAAGAACACAATTTTTTGAATGTCAGCATAAAGCAGCTTAAACATGACTGTTCCACTTGTTCCATTTAAAAAACTACCTACCAAATTTCAATGGCATTCTACAGTTTACAAAAGACAGATTTATCAAATTTTCACAATTATATATGGTATCATTACTCCCTCCACTTCCATTGTTTTAAAGAGAGGAAAGAAAATGAAGCTCAGAGACATTAATTTCCACAAGGTCATGGAGACCACAAGCAGAAAAGCAGAGGGCTGAAGTCAGAATGCCTATGTCTTCTTTACGTTGTGTCACCCCACTTGATGGAAAGAACTTCAAGTAAGTTTAACTCTTACATTTATTGGATAGTGTAGCAGCAGTAGTGGTATTCAGTACAGTAAGTGCATAATGTGGAGGCAGGGAACCTTTGCATATTGCAGTTATAAAGGCATCTCTTGAAGTTACCAGGCCCAATCTTCCACAAAGAGCAGCCATTGTCAGTTCAGCTTTTAAAATATTCTCAGTGGCAGCTTCATCTGTGCTAAAAAGTAATGTATTTCATTTAATCTGATTAAATTATTTTAATTGCATGGTGGAATGTAATGAATTAGGTATTCAGTGAAGTTTTAAGAAAATCTATATAGAAATACTGTCAAAATCAATATACCAAAAAAAGAATTTAACCAATTAACATAATACCTGAAAATTTGATTTAAGTAAGAGCAATGTACAATACCGATATTTACTATTGAACAAAAGGACCAAGAATTCAGATTTAACTTAAAATATCAAACATTTTAAAAACAGTAAATTCAAACTATATTGAATCTGTTAAAAACTAGAAAATTTAAATTTAAAAATTATGAAGATAGAATTTAATTCCTCCATTACACAAAAATTACAAAACTATCAGAAATGTAAAATAAAACCATGATGCATGATTTTAAAAAGGAAAAAAATAAAGTCAGTGAATTGTGAAATCCTGAAGAAAAACATCAAAGATATTAAGTATATTTACAAAAGTAGTAATGATTTAAAATGAAAGACACTCTAATTTTAGGATTGTAGTCTCCATTAAAGCATGACAATTTTGAAATCAAAAATAATATTCTACAAATATGAAAAACTGACATAGGAAATTACGCTTGGGCTGAGTTAAGTAAACCATTTTAGTGTCTTTTTTTTTTCTCAGGATGCTACAGTACAAGGCAGAACTTTCAAAGACGTAATACCTGGCATCAAGAAGGAGTGAGAGTGCAGCAAGAAGACCACACCAGCAGGCATTCACCATTTCTTCCCAAACAGCTCTACTAACTTAAAGGGGCGGAGAGGGGGGAGAAATACAATATTTAATCATAATTATAGATATTATAACATTTAATAATATGTCAAATTCTAAAATATCCTGGCTATTGTCATATCCAATACTCCACCAATAACTCAGTTATTAAATACTATAGCTCTAACATCTAAATTATAAAAAGAAAAATCAGAGACCTGGCAACTAAATTCATCACATGATTTTGTACCATAAAACACATCTCTGGGGGCATATGGCAAAATTTGAATGGAATCTAGGATTAAGCAATATTACTAGACTGATACTAAATTTCTGATGTTAAGTATACTGTGGTCTATATAAGACTGTCAAATTTTTAGAAAATACACATTGAAGCATTCATGGGGCATCATGTCTGCAACTTACACTCAAATAATTCAGAAAAAAGTACAATGAAATTTATGTTAACTGAGAGAACAGTAAATATGATAAAGTGTTAACAATTGAAAAACAAAGTGAAGGAAATAAAGGAACTCTACTATTTTTGCAGACGCTCCATAAATTTTAAATTATTTCAAAATAACAATTAGAAATATAAAATCATACCAATTTCCTTGTCCATTTGGTCTGATGCTGAATGTCTATCTTGTTCTTCTGAAGACTGTGTTGGTGAAGAAGCTCCTTCAGTAGTCATCTGACATTCTGTCTCAGCCTCTCCTAGCTCTCCTTCAATCATACTGGTGATTCCACGAACAAGGTCTAGCAAACAATGGAATGCCACAGACATAGCATAACCTTCTGGTATTGTTGGGGGCTCAACTTTGTCCAGCATCTCTAGGCTGAAGTATGAAAAAATTGGATTATTAGTGAGATGTCTCAGGAATGAATATTCAAAAAATTGTTTCCATAATTTGTATATTACAGAAATTAGGATGAGTAGAACAGCAAAAGTAAAGAGACGATACTGAAGAGTTTGTTTCACTTGCAGGAGGATGCCTTCATCGTATCCAAAGAAACTTATTAGAAAAATTTAGGCCTCATCATTACCATAACCATTTTAATAATTTACCTGTTTCCTCCAATTGTGCCAATACTTCAATTAATTGTTGATATTAGAAAAATAGTTACACTCAAAATATAATAAGACTTCAATAGATTATAAAACTTTTCAAAGTCTGATTCAGGTGCTTTTTTAAAAATTTTTTTTCTTAATTTTATTTGACAGAGTTAGAGAGAGACAGAGAGAAAGGTCTTCCTTTTCCGTTGGTTCACCCCCCCAAATGGATGCTACAGCCGGCACTGCACCGATCCGAAGCCAGGAGCCAGGTGCTTCCTCCTGGTCTCCCACGTGGGTGCAGGAGCCCAAGCACTGGGGCTATCCTCCACTGCCCCGCTGGGCCTTGCTGGGGCCACAGCAGAGAGCTGGACTGGAAGAGGGGCAACCGAGACTAGAACCTGGCGCCCATATGGGATGCCAGCGCTGCAGGCGGAGGATTAACCAAGTGAGCCATGGCACCAGCCCCTAGGTGCTTTTAAAATAAGATTATCAAATCAAATCAGTCCTTTCCATGAGAGGAAGATGCTTTCATGCTGGGGGAAAATGTAACTGTGAGATCCTCAGGTCACCTATCTTCTCAGATAAAATCTGTCTACAGGATACAAATAATACCTACAGCATCAGAGTACCCAGTTTAAATTGCAGAGTAATTTCCACCCCATGCTTAGGAATAAGTTTTCAGAAGGCAAGATACTAAACTGTCTGTCTTAAATCATGGTAAATTGTGAATTATGGTTCTAAATCCCTTAATTGGTATCAGAATGATTTTTTGAAGAAAGAATAATTCAATAGGGAAGGAACTAATAGTGCTGGGACAGCTGGATATTTACATGCAAACAAGTAATGCTAGGACCCTACCTCATTCCATACACGTTAGCAGGGAGCTGGGCTACAAGTGAAGCAGTACACCTTATACAAAATTACTCAACATGAATCAGTGACCTAAACATAAGAACTAAACTAGAAAATTGTTAGAAGAAAACATAGGCAAAAACCTTCATGGCTTCAAGTCAGGCAATAGCTTATATGATATGATATCAAAAACACAAACAATATAAGAAAAAAAAACAGGCAGACAAGATTCACCAGTGTTGTGTCGTAGCAGGTTAAGAGGTCACCTGTAATGCCAGCATCCCATCTGAGTGGCAGTTGAAGCCCTCGTTGCTCCACTTCTGATCCAGCTCCCTGCTAATGTGATGGGGAAAGCAATGGATGACCCAAGTGTTTAGATCCCTGCCACTTACTTGGGAGACCAAGATGGAGCTCCAGGCTCCTGACTGGCCTAGTCCAGGCCTGGCAATTATAGCCATTTGGGAAGTGAACCAGGACAAAGAAGATCATTGTCTCTCTTTCTCTCTCTTTGTCTCTCCCTCTCTCTGTAAAACTGCTTTTCAAATAAAACATTTTTTAAAACTCAGATTCTTTTTTCTTAAAAGATTATTTATTTGAAAGTCACAGTTACACACAGAGAGAAGGAGAGGCAGAGATAGAGAGAGAGGTCTTTCATCCACTAGTTCACTCCCTAGATGGCCTCAATGGCTGGAGCTGTGCTGATCCGAACCCAGGAGCCAGAAGCCAGAAGCTTCTTCCAGGTCTTCCACATGGGTGCAGGGGCCATCTTCCACTGCTTTCCCAGGCCATAGCAGAGAGCTGGATTGGAAGTGGAGCAGCCGGGACATGAACCAGTACCCATACGGGATGCTGGCACTGCAGGCAGTGGCGTTACCCGCTACACCACAGAGCCGGCCCCAAAACTCAGATTCTTCTACAGTTTGATTCTTTATATACTCAAGTCATTAGCTTCTGTTCCCAAGGCACGCCTGTATGAAACTAACTAACTTCATTTATTTTATAAATGACTAAGAATAACAATGAATTTGGGGCCAGCACTGTGGCGTAGCAGGTAAAGCCACTGCGTGCAGTGCTGGCATCCCATATGGGCACCGGTTCTAGTTCCAGCTGCTCCACTTTCAATCCAGCTCTCTGCTATGGCCTGGGAAAACAGTAGAAGATGGCCCAAGTCCTTGGGCCCCTGTACCGCATGGGAGACCCAGAAAAAGCTCCTGGCTCTGGATTGACACAGCTCCAGCTATTGCCGCCAACTGGGGAATGATTCAGCTGATGGAAGACCTCTTTCTCTCTCTGCCTCTCCTTCTCTCTGTGTAACTGACTGTCAAATAAATAAATAAATCTTTATAAAAACAAATTTTAGTTAAAATATTTCAGCCTTCTATGACTATACTTTCACAATCAAGGCAAAAACAAAGCTGCATGATAAAGTATCACTATCATTATACCATTAGACGGACATATCAAATAAATTTATGATTTAAACTAAGAGATTCTATTTCTTTTTTTTTTTGACAGGCAGAGTGGACAGTGAGAGAGAGACAGAGAGAAAGGTCTTCCTTTGCCATTGGTTCACCCTCCAATGGCTGCTGCGGTCAGCGTGCTGTGGCCGGTGCACCGCGCTGATCCGAAGCCAGGAGCCAGGTGCTTCTCCTGGTCTCCCATGCGGGGTGCAGGGCCCAAGCACTTGGGCCATCCTCCACTGCACTCCTGGGCCACAGCAGAGGGCTGGCCTGGAAGAGGGGCAACCGGGACAGAATCCGGCGCCCCGACCAGGACTAGAACCCGGTGTGTCAGCGCCGCAAGGCGGAGGATTAGCTTGTTGAGCCATGGCGCCGGCCAAGAGATTCTATTTCATACTTTGTCTTAATGAAATCAGAACCATGTTTCAAATATACATACCAATTACTCAAAATATATCTGTAACTGATCAGAGTAATTTCAGCAATGTTAAAAACTCCAGGCAGCATTGATGGCTTTATTTTTGTAAGCATTGCATTTCAGTAAGACTTAAGAAAAAACAGCAACACACTGCTGAATAAGTGTTCCTTAACTTGAAATGCTAATGAAAATTTAGAACAGATATGAAATCCGTTAAGCACTTTTAATTAAAAAAGTTTCCAGATGTTAAACTTTTTAACAACATGATTAGCTAAACACATGAGATTTTTCTCATGTATATAATCTTGAAACTTAGATATATCATTATAGATGAGAGAAATGAGGCTAGAAAAAAGGATTAACTAATTGATGGATGGTAACTCAGTTAACATTAGAAGACTCAAGTCCAAAGAGTCTGAAACCAAGCCATATATTTCAAACCAAAACCTATACAGGACAGCTGAAAAGGGCCTTTGATTGAAAAAAAAAAAAAGAGTTGTTGGGGTGGAGGAGCAGTGCTGTGGCATAGCAGGTAGGCACTGGTTGGAGTCCTATCTGTTGCACTTCTGATCCAGCTCCCTGCTAACATGCCTGAGAAGGCAGTGGAGGAAGGCACAAATGCTGGGGCCCATGCACCCACATGAGAGACCCAGAAGAAGCCCCTGGCTTCAGACTTGCCCAGCTCCAGCCTTTGTGGTTATTTGTGGAGTGAACTAGCAGACAGAAAATCTCTGTCTTTCTTCTCAATAACTCTGCCTTTCAAATAAATAAATAAATACTTTTTTGAAAAATCACATTTTTGTTTTAAAATGTTAACAGTCTATAAATAGCACAAACGAAAACAAAATCTAGGTCCAGATAAAAACAAAAGAAAATAACCTCGACATGCATTAGAAATAGTGAATCTAAAAGTTAAAATAAAATACAGAAAGAAGTATTTTAGGATTAAATATCCTCAACAAGATCATTCCTTATAGAATAATGTCACTACTACTTACTAGGTGGCTTTAGCACTGCCTTGAACTGTTACAGTCAGAATAGGTATCCAAGTTCCTCTATATTCAAATGCTGGTAGCAAAGTAACACCTCCACCAATCCCCACCATTCCTGTGTTAGCCGGTGCTGAGACTGGCCCACCTGAATTGTTGTTTCCTATCAGACAAGGCAGAAAAATAAGCAAAGATTTAGTCTAAAAATTTACCACTCAATTACAAAGCAATAATATTCAAATGTCTAGTCAATCTTAACAATTTTTTCCAGTCACCAGATGGGAATTGTACAAGTAAATGAAATTTATCAATTTTCTTTTGTTTATTTGTTTATTTCTGTTTCCTCAAAAATACCATTTCCTTTTTTAAATAAAAGCTACTAAAGTAAGTAAAAATACTGACAATGTTGTGGAATGCATTTCATTAGATCCCCCTTTTTTTAAATCAAAGATGAGAAAAAAAAGACCATCTATCAGTTAATATAAAGTGGAAGAGAAAGTAGGCAAAAGGAAGCAAAAGCCTATATATTGATCTCCAAACTTAAACCACATAAGCCTCTTTTGTTAGAAGAAGTACTAACAGTGCTCAAAAGGTACTATCTAGACTTTAAAGAGAGAAGTCAAGTGAGAACTCTTCTAAAATGAAGATTAGCATCTAAACTTTCCTTCTATGTTTAGAGGGAACAGAAAGTATACAAAGAAGAAAACCTATACGAAAAAGAAATGAACATAGTTTTCTCAATGAGGTTGAAATATTCTCTAAGTGTAGATCTTTATTATCAGTATCTTTGGGTAATCCAAATTTCCCTAGTCACATAACTTCCATGAAATATCCTCTCAGAACAGTAAATACTGTAAATCATGCCATGATATAAAAAAAAATATATATGAATATGCTCTTACCAGCTTGGTTGGTTGTAGCAGGATTTCCAGTAGGAGGGACAAGAAACAAGGACTGGATAAAAGATCCCAGAGCATTTACAATATCACGAAAAACCTTGGTAGAATGTTGTTTCATATCATAGGACTGACAAAATGACCTGTAAAAATAAAGTTTCTGGGAAAAACATTCTAATATTTTTACAATTTAAACATTTTTTTATAATAAGTCATGCTACATAATATTTTCAATGCCATACTCAAAAACACTTCATAACACCTAACTATTGTACTAATTTAGTTCAGAATGAAGTGACATTTCTAATAACAAATTATCTTGGCTGGTTGTTTTTAATATTTATTTTTTTCAAACAGTAGAGTGACAGAGAGAGAGAGAGAGAGAGAGAAAGAGGGAGGGAGGGAGGGAGGGAGATCTTCCATCCAGTGGTTCACTCCCCAAATGGCCACAAAGGCTGGGGCTGGGCCAGGATGAGACCAGGAGCTTGGAACTACATCTAGGTCTCCCAAATGAGTGGCTAGGGCCCAAGCACTTGAGCCATCTTCCACTGCTTTCCCAAGCGCATTAGCAGAGTGCTAGATTAGAAGTGGGTCAGCCAGGACTCAAACTGGATGCCAGCATTGCAAGCAATGGCATAACCTGATGCATCACAATACTAGTCCCTGTTGGGTGTATTAGTCCAGTAAATTCAGACTGATGGCAGGCATTAATCATACATGTTACCTACCACTCAGGTTTTTTCCATATTTAACCCCTGCTCTTCCACATACAGACGATATAGAACGTTCTTTATTTAGAAATCACTAATACTTTATTAACCCTCTATTAACAAAACAATGCTAAAGTTTTACCTTAACAGCTGAGGCTGTACACAAAGTCTGTGTATTGATTCCACTGCAACAGCTCGTAACCACTGTGGTTTATCAGCATCCAGAAATTTCACCAGGAGTGATAGAAATATCTCACATTCAGTTACCTACAAAGTATATGATTTTTAAATATTTTTTTTAAATTAGAAGAACTGTAACTTACATTGTCGTATTTAAATTTTTCAAATTTGAAATAAAAGTGTTAACAGAAAGTGGAGAAAAAGAGATGGGAAAAAGTAGTTATACTATAATGAAAAGTTCAGAGCCAAAATAATCAATGTCCCTCTAATTATATCCCTAAAAACACCAGCGTATAACATGGTTAATCCTTTATCCTCTTCTTTACACCCATGTGGGAGACCTAGAAGAAACTCCTGGCTCCTAGCTTTGGATTGGCCCAGCTCAGGCCATTGTAGCCATTTGACAAGTGAACCAGAAGATGGAAGACCCTCTCTCTGTCTGTAATTGCCTCTCAAATAAATAAATATATCTTAAAAAAAAAAGAGGTAACAAATTAGTATAAATTTTACATTAGAAAGAGTAAGGAACCTATATTAGTTGGCAGATATAAGATACATAAAGTAATCAGAACAGGGACAGATTTATTAAGTGTTATCGTTATTCTTGTTATAGATCATTTTCTCAGCAAGTTCTTTATAAATAAATAATGTACAAAACACACTCAAGGTATATTCATTACATGTCTGATGACTGAATCACGGACAAACACAAATGCATTTATTCAAAGCTGGATGGACTGTTGCTGTTTCCTCCTAGTCAAGGACACCATAGGATCTCTGGTAGTAAGATTTAAGCTGATATCATGATTACTAGGCCAAACTGATTTTTGCTTCTAAAAGATCCATTCAAAAAGCACAAGATGGATCAATGAATTTTAATGCAAGAAAGGGCAATAGTTTAGGAAAGTGTCAGTTTGGTCTGGTATTAAAAAAAAAATATCTTTATCTTAAAAGGTCATTAAAATAATTGTTCCTTTCCAATACATGTCTGTATAAAGCCAGATTTTCTTTGTGTTTCAACCCATGCCACACCACATCAAAACGAAAACAGAAGATTGAGCCAGATTCAAGAGACAAAATGCCTTTAGAAAATATAGTTTTCATAAAAATAACTTTTCATGTTCATATGTAATATATAGGTTTAGTATCTCCTCAGCCATAATTTCAATAGAATAATGATAGAATAACTCATACAAAGAAAAGCTCCTAAATATTTTTAAAAGAGTAAAAATAGACCTTAAGACTGAAAGGTATAAGAATTATTTCTCTAGTATATCCTAAGAAGATACAGAGCATCCAAGTTTAAAAAAAGAAAACAGAGATAAGAGGCATTTTATACGTATATAAAATATTTAAAATAAATAAGTGTTATATATATTATATAATAAATTATAAATAAAATATAAAATACATATATAATATATAAAATAAATAGATATATAAGATCACTCTGCAGTTACCATGCCTCTAACTTTCACTCTTCAAGAAACAGGAATGTCTGGGTTTTTCCAACATAGTAATTTGGAAAGTCTTTATGTAACCAATTATGGTAATTAATATCTTACGTATATCTGGAGAATTTATCTTTGCACACTCTTAGAGTTCCCTTACCAAGAAGGGACATTTTATCAGTTGGTCAGCATCATCTCCAATGATCAAATAAAGCAGAGAAAAGGCAAGCCTCTTCCTTCAGGCAGTAATATTCAATCCTTTCTATAGAAGACTGTGCTATTATATGCCTTCTCCACAAGTTGGGGAACAAAAGTCAAAATGTGGAGAGTGATAAAGAAGAAGTACAAGAAACTCTGGCACTGGCAGCCTTGGAGACCAAAAGAAATGAGAACTAGGAAAAAAGTGAAGTAGCAAAACGTACTGGGGTTAGGGGCAAGAGTTTGGCCAAGTGGTCAGGATGCCTGTGTCCCCTATCAGAGTATCTGGATTCGAGTCGCAGTCTGCTTCTGACTCCAACTTTGCTGCTAATGAAGACCTTGGGAGGCAGCTCGACAGCTCATGTACTGGGTTCCTGATATCCATGTGGGAGACCTGCATTGAGTTCCTGGCTCCCCACCTAAACCCAGCATGTGGGGAGCAAACCAGTAGGCAGGAGCTCTAACAAATTTTTTAAAAATAATAATGAATAAATTTTTTAAAAATGTAATGGGGTTAAGAATGTGTTTGGGGTCTTAAATAATTATTAATACCTCAGCTCTGCAGCTAAGAAACAGCATGCTCTCAGGCAAATTATATAAATATCCTGACCCCTATATTCTCCACCATAAATCACAACTATGAATGCTTCATGGAGTTGTAGTAAAATTTAATGAATTAATATACATAAAACAGTTCTATGGACTGAATGTTTGTGTCCCCCAACACCCAACACCAAATTCATATGTTGAAGCCTAATCATCAATGGGATCATGTATTTGGAGCTAAAGTCTTTGGGAAGTAATTAGGTCATGATAGAACCCTCATGAATAGGATTAGTGCCTCTGTCAGTAGAGCCATGAGAGATTATTTCCTCCTGTTTCCACTCCCTACCAAATCAGGATATAATGGAAAGACAGGAGAAACCAGGAAGTGCACCCTCACCCAGACATCAGATATGATGGCACCTTTTAGATTTCCCAGGCTCTAAGAACTGAGAAATAAATGCTTGTTGTTTAAGCCTTCCAGACTCTAGTATATTATTTATAGTAGGCTAACTTTACCTAGTGTTCAGAATATGTGCTTCAATATAGCAATTTCATCCAAAACTAAAATTACTGATATTTATATGTCTGAAAATTTCATTGGATGAATTGCTAGATAACAGAACTGCTACACAGAAACAAAGCATCATGGTCTGGGTGAGCTGCCCTAAATAATTAACCACAGACCACATGACTTAAACAACAGAAATTAATTTCTCACCATTATAGAAGATGAAATTCTTACATCAGGGTCCAGCAAGATCACGTTCAATAGAGAGTACTCTTCCAAGCTTGCAGATACCTGCCTTCTTGCTGTGTCTTTACTCTCTCTGGTGACTCTTCTTATATGGGCACTAATCCCACCCTGAGTGACCCACCCTTATGACCTCACCTAAGCCTAACTGCTTCTAAAAGACTACAAAAATACCATCACATTGGGGATTACCCTTCAACAAAAAAATTTTAGGGAATATAATATAGTTCACAGTATCAAATTTTATAAAAACATAAATAATTTAGTAGATCCTGGTTTAGCAATAGAAACAAAGGCTACCTTCTAAATTTGTTATGAAGAAGCAACCATGTACATTATTGTGAAAAACAAGAGTTGGTTCTCCATGACTAACAAATAGATACAAAAGGAAAAGGAGAAACGCCCTCTCTTCCTGTGAGGTTAACTTAATGTAGTCTAGCCAGAATTCTACATTCAGAAGAAGCCCTCTAAGACAACCCTGTTAATATTTAGGGAACAACTGGAGAGGTGATGTTGAGTTGGCCTAGCGACCAGAATAAAAATTCCTTATATACTTTGAGCACCACATGGCCTAACTACCTAATCTAACAGCAACTATGGCACCTACACTAGCCCACATGTTTCTTCCTCTTAGTTTTCTTTTCTTTTTGAAAGGCAGAGTTAGAGAGAGAGGAAAAGACAGAGATCTTCCATCTGCTGGTTCACTCCCCAAGTGGCTGCAATGGCTAAAGCTGGCTAGGCAAAGGCCAAGAGCTTTATCCAGGTCTGCCAGGTGAATGCAGGGGTACAAGGACTTGGGCTATCTTCTGCTGTCTTCGCCAAGGACATTAGCAGGGAGCTGGATCATAGAGGAATAGCTGGGACTCAAACCAGCACTCACATGGGATGCTGGCACTACAGGTAGTAGCTAAACCTGCTACACCACAAAGCTGGCCCCCATTTCTTCTTCTTTAAAAATACATTCATCCTCTAGACTTCCCATACTGATATTTCTCTATTCTAATTATTTTCACTTTCACTATTTTATTTAAAATATTTACCTGTGGTAAAAACTGAAAACTGATCTTAATGACATTTAAGTCAGTGTTAACTATATTCACAACACAGTTTTATATATACACATATATGTATATAAGATATATATATACATATAAAACAGATCTCTAGGTTTTAGTCTTGCAAAAACAAACTTTAGAACAACAATATCTATTCCCCATCTTTGTCCTCTTAGCACCTGGCAGCTATCATTCTATTTCCTGTGTCCATGAATTTTACTACTCTAAGTACCTCATATGAATGAAACATATGCTTCTTGTCTTTGAGTCTCCATTGACAAGATTTCTTTATTCAGATTGAATAATATTCAATACAACAGATATCTGAGCTGCTTGCATGCTTTGGCTATTGTTGACGAGGACTACTATGATATGGTATGCAAATATTTATTTTATATTATGCTTGCAATTTTCTTGAAAGCATGCTTTCAAAACATAGGACTGCTGAATCATAAAATAAATTATTTTTAATTTTTTAAAAAACTTTCATATTGTTTTCCATGGTGGTTACAAGATTCTATATTCCCACCAACAATACACAAGGGTTCACATCCAATACTTGCTACTTTCTGGTTTGTTTGGACTTTTTAGTTTTGCTTTGACAGTGGCCATATTAATGGGTGTGAAGTACTATCTTATTTTGGTTTCACTTTGCATTTCTCTAATAATTGAAATGTTGAACATCTTTTCATATGCTTGCTAGACATTTGTATATTTTCTTTGGAGAAATGTCACATCCTAGGCCCACTTTTGATTGAGGTATTTGGAATTTTGTTGGTGTTGTTGATATGTAGGAATTCTTTGTATACTGTAGCTTTTAACCCCCTTATCACTGATACATGAATTGTAGATATTTTCTTACATTCCAAAGGTTGCCTTTTCATTCTGTTGTTTCCTTTGAGGTGCAGAAGAATTAAGTTCTATTTGGTTCCATTTGTTATTTTTTTCTTTTGCTGTTTGTGCTCTGGTGTCACAGGAGGAATGTTTGCCACATTTGACATGAAGATTTTTCCTTATTTTAGAAATTTTATAGTTTTAAGTCTTATCTGAGTTGTTTTTTGTAGATGATATAAGGTAAAGGACCAATTTCATTCTTCTGAGTATAGATATCCAGTTTTAAGAAGATTATCCTTTATTCATTGGATAGTCTTGGTACTCTTATTGAATATCATTTGTCAGTATAATGAGGGTTTATTCCTGGACTGTCCTGTTCCATTGATTTTTGTGCTTGTCTTGATACAGTATCATATTGTTTTGATTAGTTTTATGTTTCAAAATCAGGAGTGAGAGGCCTCCAACTTTGTTCTGGTTCAAGATCATTTTGGCAGTTTGGGGTCCCTTGAGAGTCTATACAAATTTTAGGATGAATTCTACATCTGCAAAAAAAATTGCTGCAGGAATTTTAATAGTGATTGTTGTGAATCGCTCTGGGTAGCATGTATATTTTAATGACATTTGATTTTTTAAAAAAATATTTATTTATTTGAAAGGCAGAATTACAGAAAGAGGGAGGGAAAGACAAAAAGAGAGGAATCTTACATCTATGGGTTCACTCGCCAAATGGTTGCAATGGCCAGGTCTAGGTCAGGCCAAAGCCAAGAGCCTAGAACTCCATCCAGATTTCCCACATGGGCCCCAGCACACAAATCATCTTCTGCTACTTTTCCAGACACATCAGTAGGGAGCTGCATCAGAAGTGGAGCAGCTGGGAGTCAACCAGCACTCATATGGGATGTTGACATCACAGGTATCACTATGCCAGCCCCAACATCAGATCATTTTTTTAAAAATTTATTTATTGATTTGAAAGGGAGAGTTAGAGAGAGAGAGAGAGAGAGAGAGAGAGAGAGAGAGAGGGAGGGAGGGAGAGAGGTATTCCATCTGCTGGTTTCACCCCCCAAATGGCTGCAACAGTCAGAGCTAAGCTAATCCGAAGCCAAGAGCCAGGAGCTTCTTCCAGGTCTCCCACACACACAGGTGCAGGGGCCCAACAACTTGGGCCACCTTCTACTGCTTTCCCAGGCCATAGCAGAGAGCTGGATCAGAAGTGGAGCAGCCGGGCCTTGAAAGAGCGCTCATAGGGGATGGCGGCTCTGTAGATGCAGCTTTACCCACTATGCCACAGTACCAGCCCCAACATTAAATCTTTAGAACACAAACACTGGATATCTTCCTATTATTTTGTGTGCTGGTTAATTTCATTAATATTTTATAGATTTCAGTGTATAAATATTTTCTCTCCTTGTTTAGGTTTACATATAAGTATTTTATTCTTTTTGATGTTATTGTAAATGGAATTCTTTTTTCTTTTCTTTTTTTCTTTTTTTTTTTTTAAAGGCAGAGTGGACAGTGAGAGAGAGAGAAAGGTCTTCCTCTGCAGTTGGTTCACCCTCCAATGGCTGCCTCAGCCAGCGCGCTGCGGCCGGTGCACTGCGCTGATCCGAAGCCAGGAGCCAGGTGCTTCTCCTGGTCTCCCATGGGGTGCAGGGCCCAAGCACTTGGGCCATCCTCCACTGCACTCTCTGGCCACAGCAGAGAGCTGGCCTGGAAGAGGGGCAACTGGGACAGAATCCGGTGCCCCGACTGGGACTAGAACCCGGTGTGCCAGTGCCGCAAGGCGGAGGATTAGCCTATTGAGCTGCGGCGCTGGCCCGTAAATGGAATTATTTTCTTAATTTCTTTCTCAAATAGTCCATTGTTAGTGTACAGAAACAGAACTGGTTTTGATTTTGTATCTTGCTACTTTACTGAATTTGTTTATGAGTTCTAACAGGTTTTTATTTTTATTTATTTATTTATTTATTTTTGGTGTTGAATTTTTAGAGTTTTCAACATATGTCACCTGCAAACAGAGATAATTTTATTTCTTCCTTTCCCATTTGGACACCTTTTACTCCTTTCTCTTTCCCTAATGGTCTAGCTACAACTTCCAGATCATGCTAGTGAAGGTAGGCAACCTTGCCTTGTTCTTGATCTTAGAGGGAAAGTCTTTAGCTTTTTACCATTAAATGTGATATTAGTCATTAACTTTTTACAGACAGCCTCTATTACTTTGTAGTTTACTTCTAGTCCTAGTTTACTGAATATTTTTACCCATGAAAAGGTGATAAACTTTGTCAAATGCTTTTTCTGTATCAACTGAGATGATCTTGTGCTTTTTGTCCACTGGCTATATTCCAGGAATATATCCCATTTGATCACAGTAAATACACCTTTTAATGTACTGCTGAATTTAGTTTCTTAGTTAGATGGAGGGGTTGCATCAATATTCATTAAGAATATTTACACATAGATTTCCTTTTTCTTGTAGTATCTATGGCTTAATAGCAGATAATGCTGGCCTCATAAAATGAGTTTGCAAGTATTCTCTCAGTCAGTGCTTGGAAGAGTTTGAAAAGGATTGATGCTTACATGGTAGAACTGTTGAGTAAAGCCATCTGGTTCTAGCTTTTTGCAGGATGGGGGGTTGATTTCTGATTTTTGATTCATTCTCTTTACTAGTTATAGGTCTGCTTAAATTTTTTATTGTGATTCATTCTTGGTAGTTTATACTTTTCTATGAATTAATCATTTTTTCTAAATTATCCAATCTGTTGTTTTTATAATCCTTTGGTATTTGGGTGACATCAATTGTAACAACTTCTCTTTCATTTCTCAATATGGTTATTTGAATATTGTTTTTCACACAGCTAAGCGATTGTCAATTTTGTTGATCTTTTCGAAAAACGAACTCGCAGTTTGATCAATTCCACCTGCTTTTCTTTTCTCTAGTTTATTTCCGCTGTAACCTTTATTATTTCCTTCCTTCTGATAACTCTGAGCTTCAATTGTTCTTTTCCTAGTCTCTTGAGGCATATACCTACTTTATTAAGATCTTTCTTGGTTTTTTTTAATGTAGGCATTTATCACCATAAACATTCTTTGCAGTACTGCTTTTGCTGCATCTCGTAAGTTTTGTTGTATGTTTTCATTTGTCTCAAGACATATTCTAATTTCCCTGTGACTTCTTTGAACAAGTGATTGTTTAAGATTGTTATTTAATTTCCACCTACTTGTGACTTTCCTCAATTTGCTTGATTTCTGGTTTCATTTTACTGAACTCAGACAAGATACTTGGTGTGATTTCAGTCTTCATAAATGTTTTAAGATTTATTTTGTGGCTTAGTTTGTCATCTAGCCTGGAGAATGCATGTGCAATTGAGCAGAGGGCATGTCCTGCAGATGTTAGGTGGAGCCTAATTGGCCCAATGTTGTTAAAGTCCTCTGTTTTCTTACTGATCTATGTCTGGTTGTTCTACCCATTATTGAAAGTGGGTACTGAAAACTACTATTATTGTGTTGTCTAATTTTGTTAATTAAAAATAATGATATAAAGGCTAAAACATTACACAATACTAAATTTAGCTTAATATAAAATTAAAGAAACATAATGCTCTACATTTTCTAAGAAATATCATTTGAATGTTTAAGAGTAAATCATTTGTGCAATATAGATAAAATATTGAGCCACAAGTCAAAGAAGTTGATTTTTAATCCTAGATTTCATCAAATCCTTATCACTTTACTGTAATTTTTTACAATATATGAAATAATATGAATGAAAGCAGAATAAACTGAAGATATAATAATTTTAATTATCCTTAAAATGAGCTATAAACAATTAGCTAAGAAGCTCAGTTCCTAAATCACAAACTCTATGCTGCCTTCAAATAACAGGCTATGACTCTCCTCAACATACATCAGAAAATACCATATAAACCTAAGCAAGATTCCAGAGAGGACAGGAGGAATCTTTGGTATATCTAGGAGAATATCTATAGGTTCTTAAAAATTTTTGCTGAAATGAACTGAAAAATCTAAACTCGTTAAAAAGTACAGCCTGTAATTATATACACAAATACTTATGGAAATTAGCACTTACCAAAAGACTGTAAAACTGCTTAATCAGAACAGACACTACTCTCAGCAAACGCATGCAGATAGGAAAATATGGTTTTTCCACTGGTGCTGGAGAAGATGAAGTATTGGAACCTTGTCTGAACTTTATATTTGGAGAAAACAGCTTTATCACAAGAGGACATACTCTTTCCTTGAGGAGAAAACTAAATTCCTGGTGCTATTTGAAAGAAAAAAGAAAAGGAATTAACTTGTTTTGTACTTAATAATTCCAAAACACAGTTTCACCAGCATATAAAACTCCTTAATAATCATTACTAATAATTTAGCTTTGTCAGTTTACATACATTATTGCCTTGCAATTTAAACACACTTTTGAAATTCATATTGCTCTAAACAGGCCTAAGAACAAAATGATACTATCTCAGGTTTTTAACAGAGTATCAATTACAAAGGAACATTAAATATCTTTTACAATTGAGTAAGTGGTGATTATTAGGGACTTTTATTGTAGCCGGGCACTAGTAATTAAAACATAAAGCACAAAAGAAAAAGAACATATTATACAAACTCAAGCAAATGAAACATTTAAAATAGGCAGCTGAGGAGAGAAAACTTGATTAATAAAATGTAAATGATATAATACACTGACTTTATTTTTGCAAAGAACAAATCCATTCATGTAAAGAAGATTTAATAATTAAAATTCTGTTCTACTTCAACTGCTTGAAGAGAACACAATAAGTTGATAAAACACACAATGACAAACAAGCATAATTACTTTGGAAGTCCAGGTAATTGTGCGAAGAATTCTTATATTTTACCAAATCATGGCACATTATGCAGAATGCCTTTTTAATCTGTTAATTCCCTGCTCTTATTAGCCAAGGGTAGCTCCCCTTTACTGACAATATAAGGCTGAGTCTGCATTTAATGACTAACATCAAAAATATTTTATTTTCTTGCTTTAACAATTCTAATTTCAAGGAAGCCATAAATAAAGAACAATCATCCAATATAATTCTTTCAATCTTATTGAAAAGGAAAATAAGGCACATGCAATTTATTTAGTCAATCATAATTTTTTTAAAAAACATCCCATTAATTAATTAAAAGGATAAAAATGGGTTTTGTCTAATCTCACATCCTGAAGATGTTAGTCACTGTTAATTTCACAACATATACTCTTCTAGACTTTCACATGTGTTTTAAAGTACTTTTTAATTTTTCCCCAAAAATGGCTTCTTAAAGAGTTAAGTGATTTGACATTCCACACTCATATTTACGATTAGTTTGCTTGATAGCCTAAATTTAAAGTATAGTTCAATCCATATTCATACTTTACAAAAAATTTTATGCTGGTTAATATGTAAATATACAGACAACTCTTGAAAGTTTTATCCCATCACTGCATGTCCCTCACAACAGTGGCCTCCGCCACCACTACCACTACCACTAACCACCCCAGCTCCTCTTATCATGGTCATTATAATCTCTGCACCCACAGCAAGCAGTGTCTTTCTTTTTAGTCTTCACCCTATCAAAGCTCTCTAAAGCACTTGACACAAGTGATTTCTTGGTTATTTTGAAACTTTTTGTCTCTCTGTGTCACACTGTCTCATATTTGTACCTGCCTTTCTGGCATTCTGTTTCCAGCGTCTTGTTGCAAGCTCATCCTCTCATTCCCAATATTGAAGTTTCTCAGATCTCCAGAGTAGGAGGCCCTTGCCTCTTCTCTCACCATAGGTGATCTCATTCACTCTCAAATCTTTAATTAGCCACTATATTTGAGCAATGTTTAAATTCAGAATTTCAGTCCCAAAAGCTCAAGGTGCATAATTCCAGCTAAACTTTGCATGTCTCAGAGACATATCAAACTAGTATGTATAAAGCTAACCAATCTACTGCTTATAATAAAAACTGCTCCATCTTAGCAAACAGTTCACTGTTCAAGCTTGAAAGTTAGAAATCATCTTTGAAATAGCCTTTTTTTTTTTTTGGTCACCCACTGAAACACATCATTGATATATTCAGCAATTATTTGCTAATTGCTTAACACATGCCGCGCATTGAGCATGGGAAAGGGATTCAGGGTTAAGTACATTTTTCAGTGTCCCTGCACTTAGAGCTTAGTTTCTAGAAAACAAAGTCTCTTAGGGTCACTACTCTTGAAATCCTCTCTGTGTGAAATATTCTATTCCCATTTTACCCGGCCTTCACTCTGAGCCTAAGGATGCTATCTTTGACTCATCACCAATCTTCCAAAAGGTTCAATAACTTTGTCCTTCATTTCCATTTAATACTTCTCATATTTTGGTTTCATAGCACTTATCACATATTATCATTTACTTACTATCCTTCTGCCAATTATACTGCTCAGTGTCACAAGGGCAAGAATTTTATTAGTCTTATTTCTCAGAACTACCAGCACACTGTGACTGATAAATTCTGATTAAAGGTGTGAATGATGATTAAAAGAAAACAAATTCTTATTTATAGAAGAAAATTTTGTAGGACTAAATTCTAGGCTCTTACATAACATAACTTCTCCCCTCCATGCAATACAAGAGGAAGAACAGTGACAAGTCAGGACTTTGTGGGTAAAATAAATCCACAAAAACTTCTTTGAATCTTTTCCTATAAAGTAAGAAAATCTAGACAGAAATTTCTAATTCAAATTATCAATTCATTGAAATACTAGTAATTTGTCAATATACCAGGCAAAATTATTAAAAGCATCTCTACAACAGAAAAGTTAAGTTCCTGCTTGAGTTTACCTTCGTAGAAAATAGAAAAAAAAGACATAAATATATATACACAAGCGCACGTGTGTGTGTGTGTGTGTGTGTGTGTGTGTGTGTGAAGGTGATAAGTGCTATAAAGAACAACAAAGAGGGATAAGAAATATAAGGGTGCTGACATGAGAAAAAGTTGCTGTTTATACAAAGCACTTGGGGAAGATTTGGTTAATAAGTTATCACTGAGTAAAGACCTCAAAAAAAGTAAAACAGCAAGCCTTATGAGAGAAAAGCATTCCAGGCCAAAGAGACGGATTACTCCTGAGGCAGGAGTCTTCTTGAGGCATTTAAGGAGCTAAAGGACAGTCATAAAGGGTGAGGACATTTACAATATCCAAGAACATATAGCCATGTATAAAAACAGTGAGGACTAGTCATTTCTTTAGGTTTTAAAATATTTTTTAGGGCCAGCGCTGTGGCTCACTTGGCTAATCCTCTGCCTGCTGTACCGGCATCCCATATGGGTGCCAGGTTCTAGTCTCGATTGCTCCTCTTCCAGTCCAGCTCTCTGCTGTGGCCCGGGAGAGCAGTACAGGATGGCCCAAGTGCTTGGGCCCTGCACCCGCATGGAAGACCAGGAGGAAGCACCTAGCTCCTGGCTTCAGATCAGCCCAGCACGCCAGCTGTAACGGCCATTGGGGAGTGAACCAACAGAAAAGGAAGACCTTTCTCTCTGTCACTCTCTCCACTGTCTGTCTCTATCTGTCAAAATAAATAAATAAATAAATAAAATAAAAGTTAAAAAAATATTTTTTAAAAACCCACACACCACATGCCTTCACGATTAGCTGAGAAATACTCTGTTGTTAAAATTTCAAAGTGTTAGGGCAGTTAAAAAAGAAAAGGAAAAAAGAAAAAGATAACACTAAATTGTTTTATTCCAAGACTGAGGCTACAAGTCCTTCAATCTTTCAATGTGGAAAACATTTATTCTGCTTTCTTGAAAAACATTTGTGAAGAAATGAAAGATTAGTTTTTGCTACAAATATTATAGTTGGCTTACTTGTAAAAAGACTTGTGGAAAATCATTCAGGACTGACTCAAGTAATTCAAGGCCAAATGTCCGAGTCATTTCTGTCATGCCTACCAGCCAGTAAGGGGCATCAGCATTAACCAACTGACAAAGGTCCTGAGAAAATAAACCAAACAGTGTCACTCTCTAGAATGAAATGTGCTTTTTAAAACACATAGCTCGAAAATTTTTTTAAAAAACTCAAAACCTCTCTTCTTATATAACAGTTGTTTTGCTCCACAGAAACTAAGCATTGGTAATTCAAATTCTGAAAAACTGGATACTTGATGGGTTATATTTAAACTTCTAAAGAATCATATAACTATTGACAACATATATAGTAAAGATAAATGATTAACCACATTCTTTTAATGAATAAATTGCCTTTTAATCCCAAATACTAAATGGTTTAGCAAGATGAATCTTATTTTACTTAAAATGATTTATATATGAAAGTAATATAAAAATCAGGTATTTGTGCATTAAATTTTAATATGCAGATCACAGGTCCATTACTTTAATTTCCATGTTAACGGAAATTTCTTTTTGACTTGTCATCCCTAGTACACCTAGGGATGTTTAATCATTTGATTTCCTTAAAGTAAACCATAATATTTTATCATGTAAATTACCTAGTAATAAATATTATTGTTTACTACAGTAAATGTTATTCTTTAATGTATTAGAACTATTTTAATACTAATTTTGACATATATTTCAAAATTTCACATTAAAAAAAGACACAAAATTCCAAAATAAAAAATTCATACAGAACTATGTTCTACAAAAACTGTGTTTATCAAATGAAATACCTGGAAAAGCATATATGCATCTTTAGCACAAGGTTTGAGGGTACTGACAGATCTTCTGTTACTATTTCCTTGTACTAGTACTGGTTGTTCTACAATATCTGTAACCAAAATAAGATGAGTTTGAGGGTTTTCATAATGGCTTTTAATAAATCATACATAGTATTTAAAAGGTATGTTTAAAATAAATTCTTATTTATGAAATTATATACTTCAACTAAAATTTCAGAACTATGCCTCCAGCATGAAAAAAGAAAAGCTATTTTTATATAAAATGTCATAACATTCTTCACTCTTTTACATTCATTTTAATAAGCTCAGTGTCTTTGTCTACACACTTGATTTTACCAATCTCCCATTCTTTAGCTCCTTTATTACATTTGAAAGTCACATGATCTTTCAATGTGTCTTGAAACATGAAACAAACATAAATTTTGCTGTATGGTTAATTGTTCTACCATCTGACCATCTTCAAAGGAATCACCTGCTTGGTCTGTCACTATTTGTAAGTCAGTTACAGGTACCCACTAGCTAAGTGTCTGCTGCGATGGTGTTTCCCAACTCAGCATTCCTTTGCCAATGAAAAGATCATTCTTTGTGAGATATTACAGCCTGTTTTGAATAAATGTTAACTTCATGACTATTTGAAAAGAAAGAGGTTCTAAGTAGTTTTACTTTATTAAAACGAATTAAAGCATTTTACCTTTGGAGATAAACAGCTAAAACTACCAATCCATGAATGAAGTGAGGTTACGACTGTATAAGACATTTAAACCAAGAAACAGCCCTGTTTTGTTCTGCCATTTTTTTTAAAGATTTTTTTTGTTTGATAGGCAGAGTAACAGAGGGAAAGACAGAGAGAGAGAAAAACAGAGATCTTCCCATTTGCTGGTTGACTTCCAAAATGGTCACAATAGCCATTTTTTATCAGTGTTACCCTAAGAACATCAAATGAAATGAAAGATTGCCTAAGATCAAAAGTATAGAAAAACAGATTAACTATAAAAATCTTTTTTTTTTTTTTGGACTAAATAAAGCATATAAAGTGGGGCTAGTGCTGTGGTGTAATGCCTGTGGCGCTAGCATCCCTTATGGGTGCTGGTTCCAGTCCTGACTGCTCCACTTCCAATCCAGTTCCCTGCTCATGTGCATGGGAAAACAGCAGAGAATGGCTGAAGTCCTTGGGTCCCTGTACTCAAGTGAGAACAAGAGAAAGCTCCTAGTTCCTGGCTTCAGATTGGTTCAGTCCTGGCCTTTGCAGCCATTTGGAGAGTAAACCAGTGGGTGGAAAACTCCCCTCTCCCCCCCCCCCAACTCTGCCTTTCAAATAAATAAATCTTTTTAAAAATGTCTTATAGATTGCTGATAAGTGTAGCATTTTGTGATCTTTTCAACAGAAGAAGAAAAACTTACTTTTCATCCAATAAACTAAAAAAAGCAATTTCTACAGTTCAATGTTATACAATTTGAGAAATTTTAATAGAAACAAGGAATATACATCAGTTCTCTGAAAAGATATGTTTCTAAGTTTTCATGAATGTTTTCAAGCACAAAGAAAAGGACTTTCAACATACTAAAAGTATTGTATAGAAGTATATAAAGTTTAATCTTTATATAAGTATTCCTGATTAGCATGTTAATAGGCACATACAAAACTTAACATGAGGGAAGCCTACTTTGGAAATTTAAGGTATTTGGCCTAGTGGTTAAGACACCTCTTGGGACACCCTCATGCTATATCATAATGTCTGGGTTCAAGTCCCAGCTTAACTCCCAATATTATCTTACTGGTAGTGTGCACCATGCAAGGCAGCAGGTAATGAATAGCTCAAGTAGTTAGTTGGGTTCTTGTCACCTATGTAGGAGATCTAGATTGAATTTCCAGCTCCTGGGGTCAACCTGGCCTAGCCCTGGCTGTTGTAGGCATTTGGGGAGTGAATTAGCAGATGGGAGATCTGTTTCTCTACTTTTCAAATAAATAAAGTGGGTTTTTGTTGTTGTTGTTGTTTACATCCAAATGGTGGAAACAATATATGTGGGAAGGCACTCAGAACAGTTCTAAAATAATGAATATAATTTTTTCATAGGAGACTGGTTCATCAAATTATAAAATACCTATAAAACATAATGTAAACATTAAATTTTAAACTATGAAGATGAAGAATAACATGAAAAACTCACAGACTGTAACATTTGGCTATATATGCACATAATGGGGCAGGTATTTGGCCTAGTGATTAAGACCTACTTAAAATTACTCTGTTTTACTCTGGAGTACCTGGGTTTAATATCTGGCTCCAGATCCTGATTCCAGCTTCCCACTAATGCAGACCACTGGAGGCAGCAAGTAATGGCTCAAATAATTGAGCTCCTGCCACTCACACAAGACAGCTAGATGCAGTTCCTGGCTCTAGGCTCATGCCTGGACTAACTCCAGCAGGTTGTAGGCATACCGGGAAAGGAAGAAGTATATAGTAACACTGTCTCTGTGCCACCACATGAACACTACACATATAATGTAATCTTTGCTTTAAAATGTGAAATTATCATCATCAATGTAAAATTTCCCATATCAATATAAAATAAACATAGAAAACAAAGATTCTACTACTTAGGGTAATAGAACTGTGAGGGATTCATTTTGCAAATTGTTATTTTTATATAATAATGTTAAAACAAATACATGTTTTTAAAGCAGTCTAGTCTTTAAGTAGCCTAAAATACCCTAAAACCATAGGACAAAGGCTGAAAACTAATAAAGATGAAATCAGGCATATAAGAACCATCCATAATCACGAGGAAACAACTTTCACCACTCTACCTTTGTGGTGCTCATCTTCAGCGACCATCCTCTCAAACACAACGGTCACAACTTGCCGTACTGTCGCCGCGGCTGTATTATTTGTAATATTATCTTTTGTGAAGTGTAACCGAAAACAGAGAACAATTGCCTAGAAATAAATTATTTAAATAAGATGAAGAGCATGGCTATTATCCTTATTTTATCAGATGCAATACCAAATTAAGTAATTTCTGTTTGATTGTTTCAATAACAGATATTTTAAGTCCCATCCTTTCATAGAAAAAACTATGAAAATATTTAGATTTTGAAGTAATTCAAACTCTCAGTAAATACGAAGCCACATAAGGTTACCTAACTAAAGTAACTGGTTCTTTTAATGTGTCTTACTTTTAATTCCCAGAATGAACTGCTCTGCAAATAGCAAGTATTCAAAGTTTAGAGTACCACTAAAATCATTTAGAAAAATACTATATAAACTTGCTAAGCATATAACTAAAAATATGTTTTGAAAAGGAGTCATTCTTTTATTTCGGAAAATCAAATTTATTAAGGTATAATTTATATATAATAATATTTCTTAAAAGTATAATTGAATGAGCTCTAACAAATGTACAGGCCTGTGAAACCACAGATACACTTGAGATATAGGATATTTTCATCACCTCTAAAGTTTCCTTGTGCTCCTTTTCAATCCATCTCTTTAATCAACCTTTAACCTCAGACAGCCATCTATCCATTTTCTTACAATTACAGATTACCTAGTATTTTCTATAATTTTATATAAATAGATTTATTCAGTATATCCTTTTCTGTGTCTGGCTTCTTTTCAAGTAAAATATTTGTGAGACTTGTACACTTTTATTTTAAGCAGTTTTCTATGGTGTCAAGATATAACATTTTGCTTATCCATTAATCTCCTGATGGACATCTGGGTGGTTTCTAGTTTGAGTCTATTATAAATAAAACAGCATGTACATTCACATACCAGTCTCTCTGTGAGGATTTATGTTTTCATTTACCTTAGGTAAATCTCTAGGAATGAAATGTTTGGGTTACACAGTAAGTATAGGTTTAACATTTTAATCCAGTTTCCCAAAGTGGCTTTACTATTGAACGATCTATTCTATAGCTCAACAACACTTAGCACTGTCAGTCTTTTAAACTTTTAACTATTCTAATGGATGTATAATGAATATCCTGGTGGTTTAAATTAAAACTTCTCTGATCATTGTGAGTCTTTTTTCATGATTTAGCCATTTAAATATCTTATTTTCTGAAACATCTATTGAAAACATTTATCTGTTTTTTTAAATTGAGTAGTTTGCTTTATGAATAAATCATAGGAGCTCTTTATATAGTCTTTATACAAAGTCCTGTAACAGGTATTTGCAAATACTTTCCCCCATTCTGCAGCTTCCTTTTTTACGGTTCATGGATTTTGCTGCCTAAGAAGTCTTTGCCTGACCCAATATCTCGCAGTGGTTTTCTCCTATGTGTTCTGTAAGTTTTAGTTTTAAAAGAAACCACAGAGAAAAACATAGTGATTATTTAGATTCAGTGCCTTATCACCTGGATTATATCAAACATTTTAAAAGAAACAAGCCTTTGCCATTACTATTACTCTTTATATGTCGATACAAAGGAAAGGTACACTATATAGTTATATAGAAACTTTCATATTACTCAATTTTTGTTATATTTCTTTATATTTGATGTTTTCATCCCATACTATTTAATTCCAAAATAACAAAGTAAACCCTATAATCAGTTCTTACTTGTTAAGTAGGCCAAATTATAACATATTGCATAATTTACATATATGTAACAGAATAATGGCCAGAGATCTAAAAAGCTATGTACAAGAAAAGTGTAAATAAAAATAAAGTATTTTATATAGCAGGTAAAGGCTTAAAAGAATAAACTATTTGCAATTAAGTAAAAATCTTATAAACTAAGTTATAATAATATACTTACTCATATAAATGAGTAAGTAGAAAAGACACATGTTATCTCGTTCAAGATAGTTGCACAGAGCACAATGTAACAGTGTACTTCTCAAATTTATAGGCCATCCATCCTTAAAGGCATGCAAATTACAATAAACAATGTGAAGTCCAAAATTCCTTAGACAACAAATGATTAATTGAAAACAGCTCTTTATATTATTCTCTACTTTAATTTCTGGAATTATCTAATAATTTTTTTTAAAAAGGCTCTTGAGTATAACAAATAGAACACCTGTATATATTCCAAGGGTGGCTAGGTAACAAAAAGATAAGAAAAAGCTATCATACGAGAAGATTTATCTATTAAAAATATCCAAAAAAAAGGGGGCTGGCACCATGGTGCAGTGGTAAAGCCACCACCTGCAATGCTATCATCCCATATAAGCGCCGGTTCGAGTCCCGGCTGCTCCACTTCCAATCCAGCTCTCCACTATGGCCTGGGAAAGCAGTGGAAGACAGCCCAAGTCCTTGGGCCCTGGCATCCATGTGGGAGACTCAGAAGACGCTCCTGGCTCTTGGCTTTGGATAGGTGTGGCTCCAGCTGTTGCGGCCATCTGGGGAGTAAACCAGCGAATGAAAGACCACTCTCTCTCTCTGCCTCTGCCTCTCTACAATTCTGCCTTTCAAATAAATAAATAAATCTTTAAAAATATATATAAAAAAAGACTTTTCTAGCCACTTATGAGACAGATTTGAACTATCTGGTTTACATATCACATATATATATATATAAATATAAAATTATTTCTCAAAAAAGAGAAGGGAGAGGTGTGACAGGGAATCTAAAATACTGTACATATCCTTTCCCTCTTAATTCCCTCATCTTCTATCCCAAATCTTCTGCTACTTTTTCATTTCCTATTCACAACTAAGCCTGTGATCTGTACTCAAGAGGCTTTGCTTAAGAACCCCAACCATATTCCTAGACACATACAATCTACCCAAATTGAGTCATGAAGACATGGAGAACCTAAATAGACCAATAACCAAGATGGCAATTGAATTAGTAACTAGGACTCTCCCAACAAAGAAAAGCCCAGAACCAGATGGCTTCATTGATGAATTCTACCACTTTTAAAGAAATAATTCCAATTTTTCTCAAGCTATTCAAAATAATTGAAAAGGAGGGAATCCTCCCAAATTCCTTCTAAAAAGTCAGCATCACCTTAATTCCTAAACCAGAAAAAAAAAGAACTATAGACCAATATCACTGATAAACATAGAGACAAAAACTCTCAACAAAATATTAGCTAATGCAATCCAACAACACACCACAAAGATCATTCACCCAGACCATGTGGGATTTATCCATGGTATGCAGGGAAGTTCAACATTCACAAATTAATCAATGCGATAGATCACATTAACAAACCGAATAATAAAAACCATATGATTATCTCAATAGATGCAGAGAAAGCATTTGATAAAATACAGCAATCTTTCATGTTGAAAATCTTAAGCAAACTGGGTATAGAAGGAACATTCCTCGGCCGGCGCTGCGGCTCACTTGGCTAATCTTCCACCTGCAGCGTCGGCACCCCGGGTTCTAGTCCCGGTTGGGGTGTCGGATTCTGTCCTGGTTGCTCCTCTTCCAGTCCAGCTCTCTGCTGTGGCCCAGGAAGGCAGCAGAGAATGGCCCAAGTGCTTGGACCTTGCACCCACATGGGAGACCAGGAGAAGCACCTGGCTCCTGGCTTCAGATCGGCACAGAGCACTGGCCGTAGCAGCCATTTGTGTGGTGAACCAACAGAAAGGAAAACCTTTCTCTCTGTCTCTCTCTCTCACTGTCTAAATCTGCCTTTCAAAAAAAAAGAAAAAAAAAAAAGAAAAAAAGAAGGAGAAGAGGAAGGAACATTCCTCAACACAATTAACACAATTTATGACAAACCCACAGCCAGCATCCTATTAAATGGGGAAAGTTGGAAGCATTTCCACTAAGATCTGGAATCAGACAAGGATGCCCATTTTCACCACTGCTAATCAATATAGTCCTGAAAATTTTCACCAGAGCCATTAGGCAATGAAAAAAGAAAGGGGAGGGAGGGATACAAATTGGAAAGGAATAAGTCAAATTATCCCTACTTGCAGATGACATGATTCTATATATAGGAGAACCTAAAGAATCCACTGAGAGACTACTGGAACTCATAAAAGAGTTTGGTTAAGTGGCAGAATATAAAACTAACACACAAAAATCAATGGCCTTTGCATACACAAACAGTGCTATGGCTGAGAAAGAACTTCTAAGATCAATCTCATTCACAACAGCTACAGAAAAAATTAAATACCTTGGAAAACATATAAACAAGGATATGAAAGATCTCTACAAAGAAAATTACAAAACATTCAAGAAATAGAAAACACAAAAAAATGGAAAAATCTTCTATGTTTGTTGATTAGAAGAATTAATATCATCAAAATGTCATATAACCAAAAGCAATTTAGATTCAACATGATCCCAATAAAAATACCAATGACATTCTTCACAGATCTAGATAAAATGACGCTAAAATTCATATAGAAGCACAAGAGACTCTGAGTAGCTAATGCAATTTTATACAACAAAAACAATGCTAGAGGCATCACAATACCCTATTTCAAGACATACTACAGGGCGTTTATAATCAAAGCAAATTGGTACTGACACAAAAACAGATGATAGACCAATGGAACATAACAGAAACACCAGAAATCAACTCACACATCTACAACCATTTTATGTTTGAAATGGGAACTAAAATCAATCACTGGAGCAAGGACCATCTCTTCAACAAATGTTGCCGGGAAAACTAGATCTCCACATGCAGGAGTATAAAAACCCACTCAAAATGGATCAAGTATCTGAATCAACTATGACCTGATACCATCAAATCACTAGAGGAGAACATTGGGGAAACTCCCCAAGACATTGGCATATGCAAAGACTTCTTGGAAAAGACCCCAGAAGCACAGGCAGTCAAAGCCAAAATAGACCAATGGGATTACATCAAGCTGATAAGCTTCCACACTGCAAAAGAAACACTCAGCAAAGAAGCAATCATCAGAGTGGGAGAAAATATTTGCATATTTTATGAAATAAGTATATGAATGATCTGTACCCCCATGTTTATTGCAGCTCAATTTATAACAGGTAAGCGATAGAATCAACTCAGATGTCCATCAACTGATGAATGGATAAAGACATTATAGTATATATACACTATGGAATACTATGTAGCCATAAAAAAGAATGAAACCATATTTAGTGAAATAAGCCAGTACCAAAAAGACAAACAACATAAGTTTTCCCTGATCTATGGTAATAGAGAATCAAAAATGTAATGTGTAGTACTAAAATTAAAATTATGATCTTCAATGATTGCCTTTGTCACTACTGTTGAGGAACACTGCTTTTATCTTCATATTATTTGTTGAACTCTTTACTTACTGTAGAGTGAATCTTATGAGTATAAAATAAACTGAAAGTAGATCATGGTAAAAATCAAGAGAGGGAATAGAAGAGGAAAGAGGAGGGAGAATAGAGTGGGAAGTATCACTATGTTTCTAAATCTGTATACCTGAAATACATGAAATTTGCATACCTTAAATAAAATGTTAAAAAAAGAATCCTAACATGATTTCAACTCTATTGGGGAGAAAATAAGGCACTGATGGTTATTAATACCCAACATTGATCATTATAATAGCTACAGGGAAGTTTCTTTTGGTTCAAAAACACCAGGCTTTAAACTTTCATCATTCAAATCACGTCTTAAATCCTACCTTAGAAAGTGCCTCATCATGAACTACTGTATTGGTTGTTAAAAGAACAAGAACTGTTTGAAGTAGCTTAAGTTCTTCAAGACTATTTTCCATTAGTTGCCAAAGCATATTAATTATATTTCCAGCTGCAGTCTGTAAAATAATTATTTGAATAACTGTCAATAAATAGAATAAGGCTCTTTATGACCTTAAGAAAGTGTATATGAATCTCATCTCACCTGGAGAAAATTTCTTGATCACAATAACAAAAACTTTATTCTGAGACTTACACATCCAAATACACTTCTCAACTAATTGGTGACTTAAATGAATAATTTTCTCCTCAAAAAGAGGAAATGTCTATGAAATAACACATTCAATTATACAAAAATAGAAGGATGTAATTTCTGCAATACCAGCCAAAATCAAAGCTCATTCCTACAATATGAATGTGTTTCATTTGGACGTGAATAATGTAGACATATACAAATTATGAGTCTGCTGCTTTTTATATATTACTTTATTCTTAATGTTATAGGAAAAAAGGCAACACAAGTTAGCAATACAAATTTGTACACTCAGTAAAATCTGACATTTGTTAATATGCTACACTAAGGAAAAAAAGAGAATTTGCTTCTATTATATACTGTATGGAATAAAAAAATTAAGGTAGTTTCTATTAATTTGAAAGCAAGATGCAGGTGCACAGTAATAAGGTATCTTTTGTTTTACCATCATAAGATTAGACACAAACATTTAGCTAATGAATTATACTTCAGATAATCTATGAAACAGTCTTCATTTTCCCTCCTACCTTTTAAAAAAGACTTATGAATTACATAAATAACTATTCAATGATATTAAAATTTTGTTTCCCAAAATTATCATCTATATTACCAAAGTGTAACTTCTTAAACATGACTTGACAAGTTGTATTTCATCTTTATTCATTATTAATGAATGTTTAACGAGAAAATGTTGCAATATTTATAGTTTCCTTCACTCAAATTGCCATTTATAAAAGTTTTACATTAAATATCACATTATATTTTATTCTCTCCTCATAAAAACTTCTGATACAACTCTTAAGTATAGTTCAGACAAAATCTTCAAATTACCTCAGACACGACTTCATGTGACATGAGTCTCTGAATGGCAGCCAAGCACAGCTGAGTGATCTTCGGTTCCTTGGTCCCACAACCCATTAGAAAAGGCTGTACAACCTCTGAGCTGTTCTCTTTCAATGCTTTATTTAGAACACATATAAAATACATTATCATTAAGTCTAATTCAAAACTAAGCATAATTTTTTTTTACAAAATTACAACCAGTAATGACAATGTTAACAAAAAAATTGATTAATGTAAAATAAATACCAAATGAAAATTGAATGGTAAGAGTTAAAATATTTTGGATACTAAAGGCTCTATAATGAAACCACCTCCTCAATGACAGCTTTGCCTTAGGTCTCCTCCTCCTTTCATAAACTCTGCAAGGACATGGATCCTCAGAAGTTCTATCCTGCTTTAGAAAGCACTCTATTTCCTCATGAAGTACAGGAAGAAAACTACAGATAAGAATTCATTATTCGCCAGCGCCGTGACTCACTAGGCTAATCCTCCGCCTGTGGCGCTGGCACCCCGGGTTCTAGTCCCGGTTCGGGTGCCAGATTCTGTCCCAGTTGCTCCTCTTCCAGTCCAGCTCTCTGCTGTGGCCCATGAAGGCAGCGGAGGATGGCCCAAGTGCTTGGACCCTGCACCCACATGGGAAACCAGGAGCAAACACCTGGCTCCTGGCTTCGGATTAGTGCAGCGCACTGGCCGTAGCAGCTATTTGGGAGGTGAACCAATGGAAAAGGAAGACCTTTCTCTCTGACTCTCTCTCTAACTCTGCCTGTCCAAAAAAAAAAAAGAATTCATTATTCTGGAGCAGAAAGAGTAATTACAAATAGTATATATATCATCCCTACCACACTTGTGAATGAATATTCAGAAACTTCCTAGAATTGTATTTATTTCTTGAAATTACATAGCACTAGTTTCTTCTTTTAGAAATAAATATATTTCATTAAAATCAAGAAATTTACTCCTCTTATTACTTAATCAGTTCTTTAAACCAATTGGATGCATATGATGTAATTTCAAACTTTAACTTCTACCAAGTCAACTTTCTCATAAGTTTAAAAATAGCAACAGAAATATAAAAGGTTAGAAAGTACACAAACTGAATTATACATAAATAGATTTATAAAGCAATATTAAATCAATACACACTTACTGAAAAGCTACATAAAGATGAGTAAGACAGGCTTGCCATCCTTAGGAAATTTGAATAAATAAAACAGAATTCCAAGTCAAGAGCACATTAAATTTATGAACCTGATATTTGTCTTCCAATCCATTATTTTTTGTGGCAATTCATGTAATAAAGAATATAAATCTGAGTTTTAAAATGTTTCCCGAAACACTGAGGTAAAGTGATCCAGAATCACCATTAAGAGCAAAATCAGTGTTAATTTTACCATTTAAATATTCATCTTCCCTCTCCCAAAGCTCTCTTTAAGGAAATGTAACTGATAGTACAGTTTCCTACCCACATTCTGCAAAGTCTCTCCTTATGCCAGCATAAATCACTGATCTAGCATAGCTAAGAGACAGCAAATGTGACCGACAAAGTATTTCCTCGAGAACTCTCCTCTTATTTCCTTGTTCTGTACAAAGGTTTTGATTCAAGCTTAGAAATAAAGTATCTATAACAATGACTCAAAAGATTGATATGATTAAAGAAATGACCATAAAAACTTTAAGAAACTATTAAATCTCTTACTTAAATATAAAGTTATATAACTTCCTCTGCTAAACATTCATTATTAAACATTATGTAGGTAAGTTAAAAGTTTTCAATAGTAACAAGTTATAAGTAGTATGATGTTAATGTGTTCTTCATTTGAAAATCACAATAATCTTCAAGAATTTATAGGGCAAGCTATGGCCCAAGTAAGTAGGTAATAAAACTAGAATTTGAGATTGTATGTCCTTTAATTCTTGGTTCACTATTCTTCCTACAACATTGTGCTGACACTTTTCAAGGTAAACAGCAAGTTAAAAAAGGACACAAAAACCTGCACTTTAAAGCTGTCCACCTGAACTATTCAGATAAAGAAAAGACAATATGTTTTCACAGAGTCTAAGATGCCAATGAGTTTTAAGACATAACTATTATATCACAAAGAAAGAAAATCAATGCCCATAACATTATGACACAATACTTTCAAATCACTTATAATTTTTCTATACAATTTCATCCTTTGGATCATCAAGAGCATTGGGGATGCCTCATATCTTTAAAGATTACTTTGCTACTGTCTTTCAGATTTTCTTCTAAGTCACTGACATCTACACTGCATGTTTTGATGCCAGCATTTTTCATAAGTTCACCTATAACGTTAACAAAGCTTTGTTTTGTTTTTAACAACAACTAGGGTGACATTTTAAATAGCAATTAAAACCAACAATGCACACAATGCAAAGGATGAGATGATAATAAGAGGTTATAACTATGAATAAAGTTCACATACACACTGAACAAGAAAACTACACCCCTACTGGCCCACAGTGATACTAAGGTACCATCAATTATAAGATGAAAGGCCAATTTGGGAGATGTTAAAAAGTTTTGTTTAAAAAAAATGTGCGGCCGGCGCCGTGGCTCAACAGGCTAATCCTCCGCCTTGCGGCGTCGGCACACCGGGTTCTAGTCCCGGTCGGGGCACCGGATTCTGTCCCGGTTGCCCCTCTTCCAGGCCAGCCCTCTGCTGTGGCCCGGGAGTGCAGTGGAGGATGGCCCAGGTGCTTGGGCCCTGCACCCCATGGGAGACCAGGAAAAGCACCTGGCTCCTGGCTCCTGCCATCGGACAAGCGCGGTGCGCCGGCCGCAGTGGCCATTGGAGGGTGAACCAACGGCAATGGAAGACCTTTCTCTCTGTCTCTCTCTCTCACTGTCCACTCTGCCTGTCAAAAAAATAAAAAAATTAAAAAATAAATAAATAAATAAATAAATTAAAAAAAGTGCATCTTAGAACCAATAAAATAAACTATGTCATAGTGAAATGTACAAATATTAGTTACAGCTAAGTCTGTGAAGCTGAGACAAACCTAAAATAGTAATAAAAATTTTTTAAACTTTAAAGTAACTCAAAAGGATTGAACACCAATCTCATTTCTGCTCACTTTCTTTCCCTCCCAATTACATGAAAATGGTCAAAAAGAAAGTTTCTATATTATCTAGAATAGATGATCAACAAAATCATAACAAAATTATCTATTCTAAGTCTTCTGAAGCACAGTTTGAGTAACAAAAACATACCCAGCACATCTAGATCACAACTCAGTAAGAGAAAAACCTTAAGAAAGAAAGTGACTTGATTGTTTTCCTTCTTTCAAAAGAGATAGTGGTTCTGGAAAAACAGGAATTACTCTTGTCTTCTAATAGATATCCACTCTCTATTTACAATCATTTTAATGGTATGCTATTTTAAGGTGGCTTCATAGAAATGTCTTTTGTAGGCTGAGATTTTAGAAATCACATCAAGGAAAGGGCTGGATAGCACTGCAAAGACATCGTTCTATAACATTTATATGTTGTTCCAGAATAAAGATAAAAAGGTTGATTCTTTTCAATCCAAGTTCTCTGTCAGTTTCCATTAAAATATAAAAATAGATTTGGGAGGAGAAAAAAAAAGAAGTGTATATATCACACCTACATCCCTTAATAAGCATAACCGTGTGTTTCATGTTGTAGCTCCAGATTATGTAACTATGAGATCAAATGATACACTTCCACACACCTGAAGAAGGTCCAGCAGGTCCCCATATCCTAGGGGTTTCCTTGCTCTGAGCAGTTTCACTGCATAATTGCAGTTTTTATCCTGGAAAAAAAGAATTAAACTAGGATACCCTACTGAGTCACATTAACAAGGGTTAATAAAATTTCATTGTGGTAAATTTAAACAGCCATTGAATAATTAATTTTTGAGAAAGAAATAAAATGTGCACTAGAAATTATTTCTACTCTAAAAACAAATTTAAAACCTAGTTCTGGGGAAGACTGCTATTCTTAACAACAACAAAAAATGTAGTTGTGCTAAGGTCTCAAAATATATGTAAATGAATGATTCCAGAATAAGACTATAAATAAAGTAATAAGCTTCATATTTTAAAAGCACATTACAGGGGCCGGCGCTGTAGCATAGTGGATAAAGCCGCCACCTGCAGTGCCAGCATCCCATATGGGCACCAGTTCCAGTCCCAGATGCTCCACTTCCGAGCCAGCTCTCTGCTGTGGCCTGGGATAACAGTAGTAGATGGCCCAAGTCCTTGGGCCCCTGCACCCATGTGGGAAACCTGGAAGAAGCTCCTGGCTCAGATTGGCACAGCTCTGGCCATTGTGGCCAACTGGGGAGTGAACCATCGGATGGAAGCCCCCCCCCCCACCTCCCTCTCTTTCTCTGCCTCTCCTCTCTGTGTAACTCTTTCAAGTAAATAAATAAATCTTTAAAAATAAAAAAAGCACATTAAAGAAAAGGAAATGATGTTGGTATAACTGGTTAGTAATTTTGAAAAATGAAAAAAAATCTAGATCCTCACATTACCCCATGTAGTATTAATTAAAAAAATGAATCAAACTACAGAAAAACTAAAGAAGATAAAAATGACTATCAACTATATAGAAGGAGAAAGGCATTCTAAGTGTAGAGTAACAAAAGAATTCACTGGGGGATGGTGTTATGGTGTAGCAGGTGAAACTTCTGCCTGCAATGCCAGCTTCTTATATGGGTGCCAGTTTGAGTCCCAGATGCTCCACTTCTGATCCAGTTCTCTCCTGATGTGCCTGGGAAGGCAGCAGAGGATGGCCCAAGTGCTTGAGCCCCTGCACCCATGTAGGAGACTGGAAGGAAGCTCCTGGCTTCAGACAGCACCAGCTCCAGCCATTGTGGCCATTTGGGGAAGACAGCCTGCTCGTTTTCTCTCTCTCTCTCTTTAAACTCTGCCTTTCAAATAAATAAACAAATCCTTAAAAAATCATAAAAATCAGGTTTTTAAAAATTAAAAGGTAAATGACCACAGAAAAATATGATATAAACACAATGGGAAGTTAATACTTTTACATAAAAGTTTTATTATAAAAAACACAAAAACTCAGAGAAATTAATACAAAATAAAAAAAGAAATAAAGAAGTCAATGCACAGAGAAAATGTTAAACAACAAAAAGAAAAGAAATGAGAATTCATTTGCCTGCTCATTTACAAAAAAGTTTTTTAAAACAATAATCCTTGCAAGGATATTATCTTTTTTTTTTTTTTTTTGACAGGCAAAGTTAGACAGTGAGAGAGAGACAGAGAGAAAGGTCTTTTTTTGATAGGCAGAGTTAGACAGTGAGAGAAAGAGACAGAGAGAAAGGTCTTCCTTTGCCATTGGTTCACACTCCCAAAAGACCGCTACAGCCGGCACACTGCACCATCCGAAGCCAGGAGCGAGGTGCTTCTCCCGGTCTCCCATGCGGGTACAGGGGCCAAAGCACTTGGGCCATCCTCCACTGCCCTCCCAGGCCACAGCAGAGAGCTAGACTGGAAGAGGAGCAACCGGGACAGAATCTGGCGCCCCAACTGGGACTAGAAACCAGGGTGCTGGCGCCGCAGGTGGAGGATTAGCCTAGTGAGCCGCTGCACAGGCCCTTGCAAGGATATTATAAAAATGCATTCACATTACTGTTTATAAAGGTAAAACTTTCACATTTTTGGAAAACATTAAACTTCATATTCTGTATCATCTCATTTCTAGAAATTTATCAAAAAGAAATAATATTAAAATATTCATAACAGGAAGGAATGGTTAAACTACAATCCACTTGCTGAAATACTATATACAGCAATTAGAAACATTTTAAAAGACAGCATCAAAGAAAAAGACTTAGGACACCAAAAAAAAAATACTATAACTTTAAAACTTTTTAAAATCCAAGGGAAAAAAAGAATAAAAGTACAATTATGGGGGCCAGCACTGTGGTATAGAGGTAAAGTCGCTACCTGCATCCCATATGGGTGCCGGTTTGAGACCTGGCTGCTCCACTTCCAATCCACCTCTCTGCTATGGGCTGGGAAAGCAGTAGAAGATGGCCCAGGTTCTTGGGCCCCTACACCCACGTGGGAGTCCTGGAAAAAGCTCCTGGCTACAGGCTCCGGATCTTCACAGCTCCGGCCATTACAGCCAAGTGGGGAGTGAACCAGCGGATGGAAGACCTCCCTCCCTGTCTCCATCTCCTTCTCTCTGTAACTCTTTCAAATAAATAAATCTTCAAAAAAAATATAAAGCACAATTATATTATAGAGAAACTGTAATTTTTAGCCCAAAGGGTCAATTTGTGAGCATGGCTCATCAATTACAATCCTCAAGTCTTCTAACCTAAATTATAGAACTCTACCTTCATAATGGTTCACTGAAATAAATCCTCTATAGTGCTATCACAGTAATTTACTTATAAATATGAATATGTCACTTCCCTAAGTCAATCTCTTTCCATCAAGCTGCTCAGAATATCACACAATGAATGTGTTATTTCCCTGACACCAATTCCCTCCTCATCCTTTATGGCTAGACAATACTCCAATAGTACATCCAAATATACCATGTTGTTTTGTACCTCTTGTTTTTATTTACATAGGACTCTTTATTTTTACTTCAATACTTTGCCTAACTCCTCCTGCTCAGTCTTCAAGATGCAGCTTCAGACTCCCAGGCTGGGATATAGAAGGCTAACCCTATGCCTGCGGTGCTGGCAACCCATAGGGGCATCGGGTTGAGTCCTGGCTGCTCCTCTTCTGATTCAGCTCTCTACTTATGGCATGGGAGAACAGTGGAGGATGGTCTAAGTGTTTGGGCTCATGCACCCATGCAGGTGAACTAGAAGAAACTCCTAGCTCCTGGCTTCAGATTGATTCAGCTCCGGCCACTGTAGCCATTTGGGTAGTGAACCAGCAGATGGAAGACCTTTCCCTCTCGCCCTCAATCTAACTCTGTCTCTCAAAAGAATAAAATCTTTAAAAAAAAAAAAAAAAAAAGATTCCCAAGCTGGGTTGAGTACCTTCCCTACATTCGATAATAATATTATGTCAATACTTCCACCCTGACATTTACCACACAGTATTATAATTCTGTGTTTAGGGTCTATTTCTGTTATTCCTCTATTATCTGGCTGTCATGAAGTCAAGATGAATAAATTCATACTCAGATAATTATAACATGTAAAATTAAGGCAACAAGAGACTTATTTGAATCTTAGAGTGATTCATTTATTAGCTTACATTTAATGAGAGCTTATTATTTCCCATGTAATGTGACAAATACTAGCAATATAATAAAGAATAAGATTTTGATCTTGACCTCAGGGAATATCACCTTGAAAAGAAAGTTTCTGGCAAAGGATATCAGGAGCAGGAAAGTTAATCTGAATGATTGGCACAAGCAAAGCTTTCAAATACAGTCTTTGTATTTCCATATATTGCAGGAGAATTATATCACCCATCTTTTTATCTTCCCTCATGATTCTTGCATAATAATTTACTAAGAAAATGGTGTCTGAGATATGCTATAAATGTAAAAGATCGTAAGTATATGTTCTGATAAGATAAAATATATAAAATAAGCAGATAAACTACCTTTTAATGTCAGAAAAAAAACTCCAAGTATATTTATTTACTCATTGTTACTTACAGACATTTTAGTTTTAAGTATAGATATGAAAAAGATGAAGAAAAACTATGTGAGAAAAGAAAACACAAATCTATATAATAATTATTCATGTAAAAAGTCTATATATGTATGCTGACAGTAGCTGAAAGCAGCCATAGGTGATATAACCATTTTGGTTTGGGGAACAGGTTAAATATACAATTTACAGATATCACAATTTCATTAACTTCTTTGATACAAATATATATGCCAAAAGCAGTCTGTACAGTTTTTAAATAACACATGGCTTCTCAGTTTCTAGTATAATATAAGCTAGAATAATAAATACAACTCTTAATATATTATTGTCAAATGCAAGATTAAGGCCTGGCTTGTAAATGAAAAATTTTTTTGCTATCTCTCATTTATAGAGTTTTATCTTTAAAGAAAAAGAGAATTTTGAAATAATGACCTGTATATCTGAATCAATGCTGACATTACCTGGCATAGCATTCCCACTTATGTCAGCATTCATGACAGCAGTGAAAACAAAGAAAAATAAACATTAAAGGAGGATGCTTAAAAGAAGGGGCGATGCAAAGAAAGATTTATTCTGCAATGTAAATAATCTTCCCTTAGAAAATAAATCTATGAATCTAAAGTTGGAGAGGAATCTATACTGAGTATCAGTAGCTCAAGTAACTGATTGTAAAGATTTTGGTTTTTTTCCAGTTCCTTATACTCTCGAATATATGGAAACATATAAGAATTCAATATCCCACCTCATTTGAGACTCCTCAATTGCTTAGCATCTTTGATAGCCATTATAGCACATAGTAGTACTCTATAGTTTCCTACAGATTCAAGCACTATTAAGAATTGAATACTTTTCAGAAAATAAAACATTTAAAATTATCTCAGTATTAGTTGTACTCTGAATTAATTACATAGTTTAGAAACCACATACTGCCTAATTTAAAATTTATTTTTAAAAGCCTTTAGTTTTCAAGATGACAGAGATCTATGAATCTACCATTTTTAGGAATTAATTGCTATAAATATTTGGTTAAAAATACTAAAAAAAAGTTTAAATGGTAATATATAACTCCTCAAGTTCATGTCTCTGGATATTGTGAAAATTAAAGCATGAACTATTAACTACATGTATATGAAAATCTGTTCTAACTTGATTTCAATAATGCTAACTGAATTAAGATGAAATTGGCAACCCACCTAAATATTAAACTCCTATCAATGAATTAAAACTTTCATACTCATCCTTAAGCTTGAACATTTTATTTGGTATAGAACACTGGAACAGTGATTCTCTGAAATCAGTCTTTGTCTTTATCTTACTTCAACTACAGAACAACCAAATACTTCTTGTATTGGGAATAATTAAGGACTTACCATGATATTAGCAACAATATAGCAAAGTAAATGTTTACAATGTTATTATAATATGACTGGTTTATGAGAAGTCTCCAACTTAAAAATATCTAGGTCATAATTTATATTTAAATACTAATATCCCCACAGTAGCTAATCAGCCCAACATGTATCTCCCAAAACCCAACAAACCACTACACCAACCCAACTATATACACCCTCACCTTTTACCACATCCCCCTTCTCAATATGCAGAGCATTAATTGTTGCTGTGAATAATATTATAAAATTATTAGGTGTTTTGACAGACTGTTCAAAATCAGGGAAGAAGCTGTGATAAATAGATGCAATTTAAGAAAGCTAAGGTCAAATTTCCAGCAAAGTTGGGTTGCTTAATGAAATCCATTCTTGCTTCCCTCCCTAAATTGCCCCCAAAAAATCTTCATTTCATTTTGTAACACTCTGAAATCCCAACAGGAGGGATTTAGCTGTATCCCGTTTGAAAAAAAAAATGCAAAGTTCACGAGAGTTAAAGAGATTATTTACTGTTTGGACTGTGTGTAAACTAACAGGACTGCTTTTCTCCTATACTAGCTGAGATCAATAGTACTACT
Organism: Sylvilagus floridanus; assembly: GCA_949820135.1. Classification (NCBI taxonomy): domain Eukaryota; kingdom Metazoa; phylum Chordata; class Mammalia; order Lagomorpha; family Leporidae; genus Sylvilagus; species Sylvilagus floridanus. The sequence continues at coordinate 67,490,551 of OX463231.1, forward strand.
GTAACTGAAAATGTAGTATGAAGTAAGCAACCACTAAGTATGAAATGCTTGGAAGGGAGCAGCTGGCATGGAAGCCTTGCCACATCACAGGAACACAGTGCAGCAGGAAAAACCACTGATCACGTGACCTTGGGCAAGCAGCTTAATATCTTTGCATCTCAATTTGATCTACTATAAAATAAGACAACATTTCACCACAGGATCGTCTTACATAAGAACAGCACAAGTTACCTCATACACAACTGATTCTCAAAAAAAAAAAAAAAAAAGATAGACAGAGAAAGCCTGTTTTCCTCTTTTCCACGTTCACTACCAAGACAAGAACAGAGGCAGAGGAGTAGAGATGGAGTAGAGAAAGGATGCCAACAAAGAGAAACTTGAAATTCTTCGTTGAAAATGAGGGTCAAACAAGAGACGGTAAGAAAACATTTGTGTTTTCTTTTCTCCACCCCACTCCCATTCTTTCTTCATAATCATACTGCTTCAGTTCCAGGTATGTAGTACATAATACAACATTATGAACTGTTTATGTTATGTTAAAGATAAAATAGGTCTTGAATGTGGACTGAGAACCAATCTTTTACTCAGTTCAATGCAATCAATTTTAACTGAACACATCTTTTATGGGTAAGGTGCAGGAGGTGGAAGATGACTAAGAAAAAAAAATCTTGCTTTAGTAAGAAGTCTTAAGCTTGGTGAATTCAGAGAATTTTATAGCATTCATCTTTAGCAAACACAATCAGTTCACAATTCAGGCCTTTACATGCTCTGTATACTTAAGAAAAATATAATAGGACATGAGGAACAGATGTTACAGAAAACTGAGGACTTTTCCTTAAAACTCTACTTTTACTATTAACCAAATTTTCATTAATTGTTGTACTTTTAATGCAAAACATTACCTGCCAAAATTTCGGTGTTTCGTGCAGCTATTGTTTTAACTTTTATTATTCCTGATTCAGCAGCCTGCAAGAATAAAAATAATTAGAACACAAAACTTACTATCAACATAAATGATGTATGGGAATGAAGTCATAAATGATAGACTCTCAAGCACAAATACAGTCAGTCACTATCACCTTTTTCATTTTCAAAATGTCAGTTGGTAAGACTAGTAGTACATACATATTAAATGTATAAAATATGATTTGATTTGATAATTTACAAGTAAATTCTGCACTGAACAATGTCGCCCTTCTCTGCCTTAAGGTGTATCCGGAATACTGCAATCTCCCATGAATTTAAATATTCAGGAAACAAAAATATATAAAAGTCTAATAAAAAAATTAGATTCCTCCTCTCCATTTCACACATTCCAAAATAAAAATAAAAAAAAAAAATGCTGCAAAGTCAAATCTGTTTTGGACTTAAAAATCGATTTTCTTTTTGAGAGTTAATAACAAAGCACTTTGTTATTACTTCTGTTTTTAAGATTTATTTATTTACTTGAAAGAGTACACAGAGAGAGGAGAGGCAGAGAGAAATAGAGGTCTTCCATCCACTGGTTCACTCCCCAGGTGGCTGCAATGGCCAGAGCTGTGCTAATCCGAAGCCAGGAGGAGCCTCCTCCAGGGTCTCCCACGCAAGTGCAGGGGCTCAAGGACTTGGGCCATCTTCTACTGCTTTCCCAGGCCACAGCAGAGAGCTGGATAGAAAGTGGAGCAGCCAGGACTTGAACCAGCGCCCATATGGGATGCTGGCACTGCAGGCGGCAGCTTTACCCACTACACCACAGTGCCCGCCACGTTATTACTTTTAACATATTCATTTCAGTTTTTATAATGTATCTAAAACACTTTATCATATTATGTTTAGCTGACAGTACTTGCTAGTCATAAAGCATTTCACAGAATGCCACAAAACTGTGCTGTCCAACACAGTAGCTATTAATACATGTGGCTATTTTAAGCACTTGATATGTGACTGGTCTGAATGGAGCTATGCTCTAAGTGGAAAATACAAATTAGATTTTGAATGCTTAGCATTTTTTTAAAAAAAGGATGTAAACTATCATCTAAATATTCTATTGATTACATGTTAAAATAGTATTTTGAACATATTGGGTTAAATTCCAGGACACTTAAAAGTTCATGGAAAAATAAAATTACTAGGGCCGGCGCCATGGCTCAACAGGCTAATCCTCCGCCTTGCGGCGCCGGCATACCGGGTTCTAGTCCCGGTTGGGGCGCCGGATTCTGTCCCGGTTGCCCCTCTTCCAGGCCAGCCCTCTGCTGTGGCCCAGGAGTGCAGTGGAGGATGGCCCAAGTGCTTGGGCCCTGCACCCCATGGGAGACCAGGATAAGCACCTAGCACCTGGCTCCTGCCATCGGATGAGCGCGGTGCGCCGGCCGCAGCGTGCCATCCGCTGCAGCCATTGGAGGGTGAACCAACGGCAAAGGAAGACCTTTCTCTCTGTCTCTCTCTCTCACTGTCCACTCTGCCTGTCAAAAAATAAATAAATAAATAAATAAAAATAAAATAAAATTACTAAATATATTTTGTTACAATTTTTGAAATCTATGCAGTTTTTCATAATAAAAATTTTCTGCCTAATTTTTTAGTACCAGTCATATTAATGGATTTCAAATATTTTTGTACCAAAATAAACTCATCTTTTAATTTCATTTTCCATAAATGTCTTGAAGTACCTTTGTAAATATATATTATTAAAATTCATTGTCTATTTCTTTCTACTTTTCAATAAAAATTTTTAAAAAAATTTTAAAAGATTTATTTATTTATTTGAAAGGCAGAGTTAACAGAGAGGCAATGGCAGTGAGAGAGAGAGGTCTTCTATCCACTGGTCCACTCTCCAGATGGCCGCCACGGCCAGAGCTGCACTGATCCAAAGCCAGGAGCCAGGAGCTTCTTCCGCGTCTCCCATGCAGGTGCAGGGGCCCAAGGACTTGGGTCATTTTCTACTGCTTTCTCAGGCCATAGCTGAGAGCTGGATCAGAAGTGGAACAACCAGGACTTGAGCCGGCACCCACATGGGATGCCGGCACTGCAGGCAGCAGCTTTTACCAGCTATGCCACAATGCTGGCCCCACAATTAAAATTACAAATATGGGTTACATTTGTGGTCCATATTTTATTTCTATTGGACAGTTCTGACATATAATATTGATATATTATTTCTATCACAGAAACTTAGAACATTTTTATCATCTAGAAACACAGTGATTCTGTAAATATGCTGATCTCCATACCTCCAAAATTAATACAGTACACTTATAACAAGTTAGATGTTCAAATTTTCCTAGTAATTTGATTCCTACTTACTCATGCAGTGACTGCAGGCTGTAAAGCTTAAATATAATTATGGAAGAACACTAGTGCTCTATGGGCTCTTAGTCTGAGAACAAGTGGCATAAAATAAAGAATACCTTTTAAAACTATACCATGTGTAGTAGACCTTTGTTATTTTGTTGACCCTAAGCATATGAAAGTCTTTCATATTTTAAGAATCCTCAACTTCATGAATTTATGGTGCCAAACAAAAGATATATCCACCAGAGATTTTAATATGGAGCTCAGTAGCACATAAAAGCATAAATAAGAGAGAATTCTTTCTGAAGATAGCAATAAGAGGCAGCATCTAGTTTCCGAGAACCAGTGGTGGCCTGGAATGATCAGGACAAGCAGTAGTATAATCCACAGGAGCCAGTAGTATAATCCAGACCAGCAAGCCACTACTCAGTAGAGGCAGCAGTAATAGTCTCATTGGCCTAAGTTTCACTGTGGTTCCAGCTGTTTAGTCTCCCTTTGATCATGTACTTTTTCTAGGCTTGGCTATAGCTCATTTGTATATCTTCATACATGCATGTATTTAATTGAGAAACAGAGAGGGACAGAAACACTCCCATTTGCTGCTTCACTCCCCAAATGGCTACAAAGGCCAGAACCCAGCCAGGCCACAGCCAGGAGCCCAGAAGTGTCTCCCACATGGGCAACAGGAACCCAGTTACTTGAGCTATCATCAATACCTCCCAGGGTGATTAGCATGAAGATGGAGTCAGGAGTTGGATCCAAGAATGCACGCTAGGTACCCTTAGTTGCAATGCAGGCATCTTGACCTCTAAGCTAAACGCCTGTTCCTAGCCTTCCAATTCTGTGAACCACTCAATATCCTATCAGTAAATTTTATTTCTGTTTAAAACAGCCAGAGTCAGCTTTCATTGCTCACAACTGAAAAGTCTAATGGGTACACTAGGACATGCCCCTAAAATTTTAAGTAATGGAAATATCCCAAATTAAATTAACATGGTCACTGGCAGAAAAACACAGCCAGAATAAATTACTTCAGGGAATGATTATTGATTTTCTGATTATTTGAGACAGTACATATTAGAAACACCAGAAGCTTTTCTAAAAATCTTAATGTCCCAGGTTGCAATCCATTCCAATTAAATCAGAATGACTACCAGAGGGAGTCAGGTATCAGTATTTTTAAAAATCTTCAAGTGATTCCAATACACAGTTAATATTTAGGAGACTACTACCGTAATATAAGCAAGAGATGATGCTGGACATCCCTATGACAGCAGTGATGGAAGTGACCAGACTCTGGATATACTAGCAAGACGTACAAACCATACCATACCATATTTTTTACTACTGTAAAAAAATAACAAAACATTGAAATTACTATGTATACTTTATAACACACACCTGATCTCAGATTCTCAAGTAAATTTGTTACCGAGTTGGCTAAAATGTATCTGTGGTCATGGAGAAATACTCCAACATCTTTTTAAAATTTAAACTCTCCCACTATCCATGGCCCTGTATATCTTGCATATGTCCCAATTCAGTATTTCATTTTGCTTTAGTGTCAACAGAGATGGGAAAAACTGAACCATCACAAATATCAATGTGGGGCCGCCGCCTGCAGTGCCAGCATCCTTTATGGGCACTAGTTCATGTCCTGGCTTCTCCACTACCAATCCAGCTCTCTGCTATGGCCTGGGAAAGCAGCAGAAGATGGCCCAAGTCCTTGGGTCACTGCACCCACGTGGGAGACCAGAAAGAAACTTCTGGCTCCCAGCTTCCAATTGGTGCAGCTCCAGCTGTTGTGGCCAACTAGGGAGTGAACCAGCAAATAGAGGACCTCTCACTCTCTCTCTGCCTCTCCTTCTTTAACTCTTTCAAATAAATAAATAAATCTTAAAAAAAAAAATCAATGTAATTTGTCTAGACTTTCGGAATTCTAGTCAATCAAATCTGTTGTTTTTTTGAGAGGCAGAAAGCGAGAGAAAGAGGTCTTCCATCCACTGGTTCTCTACCCAGATGGCCACAATGGCTTGAGCTGTGCCTATTCGAAGCCAGAAGCCAGGAGCTTCTTCCCAGTCTCCCAAGAAGGTGCAGGGGCCCACCTGCTACTGCTTTCCCAGGCCACAGCAGAGAGCTGGATGAGAAGTGGAGCAGTCAGGTCTCAAATTGGCATCCATATGGGATGCCAGCTCTGCAGATGGCAGTTTTACTCACTACGCCATAGCGCTGGCCCCTCAGATCTTTTTTTTTTTAAAGGATTAATTATTGATTTATTTGAAAGCCAGACACACACACACAGAGAGAGAGAGAGAGAGAGAGAGAGAGAAAGCGAGGGAGGGAGGGAGGGAGGGAGGGAGGGAGGAAGGGAGGGATAGAGGGAAGGGAGGATTTTCCATCAGCTGGTTCACTCCCCAGATGGCCATAACAGAGCTGGGCTGATACTCAACTAGGAGACAGGAGTATCTTCCAGGTCTGCCACCTGGGTGTGGGGTCCCAAGCACTTGGGCCACCTTCTGCTGCTTTCCCAGGAACATTATAGAGAGCTGAATCGAAGTGGAGCAGCCAGGACTCCAACCCTTTACCCATATGGGATGCAGGCACTGCAGGCAGAGGCTTAATCTTCTATACCACAGCTCCAGCCCCAAATTTTAACAGTTTATAAAACCCATTTTGTAGTATGCTAGATGCTATGTATCAGTAAAGGATTTAAAATTTGTTATACACTGTTTTGACTTCCTGAAACAAATAGGAATGACACAAGAACGTGTGCATGTTTAACAGTTTTACACATATACACAATAAGAATTAAGAAGTACTTTTAGAAGTAGTTTCAAAGTAATGTCCTAAAAGATATACAACCACTATTTTCCTTCCCCAAATTCAAGGAATCACCAAAAGGACTGTTTCTGGCCTTGGATATAATTAGACTTATATCATATCTCATATTTTACATCCAAGTTTGTGTTATAAACATACTCTGAAAATGTAACATTTTCTCCTAGGCATCCTTGCCTTGCTGGAAAGTTTCACAATGTTTACTGACAACACTGTGCTGTATGTCAGGGATCCCTTGCCACTGTATCCTTGCATCATACCAAGTGGCTAGCCTGTCTTTAGGAGTATCATATAGGAACAGAGAGTTTCAAACTCAATTTCCTCCCACTTCTATTTATCAAATACTGTGGGAAGAAGAGTCTTTTTCTTCATGCTTTAAAAGTACCCTCTACTCTGATCACCCACCATGTACATGAGTAGGGGATCTACTCAGTTGCAAACAGCTACTTTTTTCTGAATTGGCCCTCATGCCAAAGAAGAAAATGTTGCCAGTTCTGCAGATTTGAACTTGGATGACACAGGTTAGGAAAGCAGTCTAACTTCTTTTTATTTATTTATTTATTTATTTTTATTTTTTTTTTTGACAGGCAGAGTGGACAGTGAGAGAGAGAGAGAGACAGAGAGAAAGGTCTTCCTTTGCCGTTGGTTCACCCTCCAATGGCTGCCGCGGACGGCGCGCTGCGGCCGGCGCAACACGCTCATCCGATGGCAGGAGCCAGGTACTAGGTGCTTATCCTGGTCTCCCATGGGGTGCAGGGCCCAAGCACTTGGGCCATCCTCCACTGCACTCCTGGGCCACAGCAGAGGGTTGGCCTGGAAGAGGGGCAACCGGGACAGAATCCGGCGCCCCGACCGGGACTAGAACCCGGTGTGCCGGCGCCACAAGGCGGAGGATTAGCCTGTTGAGCCACGGCGCCGGCTAACAGTCTAACTTCTAAGGACATTCTATCAGCTGGGGGAGAAAGCCAAAATCTTACATGCTCTGCAGAATTTAATACTTCTTATTCTGAAAATTAACCCCAAACTCAAATCTTAGCCAGAAAACTCCGTTTCTGCCTTCTATTAATCCCTATTTTTCTGAACAGTACCATCCTAACCCAGTCACTGACCAGATATTTGGGCTCTTTTCTCATCCCAAAAATCTAATCAGCCATAAAGTCTATTTACTTGAGATATTTTGTTTTGTACTTTTTTCCTTCTCAAACTCCACTTCCACATTTCCCAGGCTCAACTAAATGAACTAATGACATCAATCTAATGAAGCAGTTCTCCACCTACAATCTTGTCCTCCACCTAGCCAGTTTTTCAATGGTTCCCCTAGTGCCCACCCCTACTAGTTTCTCAAAACTGAATAGGATAAGGACATCTTTTAAAAGGAAAGAAAAAATTTTATACACACACACACACACACACACACACACCTGCCCAGTTACTGACAATTTTAAATATGTATAAACTGTTGTACAATTAGAAATATGCCCTTTACAGCTCATAAATTATAAAACCAACAACTTCACAGATTAGATTTAATTCAAATTAGCACTCAATTTAATGTGACAAATAATGACAAAAAATGCCTTGCTGAAATTAGACCAATGCTAACAACATGCAGATAGTTGTAGACTTATAGCTCAAGTTCTTCTGATTTTGGCAGCCATCTAGTACCACAGCCATAACAGAAATCATTTCTTCCATCACTTTTTCTCTAATATATAAACTTCTGTCTATGGCTGGTTCCTGTAATACTTTAACCCATTCATCCCATAATGGTCTCCATAGAAGCTATAATCCGTAATTCCATAGGATAAGAAGCATCTCATTCATTTAATACCAATTAATACCAATCACAGTGCTTTTCATACAGTAGCTACATAGTAAATGTTTCTATACAAACAAATGAGAAGTCTTAAGTAGCATCAAAAGGAACTGGTATTTTAGAGTATATATAAATGCCAACTCAAACTCACTTAAAAGAGGGTAGGAAGAGCGAGGAACCTGTCTCATTAACTGAAAAAATCCAGAAGTTTGTTCCAGAGTTTCACAATGCCATCAAGGATACAGTTCTATTTCTCCACCATTCTCTTGGTTTTGCCCTGTTCTACAAGTAGGTTCATCCTGAGGATACTTCAAATCTTTGCAACAAAAATGGTTAGTCTTTCCTCAACTCACAATTTCATGTAACATTATGGAAAAAAAGGTCTCCTTCAGTAACATTCCTTAAAAAATTATTTATTTTCATTTTATTTGAAGGCAGAGAGAGACAGAAAGAGACCTTCTACTTGCTGGATTATCCCTGAAATGCCCACAATAGCTAGGGCTGGGCTGGGCCAGGCTGAATCCAAGAGCCCAGAACTCCTTCCAGGTTCCCATGTGTGTGACAGGGACCCAAGTACTGGAGTAATCATCTGCTGCCTCCTAGGATACAAATTAGGAAGCTGGACTGGACGCAGAGTAGCCAAGACTCTTACCAGTCATTCCAGTATGGGTGTGGGCATCCCAGGCCACAACTTTAACCACTGTACCGAACACCTGTACTCACTGAAGAAGAAAAAGCAAGCTTTTCTTTCCCAGGGCACTCACTAGTATTATGTGATTTAGGCTTGAATGGAGAAGAGGAAGAGTATTATGGATGGGGAAGTTTAAGATAGATTAAGCTGATCAGGGTACCTTAGAATGTGGAATAAGATGAATCCATCTTGGGGCCGGCGTTGTGGCTTAGTGGGTAAAGCTGCCGCCTGCAGAGCCGGCATCCCATTTGGGTGCCAGTTCAAGTCCTGGCTGTTCCACTTCCGATCCAGCTTTCTGGTAGGCCTGAGAAAGCAGCAGAAAATAGCCAAGTCCTTGGGCCCCTGAACCCAATTGGGAGACCTGGAGGAAACTCCTGGCTCCTGGCTCAGGATTGGTGCAGCTCCAGCTGTTGTGGTCAATTGGGGAGTGAACCAGTGGATAGACAACTTCTCTCTCTCACTCTGCCTCTCCTTCTCTCTGTGTGTAACTCTGACTTTCAAATAAATAAAATAAATCTTTTTTTAAAAAAAAGATTCATCTAAATCCCAAGGCTTGAAAGTGAGGGAAGAGTGTAGCTTACCACTGAAGGAAGCAAAAGCAAAAAGGATGCTAAGGAGGAAATTAACATATGTCCACTACTAGAAATACATACAGACTCACATAAATTCTTTTTAAAAAATGTTGTTTCCCACAGTGGAAGATGGCCCAAGTGCTTGGGCCCCTACACTTGCATGGGAGACCAGGAGGAAGCACCTGGCTCCTGGCTTCTGATTGGCACAGCACGCCAGCCGTAGCAGCCATTTTGGGGGTGAGCCAACAGAAGGAAGATCCTTCTCTCTGTCTAACTCTGCCTGTCAAAAAAAAAAATTGCTTCCCTTCACAAAAGCTCCTGTCCTGTGTTTTAAAAACATATTCTTTACAACTTCTGTGAGAATAAAGCCTGAAACTGAAACAAATTTATCAAAGGTACAAATTAATTATTCATAGAAAACAACATGAAACAAGAACTAAAGAATAAAGTTGATGGCAACTTAGATAAAATCATGTACTCATGAGACACAAGGAACATATGAAGTTGCCTGAGGATTTTCAGATGTCAGGTAAAATTAAAAGACCTAAAGTTAAGTCCATACTTCAGAGTACTGAATAGATCTAGAACACCCCCTAGAGGCCAATATCCTCATAAAACAATTACTACATTGAAACCAGTAAAATTTTCTACTGAAACATTCATTCAATTATTTTACAACCTTAATGCTTGAAAATTATATATACTTAAATGGCTCCTATTCAAAACCTCTGGCACATAGAAAACAGATGAAATAAATTTTCTATAGCATATCAAATGAAAAGACTTAAATGTAGATTACACAGCAATGGCTAAAAGTATACACATGGTATGCCTGTTCTACATGGTCTTCCTTTTCTTAAAAATTTAATCTTGGGGCCAGTACTGTGGTGTAGTAGCTTAAGCATCCATCTGCAGTGCCAGCATCCCATATTGAGCACTGGTTCAAGTCTCAGCTGCTCTACTCCAATCCAGCTCTTTGCTATAGTCTGGGAAAGCAGTAGAAGATGGCCCAAATGCTTGGGCCCCTGCACCCATGTGGACGACCCAGAAGAAGCTCCTGCCTCCTGGCTTCAGATCGGCCCAACTCCAGCCATTGTAGCCATTTGGGGAGTGAACTAGCAGATGGAGGACCTCTCTTCTGTCTCTCCCTTTGTGTGTCTGTAACTCTGCCTCTCAAGTGAATAAATAAGTCTTTAAAGAAACTTTAATCTTTGGGTTCAGCATTGTGGCACCACATGTTAAGCTACTTCCTACAATGCTAGAATCCCATGAGAGTGCCAAAATTGTTCCACTTCCAATGCAGCACCCTGCTAATGCACCAGAGAAAGCAGCATCAGACAGCCCAAATGTTTGGGCCTGTCACCCAGGTTATAGACCCAAAACAGAATTACATGCTCCTGGCTTCAGCCAGGGCCAGGCCCAGCTATCGCGGCCATTTAGACAGTGAACCAGTGAATTAAAGATCTTTCTCTAATTCTACCTTTCAAATAAATAAATATTTCTAAAATTTAATCTTCAACAAGTATCAAATTAGATCTCCTAGGTATACAAATGCTTTGTCTATAATAGGATAAACACAATGAAATACTGACACATAGCTATTTAAAAAGGGAAAAAATACTTTTAAACTATAACAGATTGTAAAATATAAGAACAGCAAAGAAATAACATAAAATAAGCTTAAGTGAAAAGAAAGCAGAGGAAAGTATACTAGACTGACAAACTTTTTATTCCAGCAACTAACACACACTGGGTATTCAAAAATTATTTCATAAATAAATTAGTGAATGTGGAAAGAAATTAAAAAGTTATCTATAGATTCATTCATGCAATAAATGAATGGGGGAGTTGGAAGGAATAGCTAAAAGTGAATAGAGAACTGAGGGAAAGAAAATAGCCAAATATGACTAAGGTAAGCAACAGTGATAGATATCATCAGCAAAACAAGTGAAAGGGAAAAGGAAGATTTGAGGAAAAGATAAATTCATTTACAAGCAGTTCTACAGGAAGTATGTGAAAGATATTCATGAAGATATTCTGGTATGTGTTCAACAGGCAGCTGTAAACACTACTCTCAGTTAAAAGCACAGCGAGTGAAGTAGATAAGGAGCCATCAGCATTATGTGAAGCCAGAAGCTACAGGAATGGATGACAGTGCCAAGGAGATGCACAACAGCTAAGGAAGAGTTCTTAAGACAGAACTTAGGACACAATTATATGTAAGGAAGAGGAGAAAACACAGTAGGAGAGGAGAAACAGGAATACAGAATGTTAACAAAAGCCAAAGCAAGAGAGTTCTAAAATGGAAAGAATGACCAACAGTAATTAACAAGGTAGATGAATGAGGGCAACACAGAAACAAGTTAAGCAAGTTTTAAAGACATTTGCACCTTGATACAATGGAAAAAAAGGAGAGGCGTTAAAGATGGATACACATGGATTCACATCCCAGTTCCTCTACTTTCCAGCTTTACTACCTTATACAAATTACCAAACCTCTCTAAATCACCATTTCCTCATCCGTAAAATAAAACATTTAAAACGCTGCACTGGAGTTCAACAGATGGAAAGTTCCTAGCCCAGAAGAAAGGCAATATTTCACTTGACCTTGAGTTAACTCCATCAAAATAAAGACAGTTTCTCATTTATTTTTACATTTCCTGCCCTGCCTCAGACTTGGAAGGCTAATAACTAAATTACAATAATAACAAAGCCCATTACTTTGTATGTGATTGAAAATGTTACACTTGCACAAAAGAAAAAAAGGAAATCAATTCCATTTTTGAAGAATGTCTTCCTTTTAGGTTTGTATGTCAGAATAACATTTTTTACTTCTTTCTTCTATGTCACCAAAGTATAATGCCAGGAATCTAATCAACACATTACTAATTTCAGTTAATGTATTTTAATATTTATAACATGGATTTATTCTATTATGCTTACGTGAGAAAGAATAGAAGGGTTAAGAGGAAACTAAATATAGTATATTATAAAACATTAAACCAAAAGACTCCAGATCAGCAAGAAAAGATTGTCCAGCCCCCCTCATCGTTCATGGTCCTAAGGTCCAGAAAAAGAGGTCTTAACTGAGGTCCCCAAATATCTTGTTCAATGGAAAAATCCTGTCCCGGTAAGCAGAAGACATCTCTTTGACCAGGGCTCCCTGCCTGTTAACCCAGAAACACGCGGTATACTAAAGAGCTCTACCACAGGGAACTTCTGCATTTTCAGGCAAAATCTCTGCCAAATAACATCTATCAGGCAACAGGAACCTTAAAGTACAGTCTGGAAAGACTACTTGTACTTGTTTATTATTGATATCCTTTCTGATTCTGCATTATGAAAAAGAAAGGAAATAAATTCCATCCAAAACCTTAATTCTGACCAACTCAACTCAAGTAATCTTCACTCCCTTCCCTTTTCTACCACCCTTCTCTGGACTTCATCATCTTCTACCACAGGGTGTGGAACATTTTTTCTGCCAAGGGCCACTTGGATATTTAAAACATCATTCATAACCATATAAAATTATCAACTCAAAAATTAGCCTAGTATAGACTTACTTGGATTGGCCCAACTCAGGCAGTTGTGGCCATTTGGGGAGTGACCCAGCAGATGGAAGATTTGTCCGTCTCTCCCTCTCTAACTCTGCCTTTCAAATAAATTAATCTTTAAAAAAAAATTTCAAGTCCCATCAGTGGTTGTCTTGGCAGTGCCTGACAAAATGATTATGCAGGTGTTATACCACCCACAAGTCATTCTCCACCTCTGCATTTCTACTTAACAATCTGAAATCAGTATCCCCACAATCGTCCCAACCCTATCCTTCTAGCTCCTTTACGTCCCTCAAACTCCATTGCGCTTTGATTATACTGGTGCTTAATCCTTAACCCTTCTGTCTTCTTAAAATCAATCTATCTATTGCCTTTTTTCTTTGAGAATTCAAACTAGATCTCACAATCTACCATCATTTCAACCAGTTTTCTCGCTAAGATTCTTAAGCGTTCCAAGTCTTATTTTTCCTCCACTTCTCCAAAGTAATCCACTACTTTCCTCAAACTCCCACCACTCCTTTCATCATTAATTATTCCTAGCAACAAACTAATTTCCTATCGTATAAAGAAAACAGAGGCAACAGGCCAAAATACCTTTACCTATCTTTCCAGCATGTTCCTCATTCCAATTTATCGTTTTAAAATTCATTTTTTCCTTCTGTCATAAGATAGTATTCCTTCCCAGACTGAAATTCATTTCGTACACTTATGCCCTTGAAACGCCAGCTTTTTCAGGGACTTTGCTCAAGCAAGTATTCCTTTCTTCTCTATACCTTCAACCTTAATCTGCCCAACTGTCTCTGTCCCTTTATAATGCTGTCCTTTCCCACGGTTCCTTCTTCAGCCCTGATATTCTCACTCAATACACTGTTCTTTCTTTTTTTTTTTTTTTTTCATTTTTTTTAACTTTTATTTAGAATATAAATTTCCACTTTTTTTTTTTTTTGGCAGGCAGAGTGGACAGTGAAAGAGAGAGACAGAGAGAAAGGTCTTCCTTTGCCGTTGGATCACCCTCCAATGGCTGCCGCGGTCGGCGCGCTGCGACCGGCGCACCGCGCTCATCCGATGGCAGGAGCCAGGTGCCAGGTGCTTCTCCTGGTCTCCCATGGGGTGCAGGGCCCAAGCACTTGGGCCATCCTCCACTGCACTCCTGGGCCACAGCAGAGGGCTGGCCTGGAAGAGGGGCAACCGGGACAGAATCCGGCGCCCCAACCGGGACTAGAACCCGGTGTGCTGGCACCGCAAGGCGGAGGATTAGCCTGTTGAGCCACGGCGCCGGCAGAATATAAATTTCCAAGGTACGACTTATGGATTACAATGGCTTTCCCCCCATACTTTCCCTCTCCCCCCGCAACCCTCCCCCCTTGCCCGCTCCCTTTCGTTCACATCCAGATTCATTTTCAATTCTCTTTGTATACATGAGATCAATTTAGCATGAATACACTGTTCTTTCTAGTATTATGTAAAAACAGATACGCCTGGACCAGCTCTGTAGCGCAGTAGGTTAATCCTCCGCCTGCGGCACCAGCATCCCATATGAGTGCCAGTTTGAGTCCTGCCTGCTCCTCTTCCAATCCCACTCTCTACTATGGTCTGAGAAAGCAGTGGAAGATGGCCCAAGTCCTTGGGCTCCTGCACCCGTATGGGAGACCCGGAAGAAGCTCCTGGCTCCTGGCTCCTGGCTTCGGATCGGTGCAACTCCGGCCATTGCGGCCAATTGGGGAACGAATCATCAGATGGAAGATCTTTCTCTCTGCCTTTCCTTTCTCTGTGTAACTCTGACTTTCAAATAAATAAATAAAATCTTTAAAAAAAAAATACAAATACTCCTAAAACTGAAATTCTAGACCTCATTCTTAAGTGCCAAACTATCATTTTTCAAATAGCTACTAGCCAATTCTGCTTGGATGTCACACACATAAGTCTTAATATACACATGACTATTCATTTTCCAAAAAAATTCCTCCCCCTACATTCCTTCTTTTAGTTATCCACCTAGTTTCCCAAGCAAGAAAACTGGGAGGCATCATAAACTTCTCTCCATTATAGAAAAGATCAACCAAGCCCTAGAAACCTTATCTGCTAAATCTCTTTTTATCCATATTCTTTCTCTCAGTCCTATCTCAATATAAATATTCTCCTAATTCTACTACTGCCCCCCAAAAATGCATCACTTTTTAAAATTAACTATGTTTGCCTGAATCTCAATACTCTCTAAATCTTCACACCAATAATGTCAAAATGTTACTAAGTATGAATTAGATCATATTACTCCACCTCTTTTTAATGACTTCCAGCCATCCTCTGATGGAAATTTATTTTACATGCAGTTCAGAGCCCATGTGCTATTACCTCTGCCAATAATGAACCCCACCATCACTTCACCCCAACTTCTGTTGGCTAGCATCTACTCATCCTACAAGACTCAGCTCAAGAATTACAAACTTTCTCTGATCACAATTTCAGGCTCAGATTTTCCTCACCTATTTCCACTGTCTACTGCCTGCAGATCAAAAAGATCAAAAAGGGCCGGCGCCGTGGCTCAACAGGCTAATCCTCCGCCTTGCAGCGCCGGCACACGGGGTTCTAGTCCTGGTCGGGGCGCCGGATTCTGTCCCGGTTGCCCCTCTTCCAGGCCAGCCCTCTGCTGTGGCCCAGGAGTGCAGTGGAGGATGGCCCAAGTGCTTGGGCCCTGCACCCCATGGGACACCAGGAAAAAGCACCTAGCACCTGGCTCCTGCCATCGGATAAGCGCGGTGCGCCGGCCGCAGCGCGCCGGCCGCGGCAGCCATTGGAGGGTGAACCAACTGCAAAGGAAGACCTTTCTCTCTGTCTCTCTCTCTCACTGTCCACTCTGCCTGCAAAAAAAAAAAAAAAAAAGATCAAAAAGATCCTATTCTGGGCCTTCACTGTGGCATGCTTAGTTAGCAGCCACCTGACTGCTCCACTTCCAATCCAGCTCTCTGCTGTGGCCTGGGAAAGCAGTGGAAGATGGCCCAAGTCCTTGGGCCCCTGCACCCACGTGGGAGACCCAGAAGAAGCTCCTGGCTCCTGGCTTCAGATCAGCGCAGCTTCCACCCTTGCAGCCATCTGGGGAGTGGGCCAACAGATGGAAGACCTCTCTCTCTGCTTCTGCCCCTCTGTAACCCTGCCTTTCAAATAAATAAATAAATCTTTTTTAAAAAGTTCTTATCATGAAAAGCCATGAATCCAGGCTGCTCTACTTCCAAGCCAGCTCCTTGTTAGTGTACCTAGGAAAGCAGCAAAAGACGGCCCAAGTACTTGGTTCCCTGAAATTCATATGGGAGACCCAGAAAGAGTTCCAGGCTCCTGGCTTTGGTTTAGTCCAGTTCTGGTCATTGTAGCTATTTGGGAGGAATCAGTGGATAGTGGTATATTTCTCTGTAAAACAAAAACTTTGCCTTTCAACTAAATAAAAAAAAAAAAAAACTTTAAAAACAAAACTATCAAATAAATATTCCTGAACAAATAAGCTACTTCTGCTGTACTAAAAAAGCTATGTGGAGCAGGCATTGTGGTGTAGAGTTAAAGCTGCTACCCACCATGCCAGCATTCCATATAGGCACCAGTTCAAGTCCTGGCTGCTCCACTTCCAATCCAGCTCCCTGCTAATGGCCCGGGGAAAGCAGCAGAAGATGACCCAAGTGCTTGGGCCCCTGTACCCAAGTGGGAGACCCGGAAGAAGCTCCTGGCTCCTGACTTCAGCCCAGCCCAGTCCAGCTGCGGCAGACATTTGGGGAGTGAATCAGCAGATGGTAGATCTCTGTCACTCTCTCTGTAACTCTTTAAAATGAATAAATAAATCTTAAAAAAAAAAAAAACTAAGCTTTTGAAGCAGGAAGATATATGGTTAAGAACAAATAAAATATGCCAGAAAAAAAAGAGAAAGGAATTTATTACTTTTATTAATCACCAACTTTATGTTATCATTACAGAATAAAATTATAGCAACTATAAAAACAATTTGATGCAAAAGATTTATAAATGAAAACAGTAAGATGGGGAAAGCCATACAGAAAAACCAAATACAAAAACTTAATGTTAGTAAATAAGGCATCATCCTATATCAATACTCTTCTTTTTTTTAAACAGATTTGAAATCTTTAAAATTTATCTTATTAATTTAAAAAGAAGATTTATAGTCAAGCATAGGGCCAAAACCAGTAGAATTTACTAAAAACTTGAAATAAAAACTATAAAATGTCTTACTTCATTCCACTTTATTTAAAAAGTAATGGAGAGGCCAGCATTGTGGCACAGCACATAAAGCTGCCAATGGCAATACCGGCATCCCT
Organism: Sylvilagus floridanus; assembly: GCA_949820135.1. Lineage (NCBI taxonomy): Eukaryota > Metazoa > Chordata > Mammalia > Lagomorpha > Leporidae > Sylvilagus > Sylvilagus floridanus. The sequence continues at coordinate 67,507,608 of OX463231.1, forward strand.
GGTGTGCCTGGGAAGGGAGCAAAGGATGGTCCAAGTGCTTGGGCCCTTGCCACCCACATGGGAGACCCAGAGGAAGCTCCTGGCTTCTGACGAGCCAGCTATGGTCATTGCAGGCATTTGAGGAGTAGACCAGAGAATGGAAGATCTCTCTCTGTATCTCCCTTTCTTTGTAAAACCTGCCTTTGAAGGGAATAGTTAATCTTAATAAAAAACAAAAAATATTGAAGAAGGCATCCATACCAAAGCACAAATGCAACTGAACTATATTAAGTTCTTGAATAGCCTTAAAAATACTTCAGAATGAGTACTTCTCAAATAATGCCCCTGTAAAGACACTGGGAGAAAGTTATTTAGCAAACCTATCCACAGAGGGAAACCTTCTTAGAAAGATTCTACATCAAGGTCTACCTAGTACCTAAGAGAAAAATAAAATTAAAAACTTACCAGTGCCTTAAAAAACAAAAGTCAAAATTCAGCATTACAATTAATTTACTAGGGAGAATTTAATTCAACCAAAATATTTTTGAAAGTTTTCACTTCCTCCTTAAAAGAAATCATCACATTAGGCTGGTTACTTCATCTTTGTTTTCAATCTGTGACACAGGCAAAGTCATTTTTCAATCCCTAAAGTATGGCTCTTAGCAAATGTCACTGGTTAAGGAGCCAAGATTCTTTTATTCAACAAATTCGTAGAGCGCATATACCATGTACAAAATTATGTATTGTAAACAAAATTATAAAAGAGGCCAGAGAATGAAGGAGGAAAATAGAAGTGGGGAAAGACTGATTAACAGTTACTAAGTTATCATTAGACAGGATTGAATAGTAGGGTGACACGACAATGTATAGTATATTTCTCTGTAAAACAAAAACAAAAAAACTACAACATAGGATTTCGAATAAAGAAATGTTAAATGAGCATTTACCCGTGCAGACACTGTACAATGTATGCACATACCATATGGTGCCCCATAATATGTACAATTTTTATTAGTTCATTAAACAAATTTTAAGAGAGGGGCCAGCATCATAGTATAGTGGGTAAAGTCAATGCCTGTAACATTAGCATCCCATATGGGCACCAGTTCAAATCCCAACTGCTCCACTGCCAATCCAGCTCCCAGCTAATGTACCTGGGAAAAGCAGAACACAGTTCTTGGATCCCTATTACCCATGTGGGAGACCTGGACGAAGCTCCTGACTTCAGCCTAGCCAAGCTAAGCCACTGCAGCCATCTACGGAGTAAATCAGTAGATGTAAGATCTCTCTGTCTCTGTCTCTCTTTCTCTTTAACTCTGAATTCAAATAAATAAATAAACCCTCAAATTTTTAAGGGATGAGCATTTGACCTAGCAAATTTAAGCCACCAGTTAAGACAGCCATATAGGCGTACCTGGGTTCCATACCCAGTTCAAGCTTCTGATTCCAGCTCCCTGCTAATGTAGATGCTGGGAAGCAGCAGGTTATAGCTTAGGCGTTGGCTTCTGGACACCCACGTGGGAGATCTGGATTGAGGTCCCAGGTCCTAGATTTGGCCCAACCCAGCCCCAGCTTTTGGCAGGCATCTGAGGAGCAAACCAAGATATGGGGGTTCTCCTCTACCTCTCAAATTAAAAAAAAAAACAAAAAACTTTTTTTTCATTTTTAAAAAATATACAGAGAAAATCTCAAGAATTATTTCCCATCATCTCAAAGATCAGGTGCAATTACTAAATCTTTCTCAGTCAGTGTTCAAGTAAAAGCTAATGAGCTCTAATCGAAGTTCTAAGATTAAGAATGGATTGAGTTCTAGAACTCCTTAAGTTACTGTCTGGAACTTTGAATGCATTTTCCAGTAGAAATAATATTATAAATAGCAATTAAATTCCCAAGCTAGCCCACAAAAGCCTATAACAGAAGAACCATGGTTTTTATATGAAGTATTAGATTGGGAAAAGTCAGTTCTACAAATTATTGAAGTTCAAAACAAGACCTGACATTTTCTAAATGAAAGCATTTCTCTTATAACAATTCTTTAAAGCCTAGTTCGTTAAAATTATTTGTTGTAACTGTCAACAACAGATGATACAGAGAAAATAATAAAAATCAACATCAAAGAAAATCACTAACATCTTTCCCCAAAGCGGCACATCTGGTTTCCATCAATGAGTAATATTTGCTTACTTTATTAGAAAAATACAAGATGGAGTTTTTTTGAAGACTGATAGAACCAAAACAGGTACTGGAAAGTTTAGACAGCTTGGTCAAGTTTTAATTATAGAGTCTTTATAATAATAAAGGAAAAACATTTAAATAAATGTAAAACTATCAAATCTGTTGGTGAATTTTCACAACATTAAATGAAACTGCATAAATATTAATCGAAAAAAATAACAGCATTAGTTTTAAAACCTATCACTGAAATATCTTATTTCAAAAATACAAAATGAAATTGAGCAGAGGTTTTTTTTTTTTTTAAACTTAAGAAATTAAAATAACATCTTAAGAGGAAAGGCCAATAATGACTAAATGCTACAATTTCAATTCAGGAACTAGCTCCAGGATTTAAGCTGTATATATTATTAACTCGGGCTCCTCTGATAACACCCTTTTTGCTCTGACGACTTTCCCCCTGAATAATCTAATAAAGCCATCCTTTTAAAACCCCAGCCTTTAACTCCATATTACAAACGAAGCCCGAAGCGGTTAAGTAAGACGTATTGCTAGCGCTTAAACACAGGCGTAGCTGCTCTGACTCCAAACCCAAACTTCCCGTGACGGCACTGGGACACCGGGATTGGAACGGTTACTGGGGGTCTGCAGTATTTGCGGTCCATCAGGTGGCTCTAGGTGTGTTAACAGTTCCTGGGACAGATTCGAAGCTCAAAGACACACACCAGGAGGGGAAGCTGTTTCCAACCGAGCAACACACGGTCAACCCGAGGAGCACAGTGGACAGATACTAGGTTTTGGGAGCAACAAACAGTGGATGATAGGTTCTAGGAGCAACAAACAGACCTAAGTTTTTCAGGCCTGGTTTGGCCAGTCTCCTGGCCAGAACAGACGAGTGCACAATAAACCATGGCGAATTTACCGAGCCGGCCAACTCCACGAACTTCATTCCTAACCCAGGGAGACGTGACGGGAGGAGGACACCGAAGCGCCTCACACCTCTCCGACGCGGACTTCAAAAAGCGCCTGGGAGACAACCCAGCGACTCACAAACAAGCAAAGGCGAGGGCCGAACGGAAATCAGGACTGGAGAGCGGGGTGAAGGCTGGGTCTGACAGGACCAGGCGCGCTCCGGCGCCCCCAGCTTACCTCCTTGACAGGTGGGAATTTCTTCTTGCACTCCAGTGACAAGGCCCGCAGGTCGCTCTGCATATTCTCCAGCAGCTTCTTCACTGCCTCGGGGCTGTTGGTGCCGGACATGATCCCACCACGTCCGAGCCGATCTCAGAGCCGCACAAATAAGCTCCAGCCCTGGCAGCTCCCAGAGACGATCCGTAGCTCCCTCGCAGCGCCTCCGACCCTCGAGCAGCCCGCCTCTGGGACTCCGCAGGGGCTCCACTGGGCCTGGGCTCCCAACCCCGAGCCTGCCGAGCGCCCCCCGCAGCCTCCTCGCAACACCTCCGGGTCCTCTCACAGGCGCCCTCCGCAGTCGCCCCGCCCCGCTAGGCTCCGCCGGCTCCAGCCGAGGAGCCCACAAGGCGGGCAGGTCCCTCCCGCTGCCGCGGGGCCAGGCCACACCGGACGTCAGCAGCCAACCTGGCAAGAAGCTTCAGCGCCGGCTTCCCGGGATCTCCAGCCTCGCCGACGCCATTAGCCGAGTCGCCCACAATTCCGAGCGCGGCCGGGACACGTCAGCCGCACTTCCGGGCACCGCGGCCACCGCCCCCGCCGCGGCCAACCCCTGCAGCGAGCCGCTTGCGGGGCGGGCCCGGAGGCGTGGCCACGCTCGGGGCAGGCCCGTTCCCGGGCGGGGATCGCTTTCCTCAGTCCCACCCCCAGTACCCTGTAGGCGTCAAGGTTCGCTTGCTTTTGGATGACAAGTACCTGAGCAGAACCCCGGAGTTTTCCTCGGCGTCTCTTTTCGTATGTCTGTGTTAAATTGTATTCCCTTGTAAACAGTTGGCTTTCTTTTGTATAATTCCTGATTTGTCCTTGTTCATTTCCTACTAAAATCCTCAACTCTGCACTAACGGCCCCAAGTCAACGCCAACTTCTTGGTGTATTTTTCCCCTCCGAGGACCTAAAAATTCCATTGCCATTGTAAAGTGGCAGATAAAACTGCCTTTGGTTCCAAAACTCTATGCTGGCTTCCTAGCTCACTCAAAGAAAAAGCCAAAATCCAGACTGTCCCGCCCTCTTTACTACCTTCCTCTCCCTTTCTCCCACTGTATCTGCAGCTCTTGGCACCTTGTAGCTAACTGACAAAGATGTCTTGAATTAGTGCTACCCTACAAAATCAGAGTTTTGAGGCTCAATTAAGGAACTGATAGAAAAGCCGTAATTAGGTCAAAAGCTAACAGCAACATCATCATCTGCGCTCCTCGAAAGAGCCAGGTTGGTATAGTTTGTCCAAGACGTGTCTCAGCTGTTGAGCAAGAAGCAGAAAAAGGAAAGCCTGAAACAGGGTGGAGGTAGGAGATGAAGAAAACCAACACCTTCAGACTGAACTGATAATACCTTTACAGGGTGGAAGATCGTGAACTGTGAGATTGTCCATGGGCTGCAATGTTAGCTCTAATGTAAGAATATTGTGATTTTTTTCCTTTTGATAAGAAGCAAAGCAAACATGGATAAAGGTGATAGATGAGGTAATAATAGTAGAAATCTAAAACAGTAATTTTTTTTCAAAATTCTGGGTGCAAAGTCCAGTTTCTTTTTTTTTTTTTTTAAGATATATTTATTTATTTGAAGGTCAGAGTTTAGAGAGAGAGAGGAGAGGCAGAGAGAGAGAGGGAGGGAGAGAGAAAGTTCTTCCATTTGCTGGTTCACTCCCCCAGTCAGCTGCTGATCTGAAGCCAGGAGCCAGGAGCTTCTTCCAGGTCTCCCACAGAGGTATAGAAGCCCAAGGGCTTGGGCCATCTTCTGCTTTCCCAGGCCATAGCAGAGAGCTGGATAGGAAGTGGAGCAGCCATGACTCAAACCGGCACCCATATGGGATGCCGGCACTGCAGGCAGTGGCTTTACCCACTACACCACAGCACCTGCCCCCTAAAATAATAATTTAGATCATTTGTGCCAGTTACCCAATTTCTGTGAACCTGACATCTCCTGTTATCTATAAGCTTTCTGTGTCAAAACCTATGACTTTAGGGACAATCTGGCCCAGCACTTAAGGCACCGCTTGAGATGCCTGCATTCCATATCCGAGTGACTGAGTTCCAGTCCCAGGTCTGTTCCTGACTCCAGCTTGCTGCTAATGTGCACCCTGGGAGGCAGCAGGCGATGGCAGCTTAAGTACCTGGGTCCCTGCCATCCACATGGGAAACCTGGACTGACTGCTGCAGACATTTGGAAAGCAGTTGGGAGATCTCTCTGTAGTTCTGTCTCTCTGCCTTTCAAATAAATAAATAAATGTTTAAAATAAAAGCAGTGGATTTAGCAAAAAAGTTCTGGTGAAATATATGGCAGTTAGTGTTCTTGGAGTCCCAGGGAGGTTTTTTTTCCCCTTTGGTATTTAAAAAATCAGAATAATTTTGGGAGAGGAAGGCCATCTTAAACTGTTATTAACTTGAATTTGTTTCTATATATTGTTTTTGAATTATTCAATTACTTGTTGTCAACCATTGCCAGAGTTTATCTTCCAATAGTTGGCCTAGGATTCTAAGAAATGCTTTTTTTAAAAAAGATTTATTTATTTATTTGAAAGTGAGAGTTACACAGAGAGAGGAGAGGCAGAGAGAGAAAGAGAGAGGTCTTCCATCCGATGGTTCACTCCCCAATTGGCTGTAACTGCTGGAGCTGTGCCGATCCGAAGCCAGGAGCCAGGAGCTTCTTCCAGGTCTCCTACATGGGTGCAGGGGCCCAAGCACTTGGGCCATCTTCTACTGCTTTCCCAGGCCATAACAGAGAGCTGGGTCGGAAGTGAAACAGCCGGGTCTTGAACTGGTGTCCATATGGGATGCCGGTGCTTAAGGCCAGGGCGTTAACCCACTGCACCACAGTGCCAGCTCCCTAAGAAATGCTCTTGCCTAGTGTCTTTCCCTATGTGGCCAACGTTTCTAGTTAAAAATTTTTGTTATTAACAACTTTGATAGTTGACTCAAAAATCGTTCTTTTGGGTCTCATACATCAATACAGAAAATGCAATTGGAATCATTTATTAAAATCAATACTTATAATTTAGAAAGTCAAAACTTCCCTAAGTACCTATATCTAGTACCATAAATTTCTTTTTTAAAATTAATTCTTATCTGCTTGAAAGGTGGAACAACAGAGAGAGAGAGAGAGAGAATGAAATCAAGAAATAATCTTCAATTCACTGGTTTACTACCCAAATGCTCTCAACAACCAGGGCTGAGTGAGGCCAACCCAGGAGCTAAGAATTACATCCAGGTCTCTACATGGGTGCCAGGCATGCATGTATTTGAGCCATCACCTGCTGCATCCCAGTGTGTGCAATAGCAGGTAGCTGGATCAGAAGTAGAGCAGGAACTCAAATCCAGGTACTCTGAGATGGGATGCAGTGTCTTAACTCCAACACCACAATGACTGCCCATGTAAATTTCTTTTAAAAATTGTATATGCACATGCACACACATACATACACACACACACACAGAATAGTCTTTTATGTACCCATGTCTAGAGATTGGTAACGCTCCAGAAACAATGTAAGGCTTTATGCAAAAACTAAACAAGTCACCAAAAGTAAAGTAAATATTTTTATTTTACAAGTTAAGAAATTATAAATTAAATTTAGAAGTTACCATTCCAAAAAATTCATAATTTGGTGGCTAGCACTGTGCCACAGTGGGTTAAGCTGCAGTCAGTCATTCTGGCATCCCATATGGACATTAGTATGAGTCCCAACTGTTCCATTTCCAGTGTACCCTCTGCTGATGTGCCTGGGAAGGCAGTGGAAGATGGCCCAAGTCTCTGAGCCCCTGCACCCTTGTAGGAGACCTGGAGGAAACACAGCTTCCCAAAATGGCAAAGATCTGGCTGTTGTGGCCATTTTGGGAATAAACCAACAGAAGAACCCTTTCTCATGCTCCTTCTCTCTTTTAATAACTCTACTTTCAAATAAATAAATAAATAAATCTTTAAAAAATTAATAATTTCTCATTTAGTAGCCAAAACTAATACTTGGGTTAGAGTCCCAGCTTTGCTCCCAATCTTCTTCCCTGTTAATGTGTATCTGGGAGGCAGCAGGTGATGGCTGAAACAGTTGGGTCTCTACCACCCATGTAGGAGACCTGTTGCAGGCATTAGGGTAGTGAACCTATGGATGGGAATTCACTTGTTTGTTCTCTCTCTCCCTTTCCCACCCCATCTCCCTTCTCCCTCTCCTTGCCTTTCAAATCAGTAAATGATTTTTAATATCCAAATACTTATTTTTGTTCTCAGCTTCCTCAAGAAATACTTTCAAAATCATTGCTCACTGGTATGTCCATGTCTATAGAATCGGTCTTCACTGAAAGGAACATTAATAAATGCCTAATAAATTTCCCTTACTGCCATAAGCAATCTTTTTGCAGCATCATCACATGGTAATTAAGACTCAGATTCTGAAGTCAAAAAGCCTGAAGTTTGGGACAGGCATTTGGCACAGTGGTTCAGTCACAGCTTGGGACACCCATGTCCCCTGACTGCCTGGTTTGAGTCCTGTCTTCTTCACATCTGGTCCAGTTTCCTACAAATGCATATCTGGGAGATGGGAGTGATGGCTCAAGTACTTGAGTCTCTGTCACCTATGTTGGAGACCTGGATTGAATTTTGGGACCCTGGGTGTGGCTTAGCACAGCTCTTACAGGCTATTGAACCAGTGGATAGTCAGTCTCTCCCTCTCCCTCTCCTTCTCCCCCTCCCTCCCTCCCTCTCTCTCTCCTTCTCACTTCCTCTTTTCTCCCCCACTCCTTTCTTCCTTCTTCTGTCTCTCCCTCTCCCTCCCTGTCAAATAAAAAAAAAAATCTTTTTAAAAGCCCTAAGTTTGAATTTCAGCTCTATTGGATGCTGCCTAGGTGACTGTAACTAATTAACCTGTAATCTTCACTAGTCTTTATGTAAACTCTCCACATCTTTTTAAAAAAAGAAGAAAAGTTCCATCTTCCTGGAGTAGTTATGAGGTTAAATGATATGTTGCAGGTAAAGCACAATGCTCGGCACACATTAAATTTTGGGTAAATGTTTGGTATCAGTAGAAATAGAGAAGTCTTGTGGTCACCACAGTAAGTCATTAACTTTTTTTTATAATTTTTTTATTTATTTGACAGATAGAGTTAAAGAAAGTGCGAGAGACAGAGAGAAAAGTCTTCCTTCCATTGGTTCACTTCCTAAATGGCCGCTATGGCTGGAGCTACGCTGATCTGAAGCCAGGAGCTAGGTGCTTCCTCCTGGTCTCCCAAGCAGGTGCAGGGGCCCAAGCACTTGGGCCATCCTCCACTGCCCTCCCGGGCCACAGCAGAGAGTTGGCCTAGAAGGGGAGCAACTGGGACTAGAACCCAGCACCCATATGGGATGCTGTCACCGCAGGCGGAGGATTAACCAAGTGAGCCATGGCGCCAGCCCCAGTCATTAGCTTCTAAATAGATTTAATTATCAGTGAGTTTTGTTCTAGATGTTAAACTTTCTAGTTAAAAATTGGGAAATCCATCTCTTTCTGAGTCTGTTATGAATCATTTAGAAAATGTGTCTTCAACAATAAGCAAGTATTCACGTGCAACAAAAATGTCATTCTAAAATATCTGTCTCAGTTTAATAATATCAGTCTGCCCTTTAATTGTTCAGTTCCTCAGATTTCACCCTTGTTCATTTATTTTCCTCTCCAGCTTTTCTTTCACTTACTCTTTAGATATTAGTATTTCCCTTAATTCTATTCTCTGTTCTGTTCTTCTCAATTTATTCTGAGTGATCTAATCACACCAGTGTATAACTTATACACACCTGCGTATAAAAATAACTACTGATCTAATCTACTGATACTACTCCTACGTTAGTAACCATTAATACAAGGTCTAGATTAATACAAATAGCACAACACAGACACCACTAGGTTTACCTACCCAAGGAATACACAAATGAATTGGTTGTAGCATCAGCCAAGAGACAAAAGTACAAACTTGTAACCCTTCCAAATACTCAGATATTCTGGACTATCAGATCTTCTAGAAATTTAAATTTAGCGTTCTCTCTTCCTACAGCTAGCCTTCTTTACATATTACTTCACCTGGGAAAGATACCTGACCAATCTGAGTTATGCAGTACACATTGTGTTGGTTAGGGTACAGTACAGGGGCTATGCATACATGAACAAATTATTTATTCTCAACTTCCCTGGGCTAACACATTCCTGAATGTAGCACTTTGGGACTAGAATAAGAAGCCATTACCTAGATGTCTTTGCAAGTCATGCTGTCAAGCCCTTGTGCTTCAACTCACCATTCCAGAGTTCTTTTCTGAGAACTGAATGTGAACATTTACCTGAAAATCTCATTGACACTTCCATTCCTCTGGAAAGGAACTGATCCTCTTCACACATTGGCTTGATTCTCCCTGTCCCCTCTTTCCCTGCAGCTAAGCTGAATCAAATTCTGTTGATTTCTCCTCCTTTATAAATTTCCACTTCCTTCACTTTTCACCATTTTCATTAGCTTGCTTCAGTATCATTATCTCTCATTTGGTTTTAAAGAACCCAGAGTATAATCCCTGCTCTGGTCCTTTTCCAATTTATTTTCTACCGTGGTCCCAGAGCCTTTCTGAAATGCAAATATGAAGTCCTTTTATGGTTCTGTGGTCTTCAGAAAGAAGTCTGAACTCCTGTACATGGAGTACTAGATTCTCTCAGATATCTCAGTGATTCCCCTCAGCCCATCTTCCTTGTTCAGCTCCTCAGATTTTACCATCCCTCATCTATCCTCCCCTTCAGCTTTTCTTTATTTCAAGGGAAAAATGCATCTGAAAATAAAAGAGAAATAAATTCAACCACAAAGCCATGCTCTACGGGGATATGGAAAGAGCTAGGCTTTATAGATCCTGGCATGAAGTTTGGTAACAGGAAAATCCTTTAGCATCCATAACTGCTTGATTAATCTCAGCAGCCAGAGATATTTTGTTTCTTTCTTTCTCCAGCTCTAAGCTGTGATCAAGACATATCTGCTCATTTCTTCTGCTGTATTTCTGCTGCTTCTACCAAGCAATTTCCTCATGCCCAATTCTGTGTGTGACTTGGATTCTGCCTTCTCAAGGCTTTTCTTCCTCAGAATTTTAGCTTACTCAGATTTGATGCAACCTTATGACCTTGGCTGCTTTTCTTTTTTCTCTATTTAGCTTCTGCTTCTCCATTCGACCAACTACATACTTTCTGTTCAAGTATCACATTCAGATGCCTAAAGAGAAAGAATTGAAGTAGAACAGCATATCAGATACAGGTGGAATATTTCAACTTTGTGATGCTTTTTGTCAGACCACCTCTTAGGTTGCTGAAAAGGCTACAAGCCAGCTGTTCCTGGAGTAGGACAACCCCAGGGCCAAACTCAATGATTGGTTTATATGGTCAGGATCATGCTTTCGCATGGTACAGAAGAAAATGCATGAGAAACCTGTTGAATGAATTAGTAAAAAATGTTATTTGCAGGGGCCAGTGCTGTGGCGTAACAGGTAAAGCCGTCTCCTTCGGTGCCAGCATCCCATATGGGTGCCGGTTCAAGTCCCGCCTGCTCCACTTCCTATCCAGCTCTCTGCTGTGGCCTGGGAAAGCAGTAGTAGATGGCCCAAGCCCCTGGGCCCCTGCACCTGTGTGGGAGACCCGGAAGAAGCTCCTGGCTCCTGGCTTCAGATCATCACAGCTCCAGCTATTGTGGCCAATTGGGAGTGAACCATCAGATGGAAGACCTCTCTCTCTCTTTCTCTCTCTTTCTCTCTCTCTCTCTCTGCCTCTCCCTCTCTCTCTGTATAACTCTGACTTTCAAGTAAAATAAATAAATCTTTTAAAAAAAGAAATGGTATTTCCAAATGTGTTTGTAAATTCTTTCTTTTCCACATTAATCAGTAATCATATTTTAAATATTTATACCATTTATGTTGGAAGATTAAAACTGTTAAACATAATTAGTAACTTATTTTCATCTTAAATTTATCTTTAGTCTTTATTATTTTTTCATCATCATTGAAATGATGAATTGCTGAATTACTTTTCCTGAAATTAATTCATTTCTACAGATTTTTTTCTCAAGGAATTTTACTGGGTCAAGAAATGGTTAATGGCCGACGCCGTGGCTCAACAGGCTAATCCTCCGCTTTGTGGCGCCGGCACACCAGGTTCTAGTCCCAGTCGGGGCGCCAGATTCTGTCCCGGTTGCCCCTCTTCCAGGCCAGCTGTCTGCTGTGGCCCAGAAGTGCAGTGGAGGATGGCCCAAGTGCTTGGGCCCTGCACCCCATGGGAGACCAGGAGAAGCACCTGGCTCATGCCTTCGGATCAGCCGCGGCAGCCATTGGAGGGTGAACCAATGGCAAAGGAAGACCTTTCTCTCTGTCTTTCTCTCTCACTGTCCACTCTGCCTGTCAAAAATAAAAAATAAAAATAAAAATAAATTAAAAAAGAAATGGTTAGTATTTAATGCCATTGGTCTATGCTGTTTATGTATCTCTTAAAATATGCTCTAAATGCTTTAATTTTCAGAATTAGAAATTGTAACTTGCAACTTGTCTAAATTACATGCTGAAGAATGCAGATGATTTCTTTAGGGAATAAAGAACTGGTTACAAAAGACAGATTGTAAGTAGAGAACCTATAATTTGCTATTTCAAATAATACATTTCCTAGACATGAAACTAAGTTGCTTAGTTAGATGATTACTTTCACAGGTTATTTTTAAACATTTTATTTCCTACCTTTATTGTAACTGCTTTAATATGATAATAGTGATGCTTACATGTAGAATATCAAAGTTTGGTCTCTTCATGGAATGGCAGTAACAGTGAGGAAACAAGTTTTTGACAAGGTGACATCTTAACGACAAAACTTCTCTCAGGTGGTCCGGCTTCAAATTGTTGGATCAGTGAGCTGCCTGGATGCAAATGGCGCACAAATAGTGCTACCATGAAGAAGCAGAAGCAGACCCCCGACAGAGGTCTCCGCTTCCAGCAGCTCACAGAATGTTTAACCAGCAAAGGAAGGAGTGGGCAGTGTGCAGATTTGCAAGGTTCTTTCTGCATTGTAGGGCTAGAGATAGAAATACTTCAAAGCAACATTTTCAGAATCTAGAGAATTACAGACTCCCAAGTTCTACGTTAGTGATGAATTCTCTAGAGAAATTTAATGTTAATAAATAATGTTGGCTGGAAAATGTATTTTTCCTAATAGTTCTGTTATTTTCTACCATTTAAGACCTTCTGTTTTATCCTGTTTGCCTATTTTTAGCCTTATTCCTTAGACCAAGACCACAAAGTCTCAGTATCCTCAGCTCCTTTTAAATCACCCCTCGTGTTGCCATGTCTCACACTGGAAATCACATGAAGGGAGCTTTACACTACACATAGTCTTCCTCCTGAACTGCTTTTCTGGACTTGTTTCTCACATCTGACTCTCCTTTGACTCCAGCCCAACTGGGGTTCCTTAAGAGAAGAAGCAGATTCTCATAGCAATGGGGAACCTTTTTTTATTTTTTTTTGCCAGTGGCCATTTAGATATTTATAACGTCATTCACAGACCATACAAAATTATCAACTTAAAATTTAGCCTTCTATAGATTCATTGAATTATGCAAATTTTTAAAATTAATTTATTTTTTATTTGAGAGGTAGATTTACAGACAGTGAGAGAGAGAGTCAGAGAGAAAGGTCTTCCTTCTGCTGGTTCACTCCCCACATGACCACAATGGCTAGAGCTGAGCCCATCCGAAGCCAGGAGCAGGAGTTTCTTGCAAGTCTCCCACATGGGTGCAGGGGCCCAAGTGCTTGGGCCATCTTCTACTGTTTTCCCAGGTCATAGCAGAGAGCTGGATCAGAGGAGGAGCAGCAGAGACCAGAATCGGCGCCCATACTGGATGCTGGCACCACAGGCAGAGAATTAACTTGCTGCACCATGGCGCTGGCCCTGATTGATTGAATTTTGTGTCCCACCTACAGTTACATACAGTTACATGCAGTTTCATAGCCGTATATGGTCTGCGGGCTGGATATTCCCCACTCCTGCCTAAGGAGAGATTTGTGTATAAATGATTTGTGAGGGATGTGCTCCCAGGAGATACTGTAAGACGGTTGGGGAAGCAGAGAAGAAAACTGAGGATTTTAGGGAATCCTATAGGCAAGAAAGCTGTCTCATACAAATCAGCCATTTGCTGAGGATTCCCCCAGGAAAGGAGAAACTAGAGAAGTTCAAAAGCAGTTCTTTGGAGAAAAGCATTCTGGATAAAAGGAAATAGGGAAGGCCAAGACAGGGTACACAGAAATGATAGAAGGGGCTGGCACTGTGGTGCAGCAGGTTAATGCCCTGGCCTGAAGTGTCGGCATCCCATATGGGTGCCGGTTCAAGACCCGGCTGCTCTACTTCCAATCCAGCTCTCTGGTGTGGCCTGGGAAAGCAATGGAAAATGGCCCAAATGCTTGGGCCCCTGCCCCCATGTGGGAGACCTGGAAGAAGCTCCTGGCTCCTGGCTTCAGATTGGCACAGCTCTGGCCATTGTGGTCATTTGGGGAGTGAACCATCAGATGGTAGACCTCTCTCTCTGCCTATCCTCTTTCTGTGTAACTTGGACTTTCAAATAAATAAATAAATATTAAAAATGATTAAAAATGATAGAAGGGACAGGGATGTGAGTAGAATGCTCACCATATCGTCTTACTGGGCCACTTTTATTCACTGAAGTGAAAGCCAGTCAATGGCCTTTTCTAGATCAACCCATCCCTAAGACTTATCTTGGCTTCCAACACTGGAGCACTGTTCAGTCAGATGTACCCTAGTCCAGTGGTTCTCAACTGGGAACAAATTTTCCCCCCTCCCATCTCCCCACTGTTCCTGTACTTGGACATGTGATAATGTCTGGAGACACTTTTGATTGTCACAACTTGGGGAGTAGATGCTAATGGAATCTCCTAAGTATGGATAATGCTAAACATATTACAATGCACATGATGCCCCTCACAAAGAATTATTCAGCACAAAATGTCCCTAGTGCCAAAGTTGAGTAACCATGTGACTAATATCAGCTCCAACAGCTAAGTTGCTGCTTGGTTTTCCTATGTTTAAAACCATGATTGATAGCATGTCTGGTACTTCAATTCTCTAGGATTATTCTTATACATCTCCAGGCCCCTTCTCAGACTGAGAATTTGTCCCTGAGTCCCAGTCCCATGTCGTGCCCAGCCACCTGGATCTCAAAATACCACCTGCTTCCACATCTCTGTAGCTAGATGCTTTGTCTGCACACATGGCTGAACAACCAGTTCCTCTGGCCGGATCTTCTTAAAGTCGATTAATTACTCTACATATAAATGTCATTTTTTAAATGTGTTCCTGGATATCAAATGCTGCTTTCCTGTCTAGACTTTGTCTTGTAACCTCAGTGTGATCTGTTCTCCTTTGGCCTTTTCTTCCCACTTGTCATCCCACTGCTCTTTCTCCAAATGGGCACATATAGTTTCACACTCCCATCCTTCCCGAGCCCTGTGTCATTGTGGTTAACACACCTGTGTCCAGCTGCTTGACTAGACATCTCAACATGTGCCTCAGAGTTATGATACAAGTCCCATGGAGACTTGTAACTTCGTGTTATAAGTCCCTGAGGCCGGCGCTGTGGCTTAGTGGGTGGAGCCGCCACCTGTGGTGCTGACATCCCATGTGGGCACCGGTTCAAGTCCCGGCTGCTCTACTTCCAATCCAGCTCTCTCTGCTATGACCTGGGAAAGCAGTGGAGACTTTGGGACCCTGCACCCGTTGGGGAGACCCGGAGGAAACTCCTGGCTCCTGGCTTTGGATTGGCACAGCTCCGGCTGTTGTGGCCGTCTGGGGAGTGAATCAGTGGATGGAAGACCTCTCTCTCTCGCCTCTCCTTCTCTCTCTGTGTAACTTTGACTTTGAAGTAAATAAATAAATCTTTAAAAAAATATACAAGTCCCAATTATAGAAGAAGGAAATCATGCTGGCTTCGCTTAATATTTCCTAACTGGAAAAATCAGAGAAGAAGTGGTCCATACAAAGCAGAATCCAAAGGGAGAAAATAGTTACCACCTATGGAGTGATTATGTGTGAAGCTCTATACTTAAAGTATTTATTATCTCAGTTAAAATTTAATCTTCACCAAAAGAGTTCTATTAAGTTTACTGTTTCTGTTTTACAGATGACACAAAGAAAGTAATTCACTTGCTAAGGTTCTCTATCTTGCAAGTCATAGATCAGAATGCCAACTCAACCTTTTTTTTCTTAAAGATTGATTGATTGATTTGAAAGTCAGAGTTACAAAGAGAGAGAAGGAGAGGCAGAGAGAGAGAGAGAGAGGTCTTCCATCTGCTAGTTCATACCCCGGTTGGCTGCAATGACCAGAACTGAGCTGAACTGGAGCCAGGAGCCAGGAGCTTCTTCCAGGTCTCCCATGTGGGTGCAGGGACCCAAGGATTTGGGCCATCCTCTACTGCTTTCCCAGGCCATAGCAGAAAGCTGGATCAGAAGCGCAGCAGCCGGGACTCAAACCAGTGCCCACGTGGGATGCTGGCACTGCAGGCGGTGGTTTTACACACTATGCCACAGCATTAGCCCCCCAAAATCAACTTTTTTTTTTACCTCTAAATCTTGTGCTTCTGCCTCATCTATATTTCAGAAGTGAAAGTTGGCCCACTATAAAATCTGGCAAAGCTTGAGGCCTGCCTCCTCCCTTAGTCTATTTCTTGAACATTTTATGGATTGAAACTTTTCTTTCAGTCTGATTATTTGTTTAGAAAGAAAGAATTTTAAGGCTTGTCATAGCATTCAATGCATTTCCCCATATAACAGGTACTCTATTTAATTGTAACATTATGTGTCTCTCTCCCCTCTCACTGCAAGTTCTTCAGTGAAAAGACAGACAGGTGCTTATATGTAGTAGGCTTCAGTAAACAGTTACATGGATTCTTGTCCTTAGTCCTTGAAGAACAAAGTCACAGTTATCAAAGCAAGAATTTAAATGAAGGGAAACAATATAAGGAACTGAAATCTAAACATTACGCCACTTGCTCCCATAGAGAGGACTGGGATAAATATTGCAGAAGTGAGGGCTGCCATATGCTTGTCACCATCATTTTTTCTGAAATAACTGCTTCCTTTGTTCAAGAAATACTTGTTGAGTGAGTGAATGCTGCTACTAAGGTCAGATTTCTGTCTTCAAATTTTAAGACCTCAACTGAAAAAACACTGAAATATTGTGAAAACAATTGTTTGTATTCAAAATAAATCTTTGAAATTAAGCTCAAGTCACAACCAAGAGTTCTTGAGATCAACGAAGTCTATGTAAAATTCCTAACCCAATGCTTTGAACATGATTGGTGTTCATGAAGTATTAGCTCCTTATCCTCTTAGTACAGAGCCAAGAGTAGCCAGTGAATATTTTCCTTCACTATATTTATGCACTGAATAGTGCATATTTCAGCAAGGCATTTTGGAGGAGTTGGTTTCATTTTTAAAAATTATTGGCAAGCTCAGACCCTAGTCAAAATCATGGAGTAAGAAGCTCCTAGGGCCCACAATCCTTTATAGAAACACACACCGAACAAACTGTCAGAACCAACTTTGTCAGCACTTCGGAAGATAACCAAAGGTTTATGCCAATCAAGTGATCAGTAAATCAAGAGAAAAAAAAAAGTGACTTAACCCACCACTAGGAGAGATTCATGGTGTTTTAATTTAGACTTGCCCCACACAACTTCCTCACTTAGCAGCTGGTATTCTAGAAGACAGTCGCTGTTCCTGCTGTAGATACCTGGTTCTGGGAGAAGTAAGAGTGGACCTGGTTCTCAAGAAATTGTATATGTCTGCTATGATCTGCCTGTGAGTTCCCTGAAGGCCAGACAAACTATGATTGCCTTGGTCTCACCTAACTCTGAACTCTTTCAGGGCAGAAAAGCAGCTAAGGGAGAGCATTCTTTGACAAATAAACTTTGGTCTCTCTCTCTCTCTCTCTCTCTTTCTCTCTCTCTCTTTCAATAATATAGAGAAATAGACTATGAACTGCCAAAATTGCTTTATATCATGGATAAATGTATCCAGTCTTTGACTAGCAGCACATGAGGGTTCCTGTGTCACCACATTCTCACCAACACTTGGACATGATTGGACTCTATTTTTACCAAACTAATGGGTGCATAAAGCTTTCTGTTTTAATTTATATTTATCTAATTGTTAATAATTTTATGTATCTCTTCATGTATACATTAGACATTTAGGTTTCTTCCTCTTCATATTAATATCATTTACCATATTTTTGTTGTGTTTCCTTGCTATATTTTTGGAGACATTTCTCATGTATTCTAGGTAATGAGCTCTCCTTGTTTTCTATATGTTGGGGCCACCACTGTAGCATAGCGAGTAAAGCTGCCGCCTGCCGGGCCAGCATCCCATATGGGTGCCAGCTTAAGTCCTGGCTGCTCCACTGCCAATCCAGCTCCCTGCTATGGCCTGGGAAAGCAGTAGAAGATGGCCCAGGTCCTTGAGCCCCTGCACCCACATGGGAGACCTGGAAGAAGCTCCTGGCTCCTGATTTTGGATCGGCCCAGCTCTGGCTGTTGCAGCCATTTGGGGAGTGAACCAGCAGATGGAAGGCCTTTCTCTCTCTCTCTCTCTCTGTTTCTCTCTGCCTCTGCAACTCTGCCTTTCAAATAAATAAATAAACCTTTTAAAAAATTTCTATATGTGTTAACTTTGTTTACAATGTCCCCTGTTGACAACAATATTTAATTTTATAAAGTCAAGTTGTATCCAGATTCTAAGGCAGATTTCTTCCTTGTTTGTTCACATCATTTCTCCAACTTCAAGTGTGTGCTTTTCAGTCATCCTCACTAACCTTCAATTTTCCTCAAGTTCTTTATGTTGAAGAGCTATGAGCCTCCATTATGTGAATTCAATTTTATTAGCTTGATTGTGGATTTCAGAGAGAAGGGCATTTTATCAACTTATATGATGTTTTTGAATAGCCTCTTTCAGTTCTATAGACTCCACTAACAATGCAGGTAACTTTTTTTTTTGACAGGTAGAGTGGACAGTGAGGAGAGAGACAGAGAGAAAGGTCTTCCTTTGCCGTTGGTTCACCCTCCAATGGCAGCTACGGCCGGCGCATCACGCTGATCTGATGGCAGGAGCCAGGTGTTTCTCCTGGTCTCCCATGGGGTGCAGGGCCCAAGCACTTGGGCCATCCTCCACTGCACTCCCTGGCCACAGCAGAGAGCTGGCCTGGAAGAGGGGCAACTGGGACAGAATCTGGTGCCCCGACTGGGACTAGAACCCTGTGTGCCGGCGCCACAAGGTGGAGGATTAGCCTATTGAGCCGTGGCACCGGCCAACTTTTTTTTTTTTTTAAAGATATTTTATTTATTTGAGAGGCAGAGTTACAGAGAAAGAAGGAGAGCCAGAGAGTCTTCCATCCACTGGTTCATTCCACCAAATGGCTGCAACAGCCAGAGCTGAGCTGATCTAAAGCCAGGAGCCAGGAGCTTCTTCCGGGTCTCCCACATGGGTTCAGGGGTCCAAGGACTTGGGCTATCTTCTACTGCTTTCCCAGGCCATAGCAAAGGGCTGGATCGGAAGTGGAGCAGCCAGGACTAGAACCGGCACCCATACAGGATGCCGGCGCTTCAGGCCAGGGCTTTAACCCGCTGCACCACAACACTGGCACCAGCAGGTAACTTTAAAAAAAAAAAAAGATATATTTATTTATTTGGAAAGAATCACAGAGAGGTTGGAGGAGAGAGAGAGGGAGAGAAATCTTCCATCCACTGGGTAACTCCCCTGATGGCTGCAATGGCCAGCTGGGCCAGGCCAAAGTCAGGAGCCAGGAGCTTCATCTGGGTTTCCCACTGAGTGGCAGGGGCTCAAACTCTTGGGCCATCCTCTGCTGCTTTTCCCAGGCCATGAACAGGAAGCTAGCTTGGAAGTGGAGCAGGCAGGACACGAACTGGCACCCATATGAGATGCCAGCTCTGCAGGTGGCCGCTTTACCTGTTGTACCACAATGTGGGCCCCCAAAGCAGGTAACTTAATTGGACACGATAAAGTCATCAGGGTTAGGCATGGATAATCCTTTCAGATATTTGCTAAGCAATGCTTATCATTAGAGACTGAGTTGTCTCTTTATTATCTGCACTCTTGAGTCTTGGATCAGTCTATTTTAGGTAGAAAGGCCAAGGGATAAAATCTCCTTTCTCTTTAGTTTTGTGATAGGCTTTCCATGTATTTTGACTAACTCTTTTGAGTTATTTGGGGCTGGCATTGTAGCACAGCAGTTTAAACCCCTTCCTGTAATGCTGAGATCCCATATGATTCCTGGCTTTAGTCCCAGCTGCTCCACTTCTGATCCAGTTCCCTGCTAAGGCATCTGAGAATGCAGCAGAAGATGGCCCAAATTCTTGGGCCCCTGCCACCTACTATACATAAATGGGTATCTGTGCGGTCCAGGGGCTTTAGTAAGAAACGAATGTCCCACCATAGCTGAGAAAGAACCTCTAAGATCAATCTCATTCACAATAGCTACAAAAAAATTCAAATACCTTGGAATATATTTAACCAAAGATGTCAAAGATCTCTACAATGAGAATTATAAAACATTAAAGAAAGAAAAGGAAGAAGATACAAAAAATGGAAAAACCTTCCATGTTCATGGATTGGAAGAATCAATAGCATCAGAATGTCCATTCTTCTGAAAACAATTTACAGATTCAATGTGATACCAATCAAAATACCAAAGACATTCTTCTCATATCCAGAAAAAAATGATGCAGAAATTCATATGGAGCCACAGGAGACCTTGAATAGCTAAAGCAATCTTATACAATAAAAACAAAGATGGAGGCAGCACAATACCAGATTTTAAGACATACTACAGGGCAGTTATAATCAAAACAGCATGGTATTGGTACAAAAACAGGTGTATAGATCAGTGGACCAGAAAAAAATCACCAAAAATCAATCCAAACATCGACAACCAACTTATATTTGAACAAGGAGCTAAAACCAATCCCTGGAGCGAGGACAGTTCATTCAACAGATGGTTCTGGGAAAACTGGATTTCCACAAGCAGAAGCATGAAGCAAGACTCCATACCTTACACCTTACACGAAAATCCACTCAACATGGATTAAAGATCTAAATCTATGACCCAACACCATCAAATTAATTGAGAACATTGGGAAAACCCTGCATTCATTGCCATTGAAAGGCAAATATTCCTGGAAAACACCCCAGAGGCATAGGCATTCAAAGCCAAAATTAACAAATGCAATTACATCAGATTGAGAAGCTTCTGTAAAGCAAAAAAAAAAAAAAAAAAAAAAAAACAACAGTCAGGAAGTCAGGAAAGTGAAGAGGCAACCGACAGAATGGTAGAAATTATTTGCAAACTACACAACTGATATAAGATTAATAACCAGAATCTACAAAGAGATTAAGAATCTCCACAAAATAAAGCAAAACAAAAAACCCAGTTAAGAGGTGGGCAAAGGACTTAAACAGACATTTTTCAAAAGAGGAAATCCAATTGGCCAACAGGCATGTGAAAAAATGTTCACAATCTCTGGCTGCCAGGGAAATACAAATCAAAACTACAATGAGGTTTCACCTCACTCCAGTTAAAATGGCTCACATACAGAAATCAACAAACAACAAATTCTGGAGAGGATGAGGGGAAAAAGGTACCCTAATCCACTATTGGTAGGACTGTAAACTGGTGCAGCCACTGTGGAAGATAGTATGGAGATACCTCAAAAATCTGAATATAAACCTACCATATGACCCAGCCATCACACTCCTGGGAATTTACCCAAGGGAAATTAAATTAGTAAACAAAAGAGTTATCTGCACCTCCATGTTTATTGCAGATCAATTCATAATAGCTAAGACATGGAATCAACCTAAATGCCCATCAACTGAAGACTGGATAAAGAAATTATGGGATATGTACACTATGGAATACTACACAGCAATAAAAAATAAGATGAAATCCAGTCATTTGCAACAAAATGGACCAATCTGGAAAACTTCATACTTAGTGAAATAAGCCATATTCTCTCTGTTATGTGAGAACTAATAGTGCACGTAAAATGAAAGCTGTAGAAGTGAAATTGACACTCTGAGAAATAATGACTTGAACAGTCCTCATCTTGACTGTCAAAGAACAGTTTTTAATTTTTAAAATTTTTTCTTTTCTTTTCTTCATACTATATGTTGAACTGTTTACTTAACAGAGTTAATCCTATAAAGTAAATTGAAAATAGATCTTAGTAAAAAATAAGAGAGGAAGAAGAGAGAGAGGAGGAAGTTTCTAACTGTAAAGCTGTGAAATGCCATCTTAATTGTTAAAGTGATCATATTAAGTGTTAAATTGAACATATAGATAGGATTAAGTGATAAAGAGACCATATAGATATAAAGCGCCTGGTAATAACAATAGACAGAATTAAAAAGGAGAGAATGTCCAACATGTGAAGCAGTCCACACTGCTTTAAGTAACACTCTGATCTCAGAATCATCCCTTAAGGCATTCAAATGTGGCTGAAAAGCCCATGAGAGCAATGCAGGCATGGAAAGCCAAGACACTGTGGCAAAAAATATCCTACATGAAGGATCTCTGAGTGAGACCCCAGTAGAAAGAGGGAGTCATCAAAGGAGGATGCACTTTTCTCTGAAGGAAGGAGAGAACTTCCACTTTGCTTACGGTGTTGGCTAAATACTGACAGAATTTGTGGTCACAAAAGGCTTCTATAGTCTTGGCAGCTTATGGCAAGAGCATTGGGTGATCACTGATGTCATAAATAAGAGTGTTAATTTTTAAATTAACAACAGAAGTCATTGTGCACTTACTCCCCATGTAGGACCTCTGTGCTTAATGAGTTGTACTATGAGAATTAATTGCAAAACTTGTTTCCAAAAGTACTTTTATATTGTGTGTGTGTATGTGTGCAAACTGTTGAAACCTTTACTTTGTATAGAGTTAGTCTTCTGTATATAAAGTTAATTAAAAATGAATCTGAAAGAAGAATGGGATGAGAGGAAGTAGGAGGTGGGATGGGAGTGGGGGAGGGAGGGTGAGTATGGGGGAAGAACCACTATTTTCCTAAAATTGTACCTATGAAAATTGTATTTATTAAGTAAAAGCTTTAAAAAAGAGAGAAATGAACATCCCATATCACTAAGCATGTTGATTTCTCTAGATTGAGGATCTGCCCAATATCCAGATCCAGGACAGCAATATTTTAAAGAGCAGGCTCGAGGAGCAGGCATTTTGTGTAGCAATTAGATGCCTGTTAGGACACCTGTCCGACACTGGAGTACCTGGATTCAATGCCTGGCTCTGGTCTCATTCCAACTTCCTACTAGTGGGAAACCTGAGAGGCAGTAATAACGGCTCAAGTATTTGGGTTTCTGCCATCCAAGAGGGAGGCCTGGGTTGAATTTCAGCTTCCAGCTTTAGCCTCAGCCCAACCCAGCACAGGCTGTTACAGGCATTAAGGGAATAATCCAGTGGAGTGGGATCTTTCATTCTCTCTCCCACTTTCCCTCTCTCTTCGCAAATAAGTTTAAAAAAAAAAAAAAGGCAGCTTCCACAGAATCCCTAAAGCAGCGTTGGCCTTGCCCCTAGGACAGGCAGGCTCACCTGGCTTCTGGATGTCAATCTAGTTTCCTGGTGTTTGTCATCAACAGGGAAGTCTAAGACAGCAGCCAGCAGGAGCTAAACTTCAGGCTACAGGAATGAGCCAGGAAAAGAATGCAGTCCAATAATGCAGGAACACTAATTGCTGCAAAGCAGAACAAGTCAGGAGACAAGGGATTGGAGGATACCCAAGTGGGAGGAAAGAGCCAGCTTGCACAAGCCACTGAAGTACCTGAGATCCCTGTGAGCAAGTCTCTGCCATTCCTGCCACAGAACAGACAGGATCATTACAAATGGAAAAGTTATAGAATTCTTTTCAGTGACTTTAGTCTCAGAAAAAAAGACAAGGGGGCAGGAAGGCTCACTGTAAAAAGCCACTGTAGCCCAAAGAGCCAAGATCTCAAGAAGTTTTATCTTTCATAAATGCAGATGCATGAAAAGGAAATCTTATAATTTATTTAGGAAGTACCAACATTGTTACCTACACACACAAAACTTACAAAGTCAGTGTTGTAATAATTCACTGATACTTGAATTCACAGAAGACACATAGATAGAGCAAATTACAGAAGTTTTTATACAGTATATTCTGCCAGTATTGCAAATGAAACAAAGATGAAATACATAGCAAAATGAATTGTAAAAACCAACGCTATGTTCACCTGCACGCTACTCTCCTGCCCACGTGCTCTCTCTCCCTCACAGTCTCTGGTCTGCTCCCTGGAAAAGCCTGGTATGCAACTCCCAGTTTAAATTTTTGACCCCCTTTCTCTTAATAAAACCCTCACATTCCCGTGTATTTCTCTCACCATCTAAATAAATGCTAAACTGTAAAAAAAAAGTTGACAATTAAAATTAAAAACAGTAGGAAAAACAGTTAAGAGAGAAAAAAATTAAAAACTAAAAATAAAATTTGATATATGAAAAGATGTATTACAAGCATGGCCTGAGCAATTGCTTGCAATTAAGTCCTTAAGAGTTGGCTGACATTCATGGTCATTAACTATATTTGGAATATTTATTTGTTACTTATTATTTGGATAATTTAATTATTTCACATAATTATTTTTGAGCTAACTTTGTTGGCTTCTTCAGGCTAATGTGACTTTGATTTATTTAAAGCTCTTGGAATTTCATTGACTAGAAAGAATAGCAGTGTAGACACATGATGCATTTTTTCTTAAAGATTTATTTATTTGAAAGTCAGATGGGCTGGTATGGTGGCATAGCACGTAAAACCGTAGCCTGTGGTACCAGCATCCCATAGGCACCCATTTGAGACCGGCTGCTCCACTTCCCATCCAGCTCTCTGCTATGGCCTGGGAAAACAATAGAAGATGCCCCAAGTCCTTGGGCCACTGCACTCACATGGGTGACCTGGAGGAAGCTCCTGGCTCCTGGCTTTGAATTGGCTCAGCTCCAGCCATTGTGGACAATTGGGGAGTGAACCAGCAAAAGGAAGACCTTTCTCTCTCTCTGCCTCTGTAACTCTGCCTTTCAAATAAATAAATAAATCTGAATGAAAGAAAGAAAGAAAGAAAGAAAGAAAGAAAGAAAGAAAGAAAGCCAGCCAGAGAGAGGAGAGGCAGAGAAAGAGGGACACACACAGAAGTCTTCTATCTGCTGGTTCACTCCCCAGATGGCTGAACTGGCTGGAGCTGCACCAACCCAAAGTCAGGAGCCAAGAGCTTCTTCCAGGTCTCCCATGCAGGTGCAGGGACCTAAGGACATTAGCCATCTTCCACTGCTTTTCCAGGCCATAACAGAGAGCTGGATTGGCAGTGGAGTAGCTGGGACTCAAACCAGGGCCCATATGGGATGCCAGCACTAAAGGCAGTGACTTTACCCACTACACTGCCCCAACCCCATGATGTGTTTTTTAAACTGAATATCCTTACTATATTCAATTCCCTCCCCAGAATCTGGCTTTCTACCTACATAGCATCTCATCCAGCTCCGATGGGAACTGTGGTTTTCGAGATTTCACCTTCACAATTTCAATAGTTGAGATTTTAATCTTTCAGGACTATGATTTTTAGGATTTTCAATGTTAGAGACTTTTAGACATTAAAAATTTTCATCTTGGGGCCGGCACTCTGGCACAGTAGGTTAAAGCCCCAGCCTGCAGTATTGGTATCCCATATGGGCACCAGTTGAAATCCCAGCTGCTCCACTTCCAATCCAGCTCTCTGCTATGGCCTGGGAAAGCAGTGGAAGACGGCCCAAGTCCTTGGGCTCCTGCATCCATGTGGGAGATGCAGAGGAAGTTCTTGGCTCCTAGCTTCAGATCAGCCCAGCTCTGGCCATGTGGCCAATTGGGGAGTGCGCCAGCAGATGGATGACCTCTCTCTCTCCTTCTCGCTCTCTCTGTAACTGATTCAAATAAATAAAATAAATCTTTATAAAATAATTTTCATATTCTGGAATTTAAACATATATTCATTTATTTTTTATTTGAAAGGCAGAGTTACAAGGAGGAGAGACAAAGAGAGATCTTCCCTCTCCTGGTTCACTCCACAAATGGTTGCAACAGCTGGGGCTGGGTCAGGCTGAAGCCAGGAGCCTAGAACTCCATTTGGATCTTCAACAAGAGTGCAGTAGCCCAAGTAGTTGTGCCATCATCTACTGCTTTCCCAGGCACATTAGTAGTGAGCTGGATCAAAAGTGGTGCAGCCAGGACTCAAAAGGGTGCTCACATGGAATGCCAGTATAGCAGGCTTAACCTGCTATGCCATCAAGATGGCTCAAGTCTTTTGAAGCTTCAAAAATCAGGGCTATGGTATTCAGAATTGTGTCTTTGGAGATTATCAACAATTTTAAGACAAACATAATGTTACAATATGCCAAAAATATTCAAGAGCTGTTCAGAGTAAAACAAACAAACAAAAATAAAAAAATAGGGTTATGTAACAGAGACATCAGAGAGCAAAGATGAGTGGGATAGGAACCCTCAATAGTTAGTCCCTCAGGCAAACATAGAATGTTAATGGCCCAATTAGGGAGTATATCTTGCCCAATAGATTAATGGAGGTAGTACAGTTTAATAGAAAAGCTATGCTGTGTAACATGCATCCCCAGAGATTTAGAGATTTCAGGTGGCAAATAATATATCTACCGCTACCACAGAGACAGCTTGTGTACTCCAGTGGCTACAATGACAATTTGTGAGATGTTGGAGAGTAGAGTACTTGGGTTTGGAGCCTACAAGAAACTGGTGGGGTGCCCATAGACTGGAATTTTTATTTCAGTTACCATATTCAAGGGTACCTGGAGACAAGTATGGGAAGATCCCTGGGAGACAGGATTCGTTGGGGGCTCCTGTGATTGTAGCTTTATTTTTCTTTTTGTCTTTGCAATTGTCTTTAATCTAGTTTCCCTTCTCTTTGTAGTATCTGTGAGTGTCTTTATCTATTATAGATAGTTGAGAATAGCCCTCTGGCCTTGGGCCACAAAAATACTCTTATTAATTTTCTACTATCTTTATGAATTTATTTTTCACACATAGTCTTTACTGCACTCTAGAGGTCACATTCAACTATTCACATTAGGAAGGAATACATCTAGCATTTCTCCATATGGTAATCCAGTTTCTCCAAAACTGTCCATTAAAAGTTTGCCCTTGTTCTGTTTCTATGTGGTAATAAATCTCACATATATGAGAGAACTTCAGAAAATTTGTGGAAAAATGGAACTAAAAGATAAGTTTAGGGATGGGCAGTTAGCCTGGCAGTTAAGATAGCCTTGGCCCACGTTGGAGTGCCTGGGTTCAATTTCTGGGACCAGGTCCTGGATCCAGCCTCCTGCTAATGCAGACCTTGGAAGGCAGTGGGGATGGCCCAAATAGTTGGGTTCCTACTACCTATGTGGAAGAACTGGCCTGAGTTTCCTGCTCCTGGCTTTGGTTCCTGCCCAAACCCAGCTGTTGTATCAGGGGACTAGACTTATGAATGGGAGCTCTGTCTGTGTCTGTCTCTCTCCTTCTCAAATAGATAAATTAAAAATATTTTAAAGATAAAATATTTTAAAGATAAGATTTTGCATCTGGGTGCAAAAAAATTGAAATCTATGCAGTTTTTTCATATGCATTTTATGATCTTTTTGAAGACCCTTTGTATGTATGGATTTCAAAAAAATTTTGTACCAAAACAAGCTTACCATGACATCTATTTTCCATGAACTTTTTGAAGTACCTTTACCATGGGTCTATCTCCAGAATTCCCCATTCTTTTCCAGGGTCTGTCTACTCTGGTACTCTACTGTGTTTTATTTCCATGACTTTATAGTCTATGTTAATAACTGCTAGGGCAACTCCTCCCCATTTGCCTCTTCTTTACAACTGATAAAGTTAGATAACTAGAGACCTTTGTTCTTCCGAATAACTTTAGACTATTAAATTTCTGGAAACAAAAAGACACAGCTAAGATTTTAATTGGGATCAGAATTGCGTGGAATGTACAGTTTAACTGGCAGGGAGAATAGATATCTTTGTAATAATGAGTTAGCTTATCCAGGAGAAAAACATACCACTTATTAAAATATATCCCTATGACCATCAACAGAGTTTAAAAATAATTTTCACAGATAATTTCTGTATTCTTTAGCTTAAATTTTTTGTAAGATTTATTTGTTTATTTGAAAGAGTTAGAGAGAGGGAGATATGAGGAAGAGAGATCTTCCATCTGCTAGTTCAATCCCTAGAAGGCCACAATATTCAGGGCTGGGCCAGATAAAAACCAGGAGCTAGGAGCTTCATCCAGGTCTCCCAAATAGGTGTCAGGGGCCCAAGCACTTTTCCCATGCCATTACCAGGGAGTTGGATCATTAGTGGAGTAACTGGGACATGAACTGAAGCTGATAGTGAATGCTAATGTTGCAAGTGGCTGCTTAACTCATGGCAACACTGGCCCCTTCTTTTTCATTGATTTGATGGTTTGTCAGGTACTCCAGAACAATGTAAAATAGAACCAATTAACATAAGTAAAGTAAACCATGTTTTCCAGCTTTTTTTTTCTTTCTATTTTTGACAGGCAGAGTGGACAGTGAGAGAGATAGAGACAGAGAAAAAGGTCTTCCTTTGCCGTTGGTTCACCCTCCAATGGCTGCCACGCTGCGGCCGGCGAACCGCGCTGATCCGATGGCTGGAGCCAGGTGCTTCTCCTGGTCTCCCATGGGGTGCAGGGCCCAAGCACTTGGGCCATCCTCCACTGCACTCCCTGGCCACAGCAGAGAGCTGGCCTGGAAGAGGCGCAACTGGGACAGAATCTGGCGCCCCGACCAGGACTAGAACCTGGTGTGCTGGCGCCGCAAGGCAGAGGGTTAGCCTACTGAGCCGTGGCGCCGGCTGTTTTCCAGCTTTTAAAACAAATGCATCTACAATTTTTTCATTAAGTATAGAATTTACTCTAAGTTTTTTATTTTTTTTAAAAGGTTTATTTATTTGAAGGGCAGAGTGACATACAGAGAAGGAGAGAGAAAGAGAGAGAGAGAGAGAAATCTTCTGCCCACTGGTTCACTCCCCATATTGATGTACAGCTGGGGCTGGGCCAGGCTAAAGCCAGGAGCCAGGAACTCCAGCTGGTCTCCTACTTGGATGGCAGGGACTTAAGTACTTGGGGCATCAGCTGCTGCTTCCCAAGTGCAAAAGCCAGGAGCTGGACCAGAATTAGAGTAGCCAGCACTCTAATACGGAATGCAGGCATCTAAGGTGGTAGCTTAATCTGCTGTGCCACAAAACCAGCCCATAAGTTTTTGGTATTTATCAAGATAAAGGAGTGTTTTTCTTTTTTTCTTTTTTAAAGATTTATTTATTTATTTGAAAGGCAGAGTTATACAGAGAGAGAAGGAGAGGCAGAGAGAGAGGTCCTCCGTCCGCTGGTTCACTCCCCAACTGGCTGTAATGGCTGAAACTGCACCAATCTGAAGCCAGGAGCCAGGAGCCAGGAGCTTCTTCCGGGTCTCCCATGCGGGTGAAGGGGCCCAAGAAGTTGGGCCATCTTCTACTGCTTTCCCAGGCCATAGCAGAGAGCAGGATTGGAAGTGGAGCAGACAGGACTTAAACTGGTGCCCACATGGGATGCTGCCACTTTACCCGCTATGCCACGGCACCAGTCCCTAACAGTGTCTTTCTATTCTAAATTTATTAAAGGGTTTTCCCCCTTACTCAGCATATATGATATGATTTAAAAAGTAGTAAGTTTGTCATTTGGTTTTCTTCTTTAGAATATAAGTGTGGAAATATACTATTAGATTTTTCTGCTATGGAACATGGTTTAATTCTTAGCATAAACTTAGTTATAATTATTTTTAAAATTATACTGTTATGGGGCAGGTGTTGGCCTAGCAGTAAAGACACTAGTTAAGATATCCACTTCCCATATTGGACAGTCTAGGTTTGATATCTGGCTTTGACTTCTGCCTCTAGCTTCTTGCTAATGTAGACCCTGGGAGATAGCAGTAGTGGCTCTAGTAATTGGATTCCTGCCACCATTGTGGGAGATCTGGATTGAGTTCCTGGCTCTCAACTTTAGACCCTGGCCTGGGGTGCTCACTGGCATTTGGGGAATGAACAGGTAGATGGGAGCCCGCTCTCTGTCTCTCTCTCTCTCTCTCTCTCTCTCTCTCTCTCTCTCTGTGCCACTCAAGTAAATTTGTTAAGCTTACATGGTTGGATTTATTTCTCTTAATATAGGCATTTCTTACTTATTGTCCATAATCCATTTTTTAAAAATCCCACATTATGAGTGAAGTCATTAGCTAGGAAGAATTTTGATTAATTTCACATCACCACAAAACTGACTTCTTAAAACTTAAGGGGGTCCATGAGGGGCCAGTGCTGTGGCACAGTGGGTTAGGCCACCACCTGCAGTGCCGGCATCCCATATGAACACCAGTTCAACTCCCGGCTGCTATGCTTCCAATCTAGCTACCTGATAATGCACCTGGTGAAGTAATACCTTGACAGTAGGGACTCCATTTTAGAGCACCCAAGACTCCATCTTGAGAAAGCACTCCCTGCTGTGAGATTCTGGTCTGAACTATGATCTAAAACTCAGACAATAACAGTACCTACAATAACAGTACACTGCATCCCATTTGTCAGAGCATAGAAACTCCCTAGCATGATCGTTCAAGCTTAAAACAGATAGACTGCACCTGGATTAATGTTTAGATTGTAATTTGTCTATTTTCAAGATTGCAATTAGTTTCACATAGACTTTAGGTCAGCTTAACCCTAGCAACCATGTATTTTTTTAAACTTTATTTAATA
This sequence comes from Sylvilagus floridanus, assembly GCA_949820135.1. Classification (NCBI taxonomy): domain Eukaryota; kingdom Metazoa; phylum Chordata; class Mammalia; order Lagomorpha; family Leporidae; genus Sylvilagus; species Sylvilagus floridanus. The sequence goes on from OX463231.1 coordinate 67,537,848, forward strand.
AATATATATGTTGAAAGTACAACTTTTGCATTATAGCGGTTTTCCCCCCATAACCATCCTCCAACAGCAAACCATCCCATCTCCCTCTCCCTCTCCCATCCCATTCTTAATTAAGATTCATTTTAAATTATCTTTATATACAGAAGATCAACTTAGTATAAACTAAGTAAAGATTTCAACAGATTGCACCCACACAGAAACACAAAGTATAAAGTACTGTTTGAAGACTAGTTTTACCATCAATTTGCACAGTTCAACACATTAAGGAAGAGATCCTACATGGGGAGTAAGTTCACAGTGACTCCCATTGTTGATTTAACAATTGACACTCTTATTTATGATGTCAGTAGTCAGTAATCACCCGAGGCTCTTGTCATGAGCTGCCAAGGCTATGGAAGCCTCTTGAGTTCACAAACTCCGAACTTATTTAGACAAGGCCATATTCAAAGTGGAAGTTCTCTCTTCCCTTAGGAGAAAGTTACCTCCTTCTTTGATGGTCAGCAACTATGTATTCCCCCTCCCATCCTTGTGGTTTTTGCCTTTATAAACACTGTTGCTGAGGCCAGAGCTGTGGAGCAGCGGGTTAAAGCTCTGGCCTGAAGCACCAACATCCCATATGGGTGCCAGTTTTAGTCCCAGCTGATCCTCTTCCAAACCAGCTCTCTGCTATGGCCTGGGAGAGCAGTAGAAGATGACCCAAGTCCTTGGGACCCTGCATCTGAGTGGGAGACTTGGAAGAAGCTCCTGGCTCCTGGCTTCAGATCAGCGCAGCTCCAGCCGTTGTGGTCATCTGGGAAGTGAACCAGCAGATGGAAGACCTCTCTCTCTGTAACTCCGTCTTTAAAATAAATAAAATAAGTCTAAAAAAACACCTGTTACTTTGAGCTTCTAGGTTGAGAGTTCTTTAGGGCCATGAGCCCGCTCTTCGTCACCAGCAATAAAGGACCATCAAATTGTATTAATGTGTGGTGCTCCTTTGTTTGCACTCACTCAGGTACAACACTGGGAAAGCAGCAAAACATGGCCCAAGTCCCTGGGCCCCTGTCACCCATGTGGGAGACCCAAAAGAAGCTCTAGGTTTGGCCTGGCTCAGCACAGGATGTTGCAGCCATCTGGGAGTGAACCAGCCGATGGAAGATCTTTGTCTCTCCCTTTGTAACTGTGCTTTCAAATAAATAAGCAAATCTTAAAAAAAAAAAAAAAAAGCCCATGAAAGGTAACAAATAGTACTGTATGAATATAAAATGATGGGGCCAGTGTTGTGTAGCAGGTCAAGCCACTGCCTTCTTATCTCCCTCTGCCCTCTTGCTAAGTGCCTCCCTTTTGCCCAATCCCAATGGTAAGGGAGTTTATTGATGCAATCAGTTAAGTTCCATTTCCTGGAGCTCATGGTAATTATCCACTGGTCAACTTGACAGTCTATATTTTTCTCTGTATGAAGTTCTTCCCTACTGCCCAAATGCTGAACAGATAAAGGAGTCCAGCTGCTTGTGATCCAGGTCATTTTAATCCATGTTTCAAATACCCATTAGCATCTCTACTTGCAGCTCTTACACTTCAGCACATTCAGTGCCTCTTGTCCACAATCCATGGGATCTACCTGTTCTCATTAAACTGTAGCTAATATGCCCCATGTAGGCTCAGAACATATTTTGACCACAGTCTACTCATTTACCTGAATACATGGTACCTCTTGTACTATTCCCTTTCAGCCTGCCAGCAACGATAGCCAATGATAGAGTCAATAGTATCTGTATTCTCTTGCTAGTATGGTGAGGGCCTCTAATGTCACTTTCTTCTAATTGCCAAAACCTCATCTTTCTAATGTTGAACTAGATTGTTGCAGTACATTTGGCAAATTTTATGGAACTTAGTCGTTCCCCAGGATTATGTCATCAATGAATATCCCCCAGTCACCTTTAGTTTGTCATTCCACCAATGACTGCAAGTGCTACATAGGGTTGTATAAGTGGCCTGTAGATTTATGGTCACAAACTAGGAATATCCATATCAAGAAAGTCTCACTTATTCTTCCCTGGATCATTAATTTAAGTCCTTTGGCTCAGGCCACAAATTTAAATCCTTGTCGTGCCAAGAAAGCAGATTAAAATCGGCAATTCCCCCAGCATTAAAATGCGGTCTTACTTATGGTCATTTCTCCCAAGTCAAAGAATAATAGAGGAGCAGGTGCAGGTAAAGCCCCCACCTGCAGTGACGGTATCCCATATGGGTGCCAGTTCAAGTCCCGGCTGTTCCATTTCTGATCCAGCTCTATGCTGTGGCCTGGGAAAGCAGTGGAAGATGACCCAAGTCTTTGGGCCCCTGCACCCCCATGGGAGACCTGGAAGAAGGTCCTAGCTCCTGGCTTTGGATCAGCACAGCTCTCGCCATTGTGGCCATTTGGGGAGTGAACCAGTGGCTGGAAGACCTATCTCTATGTAACTCTGCCTTTCAAATAAAATAAATAAATCTTAAAAAAAAAAAAAAAAGAAGTTTGGTTCTTAAATTGCCCCAATGAGAATGGCATTTTGATATCTTGGTACCTCCCAAGTACACAACCATGCTAAGATGTAATCAACACTCCTAGAATTTCATAGGTGTGTGCATTAGACACAAAAATAGTTCCTCAAAGAAGTCCATATCATAAACTCTGAAACACGAGAATATTACTTGGCAATAGGAACTTTGTAGATATGACTCAGTTAAGGATAGTGAGATGGGAAGATTGTCTTGGATTATCCAAACGAGCCTAATACAGAGGGTATTTATAAGAGCCCAATACAATCAGAGGTCCTTATACAGTATGATTAAGGTCACGAAGGAAATATGACTACAGAAGAATAGGGGTGTGTGTGTGTGTATGTGTGTGTGTGTGTGTGTGTGTTCATGAGAGAAAGTTTGAAAATACTATGCTGGTAATTTTAAAGTTGGAGAAAGGAACCACAACCAAGCATTGCAAATGGCCTTTAGAAACTGGAAAATGGGGCCGGCACTGTGGTTCACTTGGTTAATCCTCAGCCTGGGGTGCCGGAACCCCATATGGGCGCCAGATTCTAGTCCTGGTTTCTCCTCTTCCAGTCCAGCTCTCTGCTGTGGCCCAGGAGGGCAGTGGAGGATAGCCCAAGTGCTTGGGCTCCTGCACCCGCATGGGAGACCAGGAAGAAGCACCTGGCTCCTGGCTTCGGATTGGTGCAGCTCCAGCCATTTCGGCCATTTGGGGAGTGAACCAACAGAAGGAAGACCTTTCTCTCTGTCTCTCTCTCTCTCTCTCTCATTGTCTATAACTCTACCTGTCAAATAAATTAAAAAAAAAAAACTGGAAAATGGAAAGAAACCAATTGTTCCCTTGAGGCTTCAGAAAGAGTATGGCTCTGCTAACCCCTTGATTTTAGCCCATAAGACCCATTTCTAACTTTCGATCTCCAGAACTTTACGACAATAAATTTATGTTATCTTAAGCTACTAGATTCCAATATACAGTAATTGTGGTGGGGGTTATTGAACTATATACATTTCTCAAAATTTATTGAATTGTGTCTTTTTAAAAACTGCATTGGCTAATTTTTATTTGTAAATATTGTCAATAAAACTTATTTAAAAATAGTGGACAAAATGTAGTATGAAAGTTTATTCATTCCTGATAAATGTATTGTTTTTAATTTTATTTATGTACTTACTAAATATTTATTTACTTTATTTGAAAGGCAGAGTTACAGCAAGAGGGAGAGACAGAAGGAGAGCCAGAAAGAAAGAGATCTTTCATCCACTGGTTTGCTCTCCAGATGGACACAAAGACCAGGGTTGGGCCATCGTCTGCTGCTTTCAGAGGTGCATTAACAGGGAGATGGACTGGAAGTGGAGAACATGGGATTCAGTACCCATATGAGACACGGGTGCCTTGGGAGGAGGCTTACCCCACTGTGTCACATCGCTGTCCCCTATTTGATTTTTATGCTCATCTCTTTAAGAAGAAATCATATAATGACAAAATGATTTATGAGAAGAGTGAAAGATAAAGTTGAGAAATCTCTCAGAAAGAAAAACAAAACAAAAAACAACTAGAGCAATTCAACTTCTGACTAATTATATAAAGTAGAAACAGTACTCACTGAATATTATGGTCAGTGGAAAATTAAGCCTTTGATTATAGAGTGGATTAAAATTATGTCTTTGAAAAAATTAATTAAAAAAAAAGAAGAGGAGGAAGGAAGGGGATTAGTGGATGGAGGGGGGAGGGAAGGAAGTAGGGTTATCTTCTTAGAACTGTACATATGAGGACCGGTGCTGTGGCACAGTGGATTAAAGCCCTGGCCTGAAGCACCGGCATCCCATATGAGCCTTGGTTCAAGACCTGGCTTCTCCACTTCCCATCCAGCTCCCTGCTATGGCCTGGGAAGGCAGTGGAGGATGACCCAAGTCCTTGGGCCCCTGCACCCCCATGGGAGACCAGGAGGAAGCTCCTGGCTCCTGCTTTCGGATAGGCACAGCTTCAGCTGTTGTGGCCAGCTGGGGAGTGAACCAGCAGATGGAAGACCTCTCTCTCTCTTTCTCTGCATAACTCTGACTTTCAAATAAATTAAAAAAGAACTGTACATATGAAATACATGAAATTTCATTTATATTAATAAAAAAATCAAACCAGAAAAAAGAGAGGGGAGGAAACAGCAATAAAATAACTCAGGAAAATGCTTCTGAACTAAAAGACATAAATTTCCAGATTGAAAATGTTCAGCAATTGCAGGTACAATTAGAAGGAATTTTTCTAAATGACAAAATATATCAACAGAATATCAGAAACAAAGAAAAGATCCTTGTAGTTTCTAGAAAGGAAAAAAAAAAACCTAAACCAAATTGATCTTTGACAGCTGTCTGCTAGAATCAACAATTACAAAATCTCAATTGCTTTACAAGGTAAAATTCCGTTCTCAGCCATGTCTCATCAGCTGCGAGGTGTTAGCCTTCCCCTGGCCTTCCTCTGTAATATGCTTCTGACTTCTAAAGATCCTTTGTGGAAGAATCTGCTGATAGATTTTAAGGGAAAGACTCGAAGAGGCATATATCCCTTTGTCCACATTCCCCAAGACAAAATTGGCCACACATTTGTAGTCTGGGAGATGCCAGCACTCTGTTTTCTGTAAACCCAGAAAGAAGACACTACCCTGTCACCATCTAGTCAATCTCTTCTATGGGAAAAACATGAAGGATTTTCAATTAAAACAGCACTGGAGGGGCAGGCGCTGTGGTGCAGCAGGTTAAAGCCCTGGCCTGAAGCACCAACATCCCATACAGGTGCCGGTTCGTGTCCTGGCTGCTCCTTTTCTGATCCAGCTCTCGGCTATGGCCTGGGAAAGCAGTAGATGATGGCCCAAGTCCTTGGACCCCTGCACCCATGTGGGAGACCCAGAAGAAGCTCCTGGTTCCTGGCTTTGGATTGGTGCAGCTCCAGCCGTTGCAGCCATCTGGGGAGTGTACCAGCGGATGGACGACCTCTCTGGTTAGAAGAACTCTTTTAAATAAATAAAATAAATCTTTAAAAAAATTAAATTTTTTCTTGACAGGCAGAGTGGACAGTGAGAGAGAGAGAGAGAGACAAAGAGAAAGGTCTTCCTTTGCTGTTGGTTCACCCCCTCAATGGCCGCCGCGGCCGGCGTGCTGCAGCTAGTGCACTGTGCTGATCCGAAGCCAGGAGCCAGGTGCTTCTCCTGGTCTACCATGTGGGTGCAGGGCCCAAGCACCTGGGCCATCCTCCACTGCACTCCCTGGCCACAGTAGCGAGCTGGACTGGAAAAGGAGCAACCGAGACAGAATCCGGTGCCCCGACCAGGACTAGAACCTGGGGTGCCGGCGCCACAGGCGGAGGATTAGCCTATAGAGCTGTGGAGCCCGCCAGAAAAATTTTAAATTTTTTTTTTAAAAAGCCCTGGTTTGGGGGATTTTTATCTTCAACTTGATTTGTAGCAACACTAGGAGCTAGAAACCCGTACCTTTAAAATTACCTACAACCTGGAATCACCCACCCAGCCAACTGTCACTGATGCAGGAGGGAGGCTCCTTTACCTTGTTGCTGGCTGTATAATTAGCAATAAGTATCGCTACAAAAACAGGACTACTGCCCAAAGTAGTCTATAGACTCATGGCAATCACTATCTAAATCCCAAAGGTACCTTTTGCAGAAGTAGAAAAACTGATCCTAAAATTCTTATGTAATCTCAAGGGACCCTAAATAGCCTCAACAATCATGAAGAAAAAGAAAAAGTTGGGGGCAAGCACCGTGGTGCAGTAGGCTGATCCTCTGCCTGAGGTGCTGGCATCCCATATGGGTGCCGGTTCTAGTCCCGGCAACTCCTCTTACAATCCAGCTCTCTGATGTGGCCTGGAAAGCAGTAGAAGATGGCCCAAGACCTTGGGCCCCTGCATCCACATGGGAGGCCCGGAAGAAGCTCCTGGTTTCAGATCGGCACAGCTCTGGCCATTGTGGCCATTTGGGGAGTGAACCAATAGGCAGAAGACTTTTCTCTCTGTCTCTCCCTCTCACTGTCTGTAACTCTATCTCTCAAATAAATAAAAAATAATAATAAAAAGTTGGATATTGTACTCTTCCTGATTTCAAAAATTATTACAAATTTGCAGTAATGAAAACAATATGGTAGTAGCATAATTAGACTTATAGACCAATGGAACAAAAATAGAGAAACTTCAAAATAAACCCTCAGATACATGCTGCAATGATCTTCAACAAGAGTGCCAAGACCACTCAGTGGGGGAAAGGATAGTCTCTTTACCAAATGAGTTTTGGAAAACTGGATAGCTGCATGAAGAATGAAATTGGATTACCTAATACCAAATACAAGAATTAATTTAAAATGGATTAAAGACTTAAACATAAAACCTAACACTATAAAATTCCAATACGTTGAAAACAAAGGAAAAGCATGACACTGATTTTGGCAATGAGTTCTTGGATGTGACACGAAAAGTACAGGCAACAAAACGAAAAACAAATAGGACTACATCAAACTTCTGTGCATAAAAAGATACAATCAACAGAATCTAAAAAGCAACCCATGGAAGGGAAAAAATATTTGCATATCACATATCTGACAAGAAGTTAGATCAAGAATATATGAAGAACTATTTCAACTCAACAACAGAAATGAAATTACCTGATTTAAAAAAGAGCAAAGAGAGTGGGCATTTGGCCTGATGGATAAGATGCCAGTCTCAGAGTAACTGAGTTCGATACCCTGTTCTACTTCCTGACTCCAGTTTCACTGGGAGGCAGCAGAGCTGGTTCAAGTAATGGAGTTCCAGTCACCCGTATGGAAAACATGGATTGAGTTCCCAGCTTTGAGATTCTGCCTTGGTCTACCTCTCTCTTTCTTTAAAATTAATTTTTTTTTTTTGACAGGCAGAGTTAGACAGTGAGAGAGAGAGACAGAGAGAAAGGACTTCCTTCTGTTGGTTCACTCCCCTAATGGCTGCTACGGCTGGTGCTGCACTGCACCGATCCGAAGCCAGGAGCCAGGTGCTTCTCCTGGTCTCCCATGCAGGTGCAGGGCCCAAGGACCCAGGCCATCCTCCATTGCACTCCCTGGTCACAGCAGAGAGCTGGACTGGAAGAGGAGCAACCGGGACAGAATCCAGTGCCCCAACTGGGACTAGAACCTGGGGTACCGGCGCCACAGGCAGAGGATTAGCCTAGTGAGCCACGGTGCCGGCCCTCAAAAATAATTTTTTTTAGAGCAGAAGATTTCACAGAGATTTATCTAAATATGATATTTAAATGTCCAACAAGCATATGAAAAGATGTTCAACATCTCCAATTTTTATAAAAACACAAAGCACACCACAATGAAAAGAATGGGCCATCAAAGAAGGAGGTATCTTTCTCTGAAGGGAGGAGAGAACTTCCACTTTGACTATGGCCTTGTCTAAATAAGATCGGAGTTGATGAACTCAAGAGGCTTCCATAACCTTGGCAGCTCATGACAAGAGCCTCGGGTGATTACTGATGTCATAAATAAGAGTGTCAATGTTAAATCAACAAGGGAAGTTACTGTGCACTTACTCCCCATGTAGGATCTTTGTCCTTAATGTGTTGTACTATGCGAATTAATGGTAAAACTGCTACTCCAACAGTACTTTGTGTGTCTGTGTGGGTGCAAACTATTGAAATCTTTACTTAGTAAATACTAAGTAGATCTTCTGCATATCAAGATAATTGAAAATGAATCTTGATGGAGAATGGGATGGGAGAGGGAGTGGGAGATGGGAGGGTTGCAGGTGGGAGGGAGGTTATGGGGGGAAAAGCCACTATAATTCAAAAGTTGTACTTTTGAAATTTATATTAAATAAAAGTTAAAAAAAGAGAAAGAAATAGAAAAAGAAAAACAAACAAAATAAAACCAAAGCACACCACAATAAGGTAGCCATTACAGTTGGTTACTTTCAAAAATCAGAAAATAACAAATATGAGCAATGATGTGGGGGAAAAAATGAAACACTTGTATGCTGTTGGAAGGATGTAAAATGGTGTAACTACTGTGGAAAACAGTATGTTGGTTCCTCAAAACATTAAAAAATAGTATCGCCATATGTTCCAGAAATTCCACTTCCTGACATATAGTCAAAAAACTTAATGAAGAGGCCGGTGCCGCAACTCAATGGGCTAATCCTCCGCCTTGCGGCGCCGGCACACCAGGTTCTGTCCTGGTTGCCCCTCTTCCAGGCCAGCTCTCTGCTATGGCCCGGGAGTGCAGTGAAGGATGGCCCAAGTGCTTGGGTCCTGCACCCCATGGGAGACCAGGAGAAGCACCTGGCTCCTGCCATCGGATCAGCGCGGTGCGCCAGCTGCAGCGGCCATTGAAGGGTGAGCCAATGGCAAAAGGAAGACCTTTCTCTCTGTCTCTCTCTCTCTCTCTGTCAACTGTCAAAAAAAAAAATTTAATGAAGGATCTTGAAGAGATTTTTACACACCCATGTTCATAGCAACCCTGATATGATATCATATAGCTATGACGTAAGCAGCCCAAATGCCTACCAATTGAAAAAATTATGAAGAAAATTCAGTATATACATTGGAATATACTAAAATGTTATCACATCCTATAACATGGATGAAGTTTAAGGACATAATGCTAAGTGAATTAACCACTCTCCAAACGACAAATATTGTAGGATTCCACTTATATGAGGTATGTCAACTCGTCAAATTCACAGGAACAGAAAACTGAATGATGGTTGCCAGTGGATGAAAAGAGAGAAACGTGAGTTAATGGGTAGAGAGTTTCGATTTGATAACATAAGGAAATTCTGAAGATATATTGCCTGATAACATAATTATACTTAACAATACTGAATCATACACTTAAAAAAGGACAAGATGATACACTTTATGTATTTTACCATAATTAATAATTAATAATGGGCGTGTTTTTCCCTCTTTTTCTTTCAAATGAGTAAATAAAAATAATTAAAATTATATATATTTAATTCAATTGTAATTCAACATATATTGAGTGCCCACTATGTGTCAAGTAGTATTATAACACCAAAGATATAGATGGCAGCAAACACAAAAGGCATAAATGTCTGCCCTCATGGTACTTACCTTCCAGTGGGAGAGCAGACAACACACAAGGTAGGTAAATCAAATATATACTATGTTAGACAGCAGCAAATGCCAAGGAAAATTATAAATCTGAGAAGGACTAGAAAGTGATAAGGAGATTAATTAGACAGTGTGACCTGGGATAGCCTTTCTGAGACTATTTCCAGGAAGACTTGAACACAGTCAGAAACTTAGTGACGTGGATATCAAGCGAGAGAGGATGACAGACAGGAGAAAGAGTGGTCTGAGTATTTCAGAGTAGGTTCAAAGAACAGCAAGAGGGGCATTTTGGCTGGAGTACTGTGAGAGTAATCGGAGGTGAGTTCAGAGAGGGAAGAGTGTAATACACATCATGTAGAACATTATGGGGTTCTCTTCTGAGACATGAAACCAGTGGAAGATTTTATATAAAAGTGTGACATGACCTCACGGGTTTAAACAGAGTCTCTTTAGCTGTTGTGTTGCTAGACTGACAGAAATCACGGAGACAGCAGGGAAACAAGTTAGGAGGCCACCATAATAATCCAGATGAGAGAAGGGGATGGCTTGGAGTAGCGTGTTAGAGTGATGGGGATTCTGGTTACACAGTTTTTCAAAAATTCAAGATTCAGAAACAGACAGGCTCCTATCTCGCCTGTCCACTCTAAAAGTCCACAATAGCTGGGGCTGAGCCAGTCTGAAGCCTGGAACCAGGAACTCAACCCAAATCTCTCATGTAGGTGTCAAGGACCCAAGTATTTGAGCCATCATCTGCTGCCTCCTAAGGCACATTAGCAGGAAGCTGGAGCCAAGAGCCGAATCTGGGAATCAAAGCCAGGTACTCTGATGTGGAATGTGGGCATCTTAACTGCTAGGCCAAATGCCCACTGCTGGGTATATTTTTAAAGGCAGAACCAATAGGACTTTCTGACAAATTATTGGATGTAGGCAGTGAGAGGAACATGAAATCAAGGGGTGGCTCTAAGACTTCTGGTTTCAGCAACCAAGCCATCTGTGAGGGGGTCTTCAAAAAGTTCATGGAAAATCCACACTATCTTTACTTCTTTTCCATGATCTTTTAGAAGTACACCATATGTATGGTTAAGACAAACATAATATGGGGACAGCATTGTGGCATGGTCAGTAAAGCTGCCACCTGAGACACCAGCAATCTGTATAGGCATTGATTTGAGTCCTGGCTGTTCCATTTCCCATTCAGTTCCCTGCTAATGGCATGGGAAAAGCAGTGGAGAATGGCCCAAGTGTTTGGGTCCTTCTTACCCATGTGGGAGACTGGATGAAGCTCCTGACTTCAGCCTCGCCATTGTGGCCATTGTGGGGAGTGACCCAGTGGATGGATGATCCCTCTCTGTCTCCCCTGTTTCTGTAACTCTAATTTTCAAATAAATATACGAATCTTTTATAAGGTCAAATATAACAAAAATGAAGTGGATGAGAATCACAAAATCCAGGACTGTTTGCCTTTGAGGCTGGTAGGAGTTTAGGCTCAGGAGGAACCCGGAGACCTGTTCAAATACTGAGCATTCTAGTGTTGATATTGAGTGAAGGCTCCCATGCCATTTATTCTTCAAACTTACATAATCATTCCATCTGTATTTTTTATAAGTATCAAACATTACAGTTTTTTCCTACAAAAAAAATAAGATTCCAATGGTAGATCAAAGTGAAAATGCAATAACTATAAGTATACACAATCCAAAATAATTAGCAATGTACACAAAGATTTCTCCCTTCCTCGCTAGAAATAAAAGTAACCCACTGGGAATAAATAGAAGACTAGCAAATCACAATGCCATTGAGAACTATACGGTCAGTCACAGAAAATCATGTTTTTAAAATCATTTATTCACACCAGACATGCTTACCTTATAATGTTAACTGAAAAAGCTGTGTGCTATGATGACATCTTTTTGAGAGAAAAGAACCAGGGCATTGGAGAAACATAGATCTCACCCAGTATATCAGTTAGATTTAGGTTTGACTATGAGTGATAGACAACCAAAACATGGTGCCTTTAACAAGATCAAATTTTTTTTTCAATTTTTTTTTCAATTTTTTTTTTTTTTTTTTTGCTGTCAAGGGAACATGGAAGTCCAGGCTAGGACGGCTGTTCTAGGATAATTAGGGACACAAAGTCCTTCCATGTTGTTGCTGTTCCATCATGTTTGTATTCCAACTCTTGGGAAGGAGGAGAAAAAGAGGCAAGGACATACTCCCTCTTTAAAGAAAGCTGCTAGATTTTGGACGTTGTTACAACTGTACTTTTAGCCGTTGGCTAGAACTTAAGTCAAATGGCTACAGTAGGCTGCAAAACTGAAGTCACAAGTTAAGGTAAAAGTTAGTGAGTTTCCTAGTTAGGAAGAAGAGAACAACAAATACTGAGAGACGGCTTAGTCTGTGCTGCACCCAGGGTGATTTCGTTTTTCTTGGACAGAGAGAGTAAATCAGAAGGACACACAGCAAAGTACTAACACTGATTAACACCTTTTGGTGGCATAATGGGCAGTTTTTGTTAGAGGCATTATTTTTAAACATAAATATGATACTCAGGACTATGAATAAACTAAAAAAGTAAAACAACAGACATTGAAGAGTATTCTTTTCTGAACCTGATACATTTATTTTAAGGAAAACTTAAAAAGCACAAATGAGTGGCACAGGGTTCATCTGCCGCCTGTGATGCTGCCATTGCATACCAGAGAACCAGTTTTGAGTCCTGGCTGCCCCACTTCCTCTCCAGCTCCCTGCTAATGCACTTGAGAAGGTAACAGATGATGGCCCAAGTACATGGGTGCCTGTCCTCTATGTGCGTGCACCAGCCCCAGTAGTTGCGGCCATTTGGGGAGTGAACCAGTGGATAGAAGGTGTGCCTCTCCCCCTCTCTCTGACACTCTGCCTTTCAAGTAAATAAGTCCAAAAAGCCCCCACAAATGAAAACTTCAAGAAGCTCCACAACAACTACTAGCTGGTATTTTATATATTGTATAGAAAATTAAATGAATCTTTCACAAAACAAATATCAAATAAAGGGATAAAAGTTCCCTTGAGATAGACAAGAAACACGACTTGTGAACAAAGTTCTCGGCTGGCTCTGACTTACAGGCATGTGTGGCCCATGTGATAGCGTTCTGTGCACAGAGAGCCAAGAGATCAGGGAGCAAGGTGATGTCCTTGGTTCAGCCCTTCAGTGCCACTCAGGACATGACGCAAGGTCCACAGTCCCTAAAGGCTGTGGTTCCTGGGGCAGTCCATACCTGGCTTTCATTCTAATCTTCGCAAACTTCCTAAGGCAAAAACTCAGGGGGTCAAACAGGCAGCCAAAGTGGTCTAGCAGGTGTGGCCTGACATCTTGAGAGATTTGTTTTTTCTTCCATCTCTCAGTGGAGATTCTGCTGAAAAAAGCACAGGTAAAACTTTTTATTACTTGGAGGTCTGAGGAGAGGCCAAACCTGTGGAAAAATAAAATCAACAGACGTAACTGGTAGAAACGTATTCCAGTTCACCAATTTTAACAGAGCAATACCAAGAATCATTTTTTAATACATCAACTGCACAGTTTGAGAATTTTTAAACTTCACACATCAAGTTAGAAGCAAGTTAACTCAGTCCTGGAGAGATCCGAGAAGCATCAATGGTTTATAAAGTTGGATGCCCCTGCCCCCTGCTGGCTAGAAGTGACTACACTACAGCCAGACTGTTTCAGATTCACTGTGGTTAACAGTGAACACTTGAAACCTCTCAACTTTTCTAACAAAAAACAGTTTTCTCTGCTTTTCACTGTTAAATTTCTTTTATTCTTTTCAAAATTTATTTTCATTTTATTTGAAAGGCAGAATGACAAAGAGACATTTTCTGTCTGCTGGTCAATTCCCAAGTGCCCCCAGTAGCAGGACAGGGCCAAGCCAATATCAGGAGCTAGGGACTCCATCAGTGAATCTCACATGGCTGGCAGGGATCTAACTACCTGAGCCACCTCTCCTGCCTCCCAGGGTGCACATCAGCAGGAAGATGGGACTGGAAGCAGAGCCTGCTCAAGCCCAGGCACTACGAAATGGGTTTCCAAAGCACAACTTAACCACTGCAACAGCTGCATCAAATACCTGCCCCACCGGGTAAATTTCTTAGCTTATTTTCTTCAAAAGAAAAATTAGGGATAGCTGGAAATAGAGAAAGAGGAGGAATAGGGTAGAGGGGAAGGAAGGGGGGTGGAGAGAGAGAGAATAGACACAGAATAGTGTGTACTTCTGCCCTTCCCCTCCTCTCTCTCCACTGTATTGCACTGTAATAGCCTGCTCAAGTACTCATTTGCTTCATGGTATTCTGTTTGTAAGAATTATTTTTTGAGAGAGAGAGAGAGAGAGACTATCTGCTGATTCACTGCCTAGATGGTCTCGGGGCCAGGACTGGGTCAGGCTGAAGCCACGAGTCAAGCTTGTTCCAGGTATCCCACACAGGTGGTAGGGGCCCAAACACTTGGATCATCTTCTGATGCTTTTCAGAGGCCATTAACAGGGATATGGATTGGAAGTGGAGCAGCCCAGACATGAACCAGTACCCATATGGGATCCTGGTATTACAGGCAATGACTTCACCTGCTATGCCACAACGCTGGCCCCTGTTTCACTGTATTCTAAGACAGGGCCAGTGTTGCTGTAGTTGTTTTTAATACAAATATATCACCGGGCTACAGCTGTGCCTGGTACTTAGAAGGTCCTTGAGAAATATTTGAGTGAATGAAGCAGACAGGGAGAAAGCATGAAAGGGATGGAGTGAGAGAGAGAAGAAAAAGGAGGAGCTATTATTTCAAGGACAGTTCCACCTTTATTTGGGAGAGATTTATTTAAGGAATATTGATATCACTCTTAGTTTGGGCCAGGCACAGCAAATAGGAAGCCAATTAAGTTGGCACAAACAGGCATTACCCAAAACACATCATAAATATTTTATATAGTTCTTATAATAATCATATACAATAAACAGTATTATATCTACTTTACAGATGAAGAGACTCAAGCAGGAAGACGTTAAGGTAAATTTCTCAATCCTCAGTAGTCACTGAGTGGTGGAGATGGGTTTTGAACCCAGAGAGTTTTGCTCCACAGCTCATTTTTTTTTTTACAAAAAAAAAAGATTTTATTTATTTGAAAGACAGTTACACAGAGAGGGAGAGACAGTGAGAGGTCTTCCACCCATTGGTTAACTCCCCAAATGGCCACAACACCTGGTTGAAAACAGGAGCCAGGAGCTTTATCCAGGTCTCCCATGGAAGAAGTATCCATCTTCCGCTAATTTCCCAGGTGCATTAGCAGCAAGTCGCACAGCCAGGACTTGAACTGGTGCTCATATAGGATGCTGGCACTGCAGGCAGTAGGTTTACCTGCTTTGCCATCGTGCTGGTCCCCATTTCACATGTTTAACAGAAGCATGCTGCCTCTCTAGAGAAAAAGATGAGGGAAGAACAGAGATAGAGAAAAATATCAGGGAAAAACAGTGGAAGATTGAGTTAAAAAATGAGTTCACTTTGGGCAAATCTTGGGAACCTTTTGAAGACCCCTGTAGTTTCAGAAATATTGCACCAGTCTTTGCACACAACTTACCTGCCTGCGGGATCATCCATTATATCAGAGATGACGTCACTATGGCAGAGCAGTGACCTCCTCAATCCATGCTCCCCTCATCCGGGCACTGAAGGGGGAGCTAACAGCAGCGATGGGTAAAGTGTACGTGAATGGTGTATAGAAAGCAAAACAGTCTCAAGGAAGAACTTCCTAGTCGTTCTCACCTGTAGCTTACAAATCCTGTAATGTTCCATGAGATCTGCTTGTTTTGCTGTAACATGTTTTTAAATACCACTGAGCCAAACTGAAATTCCCAAAAGATGTATTTTATTCGCCTTGGGACTCTCTTGCGATTCTTATCTCAATTTGAAAGCAAACATCTCACCTTTTCTTTTGTTTTGCCTTAATATAAAAGTTCTCCAAGTCTCAAGTTATTGTTGCTCTAAGGAGTACCTTTGCATTGAAAGTATAAATATGTTTTATGTTTAAACTTGAGAGCTAACATCTCCTTGAGATGAATGATCACAAAGATCACTAATTCAGGAAACAGAAGAGATTACTTCTGCATTAGAGATGCCTTTAAATATACTACAAGGTTTTTTTTTTAAAGAACAGTATAAATTAATCTACAACAACGTCTCCTTCATAAGAAGAAATCATGGTTGATGGAGTGATGCTATTTATTCATAAGTAAGATGCATATGAAACCTATGCATTTAGTGAAAGTCAGTATATAGCTTGGCAACTTTTTTAAACTTTCATTTAAAATAAATATAAATTTCAAAAGTGTAACTTTTGCAATATAGTGGCTTTTCCCCCTATAATATTCCTCCCACCCACAACCATCCCATCTCCCACTCCCTCTATCATCCTATTCTTCATCAAGATTAATTTTCAATTACCTTTATATACAGAGGATCAATTGGTATATACTAAGTAAAGATTTCAACAGTTTGCACCCACACAGATCGTATATAAAGTTCTGGGGCGTGGCTTGTGTGAGCCTGGCGGTTCCGGAAGGTTGAGGGCCGCTGTGGAGGCCCTGGTGTGAGGGCTCTGGGCCCTCTGGTGCCCTGGGAAGGAGCTCACGGGTGCTGGCTGAATTGGGCAACTTTTTAAGCATACGTACTATTACGAAGTATTTCTTCCCTAAACTATACTGGATCATGCAAGATATATCCTCAGTGTCACCATATACGTTTTTCAGGCACCTTGGAGTCTTGTGGAAAATAAAGAGATTACTTTGAGTGATGGAGATTTGGATACAGGTTCACAGGAGCTGGACTCACGGAAGACCCGAAGACCTTCTTGATATCGTGAATGACACACCTTGGCTCCAGTGACATCTTCTGTTAACTTAGTACTTTTACTTCCTCAAAACAGAGAGATGGGGTAGAAACAAACTGCTCATCTACAGCCTCCTGAGCAGGCATGTGTGGAGATAGGACCCCATGGCTTTTCCTTGTGCCTCCAGACAACCAAGATTTTCATCAGCTGTGGAGTTCAACCCTAACTTTGTGCACATGGAGTAGGAGGCTGCCAAAGCCATGCATCTGGTTGAGGTGCCCAAAGAGCTAAGCAGGGGTATAAGCATAAGATATTTTGAGGAAAACGTGGCGGGGCACCCTGCAATGCCTAGTCTGGATGTTTGTACCCCATCAGTCATGTGACCCCCAAACATGCTGCTTAGTTATAAGGAAACCAAGATTTAAGCAAGTCAGCCATCAGATTTTCGCTTTGTGACTATGTGTGTCTTTGCTTCTGTACCAGTGCATCCTGTTCGCTGAGTCTGTCATGTGGGTCTTCAACTCTCAACCTTATGACACAGTGAACACACAGTGTTCTTGAACTTGGCAGTATGTGTATGTATTATTAAAGATTTAGAATTGGAGAAAGGGAAAGAGAGAGGGAGAGGGAGGGGGAGGGGGTGGGAGAGGGGTGGGGAGAGAGAATATCTTCTATCCACTGGTTCACTCCCCAGATGGCTGTAATGGTCAGGTCTGGGCTAGGCTGAAGCCAGCATCTAGGAACTACATCCAGGTGTTCCACATGGTGGCAGGGACTCAAGTACTTGGGTCATCTTCCAGTGAATCCCCATGTGCATTAGCAGGAAGCTGGATTGAAATCAGAGTCGCTAGAGTTTGAACTGGCACTCTGATATGGGATAATTGTATTGCAAGTGGTGAAGTGGTGGCTTAATGTGCTGCACCACAAACACCGGCCCCCACACATGGTACTTTTGATTTGTTTGGTGTTTCCTGATTCATTCAAGTGTAGTCCAAGGAAGTAGGCTGATTTCACTTCAAACACAGGACATACACAAGCTGGAGCAGCTTAGGTAAAATAGAAGTGGATTGGGCCACTTTCTGTCTATATCTATGTACCCCATTATCTGTTTATTTATAATGATTATCAGGTTTGGCTTTCTCTTTAATACATTTTATACCATGTATGTTTTACCATCTTTAATCTTCTCATCTAAATAGCGTTGTGGGCTGGAATTAGGTTTGTTCTCCAAGAACATTGGATTAAAGGATGGAGTTTTCCCTCATACATAAATAAATCTAGACTTCCACCCAAAATACCGTATAATAGGTCCTGGATTTATCATCTCACCTGAAACAGTAAAAACAAAACAGATGAAATACATGAAATAGCGTTGTCAAGACACTGGATGTCAGCCAGCAAAGAACAGCTATCACTGACAAATGGGAAAGAAATAAGGTCAGTGTTTTGGGAGTGTTCAGAACATTGTCCAGACAGAGCAGCCATGTGGAGCCTGGTGAACACCCCATGGTGAGGAGATGGGGAGCAGAGTCCAAGGCAATCAAAGCAGCTGGAGTTGGCGGAACAGAGTACTAGGGAGGAGCTGCTTGTTCAGAGAGAGAACTGCAGAGGCCATCCCTCGAATATTCTTTAGTACCAGAAAGCAACTTGAGTCTGGAGGAAAACCATCCTGAAATAGTGGAGGAAACAGTGACTGCATTCCCTTGTGGCTGGGAAGATTGCCTGTTCATGTCAGCCACAGGGAAAACTCACAGCATATGACATTGGGTAGCATATTCAGGGGGTCTTGGTTCAGTAACAGGGAACAATTTGCTCTAAACCAAGCACTGCTTTGAACCTGCCAAACAAATCATAAAAACAAGAACTGAAACATCAAATAGCTTCCAAATGATTTAACTACATCACAGAACTAAGCTCAAGGGTATTTAGAGGAATGTAGGAAAATATCCTACATCCAGAAAGCTAAAATTCACAATTTCTGTTAGCAGACATGGGGGATGTCTGCTTGGGGGCAGGGAGGTCACAGAATAATCAGCCTCCTGCAGGAATTGCTCAAAGGAAAGCTTTATTTTCTTGTGACAAGCCAAGGATACAGTAGGAAAGTAAAATCCCTACAGAAAATGCCTCAGAGTAGTTCAACAGGGATTTTATAGCAAGGGTTAGTAGAGTACCCAGGATGTAGAAAAGGAAGGATCTTCCTGTTCAAGCATCATGCATCTTCATACATTGTATGCTTATTTATTTTTTATTTTTAAAATTTTTTACCAGTCAGTGCCTCTCGGGGCTGTGCCACAATCTATGAGACTGTATATGTGGAAATCATCATAGACTTGTGAAAAATGTATGTTAACAGCCATGGCAACTGATTTATTCTAAGGAACAAATCCTTTAAAAAAAAGAGTCAACCAGATTCTGAATGACAATAACAGCTAATAATTTTTGAGCATTTATTTTATTATCTCATTTATTTATTTTATTATCTCATTATTATCTCATTTAATCCTTCAAATAATTCTCTGAAGTAGGTATTATTATTTCTATATTAGAGAGGAAATGGAAAAAAAATAGAAATATTAAGTCTCATACCTGTGGTCATCCAGCCTGCAAGAGGTCAAAAGCCATTTTCTGCTTTGAGAACTGGGAAGCGGAGACAGGAAGTCTACAAGGATGTGAAAACAAGGTATTTCCAGAAAGAATCAGAGTTGAAAGGAGACGATAAGAATGTTCAAATCATCTATCAGAGGCAGAACTTTGGCTTCCCAAAGACAGTGCTGCTCAAATAGTCTACAGTGAAGAGGTGTTTCTCCAACCCCAGAGTATCATTAACCAATGCTTTCTTGTAAAATGCAGTAACAAGAAAAAGCTGGTCATTTTATAAAAACCAGGAAATACAAGATCTCATTATTTTAGGTTAGTAAATAAAATTAGATTTAGCAAATAAAATTATTCTAGCAAACTGATACAAACGTTTCTCAACGCTTCAGTATCTTTCTCTAGTTAGGGAACTGGCCCAGGTTTGAGGAACACACTTTGAGAAGGGCAACACTGAGACATCTAAGCTGTCATTCACCTCCCAATAATAAGTTTGTCTCACTCCAGGGGTCCACTATCACACTCTACCCACTACTTCTAAGAGATCCAATTCTAGTCACTAGGATTTCGGTAGTAGCGCACCGATTTACAAAGCAAGGGCCATTCAATGGAGATATGCAAGCAGATCCTCTGCACATAGGATGGAGTTGAAATACCTTTCAGCTGGCCTCATGGGCTAGAAACCTTCAAGGCAATGTAAACACGCAAGGAAAATATAATGGCAACCAGAATCCACAATCAACTTATGTAATTTATGTAAAAGTTTATGTAATAGTCTTTCTTTCCTTCATATGTTTTCAGAAGCCCCAGGGCTGGGACACGCTGGGAGAGATTTCTCTCTCCATGTCTCCTGTACAACCACTTTCTCCTCTGCCTCCACCCCAACCATCCTGCAGAGCGCTGATAACAAGAAAGGGTAACTTTCTTTTCAGATTTTTAAATGCAGGGATGTGTGTTTATTTTTGTCCTAAGCCTTTTTCTTCTTTTCTTTTTTCCCTTTTTGAGGGGGTAGTGAATGGGGACAATATTCCTCTCACCAATCAAATGCTAGTTTAGGAGAACGAAAGGAGGGCTACTGTGGTCATGGGTTGGCTGCTTAGTTGCTTAGTTAGTTGGACTCCAGGAACATTAACCACTCAACTGTTTGGGAGAAGGCAACCAAAGGTGCAAAGGTGTGCTCTCGAGGGCTCCCAATTTCTTGGAGGGCCCACAGCACCACAATCAGTGGAGCCCACACTGAACGAGGAACCACCCAGACAGAAGATGCTGTCTGTTCCTTCGTACAGTCTCCCAAACTCCCACGTGGAAAGGTGTATGGGCCCATGCCATGCTGCTCTTCTGGATAAAAAGGACAGTCCGGGTGATATGAATCAACCAACAAGCTGCTATGCCCTCTCTGAGTACAGCTCAGCGAGGCAACAGCACCCCCAGTGGAGTTGCCAGCTGGTCCTCTCCACCCATCTCCTCCTCTTCTCCATGCTATCCCCACTTGGCCTATAGCATTTCAGTCAAACGGTTTTGGAGGCTGGAAATCCAAACAGTGCAGTGCCGGTCCTTGCAAGGGCCTCTCCGACTGCATCCACACAGGAGAGGGCATCATGAGGGCGGGAGCATGGGCAAAAGGGTGAGATCACCCTCCTCACACTTGGCGGTCCTCTGGGGAGCACAGCACAGCTTCACATCGCATTTGAAACTCTGGCTCAGTCTTGTCTGCTGCAGCCTTCATTGGTTGACTGGCTGTCTGATCCCCTCTGAGTATGATGTTGTACAATAATCCCTCCTGGAATATCCTCTGACAAACAAGCTCATCAGAGCAAGGTGTTTTAGACTCTCAGCTCCTATTCCTCTGCTCTCCTCTTGCCTAAATCCCACACTCTTGCTTAGGTGTCTCGCATCCAATCAAAATTATCCGGTACAAATATTGGCAAGAAAACATGATCCCTAATGGCAAGATTTATCAAGCAATCAAAACCAACTTAGAACTCATATAGACATCATAATTAGCAGTCAAGAACATTAAAATAGCGAGGGGCCGGTGCTGTGGCTCACTTGGTTAATCCTCTGCCTGTGGCACCAGCATCCCATATGGGGGCCGGGTTCTAGTCCTGGTTGCTCCTCTTCCAGTCCAGCTCTCTGCTGTGGCCCAGGAAGGCAGTGGAGGATGGCCTGGGTCCCTGGTCCCCTGCACCTGGCTCCTGGCTTCGGATCACCATAGCTCCAGCCATAGCAGCCATTTGGGGGGGGGGGGGTGAACCAACGGAAGAAAGACCTTTCTCTCTGTCTTTCTCTCTAACTCTGTCAAATAAAAAAAAATAGCAAAACTGTATGTCATATATTCCAAGTTAGAGACACAGAAAACATAAAATTTCCAAAGTGTATTTGGAGATAAGAAAAGATAGTGTAAGATTAAAAAGTAAAATGCATGGGATTAACATCAAATGAGATAGTAAAGATTAGTGAAGTTTAATATATAATAATGGAAATTAGTGAAACATTAGAGAATGAATTAGAAGTGAAAAATCCTCAGTGAGCTGTGAGAAAATGTCTAGAGATTAATATATTTTTTAGGCATATTAGTTGGAGAAGAGAGAGGATACACTGACCTCAAGCACATGATATTCAAATTGCTCAAAGCCAGAACACATACAATTCTATTTTCCTTTATAGTCCTTAAGCCTTGTCTTTTTATTTCTTGTCTATGACCTCCAGCATAATGTCTAATAGAAGTGGTGAGAGTGCCTATTTTTGCAATTTCCCAATTTTGAGGAGAAAGCATCATTTCACCATAAGGTATGATGTTAACTGTGGGTTTTCCATAGACATCCTTTATCTGATTGGGAAAGGTCCTCTTATTTTCAGTTCAGTGACAGTTTTATCTTCAAAGGTGATATTGAGCATCTTTTCATATACTTCTTGGCCACCTGTATGGCCTCTTTGGAGTAATACTCTTCACAACCTTCACTCATTTAAAAAAAATGGTTTCTTTGGTTTTGGCATGCTGGATCGCTCGCTCGCATTTCAAAAGTACAATTTTTGAATTATAGAGGCTTTTCCCCCCATAACCTCCCTCCCACCCACAACCCTCCCATCTCCCACTCTCTCTCCCATCCCATTCCTCATCAAGAATCATTTTCAATTATCTTTATATACAGAAGATCAACTTGGTATATATTAAGTAAATAATTCAACAGTTCGCACCCTCAAAGATAAAGTATTAAGTACTGTTGGAGTAGCAGTTTTACCGTTAATTCACATAGTACAACACACTAAGGACAGAGATCCTACATAGGGAGTAGGTGCACAGTGACTCCCATTGTTGATTTAACAATTGACACCCTTATTTATGACGTCAGTAATCACCCAAGGCTCTAGTCATGAGCTGCCAAGGCTACAGAAGCCTCTTGAGTTCACAAACTCTGACCTTATTTAGACAAGGCCATAATCAAAGTGGAAGTTCTCTCTTCCCTTCAGAGAAAGGTACTGCCTTCTTTGATGGCCCATTGTTTCCACTGGGATCTCACTCACAGAGATCTTTCATTTAGGTTTTTTTTTTTTTTTTTTTTTTTATGCCACAGTGTCTTGGCTTTCCATGGCTGAGAGACTCTCGTGGACTTTATAGCAGGATCCTGATACTTTAATTGCTGATTCTGAGGCCAGAGTGCTGTTTAGGACATCTGCCATTCTATGAATCTGCTGTGTATACCACTTCCCATGTTGGATCGTTATCTCCTTTTTAATTCTATCAGTTATTATTAGCAGATACTAGTCTTGTTTATGTGATCCCTTTGACACTATGTGATCCTTTTGACACTTAATTGATCATTATGATCAATTATGAACTGAAACTGATCACTTTGACTAGTAAAATGGCATTGGTACATGCCACCTTGATGGTATTGATTTGGAATCCCCTGGCACGTTTCTAGCTCTACCATTAGGGGTAAGTCGGAGTGAGCATGTGCCGAACTGTACATCTCCTCCCTCTCTTATTCCCACTCTTATATTTAACAGGGATCACTTTTCAGTTAAATTTAAACACCTAAGAATAATTGTGTGTTAATTAAAGAGTTCAACCAATGGTATTAAGCAGAACAAAAAAATAGTCTTAATCTAATTACTTTCCAAAGGCCTCCCCCACTTCCCCTCAGATGCCACAATTGGATTAGGCCTCAACCCCTAATTCATTAACTATTAATATAACTCCATTAACCATTAACATAAAACTCTGTGAACACACTTCCTAGCACACAAACCTTTGAGGGTCACCCAACTAATATCAACATAGCAGCATCTACTGGGGAAGCATCTATATTAAAATTACTTATACACATGTGGGTCTATTTCCAGGCTCCAATCCATTTATCTATGTGCTTATCTTTTCACCAATACAACACTCTTTCAATAACTGTGACTTCATAGTACAATTTGATAGTGTGAATTTTAACTTTTTACTTTTCCAAAATTGTTTTGACTTTTTTCTTTGATTTTCTGTATAAATTTCAGAACAACATCGTCAATTTCTACTAAAAGCTTTGTTGGAATTTTGGTACTTTTTTTTCAAAGATTTATTTATTTCTAAGGTAGAGTTAGAGAGGCAGAGGAAGAGAGAGAGATCGTCCATCTACTGGTTCACTACCCAAATAGCTGCAATGGATAGAACTGGGGCCCATCTGAAGCCAGGAGCCTCTTCTGGCTCTCCCAAGTGTGTGCAGGGGCCTGAGGACTTAGACGATCATCCACTGTTTTCCCAGGTGCATTAGCAGGGATTAGCTGGATTGGAAGTGGAGCAGCCAGGACTTGAATCAGTACTCATATCGGATGCTGGCACTGCAGGTAATGGCTTTACCTGCTATGTCACAATGCTGGCCCTGGAATTTTGGTACTTTTATTAAGGATACTTTAAGAATGATTTCTAATTGTTCATTGTTTGTATAGAGAAGTGCAAATTATGTTTTATACTAATCTTTTAAAAAAATATTTGTTTATTTGAAAGTCAGAGCTACATACAGAATGGGCAGAGAGAGTGGAAGAGAGAGAGAGGTCTTCCTTCCTTGGTTCACTCCCCAAATGGCTGCAATGGCCAGAGCTGGGCTGATCCGAAGCCAGGAGCCAGGAGCTTCCTCCAGGTCTCCATACAGGTGCAGGGGCCCAAGGACTTGGGCCATCTTCTACTGCTTTCCCAGGCCACAGTAGAGAGCTGGATCAGAAGTGGTGCAGCTGGGACTAGAACTGGTGCCCAGGTGGGATGCCAGCACTGCAGGCTAAGGCTTTACCCATTATGCCACAGCACTGGCCCCATCTTAACTTTTTTTTTCTTAAATTTTTGACAGATAAAGTCAGTGACAGAGGTAGATAGAAAGGTCTTCCTTCTGTTGGTTCACCCCCTAAGTGGCTGCTACGGCCGGAGCTATGCCGATGTGCTTCCTCCTGGTCTCCCACGTGGGTGCAGGGCCCAAGCATGTGGACCATCCTCCACTGCACTCCTGGGCCACAGCAGAGAGCTGGACTGGAAGAGGAGCAACTGAGACTGGAACATGGTGCCCACATGGGATGCCGACGCCACAGGCGGAGGATTAACCTAGTGAGCTGCGGCACCCCACCCCCCCTTAACTCTTAATCATGTTATTTCTTCAGATTTCTTGAGGTTTTGTATATAGATAATTATGATTTCTATGAATATAGAGAATGCTGTTTCTCTCTCCTTTTCTAATCTATGTGGTCCCCCCCCCCCCCATTTTCATGCTTTATTGAACCTCCAGTAAGCACGAATTTGGAGAGGAAATTCTCTTGCCTTGCTGCTGCTGTTAGGGAGAAGACATCTACTTTTCATCAGCAAATAGGATAATGACCATAGGTTTTCTTGTAGATGCCCTTTGTAAAAGTTAAATTATTTTCTATTTCTCATTTGTTTAGAGTTTTAACTTTATGAATTGTCGCTAAATTTTGTCAGGT
Source organism: Sylvilagus floridanus (assembly GCA_949820135.1). Classification (NCBI taxonomy): domain Eukaryota; kingdom Metazoa; phylum Chordata; class Mammalia; order Lagomorpha; family Leporidae; genus Sylvilagus; species Sylvilagus floridanus. The sequence goes on from OX463231.1 coordinate 67,562,847, forward strand.
GCCTTTTTTTTTTGCATTAACAGAGTTAGTAATATAATTTTTAGTCCATTAATATGGTGAATTATATTGATCAGCTCTTGAGTTGAACAGCCTTGCAGTTCCAAAACAAATTCTGCTTGGTTATGATATACGATAATAGCTCTTCATGTATTGTTAGAGCCCATTGACTAACATTTTGCTGAGGGTATTTGTGTCCACGTTCATGAGGGATAATGATCTGAGGTTTTCTTGTATTGTTACATGTTTTTCTAGTATTAGAATTTTCAAAAACTCACTTTTTGATAGGTGTCGTAGTGCAGCTGGTTAAGCTGCTGGTTTGGCATGCACATTCAGCATGAGAATGTTAGATTGAGTCTGGCTACTCTGTTCCCACCCAGCTCCCTGCTAATGCACCCAGGAAGCCACAAATGTTGACTCAAGTACTTGGGTTCCTGCCACTGACTTGGGAGACCAGAAGGAAGTTTCTAGCTCTGGGCTTTAGCCTGGCCCAGCTCCAGCTATTGCGGCTACCGGGGAAGTGAACCAATGCATGGAAGATTTCTCTGTCTCTGTCTCCCTGTCACTCTGCCATTCAAGTACTAAATAAACAAATTTAAAAAGACCTCACTTTTGCTTTTTTCTATTTCACTGATTTTCACTTTTTTTTGCTTTTATTTTTCATTCTTTTTCTACCTTAAGTTAAATGCTTAAATAATTGATTTTAAACCTTTTTTTTCTTTTAAATATTTATTTATTTGAAAGCCAGAGTTAAACAGAAAGAGGAGAGGCAGAGAGAGAGGTCTTCCATCCGCTGGTTCACTCCCCAGTTGGCTGCAAGGGCTGGAGCTGTGCCAATCAGAAGCCGGGAGCCAGGAGCTTCTTCTGGGTCTCCCATTCAGGTGCAGGGGCCCAAGGACTTGGGCCACCTCTACTGCTTTCCCAGGCCATGGCAGAGAGCTGGATGGGAAGTGGAGTAGCCGAGTCTGGAACTGGTGCCCATAATGGGATGCCGGCACTGCAGGTGGCGGCTTTACCAGCTATACCACAGCACTCGCCCTCTAAACCTTATTTTCTAAAACAAGCACTTCAAGTCATAACTTTGGAGTCATTTTCATGATTTACTGAGTCTAAATATATTTTTTTCTTTTTAAAGATTTTATTTATTTGAGAGGCAGAGTTACAGATAGAGGCAGAGACAGAGAGGTCTTCCATCCACTGGTGCACTTCCCACATGGCTGTGATGACTGGGGCCGGGCCAGGCTGAAGCCAGAAGCCAGAAGCTTCTTACAGGTTTCCCATGTGGGTGTTGGGGCCCCAAGCACTTGGGCTATCCTATCCTCCACTGCTTTCCCAGGTGCACAGCAGGGAGCTATTTCTGAAGTGGAGCAACCAGGACTTGAACCAGCACCCATATGGGTTGCTGGCTCTGTGACTTTAACACAGCACTGACCCCTAAGTAATTTTCATCTTCATTGATCCTTGTTGACTTTCTAGATAAGTTTTTTTAAAAGATGTTATTTTACTTGAAAGTCACATTTACACAGAGGCAGAGAGAGAGAGAGAGAGATAAAGAGAGAGAGGCCTTCCATCTGCTGTTTCACTCCCCAGATGGCTGCATGACTGGAGCTGTGCTGATCCAAAGCCAGGAGCTTCTTCCGGGTCTCCCACATGGGTGCAGGGGCCCAAGGACTTGGGCCATCTTCTACTGCTTTCCCAGGCCATAGCAGAGCTGGATCGGAAGTGGAGCAGCCGGGTCTTGAACCATATAGGATGCCAGCACCACAGGTGGTAGCTTCACTCACTACGCCACAGCGCTGGCCCCTAGATATCTTGTTATTTCTAACTTGACTGTCTGGTACTCTTTGCTTTGGTAGTACAAGATTATCCATTATTATTATGAAAAGGTGTCAGAAGCATCAAACCGTGGGAGGCCTCTGAACAGATGGGAATTCAAGATGCTCTCCAGCTGGAGCAATAGACAGCAGCAATAACTTGCTCAATTGCATAAAAAACTCCTTACAATAAAAATTTCCTTAAAAATATAAAATGCAAAAGCAATTGCTCTACATTCAATATTAGCCATTTTAAATGTCATGACACTGATTAAGGATGCTACTGTATCCAGAATTTCTAAACATTCTAATGTACTTTCCCTCACAATTTTTTTAAAATTATTTTTTGAGACACACAGAGAGCTCCCATCTCCTGCTTCAATTCCCAAAGAACCAGAACAGTCAGAAGCCTGGAACTCAATACAGGTCTCCCATGTGGGAGGCAGGAACCCAATCAGTTGAACCCACTTACTTAAACTCAGTTACCTCTGCCGCTTAGGGTCTGCATTAGCAGGAAGCTGAAGTCAGGAGCTGAAGCTGGGTATCCAACCTGGGGACTCTTGATACAGGATGTGGGCATCTTAACCCCTAGGCCAAATGCCTGCCCTCAAGACTGTTGGAGAAGCTAGAACAAAATCTGAAAAGGCAAACAGTACTAATTGACTCATCCTACTGGTTAACTATTTTGCTAAAAACACAGACATAATCTTTAATAGCTTCATAAACAGAATTTGAAACTTCCACTGAAATCTTTTATGAACTATGAGTATTCCAGACATCTACAAAGGAAATATTGCCTGTTTTGTAAAACTTGGCAGTTTACACCTTCATTCCCATAAGCTTAATCCTAAGACACTGGTATCATTTTAGGGTTAGAAAAATAATTCTGAAGTTATTAACTTGTTTGGTGACAGTTGTGGTAAAATGTTTCTAAATACATGTTTCCTATCGTATCTCACTGTGTGTGTTTGTGTGTGTGTATCCCAAATATTTACGATTAATGATGTTTGAATCTGCAGTAGTACTTCAACCCAGACAACAGATTCATGGCTCAAAAGTGTTTACAATTCTGAGTTTCATAAATTGAATGGCTTTACTTTATTAGAGTCACTCAGTGTTTAAGGGGGCTCTACAAGAATACTTTTTAAAAAAAGATTTTTATTTATTTATTTGAAAGGCAGAGTGAGAGAGAGAGGAGTGGGGTAGGGGAGGCCAGAGACAGAGACAGAGAAAGATCTATCTGCTAGTTCACTCCCCAAATGGCTCCAACGGCTGCGGCTGGGCCAAGCCAAAGTTAGGAGCCAGATGTTTCTTCAGGGTGTCCCAAATGGGTGCAGATACCTAAGGACTTGGGCCATCCTTGGCTGCTTTGCTAGGTGCATAGGCAGAGAACCAGATCAGAAGTGGAGCAACTGGGACTCAAGCTGGTGACCCTAGGCATTGCAGGTAGTGCCTTAACTCGATATGCTGCAGCACTGGCCCCAGGAATAAGTTCTTAAATTAAAAAAGTATTATCAATACTTTCTCCATTTTACAACTTTTGTGTTTTCTTAAATGAGGGCAATTTAAAAATAATTCACGTTTGTTTTTTCATAAATGATTTTCAAGACACCCATAATTCACAACAAACAACATGCTTAAAAAAAGAAGATACGCTTTGGTGTTTCTACTATGAAGTTGAATGCCTGGAGGTCTCTGGTTTCTTGGGTAAAGGAGTCCAATAAGTATAACAAGATCAATTTGGATAAAGTCATTAATTTTAAAATTGTCCACTTGATGTTATGGAAATATGCTTCTTACTATAAAGAAAACTCAATACTCTCACTATTAATAGGGAATATTTAGTCAGAAGAGAGCAGGCATATATGCAAGGTTAGATATAGGAACACTTTAATACATGATTCCAATAAATTATTTAAAACTTAGCATACCTAATAATCAATGAACAGAGGAGGAATAGTTACAAAATCTGTTAACCTAAAATGTTCCTTTATGGTTTATAGGAAAAGCAAATCCTGTTAAAGAAACATACTTGAATGAGAAACTTGTTGGGGTTGTTACAAAGCTTAAGAATGCTAAAATATTTTCTTCACTAAGAATTTAAAAATGAGGTGACATTTAAAGTTTAAAACAGTAGTTTGGGAAATACTAAGAAGTTGTCATTATTGACAAGAACATAAGAATACACATTATGGGAAAGACTGTTGGGATGTTTCCGTATTTACTGTTTTATGTTTATTTAACTTCAACCAGCAACAAACTTGAAGGTCACAGCAAATTAAAGTTTTTCTTTCACCAAACTATATAGAACAAGCTAAACTTTCCTGATGAGTGAAAAAAATTTTGGTGCAAAAAAAGCACCAACTTAAGCATGATTTTCTACAGAACAGAATTACCAAAGCAAAATTAAACATTTAAACTGTGTGTACATACTGAAAGTATGCAGTTATTTTCACAGCATTTCCATCTAACAGCAATTTCCAAAGAGATAGTTATAGTTTTAAGCTGGTTTATAAAAGCAAATTTGCTACCCACTTATAAAAATGATATCAAAACCTACTTAACTGATTTTCTCCCCATTCTTTGAGATTCTAGTTCAAAATATTAAGCCAATTCTTGATTTTTCTATATGATAGATCTACTCTCTGGATTCCCTTAATAATATAAAGCCTTTTCCTTTCTTATCTCTGACATGTTCCAGGCTCCCAAATTCAGGCTGGGGAGTCTCATTAAGATGTTGGTGTGATGTAGGGTGAGTATGTTTCTTGATATACACATTTGCCAAAAGTCCTTTTTTGAACTGTCTGTTTACATATTCTTCATTTAAACATTCTCTACCCCATCATTAAGTGAAGGCTTGTTCAGGATTTTAATTTTTACCACTTATATTAAAGATAAAACATACACATCCAATTAAAATACCTCAAAACCTAGAAAACTTGCAAGAAAATTATATAAATTTCTTGCTAGAAAAATATAGTGAAACAACATATAATATAATCTACAATTGAATATATAAGAAAAATTAGCAAGAACATAAATATACTCAAGCGGTACTTAAAAATTCTTATTGGATTTAGCAAATATTTCCAAGAGAAGCTGTTTTAAAACTCCTCAGGTTAAGTTATTCAAAGAACAAAATTTCTACTTTGTTGTGATGTAAAAAATATGAACAAAATATTTCCACTATTCTTTGGCTTCAGACATTTTATTTTTCTTTCTTTTGGAGCTCTGACTGGAACTTTGATTCCTTCCCCCAGTGTATGACACAAGAATCCTCCAGGTTTCTACCCTGAAAATGTGCTCACTACACTGCATAGATGTGGGAGATCCCAAGCATGCTAAGTCTGGAGGGTTGGAAGCAGCCAGTTATGAAACACACTGTCTACAGAGAATTAAAAAAATAATAAAACGAACTAAAAAACGGGCCTTTTTTTTTTTTTTTTCCATCATGTGCCTGTGTTAAACAAGGGCAGTGACAGTACACAGGAGAACTCAAAGTTCATGGAAAATTTAATTAAAAGACACATATTTGGAATAGGGATTTGGAGCAGCAGTTAACACTATTTGGGGCAGCAGTATCCCACATCAGTGCCTTGGTTTGAATTCCAGTTCTGCTCTTAATTCCAGCTTTGTGCTAATGCACATTCTAGGAGGCACCAGGTGATGACTCAAGTATTTCAGTCCCTGCCACATATGTGGCAGACCTGGACTGAGTTCCCTGCTCCCCGCTTTGGCCTTGCCTGGCCCTGGTCATTTGAGGCATCTGGGGAGGCAACCAATGGATATATCTGTCATACTTACTCTGAAGTTAAAAATATAAATTTTGTTGCAAAAAATTTTTGCAAATCCATGCAATATTTTTTGGACAGTATATATTTTCTATGACCTTTCTGAAGGCCCCACATATTCCCCTCACCCATGGGGCATGACACTGAGGGAAACGAGCCTCATTTTCTCTTATTGTCTACTGGTTTACTTCTTGTAAGCTATCCTCACCTAAAGAAATAAGTTCATGAAAAAGCACTGTTCTTACACTGTATCTACTTCAGTACTTACTGATTTTCTCTATGCCCACATCAAAGTTTTCTGTGCTTTTATATCCAGTTGTCAGGAAAGCAAGCATAAATATAGAACTAGTAGAAGAACACAGGTCATAAGACAGGCAAATGATTTATAGAAAGCATTCTGCTGTGACTTTTTCATGGAGATTAATTCAAACTAAATTGTGGGGGAAGATAAATGGCCCTGAAATTCGGGGTTGCATTTGGAGACACAGAAAGAGGGGCACACTGAAGTCAGATGAACACGATGGGGGGGAAGCCTATTACATTAAAAATTCAAACATTAAAATATTCAAACAATTAAAACTATAATAAACATAAGTTGAACGAAATTAATTTTAAAAGGAGAAAGTCAATATTACAACTGGTATCTTTTACAATCAATATTCACATATTAAGTGGAAGAACTTTTGGGAACAAAGTCATCAGAGTGGGAGATGCTTTCAATTTACATTTCAGATACCAGTGATGAGTCTTGTCTACAAAATTCTTTCCCATAAAATGTATGATCTCTTTGAGCTCTCAACAGTTCTGTGAGACCAACACAATAACACAATGAGAGGTAATATGTATAGGATATATCTAGGCTAGAACACTGGCTGTTCTACACAGTAACTGTGTGAACTTGAGACTATTTAATGTTTTGCACCTCAGTTTCTCCATCTGTATGAAAAAATGAGGATGTTTTTACTTCATAGCTATTGTAGGATTCAATGATAGAATGCATATAAACGCTTTAATATAGTGTCTGGTCCATAGTTAAGTGCTCACAAATGCTAGCTATTACTGTAATAAACTTTACAGGTGAAGAAACATACCAGAGATTAAGTTCAAAGCTGTATGATTACTAACTGGCAAGGTTAGATGCAGAATTCTTGCCTGGACATAGTCTTACTACCCTGTACTACCCATGAATATTTACTTTTAATTATTTCTAGTTTATTATTATTATTTTGTTGAAAATGAAAGTTGAGCTTAACAGATCTTATGGTATTATAAATACCATTTACTATTAAAAAAAACAAACAAACCCAAAGTTCTTGTAGTAGGAACAGAAGTTAATGATAAACCTAAAAAAGGAAGTAGACTACAAACTAGGTCTAGAAAGAGTTAACTTTGACTTCTCTTTTTAAACTTTTAGAAAAATGACAGTATAGTCTTGGTTTGGTAGCTGGCGCAAAGAATGTAAACTCTGTGGGGATAGAGATTCGCTTCCTACTGTTGTCTCTAGACTCTAGAACAGATTGGTAACAAACATTTGTTTAAGGAATATTTAAATAAAAAAAAAAAGGCGACCTTAAGACGTGTCCTTAAAAAGTAAGGTTCACTTTGCTCTGATATGCTTTCTTTTCTAGTAGTAACGATAACTCCAAAGTCTAGCATACAGTCAACTACCCATAAAATGGGATTTTTAACTAGTTTAAAAGATTCAGAGTAAGAAATAAAAGACTAAATAAGGCCTTGAATAGCTTTATTGAAATCTGTATAAATAAACATGCACATTTCAAATGTAAACTCAAGTGAACTCAAGTGCAGACAAAATTTTAACCTCTGTCATGCCAGGAGGTTAGTTTACATCAAAATAAAAAAAAAAGGAAAGAAAAAAGAAAAAATCCAAAGCAGCCTTTAAAATACCAGGATGAAAAACCAGCTTTAATATCAAGGTATAAAGCAAAGCCATGATCAACATACCTCATTTATCCTGGTCAAATGCATTTTTTTTTTTTTTACTTTTAAATGCTAACATAAATAAATAATTTACCAAAATGTGCACTCACAGAGTGAACTTTTATTTACAATACACAATTTATAATCTATTGTATTTGATTAGTTCAAGTGAAGAACATTATAATTTCTGCTTTAATAACAGTGGGACACAAAGCAATTTCTCAGGTAGTCGATAGTGAAATGTGCCCCAGCATTTAGATTTTCTATTAAAGGCAGTATTTGTATGCCAATTGACAATACATTCTTTCAACTAGATCAAAGGGAAAAAGCAGCAAATGAAAATGTTTCAAATGTTCACACATATTTTTGGCATCCTGGATCCTTGAATGTGGTGAACTAAAATCAAATTCAAGGTTTCTATGCTTTATATACTGTACAGGTTCTGACTCTGGAGCATGCAAATGCCATTTCTCTTTTAACAAGTTATCGTCTGAGAAAAGCTGTAAGGCTATGGTGAATTCCATCAGGAACACACAAAGAAAGTTAACAGACCTACCTTTATAGCCAAATGTCCATTAATGATTTAAAGGCCAGCATATGAAAAAAACTCTCATCTAAGCTTGATGCAAGTATAGCTATGGATACAGAATACTTATATTAAGTCTGTCTTTATATTACAAGAATGGGGAGAGCTAAAAGTTGTCAAATTACCAAAAAATGGGGTAGAGAAAAACAGACAGCAAAAATTTTAATTTTGGACCAATAGCAGATTAAAGATATGTATTTTAAAGAAAATAAAAAAACTGAATATTCTAAAGAATATATCCCAATAGCAGTAAAAAGTACTTACATGGAACTGAAAAATGACTTTTGATGGAGTGTGAAATCTAGAACCTGTTTCCACAGTGACAGTAAGATGAAAATATTATCCCGCATTTTTAATGATATTACAAAAGGAAATACCATTTTCAAGATTGTTTCTTATATCATGATTTGGTTTCTTAATAGACCCATAATGATTACCAAGGATAAATCTGAAAATTTGGTTTTCCAAGAATACTACTGCAGTATTTATGCCATATTAATACTGCAGCTAAATATCATAGTAGTATATATGGCAGCCTAATGCACATGAACTAGGTTATCCAAAAACTAAGTTCAGCATAGTTTTCCTGCAGTATTATTAAAGCAAAATAAATGACCAACAACCACAAATTTAACATTTGTCATCAATTAACTCACATCCAAGAAATTAAAGAAAACATAATTCATCAAAACAGCAGCAAACTTAAAAGGGATTTATTTGTGATTTCCTATATATATTTAGCTTGTAAATACAAGACTGTAAATGTATTAAGAGACAATTTCTGTTAAAGTTTTCATTGTGTTTCACTTCAAGTACTGCACAAGTTAAAATCTGATAAAGGATTTACATTCGGTTATCTGAAACTCCCATCTCAGACTTTTGTTTTAATGTGGTGGGTAACTTCATCATTCCCATAGATACCACCAGCAGGAAAGTCTCTCTCTTATGGCTTCTAAGACTTTCATCAGTTAGTGTGCATACAGTTTTCATTTTCTATATCATTGTCATTATCATTGCTATCTTCATCACTTTCTAATGGGATGCCTGTGGCAGCTGAAGCACCTTTAGTTTCTCGATCAAGAGGAAAAAAGCCAGTTCCACTGAAAGTGTCTTGTCTCTGGTAGAACAGTACATATGCTGCTTTTGACTGTTAAAACAAACAGATGATGATAAAATGGTTATGTTCTTAAAGATCATATTAAATACAGTATAAATTTTTAGCCAGTAACCACTCTTGGTGACAGGGAAAAAGTCAAATAGAAAAATCACATGGTCAAATATGAGTCACAAAAATGAATTAAATATGATTTCTGCTGGAATTATAATTTTTAAAATTCTCTTTTAAACTGTGAGCATCTTTGTATCTAATACTAGTTACTTTCCCCCACGTACACTCTAGATTCCAAATTTCCTATTTTTTTAAAAATTTATCTATTTGAAAGGCAGAGAGTGAGAGAGGGAGAAAGACAGGGAGAGGAAGATAGAATGTCCATCTACTGGTTCACTCCCCAAATTGCCACAACAGGTTGAAGCCAGCTCTGCCCTGATCTCCCACATGGGTGGCAAGAAACCAAGTAATTGGGTCATTGTCTGCTGTTTTCTCAGGTGCATTAACAGAAAGCTAGATCAAAAGCAGAGCATCCCAGGTATTTGAACCGGCACTCTGATATGGGATGCCAGTGTCACAAGCAGTGACTTAACTGCTGCACCAAAATGTTGGCCCCTGTAGTCCAACTTTTCCTACTGACTCCCACATGGGCACAGGGGCCCAAGAATCTGGGCCATCTTTCACTGCTTTTCCAGCCCATAGCAGAGAGCTGGATGGGAAGAGGAGCAGCCGGGACTCGAACCAGAGCCCATACAGGATGCCAGCACTTCAGGCCAGGGCGTTAACCCGTTGTGCCACAGCGCCGCCCCTATCCATAGCATTTAATTGTTCATTATTTTGTTTTCTTCCATCATAAAGGGTTTTGGCTTTTGAGACTTTAGTTTTCCTTACATCTCTTCCTATCTTTTGGGTTTTTCCTCCGATTATTCTGGGGACTCACTAAATCCTAACTTCTACCCACCCATTCAGTATGTGATTCATTCAAACCCGTGTTTCAACTGCCAACCTAAGACTAATAACACAAATTTACAATTTTAACCAGTGATCACCCCTGACTCCCGTCTTATTAGTACAATTTCCTAATGCAAATGTCTACGTAGCTATCATGGTGGCAACCTCAAATTTCAACAGCAATTTTTTTTCCTGTATTCCCAATCTTGGTAAATGGTGAAGTAAAAGTTACTTTTAATTCTCCTCTGTACCTCTCGATCTACATCTTTATTTGTATCTAACTTGAATCATTTTATTAACTCCATACAGCAAATATTTCACAAATCCACTTTCTGTGTCTACACTGTTACTACCACTACTATAACTGCTTAAATTAGTGTGACAGCCTCCTGACTGGCTCTTCTGCCTTTTTACTCAGTATCTTCAAAACTATCTTTTTCAGTATTCTCAGAGAGATGTTAAGGTACAAATTCAACATTATTCTATTGTTTAGCTTTCATCTGATGGCTTCTCATAGTCTTTAAGAAAACCTCTAAGCAACCAGGATGTCAATTTCCTTCATTGGAGAGCTAAATTAATCTCTAGCCCAATTTCTTCCCCGTTGTCCTACAAGAGTGTTATTTTTCTGTCAAACCAAATTATTCCTCATACTCTGTCATGCCTCCTTGCTTTTGTAGGTGTCACTTTCTTTGCTTAGAATACCTTTGCTTCTTTCATCTCATTTGCTGTCATTTGTACTTGTAGATTCAAGCCAACTACCAACCTTTCTGTAGGGACTTCCTTGCACTGGCCTTGTCCCCTAATAACTAAATCTTCAGCCTTCTTTCTATGTGGTAACAGCATGAAACTTAACATCATTTATAATACTAGAAATTTTACTTTTCTAGTCTGTCTTCTTTAGATGGTAAGTCTTAAAATGAGAGATAGCTGTCATTTAATCCTACAGATAAGACCTATATCTAAGGCACTCAAATACTGACTAAATGAAGAGCCATCATTGTTAAAATGCAGGGTTACATCAGATTTATGAATTAAATATGAGGAAGATACATTATTTATTTGAAGGTAAAATTCAAGTAGTATTTTTAGAGATTGTGATGGAGGACGTGAGCAATTTTAGGATATTTTGATTGGAAAATTAAAAAAGAGAACAGAGGGGTTGGTGCTGTGGTGTAGCATGTAAAGCTGTGCTGGTATCCCATATGGGTGCCAGTAAAGTCACAGCTGCTCCACTTCCTATCTAGCTACCTGCTAATGTGCCTGGGAAAGCAGCTCTGGCCTAAGTCCTTGGGCCCCAGCACCTACACGGGAGACTAGAAGAAGCTTCTGGCTCCTGGCTTTGGATTGATCGGTTCAGCTCCAGCCATTGTGGCCATTTGGGGAGTGAACCAGCGGACTGAAGATCTTCCTCTCTTTCTCTCTCTCTACCTGTGTCTCTCCATAACTTTGCCTTTCAAATAAATAAATAAATAAATATTAAAAAAAGAAAAGAACAGAATTGAAGAGTGAGGGAAAATAAATTAGTTTAAATATGAACTGGAAATGTAGTTAACTTGGGTATATACATATTAAAAAGTATTAAAGAGTTTAAGTCTTTGTTACAGATACAGTGAGACAAGCAACACTGTGTACTTCAAAAAGTTCATAGATAATGGTATTAAAAGATAATGCACATTTTCCATGAACTTTTTTGTATGCCAGCATAGTCATGTGCTACATAACAATGTGTAAGTCAAGGATGGACTGCATATATGATGGTGGTTTCATAAGATTAATATAACTTAGATGTGTGGTAGGCTGTACCATCTAGGTTTGTGTAAGTATACTCAATGATGTTCTCACAATGAAATCATCTAATACATTTCTCAGAATGTATCTTCAGCATTAAGCAACACATACATAAGAGTGAGGACACACAGAGTGAGGGAGAGACAGAAGTTGTGGAAGAGAAAGGGAGTGGCGGAGTGGCATGGTTTCAGAACTATTCATGCGATGAGAGATTACATCTACAGCAATAGTTGGGCTTAAAAGTTCATTTATTTGCTTAAACAAGTTGAAGATTTTACAGCACTATAACTTAAAAATTTACTCTCTGCCCTTAAGGAATGTACAATAAATTTGGGAGACAAAGGAGTAAGTGTTCCTTCCATCAATAAAAAATATGAGCAGATACTACATTTCTGTCACTAATAGTGTAATCAATAAGTTAAATAAATCTATAGACATGCAAAATTTATAGGAAAATGAAAATCTTTATCAGATAAGCAATTTCTAGCATTCTTCTTAGAACTAACTACAGTCATTAGCCATCATTTAAAATCTGGGAAAAATATCTGCTCTGATTGAAGCACAGCAATGCCAATATTTTGTTCAAGCTATGGGTAATAAACTGGTTTAAGTGTGAACAGATATTAACTATTTTTCAAATGCTCAAAGAATATCAAAGTAAGAAGTATACAAGGGTTAATTTTTATGAAACCTGTAAGTTTTCTTGTCTAATGTCATTCTGAAGTTAAATGTTTTCTTGTCATAAGGCAGGATAAAAGTTTACAGATTATGGGTATGGTAAGGCAATTAAAAGATTTTTTTCTCTGTTTTAGCACTCTGACTTACATGGTAACATGTCTCAAAGGTAAGAGCTGAATCTACTTTCCAAAGGAAAATATAATTTCATTACAAATTCCATTCATGTTGCAAATTACCTGAAAATTTTCACTTTGGGGAGACAATTTTACGTTTCTTTAAATCAGAACACATCTCTCTTAGCTACTAGAATTGCTATAAGACAGACTATAGTAACCATGGGTTTCTTTTATTAATTTATATTCACTCCTTAAAACAGCAGATTCCATGATTATCAGAAAATAGAAGACATACTTACCACAATTTGGTCTTCAGATGCAGTGGAGACACTACTGTCATCAAAATAGTACCATTTGCCATCATCTTTATTTTTTGCGAAAGCAGTATCTAATGAAAAAATAAAATGATCTATGGTTTTCTGAGGAACCCTCAAAACTCCATAATAATCATCTACATTAGGAATATGTACTAAAATTACACAGTAATCACCTAATATTTGGAGACTGATTCAAATACATCGATTGATTCTAATGATAAAAGGTTTTTAGAATAATTTCCTAATATCTAGATGCCTAAGACATGGTTGAAATTGTTTTCATCCCAGGGCAAAACAGAACAGATTTATTAGTTTTTAGTTCACAGAGTAACAACATTAAATACAACAAATGGTAATTAACATTCATTTAGTGCTTACTGTGTATTAGGCATGTCAAAAAATTTGTGGATAAAGGAAACTAAAAGGTAAGTTTTGGTGAAAAACTTTTCTCTAACCAAGTTTATTATTTATTTTTTATCATTTGGTACATTTCATACTAAAAATACCCCGTATTTCCTTATAAAATTTGAAATGTACTCAGGACAAACCCATGTTTGCAGCTTTAGACCAGTAACTTAACAGTAGCATCTATAGAAATTTATAAAAATGAATAAAAGGCAATACATTCTAAATGAATATAACTTTGAATTGGCTTGTGCTTTAAGTTTTGAATTTGAATTGAGACTAAGAAAAGATGTGGCAAGTCTATTCTTGAGTTACCAAGAATGACAGCAAAGGGAGGTTGTTAACACGAAGAAATGTTTCTGGAAATACCATTTCAGGTACATGTGCAATGACTAAATATCTGTACTTCATCAGGAGAAAAATTATAAACAACTCCCCCACATAGATGGTATAATACTCCCTTTTCACTAAAATGAATATGAAAACAGCATTTAGGCATCTTTTGTTCCAAGTATTGCTTTACAAAGGACCATTTTTAAGTTTCTGCTTTCTTAATTCACATGTTATATTTCTGCCTGGCCTCCATGTTGCCATGAAACCTGCTTCTCTTCAGCTTATCCCAGGTGGGGGAATTCTTTCAATTTGAGGTTATCAATTTACAAACATGAGATTTTTGTTGCAAAAAAATTTGAAACCCATGCATAGTTTTTTTTAATATGCATTTTCCACGAACATTTTGAAGACCCTTTATAGAGGATTTCAAAAATTTTTCTGCATCAAAATAAATTTATCTTCTTTTAAAAAAACATTATTCAAGAAGTAGAGAGACACAGACAAACAGAGCTCTCATCCTCTGGTTCACTACTCCAAAAGCCTACAATTGACTGGACTAGGCAGGGTTGCATCTAGAAGTCTGGGAATTTGTGGGTGGTAGGGATCCAAGTTCTGGAGCCAGCACTTGCTGCCTTCCAGGATCTGCACTGGCAGGAAGCTAATATCAGGAGCCAGAGATAAGTAATTAAACCCAGGAAGTCTTTTATGTTATCTGGTCTTCTTATCTGACATCCAGCTCCTAGAGCAAATGCCCACCCATCAAGTTGGTTTTTATTCTATTTTCCATAAACGTTTTGAAGTATCCTTGACAACTCTACTCTTTAATTTTTATTATTTTTACAGTAGAATTTCTTTCAGTCTTTAACAAAAGTGCAGAACAAGATTATCTGCACAATTGTTAAGGATCTGCTTTACCTTTAAATGAAAAAGAAAATACTCCATCTTTACCATCTTTTTATAAACAACACAATAACTGAGGAAGCAAAAGTAGAAAATGTTTTCAAAACAATTATTCCTTGTCATAGATTCTAAAAAAGTGTATGGTTTCTAAATATTTCTGTCCATCAACAAAAACTATTCTTTTTCTATTTCAGATGTAAGAATTTGAGGTAGTTATCCTAGATATGGTTGGTATCAAAGGGCAACATTATTCTACTAAGTTCCCCATCTGTGTAACATTCAAAGGGAAATAAAATCACTCTGAAGTTAAGCATGGATTTGTTAGCCCTTCTACTTTTGGTGAAGCTCTACTGGTAATCAGAAGATAACTGAAAAGACCAAACAACCAACCAACCAAAAGAACATAATAGTTTAAATTCTAAGTTGTTTATTTAAACAATATTTATGGAGCACCCACCATGAGGAAGAAATGTCTTTTTTTAAATTTTTTTTTTTTTTTTTTACAGGCAGAGTGGACAGTGAGAGAGAGACAGAGAGAAAGGTCTTCCTTTTGCCGTTGGTTCACCCTCCAATGGCCGCCGCGGCCGGCGCGCTGCGGCCGGCGCACCGCGCTTGTCCGATGGCAGGAGCCAGGAGCCAGGTGCTTTTCCTGGTCTCCCCATGGGGTGCAGGGCCCAAGCACCTGGGCCATCCTCCACTGCACTCCTGGGCCACAGCAGAGGGCTGGCCTGGAAGAGGGGCAACCGGGACAGAATCCGGTGCCCCGACCGGGACTAGAACCCGCTGTGCCGGCGCCGCAAGGCGGAGGATTAGCCTGTTGAGCCACGGCGCCGGCTGAAGAAATGTCTTATGTTCTACCTGCTTTTGGTTTCCTCTCCCTAAAAATCAACTATGGAGAAAAGCCACTGAAGATACAGAGGGAACCTAGCATTAAAGGAACTGACAACAACAAAATTGTGAAAGCTCTGTTGACAGACTAAAGGCACACCAGATTGAACTCATATTGGTATATATGTGTGCATGCGAGATAGCTGTAGAGCGTGTAGAATGTGTGCTAGAGGCAGCAATGAGATGGCAGATTAGAAGAAAGCTTTTACATTTCACATTTTGGACAGTCATTGCCTGGTTCTGTCACAGAAATCAGCAGCAGTATTCAAACCAGCTGAATTAGAAGTGAAGCAATATTGAAAAATTTTGTTGGGAGAGACAAGCCTTTAGTCTAATAGTTTAGATGCCTACATACTACACCAGAGTAGCTGGGTTGAATATCCAGCTCCAGTCTGTGACTCCAACTAGGAGGCAAGTGATGCCTCAAGTAATTGGTCTTCTACTACCCACACTGGAGACCTGGATTGAGTTCCTGGCTCCTAGCATTGGCTCCTTCCATTACAGGTATTTAGTGAGTAAATCACTATATGTGAGCTCTTTCTCTGCCTCTCAAATGAGTAAAAATCAACCTTGGCGAGGAACTGAAAATAGTAGTGGGCATGGCCTCTCCTAATATCTCTCCTCCCAATTACCTCTAACCTCTGCTAATCTGTTCTTGTGCATCCTGTATTATTTCTTGTCCTATGTCTTTTTTTTAAATCCAAGTAAACCTAGTGCTGGGTGAAACCTATTGTGTGCTGTCAATCTGAACTCAAGACCAGAATAGATTCCACACTTACAAAGTAAAAGAAACATTCTCAAGCTGAATGAAAAGATCTAACAATGTGACTTAGAAGATATACTTTGAGCAAACACGTAGAGTTTACAAATTAAAAGATAGTATACAAGACAGCTAAAGTAACACTTGTAATACCTAAAGCAAAAAAAAAAAAGAAAAAAATTTTAAATCCTGATAAAAGTGGCAATACAAAATGAGATTACTTTTGTAATAACTAATGAAACTGTTGGGAGAAACAAATAAAGAAATACTTTAATAGAGTCCTGGTGAATACCACTCAGGAAACAGGATGAACATAAAAAAATAACTGGAGAGAGTAACGATTTAAATAAAATTGGTAAGCTTAAACCATTAGAGAAGTACAGAACTCTACTAAATGAGGAATATATGTGTATATATATTCCAAACATGAAAAAATTTAAAGAAACCATTTATTAATTCACCATGAAAGCCTCAAACTAGACTAATAAAATATAAACAATGCTCCCAATTGTTATGTAATAAAATGAAGAACAAAACCACAGGCCAGCACCGCAACTCAATAGGCTAATCCTCTGCCTGCGGCACCAGCACACCGGGTTCTAGTCCCGGTTGCCCCTCTCTGCTGTGGCCCGGGAGTGCAGTGGAGGATGGCCCAAGTGCTTGGGCCCTGCACCCCCATGGGAGACCAGGAGAAGCACCTGGCTCCTGGCTTCAGATCAGTGTGGTGCGCCGGCTGCAGCGCGCTGGCCGTGGCAGCCATTGTGGGGTGAACCAACGGCAAAGGAAGATCTTTCACTCTGTCTCTCTCTCTCACTGTCCACTCTGCCTGTCAAAAAAAAAAAAAAAGAAAAAAGAAAAAAAAACACAGCTTAAAAATTCCACATTTGGAAATTAAGTATATGATTAAATAGCCTTAGGATAATTAGTTAGGAAACTATAAAGGAAATTTTAAGAATACACAGAATTGAAAATATAATGAAGGGGCCAGTGCCATGGCGCACTAGTTTAATCTTCCACCTGCGGTGACAGCATCCCATATGGGTGTCATTTTTAGTCCCAGCTGCTCCTCTTCCAGTCCAGCTCTCTGCTGTGGCCGGGGAGGGCAGTGGAGGATGGCCCAAGTGCTTAGGACCCTGCACCAGCATGGGAGACCAGGAGGAAGCTCCTGGCTCCTGGCTTCGGATCGGCACAGCGCAGTCTGTGGCGCCATTTGGGGAGTGAACCAATGGAAGGAAGACCTTTCTCTCTGTCTCTCTCTCTCACTGTCTGTAACTCTAAATAAATCTTAAAAAAAAATAATGATAATGTTACATTCCAAAATTCATGGGACAAAGCTCAAGTAGTACTTAGAAATTTAAAGCTTTATTTATAGCCTTGAGTTGAAATACAATGGAAAGCAAAAAGCTAAGCATTCAGTCCAAGAAGCTGGAAAAACAGTAATACAGCAAACCCAAAGAAAAAAATATATAATTTAGGAGGGAAAGAAGTCAATGAGAGAATAGACACATACAATAACAAAAAGAAAAATTTAATAAAATGAAAAGCCAATTCTTTGAAGAGATTAACAAAACAGAGCTCTAGGAAGAGTGATTTAAAAGAAAATAATGAAAAAAGGACAAAAATAAAGCAGAGTATTATAAACCACTATTCTCTAATATACTGGAAAATCTCGATGAGATGGATACAATTTTTTTAAAAACAGATAATGTCAAAATATGTATGAAAGGAAAATAAAATTGAATAGACCAACAAACATGGAATAAATGGAAACATTTTTGGCTGTAAAGACCAGATGATTTTACAGGTGACTTTACCAACCTTTCATGAATAGTTAATACATTGTACATGTTGCTCCAGGAAAGAGGAAAAGAATAAAACATCCTCCTAACCGCATAAGAAAATTATAAGATCATTTCCCCATGAAACTGTAACAACCCTAAACAAAATGAGTTAACTAAATTTAACTGTATATCAAAAAACACATATACCTAAGTAGATTATAACCCAGGAATGCAAAGATGGTTCAACAGGAGGATCTATCAATAGGAAAGTGTAGAGTTGAAGGTAATTTGGATGTTCATTATGAGGTAAGTGAAGAGATAAAATATGGTTGATGTAAACTGTGAGTGGTGAGAAATAATGGACTAAATGGACACAAAATTTCATGGAGAAGTCTTAAGAAAAA
Organism: Sylvilagus floridanus; assembly: GCA_949820135.1. NCBI lineage: Eukaryota > Metazoa > Chordata > Mammalia > Lagomorpha > Leporidae > Sylvilagus > Sylvilagus floridanus. Next base: position 67,581,405 of record OX463231.1, read on the forward strand.
TGTCAAAAGAAAAAATATGTACTAAAAATTAATTACACATTATCAATTATGTAAATACACAAATATGATTTACTGGAGCACATGCATCAAACATGTTAGAAAGAGAAGAAGAAGAATGAAGAAGAAAAGGCACTAATGTACCAACAATTTTCCTTCTTGTGTCTTGAACTGAATAACATGATTACATCTGATGCAAAAGCTGATTAATGGAGCCATCATATTGAGCAACTACTATATAGAGGACATCTGATGACTTATCTTTAAGAAGTAATAAATATCTCAAGGAAAAAAGATATTATGATTTAGGTAAGGTAAACTGTCAACTTACAATGACCTCCTCCCATCCCTCCATAGTGGTTGGAGACTGCAATCAAATTATAGCGGCAAGGACCTGCATTTGGATTAATTAGGAATTCTGACATATCCAGGTCACTGTTTAAAAAAAAAAAAATAAGGTTAGTTTCATGTTTTCCCTAAAATGTGATGAATTCTAACCCTTTCTATTAGTTTTTGACTCTCATCTATATGTATACTTTACTAAAGAAATTATCAAGAAAAATTTCTTGTATAATAAATCATACATGTACCCTGGCATTTGAAAATTTTGGCAAATATTTGTTTAATGGTTGAGAATTTAAAGATAAGCTACTGAATGCAATTATTCAGAATCATGTTTTCATGCTAATATATTTAAGTCTTGGTATACCAGGAAAAAGTTATCAGCTTTTATCATCTAGGTTTAATGGACTCCCAACTGTACACTATATGTTGTGTGTGGGTGTGGGAGTAAATTGTTGAAATCTTATGATTAGCACAGAGATGATCCTCTATATACAAAGTCATACTAAAAATGATCCACAATGAAGAAGGATATGGGAGAGGGAATGGGAGGTGGGAAGGGAGCAGAGTGGGGGGAATGGGGGAAAAGAACAACTGTATTCCTAAAGTTGTATCTATGTAAAAATGCATTCATTAAATAAAAAAAAGAAAGAAAAAAATGATTTATATAAGAAAAATAAACAGTGAAAAACAAATTTCTTAGAAATTCTAAGGAATTTAAATATATCAAACTTCAATTTTTATTCTACATTTTCCTGGATTTGATAACCTATATGCCTGAAATGGGCAATATTCTTTGAATGGAAGTGACTTTTCATACCCGTTGTGTATGAACCTGAAACATGACTAAATAGAAATGATGTCATTATTTCTTTTCTTTTTTTTTTTTTTTTTACAGGCAGAGTGGACAGTGAGAGAGAGACAGAGAGAAAGGTCTTCCTTTTGCCGTTGGTTCACCCTCCAATGGCTGCCGCGGCCGGCGCGCTGCGGCCGGCGCACCGCGCTCGTCCGATGGCAGGAGCCAGGAGCCAGGTGCTTTTCCTGGTCTCCCCATGGGGTGCAGGGCCCAAGCACCTGGGCCATCCTCCACTGCACTCCCGGGCCACAGCAGAGGGCTGGCCTGGAAGAGGGGCAACCGGGACAGAATCCGGTGCCCCGACCGGGACTAGAACCCGGTGTGCCGGCGCCGCAAGGCGGAGGATTAGCCTGTTGAGCCACGGCGCCGGCCAGATGTCATTATTTCTGATTGTAGTTCTTGCATCATTAAAAAGCAGTAATGATTCTAAATTTCAAACACATCAGTAATTCTTGTTTTACTTTTGTTTTTTTTCTTGCACTTACAAGGTCAAAATGCTTTATTTTTGCAACCCGTAGTGGCTTACAAATAATATTGCTAAAGAGAAAATGCCTCTGCTTTTGCTCAAGTAACAGTTTCAATTTATAGATATTAGAATGAGCAATACAATAATAGTTTCAATTATACATATTCTTCCAGTCACTTCTGTATACACACCTGCCTTCAGCAGTTGTCTACTCACTAACTTTATCAAGGAAATTCTGGTGCACTAATAATATAAAATATGGAAGGATACCACTACATGTTCTTTTTATAAAATGATTATACCAAGTTTTTGTTGCAAAATATAATGTGATGAGGTCTTTCCTGTTGGATGACTAAATGAATGGGAAGACAAATTTCCTTTTAGTACTTCTGAATTTGTAACTGCATTTAGTGAAAATTTTTTAAAGTATATTAAAAAGATATTGTCTCCAGATTTCTCTCTCTCTCTCTCTCTCTCTCTCTCTCTATATATATATATATATACACACACACATATAATTCAAACAATGCAATAAGGAAAACTGAAGGATAAGAAAACAGAGATGATTTACTTTTCTACTGTGTCTTCCTTCTAAATGAGCTGATTATTCTGTTTTCATACTATTTCAGTGTTTTTTGAAAAGTGTATTTAGGGGGCTGGCATTGTGGCTTAGCAGGTAAAGCCAGCCTGTGATGCTAGCATCCCATATGTGTGCCAGTCCCAGCTGCTCCTCTTCTGATTCAATGCCCTGCTAATGTGCCTGGGAAAGCAGTGGAGGATGGCTTAAGTACTTGGGCCCCTGCACCCATGTAGGAGACCTGGAAGAAACTCCTGGCTCCAAGGTTCAGCCTGGCCCAGCCCTGGCTGTTGTGGTCTTTTGGGGAGTGAAATAGGGGATAGAGAATCTCTCTCTCTCTCTGTAACTCTGCCTTTCAAATAAATAAATATTTTTTTTAAAAAAAGTCCATTTAGGAATAACTGATGGATAATTATAAAACTATTCCTAGAACAAAACCATTAAGTCCTATAAAATATCATAGATTTATAAATATGCAAATGAACAAATAAGGTAATGAAAATAGAGTGAGTTTTATTGCAGGTTTTTTTTTTTAAAAGTGTATTTTTTTTAAAAATACTTATTTTTTTTTTACTTGAAAGGTGGAATTACAGGGAGGGAGAGAGATCTTCCATCTGCTGGGTTTACTCCCTAAATGGCCTTGATGGCTACAGCTGGGCTAGTCTGAAGCCAGGAGCCAGGAGCTATAAGCCAGGAGCCAGGAGCTTCTTCCAGGTCTCCCATGTGGGTACAGGGGCCCAAGGACTTAGGCCATCTTTCAGGGCTTTCCCAGGCACATTAGCAGGGAGCTTGATAGGAAGTGGAACAGCTGGGACATGAACTGGCGCCCATTTGGGATGCTGGTGCTGTAGGCAGAGGCTTAACTTGCTTCACGACAGCCCTGGCCTGAAAAAGTATATTTTTTTAATTTTATTTGGAAAGTCTCTAAGAGATACTGGTCCTTGCTAATTGTTATAACTACTAAAAAACTAAAAAAATAGAAACTGGATCCAATAGTGCCTGATATTTTCTAAAAGATAACAAAAAACATCGAGTAAGTTTGAAAACAGAGTTGTTCAATATTTATGAAGTACAATCAAAACTTACTTGATAGGAAAATCAACTAAAGTATCTAACTTGTCTCTCATGTATCGACTGTAAGAAAATCGCTTGAGATGTACCACAAGTACTGGAGGCAGGGACCATAAATCCAATTTCTTTGTTGCTTGCTGATGTTCTTTACAGTTTGGACAATACCTAAAAAATGAAAAGAAATATTTAAAGTTTGATAGAGGTACAAACAGTACTCACTAAAGAGAACAACAGATGAAAAAAATGTTTGAAAAGTTCTGTATTTTTTTGGTAAGCAATTAGCATATGCTAAACAGGTATTAGGCTGAAATCAACTCCTGTTAATATTTTTATCTTCAATATGCTTTCCAAACAGGTTTAAATATAATATGTAAATAAATATTCAAAGAAATTATGAGGGCTAGACTATTTACCTTTTAGTATGCTTGTTAAAAAGATATGTATGTATTATAAATCTGTGCTAAAATACAGACACTAGAAAACTTTAAAACTTCTGGGCACTAAGAAAATAATACCAAAAAATGCAAAGATATTTTAAAAAGTCACAGAAAATGGAATTAAAGATAAGTTTATTTTGGAGCCTTCCTTCTGAATTCTGAAGTTCAAGCCAATTATTTTTTCATGATATGATTTCCATGAATTTTTTGAAATATTGTAGTATAGCGTAATTTTTCTAAAACTTTCAAAAATGATTAGAAAGCTAAAAATTCTTGGAAAAAAGTAACTAAAACTAATTTTTTTGACAGGCAGAGTCATGACAGTGAGAGAGAGAGAGAGAGAGACAGAGAGAAAGGTCCTCCCTTCTGCTGGTTCACCCCCCAAATGAATGCCGCAGCCGATCCAAAGCCAGGAGCCAAGTACCCCCTCCTCCCAGTCTGACACGGGTGCAGGGCCCAAGCACTTGGGCCTTCCTCCACTGCCTTCCTGGGCCAAAGCAGAGAGCTGGACTGGAAGAGGAGAAACTGGGACAGAATCTGGCGCCCCAACTGGAACGAGAACCCAGGGTGCCAGCACTGTAGGCGGAGGATTAGCCAAGCGAGCCACGGCACCAGCTACTAAAACTAATTATTAATAGTAAATGGAAGATATAGTAATGAGATTAAAGCTTAACTCTGTAATAACCATCCCTCTTTATACACTATAGCTTATTATAAAGAAATGCTTATAATTTAAAATATTTAAGAAAAACGATTAGAAACAAATATTCAACTCTGCTTCTTACCAGGGATCTTCAGCACCTAGCTTTTCTTTTGTTGTAAAAAGCTCAATGCAATCTTTTAATTTCACAAAGGGTTTTTTAGGAGGTTTATATTCCACACTTTCATGTTTTTCGAAATCCTAAAGAGAAGTATTTCTTGAGTTAAGAGAACAAATGAAACAAAACTCATTTTAGTGATACCATCTTACTATGAATAATAATGAAAACTCCTAAACTTTCTCAAAAGAATTATAAATCTTAGGTCAACTTAGGTTTATTCCACAGATCTAAATAACTCCTGTGTATAATTATCTGGATGACTAAAACATGTCAACAGAATCCATGTTTAAAACCAACTCTGTACCTTAAGAAAAAAAGATCTTTTTGCAAAGCCTTTTGTGTTTCGTGATTTTTCTTAATGATAAAATAAACATATTTGATAGATAGAACTAAGTGAATATAGCAAAACAATATGATTAGCTATGGTAATCAAAATAAAATAAAGAGGTAAGAAGGAGTGAGTAATGACTTACCTCAGCAGCATTTTCATCAAAATATCTTTTTTTCAATTCAGGATCCCAATCCAAAGCAAGAAAAGATCTTTCTAAGGTGAAAAAATATTTTTTCTTTAAATTTAATATTACTTGGTGTTAAAATTAGTATATCTTAATGTTAGGATATGTGTCATAGTAAATAACAGCAATCTTTTCTAATAACACTAGCACTGGGTGATTAAGGCAAATAGCTGTTTCCAAGCTACTGAGCTACTGAAATATTTTCAGAGTTTAAAAAAAGATAAAAACTTAAGCATGAGTTCAATTTCCATTTAAGAAACACTGACATGCATTTTACTTAGATAAGAAGGCCTTTCGTTTAACAGTTTAGATAATGCATTTTTCACAACAGGCATGAATTTCGTGGCTTTTTCACTGAAAAAAAAATCTCTATTTAAGTAATTTTTCAGAAATACTTACCGTCTAGCCTAAGCTGCCGATCATCAAATCTTATATGCCTGGTATCATCTTTGATGTAGTTGATATCAGTATTGCCTAAGTTGTTGAACTGGAATGTAAACAATCGTTTTTTGTGTCCCGTGAGTTGACCTTTGCAAGTATCTTCAGTACATAATCCATTTTCAGAATCATTATCTCCTCCAACTGAATCTTCAGACTGACTGTTTTCATTCTCTGAGGGAAGTTCTTGATCCTGGCTGGACTCATCATCTGGTTCATCTGTTTCCATTTCACCTATTTTAGATATTAGAAATTTAAAAAGAAACCCAATGTTCCAATTTTAAGTTTTTTGCAAATATTTTTAAGTTCATTAATGTTCATATGTTTTTCTCTGAGGCAATAATCTTAGTGAAAAGATTTTTATAACTTAACAGGAAAGTCTTACTTGGTGAGCCTTCCTCATGTATGCCATTTGGGCCATTCCCATTAATGTTTTGGTCCTTACAGCAGTGTAGGGATCCTTCGGTTTCTTCAGTTTCAGTAGAAATTTTGACATACCGGCTTAAATAAAATAAAAAATCAAACACAATCAGTACTACAAAGGTAAAAACTAAAAACAAAAAGTTTCCTTTCCATCAATAAAGCAAACCTTTTTCATACTGTTACATTCAGTAATTCAAGAAGAAATTCAAACTTAAAGTACAAGTGCAACTAATAAATTATTCTTGTCATTATACAGAATTAATCTGATACTTCTACAATTTCACATCTTTTTTTTTTTTTTTTTTTTTTGACAGGCAGAGTGGACAGTGAGAGAGAGACAGAGAGAAAGGTCTTCCTTTGCCTTCACCCTCCAATGGCTGCCGCGGTCGGCGCGCTGCGGCTGGCGCACCGCGCTCATCCGATGGCAGGAGCCAAGTGCTAGGTGCTTTTTCCTGGTCTCCCATGGGGTACAGGGCCCAAGCACTTGGGCCATCCTCCACTGCACTCCCGGGCCACAGCAGAGGGCCGGTCTGGAAGAGGGGCAACCAGGACCGAATCTGGCGCCCCGACCGGGACTAGAACCCGGTGTGCCAGCGCCGCAAGGCGGAGGATTAGCCTGTTGAGCCACGGCGCCGGCCAATTTCACATCTTAAATATGTTAAGGCTGTGGCAAGTAATTTCTCAACTTAAAAAAAAAAACAGTATGATTCTTAAATATATAACAGTCATAAGTTTATATTTTCTTCCAAATATAAACTTTTGGTATAAAATAGATAAAAGACTTCACACCTTTTAGGTCTGAAATTACCTCAGTAGTGTGTCTTATATGACTAAGCAAGTTGATTGCACTACAATTTAAAATTGCTACCTGATTAAAAAATGCTGAAATAGACTTGTCTAATTATATTCTGATAGTATCTTGTATATTTACTTTTATGATATATTTTATATTTTATTTTTGTACTTATTTTTTCAATGTAGAGCTGCATGACACTTACCACATTCTCAAAAGCAAGAGATTATAGAGTTTGTCTTCAGTATTGTTTCGTGGTACAGCCATGAGAAAAGGCTGGCCAAAAAGTGAAGACCCAGTATGGTGGGTGTAACTTGAGTGTCTAAATTTTTCTCTTAGGCAAACAGGAATAATCACATGCTCTGTATCTTCTGTCCTATTGATGTTAATTTCAAACCTACAAGGACAAAATTGATCATAAACTCTCAAATTTTGTTACCTTGTGTGATCTTTTCTTAATACTTTGCATAATAAATTTTATACTTACACATAAATATCATCCCGTTCCATAATACTACTAAGGTTTTCATCCATAGCGAATATTCTGTGAAATCTATGATTGTATATATCAGTAACTATCATCTAAAAGGAAATAAATTTCTATTTAGCTGGTTTTACAATACTGAGAAACTAAACACCATCATAAACAATTTAATCCCAGAAATATCTTACCTTATCTGCAGATACTCCTGACAAAGCAGACAATGCTGTACAAAGATCTAGTATGTTTCCAATTTTGGGGACAATCACTTTGTACTAAAAAACAGAAAAGAAAATCACAATGACTTTATTACTTTGGAAAAAAACGAATGAGAGAGTGAATTCATGGTTGCTCACTCAGATTGTTTTGGTTCACAATGTCTGCCTCCAATCTTGTCACTATCCACAGGATGACTTATCCTAACCTTATTGTTTATTGGCTCCTCAATTCAAAGACCTACACTTGCACTGAACCACAGTCAACTTTGTGGGCTTCATCATTACCTGAAATTGCTCCATTCTGCTATTTTAAACTCTTTTTTTTTTTTTTTTTTTTGACAGGCAGAGTGGACAGTGAGAGAGAGAGACAGAGAGAAAGGTCTTCCTTGGCTGTTGGTTCACCCTCCAATGGCCACTTCAGCTGGCGCATTGTGGCTGGGGCATCGCACTGATCGGAAGCCAGGAGCCAGGTGCTTCCTCATGGTCTCCCATGCAGGTGCAGGGCACAAGCACTTGGGCCATCCTCCACTGCCCTCCCTGGCCACAGCAGAGAGCTGGCCTGGAAGAGGGGCAACCGGGACAGAATCCGGCGCCCCGACCGGGACTAGAACCCGGTGTGCTGGCGCTGCAAGCGGAAGATTAGCCTATTGAGCCGTGGTGCCAGCCAGCTATTTTAAACTCTTAATGACTATTTACAATTTTTTTCTCCTGAAAACTCATCCTTATTTGTTGGATTATAGCAAGATTTCTAGTCCTTGAAAAATTTTTTTTTCAAGGGCATACAAAATGATCAACTTAAAATTAGCCTGGTACAGATTTACTGAATTTTGAGTCCTGACTGCAGTTGCCTTGGCAGATTTAGACCAAATGGTTTTGCAAGCCTTTTACCGCCAGCAGCTAGACAGTCCTCTTCTCTGACCTAAAGGGTATAATTTTAGAAATGTGAACACAAATTCCTTTGGTTGAAAGTAAAAGTAGATTTTTATCAGTTCTACTCATAAAAAGGGCAAATTACCCAATGAAATACTGACCTGAAGGTATCTGGTTTGACAAATTCAGGAAGGAAATACAAAGCAGCAGCAAAAGAAATGGCTGAAATTTGTTTAACTGAGTACATGACTAGTCTTTACTAGACTTAATTACTTTGAATGAAAGTGATGTAGTTTAATGAAAACTGTATGTATTCTGACCTTATTGCTAATAAACCCAAATACTTCCATCAATCAATGGTAAGATCAAAGTTTTGTTGAAAGCATAACTTTCACACAAATTTTATGACTATTATGTATTAACAAAGTGAGCTATTTTGTTGGAACTGAAGACTCACAGAAAACAAACTTCTAAGGCAGGGATCATATCTGTCTTGTTTAGGAGCAGAGTTTTATACTCAATAGGTACTTAAAATATTTGCATCAATGAAATTTTTGAGTTCTCCTCCATTAGTATCTAAGTTACAAGGGTTACAAATAAAGATTTATAAGATCCCTATATTGAAAGAACTCCTAGTCTAGGAGAGAAAAGATAAAAGTAAACTAAAAGTCATAATAAAATTTGCTAAGTGCCATAATAGAATTTAGGAGAATAGAAGCTAGAAGAAGGTCCTTCTTTCACCAGGATGGGTTAAATATCAAAAAAGAATTAACTGATTAATAAAGAAGGGAAAAAATACAGAGTTTTGCTCATATGATGTAAAACAATCCAGTTATAACACTAGCAATAAGGCAGACAACTAACACTAATGTCCACAAGGTTTTTGCATAAAATAAACATGCGATACATTAAAGTATTTAAAATTAGAGCATTAATTCAAATAATTTTTGTATAAATTTTTATTTCTCCTCTAAGTCCTTAAAATGTCTAAAAATTACAAGTATTTAAATGTGCTATTATCACATCATGAATTTAAATGTATAGCATTAGCTTTACTTCTGATAGCTACCAGGAAAAGAAAAATTACAGTTAACATCAAAAAAGGTCCAAGTTAAAAAATACAGAAAATACTATATTATTAATCTTAGCAATCTAACATTTATCCCAACATCATAAAACCAAACCATCTTTTTGATGAGAAAAGGCCTCTGACAATTTTGTTTATATATGACATAAGGATACTTTACAGATATCCTTCATAACCCTTTCAAGGGTTTAAAATGTTATACTTTTTCCAAAGTATTTGGCTTATAAAACCTTACACAAATACACATTATTATTGAGTTATTAAGAATTCAACACTGATTTTCTTTTAATAAGGATTCAACTCTTTTTTTTTTTCATAAAAATAATAAGCAAAAAGAAAGTAATTATTACTCACCTGCATAGGTTTGGTAAGTGGATCCATTCTAACTAAATAAACTTCTAAGGTACGTTCTTTTTTCATGGGCAATGGAAGTGTTAAATAACAAAAAGGGTCAAATGTTACGGAAATTTTAGCACACTCAGGACAAACTAAAGTTGATTTGAAAAGGCCATGAAATATGTCTACTATGATAGAATCGTTTCTTTTTAAATGGTTTTCCCAGGCTTCTTCAGCAACCACCTATTTGGAAAACAGACACAAATTACAAAGCGGTACCACAGAACTAAAACAACAGTGACAATAACATCATAAAATTTACCTTATCTGGCCTTCCATCAGCATCTTTTAATTGTATATATGGTTTTTTCCTAATTCTATTCAAATCTTCATGTAATCCATCTAATAGGAAAGCTAATAATTCTTGACAGTCCTGCTGTTGATATCCAGAGAACTGAGGTGCAAAACGTCCTACTTGTGTCTATAACAAAAACAAAACCAAAGTCAGCTAGGCATAGGATATTTTTTTTAAAAAACTACACAACTGATCCTCATTATTCATGAATCCCAGTGTTTATTCTCCTGTTTGTTAAAATTTGTTTATAACCTTAAAATCAACTTGTGACATATTTTGTGGTCAAGTTTTGAATATGCTTAGGGAGTAAGTTGACTCATTTGATATGCACATTATCAGCTGGGTTCAAAGAAGGTGAACTTGCCTTCTAGTTTCAGCTGTCATGATATAAAGGAGTATCATTTTTGTGGCTTATTTGGTACTATTTTTTTTCTATATTTCTATGTATTTTCTTGCTATTGTTGGTAATTTTAGTGTTTAACATGGTTCCTAAACATAGCACTGATGTGTTGACATGTTCATAAATGTAAAATGACTAGGATGTGCCTTATGGAAAAACATGTAAGATAAGCTTTGTTTAGGCATGATTTATAGTGTTACTGGCTATGAATTCACTGTTAAGGAATAAACAATATATATATAAGGAATAAAACAAATTTTATTTTACTTAAAATACACGTCTTTAAATAGAAATACAAATAAAACAAAATTATGTACTGACTGGTTGGTGGAAATGTTGTGATCAGGGACTTGGTACAATCAAACCCTTTTTCCCTGGAAACAACAGTGTAATATTTATTAATTCCAGAACATAATTACTGTGAATAATGAGAATTGACAGTACACACACACACATACACACACACAATATTACATTTTGTTTTGCATTCCTAGTAAGCACTCAATGAAGTGTATCTATAACAAAATAGACCAATACATTTATGTATTTTTAAGAATTTCATGTATTAATTTGGTTGTAGATTTATTTGTCATTAGCTGATGTTACACTATTTGTCAAAGTATTTTCTGGGTGTTTTTAATTCTCACTTCTAGGTTTTCCTATTGCTTCCTCCTGTAAACGTCTGCTAGACAGAAAATAAGTGACAAGTTCTCATCCTTGCCACATTTTCATATATAGATAATTACATATCTAAAAACATCTTAAAAGTAACTATTCAACAACATGCAAAAAAATGGTGACTTAAAGAAAGAACAAGGAAAAATTATGGCAAAGTTGTGTACTGAAGACTTAAAATTTGGTAATATTTTGTTCTGGGTGAGTAGAAAAAAACTATACATTTCCTGCTTAGTTTCTATGTGTAAAAAAGACAATGAATATCATAGAGGTAACAGAAATATTTGTGTGTAATACACAATTTTCCTAGTCTTTGGAGTACTGTAGTCTGAAACAGCTACGTAAATACTTATTGCTATCTCTCAGTGGTGATTCTCAATCATTTTTCACCACTGTCCCCCATGACTCAGGTCCATCCTAGAAATATGTTTTAAAATAGCTACCTCTCCTATCCATGGACCCTGAAATTTTATACTGCCTAACTATTCATGCACTGTTTTCTTTTGGAGGCTAACAGATTACTGTTCAAATAACAGATACTATTCTCCCAGCCCCTCTGCCATCAACTGATTTTCATCTTCTAGGGTAAATATATAACTCTTGTTGAGAAGCAATTTCAACACTAACCTTAAACGCTCTTGGGGTGACGTAGCTAAACTTTCCAGACCACATCTGCTTGATCAATTCAGCATAAGATTTAGCTATTTCACCTCTCATTCCTAGGGGATTGTCAAAATTCAGTTCTTCTTGATATTTATCATTGAGGAAATATTCCGTAAGTGGAGGTGTGTTGCTCAAACACTGCAAAGAATAAAATGTATTTTCAAATAAAAGTAACCATACCTATACTTTTCTTAAGACATGTTAAAATCAAGAAGGAAATAAATTGATTTGTTGTAGCATACAGAGAAAAACTTAACTGGTTTCTTATATACATAAGTTAACTGGTCAAAAAACGCTTAAATGCTGTACTAAACTATTCATTTCCCAAATTCCAAGTCAAGTACTTATAGTAAATAAAAATGTTAATATTTGTTTCTGTAAAATTTGCATTAATTTGAACCACAGCAAACTACCTGTTAACTGAGAGAGAAGCTCAGAGTTCTCATTCTTTCTTTTACTTCACTAGTAGAAATTATGGATTGTCTACTCACTCCAGATACCTGAAAATTAGCCTGAGTTGGTAAAAACTGAGATATAGTGCAGGTAAGAAATTTAATAAAGACAAAGCTGGTCCTCTGTATTTGCAGGTTCTGAAAGCGAAGCTTCAAACAAACATGGATAGAAAATATTTGGAAAAAAAAAATCACCTGTATTTCTACTGAACATGTACAGATTTTTGCCATTATTCTCTAAACAAAGCACAACTATTTATATGGCACTGGCATTGTACTAGGTATTAAAAGTAATCTAGAGATGATTTAGAGTACAGAGGAAGAATGTTCAAAGATAGTAATTCTAATACAATTGACATAAGGGATTTGAGCATTCACAGATATTGGTATCTGCAGGAGGTCATAGAACAGACCTCCCAAGAAAACAAAGCGACATTCATATTTACTGCTTCCACCATCAATTACCGTTTAGCTAACTTTTTTGCCCCCTACAGTAAGATGTTTGTCTTAGAAATAAGTGGCGAAACTAGCTGCTTGCTTACATGTAAAACAGTAAAAACCCACATTTATGTGATCTTAAATTTATATTAAAGGAAATCAATAGGCTTGGTAGATATGAAAATTCAACCAGCTGTGTTCACATATAACTTAAATGCTATATACCACAACTATATACCACTGAAGTTTATCTGAAACTCCAATATAAGCATATTCAATTTTTACTTAGTCTTTTGAGATGAATTCTGGGGCTGTTTTGTATTTTAATTATAAACCAAAATAAGCTTCATTCAAATAATCATAATATCTATTTTGGAATATTTTCTTTGGGGCTGGCACTGTAGCATAGTATGTTAAGCGTCTGCCTGCGGCGCCGGATGTCCTGTGGGTGTTGGTTCTAGACCCAGCTGCTTCACTTGTGATCCTGTTCCCTGCTGATGGCCTGTGCAAGCAGTAGAGGATGACCCAAATGCTTGGGCCCTTGCACTCATCTGAGAGACCTGGAAGAAATCCTGGTTCCTGGTTTCGGACTGGCCCAACTCTGGCTGTTGTGGCATTTGGGGGAGTGAACCAGTGGGTGGAGGATTTCTTTTGTCTCTCTCTCTCTCTGTGTGTAACTTTGCTTCTCAAATAAATGAATAAATAAACTTTTTTTTTTCAAACAGTACCTAAATTGGTAGTGACCCCTATCTCCAGACAAAAGTGAGCACTGTTACTAATATCATGGAATTTGTTACATATCTTTTAGGCAATGAAAATAATATAAATAGTTAAAATGTTTAGGGTAAGCAATAAGGGCCTTAAGAGTCATCAATATATCATGTTCAGCTGTAAAAAGTAATTATTTATGTAAGCAAAAGGAAAGCAGTGGAAGGGATACTTTTGGATTTTCTTCCTAACTTCTTTTATATCTCAATAACACTCAATCTATAATACTCTTTTTGAGTTTGTCTTCTTTTGTACTAAATATCCTTGTAATTATGAACTCAGCACTAAGGAGAAGCACAAGCAATCTAGAATACATGATGGCTACATGGAGTATTAAATTCTATCATTTACTACCTGATTTAGTAAATAGGATCTATATCACATAATCAATTGGCAAAGGGGACTTTAGATAGTAATTTCCATCAATTAGTTCTCAAATCTTTTTTTATTAGTTCAAGGTTATATAAGAACATATTTTCCTGTCTGTTAACATGATCATACAAAGAATCTAATTTATAGCTTCACCAAGTATTTCAAAGTATCTCAAGTATCTCAAGTTGTACAAAAATGATTTTTTGTTTTAAAGATTTTATTGATTTATTTGAGAGGTAGAGTTACAGTGAGGAGAGACAGAGAGAAAGGTCATCCATGCGCTGGTTCACTCCCCAATTGGCCGCAATGGTTGGAGCTGAGCTGATCTGAAGCCAGAAGCTTCCTTTGGGTTTCCCACATGGGTGCAGAGGCCCAAGCACCTGGGACATCTACTGCTTTCCCAGGCCACAGCAGACAGCTGGGTTGGAAGACAAGCAGGCCGAACTAGAACCAGTGCCCATATAGGTAGCCGATGCTGCAGGCGGAGTATTAATCTACTGTGCCACAGTATTGGCCCCAATAAGACTGATTCCTGAAAGTTGTTTTTATTTAATTATTCACATGTATCCTGATTTTGCAAAGAGCTTTTAGGTATACTGAAAAATTTTTAGCTTTCCAGAAGTATCCAGAGTGATTTAAAAAAAATGTACATCTAAATCACGTAACTTGCTTGCTATAGATAATGGTCCTTGCATGCTTTCAGATTAGAACTCCAGATAATTAGAAGGGTCTGTCTTTTGCCCACCTATATAGCTTCATCCTTTGTCAATCTTTTTTCCCTTTCTATCCATATATGGTCTTACTTGATTATTTGTTGTTTCTTGAACTCCATACTTCTGTCACTCTGTGATTTTGCACCATTACTCTGTATACTTGAAAATGTACTCTTTTTGCCTTACCAACTTCTAACAACCCACTGACATCAGGAATCTTGTCTATAAAGTTTCTCTTATATTATTTCCTCTGTATGTTTCCATATTGCTTAGTGGTCACTTTTACTACAGCACTTAAATTTATAATATAATGTACTACAACCCTGATTTTTAGTTTGTCTGCCTTGGCAAATAGACTGAGACCTCCATGACAGCTTTATATATTTACATCCTCATCATTGAGTACCATGTATCACTTGGCACTTAGCATGTGTACGATAAATGTATGATTAATAAAATTGTTTTTTTTTGCTTATATTTACTTTTATTTATCTGCCTGGTTTTTATTCTTTTTACTTCAAAATTTAGCACAGAGTACTCAATTAAATTCTTGTTAAATGGAATATTACCAAATGTGGGAAAAATGTATTTGCTTGTTAATGAATCATCTCAAAAGTATCCTCAAGCACTTGAATATTAAACCAACGGATGGCGGAACTTACTAAAAACTTTCCCACTCTTATGTCTTTCATTCAACCCATTATCTGCTTTGCAGTAAGCCTCCACTGTGATATTTTAAAGCTCCTTGAAAAAGATACCAGTACCAATTTTCAGAGTGACACTGCTGGTTTGCAACTAATTATAATTCAATACTACAAACTAAACAACAAAACAGAGATAGTTTTGATGATAGATAACTGTTTATAATACATGCGATGATATCACAACCAACATTTAAATTTATGCAATTTAGTCTGAAATGGGGCTAAAACAGCATTCTACTTTTGTTGAACATACCATTTCAAGAAATTCACAGGCTACATTTTTCTAACAAATTTTACAATGCATACTAATACAAAAGTTCAATAGTTACTGTTGTATACACAAATTATGATAGTTTACGAACTAGGGTGGCACAGGCATTTAGCCTAGTGTTTAAGATGCCCATGTTCCCACACTGAGATACATAGGCTTGATAACTGGTTCTGGCACCTGACTCTGGCTTCCTGCTCATGTAGACCCTAGGAGACAGTGGTGATTGCCCAAGTAGTGGGGTTCCTGGATTAAATCCTCAACTCGGCCAAGCACCACACATTATGGGCATCTGGTAAGTGGACCAGTGGATGGGAGCTCTCATTCTCCACCTGTCTCTCAAGTAAAGTAAAAAAACAAAAACAAAAACTACAGTGATGCCAGACTTTTCTCCTTCATTCTGAAAACATCATTACATTAAAATAAAGTATGCTTCTAAAATAATATGAAGACCAGCAGAAACATTAAAAGCTCTCCTGACTCTGGGTAGAAATTTCAAGATATAATTAGAATAAAAGTAAAACAAAAATATATCCATGTTCCAAGTGATATTATAACAGTACTGAATGCCAGAATTCTGGCAGGACAAAGAAGTCAGTGTTTAAAAATTTTTCATAATGTAGTCTGATTTATAATTACATTATACAATTCTTTATTTGATCTTTCTATATGAGGCTACCTTTGAAATATGAACATCTTTGACAAGGGTGAGAAAATTGTTCTCCTGGACTTGTTGCCATTAAACAATGTTTTCAAGAATAATGCAATTTACATACTTTTTAATAATAAAAACCATAACCTGAATTCTAAAGCACCTAGTTGAAAGACTCTTCTACTGCATGGATATAATTTTCCTATCAGATGAGTCAGTTTCAAAGCAATTCCTTTCATATATGTAGAGATAGAAAGCTTCCCTTTTAATCAGTAAGGCACCTTGAGTGCTATATAATATGGATAAAAAAAAAAATCACAAAACATGTGTTGTGCCTATTTGAAGACCTCTCATTCTCAATCCTTTCTAGACAGTAAAATAGAACAAAACAAACTTTCTTAACATACATGGTTGTTTCTAGCAAAAAATGAGTACATGAATTTATCTTGAAAAACAAATAGATTATATAAACAGTAAGCATGTTATTTTGGGGTTGCTTATAAATTTTGTGACATGTCTACCAGTTATTTGGAGTAATACCTCTATTAATTTATTAAAGCTCAACTGAATGAAACTGACAAATGTCTAAACTTCAGTGTCAGAACTAAATCTTACAGTTCATCACCAATAAGATGAAGTTCAGATATGAAGCAATGTGATTTTTATAAAGCACATATATATCTTAATTCACATATGTATTTTATCATTGTGCCTAAAGGTAGTCCTAAAACTGGGTAGAATTTTACAATATCATGTTAAAAACAAAACTAATCAAATTGAAGAGAAAGATTCTGTACCACTAGTTCTAATTATTAAAGCAAAACAGAAAAAGTTAAAAAAAATCATTGCATTAATCAACAGGTAAATGTACTTGTTAAAAAGATTAGACTTTTATTTAAATGTTTAATGACCTCTTTCGCATGTTGTTATGCAAAAATTGTTATGAGAATTTGAAGATTTAAGGGTAAATTACTAAAATACAAATTTAGTATACGGTAGACATTTTGTCATTCTTTAATTTAACCTCTATGATTGAATGACTGGTTGGAATTTCCAGGATATAAGCTACTAAAAAGTTGATTCATTAGGAATAGTAAGAAAGGCTGATGTACATACAAGTCAATTATTTATTAAGTAGAACTGATTGAGTCTCTTTCTCTAAGTGGCTTTGTTGTTCTCTGCTTGTACCTGCATATATAATTTTATATGAGAAACTGCACGTAGTTAAAGAACACTTTAATCGGAATTAGGAATCTTAAGACATTTTCCTTAGTTTAATGTATTAAGACTGAGTCTTCACATGCACTCCCCCTCTGCTTAGAATATTCTTCTGCGATAAGAAGTGCCTATTTATTTTTTGATACTCACTTTAGCATATATTCTAAGTGCTACAAGTTCCTCAATGCCTCAAAGAACTAACAGTCCTTTATCTGGGCTAATTTTATACCTTGAAATCACTTACAGTGCACTTAAGAACAAAGTCTATGTCTCACTCACTTTTTTACCCCAGGATGTAGTACAATGGCTACCTAGCTTAACAAAGGTATGTTGAATGAATGAAAACTACAGTAGAAACACTTGGAGCAGCAGGAAAGCACTTCATCAAAATGGTTATCTGAACTGCCCCTGCTACAACACTAACTTATCCAAAAGTTCTACAAGTCCAAATCATGCCTGAAGAAGTTTCCTAATGAATGAAAGTAACTATTGTGAATGGCCTACCAATTATGAAGATAAACATATACAATTAAAATTTACATAAATAAAACATATTTATGAAAGACTGTTTTCTCTAAATCTTCAACCTGGAAGACATAAAAATTTTATAGGGACTGTTTCTAAAGAAATCATTTATCAACGAATATTTGGCTACATGTATACAAATTTGTATCTAGTGCTAATCCTGAAGAATTATTTCAAAAGGGAATGCATAAATCATTCAAATATTTTATAAAGTATTAACTCCATGAAAAAGTTTCTAGTTATAAATTTCCTTAACTCAAAATTCTGAAACTAGAATATTATCTAAAATAAAATACAAATTTCATATAACTTTCATTATTTACTTGGAAAGATAAGACTGCATGGCACACTTTTCTTTATACACACATGCACAAATTCTATTGCTTTCCTATTACTTTCAAAAAGTTCTTCCCCTAAGTATGTTCTTATCAATAAAACTGATGTTTGTGGAGTTCTCTGGAACATTATAAATGACACATGTAAGAATTTCAATTTTGTACTTCACTATAAACTGCTATATAGGACTTTTAAAATTTGATGGAGTCAATTTCTATATATAATCATATCTCAAGTCTGTAATCAATATATTTTAGGAAATGAATAATTAATAGCCATCCCATAACTTGCAATTAATCTGGAATTTCCCCAGTACCTGGAAAATAGTCAAAGTAATCCCCTTCAAAAAGAGAAAGTTGTCTTTTGTAATGCTGAATATGAACCACTCCCTTTCTGTTCAGGTGCTCCAGAATCCCAATTCTCAAGTGATCATGTATGCTCACTATTTTAGTAAACCGGTAACTAGAACAGGAAAGAAAACAAACTTAAATTTTTGATTACCTAAAGCTTTTGAGTTGTGTAACTCATCTTGTAAACTGACCAAAATGTAACATCACTCACAACTCTTTAAAAAATAGCTTCATCTTCAAATTGCCCAATACTAAATATAAAAACCCAATTTAAAATAAGATTCATTCTCATTTTGTTATGCTTTAAAAATAAAGCCTGAAGTAATTCACAGTTAATGTCAGCTAGAATATCCTCAACCTTTTTTCTTCTTGATCTTAAAGTAAGGCAGATAAAGAATTTTCAGATATGCCATCTGTCATGACAATAGTATACACATTCTGAAAATGTACTATGTAATTCCAAAACATTCCGTTAATTTCTAGGATTTGGCTCAAGTTCTGTAATGAGACAGTAAATGATAAAGGAAAAGTTGGTTGCAATCTTTTACCATGAAGTACTTCAAATGTAGGCTTGTCTCATTATCAAGTTGATTTTAAAAATGAGATATTTATTTGCTATTCTCATATTTGTTATTTTTCCCCCAGGAAAGGCAATCTCATTAGATTTGAGAGATCAACTCCAAAGACCTCTACTTATCCAAGTGAATACAACTAGAGTTGTTTTTGCTTTACATTTCCATTCTGTCCTCAAGATTTTTTTTTTTTTTTTTTTTTTACAGGCAGAGTGGACAGTGAGAGAGAGAGTCAGAGAGAAAGGTCTTCCTTTTTGCCGTTGGTTCACCCTCCAATGGCCGCCGTGGCCGGCGCGCTGCGACCGGCGCACCGCGCTCGTCCGATGGCAGGAGCCAGGTGCCAGGTGCTTCTCCTGGTCTCCCATGGGGTACAGGGCCCAAGCACCTGGGCCATCCTCCACTGCAATCCTGGGCCACAGCAGAGGGCTGGCCTGGAAGAGGGGCAACCGGGACAGAATCCGGTGCCCCAACCGGGACTAGAACACAGTGTGCCGGCGCCGCAAGGCGGAGGATTAGCCTGTTGAGCCACGGCGCTGGCCTGTCCTCAAGATTTTTAAAAAGAAAAAACATGGAAGTTTAAATGGATATAACTTTTTTTTAAAAACTTCTATTTTGGTCTTGGTACCATGCCTGCCCTCTCCCCTCACCAAGTAGTTAATGAATAGCATAGTCCATTTAAAATGTTGAAATTTTACATAAAGTCCAAATGTTTTTAAGACAGGTTTCTTGAATTGGGCACAGATGTTGTTCTAGCACTTTATTATATATGGTTTCTATGCTTAAGACATGAATGAAATTAAACTGCACTTAAAATCTCTGCTGTTGTCCCTTCCTTCAAATTTTATGGCATTTCTACTTCACAAACCACTTGAATTCAATGAAGAATTAAGATTCTGAGAATATAAGAATTAATGGAAAACATTACACAGGTTGGTACTGTAAATCCTTCTCCTCATCTCCAATCTGTAAGATTTAGGAAGAACTCTAAATTTGTCAAAAAGACCACCACTCTGTAACTTGTGGTGAGTACATACTGTAGCTAAAGAAATCATGGTTATGTAAGAGCCACTGATATTCACATTGCAAGCAGAAAGAAACTGGATAGAGTATCTCTGACAAAAAAAAAAAATGAAAGTCATTGTGCTAATGATTATTACATCACCACCATGGCCATAAACTTCAGGTCAGGTATATTTACATGAAGTTTTAAAACTACTAGACTACGATAGCACTTGTCTGACTTTTAAAATTAAAAAATTTTTAGGAACAGGCTATTCAGCAAAGATTTTATGTTTAGATATTCACTTTATAGGAAGTATGCCAAAGCCAAATGATTCTAATAACACTAAGAAACAAAACTGTTTTATTTTTTAAAAACTACTATAGCATATGAATTTTAGTTTTGATGTTCAGTATATCTCCTACCGCATGAAATTCAGTAATTCATGAATAATTCAAAACTGCCTCACAATGAAATAAATATCAACAGCAACTTTTTATGTAACAAGACAGCTAAAGAGAAAACAATGGATCTTCATAATTTTTTGCATGCTAAGTCTTTTGCATATTATTTTTAGAAAAGGAACTTTTTTGAATAAATGAGTATTAAGAATTGTGTATTTTGTTAATCTTTTAGCTTTTCTGCAAAGGCATACAGGAGGGAATAGCAAAAAAAAATTTTTTTAAAGTTTATCATCATTATTATATTCTTTAAGCAAAACAACTAAAACATGCCTTTCCATATCATTTCATTACAACAGATCCATAAATCACAATAAGCTGAACCATGTGATAGCCCAAACTATGAGTGTTTCTAATTATTTTCATAGTCAAAAAACTTTCACTGTAAACCACTGTAGTGCTAGTATGATCTGTCAAGCAGTGACTAACATTGCAGCCCAATCTAAGTGACAGCAGATTGGTTATATTTGAAGGACATAAGCAATAACATATATCTCTTGAACTTAATATACACTGGAAATTCTGATTCTGTAGTTGCATTAAGCAAATATACATTGGGGCCAGTGCTGTGGTGTAACGGGTAAAGCTGCTGCCTGCAGTGCCAGCATACCATATAGGCCCTGGTTTGAGTCCTGGCTGCTCCACTCCAATCCAGCTTTCTGCTATGGCCTGGAAAAGCAAGGACCCTGCATGTGCATAGGAAACCTGGAAGAAGCTCCTGTCTCTGGATTGGCTCAGCTCCAGCCACAGTGGCGGCCATCTGGGGAGTGAATCAGTGGATCGAAGACTTCTCTTTCTCTCTCTCTTTCTCCCTCTCTCTCTCTCTCTCGCTGCCTCTGGTTCTCTGTAACTACTCTGTCTTCAAATAAATAATAAACCTTTTTTTTTTTAAAAAAAAAGTAAATATATGAGCTATACTTTTTTAACTGGAGCTATAGTTTTTTTTTTTTAATTAAGTTTTTGAGTTTAGACAGCTCTACAATATTCATCTGTTAAAGAGTAGGTTCCAAACATTTCCAGTAAAATGATTTTTCTAAATCAGTGCTTCTGAAACCATATGTGTAGAAGTACCACCTTTTATTAAAAAAAATTTCAAATCATCACAGATGCATACTTCTGGAAGATACAGTAAGAAAAGCACTAGAAAAATCAAATTAAAATAAGCCCATTTTTCCTAGGTTTAATAGACTTAAAATTACCCAAATTGCCCTATAAGTTTTTGATCACTTAAAATTTCTGTATTTATTTCATTGTTCACCAGCACTGTTTGTCCACAGACATGTCGTGAGAAACACTGTTCTAATGAACTTACTATTGTTGGGTATTATACTAAATATTGCGGATATAAAAGAAAATCAAAGACAGCCTCTGTTTCATGACTGCCATAGTGTAACAGTTACTTATCCAAGTGAAAGGGATAGAGAAGGGGGCAAGTATGGAAAAAGGCAAGTAGGGAGGAGGTAATAGTATACATAAAGCAGTTTGAAACAAAAAATTCTAACAATTGAAAGCAGACTTGGTTAGGGAGGTGAGCAGGCAGGATCCAGCTATAGTTTTATTCTGTAAGTGATGGGAAACAGGTTTGAAATGTACCATTATCATAACTAAATAATCATATTTGTTTTTTAAACAATTAATTTGGAAGGAGTATACTAAGTGGGTTGGAAAGGGGCAAATGGTGGAACAAAAAGATGATTTAGAGATTCATGTCAATAGTGCACAGAGAGGATGCTGAAGTAATGAAACAATGTATTTGCGGCAAAAGAAAGGACAAATGGAAGTGATACTTAAGAGGTAGAATGAACAGAATTTGGTATAATCCTCAGGTTTTTGATTGGGTTACCACGTAGATGGTTGAATCTGTGAAGTATAAGAAATCAGATTAGTCTTAAAGGACTTGTTGAGCTTGTTATTTGTGGGTTATCTTGGCAGGAACCACCATTTAATAATTACATATTGGAGGGAAACTCAGGAAGCAGAAATTATGATTGAGACAGATTTGCAATTTGTTGGTAAATAAACAGATAACAATTTACCGAAGGTAAAGGGGCTAGAAGAAACCCAGCAAACAGCAAGACAAGAATGACCTTTCTGAGAACAATTTCTGTGAGGTGATATGATGGTCATGGTGATAGTGATAATTAGTAGTTGATACATAATTTGACTTTGGGCCAAATACTTCAACACCTTATATTAATTTTTATAGATGAAGAAACTAAGTTTCTTATCCAAAGTCACATGAGTTACAAATGATATAACTAGGATTTCAATCCAGGCAGTATAGATTGAAGTGAGACAAGGACTACTGAATGGGAGATGAGGAAGTAGGAAGAAAGCACAGATCATTCTCAAGGTCATGAGTCATCTTTCATTTCACCCTCTAATTTAAATATAAAGTCTATGTATATCTGCTGAAAGGAAGAAGAAGGGAGGTTAAAGGTATCCAACAAAGAGGAAACAACGTTACAAGTGTCAGGAAACTTAACAGAGGTTCTCTGAAGGTGGTGGCATAATCATGAAAACAAATACATTTTGGTATTGTACTCACTAAGTGGAAAATTGAAAGTATGTTTTATTATTATTTTTTTTTGACAGGCAGAGTGGACAGTGAGAGAGAGAGAAAGGTCTTCCTTTGCCGTTAGTTCACCCTCCAATGGCTGCCGTGGCCGGCGCACTGCGACTGGGGTACTGCTCTGATCCAAAGGCAGGAGCCAGGTGCTTATCCTGGTCTCCCATGCAGGTGCAGGGCCCAAGCACTTGGGCCATCCTCCACTGCACTCCCGGGCCACAGCAGAGAGCTGGACTGGAAGAGGGGCAAACGGGACAGAATCTGGTGCCCCGACCGGGACTAGAACCCGGTGTGCTGGCGCCGCAGGCGGAGGATTAGCCTATTGAGCCTATTATTACAATTTTGCTTATAAACTAACATTTTTGTCAAAAACTTTTTTTAGATACTGAAACTCCTCCTTGTGAAGTATACTTACAAAAGCCCTAGGAATTATTCATAATAATTATATATTTATACATAATTATACATCAAATCTAATATATATAGATGAGGCAGTATTATCTGGTATACAACAGAGACATCATGGACCAGCATTATATACTGCTCAAATACCCAATGTGGCACCTAACTGTGGCATTATGAATCAGCATTATATATTATTCAAATATTATAGACAGTTCTCTTTTTAGAGTTGGCACATATGTGGAAAAAACCTTAATAGCATATATAAGACATTACAATATATGTTTAGTCATTGTATAAACAGGATGTTTTCTGCTGAAGCAAAACAGACTTCTGATATAGGGATCTGGATGAGAAAAATGTATGAACAAGCATGAGAAGTAATGCTGTAGTCTTTACCTCGGGTAATTCTCTACTTTATGACCATATGAAAATTTTAAGTCATACCAAATAGAAATATATACTACCAAATGAAATCAAAACCCAACTCTGTGAAACCTCACTTACTTCCCCAATAGCTCTCTTTGTTTCCATGACATTTGGTTCATCATGCTTTCTATTTTATCACATATTATATCTTATTTATTTATATAGGTCTCTCATTCACTAGATCATGAATTTCCAGAGGACAGGCACTCACTTTTTAACTTCTGCATCACCAATGTCTAGAACCATGCTTAGTAATGGATGTCTGTTGGGTCAGGTAAATAAATTAGCTAATAATAATAATAAAAAAGAAAATTAATTTAGTTGTTCCTAATTCCTTCGTTCCTTTCTTTCTCCAACACTAAATGACCTGAATTATATATTTTATACTTCTTAAGAACATTGCTGGAGAAAAATCTCAAAATTTGTACCACTATAAACTGATGACCCCAACTTTACATAAGATCTCCACACTAGTCTTGTATTTTGAGGATAGTGGAAGTCATCACATGATCAAGACACACTTACATAGGTAACACCTTCCTTTTCTCCTTATATGATAGATGTTTCTTTCTTCCACTCCAATGTTTATTGCAAGCTTTAGTCATGAGATCTCTTTCTCAGACACCCAAATTCAAATTCAATCATTTCCACGATTTTCAATACCTAGATGGCTATTTGCATTCTTGTTCCTAGGCCGATGATCTTGGATGTTTCATGGGCATCACAAACTGAACATGCCTAAAGTGAACTCATCATCTTTTCCCCACCTGAAATCAACCCATCCTACTGTGTTCCTCCTTCAACCACCATGATTTTATTCAATGGTTATATCCATCATTTTGTACAAGCCAGAAACTAGAGAACACTTGTGGTACCCTTAACCTAACAGTAATTTGAGTGTGTTCTATATGCCAGAAGAAGTAATAGGGTTATAGCAGCGACTGAAAACAAAGAACTTCCACTTACGGATCTTATATTTATGTGTGTGTGTGTTTATTTAATTGGGAGTAAGGAGATATATACAAACAAGATCTCTGTAAAGTGTGTCAGATGACCATGTGTGCTGTACAGAATGGAGGGAGAACAGTTACTATTTTAAATAGGGTGTTTGGGAAGCTACCTGACTGATAAAAAATACACAATCGAAGTGAAAGAGTAAAGATATAAATACTTAGAAAGGGATATTACAGGTACAGGAAAATGCAAATTCAGAGACTGTTAAAGAGGAACATTCTTGCTATGTGTGAGGATCCAGTAAGGATGGAGGGACATGGGCATGGAGGAAAGGAACTGGTAGCAAAGGAGGCAGCAGGAAGTCAGATCTTATAAAGCTTATACTTTCTCTTAAAGACTTTGGCTTTTGCTGAGTGAAGCAAGGTAGCTGGTAATAAAGGCAAAGGGTAAAAATAAATATTTAATGTTTGAAAAAGATCTTGCTTGGTGCTAATATAGACACAGGTTGAAGGGGTTAAACAGAAGCAAAGAAATCAGGTAGAAGTTAAACATAATATATTAGGTCGCAGAACCTTCAATTCCTTTGAAACACACTCCCATTCAAATTCTCCTCATATGATCTGGCTTTTGTCTACCTCTTCAATTTGTCCTAATGCCCTAAATACATTTTTCCACATGTTACTCTTTGAGTTCTTCAAACTTCCCCTCTTAGGGATTTTGCACTTGCTTTGGTTCCATCTAATAACTCTCAGCTACCTTTAACTCAACTAATTCCTTGATCATGATTCAAATGTTACTTTTGTTGAGTATGATACCCAGTACAAATTTGTTGCTCTATAGGCTCCTGTTATTTACTCACAACATTCCACTTTTTTCCCTTCATGAGGCTTATGATAATTCATGATTGATTTCATATTTATCTCCCTCCTCCCAAGTAGACTGTAAATTTCATTTAACAGTTCACCACAGTATAATTAATGTTTATCAGAGTAAAAAGCATTATTAGTAAGCCCTAAATATTTGCTGATAAAATAATTTCAAGAATATATTAAATGGGGGCCAGTGCCATAGTGCAGTAGGTTAATCCTCTGTCTGTGGCGCTGGCATCCCATGTGGGCGCCGGTTCGAGTCCCAGCTACTCCTCTTCCAATCCAGCTCTCTGCTGTGGCCTGGGAAAACAAAAAAGTAGAAGATGGCCCAAGTCCTTGGGCTCCTGCACCCACACCAGAAACCAGAAAGAAGCACCTGGTTCCTGGCTTCGGATCAGCTCAGCTCCGGCTGTTGTGGCCACTGGGGAGTTAACCAATGGAAGAAGACCTTTCTGTTTCTCTCTCTCACTGTCTGTAACTCTACCTCTCAAATAAATAAATAAAATCTTAAAAAAAGAATATATCAAATGATCACCTACAATGCTTTGAAGATAATGCTCTGAATGACCTCAGATTTTTGAAAGTCCACCTCATAAACAAAATAGGAAAAATATTCACCAGTGATGCTCAGAAAAATATAAGAAATTCTAAAAGGAGTGCTTAAATAGCTTTGAACACTCATCATCAAATAAGTAAGTGTGCATATAACTTTTTAGAGAAACTGCTTTGAATGATGCAATACTACTACTTCCTTAGGGGATAATTGTATATTATGGAAGCCATTTATTTAGCAATTATATAAGAGCATTTTTAATGGTTAAAAACATTATGAATATGCTTAATGTCAGAGAACTGTACACTTAAAAATGGTTAAAATGGTAAATTTTGTTATGTCACCAAAATAAACCTATTTAAGGGCATTTCTTGTAAGTTGATTACTATAATTTTGAGGAAAAATATGTCACATTCTAAATAGAAACCTAGTTTTAATTCATTTACTGACTTGTACTAGAGACTGGGAAGTCACTTAAATTTTGCTTGCCTCAGTTTTCTCATTAGTGAAGTATAGATATTTATGCCCAAACTCATAGACCTCAATGAAAAGGAAATTAAGAGAGTGAAAATGATATGAAGAACAATTGGTATTATGCAAAGAAGAGTCCTGCTATTAGCAGAGGCTGAAAGATTAAATTTTGGGCTATTAATGCTTTAAAATGGGTTTATATGAGAACTAGCCATTCATTATTAATTGAACAATGGTTTCAGTAACCAACTCATTGATGCTCTCCCTGCTTGGAATAGTACAATTTATAAATAACTTATAAGAAGTGATTGATAAGATTTAGTAATTGATTTTCACATATATGGTACTGAAATACTGAATTGAAATATATTATTTTCAAAGTGATAGTGACACTAATGAAGTAATCATATGTAACAAGCATCATCACAAACTAATCTACTTACAAATGAAAACAGAAAGATCCTCTGCCTGTGGCACTGGCACCCTGGGTTCTAGTCCCAGTTGGGGCACCCGGTACTAGTCCCAGTTGCTCCTCTTCCAGTCCAGCTCTCTGCTGTGGCCCGGAAAGGCAGTGGAGGATGGCCCAAGTGCTTGGGTCCCTGCACCCACATGGGAGACTAGGAGGTAGCACCCGGCTCCTGGCTTCAGATTGGCGGAGTGCCGGCCGTAGTAGCCATTAGGGGAGTGAACCAATGGAAGGAAGACCTTTCTCTCTGTCTCTGTCTATAACTCTATCTGTCAAATTAAAAAAAAAAAAAAGAAAGAAAGGAAAGAAGGAAGGAAAGAAGAAAGGAAGGAAGGAAGGAAGGAAGAAAGAAAGAAGATGGTCTCAAGATTAATGAAATTAAAAGAAAAAAAATACCTTAAATAGATGAGGGACTTTTGGTAATCATGGACTTAACTTATTAGACTCTAAATGAAATTTAAAAGAAATAGGCAAAAGACAACAAGGTCCTAGGAAAGATTTAATGTAGTTTTCACTTTTTCAAGCATCAGTCCAATCTCCTTATATTTTCTAATGTTATTCAAAAATATTAATTTATAAAAATTTAGAATATAAGCCCAAAACACTTTAGTATCATCTGATCAAAAGCGTTTCATGATGTTACTACTCACTGAGGAAAAAAATATCTTAAAAGATTTTGACCTCAAGAAAGGAAGTAAGCTGTATGATTTTAAGTACTACAAGTAAACTTTTTTTTTGGTTACAGGGTGGGAAGCAAATCTGTAGTTACCCATTATAGACACAGACTGGCTCTTTTTATGTTTTCCATTCATATACAAATAAAAGCCCTTGAAATAATTATTCAAACCAATACAAGATACTTCTGTCAAATTATAACTGCTGATTTAAGATGCCATCCCTGTAATGCAATAGTCATCCCACTTCCCTTGGTATCTATGGGGGACAGGTTTTACAAAACCCACAGGTACCAAAAATCCATCGATGCTCAAATCCCTTACATAAAATAGCACAGTATTTGCATGTTACTTATACAATCCTCTGGTATACTCTCAATAGTCTCTAGATTACTTATATAACATCTAATGCAATGTAAATGACATGTAAATAGTTGTTACATCATCTTGTTTAGGGAATAATGATAAGGAAAAAAGATCTGCACATGTTCAGTACAGGTGCAACTTTTCTTTCCTGAATATTTTCTATCCACAATTGGTTAAATCTGGTGATGAGGAACCTGCACATATGGGGTATAAGGGAACACAACTACATTATTAAACTTGTATTCATTTTTTATAGCCAGGGTAGTGTTAAACCATTTTGATTTTAGAATAAAAGGTAATTATCTAAAACTCCTTAAAATAATCGCCTTCTATCATGACTCCATGTCATTTTTACCATTATAGAATTTGGGATAGACAAAACATTTACCAGTCTACATTAACATAAAACTAGAAATGTTAATCCTAAAGAAGTTTGCTTACTTACTACAAACATGAAGAACAGACAAAGCAGATTGTCTTGTCTCATCTGAGATTAAGAAAGGCAAATTTTTATGACAAATTGTTTGCCAGTACACAAAGGAAAAGAATTCTCTTTGAGATACCATTTCTGCCCTAGTTGTGAATATGACATTCTTATAAAATTACACTACATATACTTTACTAAAATCATCTGCCTCAGAATGTGGGTATTCCTTTTCCAATCTTGTTTCTCCTTTCAGAAAGGGATACTTGTCCCTCTAACCTAAACAAAGGGAAAAGTCAAACACTGACATCATGTTCAGAGAGTGAGTGATTCTAATGCAATTAAAACTGTTTTCCTTATTTTCGTTTTTGCTGTTATCAAAATAGAAATACCTGACTTAGCTGTCATCTGACAGAAGATTCAGCATATTTTTTAGGATAGTTTGCTCTGCAATTTTTGGCACATAGTGTTGAAGGAACTCAAATAATTGGGATTAATAGCCTGAGTTGAACTAAAAAATTTGGCCTACAAAGAAGTTGTTCAAATTTTTAGTTAGCCACATTCTCTCAGTTTATCAGAACAAGTCATTTTCTTTAAGATCCTGAACAGTTTTTAAAGACTGTTTAATGTCTTGGGGTGAAGTTTTTTTTGTTTTTTTTTTTATTGAAGCTATACTCACTTAAATAGAACGTTGGTAGTTTGAATAAAATGAAAGTTTCCTATTCAACTACGTTTCTGAGAATCTGTATTCTAATAAATGCAAAAGTTTCAACTTGACAGCAGGGTAGCATTATATTTAATTCTAAGCTATGTAGCAATGTTACATATAAATAATAGCTTTAATAATGACTTATTCACTGTTTTACAATGCAATGAAGTTCTAGCTTTTTTAAACAATGTTATTTCTACGTAGTATTACTTTCTTTCAAATTAAGTCTCAAAGAAACCTTCTATTTAACATTCTTCTGAATACACGGAATAAACTTTTTCCTAATTCAACATATCATAGAAAACTTCTGACTTTAAAATTGCTCGGAATCCCAGTTCATTTTATATTTTATGACAATAATGAACACATCCTTGATTACTATCATTTCTTCCAGTGATGTCCTAGAATTTAAGGAGCCCTATTATGTCCAAGTAAAGTTTTAAAACAACCATCTTACGCTGTGCTGCTTTCCAGTGGAAAAGACCACATCACTCCCTTGCTTGAAATCCATCTGAAGAGTTGCTTCTTCCAGGAAGCCAATCATGAGCCTCCTAGGTAGGCCTTGACAATGAGAAAGACAAGGGTTGGAGTGCTCCTGAATCTTCTGAACTAATGCTAATTAAAATGAACTCCAAAAACATAAATTCTAAAACCTAGACATTCTCTGGATGGAGCAATAGATTTAGGGTACTAGAGAACTATTTTGTTATGCTATGTATACCACGAGGACATAGCAGTATATACCTATAAACCATAACTGCAAGGTGAGGCTGAGGAGAGGGATAAGCTGAACACAAGAATTCTGAGTTTCGGAGTGTCTTACAGATTGAATACCTATGAACAGTTCTACTTTATTATGTCCCTTGCTTATCAGGTTTGCCTAGTAAGAACGCAGTTCAGGATAGAGATAAATAGCACAACTGCGATAATACTAAGGGAGGAAAAACATATTTTGTTCTCTGATCATAAGGTCTAGTCAAAATGAATAAGACTTGTAAGAAAGAAGAACAAATATAGGGCCCATGGAAGACAGAATCTTTCCAGAGCTACTGTGCTTAACTCCGTGAACTGAAAAAAAAAAAGGGACAGTATGACTCCAGTATCTATTCAGTATTTATGATGTACAAGACTATTCTAAGAGCTTTACATTCTTTGTCTCACATAAAATCTGCAATACAACTAAGATACGGTTACCACTATTTTCTAGTCATCTTACAAGAAAAATTAGTTGTAGAAATAAACTGTCAAAGTTAACACAGTTAAGAAGCAGAATAGCTACGCTTTCCTAGGAAGCCACAGACTGGGCTCAACTCTATTATTAATATTTTATGCATGAGTTTGTGTGCTTAAAGCCAGAGAATGGTTTTCAACTTGTTCTCAGAGTCCTGGATCCATGAGAATGCTTTTGAGGATATCGAGGAAAATAATGGAAAGCATATGGAGTTCTGGGCACTCCACCCAACCAAAGCAATTTTACTATCTCTGTTCAAATACTGTGGATACAATTAAACTTTCCTCATAACATTTAAAGACAGGTTTTAATGCTGAAAAGTAAAAAGTTTGAAAATCTTACTATTTAGACTGTAATCTTCATAAGGTCAAGATCTATTTTAAAAAATCTCCCAAATGAGGGAAGGTACTTATAAAAGTTTGTGGAAAATGAAATAAAAATGTAAGTTTTAGTACCAAAACAATTGAACAATTTTAACAATATGCATTTTCCATGAATGTTTTGAAGATCCCTTGTATACATGGATTTCAAATGTTTTCTCATCAAAATAAACTTACTTTTAAACTCCATCTTCCATGTACTTTTTGAAGTACCCTTGAATGATTAGCACTAAGTAAATTTTAGCTTAATAAACTGAAACTACATGGCAACACTATAATCACCAGGAAAAGCTAATATTCATTCATACTATTTGTTATATCAGAGAAAATCTTGAGTAGCACATAACAATAAGATTAAATCACACTTAGGTTTGTATTGCTTAGTTTGTAATCATAGGCAACCAAAAAATCTCACTATTCTCAGGATGGCTGATAGGCTAAGCATAAGCCACTTTCACATAAAAAACAGGCCTGTTCGTCATAGTAATTTTTTTAGATATATCAATAACTGTATCACCTTACATACTAAAATGATTACCATTTTTAGGATAATTGAATTAATAGAAGAGGTTACATTAAAATTCATCACCAATAGAAACATTTCTAATATTGTCTGAAGATTATAAAAACAATTTCTTTTAAAGTTACAAGGAAGCTTGAAAGAAAGCCTAACTGTGGAGCCAGTATCTGAAAAAATATCAGAAAGCAGCTGTTATTTACTTATTACTCTTTTCACCTGTGGACCTATGAACTTAAATGGATGTTCATGAAACAGGAATAAAGGCTACCAGTGCTGTTTAGTATTTCCTCTTACTGTGAATTTTCAGCTTGAGAGCTGACATTTAAATTTTTCAGCTTGAGAGATGACATTGAGAATTTTTAAGAAAATAAACCTAACGTCCTAGATTTCCTAATTGTGGGTTTGCATTAAAAACCAAAAGCTATACAAATAAAGTCTAATTTTTCTCTTCAACTTGTTTTAGAGTTGGTTTTCCAATTAAGATAAAGACATGAAATGATATCAACTGCATAAAGTACTCATTGCTGAAATTTTTAATCAAAAAGTTTTCTTTGTGATCATTACTATAAAATTATAAACCATTATTACCCTTATGACATTTCAGATGAAGGTCAGCAATAGATATACTGATTTATTACAGTAAAATAGCTCCAAACAAAATCAAGATGAATAAAACAAAATTTCTCATACCTTAAACATAATAAATAATATACAAGGAAAGTAAATAAATGCCAAATCTAGCTCAATGTGGTTGGTTAAGAGATTTAATTTTAACACTCATTTTTCAGATGCTAGTTATCCCTATGGAGATAATACTAAACAGACTACATTGAAGGCATACAAACAAGAATGGACTCTTTTCCCCACAAGGAATTTAGTCTGAGTGTTGATCAAAACTTTCAATGAATTATTAGGCCTCTTCTTCTCTTCTGACACATGTAAATTTCTCATGCCTATACCATTAAAAACATCTTTTGAAAAAGCACCTAGATTGGTTTTCTATACCAAAATATAGTTTAAAAAAGGCTTTGGCACCAAAATAATTTTGGCAGTGCAAGGATAAGGATTTATATAAAAATTAGTATGATTTGGTAATCTAAGAATAGGGATTTTTGGTACTTGTATCCACTGTTTACATAATATATTTTCTAGAGATGGTAATGAAGATGATTTTTAGTGATCACGGAGGATAGTCTAAACAGAAATCCAAAATCAATTATAATTTGCTTTCCCAATCTATCTCTGAAAGCTTAGTACTAATGTCCTTCAGTTTTTTATCTAAAGAACTATCAGGATAATAATACATTTTGGCTTGTTCTCTAAGATGGTCTTCTTTTCTATCCTTCTAGAAAAATAAAGCAAAAATTTTAAATGTCTTATATTTAACTAGTGCTAGAATCCCAGTACTAGTTTTGAATAAAGTAACTCGCTTTATGAATAGTATTATTCATTCAAATATTTAATGGAAGAATTTATTAACCTATATAAATATGTTTGAGCAAATATGTTATTTTCTCAAGTGGCTTAGCAGCAAACCAAGAAAGGAGAGACTGATGATATAAGCCCCCTCTTCTCTAGGTTCTAAAAGGTTGATAATTCTCAGACTACAGAATTCTAATGGTAAAATTTTAATCTTCTAAGAATGTTGTAAGGACAAGTCTATTTTAGGAGATAGCTGGATTCATGACAGTGTTCAAAGGGTCATTTAGAATACTGGACAGTAGAGACATCCTTTTCTCAGTTAATCAAAAATTGTATTAATGTCCTTATCAATTCATACTCTACATTTAATCTCTATCTTTAGAAGTTCCTTCCTTGGAATAGGTGATTCAGTATTAAACTATGAATACAGAACAAAACTTTAGATTTTAAACTAAAAATTCAAAATTCACCAAAAGGACAAAAAGTATTAAAATTCAAAGATCAAGAATGTTCTATCATTATTTGGGTGCTTTTAAAAACAGAATTTTATCTATAAAGGAGAAATTGAATAACCAGACCTAATTTTATATACAGTGATAATGATAAAAATTAACCTTTCATTTCTTCAGAATCAAAGATGAGACTATTTAACAAGTTAAGTGGGAATAGCGTATATAGTAAAACAGAAAAAAAAAAAAGCTTTATGGACATAAAAAGGAAGGGGAAAGGGCAGCAATTCCTTATATCCTCGAATTAAAAGACCTTTATTGGAGGCAATGTACAAAAGGAGGCTCACAAAGTTTCCCATTTCTAAAATCTTAATTTTTCATTAAGCTTAAAAAAAAAAAGCAACAGAGTTTAGAGATCTCACTAGCTTTTTTCTCCCTTCTCAGGGAAACTAAATTTTCTGTTTGGAATTCTATTTTTTAATGAAGTGACATTTAATCTTTTACAATACAATCATCAATCACATGTCACCTGAGGAAAACAATACTACCAGCAGAATGAATTAGCCAAATGTGTATGCTAAAATCTACCATTAGAATATAAACACTCAAAACACACATAATACTCATGTTCTGACATGAAAAACCCAATTCTATTGTTTTTATACAATATGATTTAATGATTTCTAGGAAAAACAAGTTTCACTTTGGAGAAACCTACCTGAATAGCTGAGTTCATGAAACATGTATTTCCCAAGTTACTTAGGCCACAGAGGCCTGGCTGTTCATTGTTTCTTCCAGGTTCTGAATAATCATAGTTCTTATAAGCAGTATATGATGGGAGACAGTAATTTGAGTTTTTCACACTGGAAGAAAAAAAGTTTCATCATGCAGCCAATTATACTAAAATATAGTTATAATGGAGGGAGCTTTAAATGAAAGTGATCAATTATAATTTCTTTCATAAAGCACTTAATTCAGGTACTTTTTAAGACATGAATCTCAAAAAATTAAGGTACATTTTATCCAATAAATAAAATTATTGCATCATATATTACACTAACCAATACAAACCACTATTATATCTTTCTACCCTTGGTTAGCTGGAGCAGCTTCCCAGCTTGCTCCATCCTTCATTGCTCCATCAAACTTAAAACATTCAGATTTTAAACACCACCCACAGCAATAAATCATCTTATTTATAGCCCTTTTGCATCCTGCCACTGTAATAAAATGAGAACAGTAACAGGAAGAGTTTATGCTTTAGTTACAGGTGAGAGAAGAGATTTCCAAAACCACTGTGACATCACTGTTCTGATGTATTAAAGATTCTATCTATAGTTTCTATGCTAGACCAGCAAAACCTAGTATTCAAATGTAAAAAAATAAACAATCCTGGGATCAAGAATTCAATTATTCTTTTATAAGCAGGTACATCCTAGTATTATCTTCCTTTTCTTTCTTCTTGTTTGTTAGAATAGTGCAATTTATTTAACTAGATAAATATAACCTTAGGATAATTTGTACTACTGGTATCATAAATGTTAAACTCATGTTTTAAAATTAAGAAAATCAGGATAATTTTAAAGAATAAAGAAGCCAATAAATGAGTCCTCTTTTATATAGCACATCTCTGGAGAAGAATGGATTCTTCCTTAATTTTTATTTTTAAACATATATATATATTTTTTTTTTCTTTTTTTTCTTTGAAAAACAGAAACAGATCTTCCATCCACTGCTTTACTCTCTAGATCCCTGCAGCAGTGGGGGCTGAAGCCAGGAACTAAAAGCCAGTAACTCAATCCAGCTCTCCCAAGTCGGTGGCAGGAACCCAAATACCTGAGTCATTACCAAAGCTTCTCAGGGTGTTCATTAGCAGGAAGCTGGGGTTAGGAGCCAAGGCTAGGTATCAAAACCAGATACTCTTAATATGGCACATGGCCATCTTAACTGGTGTTTAACCTCTAGGCCAAACACCTGCTCTTTACTTAATTTTTAATAGAATCTCTCTCTCTCTCTCAAGATTTATGTATTTATCTGGAAGTCAAAGTCACAGAGAGAGAGAGGGAAAGACAGAGAGATCTTCTATCTGCTGGTTCACTCCCCAAATGGCCACAACGGCCGGCACAGGCCTAAGCCAGGTCCCAAATGGGTGCAGGAACACAAGCACCTGGGCAATTTTCTGCTTCTTTCCCAGGCCCATCATTAGAGAGATGGATTGGAAGCAGAGCATCTGGGACATAAACTGGTGCCATATAGGATACTGGTGTCTCAGGCGGCAGCTTTATCCTCTACACTACAACCCCTGCCCCTAATAGGATCTCTTAACAAAATATTTCTGATGGATACTTTAGATATGACTCAATAGCATACTCTGTTTATTAATGAACAAACCTGATTGAGAATCATTTATTAAATTTGATGCTTTAGTAATGATGCTAAAAACAAATGATAATATAAATAAAATTTTACAAGTAAACACAATGAATCAGGAATTTCAACAATCTCAACTGGCTACAATTTATTCCTGGTATTACTTTTAAAGTTTTTCCCAGGTTGCATTATGGTATAGTGGGTGAAGCTGCCGATTCCAACATCAGCAATCCCATATGGGTGCTGATTTGTGGCCCAGCTGCCCCATTTCCAATCCAGTTCCCTGCCAGTGTCCTGGGAAAAGATGGTCCAAGTGCTTGGGCTTCTGCTAACCACATGGGAGACCCAGATGAAATTCCTGGCTCTTGCTTGGCCCAGAGCTAACCATTGTGGCCACCTGAGGAGTGAACCAGCAGATAGAAAACCTCTGTCTATCCCTTTCTCTATGTAACTCTGACTTTCAAATAAATAAATAAATATTAAAAAAGTTTTTCCTTATAATTTCAAATATTTTATTAGCTCATATACTATACATTCACTTTATTATATAATTTTAATTGAATAATGCCGCTGCCTGTTCTAAGAATGCATTTACCAAACACATGTACACATACATATTAAACAGGTAAACCACAGAAACTTCTTCAGCCTACAATTATACACAAAAGGCTAGCTCCGTAATGTTTTGCATTAAGTCTTTCTGCCATAAATGAAAAAGCCCAACTCCCCAAACAGTGATCTGCCCTAAGATTAAACGAAAACAGCAGACTCCAAAGGAGCACATCTCTGGTTAATCCAAATATAGAATTGATCATCTTGTAGGTATTTACTTGATCTGAGCTAAAATAAAAAAATATAAAGCAAAACTATAAAGTTCAAGTATCTCCTTTTTTGTAGATTATTTCCTCACGATTGGTATTTTATTTTATATTCATAATAACTAATAATGTGCAAAATACCTACTAGCAATTAGAAATATGGCCATTCATGATTTGATTATAGAATCTGCTGTGGATGCACGCGACAACAAGCTGAAGAACAACCAAAAACCTTTTTTTCCTTGCATTAATACTAGTTGTGCTAAAAATTAAGGGCCTTTGTACTACTAAAACAAGTAAAGCCTTTATTTCCTACACATCTTATGCTTTACATATATTCTGGTTCTAAAATTGTAGTAAAATTTAACCAGCCAGACACAGGGAAAGTATGCCGAAATACATGCTAATGCCTACACACATGCACAAACACACACACACACACACACACACACACACACACAAGTACAAAGACAAAAAGCACATTTATATGCTCATTCTGTGAGTATTCAGAAATCCATCTCTTCCCACATGCAATACAGAAGGATGCTGCAAGTCCTACTCTTCTTTGCAGCAACATGATGAAACTTGATGGGATACGAGTTCTTATTTACTGTGAAATGAACAAAAACTTATTTGCAAAGTAATTTTTGAGTATAGGTTTTAAAAACTGGAATCCTTAAAGGATATCTACATTTGGTCATTTGTAATCCATGTCAGGTATGCTTCAAACAAATTTTAAAATTTGTCATAACATTACCAAAAGCAGCAGCTGATTGTATTTTAACACGACACACAGAAAGGCCCTTGAAGATAATCTGCCTCTATTACTTTCATGACTATTTTTGCTAACTTTTCCTACAGATCTTTGTTTGAGGTTATGCTATTTAGCAAAAAACAAAAATTTACAGAAACGTTACTGAGAATCTTAATTCTAGATTAATTCCGTATTATAAATCTATGCTATTTAATGATGACTCATTAAAGTGCAACAATCTTTTGTAATCTAGAACTTTACCTTTCTATAAAAATTTTAGATTGGCTTTTCAATTAGTACTGACATTTAACACTACAAACATCATAAATATATAATTTAACTCTGATAACTATAATTATGCTCACTTTGCAGTTAGTGAAATGATGCTTTCAGCTAAGTAACTTATCAAGAGCCACTTGGCTAGTTCTGGTGGTCCTCAAAATCCACAGTTCTCGTGGATAGCTTAATCTCATACAGGGAATAATTTCCACTGCAAATAAAAGATTTAAGTGAATTAACAGATAAATAGAAATGTGTTCTGATGTGGAATAACAAAATTGAGACAACAAAAATATTTTTAAAGGCAGTGTTAGTAATATACCAAAGCAAATATACCAAAAGAAAAATGTAGGTAATAGAACTATTACTAGATAAAAGAATCTGGCTGATACTGAAAATGTACATAAATTACAACTGAAGCATAACAAATACCTATGGATTCACATGTAAATTACTACATAAAGCCAAAATCCCTTTGCATTCCAGAAATTAATTTTTCAAAATTAGTTTTTAATAAAGCTTTTATTATATGTAAATGAAATAGTTCCAAGTACACTTTATTACCTTTGCAACAATATTCTTATTTCTAGAAATGAAAATTTTATATCTTAGTAATGCATAAATGTAAGATTGCTCAAGTCAAATCGGTAAACACATTTCATATAAACTCACAAATCATAACTACTGGTTTTAATATATAATTTATATTTGTAGGACATTTTCACATACATGAAGTTTCAAAAAATGTACTTATCTACAAAGGTCACTACCTATTTCACACACTTTTAATTAAAGAAATTATGTTCTTTCCATCTGAAGTCTTAAGTTACTACTTATTTCAACAAGGTCAATAAAAATTGAAAAGTTCTATATAAAATAATTGTTTACATAAAGATGGTGATATTAACTCAAGTTTTTACATGAAAAAACAAGGAAATAAGCTTTCCATTTCATAAATGTTTTAATTCCATTCCTAAGAAAAGTACTCATAGAAGTTACTTTTAAGTTCAAAATGATCACAGAAAAACTGAGCTTTCTGCTATTGAAAGTACCTAACAAGAAAGGACTATTTTAAGTCTAAATTAGACAGATAAACTTAAAAAAAATCTAGTCATAACAGAATCATTAAACATGTTCTA
Organism: Sylvilagus floridanus; assembly: GCA_949820135.1. NCBI lineage: Eukaryota > Metazoa > Chordata > Mammalia > Lagomorpha > Leporidae > Sylvilagus > Sylvilagus floridanus. The sequence continues at coordinate 67,620,303 of OX463231.1, forward strand.
AAACTTAAGACTCCAATTCCTCAAAATAGTTTCTGCAATCAGAAGTTCTGAAATTAGATAGTACTGTAATATTTTTACTACGAATGGGAAATAAGACAAAAGCAAACACACCAGACCACATACACTACTAATACAAGGTTACTTCATAAAAGTTCACAGAAAAATGTAACTAAAAGATAAATTTTGGTACCAAAACTCTGAAATTCATATAGTTTTCATAATATGAATTTCTATGAACTTTTTAAAGACCTCTCATATAGTAATTCTGATCAAATACAGTTTATTTCCAAAATAGTCTACAAAGAAACTTAAAAATCTCTCCAAAGCATGACTACAAATACATATTATACCTGTAAATGAATTCTTTTATAGTAAATGTGGGAGCCACCTGCAATTGGTAGAAAGACAAGCAATATTTTATCTCCTATTAAAAAAATTAGCTTTGATGAATTATAAAAGTCATATAAAATACAACCAAATTATATGAAGATATTTGTTTTTACTCTTTTTGCATGTGAATATACATTCTTAAATAGAAGAGAATATGTTATACTGTAATTCTGGATATTCACAGTGTCTTCAAGATTTCACTATTACATTACAATGTAATGTAAATATATATGCTGCACAGCTTTTTATGAATTACTTTAAAAATAATGTGAAAGTTTAAAATTTTTCACACTGGCAAATCCTTGTAAGAAAAAAATACTATTTAATTTTTCTCCATGTTTCTGAGGTGGGATATACAGGGATATTTTTATGGTTTTAATGGTAAAAATGAACTCTTACATATTTGTTCTTTAGTTAATTTTTATTCTTTATTTAATTCCTTTGCTTTTAGGTTATTTGCTTATTTTCTAATTATCTTTAGAAAATTTTTCACAATGATTTTGAACTTGTCATGTTAAAAATATTTAACTTATATCACCTGTAACCAGTACTTTTTCCCCCATTTATTTGTCTTTTAAATGCCTGACAATTACCTTGGATTTAAAATTCTAAAAGAAATTTTCAACAATGATCCAATGTTTTCAACAATCTTTCGTGGATAATCTTGACTATTCTCTGCTAGTCTAGAAAAATTTTGTAAATCACATTAAATCTTTTATATACAAAGATCTGTTTTGAGATGTCTGAGTCCACTGATCTGTAGGCATATTCTTGATGTGTGTGTATATATATATATATATATATATATATATACACATCTTTATAACAAGTTGTGATGAGTAGAAATAATCCCTTTCTCATTATTTTCCTCTCCAAAATAATTTTAGCTATTGTCACTTTTTTAAATTCAGACAATTGTTTTGCATCATTTTGTTAAATTTTCTTCCCAAGATATGAATTGTAAGGGGAAATTAAACTTATGATTTCAATTATTAGTATTATTTTACAGATTACTTTACAATTAACTTTTTGAGTTTACTCATTGGAATAATCAGATGCCATTTATGAACTGGACACATCATGCCATTATTTACCTAACCACTGGGAATATATAAATCAAAACAAATATATATACAAGAAATAAGTGAACAAACATCTTGAGATCTAATTACTTCCCATAATTTTATTAGGCTAAACAAATAATGAATGCTTTTAATGCTTTTCAATAAAATAAATATGTCAAATCTCAAAGTAATATACCTATAGTCAGATGTTATAGGTGAAGCTTAAGAAATTTTCAACCTTTTTTCTTATGGCAATACAGCATACACATTCATATAACTTCTATAAAGATTCTAAGAATTTTATTTATGGTGGGGTAATTGTTTCTCTGAACTTCTTTAAGAAAAAAGTGCTTTATTCATTAATATAAAAATCTGTGTGCTCTCTACTTTAGAATTACTCATACAAACTTTTTAAAACTGTTATATAGGAGATTAGTTCTAAAATATCTGAAGTTTACATTTTTCTATAAAATTGAGTTTTCATACTTTTATGTATATTTCAATATTAATGTTTAGAATGTTAAATTCTCAAAGTGGTTTATTTCTTTCAATAAACTATTGTAGCATATGTGTTAAATCAAGAACTAATTTATAATTGATTTTTACTTCTTGTGTAATTACTCACAGAAGAACTGACCAACAATTTAAAAGAAAACCAATTTTAATGTAGTGAGACTTTTATCCTAAATTTTAGATACAAAAGACTTTTTGCAACCACAATAGGGCGATCAATTAAACAAAGAGTTTTTAAGATTCAGTGCTTACTTTCTGTTGTTGATGTTGTTATAATTATTTGATAGAGATGAAGGAGAGATCTTTGGTAAAGTTGAAAAATTGGATGCACCTGGGGACCTTTAAAAATATGAAAATGTTAAATTAGATAAAAAATGAAGATTTTAAAATTAATTATGAAATAAAGAAAAGAACTAACAGATGACAATGTTGTAGTAAATGAATGCTGGAAAACAGATTTATGAGCAAAATCACTTAAATATCCTTTGTTTTTCAATTTCCAGTGTATTTTTCCTTATGAAATATAATGGTACACAAGGGGTCTATTTTCAAACAAAATTGATCAAATTGAATATACAATTTACTAAGTCTACTAACTCAATATACCAATTTCTTAGTTTAGGTAATTATAACTAACATTTACAATCAATTTAAATAAAGCAATGGAACTAAAATATTTCACTTTGTTTCTCAGTAGGTACCACGTCATTTTAATAGTACACAAGACTAATAGTTCAGAGAATGTTACCAATTTTTAAAAGACAATGAGGATAGAACAGCATAAGAGAATTCCAAACATAATCCCAAGAAACAGTATTTGGCTAACATTACCCCTGGAAAAACTGGACGAAAAACATAAATCTAGATATAAAATACCTCACTAATTCAGAATCTTTTGGAGAAGTCTCAATCACTACTGGCTTTTAATCATCCAACACTTTAAAGGTGTAATTTATAGTTAACACTTCTATTATATAGAAATGGTTGAGGTACTTGAAGTTTCCTGAAAGACTTTCCTTTGTAATTTTAAAAGCAATTTTAGCTTATCATGCAAGTTCTATCTATGGGCTGTAAAAAGCCAGGTTTCAGTAGTCAGCCATGGTAAATTTTGTATTAGTGAGGCCCAAAGTGACCAGTTTTTAAAAGTTATATTCTCTAATCAGGTGCTAATGAACAATGAAATGCCAATGGGCAAGAAAGTGTAATCTACAAAAATTTGCTTTTAGGTAATTTGGATTTAGCTTTATCTATATCAATATACATGCAGAATGGTAGGTAATATTTTTAACTGTAAAAAAATTAACTTTTAGAATTTTGCACATTAGGAAATCAGTAAAATTTGGAAGTAAGTTTTTTGAAATTTATTTTGCTGATAAAGATTGTATACAGATGAATTATTTAAGCAGAACTTCTACTAACATGATTTTATTTTACTATATTAAGCTCAAAACACAAAATACAACCTATCAAGTTTTAATATAAAATAATGGAGGGGCCACAATTTTTAAGATTTATTTTTTATGTATTTAAAAGAGTTAGAGATATCTTCCATCTGCTGGTCACTTCCCAAATGGTTGTAATGGTTGGGGATGGGGTGGTGAAACCAATAGCCAGGAGCTTTTCAGGTCTCCCAGAAGGGTACAGAGGTCTAAGCCTGGGCCATCTTCTACTGCTTTCCCAGGTGCAATAGCAGAGACCTGGATTGGAAGTGGAGCAGCTGGGACTTGAACCAGCACCCAAATGGGATGCTAGTGTCACAAGCAAGAAACTACCTGCTACACCAAATGCTGGCCCAAGGAGTTACATTTTATAAGTAATTCTAGCAGTTTTTGCTTCATATAACAATTTCTAAATAGGGGAAATATCTAAATTAATTAAAGACTGGGTTCTAATCAATTAAGGAGGTTAATTCTTCAAAATGTGATTCATTACAACTTTTCAGGGACACATAAAATGAAACATTCGATTTAATTTTACTTACAGTAAAAATTATGAAAATAAAGATTCATTACTTCATTTAATAAAATCTGGCCCAGGCATCTGGTATATTTGAGTATATATACAAACGTGTGTAAATGTAAGACTTATATACATACATATGATAGATATTATACTTGTATGTTTATATGTAATTTTTTCTGCCCATTTTTTCAACTATTCATTAGCAACTTTACTTAAGGATCACATTAGAAGGAACAGATAATGAAAATATCAGAGTTAATTTGTATTTTCACAGTAGTTTCTATGCAAATCATTCACTCAAGTTTTAAAAATAATTTCTATACATTTTGATCTTGATAAGCAGTAAGAATATAAACACATTTCAAGATCTCAAATTGCTCACAAATCTAATAGAGAAAAATGACATACAAGCAAAAACAATTAAAAAAGTAATATAAACGTTAACAAATTTTAATATAAAATTTTGTGAGTAGTGACATGAGGTGATTTAAGAATGAGCAGTTAGAAACCTAAAGTGACAGTATTCCCAGTGGAAAGAATGGAATACACAAACATACGAGGCTAAAAGCTATGATGTATTTAGGGAATTACCAATAAATCTGGCTTAACTGAAAGAGTACGAAGTATGTAGAGAGGAACAGAAATTCAAAAGGTTGGCAGGATAACAAAGGAACTTATATATTCTGTGAACGAATTTGGATTTTATACAATTGTGTTATAATAAAATCAGATTTGTATTGTAGAAAGATAATTTTTGAGGAAAAGGGACTGACGGAGGACTGGAATATTGCTGACAAACTGGGAAGTCTGTATAAAGCACATGTTACATATTGAATCACCATGACTCTCATGAGAAAAAACTTGTGTTAATTATTTGAACTGCAAGTAGAACGTTCTAAATCACCTCTTTCCTCCACCAAAGCTAGGGGCATTCCTTAGCACTCTCAGCTGTCCCTATCAACACCAGCTTCATCAAAGGCAGTATTCTTTTTTGTTTTTTGACAGGCAGAGTGGACAGTGAGAGAGAGAGAGAGAGAGAGAGAGAGAGAGAGAAAGGTCTTCCTTTGCCGTTGGTTCACCCTCCAATGGCCACTGCAGCTGGCGCACTGTGGCTGGGGCAGCGCACTGATCGGAAGCCAGGAGGCCAGGTGCTTCTCCTGGTCTCCCATGCTGGTGCAGGGCCCAAGTACTTGGGCCATCCTCCACTGCACTCCCAGACCACAGCAGAGAGCTGGCCTGGAAGAGGGGCAACCGGGACAGAACCCGGTGTGCCGGCGCCACTAGGTGGAGGATTAGCCTATTGAGCCGTGGTGCCGGCCAGTAGTCATTCTTTATACAACACCACTTACCTATTTGAAAAGCAGAGAGACAGAGACACAGAGTGAGCTCCTATCTGCTCACTCCCCAAATGCCCACACCTGCTGAGGCTGGGATGCGGCCAAAGCCAGGAGTCTCAGGAATTAAATTCAGGTCTCTCATGTGGCAGCAGAGACCTAACGACTTGAGCCATCACCTGCTACCTCTCAGATTTGTATTAGCAGTTAGATGGAATCAGGAGGGCAGCCAGGACTCAAACCCACTCAACCCTGATCCTAAATGGGATATATACAAGTATCTAAACTGGGGTGGAAACCCCTAGGCCAAACACATCCTTGACACAATTCTTTTCATGCCTATACCTAAAAAAAACTGTGGTTATTTAAACTTCGCTACATAGCAGATATTTTCCCAAAAATGTATGGTGATTTTCACTTCAAGGAAAAACTACTGAAAATATTTGTTGTCAATGATAAAATTCAAGCTTTCCAGCAAACCTCAGAATTTTTGAAAATTTAATTCTGTCACTGTGAGGTTGGTAATTCCCAAGAATGATGTTTTAAAAAAGGTGATTCAAAAAAAAAAAAAAAAAACTTGAATAAAATGTGTCAATATTTGGAAGACCTACATCACTTAGTGAATCAATATTTTCCAAATGACCAAAAAGTATGATCTTATATATGAAAGACTTTTATGTTAATCGTATAAAAAGTTTACTGACTTGATTTCAGATTCTACAATGCAATTAACCTTTAAGATCTAAACACAGCATTGGCCAAGTGTTAATGTGGTATCCTTTATTGAAAATACTCCTCCTCTTTTCTAATACTTATTTGTGAAAAGTTAAATTTTCTTCATGTGCATCACCCTAACAATATATCACAATAAATTAAATGCAGAAGCACACAAGAGAATTTAGCAGTCTTCTATTTAGCCTGATATTAAAGAAATTTGCAAAAATGCAAACCAATGCTACTCTTGGTGATTACTTTTGATTTGGAAAATATTTTTCATGAAAATGTCACATGTCAAAATATTAATGATTTAGTGTTATTTATAAATGTTAAATTTTATTTCATCTTTCATTGCTTCTTATCCGTCTGGTTAAGATCAACTGTAGTATTTTAATTGCAAATATGATAAACATTAATATAACCCACATAAATTCTTTGGGTCTTTAATTTTTTTTTATTTGACAGGTAGAGTTATAGACAATGAGAGAGACAGAGAGAAAGCTCTTCCTTCATTGGTTCACTTCCCAAATGGCCGCCATGGCCAGAACTGCACCAATCTGAAACGAAGAGCCAGGTACCTCCTCCTGGCTTCCCATGGGGGTGCAAGGGCCCAAGCATTTGGACCATCCTCCACTGCCCTCCCAGGTCATAGCAGAGAGCTGTGAAGTTGTTCTTGATGTGAATGGAATGGGAGAGGGAATGGGAGAGGGAGTGGGAGATGGGAGGGGTGAGTGGGAGGGAAGTTATGGGGGGGGGGGAGCCATTGTAATCCATAAACCGTACTTTGAAAATTTATATTTACTAAATAAAAGTTAAAAAAAAATTAAAAACAAAAAACAAAAAACAAAAAATCAGCCAAAGAGGAGCTGGTTTTTTGAAAAAATAAAATTGACACCCCACTGACCCAAATAACTAAAAAAAGAAAAGACCCAAATCAATAAAATCAGAGATGAAAAAGGAAATGTAACAACAGACACCATGGAAATCAAAAGAATAATCAGAAATTACTACAAGGACTTTTATGCCAGCAAACAGGGAAATCTATCAGAAATGGATAGATTCTTGGACACATACAACCTACCTAAATTGAACCAGGAAGACATAGAAAACCTAAACAGACCCATAACTGAGACAGAAATTGAAACAGTAATAAAGGCCCTCCCAACAAAGAAAAGCCCAGGACCAGATGGATTCACTGCTGAATTCTACCAGACATTTAAAGAAGAACTAACTCCAATTCTTCTCAAACTATTCAGAACAATTGAAAAAGAGGGACTCCTCCCAAATTCTTTCTATGAAGCCAGCATCACCTTAATTCCTAAGCCGGAAAAAGATGCAGCATTGAAAGAGAATTACAGACCAATATCCCTGATGAACATAGATGCAAAAATCCTCGATAAAATACTGGCCAATAGAATTCAACAATCATCAGAAAGATCATCCACCCAGACCAAGTGGGATTTATCCCTGGTATGCAGGGATGGTTCAATGTTTGCAAAACAATCAATGTGATACACCACATTAACAGACTGCAGAAGAAAACCATTTGATTATCTCAATAGACGCAGAGAAAGCATTTGATAAAATACAACACCCGTTCAAGATGAAAACTCTAAGCAAACTAGCAAACTGGGTAAGGAAGGAACATTCCTCAATATAATCAAAGCAATTTATGAAAAACCCACGGCCAGCATCCTATTGAATGGGGAAAAGTTGGAAGCATTTCCACTGAGATCTGGTACCAGATGCCCACTCTCACCACTGCTATTCAATATAGTTCTGAAAGTTTTAGCCAGAGCTATTGGGCAAGAAAAAGAAATTAAAGGGATACAAATTGGGAAGGAAGAAGTCAAACTATCCCTCTTTGCAGATGATATGATACTTTATTTAGGGGATCCAAAGAACTCTACTAAGAGACTATTGGAACTCATAGAAGAGTTTGGCAAAGTAGCAGGATATAAAATCAATGCACAAAAATCAACAGCCTTTGTATACACAGGCAATGCCATGGCTGAGGAAGAACTGCTAAGATCAATCCCATTCACAAGAGCCACAAAAACAATCAAATACCTTTGAATAAACTTAACCAAGGATGCTAAAGATTTCTACGATTAAAATAACAAAATCTTAAAGAAAGAAATTGAAGAGGATACCAAAAAATGGAGAAATCTTCCATGCTCATGGATTGGAAGAATCAATATTATAAAAATGTCCATTCTCCTAAAAGCAATTTATAGATTCAATGTGATACCAATCAAAATACCAAAGACATTCTTCTCAGATCTAGAAAAGACGATGCTGAAATTCATATGGAGACACAGGAGACTTCGAACAGCTAAAGCAATCTTGTACAACAAAACAAAGCCCGAGGCATCAAAATACCAGATTTCAGGGCATACTACAGGGCAGCTGTAATCAAAACAGCATGGTACAGGTACAGAAACAGATGGATAGACCAATGGAACAGAAAGGAAACACCAGAAATCAATCCAAACATCTACAGCCAATTTATATTTGATCAAGGATCCAAAAACAATCCCTGGAGTAAGGATAGTCTATTCAATAAATGGTGCTGGGAAAACTGGATTTCCACATGCAGAATCATGAAGACCCCTACCTTTCACCTTACACAAAAATCCACTCAACATGGTTTAAAGACCTAAATCTATGACCCGACACCATCAAATTATTAGAGAACACTGAAGAAATCCTGTAAGATATAGGCACTGGCAAAGACTTCTTGGAAAAGACCCCAGAAGCACAGGCAGTCAAAGCCAAAATTAACATTTGGGATTGCATCAAATTGAGAAGTTTCTGTACTGCAAAAGAAACAGGAAAGTGAAGAGGCAACTGACAGAATGGAAAAAAAATATTTGCAAACTATGAAACAGAGAAAGGGTTAATAACCAGAATTTGCAAAGAGATCAAGACACTCCACAACATCAAAACAAACAACCCACTTAAGAGATGGGCCAAGGACCTCAATAGACATTTTTCAAAAGAGGAAATCCAAATGGCCAACAGACACATGAAAAAGTGTTCAGGATCACTAGCAATCAGGGAAATGCAAATCAAAACCACAATGAGGTTTCACCTCACCCTGGTGAGAATGGCTCAAATTCAGAAATCTACCAACAACAGATGCTGGAGAGGATGTGGGGAAAAACGGACACTAACCCACTGTTAGTGGGTTATGCAAACTGGTAAAGCCACTATGGAAGTCAGTTTGGAGATTCCTCAGAAATCTGAATATAATCCTACCATTCAACCCAGCCATCCCACTCCTTGGAATTTACCCAAAGGAAATTAAATTGACAAACACAAAAGCTGTCTGCACCTTAATGTTTATTGCAGCTCAATTCACAATAGCTAAGACCTGGAATCAACCCAAATGCCCATCAACAGTAGACTGGATAAAGAAATTATGGGACATGTACTCTATAGAATACTATACAGCAGTAAAAAAAAAAAAAAAAAAAAAAAAAGAAAGAAATCCGGTCATTTGCAACAAAATGGAGGAATCTAGAAAACATCATGCTTAGTGAAATAAGCCAGTCCCAAAGGGACAAATATCATATGTTCTCCCTGATTGGTGACAACTAACTGAGCATCAAATAGGAAACGTGGTTAAGTGAAATGGACACTATGAGAAACAATACTTGATCAGTCCTTGTCCTGACTGTTGATGTACAACTTGATACTTTATCCCTTTTAGTATTTTTGTTCTGTTCTACTTAATACCATTGGTTGAGCTATGTAATTAACACACAATTATTCTTAGGTGTTTAAAGTTAACTGAAAAGTGATCCCTGTTAAATATAAGAGTGGGAATAAGAGAGGGAGGAGATGTACAATTTGGGACATGCTCAGTCTGACTTGCCCCAAGTGGTGGAGTTAGAAATGTGCCAGGGGATTCCAATACAATCCCATCAAGGTTGCATGTACCAATGCCACCTCACTAGTGCAAGTGATCAATTTCAGGTCACAAGAGACCATAATGATAGGATTAAGAGTCAAAGGGATCACATAAACAAAACTAGTGTCTGCGAATACTAACTGATAGAACAAAAAACGGAGAGAACAAGCCAACATGGGAAGTGGGATACACAGCAGACTCATAGAATGGCAGGTGTCCTAAACAGCACTCTGGCCTCAGAATCAGCCCTTAAGGCATTCAGATCTGGATGAAGAGCCAATGAGAGTATGTTAGGCAAGGAAAGCCAAGACACTCTGGGGAAAAAAAAGAGGACCTAAATGAAAGGTCTCTGTGAGTGAGATCCCAGTGGAAAGAATGGGCCATCAGAGAAGGAGGTATCTTTCTCTGAAGGGAGGAGAGAACTTCTACTTTGACTAATGGCCTTGTCGAAATAAGATCAAAGTCGGAGAGCTCAGGGGGCTTCTAAGGCCTTGGCAACCCATGACTAGAGCCTGGGAAGATTGCTGATGCCTTAAACAAGATTGGCAATTTGTTAAGTCAACAACAGGAGTCACTGAGCACTTACTCCCCATGTAGGATCTCTGTCCTTAATGTGTAGTTCAATGTGCATTAAATGATATGACTAGTACTCAAACAGTACTTGGCACTTTGTGTTCTGTGTGGGGGCAAACTGATGAAATCTTTACTTAATATATATTAAATCGATCTTTTGTATATAAAGATAATTGAAAATGAATCTTGATGTGAATGGAATGGGATAGGGAACGGGAGATGGGAGGGTTGCGGGTGGGAGGGAAGTTATGGGGGGGAAAAAGCCATTGTAACCCACAAACTGTTCTTTGGAAATTTACATCTACTAAATAAAAGTTAAAAAAAAAAAGAAATCAGATACCTGGGGCCAGCGCTGTGATGCAGTGGGTTAATGCCCTGGATTGAAACGCTTGAATTCCATATTGGTGCTGGTTTAATACACAGCTGTTCCATTTCTGATCCAGCTTTCTGCTGTGGCCTGGGAAATCAGGGGAAGATGGCCCAAGGCCTTGGGCCCCTGCACCCGCATGAGAGACTCAGAGGAAGCTCCTAGCTCCTGGCTTGGGATTGGTATAGCTCCGGCCACTGCAGCTAATTAGGGAGTGAACTATCAGAAGACCTCTCTCTCTCTCTCTACCTCTCCTTCTCTCTCTGTGTAACTCTTCAAATAAATAAATAAATCCAAAAAAAAAAAAAAAAATGAGATACCTAAAAACTAGATTAGAAATGCAAGTCCTGAAAAAACTACTTAAGAACTTAAATATTTTCAAAATACAGTATGAATTCAAAGATCAAGATTTCAACTATATGCTGCTATGTAACAAAAAACCCAGTTCGCAAATAAAAAAAATTTTTTTTTAAATTTATTTGAAAGGCAGACAGAGAGAGAAATGCAGACAGACAGCAAGACCTTCCATCGCCTGGTTCACACTCCAAATTCCTGCAACAGCTGAGGTTGAGCCAGGATGAAGCCAAGATCCCTGAACCCAATTTGGGTCTCTCATGTGGAAGGCAGGACTCAAGTACTTGATTTGTGTCCCAGTGAGTTCTCTAGTTGAAAGCTGGAATGGGAAGCCAAGCCAGGACTCAAATTCAGGCACTCTGATGTGGGATGTTAGAAAAGTCAGACAAGTAAGATATTCACATGCTTTCACATGTGTCTACTACTACAGTAATATTCTTGTATTTTCTTCTTCATTTGAAGCACCTAAAATGTAAACTCCTGTGCTCCCCATGAAGATTAATGCTGGTCTGAGGTGGAAACCATAGAAGCTGCTGCCTATGGTTATACACAGAGTACATGTCCAAGAATATTATGTATAGAATTTCTCAAAGCATGATCCTGTAATCAACAGCATTAGTTATTTTCACCAGTGAGCATATTAGACATGAGCCACTCCTAGACCTACTGAATCAGAAATTCTTGAGATGTTTTAATAAAACTTTGTTTTAATAAAGTCCACAGGTAATTCTTCTGTCATTATATTACAACTTTTTTTCCTTGGCTTTTGAACATCCTACGTAGGATCTGGTTACATGCTGTGTAAAACAAATGTTGGACAGACCCCAAGTTGGTGATTTTTAAATTAGAACAAGCATCTTCATGGCATTTTGAGGTCCAGGGATTGACCTGACAGATTTGACACTTTTCAGGAGTATAAAATAGCCTGTTCTATATGAGGGTCCTTCAAAAAGTACACAAAAAATTTGCATTCTTTTCATTCTATTTTCCCAAATCTCTTCATATCTTAATATCTTGAGGTTTCTCTTTGAAGAGGTAAAATAATATGCCCAAAGATGGTGTTTTGGCCTAACGGTTTAGAAGCCCACATCTCTAGCTCCCAATACCAGCTTCCTGTTAATGTGGACCCTGGGATGAAGCAGGTTGAATCTTAAGCAGCTGAGTTTTTTTTTTTTTTTTTTTGACAGGCAGAGTGGACAGCAGCGAGAGAGAGAGAGAGAGAAAGGTCTTCCTTTGCCGTTGGTTCACCCTCCAATGGCCACTGCAGCTGGCGCACTGTGGCTGGGGCATCGCACTGATCAAAAGCCAGGAGCCAGGTGCTTCTCCTGGTCTCCCATGGGATGCAGGGCCCAAGCACTTGGGCCATCCTCCACTGCCCTCCTGGGCCACAGCAGAGAGCTAGCCTGGAAGAGGGGCAGCCGGGACAGAATCTGGCGCCCAGAACGGGACTAGAACCCAGTGCGCCAGCGCCGCAAGGCGGAGAATTAGCCTGTTGAGCCACGGCACTGGCCCAGCAGCTGAGTTCTTAATGCTCATGTAGGAAGCCTAGACTGGGTTACTGGCTCTGGGTTTCAGCCTGGCTCAGTTCCATCCACTGAGGAAGTCTGAAGAGTGAACCAGTATATAGGATCTCTCTTTGTCCTGTCTCTGAAACAATAAAAACTATATTTATTGTCCTGTCTCTCAAATAATAAAAACTAAGTAAAATTTTTAAAAGTGAAAAAAAAGTTCTCTGCTGGAAGTGAATTTGCTTCAATTACATTTATTTAATATGTGATTTAAACTAATATACAAACATTCCATTTATTTTTTTTTGTTGCTATTGTTGTTAAGGATGGGGAAAAAAGAACTGTATCTTTGCTTCATCTATACAAATATAAGCATCCTCAACCCTTTTTCCTGTTTTCTCCTCTAACCTCTACTACCGTTTTCCTATAACTGCTTCTTTTGTGTTAAATATATACTTTATGCAATATACACTTTTTAAATGTTTATTTTTATAATACATCTAGCTTTTTATTAATAATGGCTTCAAATATCATTAAATGATAAATATGTGTGTGTGTGTGCAGGTGTGTGTGTATGTGTGTGAGAGAGAGAGATGGAGAGAACCATTTCAACTTTTTGATAGCTTGTTCCAAAACAAGAAACAAATAAAAGCTTACGTATAAATATGAATTTCACTTCGTAACTCAAGATCCCAAGGAACAGCAAGTAAAACGCATGTGTATATATTTCACAAGCACCCAGTATGTGCCAGTTCATGTATAGTTCAGATATGACTCTTAACCTCAGATATAGGCACTTCCCAGTAGCAAAATGTCAAGCTGAAAGATTTTCCACTCTAGTCTCTTTACGTGACTGTAAATGTGAGACTCAGTTGTCACTAACAATGAGTCTAAGACATCTCCTCATGCTAAGTTCTTAATGCCTTTGCAAGATTTCTACTGCTTTTCTTGAGGACCAAGCAGTTATCATTAGTGAAGAATAGACTGTTAATTTTCTGCTCCTATTTTCTTTTTCAATGGAAGCAGAGTAACACAGTTGCCATGATTTACTCATCCTTTTAATGCTTGCTTCAAAAGTGGTCATCACAGATTGAGATTTAGTTCTCCCAATGTTTGATTCAGAGTCCATAAAATTCAAGTCTCACAAGTGTGCTCATTTTGAAAGAAGAGTCATTTTCCCTTTAAATGTTTATTTTCATCTTCTTGCAAGGCAGAGACTGAGGCACGCGCGCACACACACACACAGACATCTTTCATTTGCTGGTTCACTTCCCAAATGCTTACAACAGCCAGGGCTGGGCCAAGCCAAAGACAGGAGTCCTGAATTCTGTCTGGTTCTCCTCTGTGGGTGGCAGGGGCCCAAGTACTTCCTCGATCATCTGCTGCTTCCCAGGATGCGTTAGCAAGAAGCTGAATAGGCTGTGGAGGTGCTGGGTCTCCAACTGACATTAATTGTACAGAATAAAACTCTTCTTCCCCTTTCTCAACGTATGTTAAAGTTTTAACGACCTTACCAGTATTACCAACATCTCATTTTTATTTACTCAACTAGTGATAATGTGTATGTATTTTTAAAATTTGTTCAAGAGGAAGAGGGGGAGAGGGAGGGAGTGATGAAGCAAGTTCTCATTTGCTCAGGTTCTCAAATGCTCATGAGGGTGGACCAGGACCAAAACTCGGAACCAAAAACTCTATTCCGGTCTCCCACACAGGTGAAAGGAGGCCAATTACTGAACATTAGCAGAAAGCTGGAGTCAGAAGCTGTAGTGTGAATTGAACTCAGGTATTCCAATGTGGGATGTGGCATTTGAAGTGTTAGGCAAAATGCACACTCCCCAGTGTGAGATACTTAGCTATTCGCCAAGACTATACTATTACATATAACATATCTACAAAGACTATATAACCTCAGGGACATGTGTAAAAATCTCTCTTGAGTGCTGGGTCTGAGGGGTAGCATTCTTGATAATTAAATACTGACTGGTTTATGACATAGCAGTACAAGTTTATATTCCATCACCAATAAATGCAAATTATTCTACATCTTACCCAAAACTTTTCATCAACAATTTTTCAAGTTTTTCACACTAATGGGTTGAAAATTACATTTCTTGTTTTATTTTAATTTTTCTGGTAATTAGTAAGTTTGTATATTGCTTTATCTATCAGTACCTGGGTTTCCCCTTATTTAAATTTTCTATTAATCTCTTGATAATTTTTGAATGCTATTTTTATTTCTGTTAATTTATAGCACTTAAAAAAATTATGGGTATATTCTCTTTTAAGTTTTAGATATTCCAAAGCTGACATTTCACTTTTAATTCTTCATAAGGTTCTTTTAATCAAAATTGTTTTTATGTTATTAAATCCATTTAATATTTCATGTTATGTTCTGTGATTCCTACGATAGTTATTCTAAGTATTTAAAATTAGCTCTAAAGCTTACATTTCTTTTTTTTAAAAAAAGATTTATTTATTTTAAAGGCAGAGTTACAGAGAGGCAAAGGTAGAGAGGTGAAGAAAAGGAAAGAGGGAGTGAGTAAGGGAGGGAGGGGGGAAAAGAGGTAGGTCTCCATCTGCTGGTTCATTCTCCAAATGACCACAATGGCTAGAGCTGGGCTAATAAGAAACCAGGAGCCTGGAGCTTCTGCGTCTCCCCTGCTGGTGCTGGTGCCCAAGAACTTGGGCTATCTTCCACTGCTTTCCAGGGCATAACAGAGAGCTGGGTCGGAAGCCGAGCAGCCAGGACTCGAAAGGGTGCCCATATGGGATGCCGATGCTACAGGCAGCAGCTTTATGCACTATGCCACAGCGTTGGCCCCATGCTTTGCATTTCTCATTTGGGTCTTTAACCCTTATGGAGTAAGCTTTATATATGTTTAAGATAAAGATCCAACTTTCTTTTTTTCCCTAATAGCTAAGTATCCACGTTAAATGTTACTGTTACCACATTGTCATATACCAAGTTCTCAAATATATAAGAATATTTCTGCGATCACTGAGTTATTCTAGTTTTATTACTATAGCTTTGTAGTGATTCTCAACATCTGGCAGGTCTTAGCATATCTTTTCCTCTCTGTCAGGATTGACTTAGCTAATCCTGGACATGCAATGATTGGTTGGTTTATGCTAATTCAAGAATGAATATGTCGCCTTTCTCTCTCTCTCTCTCTCTCTCACACACACACACACCAAATAAAATTTTGAACAGAAGGAACTGACATAATAGATTTAGTGAGAACAGTTATCACTGACTTAAGCCATGTAGTACACAGAGCATGATAATATATTTTATCTTTTAATTAATAAGTTTAAAATGTTTTCCTTAAAGGCTCTATGCATTCTTAATTAGGTGGTTACCACTACACCATCTTCTAAACAGGTCACTACTGGTAGACAGCAGGGATCAGAAATTCATGGTTTACAAGTCAAATCCAAGCTTGTCATATACTTATAAAGCAAGTTTTATCAAAATACACCCGTGTCCATTTGCTGAAATGATATCTAAGATTGTTTTCATGCTACCATCAGCAGAGCTGATAGTTGTAATGAGACCATTTGGTCCACAAGGCTGAAAACATTGTCCAACCCTTTATAAAAAAGGTTGCTTGACTTTTGGTACAGAAAAAAACCTATTGGTTTTCATAAACTGAATTTTCTCAGTTTTAGTGGTTTACTGGTTGTTTTGGATTTTATGACGACTATATCATTATGTACACAGATAATAAATTTCACCTCTTTTAAAATCTTCCTGTCTTATTTGGATTCTACTTAAAATTTCTCAGTGAAATTTAATATCTACTAAAGAATTTATGTACATGGGCTTTAACAAGTTAGGAGAATTGCCTTTTATTCTTAATTTTCTGAGGATCTTTCATAGATAGGTACAAATATTAAAAGATTTTTGTTTTTATAATCTAGTAAACTATCATTTGGCATGTATGACATGTTGCTGTATTGTGCTTCTTAAAATTTGAAGTAAATGGATACTTTACATACTTTAATTAGAAAAGATCCCTGCGTCTTTTGGAACTCATGGCATTCCTATACTAAATTACACCCAATTTTGTAATTTCAAAGACTATTTAAAGATACAGCAAGTATAGAACATTCTAATCATAAGCTAGAAAGACCAGTGAATATTCACCAGGAAAGTATGCCTAACTTCCAAATCTGTATCAGTTATGAAATCCATGAGTCCATCCATATCATTTTAAGTTCTACTTTTACACTAAGTTCTACCCCTTGTATACCTCCAACTAAGTAGGGTAAGAATAAAAATCATTTTCATATTATTAACATATTTAGGCAACTTCTTAGAACTTAAGCGAAAAATTCACACAAGATAAAAAAGCCACTCATTAAAGTGTATTTTAGGTTTGCAGAAAATTAAGTAGCAGGTTATTTGTTTTTATTTGCTAGGTTTACACTTATTAAATTATTGATTTAAACAAGAATCACTGTTTTAACAATTTCAGAATATAGATTTAAAATCCCTTATCAGGAAATCTAAAACTCCAAAGTTCTGAAGACTTAAAACCACAATTTATCTGATAGCAACCTAATTTGAACTGCTAGGCGGCTATTTATTTTCAAAGGTCTTATTTTTCCCACTTAGCATGAATATTTGCTAAGGAATATCAGTGTGTTTGATGACAGGATGTCCCCTTGGACCTTGCAGAAACACTGTAATAAGTGGCATGTGCATCATATTCAAGATTTAAAAAGCCTGATTTTGAAACACACTAGTTTTAAGCATTTTTGACAATGGAGTATAGATCTGATAATTCTAAAGCAATGAAAGAGTCTCAATCCTTCCCTCAGCATTAAAAAGCAAATACTTGTGCTTTTATATTCTAAATCATCTTTTAAATCAATGAAAATATTAACTTTTATTTCATTTTGATAAAAAAGCCACTTTAACATACTTTAAAATATCACAAAAAAGCTTCAAGAAAACAAAACAAAATGTTTCTCATTTGTAATATTTGTTTATATCTTCTAAAAGAGATTTGAATTGCAAGCTTCTAAAACTGTAACATTCAAGATATTAAAGTTGTATATTTTTGTAATACACAACTAGGTTCTTCATTATTCTGAATTCATGATCTGAAGTCAAAAGCTTCAAAATCATGCAGTAAGACATAAGAGGAAGGAGCACTTACTTAGGAGTAGAAGGACCCCGTGGCCATGTTCCATCTTCATTTTTCTGTTCTATCACTAACACCTGTAAATATGACACAATAAAAGGATGTTTTTCCATAAACTTTTTAAAGTAGCTTTAAAAGATGAGATGAATATACAAGAAATTAAAGTAACTGAGTATTTAAAGAATACAGTAGACACGGTGAAGAGGTAGTTGCATTCTGATTCCAAAGGGGGATAAAGGAGACAAAAAGACCTCAATTGTAAGAAGTCAGCAATGAAAGTGAGAAGAAGGTAAATGAAGAAAATCATCAACTCTATGATTTTAACAAAGTCTACACCAAAATCAACATATAAATTTCTTGAGTTTGGGGAGTGTATTTTCCATTTCTTTTTGTAGCTTGTATTACAGAACCATGCAAATAACAGATGATCAATCATGAAATGTTTATTGTTGTTAAATAAGCTGACATCTTATGTTAGCTAACTATTATTACAATGCTATTGAGGCTTGGATAATCTGAAATTATAGATTACACAAAATTTAATTGCAGCTTTCAAATTACCATATATTTATACTGTTACTATGTAAAGTATAGAATCTTTTAATATATAAGTGGGAGAATCACCAAGTATGAGAATTGGACTAAAGTTTCCTATTACAGCATTATAATGAGATAGACAAAAATCATTCCTAACAATGATAGTAAAGACTGAAGCAGAACTACTTTATTACAAAACTGTTCTGGTTTTTGTTATGGGATGAGTCTGCAAGGTAGAAAAACTTTCCAAATATAATTACAGTAGCAAAAGAATAACGAAAGGAGTCCAAAAAATTTGTGAAAAAATATGACAATGTTTGAAATCATATACACAAGGGGTTTTCTAAAGGTTCATGGAAAATCCTATCATAAGAAAACTACAAGGGGTGGGCTTCATGGAACGGTGGGTTAAACTGCCACTGGAAATGTCCACATCACATATTGGAGTGACTGACTTAACTCTCATATGTCTGCTTTCTGGCCAGCTTCCTGCTCATGCACCTGTGAGATGGGAGATGGTGGCCTAGGTATTTGGGTTCTTGTTACTGTGGGAAACATGGAAAGAGCTGGGGCTACTGGCTTTGGCCAGGCCCAGCCCTAGCAGTTGCTATCATTTGGGGAGTGAACCAGAGAATGGAAGACCTTTCTCTCTTTCCCTATCTGTTTCTCAGACTTTCAGACAGAAGGATGGACTGACAGATACAGAGAAAACTTAAAAACCTATCCACAGATTTCCAAAACTCTTTGTATCAAAATAAACTTACCTTTTAACTTTATTTTTCACAAATTTTTGAAGTACTCCTATATATGCCATCAATAAGATATTAATATTTCAATTTCTATGGGAAAACTATAATACAGACAATATGATTTGAAGTAAATACAAGGCACCATAAAGCTAAATCTATATATTCAATTTCATGAACTTTTTTTTTTTTTTTTTAAAGATTTATTTATTTATTTGGAAGTCAGAGTTATACAGAGAGAGGAGATGCAGAAAGAGAGAAAGAGAGGTCTTCCATCTGATGGTTCACTCCCCAACTGGTCACAATGGCTGGAGCTACGCTGATCTGGAGCCAGGAGCTTCCTCTGGGTCTCCCACGTGGGTGCAGGGGCCGAAGAACTTGGGCCATCTTCCACTGCTTTCCCAGGCCATAGCAGAGAGCTGGACCGAAGTGGAGCAGCCAGGCCTCAAACCAGCACCCATATAGGATGCTGGCGCTTCAGGCCAGGCCGTTAACTGACAGGTAGCATTACAGACAGTGAGAAAGAGAGACAGAGAGAAAGGTCTTCCTTCCATTGGTTCACCCCCTAAATGGCCACTATGGCGATCCGAAGCCAGGAGCCAGGTGCTTCCTCCTTGTCTCCCATGTGGGTGCAAGGGCCCAAGCACTTGGGCCATCTTCCACTGCTCTCCTGGGCCACAGCAGAGAGCTGGACTTAAGAGGAGCAACCAGGACTAGAACCCGGCACCTATATGGTATACCGGTACAGCAGGCGGAGGATTAACCACGTGAGCCACGGTGCCAGTTCTGAACTCTTTCTTCTCAAGTTGCAATCTTATAACCTATTCTATGTATACTTGGCAATATAGTCTGGTGGATTGTATGTTTTAAGGTCAATTATATTTTGGCATTTGGATCCTTACTGTGAAATGTAAATTCATTTCAGAATACATGTAATGAATAAGACTTTTTTTAATATTCACGGGAGTTATTAAGAATATGCTAATTAAAATATTAAAGTTTCCTTTAAAATATAGTATTTATGCATTCAAAAACTAATAGTATGAATATACAGCTTATAACAAATAAATGTACCATGCACCTAGCATTCTGGCTACTTCTTAATCACAATCCCCCTCCTATCTGACAACAATAAGGTACTATCTTAATGTTCTAATTATCATTCCTACAGGGTATTATGTAATTTTCAAGATTTACAAATATAATTTAGTGAGTAAATTTTATTTGTGAAGCAAGTTTTCTTTTACTGCACTTTACAACTATCATGACACCTACACATAAAAATGATAATTAAAAGACAGATTTTTCATGGTCATTTGAAGGACTTAAATCATTACTCCAAAAAAACAGAATTTAGCTACAAAAACTTTCAAAGTTATACATTTAATATTGTTGTTTAATCATAATACCTCAACATCTAATAGAATTTGTACTTAAAATCCCATGGTTTGTAACCATGGGTTATTAATGCTTAAAAGGCAATCAGAAATGTTAAAATGTATTATCTTTATTCAAATGTATCATTTTGAATACAATTTTGCTTACTGTTAAAACTAACTCACGATGAAAATATTTTTTAAAGTATTTCAAAACAATTCACTTAAATACAAAAGACACAAAAGGGACAATGAAAAATAATTCTGGGATGCAAACTTTTCAATAATGTATCTTTGTTTTATTTTGCAATGACAACACTTTCAAGTTTAGTTATTAAAAAAAAAGTCTTCTAGAGTTATTGCTCATAAAAGAACTATTATAAAATCTAGAAAATTTGGGGCCAGCATTGTGGCATAGCAGGTAAAGCCACTGCCTGTGATGTTGGCATCCCATAAGGGTGCCAGTTCGTGTCCCAGCAGCTTTAAAACCTCTGATCTAGTTCTTGCCTAAGGGCATGGGAGAAGTAGTGGAGAATGGCCCAAGTCTTTGAGACTCAGATGAAGCTCCTGGCTCCAGACTGGCTGAGCCCTTGGCAGTTGTGGCCATCTAGGGCTTAAACCAGCAGATGGAAGATCTCTTTCTATCCCTCCCTCTTTTAAATAATTTTTTAAAAATCCAGAAAATTTAATACATACTTTGAAACATTCCAGAAGATAAAAAAGTTTTTAAGGATATTTAATCTTTTTTTTTTTTTTTTTTTTTTTACAGAGTGGACAGTAAGAGAGACAGACAGAAAGGTCTTCCTTTTTGCTGTTGGTTCACCCTCCAAAGGCCGCCGCGGCCAGCATACACCGCGCTGATCCAAAGGCAGGAGCCAGGTGCTTCTCCTGGTCTTCCATGTGGGTGCAGGACCCAAGGACTTGGGCCATACTCCTCCGCACTCCTGGGCCACAGCAGAGAGCTGGCCTGGAAGATGAGCAACCGGGACAGAATCCGGCACCCTGACTGGGACTAGAACCTGGTGTGCCGGTGCTGCAAGGTGGAGGATTAGCCTATTGAGCCGAGGCACTGGCCAGGATATTTAATCTTATTAAGGTAGTTTATTCTCTAATCTGCAGTCTGATAAATGCGTATCTATCAAGAACATAGACTTGGGGCTGGAGCTCTGGTGTAGCAGGTAAAGCCGCTATCTGAAGTGCTGACATTCCATATGAGTGCCAGTTTGAGTCCAGGTTGCTCCATTTCCAATCCAGCTCTCTGCTATGGCCTGGGAAAGCAGTGGAAGATGGCCCAAGTCCTTGGGCCCTGTAGCCCTGTAGGAGACCCAGAAGCAGCTCTTGGCTTTGGATCAGCTCAGCTCTGGCTGTTGCAGCCATCTGGGGAGTGAACCAGCAGTTGGAAGACCTCTCTCTGCCTCTCTGTAACTTCGCTTTCAGATAAATAAATAAATCTTAAAAAAAAATAGATCATTACAATGATAATATAAAATAAGTGTTATTTTCTTCATCATATACATTTGAAAACTGAGGCTTAAAGAAGTTAAATTATACCCCTGGAGCTAACTCAGGCTCTGAGGGATGTTAATCACACAGAAGTACATGTCTATTGGAAGCCTGATAGAGGGAACTGCTAGCTAGGGAGGTGGGGGTGCTGATTAATTGGTGGATTTCCAAAGTGCTCATTTCAGCTTAAATCAGGTAACTTTCCTTTTTTTTAAAATTAAGATTCATTTTATTTATTTGAAAAATAATTAGAGAGAGAGGGAGAGATACAGAAAGAAGTCTTTAATCCACTGGTTCACTCCTCAAAGGGCTGCAACGGCTGGAGCTGAGCCAATCCGGAGGCAGGAGCAGCTGTCAAGTCTCCCATGTGGGAGCAGGGGCCTGAGCCCTTGGGCCATCTTCCCTTGGTTTCCCAGGCACATTAGCAAAGAGCTGGATTGAAAGTGGAGCATCCAGGACAAGAACCGGCATCCATATGGGAGGCTGGCGCTGCAGGCCGGGGCTTTAACAGACTGCTCCACAGCACTGGCCCCATAAGTTTCCTTTTAACTGTAATACATAATTTTTTTTTTTAAAGATTTATTTTATTTGCAAGAGTTACAGAGAGAGGGAGAGAAACCTTCCATCTGCTGGTTCACTCCTCAAATAACCGCAATAGCTGGAACTGGGCCAAACGAAAGCCAGGAGCCAGCAGTTTCTTCTGGGTCTCCTTCATGGGTACAGGTGCCCAAGCACTTGGGCCATCTTCTACTCCCTTCCCCAGAGCATTAGCAGGAAGCTGGATCAGAAGTGGAGCAGCTGGGACCAGAGCCCATACGGGATGCCAACACTGCAGGCAGAAGCTTAATCTGCTAGGCTACAGCACCAGGTCCCATAATGGGTTTTATAAAATTTCACTTAAGACTATAATGGATAAAATAATTTTTTAAAATAGCCTAGTACAATACTTAGTACATAAAGGTATTTACTAAAAATTAATTCTCCCTAGTTTCTTTGCATTTTTAACAACCCAGCAGAACTAAATAAAAATTTCTATACACTGGAGCATCAGACACTGTGTTAGGTATTACAAATAAAAACAAATAGGATGCAACACCGAACCAAAGCAAGGATCCCACAGTTTAACTGGGGAGCTTAATATACAAATAACTAAAGTACATAATGAATGATTAAAAAAAAGACCTAAGCAAAAACATTTTGGAAGTTAAGGTAACAATTTTATTTGAAAGCAGAAACATCCTATAACTCAATATATATTGAGAAAAACAGAAAGCTGAAGAAATGAATTAGAATTTGAAAGATGGATAATCTGACCTAGTTAACCTACATGATAGTATCAGATGGGATGGTAAATCTGAATATCTGGATGGTTAAAAGGACTTTTAGCTGGATAGAAACAGGGACTGGGAAGAAGGGGATATTAGGCAGATAGAATACCATGCAAAATCTAACTGCATGCAATAAAACAGTGTGTTCAAGTAACTATAAGCAGTTCAGTTCATTACTGTTAGAGTATAAAACACAGACAAGAACAATTTAAAGATGCTAGATGACTAGGCAAGATGTTAAACCATGTTTTTCATGCTGCATTGAAGTGCTGGGATTTGATAGTAACTAAGGAGCCAGGAAAGGCTTATGAAGATAAATAATGAGGTCTACATTTTAGGATATTCTGGTAAAAGTAAGATCTAGTGCACACAACAGAAACCTGGAATTAGAGCAATCTCTATGACAGATAACTGCTAAGAATGGAACAAAGAGATTAACTCAAGAGATATTCCTAATTGTGACTAAACATCTTCATCCCTTAATATATTGACTTCTTTGGATTATAACATATAAAAAGGCCAAATCAAAACTGATAATGTTTAACAAGGGTTGGCAAACCACAGTATACTTAGCCTACTGCCTACTTTTGTAAATAGTTTTAGTGGAGCTAGCCATACCTGTTTTTGTATCACCCATAACTGTTTTTGTGTTACTACAGAGGCACACTGTATTTCCAACAGTATTATGTGGCCTACAGAGACAAAAATGTGTCTTATATGGCTCTTCACAAAGTTAGTGACCCATTTTATATTGGTTTTTTTTTTAATTGAAAATCATTTCTTCTGAATAAGTAGATTATTTCCAAATTCAACAAGGGAATTAGAAGTTATGGTTATTCCAGCAGGGATATGAAGTAGAGATGCAAGTTATAAAGAGGAAATCTGCAACAGTAGAACACATTTTGTACTTCAGGACAGTCATTAAAGTTGGTGAATCCAAAAAACTTCATGTATAATAAGCTTAGAGTAAACAGTACTGCTAAACAATACCTGTCCTTGGTATAAGCCAGCATCCTGAATGGTGCTGTCTGGTTTATTCAGAGGTTCAAAAGTATTACTCATGTATTTGTTCCACAATCTGGTCTCCTTTTCATCTGGAATATTGAAGATTTTTCTTATTTCCTTTTCAATTGTATCTAGATTTAAAAAGCAAAGATACATACATATATAATATGTTAAAATATATTACATTGAGCTAAATGCCTATATATGCATAAAAATTCTAAATTTAAAATATCAACATGATAGCAAGAATAAAGAAATATGTAAGGAACATAAAAAACCAACAAAATTAAAGTTTTCACAACTAGGTTTTTATATTTAGGGAAGAAAGAACAATTGTAACTCAGATGATTAAGACCCCAAAAGATAATCATTTAACACTAAAATAAATCATTTAACACTAAAATATAATTTATATTATATACAATGAACTTTAAATTTTGGCATATTATAAAATCAACATATTCTCTGATGATATGTAGAAGTTAAAAATATTAAAGTATGATTAAGAGATGCTATAGATGGAAAGTATTTTTCATTATAATATAAGAATAACATATTAAACTGAATCTAATTTAGAGTTTGAATATCTAGCTAGAATATATGAACAAAACGAAAAGCATTTGATTGAAGAGATTTCTATATTGATCAAAATTTCTTATTCACCCAATACACCAAGTATTTTCCTCATTACTGAACTGGAAGTTTTTTCTTTTAACAGCAGCAGTTTAACTAGTACAAAGTAAGACACAGGATGATCTACATATTGGAGAATCTGGATGTAACAAAGTTTCAGTACTTATTAAAGGTTAAATAAATCTTTAAAAATTTTTGAAAATTACATAATACTATATATCTATCTAATTCTGGCCAATAACTTGCCCAACAGAGTCAAGAAAATTGTAATTAAAACATGACAAATAAAGAAATAGAGAATACTTTAAATTTTAGAACAGTTGGTTTTGGAAAAAGCATGTTCTCCAAATAAATCAAAACGTACACTTATACTACATAATTAAATTCAGTCCAATAATATTGTTTATGTTTCACTTAGTGACTAATGTACTGTAATAGTCTTGTAGTCAATGAAACTTTGATTAGGGGTTAAGTCAGTAATAAATTGTACAGTGCATCTCAAAACTTAAAGCAAGTTACCTAGAATATTTACATATTTTATTACATCAAATAAATATACTGTCATGGCTCTCTATTATGGCAGGGTTGAATTATTTCCTTTTGTTCTTTTTACTAAAGCAGAATATGTGCACAGAAAAATGCACTAATCATCAGTACAGTGTGATAAATATCCAAAGTGGACATGCTCATGGAAATAGCATTCAGATCAAGAAACAGAACATTACCTAGGAAGGAGGGCAAAGGAGCAGTCTTAGTCTTTCCATAAAAATGAACTTTTTCCCTAACTGTAGAAGTAATTTTTGCTCAGAGCAAAAATACAGAAAATAATGATACATAAATATCTACCTAGATATAACTACTGTTAACATTTTGATCTTCTTATGGGCTTTTTGCCTACTAATACACACAGATTTTTGTATAGTATATTATAGGTATATGACATACCATCTATAAACAAGGAGATTTCTTCCTGAGTTTTGAAATCTACTTCTACAAGGTACTCTGCTTGTAGTAAGAACTGCAAGATTTCAAGGTACATAGTTTTTCCATAATATACATTTTTGGGAACTTTCTGAGGATTCCCTCAAGTGCACAATTTTAAATAAAACAATACTTATTTTTGAGCCAGTTTTCATGAACTTTTTGAAGCACCTTGAAATATAGGGAAAGAATACTATAAGCTGAAGAAACAGTAACATAAAGGCCTTCATTTGGGAAGGTGTTTGGCATTTTAGAATGGTGTGACACATCAATGTGGCTGAAGTAGAATGAGCAAGGTAAAAACGAGACCATAAATGAACATTTATAGGAATATACAGAATTTTGTGAGTTACCAAAGTATTTCTATTTTATTCTCAGTGAGGAAGGAAGCCACTGAGGAGTTTGGAGAAGCAGCATGATATGACAGATACTTTATTTTTTAAATTAAAAAAAATTTATAGAGAGCTGTCACAGGTTTATTCCCCAAATGCCTGCAGCAGCTGGGGCTGGTGCATAGTTGAAACTGGGAGCTGGGAATGCAATACAGGTCTCCTATGTGTGGGGAAGGTACCCAATTACTTAAGTCATCACTGTGGCCTCCCAAGGTCTACATCAGCAAAAACCTGGAATCAGGAGTCAGAGTTGGGAATTTTTTTCCTTTTGCACTCCAATGAAGGTTGAGGGTATCCTAATCAGAATCTTACTCACTAGGTCAAATGTCCATCCCAATGACAAGTATGTTAATATTTTTTTGCTGTTAGTGAAGTCAGAATGCAGGGGGTCAAGGACGAAGACTAGGTTACTGCAGCAATCCAAACCAAAGTGGTAGCAATGGAAGCATAATTAAGTGGCCAGATTGACAACAGATTCTAAAGGAATTACTAAAATGTACTGCTAGACTAATTACAGGATGAGAAATAATATATCAGGATGGTAAGAATTTTGTCCTGAGTAATTAGAAAACAAGTTGAAATTACTCAGAAGTGGAGAATGACAGGACAGCAGGTTTTGGAGGAAACAGAGGGAAGTTAGGTTTATCATGATAATTATTTTGAGACGCTAATCAGATATACAACTGAAGATATGAGAAAGTTGATACTGGAATTAAGGGAGCATTTTCTATAGGACATACAACTTAAGATATTAACATGCAGAAAATATTTAAATCCAAGAGACCCGAAGAAATTACCAAAGAAAAGAGGAGATCCAAGTACTGAGCATATAAACACTGATGTTTTGAAGTCAGGAAGGCCAAGATGTTCTCACAAGGACTCTGACAAGATGTAACCAAGTAAGAAAGTGCCCTGAAGCTACGTGAAGAGAAAGTGTTTCTAAATAGAAAAGTACTTTATTCTATTAAAATGTTGCAGGCAGGTTAAGAAAACCAAGATTTCTTAATTACAAGTCATTAGAGATCATGACAGAGTGGAAAGGGAATGGTAGGACTAAATGTCTAATGTGGTGGACACAGAGGGATAATGGGAGCAGACAAAGTGGTAGCCAGAGAGAATACTGCTAAAGATAATGCCAAGTACAGTCATAATGAAAGTGCAGGGTATAACTACGGGATGACTGTAGTCGGAATGCAGGACAAGATGCCTGGATTTGAGAATGTCGTGAGACTATGTGTTTATTTTCCCATACATTAATTTGACTATTAGTAAGTTAATGATAAGCATAGGAGGCAGAACAACATTAATACAGGTAATAGAAATATAGTTGTTACAGCAAATATTTCTAGTAGGAATATTTAGTAAGAATGTGGATTGAGCCTATTAATAAACTAGATTCATAAAGCATTTTAAAATGTTTTATAACAAAAATTATGTTTTCAGTGATTATCCTTAAAGGAAAACCAAATTTTCATTTATTAAAAAAAATCTTAACTTATTTTCATTTTATTTGAAAAGCAGAGACAGATCCTACATGATAACTTTTTTTAAATTGGTTAATTTTCTAAGCAATTTCCAATTTAACACCAAGTTTTTTTTTTTCATTTTCAATTATCTTTATATACAGAAGATGGATTCAGTATATACTAAGTAAAGATTTCATCAGTTTGCACCCACACAGAAACACAAAGTGTAAAAATACTGTTTCAGTACTAGTTATAGCATTACTTCACATTGGACAACACATTAAGGACAGATTCCTCCTGAGACGTAAGTACACAGTGACTCCTGTTGTTGACTTAACAATTTGACACTCTTGTTTATGGCATCAGTAATCTCCCTAGGCTCTAGTCATGAGTTGCCGAGGCTATGGAAGCCTTTAGGGTTTGCCGACTTCGATCTTATTCTGACAGGGTCATAGTCAAAGTGGAAGTTCTCTCCTCCCTTCAGAGAAAGGTACCTCCTTCTTTGATGGCCCCATTCGTTCCACTGGGATCTCACTTGCAGAGATCTTTCATTTAATTTTTTTAAAAAAATATCATGTAGGATCTCTGTCCTTAATGTGCTGTACATTGTGAATTAATACTATAACTAGTACTCCAACAGTATTTTTCACTTTGTGTCTCTATGTGAGGGCAAACTGTTGAAATCTTTATGTAATATATACTAAACTGATCTTCTGTATATAAAGAGAACTGAAAATGAATCTTGATGTGAATAGAAGGGGAGAGGAGCGGGAAAGGGGAGGGTTGCGGGTGGGAGGAAAGTTATGAGGGGGGAGAAGCCATTGTAATCCATAAGCTGTAGTTTGGAAATTTATATTCTTTAAATAAAAGCTTTAAAAAAAAATCCCTCTGGGGCCAGCGCTGTGGTGTAGTGGGTTAAGCTGCTGCTGCCAGCAGTGCTAGCATCCCATTTCGGTGCCAGTTCAAGTCCTGGCGGCTCCACTTCCTATTTGATGGAAGACCTCTCTCTCTCTCTAACTCTGGCTTTCAAATAAATAAATCTAAAAAAAAAAAAAAAAAAAAAAAAAAGAAAAGAAAAGAAAAGAAAAGAAAAGCAGAGACAGAGACACACAGAGAGATCTTCCACCCACTGCTCATTCCGAGATGGCTGTAACAGCCAAGGCTGGGACAGTTCAAAGCCAGGAGCCAGGAACTCAATCTGTGCCTCCCACGTGGATGGCAGGGACTAAACCACTTGAGCCATCACTTGCTGCCTCCCAGGGTGTGCATTAGCAGGAGGTTGGATGGAAAGCAGAGTAGTTGGCACTCAAATCAGACAATTCAACATGGGATGTGGGGACCATTCAACCTGCAGGCCTTGTAAGACCCACAAAATGTCCCAAGTAGCATTTTAACTGCTGCACCACACACTTTGGCCCTAAAACCAAATTTTAATCTATCTTACAAGAACACATGTAATGCCCAAATAAATTTATTTATGGAAAAAAATTCTAAAGGACAAAGTACTTTGGCCTTGCTATTGTAAGTTATTCAGATCTTGCCTATGACAACTATCACTTCTTCACTGTAAGTCAGGGGTAGGGAGCCTTTGTTCTACTAGGGGCCATCTGGATCTTTATAACATCATTCATGAATCACACAAAATTGTCAGCTTAAAAACTATTTAAAATTGCATATTTGAAATATGGGAAATTTGTTCTCTTCATTCAAATAAATTTATTTTAAAAATTAACCTGCTATATAAGTTTATTGAATTTTGAGTCCTGCCCATGGTTGCTTTGGCAGGGCCAAACTGAATGATTTTGTGGGCCTTACATAGCCTGCAGGTTGGATGATGCTCACCCCTGCTATAAATCAATGTAGGTAGTACTAGCTAAAAACAGAACCTTTTATTAACTTGTTAACAACAGGCAGCCACATATATGTATTTCCTATTTCTGTTTACATTATTTATATAGCTAAATTTCCTGTATATACTGATTTTGATCATTTTCAGTAAAGATATTTTAAAAGATAACAAAGAAAAAATATACATTTTTAGTTTAATATCCAATTTCTTTATTTCATAATTTACTTCCTATAGAAAAACAGTCAGTTAATATCTCTAAAATGAATGCTTCTTTAGCATTCATAGGTTGTATAAGTCAACAATTAAGAGAGATGATTCTGGTATAAGAGATCTAAGAAATCTAATTATGGAATTGAAGTACTAACTCTAAAACGAGGCAGGTTCTAAGCCTCAGCTTCATTATCTACAAGATGAGCGTATAAGGTTGCTGAGGTTACAAATAAGAAGTGCCTAAAGCATAGCGACTGTTCAATAACTGCTCGTTTGTAAAACAAGAAACATGAAGCCTCCAGAAGTCCTGGCTTGATACATTGTAAGGTTTGCATTTTTTTTGTGTGTGTGCTTAAAAAGCAAACTTGGTTTAATAGAGACTTTCAGACATTTTAAACTAAGAACTACCAGAAGAAACTGTGACCTAGTACATTTATATGAGAGGTCTTCAAAAAGTGAATGAAAAATGTATATTATGAAACAGATTTCTACATTATTTTGTACCAAAGTAAACTTTAGGCACCTTTTTGAAGTATCCTCATATGTACTGGTATTTTGTACTTGGATATTTTCCATTCAATTCTTAACTCGCAGAACTGTTTAATGAACCACCAAAGTATCAACAATTCAGTGTGAAGAGCACTAATTTAACAGAATGAGAAATTTTAGTTATATAAGAATTCACATATAATTTTAAGGTACATATACAATGTATGTAGCACTTTCAAATATTAGTATATTTAAACTATGTTGATTAAAATCTATGCTAGCTTATAATTTTTTGAAGCAGAGTCTTTTTATTAATTACTATCTTCACTGACAAGTTGTTACACAGCACTTAACATGAGAACACTGTAATGCTGTTCTGAATTTAGAAATTAAGCCAGTTTATGATTTCCATGTAAATTTTAAAATGTCCAGTAAAGTCTAAAATAAGATTTCTGATGGTCCCATATTTACATATAGTTTTCTATTAAAATGAGATTGGGAGACAAGAACAAATTTTAAAGTAACCAGCAAACATTATCTGTATCAATTATTTTAAGAGGTAGCTTATCATTTATATATATATATATATATACATACACACATATATATATTTACAGGCAGAGTAGACAGTGAGAGAGAGAGACAGAGAGAAAGGTCTTCCTTTTCCATTGGTTCACCCCTCAATGGCCACTGCGGCCGGTGTGCTGCAGCTGGCGCACCGCCCTGATCCGAAGCCAGGAGCCAGGTGCTTCTCCTGGTCTCCCATGCGGGTGCAGGGCCCAAGCACTTGGGCCATCCTCCACTGCCCTCCTGGGCCCCAGCAGAGAGTTAGAATGGAAGAGGAGCAACCGGGACAGAATCCGGCGCCCTGACCGGGACTAGAACCCAGTGTGCCGGCGCCGCAGGCGGAGGATTAGCCTAGTGAGCCACGGCGCCGGCCATCATTTATATTTCAATTGGCTGTAAATTTCAGAAAGTAGTCTCAATTTTAACAGACTATGCTTGTTAGGCAGAATTATGGATTCCTATTATACACATACTAATATGATTAACAATATTGAAAACTTTCAGTTTTCAATGCAGAAATGTTTTATTTTCCGAAATAAGTTCCATGGATCTGGAAATGTTAAGCAATTTATCCATAATCATTATAATAAAGTGATATTTATATATGGAAATCCTATTATTTTGAAGAATTCATTTTATAAAGATGAATTTATTTAACTTGAATAAAGT
The DNA here is from genome assembly GCA_949820135.1 of Sylvilagus floridanus. NCBI lineage: Eukaryota > Metazoa > Chordata > Mammalia > Lagomorpha > Leporidae > Sylvilagus > Sylvilagus floridanus. The sequence continues at coordinate 67,651,902 of OX463231.1, forward strand.
TACAAATATTCTAGCTAAATAAAGATGAAGAAATAAAAAGCTCATAACCTAATAATTTATTTGGTAAAAATAGTTGGATTAATCAAGCACTTATGTAACTTGAAGAAAAATATAGGGTAAAAGCATTTTCCTGCCAAGAAATGGAGAAGTGAAAGCAAAATGTACTTATGAAATTAAGAAACATTTTAATTTACTTTTAGTGAAACTTGTCTTAATAATCGGTCCCAATTAGGAAATCTTAAATAGTGCTATTAAACTTGCTAATTTCTCTTTCATGTCAAGTTCTGTGTGTCATGTTCCCTCTCTGTTGTCTATCTGCATTTTCCAACAAGTCCAGTATTATCTTTAATCTTGTTTTACCACATCTTTATTTGAAATTTACTACTTTTCATAATTTTTTGTTTTATGAAACAAAAAGGACAGTACTTTTATTGAATTCACAATCATTTATTTAAAAACACTACCCAGGCTGGCGCCGTGGCTCAACAGGCTAATCCTCCGCCTTGCGGCGCCGGCACACCGGGTTCTAGTCCCGGTCAGGGTGCCGGATTCTGTCCCGGTTGCCCTTCTTCCAGGCCAGCCCTCTGCTGTGGCCCAGGAGTGCAGTGGAGGATGGCCCAAGTGCTTGGGCCCTGCACCCCATGGGAGACCAGGAAAAAGCACCTAGCACCTGGCTCCTGCCATCGGATGAGCGCGGTGCGCCGGCCGCAGCGCGCCGACCGCGGCAGCCATTGGAGGTGAACCAACGGCAAAGGAAGACCTTTCTCTCTGTCTCTCTCTCTCACTGTCCACTCTGCCTGTCAAAAAAAAAAAAAAAAACAACACTACCCAGTATATTCTTGATCTTAAAAACATATTTTAGCATGTATTTATATAAAGATAAATAAATTTATAGACAGAATCTGGTCTATTTATATTTGAGATGATATAGAAACTATTTAAGGAGCCTATTCATTAACAGTAACAAAATAAATATCAATGTGTCATCACATCATGTTAAGCTTGCTGTCTTAAGACACTTAACTGTATTTACAGTCTAAAAGAATAAACTGAGAGAATAAAGGAGCTAACCAACTGCCATTTTTCATATTACCTAGCCAAGTTATATTTAATTTCAATTTAAAGCTCTATTTCAATTTAAATTCACAAATATAACATGCATTTTTCATGTGCTAAATTTTAAAAATAATTGTTTTTTAAAAGGTAAAAATAGCACAAATGTTAAACTAATTGAATAAATGCAGATAGGGCAAGAATCAATAAATTCATTGAATCAAGGCTGAGAATCTAATATTTAAGTAAAAACCTACAAAATAGTTATAATGTTAGCATATAACAGAATTGTAACTAAATGTATCATGGAAATGGTTTAAAAGAAGAGACAGGATCTTACATTACCTATTGTGTCAGCTTTGCTAAATCTTCGAGTTACAACATTGTTCATGTTTCCATTTTCACAGAGCTTCAATTCTGTGAGATATACTTCTACCTTGCAGTGCTTTACAAACATACCCTGTTCAACCACCTAAAAAAATTAAACAAATCAGTATCAATTCTATCAATATATTTCACTCTAATGGCACTATATTTTTCTAAAGAGGCTTTGGAAAAAACTACACATCTCCATTGAAAAATAGTAACTATTGAAACATGTCAATATTAAAAAACAAGAAACACTTTTGGAAGCTCTAATATTTAACAGAAGATGAATAACAGTAACCTCAAACGTTACCAGTTTGGAAAAGCCTTCTACTGATCTGTAAAGATATTCATCTGGTACACTATTGATTAGGAATATATTCAACATTTAAGATGAGGAGGTTTACCCAAAAGACCATATATATTTCTCTCTCTGCAAATAAATATACATAAATATATAAAAGCAGCTCTGATTAAAGATAGACATATTTTTAGCTTCTAGTAGTGATCTCCAGCAGAAAACCTTTAAAAAGTTACATTTTATACAATGCAACCTAATAATGGCTCTATCATGACTCTATGTTAAAATACAACTTTTAAAATGATAATTGTAAATACTACTGCCAACATCTACAACTCTGAACCTGTAACCAATGTTAGTTTCATCTTAAAATGACTTTGTTTGACCTTTAAATACACACAGTAATTTAATGCCACAAATGGAAAAGAAAGCTGTTAAACATGCAAGCAATAAAACATAAAAAGAGAAAATACGTATATATCAGGGTCACCTTTTCAGTAAGTATATTTCCTTTTGATCTTCTAAAGGTTAACTGTAGTATTTCAGTCATGAATACAGTTTCTAAAAATAGTAACCAGACTGATATGTGATACATTAGACAAATATGGCAAAAGGGAGGCTCCAAAGGACTGTCAGATAACACTCACAAGCTTACATCAGTTCAGTAAGGAACTTATAAACTTGTTTCACTTGTGGGAAAAACTGTTTCAGCTAAAAAAATATTCCAACAGAGTTTATCTAGTATTTACTATGTAATCCACTATGCAATTTTCTGACGTGCTGTCATATATAATCTCTTAGTCATACTTGTTACAAATTTCTAAAACAGGTAACAGCCTGTACTTCTGATTCATTTTATAAAACTTATATATAAATGATAACTCCTAACTAAGAAGATTTATCTTAAACTTATTATGTTGATTTACTTTGAGGTTAAGAATTTAACAACTGGGGCCGACACTGTGGCATGGTAGGTTAAGCATTGTCTGCAGAACTGACATTCCATACATGCCCTGGTTTGAGTCCTGGCTGCTCCACTTCCCATCCAGCTCTCTGCTATGGCCTGGGAAAAAATGGATGGCCCCAGTGCTTGGGCCCCTGCACCTGCATTGGACACCAGGAAGAAGCTCCTGGTCAGTGGCTTCACATTGGCCTAGTTCCAGCCACTGCAGCCATTTACGGAATGAATCAGCAGATGGAAGACCTCTCTGTCTCTCCTTCTGTCTGTAACTCTGCCTCAAGTAAATAAGTAAATCTTTTTTTTAAAGTAACAATTTAATGTCAAAAGATTACTTATTGGTATATATAAATTAAAAAACTAGGAATCAAATATTCTTATCAATTAGGAACTTCTGCTCTGAGACTCAGTAGCTAAATAAAATTCTAAAATAATAAAACATTAAGGTAGCTACTAACCACAGGTTGCTAAAACTGAGATAAATCACAGTTTATGAACAACAATGAAAAAAGACAAATGGAATGACTAACAACAGAGCAACAAAAGGGATAAATAATATAAAATAAATACAAAATAATGAAAAATCCTTCATGATTTATACTGAGTTACAAATAAGCATGACTTTGGGGCCGATGCTGTGGCATGGCGGGTAAGGCTGCTGCCTGCAGCACCGGCGTCCCATACGGGCGCCAGTTCAAGTCTTGGCTGCTTCACTTCCGATCCAGCTCTCTGCTGTGGCCTGGGAAAGCAGTTGAAGAGGGCCCAAGTCCTTGGGCCCCTGCACCTGCATGGGAGAACCTGGGGAAGCTCCTGGCTTCGGATCTTCGCAGCTCTGGCCAATGCGGCCAATTGGGGAATGAAAGAACGGATGGAAGACATCTCTCTCTCTCTCTCTGCTTTTCCTTCTCTCTCTGTGTAACTCTTTCAAATAAAAAATAATAATTTTTTAACGCTAATAGGTATTTTCTTGGAAAGAAACTGGTGATTGAACAAAGAGTCATTTTGAGATATGTGAAAACAAAAGATTATTTCAAAATCCACACTACTAGGGTTCACATTTTTTAAACGATTTATTTATTTAAAATGAAGAGTTACAGAGAGAGAGGGAGAGACAGACACATGTTCCATCTGCTGGTTCACTCCCCAAATGGCTATGTCAGTCAGGGCTGGGACAGGCCGAAGCCAGGAGTAAGGAGCTTCATTAGGGTCTCCCACACGCATAGCAGGTTCCCAAGGACTTGGCCCATTTCCCGCTGCTTTCCTAGATTCTTAGAGAGCTGGACTGGAAGTGGAGCAGCCAGGACACAAACAGGTGCCCATATGGGATGCCAGTGTTGCAGGCAGCAGCTTAACCTGCCGCATCACAATGTCAGCCCCAGAATTCAGAAGTTTTCTCGGAATTTTTTATTCTTTCCAAAAACATTTTAAATTGTTAAAACCTATATCATCACATTTCAATACTATATTTTAAGATATTTATTATTCAAAAGTAGTTACAATACTGCTCCACTTTGAAAAATATGCTAATTATTTTAATTCAAAAGAACACTATAAATTGTTAAAGCCTGAAAACAATAGCATCATAGCAGTGAAAAAGAACTGGTATATTTATGACTTAGTGTTATTATATCATATGCAAACTAATTATATAATATCTTCTTTATATTAAATTCATAAAGTCTCCTATCTTTATCAAAAATGTCTATAAGAATACCACTGAATAGGAGGGTTATGAAGACTGTATAACAGGAAGAAAAAGTTTGTTAAAACAAGGTATCAGGGGGAGCCATTGTAATCCATAATTGGAAATTTATATTCTTTAAATAAAAGCTTTATATATATAAAAAAACAAGGTATTAATTTAATTGTAACCATTAAAAGATACATTTGAAATAAATTCAGAAATGATATTTAGGATTAAGAACTATAGGTGACAGTGTAAGTTTACTCAAACTGAAAACTGCTATATTACCATAAATAAGGTTTAAGCACTAAATGAAATCTAGCTCCTTGTCCAAAACTTAAGATTTATAGACATGCAAAAATACTTTCATTAATTCAGGGCCACAATGAAGGCAAGGTTTCTTTACCAAATTTTTAAAGAAATACAAGTGTATACAGAATTAAATAAAACTTCTCTTTGTTCTGAAAATTAGAGGGTATTTTGTATAAGCCAATAAATATATTTGATAACTGTAATGTCTATTCTTTATATCTATCTGAAAGTTTCACAGAAACTTTACTTTATTCCAAGTGTCCCACATAGCAAAATGAGAAGAGAAACAAAAATAATTTCTAAAAAAATTTGGTACTATAAAGCAATTAGATGACACTAGGCCTGATGGACATATTTAATATATTTTTAAAAGATTTTTGTTATTTATTTGAGAGATAAAAGTTACAGAGAGAGAGGGACAGACAGAATGGTCTTCCATCCACTGGTTCATTCCCCAAATGGCCACAATGGCTGGATCTGGGACTAACCAAAGCTAGGAGCTTCTTCAGGATCTCCCACATGGGTGACGGAGTCCAAGCACTTGAGCCATCTTCTACTGCTTTCCCAGGCCATAACAGATTGCTGGATCGGAAATGGAGTAGCTAGATCATGAACTGGTACCCATATGGGATGCTGGCACCACAGGCAGAAGCTTAGCCTACCACGCAACAGCACTGGCTCCCAGATTTAGTATTTTGAAGTAGCTATGTGCACCTTTAAAGCACTTAGTAAGCACCTGTCATCTACTGTACGTAAGTAGTAGTTCCTGGCATCAGGATGAGAATAGCTCAAGTAGATAAGTAGATAACTACAATTGTGAGAGAAAAAGAACTAAAAGACCAAGAATTCAAAAAGGAACTTTAAGGGCCAGCACTGTGGCACAGCAGGTTAAAGCCCTGGCCTTAAGTGCTGGCATCCCATATGGACACTGGTTCTAGTTCTGGCTGCTCCACTTCCAATCCAGCTGTTATGGCATGGGAAAGCAGTGGAAGATAGCCCAACTCCTTGGGTCCCTACACTCACATGGGAGACTCAGAAGAAACTCCTGGCTCCTGACTTCAGATTGGCTCAGCTCTGGCCATTGCGGCCATCTGGGAAGTAAAGCAACGGATGGAAGATCTCTCTCTCTCTGTCTCTATCTCTCTCTGTAACTCTTTCAAGTAAAAAAAAAAAAAAAAAGAAGAAGAAGAAGAAACTGTAAGTATTCTTAGATGCGATCATTCTTTTCCAGAGAGACTTGTTGTGGCAGAGCAGGTTAAGTAAGCCACTGCTTGGGAACACCAATTGGAGTTCCAGCTGCTCTGTTTCAGATGCAACTTCCTGCTAAGCATCTTGGGAGACAAAGATGATAGCTCCAAGTACGAGGGGCCCTGCGACCCATTATGGGAGGCTGGGTGGAGTTTTTTTTTTTTTTTAAGATTTATTTATTTATTTGAAAGTTAGTTACACAGAGAAAAAAGGAGAGGCAGAGAGAGAGAGAGAGAGAGAGGTCTTCCATCTGATGGTTCACTCTCCAGTTGGCTGCAACAGCCAGAGCTGTGTTGATCCAAAGCCAGGAGCCAGGAGCTTCTTCTGGGTCTCCCATGAGGTTGCAAGGGTCCAAGGACTTGGGTCATCTTCCACTGCTTTCCCAGGCCATAGCAGAGAGCTGGATCGGAAATGGAGCAGCTGGTTCTTGAACTGGTGCCCATAAGGGATGCTGGTGCTGCAGGCAGCAACCCTACTTACTACACCACAGTGCCAGTCCCCTTGATGGAGTTTCAAGCTCAAGTTGGCCTAGCCCAGTCCTAGCTGTTGCAGGAATTTGGGGAGTGAACCATAGATGGAAGATCTTTTCTGTTACTGTGTGGGCGTCTCCATAGGCTTTCTGAGTATTCTTGCCATGTGCAGTTGAACTCCGATTAAGAAATGACTGAGAGAAAGCTAGAGTACTTGTGCATCCCAGACGGGAGCATGGGCTTTTAAAAAATCCAATCCTTAAGTAATGTTCCCATGAGTTCTGCTATATGCTATTAACTGGCCATATAGACCAATCTTGGTATAAACAGGAAAGGAACTACCCAAGGACATGGATATGAGATCATTAAGGATCTTCTTAAAGGCTATTAACTTGCATGGTAATAGTACTATGAAGTTAAATTTTAAATATATTTTAACCCCATAAAACTTACAATTAATGTTTTAAAGGTTCTAAATTATGATTCATTCATAATAATTACTTTCTATAAGTCTACATTTTTACTTGTGGAAAATTGTTCTTTCCACTCTGAAGACTATTTTGTACTTCAAGATAGGTCTGTGGGGGCTGGCATTGTGGCGCAGTGGGTTAATGCCCTGGCCTGAAGCATCAACATCCCATATGGGTGCTGGTTCGAGACTCAGCTGCTCCACTTCTGATCCAGCTCTCTGCTGTGGCCTGGGAAAGCAGAAGATAGCCCAAGGCACTGGGCCCCTGCACTCATGTGGGAGACACAGAGGAAGCTCCTGGCTCCTGGCTTCGGATCAGCTCAGTTCCAGCCATTGCGGCCACTGAGGAGTGAACCATCAGATGGAAGACCTCTCTGTCTCTTCTCTGCCTCTCTTCTCTCTGTGTAACTCTGACTTTCAAATAAATAAATAAATAAATCTTTGTTTAAAATGGCTTTTCCAGGGTTCATGTTAGGTGTAGTGGGTAAAGCTGCCCCCTGCAAAACCAGCATCCTATACAGATGTCAGTTCACGTCCCAGCTGCTCCACTTCTGATCCAGCTTCCTGCTAATGGCCTGGGGAAAGCAAAGAAGATCGTACAAGTTCTTGGGCCCCTGCCACCCACATGGGAGACCAGGTTGAAGATCTTGGTTTGGGCCTGGCTCTGCTCTTGCTGGTACAGTCATTTGGGGAGTAAACCAGTGAATTGAAGATATCTCTCTTTCAAATAAATAAATAAATAAATTCTTTTAATTGGCTTTTTCATCTTCTTTTCTGAAGTATTATTCCTTGGTCTTAGTGTTCTATGTTGTCAGTTTTTCTTTTAACATACCTTAAGACAATTTGGGGGCCAGTGCTGTGGTGTAGTGGGTAAAGCTGCCTCCTGCAATGCTGGCATCCCATATGGGTGCCGCTTTGAGACCCAGCTGCTCTACTTCTGATCCAGTGCTCTGCTATGGCCTGGAAAAGCAGTTGAAGATGGCCCAAGTCCTTGGGCCCCTGCACCTGCGTGGGAAACCCTGAAGAAGCTCCTGGATCCTGGCTTCGGATTGACACAGCCATTGTGGCCAGCTGGGGAGTGAACCAGTGGATGGAAGACCTACCTCTCTCTCATCCTGCCTCTCCTTCTTTCTCTCTGTAACTCTTTCAATTAATAAATAAATCTTAAGGAAAAAAAAAAAAAGGACAATTTGTTGTTTCTGAATTCCACTGTTTTATTTTATCCTTACTTTGAAAATAATATGAAGGTATTTTAAAAAGTTTGAGGAAAAATGAAATTAAAACAAGCTAATTTTGATTCAACAAATTTTGAAATCCATACAAAATTTTCTCACTATATACATTTTTTATGAACTTTCTGAATATCCCTTGATTACCTTTTCCTGCAGCTACTATTGGTATTATGTTTTTGCCTTTGCTTTTCAATTTTTTTATTCGGTACATGTTGTTTGCATTTTTTCAGCTTTGGATTCACAGCATTTCTTGAATCACCAGCTTATCTTTCTCAGTCTGGGAAAATACTCAGTTATTATTTCCGCAAGTATTAATTCTGATTTTCTCTTTTTTCTCCTTCTAATAGTCAAGCAACAAGCATTTAGGTTAAACTTATTCACCATATTCCAGATATACTTTCTTTTCTTTTTTTTTTTTTTTTATGACAGGCAGAGTGGACAGTGAGAGAGGGACAGGGAGAAAGCTCTTCCTTTGCCGTTGGTTCACCCTCAAACAGCTGCCGTGGCTGGCATGCTGCGGCTGGCACACCGTGCTGATCTGAAGGCAGGAGCCAGGTGTTTCTCCTGGTCTCCCATGGGGTGCAGGGCCCAAGCACTTGGGCCATCCTCCACTGCCTTCCCAGGCCACACCAGAGAGCTGGACTGGAAGAGGGACTTCTGGGACAGAATCCGGCACCCCGATCGGGACTAGAACCCAGTGTGCCGGCGCCGCAAGGCGGAGGATTAGCCTATTGAGCTGCAGCGCCGGCCTCCAGATATACTTTCAATATTTCTGTATTTTTCAAATTTTGTCTCTAAACTATGAACTATATATTTTCCACTGGCACCATTTAGCTTACAAATTATCTCTTCAATTCTGTTTAGTATCATACTCGAACATTAACTCTGTATTTCATATTATGCTTCAGTTTCAAAATAATATTTGGTTCTTGTGTAATAGTTTGCCCTACTTTTCTTCTTTTTTAAAAAAAAAACATAATAAGCACAGTATTTAAGTTTCTACCTAATAAGGCTTTATATGGATTCTTTAGGGGGTCTATTTTTCTTGGATTTTGGTTCCTTTGTATTTCTGTTTATCTGCCTATTTTTCTTTTTTAAACTGAATGCCAGACACTATAATTAAAACATGTTAGAGATGATTTGAGGCACAGAACAATATTTAACTGTTTCTGCGTTACAGCTAGGGCTCCTAACTCACATATCATACAGAGGTTTCAAGAAATCTAAAGTCATTTTCCAAAGAATAATAGCAATGAAGTTGTTGGCTAATCTATATAGTGAAAACTTACACAATATAATTTGCTATAAGAAAAAATGTGTATATTAAGATTAAATTTGTATAATTTAATACATTTGAAGATAAGCTGGACATAAATTTTCCTTTATCCTAGGAATGAAGACCTTTTTCTAGTTCTTTTATAGCGAAATGGGCTATTTGTTCAAAATTTGTTCAAAATACTCAATTCTTTCGCAACTGTAGATAAAGCAACCAGACCACTGTTGGCACGCTTAAAAGAGGAATTCTAATTGTAAAATGGCCACCAAAAAAACCCAAAAAGAATGAAATCAAAGAACTGAACTAAGACTTAAAGGCATTTTCTTATTAAGACAGATTCTAATATATCTTAACCATAGATATACAATATGAATTATTCATAAAGCACTATGTAGCATCAGTTCCATATAATATTCAATGTGCTGCAGGATTTTTACCCTTATATTACCTTATTTGACTTTTGAATTGTTTCTATATGGAGGAGAAAAAACCCCTACATAAATAATTTATGTCAAGAGATTCTAGCCCCTTCCCATTATCCCATGCCTACCCCTGAATAAATTATAAAATATTTATGTAAAGTTGGTTGATTTACTTTAAGTATTTGGCATTCTAATATACCAATATCCTAACTTTCATAAGTCAATTTTTAGACCCCAAAATGACAGAAAAATTGGTCAGTTTTAATGTTTCTAGACTATAATTGTAAAAAAAAAACTTTAAAATTAAGGATATGAAAAAAATCTACATTCTGAAGTTAAAACATTTTAATGTTACAAAAAATATTTTTTCAACAGTTTCTTCCATTATTTTCTGTTTTATCACAACTGTGTGCAGCACAGAAAAGACAGTTAGGTTGCCTAACTTTCTAACCTGATGTGACCACCTGAAAGAATCTGACCCTCTCTTTTTCATCCTCATTTCCACATTTGTAAAATGTGAACAATAATTATTGTAGAGTTTCTTGTGAGGATTACTTAACAATATGTAGTATCCTTAGAAAAGCATGCATGTGTTAAAAGTTCTAATTATAATTTAGTGTATAATATTTCGCTGGTCTTTTTCTCTAAGTTTTAATGCTTCATAACTCATTGAATAAAATGTTGAAGAAAACCAAAATTTATATTCAGTTATTCTTAAAATGTACCTTCCGTGCTATTGGCTCCTGACCTTCCATCAGTGTATACCAGCTGACAAGTTTATTCCAGCCTTCAGTTGGTAATAGTATATAATCCAATTCATCAATAAGATGCTCCTTAAGAGACTGGGCATCACCATCTGCAAAAGAACAATTAAACTCAATACATAAAAAGAAACAATAGTGTACACCTCTAAACACTTCGGCTATATACATCACAAATTTTTTGAACTCATACAGGATAATTTAAGAATTTGAAAGAATTCTGAGAAAATCTCTGAAAAAGTTGAAATTCCCTACATAATGCAAAACAAACTTCTGCTTTAAAAGCTTACAACATGGAACATTAGTGAACCATCAGTTTTCTGAAATATAATTTCTCTTCAATTAGGTTCTTAAAAAGTACTAAAGAGAGTTGTTAGCCTAGAGACTTGATGAAGGAATACTTTTCTAATATTTAAACTATGAGATATCCCTCACATTACAATAGTGTTCATTCTACCATCAGCTTATGTAGGAAATTCAGAAGCAAATCAATAACCTTTTACGACGATTCCAAGACTTATGTGCTGAAAACCATGTAATTATTCCAGAAGGTCTATAATGCAGATTCTTTACATAGAAAATGGAAGCAGTGGTTCTGATTTTTTTTTTCGACAGGCAGAGTCAATGAGAGAGAGAGAGAGAGAGAAAGGTCTTTCTTCTGTTGGTTAACCCTCCAAATTGCCACAGCGGTCGGCGCAGCGAAGCCAGGAGCCAGGTGCTTTCTCCTGGTCTCCCATGCGGGTGCAGGGCCCAAGCACTTGGGCCATCCTCCACTGCCTTCCCAGGCCACAGCAGAGAGCTGGACTGGAAGAGAAGCAACCTGGACAGAACCAGCGCCCCAATCAGGTCTAGAACCCAGAGTGCCAGCGCCACAAGCAGAGGATTAGCCTAGTGAGCCATGGCGCCGGCCTCTGATATGTTTTTAATTCTAACAATCTACTTTTTAAATTTCTAAAATTTGAAGAAACTCAAAAACTGAGTACAAAGCAGGCCAAGGATCTAGAAGCAATTTCTTGTCCATCACATATGTCCATCACAATCCTTATACAGTACTCATCTGTTATCTGATCATTTAAATTTCCAAAATGCAGCAAATCAAATAGTTCAATGAATTATAACCAACTTTAAGGAGATTTTCTTGTTCTGAGTTTTAACTAACAGACATGGGAAGAAAAATTATTCTTTATAGCAGTTTAACAATGAGTACATATTATTCCTATTAAGCTTTAATGATGTAAATTAAGAAGGAAAAAAGCGGCCAGCGCCCGTGGCTCAACAGGTTAATCCTCCGCCTTGCGGCACAAGCACACCGGATTCTGTCCTGGTCGCCCCTCTTCCAGGCCAGCTCTCTGCTGTGGCCAGGGAGTGCAGTGGAGGATGGCCTAAGTGCTTGAGCCTGTACCCCTTGGGAGACCAGGAGAAGCACCTGGCTCCTGCCATCAGATCAGCGTGGTGTGTCGCAGCGCGGCAGCCATTGGAGGGTGAACCAATGGCAAAGGAAGACCTTTCTGTCTCTTTCTCTCACTGTCCACTCTGCCTGTCCAAAAAAAAAAAAAAGGAAAAAAGCGGAAGAAATTAACAAAATGTTATTCTCTCTAGGATCAATCCATGATCATAGAATCATACTAAACTTGGAGAAAAGTAGAAAACATAAATGAGAAAACTCATGTTATCAACTTCAACAGCAGATACAAAGTATTATTTTATGCTCATTCTTTTTTTTTCTTAGGTGTAAATTTTAAATTACTGATGAAAACTAGTAATTTTAAACATTTTCAGAAACTCTCAGATGAAAGAACTCATATTTATTAATTGTGACAAGTGTACTGAGATGATAAAGAGGGAAATGAGCTGAGGGATATATGGGAACTCATATCACTACCTTGTAATTTATCTTTCATAAATTTGAAATTAATAAAAAGAAAAAAGTTTAAATAAAATAACAAAGGTTATTTAACTTCAAATAAAAACAAAACAATCTGGAGGGGCTGCCACCTGAGGTGCCTACATCCCATTTGAGTGCCAGTTCGAGTCCCAGCTGCTCCACTTACAATCCAGCTCTCTATTGTGGCTTGGGAAAACAGTAGAAGAAAGCCCAAGTCCTTGGGCCCCTGCACCCACGTGGGAGACCTGGAAGAAGCTCCTGGCTCCTGGCTTTGGATGGACACAGCTCTGGCTGTTGTGGTCAACTGGGGAGTGAACCAGTGGATGGAAGACCTCTATCTCTACCTCTCCTTCTCTCCCTGTGTAACTCTGGCTTTCAAATAAATAAATAAATAAATAAATCTTTAAAAAAAAAAAAAAAAAGGAACTCCACCAAGCTTTGGATCTGCACAGCTCCAGCCATTGTGACAGACTGGGAAGTGGGGAGTGAACCAACAGATGGAAGATCTCTCTCTCTCTCTCTCTCTGCCTCTCCTTCTCTCTCTGGGTAACTCTGACTTTCAAGTAAATAAATCTAAAAAAAAAAAAAAAAGTCCGGAAATATAAAACAGTAAAAGACAGCCATGTGTGCTCCACTTTTACCTATTAATGTTATATTATGTAACCACTGGTAAATTAAATGAAAGAGAATAGAGAAGTGTACTTCAGTGGGGAGGACATTCTGAAGGAAAGATTATGTGTTCTCTGAATTGTCAAGGTCATCTGATCATTTTACAATAAAGTATAAAAATAAAATACTGCACAGACCTCAATTTATGTTCATATCAAAGTACTTTGAAAAATTAACGAAGAAGTATCTCATGGAACAATGAAAAAATTTCAAATACTGAAAAAATGTGAAGTGTAAAATTTTAAGTAACTAGTTTTTGATATTTACTATAAAATGTATGACTTCTTACTTAAAGAAGTTATCTGATTTTTAAAATGATACTGGAAAGTCTGTGAATGCAAGAACAAGAGAATATCTTCAGTAAGGCAGCTTAAAGTGCGAGAAATCTGGGAACTTGTCCATCCAATGCTCAGAATGGGTTTGCTATGTGTATTCATCTTATGTCTTATTTGAAAGAAGGCTATCAGATATTAAACATATCCACATATAGAAGGAATGGAGGTAGAGTAAGCTTATTTGTTACTATAAAAAGCAGATGAAAATTAAGGAAGGAAACAGAAAATGAGGTTCTTGGGTTGAGCCATATTCAAGAAGCAATTAAAGAAAAATGTAATCATACTATGTATGGAAGACATACAAAACTAATCATGATACATTATCACTCAATAATATGGTGAGATTCAGTGACATGGAAAATTACTAAGGAATACATAATATCATGGTTTAACTTGATGTCAACTAGTGCTGGTATTGGAGGGTGAACCAATGGCAAAGGGAGACCTTTCTGTCTCTTTCTCTCACTGTCCAAAAAAAAAAAAAAAAAAAGGAAATGTCTGGCCAATAATGTGAGAAACTTTATTGATTGCTTTTATTGTCCAAATGTAAACTGCTAAATTCTAACAGTAAAGAGCTCATTTGGAAGAAACTAAAAAAAATAAATAAATCATAGCTGAGTCTATCTTAACTTGTGAGGTCAAGTACAGTACCATTTTCAAAATAACTCTTTAAATTTATTTTTATAAGACACTGAACATGAACCACTTTTTGACTCCCTTACTGCAGATATAAAATTTTAATTCATCATTATTTCCTATTTTAATCTTGATGTATATCAGAAATGAGATGCTAATATCTAATTTAAAATCAATCCTTATTCACACTCATTAATAAAATGATAAGAACTGTATTGTCCTTCAGTTCCAGAATGTAATAGTATGACTCCTATAAATACTTCAGTTTCATCTAAAAAACATTTTTAGGTCAATTATTGTCATCTTTTCCCTAGAATAAAACAGTGAAGCTATTATGTGATACGGTTTAGAGTCTAAACTGTTACTGATATTCAACAAAGTCACACAAACTGTTAAGTCGATTTTTAAAATACTGTTCCAACTGAGTGGCTATTGTTCAATAAGTTTACACTGATACAAAACATCTGAATATTTAAGTATCATAGAGATATTTATGATTTCACAATACTTTTCGTCTCACATCACAAAGCAAATCTAGGTAATTTCAGCTATGGAATTATTTTATTATTAGAAATAATAAAAAAAGGCCGGGGGCACGGCTCACTAGGCTAATCCTCCGCCTGCAGCAGTGCTGGCGGGTTCTAGTCCCGGTTGGGGCGCCGGTTCTGTCCGGTTGCTCCTTTTCCAGTCCAGCTCTCTGCTGTGGCCTGGGAGGGCAGTGGAGCATGGCCCAAGTGCTTGGGCCCTGCACCCCATGGGAGACCAGAAGAAGCACCTGGCATCTGAGCGGCAATTTGGGGGGTAAACCAACAGAAGGAAGACCTTTCTTTCTGTCTCTCTCTCACTGTCTAACTCTGCCTGTCAAAAAAAGAAAAGAAATAATAAAAAATATATTCTAAGGTCTTACTACACATGTATATTACAGCAGATAACCATGTTATTTCACTCAAATCTCAAAACAGCTGTACAGGACTGGCACCTCCATTATGAATCAGAATACTTACTAACTTGTTCAAGGTCCTATTTAGGAAATTACAGGTATAGCACAATGTTTTAGTATAGAAAACCATGTTATCTCAGTCAATATTCAAAATGAAAAAAACAATGTTATCTCAGTTTTCAAAACAAAAAAACATGGTATCTACATTTTCAAAATAATACTATGAGGCAGATACCCATTTTAATTAGCAAATATGAGGGTTGAATAACTTGCCCAAGGCTACACATACAGAAAATTATAAAGCCTCAATCAAACAAAAATCTATTTATTACCAATTCTTTTTCTTTTCTTATTTTTTTAAGATCTTATTTATTTAGTTGGGAGGTAGAGTTACAGACAGTGAGAGGGAGAAACAGAGAAAGGTCTTCCAATCGTTGGTTCATTCCCCAAATGGCTGCAACGGCCAGAGCTACGCCAATCTGAAGCCAGGAGCTTCTTCCAGGTCTCCCACATGGGTGCAGGGGCCCAAGGACTTGGGTCATCTTCTACTGCCTTCCCAGGCCGCAGCAGAGAGCTGGATTGGAAGAGGAGCAGCTGGAACTAGAACCGGCTCCCATATATGATGCCGGCGCCGCAGGACTGCACCATGGTGCCATCCCCAGTTCTTTTTCTTTTATAAACCAATGCCTTGAAGAAAACTTAAGATATGAAAAAGTTTAAAAATCTAGAGTTTTGTGCATTTTTTACAAAAACTAGGAGGTTAGGTAAATGGTTTTTATCATACAAACACCAGAATCCAAATAGCAATTTCTATCTAGTTGCAGAATAAAACGATATGGTCATTTTTAAGGGGTAAAGAATATTCTCAAACTAAATACAGAACTGATACTTGTTACTTCTGTACCAATATACTCTGCAAAATAAAATGCACATATTTGAAGTATAAAACTTGGTAAATTTTGACATATCAACACAACTCTGAAATCATCACCACCACTAAAATGATGAACATAATGAACATAGTATCCCCTCCAAAAGTTTCCAAATAGCTCTTTGTAATCTCTCCTTCTTTTCTATCCAGGCCCCATTTGTCCGGTTCCCCCAAAATCAGTAATCCGTGTTTCACAATTAATAGGCTAGTATGAGTTTTCTAGAATTTTACATGAAAAAAGTACCCACTGTCTGTTATTATAGACAAATTTCATTTTCTAGAATCTTACATGAAGAATAAATCCTCTTTTTAATTTCCTTCATGTCACATAATTATGCATTTTTATGCATTAAAAGTACATTCTTTTTAATTGCTGAATGGCATTTCATTAAATAGGTATAGTACAACTAGTTTATCCATTCAGGTATCAATCAATAGGCATTTCACAATTTTTTTCTATTACAAATAACACCATCTGAACGTTTAGTACAACTTTTCATTTGGATAATGTTTTTAATGTTTAATGTTTTAAAACTCTTGGATAAACTCTTAAGGATGGATACTGAATATGTAATTAACTTTAAGAAACTCTATTTTCCAACTTGGTTATACTGTAAGCATCACATCACAGAAACAATGTACTTGTTCTATCATCCTTGCCAACAATTGGTTTGGGTCCGTCGATGCTTAATGAAATAAGCCAGTCCTCAAAAGACACGTATCATGTTTTCTCTGATATGTGGGAGTTAATATAGAATACTAAAAATATATAGGGATGAAATGAACATCTTGTGATTTGATTGTTGGTTTCAGAACCTGTTTATACTCCTGTGGAACTGTGGTCTTTCTACTTTACTTACTGAATATTACCATTAGTGCTGCATTAAGCCTGTGATTATAAAGTGGACTGAAATTATCTTTTTGCAAAAATTACGGAAAAAAGGAAGAAGGGGGACTGTGGGAAGGAGATAAGTATTGTTATTTTCCTAGAATTGTATCTATGAAATACATGAAATGTTTTCTTCACATTAGTAAATGTTTTTTAAAATAGTCATTTTAATACACACATAGTAGTATGTCTTTGTGGTTTTAATCTTCTTTAATATTAATGATGCAGAGCATCTTTGCATGTTTTTGAAAACGCTATCTTCTCTGGTGAAGTATTTGTTCAAGTATTTTGCTACTTTTTCAACCAGGGTTTTATGCTTCCTTGAAATGAATCTTATTCCATTGTAGTAAGAATACATATTTTATATAACTTGAATGCTTTTAACTTTATTGAGACACGCTTTATCCTCCGAATCTATCTTGGTACATGTTCTGGGTGTACACCTGAAAAGAATGTATTATGCCAGTAAGTGGAGTGCTCCAAAAATGTCAGTTGGGTCAAGCTGATTACCAGTGCTGTTCAGTAATTCTCTGGGTTTCATGAGTCTGAATAACTATTTCCTTACCAGAATTGGGACGCTTTTACTTTCTTTCCTCCTTCTCAAACTCCTAAAATGTACATATTGGGTTGCTAGATAATATCCCCCAAATTCCTCAGGCTTTAGTTTTTCATTCTTTTTTGTTGCTCTGCCTAATTTGAAATGATGTATTTGAGTTTGCCAATTTGTCTACTTGATCAGGTTTGCTGTTCTAAGACTTCTAGTGAATTTTTTCAGTTTTTCAGCTCCAAATTTTGTTTGATTTTTCTTTATAATTTCTATCTCTTGGTTGGTATTTTCATTGTATTACTTTTTATTTCCTGATTTTAGTTTAGTTGTCTTTTCATGTAACTTGCTGTGCTTCTTTAAAGACAATTATTTTAAATTTTCTGTCAGGCAATCCATTTATTTGGAGTCACTTTCTGGACATTTTTTATGTGTATGTGCATGTCATGTTTCCCTGCTCCTTGTAGCTTTGCATGTGTGTATCTGCAGCTGAAGAAAAAGACACCTTCTCTAATCTTTATGGAATGGCTTTGATAGGGAAAAATCTGTATTAGTAGGCCTGGTTAAATCCTTAACTGTTTTATGGATGTGTCTTTTCTGAACTTATACATATAGATTCATAATTAGAAAGGTTCAGTGGTTTTGGCCCCATCCTCTTCTCCATCCCCTATCAGGAGCCTATGATTTCTCGCTCCCGTGGGCCTGAACATTGTGGGGAGGCACACTCTGATCCTCTCCCCCTCCTCAACATGAAGAAACCTTGGTTCTGAGTCTTCTCCAAATCCTATAATGTTTTGCTGGGTACAGCAAGTTGTCTATTTCTTTTCCTTTGTTTTAACTGTCCCACCAAATTATGCCAGTCCTAGTAGTACACTGGGTGAGATGAGAGAAATAGCCTTTGAAGCAGCACACTGAAAGGCCAAGACACTAGCAGCACATTCTAGTCTTCTTTCTCTTCTTTGGGGGACAAACCTCAGGTCTATGCCTCCTCCCCATATTGCAGAACTACAGCGGATGCAGTAAGCCATTCATCCGTTTACTTTGCTGTTAACTTCCTTCAGTCAGGACTATATTAGTTCAGTCAGGAACAGAAGGTAAGACAGAAAATACGTAGAAGGGAACTTCACTTCTCTCCTTCCCTCCTAACTGAAAAGCCTCAGGTTCTTATTCTTCTCTCCATCTTGCACAGTATTCTAGCTGCAGAAACCACCTTTCCTACTGCCTTGTTAACTTTCCCCAGGCATCAGGGCTCTGTATGAGGTGAAACAGAAACTGGCCTCTTAGACATCACATTGAAAGGCTGGGAGGGTAGACACTTCCCTCTCTTCTTCCTCAGGTATGAACTCTTTGGATGAGATAATCTCTTGGCTCTAAATTGTACTGCCTTAGATGGAAGGCTCATGTGGGTAAAATGAAATCGCTTTTCTTGTTTCAATCTGGTTGTTCTCAGATCTGTACTCAGAGTACTGTAAATTCTTAAATGGTCTCTGAACTTTCCCACAGGGGATTCACAACTGTATTCATTATTAAACCGGTGTCCAGTGTGTCTTTAGGGGATCAAGAGCTGATACTTTCTTTTCAACTATCTTCCCATTGTCACTCCTCTTCACAAGTTTAAATTATGCCATTAAGTGGGTATATATTAAGGATTATTACATTCTCTTGATGAAATGTCCCATTCTAGTTATCATCTTGAAGTGATTTTCTATCCTGGGTATTATTCTTTGCTCTAAAACTAAATGTCTGATGTTAATAAGGCCACTTGGCTTTCTTTTGACAATGCTAGTAAGCTTTCTACTACTGCATAACAAATTAACATAATGGCTTAAAATAACACCATTAATATCTCCCATTTCTGTGGGTCAGCAGTTCAGGTAGGCTCCAGTGTGTTCGGTGCATAGGATCTCATGAGGTTGATGTCAAGATGCCAGCTCATATCTGAAGGCTCTGCTGAGGCATCCATTTAAAAGCCCATTTAGGTTGTTGGCAAAATTAATCCCTTATGGTTATGGCACTGCTGTCCCTGTTCACCTGCTGGCTGTCAGCCTCAGACCTGTCTGTTTTTAGAGGCTACCTTATTGTCCCTTCCATTTCGAAACCAGCAATGATGAGTTTAATCTTAGAATTTTGCTTATCACCGCAGGCATATCTTTTTCCATGTCTCACTTTTTTTTGTGTGTGTGTGTGTGACAGGCAGAGTGGACAGTGAGAGAGAGAGACAGAGAGAAAGGTCTTCCTTTGCCGTTGGTTCACTCTCCAATGGCTGCCGCGGATGGCGCGCTGCAGCCGGCGCACCGCGCTGATCCGATGGCAGGAGCCAGGTGCTAGGTGCTTTTCCCTGGTCTCCCATGGGGTGCAGGGCCCAAGCACTTGGGCCATCCTCCACTGTACTCCCGGGCCACAGCAGAGGGCTGGCCTGGAAGAGGGGCAACCGGAACAGAATCCGGCGCCCCGACTGGGACTAGAACCCGGTGTGCCGGCGCCGCAAGGCGGAGGATTAGCCTGTTGAGCCACGGCGCCGGCCCCATCTCTCACTTTTAATGTATCTGTCTTTACACTTAAGGCAGGTCTCTTGTGAAGAGCTGACAGTTGGGTCTTAACTTTTTTACTAAATCTTACAGTCTTTACTTTTAATGGGGGTGGTTTACATTTAATGTGATTATTCATAAAGCTGAGTTTAAATCGACCAGATTGTTATTTTATATGTGTCTCATTTGCTTCTCCTCATTTTCTTTCCACTTTCTGGAAAGGTGAGATCTTTTAAGATTTATACTTCTTTTTATGGGTCATGATATTTACCTGCTTATTTGCATGTCAGGTAATATTTAGTCAGATCCAAGGTATAAATTTTAAATTGTGGGATACTAGATGTTTTTGTATTCCTGAAGTTCTTTTGAATTTTATTCTGAAATGCGGCTAAGTCACCTGAAAATAGTTTGATGATTTCAGGTTTCTGGAGCAAGAAAATTAATTTTCCCATATTGCAGAGCTAAAACCATTCTCAACAGTCTGTTCCATAAATTATGAGGTTTTCTACTCTAGCAGAGGAGAAACAAACTATTCCTGATACTATATAAACCCGAATTCTTTTTGGGTGGTTCTTTCTCTGGCTTTTTGCAGCTTTCTTACATGTATGCACTGACCAACAAGTTGAAGAATCCCAAGAAATCCTTTCTAGATCTCTAGGTTTCTCCTCTATAAGCTGCTTCTCCTGATATTCACTCTCGGAAATTCAAGCAATCTTGGTCTCCCTGGACTTCAAACTCTGACTCCTCCACTAAAGTAGATTGTGAGGGTCTGCATGGGTTTCTCTTTTCAATGCAGTAAACTGAAGACAATCAGAACTCATCTTTTTTCTCATCTCTCAGGGATAGCTGTTTTTTTGATTGTTGATATGCTGTTTTGAAGATCACTATTTTGTGTATTTTTTCAAGGCTTTAGTTGTTTCAGGTAGGTAAGGTAAATCTGTTCCTTGTTACCTCGTCTTGACTAGAAATAAAAGATCTGATAGTTATGCATATGCTTTATTCCCCCTTAAATGTATTGAGACATAGAAAAAGAATGCCAAGTTATGAGAGTTATAAAAGACTAACGCAAAAATTCAAGAATGCAAAAACTTATCAGAGTTCCTCTAATTAAAAGTCATATGCCCATTAGGAAAAACAATATGATACAGCATTTCCCCCAAATGATAAGACAATGTTTTTTTTTAATCATTTAAAGGTTTAGGTAGTATTAAATCCTTATTACATTAAATCAAATTTGTCATGATAAAGAATAACATATTTATATACACACACACACACAAAGAAAAGACTCAGTTCATTAAGTCAAATCTTTCACGCAAAGAAATTTTGAGTTATCAATTTACATGAACACTTTCTACATACACCCATTGATATTTATATACTGAAATGTTAAAACATGTACAAAATTGAAAGAAAAAAAAATAATGACCTTTGAGAAGTCCAGAGTTATCAATCGGTCCAGGATATACATTCTGATCTCCCATCTGGTATTTGTCCCAACTGTCAAAGCCAACATATTTTTTCCACTGTTTGAACCAGCGACTATCAACTAGGTACCTAGAAAAAAAAATAAAAAAAGGAAAGGGAAATAAACAAAAAAAATGAATTAAGGAAAATATCTGGAAATACATGAAGAGAATAGTTACCTAATTTTGATATTTCATTTAATATAAAGTATATGCCTATGTTAAAGGATTATATAGAATAAGTGATAATTCCACTTAGTATTTAGGAAAAAGTTTATTTGAATAAAGCATTATTTCTATTATTTAATAAATATCTACTACTTGAGGACATGTATTGACATAAAAATCTTTAAAAATTGCTGATACTTTTATTTGAAAGTCTGAGTTACAAAGAAAGAAAGAGAGACAGAAAGGGATCTTCCATTCATTGGTTTACTCCCCAGATGGCCTCAATGGCCAGGCTAAGATAGGCTGAAGCCAGGAGCCAGGAGCTTTATCCAGGTTTCCCACATGTAGCAAGAACCCAATACTGAGATCATCCTCTGCTGCTTTTCCCACACCATTAGCAGGGAGCTGGATTTGATGTGGAGCAGCTGGGACACAACCTAGTGCCACAGGCAGTGGCTTTACAACTACACCACAACACTGCTCTTCGCCTCCAATAACACTTTTAAAAATGTGTAATAAGGATTCAAGAAAATATTCCTCAACTGAATAAAAATTCAAATAATCTTAAGAATCAATCAAATTTTACAATGCATTGTGATTCTTGTACAAGAGACTTATAATAGAGTATATTAATTTTAAGCATTTTACTGTCTTTTTGAAGGTTGGGAAAGCTGGTTCATAAGGGTTGACAAGGTTGATTACAGTAATTATAATCAAGTTTTGGGAAAAACCTTAAAATTATTATGCTTCTTTACAAATAAAAGTTAATAAAAAAATTGCTTCTGTTTCTTTTTTTAAATTTTTTTGCTTCTGTTTTTACACAGGGTAAATTTTGCTAGCAGGACTTGTTTTTGACTGATTTCAAATGTGTGATACACAAACACTGAAGAAACTATATTCATCTTATTTAAAATTGCTTAGTTTCTCATCAGTGACAGAAAAAGTAAAGTAAGTGTTCACTAGTAAAGAAATTATAAGCCAAAAAAACTAAAACTTTATTCTGACAATATTTTATCTCCTATGAAATATGGATATGTTGCTAATTTTCAATTATCTTGAATCCTTTTCTAGAAACACTTCCTCTGGTCCCCATTTAACCAGAATCAGTCACAAACTCAAGAGTAAAGATTAAGGAGGTATTTAAAGCTTATATGTGTAATTAATAATAGAGGTAAAGTTTTTAGGTGATCATCATTCTAATGTTACTAACTTATCCCATACAGCACCTTATGAATAAAAAAACCCATAGTTATATCTAAAGATAGCTAAAACAAAGGCCCCACTCTAACAAAACCTCATAATTCTTACAGAATATTCATGAGCAGTTTGATTTCCTAAAAGTAGGCATGCGGTATGCAGAATTATCTATGTACCAGTACTCCAAACCCACTGTCAGAGTTATGCAACTGAAAGCCCCCGCACTGTAGAATTTAAGATTTGTGAGAAAAGGAGAACTAAAGGACTATGTTTAAGAAAAATCTGTCTTCTAAAATTATAATTAGTTGGATATCATCCATTAGAAAATTTTAGATTTTCCCTTGCAATTTAAACAAGACATTTGATATCTGATTTGGGTTTGTTTTTTGTTTTTTTCTTACAAATTAATGTCATTCTAAGAAGTATTTTCACCTAGCCCATTCACTTATGTGTTTATTATTGTGCTAACTTCATAGGGTCATAATTGCTTTAATCTGGATGTCTAGATGTGACAGTATTTCAAATAGTTAGTTGGGGGCAGGTGCTATGGTACAGCAGCTTAAGCCATGACATGTGACATCTGGATCTCATACTGGAGTGCCTGGTTCCAGTCCCAGCTACTCTGCATTTCCAATCCAGTTTCCTGCTCGTGTTCCTGCGAAGCAGCAGATGATAGCCCAAATACTTGGGTTTCTGAAAACCATGTGGAAGACCCAGAAGGCCCTGGTTATTGCAGCATTTGGAACCAGTATATCGAAGATCTCTTTCCCTGTCACTCTTTCTTTCAAAAATAAACCTTTTTAAGTGTGGAAAAAATGGAATCACAATGTTTATTTTGGTAGAAGAAATTTGAGATCCACACATACTTTTTTCTTAAATATTCCTTATGAACTGTCTAAAGATCCTGCAAATGTATGAATTTCAAAATTTTTTCACATCAAATAAACTTATCTTTCAATTCCATTTCCTTGAATTTTTTTGAAGTACTCTCATATTTTAGGGTAAGTTCTTACAGATTGTTATTTTTGAAACTGTCTTACCTATCCCTGGTCATTTGCTTTTCAGATGAGTTTTGAAATGAGCTTATCAGGCTTCCCCCAAAAAACTCCTGAATTTTTCTTTGAATTGTATTAAACTAACAAATTAATTTGTGGGGAGCTAAGTTTTTACAGTGTTGAGTCTTCTTACCCATAGATATAGGACATCTCTCCATTATTCAGGTATTGTTTAATTTTTTCCCCATAAAGATCTTATGTTAGACTCATTCATAGAAACCTCATAGTTCTCTGCTTTATGCATTTTATATTTATTTTAATCAGTTATGTTTTATAACTGCATGGCAATAATCAATTTAAAAAAATCTCATATCTATTAGTCTGCTGAACTCAATAGCTCTATTTGTGGATTCCTTTGGATTTTCTTATATTAAAAACCATATTGTTGCTACAAATAATGTACCTTATCTTTCTCTCTTTTTAAGATTTATTTATTTATTTGAAAGGCAGAGTTAGAGAGAGGCGTAGGCAGAAAAAGAGATGTCTTCTATATGCTGGTTCATTCCCCAGATGATCTCAATGGCTGGAGCTGTGCCAATCCAAAGCCAGGAGTGAGGAGCATCTTTCTGGTCTCCCATGCAGGTGCAGGGGCCCAAGGACTTGGGTCATCCTCTACTATTTTCCCAGGCCATAGCAGAGAGCTGGCTCAGAAGTGGAGCAGCCGGGACTCAAACTGGTGCCTATATGGGATGCTGGCACTGCAGTTTTACCTGCCACAGTGCTGGCCCCCAACCTTTTTCTAATTCTATTCCCATTTCTCTTCCCTAATCATTAGCTGGGGCCTTCAAAATAATGTAAGTGAAGAGACAGCAAATAATTTTGAGCTGATTTTAATGGGACTATTTCAAGTTTTACCATTATTAAGATAATTTGTAGGTTTTGATAACTGCTTATTAAGTTAGATAAGTTCCCTTTTATTCAGCATCTGTTAACAATAACATGATTTAAGTGTTAAATTTGATAAAAATTTTCTGTGCAATACCAACATTTTTTTCCTTTACTTGGCTGAACAAACTTAGGCTAATTTTTACTCTATTTTCCAAAGAAGTGGATTTAAGATAGATATTATTTGTTCCTTGTGGATACGGCAGTACTTGTATGAAAAACTGCTGGAGTCTGATACTGTTTGGGAGGGTAGGTTTTGATCCCTAGTTTGGTAAAGAGGAGCAAGCATTTGGCTGAGAGATGAAGATGCCTCGTGAGATGCCTGCATCTCAGAATACCTGGGTTGAATTCCTGGCTCCATTCCAGATTCCAGCTTTCTGACAGGGTATCCTAGAAGGCAGTGGGGATGCCTCAACTACTTGAGTCTTGCTGCTCAGTTGGAAGAGTAGAATGAAGTGTTGGCTCCTGGCTTCAGCCTGGTCCAGCCCTGAGTGGTGCAAGGTTTTAGGGAGTGAACCCAGAGGATGGGAGACATCTGTCTTGTCTTTAAAATAAAATAAATTTTAAAAACTTACTGGCTTTATTTTAAAAATGAAATGTGAATTTCCATATTAATTTTCTTAATTATACATTCTTAATTAATGTGTAATTTCTTAATTACACATATATTACGAATGTGTTAATAACAGCAATATGGACTTACACATGTCATTTGTAAAATCACATTAAATTCAATTTGTGGAATACATAGAAGTTATATTTATATTTACTTAAGAGATATGCTTAAGAGATCAAGTTTTTACTACCAAACTACTTAGATCCTATACAATTCTACTAGAGTTTTACATTTAACAGTATCTATCCACTACCATAACATTTCCATTTCAACTTTCTCCTAGATCTTGAAGTGACTACTCTCTATATGAACTATTATGATGGGAGACATTCCCATTTGATGACATCTGACTGTTTTCAGCACTAACTTCATTTAAGAAAGGGCATCACATTTCTATCCCAGGCCTCCTATATCTTATTTACAGAATCATGTAGTAATGAAACATCAGGGAAGTAGCAAAAAAACACAATGAAATTCACCTCACATCTAATAGCAAAATATATAATGTTGATGAGAATGTGAAGAAATTGTAACTCTTACACATTGTTGGTGTGAATGTAAAATCTGTGAATTAGCTACAGAAAATAGTATGGAGGTCCCTAAATAAGTAAAAAATAGAACTGGTATATGATTCTGCAATACCACTTCTGGGGATATAGTCAATGAACTGAAATCAAGATCTCAAAAAGATATATGCATTTCCATGTTCACTGTGGCATATTCACAATAGTCAAGACATAGAAACAAGCTAAATGTTCACCCAAATCTAAGTGTATTAAAAAAATGAAGTATACACAATGGTATACTACTCAGCCTGAAAAAAATAAATAAATCCTGCCATCTGCACTAACATGGATGAACCTGAAGGATATTATGCTACACCATATAGCCAGCCACAGACAAACAACTGCATGACTCCACTTAGATGAGGAATCTTCAACAGCAGTGCTCACAGAAACAGACAGTAGAATAATGGTTGCCAGGGACTGGAGAGTGGAGAGGGAAGATGGGTAAGGGAAGAGGGGAGAGGGAGAAATAAGGTACTGCTATTCAGTGAGTAAACAGTTTCAATTATGCAAGATAAAATATGTTCTAGAGATCTGTTGTACAACATTGTGTGTATAGTTTACTGTGCACTAAAGACAGCAGATCTCATGTTAAGGGTTCTTAACATAATAATTGCTATATTAAGGAACAATATGCATATAGCACAAATCACAGTACATACTTAAACATTTTGTATCCACACAGGGTTGAGACTAGAATGAGGCAAGTGAGATACTGAAGGACCCTAATAATGAATATCTCCTTAAATTTTATGCAGAAGTGCCTAACTCTAGTCCAAACCTTCTCAGAAACAAACACTTGCTGAAGGGCCAGCTTTGTAGCTCAGCAAGACTCAGTTTGAATCCTGGCTGTTCCACTTCCAATCCAGCTCCCTGCTAATCCACCTAGGAAAGCAGCAGCAGGTGGTGTAAGTGCTTGGGCCCATGCCCCACCCATATGAGAGACCAGGATGAAGTTCCAGACTCCTGTCTTTGGCCTGGCCCAGTCCTGGCTATTGCAGTCACTTGGGAAGTGAACCAGTGGATGGAGGATCTCTCTGTCGAATAAACAAAATAAATCTTAAAAAAAGGGGAGAATAAAAACACTTAGTGAACACAGGAAACTACCCAACTGCATGGAGCTGTATAGAAGTGTGCCCAAACACACAGAACTCAAACACCTACCTAAAATCACGATAACTGTTATAAGATACACCCCCCACATCTGCTGTTAAAATTTCATAGCAAATTTCACAACTCATAAGCTGCACAATCACTTCATAATAACTCACAATCTGCAACCCTTCTGAATCTCAGTTCCATGAGCAAACCTCACCTTCTTCAAACTAAAATGCTTCATTTATTATAACACTTATGAATTTTTAAACATGAGTATGTAAAAGTGTGCTTCCATTTTTATTAAATTTTAAAAACTGTCACTGAGAAAGTTTTTGGGTGTTGTCTGCCAATCCCATTCTCTCCACATGTCCTGCAATTTTTATTCATGATTTTTGTGTAGCCTGGAGATTTTTAGGAACACATGCTATGCTAAAGCAGAATGAACTACACAAAAATAGAGAGGGATTTAAAAGGTAAATGTGAAAGCAAAAGTACTTATTTTTGAAAAGATCAGTGGAAAAATTTTGTTGCCTTAAAATATAGGAAAAGTTAGCACAAAAATCAAAGTATCTTTAAAAAATGGAAAAACTTACCAAGGTTAAAATTAAAAGCTTCTGCTCAACAGAAGACACCACCAAGTAAAGTGATAAGATACTGACTGGGTAAGATATTTACACTGCTTATAATCAACACAGAATTTCTTTAAATTAAGGGAAAAAAGGTTATTTACAGAATAGGAAATCAGAACTGATGTAGTATATGAGAAGATGCTAAACCTTAACAGTGATAGGGAAAATGCAAGTTAACACCATAAAGAGGTGAAAATGGTGAACATACAAGCACATGTCTATGCCTATGTTTCAGTAATATAAAATATGAAGAAGATAAGCAATTCTTATACTGCTGGGGCAGAGGAGCAATAAACAAGAACTCTCACTGTGGAAAATAATTTGGCAGTACCTAATAAAGATGAAGATATGAATATAACAGTCATATATTGGTACTATTAAATGCTATCCTTCAGAAACTTGTGCACATATTTCTAAGGATAGGACCATAACAATGTTTGGTATAGAATATTTGCAAGAATAAAATTGGAAAACTCCAATGTTTTCATTCACATCATGAAATACTACACAAAAACTGAAATGAAAAATACAACTACATGCGTTAATATAAATCTCAAAATTACAACATTGAATAAAGGAATTATACAATATAACACAAGTATATTAAAATAACAAATATGCACACAGAGTGTAACTACAGAACATTTTAAAACATGCCAAAAATAATATATACTATACATTATACATAGCTGCATATATATATATATATATATATATATATTTATATATAGCAGCTGCCTAAACAAGAGAGGAAAGGAGATGGAGTTGGGGAAACATTATCTGTAATGTTTTACCTTTTTAAACTGAAACAGGTATACACAGGTGTTTTTCTTTTTACATTTCTGTCTTCTGGCATTTAATGATTAAATGTTTTTGTTTTATATAAGGTTTATATGTCTGTATATATACATATCTATATATTTGCATATATCATAAAGTACAATCAATTGTGTAGACTGAAGTATAAGTGTTGAGGCCAGCAAAACTAATGACAGCCAATTAAATTTCAAGCATAAAAATAATTACAAATACAGTTTGGGATTATTTTGTTAGGATACAAAAAGTGAAGTAAATGTATATTCTAGATCACTTTGTTTATGATTGAGTTCTCTGGCTGGTTTAATTACTATCATTTTCCTAGCAAAGTGGGTTACATAGGATTTAATGAGAGTGCCTCAAACTGGATTATTATCATGACTTGAATACACTAATACAATACTACTCATTTAAAAGTATGTATCATCATGTCAGTATTATCTAGGATCAAAATTACCAAAGGGAATCTTATGGAGATTAAAGATCTATATAGTCATCAATCTCTCAAATCTTTCAAAGATAATCTGCAGTTCTCCAACATGTATACAGCATAGCCTTCTCTATACTCATTTCAAATCTTTGCCAGTCTCACTAGGTCTCTAACATGTTAAGTTAAACAGATAATCTTGCTACCTGGTTTAGAAGGAAGTGAGATGCTTTGACTATCCAATTCATATTGCACCACAACTAATCTTACCTCTCTTATTTAGGGTATTTCAAAAAGTTCATGGGAAATGCGCATTTTCTTTTAATTCCATTTCCCATGAACTTTTTGAAGTACCCTTGTAATCCTCCTTAAAATGAAGGTCAAAAATTTTTACTCCTATATTTTGGATCTAATTTCCCTCTGTTTCCTTGGAGACCATGTAGCAGACAGTTCCTTGTCTCTGTCTCCTGGCTTTTTCCATTCAACAAATAAATAAGGATGAGTGCCTTCCCTCCACCCACGACATCTCTTAATTCACATACTTATGTCCTCCTCTATTTCCATTTTATGACTTATCCTTTCAGTCAATCTTTTCTCAAGTTTCTACTTCCTCAACTGCCCTTCACTCCCTACTCTAGTATAACAGGTCTTCTTACACCAATGGGTTTCAGAAAGTCACAAACCACCTTAATAAATCCAACAGATACATAATTTCATACATCTATCAATTCTTTTAAAATTAAATTTGGGGCTGGTGTGGTGGTGTAGCATCCCATTCGGGCACTGGTTTGTGGCTTGGTTGCTCCACTTGCGATCCAGTTCCCAGCTAATGGCCTGAGAAAAGCACTGAAGGATGACCCAAGCATTTGGGCCCCAGTGACTCACATCGGAGACCCGGATGAATCTCCTGGATCTGGCCTGGCCCAGCGTTGATCCTTATGGCCATCTGGGGAGTGAACTAGCAGATGGAAGATCTGTCTCTCCCTCTCTAACTTTGACTTTCAAATAAATAAATGAGTATTTAAAAATTAAATCTATAATTCTACTTTTAGTTGAAGGGTGTGGGAAAGGACTCCTCTATTTTTCTTTACAATCAACCCTCTCTTCTTAAATGTTAATATCACACAAAGCTGCTGTTTGATTCTTTCTTCCACTGTTCATACTCTATCATTTTATATATAATTCATATCAATGATTCCAAAATCTGTGTCCCAGGGTCAGTCTTCAAGTCTTATTTCCAATTCAACTAGTCCATATCAACTTGGATTTTCCAAACACATCTCAACCTCAAGTCATCCATCATCTTCACCTTTATACTTATACATTCCCTTTAATAATTTTTCCAAGTCAGAAACCAAAATACTATTCTATATTCTTCATTCCATAACATCCAGTAGCCAACACCTTCAGAATATTTCTAAGTCTGTCCCTCTCCACTTCATCCTCAGAAAAATACCTTAGTTTTATACCTTCCCTTGCCCACCATGTTTAGTGGCACAGATTATAACAGCTGCCTGCTTTGTCTCTCTGCTTTAAGTTTTGCATGCTTTCAATCTGTTCTCCATTCTGCTGCCACAGACATTTAAAAAAAAAAAATAGCACTGCATCACTCCTGTTTTAATAAAAATCCTAATATCTACATAACAAGATATACTTACGCTTTATGTTTATATAAGGTTTTATACAAAGTGTTTTCACATTAGTTTATTAGAGCAACCTGTTTTTTCCTCTTTTTTTTTTTTTTTTAACTTAGCTGTAGGAGAAATCAGAACTCAAGGTGGTTAGGTGACCTACCAAGGTCATACACACTATTAAGTGGGTATTAAGCATCATGCACTCTAGTATTTAAGACTCTAAGTGTTCTCTCTGTTACACTAAAGTTTATTTTCAATCTTATTTACTTAACAAAGATCTAAAGATGTAACAGATACTTAGTAAAATACACTATATTCCCTCTTTATGAAGCAAGTAAGGGTTTCTTTTAAAAGTGAGGTAGTTAATAGAGGATATAAAACATTATTACCAAACTGTAAATAAGAATTGAAACACATGTTTAAAAGACAAATTCTAACAATGTTTATTTACTTTTCTTATAAGAAAATGAAGCATTCTCAAACATGTAAATTTTAGGCCTTTGCCCATTAAGAGCTTAGTAGAAAAAGTCTAAGTGTTTATACTATGCCTTTATGACAGTCATGTTTTCACATCAATTAAGATCACACACACACCACTACCTTTTAAGAGGTTTTCTAGAATTGCGGTAAACACTAAATGGTGGATGAATTTTTTCACATTCAATTTCAACTTGTTTTCATGATTATTTTTGTTTATTAATTTTCTTACCCTCTCAAAACAGACTTGAAAAGATTCTGGTATTACTTGTTTCGAAGTCTTAGAGACATTACTCAATAACTCGTTAGAAATGGGAATTCATTCACTCAAGGAATATTGGAGGTCTTTTATTCCATAAAAGATGTTTAACAATGTAAGCCACAGCTGGTGCTGTGGTGCTGCAGGTAAAGCTGCCACCTACGGTGCAGGCATCCCATATTGGCACCAGTTTGAAACCCAGGTGCTTTACTTCCAGTACAGCTCTGTGCTATGGCCTGAGAAAGCAGTGGATGATGGCCCAAGTTCTTGGGCCCCCACACGCATGTAGGAGACCCGGAAGAAGCTGCTGGCTTCTAGCTTCCGATCAGCCCAACTCTGGCTATTGCGGCCATTTGGGGAGTGAACTCTGCCTCTGATTCTCTAACTCCGCTTTTCAAATAAGTATAAATCTTTAAAAAATAAAAATAAAAGTAGCCAAGGGTCCCCATGTCCATTAAATTCAGAATCGAGGTAATCAAGACATATAATAAAATAGTGTGATAAGTTGTGAAAGCATATAATGGGGTCCCACTTAGAACAAAGTGAGTTATCTCCATAAAAAGTAGTATATTAGCATTATGAATAGAGGCTACTCAAAAGAAAAAGAAAAGCTACGTAAAAGAACATAATGTGCTAGGACCAGAATGACTTTAAGAATTTTATGTGTTGGAAGAATGGACTAAATAAGCTGTAGTTTAACAAAAAGGAAGGAGAAACGCTAGACAGGTAGACAGACTGGGGCCAGACTATATAGTGACTTTATGGTAACAATAAGGATTTTATCCTAAATGTGTTGGAAACCACTGAAAGATTAACAAGGAAGACATTATTTGATTTATATTTCATAAAGACCATAAAGAATTCTCTAGATTGAGATCAAATGCATGTGAAATGCTTACTAAATAAAAACTTACATAAAGTCACATTATTATGAATAGCTAAAAAGGTCTAAATGGTATGATGCTAAAGATTCTGAAGGCATCAAGAAAGAATTTGAGGCCGGCGCCACGGCTCAATAGGCTAATCCTCCGCCTAGCGGTGCCGGCACACCAGGTTCTAGTCCTGGTCAGGGCGCCGGATTCTGTCCCAGCTGCCCCTCTTCCAGACCAGCTCTCTGCTGTGGCTCGGGAGTGCAGTGGAGGATGGCCCAAGTGCTTGGACCCTGCACCCCATGGGGAGACCAGGAGAAGCACCTGGCTCCTGCCATCGGATCAGCGTGGTGCACCGGCCACAGCGCACCGGCCGCAGTGGCCATTGGAGGGTGAACCAACGGCAAAGGAAGACCTTTCTCTCTGTCTCTCTCTCTCTCTCTGTTCACTCTGCCAGGAAAGAAGGAAAGAAAGAAAGAAAGACAATTTGCACTGTCTGGATAGAATTTTTCAGTGATTCTGGAGATGCTAGGGGCTTCTCAATTATAAGACAATCATCAAGGGCTATAAAACTTCAATGAGAACTAAAAAACCAGATTTGGGGGTAGGGCAAGGAGAATGGGAGACAAGAGAATTTTAAAAGTTCCTTGGTATTTTCATATACCCTAAAAGTAAATTTAATAAAAATACACAAAATAATGTCTGAGAAACAGCCCCAGTTATAACAGTTTAAAATCAGCATGGAGAAATCCCCATAGCAGGATTTAAGAGACTACAAAGGTAGTTCTGTTTTTATATTTAAAAAACTATTTATTTACTTATTAATTTGAGAGGAAAAGAGAGATTTTACCTGACTGTTCATTCCCCCAAATACCTGCAATGTCCGGGCTGAGTTTAGGCTAAAGCCGGGAATTCAATCCAGGTTTCCCAGGTGGGTGGCAGGAACACAACTACCTGAGCCATCACCAGGGCCTCCCAGATCTGTATCAGCATAAAATTGGGATTCAGGAATAGGAACCAGTAATCAAATCCTGGCACTTTTATGGCAGATGTGGATGTCTTAATCAGCATTTTAATTGCTAGGTTAGAGATCCATGGCTAGGGGCCAGAGCTGTGGCTTTGAGGGTAAAGCCACCAGTGCCAGCATCCTTTATGGGCACCAGTTCATGTCCTGCTGCTCTATTTCTGATCTAGCTCTCTGCTAGGGCCTGGGAAAGCAGTAGATGGCCCAAGTGCTTGGGCCCCTGCACCTGCAGGGGAGACCCAGAAAAAGCTCCTGGTTCCTGGCTTCAGATCGGCTCAGCTCTGGCCGTTGTGGCCATTTGGGGAGTGAACCAGGGGATGGAAGACCTCTCTGTCTCTCCCTCTCTTAGTCTATAACTCTATCTCTCAAATACATAAATAAATATTTAAAAATAAAAGGACCCATACATTTTAAATTTTATTTGTAAATGTTTATATTGACAATTTTCAGGTAACTGTCCCCTGGTTAACTGATGAATATTGACATAAATTTAAAGGGGTTTTAAGAAGTTCATGGAAAAGGCACATTACCTTTTAACTCCATTTTCCACAAACTTTTTGAAGCTCTGTTGTATAATCTTATTTATTTATTTGACAGGTAGAGTTATAGACGGTGAGACAGAGAGACAGAGAGACAGGTCTTCCTTCTGTTGGTTCACTCCCCAAATGGCCGCTACAGCCAGCGCTGCATCGATCCGAAGCCAGGAACCAGGTGCTTCTTCCTGGTCTCCAATGCGGGTGCAGAGCCCAAGCATTTGGGCCATCCTCCACTGCCCTCTCGGGCCACAGCAGAGAGCTGGACTGGAAGAGGAGCAACTGGGACTAGAACCCGGTCCCATATGGGATGCCAGGGCTGCAGGTGGAGGATTAACCAAGTGAGCCATGGCACCGGCCCAGCCTTGTTTATTTTTAAAAATAAATCTTATCTTTCTCTCTGGAGAGCAGACATTCTTTAACAAGTAGAAAAAAAAAAAAACACACAAAAATAGCAGTGTAATCC
This sequence comes from Sylvilagus floridanus, assembly GCA_949820135.1. NCBI lineage: Eukaryota > Metazoa > Chordata > Mammalia > Lagomorpha > Leporidae > Sylvilagus > Sylvilagus floridanus. Next base: position 67,685,996 of record OX463231.1, read on the forward strand.
AGTGTAGCACACTTAATCTCAGAAAAATAAAACTATCTTGTGCAGAATTAATAAACAATCCGAATGATAATTCATTCATGATTAATTCCCTTGCTTAATGAAATGTTCAAATTACATGAGTGGTGACAATATAAAAGCATTTTTAACACTAAGTAGATATTGATGTGTGGGTGCAGAGCCCAAGCACTTGGGCCATCCTCTACTGCTTCCTCAGGCTATAGCAGAGAACTGGATCAGAAGTGGAGCAGCTGGGACATGAACCAGTGGCCATATGAGATGCTGGCACTGCAGGCTGGGGCTTTAACCAACTGAGCCACAGTGCTGGCCCCTTAAAGTTAGGAAGTTCTTTCACATACACCAATGGCCTGGTTTATCTTTTCTTTATTTCATAATTTTTAGATTTCAAACATTTCTAACCTATTTTCTGTTCTGCACATTAAATCTATCAGTTAGCAAGAACTAATTTTTATGACCTCTTTTTAGATCTAAACTAAGACAAATAAGGAACTCAAGAAGGAGGTCAAGATTATATTTAAACTGCTCATTAAGAATACATGTATATGACCATTGATACCTTAATTATGTATGCTTCTACATACTAAAGATTTATGGCAACTACATTTCTCATTTATGTTTGATAAGCATGGATAAATAATGTTTGACCTCCACTGTACAAATTTCCTGAACTAACAAATTCTATGAAACTTTTATAAACTAGAATGAGTTTAGTGTTAAAGTCCTGGGACTTCCTCAAAACATTAAAAAAAATTGTATCATATTCAAGTCTTACATTAAAGATCTCAGAATAGTAAGCTATGCATATACCATCAAACCATACAGCTTAAGAAAATAATTACAAATATAATATAGCCCTTTGAATTCTTCTACTTATATGTTACCCTGAATTTAGCATTTACCATTCCATTATATATTTGTCTTAGATAAACTGTATTTCTATAAATAACACATTATTTTGAATATTTTAAACATTTACATGGCATAATATGAAGGCTTTTTCATTTGATGGATTAATGTGGGCTTAGTCCCTTTTTTCCATTTGCTGAGGTTGTATCACCTTCTTCCATAGAGATACTGTAAATGTCTTTTTGATAATTAAAACATTGATCTATGTTCTTAAGATAGAATAGTGATTGTCCTTTTGCCACAGTCGGTTAACGGTGGGAGAGAGATCTTTGGGTTGAATGATTTAAATGATCCACTGCAATCACTCTGAGTACTACTAAGAAATAAAGGGCTGAGGAGAGATCCAATGAGAGATTTAAAACAAACAGGCTGCTAAAAAGAGAAGTGTTATCATTTATATGGACAAATTAAAATATTTACATATATTTAAGATTACAAAACATTTTGACATAATAAAAATTAAAGAGTAAGATAAGAGGGCCAAGACAATCTTGAAAAAGAAGTTGTTGATAGACTCATACTTCCAAACTTATTACACAGCTATAGTAATTAATGAAGTGTGAAACTGGTATAAAGTATAGAAATATATACCAGTGGAACAGAATAGAGTTTAGAAATAAACCCTCACTTTTGCAGTCAACTGATTTTTGAGGTGAGTACCAAAAAATCCAACAAGGAAAACAGTCTTTTTGACATACTTTGCTTGGACAACTGGACATCTACATGCAAAAGAATGAAGACAGATTGCTTTCTCATCCCATACACACAAAAAATTAAGTCAGCTGGATCACAAACTTAAATATGAGAACTAAGACTATAAAACATGTAGAAGAAAATGTGGGTGAGGAAATCTTTTTGATCTTGAGTTTGGCAAAGCCTTCTTATATGTCACAAAAGCAAAAGTGATTAAAAAATACATAGATTGGGGACAGCGCTATGGCATAGCGGGTAAAGCTGCCACCTGCAGTGCCAGCATCCAATATGGGTGCTGGTTCAAGTCCTGGATGCTCTACTTCCAATCCAGCTCTCTGCTGTGGCCTGGGAAAGCAGTAGATGATGGCCCAGATGCTTGGGCCCCTGTATCCACATAGGAGACTTGGAAGAAGCTCCTGGCTTTGGATCGGCTCAGCTCTGGCTGTTGCGGTCATTTGGGAAGTGAACCAGCATATGGAAGAATTCTGTCTCTCTTTCTCTGCCTCTGCCTCTCTGTAATTCTGCCTTTCAAACAAATAATCTTTAAAAAACACATAAATCAAACTTCATTTAGAAAAGTTTTTCAGACACTCGAATGCTTTCATTTTGAAAAGAGAAATTAGTCCAGAGGGTGCTAAGAACACATGTAACACACAATGAGTGATATTTAAAAAAAAATGTTTTGTGCTTCAATAGACACTATCAAGACCATGTAAAGAAAACCTATAAAGGGGTGGGCATATGGTCTAGTGGTTAAACTATCACTTCTGATGCCTGCATTCCATATTAGTGTGCCTGTATTCAAGGCCTAGCTCTACTTTTAAATCCTGCCTCCTGCTGATGCACACCCCAAGAGGTAGCAGTTAATGACTCAAAGTGTTGGGTCCCTGCCAACCACGTGAGAGACCTGGATTGAGTTCCTTGCTCCCAACTTTCACTCTGGCTACTGTAGGATTTTTGAGGAGTGTACAAGTATATGGGAGTTCTATTTGTCTCTCTTTACCTCTATCTTTAAAATAAAATTTAAATTTAAAAAAGGAAAACCTAGAGGAGAAAATTTTCTAAGTCACCTATTTGATTTGAGACCTGTATCTAAAGTTAAAAATTACTCTCACAATGCAACAAAAAGACAAATAGCTAAATTTTAAAACTAGGCAGAGGTTCTGGACAGATATCCAGAAAAGTCATACAAATGACAAATAAACAGAGGAAAAGATGCTCAACATTATCAGCTATTAGGAAAATGCAATTCAAATCTACAATGAAATACCACTTCACATTCACTAAGATGACTCTAAAAAAACAAGTTAGAAGTGCTGATAAAGATGTGGAAAAATTCAAACTCTCCTATACTGCTGATGGTGATATAAAATGATGTAGCCACGTTGGAAAATAGTATAGCAGTTCCTCAAAAAGTTAAATATAGAGACCTAGCAATTCCACTTCTAGGTACATCTCCAGGAGATAGGAAAATCTGCATATGGGTGTTCACAGCAGGGTTATTCATGATAGCCCCAAGTTGGAAATTCAAATGGCTGAATGGACAAATAAAATGTGGTATTTCTATGCAATGGATTATTATTTGGCAATAAAGTGAAATTGTGTGCTGATACATGCTACAACATGGACGAATATAGAAAACATTGTTATGTCAGAGAAGTGACACATATTATACGACTGTTTATATAAAGTATTCAGAATAGCAAATATAGAAAGAAAAAATATATCTAGTTACCAAGAGCAGGGAAATTGGGCCAGAAATGTGAGGTGACTCAAAATGAGTATGGAGTTCCTTTTATGCAATAATGAAAATATTCTAAAACTGATTATGATGGTTTCACAACTTTGTGAGTATACTAAATCCCAATGAAGTGTCTACTTTAAGTAGGTAAGTTGTATGGTATCTGAATAATATAATAAAGCTGTTATATATTTATCTTAAAAAAGCAAAGAGTGGAGGGGCCATAGATCTTGAAGTACCTATTAGGATGATTCTATAGAATTGGTTTTGAGGCCGGCGCCATGGCTCAACAGGCTAATCCTCCGTCTTGCGGCGCCGGCACACCGGGTTCTAGTCCCGGTTGGGGCGCCGGTTCTGTCCCGGTTGCCCCTCTTCCAGGCCAGCTCTCTGCTGTGGCCCGGGAGTGCAGTGCAGGATGGCCCAAGTGCTTGGGCCCTGCACCCCATGGGAGACCAGGAAAAAGCACCTGGCACCTGGCTCCTGCCATCGGATGAGCGTGGTGCAACGGCCACAGCATGCCAACCGTGGCGGCCATTGGAGGGTGAACCAACAGCAAAAGGAAGACCTTTCTCTCTGTCTCTCTCTCTCTCTCACTGTCCACTCTGCCTGTCAAAAACAAAAGAAAAGAAAAAAAAAAAAAAAGAATTGGTTTTGAGCTAAGTTTTGAACAGGTAAGTGATACTCAAGAATCAGTAAAATGTATTTGAAATAATATGAATGATGCATAACCCCCAACAAAGCAGAAGAAAGTAATTTGCAGGAAATGAGAAACACCATCTATATCAAAGCACAGAACATTAGAAATGAGACCACCAGGCTGGCACTGTGGTGCAATACCTATGGGTGCCAGTTTGAACCCAGTTGCTCCACTTCCAATCTGGCATCCTGCTAATATGCCTGGGAAAGTGGTGGAAGATGGCCCAAGTCCTTAGGTCCCTGCACCCAGTGGGAGACCAAGAAGCTCCTGGTTCCTAGATTCAGATCAGCCCAGCTCCAGAAGTTGCAGCCATCTAGAGAGTCACAGCAGTGGTTAAAAGATCTCACTCTCAGGGCTGTTGCTGTGGCATAGTGGGCTAAAGCCTCTGCCTGTGGTGCCAGCATCCCATATGGATGCCAGTTCAAGTTCCGACTGCTTCTCTTCTGATCCAACTCTCTGCTATGGCCTGGAAAAGCAGAAGAAGATGGCCCAAGTCCTTGGGCCCCTGAACCTATGAGACCCAGAAGAAGCTCCTGGCTTCAATCTGCCCAGCTCTGGCTGTTGTGGCCATTTGGGGAGTGAACCAGTGGATGGGAGACCTTTCTCTGTCTCTCCCTTTCTCCATCTGTAACTCTACTTCTCAAAATAAATTACTGAAAAAAAAAAAAAAACTCACTTTCTAACTCTGCTTTCAAATAAATAAAAAAGTCTTAAAAAATAAATCTTAAGAAAAAGAAAAGAAAAGGAAGAAATGAGACTGTTAAGATCAGAAGGCTAAACCAAGAAGACCAAGAAAATTCTTTAGGGTCCTCATATAAATAACACAGGAAAATGGTGTTTAACTAGTATGACAAACCTGTCATTTCTTAATTTTAATACTGTCAAGTATTCATCTCTCATAAGTTTGCTTCCATAATTTGGGCATGGCCCTATCATTCACTGGTAGGCAATAAAGAGTGATGATGATGGATACTTAACTCTGTAACCTCAGTTTCTGTATCCCTAAAATGAGAACACCACCACTTATTTTATATAGTAAATAAGCAAGTTTGTTTCCATTATCAAGGAACCTGATGTTCTTTTCATTCAAGTGATTAATTTTGTCCCTAATAATCTCAGGTTTTAACTGGTCTCTGAAGCTTAGAATAGACTGGCATCAGAATCACTCTTACGCTTGTCTATGAGATCTTCTAACTCCTTTCACAATAGAAGTCTTCTCTACAGATACTTCAGCTAAACAGTATTCTGTATCAGTGGGGAATTACATTAATATCAGTCTTCTCAAAAGGAGACTTGAAGAGAAAGTATTCTTAGCTCTCCTTCTCTTGGATATAAAGTTACTACTTTTCTTTTTGCAGAGCTGTAAGGAAACCAGCAGAAACTCAGTGTTGCAAGATGTAAAAGTGGTCTAGACATAATCAAGTATAGGTTAATCCTAATGGAGTTTTCTGCTGTTCATCACAATCTGAATTTATTTCCTTTTTTTGAGGAGCCACTCTTGATTCTTCTCTAAATTTTAATTGTATGCAAAACTGAGGACACTATCAGTTTTACATTTGGTTTCTTTAGTCATGCCTATTGTATAAATAAGATGATAAAATTTAAAGGAACTACATTCCTATGTTTAAAGGCTACATGACAGAATGAGTCTATAAAAATGCCTTTGTGGGAATAAATATGAGACAAGCAGTGTGAATTAGAATGGTAACTGAAGAAATGAAAATAAAAGGCACAAGCTGGACTGGTAATACTCAGAAAAGAAAAAATAGTAACTGTTTAAAAATTAGTAACTTAAAAAATTCTATGTGAGGACTAAAGAAGCCAATACCTATGGTTTAATGAGATAATTTTCAAATTAGATTAGCAACAGCATAAAACTATTTTAATACTAAGCAGATATTGACAGTATCTAATATTTTAAATAATTATAATTCAAATATTTAAACCAGCTCTGAAATCACTGAACATAAACCGAGATAAACAAGAACATGTAATCACCGCATATGTGTAAAGCTTTTAAAACAGTGACTGGTGCGGAGTATGCATTTATTAAAGGTTCACTGGTAATGAGCACTATCATGTGTGAGCCTGGGCAGGCCAATTAATTTCTCCCCAAATTTCTCAATTATAAGAAAGGGAAATAAATATATATTTTGATCCTTATTTTGTGAATCAATTTAGATAATGGGTATAATCAACTTTTATCACTTCTCAACCATCCCCTTATCTCCCTGCCAATATATCCACTGGTTTCCACCCTCTTTCTCAATAATCATCTTTATTAATGAAGTGATTCTCAAAGGAAGGAAAAGAAGAATCATTCCAAATTCATATAACAAAATGGATATATACAGTAACTAAAACAGTAAAATTGATTTTTCTATTAGGAGTGATACTACCAGATTGTCAGTTTTCAGGAAGATGCTAAATAAGTATCAATATGATTATGCCTATACCACCCACTGTCCACTGTCTTAACTTAAAAGTTTTCTGACTTCAAAAATTCACTGAGTTATTTCTGAAAAAAAAAATCAGTTGATAAATATAGATCTTATATTTAAGATCAAACATGAGTATTTGTGTTTTCCATCATCCTGAGGCTGCTCCTATTGATTTATAGTTCGAAAAGAAGACCTTATATATCTGAGGCTCACAATACAGATACTTCTAAAATACACATAAATTATTAAAACAAAATATCCTACAAGATCTTACTACCTGCTTTATGTTCTATTTCTGAAAAGCCAGGGACCATATTGTCTCTAATAAAAGTTATGACTACTTACAATTAAACTGAAAAGCTCAAGATTAAATGATTCTAAATTCTTGTTTAAATGTACCTTTAGACCAAAATAACATTTGCTGTATACATTCAGTTATTAACCTGTCAATCTTTAAACTTATTTTAATTTCTAGAAGCAAGATGTTAAGATTTTCTACATATTCTATACCCATACTGAACAGTCACAAGAGACAAGTGTGGGATAAAATTGGTAGAATCCTGTGGCTAAATATAAGATTCCATTTAAAGAGGAAGAAAACTCCTCTGCCCCTTTTAAAGAGGAACTACATTTTAAAATAAATTTTAAAAATAATAGGCAGTGTAGTACTGTGATTTAAGGATATGAACTAAAGACTGAGACTATATGGGTTCGCTGTGTGAATACCTCTCTGAACCTGGGGCTCCTACTCTGTCAAACACTAGCACCAATCTGAATGATGGTGATGAGTAAGTAAGTCAGTATGTAGTTTACAACAGTAGCTGGTGCTCAGTGTTTTATTTTGTAATTATTTATTGATTTGAGAGGGAGAGACAGAGTTCCCATCTCTGATTCACTCCCCACATGCCTGAGTGCTGGGAAGTCAATCCAGGTCTCTCAGGTGGGTGGCAGAGATCCAGCTACCTGAACCATGACATGCTGCCCCCCAGAGTACACATTAGCGGTATCAGGAGTGAACTCCAATATAGAATGCAGTGCCTTAACAAGCAGTGTCTTAATGGTTGTGCCAAATGCATACCCCCATATACTGTTTTTTTAAAAAATGTTAGTAATACAGGTTATGGTCTGACAAACTAATTTTTTATTATTATGCTTAGGTGGAAGCAAGATTAATAACTGTCACAAACCTTTTTATAAAAAGATTATTTAATACCTTGCAGGTGCTAATGGAAAAATGGTGTAATTTAGGGGAAAAAAACCCTTAATGTCACTAAACAGATTAAATCATATAAGTCACTGACTAGCTCTGGATCTTCTTGGCCAAATACAGTACATTAATCTAAGATCCACTAACAAGCTTAGGAAAAAGGCTTAAAGAAAGAAAATTCACTTTTCTAGATTTTGTTAAGCAACTAAAATGTGAAAAATATGCTTTAATGTCACTATTTCTACCCTGATTTTCACAGAATGTTTTGCTTTCTGATTTCATTTCCTATAAAAGTTGTATTACAGACCCTCTTTTGGAGCTAAATGTCCTGGCCCAATTAAGATATACTTTAACAGTAATAGTAATATAAAAATGTCTTTAGTAGGTATATACCAAGCAATGTGGAATTCATGTTACCAGTGTCCCTTTGAAGAACTGATTAGTGGCTGAAAGTTTATTTTCTGTGTCAAAGTCACACAAACATAAGGGGTGAAATTGACTTCTCAGCAAAAGAGAAGAGGGAAAGTTCTAAAAACGGAAATCAATGTCTTTGTCTATAACTTCACTGATCAGATTCTTTGGCAATTTACTGAAATGAAAATCTAACAGACATTTTAAATGACTCTAAACACAAATCAACGTTACTCTCCTTAAACCTACTAGAGGTAACAAGGTTTAGATAAATATGATATGCAATATTTAGCTAGTTCGTACAGTTAGTTACATGTGATCACTAAACATATCACACATAAACATTACTGAATGTCACTGGTAGATGAATATTTCCATAACACTGGAGAAAATGAAGTGGTGATTTTGATGATGTATAGTTACTTGTTTATTGGCTCATAATAGGTCTATTTTAAAAGAAATCTCCAAAGACAGAATTCCACAACCCAAAACTTTCTTTGTAAATCATTCACCTACCATTTTTAATAGACTGCCAAAATACTTACATATAATGTACTTCAAACAAATTCTTTTTGTCTCATCATGAGAAATCACTATGTATCTCAAAGCTGTCTTTAATTTATCCTTAGCCAAACAATTCTAGTTTCTTTATCTTTTTCCTATAGTTCCCAAATTCTACTTTAATCCTGTCCTTAATTTTTTGAATCTCTTGTTGGAACTGAAACATTCATCAACAAATAACATTATTAGACTAGTGCTTTATTACTTCTTACCCTGATAAGTGTTACTTTCCTATCTCATCTTTTTAAGAGGAATAACTTTCTTGCAGCTACTTTGAATTACTTCTCACTATAAAATCTAGTACCAAAGTATGTTCCTCGTCATCTGTTCTTATTTTCATCTGCTAATAAAAATCACTCACTGCTTATAAATTAACAGAAACCCTAGTAAGCACTCAAAATCAAATCTTAATACCTGCCAAGGTATTTAGTTACCAGAGTACTATGAGACTACACTAAAAAGCTAATGAATAAAATTCACCCGTTTTAATGTATTTGACTATAACTCCAGGCATCTCTAAGCTAAAGCTTAAGAATAAACTATTTTTTCTCTCAATAGCCCAATCAGTGTTTCTGAGATGGTTTTACATATATACGTGCCAAGACAACGTTCTATTTGCATATGGCTGGTTTCAGCTCTAAAATAAGGCAGGTTTTGCTAAAGTACCCATAAAAGACAAACTCAAAAATTAAATATACACCGAACAACTTAGTGAGTATTCAATATCACTACCAGTACTGTATTCGTGAGTTCACTATCAAATCTGTACCAAATTACTCTCCTTAAAACCTCTGAATCAAACTTTTGCTCTACAGGCTCCCTTTTTAACAGATTTCACCTGCTAATTTGCAAGCAAACTGCCTCACATATAAACCACACTGGCTTCTGCAATTCCCCAATACTATCCTGCACCTGCAATTTTTCCCCCTTTAAGTAAAATAGAAAAATTAACAAGAGGAAAACACAAGTCTGCCATTGGCTAAGTATCTTTTTCTCAGTTTCCTTTTCTTTAAAATGAAAAGGAAATGACAAATTTATAGACTTCCTCTACGTATTCTTTACAATATATCTTTTAAATGATTTACAGTAACTTTGAAAATGCAAAAACTATTTTGCATAATGCAACAAGTATATATTTACACTATTAGAGGTTTTTCATACAACAGTATATATATCCTTTCAAACTAGGGAAAAAGTACTAAGACTTATATCAAAGTACCTAAATTCAATTCCTAAGTATGTCACTTGTTAACTTATTTGAAAACGATTACAATATGACAGCATTTTGTTAGGAGTATATGGCAGATATAAGGAACTAAAATGTAACAGCTCATAAATATCAAACCATTTGGGATATTTAACTGAATCAACATAAAGCTCCTATAATAAAAATTATTGTCCATTTTACAGATGAAGATATGGAGATGCAAAATGGTTTAAATGAACTTGCTTTAAAGTCACACAGCAAGTGGTGAAACCGTGAAAATAACTGAGGTCTCTAAATCCCATCCTCCCTCCAGGAAGCCATCATTCAAGAAGAAAACACTCCGCCAATTACATACCACCCTTAGGGTGACGGTGAGAAGGAAAAACAATTTACTTCAATCGAGTGGCACGTTACTCTTCCTCCAAAACACAGCGCTTTCTCTTTCTGTTACCCAAACCATATCCTTAAGTTATTCTGGATGCCACCTGATATGGCCGAAAGCATGAAAATCTACACATAACTTCCTCCGGTATTTTAAGTGTCCCATATCCTTTGGTATTTTACAAGTTTGACTACGAGCGAGTTCCTGAAGTCTCAAGCGGACTTATCTACTTTCTGCAGGCCTACGTTATCCTTCAAACAGGAGGGAAGGGCTGCAATTCTAACCGAAACGCTGCCGGTTTCTATCCAGCCTCCGCTCAAGCACAAGACCACGTGGTCCCTCTCTCAAGCCTAAGGCTCCCTACCTTCTCCCTCCCTTTTTTTTTTATTTTTTAATTTTTTGACAAGGAACTGGAAAACTAGGGTTTCTTTTTCTCGAGTGGAGCCGTAGCACATGCCACCTGTGTAAGTACCGACCGCAAACATCCTGCAGCCTGCCTCCCGGAAGACTGCAAGAATCGGAAGAATGGGGAACTTGGATGCCGACAATGCCGGGGAAAGAAGTGACTGGGGAAGTAGCGTAGGGGAGACCGTGACAAGCCGCGGGACCCAGACCTGTCAACCCCGAGGAAGACTCGCGCCGAACGACTGAAACCTATCACTCGGGCAGGCCTGAGGTGGGAGCGGCACTACGGGAGCAACAAGGACCCAGAGACCCGCACGAGCCGCCGCCGGCGTCCCCGGCATACCTCTCAGCGTGCCTAAGCAAGTCTGGAACGCCGGCCCTCAGGTCCGGTCCCACCTTTGCCCCAAAATCCTGCTGCCCAGGGCGGCCGCAGCCGGACCTGCCCGCACCTGTCACTCGCGAAAGACACTAGCCTGCGGTTCCCGCCCAAGTTCTCCACCACCCTCGCGCATCCGCGGCCACCTCAACCCCTTCCCCCTCACCAGGTGTCCCCTTTCCGGAGCGAGGTTTTAAGCAACGTCGCGATGTCAGACCGCTGGGTGTCCAAATCCGCCGCTCCGCCTTCCGCCATCTTCTTCCACTAGCGGCAGCGGAGGCGGCAGCGACGGCGGCGGCACGCCCCAGAGCATTGTGGGAATGGCGTCCACAGCCCCTCCCATTCGTCAGGTCGAAACCAAACGAGACGCGGAGGGGGGTGGCCGCCGGACGAGAGGAGGCCTGGGGGCGGAGTGGGTGCTCGGCCGCGGCCTGCAGCCCGCCTTCGGTCCCCGCCCGTTCAGCGCCTTGCCTCAGCCTCGTCCGGCCCGGGACAGCCGGGTTTTGACTCCCCTCGCTGAGGGCGTGTGCTCTCTCCTCTCTCGCTCGAGCCCTGCCACTGCCCAGTCCATCCTCGAGTTTGCCTACCCCTCCCCTTTTCCCACAGACGGCTGAAACCCTTATTTGCGCATTCACGCGCTCCGGAGGGTGGGGTGGGCAGGAGGGCGTGAGGATGGCTAAGACATGGCAGAAAATTGAGCAGCTCCGTGATTCTGCGCTTGTCTTTGCGAGTCGCAGCACCCAAGCTCAGTGGGTAGTGGCCCTGAGAGCAATCCGAAACCGAACGCCTGGCCCCAAAGACCTTAGGTTCCTGGCAGCACTTGCACTCGTGCTGTGGGTGGGGACCTGTAATAGGCTCTTTGTGACGCCTCCCCAGGCACACCCAGGCAACTAAGCTGCAGAGAAAAACAAGCCGCGGCTCCTTGGTGAATGAGGGGCGAACTGGCCTTGGAATAATGCCAGGGACTAAGAGGAGAGAAGAGCAGCATTTGCTTAGCCTCACTTTCCGATGCTGCTTACACCGGCGGTGAAGCCAGGTAACAGCTTCATTGGAAGCCAGTAATTAGGTTACAAATGGGGAAGTCGAGTCTCAAAAATCCAATGCCAAGGTCACACAGGTTCCAAAGCCCATATGCTAGCACCTTCGCTACCTCTCCTTGTGAAAGCCTGAACTAAAATGTAAACTTCACAAGACTGCTGGAACTGGGCTAATATCTTAAAATCTCTTTTCGCCTAGTGGCTGGCACAGTAATGACTAAGATGCAAAGACACACACACACACACCGAAATAGTTGTTTAATTGAGTTGTGCCAAAACTACTTAAGTACTTCCAAGCGTGAAGACGTCCGGAGATTTGAAAATTGTTAAAAATTGTTAAAAATTGTTAAAAATTGTTAAAAATAACAATGAGAGGGAAAGCCTAAAAGATGGATAGGAATGCCCACATGACCTCTCTAGTTCCCGTGTTTTTAATGTCTGCTCCAACTCATTTGGAGGCCATGCAGAAAAGATGGGTATGATTATGTTGTTAAGAAGTACCGAACCGTTCAGAAATGCAAGTGTATGTTGGCATGATGGTTGCTTGTTTCCACATACTACTATTTTTACATGTATTTTAACACTACCTTTATTACATCACCCTTGACTTGCAACTCTGGAAGCAACTTCTAGTTACTCTTTTTTTTTTTTTTTTGACAGGCAGAGTGGACAGTGAGAGAGAGAGACAAAGAGAAAGGTCTTCCTTTACTGTTGGTTCACCCTCCAATGGTCGCTGCAGCCGGGCACCACGCTGATCTGAAGCCAGGAGCCAGGTGCTTCTCCTGGTCTCCCATGCAGGTGCAGGGCCCAAGCACTTGGGCCATCCTCCACTGCACTCCCGGGCCACAGCAGAGAGCTGGACTGGAAGAGGAGCAACCGGAACAGAATCTGGCACCCCGACTGGGACTAGAACCCGGTGTGCCGGTGCCACAGGCGGAGGATTAGCCTATTGAGCCGTGGCGCCGACCCCAGTTACTCTTATTTCACGTTTCTCCCAACAAGTTAAAAAAAAATAGTTTCTCTAACCATCAGTATCCTCAGAGTCACGTTTCCCCCCTAGTCTGACAACTTGATATGAAGGAAGTACATTGGAGCCAATGTGGATGAGCATGCGCTCCAACCTCACTTCATTCGCCAGCTGCAAGGTACTTAACTTTTAGTTAAATCATTGAGTATTATAATATATATTTTAAGGATTTTTGTGAAGATAAAATGAAACAATATGTTTATTGTCTGAGCCATAATAGCCATTCAATAAACACTAGTGTTGTTTACTGGTGACAGTGTGAATTGTATAGTATGTGAATTTATATCTTAGAAATGTTAAGCAAAAACTGTACTCTCTCATTTTATAAACATAGCAAAACCAAGAAGCAATGCATCCTTCACACTCTGCTATCCAATTTCCTTTCAGAAAAAAATACATTTTAAAATGTTGAAACCTATAACCTTGCAACAAAGTAAAACAATCCTTTCTTCACTAGCTGCATGTTCAGAGCAGGTTATCTGGATGTAGATGTGTAAATTCACTGGCAATTTGAATTATACATCAGGTTTATCTGGTCATTTTGTAGAGCTTACTAGTTGCCATCAGAGTCAGGAAGGAAATAATAATTGTAATATTTTACTTACGAAGTATTATAGTGATCAGCTGGCCCTGAACACTTAAAACATTAATTTAATCCTCACAGTAATCTTACAAAGTAGATCCTGTTATGATTCCAATTCTATAGATGAGGAATTGAAGCAAGTGATCGGCACAACCAAATATGAAACCAAACAGAATTTGTCAGGTTTGGGTAAATTTATACTTTTCTACTAACTTTTATGGTCCTGTGAATAGCAATTACCTTTTCTGTGACCTCAATTTATCAATTTAAGGAAATTCTGCATGTCTTACTGATGCTTCTCTCAATTATGAAAAGAAATAAGTACTGTTCATCAAAACTAAATTGGTTAAGGTGTACATCTCAAATACATATATAAGTGGATAAATTGATGAGAAATGCTACTAACCTTGAATTGCACAGATAATTGAATATAACTATCTCCTATTTAGAATGAGTGTCTTTACTGATGCTTTTCTTATTTAACTGTACCAATGTGCTATTGTCAGACCACTGCAACTTGCTTATTCATTTAGTAGTTCAACTAGGGACAAAGAGTATAGTATTCTAAGCACTTTGGAAATTAGGATCAATATGAAGGAGTTGGACTTTACATAAAATCAGAGTTGGTTTTGAAATTAGAGACTCTTTAGGAAGGATCCCTTGACCTAATAATTTCCCTTTCTGCTCATGGATGTTTAAACAATACTTTTCATAGAGGTTCTTGTACTCAACAGTTAAGAATTAGGAGTTCAAGGAGAATTAGGAGTTCAAGTCTAACTACTCTAGGAGAGAATAAGAATAAGAATTAAACCTAAGGTGTCAAAAGAGCATCAGTTTTCAGCCTGGGATGAACAAGAGAAAGAAGAAAAAGCTCTGTGTTTTTAAAATAGAGTTGAATGGAAGACAGTGCAATGGAGAATTCCAAGATAACTTTGCCTACTTCACAATTTTGTATGGTTCTGGCGACACAAACCGAAAAGAAAATTTGCCTGAAGTCTGAGTGGATTCAGCAGATCACACAGGCATGGACCCAGCACCTCCCCTAAAAGAACAGTGAGTGGTGACCTGGCTCTCTATTTCTCAACCTTGCCTATCTTTGATCTTCAGCAGCTACTGTCGCAACTTTTTCTTTCTTCTCTACAGGTCCTCTGCAGTTAGTCTCTCCAATAATTCCACTATCCCTCATCCCTGTTCACCTCTCTAAACCCTTCATTCTTTTCTCTGATGTAACTTTAAAATTCCCTTCTCCCTTTACCAGCTCTCTGAACAGCTAAAAGACAGTGGAAAGGCGGAGGAGTGGTGCAAATACCAAAATAGCATATAGTAAAATGCTTAATCTGCTAATGATATTTTGAAACTTAGGATATGAATAAAAATTCTAAGTGCCATGATGCAGTTTTTATAGCTTAAAAAAAACTGAGAGGCTTTTATTTCAGATAAATGTTAGAGTCAGATGAGGACAATGAAAAAATAGTGAAATGAATAACAGTACTGTTAAAAAAAAAAAACAGGTATATTTGATTTTGACTCTGGCTCAGTGCCACTAACTAGCTGGGTAACCTTGACCAAGTTCTTTAATCTCTGTAAGCCTGCATTTTCTCACTGTAAAAATAAGATAATTAGATTACAGGAACTGAAAAGCAAATGCTTGTAGCGGTTAGAGATAGCTAACATAAATAGAAGAAGCAAATCTATTATAAGATAGTAAGGAGTTTGGGGGACTTCAATGAATTGTGTAAAATAAAGGCATTTAAATAAAAAAACAAAATTTTAACTACTGCTGTATGAGTTTCAGGAAGTTTATTTTTCACATGAATATGAAACCTATGAATGATTAATCTAGTTTACTTTTTTCTGTCCTCTTATTCTCCAGAAGGGCACATAAAATGCTTTGAATGCTGTCAGCCCTCTGAAGGCTAATGTCAGTCTACCCTATTGTAGGTTCTCATTAACTGGTAATAGAGCTAAACTGATTTGAATAAAAAAAAAAATCAAGGGAATCTAACAGGTAAGGTATGGGATCATAGCAAAAGAAAAAAAAATCTTTGATAGTATATTCTGTGGATCCTAATTATTATTTTTAATGACACAATGTGAGCAAAGCCCCTCCCCCCTTTTTAAACCTAGAAACCTTTTATTTGAGGTATACAAACTTCATGCATTTCATATATAGAAATTTAGAAACATAGTAGTTCCTCCCACCTGTACTTCCATCCTTCTTCCTCCTCCCTCTCCTATTCTCATTCTTATTTTTTAAAAAGATCTTTTTCAATTAACTTTATACACATAATATTAACCCTACATTAATAAGGAGTTCAATAAATAGTATGAACAACAACAACAAAAAAACTGTTCCTCAACAGCAGAGCCAAGGGCTGTTCAAAATCCTCACATTTCAAAGTGTCAATTTCACTTGCAAAGCTTTTTTATAAAGATTGATTGATTGGTTTTTACTAGAAAGGCAGAGTTACAGAGAGGGGAGGAAAGACAGAGAATCTTCCATCTGCAGGTTTACTCCCCAAGTGGCTATGCCTGGGCCAGGTGGAAGCCAGGAGACCAGGAAAAAGCTCCAGGCTCCCATGTGGGTGCAGGGGACCAAGGACTTATGCTGCTTTCCTAAGCGCCTTAACAGGGAGCTGGATCAGAAGTGGAGCATCCAGGTCTAGAACCGGCACCCATATGATATGAGATGCTGGCATTGCAGGTGGAGGCTTAACCTGCTATGCACAATGCTAACCCTGGATCCTAGTTATTTAAAAATGGAATATGCCTATATGGTGGTAAAGTTTTCTAAGAAAGAGTTGGCTAATCCCAAAAATCATGTCATTATCAGCCTTGATTTGATATATATATCCCATCAACCATAATTTGATCCATATATATTTGATTCACAAATATATGATTTGATCCATGTATATGATATATATGTAATATTTATAATAAATATTGGTTTCTATTTATTGATAGAGTCAAAGCTGATTTAAAACATAAAAAAGGACATGTTTAAGCAGCCTCTGGGTCCTTTCTTAACTCTAACATAGTAACATAAAGCTAAGTCATTTCTAACATGCTGATATTTTTCTCTGAATGAAAAAATTGAAACATTGAACATAATGTTACATATTTGATAATTTTTACTTTATGTCAGTTTCATATAGCATATAAAGAATTTTTTTATGCCCATATGCCTTAGAAATCTATACAACTCGGCTGGCTCAGTGGCTCAATAGGCTAATCCTCCACCCTGCAGGTTCTAGTCCCAGTCAGGGTGCCGGATTCTGTCCCAGTTGCCTCTCTTCCAGTCCAGCTCTCTGCTATGGCCTGGGAGTGCAGTGGAGGATGGCCCAAGTGCTTGGGCCCTGCACCTGCATGGGAGACCAGGAGAAGCACCTGGCTCCTGGCTTCTGATCAGCGCGGTGCACAGGCCGTGGCCGCAGCGGCCATTGAGGGGTGAACCAATGGAAAAAGAAGACCTTTCTCTCTGTCTCTCTCTCTTTCACTGTCCCCTCTGCCTGTCAAAAAAAAAAAAAAAAATCCATGCAACTCAAATGGAGAGTTGTGCAATGATCCAGTGATTCTGCAAAGAGATAGCTTCCTTTGTTTTCTCCCAAGAGAGGACTGAATATTCAGATTTTCTGTTTGGTCAATCCTTCTCTTTATTTTTGGCTGATTTATCAAAAAAGATTTAAACAGCTCAGAAAGAGTTTTAGAACAATGTAATGGCAGATCTTAAAGAACACCTCTAAATTCCAGGATGGATAGAAACATTACATGGGGCATTCTTTATGATGTAGTCTTCGAGTCTTTAAGCAATGGGATAGCTCAGACCATACAGTAGGTTTATGTCAAGTAAGAATTAACCCACAGGGGCAGGCACTGTAGCATAGTAGGTAAAGCCACCATCTGCAGTGCTGGCATACCATTGGATGCTGGTTCGAACCTAGCTGCTCCACTTCTGATCCAGCTTTCTGATATGGTCTGGGTAAGCAGTAGAAGATGGCCCAAGTGCTTGGGCCCCTGTACCCACACGGGAGACCTGGAAGAAGCTCCTGGCTCCTGGCTTCCAATCAGCCCAACTGTGGCTATTGTGGCCATTTAGGTAGTGAACCAGCAATGGAAGATTCTCTCTCTCTCTCTCTCTCTCTTTCTCTCTCTCTCTCTCTCTCTCTCTTTCTCTTGCCCTGCCTTTCAAATAAATAAATCTTAAAAAAAATTAACCCACAATGAAGAAAGTAATGATTTTGTAAAAATACTTTATCATTACCACAACAGCCAGAGCTGGGCCAACCAGAAGCCAAGCCAGGAGCTTCTTCTGGATCTCCCATGAAGGTGCAGCGGCCCAAGCACTTGGGCCATCTTCTACTGCTTTCCCAGGCCATAACAGAGAACTGGATCAGAAGAGGAGCAGCCAGAACATGAACTGGTGCCCATATAGGATGCAGGTGCCTCAGATAGAGGTTTAACCTACCATGCCACAGTACTGGCCCCGCCAGTATTCTTGATTTGGCCGTCTTGAACTATGTCAATTATGCATTTCTAAATTATTAGTGGCTTGGGGCTACTACATAATGCATTAGATATATTTTCTAGAGCATTTAGGATTCAAAAAATGTGCAGGAAATAATAGTGCATCTCTACAGATCGTTTACTTAATGAAAATGGGCATTTTTAGGATATAGTGGAAAGATTATGCATTTGAGTCAGAAAGATCCACATTTGAATTATCTGTCTGCTACTTACTCATTTTTATTTAAAATATTTATTTATTTATTTTAAAGTCAGAGTTACAGTGAGGGAGGGCAAGGTAGGCGGAGAGACCTATCTTCAGCTGGGCAGGGCCAGGCTGAAGCCAGGAGCCAGAAACTTCATCTGGTTCTCCAATGTGGGTGCAAGGACCCAAGCACTTGGGCCATCATCCACTGCTTTCCCAGGCACATTAGCGGGAGCTGGATCAGAAGTGGAGCAGCTGGGACTGTAACTGGTGCCCATGTGGGATGGCAGTGTTACAGACGGTGGCTTAACCCACTGTGCCACAGCTCTGGCCCCCTTACTCATTTTCATTCAAACATAAATGAAATAATGAATATGAAACTCATAATAGTGGTGAATATATAGCAGCAATTATTATTTACAAAATCTTTGTTCCATTTAGACAGGGGCAGCTACTAAACTTGAGTGTAGTGTCTAAACAAATTCGTTAAGATCACAAAGCTGGTGTGCAATAACATAAAAAGTTTTATTAAAATTAGTAATGCCCAAGTCAAAGAAATCCAAACACTAAAGAGGTTAAGAAGGATAATGTTAAAAGTCCAGTTTTACTCATTGTTTTCTGTCAAGATATTCTTAGAAATAAAACAAGAACTTGGAAGTTGATAGTAGAATGTGATGCAAAAGTGTCTCACATGCTTACTAATGTTCTCTAATGATAAACATAGACATATAACAGATCAAAACCATGTTTTAGAGTCATCTGTGGACTGGCAGTGTGGAAGGCAGAATAATTGAACCCAAAATATGCTCATGTTGTAATCTCTGAACCTGTGAGTGTATTGCTTTAAAGGGCAAAAGGAACTTGGCAGGTGTGACCAACGCTAAAGACTTAGAGATGGGGAGATTATCCTGGATTTTCCAGTTGAGTCCAATCTAATCACACAAGACCCTTGAAGGTAAAAGAAAGTTTTCTGGCTATGATAAGAGGGTGGTATGATTATGGAAGAATAGCTTTGAAGATGGAAAAAAGGAGACTATTTGCCAAATAATGTAAATGGCTTCCAGACAATGGAGAAGGCAAAGAAATGAATTGTCCTCCAAAGGTTCCAGAAAGAATACAGCTTTGCCAAAATCTTCATGTTAAAAATCCTGTAATTTTGTGTCAGGCTTCTGAACTACAGAAATGGAAGCTAATCCACTATGTTGTCCCCAGTCACCAAGTTTATGGGACTTTGTTGTAACAGCAACAGAAAACAAATATAGAGAGACAGAACAGCCTACCCTATTTAAACTAAGGAAAAGTATATTCTGACCTAAAATTGATCACTGCATCCGAGACACATATTATTGATCATAGTGATAAGAAATTGAGTTCAATAAAATATATTCTCTGGACTGCTAGCTGACAAAGTATAGCAGATGTTTAGCAAGGTGTAAAACAATACAGAAAGTTGTAGCTATAACTAAGTCTTTGGTGATTTAACTGATTGGATATATGGAAAGAGCTTGATTAGGAAGGGTTGGCTCACACCATGATGGAGGCTGAGAAGTCCAAAGTTCTGCTAACAAGCTGGAGAAACAAAGTGGGTGTGTTTCTAGTCTAGTTTCTAGACAGGAGAGTCAGGGGAGCCAACAGTATACATCCCAGTTGGAATGGAATACTAACAATGTCTAAGAGAAGACGTGTGTCCTGGCTCAAGCAGGAATCATTCTCTCTACCTTTTTGTTCTTTCCAGACCCTCAAAGAATTGGATGATTCCCACCTGCATTGATGAGGGTGCTCTTCTTTACTCAGTCTGTCAGTTCAAATGTTAGTCTTTTCTGAAAACAAACCCATGGATTCAGAAATCATTTTTACAATGCATGTTAGCCTCATCAAGTTAACACATGAAAGTAACAAACACACTCTTGTATTACAATTAGAGGAAATTGAGTCAGGTAGTTTATGAAGGGTAGAGCCGTGAGTACATAGAGAGCTAGATAATACATACAACGGTTAGCCGAGAGTCTGTACTTGTACCCGCGTTTCCCTACTTTCTTCTTTTACCCTTGTTTTTTCTCCCTTTCTCCCTCCTTTTCTCTCTCACCGCTTCGCTTCCTCTCTTCCATCCTCTCTCAAGGCATTTGGTGCAACTTTACTTGGACAGTGGCTCCTTAATGAGTATTCACTGAATGAAATGACTTGGAAGAAAAGTTAAAACTAAAACTAAAAACCCAAGTCTGACAACTTAAAGTGGTTAACATAAGGTAGAAGTAGATCAAGGTAAGGAGAGAAAAAAAAATCTGTTTTTAATGGGCAGGGATTGACTCTAGAATGCTCTAACTGCTCTTGAGTGGTTCGAGTAAATGGTGATGTTCAGCAAATTTCTTTCAGCTCTTTCAGATAGAAATAATTTTAAATTTTTTTCTGAGAAAAAAGTAAAAGAAACTAGAAAATCAAGACAATTCAGAACTGTCAGACCTTCAGAATAAAGGAAGTTTCCTCAGATTCTACTTTTATTAATGAAATTAGCATTTTCTATTTTCATATTGCATAAATTCAGAAAACAAACAATAAAATCTGTTAAAAACATGAATAACTTTTTGAAGTCCAAAAGAAATTTAAAACTATATTTAAGAGAGTGAATATGTTTCTAAAAATATAGCAAGACTTGAAGCAAGCATTAAAATGCCTATTGCATATTGGAATACCTGGCTTTGATTTCCAGCTGTAGTTCCTGACTCTAGTTATTTGCTAATACAGAATCTGGGAGTCAGTGGGAATAAGTAATTCAGTCTCTGCCAATCTATGGGAGACCTGGGTTCTGTTCCAGGTTCCCGGCTCTGGCAGTGAAGTTCAAATGGAGAATTCCATTCTTAGATCCCTTGCTTTCTGATTTAAGAGCTGTTTTTGAGAGTGGAGTCCCAAAATTCAATTTGAGGTATCAAAGTATATTCTTAATCAGAGAACAACATTCCTATAGTTTTTTTAAAGATTTATTTATTTATTTGAAAGTCAGAGTTACACAGAGACATTCATATAGTTTTTAAAAGAAGCACCTGGGTGCCGGCATAGAGGCATTGAAGGTTAAGACTTTGCTGCAGTGTAGGTATGATTTATGGTGCCAGTTTGAGTCCCAGCTGCTCTATTTCCTATCCATCTCCCTGCTAATGCACCTGGAAAAGCAGTGGAAGATGGTCCAGGAACTTGGACCCCTGAACCCATATGGGAGGCCCAGAAGAAGCTCCTGGCTTCTGACTTTAGCCAGGCCAGCCTTGGCTGTTGAGGCCATTTAGGGAGTGGATAGAAGATCTCTGTCTCTCTGCATCTCTGCCTTTCAAATAAATATTTAAAAAAAAATAAAGGGAGAAGAACCTTAAAAGCAACTCATTTCATCACAAACTTTTTTGTGATGAGTTTTCTCTTCCTTTTAGCCATCTGGAGGTATACTACTTAGCCAAGGGTTTGTTAGTGGCTGGAAGGCTAAAAAGAAAATCATCTCAGCCTAGAGTAAAATGTTTTAAAAAAATGTGGTATGTGGATTTGCTGAATCTCCAACACCTGTGGTGCATTTTCTACAGCGGTTTATTGGCCCCAGTCCCAGGTAGAACGAATCAAACTTTCTGGGGCTGAGGTTTAGGGACAATTATTTTAACAAACTCACGGGTGATTCTCATGCTGTCTAAAGTTTGAGAAGTGTTAGTCTAAATTAATTCTTTGATTAATTTCCACAGATGCAGGCAATGATACTTGATCCAGTGATAGTCTATTTGGGCTGTTATAAGAAAATAAGTTACGTGGGAAATTTGTAAACCACAGAAACTTATTGTTCATAGTTCTGGAAGCTGAGATGTCCAAGATCAAGAAGTCAGCAGAGACAGTGTCTGGCGAGGGCTCCCTCTTCTGCAGAGAAGGCCAGGGAGCTCCTGCATGCCTCCTTTAGAAGAACACTAATCCCATGCACGAGGGGCAACCCTCGTGATTTAACTGCTCTTCAAAGTCCCCATCTTTTAATATTGTCACATCAGGTATTAGGTTCCAACAATGAATCTGGGAGAGAACACCAACATTCAAACCATAGCAAAGGCAAAATCATAGTACTATATTGTAGCTGTAAGGCCAGAATAGAACAACCCTCTGGAATTATTTAATCTCAGTCAGTTAAGTGAATAGACTCTAGTATAACTCTCACATAATGTACCTGGTATCAGTTCATCTAGGGTGTTTTTATTTTATAAAATTATGATAATTTCTTAAATAAAGATACTGGCTTGACTTGATTTCATATTAAGTAATTTTAATTTCTTCTATTTTTTCTTTGTCTCAACAGTAACCACTTATAGCCCATCAGACTTCCTTTTTTAGTTAGGTAAATCTTATTTCACTTTTTAATAAAATATTTTGAGTGCTTTTTTGTAAAAAGATTTATTTATTTATTTATAAGTCAGAAAGAGAGAGAGAAAGAGCACTCCCATCTGCTGGTTCACTCCTCAAATGGCTGCAACAGCTGGGACTGGGCTAGGCTGAAGTCAGGAGTCAGAAGCTTCTTCCAGGTCTCCTACATGAGTGCAGGGGCCCAAACACTTGGGCTGGCTCCACTGCTTTCCCAGGTGAGTTGGATCAGAAGTGGAGCAGCTGGGATTTGAACTGGCACCCATATGGCATGTTAGCACTGCAGACAGCAGCTTAACCCACTGCACCACAGCGTCAGCCCCAATAAATCTTATTTCAGTAAAAACATAATAAACTATAAAGAGTTGCATATTCAATTGTTCTCTTTCTCTCTCTCTGCCTCTCCTTTGTAACTCTTTCAAATAAATAAATCTTTAATAAGAGAAATAAAAATGACGCAAATTAAGATTTTAGTCATAAATGGCTAAATATAAATGTAACACAAAATGTTCTATAGAACAAATATGATTACAGATCATTTTTAAGCAGAAGGAATGAAATACGTGTATGGAATGTCACATTTATTTCTATGAGACAGTTTCAATATGTAATAATTTGTGGTGTCTTTTTGGGTTTTACTTTCAAATCTTTGATGCTATATTTCAGTATCAGAACAGACATCTGATCCAGTGGTCAAGATATCTGAGTCATACTTCAGAGTGTCCTGGTGTTGATAGCTGCCTCCCGACCCCAGCTTTCTAAGCCTGGGAGGCAGAGTGATGATGGCTCTAGTAACTGAGTTCCTGCCACCCACATTAAAACATAGAGCCAATACTAGCATCAACTAATCTTTTACTTCATTGCTCTTCTTATAATATCACATTCATTCAATAATGATAATAGGGACTTTTAATATAACCTTTATTTATTTATTTGATTAGCCGAGAGAGAGAGACAGAGAGAGAGACAGAGAGAGAGAGAGAGAAAGCTCCCACCTGCTGGTTCACTTCCCAAATACAGAAACCAGGAGCTGGGAGCTCAACCTGTGTCTTCCACATGGGTGGCAGGTACCCAGCTACTTAGGTCTATTTTCTGTCTCTATAAATTTATCGATTCTGATGTGATCCTTTGTGGTTATGACAATTTTTCAAGATCCACCCATGTTGTAAAAAGAATACTTCTTTTACTTTTGTTGCTAATAATGTTACATTGTTTTCTTTTTTATTTTTTAAGATTTGTTTATTTATTTGAAAGTCAGAGTTAGAGAGAAGGAGAGACAGAGAAAGAGAGAGATATCTTCCATCTGCTGGTTCACTCCGCAAATGGCCACAACAACTGGGGCGGGCCAGCTTGAAGCTAGGAACTTGGAGCTTCCTGCAGGTCTTCCACATGGCTACAGGGACCCAAACACTTGGGCCATGTCCCACTGCCTTCCCAGGCACAGTAACAGGGAGCTGAATTGGAAGTGGAGCAGCCAGGACTCGAATTGGTGCCCCTACAGGATGCTGGCACTGCAGGCAGTGGCTTAACCCATTGTGCTTCAGCACCAGCCTCTACATTATTTTCACATACTGTATTTAGTTTCTTTTTTTTTTTTTTTTTTTTACAGGCAGAGTGGACAGTGAGAGAGAGAGACAGAGAGAAAGGTCTTCCTTTGCCGTTGGTTCACCCTCCAATGGCCGCCGCGGTCGGCGCGCTGCGGCCGGTGCACCGCGCTCATCCGATGGCAGGAGCCAGGAGCCAGGTGCTTTTCCTGGTCTCCCCATGGGGTGCAGGGCCCAAGCACCTGGGCCATCCTCCACTGCACTCCTGGGCCACAGCAGAGGGCTGGCCTGGAAGAGGGGCAACCGGGACAGAATCCGGTGCCCCGACCGGGACTAGAACCCGGTGTGCCGGCGCCGCAAGGCGGAGGATTAGCCTGTTGAGCCACGGCGCCGGCCTGTATTTAGTTTCTCTAGTCATCAGTTGATGAACATGGAGGTTTTTCCATTTTGGAGCTGTTATGTTAATGCTATTCTGAACATCTTGTATAAGTTTTTGTGTGATGTACTTATGAATGTGATTGTTAGATTATGTGGCCACTCTGTGTTTTAATTGAAGAACTGTCAGACTATTTCTGAAATGGCTACACCACTGTACATTATCACATCCTAGGAAACTTCCAATTTTTCCATTTCTACAAAATAGTGACACTTCTTGTCATTTTATTATAGATTTTTTTTTTATTTGACAGGTAGGGTTATAGACAGAGAGAGAGACAAAGGTCTTCCTTCCATTGGTTCACTTCCCTAATGGCCGCCAGGAGCCAGGTGCTTCCTCCAGGTCTCCCATGCAGGTGCAGGAATCCAAGCACTTGGACCATCCTCTGCTGCCCTCCCGGGCCACATAAGAGAGCTGGACTGGAAGAGAAGCAAGCGGGACTAGTACCTGGCACCCTAACTGGGACTAGGACCCGGGGTGCCAGCACTGCAGGCAGAGTATTAGCCAAGTGAGCCATGTCGCTGGCCTTATTATAGATATCTTAATGTGTATGAAGTGTAAACTCACTGTGATTTGTTTTACTTTTCTCTGACTGTCACTGATGTTGAGAATCTTTTCATTTGCTTACTGACCATTTGTGTATCTTCTTTGGAGAAATGTTTTCCTGATCGTTTGTCCATTTTTAAATTAGAAGTTCTTTTTTATTATTAAGTTGTAAGTGTTCTCTCTATATTTGAGATACTAGGACCTTATCAAACAGATGATTTGCAAAAAATTTTGTCCTATTCTTTGAATGCCTTTTCAGTTCTTTGATGGTGCGCTTTGAGGCAAAAAGTCTTTAGTTTTGTTGTTGTCTAGTTTGTATATTTTTTCTTTTGTGCTTGCACATACTGGTTTACCTGAGGTCATAGATATTTAAACCTAGGTTTCGTTTACAGAATTTTATAGTTTCGGCTCTTCAGTTTAGGTCTTTGACCTCTTTTGATTTAATTTTTTGTATGGTATAGAAAAGCACCCAATTTATTTCTCTTGTATGTGAATATTCAGTTGTAGGACCACTTGTTCAAAGTACTTTTCTCCACTCCCCCATTTAATTACATTGATACCTTTTTGAAATTTAATTACTTGTAAGTGTAAAGACTCATTTCTAGACTCTCAGTTTTATTCCATTCATCTTCATGAGTATCCTTATGGTAGTATCACATTGCCTTGATGCTGTAGCTTTGTAATAAGTTGTGAACTTGGCAAGTGTGATTCCTTCTATGTTGTTCTCTCTCAAGATTGTTTTGACTATTCTAGGTTCCTTAAAATTCCATGAACTAAGATGACACCATGGTTTCTTAATCTCCCTTGCAAATAGAATTGGTTATGTTCTAGGTCATGTCCAGTAGAAGGTGAGGAAAGTGTTCCAGAAGCTTCTTATTTACATTCTTAAAAGGATGTGTCACTCCTCCTTCCTTTCATCCTTTGTTCTGCTGGTTGAAAAATCAGAGATGGTAGAAATTAGAGATACCCAATTTTTCCCCATAAATTGGAAGCCACCTATTAGCAATGAAAGGGAAATAAGATACAAGGAGTCTGAACTCTACCATTGAGCCACCAGATTACTCATGAACCATCTACATGGCCTTCTAGATGAGAGAGGAATTTCTGTTTTATTTAAGGGTATTATCCATTTGGGTCTCTTCATTATTGTATCCTATCCTGTATCCTGTCTAATATGTTCCCCTCTTTTGCACTAGAGAACTTCATTTTCACGTATATTTATTTAAGCGCAAATACTATTTCTAGAACAATATTGTACCTTATGCTTTTCAAAATGCTTATATATATATATATATATTTTATTCTGTGATCTTATAAAATACTGAGCAAAGTTTTTTTAATACCTTATAAGTGAGGAAGATGAGGTTTAAAGAGGTTAAGTAGCCTGCTCTAAGTCACATAGCTACAGTGCAGACAACTTGAATCTGTTGTTTCTATTACTCCTATGCACTTTTTGTTCCTGTATACATTTTTCACCTACTATATTCCTTTACTTTTCTATAACAACTGTATTATACATAAACATACATATGAAATAATCTATTTGTTAATTCATCCAATCAACAAATAATTCCAAGTGAAACACATGGAATACATAATACACACTTAGATGAAGTTCTTTAAATGCATAATTTAAAAGTGATATTAAAATAATTTATAGTGTAATGTTGGCAGTGTTCTTATTTTTAAATTTTTTATTTCTTTAATTTATTTGAAAGGCAGTAAGATAAAGAGAGCGAGGGATCTCCCATCCACTGGGATGCTTCCCAAAAGCCTATAACAGCTAGGACTAGACCAGGCTGAAGCCAGGAACCTGAAACTCAGTCTGAATTTTCTATGGAAGTGGTAAGGACAAAAGTACTTGAGCCATCACCTGCAGTCTCCCAGGGTGCACACCAGCAGGAAGTATGGACTGAATGCAGAGCTGAGACTTGAACCCAAGGACTCTGATATGGATTTGGGTGTCCCAAGCAGCATCTTGACTACTGAGCCAGCTGCCCATTCCTGTAGTGCTCTTCTTGTTACCCCTGCAGTATTAACTTTACTTATCAATCAGATCACTTTAGTAAATCCATTTGTTTGCCACTTATGTTTAGATTATTGATTATGTTTACAAGCAACTAATCTAACTTTCCTTACTTTCCTTTTTCAGTTAATCATTCTACAGAAGATATCTTTTTTTTTTTTTTTTTTTTTTTTTTTTTACTGGCAGAGTGGACAGTGAGAGAGAGTGACAGAGAGAAAGGTCTTCCTTTTCCTTTGGTTCACCCTCCAATGGCCGCCAAGCCAGCACGCTGTGGCCGGCGCACAGCGCTGATCCGAAGGCATGAGCCAGGTGCTACTCCTGGTCTCCCATGGGGTGCAGGGCCCAAGCACTTGGGCCATCCTCCACTGCACTCCGGGGCCAGAGCAGAGAGCTGGCCTGGAAGAGGGGCAACCAGGACAGAATCCGGCGCCTGGATCGGGAATAGAACCCGGTGTGCCGGCGCCGTAGGTGGAGGATTAGCCTATTGAGCTAAATATACTAAATATATACTAAATATAACATAAACAGTATAAGGTATAACAGGAAACAAACCACACTTTAAGAGCAATGCTGGCAAAAAGAGAATATCCTAGAAACTATGAAGAAGTCTGAGTGTATAAAAATAAGCAAATGTAGGCCAGCCCCGCAGCTCTATAGGCTAATCCTCCGCCTACGGCGCCAGCACACCGGGTTCTATTCCTGGTCGGGGCGCCGGATTCTGTCCCAGTTGTCCCTCTTCCAGGCCAGCTCTCTGCCGTGGCCCGGGAGTGCAGTGGAGGATGGCCCAAGTCCTTGGGCCCTGCACCCACATGGGAGACCAGGAGAAGCACCTGGCTCCTAGCTTCAGATTAGCGTGGTGTGTGGGCCGCAGCAGCCATTGGGGGATGAACCAATGGAAAAAGGAAGACCTTTCTCTCTGTCTCTCTCTCTCACTGTCCACTCTGCCTGTCAAAAAAAAAAAAAAAAGCAAATGTAAAGGATATAGATATAAAAGAATAAAATAAAGAATAATAGGATGTATATAAAAGAAAAGGCAAATTAAAAATGAATGAGTTAGCCCTCTGAAAGTGAAATATACTTACTGACATAAAAGAGGTCAATCACAGGTGCTATAGAAGAGAAGCAGTTCGCACTTGGGATTCTTGATTTGAGAAAATCTTCCTGTATTAATTGACTTTTGGTCCACTGCCAACCACTTGTACATTTGGTGGCAAACAGCAAATGAGCTTTCATTTATTTACACCTATTTACAGCTACTAGGACTTGGCAGATATCATTTAAAATCAACTTGTCTCGGCTCTTAGTTGCAAATTGGGTTCAGGTCTGTTCTGCATTTCTGTCATAAGTACCAGTGGCTACCTGAGACTTGTTCTGATGAGAAAAGCTGCAGTGCAAAACACAAAGTTTAGTCATGCAAGCACCTTTCTACTCTCTGGTTCTGTGATGTCTGCTAATATTTCCTTGGCCAAAGGAAGCTGTATGGCCAATCCCAATGTATTTGCCTCTCTGAAAGGGCAAAGAATGAAAAATCTGTTGAAAAAAAATGTTTTAAATTTAACCTACCATCTAAGCCTGCCCTTTTAATCACAAATATTCATTCATCAACCCTATGTAAAATATATTCATTTCTATTTCAAGACCCCCAAAACTCTTTTTTTTAAATATTTATTTTATTTGTTTGAAAGACAGAGTTACAGAAAGAGGTAGAGACAAAGAGAGAGGTCTTCTATCCACTGGTTCACTCCCCAGATGGCCACAACAGGTGGAGCCTGTTTCTGGTCTCCCACATGGGTATAGGGTCCCAAGGACGTGGGCCATCTTCCACTGCTTTCCAAGGCCATAGCAGAGAGCTGGATCAGAAGAGGAGCAGCTGCAACTAGAACCAGTGACCATATGGGCTGCCAGCGCTTCAGGCCAGGGCTTTAACCAGCTGTGCCACAGTGTTGCCCCTCCCCCCCCAAAAAAAACCTCTTACTAATCATGACACCAGATTTTTAAGTTGCACAACTTAAATCAAGTTGAACATGTCTCTGTGATTCAAAGACCCAAAAAACACAAAGGATAATATATCTGCACTCACGCATTTAGCATATGATGGTGGAACAAGATAGCATTACTATAGTAAACACTCTTATTTGGAAAGGAGAAAGATTACATATAGGAATCACTGATCCACAGCACTTCCAAAATCTTGTTAGGAAAATATTTCCAGGTTCTTCCCACCTTGTGGGATGTTCCTTGATGGGAGTTCAGTTCTGTTTATTGGTAAATACTTGCTGCCTATGCTTCTCCATGACTCTTTGCTGTGTTGTCTGGTGGGGAAGGAGTCTTCCTTTTTCATTATGTTCCTGAGCCATTTCTTTCCTTCCTTCCTTCCTTCCTTCCTTCCTTCCTTCCTTCCTTCCTTCCTTCCTTCCTTCCTCTCTCTCTCTCTCTCTCTCTCTCTCTCTCTCTCTCTTTCTTTCTTTCTTTCTTTCTTTCTTTCTTGACAGGCAGAGTGGACAGTGAGAGAGAGAGACAGAGAGAAAGGTCTTCCTTTGCCGTTGGTTCACCCTCTGGCACACTGTGGCCGGCGCACCGTGCTGATCCGAAGCCAGGAGCCAGGTGCTCCTCCTGATCTCCCATGCGAGTGCAGGGCCCAAGCATTTGGGCCATCCTCCACTGCACTCCCGGGCCATAGCAGAGAGCTGGCCTGGAAGAGGGGCAACCGGGACAGAATCTGGCACCCTGATCAGGGCTAGAACCCGGTGTGCCGGCGCCACAGGTGGAGGATTAGCCTATTGAGCTGCGGCGCCTGCCTGAGCCATTTCTGAAGAGTTCTGTTCTCGGTGGCTAAGATGATTTCACAGTGTGATCCCTGGTTGTAGAAACTTGAGGGTGCAGCATAGGCCTGCGGAGTTGGCATCCCATATAGGCACTGGTTTGTGACCTGGCTCCTCCTCCTCTCATCTAGCTGTCTGCTTTTGGCCTGGGAAAGCAGTGGCAGATGGCCCAAGTGCTTGAGCCCCTGCCCCTACGTGGATGACCCCAGAAGCTCCTGGCTCCTGGCTTCCGATTGGCCCAGATTAGCCCAGCTCTGGCAGTTGTAGCCATTTGAGGTGTGAAGCAGCAGATGAAAGACATTTCTCTCTCTCTCTCTCTCTGCCCCCCCCCCTTTGTCTGTAACTCTGTTTCAAATAAATTTTAAAAACAAGAAAAAGAAAGAGACCCAAAGTTCTTTTTATATGTTAAAGAGTCTCTCTGGATCTGTGGTGATTTTTCTAGTATAGCTTTTCAAAAGAAAAGCATGGGTTTTATATGTATTTGATTCTAGTTACTGCTGCGTGCCTAAAGCCTCACCCAGAATTCTCTGTGAGATACAGTTATTGTGACTGTTAACTTGACTGGACTAAAATATGCCCAGATAGCTGGTAAGACATATTTCTGTGTGTGTCCATGAGGATGTTTCTGGAAGAGATTAACCTTGAGGGCTGGTGCTGTGGCTCAGCAGGTTAATGCCCTGGCCTGAAGCGATAGCATCCTATATGGGCGCTGGTTCTAGTCCTGGCTGCTCCACTTCCAATCCAGCTCTCTTCTATGGCCTGGGATAGCAGTAGAAGATGGCCCAAATCTTTGGGCCCCTGCACCCAAATGGGAGACCCGGAGGAAGCTCCTGGCTCCTAGCTTCGGATTGGCACAGTTCTGGGGAGTGAACCATTGGATGGAGTGCCTCTCCTCTCTCTGTGTAACTCTGACTCTCAAGTGAAAAATAAATAAATCTTTTTTTTAAAAAAAGAGAGAGAAATTAACCTTGAAGCAGTAGACTGAGTTAAGAACTGATCACTCTCACCACTGTCAGGGGTGGAGGGCAGGGAAGAGGTAGCCCATCCAATCTTTTGATGATCTATATAGAACAGAAAAGTGGAGGCAGGTGAATTGTTCTCTTTACTTGAGCCAGGACACCTATTTTCGGCAGCCCTTGGGCAGGAGTGCTCCTAGTTGTTGGGCCTTTGGACATTGGCTTAGTCTGTTCAGGCTGCTGTAACAAAATGCCTTAGATTGGGTAATTTATAAGGAACAGAAATTTATTGCTTGAAGGACAAGTAAGTGCCAGCCGATTTGGTGTGCGATGAAGGCTCACTCTGTTTCGTAGCTGGTGCCTTGTTTCTGTGTCCTGGCATGGTGGAAAGGAGCACTTCATGACCGCTCATGGAGGGATAGACAAGACAGCTGTCTTCAACCTCTTCTATAATGCACTGAGCTCATGACTTAATCACTCCTGCAAAGGCTCTCAGCTCTTACTACCCGCACACTGGGTACTGGGCTCCAACATGAGTCGTGGGGGAGCACTAGCATTTAGATCGTAGCAGACACAACTGAACCATGTAAGAAAGTAGCCAGGAGAAATCCTACCAACAGGCATTTTGGGTGCTAAAGCTGCTCATCCACTTTGCATGGAAAGAGAAGTTTGGTGAGGGATCTGAAAAGATACCTCCTGACCAAAGAAGTTGTGTTTGACTGGCAGTGGTCTCAGTTTGCTTTTTCTCTAAGATTGGGATTTGGTGAAAAACAACTTCGATTTTCACAGAACAAGTTTCAGCATTTCTTGACTGTATATTCTCTTCAATATTATGTGTAATCCAGGCAGTTCTTTTTGAGCTCACTGCTCTCTTGTGCTCATTCAAATGCAGCTAAGGCAGCCAGCTTTTTAACACTCTGCTTTGAAATCACCTCATCCAACTTCACAACTTTATTAGATACATGTTCTGTCTTCTGTGTTATTGCAGGTGCCAATTTTAACAAATGCTTTTCCCCTATATAACACTGCTTGCCATTTTTCCAGCCTCCTGTGACAATTAAATCACTGCCTGCTGCTCATTCCCAAGGCCAATACCACATATTTTAGGATTTTGTTACAGCAGCATTCCATTCTAAAAATCAAATTCTGCATCAGTCAATTTTTCTGTCTTTTAGAACACTCAAGTATTGCTGGTATGAAATGATATACATATATTTCTTACTGCTATGACTTGAATATGATTTGGTCCCTAGACTCATAGGAGTTTAAATGCCAAAGTTATAAGTTCATGGAACTAAGAGAAAACTTAATCCAAGTATGGTGGTTTTGCAAAGTGGTTAAATTATATTAGGTTATAGAGTAGAGCTCCCATGATTGAATCCTGGTTTATGTATAAGGAGAGAGAGAGAGAGAGAGAAAGAGAGAGAGAGAGAGAACTGACTCCAGCTTCCTGCAAATTCACACCCTGGGAGGCAGCATGTCCTTGCCACCCAGGTAGGAGACCTGGGTTGAGTTTCCAGCTCCCAGGCATTTGGGAAGTGAACCTTTGATGGGAGATCTCTGTTTAAATGTCTTTCTCTCTGTTTCTCTACCTCTCAAATAAAAATAAACAAATAAATAAATAGAAAAAAACAGTTATGACACATGGAGAATGGAAAAAACCTCATATATATTTAAAAGGAATTCCAGAATGAAAAATAAGTAATATTTGATGAGATAATGCCTGAGGTTTTTTCCAGAATTAAATTTAAAAAATTCAAGTTTTTTTCTATTTAGAAATTAAAATGGATTTGATCAAAACAAAACATGCAAACACATTTATGCTCCTAAAGGTACAGAAAATATAATTGATAAGAGCAATAAAAATTAAAATGCCACACATGTATATGTACATGTATACATAGAACTACCCACACCTATTCTCATAAACATAAAATATAAGCCTCAGTGTAAATTTTTATAAAGAGAAAAGGGGGTTTCCTATTAAACAAATGCCACTTAGGTAGAAAATTTAAAAATAGGTAGAAAGCTTCTTGCCAGTTTAGTAAATGAGGTCAGAAGTATATGCCAGACTGATATCTCCGAAGTGCCCAGGGGAATATTACTGTTGACTTAAAATTGTGCACTCAAATTATTCATGATGAAGAGAAATAAAGCTTTTCTTTTAAGGTTAGGTTTATAATACACTGACCCTTATTAAAACAAATTTTCACTAAATGTACTTTGGGAAGCTGAAAATTGAACTCAGAAGAAGTGAGTGAAAAGGAAGCAATAGTGAGCAAGGAAATAGATAAGCATTAGCATTGATTAGGCTGATTTTGAGAGAGGGTATTTTATTTGGTGTCAGCATTTTATTTTTATTTAATTAATTAATTTTTTTTACCAAGAAACTTTTTATTTAAGGTATACAAACTTCGTGCATTTCACAAATATAACTTTAGGTACAGAGTATGTTTTTAAAAGAAGTTGCAGAAATGAGCCTTGGGAACATTATGCAAAGTGAAATAAATCAGTCACAAATAGAAAAACACTGTATGATTCCACTTACGTAAAGCAGTCAAATTCATGGAGACAGAAAGTAGAATGGTGATTGCCAGAGGCTTTGAGGAAGAAGAGTGGGGTGTTGCCTAATGGGTACAGATTTTCAGTTTTTCAAGATGAAGTTTTGGAGATTGGGTTCCCAACACTGGGAATGTACTTAACACTATTAAGCTATATACCTAGCAATCATTAAAGTGATAAATTTTGTTATGCATATTTTACCACAATTAAAAAAATTTTTTAAACTGCAGCCTCCCTGCCCCTCCCACATTGCTAGACCCAGGATCCCTGCAGCTTGCCTGCCAGCTGTGGAAGACAAGGAAACTGCCTTTAACAAAGTGGTGGAAGAATGTGTGCTCAATGAAGGGTACAAAGTATGCACAAAAAAGTCCCCTTTCTTTATGATTTGGTGATGACCCACACTGGAATGGCCCAGCCTAATTGCACAGTGGCTTCCAGATGCAACCAGACAAGAAAGAAGAGATTTCAGCTTGTCCTGGAGACACATATGTCACATGAACAGAACCATCTTGTCTATTTAGTGTGCAGCTGCCTAATGATGCTGCTCAGTTTGATGCATCAGACTGCGACCATGAGAAAGGAGAATTTGAAGGTTTTGGTTCAGTTAGTGAAAAAATTAAAATAGAAATCCAGACCAACCATGAAGGAAAAGTAATCAGGGCTTCTTATATGTCCCCAAACCCTTGCATCATTGCAACAAAGACTCCATCCAGTGATGTTCTTGTTTGATTATACGAAGCATTCTTCTAAGGCAGACCTTCTGAATAGTGCAGCCCAGACTTAAGTCTTCTTGGACATCAGTAGGAATTCTATGGGCTTTTCTGGAACTCAAATCTCAGTGGGTACTGACTTAGCACTTCCAATGACCACACCATCTGCCTATGAGGCATCAGTGCTGTTTCAAAAGGAGAAGTAGTGGGTGTGAAGACTACTTTTAGGGAGCACACAGTGTAATAGAAGATGTTTCCTGGCATCTGATCTATGAATCTCTGTTTGAGTTGGTTGCTGATGATCAGAAACTTTGGGACACTCATTCAAGCAATACTTCCAAACCAAGCTGTTCAGTTGTTCACACTGCTGCAGGGAACTGCCTCTCTTTCAGTCCGTATGGTGAGCTCATTCTTGCCACAGGATCAGTTGACAAGAGTGTTGCCTCCTAGGATATGAGAACTTTGAAACTTAGGTAGCATTCCTTTTTTGGCTTTCAGTGGTACTGATCACTGGCTGATTGTCTGGGATTTAAGTAAAATTGGAGAGAAGGCATCCCAAGAAAATGTAGAAGATGGGCCATTAGAGTTGTTTATTCATGGTGATCACACTGCTAAGACATTTGATTTCTCTTGGAATTTTGGAAGCTTTGGGTGATCTGTTCTGTGTCAGAAGTGTGACAAGTGGCAGAGAATATTTACAATGAGGAAGATCCTGGTGGAAATGTAGATCCAAAAGTACAAGGATCGTAGATAAGTCTGCACTTCTTGTAACTTTAGATGCCCTGTTTTTTGCCTTTCAACACTGAGGTTGACTAACAATGGCTTTGAAACTCACAGACTTTGTTCTGCTAGCCCTCTGTAATAGTACCACAAACAATGCTATTCCAACCCCCAAATATTAATTAAAGGAAAGCAATTTTAAGAATTAAACTAAAAGGAAGGGAGAGCTAGTGTTCCAGCAGGATGAATAAGCTCTAGAGATCAGCTGAACAATGTTATACCTATAGTCAATAAGAAGCTATTGTACGTGTTGAAATTTGTTAAAAATGTTAAAAATATCTTGTTAAGTGTTCTTGGCAGAATAAGTTTTAAAATTAAAAAAATACTGTATACCTAATAAAAGAAGAACCAAGGAAGAATGAAAGAAATTTTTGAATTTATCATTTATTTTGAGTGACAGTTTCTCTGGATAATAAAGTTGCAACTTTATTGGATATAAACATTCAAAATAAAGGGAACACTCAGACTTACAATTGAAATGGTCTTTTGCTTGATTACAGCTCTTTGAGAATCCATCTAAAATATGGAACACAGTAGAAAAATAAAGGTTGAATAAATTTACAAAGGAGGAAACCTGAGGGATAATAAACATATCAAAACTAAATACAAAAATACAAATGAAAGTGTGATGAAATACCATTTCTAATCCATCGGCTTGGCAAAATTTTTAGAAGTTTGACATTATCAAGTATTAGGATGTGAAACTGAAAATTTTAATATTCGGCAAATAGGAATATAAATAGGAAAAATAATGCTAGAGGAAAATTTGTTAGTAAAATTATAGGTATTCATACCTTAAAATTCGGTAATTTTACCACTTGGTATTTATGCTTGTGTAACTTCTTCAGGTACCCACAAGGAGATACCTTCAGGTGTATTTATTACAGCATTATTTATTGTGGCAAAATGGAAGTAAACCAAGTAGTAAACCACAGTGCATGGTTTATTGAACTGTTAGCTATACAGTCAACAAATTGTCACAACATAAAGATTATTTCATGAAGAGTATGAAAAAAGTTAATGCACTGTTATTTGAATAGAAAAGATAAAAATATGTATATAAATATGATTATATTTTATTATACATGATTAAATACCTATCTATGTCTTTATGCGCCCTAATACCCAATTATAGCTTTATTAATGGAAGTAAAAAGATCAAAAATCCAAAAAGCAGTTGTTCAATTTTAATAGTGTCTATGTATAATTTTTTTATCTTCTTAGTTTTTGTTTTTCTTAGTTTTTTTCAGTGAACATGTAATAAATTCTTAATTGAAACAATAATAACAACAAAAAATGGACATTGACAAGCCAGTGTTGTAGCACAGTGAATTAAACTGCTGTTTATAATGCCAGCATCCCATATCAGGATGCCATTCGAGTCTCAGTTACCCTGCTTCTGATCCAGCTCCCTGCTAGTGCACCTGGAAAAGCAATGGATGATGGCCTTAGGTCTTTGGACCCTGCCACCTACGTGGGTGACCTGGATGGAGTTCTTGGTTCCTGGCTTTGGCCTGGCCCAGCCCTGGTTGTTGTGGCCATTTGGGGAATGAACCAGCAGGTGGAAGATATTGCTCTCCTACCCCCTAACCTCCCTCTCTGTTCCTTTGCGTTTCAGATAAAATCAATCAATCAATCTTTAAAAGAAAGTAGAATGTTGAACCACTTAGGAGAGGAATAAAAAGTAGATATTATAAAAGGTCAATGACTTTAATGTCTTGCCTTTGATACTGTATAAACCCATGGAGCAGGGACATCGTCTAAAATAAGCAGAACACTGTCAAGGTGCATTGAATGTTAAATCATAGCTAGAATGGTTATAGAAGATTGCTACTGAGCCATCATTTCTGCTTTCAGAATTTGCACATGTAGTTAATTTTTGCTGGTTCAAGTTCCTGGCATTTAAGTACACAGTAAAAAAGAAAACCAGTCCATAATGGCAGCCTTTACAAATAATCGTGAGTACGTATTGTTGCTTGGTTTAATCGACTGCATAATGTTTTTAAAAAATTTCTTCATTTATTTGATAAACTGAAACGGCTATGGGATTTCATTCCAACCCATGAGATACATGAGATGAATTTATAAATATATTACTAGGCAGCTCTTAAAGCCAAATTTGCTGGAACTACATTGCAGGTGCAGCATCGTAAGTACAAAAGCATTTTCCTGCCATGCTTCCTTTACGAGTAAGGTTACTCAGCGGAGCAGTTTGACATTCCAACATGGTCTCTATGTGAAAATATGTGATGGCAAACTGACTTTCAGATAAACCTTCTTACTATGAAAATCTTTCATAGCTAAAGGTATTTTTTCATTTTCAATATGTTCCTATGCTAACATTTAAAAACATTAATAACTAGCTTGACATCATAAAGAAATAATTTAGCCTATGGTTTCAATACAATGAGATGAAATGTACATTTGTTATCCACTTTTAGGCCAGTGGCTCATTTTTTTCTAAAGATTTATTTTATTTATTTGAAAGGCAGTGTGGGCCGGTGCCGAGGCTCAATAGGCTAATCCTCCACCTGCGGTGCTGGCACACTGGGTTCTCATCCCGGTTAGGGCACTGGATTCTGTCCCGGTTGCCCCTCTTCCAGGCCAGCTCTCTGCTGTGGCCCGGGAGTGCAGTGGAGGATGGCCCAAGTGCTTGGGCCCTGCACCCCATGGGAGACCAGGAGAAGCACCTGGCTCCTGCCTTCGGATCTGCATGGTGCGCCGGCCGCAGTGTGCCAGCCGCGGCAGCCATTGGAGGGTGAACCAACGACAAAGGAAGACCTTTCTCTCTGTCTCTCTCTCTCACTGTCCACTCTGCCTGTCAAAAAGAAAAAAAAAAAAAAAGGCAGAGTGGCAGACAGAGAGACAGAATTCTTATGTCTGTTGGTTCATTTCCCAAACAGCTGTAATAGCCAGGGTTGGGCTATGCTGAAGCCAGGAACCAGGAATTCCATGTCGCTCTACCACATGGGTGGATGGGATGTGGATGGGTGGCAGAGGACCATGTACTTGGGCCACTTTCTGCAACTTTCCCAGCTGCATTAGCAGGGAGGTGGATCAGAAGTGGAGCAGTTGGGGGGCTGGTGCTGTAGGTTAATCCTCTGTCTGCTGCATCCCATATGGGCACCGGTTCTAGTCCCGGTTGCTCCTCTTCTAATCCAGCTTTCTGATATGGCCTGGGAAGGTGGTAGAGGATGGTCCAAGTCCTTGGGCCCCTGCACCCGCATGGGAGACCGGGAAGAAGCTCCTGGTTCCTGGCTTCGGATCGGTGCAGCTCTAGCTGTAGCGGCCATTTGGGGAGTGAACCAGTGGATGGAAAACCTCTCTCTCTCTCTGTCTCTGCCTCTCTGTAACTCTGTCTTTCAAATAAATAAAATAAATCTTTTTTTAAAAAAAGAAGTGGAGCAGTTGGACTTGAGCTGATGCTTTGATACAGGATGCTCATGTTGCAAGAGGTGGCTTAACCTGTGCCACAGTGCTGGTCCCTCAATGGCTCATTTAAAATGACTTTTCAATGAATCTGTCTTTTGAGAAGTAAAGTGATTCTTTTTAACAAAAAGATTATAGTAGTTTTGTCAGTTGTTTAGTTCTTATTACTTATGATTATGTTCATAAGGATATATATTTAAATCTATGTTAATTTTACTGTGAAGTACTATATTTTGTCAAAGAAATTTTGCCTTTTATTCCTAATATAAAAGGTCTTCAAAAGCTCCATGCAAAATATGCATTATGAGAAAATTATGCATGGATATCTTTTAATTTTCACCTATGTGAAATGCAGGGAAAGAGGGAGAGAGATAGAATCTTCCATCTGCTGTTTCATTCACCAAATGTCCTTAATGGCTGATGCTGGGCTAGGCTGAAGCCAGGAGCCCAGAACTCCTTCCAAGTCACCCATGTGAATGGCAGGGACCCAAGCACTTGAGCTATCATCTATGGCCACCCAGGCTGGATTACTAGGAAGCTGGATTGGAAGCAGAGGTGACAGGACTCAAAGCAGTTACTCTGATACTGGATGCAGACATGTTAGTGGTCTAACTCCCTATGTCAAAACACCTGCCTCTGTGCTTGGATTTCAAAACAGTTTTTGCACCAAAATAAACTTATCTTTTAATTGCATTTTCTAGTACCTTTTTTTTTTTTTTAAAAAAAAAGATTGATTTATTTAATGAAAAGGCTGAGATACAGAGAGAAGGAGGAGGAGGAGGAGGAGGAGGAGGAGGAGAGAGACAGAGACAAAGAGACAGAGAATCTTCCATCTACTGTTTCATTCTCCAAATGGCTGCAATGACCAGGGATGAGCCAGGCTGGAGCCAGGAGCCAGGAGCTTCTTCCAGGTCTCCCACAAGGGTGCAGAGATCCAAGCAGTTGGGACATCTTTCACTGCTTTCCCAGATGAAATTAGCAGGGAGCTGGATTGAAAGTGGAGCAGCTGGGACACAAACTGGTGCCCATGTGGGATGCTGACACTGCAGGTGGAGACAACCTTCTATGCCACACTGTCGGCACCTCCAGTAACTTTTTGAAGTACTGTCTTACATGTGGGTAGTTACAGATTGACTGTACAAAATATTGTGCAGTGAAATTTTAAAATTTGAACATTTTATAAATACATAAAATTATGGAAAGTAATAAACACACAATTAACATTTTCTTGTGCTTGCTTTATCTTTTTGGATATAGTGAATAAAATATGAAGGATGATTTAGTGTCTGTGTCCCCAGTGTAATCCTGTTTCCTTCACTTTTTCCCATAAATCTAATGTATGTCATTCTATCTTCCACTCAAACTTTATCCTTTTATACACATAAAAATAAATGCAAAGCATTGAGTGCTGCTTTGTGTTTTAAATGTTACTTAAAAGGATTCATCCTGCACAAATCATCACGTCACTGCTTTTTTCTCCACTATGCTGTTTTTGTGATATGTCCATGTTTACAGATACGTAGCACTGGTGGACTGCTTTTACCTCCTGGAAGGTGTTTTGTCATTTAAATATTCCGACATTTATTATCTATTTATCCTCCTTTTGATGGACATTTCCATTTTGAGCAATATTTTGCTCTTACAAACAGTACTGAAGTGTATCCTTATTGAAAGTATGTATGCTTATTCATATCTCTTTGCAATATATGTGAGAGTTTCTCTAGTTATGTAGTATCTAGAAGTAGCAATGTTGAATTATGCAGTGTGTATGTTGACTTCTATGTCCTTTATTCACTTTTTGGCAAAGTATAGTACTCAAAGAGTTAAAAACCCCATACCAAAAACATTGTAGTTCTTTTTTCTATCTTTCCTCGTTCCTCACCTTGGAAGACACCAGTTTTCAACTGTTTAAAGTTTATTCTGGTACTTATCTTCATTAAGAATAATATGCACAGCATGCCATCTTTTGATTATTAATCATAGACATCTGTTATTTTTTATTTGGGTTCATAAAAATTTAAGCTCATTT
Source organism: Sylvilagus floridanus (assembly GCA_949820135.1). NCBI lineage: Eukaryota > Metazoa > Chordata > Mammalia > Lagomorpha > Leporidae > Sylvilagus > Sylvilagus floridanus. The sequence goes on from OX463231.1 coordinate 67,726,610, forward strand.
ACAGTTTCTCATTTTTTTTTTGCTTTTCCATATAATTTTATCTTAACTTTTGATTTAATTTCTATTATGTGTCTACATTTTTTGACTATACAGATATTGATCACTGCATTAAACTATATTTTTATTTCCTATCTTGTTCATTTATTTCTTCTTGATTGAAATTGATAATTGCTTGATTTAAAAATTTTTATTCATTAATTTTTTGGAAAATTTGACTACATTTTTTCCATAGTTACAAAACCTCCATGAAATATGTCAATATAATTTTCATTATGTCTGAACTTTGAGATATATTATTAATTTCACTTTATGCCACTGTTTTAAAATGAAAATTGATTTTTATTTATTTGAAAGGCATAGTGACAGAGAGAGAGGAAGAGGGGGAGAGAGAGAGGGAGAGAGATCTTCTCTCTGCTGGTTCACTCCCCAAATGGCTGCAATGGCTAGGGTTTGGCCAGCAGCTTCTTCTTGGTCTCCCGTGTGGATGCAGGGGCCCAAGAGCGTGTGCCATCTTATGCTGCTTTCCCAGGCACATCAGCAGGTAGCTGGATTGGAAGTGTATCATCAAGGACTTAAACCCTCAAACCAGCGCCCCTATGGGATGCTGGCATCACAGGCAGTGGCTTTACTCGCTAGGCCACAACACCAGGCCCCTGCCACTGTTTTTAGAATTCCTTTTGCTTTCCTTCTATCTTCTTTCTGAAACTGGATAGAGAAAAGAGGCAAGCAAGGAAGGATCCTACTGCTCTGAATTAATTAGTGTTGTTCATCATCTTCATCTGATTGTCTTCAAATTGGTAAAAAGTCTGTTTTCACACATCTCAAAACACCTAGCGAGGGGACTTGTAGAAGTGGGTATAAACATGTTTCAAAGAATAACTCAAGCCCCTTTGATAAGCTGCTTCGAAAAGATAACTATTTACTCCATTTACTTTTTTTGTTGTTGTTGTTTTTTGTTTTGACAGGCAGTTAGACAGTGAAAGAGAGAGAGACAGAGAGAAAGGTCTTCCTTCCATTGGTTCACCCCCCAAATGGCCACTACGGCCGGCGCACCACGCCGATCCGAAGCCAGGAGCCAGGTGCTTATCCTGGTCTCCCATGTGGGTGCAGGGCCCAAGGACTTGGGCCATCCTCCACTGCACTCCTGGGCCACAGCAGAGAGCTGGACTGGAAGAGGAGCAACCAGGACAGAATCTGGCGCCCCAACCAGGACTAGAACCCGGTGTGCCGGCGCCGAAGGTGGAGGATTAGCCAAGTGAGCTGGCCTATTTACTTTTTTTTTTTAAAGATTTATTTATTTATTTGAAAGTCAGAGTTACACAAAGAGTGGAGAGGGAGAGAGAGAGAGAGAGAGAGAGAGAGAGAGAGAGAGAGACAGAGAGAGAGACAGAGAGACACACACAGAGAGAAAGAGGTCTTCCATCCAATGGTTCACTACCCAATTGGCCGCAACTGGTGCCCATATGGGATGCCGGCGCTTCAGGCCAGGGTATTAACTCGCTGTGCCACAGCACTGGCCCCTACTCTATTTACTTTTGAGAGAGAGAGAATCTTATCTGCTGATTCACTCAAGAAATGTCTACAAGGTTATGAGTGGGCCATGCTGAAACTAGGATCAAGGAGCAGGGAACTCGACTCAGATCTCCCATATGTTCTCAGGAACACAATTACTTGAACCATCACTGCTGCTTCCCAGGATCTGCAGTAGCAGGAAGCTGGAGACAGTAGCCATTGCTGGGAATCCAACCCAGGCACTCTCAAGTGGGACATGGGTATCTTAACCACCAGATTAAATGTGCACCTGAGTGTCCTGCTTTTAAGTGAGAAAACTGAGATTTGAAGTCTTTGGGATGTGATAATAAGAGTATATTCGGTGGCAGGTCAGCATCTTCCATATTTAACTATGGTGTTTGAAATATTAGTAGTGTGGCTAGTTATAATGTTTCCAAAGATAAATAATATACAAACCTCAAGGGTTTACCCAAGCCTGTAATCTGCAATTTCCTGTTAGAAAACAGTTCTAAAATGAGAGTCACCTTTGATTATTATAGATCCCCATGCCTGATAATTAGAGAGTCTATTTGCTGACTAAAAACACAACAACAAAGGAAATAGGAAGTTGTAGTCCAATGAATAGTAGCAACATTATTTATACATTCAAATATAAATTCAATCAGCCTTTGCTGGTGAGTCCATTCAAGATGAGATCAAGTTAAAAACTTCCTGAATCTGAGAATTATGTTTGACCTTTACTGGAGAAATGCTTGGATGCTGCAAGGGTTGTGCTTCTCTTTGATTAGCAGTCAAGAAAAATCAGTTTTATAATATCAAAAGAAAAACGTCAGCAATCATTTGGCCTAGCTGTTAAGATGACAGTTGGGGCACCAGAACTCCATATGGGGGAGCTTGGTTCAAGTCCCCACTCTCTGCTTCCAATCCAGTGCACTGTTAATTTTAGTGCAGCAGATGATGGCTCAAATAATTGGGTTTGTGCCACCCTTGTGGAAGACCTGGATGGCGTTTGTGGCTTTGGCTCCATCTCATCTCTGGCCATTGTGAGCATTTGGGAAGTGAACTGGTGGATGTGAGCTCTCGGTGCCTCTCTTCCTTTCTGCTTCTCAGATACATAATAAAAATGAAGGAAAAAACCAAGGGAAGCATCAGATACCTATTCCAGTTATCTTTCCTGCATAATAACACTCCCCAAATATAGTGGCTTAAAGCACGTCTTTATTTCACTCCTGAATCTGCAATTCGAGCTGGGCTCAGACGGGACAGCTCATTCTGCTTCACGTGGCATCAGCTAGGGTAACTCAATGGCAGGAGATTGGAATCATTTGGAGACGTACTCATTCACACATCTGACAGTTAATAACGGTAACTGTCTGGGATCTCAATATGTTTCAGATGTGTCACTTACATGTGACTCCTCCAGAAGGTTTCTTGGATTCCCCACAGCAGGGCAGCTGGGTTCACTGAGAGCATCCCAGAACAAGTGTCTATCTTTTCTCTGATCTATTCTTGGAAGTCATTTAGCATCACTCCTACCATACATACTGTGTTGGTTGAATTAGCCACAATTGTCCAGCAAGCATAAAGACATGGATTATCACCTAATGAGAGGTGTGTCAGGGTCATTCCGTAATAAGATTTTTATTACAAGGATTTGTAGAAAAATCTGAAGATGAGAAATAGTGCTGAAAATCTGGGGACCATTAATGTAGTGATGGCAATTAAAGCCTGGAGAGAAGGTGAAACTGCTTAGGAATGGTATGTGGAAAACGATGTGGTTCAAGGTGCAGCCCTAAAACATAGCAGCACTTACCGGGGGTCCTTGTGCTATGGAAAATATTGTGGTAGTCATCTTGGAAAATACAGTCTGGCACAGTGAAGATGGAAATTGAATAAGCCTTAAGAGCTAAATTGCTCTTCACTGTAGATGGAAGAACCAGGGAGAGGACTCTGAAGGAAGAGATAACAAATTGACCCAGAGGAAGAGGAGGGGGAGGGAGAGAGGTTGACTGCTGTAGATGGAGAAATTCTGAAAAAATATCTGAGATCTTCAAAGGGAATTTGGAAGACATTTTACTCTGGTTTCATAAAAATCTACATAGCTATCAATGCCTTTGATACGGAACTTGTGTTTTTGGGATTGCAAAGATTATTTTAATCAATTTAAGAGAAACTGCAGGCACAGAGCAAGAGGGGCCAATGTCACATTGAGGATATATGTAAATATACCAAAGATACATCTACAAATACAATGTTCTGTAGTTGTATAATGACTTCTAAATATGACTCTTAAATTAGGTTCTGTTTAACAAGCATTTAGTACATACTTACAATGTTTCAGACAATGCTAGCTTCAAGGCTGTCAAGATGAGTGGATCATAATTCCTGCTGTAAATCTAGTGGGGTGGTCAAAGGTATGAACTGGAAGTTTCAGTTAATATCCTTGGGGATTAAGGGTTTAAATTGTGGAGTCAAATGCCCAACTCTGGGCATTTTACTTAACTCTATAAGCCTCAAGTTCATCAGTTAGAAAAGGGGAAAGTAATATTTCCTACCTATGTGCTAGTGGGGGGAATTACATGAGATAATGCATGTAAAGTTTGTAGCACTGTACCTGGTACATGGTAAGTGTTTATGAAGCAATGATTATTACATTATATAGTAAAAGTGGTAAGCCTTAATACACAAGATTCCATGAGGATACAGATGATGGGACATGAAAATTTGAGGCTTTTGTTAAAAAATTATTTTTACTAAAAGAAAGTATCCTCAAGAATTAAACCAAGCAGAGGGCCCTTCAAAGCCTAGGGCCTTGCCTACATAGGTCACATACCATGAAGCTAGCACTGCTCCTGTGGCGCAATTCCTGTACAATTTTCCCCTATGGCACAATTCCTATCAGTTTTCAGGAGCTGTGAAATTCCTAGCTGAATACCTGAGGCAGGATAGCTAGTATAGAGAAGGTCTATGGTTCTGGAAGTGCAAGGACTAGGGGTTTCATATTGTAATGGTGTTCTTGTTGGCAGAATGCTGAGGCAACAGAGAGCATCACATGGCAAGAGTTGAGGGAGTTCATGTCTATGTGTCTGGTCTCTCTGTCCTTATAAAGATTTTAGGATTGAATCATGGAGAATCCAACCAAATGATCCAATCCAATCCAATCACTTCTCTAGATATCGTTACTGGATTAAGGTTAAGTTTCCACCTATTTAGTACTATTGTCTTATGACTTTGGAGTTTAAAGTTCTGCGTGAGTTTAGGACTAATTCATATTCTTTTTTTTTTTTTTAATTTGACAGGTAGAGTTATAGACAGTGATAGAGAGACAGAGAGAAAGGTCTTCCTTCCGTTGGTTCATTCCCTTAAGGGCCGCTACGGCCAGTGAAGCCAGGAGCCAGGTGCTTCCTCCTGGACTCCCATGCGGGTGCAGGGCCCAAGCACCTGGGCCATCCTCCGCTGCCCTCCCGGGCCACAGCAGAGAGTCGGACCAGAACAGGAGTGACCGGGACCAGCACCTGGTGCCCAACCAGGACTAGAACCCGGAGTGATGGCGCTACAGGTGGAGGATTAGCCAAGTGAGCCTCAGTGTCTGTCAAGGACTAATTCATATTCAAACATAATAGCGCCTTTGTGAAAATTAGAAAAAGACACCCGTAGGGTGGTTTCCTGTCCCCATTTGTCCCATCATCTAGACACTTTAGTGCAGTGCATGAACTGCCCAATTGGGCAACAGCAGGACTGGGCACTTACTCCAACCAGGGGTTTCAGAGCAGGCTTCTTGGAGAATATTGTGAACAATTTCTGTTTGGAAAGATAAATAAGGCCAGCCAAAAAAAAAAAAAAAAAAAAAGAAAGTTTGAGAGGATAAATAGGGTTAGGTTAGAGTTAAAAATAATCTGATATACGGCCGGTGTCATGGCTCACTAGGCTAAGCCTCCGTCTGTGGCACCAGCACCCCGGGGTTCTAGTCCCAATCGAGGCGCCGGATTCTGTCCCAGTTGCCCCTCTTCCAGTTCCGCTCTCTGCTGTGGCCAGGGAGTGGAGGGGAGGATGGCCCAAGTCCTTGAGCCCTGCATCCGCATGGGAGACCAGGAGAAGCACCTGGCTCCTGGCTTCTGATCAGCGAGGTACGATGGCCGTAGCACACTGGCCGCAGCGGCCATTGTGGGGTGAACCAACGGAAAAAGGAAGACCTTTCTCTCTGTCTCTCTCTCTCACTGTCCACTCTGCCTGTCAAAAAAAAAAAAAAAATCTGATATGCAGGAGAAGCTGTCAGAAATCCAGCAATCCCAGATTACAAAGTGCAAGGCAGGGAATTAGAAGAAATGAGCAGAGCATAAGGGAAAGGAAATGGATTAGGAAGGGTGGTTTCATGCCAAACACTTTGGGCTTTACACCAAGGACATTGCGGGTCCATTGGTTGTTTTTAAGCAGGGAGTTGACATGTTCAGATCTGGATTTCATATAGATTACCAATGCTTTGATGATTTCAATGGGGACAAGGCTGGACACAGAGAAGTTATACAGCTGTTTAAAATGTCAGGTCAAAAGAGCTGAAGCTATAAATTAATGTAGCAATTGTAGGGAAGCACAGTGAGACTCAGATTGGAGAAATGTTTAGTAGGTAAAACTGGAGTCATTTAATGACTGATTGCAAGTGATGAAGAGGAAATAACTGAAGATTTCTCCTGTATTTTTGCTTTGAGTAAGTTAGTGAACAGTGAAGTGATTGCTTCATTTTGGAAATATGAGAGGAAGAATGTTGCTGGGGTAGAGAGTGGGAAGAATTTAGTCTTGTGTATTCAGGGTTTGAAAAGCTTAGGTAACACATGGGTGGATTTATGTAAAAGTATGAAGAAAGGGGTCAGTAAAAAAGATTTAGAGATCGTAATACACTAATGGTATTTAAACCCGGAAAGTAGGATGGGATTGCTTAAGAAGAGTAATCAAGATAAAGATGTGGACCAAGATAGGAAGCCTAAAGTGCAACAGCATTTTAAGGGACGGACATGGGGAGAATTTATGACGGTGAATGAGAAGGATGGGACAGATAGAGAAACGGAAGGAGGGGAGGAGTTGTCAGAAGTTGAGGAATTAGAGCATTCAAGGAGTCAGGAGAGATTTCTGGTTTTTTAGATGGTGGCATAAGTAGTTTGTGTTTTTCCTTTTCTCTTCCTAAAAATTGTCTACAAACGACAAAGTGAGACCAAAGAGCACAAGCCAGGAGAAGACTAAAACCTCAACCTGCACAACAGATGAACACAGTGATAAAATCTTTAGAAATTAAAGGATAATGGTAGAAGTAAAGAGACCATACTTCTATAAACTTCTTAGAAAAAGCCAATGAAGTCAACTTCTTGAAGACAATAGGCATGATCTGGGGGCAAGTGCATGTTATGTGAGATCAACTGGAGGATAATTTGGTAGAAGTGGGCTTACTAGATCAAAATGCACGTACCAAGGTGGGACGTTTATGTCCTGTAATGGAGTGACTGGGTTTTATATCTGGCTCTGGATCCTGACCCCAGATTTCTGCTAATACAGACCCTAGGAGACACTAATAATGATTCAAGTAACTGGGCTTTGGCCTGGCTCTGGCATCACTCCAGTTCAGCCCTAGCTGTTGCAGGCATTTGGGAAGTGAACCAGAGAGCTCTTTCTGTCTGACTCTACCTCTTCAATAATGATAAGAAAAAAAAAATTCATGTACCTTGGAAATTTTTTTTTTTTTGTACCTTGGAAATTTTGATAAACATTGCCAAATTGCTCTTGACATATTTTAAACACATTTACATATCAACCAGCAGTGTATAAAAATGCCGCCTTCTCTACACTCTTGCTGAATGTGTTATCAAACTTTCTGATCTTTGCCAAACTTACATGCAAAAATTGACATTTCGGTGTGTCTTTATATGTATTTCTCTTCTTGTGAGAAAGTTTGTATATCTTTTCATGTAACCAAGAGCCATTTGTATGCCTCGGCTATGAAATGTCTCTTTAGATTTGGCTTCATTTTCCAGATTTTCTTTACAACACTGATTTTGAAGAACGTTTAATATATAAGGGAAAGAACCACTTTTCTGAAACTTGCAGTTTTTTTCCTATTTGTTTATATACTTTGATAGAATTTTCCATGAATGAAAAAACTTAGTTTTAGTCGAGCTATTTAGTTTTTTTTAATGGATTTTCAATTTGAAAACACTATAAAGACGTCTTTTGTTTCAAGAACATAATTTTTAGGAATGGGAGTTGTGGTGCAGCAGATTAAGCAGATTAAGCTGCACCTTGGGACACCTGCATCCCGTATTGGACTGCCTTGTTTGAGTCCTGATTACTCTGTTTCCCATCCAATTTCTTGCTAATGCGTACCCTGGGAGGCAGCAGATGATGGTGCAGATACTTGAGACCTAGATGGAATTCCAGGCTCCTAGTTTTGACTTTTACTATCCCTTGCTATTGCAGACATCTGGGGAGAGAATCAGCAGGATCTCTAGCTCTCTCATTAGCTCTGCCTTTCACATTTTTTTTTATATGATTTTGTTTTGCGTCTTTTTTTTTTTTTTTTGACAGGCAGAGTTAGACAGTGAAAGAGAGAGAGACAGAGAGAAAGGTCTTCCTTCCGTTGGTTCACCCCCCAAATGGCTGCTATGGCCCTTGCGCTGCGGTGAGCCGAAGCCAGGAGCCAGGTGCTTCCTCCTGCGCCGGCCTGTTTTGCATCTTTATGATTTATTTATATGTGAGTCTTTGATCAATCAGTAGCTATTCTTTTTATAAGGTGGGAAACCTATTTCATTGTTTACCAGGGGGTTTACTGAGGGTTCCAACACTATTTGTTAAATAATTCACCTTTCTTTAATGATTTGAAATATATCAGTTCTTCTTATATTTGATCTTGGAAGTCTCTCCCTTGGAGTCCTGGTTTATAAGAGTTTTGCAGGTATTTCGGATTCGAGCAGTTTGAGATGATCCTTGTGTGCGGTGAACACGTAGCTCCCCTCTGTGTACGGTCTCTCAAGCCTTTTATTATGTTGCTTGAGGAACATCTTTATTTTAATGTTCTAGATTTTTTGCTACTTATTAAAAATAATGTATTTTTCTAAGAACGTAAAGGTATTCTCCAACATTATTTTCCAAAATCTTTATCATTTCCTTTTTGTATTTACTTTTCTCATCTTCCTGGAATTGATTTTCATGTATAGTGTGAGGCTGGATGGAATTCAGTTTTAGTTTTCCCGATTATCTCAGGCCTATTTGCTGAAAGTCTGTCCCTTACTTACCAATCCTTCAACCACTCTTGTCATGCATCAGGTGTCCATATATAAATAGGCCTTCCTGAGGTATCCATCCTGAATCACTGACCTATTTGTTTTTCTCTGTGCTAATACCTCACTCTATTAATTAGATGTGTTGTCTGTTACCTAGTTAGTTGCCTAGTAAAAGAAATTGGATATTATTTTAATAGGTTTAGAAGTGCAATATAATAAAATAATATATAATAATATATAATATTAATATATCATATATAATAAAATAAAATAAAAATGACCTATATTTCAGCTACTTTAAGATTATTACTTTGTTATTTTGTTGAATATATATTTCTCTTGAGACATTCCTTCTCTCTCCCTCTCTCTCCTCTCCTCTCCTCTCCTCTCCTCTCCTCTCCTCTCCTCTCCTCTCCTCTCCTCTCCTCTCTCTCTCTTTCAACATTGATTTTTAGAGACGTTTAGGTAAATAGCAAGGTTGAGTGGAAAGTCCAGAGATTTCGCCCAGACATTCTGCCTCTACAGGTGCATAACCTCCTCAATTATTACCATCCAGAAGTTAGTGTATAGCCAGTGATTTAATTATCATAAGATTTGTGAGCATATCAAGCCTACTATGAAAAATATTGCCTACAACTTTAAAATATTAGTTTCTTTAGCAAATAAATGTCTCATAACAATAACAACCATACAATATCAAACTTCAGTCAATCATCTTAGACTTTTACTTTTAAAATTAATTTTAAAATATTATAAAACAATTTTGTCTGGTATGCAGAAATTCAGATTTTATTGATTTAGGTTAAGTGCAGATTTAATTAAAATTTTGTGGGTGCTCTGTAAATATTCTCTAAACTTTCCAGTGAATATTAATGCTTTGCATTCCTCAAGGCACTTGCATCAGTAACTTCTTCATTTTAAATTTTCTATTAAAAATAAATAAAATAGTGGCCTATGGTTTCACTTATAATCTTAACCAAAGTTAATTTTTCATTTCCACATGTTGAATAGCCAAATTAATTTTGTCTAGTTCACTATTTGAATTTTTATAAATCAACCTAGATTTTTCTTTTTTTATTTATAAAAGGGAAAAATGTAATATATAATTCATATATACAGTTTTAAGAGCATAATGATACTTCCCACTGTACCTACCCTCTCTCCCTCCTTCCCACTCTTCCTCCTTATTTTTTTGTTTTTCTTTCAGTTTTTACATTGATATACTTTCTATTTTCTACATTTTAATTATCAGATCTGGGGCATTATTTTATCCTTCAATTGCAAGATATAATATTAATAAGAGGAACATTTAAATTGTTTGCTTTTGTTTGAAACAAATGTTTTCCCATTTAAATTTTTTCTTTTGCTATAGTCACCTTGACATATTCATTGTCAGTAATTAAAAAGCTATTCTGTCCTCCTCTTTCCTCATTTAGTGTGAATCACAATTTTCATATACTGCCATTTTAATCTGATCATCTCAAATCCAAAATGCCAAAATGCCTCGCTACTTTGCGAGTATGATATTATTGAATCTCCTATGTAAATGTGTAACTGCCTGAAACAATGTCCTTCAGAATATATTTGGTAAACAGAAAACTATTTCAATTTAAATGTCCTTTTGATACTGCTCTGATTATCATTGCTTTGTTGACTTTGTGAATTACAAAGAGGAATCAACAAAATGTAAAAGAGAAAGAAAATAACTGCATAGGAATAATTTTGTATCCAAGATATATTTGAAACACTTTTCTGGTTCATAGATTTAAGGGGGTACCTAAAGATAGTAGTATTATATCATAGGATACAGAACAGTGCTTGACATTTTTGTGGGTGCCAAACAGTTATTGTATTAGCTTTATGTCACTGTAATTAAATATCTAAGATAAGCTACTAAAGATGCATTGTGGCTCATTGCTTTGGAGGTTTACAGTCCAAGACTGGAAGGTTCCATTGGTTCAACTGCCAGGTGAGGCCAGAGGACAGCAATGGTGGAATGTGTGTGAAGGAAAGATGACAGGGCAAGCTAGGAAGGAGACACACACACAGACACAGACACAGACACACAGAGAATGCTTGTTTGTCTAAGTGGTCCCTCCTTATAAAGTCACTGTTGTGAAGGCTCCACCCTAACAACCTCTAATCTAATCTCTTCTAAAAGGTGTCACTTTCAGATATCATAATTGGATTAAGTTTCCACTCTTAGTCCATTAAACATTAACATTTATCATGACATAAGACTTAGAGGACTAAACCTTTAACATATGCACTTTTAGGGACACCCAAATTAATATCTCAACAGGAGTTGTTAAGTGGAATTCAGAATTTTCATAGTAGGCAAAAAGAAGTGCGGTTTTGGTTAAAATATTTAGCTGTTTCTTTGGTAAATGGTAAGTGGTAGGATTTCTTTGGGCTAACATTTTCTTTATTTCAGTAACTTGGGAAGTGAAGGCCTACCTAACTGATCAGAACATACTATAAGCCTGGGGAGGGGAATCACTTTTCTTTTTTTTCCTCAGAGATTTAAAAATATCTATACATACTATTGTATTTAAAATTTTTGAAGGAGAATATCTTATTATTTTTTATTTATTTATTTGAAAGGCAGAGTTACAGAGAGGCAGAGAGAGAGAGAGAGAGAGAGAGAGAGAGAGAGAGAGAGAAAGAGGTCAGCCTTCCACCTGCTGGTTCACTCCCTAGATGGCTGCAATGGCCGGAACTGCTCCAGGAGCCAGGAGCTTCTTCCAGGTCTCCCACAGGGGTGCAGGGGCCCAAGGACTTGGGTCATCTAAAAGAGCTGGATTGGAAGTGGAGCAGCTGGGACTCAAACCGGCACCCGATAGGATGCCGGCGCTGCAGGTGGCAGCTTATACCCACTAAGCCACAGCGACGGCCCCTACTTTTCTTTATTTATTCTCTTCCTTTCCTTTACTCATCATAAATTAGAAATCAATTCAATTCAGACTTACTGTGAAAAATCCAGAAGTAAATCTTCTTTTCCCTCCTCCCTCACTTTCACTTATCTAATTCATTAGAATTTTGGTCTCATCTATCTCAGGCAGGTCTTGTTTGAGGAAAGGACTGCAGGGAGCATTTTTATTTTCAAGAAGTTATTGAAGAATGCCCTTGGAATTAATACCTGTGGAAAGCAGAGGGAATAGAAATGGGCAAAGGGAGGAGTTGGGTGTGGTGCTGTTGTGACAAGGGCCTCAGCCATCCCTGGGGGAAGCTTTGGAATCTGCCTAGCCCTTCAGGGTTGTTCCACATTGACGTGAGTCTGCATCTGGAGCAAGAGGCTCTTTTCAGCTCAGTTATGTGGGTCTGGCAGAATTTACTTTCTAGTGGTCAGTTTTTGTGCACTGGTCACTTAATGTCCCATGGCCTGGTTATTGTCTTTGTTTCATGGGGCCCATAGCACTCCAGGAGGCCAGAGAACTTCTTTAAAAGATGATGTAAGAATCCTGCCTCAGTTGGTGTGGTTTGACTTTGAAACATTGTGATCAACACTGTTATCTCTTTTTTCTTTCCTTTTTAAAAATATTTATTTATTTGAAAGTGAGAGTTACAGAGAGGAAGGGGAGACAGAGATAGAGAAATCTTCCATCACTGACTCACTGCCCAAATGGTCACAATGGCTAGGGCTGGGCAGGTAGAAGCCAGGAGCCAGGAGTTTCATCCATGTCTCTCACATGGGTGCAGGGTCCCAAAACACTTGGGCCATCAGCTGCTACTTTCCCAGGTGGATTAGCAGGGAGTTGGATCAAAAATGCAGCAGCCAGGACTTGAACCAGTGCCCATATGTGATGCTGGTGTTGCAAGAAGGCCCTCAAGGTTGTTATTTCGCTTTGAGGGGTTGCCATAACTCTCATAGTATCTTTCCCCATCACTGAAACCTTTAATAATGAAGGATCTGCCAGATCATATGGTCCAAGTACTGTGTTCTGGATCTGCTGGCCACTTTCCTGCTTTGGATCCTACTTTAGGCTTCTAGGCTTTGGTGCTATCTGGTGAATGAGTCAGAGTCATAGTTACTATTGTGAATTGTGTCGCTTTCAGAACCCCAAATATCAAGCATTGTACTTCCTTTTTTGTGGAGATGCAAGGTGCAATAATTTGTGGTTTAGAGAGAGTCTCATGCCTTCTTTCAGACCACTGGACTCCTATATAGTACCCATGCAGTATCTCCCTGAATCTTTATGGGGTTTAACTCCCAGTCTCTGGAATGCATAAATTATACCAAGGTCTCTAATATATGTGCTATGTCTTGCACATTCTCTTTGATTAGCACAGTACCTTCAATGTAGTAAACCAAGGCTGTGGTTTGCCAAATAACTAGTTCAGGCCTCTTTAGGTTATATATCATGTTAGAGGGCAAAGTAATTAACCTAGTTCTGGTTAGGGCTGTACGTATAAAAACCTGTATGCCTCAAGTGAATTCAAGCTATTTCTCATCTTTCCAGTAGGGCTGGGAAATGACCTGTTCATCAGATCAGCAATAGTGCACTGGTTACCTGAGGCTGTGACACTCCACTCTAGCAAAGAGGTTACAGCAAAGAGGTTACAGCTGGCAAAACAGTTGCAAATGAAACTGTTTTTCTGATTGAGTTTCACTTATTTTATTGTCACTTTCCAGGTTATGTCCATTTTTTGAAGGGTCCTGTCTGGTCAGTTGAAAAGGAGATATGACGAGCACCAGCAGCCATGCACATTTTAGTTAATGACATTAAATTGCTACCACCTCCTCTGGCACCCTCAACAGGGGAAGAAGGTCAGTTTCATAGATTTTTGATGAGCTTTCTGTACTACATAAGTCTTATCCCACAGTTCAAGGAACCAATATAGGGATTCTGTTAACTGCCAAGCATGTTCATTGCAATTATGTATTTAGGAACAGGAGTGGTGACCACTGGATAGGTCTGTGGACACAGTTAGTTGGAAACTGGCTGGAACTCCATTTATTATTTCACTCCCTATTTCCTGGTACTTTAATGGTGTTACAGTGTAAACTCAGACTGAATCCAAAAGTCCTTGAAATGTTTGGCTATTTTCTTAGCTCAGAAAATTGCTTTGTGGAAGTTCCCTTACCTTTTTCACTTACCTTGGTGATCAGAGTCCTTGGGACTCCCTATTTCAATGAGCAAAACCCATTTGTCTCTTACAGTAACATTTCTTATATAGTTTTATTTTATATTCACTACAACTCTTATAATTAGTATAGCTGTTATTAAGTAAGTACTGTTTCTCCACAGAAGAGAAACCAAGGTTCAGGGAGTTTAGATTACACAAATAACAAGTTGCAAAACCTGTGTTTGCAGCCATATCTTTTTTGTTTGAGAAAAATGTTCTGTCTCTTAAGCCAAATACTGTTCTGGAGAGACTGTGGCTGCAGTAATTTTGCCCTGAGTAATATTGTGTTCAGATAATTCTTTGTGTCTGAAAAGCAGAGCTGAATGATGAGAGAATAGGTGAAAATGTTAGTACTTCCCTAGGCTATGGGATGTTCTGGGAAATTTGTTATTCTCTCAGACTCTTTCCATTTCAGGTTATCCCCCATGTCAGAACAACCTCTGAGAAGAGAAATTTGAATTATGTATGTATAGGACACACAGGGCTGCTCTTGATTGCTTATCTACATGCAATTAATAAATAATTTATGAAAATTGATCAATAACAAAATGTGAGCAAGTGGAAAGTACCTTTTGTTTCCTAATTCAGAGACGTGGAAGTATGAATGTTTTGGAAACTTTTGGTCTTTTATGTGGATATGCAAAGATATCGTATGCAAAAATAATGACTTAGCTTGTTAGTAATTTCTCTCAAGTGAGAGTTCTGTAACTTCCTTCCCTCTCTAGACATGACCCTTTGTTGCTTTGAGTCAGGGCAGTGGCTCTCAACACTGGTGCAGGGGCATGAATAAGATTGGTTATTAAAATCACAAATGAAGTTTTTTAAGCTAATATCTCTTGAGTGGCCTTCCTTCTGATCACTATTTTAAGGCATATTCTATCAAAAGGAAGGGATGACAGGTTTATTAGTTTTGAGGGGTGCCATAACCAAGTACCCCAGACAGCTGACTCACACAACAGAAGTTTATTTTGTCACAATGCGAAAGCTGGAAGACCAGCAGGGCTGACTTCTTAGAAGGACTTCTCCTCGGCTTGCTGATGTCTGTCATTTCATGGTCTTGTGTGTGCATGCACGTCTGTGTCTGAATTTGCTGTCCTTGTAAGGGTAGCAGCCCTAGTTGATTAAGGCCTGCCTTAAAGGATTCATTTTAGCTTAAATGCCTTTTAAAAAGACCTTGTCTCCAAACACAGTTATATTCGGAGACACTGGGAGTTAGGACTTCAAAATATGCATTTTGGAGGGGGCCACAATTCAGCCCATAACATTGAGTTCCTTCCTTCCTTCCTTCCTTCCTTCCTTCCTTCCTTCCTTCCTTCCTTCCTTCCTCCCTCCCTCCCTCCCTCCCCCCCCCCCTCTTTCTTTCTTGTTTTATGACCTTTTAGAAATGTGTGATACCATCAGATTCTCAGTGGTTCCCAAAGGTTGGGAGTCCAAATGATGTATACATACCAGTAGTAGTATAAACCAGGAATTTTCTCATCTCCAGGTTTAGTAGTTTTCTGTACAAAGGTCTAAAAACCCAATCTCTATTTTAGTCATTGTTTCCATAGGATAGTGACATTCTGAGTTCCAATCAACATATAAAATCTTGAAAGACATCCTATTCATAAGTAGGCATTCTTGGTTTAAGGAAGAATAATTGAGTTTCATCAATTTCAGTGGCTCATAAGTATTCTTTAGCTTGGATTATAAATTATAAAAGACAAAACTACATGTATCTATAAAGCAAAGTATCACACAACTGTACTTTTAATGATTGTTAATAGCTACTTGTACTTTTAATAATTATTAATCAAATTGAACTTACTTAAACTGTTAAGCAATCATCCTGAAAACTGGACAGCTTGTCCATAAACAGAGTACAGCTAGGAACTTTTACTCTGAATTCTAAAGCATGGTCTTAACACTCTTCTATTCCTTGTTCCTATGACTTCTCTGATGGTGCCCCCTACCTAGATAAGAAGGGATCAAAGGATGGGGTGGTGTACAAGTAAATCCAGAAAAAAAAGTCAGTTTTCCAGTGGCTCTTGGATATGAATTATTTCAGAGATGAGCTATGATTTGTAGCCTCAGAACTTCCTAGGTTACTGGGATAAGTTCCACTAGTCTAGTTATATCATAATCTTTAATATATAATCTTTAATATATATTTATATATTAATTATATATAATTAATAATTAATTAATAAATTAATTAATAATAAATAAATTAATATATATTTCCACCAAAGCAATCAAAATACATTATTTTTGGCTCTGTGATCTCTGTTTATGTAATTTCCCATTTGCCTTTTTTTCTGAAGGTAGAATATGAGACAAAGACTTCAAAAGCAATAATTTGGGATTATTTTCAGACATCTTTGATATTAAATGTTTTAACCTTCTGTGAGTAATTTTTGCCTTGAAATTTACATCTCTTGGACTCATGAGGTTAGATCTACTTTTTGTTCTTAAAATATTATAATAGTGAAGAAATATGTTCTATCAGCACAGCTGTAATTTATTTTTTCTTGAGAATCAGAGTATAGCTGATAATTTAAAATGCCAAATGAATAAAGAAAAAACCATTTTCAAATGTTTCATTTTTATTAGTTTTTCTTTGGGGGTAGAGATTATGACAATACCAACTATCCTAATAAGCTTAAAATAACTCTATCTACTAAGGAAAGAGGGATGGTATCTGAGAATAGTTACTTAGCAGACAAAGGAGGTGGAGAGGAACTTTTCCTCCAGCGATATCAGAAAAGTTGGGTAGGCTCAACTGTAAAAACTTGCAAAGCATCTAATGTTCATAGAAAGGAATTATTCCTGGAGAGCATCCATGGAAAACATAAAACATGATAATAAAGAGAAAGAAATTAGTTATTCAAAACCCACAGAGGACAAAACCTGAAGGAGTAGACTATTGTGAGATGAATGACTTGATGAAGTATTTCTGTACAGGTGACCTCTTTGAGAGATCATTGGATTTCCATAGCTAAAGTTTTTTTAAAGATTTTTTTATTTATTTGAATGACAGAGTTATGCAGGGAGAGAAGGTGAGGCAGAGAGAGAGAGAGAGACAGATAGAGAGAGAGAAAGTCTTCCATCCATTGGTTCACTCCTCATTGGCCACAACGGCCAGAGCTATGCCAATCCAAAGCCAGGAGCCAAGAGCTTCTTCCACGTCTCCCACGCAGGTGCAGGGCCCCAAGGACTTGGGCCATCTTGTACTTCTTTCCCAGGCCATAGCAGAGAGCTGGATCGGAAGTGGAGCAGTTGGGACTTGAACTGGTGCCCATATGGGATGCCGACACTGCAGGTGGTGGCTTTACCTGCTACGCCACAGCACTGGCCGCTTGTAGCTAAAGGTTATTAAAATGACAGGGAGATTTTGGGTCTGGGATAGTTTGAAGATAAACTTTTGAAATAAAGAAAAACTGATTACTTTGAGAAACTTCCTTTCCAATTCTATTAAATGGTAAATATAAACACATTTTGTTTCTATCCACCTTTCCCTGATTTTCTGTATGTCTTAAATCAAAAGGATAATTAAATTACAATCTGTAATAATGTTGATTGCCTAAACACCAGCTTTATACAAGTATACATTTTTTTTTTGTGAATTGGGTCATTGACAATAAAGTTACTGCTAGTAAAGTACTGAGTTTTGAGAAGTGCTTTGAAACTTAAACTAGGAAAGTTATTTCTATAATTATTCTTTCTCTTACTTGCTTTAACTGTATTTTCTTCAGAGAAAGGTCTTGCAGAGGAGTCAGGAATTTGGATAACCCTGGCAAGCATGTTTTGTATCCCAAGTATGCAAGCTGATAAAGATGTTGAGAGCTGGCACTCTAATCTACACATTTTGTGCATCTGTGCCCTGTGTTAGGGCAGACACCTATGACAGGATCCAACAGAGGTTGACCCGGAGGGTCCTGATCAAATTCAGAGTGATTTTGAAAGAAGATACATTAGCATTAGAAATCCTTTCCTAAAACTCAGAGTTATAGGGTGAGTCTCCCTCTTTCTAAATTAAAATAAACACATACTCTCTATCTTATTTGCCGTGTTTTTAAAATATATTTTGTTCTCCAAAGGTTCATGTGTTGGACTATTGGTTCCCAGTATAGTGGTTTGAAGAGGTGGTAGAAACTTCAAAAGGTAGAACTTAGTGGTAGGTCACTGGGGTTATCATCCTTAGAAGGCAGTGAGTAGTTCTCATGGGAATCTAGTTGGTTCTTGTGAGTGAGCTGTTACACAAAGAGGAAGGTGGTCCCTTTTCCTTACTCTGGCTTCCTGTCTGGCACTGATCTCTCCTTGCCACATGTGCTCCTGTCTCTGTGATGGTGTCTGCCTCTGGGCCCTCACCAGAGGTGAACAGAGGCCATCACCATGCTTTTGCACCTCCAGAAATGTGAGCTAAATAAACTTCTTTTAAGAAAATAAGTTATTTCATCTCAGGTATTTTATTACAATATTGGAAGATGAACTGATACAGAAAACTGGTACCAGGAGTGGGGACATTCCTATAACAATACTTGAAAACATGGAGACAGCTTTGGAATTGAGTACTGGGCAGAAGCTGGAAGAGTCCAGAGAAACAGATTAGAAAAACTTTAGGATGCTGTATGTGGAGTAGTGTGGATGATTCTGGATGAGGATGCAGGAGATGAAATATTAATGGTCTAGTCTCAGATGGAGGTGAGAACTTTATTGGAAATTAGGGATCACTGGGACTTGCTGCTATTGAAAGGAATAAGTAGTTCTTGTGGGGTTCAAGTTGGTTCATGTGAGAGTAGGTTGTCACAAAAAGGGCCTGATTGGCCCCTCCCCTTGCTCTGCCTTCCTGACTGGCGATGTGCCACATGCTCTCCTGCCTTTTAGATGTGGGAACATCAGAGCTGAACAGGGGCTGGCACCATGCTTTCCCACTTTCAGAAGTTTAAACAAACCCCTTTTCTTTATAAGTTAGCTAGCCTCAGGCCTTGCATTATAATAACGTAAAGCAGACTACTGCACCACTTAAAATTTATTCTTCTTTGTCATTCATGTAATGGGATTAGTAAGTTAATAACTTCATTTTGTGACAGTGTCATCATTTTTGTTTCATTAGACTGTGCTTAATGAAGGGCAGATGCTATCCATGTACATAGATGTACATGTAGATGACAGTGTTCTATCATTGGTCCTAAAAGGTCTCTTGCTGCATGTTGTTCACTTGTGTTTGTCATTACACCTTGGTATCACTTGATTTCTATAGGTTTCCCATCAGTTGTCTAGCAAGATATTTCTCTGAATACCACTGATATTGGCAATCCCACTAATTTCTTTTGTGGTTCATTACGCAGTCTAATTAACTTCTATGTTTGAAAATGTATGAAAAAGACAGAACATAACTCCTCTTGTTTTTGGCTGCTTCCTACAAAATCCTAAAATTTATCTTATTTCCTTTATTCTGTTTTTTTTTTACTCCTTTATTTTTTTCTAGTATTTTGAGGTGGATATATCCTCTTCATTTATGCTACTAAATTTTTCATTAAAAACCTTGCCTTCTCATTTTCATGTACTTCTTTCTGTTGTGAGAGTATCTTTGATATGTGCAACTTTGACCATTCAAAGACTCTGTCATAATTTATTTTTGCTGCTGTAAAAAGGCAGCATGGACTAGCATGCTTGTCTGCTGAAATGTTAGTTACAGTCTGTAGTTGCTCGTTTTGACACTGGGTGGCCAAAGCTTTCACAGGGAAGTCTTAAATGTTTGCACGTGATATTCTGATGCTGTTGGATGACAGAAATCATCCTATGTTAAAAATTGGAAGAAATTTTGTACAGCAAAAATTTGAATGGAGGTATTTCTGGGTCTGAGCTTCAGCTCTCTGGAGATAATTAAATCACAACAATATGTAGAATGAAAAGAACACTGGCCAGGAAACTAGGAGATACAAGTTCTTGTTCATGCTTTCGAGTTAAACAAACAAAACTAAATGTAATTTTAGTTGTCCTCACTTTTTAACTGAATTACTTAAAGTTATTTAATCTCTAAGCCTCAGTTTATGCCATTATTTTTATTTCAAAGGCAGAGTTACAGAGATTGTGTGTGTGTGTGTGTGTGTGTGTGTGAGAGAGAGAGAGAGAGAGAGGGAGAGAGGGAGAGAGGGAGAGAGGGAGAGAGGGAGTTTTCCAACTACTGGTTTGCTTCCCAAATGGCTACAAAAGCCGGGACTGGGCCAAGCCGAACCCAGGAGCCTGGAACTCCATCCATGTCTCCCGGGGGCCCAAGTACTTGGGACATCTTCTGCTGTGTTCCTAGCCCAATAGTAGGGAGTTGGATGGGAAGTGGAGAAGCTGGGACTTGAGCTGGTGCTCAGGTGGGATGCTCGAGTTGCTGGTGTTGGCTTAACATGCTACACCACAATGCCAGCCCTCTGTTTATAAGTCTTAAATTGGGACATATGTATTTTATAGAACATATAAGAAGAAAGAGGTATTGATTTCCTTTTGTATTTTTCATTCCCATTTTTGAAATGTATGAACTCGGCCCTCCACTTAGCTTCAATTAAAAACAGTCTTCAGTGTGCTGTCAATTGGTTTAATAGATATTGCCCCTCTTCTCCACATTCCTAGACCCCTTCTGTGGATGAACAAAATTATATATTATTAATAGCTATTTAACTACAAAATAATACAGGGGAAAGGTACTTGGAACTAAAGGCAGGGAGGATCTAGTGCTGTTAAGAAGGTACAGTAAATTTATTTCCATCTTGGTTGGTCTATACCTGTTGAGGGAATTCTTTGATTTCCTGATAAAGAGTGTGTGCTTTCACAACCTTGCATTGGGAAAGCAGGGAGAAGAAAAGGGACAAAAAGAAAGATATCAAAAGAATCTGGTTAACCTAATAAACCATACAGGAAGAATAAATATTAGAAGGTTTATTAATTGTTTAAGATTAATTATAGCTCAACAAAGTCAAGAGATCTGGCAAGGCTGATAGGAGGCTGTTATCACACCCCAGGTAGAGACCACAGAATGACCAACTCTGGGGAGCTCTTATAAAAATCTATGAACCAAGGGGCCAGTGCTGTGGCAGAGTGGGTAAAGCCGCCACCTGAAGCACCAGCATCCCATATGAGCACCAGTTCGAGTCCTGGCTGCTCCACTTTCGATCCAGCTCTTTGCTATGGCCTTTGAAGGCAGTGGAAGATGGTCTAAGTCTCTGTAACTCTGTCTTTCGAATAAATAAACAAACAAACAAATCATTGTTTTTAGTTTTTAGAGTTTTTTTTTTATTTATTTGAAAGAATTACAGAGAGAGAGAGAGAGAGAGAGAGAGAGAGAGAGAGAGAGAGGTCTTCCAACCACTGGTTCACTCCCCAAATGGCTGCAATGGCTGGAGCTGAGCCGATCCAAAGTCAGAAGCCAGGAGGAGCTTCTTCCAGGTCTCCTACATGGCTGCAGGGGTTCAGGGACTCGAATCGGCGCCCACATGGGATGCCAGCACTGCAGGAGGTGGCTTTACCCACCACCCATGGCGCTGGCCCCTGACAAATATATAAAACAAAGTTTGAGAAAACTACATTTGTAGCAATACTGATACCACAGGCATTTCTAGAGACTAAGCTCTTAAATACCGTGGATTTCCTACTTCAAACAAATGGATATTTTTATTTCTGATGGAGAAGGGGGAGATTTAGTTAGACAGCTTCGTCAAACACGATGCTCCTGCCTTGAAGCATGTATTGCTGAGACAGTTGTATTCACCGCATGAATCACTGATTTCTCATCTATCTGGAGTTTGTCAATCTCTGCCCAATCCTAGCCCTGTGCCAGTGATTCACAATGATTCTATAGCTATTTATCTGTTACCTACCCTGTTCTATAATTCATGAGATGTCGGCTTACCTTGTTATTAACAGTTTTTTCTACTAGCAATTGGTGTCTATACATTGGTTTTTCCTGCCTTCTACTAGGAACTAAAGTGTCTGAGAGGCCAGTATTCACAGAACCTAATATACAGCCCATAAATACATGGCACCAGCCATTAATACAATCAAGGAATGATTTTTTTCCTCCTATTGTCTTGATGTCTCAGGCCCTACCCTTTGTGATGGTCACTTGATCATGGAACCAATATGTCCTTGGCTGATAAAGTGATCATAATTGCTTCTTGACTATCTGATCTCTCTCTCTCTCTCTCTCTTCTTTCAAATATTTATTTATTTATTTGAAAACAGAGTGACAGAGAGGAGGTGAGGGGGGAGAGAGAGAGAGAGAGAGAGAGAGATATCTTTCAACTGCTGGTTCATTTCCCAATTCTCTCTAATTTCGTATCTGCCTTCACACTACTGGGAAACAAATGTTCGATTCTCACAAGGGCTCTCTTTTGCTCTAGTCGTCACAACTAAATGAGTATTCAGCCAGGGACTAAGACTAAAATTGCTCATCTTATCCCTTTGTGCAGCCTCAGTGTTTACAAAGGAGAAGGGGAGCTCAATAAGCTAATCCTCCGCCTTGCGGCGCCGGCACACCAGGTTCTAGTTCCAGTCGGGGCACTGGATTCTGTCCCTGTTGCCCCTCTTCCAGGCCAGTCCTCTGCAATGGCCTGGGAGTGCAGTGCAGGATGGCCCAAGTCCTTGGGCCCTGCACCCCATGGGAGACCAAGAGAAGCATCTTGCTCCTGGCTTCGAATCCTGGCTGCAGCGGCCACTGGGGGGTGAACTAACAGCAAAAGGAAGACCTTTCTCTCTGTCTCTCTCTCTGTCACTATCCACTCTGCCTGTCAAAACAAACAAACAAACAAACAAACAAAAAACAAAGGAAAAGGATGCCTAGATACTAGCGACCTGGGCTCAACATCGGAATTTAAGTCAACACAGGGTAGAGATAGTACTGGGTTCAACATGAAGCAGATGCTGGGTCTCTTCCTTTCTTAGCTGTCCTGGCAGCATGGGAACACTTTGGGAAAAATATCTGTTCAGTGAGTTGATCGCGAAGATCTGGGGTTTCTGGAGTCTCAGATTGCTTTCTTTGAATCTTGACCAACTATAGCATTGTGGAGAAATAGAACTTCCCCTCTATCTGGGAGCCACTGTAGATTAGCTGCTGGAGCAAAGTGTATTTCAGTTACTCTCCTGAACTGAGGCTCATTGCTAAAATGTGGATGGGGGCAGCTGAATGTAGGATAGAGAAACAAATGTTTGGGATTTGGGAGGCATGCAAGACAAATTTATTCCTTCTGGGGTGCATTTGAGTTCCTTATGTTGTGTGTGTGTGTGTGTGTGTGTGTGTGCATGTGAGGAGCAACAGGATGGTTAATTTCATAGGCCATGTCAGCATTCTTCAAGACTGTAGAAGCCTTGTAACTAGATTAATGTGGTAAGCCTTGTGATCCTAAGTATGGCAGTTTGAAGTCATTATTACTGGATATTAAATAAATGTAACCGTATATTGTTCCCCAATCTTGTAAACTGAGAATTGAGATGTACTAGTCATATATTCATATCTGCAGTTTTGTTAGGTGAAATAAGAACATACATAATTATATACTTCCAAGAGCTTTCACAGCAATGTGCAGTCTATGAAAAATGAATTAATTATGACTCCGTGTGATAAGTATTAAGATGGAGGGAACTATTAATGTTTGGGAATGTGTGGGACAACAATTAACACAGTGGATTAGGGAAATTGGAGATACTTTTCTAGAGAAGGGGACAACCCTTGCCCTGAGCCTTGACAAATGAGTTAGAGCTAAGTAGGCCAAGAAGATTGTTCTTGGATGCAGCCTGCTGATGCCGAGTGTTTCAGTAGAGTCCATTTGGGAAGCCATTTTAACAGTTTATTCATTTCATGAATTCACTGCTTTGAAACATGGTTTAAAAAATCAGGAAGTAAATAAATAAGGTATATGAATAATTTAAGTATATGTTGTCAAGTTCATCCATGAATGATGATACAACCACTGTCATATAAAAGTTACTAGTGATTTCTAGTTTAACAGGTCAAATTTTAGAAACTGATAAATTTGAATTGTAAATCAAAGCCTTCAGATTAATTTTATGACTAATAAAAATATATTAAATCCTGAAAATTTTGTGCTTTCTAGAGAGACAAGGATTTATGGAAACATGTTCTATCGTATTGGTGAAAGCTATTGGACAGACTACATTGTTTAAATTGATAATGAGAGCAAGTCTAGATCCTTGATTTTCCAGACAAACTTCTCATTCTTGTGCAAGACAAGTGTCTTTTAATCTTTAATGGGTTTTCTCTGCTTTCTACAGGTCAGCTCACAAGACACCTGATTTAAGCTACAATACACAAAGCTAGCTTCTGGAATGGCCATTGTACTAGGTTGCAAAAGTGAAAACAAGTTCTTTCTTTCCCTTTACCAGGTACTTAATGTGTTTTTGTAGTTCAACTCAGAAGGAGATAGAGTTTTTTTTTTAGCCCTTATGAGCTGTTAGCCAAGGGGGCTGTAGCAAATAAGAGACAAGCGGAGACTTGGAAAGTATTTGGGCCTGGAGGCTCCCTTGTTGTTCTTGGGAACCTGTGACTGCCAGCATGTGAAATAGCTAGGCTAGCCTGTTGGATGATAAAAGACAGGTGGCCCAGTTACCCCCAGCATTCCAGCTTGTCAGATAACAAGTGAAGTGGTACACTGCTGGCTGACCACACACACACACACGAATAAGCTCAGCTAAGTTTAGAAGAACTGCCCGACTGGGCTAATCCGCAGGAGTATTAATTAAATGAACATGTGCTTTTTAAAGTATTTTTAATATATTTGTTTGAAATTAAGAGACAGATACAGGTAAAGGGGCGGGGGAGAAGAGAGAGATAAAGACAGAGATAGAGCTATCTCCAAGGAGTCAAACCCAGGTATTCTGATGTGGGATGCAGGCTTTTTTTTTTTTTTTTTTTTGGGAGGCAGAGTGGACAGTGAGAGAGAGACAGAGAGAAAGGTCTTCCTTTTTTCCATTGGTTCACCCCACAATGGCTGCTGTGATCGGCACGCTGCGGCCGGTGCTTCCTCCTGGTCTCCCCTGTGGGTGCGGGCCCAAGGACCTGGGCCATCCTCCATTGCACTCCCGGGCCACAGCAGGGAGCTGGCCTGGAAGAGGAGCAACCGGGACAGAATCTGGCACCCCAACCGGGACTAGAACCTGGGGTGCCGGTGCCACAGGCGGAGGAATAGCCTAGTGAGCCGCAGTGCTGGCCCGGATGCAGGCTCTTAACCAGCATGTTAACTGCTAGACCAAACAACGGCCCCAGTGTTTCTTCTTTAAGCCACTAAGTTTTGGCATGATTTGTTACATTTAGGACATTTTTTCCTGCCTCTGTTCTTTTTTGTTTTGTGGCACAATCCTTTTGAATTATTGCCATAGCATCTGTTACTCACTTGGACTGTTTGGTATCTGGTTTTTGATCATAAAGTGTTTATAGAGTATTTATCGTGTGTTAGGTAGCATGGTAGATGATGGGGATACTAAAATTCTTAGCAGATGCATGTCACCTTGGGGTATATAGAGTGAATTCTGTGCTTTCTTCAGTTTACTTGATTACCTGAAAGCATTTTGCAAGTGTTGCTTTTAAAAATCACTGGAACAGGCATGTATTCTAGTAGTTAAGACAGCCACATGTCATATCAGAGTGCTGTAGATTCCAGCTTCCTGCTAATGCACACCATGGAAAGCTCAAGTAATTGAGTCCCTGCCATACATGTGTGAGACCCAGATTGAACTCCTGGCTCCTGGATCTTGCCCTGGCCCAGCTGCAGCTGTTATGGGCCACTAGGGATGGGTGCTCTGTGTCTGCTTCTATGCTTTTCAAACAAATGAACAAAACCCTTGAGGTACACATGTGTGTATAGGAAGAAAAGCTAAAGTATTTATAGGTAAGCACTATTATTGCAAAAGAGAAGAATTATTGCAAAAGGAAGAAATAAGTAAGCACCAAATAAATAAAACAAGAGAGAACAAGTGAGACTGGATGGCTTGCAGGCGGCACCTCTCCACATTTATGCAGTAGGACTCAAAGCGTCTTTGTTCATTTGTTTTGATACTCTTGTACCTGTCAGGACACAGAAGGGAGCTGCTACTAACTTCTGCATTGCCTGTGAACAACTTCTTTTGATGTTATTCAGGGACCAAACATCTCTGGCTCAAGACTTCTCTGGATTCAGGTCCAAATGCTCTTGATCCCCCCATGATCTAGAAGATAGCATGCTTTAGCCTTTGGGGTTGGGGCAAACCTGAGGAGACTGGAGGGTGGGCAGGAACCCAACCGAGATCAGAAACCAAACTAAATACAAGCCACACACTGACTGTGGACTCAGGTACATCTGATTTGAATCCTAGCCCCACCACTTAATGACAGGGAAATTGTCTCATTTTTTTTTTTTCTGTGTATAGTAAGGTTCTACCATCTACCTTAAGGGATGATGTGAGTATCTGAGATAAGGAGCTGAGATGACCTATAAAGTCTCTAGCAGAAAGCTTCAAGTGGCCCAGATGCTCTCTGCTACTGCTGAGAGGAACGTGAAATGGCACAGGCACTCAGCAAACACTTTTTGTTTTAACGCATACCCTATCCTATGATCCAGACCTGCCATTACTAGGTATTTTCCCAAGAGGAATGAAAACATATGTTCACCCTAAACCTTCTTCACAAATGTTCATAGCAGCTTTGTTTGTAACATCCCCAAACTAGAAATGTTGATTAAGAAGTGAATGGCTGAACAATGTGTGGTATGCAAAACTATTCAGAAATGAAAAAAAAAAAAAACACTATTAATACATACTGTGACATGGGTAAATCTCAAAATAATTATGTAGATAGAAGGAAGCATGAGAAAGGAAAATCGACTATATGATTCAATTTATGTGAATTCCAGAAAATGCAAACTCACCTATGATGACAGAAACTGTATCCCTGGATGCTGGAGACTGCGGTAGAAGAAGGTACAGATTATAAAGGGGCACGAGGAAACTTTCTGGGAATGAAAATGTTTGGTATTTTGACTGGCTTCACAGAAATGATTACATGAGAAAACTCAACAAATTGTATACTTTAAATATATCAATTATTGGATTCAATTACACTTCAATAAAATCATTTAATAAATTGAAGCAAAAAAAAAAGCTGGAAGTACACCCTAGTGACATTTTAGCAAGCCTTCAGGACCAGGAGAGCTATGATGAGTTACAATTCAGTTAAATTCAATATTTAAAGAATTGCTTTTTAATGATTGGATTGTAGGAAGCAAGCAGTTTAAATAAACAAAGGATAAGAAGTATCAACTCAAGAGTTCTATTAAACTAGGGTGGTTATTTCCCACTTTTTTTTTTTTTGAGGGAGTACAATAGATTTTGTTTCAAAGCCTAGCAAATGTTGGAATTCAAAATGCCTTAATCTAAAAATTACTGGGAATTATTTGGGTAGTTGCAAGAAACACAAAGGCTATTACTAAATTTCAGCATTATATAACTTTGTATAAAAATTGTTATATTTTGTAATTTACACATTTATTTATTTTTTTATGTGTTGGTAAAACCATGGTGGGTTTAATTCAGAAAATAAGGGTAGGGGCCGGCGCTGTGGTGCAGTGGGTTAATGCCCTGGCCTGAAGTGCCAGCATTCCACATGGGCGCCGATTCTAGTCTCAGCTGCTCCACTTCCGATCCAGCTCTCTGCTATGGCCTGGGAAAGCAGTGGAAGATGGCCCAAGTTCTTGGACTCCTGCGTGGGAGACTCAGAAGAAGCTCCTGGCTCCTAGTTTCGGATCAGCACAGCTCCAGCCATTGTGGCCATCTGGGGAGTGAACCAACTGATGGAAGACCTCTCTGTCTCTACCTCTCTCTGTAACTCTGCCTGTCAAATAAATAAATAAATCTTAAAAAAAAAGAATATAAGGGTAAAAATATTCCACATTCTAGCAACATTGTAGCAAAATGATAAATTATAGATTTTCCTCTGACCACAAAGAGCTAATGAATTAGAAGCTAGAAAGATTATTTCTTTCTTTTTAAAAATTTATTTGACAAATAAACAGTGAGAGAGAGACAGAGAGAAAGGTCTTCCTTCCGTTTGTTCACCCCTCAAATGGCCGCTATGGCCGGAGCTACGCCGATCTGAAGCCAGGAGCCAGGTGCTTCCTCCTGGTCTCCCATGCAGGTGCAGGGACCTAAGTACCTGGGCCTTCCTCCACTGCCTTCCTGGGTCACAGAAGAGAGCTGGACTGGAAGAGGAGCAACCGGGACTAGAACCTGGTGCCCACATGGGATGCTGGCAATGCAGGCGGCAGCTTTACTCGCTACACCACAGTGCCGGCCCCTCAATTAATTTTTTAAAGTAAACTCTTTTCCTGTTAAGCCTATACTAAGATAAAGTTAAGATGTAACTGCTTCAAAAATTTAGAGTGAATGGAAAGATGTTTAATCAAACTGTAATATATATGTTATAGTTTTTAAGAATATAGAAATATTTTAACTCAAAAGGCCTCCATAGCCTTGGCATCTCATGACTAGAGCCTACGGTGATTACTGACGCCATAAACAAGAGTGTCAAATTGTTAAGTCAGCAACAGGAGTCACTGTGCCCTTACTCCTCATGTGGGATCCGTCCTTGACGTGTTGTCCAATGTGAAGTAATGCTATAACTAGTACTGAAACAGTATTTTACACTTTGTGTTTCTGTGTGGGTGCAAACTGATGAAATCTTTACTTAGTATATACTGAATCGACCTTCTGTATATAAAGATAATTGAAAATGAATCTTGATGTGAATGGAATGGGAGAGGGAGCGGGAGATGGGAGGGGTGTGAGTGGGAGGGAAATTATGGGGGGGAAGCCATTGTAATCCATAAAATGTTCTTTGGAAATGTATATTTACTAAATAAAAAATAAATAAAAAGAATATAGAAATATTTTGAAAGCAAATTCTCAATTCAAGTAGTGAATTCACAAATTCTAAATATTCATGTTATAGATAAGACGGGGCTTGAACTTGGCTGATGTAACAAAACCTCATAGAATTATCTTTTGTTATAACAACCACCTCAATAGAATTAAATCACTTGACATCTTTTAGATACAAAATATGGTTGGATTACTAAATATGTTGAGATAAAATCATTATGTGAAACAGATATTCCATATTTTATGGTAATTATGGCAGCTAGTATTCCTTTTACAGCTGGCGGAGAGAGCATGTGGTGCTTATCCTGTAAATGGTTTCTGTGAATCAGAGCTATAAACACACATGAGAGCTGGCAGGAATTTAGCCATACTGATAATTATTAGTTTAGTTGAATAAGGTGTGAATATTGGCTTCGAAACAAGATATTTGAGTTAACCATAGTTCTAAGAGACTTGTAAGTAGTCCCGGTCGGGGCACCGGATTCTGTCCCTGTTGCCCCTCTTCCAGGCCAGCTCTCTGCTGTGGCCCGGGAGTGCAGTGGAGGATGGCCCAAGTGCTTGGGCCCTGCACCCCATGGGAGACCAGGAGAAGCACCTGGCTCCTGCCATCGGATCAGCGCGTTGCGCCAGCTGCGGCGCCCAATGGAGGGTGAACCAAAGGAAAAAGAAGACCTTTCTCTCTGTCACTCTCTCTCACTGTCCACTCTGCCTGTCAAAAAAAAAAAAAAAAATTGTCCCTGGGTCAGCATTTTTCCTATTTAAGTTTTTAGTGCATAATCTTCTCATCATTAGATTAAGGTTTGCTCCTCTCTAGATACGGTCAGAGTGAGCCTAAGAGCACCTCTCATTTTCACTCATGCACTCTGGTAAAACCAACACCCACTCTCACAGAATCTCTAAGGATGTGACCTTCCAGGGTCGTGTTATTCTATTTCCGTAAATATCACGAAGTTCCTGGAGTTGAGAGACTGCCACAGTGCAAATCTCCTCTCTAAAGCCATTAGTGGTTGGAATTTGTAAAAAATGCAGAATTCTGAAACCAGATACTGTTTTCTTTCATGTGTGTGTAGAAATTCAGAGCCTGGTCCTTATCCATCAAGGCTTTGTAGCCTGGGTCTCGCACTAGAGGGAGACACAGTCCAGCTTTTCCAGCGGTCGCTGCCGCCTCATCTTTCACCGTCTTGCTCTCTGCAGGACCAGCTGCCGGCTCGCAGCCGCAGCTGCCTCTGCTCACAGAACTGAGTGCTGGGAGGGAGTCGCAGGGAGGCGCCGCCGCCCGGTTCTGCCATCCCAACTCACCCAGGAGTGTCTGGACCAGTTCTCATTCTTTCCCTGCGCTCTCCGCGCCGTGCCAGAGGGGCCGGCCACTCCGGTACTCCCAGGACAGCAGGACTGGAGGAACAGGGGGTCTGGGCTAGAACAGGGGCTCTGTCCTTTACGATGACTTTCTAAAAGGTTGACTACGGGTGTCGCTGGACGGAACAGCGCCTGCAGCGGGACACGGGGAGCACGTTGTGGTCGCTGGGCCGTTTACTTCTGTTTCCTCCGGTGATCGGGATTGGTTTCAGCGGTCCCCTCCCCCGCTCCCGCCTTCCTCCCCTCCCCGTCTTTAGCGGAGCCACACCAGCGACACCTGCTCGCTCCAGTTGGAGGTCGGAGCTCGCACCTTCTCCGCGGTGCTGGTGGCTGTGGGGCAGCGGCGGGTTTCCCTCCCTCCCCGCCCACCATGCCCAGAGGGGTCACGGGCGGGCTGCGTGGGGCTCTGCCGGCAGCGCTCGGAGGCTCGAGCGACGGGCTGAGACTGGCCGGGAGCTGCTGCTAAGTGGACTCCAGCGGACCGCGCAAAGTCTCCGGGAGGGCACCCGCGGGGACCCAGCTTCGAGCTGCAGTAACAGGGGCACTGGGACAGCGGCTGCATCGGGAGCCTCCCCGGCAACTTCTCCGCGTCAGCGCCCCCGGACTCGTGCGGAAACGAGAAGCAGGTGGTGGCGACTGCTTCCCCGAAGGTGAACCACCCCAACCAATTGCCTTTCTCCAGAGAGCGCGAGGGGCGGGCGGGAGACAGGGACCGGAGCAGGTGTGAGTGAGTGTGCGTGTGCGTGCGAGCCGCAGAGTCCTCGGCGCGAGGAGCAAACCCACCCGCGATGGAACAGGAGCGGTAATTGCTGCGAGACCGCGTCGAGCCTCGCAGTC
Organism: Sylvilagus floridanus; assembly: GCA_949820135.1. Classification (NCBI taxonomy): domain Eukaryota; kingdom Metazoa; phylum Chordata; class Mammalia; order Lagomorpha; family Leporidae; genus Sylvilagus; species Sylvilagus floridanus. Next base: position 67,757,602 of record OX463231.1, read on the forward strand.
AGGGAGCTGAGCGCGCGGCGCGCATCCGGCCAGGACCGCGGGCGGCTGCTGCGCTGCCCGGGGCTGCGGGACTTCGGTTTGTCCTGGGCGAACACAGCTTCTGATTACTTGGACGCGGTGGAATAAAGAGGGAGGGAGTGGAGCCCAGCCTCACGCACTCCACCTTCCAATCGCGTTAGGGGGATTCTAGTTTGGATGTCAAGAGATTGCTGAACCCTCTGTGCCATCGGAGGAGGAAACGCACCCTTGCGCGCGCGCGCGTACACACACACACACACACACGCACGCACGCCCGCCCGGGGCCACACTCACACGCCCTCCGCGAGCGCACACCGCTGGACCCGGGTTCCCTATGCCCCTGGATGCTGACGGCGGATTGGCATCTCGGAAGCGATGCAAGCGCGGTGAGGCTGGCGCCGGTCCGCGGACGCTGCAGGAGCATCGCTAGGTGTTGCCGCCTCCGGGAAGCCGGGTTGCAGGTAGGAGCGCGCTGCGCCTCGGGTTGCCGCGGGCAAGGGGCACTCGCGCCGCCCCAAGCCTCCGCTTCCTCTGGGCCCCGGGGAAGGTGAGAGGTGAGGTCAGGTGCGGGTCGGGCGACAGGGGTCGGGGCGCAGCGAGGGAAGTGAAGCGTGCCCCCCACTCGTTCTCTCAGCTGCCCCAGTTCTATGCAGCGAACGACCGGGTCGAGGATTGAAGTGGGATTTAATTCCGTCCCTCACCTAGGTCAGTCCTGGCTGGGGACCGTTCTGGACTCTTAATAAGGAGTTGGGGGGCCATAGTCGAGGGAGGCTCCGGGGATGTGTCAGGTCGCCCTTCTGAAATCCCTACTTTCTGCCCACTTCTGATTAGTTAATTCTCAGGCCTGTCTCAGAGGGTGGCGTTTCAACGAGGTTTGTTGGTTTCCACACCTCTGTTTTCACGGAGGATCATGCTGATGAGTTCCTAAGCCTCATCTAGTCATAGGTTTTCTTAGATCTGGGCACGGGCGCTTTATTACTGAAGGAAATTAAGATTTTGTAAAGAGCGCTTTAGGAAAGGATCCTTTTGCGAACGGCGTTCAGAGAAAGAACAGCTTCGGAAACTCTTGGTTTTTTCGTTTCTTTCCGGATAGACGTCACCCACCTCTTACCAACAGCACACACAACTGCTCTGCCGCTCCTTCCCCCTTCGATTCTAAGAGGCTGGGCGCCGGCCAATAAGCGTTTTCTGTAGGCTACTTACAGATCACCCCCTTTCAGCGAGGAACGTGCTATTTGCAGAAACGTCTTTGCACAGGAAAGTTTGGGATCTGTCGCCCCGTTTCTCCTAGAACTGCAGGTTGAGCCCTCCAGCCTAGCGCTCCCAGAGCCCTGGGGTAGACGCGACGCTTGCCTAGTCAGTATTCCACTTCCTGACCCAGTGTTACACAATCGCCTCCAGCGCTTGGAATACTACAGTGCCTGGCTGCTCTTCAGCTAGTGCTGGGTGACTCTGCCTTGTGACAGCAAGACAGAAAACAAAAATACCCTCGTTTTGCGTGTGCAGTCTCCCCTCTTGGATTTTGCAAAGTCCCCTGCCCCCTAACCAGCCTGTACTCTGAATTGTGCTCCCAAAGCACTAAGTGTATGAGGGTCCTGCAGCCAGGACAGCATGGGTTTCAGTGATTATTGACTGGATGGTCATTATCTGCTGCTTGCCTGCTCCACTAGTTTGTTTTAGACATCAACATTCAGATAGTTATCAATTAACACTCTGAAACTGCTCTACTAGGCAATATAAGTTAAGACAAATGAGTCACGAATTTAAGATTTCTGTCAAGAGCTAAATCAAAATAACAGAGGAGATTACAAAACACTATTAAAGCTTAAAAATCAGAGCAGTAAGATTATTTGTATGGGTTTTCCATATTTGCACATGTACTCTCCAATGTGAAGCCATTTAGAATTTCAAAATTAGCACCTAACGCCCTCTATTTTAAATAAAGGATCAGACATATGTTTAATTTAATTGTCTCTCTTCCTACTTTAATCTGCTCTGAATCTCCTCTTGAACCAATTGTTTGCATCTTGACCTTTGTAGAATCCTAATTTTTAAAGCCATCACTAATCTCTTGAAGCCTATGAGTAACCACATTGGAGCTTATTTTACTTTCATTTGCCCAATGTTCAAGTGGAAATAATTGGATTGTGTTAGTTATAGACATAAGGCTGAAAACAGTGTCACTGCTCATTGAGTAGTCAGGCACAGGGAATTGATAAATAGTCGCACGATTTCAGTGTGTTGCTTTATTCAAATTGGGTGTTTTTGCAGATGAAAAGCTTGATTCTTGTCTTTAAAAACTTTAGCAGTTTAGGATGTTTGAACTCATATCTCCATTTGATGCTATCTATAATATGTGTCTCTTAAGCAGCAAAAGGACCCTGACATTAAAGGAAACAGCTTTGTAATGCTACAAGTTATGCTAGAGGGGAGGCTAAGGTTTCTGAATATGTGTGATTTTTAAGCTATTTTAATATTTAATACTTTATGGCTATTTTAAGCTATTTTAACAATGACAAATTGGAGAAAACTTTCATTGAGATGCTCATAGATCTGTATTGAAATAGATACGGACTGCTTAGGGACTGTATAATAGTATTTATTAACCACCAAGGTAAAAAATGTGATGACAGGGCTGTAAAAGGAAGATCTGTTTTTAGAGATGGCCACCTTTCCTCTTTAAAAATTCGTAAAATGATGGAACAAGGGTTGACAGAACATTTTAGAAAGATTATTTTGTATCTTCTCAGATAATTTTGGTAGTCCTGAATTCAGTATTTTCTATACATTATTTGATGAACATCTTAAAATGTATTGAGATGTACAAAGTACATTTTAGAGTTGACTTATCACCAACTGCAGCTTATGGATTACTGTATTGGGTAAGGGTAAGCTGTGCCTCTCTAGCTTTTCCCAGGCATTTCTTATTATAGCCCTGAAGACAAGGTACTCTCACATGGGGCTCAAGTTCAGCTGTGACTGTAAACTGATGAACTCTCTGATGCATGTCCCAAATGAGGAAGGCTCCAAAGTGTCATCAGTTGCTTCTAATGTATTTGAAAAGATGAAGCAACCAGAGTGCAAACAGTTCAGTGCCTCTCCTTTTACTTCTGCAGTATTTTATTAGAAATGCCTCATTAAGTCGCATTATTCTGCAGCTGTTTTGTTCGCTGAAGATTCAACTAAAAATAAGGAAATTTGCCATGCAGTGCAGTTTTGTTTTCTTGGTTAAAAAAAATGTCCAGCATAGTCCCCTTTGATCTATGCCTGACATTTACAAATGCAATTCATCAACCTGTGATTAGTGGGACTCCATCAAAAATCAAGAGAAGTAATGCATTAGCACAGTCTGCTGCTAGATACAAAGGCCATACCAGCTGAATTAACTTCATATCTGGCCCAATTGCCTGCCCCATATTTCACATGATGAATCTTCGTTTTGAATCATTGGTCTTATAATGCCATGTAAAACAGAGAATTTGCCATTTTGTTTGAAAATTCTTTGGTTAACTTTCTTTTGAACCACTCAGACCATACCGAACTACTTATTACTGTATTGAAAGAGAAGGAGTCCCTTTACATTGAGTGACCATGAATCTTTTCAGAGAGTGAATTTACTTCAGGTTGGGAGCATGGTCGGAAAAGGGAGATACACACAGGTGGGCCTAGCAACAGAGACCCAGAAGTTAGTTTCTGTTTTTAAATTGTCATTGGCCATTGACTTATTCAGTAATTTTTAAAAGGTTTGATTTTGTTCAGTCAGTGTAGTGATTCAGTGTTCTTGTCAATGGAATAAAGTAGAAAGTCTTCTAATATTTCACAGAAATTTTTAGAATTATTACATAGAAATTTTAAGAGAAATCGTTAGACTTACGGGAATGTGAAGAAAGTAGTGTTTAAGCACATTTCTCTGCAATATCGATCTAATCTGTATACCTGCATATTTATGCACATACATACATACATGTGCTTTTAGTAACAGTCCTGGAAGATAACGGTTTTCTGTCAAAGGGGGCAAGAACAACTTTACAAAACATCTACATTTTTAAGTATATAGTTTTTTACCATTTTACATGATTTGACCTGCAGTACAACTCTATCCATAGCTTAACCAGATCTTGCTTATCATTGACTTTTGCTGTTTGAGCCATGGTTACATACAGTATATTTTTCTCTTCAGGTTTCCTTTTGAAGACATTTTTGTTTGCTAGGTTACAAATACACTTGGATGTATTTATTGACAGTACAGTTGTGAATTTTGTCATTTTAAACACTGAATTTATCTATATACTGTCTTTATTAAATGTATACCCCTCACTGTCAAAACACAAACCATGCATATTATTCTGGTTTATAAATGGCATCTACAGATTTTCCAGAAACATTGATTTTATGCTCCCAATTTATGTTAGATACCCTAAACCCATGGACTTCCAATGTGTATACCACAAGTATTTGTTGGATTTTATCCTGTGCTGTAATGAAAGGCAGTTTAGTTACTAGAATCAGTCTAAGTCTGGTCTAGTTATGCAATTGAATGGTATTGCCATTGGAAGATATGAGATTTCCAGTTTGCTTGGAAATTGGATGAAAAGTGAATTTATAAGCTGTAAGGAGAACGTTTCATTTTGTTTACAGTGGTCCACGTGGGGTATGTGATACAACTAAGGAATCAGAGCTTATATGCTCAAATTAGATAAGGCCTTTAAATCACTTCTTTCAATCTCTTAAATTACTCCATAGAAGCTATAATTGTTTGATTTCCCCTGAAAGTCTAGTGAGCAAAGACAAATCTTTCATTCCCTAGCAATAGCACAAACATAGCCATTCAATTAAATTTATATTTACATGGTGCTTTTATACAGTAGAGTTGAGAATGTCTTTATAGTGAGCTTCAGTAATGTATGTAGTGTTGCCTGGTAGCAATTATGGTGATAGGCTGAACCAAGTACTTTGACACAATGAAGACAGCTAAGGAGATCAGCCTGCATTGCTCTTGACTCTCCTTGTGAGCTGTCAAGCTAACTCTTCACGCAAAGCCTGGAGAGTTCAAAGTAACTTCTTCGATTGCAAGGTTTGTTGTGCTCAATATTTTATGTTTTTATAGTTTTTTGCTGCTAGGAGCTAGTCACTGTATAATTGTATGCACGTGAATGGGCAACTGTGTTGCCCTTTAAAGGTCATGCAAAGATTCTAAACCTTTCAATTTGCAGTGTTAATTGCCTATGGCCTCCTGTTGCTGCACATGGAGCTTTCTGTTGAGCTTAATAATGCAGACAGCACTTCAGCTTTCATTGGTGGCTTATGTAGCTCTTTATAAACTAACCTATGAAAATATTGATAGTAGGCACTAGAACAGAAGAGTTTTGGAAAAGTGTGTTTGTTTTGTAATAAAAAATTTTCAACCAAAATGGCCTGGGCTGCAAGGGGACAGATTCGTTTTGGTGCCCAAAATCCAACCATTCAAAATGTTTATATGAAAAAACTCTGCCATGCTTTTATTTGATTCTGGATTGAGTTATTCTATTTATTTTTCAAATATCCTTTTTGGAGAATCCAGTGAGAATTGTTCTTAAATATGAAGGAAGGAAATATGTTCGCTCTCCTTGAAAGCTTCAATTTTTCTAATACTCATAATATACCTGTTCTATTATGAACAAGACCATCTATATGAAAAAAGCAAGGGTGTGTTATTTGTCCCAGTTTGCTTTTTCTTGGCTTCATATTTTTTGCCTTTATGGATTGGAGTAGGCAAAAGTAGGCAACTAAAGAAGGGTTATGTGGTCATGGGAGTCTTGATGATAAAACCTCAACCTGCTGATACAACAGAGACTTTGTCAGAATATGTTCTTTGAGAGGGCAGCCCTTCTAGGATTCTACAATTTGGTCTACTAAAAAAAAACAGTATGTATTGAGGGAATGAATTTGTGACAGTCAAGAATTCAGAAACGGCCAATTCAGGTCATTTGAGAAAGACAAGATGCATACTTATGTTTTACAAATCTGTATTAGCCTATAGACAGTTACAGTATTCACAAAGGCACTTCCTGTACTGTTTTATTTAAGGCAGAAAAACCTGATTAATGTTATCACTTCTTTCTTGACTTAGTTTTACCTTATGATAGGTGTATGATAAAGAGCATACTCACATTTAATGGTGCTGGACTGTGGAAAATTTTTCCTTAGGGATGGCCATCAGATCTATCAGTAACATTGATCTGGTCCTGATTTTGTTTGTATTTTCTTCAGGAAGTTTAGTTAAATTGAGTAAAATAGCTGTTACTTTAGTTCTGTTCTTTTATGGCAGATGAGAAGAAAGCACATGAATGATCCACATTTGAGTGAAGCGATCCAAAGGCCAACAGGAGTGGGAAAGGTCATTGACATCTCTTACTCCATAAAACAAAGGCCTCGTTTTGTGAAGCTTTAAGTCCAAGGAAGATGTCTAAGTTTTTTTTTTCCAGGTTTAGTTCTTGGAATGTTATGACAGTAGAGTCCTGCTAAGATATGTACTTAGCATTATTGCAAACCTTTTTTAGATTGATGGTTGGTGTGTTTATAAATACACATTCAAAATTGGGTCAAAATTTAGATTTTGCTACTTGAAGGTATATTCTTCACATCATTTGTTCAGGGCTTAAAAGTCATTAGCTTGCTATGGTTTGCAGACACATTTTGGAAATGACTTGAGTAAAACCACTGTGGTGCAATGGCGGGTGCCCTGGAGATGCTCTCTTATTCTAACAATAAATAACCATGTGACCAAGGAAAATAGCTTCATTTCTAAGTGCCTCAGCATCTCAGAAAAATACTTATTCAATGGAGTTTGGAAGACAATTAAACATGTGTTTTTTTTTTAATGTGTCCAGATCCATGAAATATCATAGCGTAGAAGTACAGTAACACTGCACAACATTTTTTTTTTTTTGCCTTAAAGAGTTTACCTTTTAGTTTTCTAAAGTCAAGAAGCTGCTTTTATATAGTTTTAGGCCCATCTGTAAACATCCCATAAATACTTTTCAATAAATAAATAATCTGTAAAAGTTTCCCAATATAAGATTGGATGTTGATGATGATCATGGTGATAATGTTAAGTTTGTTAATGATGACTGTGATGATGACTTAAGATTGTAGACTTGGGAGCAAAAAATTGAGTCAGACTAAATCTTAAAATTTGGTTTGGTAATCTTGCTTAGTCTTCATGACGCTGTTTTTTTGCAACATAAGTTGTGATAGGCCATGAATCCCAGGGTTATCACGGTTAGAGGTTTTTGTCCTTCTGCTTGTTTTCATGGTCACTGAGAAACAATGGGTTGGTTTGATCAACCTAAGTAGAACTAGGCTAGCAAATAATCTTCAGATATTAAGTGATAAACACATTCATTCAAAATTGGGAAAGTCCATTCATTTATTCAATAAATATTTACTGATACACTATCATAGTCAGTTGTCCTGTGACAAAAATACCATGGACACGTGGCTTAGGTAACAAACATATACTTCCCACAGTCTGGAGACTAGAAGTCCAAAATCAAGGTGCCAACTTCCTGGACTGCAGATAGCCACTGTCTCACCAGATCTTCACATGGCAGGGGGGAGGGAGGGAAGGAGGAAGAGAGGGAGGGAGGGAGGGAGGGAGGGAGGGAGAGAGAGAGAGAGAGAGAGAGAAAGAGAGAGAGAGAGAGAGAATATATTTTTTTCTACTTCTTCTTTAAGAGTATTAATCCTGTCAATAAGGGCTCCACCTCATGACCTAATTATTCCCCAAATGTCCCATCTCCAAATACTATCACATTGGGAATTTAGGCTTTAACATATGGGTTTGGGGGAGCACTTTCAGTCTGTTGCTAGCAGTCTCCAGGTCCTTGGAGTATTACAATAACAAAAAAAGGTTAAGACACTTGGCTTAATGGAGTTTTCTATTTCAGTGTTTTACTTGATGATTTGTAATGAATCTGAAGGAATGGTTCAACAAGGTGTTGTATTGTATCTGCTCTTGCTAGTAATTCTTGTCTATAACTGCACAGTTGAGGTTTGAAATAGTTAAAATGTATGAGTTGGAGTGGATTGTGGAGAAAAATATTATGTAAATTCAAAGTGAGGTATGGAATACAATAGATTGATTCCAATTCACAAGGTCTAACATGAGATGGAGAGTGACCAAAACAGTAGCTCTTTTTTGTGACTCTCAACTGTGGAGTGACTTTAGATCATGATATGATGTGTTCTAGAGCCTAACAAACAGGTTGCAAATTCAAATGCTTATAGGGGACTGGCTGGGAATGTGAATGAGTGTAGCAGACCGAGTAGAAGAGAAACAAATGGTAACTGCCTCTTGTCCTCAGCCACAATGTGTGAGAGACCAAGTGAATGGTGGAGATGTTGGCTAAAACCTAAATGGGACAGCAGAGCTTGGGTTCCAGTATTTTGTTGACATGTTAAAATGTGAGTTTGTTGCCAGATTTTCTGATTCTTAGAAAAGAACTTATATGTACACATTTTAAAAAGTACCTACTTATTTGAGATGCAGAGAGACAGAGAGCAAGCTACCATCCATTGGTTTACTTCCCAAATATCCACAACAGCTGGGACTAAGTCAGGCCCAAGCTGGGAACTGGGAACTCAGAGCATCCTATCTGGTTGACAGTCACCAGACTACTTTAGCCATCACTTGGTGCCTCCCAGGGTCTGTGTTAACTGGAAGCGTGAGTCAGGAACTGGAACCAGGAATCAAATCCAGGTGCTTTGCCATGGGACATGAACATCTTAATCCCTAGGCTAATGACCAAGATGTGCAATTTTTAAATTACGACAGTACCAGATTTATAAATGACAGCAGTGAATTTAAATTTGAAATACCACATGGGTCAACAGACATACTTGCAGGCTATATGCAAGCTAAGGTTTGTTAGTATGTCACCATCGATGAGTGATATGTGAGGATGGTTAGGGAGATGTGCTCTTGGCCCTTCTGTCATCTCTCACCAGAATCCTCCAGTCCTACTGACACCTGGAGTCAGTGGTTGGCAGTAAAGAGCTTGGCTGGAGGAGCTGAATGATAATGAAGAGTGGCTCAATCTGACTCCTAAATGTGCTTTCATTTCTTCTTTTTGACTCATTATATTGTTGATAGTGAGCTCACATTAGAGATGGTAGTATCTTGGAGGCTTTAAGAGATGTACTGAGAATGCAGAAGTTTACTTTTATTCCATATGTTTGGAGTGGAATCTGTAGTTCTGCAATGCTTGGTAAGTTAAATTAGAGCCTCTTAAATATCCCCGTGTACACAAATCATCTGAGGGAATTTTACTACTTGCAAGTTCTGCAGCAGGGCTTGAGATACTGCCATTCCAACAAACTCCCAGGTGAAACTAATGCTCTTGGCCCCTGGACTGTAGTTTGAGTTGCAAGGGTTTAGACAGAATTTTTCACATTGAAGTTTATTCCATGCATTCAGAAAGGTAGGAGGCCTCCAACTCCTACTCCTTTAGCAGGTTTCTCCCTGTAGTAAGCAACTGAAACCTGGTCATTGACCCTACACACTTTTCTCAAAGACTTTTTTCATCTGAGCACAGGATGTGTGTTTTGCCTAGTTTTCTGGTCTCCTGTGGAGAGAACATATTTCTCCCAAAGCATACTTCTGAAATTGTCTGTTCTTCACATACTAATGCAAGTTTGGTTTACTTTCCACTGTTTGAAGAAATAATTTTATGAGTGGGGGTCTTCAAAGACTTCATGGAAAATGTATGAAAATCTATGCATGGATTTCAAGATGTTTCATACAAAAATAAACATCTTTTAATTCCATTTTCTGTGAATATTTTGGAATATGTTTTTATTTCATAACTAAGGCATTATGTTATACATAGATAGATTCTAGTATACACAGTGAATTTTAGATCCCCAAATGCTATTAAGAATTTAAATAGTAATTGTTTCCTTTTAGGGCTTTGATTTCAAAATTTTGGCTACAGCATTTACATTTTTGTTCTACTTGATTAGCTACTGTGACTAGCTAGGCAGGAGAGTAGACTTGACAAAAGGTAGTTTTCCTTGTGTGCTTATTGGGCTTACAACTTTAAAATGATAATAACTAAAAATTTTTTTATCCTGATCATAACTTTTTTTCTTGTATTTTTTTAAAGCTTTTATTTAAAGAATATAAATTTCCAAAGTACAGCTTATGGATTACAATGGCTCCCCCACCCCCCATAACTTTCCTCCCACCCGCAACCCTCCCCTTTCCCGTTCCCTCTCCCCTTGCATTCACATCAAGATTCATTTTCAATTCTCTTTATATACAGAAGATCAGTTTAGTATATATTACGTAAAGATTTCAACAGTTTGCCCCCACATAGCAACACAAAGTGAAAAATACTGTTTGAGTACTAGTTATAGTATTAATTCACAATGTACAGCATATTAAGGGCAGAGATTCTACATGATATTTTTTAAAAAAATTGATTAATTTTCTATGCAATTTCCAATTTAACACCAATTTTTTTTTCATTTTCAATTATCTTTATATACAGAAGGTCGATTCAGTATATACTAAGTAAAGATTTCATCAGTTTGCACCCACACAGAAACACAAAGTGTAAAATACTGTTTCAGTACTAGTTATAGCATTACTTCACATTGGACAACACATTAAGGATAGAGATCCTACATGAGGAGTAAGGGCACAGTGACTCCTGTTGCTGACTTAACAATTTGACACTCTTGTTTACGGCATCACTAATCTCCCTAGGCTCTAGTTTTGAGTTGCCAAGGCTATGGAAGCCTTTAAGGTTCGCTGACTTCGATCTTATTCTGACAGGGTCATAGTCAAAGTGGAAGTTCTCTCCTCCCTTCAGAGAAAGGTACCTCCTCCTTTGATGGCCCTGTTCTTTCCACTGGGATCTCACTCGCAGAGATCTTTCATTTAGGTCTTCTTCTTCTTCTTCTTTTTTTTTTTTTTTCCCAGAGTGTCTTGGCTTTCCATGCCTAAAATATTCTCATGTGCTCTTGAGCCAGATCCGAATGCCTTAAGGGCTGGTTCTGAGGCTAGAGTGCTATTTAGGACATCTGCCATTCTATGAGTCTGCTGTGTATCTTGCTTCTCATGTTGGATCATTCTCTCCCTTTTTGATTCTATCAGTTAGTATTAGCAGACACTAGTCTTGTTTGTGTGATTCCTTTGACTCTTAGACCTATCAGTGTGATCAATTGTGAACTGAAATTGATTACTATGACTAGTGAGATGGCATTGGTACATGCCACCTTGATGGGATTGAACTGGAATCCCCTGGCACATTTCTAACTCTACTGTTTGGGGCAAGTCTGATTGAGCATGTCCCAAATTGTACATCTCCTCCCTCTCTTTTTGCCACTCTTATATTTAACAGGGATCACTTTTCAGTTAAAATTTAAACACCTAAGAATAATTGTGTGTTAATTACAGAGTTCAACCACTAGTACTAGAATAAAAAAATACTAAAATGGATAAAGTATTACATTGTACAACAACAGTCAGCACAAGAGCTGATCAAGTCACTGTTTCTCATAGTGTCCATTTCACTTCAACAGGTTTCCTGTTTGGTACTTGGCTGATTGTCACCGATCAGGGAGAACATATGATATTTTTCCCTTTGGAACTAGCTTAATTCACTCAGCATGATGTTTTCCAGATTCCTCCATCTTGTTGCAAATGACCGGATTTCATTGTTTTTGACTGCTGTATAGTATTCTATAGAGTACATGTCCCATAATTTCTTTATCCAGTCTACTGTTGATGGGCATTTGGGTTGGTTCCAGGTCTTAGCTATTGTGAACTGAGCTGCAATAAACATTAATGTGCAGATGGCTTTTTTGTTTGCCAATTTAATTTCCTTTGGGTAAATTCCAAGGAGTGGGATGGCTGGGTTGAATGGTAGGGTTATATTCAAGTTTCTGAGGAATCTCCAAACTGACTTCCATAGCGGCTTAACCAGTTTGCATTCCCACCAACAGTGGATTAGTGTCCCTTTTTCCCCACATCCTCTCCAGCATCTATTGTTGGTAGATTTCTGTACGTGAGCCATTCTAGCCCGGGTGAGGTGAAACCTCATTGTGGTTTTGATTTGCATTTTCCTGATTGCTAGTGATCTTGAACAGTTTTTCATGTGTCTGTTGGCCATTTGGATTTCCTCTTGAAAAATGTCTATTGAGGTCTTTGGCCCATCTCTTAAGTGGGTTGTTTGTTTTGATGTTGTGGACTGATCATAACTTTTCAAAACTAATCTCTTTAGGATTAAAGACATTATATCTTACAGTTTAAGTGCTTTGAACTTCTTATCTTCATATATTAGTAATGTTTTAAAAATTATTATCTATTTATTTAAAAGGAAGAGTGACAGCAAAAGAGACAGAGAGATAGATCTTCCATGCACTAGTTTATTTCCCAAATGTCTGGGGCTGGGCAAGGCCAAAGCCAGGAACCTGGGATTCCGTCTGAGTTGCCCACATAGGTGGTAGAGACCCAAGCACTTGGGCCATCTTCCCTGCTTTCCCAAGCTCCTTAGTAAGGAACTGGATCAGAAGCAGAACAGCCAGAACTTGAACCAGTGCTACACTATGTGATTTGGTCATTGCAAGTAGTGACTTAACCTGCGGTGCCCAATGCTGGCCCCAGGTAACAGTGTTTTCCTATGCCAATTTTGTTAACTTCAGAAGGTAGTGTTAGAGCTCAGGTGTGTGATTCTCTTCTGTTGTTGTATAACTGGGCCTCATGTCACAGGTCAGTGTATTTGGTACAATATTTTGTCATCAGTTTTATCAATGTTCTGGAAGTTATGTTTCTCCATGCTGCTATATTAATTATAAACTGAGATTAGATTTAGACATGTCAGTCTGACAGAATGAAGCAATTTGTTTTCTTCTAACTTATATGATTAATGTAGTTTACAATAGTCATGCTATTAAATCTTAATGTTTTTCTTCTGAGTGCTTAGAATATTTTCTAATGTAAGAATAGCTTTGCTTAGTTTTAAGCTGAAAAAGGACATAAGTTCATTTTATCAAATCTGTTAAACTATGAGACAGACCATGCACATATTATTTCTATTGATTCTCAGATTAGCATAGTATCTGGCACATAATGTATACTTAGTAAATGTAATGGAAATATGAACAATAGGCACCTATTGATAGTATATTTTTTCTACATATTTCTTCAATGTGTAAGCATTCTGTGAAGAATTGTTAATTAATTGTGTGTGTCATAGAGCATATGCATCTCTTTCTTGAATTAGAAAGGTATATATCATTGGCAAAAGGCCAAGGATGAAAATAAAATAAACCTGCTGACTGAAATTTTCATTCTTTCTCTGATTTATTGTGACCTAGAGATTTAGAGACTACATACGCTTGGAATTCTACTGTTGCATAAATTAAATAGTATTTGTTAATGTCAAATTTAAATGTTGTTAATCACATATGGAATATATTTTGATTGCTCTTGTCAGTTACTTGACTCATCATTCATTAGGCAATTCAAATCCATTTATTCTTATCTACCTAATTACCATTTTCATAATTTATCATGGACTGAATTTACTTTCTTTTTATATCTTCAGGAATACTGTTGACTGTGATACCATTGTTCTTGGCTTCAATGATATTGAAAAATTTTGCTATTTAGTACAAAGTATGCATTCAAATACTTACTGATTTTATTTTTGTCCTTCTGGGTTTAATAAACCTCTTAAATGCTATTGCCATAGAAGATTTCACCAAACTCAAACTCTTTAACTGTATTTGATAATTAGCAAAACCATAGATTTAATAGAAGCTAGAAAAAGTTTAGTTCATTAGATCATAAAAACTTGAAGTTGACATTTTTACTTTGCACTTAATTTAAAGAATTGTACTGTATGGATGAGCATTTCTTTATACCTAAAATCTTTCTCCAAACTCTTGATTATGATGTCTTCCCTCTATAGAGCATCAAACCTATTTTTGGGACTCTAATGATTCTAAAGACAGACATTTTCAAAAAGACCTTTGTTGTTTTAGCCAAGGACTATTGTTCCAAAAGACCTTAAGTTACCCTTCTCAATTTGCCTTTAAAAAACCTCCTTACCTCAACCTCCTTAAATATGCATGCAGTTTACAATGGCATACATATTCCCATTACAATGCTATTCCTGAAAAAACTAATCTGTATAAAAAATTTCATGGATAATGTGTGGATTTCAGTTTTCTTGCACCAAAATAAACATCTTAAAAATCCATTTTCCTCAAAATTTTTGAAGCTTCTTGCATAATTAAGACTTACAGTTAGTAAACTGGGGCTACTGTGGAACTTAGTGAAAAAAATGTATCTATTCTTCTTCCCCAGTTCAGTCCTCAGTATGATATTAGTGAGAAATTCAGGTGCTATATGTTATTGAATGAAGCTAAAAATCCATAGATGGAATTAAACTTAAAAGCAAGTTTACTGCACACTGGTGCTTTTTACTCCACGTTACACTACCAGCGATAGTGGTGAGCCATGGCTTTCCTTGCCTCCTGTCTTTTCCTGGCAGCTGATCACACCAAGTCTTTGAGGTAGACCTCCGGGTTTAGAGCTAATATTTCACTTTGCATTTTTTGAAATCTGTTTCAGGTTTGCTAGGCAGATGGCATAACAGACTGGGGTGAACTGACTGAATAGCTGGCAGTCAGGAATTGACAAGGTGGCAGGGCTAGCATTTTGTAGGATATGATGAGGAAGAGACATTAGGAGGGAGCAGATAGGGTGAAGGTAGGGGAAAAGATAGAAGTCAGAGGGAAGTTTGTTTTAGCCTGTGTTATTACACAAATGAAAGAGGAAACCCTTGACCTTTGAGAGAGAAAAGAAGTTGGACAAAGACAAATTTGTTGTAATTCTTGGGGAACAAAGAGGGGAAGTGGCAATGAGCCAAAGACCGTAGAGGAGAGAAAAAAATGCCATGGTGCCAGACCAAATCACCTGTCCCTCCCCCCACCTCCTACCTCCCTCTTCTGGTGAAAACTCAGAACAAGAAATTTCTCTCAAGGCCTTTTGGCATACGGAAAGTGAGAAATGATGAGTCACACTTCTGACTCTGCTGCTAGATGTTGTTAGTTCTTGAAAAAATGACTAAACAACTTCATCTGTTTGCTCATTGGCAAATGAGATGATTGAATTTAGTGATGACTTAGATTCCTCCAAGTCAATGGTGACCGTATGCTTGCATGCTTCTATTCTGTCACTTGAACGTATCTTGGTCACCATACTGTTGGCTGCCTTCATTGATTGTAAGATTCTTGAGGCTGAGGAATGTGTCTTTCTCTTCACCTTGTAGCACCCAAGCCTACTCTTAGGCATTTCATAAATACTTGATTCATTTATGTTAATTTTTTTATTCTAAAATTCCAAGTTTTCTTCTCTAATTTCCATAAGAAGCAAAGTATTTCTGGAAGCATAAATAACTGTATTTGAGTAGCAGTGTGTTACTTACAAAATACTTGCATGCATGTGATTTCGTGTGATATTGTGGAATGGCTGTGACTGGACATGTGATTGGACACGGCTGATTGAGAAAGGTAAACATTATGGAACTTATGAGTGACAGAGGCTAGTTTCAATTCAGAGCTTTTCTGTTCAGAGACAATTCTTCATGGATCTCTAAGGATAAAAACTATTCTTTTGTTTTATAATGTCTTTTCAAGGATGTTTAAACATTGGCCAACCTTGGAAAATAATGTCTTCCTCTGGATCAGAGGACAGATTTGCTTTCTGTCCAGCATAATAAAGATAATCTGTCCCCTTGGGAAAAGGACAGATCTGCTTGTACCCCATTATACAATGTTAGAATTCCCTAAGCTCAAGATGCCTCAGCTGTGGCACAAACCAGTGGATATATTGCATCCACATCGTCTGCTTTGTGTTAACCTGTAGGAACTGGGCATGAAGACAACCAATTCAAATGTGATGTTCATTCAGCTTCCTGTGCAGTGAATAAAAAAGACCTCTATCTTTGACCCAGGGGTCTGTGTCTTTTGCCAGCATCTATGAAATAGGGTAAGCTAAGTAGGTTTGCAGCTAGGATAAAATTTCAGTCTTTATGGTTCTTGATAGCATCTTTCTGTCACATCAAGGAAAACCTGAGTTTTTCTGTCTAGTTTATGTCCACTTTAGTACCTTCTTAAACAATATTATGATATAGACTAGTGACCTTTTATAAGGCTGCGAGACTTTTATTTCTTTGCAAAATTTAAAAATTACCACATAATATTTGTACATATTTAAGAGGTTAGTATCATTGTATACAGTGTATAATGATCATATCAGGGTACTTGGTGTGTCCGGAACCTCAAACAGTTATCATTTATTTGTGTTGCAAACAATGAAACTCTGCCAGGCTTTAAGTACTCCCCCACTGTGGTCTTTTTTGAGGTACCCTCCTCTGATAGTTAGACAACTAATTTGGTGTAAGTATAGGGGAAATACTCCACAGGGGGTATAATGAGAAGCCAGGGAGACCAGCTAGAGAGCTATTTCAGTAATCCTGGTGAGAATGGGTAAGAACCTGAATATAAAAAGTAGAAAACAGGAGGGAGGGAGGGACAGGTTAGAAGTGGGAGATAGAAACTGTGTGTGTGTCAGTGAGAGAGGATAGCTAGGGTGGGTCCTGGCTTAGGTGACTGGTTGAGGTAATAGCAAGAGATAGCCAAAGCAGTTATGTAGTGTACTGAGTTCAACTTGCCCTTGGAATATGTGAGTCATGGTCTGCACTTCAGGACAGAATTGTGATTTAAAGATACAGGTTGTGGCTGCTGTTATAGCACAGTGAGTTGAGACAGCCTATGATGCTGGCATCCCATATCCGAGTACTGGTTCAAGTCCTGGCTGTTCAGCTTCTGATTTAGTTCCCAGCTGATGTACCTGGGAAAGCAGTGCAGGATGACCAAAGTACTTGGGCCCCTGTCACTAATGTTGGGGACAAGATGTAGTTCCCGGCTCCTGGCTTCAGCCTGACTCCAGCCTGTCTCAGCCCTGGCCATTGTGACCATTTTGGAGAGTGAACCAGCAGATAGAATGTCTCTCTTTCTCTCTCTCTCTCTCTCATATCTCTCTCTCTCTCTCTGTGTGTGTGTGTGTGTTTCTGTGGCTCTCTGTCACTCTGCCTTTCAAATAAATAAAGAAATCTTAAAAAAAATACAGATTTGAGAATCCCCAGTGTACAGGTAGCAGTTGAAAGCTTTAAAATGGATGAGACCTCCTAGGAAGAGTGTTTAGAAAAACACCAAGGAGAGAGCCCTAGGGAACAATAATACATGAAAGGGAAGCTTGGCTTTTTAAAATGTGAGCAGGAAAAGTCATCTTTCTCTCTATTGTTTTTCCTTGAGATTTTTTTTTCTGCTTTGCAGCAATTTGGCCTCACAAACCATGGAGCTCACGTTTCCATCAGTAATTTGCAGCCTGTGGAAGCTGATGGAACAGGGAGAGAAAGCCATGAGGAGAAGTGGGGAGTTGCTCCCCACTTGCATTTTGTTCCATGTTACCCCTTGAATGCCATTGTGCACAGAGGCAATGCACCTGCGTGGTTGTCATGGCCAGGAGTACTGTGATGGCACGATTTTCCCCCTCTGCTCCTCCTCTCTATGATCTTTCAAACAATTAAACATTCAAACAATTAAAAACCCGAGCATTTGCAATGTGCCAGGATCTGTGCTAAATACTTGACATGAATTATCTCTTTTAATCCACAGATTAATTCCATAGGAAGGTACTACTGTTATCCCTACTTTATAAATAAGTTGACTCACCAAGTTCACGTAACTTCTAAGAAGCAGAAACATTATAAACCGTATAGTAATATATCTCAGTCATACTCATTGGATAATTACTTATTCTGCTTAGCAGAATGCTAGAGAATTGTCTGGGTTCAAATTATGAAATTATCATTATCCCATCCTAAAAGAGCCTGCTTTCCAAAGTTTAGAACTGTTTCATTAAAATTATACATTAGGTGTATACATTCAGTGTAGCAGTTAAGATGCCTGCCTTCCATTTTGGAGTACTTGGATTTAATCTCTGGTTACAGCTTTCTGCAAATCTGAAATCTAGGCAGCAGTGGTGATGTCTATATGGGTGGGTCTCCCTATGTGGGAGGCCTCTATTGAGTTCTTAGCTCCTGGCATTGACCTTGACCCAGCTGTAGCTGTCATGGGCAGTTGGGGAGTGAACCAATGGATGGGACCTCTCTACATCTCTTTGTCTCTGTCTCCCTGCTTCTCAAATAAAAAATAAAAATTAATCAAAACAGTTTCACTGCGGCATCCTTAGTATTCTTTGACTATGGATCAGATTTCCTATAAATGACTTTCTATGATTCTTCAATTTCATTTGATTAAAGTTTTTTTATATAATGAGATGAAGATCTAGCATTTGAGAAAATTAAAAAAAATTATTTTATATACTCAACTATTTATTCCTTTGAATTAACAAACGCCATGAACAAATGTGAATTAAGTGTAAATTTTTCTGGAGTTTAAATTCAGGCTAGAATGTTCTACTACATTTATCTTAGAAAAATCTCACTTGGGTTCTTTGCTTTATAGGAAATGGGTTTCTTGGGAGTTGGGAACTGTCTCTGCAGTAGCTCTGGTGGGCAGAACTTAGTTGCATTTGTAAAACATCAATACAAGACTAATTAGATGCTAAATGCTTGGAGAGTATTGAACAATGCAATCTTCTAATTTTCTGATTAATCACAAAGCCTCATGAAAGCATTAATTATATTGAAAGAATTCAGGCAATCCCTTTCCAGTAAATCTTTTTTTAAAAATTTATTTTATTTGTAACAAATGGCTGGGTAAAACAGAAAATGTATTTGTAAATGGATTTTTTCTAGTAATATAATAATGCAGACATTAGATATTGTAGGATAAATAAACAGTGGTTTTCTATTCTTGACAGCTATGGATGTTTTTAGTATGATGACAACGTCAAAGAAGGATGATACAACTATGCTGTATTTTATATTTTTTACTTTAAAATTTATATAAAGGTAACACATTTTATGTATTTCATGTAAAGAGTTTTAAAAGCATAATGATACTTCCTCCAGCTCCACCTTTCCTCCCTGGCTCCCACCCATTCTCCTCCTCTTCTTATTTTCGGTTTAATTTTTACAATGAAATACTTTAAATGTGCTTTATACTCACAAACTTAATCCTCCATCAAATAAAGAATCCAACAAGTAGTAAGTAGAAAAAACACTGTTCCTCAAGCATATAGACAAGGACTATAACCAATGATCAAATCTCAAAATGTCTGATTGTCTTTAGAGTTGCATGTTGGAAAAGGTGGAAACATATTAAATTTCTCTTTTTTAATCATGAGCAGTATCATGCAAATCTCTTTATGATTTTAAAAAATGCAAAGTGTCATATGTTCTTTGCATATTTAATACCTTTTCTTGGCCTGAATTAGAATTGTTGTTTACCAAATGGAATAGTAATTGGTGATAATTTGTGTTAATTATCAGTAAGTTAAGTATCACTACGGATTATGCTCTAACATGATAAATAGCAACAAAACTTTTTAGCTGGGTCTGAGAGGCCCATGTGAAAGTTAAGATTCTAAGTCATAACAAATAGCAGTGTAATTCCATTTGAAGAGCTATTTTCTTGAAGATGATAGGACAGTATTATTTCAAATTATTGGGGATATGGCTAAGTGAAAATATGGTACTAAAAAGAGCTTATTACAGATACACAGTAACTTTCGCAAATAAGAAACTATGAAGTTTGAAGAAACGATAATATTGAAGCATTTTGGTGGCATTTCAAATATTTTACACATTTATTATAATATTTACATGTGATTTTTTTCATAATGTTATAGTTTTAAACCAGGGAAAGACCTTGGAATACATTAAATCCCAAAGCCTCACTATAAATTAGGTCCCAAGGCCAAGAAAAGTAATCAGTCTCAATCTAGGGCACAGGAATAATGGCAGATCTAGGTCTGGAACCCAGGTTTTCCAGCCTCTGCATGGGATGTTTCAACTGCATGCATTCTTTGTTGGTTTTCCATAGAATCAAAGTTTTGGGAGGGAGTTTGAGAAGGTACCAGTCTACTTTGCTTTCTTCCACTAACTTATAAGTTACATTAGCACTGATCCAACTTGAACAATCCACAGAGAAAGGAAGCTAAAATTTTATTCGATTATTTATCTGAGAGTTAATAGCTCAGCCTGTCAGTATCCTCATTCATTCAATCACTGTTTATGGAACATGTGCTGTGGGTCAGGCATTGTGCTATATGCAGTGGATACTTAACAAGTAAACAATGTCCTTGGGGTTTATAACCCTCTATAGGGGTTTCTCTGGAGGAGAAAGTCAGTAAACAAATCTATATCTCTATCTCTATATCTGTATCTGCATCTATGTATGTATATACACTCACACTTGCACACACATGAAGGTACTGCAAAGTTTGTGGAAAATAGAATTAAAAGATTATAATGGTGTAAAAATTTAGACAAGGTCATAGTCAAAGTGGAAGTTCTTTCCTCCCTTCAGAGAAAGGTACCTCCTTCTTTGATGGCCCGTTCTTTCCACTGGGATCTCACTCGCAGAGATCTTTCATTTAGGTCTTCTTTTTTATTTATTTATTTATTTTTTCCCCCAGAGTGTCTTGGCTTTCCATGCCTAAAATATTCTCATGTGCTCTTGAGCCAGATCCGAATGCCTTAAGGGCTGGTTCTGAGGCTAGAGTGCTATTTAGGACATCTGCCATTCTATGAGTCTGCTGTGTATCTTGCTTCTCATGTTGGATCATTCTCTCCCTTTTTGATTCTATCAGTTAGTATTAGCAGACACTAGTCTTGTTTGTGTGATTCCTTTGACTCTTAGACCTATCAGTGTGATCAATTGTGAACTGAAATTGATTACTATGACTAGTGAGATGGCATTGGTACATGCCACCTTGATGGGATTGAACTGGAATCCCCTGGCACATTTCTAACTCTACTGTTTGGGGCAAGTCTGATTGAGCATGTCCCAAATTGTACATCTCCTCCCTCTCTTTTTGCCACTCTTATATTTAACAGGGATCACTTTTCAGTTAAAATTTAAACACCTAAGAATAATTGTGTGTTAATTACAGAGTTCAACCACTAGTACTAGAATAAAAAAATACTAAAATGGATAAAGTATTACATTGTACAACAACAGTCAGCACAAGAGCTGATCAAGTCACTGTTTCTCATAGTGTCCATTTCACTTCAACAGGTTTCCTTTTTGGTGCTCCGTTAGTTGTCACTGATCAGGGAGAACATATGTCTAAATAAGATCAGAGTTGGTGAATTCAAAAGGCTTCCATAGCATTGGCAATTCATGACAAGAGCCTAGGGTGATTACTGACGCCATAAACAAGAGTGTCAAATTGTTAAGTCAACAACAGGAGTCACTGTGCCCTTACTCCTCATGTAGGATCTCTGTCCTTAATGTGTTGTACAATGTGAATTAATGCTATAACTAGTACTTAAACAGTATTTTACACTTTGTGTTTCTGTGTGGGTGCAAACTGTTGAAATCTTTATTTAATATATACTAAATTAATCTTCTGTATATAAAGATAATTGAAACTGAATCTTGATGTGAATGGAATGGGAGAGGGTGTGGGAGATGGGAGGAGTGCAGAAGGGAGGGAAGTTATTAGGGGGAAAAGCCATTGTAATCCATAAATTGTACTTTGGAAATTTTTATTTATTAAATAAAAGTAAAAAAAAAAAATAAAAAGGTGTAAAAATGTGAAATCCATGCATGTATTTTCATTAAACTTTTTGAAATCTCTTGTATATTTTCAAGTTAGTGTAAGTGGTGCTTGAGAAAAGCTGTTTTTGAATATTTGGAAAGTATTTAATCGGTGTACAGATATACAAAGGAAAAGATTTTAATTCAAAAATATTGTAGAATTTTATGATATTTAGAGCTGTTGAAGATTAAGAGTTTTGGACGGTGGTAAATTTCTATCATAGGTAGTATTCACGAAATTACCTTTCTTTGAGCTTCCATCTGGGTAAATTGAACTCTTTATCCACTGGATGTTATGTTCACTTTATTTGATCTCTTGCCCACTTGTTGTAGGTGACCACTTCCTTCCTTTCCAACAGTATTTCTTGTTTCTATTATCACTTCTTTTAGAACCTCTTTTCTGTCTCTTCTTAAAATAATGGTATTTCCCAGAAACTTGTCTTTGGCGTGTCTTTTTGTCAACATAGTCATATTTGTTGATTTTAATCTTCTCTTATTGCTTACCACTGTCTCTAAGATTTCCATATCTGAGCTTCCTGCAAGATCCCTGTAGTTGGGTTATCCACCTGTTTACCAGGTCGCTTCCTCTTCAAGTTTCAGAGGAAGCTCAGACTCAACACATCTCACATTGAACTAATTCCATCCTCTCTCATAACCATTCTCTTTATGTTTCTTTTATCAGTAAGTAATATATAAATATGTCCAAAGTCTAAGATTCACAGAGAGTGGTGAATTTCCAGCACTGAAGATTGTTGGATACTTACCATCCACTGGGTCATGTAGATGAAACCTGGACACAGGTTGCAAAGACATTAGTCTGCAGCAAAACCCATTGTATGTGGTAGATACTTCTAATTTATTTTAATATCTCATTTTAAAGGTGGTGAGATAGCAAGACACAGATCTTCCATCACTGGTTCACTCCTGTAACAGCCAGGGTAGGGTCAGGCTGAAGCCAAGAGCCTGGAACTCAATCTAGATCTCCCACATGATTGGCGGAGACCCAAGTACTTGAGTTATTACTGATGACTCCCAGGATGCACATTAGTAAGAAGCTAGAATTGGAAGTGGAGCTGGAACTGAAACCAGGTACTCAGAAATGGGATGTGAGCATCCCATGTGAGTGACATCTTAAGCACTGTACCAAATACCTAGCCCCATGGTTAACATTTAATAATTATTAAGTAAATTAATGGATGAAGTCCATGTGAAACTTGAAGCCATTTTTAAGAAAGATTTATTTATTTATTTGAAAGGCAGAATTATAGAGAGGCAGAAACAGAGAGTGAGAGGTCCTCCATCTACTGGCCCACTCTCCAGATGGCTGCAATGGCTGGAGCTGTGCCGATCAGGAGCCAGGAGCCCCTTCCCAATCTTCCATACAGGTGCAGGGGCCCAAGAACTTGGGCCATCTTCCACTGCTTTCCCAGGCCACAGAAGAGAGCTGGAGCAGAAGTGGAGCAGCTGGGACCTGAACCAGGGACCACACAGGATGCTGGCATTGCAGGTGGCGGCTTTACCTGCTGTGCCACAGCCCTGGTCCCTAAAGCCAATTTCGATGTACTCTTCAGGAAAACAAAGGCTCTTAACAGGGAAGATTAAATGATCATTTCTAAATATTTTCAGTTTAGATGTCTTATAGGAAAACCAATGAGGAAAACTTTCAAGGTCTTTAACATTTTTTCCAAATACTCTTTTTTATGTAGTATATATAAATAGTATATAGTAAGGATAGGAGACTAACATTTACTTATTTTTAAAAAATAATTTATATATTTATTTGAAAGGGAGAGTTAGAGAAAGTGCCAGAGAGGTGGAGGGGAAGAGAGAGAGCATGAGAGAGAAATATCTTCCATCTAATTGTTCACTCCCTAAATGACCACAGCAGACTGGGCTGGAGCAGGCCAAAGTCAGAAGTCTGGAACTTCATTGCATCTCACATGTGGGTCCCAGGGACCCAAGTACTTGGGCCATCTGCTGCTGCTTTCTCAGGCACATTTTCAGGGAGCTGGATTACACGTGGAGCAGCTGGGCCTCAAATCAGAGCTCATATGAGATGCCAGCATCACAGGTGGTGGGTGAACCTGCTGGGTCACAACACTAGTCTCAGGAAAGTAACATTTACTACGTACCCTATGTTGGGCCATGTCTTGAGTTAAAAAACTTCATATGTGAGTGTATTCGTTCACTTAGTCTTCAGAATGACCCAGGGGCCCAGTGGAGCAGTCAGTATTCTCATTTTATGACTGGAGAGCTGAGAGTCAAAGTGGTTAGTTGCCTAGATGAAGGCCCCTGAGCTTATTCGGATACTAGGCTAGAATGTGAACATAGGTTGTTTGGATTTAAAGACAAAGCCTTACTTCAGTCTTCATTTGTTTTTGTTGATATTTTCACTTTACCAGGATCACTTGGCATTTAAATTCTATCTTGAAAAGTGAAAAGTCAAACTACTTTGCTTGTTCTTTGATTGTGCAGTTAGTATGTGTTGGGCACCTACTTTGTGTTTATGTGTTTATGCTGAACCATGTATCCATTGAAAAGTGGCAGCAGTGCAGTCCCTACCTTAAAAGAGCTTTGACCTCTTGACTACAGTGCCACAGCGCATCCTGTTTGGGCCATCATGCATATTGCGGAAAAACATTTTAAACAGTTCTGGAGCCAAGATTAATGCCTGAACACTTCATTTATCCTGCTGAACTGTTACAGTGACATTGATCTTGGATACTCTTTTTAGCATACTGATGACTTAGATCATTCAGATTACATCAAGAGAGACTTCTGTCTATATGGAGCTACTGGGACCCTCTTTTGGACACATGTATGTGACTTGCATCTGCCTTATTGGAATGAAATTGCTGACTTGTTTGTCTAAAGATCAAGTTATATGATCCTTAAGGGCAGGAACTCATCTTGGCATGTTTCCTGGCACATTGTTTCCCTCTGCTAAATGTTTGTAGAAGATGAAGGAAGGAAAGGAAGGAAGGAAGTACAGGAAAGAGAGAGGGAGGAAGGGAGGCATACTTGTCTTCTTTCTCCTAAACCTGCAATTTTTAATGAGAAGAACATCAAATTTACCTGAAATGTTTTCCTTTCTGAAAGAATAGTTTTCACTATACCATCTACACTATTTTTCTTTTGGATGAAGAGATTTTGTGATAATTTGCTTCTGTAGGTTTCCATTTACATTAAATATATGAGAGAGAGAATACAGTTACATTCTATCTTATGAATTTTTAAAAAGGATAGATGTTGGCCTATGGCCAATTTCTTAGTATTATAATGGATTTATGTATTTCTTCTGACTTGATCTCAGTATTATCAATACACAATGCATCAAAGCGAAAGAAAAAATTTCTTTAAAGTATCCCATGAAATTTTCAGCACTTGGGGGTATATTTTCTTGACAATTAATTATTATCTTAGTATGTTTGGGCTGCTATCACTAAGTGCCATAAACTGAGTAGCTTTTAAACAATAGGAAGTTGTTTCTCACGGTTGTAGAGGCTGGGGAATCCAGAACAAAGGCACTGGCAGAATCTGTGTCTGGAGAAGGCCGGTTCCTCATGGATGGTGCCTCTCACCTTCTTACATGTGGGCGGATCATCCTCATGTGATGGACAGAGACAAGCAAACTCCTTCCTGCCCTTTCAATAATGGCACTAATCCCATTCATGCCTGCATGATCTCACCACTTCCCAAACAGCACACCTCCTAACACCAGCACATTAGGGGCCAGGACTCCAACACAAGAATTTGCGGCTGCCTTGAGGTATTTCTTTCTTGTCTTGACAATGTTTTAGAAGAAGATACATTTTGACACTAGCAGTATGACTAGATTTCTTCCTCAAAGAGATTGTCTGAATTACTCACTGCATATAATGCTAACGATTTAATATCAGATTCACCTGACTTAAAAATATTTTTACTTATGATGATGAAGATTACACTGGTCTCTGACATATAGTTTCCTTTGTTCTGAGTTCTAGAAGGGATATTAATTATTTTAGGCCCCAACAGTACTATGAAGCCTTGCCCTAGGTCCTTGGGACTGCAATATTCTCTTCTAGTTTCCATAAATCACTGACACAACAAGATAAACAAGAAGACAGTTATGGTCCTTGTGAAGAACTTGGAAAGCCATATAATATATGAGTTGTCTGAGAATCTTAATTCATTTTTTTAGATATGTGCTTATTTTGTAAGCTCATTTCTACTGGGTACCTTGGGCTCATTTCTATTACACAGCACTGTCTGTTCTGAATAGAATATTTTAACAAAAGTACCTACTTTAAAAAGGCCTGTTATTTATTTAAAAACATCTATTTATTATGCTGGTTTTCTGAACCTAATATATCACGTCTTCTAACTGGCTTCTTCATTATTATAATCAACATATACCTACAAAATTATTATTAAATGCTTATTTAAGACAGAAAACCCTACAAGGCTAGTCATTAGTTACTCATCTGTTAGGAGTGGTTGTGTTTCAGATGTCTGTAGAGACACGTTTGAAAGGCTCCTCAGTGTATTGAGGAGAGCGTGAATCAGACAACTAGCACTGGGCTGTAACTGTATTAATTAGTTGTATTGGTGTTTGTCAAATCACTCAGCTTTAACAAAAACCAGCTTTTGATCAGCTTGTTTTATTGACACCTTTGCCCACTCCTCTACTAATTCCTGATTTTGTAGGACCAAGATATCTATAATTCATTTCATATTTCAGTATTTCTCTAAAAGATGACTATTTTTTACTTATTTGACAGGCAGAGTTAGTGTGAGAGGGAGACAGAGAGAAAGGTTGGTTCACCCCCCCAAATGGCTGCTATGGCCAGCGCTGCACCGATCCGAAGCCAGGAGCCAGGTGCTTCCTCCTGGTCTCCCATGCGGGTGCAGGACACAAGCACTTGAGCCATCCTCCACTGCACTCCCGGACCACAGCAGAGAGCTGGACTACAAGAGGAGCAGCCAGGACTAGAACCTGGAGCCCATATGGGATGCTGGTGCCGCAGGCAGAGGATTAGCCAAGTGAGCCATAGTGCCAGCCCCAAGATAATGACTCTTTAAACAACATTTAGCCACAATAATACAGTCACACATAAAAAGTAATATTTAATTCTTAAACACAATCAAGTAGACTGTTCAAATTTCTTCAATTTTTCATATATATATATTTATGCACACACATGAATGTATTGCTATGTATACACACAGACATGCACATATATATTTACATATATATCTACAAATATATACAATAATGCATTGCCTAATTTCAGGCTGAGTTCTGAGAAATGCCTGTTGAGGTGAGTTTGTCATTGTGTGGGTGTTGTAAAGTATACTTGCACAAACCTGGATGGTGGCGATCAGTTATATGACGAGGACTCTTGATGCAATCAGGAAACTCAGCATTAGATGTGTGAGGCTGCTGATAGGCATAACACAGCAGACTGTTGCACAGTAAACAGTTAACCTTTTTTTTTTTTTTAAAGATTTATTTTATTTATTTGAAAGGCAGAGTGCCAGAGGGAGAGAGGGGGGAGAAAGAGATCTTCCACCCACTGATTCATTCTCCAAATGGCTGTAACAGCCAGGGCTGGGCCAGTCTGAAGCTAGGAGCCAGGAGCTTCATGACAGTTTTCCAGATGGGCCATCTTCTGTTGCTTTCCCTGGTGCATTAACAGGGAGCTGGGTCAGAAGAGGAGCAGGCAGGACTTGAACCAGTGCTCTGAGAGATGGTATGCTGACACCACAGGCCGTGGCTTAACTTGCTCCACCACAAGGATGGCTCCATTAAGCTTTTTTTTTTTTTTAAATAAATAAATAGAAGGAATATACCCCAAAAATCAATGGAAATCTAGTATCATAAATACACAAACCAATGCCATAGTCTTTAAAAATTTTTTTTCTTACTAGAGAGAGAAAGATATTATCTGAGACATCTTCCATCCACGGTTTATTCTCTAAATGCCTGCAACAGCTGGGCCTGAACCATGCTGAAGTGGGCGGCTCAGAACTCATTCTAGATCTCCCAAACACTTGAGCCATCACTTGCTACCTCCCAGAGTATGGGTTAGCAGGAAGCTACAATCAGGAGCGGAGCCCTGATTAGCAACATTCTAAAGATGCTAGAAATGTAACTAATATTATTTGAAAATTTGTAAACAGAATCACAATTTTATCTTGTGTTTCCTATATGGCATGTCTAGATAAGCAACTAGGTGACAAGGAGCAATTTCTCTTTATATAATTAGTCTAGCCAATAAATAAAAAAGGAGTCATAGAATTAATATATCACTGCTTTTTAACTCGTCCCAAATTAATGGGTTTAGATGCTGAACATCAGTGACTACTAACTTGAGGAAGAGAAACAACTAGATGTGGTGAAATATGCAACATTACCTATGAAGTATTCTTGTCTCCCCAAAAATCTTAACTGAATATGATCAAGCTTCTATTGAACTACAAATTTACTGGAACAGGAAGCAAATAAACAGGTTACAAGCATACCAAGGAGTCAGTCAGCAAAATCCAGCCTATAGGAAATTCTACTGAACAAATGACCTGATTTCTTCCGATATACTGCTATGAACATATGGACCTCCTTGAGATCCTGCTTCAAACTGTGTGTGTGTGTGTGTATGTGTGTGTGCACACAAAGACTCATGAACCACGTGGCAAAGTTTCATGCAACAATGGATCATGTATGTGATGGTGGTTCCATGAGATGATAATGGAGCTTCAAACTCCCCATTACCTAGTGATTGCATAGCCATCATAATATCATAGCATAATCATTACTCATGTTTTTGTTAGTGATGCTGATGGAAACATCTACTGTACTGCTAGTTGTATAAAAGTATAGCGTATGCAATTATGTATAGTACATAACACTTGATAATAAATGACTATGTGGGGGCAGGCATTTGGTGCAGCATTTAAGATGCCACTTCGGATGCCTGGGTTTGAATCCAGGCTCTGCTCCTGATTCCAGCTTCCTGCTAATGTACACCCTGGGAGGCAGCAGGTGATGGCTCAAGTGCTTGGGTTCCTGCACTTGGGTTCCAGTAACCCAAAAATTCCACAGCTGAGAGAATAAATCTCTCACATCTAAGAGGAAGAAATGTCAGGGATGACACCAAACCTTCGTGCAGACATCACTACCCAAAGATTATGAAATGAGGATTATTGAATGGATGCCTAGGTGCAAAGACACAAAGTATTAAAATAAGAATCATATTGCATATGCTTTTTTAAAAAATAAATTAAGTATGAATATTACTTGAACTCAAAGAAGAAAAAGGAGAAAACCTGTTGCTAATGAATTTTTTAAATAAAGTATGAGTATCAGCTATATACTATGTATATTATATATAGTTGATATATATATATACTATGTATATACTATGTGTATATATATATATAGTATACTATGTATACTAGTATCAAGTATATACTATGAGTATCAACTCATAGAACTACATATTTTTTCATGTATTTTTAGTCATCTTGATGCTCAGGTTGTGCTACCTTGGTCAGTAAGTATTTTTTTTAAGCTGATGTGAGTCTTTTTGAATAACCCTGTTTTTAATATGACAAGATGTTTCAAGCATATTTTATACATTTCCTGCCCCAGACATATGATAAATTATTTGCCCAAGAAGCCTTGGCTCCTTTTAGTAGGAAATGGCTTTTAGAATTACAGTCTGAGGCCTAGGGATGCCCATGGTATTTAGGCAGAATGTTGTTTCGAAGCCTTTCCAGTGTACAGTACTAGGAAATAATGAACTTTTAAAGATAAATTTTATTGTCAATTCATAACAATGCCTCCAATTCAAGTTAAAGACTAAATTCAAGTTTTAGCTAATTTTGAAAAATGTTTGTCTATTTTCTCCAGTGTTGGAAATCCTGGATATAAATTACATCAGTATAGCTGCTCATTGTTTTATTCCCACGATGTTCACATAACAGTGTCAGTATAACAATCGCTGTACTACCAGCAGGAAATGATTCCCAAAAACCCATGGCATTAGTTAGTAGTTTCTCTCTGGTTGTACTACTGGCTTGATGTACAGATTTGTTTATTTCATATAATTTTTAGTTTTTAGAACTTGCTTTTTAAAATTTAGTGTAGTATGCAAAATATTTGCATTAAAAAGCAAGGCATAAAGAAGTCTAAGTTCTATCCCTGTCCTCATTATACTCCTCTCTCCTTCTCCACACAGTGACTTCAAATATTTTAATTTAAAAACATTTATTTATTTTTGTTTTATTTAAAAGGTAGTGATGGAGGGAAGAAGAAGGGAGGGAAAGGTGGATAGATATCTTCCATCCTTTAGCTTACTTTTCAAATGCCTGCAACAGCTGGGGCTGGACTAAGCCAAAGGTTGGACCTGGACATGCAGTTTGGGTCTTCCATGTGGGTAGCAGGATCTGGTTACTTGAGCTATTAGTTGCTGCTTCCCAGACTGTACATTAGCAGGAAGTTGGATTGGAAGCAGAGGAGCTGAGATTGGAACCAGGCACTCTCACCTGGGGTCTTTGCATCCCAGGTGGTATCTTAACCACTATGCCAAATGCCTGCCCCTAAAAATTTTGATTTTGGAAAAGTATATATAAGTAGGGATGGATGTTTAATCTAAAATTAAAATGCCCACGTCCCACATCTGAGTGCATGGGTTTTCTTCATGGCTGTAGATCCTGATTCCAGCTTCTGCTAATGCTATCACCAGGATGCAGGAGATGATGATAAGATTGAGTTCCTGGTTCCCAGCTTCAGTCTGGCCAAGCCCTTGCATTGTGGGCATCTGGAGAGTGAATCAGAGGATAGGAACTCACTCTGTCTCCCAACTAAAAATAAAAGTAAATACATATGCATATTTATATCCATTTCCCTTAAATAAATGGTAACATACTCCACACATTCTTCTCCATTACTTTTTTTTTCACAAACTGTTATGGAGGTCATTTTGTTATACTCCAGGTGTATGGTGACAATCTCAAGTCCTTTTGAAGCTGCACAGTGCTTCATTTTGTGGATGTGATATGGTTTACTTAGTCACTCCCTCTTGATGGAGATTTGGGTTTGGCAAAGAAAAATAATAGTCAAAATGATTCAGAAGGAGGTACCTTTCTCTGAAGGGAGGAGAGAACTTCCACTTTGATTATGACCCTGTCGGAATAAGATCGAAGTCGGCGAACCCTAAAGGCTTCCATAGCCTCGGCAACTCATGACCAGAGCCTAGGGAGATTACTGACGCCATAAACAAGAGTGTCAAATTGTTAAATCAACATCAGGAGTCACTGTGTACTTACGTCTCATGAGGGATCTGTCCTTAATGTGTTATCCAATGTGAAATAATGCTAATACTAGTACTGAAACAGTATTTTTGCACTTTGTGTTTCTGAGTGGGTGCAAACTGGTGAAATCTTTACATAGTATATATTGAATCGATCTTCTTTATATAAAGATAATTGCAAATGATTAAAAAAATCTTGGTGTTAAACTGGAAATTGCATAGACAATTAATCAATTTTTAAAAAAAAAAATCATGTAGGATCTCTGTCCTTAATGTGCTGTACATTGTGAATTAATACTATAACTAGCACTCCAACAGTATTATCATTTTGTGTCTCTATGTGAGGGCAAACCATTGAAATCTTTACGTAATATGTACTAAATTGATCTTCTGTGTATAAAGAGAATTGAAAATGAATCTTGATGTGGGCGGAGGGGGGGAGGGAGCGGGAGAGGGGAGAGTAGGGGGAGGGAGGGAGGTTGTGGGGGGGGGGAGCCATTGTGATCCATAAGCTGTTCTTTGGAAATTTATATTCTTTAAATAAAAGCTTTATATATATATAAAAAAAAAGATTCAGAGAGCAGTTCCAGGTTAGAGTTGGGTGGTGTGTGATTGGAAGAACATGTAGACCAGGTCATGTCCCGAGCTACATCAGGGTTGAAGTTTTATAGTGCAAGGAGAAGGTAGAGGTACATGTTCTTGTGGAGCAGTTCATGTTGCTTAATTTGCCTGATCATGTGGAACTTGTGTTTGGTGCAGTTGGAGATCGCTTTACTTCTTCAAGCCATATCTTAGGGATCATTGGTTCAATCACCAACTGGAAATGATCAGTACATTTCTTTAAAGAGCTCTTTTGTAATCCTTGCAGTCTGTCAAATTTTAGGGGATGTAAAGGTAGCAAAAAAACGGGCAAGGGGAAAAAGACAAAATTGAAAAGGAAAGGAAGTAAAAGTTGAAGCAAAGGAAACTTGGATTTGTTTTAATGCGTTTATAAATTATTTCCATTCCTTTATTATTAAATAGTGCTGCAAAGATAAGCTTTTGTATTTTTGCCAGCATTACTTTGTGGTGGATTCCTAGAAGTGGTATTGCTGAGTCAAATCCTAAAAAGTACACATACTTTTGCCACATTTCCCTTGATAGGGGTTAACCATCCTTCATCGACACCAGCAATGTATGAACTATCCATTTTTCTACCAGACTACTAAAAGAGTATATTTTTTTCTTTTTTAAGCATAAGATCAACTAAAATAGAATTTATTTGTTTATAAATTTATTTCTATAAAAAGAACAGATTTCATATATTCAGTTTTAAGAACATAACAATACTTCTCACCCTCCCTCTCTCCCTGCTACCCTCCCTCCTCATTCCTTTCTTAATCTTTTGATTTCTGTAATAACATGCTTTCAATTTACTTTATAATCAGAAGTGTAAATATTTCAATTTCTGCAAATCTTGCAGGTGAGAACTAATGTTTTGGTATTGTTCTGATTTGCAGTAGAGAGAATTTTTAAAAAATGTGCGTTTTTTTAATTCCTTTCCATGAACTTTAAAAAAAGATTTATTTATTTATTTGAAAGTCAGAATGATAGAAAGAGAAGGAGAGACAGAGAGTGCTTCCATCTGCTGGTTCACTCCCCAGATGGTTATAATGGCTGGCATTGGGCCAGTCTGAAGCCAGGAGCCAGGAGTTTCATCTGGGTCTTCCCTGTAGGTAGCAGGGGCCTGAGGACTTGGGCCATCTTCTGCTACTTTCCCAGGCCATTAGCAGGGAGCTGGATTGGAAGTAGAGCAGCCAGGACATGAACTAGCACCCATATGGAATGCTGACATTGCAGACAGCAGCTTTACTTGCTACACCACAGCACCAGCCCCTGAAAAAATGTTTTTTTAAAGAATGAGAAGCACATAAAATATAAATACAACAGAAGATGAGAAAATCCAAGAATTGCTTTTACAGGATTCTAGCCTGTAACCTTCCCAAAGGAGCTATTCATGATACCAGTCCCTAAGTAGCCTGAGAAATCAGAATTGAGGACATTTTTTGTTACTAATGAGAGGGAGAATGAGGGAGAAGGGGAGGGGAGAAAGAGAGGAAGAGGGAGAGATCAAATTGAGCTTAAGCAGCCACTAATTAAAAATAGCAGTCCAGCTAGTCAAGTGTTAAATTCTGGGCCCCTAAGCTGGATCCCCTCACTCAGAGTTTGTAAGATGGTGAAAACAAAATGCAAAAGGACTCTTGGAGTGGTTTTGTTCTTGGTAGTAAAGAGCTAAATTAATGTGATATCATTTGGAAAGGAAAGGGAGGAAAAAAACATGATGGCATTTTTGGTAGGTTATATATGAGAGGTAGTAGGGAGACTCCAAGATGTCTCTATGGCTTAAAGACTGGAAGAATTATGGAACTGTTAGACTTTGAAAGGAAGGATTTTCCTAAGTTTTGGGCACACGCCGAAGGAAGGAGACGGTCAACACACAAGGGTTAAGCAGTCATTAGCTGGTTCAGCATGTTGTTGCTCAGGTTAAAGGACAATGTAGGCAACGGTGTAAGATGCAGCAGGGAGGCTAAAAGGGGAAGATGGAGGAGAAGGCCATCAGTTTCTGAAATTACAAGTTAATCCGAATAGAAGCTGGAAGAGTGGCCGCCTGAAGATAGAAGTGAGGTCTAGCTCTTCTCTATACGGATATTCTATATAAGAAGAGAGTTCAGTATAATTGGGACATTCCTTTTTCCAGTGTAACTGGAAAAATCTATTCCCCAAAGTATTGGGAAACAGAGTTAGACCAGTTAAGGGACATGCATTGAGTTTCAGCTCCGCCAATGACTAGCTTTGTAGCCTTGGGTAAGACTTGTTATTTTTCTGAGCCTCATCTGTAAAATGGGCTGTTGAAAGAGGAGAGGGTATATCACTATTATATTTAGTACCACCACTGCACTACTAAGTCACTAGCTATTACCTTTTGAGCCCCTTGTGCCAAGCCTAGTACTAATTCATACTTTCTCATATACCTCCAGGCCTTGTAGTAATTACTTGATGCTCATTCTTTCATATATTTAAAATTTCATGTTTTATTTTGGAATGTGTCTGAAGCACACACAATTGGAAGCCACTCTGAATGAATCAAGATTATGTCTGAAAAATTTTCCACTTTGATTAATTGCTGAGTCCATTTAAAAAATGGTAATCTTAAATCTCAAGGGAATTGTGTGTTTAATGTCTAAGGCCTGACACCTGGCTAGATTTAAAATTAAGAAATTCTCATGGGAAGTAGCACTTGCATTTTTAGGCATAGTTTTTCTGCTAAACACAGATATGTTCATTAAGAATCTCATTGTCTTGATAAGGCTGCCTGTCTACAAGTTCCAGCACAATGATGTCCTATGAATAAAAATGTATCTTAAGTTCTCAAGGAACAAAATAAATGTTCTCAAATGCAAGAGAGGCAGAGAGAGTTGAGAAACTAAGTGAAACTTTGGCTGCCCTTCAAAAACCTCAAGTTTACCAAATCTCAGATCAATGGACTCAGCTCTTTACTAAACCTTCTAAGTGAGGGCCCTACATGGAGGGATCCCGGCATAAGCCCAGATATTCCTTGAATTGTGCTTGTGAAAACAAATCAAATACTAAATTTCTTGTTCTGTGTTTGATGGCCTGAAATAAGACTATTCATAACACTTTCATTTTCTCTGTTTTCCAAAAATAAATTAGATCTCAGCTATGATTACAGAAATATCTGTTGAAGTGAAAATCCTTTTAATGAAGTCTTAGGAAAGAGTTAAAATGCAACATTTCCCCCTTATTTCTCCTTATTCTCCAATCCATGTATTTTTAATGTACCTGTCAAAAGAAATATGACATGTTAATACAAATGGTTGCTGCTGATGGCCATTTTTCACTTTGTCCAGCTTTTTGAAGATCTGTTGCTGTTATGATCAGCCAGTTTACATTACTTTGAAGACAAACTGATGTATTTGCCATATTTAAATAACAGCCTCCCTCTGAAAGCATCCGTGTTAGAATACAGATTTTCCAAATGAAAGAAGACATTCTGTGGGCTGCTACATTTCCGTGACTGCTCATTTGGTTTCAACAAATCATCTTTAAATAGGTGAGACACCTCCCTGAATATGAGAAGGAAGGTCAAAGAAAAACTAAAGTCATTTGCCTCAGCCACTGGGGGAGATGTCCCAAGAAAGTGAGTAATGGTTGCTTCTGCCCTAAAGGGAAGGAGTTGAGAACAAAGAAATGGTTCTTTTAAACAGTTAGAGCACCTTAGTAACAACGACCCACATTGCTGTTAGCTGTAATAGAGATAAAACAGATAATTGTGGCCAGTCCAACAAAAAAAAAATCTGCTGCTAAGAGCAATGAAAACCAGGACTTCTGTTTTCTTTCAGTGTTTGCAGAGTTTGTCTGGAACTGAAGCTCGTTTCTACAAAACCATAAAGGAAAGTATAGCACAAGTGTACCCCTTCTAACTTCTCAGCAAAGTCCTTGCTAAGTCATCCTTTTCTCCCTTTGGAGAAGAGGAGTGTTATCAGTATTTTAGTAATGAAGCAGAAATGCTTTATTCTGGCATTCAGATCTCTGCACTGTTGCCTTGACTTCCATTACTGCCCCTGTCTTCCAGGTGCTAATGCATGTGCCACATTTTAATATGATTAGATGACTCAGCATTCCACAAACATTTATTTTCCTTTTTTGAAAAGGCTTATTTTATTTATTCAAAAGCCAGAGTTACAAGGAGAAAGAGAGAGGAAGAGACAAAGAGACAGGTCTTTCATCCGCTGGTTCACTCCCCAAATGGTCTCAACAACTAGGGCTGGGCCGGGCGGAAGCCAGGAGCTAAGGGTTTTATCTGGGTCACCTATGTGAGTGCAGGGGCCCAAGCACTTGAGTCATCCTCTGCTGTGTTCTAAGGCACATTAGCAGGGAGCTGGATCAGAAGTGGAGCAGCTGGAACTCAAACTGGCGCCCATATGGGATGCTGGTATTGCAGGTGGCGGCTTTACCTACTACGCCACAGCACTAGCCCCTCCCCCCTCTTTGGTCATACACTGTCTTCTACTTGCAGTGTTACCTTCCTTCATTTCTGTCTTTGGAGAAATGTCCCCAGTCCTATGGATCTTGGCCATATGTATTTCTTTCATGAACTCTAGAAGTTCTGGAATAGGATCTGTCCTTTTTTTTTTTTTTTTTGCGTAGATGCCACATAGATATATTCATAATACAGAATTTTCTTGGTTGACTTTCATTGGTCTAAGTTACTTTCAAATGATAAAATTTGTTATTCTATGACATCAGAAAGCAAGGGGAATCTTCACGAAATGTACAAGGCAAATTTCCGGGAGTGCATTTCCATACCCAGATTTCACCTAGGAGACTATTGGGCAAGTGTAATTTAAACCAAAAGCTCCTTCCAGCCCAGAAAAAGCTCTGCACCATGATAGAAATGAAAGACATGCTGTATTATTAAATATACATTGAACCAGAGTGTGATGCACATCACAGGGAATCTGCTGAGAGATTGCAAAGAAAGAAATATCACCTCTTTAATTAGCCAGGCAGGTACAACCCGTTACACATGTTTCTAAGATAAGCAAGAACTAGTCTTCAAGTTAGAGGACTGGACAGCACCATTTGTCACACATAGTTCATCCTAAGTGTCCTTGGTAATTGGAGTGGCCACCTGTGTTAGTTAATTGGCTTTATCTAGAGGAAAAATCACCCTCTCATATCTTTATGCCAAGAGGTAGTTTTACAACTGACAGGAGATGCTCGCCCGAGTCAGGCCCCCTCTCCTGCTGAAACTGGGAGGTAGGAGCTCTGTTTTCCTTGGTATTTACATTTCCTCGAGATGATTGCCAGGTCCTTGAGAAAGACATTCCTGGTCTTAAACTAGTAAGAGGTTTATTATGTAGCTTTACAGAAGATTTACGCCCATTTCTAAGAGAGGAGAAAGATGAAAACACATGTTCTAATGTAAATTCTCTCAGATGCAGTGGGGAACGTCTGGCCAGCCGGCCCTATGAGGCCAGGGAAATCATTTGGTCTGGCCCTGCCAAGGCAACCGCAGGCGGGACTCAAAATTCAATAAATCTATAGCAGGTTAATTTTAAGTTGATCATTTTGTGTGGGCCTGAGAATGATGTTGTAAATATCCAAATGGCTCTTGTCAGAAAAATGTTCCCCCATCCCTGCTCTAGGAAAAGGTTCATTGGAGGGGAGTGTCTACCCTCATCTTCAGCAGAGAGACTTCAGTCTGTTCATTTAAATTTGTACTTGCTTCATAAAACCATGCCAGGAGCAGTAATACTCATCTCAGACTTTCTCACAGGTGACTAAGGGCTGCAGGAAAGGGTCAGGGCCACGACTAGAGGAGACAGACCCTCCTCCGTGCTCAGCAGCACATCTAGCTGATCATATTGAGGGAGTAGGAAATTTGGCAGTAATAGTCTGTATCTTTCTCTTATGATGCATTACTTTCCGCCATATATTAAATCATGCCTCATTTTCTTTGCATGAATTGGAGCTCCAGGTAGTTGAAAAACATACTTCCTTTTTTTTTTTTTAAAGATGTATTTATTTACTTGAAAGGCTGAGTTAAAGAGAGAGAGACAAAGAGATCTTCCATCCACTGGTTCACTCCCCAGATGGCTGCAACAACTGGCACTGAGCCAGGCTGAAGCCAGGAGCTTCTTTTGGATCTCCTACCTGGGTGCAGGGGTCCAAGCACTTGGGCCATCTTCCACCCTTCCCAGGCCATAAGCTGCAAACTGGATGGGAAGTGGAGCAGCTGGGATACTTACTGGTGCGCATATGGAATGGAGACATCTCAGGTGATGGCTTTACCTGCTGTGCCACAATGCTAGACCTGAAAAACATTTTCCAACTCTTCATGTTTGGCATCATCTATTCAGTACTTACTGTAATTCAGGTCCTGTGCTATGGGCTAAGGGTACAAAGATGAATATGGAGAGATCACACTTCCTTAGGAGAAACCAAGTAATTGCAATTCAACTGTCTAAGGGTTTTTTTTTTTTTTTTTTAAATAGTGGTCTGAACAAAAGGCTCTGAGAGTTCAAAGGAATGAATGAGTAACTACCCAAAGGATTCTGAGATGCTTCCCTTCAGAGTTGACACTGGACCTACCTAGCTGGATCAGACAGTAACTGCCAGTACTCGAAGTGGTACTCCGATACAGGATGCTGGCGTTGTGTAGGCAGTGGCTTAACCCACAGTGCCACAACACTGGCCCCTCACTACATGTTTTTTGAGCTGAATGACTTGGATATGGGAAAGGATTAGGGGAGAAGCTCAAAGACACAGAGGACTAGGAGCAGAGCATCCACAGAGTATAGATGTAGGCATATCTTGGGGTGTCTAAAAACATCAAAAAATAGTCTTCCTGTACTACCTTAACTCAGTTGCACTGAACTTAATTCCAAAACTGTGACTTGTTGGAACATGCAAGCATATTATTCAGATTCTGCCATAAAAAATATTTATTGTGGCTTTCCATTAAAACAACTTGGAGTTCTGACACTCAAAGGAACAGACTGTTCCTTTTAGAGTATTTCTTCCTGACTTATAATTCCTAAATGGGGGAAATGCATCCTACAGGATACTTAAGAATTTTATGATGCTCAATAATTCACCATAGTCTACTCAGTTTATGGTGGCTGTTCTGCCAGTACTGATAACATGAATATTTTTATTAATGGCTATTACCCTGAATGTTAGTTTCTTCAAGATTATTAAAAATCCTTTGGTTAGTTATTGTTTTGTTTTATTCTCCCCTGCACCTACCTTTTGGCAAGTGATAGCACTGCATGAGGCAATACTTTGTGGAAATAATTAGAACATTTAAAAAATGTCTTTTAGCAACAGAAGAGTTCTTCAGTGCTGTGTCAAGTTACACTGTGGGACAGGAACAAATTATGTTTCCTCTGTAATGAGTCTTTTGATAGTCTGAATTGTAATGACTTTTTTTTTTAGAACTCTATATTGAAAGGAATTGATGGTTATACCTGTATCATATATAAAGTTACTACCTTTCCCTTCTAAACCAGTGTATTTCAGTACAAAATTTCCTTTTCCCAAGTAACTGGAAGAAGGAATTTAATGGCTCTTATTTTCTGTTGCCTTCCTTATCATTTGTACTGAGTCTTTAGACTTTGTGAGTATATGACCCTTGTTCAGTGGTGGAAACAGTACAGAAATTAACATTCTGTCTTGCTTTTAACTAGGTATCTAACCTTTACCCTCCTGTATTGGAAATTAAAGAGGGAAGAATGGATATTTCCTATAAAAAGAGAAATTTGTTAGGATAAGGCCAGTTACAGTTTCACAGCTGTCTTTATACTGAACTGGATAAGAAGGAACTGACTCAAGAGAGAACAAAGACCCAAGACGATGATGCAAGGTTTATATTTAAGGGGACATAGCAGTTTATTATAAGGGTCCTTAGTCTAAGGGATTTGACTGTGGATGCAAGAAGCCTCCTTGACTCCTTTTCCACTGTTGCCATTGACAGTTGGCAGAGTCTGGAAAATACTTGTTACACACTGGTGAACTGCGGGGAATTCTGCAGGAGGTCTGGATCAGCTCGTCAGCTGTTTTCTTGGGACGCAGTGGAACCCCCATCAGTGGCTTTGCTTTCTGCAGTTTTTGTTACCTGTGGCAATTGAGTTCTGAAAACATTAGCTGGAAAATTCCAGAAATAAATAATTTATAAGTTTCAAGTAGCTTTTGTTGTTATAATGTATTGTTCCTTTTTAAATTATTGGCTACTGTGGTTAAATTCTTTCTGTGTGTGCCTAATTTATAAATTAAATATCTCAAAGGTATGTATACATAGGAAAAAAGTGTAGTACTATATATGTAAGGTTTGGTACCATCTGTGGTTTCAGGCATCCACTGTGGTCTTGGGATGTGTCCTCATGGATAAAGTTGAATGACTATATCGGAAGCTTTTCTCTATGGATTAGTATTGGTGGATATGTTTTGATATGTATTATTTGAAAAATTGCTATAATTTGAAGTACTACTTACCATGTGCAGCTGTATGCACCAGCTTAGCCCTAAGTAATTTCTTGTTATTTTGTCGTAAAGATTAAAAGCAAATAAAATTTTAATTGAATAATTGAGAAAATAATTATTGAAGTCTGTGTACCAGGGTCCATCTAAATTATAGTGCGTATAGAAATGTTAATTGTGTTTTAAGGAACATATTTGTAATAAATCATGAATGAACTTTTTTTTTCAAAAACGTATATAGGGAACCTGATTTAACCTATAAGCCTATCAGAGTCAAATGAGAAATACATATATTAATATATATCGGAACATTTAATAACATGTATATGACTATTTATGGAACACTTATGAAAATACTTTTAAAAGTTGGTAGATGACCCAAGAGTGGTTGGGCCCTGCACCCGCATGGGACCCAGGAGGAAGCATCTGGATCCTGGCTTTGGATTGGCGTAGTGCGCTGACCGTAGCAGCCATTTGGGGGGTGAACCAACAGAAAGAAGACCTTTCTCTCTGTCTCTCTCTCTAACTCTGCCTGTCAAAAAAAAAAAAAAGTTGGTGGAAATATGAAATTAAAAGATAAGATCATTTTGGTGCAAAATGACCCTTTCATACCTTTTTCTGAATAGGCTTTTCCCATGGACTTTTTGAAGATCCTTAACTTTGTGTTGAACCCTGTTCTAAGTGTGGAGATGGAGATGTAAATAAGACAGATAGTGTTTCTGCTTTCTTGGAGCTCATATTCTTACTAGAAGGAAGGCACAGGAGAAGCAATGAGTCATGTCAGATCCTGGTGAATGTGATGAAGAAATAAAGCATGGAGGTGGTGAGTGGCTCCTACAGGGCGGGAAGGGTTAGCGGAAGTGAGCTCCATTCATCAGAGAAGTGCTCTCTGAGGAGGTGACGTAGAGGCCAGTTCTGGAATAACATGAAGGGGACAGCTATGTGGAAAACTTGCAAATGCAAAAAACCTGAGGAGGCAGTGGACTGTTGTGACTCAGTGAGGCAGATCTGCATTAGACGGAGGGCCCAGTAGGGTGGAGGTGTGGGTCAGGTGTTTTCTGATACTTGCCATCCAGCCTAGTCCGTAAGATCCCTGACTAACAAATACATGTGTTCAAATTGCATTTTGATGTCCACCTATGCTCTGATAGTCAATAAAAATTAGATTACTGAGACAACTGCTTCTTCATAGCACTGTGTAATTATCTTGTCACTGAGACACACAGTGTTTTCCTGGTTTATTCTTCCCTGAATTGACTATTCTATCTTAAAAAAATCATCCTTTTCCCAGCCTATTTTCTGGTATACAAACAAATTAGACTTCATGAAAAAAAAAGTCTCTCTTATGTTCTTGGATATTGAAGGTAAATTATTTTAGGATTTGTGCTTAAATATTTTATAATTGTCTTTATTTTTTCATAAGTGCCACGGTTTGGGACTTGAATATGTCTTTTTAGTTGGCACCCTCTACTCTTTCCCCCTACATTGTTTTATTTGTATCACCTAATTAATTTAGTATTTTGATTGTATATTCCTGGTGCTGTTCTTCTTGGAAACCTCATCAAATTGGATTGGAACATTTTCCAGTGAAGGGATTAAGGTTCCTCTTCTCTTGTATGTCCCGTGTGACCTGATACAATAATTGGATGTGATAGGTCAGGGATCAGTGTGCCAAACACGTGCCAAAAGGTAGCAAATGAATCAATTTTTGTTGGACTCACGACCTCGCTTTGGACAGTCACCATCAGTTACTCCCAGAAGAGCCTTAGCTGGTCCTGATATCTTCGACTTCCAGATTTCTAATTTCAGTTGTGGAAATCATAAGTTTTATTTTTTCATTAAAAATGGTAGTTAAGGGGCTGGTGTCATGGCATAGTGGGTTAAGCCGCCACATGCAATGCCAGCATCCCATATTGGTGCCGGTCAAAACCCAGTTGGTGCACTTCTGATCCAGTTCCTTGCTAATGCATCTGGAAAGCAGTGGACTATGGCCCAAGTCCTCATGCCCCTGCATCCACATGGGAGACTCAAAAGAAGCTCCTGGCTTCAGCCTGGCCTAGTGCCGGTCATTGAAGCCATTTGGGGAATGGACCAGTGGATGAAAGATTCTCTGTCTCTCCTCTCTCTGAAACTCTGCCTTTCAAATAAATAAAAAGTAAATCTTAAAAAAATGGTTGTTAAATGTCTCTTATGTGCCAAGTTCGGGGCAAAGTGGTGCTAGAATTTTTATTAACAGGTTGTTTTCATCATGGAAACTTGCAGTGTAGAAGTGTATGCAGTTAGCATCCCCCCTCGGTTTGTCATGCTAGACATCAACATATTACAAGCTTGTGCTTTTTTTCGCCCTGTAGCAAGGGTTCAACACATTCTTGGAGACTGATTAAAATTAAAACATGAATATTTTCTGAAGAATGGGCTCTATTATTGTAATATAATTTGACACTTCAGTGGCTTTTAAATCTATGTCTTTGGAGCCACAGTTATGCTGGTGATTTGGGCAAGAGCAATTACCCATGCAAGTAGCTGCAGCTGTGTACAACCAGGCTAAAATTATGCTCTGCCCCCCCATCAGAGCTTTATGCCTCATTTCTATGGGAGAGTGACCCTGAATTTCAGAATAGCATAACACATCTTTAAATAGGAGATGAATTATCAGGCACAGAACATTGCCAGGATGTTCTTCTATCCTTCAGGTCCAGATTAAGCAATTTTGGGTTCTAAGTCCCCAGAGAACTTGGGACCCCTTCATGACACAGACAATGAGTCCATACATAATTAAGGTCTTAGATGGTGAGTGATTCACCTTAGGTTGGTGATGCCATTAGAGTCAAGAGTGAATTCCTCAGCTTGGGAGTGTCAGGGTGCCTCATCTTCCTGCTCTGTCTGTGTAAGGAACTGATACCAGTTCACATTTCTCCCAGCAGTTTGCAAGAAATCATATCCATTTTAAGTTTTTTTTTTCCTCTAGATTGTTCACTGTGCATACAAAATAGGATCTGAGAATGTGAATGTCATTAAAAAATGCTTTCTAATGAACGTGGCAGGAAAGCCTTCCAGACATCATCTTTCCCCCTAGATGACTGCAGTGTAAGGATGCTTGCACGTTTCAAAAGCAATATCATTCTGTCCTGTATTTTACCGACAGGCCTGCCGTTCTGGAGGAATGCACTAAATCAGAAACGTCTGTCTTATCGGAAATATTTTGCACAACATTCCTGCACTGTGTTTCTGGTTTTTCCCCAGAACCATAAACGTTGAGAGGCTAACCCTATTTTGTTCCACTAGTTCACTAAGTAACTGTATCTGATAGCTAAATGAAACATAACTGAAGAATTTATTTCTCAAGCCTCGTTAGTATTCCTAACCCCCTATGTATATTTCTTTAAATAATAGTCTGTTTTAATGTATGGCATAGAAGCCCTGTTGGGCTAATGGGTATGTAGAAATAGAGCTTTCTCTTCAGTGCATAAGATACACAAATCTGGAGGAGCAAGAATTAGCTTACTAACACTTTTCTGGCTGGAAAAATAGAAAAATTACAGTTGAAATCAGTAAACTGACTAAAAGATTTTTTTCTCACTGTCAATAGATAATTGCTTTACTAAATCGGTGCTAAAGTCTTATCATACAGTTTCAAATCTTTTCTATTTGACACTAAATAACTATACACACACATCAGACACTGCAAAAGGACCACATATATTGTCATTCTGCACAATATTCTGTGTTTAAAGTAGGGAAGACTTTCCTTTTTATAGAGAACATATTTTATGCTTGTCTCCACGTGACAAAATTTAGGAACACTATCTTCCCCTGGGGAAAAGACTTCAGCTGCGAGGGTTGGCATGAGGAAGGCACTATCTGTATTCTGTTTTTTAGAGGCATCACGATCAGATGCCAGAACTAGCCAGTTTGGTGTTGATTGGCCAGGTGACCTTGGAGTTTGGTTTGCTGCTAGTGTTGCATTTGTAAAAGGTAAAAAGAATATAATTCCTGCCCCCCTCCCCCAAATAAAAGGAAACCAGTCCTTGTATCAAGGGACCTCTTGGAGCCTCTCTGGCTGTAAGAACCCTATTTTAGGCACATTTG
This sequence comes from Sylvilagus floridanus, assembly GCA_949820135.1. NCBI lineage: Eukaryota > Metazoa > Chordata > Mammalia > Lagomorpha > Leporidae > Sylvilagus > Sylvilagus floridanus. Next base: position 67,801,839 of record OX463231.1, read on the forward strand.
AAACTATTAATTAGAAACTGCAGATTGCTCTTTCCCTGCCCCTTTGGTGGTGATGTTAACATGAACAAGCCTGTGAAATCATGTCAATACCTCACACAGTGGTCGCTTAAGATCTTAAGTGGCTCAGAAATAGATGTGTTTTAGGTGAAAGTACATGTGGGTGTACTGTGAGATTTTATTTTTATTGATGTGGCTTTTTTTTAAGAATTATTTATTTGGAAGAGTTACCGAGAGAGGTAGAGCCATTCCACTAGTTCACTCCCCAAATGACCACAATGGCAAGAACTGAGCTGATCTGAAGCCAGGAGCTTCCTCCTGGTCTCCCACGTGGGTGCAGGGGCCCAAGGAGTTGAGCCATCTTCTACTGCTATCCCAGGCCATAGAAGAGAGCTGGATCAGAAGAGGAGCAACTGGGACTAGAACCGGCGGCCATATGGGGTGCCGGTACTGCAGTGCAGGGGCTTCTACCTGCTGCACCGCAGTGCTGGCCCCATGATTTCAATAGTTTATCCATCCAGGACTGTGTTACTTAGGTCCACCTATTGATAAGCATTTATGGGGGCGAAGGATTTAGGCAGGTTCTACTTCTTTGTACTAAGACTGCTTTGAGTTTGCTGTTGTTTTATTGCTTATCTTTTGTGTTTGGGTGGGTGGCAGCATTTTTGAGTAGAAAGTGAATAACATGATCAGAAGTGGTCTGTTAGGAAATTAATCTGACACCTGTTTGTAGGTTGGGTTGAAAGAAAGGTTTAGTCTGTGAGATAATTTCAGAAGATGAGAGATAAGAATACAGTTTCGGTTATCTTCCTCCCTAGGAAATAAATACCCTCTCTTGCCAGAACATGCCAGTTTATTTCCTTTATTTATCAATAATACCATGTCTGTTATCAAAAACAGCTGTAAGACAGGCTCCAAATAAAAGGCACATTTGCAGAAAGATCATGAAAGTAAAATAATAATAGCCATTCAACTAATAGCTTTTCTAGGAAAAGCATCAAGTTTTCATAATTTTTGTGCTCTTGGTGCCTACCAAGCACTTAGCACCTGAATACTTAATGTTGGCTGAATTAAAGGAGAACTAGATTTTAAATAGGCTGGAAAACACAGTATCTACAGCCCCTCATCCACCTTCACCACTAAATTTAACTCTCAACTTCCTGGCAGCTGAAGGCAAGCTAAGAAATTACAAGTTCCTTAGTATCTTTAAAAAAGACAAAAACAGAAGCGCAAACCCAATGGGAAACACGGAAGATTTTTCTGGGTCTTGTTGTAAAGGAAGCTCATTGCATGGATCTTTGTGTAAGGAATGTGGACAGCATCTCCGACTGCAGTCTCACAAATAAGGCAAAGAAGTTCATCAACTCAACCTCAGATGAAGGATTAGAGTTCTGTGAAGGCATTTTTGGGAGCAGGCAAGAGTCAAAGGGCATTTGGTAGAGCTGGACACTGAAAAGCAAATCTCATGATGATGCTGCATTTAGGCATAGTTATGAACATACTGTGTTTTATGATAGTGATTGGTAAGCAAGTTCAGTTGCTTTAGGTAGCTGTTGTTCTTGATAAGGCAAAGGGCATATATATTTAGTTCATTTAAAGAAATTCATATAGCAGATGTTTATTTTGCAGTAGTAAAATTGTTTTTTCCTTATAAAATTTTAGCTTGGAAGCCTATCAAAAAAGCAGATGAAATCAAATCATTTTTGCTTGACAATTGTGAGGGTGAAACAATGGGTAGAGACTTGTGTGTGAACTTCCCACCACCAGGAAGGTCCCTATGATAATTCTAAGGAATCGTAATGCTCTGTTGGAGTTTTGAAATCTCTTTCTAAATGCGTTAGCATTGCCTAGGTCTGTCTTAGACCTTGTTCTCCACCCTTTAAAAAGATTTCAGTTTCCTTTCAAGAATGGATTCCTTTCCATGCGGTTACAGTAAAGAACTCAAAGGAATGTCACTGAGATTCATATAAAGAACACATAGTGGGTCCAGGAATCTTTTTGTCTCAGAATCAAAAGCAGGTGATACATTAACCGGCCCTGCCTGTGTGAGCTGAGGTCTGGCTCAGGATCAGCTGAACACTCTCAACGAGGTCACTGGTTAGGTGTGACCTGGAAAAGAATTCCAGGTAAACCTTGTAATGCTAGCTAATAGGATCATAAAAAGTATAAATCTTGAAAGGCTGTCAGTTTGAGAGGTCTAAAAACTCTATGAAAACCTCAACAAAGGGACCTTGGCACATAAAGTCATAGGTGGGGTTCCTTTGTATGGTTGGGGAGGGGTTGTATTGACATTAGAAGGAATGAGCTTGAATTGAGAAGACAGGTTAACTCAGAAAAGTGAACTATACATTAACCTCTAAGTCTAATCAAGATCAGGGATACCCTGTCCCTGCCCCCTGGTGATCATATTTTCATAAAGGACTCAGGTTTTATTAAGAAGAACTCTTTTTCTGGGATCTTAGACTCTGTATAAACAAATAGTTCAAAAGCTCCCAAAGCCAGATTTTCAGATCAGAGTCTGTATTCCTTTTTTGTTGTGTCACGTGCTGAAGAATTTTAGTCCTTTCACATATATCCCAGAGAACTCTCAGGGTCACTGAAAGGCAGCCCTTTGCCTCTTAAAGCTTCGGATCATGTTTCTACTTGCAGCAGGATGTTGAGTGGTATCTTTTGTACTTCCTGGGGTGTAAGGACTAAATCCCAAGGCTAGGGACAGAGAGGTTAAGTACCTCTCATTCTGAAGAGAGTCACCAAAATAGAGAGCCACACACTTCATTCAGGGCTAAGAGCGAGCAATCTTGCTAACCCACCCACCCCCATTTCCATTCTATTAAAGGAGAAGGGGGGACTTTGTGGGTACAATAGAGTAGCAACATGAAGAGTGCATGTTGTGATTGGTGGGCAGGAGAGTGATACCAAGCAGAAAGTAGGTGCTTCCCTTTCACAAGGTGAAATGATGGGGATCTGAGAAGACTCCTCTTAGAGACTTGGGGGTACCTGCAAGGAGGAAACTTTCTCTCAACACAGCATGGATGTAAACTTTGACGAAGGACTGTACTTATCAGGGGAAAGGGAAACTGGAATGACTGATGGAGTAAGAGAAGGTGGAGGGAGAAAAGCCACATTCTCGCCATGTGGCCAGCAAGCACAGGAGCACTGGTCACACAGATGCCTCTTAGTGGCTGGGCTTGAGCTGGCTTCTCCGTATCCCACCCAAGAGAGGCATCCCCACGCCTTGGCCTGGGGTGTAGCACTGGTGGTGGGAGTTGGGAGTGGTCAAAAGCAGATGTCATTAAGTCAGCACACTACATGTAGGTGCTTCAAAAAGTTCATAGAAGGAATTAAAAGATGAAGTTTATTTTGGTACAAAAAGCTTGAAATCCATAGATAGTATTTTCATAATCTGTATTTTGCATTGTCCTTTTTTTTTGCATGTATTCTTCGAAGGTCCCTCACATAGTGAAGACATCTTGGGAGTCAGTTCAGGAATTCATACATGGCTACGATAAGAGAGTGAGAAGTTTGAGATTTTCTTCAGCTTGGGCATCTGTGGTAAGCCAAAGGTAGCCAGTAATGACAGCCCCTTAAAAGGCCCTTGTCCAGGTTGCCCAAAGAGGTGGGTACTCCGAAGGGAGAGAGGAGTGTCCCAGAGGGTATTGGCTGCTTTTTTTTTTTTTTTTTTTTTAGTTTGACAGGTAGAATTATAGACAGTGTGAGAGAGAGACACAGAGAAAGGTCTTCCTTCTGCTCATTCACTCCCAAAATGGCTGCTACAGTCGGTGCTGCGCAGATCCGAAGCCAGGAGCTAGGTTCTTCTTCCTGGTCTCCCATGTAGGTACAGGGGCCCAAGTACCTAGGCCATTCTCCACCGCCCTCCCGGGCCACAGCAGAGAGCTGGACTGGAAGAGGAACAATAGGGACTAGAACCCGGAGCCCATATGGGATGCTGGTGCTGCAGGCAGAGGATTAACCAAGTGAGCCACGGTGCTGTCCTAGATGGCCTCTTTTTGCCCCAAGGTGAAGGAGGCAGATGAGTTAAAGAATATTTTTTTTTTTCTACTCCCTGCAAGTCCCGTATAGCACAAACTGAGCAGTGAGGAGAGAGCGAGAAAAGCTTTGAGTTTGATATAAAATTGGAACATTAGATTGAGCAAACTTAAAAAACAGAAAGTGATGAAGAAGTTATAGAGTCTGCCCAGGATATTAAATGATCTCCTAAATAGAGGAAGAATGAGCCTATTTAGGAGGCTATAGAGAAAAATCAAACTATTTTATGCTTATATTTCAACAAGTTGAGGCTTTTAAATAAACTGATTACATGTAGCTGACTTATTAACACTGTGAGATTGGATATCAAGGTCAGGTCCATCTGGCTGAAGCATAACTATCAGACCAATTTCTCGTGACTATTCTATCCTTGACCAATCCATCTTGGAAATGTAAAGAAAAACTGCCAGCAATGGGGTGGTGGCATCCTATGTCCTGTGATATGGGTGGGATTCTACTTACCTATTTGGGCTATTGCTTTAAATATATGCCAGGGACTAATGCTGTGGCGTAGCAGGTAAAACCACCGCCTGCAGTGCTGGCATCCATATGGGCGCTGGTTTGAGTCCCGGCTGCTCCACTTCCCATCCAGCTCTCTGCTATGGCCTGGGAAAGCAGTAGAAGATGGGCCAAGTCCTTGGGCCCCTGCATCCACATGGGAGACCTGGAAGCAGCTGCTGGCTTCAGGTCGTCATTGCTCCAGCTGTTGAGGCCATCTGCGGAGAAGACCAGCAGATGAAAGACCTCTCTCTCTGCCTCTCCTTCTCTCTTTGTGTAACTCTGACTTTCAAATAAATAAATCTTTAAAGAAAATGCATGCCAAATATTAACAGTGGTTCCTTTTGGGTAATTTTAATATTTTTAAATAAAAAAACCCACAAAAACCCAAATCTAGTCCACCCAGAGATATAAATCAGTAAAAAATGGCAGGCGCTGCAGCTCACTTGGCTGGTCTCTGCCTGTGGCACCGGCACCCCGGGTTCTAGTCCCAGTGGGGGTGCCAGATTCTGTCCCAGTTGCTCCTCTTCCAGGCCAGCTCTCTGCTGTGGCCCAGGAGTGCAGTGGAGGATGGCCCAAGTCCTTGGGCCCTGCACCCGCATGGGAGACCAGGAGGAAGCACCTGGCTCCTGGCTCGGATTGTCACAGTGTCCAGGCCGCAGCGGCCATTTGGGGACTGAACCAACGGAAGGAAGACCTTTCTCTCTGTCTCTCTCACTGTCTCACTCTGCCTGGTTAAAAAAAAAAAAAAGGTTATTCTGCGACTTCTTTGTACCCCAAACACTATCACACAGCAGAGAGCTGGCCTGGAAGAGGGGCAACTGGGACAGAATCCAGCACCCCGACCAGGACTAGAATCCAGGCACCGCAGGCGGAGGATTAGCCTATTGAGCTGCAGTGCCGGCCGAGGGTATTTCTTGACCTCCGTGTGCTTTATCTTTCTCTTCTGGGAAATGGGCATAGTAGTAATACTAATATGGAAGGGCTGTCATAAGGATTAAAGGTATGAGCCCATATGAAGGGGTTAAAACATTGGCTGGGAAATAGTTACATTTCAATAAATATTAAATATTCAAAATATTATTTCTGACACTTGCCCTTGACAAAAGGTAGATCTATTTATTCTTCAAGGAGTCTCTTAAATTTAAAGTGGATTCCAATAATTTAATTATAGATGGTTGGACCTCTTTCCAGTAAATAGCATTGGAACCTTACTACTGGTAGAACTGAGGAACTTAACTTAAAGGTCTTATTTGGGTAGAATTTCTTTGTAGAATTTCTCTCATTGTGGTACAGAATCTCTGCAATATTGATCACTGTTAGGTCATTATGCAAGAGAGACACATGGATTTTTGGTGTGATTTGTCTTTAGTTATGCTCCAAATAGTTCCATAAACATGACTGTGCCATTATCTGCAACATTGTACAATGGTGTGAAAGGTGCCTGAGAGACAAAGTTGGGATTATGGCCTGCCACTTACTGATGTGTAAGTCTAGATGGCCATAGTCTAGCTGCATTTGTCATGTGCCCTCTTATTCAGCATTGTAGTATTTCCAATCGTCATTGCATTCGGTTCTTGTACCATTCAACAAATGTTAATTGAGGGCCCAGTGTGGAGTGTGGGCCAGACAGAATGTTAGGGCTCTGGGCACTATACCAGCTTATGGTAGTTATTATTCTTTTCTTTTTGAACAAGACAGAACTGTCTCAGATAAGTTGAATAGCTTCTTTAAGATCAGGGGCTCATAAAGTGGCCAGTTACTTAACCTTTTTGAGCTTTTGCCTCTATTTTTTTAAATAATATTTAATGTTTAGTTGCTTCACTTATATGTAACTTTACATCTCCTAAGAATTCTTCTTTTATATATATATGTATACATTTTAATTTATTTGACAGGTAGAGTTATAAACAGTGAGAGAGAGAGACAGAGAGAAAGGTCTTCCTTCTGTTGGTTCACTTCCTAAATGGCCACCACAGCCGGCGCTGCACCCATCCGAAGCCAGGAGCCAGGTGCTTCTTCCTGGTCTCCCATGCCATCTCACTTGGGCCATCCTCCACTGCCTTTCTGGGCCACAGCAGAGAGCTGGACTGGAAGAGGAGCAACCGGGACTAGAACCCGGCACCCATATGAGATACCAGCACTGCAAATGGAAGATTAACTAAGTGAGCCATGGTGCCAGCCCCCGTGTTTCTATTTTTTTTTTTTAAATTTATTGGATTTATTTGAGAGAGAGAGATCACCTATCCACTGATCTACTTCCCAAATGCCTGCAACAGCTGGGGCTGGGTCAGGCCAAATCCAGAAGCTAGAAACCCAGTCAGGGTCTCTCATGTGGGTCACAGGCACCTATCTACTCTAGTTGTCATCACTGTGTCCAAAGGTGCATGGGAAACCAGAACTGGGAGCAGAGCCATAAGTTGAACTCAGGCACTGTGATATGGGCATCCTAAACAGCAGCTTGACTACAATGCCAAATGCCTGCCCAAGTCCTATTTACTTAATTTATAGAAAAGGGGAAACAAAGCCAGTAGCTAGCACATATGAAGGAAAATATGTCTTCATCATTGACTATGTAGGATAGCACGTAAAGCCGGGCCTTAGCGACCAGTTAATAAGTGGTTGATCACAACCACAGAAACTAATGATCTAGCCTCAGTGATGATTTCACTTCATTTATGTAGGAAAATTTGGTTTATAAATATCCTAAATTACAAGGGTTAGTGATGAGCATGGCTCTGTCAGGCTATTTTAATTGACGCAGTGTTTATGGGGCTTTGCCTAGGGGTACCCTGTAGGGGTGAAGTAAAGGCTTACGTAGATCTAACTGTATTAACACAAACATTCGGCTTCTCTTATAATTGTTTGGCTTGCATTTTCTCTTAGTGGTTACAGTCTAAAAATTAGAAAAAGCAAGTAGGTAATATAAAATCAAATCAAAAGATTACTTATTAAAACAGACAAAACCATTAAACTGCAACATACAGTAAAAGTTAAACATTGAAATGGCAGGAGACCAGGCAGGGTTCCTTGAATGAATGAATGTTTTAAGGATAAGTCTTATCCTCTGAGTAGGGAGCAGAGACACAGATACTGCAGGTAAATCTTCTGGAGGTTGGATGCCCAGCAGCACTAGGATCTGGAGCCCTTGGGCCGGTACCAACAGCCTTGAACTACCTCGGAGAAGCATGCACACCCGTTAGCCCTCACCCTGGCAATGCTGTGTGGAGGGACAAGGTCAGGATCACAGGAGGGAGCCATGAGGTCCCAGAAAACACATCCTTTTTCTTTCTGAGCTTTCCATCTCCAGGGATGCTTAGGGACTTTAACCCCACCTTCTGTGTGTGGAATTAGGAATTTTGTTCATCATTAAAGGCAGTTAGTATCTGTGATCAGACTGGAGATTTTGGATAATTTGCTTAACTTCTCTGAAACCATTTCCCAAAATATAAAATTTTACAGAGTCCAGTTGTGGGGATTTAAAAGGACAATGTAGGTAAAAAACTCAGCAGAGTGCCTGGCCCAGAGAAGCTGAGCATAGTAAATTGTGAACAGTAAGTCCCTCCCCAGTGTTTATACCACAGGGGCTCCTTTATTGTCCTTCATCGGCCCCATCCTTGTACTAACTCTGATGTGATGTGAGCAATGCCTGTGTTATTTTGTCAGCTATTAAGTCCTCACTCCTTCAGTACATAACCTCTTCCTGTCCACACTATCCGCATTAGGGAGTTGGTGATAGCATGAACTGGACGCTACCCCGGACTGGCTGAAATCTGGTTTGGGTGTCTGTGTGCCTGAGAAACAAAGGAGCAATGCTGCAGATTGGATTGAATGGAGGCAGATGCTGAGGCAGTTTGGGGTTTTGAGGTATTTATGCGGGGTCAACCCTGTGAAGGCTAAGAAGAGAAGGCAGCATTGAGTGGAGGCAAAAGCAGTTGATTTGTGATGTGGGTCTGGCCAGTTGTTGCTCATTCTTACAGGGAGCTCTGGAGTGAGTACTGTTCATTCTAGTTGTCCTGCACTGGTCCATATGTTTAGGCTTTTGTGCATTTACCTTTATTGCTCTGTAGTTATGGGCAGTACCTGAGAGCTTGACCCCCAGCAAGGCAGTTCCGCGCAGTGATGGGAAACTGAAAGAGATGATGGCGAATTTCTTGTTGGACAAGAGGAAGTCCTTCTCTGTCTGCCTCAACTTTATTTAATGAAGAAAGCCATAGTTTCTGTTGCAGGCACTCCCTCACAAACCACTTATATTCTACAGACATCATTCTGTAGGGAGGCTGGGATAAAAATTTAATCCCACAACTAAATAATAGGAAACTGTTAAAATATTTACAGTAAAATCTGCCAAGTTCCCAGGACAAATCTCTTCATAAAACACATTTACCCGAGAGCACATCATGCTTCAGGGAAATAAAATATACACTGCTGCTCTGGTGTTGTCCTTCCAAAGTCTTCATATTAAAAAAATGAATAAACAGTAATAAATGACAATGGCCTTTCTCTTTGCCTTTCCTCCTGCTCCTTAGAAGGAAGAAAAATAATATTTATTGAATGCTCACCATGTAGCAAAAAGGTGATTGGATTGGGAGCGAGGAGATTTTATTTTTATCTTGGCTCAGGCACTGTGTGACCTTGGGCAAGTCACTTCTCAAATTCAGAGCTCAATTTTCTTGTCTATGCAGTGAGGGAATTGGATTGGATCCCTTTTAGCTCTAATGTGTTAGGACTTTTGAGTAATAAGGAAGCCTCTCCTTTATCTTTTTATCACATACTGTGGTCCAAACATTGCTTGTTACTATGATGCATGTCTTTGGTCACACAGTCTATTCTGTACAGAAAACATTTCTCTGGTGCAGACATCAGCTAGAATATTCCTGCTGCCAGCTGCAACCCAGGAAAGAGTATTAATAAACTATTTGGGTTACAACATTTAATTTTATGTTAAATCAGTGTGTAAACTATAAAATGGGAGGCATAGTCCTCATATTGTATCGTAAACTTTTATATTCTGCTTTTCCTTTAAGAACAACTTCTAGTGCCAGTACTCGGGTAGAATGCTCTAGTTTATTCCACTTCTTTGTAAATTATAATCTCTAAGTGGAGGAAATGAATCCTACAAAATGTTTAGGAATTTTATGACACCCAGTAATTCATTAAGAAGCACTCACTTTGCAGTATTGGATGCACTGGTTAGGACGGCACCAAGTAATTATAATTAGGAATATTTTTGCTGACTGTTAGATTCTTCAGGAATATTGAAACACATTTGCCTGCTTGTCTTTATTTCCCCCAAACACAGCTTAAACAAATGATGGACAAGGTCTCTGTCTAGGTTGGGGTTAAAAATAAACAGTGTCAGGAGGTTCCTTCTTCTCATGCCCCCATCATTTAGCAATTAAAATTTCATAAAAAACATATAATATGGCAACTTATGTATCTAATTTCTGCTTGGGAAAGGAAGGCATTTTTTTTTTAACTTCTAGTCTTTGAGCGACATGAGATCTATTCTTTTGGCACTCATTATTGGATTAAATATAAAATGGGCAAGCCTGTTTAACACATAAAGCTCACATGTCTCCTGAAAACAGGCTATTTGAAACGAAAAGGAATGCTTCTGATTCCATCATTTTAGATGTCTGAAGTGGTGCTCTGAACTGAAAAGAAGACAGGAAACAGACATTTGGTTGTACCAGGGGAGGCCAAACTTTGCTGAGTGTTACATCCACACTCAGGCTGCCTTTAATTGGCATGCAGTGCAGTGTTGTGACACAGCTTTTCTATTACAGCAGTTATGCAAGTAGGCTGCACCATTCACTGTGTTTTATTGGTCTTTCAACCGAGACTTGAGTGCCAGTGACCATTCATTCATTCATTTATTCACTCATTAGATGTTCATTGTATACCTACTGTGTGCCTGTCATTTTAGGTATTAGACCTTCAGTGCTGTTATGAAATATAATCTGTGTGGGCAGCAAATGGAACATAAGTAAATAATTAATATTAAAAGTAAATGGCAATGCATGTTATGGGGAAAAAGGGTGGGGGGTAAGCAATGTTGAGGTAGACATTGGAGTGTAATTTTACTTATATATTTATTTTAAATTTTTTGTTTATTCAAGAGAAAGGAAGAATGAAAATAAGGGAAATAAGAAAGAGAGTGCTCACATCCACTGGTTCACTGCCCAGGTGCATGCAATGGCCAGGACTGGGCTGAGCTGGTTGAAGCTGGGAGCCAAGAACTTGATCTGTGTCTCCCAACTGCTTGAGCCATCACTTTTGCCTCCTGGCATCTACATTAGCAGGAAGCTGGAATCAGGAACCAGAGGTGGGACTTCAACCCAGGCACTCTGAGATGGGACTTTGTGTGTCTCAGACAGCTTCTTAAGCTCCAGGCCAGATACTCACCTGTGCACCATTTAAAATAGCATAGTCAGGAAAGATCTCACAGAGGAGGTGGCATCTGAGGCAAAGACTTAGAAGATGTGGGGGAATTGTGATGAGGAATCTAGCGGAAGAGCATTCAACACTCCAGGCAGAAGTCCAGGAGGCCAGCATTATTATGTAGACTGTGGTACCCTACAAAGAAGAATTTCAGAAATTCAAGGTGAGGGCAGTGAAGGGGCAGCTGGTAGAGCTGGACCTCGTAGGTCTTTGTTAGGCATGCAGCTTTTATTCTGGGTTTGTTGAGAGGTCGGTGTAGGGTTTGAATAGCAGAGTGATGCTGTGATCTAACTGATGGTCTTCGGTGATCACTTTGGCCACTGTATTGGGAACAGACTGAGTGAAGACAGAGGTGGCAGGACTGGTGAGGAGGCCTTTGCAATGATCCGGAGGATGGTGAGGATGTTCTGCACTAAGGGTGGTTGTAGGAGAGTTGGCGGGAAGGAGTTGAGAGTCTCCTTACTGGATTGTGGCATGTGCTCCACGAGAAAGGCCCTGGGATATGATATTTACCCCAAGCACAGCAGATGATCACGCCATAAACGTAGCTGCAGGAAAATGGATATAATAGGATGAAAGTGGGCTTTGGAATTAGGGAATTCTGAGTTAGAATCCAAACTCCATCATCAACCTGTGGTGTGACCTTGGGCAAGTTAGTTAACCTCTGGGAGCCAAAGGTTTGTTTTGAGAGGGATAATGACAACTACCTGGCAGGGCACTGTGCAGAGTTAGTGTGTCAGTATGCATGCAAGCAACTTGTAGAGGCTTGGTATGCTCTTGTGGTTCACAAATATCAGTTTCCTTCAATTCCTTGTTAGCTTAAATATAGCCATTTACAATGGAAACTCAATAGATCAGGTGGTATCTATTGACTATGTACTATAAATACGTTCCTTTGATTTTTTTGGTTAGAATCCATGCCGGGTGTTGCCCAGTATACCTGCCCTTGAGGATGTAGGGGTGACAAATAGGAGCTTCTCTGGCCAAATGGCTGTGACCATATGAAAAACTCCTAGTACAGTGCTTACTTTTTCTGTACATTTCAGTCCCAGAGCAGAGACTTCTACTGGGGAGGAGGGCTGGAAAGGGAAGAGTATGTGGAGTGGGAGGAGGTTCTTAGGACAGAGTTAAGGACCTTAGGGAATCTCCTCAAATTTTCTGGAAAATCTTTTTAAAAATATGCATAAACATATTTTTCTGGGAATAAGTAATGGAAGATTATCATATCCTCAAAGGGGTCCGTGGCCCCCTGAACATTACCAACCACTGTTTTGTAAAGCTATACTTAGCCAATGGCTGATACTCTAAATACCACTCCCCATCTGTGAGAGAAATTGTTGCCGACTCTTGCTAATTCTCTTAACAAATATTTCACCACAAAACACTTTGTGGTTAGAAGATGTTATCCTGGCTTCTTACATTTCTCAGTCTGTCAATATTTTTCTCTTTTTGACTCCCTAACCACTGCTAATTATAAACTTCTCTGCGTATATTCTGTTTACAGAAAAAGCTTAGGATGTCTCTTTATACCTTATATTTATTGCCATTTTGAATTATGAGGCTAGATTATTTTTTTCTATACAGTGTTCCCCTGAAACCTATGGGGAAAACATACAATGAGATTACATTAAAATGAGATAGTTTCATAAAATAGGAGGTGTCCTCTTTTTGAAAATTATTGGAGTTGACAGAAGAATCATAAAAGAGACAAAAACTGTCACATTCAGTATAGATTGGTATTTGTATCTATCTATGCCATAAGTATCTCTATGACATTAAATAATTCATGACAAATGTGGTTCACTGAATTAAAAATAACTCTTAAGAATCTTGAATCTTCTAATTGGTTCTTGGATCAATTTCATCTGAATTGGTGAAAGTGATTATACCTTTTATCCTAACAAAGTCTCTATAATTTAAGAACAAAAGAGTAGCCATTCACTACTAGGAGTCATACCTAAGTACTGCTGTGTGTGCAAGCCAGTGAATCACGGAGTTGAAAGATTGCATGCAGAATAACCATCTAGTCGTGATGAATCAAATATTGTCTCATCAGCATTCATCATGATGGGTCTGGCATGAAAAAGAGCTTTCTTCTCGTGAGACACATAGAGAGCAGAGGAAAGTCAATCAGGGTCAAGAAGCCATGCATTCCTTCTATACATTTGTGATTTCTCATGAGACTTACATTGTTTATCAGTTCACATCCCAGAATAAGTAAATCCTCATTGTTTAACTAGTTGCTGGCCAGTCAAAAGTGTGCTTCTCTAACAGCACTTTATATGAGTTTTCTCTTTACCATTCAACACTGGCTTTGTGACTAGCTTTAGTTGAGCTGGTGATATTCATAAATGAACTAATTCAGAGGTTTTAAATCAGTCTCTGGGCTCTGGATTTGCTTTCTCAAAGAAAGTTTGTTTTCTTTAATTTGGTTATTTTACTATGAAATATAAGATCTATTTTTCATTATGTGTCTTTTTCTTTCTAATGTTTACTTTTCAAATAACCCATTGCTTTATTTCTGCAGTAAATTTTCCAAATCTTTCTCACTCTGTATTAGCAATATGCTGGCTCTATAACCTTAAGATGAAGAGATTTTCACTTTTGTTGAGTAGTTGAGTTTCCGAGTCATAAATCTGGTAACAGTCTTGTGATGCCTGTCGCTGGAGTGCTGTGCAGTTTATTGAACTATCTAGTCCGTCAGAGCATTTTGCTAAGATTTTCCTAAGAATGTGGATTTGCTCGGGTTATTTGAAAATAATCCAGCAGACTCTGATTTGCAATAGGCCCCTGCTCATAACCACAGATTTAGGCTTCAGTCTTATTGGAGGAGAGAAAGGAATAGATTGTTTTTTGAATACTTACTATTTTTCTCAGCTGCAATCAAGACTTCAAAGAGCTTACGTTTAACAGAGGAAAGAGATTTAAAGTACCTGTGATTAGTATCATGATATGGCATTATTACAATAGACAGTAGTGGCTCTTAACCTAGTACTTGGAGCCAGAGAAGGCACTCAAGAAAATAATGATGTTAAGCTAAGACCTGATAGAACAGTAAATTTAGACAGGTGAAGGGAGATGGATCAGGAAGGAGTAGACAGTGTTACAGAGCTGAGATGGAGGAAGATTGGGGCTTCCAGTATTAAATGGTCTATACAAAAACAACTTGATGAATTAAAACAAGTCCATATGGGGCCGGCACTGTGGTGCAGTGGGTTAACACCCTGGCCTGAAGTGCCAGCATCCCATATGGGTGCCAGTTCTAGTCCTGGCTGCTCCACTTCTAATCCAGCTCTCTGCTATGGCCTGGGAAAGCAGTAGAAGATGGCCCAAGTCCTTGGGCCCCTGCACCCAAGTGGGAGACCTGGAAGAAACTCCTGGTTCTGGATCGGTGCAGCTCTGGCCGTTACGGCCAATTGGGGAGTGAACCATCGGATGGAAGACCTCTCTCTCTCTCTCTCTCTCTGCCTTCCCTCTCTCTGTGTAACTCTGACTTTCAAATAAATAAATAAATATTTAAAAAAATCAAGTCCATATAACTACAAAATATAGAGGTGGAGTGATATAAAGTGAGTTGGAAAGGAGGTAGGAACGATTCACATGATAATTAGTTATATACAACTGTGTGCTAAATGAAGATAATAGATTAACTTTGTAGAAATGCTTCCTATCTTTATGGAGTTTATTTTTAAAGATCTATATTTAAGATTTATTTATTTGAAATGCAGAGTTATATCAGAAAGGGGAGACAGAGAGAGAGAGCGAGAGCGAGAGAGAGAGAGAGAGAGAGAGAGAATCTTTTCAGTTCACTCCCCAAATGGCCTTGGAGCTGGGCTAGTCCAAAGCCAGGAGCCAGGAGCTTCTTCCTGGTTTCCCATGTGGGTAAGTAGGCCCAAGTACTTGGGCCATTCTCTGCTTCTTTCCCAGGCACATTAGCAGGAAGCTGGATTGAAGTGGAGCATCTAGGATTCAGATTGGTGCCCATATGGGATGCCGGAGTCACAGGAAGAGCGTTACCTGCTACACCACAGCACCAACCCCATGGAGTTTATTTTTTGAGTGAAGGAGACACTAAATAAGTAAGTAAACAAATCAAAGCCATAAGATGTAGACTGTGATAAGTTCTGTGAATATTTACCAGTTGTCTTAGTGTGGGCTGCTGTAACAAAATACCATAGACTGGGTGGCTTAAACAACAAATATTTATTTCTCACAGGTCTGGAAGCTGGAAGGTCAAAGAGCCTATATTGTTTGGTGTATGGTTAATACTGTCTTTCTGTTTTTTCAAATGGCCATCTTCTTGCCCTGTCTCCACATGTCAGAGAGGGAACAAGAGAGAATGAGCAAGCGCTGGTCTCTTCCTTCCATCATGGGATCCCACCCTTAGGACCTCAGCTAAACCTAATCATCACTCAGAGACCCCCCCCCCCCACACACACACACTTCCAGTACCATCACATTGAAGACTAGGAATTCAGCATACGAATTTTGGAAGAACACAAACATTCAGTGTGTAACAATAGTATTGTGATAACAATCTGGGCATAGTTTGAGATTATCAGGAATGACCTGGTAGAGAAAATGACACTTAAATTGAATCATGGAGAACCAGAAAAAACCAAGCATAAGAAGGTAAAGAGAAAGAGCATCCTGTGCAGAGGAAATAGTGTTTGCAAAGCCATGACTCAGGAAAACGTGGGTTATTTGGGGCTCTGTAAAGAGGCTGATATGGCTGGAGCATAATTAGGAATACTGCATTGTAAGATGAAGTTGGACAGTAGAACTTTGTCCCTAGTTTTGCAAATCAGGAAAGGGACTATTTGCCCAGGGTTATCCCAGGTAATAAATGGCAGAGCTGTGAAGCTAGTCCACGTCTAAATGTTCCATGATTATCTAAGCTTATGCTTGTTCATTCATTTACAGAACTAATACTGACACCCAGGAACCATACAATGCCCGAGAAATACAGTATGAAACTACATATTCAAGGTCTTTGCCTTCATGGCGCTCTGCCTTGCTCTTTTCCCTGAGTCATGTTGCATCCTTGGAGATCAGGAGGAAGATGGGAATTGGGAATTTCCATTTTCAGGCAATGGGGAACTAAGCTCAAAATGGCTTATTTATGAATTTACAGGATTGTTTGCTCATGTAATGTAAATAGCCTCCTGGATGATTGAGTCAATCTCCAACTCTATTTTTTTCTGTTTCTCTTAGCTTTTTCTCTTCTATGGTTTATTTTGCCCAGTTCAAGAATTTATATCTACATATCACATTTTCCAAAAGGAGAGAGGGTTCCAAAATTTCCATAAGTCCTGAATGTTGTGCTGAGTGGGTTGACCTTGATGGAGTCAGAAAACATGTACTGACGTATGGCTGGGTTCCATATTTGTTTCTGCATTAATCATTGTGGCAAGTATATTTCCAGTTATTGTCAGTGATGTGTTACACCAACTTTTAAGAGCATGTAGGTATAGAAAGTCATGGAGGGTATATATGGAAATTTGGGGAATGTTGGCTTGTTGGAATGATCGAACGACATGTGATGGATGAGAACAGGGATGCTGGAGATCCTGCAAAGCAGATGACAGGATTGAACCACAGTTAATTGCTGCACATTCTGCATATCTTTAGACTATGCTTCTGGAAAATATATACATAAAAAATTCCATGTAGTTTGATATAATTATCTGGGCCTAGATTTCAGCAAAGTATGTTTTTTGGGGGACCAATTTAATGTGCATTGAATTTTCCAGAAATGTGGGCATTGGATGTTTTGTGAGAATATTGCACTTTCTTTTGCTCAGAACTTTTCCAATATTTGTTCACCCTTCTGGAAAAATTGCATCGCATATGGGACAATGCTCTGGTATTTGTATTGTCTGTGCAATACACCTTATCACCTGCATTGTAGGTGTTTTCTTCATGGTAATTTCATGTAAAGATGTTGGTATCTGACAACAATATGATGCTTGAGGATTTACATATTGGACTAGATTTTAAAAATATTTTATTCCTACTTGAAAATTATACCAATTTCTTGAAATTACATGTGGAGATAATTATATTTATTCATGAATCTCGTTTTACTATAAAAAGTGGACTTTCCAAAATATTTACTATATAAAAGAATTGTTGCATCTAAAAGGGTTGAACTCACTGGTTTAGACCTATCAGAGCTCATCCTTGGAATTGGGAATGAGGTGAATACCTGCACTGCATGGTTACTCTAAACTATGAAGGTGGTGAAATAGATACCGGGGAGATGACTACATTGGCATTTTACACTCACTCTATTGCTAAATGTGGCTGGTTTTCCACAAAGAAGTGATTAGAACTCAATATTTTTAATTTTTAGTGTTAAATGCATTCTTTTTTTATTTTTTATTTATTTATTTTTTTGACATGCAGAGTGGACAGTGAGAGAGAGAGACAGAGAGAAAGGTCTTCCTTTGCCGTTGGTTCACCCTCCAATGGCCGCCGCGGCGCCCCAACCGGGATTAGAACCCAGTGTGCCAGCGCCACAAGGCGGAGGATTAGCCTGTTGAGCCACAGCACCAGCCTTGCATTCTTTTTTTTTAAAAATATTTATTTGAAAGCTAGATTTAGAAAGAGAGAGAGAGAGAGAGAGAGAGAGAGTGAGTGTCTGCCATCGCTGGTTCACTACTCAAATAGCCTCTACAGGGGGGGCTGGGACAGACTGAAGCCAGGAACCAGGAGCCAGGAGCTTCTTTAGTGTCTCCCACGTGGATGCAGGTGTCCAAGCACTTGGGCTGCCCTCCACTGCTCTCTCAGGTGCATTAGCAGGGAGCTGGACAGGAAGTGGAGCAGCCAGGTCTCAAACTGTCACCCAAAGGGGATGCTGGCATTGCAGGCAGCAGCTTTACTGACTATGACACAATGCTGGCTCCTCCCAAAAATATTTTTTATTATTATTTATTTGAAAGACAGACACAGAGAGAAGGAGAGACAGAGACCAAACTGTTTACTTTAAAATGCAAGTTATTTTGGGGTAAACTGTAGTATAGATTTTATTTCATGTTGAAAATTTTACTTTACCAATGCAGATTTAAAATTTTCTCTTTGGACTCAATTCAGTTTTTTGTCGTCACATCTCATTTGCCATTTTTTTTTAACTCACTATTTCCTATTTTAGTTTTGTAAGCTAAATGCATGCTTGGAGCATTTACAAGATTTCTCAAACACAAAAACTAATATTGCCATGCAATCATGAAGGAATGAGTGAAATACTGAATGAAATAACCACCATAGAAGCAATGAAAGGATCAAAATGGAAGACAGGGGCCGGCACTGTGGCGCAGTGGGTTAACACCCTGGCGTGAAGTGCTGGCATCCCATTTGGGTGCTGGTTCGAGACCCAGCTGCTCTTCTTCTGATCCAGCTCTCTGCTATGGCCTGGGAAAACAGTTGAAGATGGCCTAAGTCCTTGGGCCCCTGCACCCGTGTGGGAGACCTGGAGGAAGCTCCTGGCTCCTGGCTTCAGATCGGCACAGCTTCGGCCATTGTGGCCATCTGGGGAGTGAACCATCAGATGGAGGACCTCTCTCTCTCTGCCTCTCCTCTCTCTGTGTAACTCTGACTTTCAAATAAATAAATAAATCTTAAAAAACAAAACAAAAAAACCAACAAAATGGAAGACAGCAGAAACAGAAATGGAGACCAATGTCCTGGTTTATTATTATTAATTCATTCAAAAATGAAATAACAGACTGGAGTCACATAAGTATTTCCAATTTCTTTAAATCAGGATTTAAAAAAGATGGAACTCTTGAAATGGGCCATTTTACATAGTGGCGACAGTTTTTTCCATTGCTATGAAATTCATATTCAGGTGAACCTTGCACGTGTAGCAAGTGTTCCCACTGCTTTAGTCATGATGGTTCTAGTGCAGTGTGCTTATGTGTGAGCACTGTTTGACGGTGGGCCTGGGAATGGCTTAAGAAGCCCGACTGGAGTCAGGGGCACAACTGAGAATACTTTGAATTTTACAGAGAGATTTGTGGAGTGTTATTCAGGTAAAACTCCCAAAGCTCTTCATTTCCAGAACTTTCTAAGCTTTTATAAAATAATTGATTTACATAGCAAATCCCCTCTTGACATGGAGGAGCTCACTATTTGCAGCTGGGTGAGCTTAAGTGCATAGAGTACAAACGCTACTTCTTTGTTCTTTCTCCCTGTGTGTGGCTGTCACCTAGAGTCCTTATAATTTGAGGGTCATAGATGATTTATTTATTTCGTAATTACTTAGCAGAGAGCCAGCTCTGACATTTTGATTTTGTTTCCTCCATTTGTAACTAGTCTAGTAAACTGCTGTACCTGTTTTTGCATTGGCTTGTGTGTGGCGATCTCGCGGTAAAAGCCAGTGAGCTATGCAGCAGTGTCCCTTTTCATTAGCGTGGTCTCTGTTTTAACATGTTATTTTTGTGTCAGCTGGGCTTTTTCTGTTTTGCACCAACGTTGTAAACAGTAATGAACATTTTGTTAAGCAATTGTTGATGCATACCACTTGTCAGTTTTCTCAGTTTGCTAACCACTGACATGATTTCCATTTTCTTCTTTTGAAAAGGAATTTACAGTTTCATACAATGTTAACTAACATGCCATTTTCTCTTCCCTCTCCTCTTCCTTTCTTGTCCTCACTCATACATAGGAAGGTCCATCTCAAAGCAAACATGTTGTGTTTGAAGATCGGAACATTTAAGATCTATCAGGGTGTCAGGATGGCCGAGTGGTCTAAGGCGCCAGACTCAAGATCTATCAAATATGGGCCAGGGAATTTCAACTGAGAGAACATTATGTGGAGTGTGCAATACAGATGCATGTGTGGAAATACTCCAACCTGGGAACGTCCCTGTCACAGAGCCTGCCACTTAGTGGCAGGTAATGTCAAATGGCTTAGAAAATGTCAAATGAAACAAAATGAAGAACACGTGCACACATTCACTTTTTTTTAGCTTAAATAACAAAGAACTCTAATTTTCACTCATTTCCCTACCACCATACATCCTGGGGAGTGGAATGGCCAGCAGAATGGTCAGGAACTGGTTTTTATTTGCAACATCAGTTTGTATATTCATTTGTTTGTAAGCAAATTGTGTATTTCTTTTCAGTGGCTTTAATTTTGAACACAATTGTAATGATTTTCCTCTGTGAAATTCTCTCTCTTGTGTGTGTTTTGGCAAAGCAGGAGAACCTCTGAAAAGAGGGAGCTTTCCTTGCTTGCTGAGAGTGAAGGGGGACATTGTGCATGGGGCCCCTCAGACTCCCAGTCACCTGGGAAGATGGAGGCAATTAACCAGCACTCCTACGCTACCATCTTCTTCTTTAAAAAAATTTACCTGCTTGTTTGTTAATTTGCTGTTAAAAATAGCTGCTACATTGTGAGAAGGTTATGTTCATGAATAGATTAAGTACTCTGGATTTATGTTTATCATCTGTTATAACTAGGAAATGGGACTTAGGGGCTCCTTTAATATGCTGCTAAGTGGAGGGTTACTAAAACACAACACAGAAACTTATGGATTATCCAGAATGGTTGGGAAATGGAATATTCTAGTATTGTGGGTCTGCAAGAGTTGCCACACCCTATACCCCCTCACAGGGGTGGGGGACTCTTTCCTGCCAGGGGCCATTTGGATATTTAAAACATCATTTACAGGCCATACAAAATTACCAGCTTAAAAATTAGGCTGCTATAGATTTATTGAATTCGAGTCCTGCCTGTAGTTGCCTTGGCAGGGACAGACTGAGTGATTTCAGGGGCCTTACATGGCCCGTGAGCCAGACACTCCCCACACCTGCCAGCAAGGGTTCTCAGCTGGGGAATTTTTACTTCCTGGGGAACATCAGGCAATATCTGAGATATGGTGGAAGCCACAGGTGCTACTAGCATCTAGCAGGTGAAGTCCAGAGAGGCTGCTAAATTAGCCTCCTACAGTAGTCGGAACAATCCTCGCCACCAAGGATTAGCTGGTCCAAAATGTCAATAACTGAATTTGAGAAACTTTGCTCTTCAGTTGAGCAGTTTTTAGCAAACTAGAATTCAGCAGAATTCAGTTAAGCTACAAGTTGACAGTGAGAAATTTGGGTAATTTAAATGATTCTTCAGCATCTTATAGTGTTTCAGTGTTGTTATCAACATCAATTATCACTGCGTTGGTAAGATGCAGAAATGTTGGTTTATGAAGATTCTTGCCTGCTAAATGGATAAAGATCCTTTGCTGTGGTACAGTGATCTGAAGAGGCTCAATTAATTCTTACGTCGTAACAGTTATTTGAGTTACAATAGCCACTTCTTAGGGAGAGGGTTATTTACTTTTCATATTACAATAAAATTGAAATTGGTCTTCTTTTTAAAAAAGAGATTTTAATTATTATTATTTAAGAGGTATAGTTACAGACAAAGGGAGAGACAGAGACAGGCCTTCCATCTACTAGTTCACTCCCCAAATGTCCGCAATGATCAGAGCTGGGCCAACTTGAAGCCAGGAGCCAGGAGCTTCTTCCGGGTCTCCCATGCGGGTGCAGGGTGCCAAGCAGTTGGGCCATCTTCTGCTTTCCCAGGCCATAGCAGAGAACTGGATCAGAGGAGGAGCAGTTAGGACATGAACCGGCGCCCACATGGAATGCTGGTGCCACAGGTGGAGGATTAACCTGCACCACAGCACCGAACCCCAATAAGTTTTTAATCTACTTTAAAATAGTAGGTGGTATGTTCTTAGAAAAGTACTCTGGTTGGCATAGCTGTTGTTTCAATACCCTATGCTTATATTTTTTTAAAATACATATTTAGATGATTTATTTATCAGAGAGAGAGAGAGAGAGAGAGAGAGAGAGTAGAGATCTCATCCACTATTTCACTCCCCAAATGCCTGCAACACCTTGGGCTGGGTTAGGCTAAAGCCAGGAGCCTGGAACTAGATCTGCTTCTCTATTGTTGGTGGCAGGCACCCAATTATTTGAGCCATCACCTTCTGCCTCCCAGGGTGCACATTAGCAGGAAACTAGAATGAGGAGCAGTACCACTTGAACCAGGTGCTCCATGATTGGACTTTGGGTGTCCCAAGCAGCATCTTAACTGGTGCACCAAACACTCATCCTTGCTTTTGTTTTTAGGTTACTGGGAGAACCTTATAAAACAAACAAAAATTCTCTTCATTTCTGCGCACAATCCAATGCAATGGAAAGAATTCCTGCTTCTGGATAAAAATGAAAAGAATGTACTTTTTAGTCAATGAGTTAACTGTTTATTGAGTGCTGTCTCCACTTTTGAGCTAGAGTAGTAAATAAGAGAACTTTTTATCATGTTGCTTACAGAAGAATTTGGCAAATAATACATTTAAAGCATGGACTAACATTAATTTGTGTGTTTAGTAGCCATTTGCACACATGAATTCAGATATAATGCACAGTTTTTACAGCTGTGGAGACTTTAATAGAAATTGCCCATTCTGTGGCCTGATCTTGTTCCTAGAACCAGTTTTGCAGTTATGAGTTTGCATCAGGAATTGGGTTCATGCAGTTAGTGATTCCTTTTTGGGTGTACACACATTAAATACCTTACATAAATGAGCTGTGCTCTCCTGGGAACAGGGGACGTGAACTTGAATGAGGATGTGGTAGGAGGTGGTGGTGAGAGGGAAGAGAGAGGGAGATAGGAAGGTACTGGGGGTATGGAGCAGGACAGGGCTGGTGAGGGAGATGAGCCATGTGAACAGTGTGGCATTACAAGTGGCTGAAGCTCGTGAGTGAACTGGAGAGGGAAGCAAAATCCCTCACGAATGCCTGCGTTGACCCCATGTTCTTTACCTGGGTTTGTTTGTTTTTAACCTTTTCTGATAAAAACTTTTAGCTTTGTTGCATGATTAACCTTGGGAAGGGCAGGGTAAACACAAGCTTAATTTATGCTTGTCTTACAACCTCTCAGTTTCCACGGAAATGAATGATCTGAGTGCACAACCAGTGTATTGATTTTGTCACAGTTAACAATAACAGGCATGTGGCTTTTAGGGCCATTTCTCTGAATAGATTAACATTGAATAAACAAGGAACATTCTTGAGCCTATATATTTTTAAGTTTCTATTTCAAGGCATAAACCTAATTTAATATATATATTTTTTTTGGTCCTAGAAGCCAGAGATACAATTGACCACAACAAACTGCTGAGGTAGATGGAAACAAAACATCACTTAGGCATCTTTATCTCAACGTGTTCAGGACAGAGCGCACTATTTTTCATGTGTTTCCCCTTGCTCCATATTCCTTTCTTCTTGCCTTGGTCGTTACACCTGTGGATTGCTCTCTTGCCAGCCTTGATACCCTCAGATCTGTTCTCTATATTTGCTATCAGAGTGAGCTATAGAAAGCACAAATGTGAAGAGAACAATATTAGCAGATATTTGAGTATTTACTAGGGATTTGGTATTCTTCCAAATCTGTAATATACAACAGATCTTCAATTTTCACCACAGTACAATGTCAGAGCTATTTTTACCTTTATTTTACAGACCAGAAAACTGAGATCCAAGCGAAAACTGGCTGTAGGCGATGCATTTAAAATGTAGGGGAGCCGGGTCTTAACCCCAGGCATTCTGATTTGGGAGGGGTGGCTGCTAACTTCTCATAGTTTGCTCTAGACCTTCATGGCCTCCACAGAGCACACTACAAAATTCAAAGTATCCCTATCTCTCATGTAACAACTTTAAATAATTTTTGAAAAACTTACTGCTGACAAAAAAAGCTCAGAGTAAAAAATAAAATTCCATTAATTCTGATGTTAAAAACTATAGTGAATTCTATCCTAAATTAAGATACATAAACAATTTTTACAGTTAGAGAAAGATAGCCATTCAACAATGAAAATGGGTTTATGTGAATAATAAGCAACAATTTGAAAGCAACAGAATCTAATCTGTATATAAATCAAAATTTGGGGCTGGCGCTGTGGTACGGTGGGTTAAAGCCCTAACCTGCAGTGCCAGCATCCCATATGGGTGCCACTTCAAGTCCTGGCTGCTCATCTTCCTATCCAGCTCTCTCCTATGGCCTGGGAAAGCAGTAGGAGATGACCCAACTCCTTTGGCCCCTGCGACTGGGTGGGAGACCCAGAAGAAGCTCCTGGCTCCTGGCTCCTGGCTTCAGGTCAGCTCAGCCCTGGCTGTTGTGGTCATTTGGGGAGTGAACCAGCAGAATGGAAAACCTCTCTCTCTCTCTCTCTCTCTCTCTGACTCTACTTCTCTCTGTCTTTCAAATATATAAAATAAATCTTTAAAAATATTTTATTATACTTAACCAAATGAGGAAGAAAAGTATGGAAGTGGATAGTGATGATGGAGTCTCTCTGCCCCATTTTTCTTCAACAATTCTTCCATCCTTGTGATAATTTTGTGATTATTTTGTGTTGAAATTATACTTTATAAAGGCACACATTTAGGACAAAATTAAGACTGAACTTGAGGTCGAATGTAATAAATATGTGAACCCATGATGAAATAGTATGTGCATGCAAATGTAAGACTGATCCTTTCTCTGCATTTCATTTAGAAAAATCTCTGTACCCGTGCATATGTGCTGCTTAATCCAAATGTGTGCTATTAGACACTCTCTGAGTAAAAACTTGTAAGCCAAGTAACCTGCTGAGTGTGCCTCCCTGAAGCAGTAGCATCTGTATACCATGTGGTATAATGTATTTATTTGGAGGATTTGGGGGAAAAATGGCTCTATTAAAAATGATCTTTTCAAAAAACTTTTCTAGAGCCAAAATGGTGAAAGTCTGATAACTGACTAGCAATGATGAAGTCAGTTAATATTTGGCATAGAAAGTCCTCCAAGGTTCTGGTCTTGTATTGCTCCAGCCTCCTCTCTCCCCTCTTCCTGTCTCAGACCTGACTTGTGAACATCAATGCACTGTTTGTACTTAGGGACCCATATGATTTTCTTTCTGGTCCCAATTCCTGCTGCATGGAGCAGCATCCATTTTATTTATTTGTAAGGCAGAGTTACAGAGAGATGTAGAGAGAGCAAGCAAGCAAGCAAATGAGTGAGAGAGATCCATCCACTGGTTCATTCTCCAGATGGCTGCAACAGCCAGGCCTGGGCAAAGCTGAAGCCAGGAGCCGGGAACCCCATGCAGATCTCCCACATGGGTGGCAGGGGCCCAGGTACCTGGGCCAAACTCAGTTGCTTTTCCAGGCTCATAAATAGGGAGCTGGATTGGAGGTGAAATAGCTAAGACTCCAACTGGTGCTCATCTGGGGTTTTGGCAGTGACTTAACCTGATGTGCCATGGTGTGGGTCCCGGAATGTCCACTTTTCCCTTCCATGCATGTATAGTTCATTGGTGGCACAAAAGATGAATCTAAAACTTGGGAAACATCAGTTTTTTAAAGGGGACTGCCAGAAACCTCAGCTTTTGCCCTAGAAGGACTTATCTTTTTTATAATTTTTAAATTTATATAAAGGGAACTAATTTCATACATAGTTTTAAAAACATGATTATACTCCCCACCCTACTCTCTCTCTTTCTTCCTTCCTTATTTTTCTTTTAATTTTTGCAGTGACATACTTTCAATGTAGTTTACAATCACAAGCTTATCCCTCCACTAAATAAACAATTCAGTAAACAGTAAGTAGAAAAACCATTCTTCCTCAGGACAAGGGCTTGTCCTTATAGACAAGGGCTATAAACAATAATCAAATCTCAAAAATGTCCATTTCACTCATATGCATTATATTTTTTTGTACTATGTATATTAGCTATCACAAATAAGGGAAAACATGTAATTGTCTTTTGGGGACTGGCTTATTTCACTAAGAATAATGGTTTCCAGTTGCATCCATTTTGTTGCAAAAGACAAGATTTCATTTTTATGGCTGATTAGTATGCTATCACATATGTATTCCACGTTCTTTATCCACGATCAGTTGATGGATATCTGAATTGATTCCTTACCTTAACTATTGTAAATTGAGCTACTAAAATGATGGGGGTATAGATAACTCGTATGCTAATTTCATTTCCTTTGGGTAAATTCCCAGGTGTGGGATGGCTTGCTTATATGGTAGATATATTTTCAGATTCCTGAGGGATCTCTATACTGTCTTCCATAACGGCTGTACTAGTTTACGTTCCCATAGGATGCTATTATCTTTATTGTCCTGATGAGAAAACAAGTCTTTCTGCTCTGGAGAGATCTACTGTCTCCAACTTCCCAGGTAGTTTTATATACAAACATTCCTTAACATAGAAGGTGTTTAAATGGGAGAGATCCCTGAGCATTATTTCCCAACAATGGTTGCAGTTGACTCATTGTAATAAAATTATAAAGTATCTGGTTGGTTAGCTCATTTACATTAGAAATTTCATCTATTCCATCTTGACAGCCCTACCATCCAGCATAGTGTTTATCACAGAAGTAGAGAATCAGTAAAAGAGTATGAAATAAATGAAGACCTTTAAGTTTGTGGAGAACATGGGGACTTATCTCCAAAATTCCTTTTATAGGCTGATCCATTAAATCACACTAAGCATGACTAGATTTTATAATTCTTTTAAAATGTTTATTTTTATTTACTTGAAAGGCAGAGAGTGAGAGAGACATAGAGACAGAGACAGATGTATGTGGGGGTGGAAGAGGAAAGGAGGGACAGAGAGAAAGAGATTGATCTTTATCTGCTGGTTCACTCTCCAAATGCCTGCAACATCGAGGGTTTGTGTCAGGCCAAAACCTGGAGCACAAAACTCAATCTGGGTCTCCCATGTGGGTAGTAGAGGCTAAATCATTGGAGCCATCATTTGCTACCTGCCAGTATGCATTAGCAGGAAGCTGGATTGGAAGTAGAGTAGCTGGGTATCAAACCAGCACTATATACAAGCTTTCCTATTGGTAGCTTAACTTCCTGTGCCACAATGCCTGTCCCACAATTGGATTTTATATGCTAGATGGTGGGGCTGGTGCTGTGGCATAGTGGGTAAAGCTGCCGCCTGCAGTGCCAACATCCCATATGGGCTCCAGCTGGAGTCCTGGCTGCTCCACTTCCCATCCAGCTCTCTGCTATGGCCTGGGAAAGCAGCAGAAGGTGGCCCAAGTCCATGGGCCCCTGTACCCATGTGGGAGACTTTGAAGAAGCTCCAGACTCCTGGCTTGAGATCTGCCTAGCTATTTGGGGAAGGAAACAGCAGATGGAAGACCTCTTTCTCTAATTCTGTCTGTAACTTTGCCTTTCAAATAAATAAATAAATCTTAAAAAAAAAATGCTAGGTGGCCTACATATGACCAGGTGGTTTTCCAGGCTACAGACTCTAATATACTTGAATGGGCATTTGGGAAATGAAACAGCAGATGGACTCTCTTTGTTTCTGTCTCTCTCCCTTTCAAACAAAAATTCTTATTCTATAGTATGCCAATCACTGAGTTAAACTCTATAAATAATATTTCACTATATTCTGATAAGCTGCCTAATAAGTAGCACTATTATTATCTGTGCTTGGAAACAGAAAATTTAATGACAGACTGAAGAAGAAAACTTAACTTGTTCAAACGTGTATGCGGGTGGTCACTGGTGGAGATGGGATTTGAACCCTGGCAACCCTGAAAGCTGTGTTTCTTAGAGCGTGTCACCTGGTGTACATAAAGACATTATTGTGCATTTTTGAAGGGCATCGTTTGATATTTCAATACATATATACAGTGTGTGATGATCCAATCAGGCTAGTGTTTTCATTTCCTTAAATCTTTTTCTAAAAAACTTTTAATGTGTTTGAGGTTGTGTTTTTAATCAGTTACATTGCACAGCTCCTCACAGGAAAGGAAAAAGAAGTCAGTGTGATTATATTATAAATTCTCTAAACACATGCTGTCTCTAGAAACCAGACTTAGACAACATAAATGTGCCCTATACTGGGCTGTGAACTAGATTTGACACTCAGACTCATGCAGATGTGTCAGCCCCAAAGTCATAAGTTAAGCGACGAGGGAGGGCGGGAACTTAATGCAGTCCTGATGTTTAAGAGGTGTGCCTCGGAGGAAGTCCTCAGGTCACGGGCACAGAATTTGTTATAAAAACCTGAGTGGGGTCCGGCTTCCCTGGGCTTCCTGGCTTCCTGTCCACATGGCCCTCTGTCTGCCTGTGTTCCACACTTCACCATTGCCACCTTCATCAGAGGCCAACCCACTGGGGCTGCCCAATCCTGGACGTGAGATTCCAACACTGGTCACTAAGTACTTTTTTCCTCTTTATAAAGATAGTTTTCTGAGGAATTTCATTGTAGTGATGGAAAACTGACTAATGCATGCTATTAGTAGGTTCCAATATGCATTTAGGAAACCAACCTGAACCATATTTGTTTTTGTAAGAATGTCTCCTTTGCAAAGGTAATTCTTTGACTTTGTCTGTGAACATTGGGGTCATGACGACATTATTGTTAACGTCCAACTAACCTAGATCTGGAGCAGGGCCAGCTTCATGGGTGTGTCCCTGTGCTAGGAAGGGTTGTGCTTGGTCCTTTCCTCCTGTTGTCACTAGCTTGAAACTACTTTTGAACAGGGGGCGTTGCATTTTCATTTTGCACTGGGCTTCTCAAATTATGTAGCTAGTCATGGGCTGGCATCCTGGTTAACTCTGTGTGACAGCTGATTATTTGGTAATGGAGAAGGAAAGTGGACCAACTTACACTGGTGACTTTAGATTCTGCTAGAATCCATATTGGACTCTGGGGATAAAAGCTCAGGTCCTGAATTTCTTAGCTGTGGGATATTCAGTTCCCCAAGTATTTAATTGTCTGACAAGATCACCCTGGGACTGATATAAGATATACTTATTGCAGAATACTAATCCATCTTAAGGGAAAGAAATGACAGGCATATTTTTGGGGTTTTTAAAGGCCTTAGATCTATTTCCTTTCTTTTCCCTGGTCTGATGTTTTGTTTTAGGTCAATTTAACAGTTCATTTTTATGGCATGCACCAGATCAATTAAATGAGAACTAACATTTCCTTTGAACAGGAATCAATATCTACCATTTCCACTTTGATGCAAAAGTTACATTTCTGTTATCTTTAGTAAATGTGGGATGCACTTTGTAATTATAGGGTTTTTTTGTTGTGCGAGTAACTATGCATGCTCCATATTCTCTACAGTGGCAGGTGGGCTTGCATATTTCAATGATTTCTCAAAAGCGTTGACTTCTGTTTCTTCAGTTATGCCACCCATCTACTTTTTTTTCCTTTACTCCCTCAGAAACCTTACTTAGAAACTTTATATGACCTTCAGTCATATGAATCTGCACTAGCTTTTGACAAACACATATATAATCCAGATTGTATCTCTTGTAGTTATTTCTCCTGTGGAGTTTTATATCATTACCTCTGCAATCTTTGAGATCCCCTGCTGAATTCCACTATTCTACCAGAAGTGGAAATAAAAGGGCAAAAATACCAGTCAGCATATCAGTTTCTTAAAACTCACTTGACTTGATTTATTGTTACTAATTTATCCTAGTCCTGATATTCTCTGTTTTTAAATTTTCAAATTGTGTTGGTTGTTGAGTTTAAATTTTAGTTTAAACAGGAGAAAATTCTGAGGACAATGAGTTGCACAATGTCCTATTCTACAGAGATGCATGTTGTACTGCTGCAGACCCAGCAGAGGGAGCTCAAGTTCATAAACGAATCTCAGGAGCTGTTTTGATGACTCAGAAGGAGAAATTCATCCCCAAAGGCGTTTTTTGGTGGTGGAGGACAGCCGAAGTCAGGATATGAGGAGTGTGAGTGTGAGTGTGTGAGTGTGTGTGTGAGTGTGTGAGTGTGTGTGTGAGTGTGTGTGTGCGTGTGTGTTAGAGACTAGAAGAAAGAAGTAAGGTGGGAGATCATGCCATTCAAATTTTAGGGTACACTTGGAATGTGGGAGATATATTGCAATTTCTGAAGGAAGATGACAAACTGATGGAGAGAAGCATTTGATTTTCAGATCCTGAGAAGGCACTTTAATGTTAAATGCATAAGCCCCTTTATCCTTACTTTTTCTAGTTAGCCAGCTTCCCTTTAAAACTCTTTAGATTGAATCCTTACCCATTTCCATTCCTTGTGATTTTTATATTTATAGCAATTTCCCAGTGAAAGCTTTAAAAATTTCCCTTCTCCAGTCCATTACCAAACGGGTCCACCTGGTGTGTGTGAATCTATGTCTGAGGTAGAAGCTCTTGGAGGCTGTTGAAGTTTAGGTGAATGTTTATCCAGCAGATGAATCAATTAGTCTACCAGCTATCCAAGCAATACTTACTGAGCTTTTAGTATTACATTAGGTGCAATGTGTGTGTATATGTAAGGAGAGAAATGTACAGCAGGGAGAGTCAGAACTGTGTTCTGTCCTCTATGAACTTCAGTAAAGCTCAGTATATAAATGTGTTTGATAACATATAAAATATTTTATAATCAAATGTCAAGCGGTAACTGAGTGCCCACAAAGTGAGCCTGAAGTTCGAGTTCAGAGATGAGATATGTGGTAGATCCTTGTAGCTATTAGGACCTAGGAGGATTTCAAGGATCATATGGGCTGAATGATGGCTGTTTTATGCACATGGATCAGAAAGGAGAGGGTCTGCCATGATGGAAGCCGGTTGGCCTAGTAGTTAAGTTACCAGCATATCACATCATACTACTTGGATTTGATTTGCTCTAACTCCTGACCCCAGTTTCCTACTAATGCAGTCCCCAGAAGGCAGCAGGTGATGGCTCAAGTAATTGGGTTCCTGTCATCCACATGGGAGACCTAGCTTGACTTCATGGCTCCCAGCTTTTGCTTTGGCCCAGGCCTGGCAATTGTGGGAATTTGGGGAGTGAACTGGTGGATGAAAATGCTGTGTATGTTACTCTGTTTCTCTGCTTCTCAAACTAGTTAAAATTTTAAAATAAAAAATAAACATGATGAAACTTATGTATATGATTTTAAAAAAGAAAGCCTATGAAAAAGCAGGTATGGTTTATGACATGACATTGTGCTGTTTATTTGATGTGCACCCCTAAGGGTTTGCCATTCCCATCAAGTCTTTTTGAATGATGTTCCCTGTGCATACCCAGTGCCCGAGAATGAATTCTGGTGTGATTGGGTTATGTAGAACATAAACCCTTGTATATAATAACTATCAAACACCGTTCAGAGGAATCTATAAAGAGGCAGTGTGAATATATAAATAAATCTAAAAAAACGGTGGGGGAGCAGTGCTGTGGGGTAGGGGGTAAACTATTGCCTGCAGTGCTGGCATCCCATATGGTGCCAATTTGAGTTCTGGCTGCTCCACTTCCAATACAGCTCTCTGCTATGACCTGAGAAAGCAGTGGAAGATGGCCCAGGTCATTAGGCTCCTGCAATATTGTGGGAAACCCAGAAGAAGCTCCTGGCTCTGGATCAGCCCAGCTCTGACAGTCATGGCCATCTGGGGAGTGATGGCCATCTGGGGAGCACATGGAAGACCTCTCTTTTTCTCTCTCTGCCTCTTCGTCTCTGTAACTCTGCCTTTCAAATTAATAAATAAATCTTTTTTAAAAAGGCAGTGAGCACATTGGGTACAAATTGAATGGTATAATAAGAGAGCCTAGAGTTGAGTCCAGGGCTTATTATGCAGTAGCTGTGTGTCTGAGGATAAATGTATTAGCATCTTTATGTCTTACTTCCTTCATCTCTAACATGGCAAGATAATAACAGTTCCTGTTGCAGAGTTGTGATGGTTAACTGAGATAGTGTCATCTGCATAAAACAATGTCTAAAGCCTGGTGAGCCCTGGGTCTTTGCTGTTATGAACAAAGGGCTAAAGTGTGTAGAAATACTATATTAGATTTTCAGTTATGAAAACCTGGGTCTCGTCTAGACTGTTTCGTCATTTGCTAGTTGAGAATTCATGAAGCAGATCACATGTTTAAGATTATGTTGGTCTCACTGGCTGATTTAATGGAAGTAAATGATAGACCCTGACCTTCCTTGTTTCAGGAATAACAAAACAAAATAAAACAAACAACAAAAAAGAAAAAGCACAAAAGTGTTGCTCATTTCAGTAAGAGTGATTAGTGCATCCAGAGTCTTCAACTTTCCAGCCATTTGGAATGATAAGTAGCATGAAAGCTCTGCCAGAGCAGAGGCCATGACTGCCTTGGTTGCTGTTCTGTTTCCTGTCATATCACTCATTATTTTTGCTTTGAAATTGTTTGATATGAGAGAGAGAGAAAATAAGAATGAGAATTACTGATTAACTCCCCAGATGCCCAAAACAGCTAGGACTAAGCTGAAGTCAGGAGCTGGGAACTCAGTCCAGGTCTCCTACCTTGGTGTCAGGGACCCAGTGACTTAAGCCATCATCACTGCCTCTTAGGAGTCCGTTAGGAGGAAGTTACAATCAGAAGCTGGTGCTGGGACTCAAACTTGGGCACTCTCAAGTGGGAGGCAGGCATCTGACTATTCAGCCAGACACTGCCCCCTCACTATATTTTTTTTCCCAAATGAATAGCCAATGATTAAATGAAAGCATGGTTATGAAATTTATCCCTGTCTTTTCCTATAGACCTGTTGGCAGCATAGGTGAAGTAGGTCTTACTACACAATGTTTTGAGAAATGGCTAATTAAATATCTTCCCTGGTGGTTTATTATTGGTATAAGAAGAAAATTACTTGGATCATTTTATAGTTGAAAAATGCACTCTCATACCTCATGGACTCTCCTACTACATTCAAGTGAAATCATTATTATTTCTCCCAATAGTTTCAGTAATTGAATATTACTAGAGTTGAATGACTGACTCAGTGCCACACACAAATTATTGTGGACTTTGGACTTGAATACAAGTACAAAGGATTTTCTTTGATTTTTGTGGCATTATATCTTTTTTTCTATTTGACTTGTTTGCCTCATCATTATAGTTTCTCCCCATATAAGGATGTAGCCTCCAAGTTTCTCACGTTAGTATCTATTAGTTTATGAGGTCAGGTAGGGTTTAGAAGACAGATCCTTAGAAGTTCATAAGGAATGTGATACTACTGTGTCTGGTATGAGACCCTCCCCAAAACAACTCACAAAAGGCAGGCTGGATGCAACAGCAAGAGGATTTATTACCAGTTAGCTGAGGCTCTTACTGGCCCATACGATGTAGCACCATGCTGAGGTGAGAAGCCCCCTTCTTCCCCCTCCCAGCTTTTTTGCCCCCCACCCCCTCCTTCCAGCATTTTTGTGCACTCAAGTAAATAAGTACATCCATCACTACACACGTAGGCGAGTTCCTTATTCTTTATATGGCAATTACCTAAATTTATGTATTTCATTGGTGCATTTGAGCAACTCAGGTGCTAATCATCACACAGGAATGTGGGAAAATCTAAATTCCAGGAATAATTTCACTCCCATACCCTTAGGCCCATCTTTTTTTTGGCTTAAAATAAAGCCTGTCATGGAGGAATGGTGCTTCTCGCAACAGGTCCTAAAAGCTCCTGAGACCAAGATTTAGCTTTATATCACTTAATCACTTTATATCACTTAATCTTAATATACTACACACTAGTAAGTCTTAACTCCAAATGTACTTAATCTAAGATAATTTAGGGTTTGAATTAATTACTCATTAATTACTCATAACTGAACTCCACAATACTAAGGAGAACCTTGAGGTGTGGAGGAGGAGTGCAAAGAGTTACACATGACTTGGGTAGTTCTGAGAAATCAAGATATAGCCATTGGAAATGGGAGCCTGGATAAGATGCTTCTCTAGAGGTTCTGAATAAAGGAATAGGGGGTGCCCAAAACAGTCAAGACAGAGAAAACTAGAAAATAGAGGCCTTACAGATGATGTTAAAATCTCTATAATGTTTTGTAGAGCTACTCATGCTATTGGTCACCCGGAACCTTAAAACCAAGTGTTGAGTAGGCTGGAACTGTGTCTGAGTATGTATTTATATTATAATTTCCTTTATTTGAGAGGCACACACACACATACACACAGGTCTCCCATCCACTGGTTCTCTTTCCAAATGCATAAAACAGCTGGGGCTAACCCAGGCTGCAGCTCAGAGGAATAGGGAGACCACATAAGTGGGTGGCAGGGACCCAGCCATGTGAGCCATCACCTGTTGCCTACCAGGTTTGCATTAGCAGGAAGTTGTAATTTGCAAGAAACCTGGGTATCAAACCCATTCACTTAGATACGAATATCATAAGTATTGTCTTAACTGTTATGCCAAATGTCCAGTGCTGACTATGTATCTTCTATGACTGTGTTTATTGAAGCACATCTGGAAATGAATTTTGCCTAGGAAATTTTACCACCATTGACTATTTCTGTTCCAAATTTCTTACATCATGAAATTAGCAACTTGACTCTTCCAAAAGAAATTTGAAAAGTGACTATTTAATGAGCCCATTGAAATATACAATGCTACATCCTCTTTGGTGCTTGAATCACAACCATGATGAACAGAATCAATGTCTGTGGGTATTTTTATTATGTGACTTATCATAGTTGGTCCCGTTTTAGGCCTGCTTATGGTTCTCAGATTATACCATGGAGCAAATTTTGTTATTTATAGTATCCAGCATAATACTTTGCCCATAGTAGATGTTTAATACATGCATATTAAATGGTTTGGAAGTTAAACCCTTTTACTTTTATGGAGAGACAAAATAATAACCCTGATGGGTAGAAGCAAGAGCTCCTTTGAGAGTGCATGTTTGTCAATTACTTTCCTTTTTGGTGTGCCTTTTATTCACTTGTGACCTACTTATCTATAAGGTATAGGTTAATTCAGTTTCCTTTTAAAGCAGCATTCTGAATAACTAATTTAAAGATGATAAACTATTATAGGAATGCAAAAAACATGGCAATGGAAGTTACATGAAGCAATGGTTATTCTTGCCATTTCTACTTTGCTTTTACTTTCTGTGTATGGTGTATTTGTGTGTGCATGTATGCATTTGTGCATGCCTGCATGCTGTTGTGTGTAGGTGTATGAATTTGAGTGTGATTCAGCTGATCAAAACAGTTGCTGAGGGGATTGAGGATGCTTATTTGTTGGGGAAATCATCTTGTTTCTCTCTTTTTTTTTTTATAATCATTCTTATTGTATTTGAGGGAATTGGCATTCTGAATTCCTGCTATGTGAGATCTTCTTTCATTTAGGAAAACATTTTATAAGTAGTTAGAGTTATATATAAGTTTTAGAATTTTTATTTATTTTTAATGATGGTTGTATTTTTAATGATGGTTGTAATAGCAATTTTCTATAACTACAGATCAATGTGTGAAGCATAAATAGTTCATTAAATGTCTAGAAAAATATGAAACCAGATCTTTACTTCACACTACACACGAAAGCAACTCCAGATGGATTAACTATTTGAGTCTAAAGCAACTCTTTAAATACCTAGTAGAAAATATAGATGAATATATTTTAGGGAGAGAAGTAGGAAAATATTCCTAAATAAGACATAAAACATACTGACTATATAGTAAAATTACCAACTTAACTCATCAAAGGTCACTTAAAGAAAATGTAAGTCCTGGCACAAACTAGATATTCGTGGTCTACACAATTGTCAAGAGCATAGAAATCATCTACAGATCAGTACGAAGAATGGCAAAAGTCATAAATAAACCTTTTACCGAAGAGGAAGCTGATGGCCAAGAAACATATGAGGAGATGGTTATTCCATCTGTTAGTGATCACAGAAATGCAAATAAAGACAATTATATAATCTCATTTTTTTAAAAAAATTATTTATTTGAAAGAGTTACACAGAGAAGGAGAGGCAGAGAGAGAGAGAGAGAGAGAGAGAGAGAGAGAATATGAATGGTCTTTCATCTGCTGATTCACTCCCCAAATGGCGGCAATGGCTGGAGCTGTGCTGATCTGAAGCCAGGAGCCAGGAGCTTCTTCCGGGTCTCCCATGCGGGTGCAGGGGCTCAAGGGCTTGGGCCATCTTCTTTTGCTTTCCCAGGCCATAGCAGAGAGCTGGATTGGAAGTGGTGTAGCCGGGACAGGAACCAGCATCCATATGGGATGCCGGCACTACAGGAGGCTGCTTTACCCGTTGTGCCACATTGCCGGCCCCTATAATCTCATTTTAAAGTCCTTTTTTGACCAAAAATTTAAAAGCCTGTTGATATCAATTGAATGTAGAAGATAAAGATCCATTGGATGTTCTCTGCTGATCAGAGTAAAAATTAGGGCAGGGGCCAGTGCTGTGGTGTAGTAGATAAAGCCACTGCCTGCAGTGCCAGCATCCCATATGGGCGCCGGTTTGATCCCTGGCTGCTCCACTTCCAGTCCAGCTGTGTGGGAGACCTGGAAGAAGCTCCCAACTCCTGGCTGCAGATCGGCTCAGCTCTGGCTGTTATGGCCATTTGGGGAGTGAACCAGCAGATGAAAGACCTCTCTCTCTGCCTTTCTGTAGCTCTGCCTTTTAAATAAATAATCTTTTTTAAAAAATTAGGACACATGTTGAACGTTTTAGAAAAAAATTGAACGTTCATGTTCCCTATGATCTAAAATTCCACTCATGTGTATTGAATAACTCATTTACAGGGGCAGGTATTTGGTGTACTGCTTACAAACTGGTTGGGGGTCCAGTGTTGTGGTACAGTGGGTTCAGCCAGTGCCTGCGATGCTGGTATCCCATTTGGGAGTGCTGGTTCAAACTCTGGCTGCTCTGCTTCCAATCCAGCTCCCTGTTAAAGGGGCCAGGGAAAGCAGCGACAGACAGCCTGGGTGCTGGGACCCCTGTGCCACCCTGTGGGAGACCCTGATGGAGTTCCAGGCTCTGGTTTCTGCCTGGCCCAGCCCTTGCTGTGACAGCCATTTGGGCGAGGCATCGGCGGGTGGAAGATCTCTTCCTTCTCTGTCACTCTGCCTTTCAAAAAAAAAAAATGAATTTTTTTTTTTTTTTAAAGAAGCTGGTTGGGTTGCCTGTATCTCATATTGGAGTGCCTAGGTTTTGATACCTGCCTGTACTCTTAATTTTGGTCTCCTATTATATGAGCAAATATTATGTTAAGTCTAACTCTGTGCAACTGAGGTACAAAGAAAAGAAAGAAAGACAAAATAGTCCCCCAAAAATGTATGTTAAGTAAATTCAATATTTATATTTTAGGAATTGACATGGCAGGTTATATTTTATTTATGGTTTTATATTTTTTACCAAAGCATTTTTGGATTACACATTATATGGAAAACGTTTTTAAAAGCTTATATTAAACATTAAAAAACTTAAAAAGTTAAGTGTCTATCATAGAAAAATGATATATAGGACTCATTCTACTTCATTTTCTTTGTGCTCACTTTGATTATATTTCACCTATTTTCCTTTTTTCCCCCAGAAACCTTTTATTTAAGGAATACAAACTTCATGCATAACATAAATACAACTTCAGGAACACAGTGATTCTTCCCACCCATACTCCCACCCTTCTTCCTCCTCCTCCTCCTATTGTCATTCTTATTTTTTTTTTTACTAAGATCTATTTTCAATTAACTTTATACTCATATCATTAACTCTATACTAAGTAAAGAGTTCAACAAATAGTATGAAAAAAAAAAATGTTCCTCAACAATGGAGACAAGGTCTCCACTGTTCAAATTCATTATATCTCAAAGTATCCATTTTTATAGATTACCTTTTAGAAACTCTATTGTTCATCACAGATCAGGGAGAACATATGGTATTTATCCCTTTGGGACTGGCTTAATTCACTAAGTATGATGTTTTCCAGTTTCATACATTTTGTTGCAAACAACAGGATTTCACTTCTTTTTTTATACCACTGTGTAGTATTCAATGGTGTACATATCCCATAATTTCTTTATCCAGTCTTCAGTTGATGGACATTTGGGTTGATTCCAACCCCAACTTCTCTCCCTAAAATATATTCATCTATATTTTCTACTAGGTATTTAAAGAGTTGCTTTAGACTCAAATAGTTAATCCATCTGGAGTTGCTTTTGTGTGTAGTGTGAAGTAAAGATCTGGTTTCATATTTTTCTAGACATTTAATGAACTATTTATGCTTCACACATTTGGGTTGATTCTTAGCTGTTGTGAATTGAGCTGCAATAAACATGGGGGTACAGATAAGTCTTTATTATGCTCACTTCATTTCTCATTGATAAATTCCCAGGAGTGGGATGGCTGGGTCTTTTGGTTGGTCCATGTTCATATATCTGAGGTATCTCCATGCTGACTTCCACAGTGGCTGTACCAGTTTGCATTCCCACCAACAATTATTTCATCTGTTTTCTGAGGAAAAAAAATTAAAGTAGTATCTAAACCTAAACTTTGAATGTAAAAGTATTTAAATCACATAAAGATAAGAGGTTTAAAATGTTAAGTATTTAAATGATCAGGCTAACACTTCTCTTTTTTTTATAACGCTTTTATTTAAAGAATATAAATTTCCAAAATACAGCTTATAGATTACAATGGCTTCCCCCCCATAACTTCCCCCCCACCCGCAACCCTCCCCTTTCCCACTCCCTCTCCCCTTGCTTCACATCAAGATTCATTTTCAATTCTCTTTATATACAGAAGATCAGTTTACTATACATTAAGTAAAGATTTCAACAGTTTGCCCTCACATAGCAACACAAAGTGAAAAACACTGTTGGAGTACTAGTTATAGTATTAATTCACAATATATAGCACATTAAGGACAGAGATCCTACATGATATATATTTTTTTTTTGAAAAATTGATTAATTTTCTAGGCAATTTCCAATTTAACACCAAGATTTTTTTTTCATTTTTAATTATCTATATACAGAAGATAGATTCAGTATATACTAAGTAAAGATTTCATCAGTTTGTACCCACACAGAAACACAAAGTGTAAAATACTGTTTCAGTGCTAGTTATAGCATTACTTCACATTGGACAACACATTAAGGACAGATCCCACATGAGACGTAAGTACACAGTGACTCCTGAAGTTGATTTAACAATTTGACACTCTTGTTTATGGCATCAGTAATCTCCCTAGGCTCTAGTCATGAGTTGCCAAGGCTATGGAAGCCTTTAGGGTTCGCTGACTTCAATCTTATTCCGACAGGGTCATAGTCAAAGTGGAGGTTCTCTCCTCCCTTCAGAGAAAGGTACCTCCTTCTTTGATGGCCCCATTCGTTCCACTGGGATCTCACTCACAGAGATCTTTCATTTAGGTCTTCTTTTTTTTTTTCCAGAGTGTCTTGGCTTTCCATGCCTAGAATATTCTCATGGGCACTTGAGCCAGAAATGAATGCCTTAAGGGCTGATTCTGAGGCCAGAGTGCTATTTAGGACATCTGCCATTCTATGAGTCTGCTGTGTATCCCACATACCATGTTGGATCATTCTCTCCCTTTTTGATTCTATCAGTTAGTATTAGCAGACATTAGTCTTGTTTGTGTGATCCCTTTGACTCTTAGACCTATCAGTGTGATCAATTGTGAACTGAAATTGATCACTTGGACTAGTGAGATGGCCTTGGTACATGCCACCTTGATGGGATTGTATTGGAATCCCCTGGCACAATTCTAACTCCATCATTTGGGGCACGACTGATTGAGCATGTCCCAAATTGTACATCTCCTCCCTCTCTTATTCCCACTCTTATATTTCACAGGGATCACTTTCAGTTAAAATTTAAACACCTAAGAATAATTGTTTGTTAATTACAGAGTTCAACCAATAGTGCTAGAATAAAAAAATTACTAAAATGGATAAAGTATTACATTGTACAACAACAGTCAGCACAAGAGCTGATCAAGTTATTGTTTCTCATAGTGTCCATTTCACTTCAATAGGTTTCAGCTTTGGTGCTCAATTAGTTGTCACCGATCAGGGAGAACATATGATATTTGTCCCTTTGGGACTGGCTTAATTCACTCAGAATGATGTTTTCCAGATTCCTCCATCTTATTGCAAATGACCGGATTTCATTGTTTTTGACTGCTGTATAGTATTCTACAGAGTACATGTCCCATAATTTCTTTATCCAAATGTATGCTTTGAATTCCCTGTGATCTTTTGCTGTGAGGTTCCCTTCGTTTACCTTCTTTCATGTTGATGGCCGTGTTTCTGTGTTTCTGTGTGTAACACATCTTTAAGTATCTTTTGCAGGGCTGGACGAGTGGCAACAAATTCTTTCAATTTTTGTTTGTTATGAAAGGTCTTTATTTCACCATCATTCACAAATGAGAGCTTGGCAGGATATAATATTCTGGGCTGGCAGTTTTTCTCTCTAAGTACCTGGGCTATGTCTCGCCATTCCCTTCTAGCTTGTAGGGTTTCTGATGAGAATTCTGCTGTGAGTCTAATTGGAGATCCTCTGAGTGTAATTTGACGTTTTTCTCTTGCACATTTTAGGATCTTTTCTTTCTGTTTCACTGTGGTGAGTTTAATTACAACGTGTCGTGGTGAGGACCTCTTTTGGTCATGTTTACTAGGGGTTCTATGAGCTTCCTATACTAGGATGTCTCTGTCCTTCTCCAAAACTGGGAAATTTTCTGCTATTATCTCACTAAAAAGGCATTCTAATCCTTTCTCCCTCTCCATGCCTTCAGGAACTCCTAGAACTCAAATGTTGGGTTTTTTAATAGTATCCTGTAGATTCCCAACAATTTTTTTAGATTTCTAATTTCCTCTTCTTGTCTTTGGTTTGACTGTATAGTTTCCTGTGCTCTGTCTTCTAAGTCCGATATTCTCTCTTCTGCCTCACCCATTCTGTTTGTAAGGCTCTCTAATGTGTTTTTCATTTGATCTATTGAATTCTTCACTTCATTATGATTTCTCGTCACTATCACAGTTTCATGTTCTACTAGTTGTTTCATTTCAGCTTGATTTCTCCTTAATATTTCATTTTCATGAGAGAGATTTTCTACCTTGTCCACTAAGGATTTCTGTAGTTCAAGAATTTGTTTTTGAGTACTTCTTAGTGTTCTTATCAATTTTTTGAGATCTGCTTCTTGCATCTCTTCTATCTCATCATCTTTGTAATCTTGAATTGGGGTGTCTTTTTCATTTGGGGATGCCATAGTGTCTTCCTTGTTCTTATTACCTCGGTTTTTGCGTTTGTTGTTTGGCATATTGGTTTCTTCACTGTGGTGTTTTTTTCTTGTTATACTATGACTCTAGATTAAGTGGACTGTCTGCTTTTGATGGAGCCTTAGAGGCTTGAGATGGGTGTGGCCTGAGAGCTCTGGTTCCTCAGAGTTGAGGGTGTGTCAAAGGAGACACTCCCAGGTTAGGCGTGGTAAATCTCTGTTACTTTTTTTTTTTTTTTGGTTGAAAAGGGAAGTAATTCCACACAGCTGAATGGAATTGGGGGTGGTTAGCAGGCGAATGATATACCCACAGGAGCCAGAGATCGGAAGCTCTTTCCCCAGGACCAGAGAAGGAATCTTTGCGGCCCTTTGTGTGGGCTGAGATTCTCCTGTAGTCTCCCACTGGGCTGCCAAGGCTACTGAACTGTAGCGTCTCTGGAGAGTACTCACATGAATTCGTGATTTCCGTGAGTTCTCTCCCCCACCGTCTCTTTTTTCACAGTCTCAGTTCATTAGCACCACACATTCATTAGGTTCTAATCTCCTGTTATTTCACCCCTCCCACCCAGAGTCAGGTTTTTCTGCTAGTCTTGGGGCCGGTGCCGACCCGAGGTCGCCCTGCTTATGACGTATTCCAAAATGGCTCCTGCTCTTTGTCTTGCTCACCTTTGAGAGGTGAGCGGAGAGAGAGAAGCTCGTGTCCGTATGGGTCACTTTTTTTTTTCTTTCCCTCTCTCTCTCTCTTCTAGTTAGCCTGGTGAACTTTTCCCCGCAGGGTTTCAAGCCTTGTTCGCTCTAGGCTCCCTTTTCCGCTTCCCTGCTGGTAATTCGGGCTATTGATGTTCTGCTCACCTCGCGTTCCAGCGCTGGTGTGTTGAATCTGCTGCTGGTGTCCCAAACTGCGGGCTCCCACGCTCTCCACGCAGGTCCACTGTGAATCTCCAGTTCCAGAAGGGTTTTCTCTGCTGTATCTTCCCCTACTCTTCCTTGAACCTGCAGTATCTCCACTTTTATTAATCTGTCTCTCCCCAGACTATCGGTGTGCTCCCTTCCTATTCCGCCATCTTGCCCAGGCTAACACTTCTGTTAGAAACATGAGAGGGAGGTCTCAGGCTGAATAATTTGGGTCAGTTTATGTAATTTCAGATCTAAATATATAACTCCCTAGAACATATTCCCTAAGATACACAATTTTAAACAATATTTAGAACTCAAAATTGGAAGCATTATAGAAAACCAAAATAAATCCATTGTGAAGTACTATAAACATATTACAGTGCAAATGTGATGAGACAATACAAGATCCAAACAAATAAAAACTGATCAATAAAACGGTAGGAGTGTCATCTTATAAAACACCAGGTAGTCTTTAGAATTTGGAAATGCTATTTTATAATAAAATCAAGATATTTATTCACATCTATATTTGTTTGTTGTTTGGCCCAATAAAATACTATAGATTGGTGATATTAAACAACAGACGTGCGTTTTCTCAGCTTATAGGAGGCTAGGAGTACAGATCAAGGTGTTGGCAGGGTTGGTCTCTCCTGAGACCTCTCTCCTGGCTTGCAGATGGTCTCTTTCTCCCTATGTCTTCCTCTGTGCCTCTCTGGTGTCATGTTGTCTTCTTGTAAAGATATAAATGCTGTTGGATAAGGGCCCCACCCTAACAGCCTCATTTCAACTTAATTACCCCTGTAAAAACCTGATCTCCAAATACAGTAAGCGTTCTGTGGCTCTAAGTGTTGGGATTTCAACACAGAATTTGGGACGAACAGAAGCTGGCATGACCCAGTGTCTTTGGCCATCATTTGTGATACCTGCATCCTATATTGGAGCACCAGTTCGTGTCTTGGCTGCTCTGCTTCCAATCCAGCTCCCTGCTAATGTGCCTGGGAGAGCAGCAGAGGATGGCCCGGGTACTTGGGCCTCTGCCAACTAGGTTGAGCTCAAAATGGGGCTACTGGCTGCTGGCTTCAGCCTGACCCAGACCTGGCCATTTGGGGACTGAGCCAGTGGATAGGGGATTTCTTTCTCTCTCTCTCCCTCTCCCATTCCCTCTTCTTCTCTCTCTGTCACTTTGCCTTTAAAGTAAATAAAATAATATCTTAACAGTGACTACAGAATTTAAGAGGAACACAATTCCGTCCACAACAGCATCCCTTTCTGGGACTGTGCTTCCCATGATGTAGCTCTTATGATGAGTGCCTGCTATTTTCCAAGCCCTGTTGTAGGTGCTGGATATAGCAGTCAGCTTGCTTTTATGCCTCATAACATACACGAGAAAGCAGCAAAATCCCAAATTAGAGGACAATTTTTATGATATTAAATTTGCAAATGCCATTATCCTAAGATCCCTGTCACTTTTGCCGAGGACCAGGAGCTCCCCTGTTCATTGTTTCAGAAAATTAACTGCTGTTGTACAAGGAAACAAGTCCCTGCTGCCACTCACTCCTGAGTCTAGAACGTGCTCTATGGAGTTGAGTTCATGAAAGCAGCTTAATTGCAAAAGAACATTTGTAATTAGAAGCATCTGTCATTATGACAGTTGGCT
The DNA here is from genome assembly GCA_949820135.1 of Sylvilagus floridanus. Classification (NCBI taxonomy): domain Eukaryota; kingdom Metazoa; phylum Chordata; class Mammalia; order Lagomorpha; family Leporidae; genus Sylvilagus; species Sylvilagus floridanus. The sequence continues at coordinate 67,845,441 of OX463231.1, forward strand.
GTGGATCATATTTGGAATCACTGTGTTTTTCTGACCATAAGGTCTAACCTAATGCCAAAGATGTGTCTCTCTCAAATATAGTCACCTGGACTTCCTGCAGTGTGGTATACTCCGGAAGACAGCTGCCTATCTCTCATGAGGAACTTCTCATATCTGTCACTGTGAAACTTGGATATACCACACTGTACATATTTCAAGCCAGAGTCCCAAGCATATCCTTCAAATTTATTTTCATTTGTTTCAGTATCTGACATAAAAACTGATGTACTTTTATTTAAAAATACAATTTTATTTTAAAAGAGATTTATTTTTATTTACTTGAAATCAGAGTTATGGGGAGGGGAGGGGAGGGAAAGGGAGGGGAGGGGAGGGGGGAGAGAGAGAGAGAGTGAGCGAGCAATCGATCTTTCATTTGTGTATCTACAGATACACTCCCCATATGGCCAATTGCTGGGGCTAGATCAGGCTGAAGCCAGGAGCCAGGAGTTTCATTCAGGGCTCCCATGTGGATGTAGGGGCCCAAAGACTTGGGCCATCTTCCACTGCTTTCTCAGGTGCATTAGCAGGGAGCTGGATCAGAAGTGAAGGAGCTGGAACTCAAAGGATACCCATACAGGATACCAGCATCACAGATGGTGGCCCAACCTGCTATGCTCCAACATCGGCCCCTAAAAATGCTCTTTTCTTAGAATAACTGATGATTTATTCTTCTCTTCCTACTATTTTCTGTTATTCCCTTGACTCTCCCTTACTTGGGAGGCTAGACTACAGGAGCATGTAGACAATGAAAGGGTCAAGTGATTTTATCAAGGGGCAAGCATTTGGCACAGTGGTTCAGATGTCGGTAAGAATGCCTGCATCCTGTATCAGAGTGCCTGGGCTTGAGTCCTGGCTCTGCTCGGGATCCCAGTTTGCTGCAAAAGTGCATTCTGAGATGCATTAGGTTATGACTCAAGTACATGTGCCCCTATCACTCACATGAGACACCTGGATTGAATTCCTGGCTCCTGCCTTTGGCCTGGCCCAGCATTGTCTGTTGCAGGCATTTGGGGAGTAAACCAGATGAGAGATCTCAATGTGTCAGTTTCTCTGTTTTCTGCCTTCCAAATAAATTAAAACAAATAAAAAGTATTTAAAAATGATTTTACTGGTTGAGCCAGCATGATTGACATGGCCCAATGACCAAGGACAAGAAAGGAATCTGGCTGTCTGGGTGCATGCTGTGGTAGACAGAGTTTGAGTGTTGGATTCACTCCCTACTTCCTGCATCCGTATCAGAGAAATCAGGTGCCATCTGGGAAACCAGCACCATGGGGGAGGATGGCTAAAGGGTAGCTGGGAGGGGTTACATCTATAATCTACTGAGATAGTATTTCTTTCGCACATTTGTAGAACATAAATATACACAAAGTAGTGTTTCTTACCCACCTGAGTGAGTGCATAGTTTGTGAACTGGATCTGGCACTGTGCATTCCATCTATTTCAGTTTAGATACAGTGGCATCTATGAACAAGTACTGATAAAGACTGAGCTGCAGCGTGGCTTGATCCAAGGCTAGAGACTCATCAACTGTAAAAATCTTACCATAGCTCTTTTAATATGCTGTCATAGATAGACAGAAAGCCAGTATAGTGTGGGGCATGGCCAGCAGCAGCAGCAAGAAAATGATCTGATACATAAACTTAGAAAATGGAGGAGTAGGAGGAAGGTAGACACAAGTGGGAAGGTAACTCCTGGTGGTTTTCAGTTTGATAATGTCCTGGTCAGAATGAGCTTATTGTAGATTAAGAATGAAAATACCAAGAAGAGTGATTTGTACAATTTCAGCTGTGGCTGTTTGTATAAACCTGCATGGCAATCTAAAGTAAAAATCACGGGCTTTGGATTCAGTTGACGCTGATTCAAAGCCTGGCTAATTTAGTGGCTATGGGAAACTGGGCATGTGCTTTACTTTTCTGTACAGTGGGAGTATGGGTATAACTCCACCATGCTGTTGTGGAAGTTAAATCTGTCTACATAATTAATATGCCTGGCAATGTTATTTTTGAAACTTTTACTAATTAGAGTTTTTAGCAACCTGATGATATAAAACATTATTGATTGGTTTAACAAAGTGTCTGCAATTATTGAGATACTGCATCCTTTAACAATCTTTTATATAATAGAAATCTTTAATCTTTAATATATAATAAAATTTTTTATATTTAAACAAATCAGATAGTATCTTAAAAGAGGCGGAAAAAGCCACAAAGGAAAATGAATTTTTTATAAAATATTCTTAATGGACTCTTAAGCAAAATAAGAAAAAGAGAAGATAATTTCATGGCTTCTGGTAGATACCAATGACAATATTAAATAAGTAAATGCTGCAGTAATTTATATTTTATTTGGTAGATTCTTATTTTAGTCATCCAGGAGATTTTTTTACTAGAATGAAACCTTAAGCTTTGATAGACTTAAGTGATGAAAGAAGAGAATTTGCAATGAGAAAATATGAATGTAGAAAAGTTAAGAAGTCTGATAATAGTATCTTAATGAATAGCTCCTCTTTTGGGCCTCCTATTTCAGTTTCCTTTTTGAATGCAAATCTTACTTAAGAAAATAATCTTAGCTCATTTCCATAAGCCAGAATCCTGAAAAATATCTAAGGAAAATTTAGATTAGAGGTCCTTAGACCAAGGTTAAAAATAAGAAAATGTGGCTTTCAAAATCCTTCAGAATGCAATATATTTTTTAAAAAGATTTATGTATTTGAGAGACAGAGGAGGAGAGAGAGAGAGAATCTTTTATCTTCTGACTCACTTCAAATGGCTGTTGAATCTAGGAACTCAGAACTCCACAAGGGTCTCCCACATGGGTAGCAGGGATCCAAGTACTTGGGCCATCATCTGCTGCTTTCCCAGGAGCATTAGCAGGAAGACAGATTGTAAGCACAATGTCTGGAACTTGAACTGACACTGATATGGGATGATGACATTGCAGTGGTGGCTTAGCCCACAGCATCACAATGCCAACTCTATGCTATATTTTTATTTTTGAGATAAGACTTGGTTTATTTGCAAAAATAAAGTATAAGCCCAACTTAGGACTCTGGTAGAACGTATCTGATTTTCCTGTTACTAATTTTTCCTTTTTATCTCTTTCACTATTTTGAAGAAATAGAATATATATATATATATGTATATATTTCTTGCAATTTTATCACCTCTGATTGCTCTCCATTCTCAACCATTTTTGGGGGGTGGGGAATACCAGAGATATTTTACACTTTTGAAGAAACTGGGGAATGAACTAAAATTTTATTTTCAATTTTTATTAATTACTTTTATTACTGGGGGCAGAAAGGGGTGGATTTTTAGCAGTATAAGAATATGAAAGCAAATCAATGAGTGCCCTTTAAGAAAGCAGAGCGTCTCTCATCAGGAGTTTTTTGGACCTTTGCCAACCAGAGGAGCAGTAGAGTGGCAGCTAGTAAGGTGGTGAAGGAGACTCTGCTGAGGCTGAGCGGTGTGGTGATTTCTGGGAAACAGCACCCTGCAGCAGGAGAATGAAGCTCTTTTGCAAGTCTCCGAATTGCTGCTGCTACTTCTGACAGTGAAGCTATTTTAACTTTTAATTTGCTGAAAGGCAAATCAGGCAGCTGTCTTCTCAGTGGGGTGTTAGGGGTGAGTGTTGGAGAAATGGCTCCACTTTTCATGTAGATTAAAGCAGAACACACCAAGGAAAAGTTTACTGTTATTCTATAGGTTCACAGCAAGCAGGCTAGAGTGTCATCCTTGGGGCTTCTTTTATGCTTTCTTTTGGTTTGCCAGACATGTTGGATCCAAGGGCAGATTTCAGATTTGACAGTGTTGAAACTCATGTCAGGAATTGGAAACATGCTTTTCCTTCTGCCTCCCTCTCCATTTTCCCAGGCATGAGAAAACCTTTTGGGTAATGTCTGAATTTAGGACTCTACTTAGTATTTTCATTAAACCTTTCTTCTTTTCTTTCTGATTTCCCTTTTTATCATAGCATTTTCCTAGGTGAATTGAAGCGCATTTAACAAGAGCTAAGATTGCACCTATTTTTCATTAAATGAGAACTGTGTTAACAACTTCGTAGATGTTGCATGTGATCTACTAATGGCGAAAGCCTCTGGATGGTTCCTTTTGATGTTGCCCTCTAAAGGTCCCATCAGAAAGCATTAGTGTCTGCATTACCCCCTTGCGATTTCTGGTGGTTTTCTTTTATTTGGCTATTGATTGGTATTACACATCCCTCTTAATGCTAACATTAGATGATGCTATATCTGAGCACTTAGTGGAAAATTACTCTATGTCAGTAGAAACTTCATTAAATAGCTTGAACTACATGTCGGTTCCAACTGCAGAACTGATTTGGAATTTTGGTAAGTTGAGTCACTTAACTTATCTCAGTTATACATTTTGTATTTTGCAGGGCAAGATGCATTATTTAGATGAATGTGAAACTCCCCTTCATACTCAATATAATACATTTTTAATGGCTAATGATTGTATAGATAATCTCATGCAGGGGAGCAAATTGTTTCCCTTTGGTTATCATTATAAATTTACTTCTGAACAAATTAAAAATGAAATCATCATCCTTGTCAGAAATGGGCAGGAAAACAAAGGCTCATTAAGAATTTGCTTTTCCCTGGGTGAAATAAATTATCAATAATCATTGCAGTCCATAATGTATGTGGTTTGGCATGACACATTAATTTGTGCTGATTTAATGGTTTAGAAACCAGTTTTGTTTGCTCTTTTTGCTTTTGCTTTTCTCTTCTAGGGACTTGCAGCAGTCACATATCTTCTGCAAATGAGTTTGTATTATGGGAATCACACTGAACCTGTATGGAGGAAAGGCTAATAAACATTTAAAATAAGAGGCTTGACTCTCCCAGTTGAAAATAAAGAGATTTCTTCCCCTTCCCTTTTCTTAGAGCATTTGCATTAGAAACCTTGTAATTGTAAGCACTTTCTCCTCTCTCTCTCTCTCTCTTAAAGATTATTTATTTGAAAGTCAGAGTTACATAGAGAGAGGAGAGGCAGAGGGAGATCTTCCATCCACTGGTTCACTCCTCAGTTGACCAATCTGAAGCCAGGAGCTTCTTCCAGGTCTCCCACGTGGGTACAGGGGTCCAAGGACTTGGGCCATCTTCTACTGCTCTCCCAGGCCATAGCAGAGAGCTGGATCAGAAGTGGAGCAGTTCCGACTGGCACCAGCACCCTTATGGGATGCCAGCACTGCAGGCAGCAGCTTTACCCACTTTGCAGCAGCGGTGGCCCCTTTCCTCCCTTTGAAATGTATATAAATGTATATAAGTCCTTTTGTAAGTTTTAGGACCCAGGAATTTCTTCCTTAAGAGCTGGGTGGTCATCTCTTTGAAATGTAACTTCGAGGGAGACAACTGTCTTGCCTCCAGGTTTCCATGAGAAAGTGGGGGTCTAATTGGAGTTAGATCAGCTTGAGCCAAATGGCACAACTCCCTCCTTCCATAGAACTAGAAGTTTGTTTCTCCTCTGGATGGAGCCAGTTAGGTAACACAGAGGACCACCTCAATTACCTGGTAAATTTAGGAGGAGCTCTGTGTGACAAATGGCACTATCAAAGTCCTCTTGCTAGAGACTAGTTATTGTTTATCTTGAAAACGTGTGTAATGGTTTATGTCTGCTTGGCTAAATGGCAGTCTCCTAGAGGGCTGCCTGTGATGCACATCACATTCTGCTTTAATGCTTGTTTAACAATAAACACAATTTCTTTTTTTACTTTTGAATAGATTTTGGAGTTGGGAGATGGTTTTGTTTTTAATTTTAGTTCCTCAGCAATGGACATGGGCTGATATAAAAAGCAACACATTGCCTACTTTGTGCCTTTAATTATGCTCTGCCTCTCCTTCTTAAATCAGATGTTCAATGCAGGGAGAACCCTAGTGGCTAAAATCACTGTGGATTAATCAGTATTATGTAAAAAAAAGAAAACAAGACCATTTCATTAGCATTTTATTTTTGTAAGAGAAAAGTATTCCAAATTCAACTGTGAAAGCTATTGTGAAGATAGGATTAGTTTAGTGGCACATTTGTCACTTTTTCTTTTAATTATTACTTAATATATTCCCTCAAACAAACTATTTTTAGGCTAATTTTATTCTATTAAGGTTATCACTATTCATTTTAAATATCACTTGCATCCAATTATGTTGTTCTAGGATCCTGCAAAATGTTAAACTTGGCATTGCTAACTCAAAGGTGACTTGTGGCACAGGAATGATTTATGCCTGTGGAATTGCAGAGGTCTAAAAATAGGGCTTGATGTTACATTAATATGTACTGCAGTACACAGGCACAATAGGGTCAGAGCAGGATGGAGTTTCATCCCTAACTCTCAGTTTTCTTGCTTTTGCCTCTGAGTCTGAGCAATGCCTGGATAATTAGACAATGCCCATTTGTCATTTGTATCATTTCCTATCAGCTCATACCATCCTGCCCAGCCAGCTCCCAGGTGTTTATGAGGAAACACGTGGTCTGTAAATAGTCCTCCTGTGCAACTCTACTTGCTGGCTTAAGTGGGAGATATCCTTCATATGTTGGACTGGACAATAACAGATCGTTGCTGCTAGGTTCTAATGGGGTAAGTGTTTGGCTTTGACCTTAGGATGAGATCAGCAATGAAATGTGTCCAGTTAGTCATACAGTGAATACTACAGATTAGAACAAGGAGCCTCTGTTAGCAAGGTAAATGCTGGCAGTTCTGGAGAAGCAACATTTCGGAATGAACGGCAAGGAGGATGTGGGACAATATTTCCTTTGATGTGATGCTTCTGATTTAGCTGTCATGAGTGCTAGATGGTAGTGGTAAGAGATGCTTTTCTGCAACCTTTTAGGGTGTGAACTCTGATCAGTTGAAAGAAGTCATGTAATTGAGTTTGTACAACTGTTTTGTGAACAGGGCTAGGAGGATATATGAACATAAGGATGCACCACAAAAAGGGAAATTGGGGCTGGTACCATCTGGAACATATATGGGAAACAAGAGTTTCTCTCCTCACTAAAGGGACTGTAGTAGACTGTTCCGATAAAAAAATGACAGCACAGCCCCAGTGTCTTCTTTAGTGAAATCTACAGGCTGAACATGTTACCTAAATATCATAAGTCAATAGCTTATTTTTCTTCTACCATAGTATATTGTATGTATCTTACTCTAAGTGAATGTCCAGAGTACAAGATAGTTTTGCAATAAAGGAATTGTTCCTATTCTGGAAGTAGCTCTGGAGTTCTGAAAAGTCATGGTAAGTTGATACTCTCTGACACTGTTGTTGCAGAACAACTTCCAAAACTAGTTGGAGGTATTGCTGCAGAACCCCAAACCTGGGTCCACTCACCCGACATGCAGAAAGCCAATCACTGATCTCAGGGTGGTGGAAGAAAGTAGGTGTGTGTTGCAAAGTGCAGAGCGAAAAGCCAGACTGCTATTCCCTCATTCCCAGGCTCTCTGAGGAGATAGGGGTGAAGTTTCTTACAGATTGAAATTGGGGCCGGGAGGAGCATGTACAGCTGATGTCCAAGTTCTTGGTTGGTCAGAGGTCCTTGTGACCTTCCTTTGATTGGTTAGTGATGCTGTGCTCTTTTGGGGATTTTTATGATGGGCAGGTGGGCTTTCGTTGGGCTTAAGGGTGGAGGGAAGGTTACATCTATGTGATAGTTACTTTCTGCCTCCAGACCTGGAATTCACCTCCTGGACCTGGAATTCTCCTAAAGAACTCTCTGGATGATACTCGCCAGCAGGGTTTTATCTATTGAAGAAGCAAGTGACTTCTTGAGCCCAGTGATTAGTCTTGCAAGGGCAGCTGTACCACTCCCTCCCTCAATTCAGTAACTTACTTTTGATAAAGGACAGGCAAGGACATCTTGGACTGAGGAAGACAGGAAGAGAGACTGGGTCCTGCCTTCACATTCGAGGGGTTCAGTCTCACTGTTGTTGAGTAGACAGCCCAGCTCTGGGAGTTGACTGGAAAAGATCTCAGCGATCACCGTCTCGGCAATGATTTCACATTCTGTAGTGGCTTCTGCATTGCTGAGGTGTAACAATGCAGAACACGTTATGCCAGTCACCAGCTGCCAATTTAAATACACACTCAGGAGAGTAATCTAATTTTCAGGGAGTATTAACTTGATATTAATAAATGTTGATGTTTAATTTAATTGTGACCTTTAAGTTAAACTTAAAGTAAAATACCTTGTGTTTTCACAACATGAATTGTTGAAAAGTCAAGATACTGGTTGTTTTTTTTAATGGACCCAAGAAAATATTTTTAAATCAGCAATGACTTCTCCCTGAGCCTAGCCTATTCCACTTCAATCCAGACAACATCCTAGTGAATCCCCCTAATTACCCACTTTAATAGCACTCTCATATATCTATTTTGTATTTATGAATGTCTATGTATAAATAAATCAAGGGAGGACAAGGCACTGGGATAATGAGAACAGGAAGAATTTTCCTCTTACACACTTGCAGTTAATTACATAGCAAGAAGCATCTTTCTCCCACCTGTTCTGCAAATAGCTTCTTAAATGAGCAAAGTCCTGCTTGTCCTCCAAGCCCCATTGTTACTGTGGCTCTTCTTCCCTGTGAGGCTTTCTGCAGCCTCCTGTCCCACTCACAGGTAGACCTCATCTCTCTCTCAGCACTTGTTCACATTTTGCCAATACTACTATGTGTTTTAGAATTGATCTATTTTTGTATTTTCTTCCTTCCCTTGACTGTGAGTTCCTTGACAGGGTCTGACTGTTCCTTATTCACTGCAAAATACTATTGTCCAATGTTAAACTTAGTATTAGACTGAGAGTAGGTACTCAATAAACCTTTCAAAGTCCAGAAATGGGCTCTCCTCACTGTACAGAACTTTCTGTGCTGGGTGATGATAGCACAAGCCCTCTTATGGGTTGCTGTCATAGGAACTGTGCCTTTGGGCCTGCAGCTCACCAGCCGCAGAGCTGTCTTGCATCCTATGGTGCTTTGCCTTTCAGAATAACTATGTTTGGGCTTCTGGAAGAACAAACTCTTAGTATAGGGAAATTTGATAACCAAATATTGCATGATATTTGCAACTCAGTTCAGATACATGGTAGATGTGATTATGGGTCAACGATATACCAGTTCTTTGCATCTATGGTTCATTTAGGAAATGGTCTGATAATCTGTGTCAAATCTGCTTCTTCAGTTTCTGTGATACAGAGATTAAATGGCACCTTGGTTGGGCCTGTGGCGCACCATGCATGTAGTCTACATGGCTGGCACCCCTGAGGTTTGAAAGGCATGATGTGCTCAGCCACACGAGGCAGATCTATTTGAGTATGAGAGCGAATGGCCCGTTCCACATGGGGTATGTGGTGCAGTGCTTGGCATTCAGGAAGTGTGCACCTTCATTTTTGTAGTAAGGTTTCTGTGTTCTCTTAGGTTGACTGCAAGGGGTAAGAACTATGATATGGGCCATAACAAGAATATTTTTAAATGATGCTAACAGGTGGGTAAAAGGATTGAAAATGCAGTCTGTTTCAAAAATCATTGCTTTAGTCTATGTTTACAAGCCAGCACATTTACCAGAAATACCAGCTACAACTGAATAAATGTATAATTATAGCCACTTTTCCTGTATTTTCAGGTGATTTTCTCTAAGACTCCTTTCTGAAACTTTGATTTTTTAAATATTACTTTTACTAGAAGGAAATAAACCAAGGGAGCTCCTGATACAGTGGTTTCAAAGACCTTGCTGTGAAACAGGGCTGAGTTTTTGGGTTCTCCCAGAATTTTAATGACTCTTAATAAACATGATAATTTAGCTCTATGGTCTTCTTGTTTCTTATCCAGAGAAGACTGAAAGCATGAACCTGAAGGTCTGTGTATACATGCACGTGTGTATGTGTATGTGCAGATATTATTATGAAGAGGCAGTGGTTGTGGCAGATAAAACACACAGTGATAGCAAGTGTATTAATCAAAATTTGCCCCGGGGGACTGGCGTTGTGACATAACAGATAAAAACCCTGCTTGTGATGCCAGCATCCCATATGGGCACCAGTTGGAGTTGTGGCTGCTCCACTTCCGATCCAGCTCCCTGCTAATGTGCCTGGAAGGGCAGCAGAGGTTGGCTCAAGTGCCTGGGCTGCTTCACCATGTGAGAGACCCAAATGAAGCTCCTGATTCCTGGCTTTGGTCCTGTCCAGATTAGGCCATTGTAGCCATCTGGGGAGTGAACCAGCGGATGGAAGATCTCTCTCTCTCTCTCTCTTCCTCTCTCTGTAACTCTGTGTTTCAAGTAAATAAATAAGTAAATCTTAAGAAAAAGAAGTTTGCCTTGTAGGGATGACAAAGAAAAATCTATATTAATAAGTATCCCTCAAACATTATGAAAATGTGTTCAATATATTCTATTTTTAAAGGATATTGGGGGGGGGGTTGGTGTAGTACTTATCATTTGGGATGTCCACATCCTATATCAGAGTACCTGAGTTTGAGCTCTGTTCCTGACTCCAGCTTTTTGTTAATGCTCATCCTAGAAGACAGCAGGTGATAAGTACTTGGGTCCCTAACACCCATGTGGGAGACTTTGATTAAGTTCCCACCTCTTGGCTTTGGCCTACTCCAGTTCTGGCTGTTGCAAGCATTTGAGCGGTGAGCCAGTGGATGGGGAAGATTTCTGTGTGTCTCTCTGCCTTTCAAATAGATAAATTAAAACTAAAAAAAAAGTATTTACATTTAAAATTTGTTCTAATTTTATGGGCATTTATTGAATAACACACGGTCTGGATGAAAAATGTTTGCCAGCTTAGAGGAGGCAGCATGACATGGTGAAGACATTGGACTTGGAATCAGATTGTGTTTGCATTCCAGATCCATCTCTTTGCTTAAGTGGTGTGGATGAGTTCCTTAACAGCATGAATTTTGATTACTTTTTCCTTTTTAACATTTCTTTTTATTAATTTCTTTTTTATTTATTTGAAAGGCAGTGGAGGGAGAGGGAGAGACGGGGGGGGGGGGCGGGGAGAGAGAGACAGCCAGCTTCAATCCCTTGGTTTACTCTCCAAATGCCTGCAACAGGTGGGGCTAAGTCGGGCTGAAGCCAGGAGCCCCAAGCAAGGTATTCCCCATGAGTAGTAGGGCACCAGGTACTTGAGCCCATCACTTCTGTCCCCAAGGGTACCTATTAGCTGGAAGCTGGAGTCAGGAGCATAGCCAGGACTCAAATCCAGGCACTCTGATACGGGATATAAGCATTCCAAGTGACCTCTTAACACCGTGCCAAGTCTGTCTCTGGTTTCCTGATCTATAAAGTGAGATGATACTTCCCACCAGGCAGAGGCATTATGGGACTGGGATGACATAATATACTTGCATGTAAAGTGCAGCCAGCCAGGGCTGGGGACATTGCTACCTTTTGATTTGCTTTCTCATCTGCTTGGTAGAATTTGTTTTTAAAAAAACAGCCAACTGTCAATGAGATTTCCCGGCATTGTTATTTCTCTGACTAGAAATTAGATTTATAATTTTTGAATTCTCTAGATACTGCCAGCAAATGTGAGTCTGTAGTTAAGAGACTGTGGTCTAAGATTCTCAAGATATTTTTCTAGTTTTGTAAAGTTTCTGGACTGTCATGACCTTTTGGAAGGAAGAGGGAAAGGTCAATCTTATTTATTGCCAGTGCTATTCAAATTTAGTGGACTTATTACATTCTTGTGTTAAATGCATTTTTAGTATAGTTTGCATAATGGTTCTAGGCTGTATTACAATTCACTCTTTTTTTTCATTTACTCTTAGGTGCTTCTTTTCATTATTATTATATATTATTTATTGGAGGATGTTCTAGGGACTTATGATATTGCTTAGACAGAGTGTTTCTATATTTTGTATTTACCAGTTTTTGCTTCTTATTACCACTAGGATCAAATTGGAAGTTTTTTCTATCATGAAAATTTTAAAAGATTTATTTTGAAAATCAGAAGAACCACTATATTCCTAAAGTTGTAACTATGAAAAAAAATCATTCATTACATAAAAACTTAAAAAAGAAAAATAACAGACATTGAACAAAAGGGTAAAATATGAATGAAAAATCTATCAGGCAAAAAATCATCTCTATAACTTAGTTCTCACTATACTCATGATCAAAGCATGGTCACCGCCTTGTGGTGCCATTCCCTAATTATAGGTTTCACCTCTCCAGTGAATAAAACTTCCAAAGACTGGACTTAACAACTTAAAGTATAAAAAAACACTTTGGCTGGGGCCGGCTTGGTGGTACAGTAAGCTAAGTCTCCTCCTGTGCCACAGGCATCTCATATGGATGTGGTTCCTGTCTCAGCTGCTCCGCTTCTGATCCAATGCTTTGTTTATGGGCTGGGAGAGCAGTGGAGGATGAACCAAGTGCTTGGGCCCCTTCACCTGTGTGGGAATCTGGGAAGAAGCTCCTGGGCCCTGGCTTCAGATCGGCTCAGCTCTGGCTGTTGAGGTCATTTTGGGAATGAACCAGTGGATGGAAGACCTTTCTCTCTGTCTCTCCCTTTCTCTGTCTATAACTCTACTTCTCAAATAAATAAATAAAATATTAAAAAAACAAAACAAAAGAAAAACAAAAAATAAAAAAGAAAATCAGGATGAGAGAGAGAGAGAGAGAGAGAGAGAGAGAGATAAAGATATTCTATCTGCTGGTTCACTCCTTAGATGGCCATGATGGCCAGTGCTGGGCCAGGCTGAAGCCAGGAGCCGATCTTCATCTGGGTCTTCTACATGGGTGGCAGTGGCCCAAACAATTGGGCCATCTTACACTACTCTCTCAGGCTAATAGCAGTGAGCTGGATCAGAAATAGAGCAGCTGAGACATGAACTGGTGCCCATGTGGGATGTTGGCATTGCAAGCAGTGGCTTAACCAGCTACATAACAATGCTGGGCTCTGATCATGGAATTTTTAAAACAATCTATTATGATATGTGTTGAATTAAAGAATTTTGTAGATGATGACCAGTGCCGTGGCTCACTAGGGTAATCCTCCGCCTGCGACACCAGCACCGCAGGTTCTAGTCCTGGTTGGGGCGCCGGATTCTGTCCCAATTGCTCCTCTTCCAGGCCAGCTCTCTGCTGTGGCCCAGGAAGGCAATGGAGGATGGCCCAAGTTCTTGGGCCCTGCACCCGCATGGAAACCAGGAGGAAGCACCTGGCTCCTGGCTTTGGATCGGCGCAGTGCGCTGGCTGTAGCAGCCATGTGGGGGGTGAACCAACGGAAGGAAGACCTTTCTCTCATCTCTCTCTCTCTGTCTAACTCTGCCTGTCAAAAAAAAAAATAAATAAAGTTCAGTTTTTAAAAAAATAAAAAACTTAAAAAAAAATTTTGTAGATGCTACCTAATTTCCTTAAATTTATCTAGAATATGCAATCTGTTTTGTAACCTCAAGTGATCTTATGGTTTATTAGATTTATTAAGCAAATATTTAATGTGTAAATATAATTGAAAAAGCTTCACGCAGGTGTCTCATTGGGCTTCAATTTCTGCCAGTAAAACTAAATCCAGTAAAATGCATGTAGGTCTGTAAGTCAAATATATATTCATATTTTTGTTGCAATTCAATTTTGATATATTTAAATCTGTGTAGATATTGAAAACATATCATTACATTAAAGAGGTTTTTTTTTTTTTAAGCTTTCGAGAGTTATTTTATAAGCCAGGAGTAATTTGATTGCAAGTGACAGAGAGCTTCAGCTCCAGCCAGCCTAATGGAAAAAGAATTAACTCTAGCTTGTTGGTTACTGGGGTAGATCCATATTAGAAAAAGCGATGTTACAGCCTTAATGAGCGGAAGCAGGGATTTAATGATGGCAGAAATATATCTGCCCACTTGGGGGCCATGTTTCTATTTGTTTATACATTTGTCCTATTTTGGAGTTTTCCATATGGCAGTGTTCATGGCCACTATTGTCAAAGCTTGGCGACTTCAGGGGCAAAGTGCTGCTTTCCCTTTGTATTGGGAAGTAGTAGGCAACACCTACTTCATATTCAGTAGTAGGCAAAACCCTGATTGGCCAGGCAGGCCTTGGTCATGTGCCCATGAGGATGATGAGAAAGCTTAGTAGCCATGGGCAAATAAAGTCAGTCACTCTTGAGTGCCAGGGAAATCTGCTGAATGTTATAGACTCTGCAGCAAAGTCTGCAAGCACAGATGCTTTGAGTGTTTGCATACTCTTTTAGGAAGCTCATCGTTTTGTTATTGTTTTATGGACTTCAAGTTAAGGACCCCTATGATAAATGTTAAGACAACAGCATTCATCATTGAAATCAAATTTTGACAGATGTGTTATCACTTCCAAAGTAGTAAAATTCTTGCTGTAGAATTTCTATAATCTATATCCACAAGTATCTCATAGACTTCTAGGGAATTTCTCTTATAATACAGGGGAAGGTAAAGACTTTAGTTACCTGAGGATCAACTTCATGAGCTTAAAACATATTTAAACTTTGAGCAGCTTCCAAGAAAATGAACACAGTTGAACAGAAACTGAACTTTTCTTATCTTCATTATTTGATTTGCCACATGGAAGAAAAGAGGAAACTGTTGAGAGAAAGTACTATCTATAAGACAGACTTTCCATAACAAATCAGAGTGGGACCTAAGTGACCGGAGGAGACAGAAGAAGCAGACTAAATAGAGGTGGCATCCATCTGGACAACGATTTTTCATAGTCACCTTCTTAGTTTCTTCCCACAGAGCAGAGAAACCACTGACAATATACTCAAGCAGAACACTGCTCATTGGTCAATCCTTGTGTTAAAAATATTCACACGACCTTCAGTCCATGATCTGCTCCCTACTTCTTTTAAATATTTTTTTTTTTTGTTTATCTGAGAGACAAAGAGACATGTGGGTGGCAGGAACCCTCTTACTTGAGCCATCACCATTGCCTCCAGGTTCTGCATTAGCAGGAAACTGATGTCAGGAGCCAATGCTGACACTTGAACCCAATATGGGATATGAGTATCTTGACTGGTAGACCAAGTGCCCGCCCCGGCTCCTGCCTCTTTCCGTACCTCAGCACAGGAGAGCTTCACCTTCCTCACTGATTGGCCTGCCTTCCTTTCCCCATGTGTGCCAGGCTTTCCGCGTTCTCTGGCCGTTGACCATGTTGTACCTTATGCCTTGGATTTTGTCTCTCCCTCCCTGTCTCTCCACCTACTCCCTGATTCCTACTATCTTTTAGAAAGATATTTTATTTTTTTGAAAGCCAGAGAGGGGGGTGAGGAGAAAAAGAGAGAGACAGACAGACAGATGGAGGGAGGGAGGGAGAAAGAAAGATCTTGCATTTGCTCGCTGATTCACTGCTCAAATGGCTGTAATGGCTGTGGCTGGACCAGTCCAAAGGAGACTTAGATGGAGCCAGAACTCCATCTAAGTCTCCAACATGGGTTGCCTGAACACAGGCAGTTGGGCCATCATTCAGTGCCTTCCCAAGCATGTTAATAGGGAGCTGGGTCAGAAGCAGAGCAGCCAAGACTTGAAATGATGCTCTGATATGGGATGTGGCATTGCCAAGTGGCAACTTAACCCCACTGATCCACAACCCAGGCCCTTCTACATATCCTTTAGACCTTTGTTTAAATTTTGCTTCCTCAGAGAGACCTTCTGGAACCCAAATATAAATGAGCTCCTTTCTTGTCTGCTATATTATTCTAGGGTGTATGCATAAAGATATACTTGTTAAATGTCTCTGTCCCCTTTACATTGTAGGTATCATGTGACTGGGGATTCTGTCTGTCTTGTCATTTGTTGCCTAACACAGTGCTTGTGGCATAATTCTTACCAATAAGTGCTGAATGAATAATCAATGAAGAAATGGACACAGGATTATTGAAGAAGAGACAGGTGCAGCAGCTGGCTACAAAAATAAGAAACAGTGAGGGTGTGGTAAACAGTACATATTCTGATGGTGGAGTCAAAGAGAGGTAAATATGCAGGAAGCCCACAGAACAGCATTGCAACCCAGGGCATGGAGCCGTGTGATGTCAGGCATGTGCCCCAGGAGGACAAACAGAGGCACACATGCCTACTGCTCAACAGCCCCTGAGTGAATTGCTGTGACATTCGGGAGGCCTGGAAATCAGTTTGTTTTAGCAGCCAGGAAGGGTTTGCACACTGCACGTGAGTGACAAGCTAAGCCGTTACTGCTTATCTTTCAACACTCACCCCACCATCAGTTTCAGCTTCATTTGTAACACTGAGTAATCATTATTCAAACATTGGAAATTACGTTGTACACTTTAGAAGTTTTTTTTTTAATTAAAAAAAAATTTGGTCATTTACCTTTATTTGGTAATACTTTAAAAAGGGCAACTGAATTTGTAATTGAGATTTTAATTGTGGACAGCCAACTTAGTAAATCCTTTTTAAGTAAAGCAGACATGTCCTGCAGTTCTTTATTCCTTTGCTTTTTCAGCTAATATGCATTTCCATATCTATGAATATGATCACATTGTGACATCTTATGTGTCTTTTGTCTTAGTTTTTTTTTAAAGATGGTTTTCCTTTTGATTCTACAGATAGACCAGAACTCTTTTATCTACCCTCCCTTTTTTTTTAAATGCAGTATTTATATGAGTTTAGCATTTGTAGCATCAGTGATAGATGGACGCTTGACTTTTGAAAGAGCACCTCTCCATGTAAGCAGCATCTTTGGCACCAAGACAGGAATCCCAGATAGATCCATCTGGGGAGTTGGGCTATGCTTAGAGATTAAGAGCCTACTAGCAGATAAGATTCCTAAATAACAGAACCAACAGCCACCCCTCTGCTTCTCTTGATAATGACTTCTGCTTCTTATCACGGGATGCTGGTTTTATGGTAATGGGAAATGGTAATATAAAAAGGTATTAAGAAAGATCTGGCAAAATAGACATTTTGCTAACATCAATCTTCATGAAAATTTACTCTTTGAATCAGACCTGCAATGCCCTTTTTCATACAGCTTTGCGTAACTAGCTCCTTCTCAGATTTCAGTTTAAATATCACATCCTTAGAGAGGCTTTCTGAGGCTGGCTAGTTCACAAAAGACGGTTTAAATTTGAGGACTGGAGAAAAAGGGATTCTTTATCTTTGAGCAATGTTAGCCTTTTTATGTTAGTGAGCAAGAAAATCAGCCATGCAAAGATGGATGTGAGATCAACAATATTATGGGGAGGAATGGACACAGGTTCCTGGAACCCTCTGTTTTTCTGAGGCTCACCCAAAGTTTAGTGATCAGATGAAGAGCCCTTCAGGTGAGAGGGCTTTTTGTCTTTTAAGCATTTTTAAGGCTAATGGTGGGGGTAGGTGAGCATATGGACTCTTGAAATCTGCCTTGTTAAAATACTTTCATTTGAGTTGAGACCCTGAGATGTGAATACCGGGTTCGTAATTTCTTGCTGTGTCATTTCTACAGGTTACTCATTGCTGGGCCATCTGGCCTTACAGAATATCAATGCAATGGACCTGACCATTCTAGATCTTCCTAACCACACCCTTTATTCTCTACTACAGTGTCATGTTTATTTACCTTGTCATTAGAATAACACTAATACTTACTTATTTTATTTGTTTGTTTATTGACTGTCAAGATATCAACTCCAGCAGTGTGGCAGTTATATCCCTTCTCTCAGGTGCAGTCTCAGTGTCTAGTGTGGTGCCTGACACTGGAAGACCCTGTTGAGTTTCCTCCTTCCACGGTATCATCCTTAGGACAGGCTTATGGTTGTATCCATGTACAGTGGTAGGGCAGTTTTCTAAGGTCATGCACTTTCTTAACCTCACTCAGATCCCTTTGCAAGACCTTATTTAAGAGTACTGAGGTCTAGGGTGGGGGTAGGTAAACAATGATAGTGATAGAATTCGACACCCTTAGCATTTGGGAGAAAGAGTAAGAACTTGTCAACTACTGAAGTTTTCCTTTTCTTTCTCTTCATATCTGAATGTCTTATTGTCTTTGAAACATGCACTTCCTCATTTTTTTCTGATTGGATGATATTCTCAGCAATACAGTGCTTTAGTTCTGAAAAAATGCTCTGGATTGAATTATCTGTGCTTCTGTCTTCACTCTACCCCTTTCAGGCTAAGTCAATTTTTTGTGATCTCTCAGTTTCTCTCATTTTAATTTCTTCATTTTTAAAAATGAAGCAAATAATAGAGTATGTCTTACAATGATCTGATAAAGATGAAATTAATATGGTTAATGTGCTCAGTGCAGTGTCTGGAAGAGAGTAGGCATTCAGTGTTAGCAAAAATAAATATATTAGATAGTTCTAAGATAAAAATTAAGATTTGTGTTCTGATTTTTTTCCTGTTTTTTTTTTTTAAAAGAGTTTATTTATTTATTTGAGAGATAGTTTACAGACAGAGAGAGGCAGAGACAGAGAGAAAGGTCCTCTGTCTACTGATTCACTCCCCAAATGGTTGCAAAAGCAAGAGCTGGGCCAATCTGAAGCCAGGAGCCAGGCAGGAGATTCCTCTGGGTCTCCTGTGTGGGTGTAGGAGCTGAAGCACTTGGTCCTTTTCCACTGCTTTCTCTGGCTATTAGCAGGCAGCTAGACCAGAAGTGGAACAGCTGGGAATTGAATCAGTGCCCATATGAGGTGCCAGCACCACATGCAGAAGCTTAGCCCACTGTCCCACAGTGCTGGCCCCTGAGTTTTACTGTTTGTATCCTTTTGAAATTTTGAAAGTCAAACTAATTTTTCTCTAAAATTTTTTAAAAAAGATTTATTTATTTATTTATTTATTTACTTATTTATTTGAAAGGCTGAGAGATGGAGAGGGAAAGAGATAGAAAGAGACAGGAGGTTGAGGGAGAGATAAATCTTTCATTTGCTGGTTCACTACCCAGTGGCTGCAACGGCTGGGGCTGTTCTGGGCCAAAGCCAGGAACCCAAAACTCCATTCTGGTCTCCCATGTAGGTAGCAGGGGCCCAAACTCTTGGGCCATCTTCTGCTTTCCCAGGTGCATCAGCAAGGAGTTGGATTGGAAGTGCAGCAGCTGGGACTCGAACCAGCACTCCAACAATGGATCCTTGTGTTCAGGTGGTAGCTTAAGTTGCTGTGCCACAACTCCAGCTTGCACCTGAAATTCTTCCTTAGTAACAAGTGAAGAGTTACCTCAATCAATAAGAAAGACATTCTGAAAGTTAGGAAGCACCAGGAAAGTTTGTTCCTAGTGTCTTAGATACTAAAAGTTACAAACTACCCACTGGAAGAAATGATTAAAACACAAGTTTCCTGGTACACTTCACAGTGGTCTCCTCTGGAAGACCATGGATCTCAGTCCTGCTGCATCTGCCCAGTACTTGTCTATTTTGAAATCTTCTGTCTACAATTTGCCTTCAGAGCAAATTTATATTTACGAGGACATCTGTCTATTTATTTACAGTTAAATCTTATTGAAGATTCAAGATGGTGTTACTCAATTGTATCATTCAGCTGACTTTTTGGATTTGATACTGAATAATTTAAAAAATTATGTCAGTAAAAAAAATCCACCCTGTATGTATGGATACGTGGCTCTTTCAGGACATTAGAGTGTTATGCAGGCTTTGGTGGTTTCCTGAAAGTGGAGTTCCCAAATGTTCTGGGCATATGGTACCAACATTGGAGTGTGGGATAGCCTTTCGAGGTTATCACTTTGGGGAGAGCAATACCTGTTTGGACATATAAATTCTAGTAGCTGTTTTGTTAATAGCTAAAAATTTGGACTCCCCAGGGGTCTTGTTAATTCTTTGCTTTGGAGATGCATAACCAGTTTGAAGCCAAATTCACTTGACTGTGTGAATTAGTTAACAATGATCCTCCAGCAATTCTAATAGATAATCTCTTCTTGTTGCTGCACTTTGCCACTAAAATTTTGTCATTCTAATTACACATATTGGAAATCTTCATTCCTATCACTATTATTACCTTAGTAACCCCCAGAAGCCACACAAGAGTGACTTATGCTAAAATATGTAAATGTGTTCATTGTTTTCTATCATAGCACATTCCTAAAAGTGTTTTTATAAGACAGATAATATTGTTCTGGAAGAATAATGTTGTTGGAAATTGTGCTCATAACCAATGACTCAAAATCAAATAAATCAGATATAGTAATGATGCATTATAAGAGAGAACTGTTGAAGCTGAGTTCTCTATATTATTCTAAAATAATAAATTTGTATATCAAGTTCTATAAAATATCCATAAATATGTTGGAAGTGTTGATCGTAAAGAGGATATAAAGTCTTCACATAGCAAATAAAACCTGCATTGATATTTAAATTTAATTATGAGTTAATGTCTGACCAATAATAAATAGTAATTAATTATAATAATTTAAACATATGCATTTAGGGGGAGATAATTTATGGGGCCTATGTCTCTGAAATTATCTAAGGGATTTTAAACATTATGTCTTCTTAATAGAATATATTAGCTTTGCAGACAGAGGTATAAAAACATACTGTTGACCTCAGACTCATCTCCTAACTTACCATGGCAAGTGTTTAGAACACCTGCAAATGAAGCTGATTCATTCATTCAGCTATTCAGGAAAAATGTACTGGGTATGTACCAGATTCCAGGTCCTGTTCCACACATTTGAGCTACTAGAAGCTGAGGAGAAGAGCAGAAACCAGTAAAGGAGGCTGAGAGGGCGTGAAAAGGAGAACGAGGTGAGTTTGTCGTCCTAGAAATCAAATGAAGAAAAAATTTCAAGGCATAAAAAATTATACTAATTACTTGCAATAAGTAATATAGGGAACTGACTATGGGATTTATTAAAGTGAAGGGACATTTGTCTCCCGATAGGAGTCCTTTTGGCTGGGGTGATGGTGTGATTGAAGAGAATAGTAGGCTAGAAATTGGAGAGTTAACAGCTCCTCTAAAGAGGTTTGCTGAAAAGAGTTGAGAGGGAAACCAGGTGGTAAGAAATGATGATTTTGGTTGGATTAGTGAAGAAAGTGTTTATTTTTCAATGAAGGGAATCACAACACATTTGCTATTTATGGTAGTGGTCAGTAGGACAATTTGACCTTGGAAGAGGAGCCAGAGGAGAGCCGGATAAATCTTTCTGAGTAGGTAGAAGGGATGGGGTCTGATGTACAAGTGAGGGATTGGGCTTAGCTTGGAGCATAGATGGGTTATCCCTGTCATTGGAAGGAAGGGACTATGTATGGGCGCAGATGCTGACAGGTAAGTAGTTTTGCTAGTGGGTGCTATTTAAACTTAATTTTAAGTGTTTAAGTTGTTCAGTATTGTTGCCCAGTATCAGTCAAAATGACAATTAGCTGAAAACAGAATGTCATTCAACTTGATACCCTGTTGACAGTAATTAGAATGCTTTATTCTTCTTTTGAAACTCATTAAAAATGCTTAATAGCTAACCTTCAAAAGGTTCTTCCAAATTTCTTTCCTAGAGTGGGTATGAGACAGTTAGGAAGCATTGTTATGATTGGACTTGTTCTTACCTTAAGTTTGACATATTGTTGATTGAAGATTCAGGAGATGGGGTTACTAGGTGTGGCAGTTATTTAGGACCTTGAATGGTTGCATTGGAGATACGGGTATCAATAGAAGATGGCAAATAATGGCAAATAACTGTAGACTGAATTACTAGGTAGTTTACCAATTGACCTGTCAGCTATGATGTTTTACCTGCCTCCACCTCAACTTTGATAGTTTGTGTCCTTTTTCTGTAGTGATAAGAAGACTGTAAAACATCAGAACAGAAAGCCTGTCTGGAGAGACATTCCATAAGGGGTTTCCATGTATTTATGTCAATATATACATTATGTTAAATATTTAACTATTAGTATTGATTTGATATTTAATACAATAGATATGTATCTACCACGTACAATGCTGTAATATTTTTTTTTTTTTTGACAGGCAGAGTGGACAGTGAGAGAGAGAGACAGAGCGAAAGGTCTTCCTTTTGCCGTTGGTTCACCCTCCAATGGCCGCCTCAGCCGGCGCGCTGCGGCCGGCGCACCGTGCTTGTCCGATGGCAGGAGCCAGGAGCCAGGTGCTTTTCCTGGTCTCCCCATGGGGTGCAGGGCCCAAGCACCTGGGCCATCCTCCACTGCACTCCCGGGCCACAGCAGAGGGCTGGCCTGGAAGAGGGGCAACCGGGACAGAATCCGGTGCCCCGACCGGGACTAGAACCCGGTGTGCCGGCGCCGCAAGGCGGAGGATTAGCCTGTTGAGCCACGGCGCCGGCCACAATGCTGTAATATTAATTAGTGTCAAATTGAATTTATTGTCTTGAGTTAGAATGAGAAATATAGACATAATGTTACAGTTCTTTAGAGAAAGAAAAAACCCCACTAGGAACTGGAATAGCTACAGAAAACTTCTTGGATGAAAAACATGGAGCTTGGGCTGTGACTTCGAGCCAAGTCTTTGTCTTAGCACCTGAGATAAGAAAAGGATGTACTTGTACCTAGGAAGGGACTTGGCATATGCTAAGCATACAACATATATATGCTTGATCGATTGTGCTATATAACATGCACAGACATTCAGACCTTTTGTTCAGATTCTTAGAAAGTGATGACCAAATGGAGAATGGGTATACATATCTGTATATATGAGATAAAAATCCTACTTTGCCAGCTTTATCAAGTATTAATTATTAGAAATGTAATTTGGGCCCAAACTGACTTCCTCTGAAGGATTAACGAAATATTCGAATCAAGGTGGCAGGTTTTTGGAAAGGATTGAATAATTAAGGTGAAGATACCCCCTTTTTTAATCTTGATCTCACTGGGGATAATTTTTCTGGAAAATGAGTGCTGCAATTGGGATTATATAGTCTTGGAAAAAATATTTGTCATGTTAAACAAGAATGAAAAGGGAATAATTCAATAGTTGTGGGAAAGATTTGATCTTGAGGTTCTTGTAGTAGGAATGGTGGTGACTCTACGTTAGTCTCCAGCTATTCTTTGATTGCTGAAGGAAAATATCTTACACACATGACCTCGAGGCAAGATTTTTCTCTTTCCAAATTAAGCAGACTGCTCAATGTGATGTCAGCTGTTTTGTTTAGGAACCTCACTGTTTTTCAAACTGTAACAGCATGTTCTGTTTTCCAAAGTGGAAACATATTTTCTTTGCAGTATAATTTTGATATGTGCTAGAGTTTGAGCATTTTCTATTATATTTTGGATGTATAAATGAGTACTCAGATTTTGTTCAGATTTTCCATATAGCTCATCACTTACATATTTGTAGGAAAAACCTTTCAGTTCTATCTATTAATTGAAATTCTTGAAGAAATTCCCCCAAGAGTTTAATTCTACTGGACCAGAGGTTAGAGACCATTTAAAAATCATGGTGAAATTTTATCCACAGGAAAAGCCATGACCTGAATGTGAATTGAAACCAAGGGAGATTAATGTTTAGTGAAATGAGTAATCACTGCAATGCCTGAAGGTAGCTATGTGAGAACTACAATATTCAGGTAGTCTTGTGATAGTTGAAAATATTTAGGCACATAACTCCTAAAAGGTAACATTAAAACATTATCTAGCTTAGTTCAAGGTACAGTATACAATGACGACTACAGTTTGATGGATCTGTGGAAGTATCCATGATTAAAGAAATGTGTTTTGGAATCCCCTGGCACATTTCTAACAATGTGAATTAATGCTATAACTAGTACTGAAACAGTATTTTACACTTTATGTTCTGTGTGGGTGCAAACTGATGAAATCTTTACTTAATATATACTAAATTGATCTTCTGTATATAAAGATAATTGAAAATGAATCTTGATATGAATGGAATGGGAGAGGGAATGGGAGATGGGAGGGTTGCAGGTGGGAGGGAAGTTATTTGGGGGGAAGCCATTGTAATCCATAAACTGTACTTTGGAGATTTATATTTACTAAATAAAAGTTTAAAAAAAAAGAGAAATGTTAGTTTGTAAGTGATGGTGCTAAGATGGATGATATTTGCATAGAAAAAAAGCCAAATCAAATATGTTATGGAGCTGTTGATCTTGAAAACTTATAAACATAATGGCTTCACCTAGCCTTTTAATTCATTGATGCTTTAGCGATTACCTGTTTCAGCTCTGTGAATTTTTTTTAAATGATTTTTATTCATTTACTTGAAAGTCAGAGTTTTTCATCCTCTGGTTCACTCCCCAAGTGTCCACAACAGCCAGGGCTGGGCCAGGCTGAAGCCAGGAGCCAGGAGCTTCTTCCAGGTCTCCCAACACAGGTGGCAGGGGCCCACCTACTTGGGCCATTTTCTATTGCTTTCCCAGGCACCTTGGCAGGGAGCTGGAACTGAAGAGGAGCAGCTGAGGCGTGAACCAGTGCTTACATGGGATGCTGGCATCACTGTTGGAGACCTAACCTGCTATACCACCACTCGGGTGAAACTCTGTGATTTTTAAAAAAATTTTTCAGATACTTCTATGAACCATATTTATTTAAAAGCTTGAATCAGATTAACGGATGGACAGATTTGCTTGGCCTGAAGGGATATATTCGCTCTCCCTCTTTCTCTCCTCTAACATATGCACTCCATGTTATAGCTGAATTTAGACTCTGGTTAAAGCCTGCTACTCTTCATATCCTATTCATTCTAAGGCTATCAACTGACAAAACCAATTACTGAAATTAAAAAAATCAGCATTAGGCCCTCAGGCACTGCTAGGTTTCTTCTATTTAGGATTATATTGGAAATCATAGTATGGAGATAGTTCACAAAATTGAGGCTTAATATAGTCCGGAAATTCTGGATGACAGGTGAAGTACAGCAGTTTCTGCTGAAATACCAACTTTCAATTGGCTTCTTTAATCAAGATCATATTTGCAATAGTCCTTAGCTGTAAGTCACTTTATTTTTTTTGTAGAAAGTATGTTGGTTAATTGTATAGTAAGAGGTTTTAATTTTAACTGGCCTTCAAATGTTAAAAAATGACCAAGTTTTAGTACTAAGCTTTGCTGTGAATTTGGTTTAATAATTTTATCAGGCTTGGTCTGAAATCTCATTTTGGCATTATGGGTATCTGTTGAGCTTTAGAATTGAGAAGAAAACTTTAGAGGATTTTTTTTTTTCATTGCTGCTACTTTCCCTTTGTATTGTAAGAACTTTGTGTATATGTGAGTGAAAAGAACTTAGAAGCATAAATTATGTTTCTTCAGTATAAGTCTATGTTCTAGAATGCAAAATAATCATAAGTTTCATACTTTTTGATAACATCTCAGGAAATGACAGCTTCCAGACACTCAAGCAAATTTCTTGGCTTCTCATTTTGTATAGGACTATCCCAACCCCATTTAACTAATTATGTTTCTTCAAAAATTATTTGAGAGAGAATAAGCAAGCAAGTGCGCTCCCATTCTCTGGTTCATTCTCTACATACTCATAGGAACAGGCAATCAGCCAGGCCAAAGCCGGGAGCCTGGAACTCAATCCAGGTCTCCCACATGGGTAGCAGGGACCCAAATTACTTGAACCATTACCTGCTGCCTTTTAGGATCCGCATTAGTAGGAAGCAGAAGTCAGAGCTGGAGCTGGGGATTAAACTCAAGCACTCCTATGTGGGATGTGGTCTCCCCAAGAGGTGCCTTTTGTTCTTTTAAAAGAAAATTTTATTTGGGGCCGACATTGTGGCATAGCAAATTAAGCCACTGTCTGCAATGCTGGTGTCCCATATGTGCGATGGTGTATGTTCTAGCTGCTTTACTTCCTATCCTGCTCCTTGCTATTGGCCTGGAAAAACAATGGAAGATGGCCCAAGTGCTTGGACTCCGGAGAAACCTGGAAAAACTGACTTTGATCTGCCCTGGCCCTGGTGTTGTGGCCATCCGGGGTATGAACCAGCAGATTCCTTGGGAGCTTCTTCTGGGTCTCCCATGAGAGTGCAGGGGCTCAAGCACTTGGGCCATTCTCTGCTGCCTTCCCAGGCACATTAGCAGGGAGCTGTATTGGAAGTGGAGTAGCCAGGAATTGAATTGGTGCCTATATGGATGCCAGCACTGCATGTGGGGGCTTAACCTGCTATGCCACGGTGCCAGCCCCGCATGAACATTTTGAAGACCCCTCATGTATGGATTTTATTTATTTATTTTTGCGCCAAAAGAAACTTTCTTTTTAATTTCATTTTCCACAGTTACTTTGAAGTTTCCTTGTATTGTCCTCATTGGGAAACTGTTGAGAATAAGACACTAACTGTACAGGCCCTGGGACAAGAGACAGAAGTCTGCCCTGTCCCAGCAAACTATAATTACCAAAACCAATGCAAAACAGCATAGGAAGATTTTTTTTTTTTTGGCTTTACCTTCTAAACACATGTTGAACATATTCATCTGTACTTATCTTCATGGTAATCATCTATTCCAAGCCTCATCATTTGTACTCTGTATTGTTGTGACAAGTCCTAATGGATTTGTTTCAATTCTTGCCTGCTATGATTCATTTTCTGTACAAATACCCACAATAATCTTTTATGAACCAATTAGATCATTTCATTCCCTTGATGAACCAAGGTCTTGCCTTGTCCTTAGAATAACACTCACTACCCTTTCTTGGCCTGTGCCTTACCTAACTTCTGTAGGTCATTCCGTAATAAGTGCCCCAGGATCCACTCTATTGGGCCTTCTTTCTGTTCCCTCAACTTGTGAAGCTCATGTAGTTTCAAGGCCTTGGCATTTTCTCTTTTTCCTGCCTGAAATGATTGCCCCGAGGTTCTGCCTATCTGTCTCTCTCATTCAGATCTCCATCAAATGTCACCACCACTGGGCACTCACTCATTCTCATGTTGTTTATTCCCTGTCTGTAGTGAGTTCCAATTATATTCTTTATGTAGTACTTTTCACTTTTTAAAAAATATTATTTATTTAAAAAGCAAAATGACAGAGTGCTGGACCAGGCCAAAGTCAGGAGTCAGGAACTCCATCTGGGTCTCTCACATGGGTAGCAGAGACTCAAGCGCTTTGACCATCTTCCTTGCTTTCCCAGGGGGCATTAGCAGGGAGCTGGATCGGAAGTAGCCTAGTGAGCCTGGAACCAACCTCTGATGTGGGATACTAGCATTGCAGATTGTGGTTTAACTTGCTTTGCCACAACACCAGCCCCCACTTTTTACTTCTGAAATTATCTTGTTCTATTATTTATTGTGGCAAAATGTAAATAGCATGGAAATGACTATGTTCATCATTTTAAAATGTACAGTTCAATGGTATTAAGTACATTACGTTGTTGTATAACCATTATCACCACCTCCAGAACTTTTTCATTTTCCCAGACTCAAACTTCATGGCCATTATACAAGAATTACTCATTCCTTCCTCCTCCCAGTTCCTGGAAGCCCTTGTTCTAATTTCTCTCTCTAGGAATGAATTTATCTGCTCTAAGTAACTCATATAAATGGAATCACACAGTAGTTGTACTTCTGTGTCTAGCTTATTTCATTTAATTTCATTTAGTGTAATATCCTCAGTGTTAATCCATACTGTAGCATGTGTCAAATTTGTTTCCTCTTTTAAAGCTAAGTAATATTCTTTTGTAGAAACCACATTCTGTTTATTCATTCATCTGTTGACTGATACATGGATGCTTTCTGATGTTTCGCTGTTGTGAATCATAGGTATACATACACCTATTTGAGTCCTTGCTTTAAACTCTTTTGGGTATATGCCAGTGGTGGAATTCCTGGATCATATGCCAATTTTTGTGAGGAACCGCTATACCATTTTCTGTAATAATTATACTGTTTTACATTCCCACTAGCATGAACAGGATTTCAGTTTTCTACATCCTTACCACTCTCCTTCCTTCCTTCCCTCCCTCCCCCCTCCCTCCCTTCCTTCCTTCTTCTTTCTCTTTTTAATATAATCATAGCCATCCTAAATGAGTATGACATGCTATCTCATTGTGGTTTTGATTTGTATTTCCTTAATAGTTCTTGATTTTGAACATTTTCTTTGGAGAAATGTCTATTTGAGTCCTTTGCCCATTTTGAAATTAGATTGTTTTTTGTAGTTGCATTGTAAGAGTTCTTTATGATAATTGAAAATGAATCGTGATGAAGAATGGGATGGGAGAGGGAGTGGGAGATGGATGGTTGCGGGTGGGAGGGAGGTTATGGGGAGGGGAATGCGCTATAATTCAAAAGTTGTACTTTGGAAATTTATATTTAATAAATAAAAGTAAAAAAAGAAAAAAGTTCTTTATTCTGTATGTACTCCTTTTTCAGACATATAATTTGCAGATATTTCCTTTCATTCCATTAGTTGTTCTTTAATTCTGCTGATAGTGTTCTTTATGCACAAAAATTTTCACTTTGAAGAAAGCTAAATTATCTATTTTTCTTTTGTTGCCACTGATTTCAGTGTCACATCCAAGCAATCATTGCCCAATCCAATGTGATGACATTTTTTGCTGTTTTACTCTAAGAGTTTTATAGTTTCAATTCTTACATTTAGATGATTGACTTAGAGTTAATTTTTATATAGGCTATGTGACACCTACTTTGCTTTTTGATTTTTATCAAAAATATGAACTTGAGATCATGGGCTATGCCTGTCTTACTCTACTTGCTGTTCATAGCCCTTGAATCAGGATTTGTCACATAGTAAAGTGTGAAATGAATAAACAAATGAGAATATTCTAATGAATTATCTAAGGCAATTAAGTGCTTACTTCTTAGAATCATGGAAGCCGATCCTAGCATGATCATTTATTTATTTAATTTACATTGGTCATCTTCTAGGCCAACTTTCTTTTGCAGCTTTTGGTTCTTGTGCGAACCTGTAGCTTAGCAGTTAAATTCCTGGGGCAAGCGCAGCGGCATAGCTGGTGAAGCTGTCGCCCGTGAAGCAGCATCCCATACGAGTGCTGATTCATGTTCCGACTGCTCCACTTCCAATCCAGCTCATTGCTGGTGGCCTGAGAAAAGCAGTGGTAGATGACCCAAGTCCTTGGGCCCCTACTACCCATGAGGGAGACCTTGAGAAAGCTCCTGGCTTCTGGCTCTTGGCTTTGGCCTGGCCCAGTCCTGACAGGCAGCCAAATTGGGAGTGAACCAGTGGATGGATGATCTCCTCCTGTCTCTCCCTCTTGCTGTAACTCTGACTTTCAACAATTAAAAATCTTTTTTTTTTTTTTTTGACAGGCAGAGTTAGTGTGAGAAAGAGAGAGAGAGAGAGAGAGAGAGAGAGAGAGAGAGAGAGAGAGAAAGGTCTTCCTTCTGTTGGTTCACCCCTCAAATGGCTGCTACGGATGATGCGATCCAAAGCCAGAAGCCAGGTGCTTCCTCCTGGTTTCCCATGCAGGTGCAGGGCCCAAGCACTTGGACCATCCTCCACTGCCTTCCTGGGCCACAGCAGAGAGCTGGGCTGGAAGAGGAGCAGCCGGGACAGGACTGGCGCCCCAACCGGGTCTAGAACCTGGGGTGCTGGCGCTGCAGGCAGAGGATTAGCTAGGTGAGCTGTGGCGCCGGCATCTTTTTTTTTTTTTTTTTTTTTTTTTTAAGAAAGAAGCTATACTCCTTGAAGCATTGTTGGTTAAACTTAATTTATCTCGATATCCTATGAATGGGATAAAACATACCATAACCTAAACATAACACTGAAAATTTTTTGTTCATCTGAAGAAGAAATAAGAGCAATGAACGTTGAGGTATGTATTTTTATATTCTTGAAGTTCATGTTGGATATCTCTTCATTTCCAAATTGGTTAGGTTCTTTATTTAACCTGGGGAAATCCAGTCCTACTTAAGATTCTTAACATATGACCATGCAAATCAGATGGCTAATAAGTGAGGAAGTGGGCCTGAAGATACCATCATTGCCTCCCTTAATAATAGACTGGAGGGTAGAGAAGACTTTTCTCTGTACGACTCACCCTTTACCCCTGGGAAAATTTGCTTGTACTATTTGTGGAAAATCTAGTGGTAGAGGGGAACTGATAAAAGGAAGACAAATTATATTTCCTTGATAAGAGTGATTGGCAGGACTGAAGGATGGATCCATGGCTGGGGGCACTGGATTAATGGAAAGCAGCATTTGTAAGGCTGGTGTGGGGCAATCACTTTGGCTGAGTATGGAGTCAGGCTATGAGGACTTGATCAGGCAGAACAGGAGCATTTATCTCAGAAAGGAGTCTGCCAAGAGCAACAGCATCTGATTTGTTAGTTCTTAGTGGGGGTGGAAACTGACAAATTCATCATACATCCTAAAACTTGAGGTCATAAGTGCTAAAGACAGTGACTGAGCCACCTCAAACAGGTTCTGTGTTTTCTTCTTGAAGACAGGGAAACACTTGGATATTCTTTTAATTCAATTTAATTCAATTTTTAAAATTCAGTTTATTAGAAGAACTTTGGGTGCACCTTCTGGTTTGTGTGGCATAGAAGGGCCACTGCTATGTCAGGAGAGCCTTAGACATGTTTTAATTGATATCAAAATATTTGATAATACCTTATCTCTCACTGATTTTTTTTTATGGAACATGAGATTTAATTAGAGATTTAGTAATGAATTCTCTGGGTGGATTTGAGAGCGCTTCTCAAAGCTTCTGTCATGCCGATTATGTCTGACAACTCCACCACTTCCTTGTCCAATCTTTACCTCTAGGCATGAATGCTGATGAACGTCCAAGTGTGATGCCTGCTAATTAGGGAGGAGAAAGTCAACTATACTCACTGAGCCACGTCAGGGAGAACTTGACTTTGACTACTTTCATCTTCCCTCTCTTGAGGAGAAAAATTCCCTTCTCATAAAACAATTACAAACTCACATCCAAACATTGCTCTCAGGTTTTGGCAAACATTTCCAACTCTGCATTAGCAAATATGCCAAGAAACCTTTGTCATTCTTCAACAGGACTCTGCACTGCTCTTCAGCATCATTTGTATTTCATCTCTATCTTTGTGCTACACTATTATAATTAGAGAAGAGCAAATGGAAAAATGCTAATGATTGTCATAATTGGGCTCATTATTTAAACAAGTATTAGATAAGCTGTTAGGTATTTAAGTATTAAGTGTATAATTGGGAAGTGGTTTTGTGGTCTCCAAAAGCTTTCTTGTAAACTTGATTTTGAAAATTATGGCAGGGAAAGGAATATAAACAGGTGAGAGAAAATACTAGACAAATGTAGTGCAGTTGCCAGATTATGTTGTCTCTCTTTGCATATCTATTACAGATTTTGATGAAAGACTGGCTTTTTTGAAAATGTACTGTGTTTTCATACTTAAGCCATAAATCTCTTGTGTTTGAAGTTCAGTTTAAAGACACTTTGGGAATACTGATGCATCTCTTTTTGTATGCATCTTTTGAAACATACACAGTCAAGCATGCACATGATGGGAATAAAACGTTCGAGTAACAGGAATGTGGGAAGAATTCAAATTAGACATAAAGCATAAAGTTACAAAATGATAAGGCTACTATCATAAGTGTACTAGATTTTTTAAAAAGATTTATTTATTTATTTGAAAGGCAGAGTTACAGAGAGGCAGTGGCAGAGAGAGAAAGGTCTTCCATCTGCTGATTCACTCCCCAGATGGCCGCAATGGCTGGAGCTGTGCTGATCTAGAGCCAGGAGCTTCCTCTGGGTCTCCCATGCAGGTGCAGGGGTCCCAAGGACTTGGGCTGTCTTCCACTGCTTTCCTAGGACATAGCAGATGGCTGGATTGGAAGTGGAACAGCTGGGACTCGAACTGGCACATGTATGGGATGCTGGCACTGCAGGTGGCAGCTTTACCTGCTATGCCTCAGCACTGGCCCCAGATACATTAATGATGGCGATAATCTGCTAAAACTCCAGGACACTAAAGCTACCTCTACAAGATTGTTTTGCTTTCTGGCCAGACATTGCCATGAAAAAGATAATATTTTAAAAATACAAGACATATGGGAAATAAACCAAAATTTTTAATGGCAGGGTGCATTTTTATTTGTAAATGTAGTTTATGTTTTTAAATCAAACATGATTTGGCTATGTGACTAGAAAAATATCATCCAGACTCAGACTGACACGAACTCCCGCCTATTTTGTTTGGTTTGATGGTGTATTGGGTAGGGAGGTGTTATTAAGGGATAGAAGGATTTCAAAGATAAAACTTGGTATTTATGGCATAGAACCCTAAGAAATGATTGGAGTTTAGGGATTGTCCAGTGAGTGTTTTTCCTTGTTTTTTTTTTTTTCCTTTTCTAATTTGAGGTGGAGAGAGAGAGAGAGAGAGAGAAAGAGAGACAGAGAGAAAGAGGAGAGGAGAGGAGAAGGGAGGGGAGGGAAGGGGAGGGGATGAGAAAAGAACTCCATCCACAAGAAAAGAGCTCCATCTACCAGTTCACTCACCAGAAATGGCCCAGGCCTCAGCCGGGAGCCAGGAACATAGTTTAGGTCACTCCTGTAGGTGGCAGGGACCCAATTCTCGAGCTATCACTTCCTACCTCATAGAATCTACATTAGCAAAAAGCTGGAGTCGGGAGCTGGATGCAGATGTTGAGTCCAGATACTCTGATATGGGACACAAGCATCCTAACCACTAGGCCACATACCTCCCCTACTAAGCATCTTTCTACTCTCCGGCAACCTCTAACTTTCCTGAGAGAACTCTCTACTGGCAGCAGGATGATCAAGAGCAAACATTAGTCTAATCATTCAGAAAATTGTAGCGATTGTAGTAGTGCATTTTCCAACTAAAGAATGACTCCGATCAGGTCATAGTTGCATTAGATCAAACCAGATTCCCATCAGAGAAGATTACTGCTTCAGTTTATAAATCCATTAATGAAACAACAGAACATGACATCCTTATTCCCTGTGCCTAGAATTTAGAGGACACTCAGCAAATGTTTATTGGGGCAACAGAAGCTGCTGGTCTAGAGCCTGGATCCTGGAGGCTGATTGTGAGGATTTAAATCTCTACATTGTTATTGACTGGCTATGGGGTTTGGGCAAGTTTCTGTTTAAAGGAGGTTCATAATAACACCTATTCTCACAGGGTTGTTGCAAGGACTAAATAAAAAAAAATCAATGTAGAATGTGGTAAACCCATGGTTTTTGTTATATAAGTGCTAATTGTTCTTAGTGAGCAAATAACTGGCACAAATTGTTCTTAGAGGCTGTATTTTAAATTTATATTGAATATTTGTAAGAATTCAATTGAAATGTTCCATGGTGATAAGTTGGTGACTGGGTGTTGCTCTGATACATGCTATGATCACTGTCTTTGTGGCTTGAATTCATATCCTCATCCAAAGACTCTGTGTGCACAAATGTTCAGGTGCATGCCAAGATTGAGTCAGAAATCACTCTCCTAGGAAATAATGTCTGAACTTGAAAAGCTTTATTAGGGCAAAATGTTTTCTTTGATTTGGGGACAGTCCCAGCACCTCAGTGAGTGGAGCTGTATCTGATCCTGAACAGTGTTCATTATCATGAAGCACTGATTGTGTGTATCCCTCCTGGAAAGCAAAGAAAACAAGATGTGATATTTATATACTTTTTTGAAAAAATATTTATTTATTTATTTGAAAGGTAG
The DNA here is from genome assembly GCA_949820135.1 of Sylvilagus floridanus. Classification (NCBI taxonomy): domain Eukaryota; kingdom Metazoa; phylum Chordata; class Mammalia; order Lagomorpha; family Leporidae; genus Sylvilagus; species Sylvilagus floridanus. The sequence continues at coordinate 67,878,997 of OX463231.1, forward strand.
AGTTACAGAGAGGTAGAGGGAGGGAGGGAGGGAGAGAGAGAGGGAGAGAGAGAGAGAAAGTCTTCTGTCTGCCAGTTCACTCCCCAGATGGCTGCAACGGCTGGAGCTGGGCTGATCTGAAGCCAGGAGCCAGGAACTTCTTCCAGGTCTCCCACGTGGGTGGAGGGGCCCAAGCACTTGGGCCATCTTCTACGGCTCTCCCAGGCCATAGCAGAGAGCTGGAACGGAAGAGGAGCAGCCGGGACTCGAACCGGCGCCCATATGGGATACTGGCACTGCATACGGTGGCTTTACCTGTTATGCCAGAGCACCAGCTGCTGTACACTTCTTGAAAAATAAATGTTACTACTAAAGATAACAGGAACAACAATGGAGAAGGCCTCCAGCCACATGAGAACAGAATTGGAATCTTTTCTTAGTTTTGTTCCTAGCTTGTTGAGGAAAAATCATAAAATCTTTTGTAGACGGGGTTTTTTTCCCCTCCTTTGAAATGAAAAAAGTAATCCATGCTACCTATTTTACATGGATTTTTCATGATAAAATTAATGTGACAATAATGTGAAGGTAACTTGGAAAGTTAAAATGACTAAATAATTGCAAAGATGTTATTATAAGTCTATAAATAGAAGCTGTTAGAGAAATGTTCTAATGCAAGAGCAAATAGACCATTTGCAAAGGTTTAGGAGGCTGCTTTTTAATGAACTGGTTGTGTGGATTTTTCTTCATGGACATTACAGCAAAGTTGAGATAATTTTTTTTCTTCTCTGATACCTTGTAAATTTTTTAAAAAAGATTTATTTATTTATTTGAAAGGTGGAGTTACAGAGAGGCAGAGGCAGAGAGCGAAGTCTTCCATTCGTTGGTTTACTCTCCAGATGGCTGAAACAGCAGGGCTGGGCTAGGCCGAAGCCAAGAGCCAGGAGCTTCATCCGGGTCTTCCACATGGGTGCAGAGGCCCAAGGACTCAAGCCACCATCCGCTGCTTTCCCAGACCCATTAGGAGAGAGCAGGATCAGAAATGGAGCAGCTGGGACTGGAAATGGTGTCCACATCAGGTGCCGGTGCTACAGGAGGTGGCTTAACCTGCTATGCCACAGCACCAGTGCCACCTTGTAAATTTTATAACATAAATATTGTATATGTGAATGTATGGTCAAACAGAGTGGTGATCATGGTTTTATAGATTAGTAAACTGAGAACCAAGGACAATCAGAGCTATAATAGATCCACACTAATAATGTATAGTTTCTTTTTGTAAAGTTTACATATGTGCAAACCAGATAAGCCCATCCAGTGGCACACATTCATCTACTTCGTGTCTATGGATCCTTTTCTCTATTGCTGCCTTATCTTCCTTCCCAGGAAGTAATTCAATTTAGCTCATGGTTGTGTAGTAAAAAAGAACTATTACCGGCCAGTGCCATGGCTTACTTGGCTAATCCTCCGCTTGCGGCACCGGCACCCCAGGTTCTAGTCCCGGTTGGGGTGCTGGATTCTGTCCCAGTTGTTCCTCTTCCAGGCCAGCACTCTGTTGTGGCACGGGAGGGCAGTGGAGGATGGCCCAAGTGCTTGGGTCCCTGCACCCGCATGGGAAACCGGGAGGAAGCACCTGGTTCCTGGCTTCGGATTGGCGTAGCGGCCATTTTGGGAGTGAACCAATGGAAGGAAGACCTTTCTCTCTGTCTCTCTCTCACTGTCTATAACTCTCTCTGTCTCTCTCACTGTCTAACTCTGGCAATAAAAAAAAAAACTAGTATTACCAGTAGGGAATGTTGTGTGTGGGCAGGATTGTAAGATGATCCCCAATATTTCAAGCCCCTAGTTTACATCCTTTTATAAATCCTTTCTTTTAAAGGTGGGCTTTTAAAAGATTTAGACCAAGTCACTGCCAGTTTTTGCCTTTGTTGCATTTTGTACAGTTTTTATATTTTTGATATCTTGTAAATAAAGACAACCAGCTTTTCCAGGTTCAAAAAAAAAAAAAAATAAAGGTGGGCTTTTGCAATGATCATAGTGAGACTTTAAGAAAAGGAGGTTATCTTTGATGAGCCTGGCCTGATCGGATCCGTCTGTGAAAGGGCCTGGGCCTTTCCTGGAGAAAGAGATTCAAAGGGAATGGGATTTTTTTTTTTTTAAGTGGTGATGGGAGAGTAGGGAGAGAGCACAAGGTGAGGGCTTTGAAAATGGAGATCACATGAGTGGAATCCAGGAGTTGAGAGCAGCCTCTGGGCTGGCAGGCAACGAAGACTTGGCGACCTCAGGTCTACGACAGAGGGAACTGAATTCTGCCACAGCCACATGGTCTTTGCAGAGGTTCTGGGCTTCAGGTGATAATACAGTCTGGCCGACACCTTGATTTTATCCTGTGAGACCTGAGCAGAGAAACCAGTCTGTGCCTGGACTTCTGACCTATAGAGTTGTGAACCAATAAGTTGGTATTGCTTTAAGCTGCTAGATTCACTGTGATTTGTATTGTAGCACTAGAAAAATTAACAAATTAAAACTAAAGGGATTGGCTTTACTGTTAGTGTACTACTTGAATTACTTTCTGCAAGAAGCTTCATCTAATAAAAGTGAATAGGTCAGAGCAGATTAATTTGAATATGCTAGAATTTTTCTGAGACAGGAATACTGACTTTCAATAATGGGTTTAGTAACAATGGGCTATTCATACTTTGTTAAGCCACATTGTTGCCTGTATCCTTACATATCCATCAAGAATATTAAATAATTAAAAATTACTTGTTAAAATATACATTTAATTGGGTTAAGTTACTACTCTACTCCATGTGACTTGGATGAAGGTGAGTGAAAGGTGATGAGAAGGCAAATGGAGAGTATGCTGATTTGGGGAGATGGGCGTGCAAAGATATGTGTGACTTTCGAAACTAAACAGATTCAAAATGAATCTGGGTGTGTGGGATCAACAGTTTTTCTAGGCTTTTGTTTGCATGACTACATTGTTTGGAGGAAAGAGACTTGCAAGAGAGATGTTAGTGTCTGATTCCTGAAGAGCTGAGGTTGGAGAGGGTGGTAGTTGGAGATAATGACATTGTCTCATGGGTGTAGTCTATTCCATGAACATCATATGAGTCCTACAAAAGGAAAGACTTCGTAGGAAGCTAACAATTGTTTTAAAGAAAAAGTTGCAAAAATACTTATGAGATGGACTTCGTTGAGCCCTGTAGTCAAAGTGAATTAGGGTGAGGGATTTCCTCTTCATTGTGGAGCACGTGACGTTGCCCTGGTGGTGTGTGAAGGTCCTGGGTAGTGATGGATGTATAACAAACACTGTCAGGGCACTGGAGAGCCCCAAAACATTTAATTTAGAGAGGGAATGCAGGAGGGCTGCCAAGTTATTTGGATGTGGAGTCTGGATTAGATATAACAGATTAGGGATTGTGTTGATTTTGAGGTTTCTGTGATAAAGAAGTGCTGGTGTTTAGTGTTTTAAGGCCCCTATAATATAGAAATTGAGGTGTTAAAATATGGGTTGGGGACTTAGAGTGGAGTTTGTGTTGAACACATGGGTTTTTAAAGTCAGAATATTGGTGCCAATTGAATTCATGGATGTGAATGAGATCATTGAGGATACGGATAAATTGTCAGAGAGTTTGGGAGAGAATTGGGCAAAGTGGTACCTGGAAGCCAAGAGAGAAAAGAGGTTTCATGTTTTTATAAAATTTCTTGAGTGCTTATAGTACCTGTTGACTAGCTTTACAAGGTTTTTTTTTTTTTTTTTTTTTTTTTTTAAATTTTTTGCCAGGCAGAGTTAGAGAGAGAGAGAGAGTTATAGACAGAGAGAGACAGAGAGAAAGGTCTTCCTTCCGTTGGTTCACTCCCCTAATGGCTGCTACGGCTGGCACTGCGCCGATCCGAAGCCAGGAGCCGGGTGCTTCCTCCCAGTCTCCTAAGCAGGTACAGGGACCCAAGCACTTGGGCCATCCTCCACTGCCCTCCCGGACCACAGCAGAGAGCTGGACTGGAAGAGGAACAACCAGAACTAGTACCCAGTGTCCCAACCGGGACTAGAACCTGGGGTGCCGGTGCTGCAGGCGGAGAGTTAGCCAAGTGAGCCATGGTGCCGGCCAGCTTTACAAGGTTTTAATGGTCAGGTCATCAAAAGAAATTTCTTCTCAGAAATGAGCACACCTGGTGTTGATCCTTGTTCTCTCACCAACAATTTCTCTTTCCTTTGTAAAAAGATATTATTTGAGAGGCAGAGAGAAAGAGAGAAATACTTCATCCACTAATTCATTTCCCAAATGCCTTCAAGGCCTGGAGCTGGGCTGGGCTGGGCTGAAGCTGGGAGCTGGGAACTCAGCTGAGGTCTACCAAGTGAATGGCAAGGATCCAGCTACCCAGACCGTCACCTACTGCCCTCAGGGTCTGCATTTAGCAGGAAGCTAGTTTTGAGAGCAGAGCTGGAACTTGAACCCAGGCACTCTGATGTGGGAAATGTGTGGCTTAACCACTAAGCCAAACTCCCATCCTTACTTTCCTTTTAACAACTTAAAATGACCGAGTTTTTTTCTCATTTGTAGTTAAACAATCATTCCTTGCTCATTGAAGGAGGAACTTTAGTTTTTAATTTAGTGTTATATTAAAGATAGCTTATGGAATGACTTTGAGCTAAAGTATCAGTGAACACGTCTTTGTCAATTAATGGATGCAGAACACAGAACAAAAGCATGCTCATTAAGCCCTCTTCATATATGTTTCAGCTTCTGAAATCACTGGTGTTAAATACATTGGAAGAAGTGTCTTTACACTGTTGGATCTTAAGGGGACAACCAATCAAGTGAGCTAACAATAATATTCTAGGTTGGTAATTAGTGACTTTAATAATTTATCTAGTGTTGAATAAATCCTTTTATGTTTAATAGAGCCATAAATAATTATCTAGGATGAGAGGAATCTGTAATATTTTCATTTATGTTAAATCTCTTAGAAAGTTAATTACCTAAGCTTGTACTGGTATACTCAAGAATCTAAAACTCATTGAAGTTTAATTTGTTTCAAACTTCTACTTGTGAACTTTTTTTTCTCCTTTTCAGGGGTTCCGGTTTGATACTATTTTGCCCCCAGAGACCTTGATGCTGTCCTGAGCAGCCATTTACATCTGTAGGGCCTTCAGAAAAGCTATATATCTATATCTATATCTATATATAGATATAGATATAAATATATATATATATATATAAAACACTTTCAAACATATGTATTTGAAAGTCAAAGTTACATAGAGAGAGAAGAGGCAGAGAGAGAGAACCAATTGTTTCACTCTCAATTGGTAGCACTGGCCAGAGCTATGCCTATCTGAAGCAAGGAGTCAGGAGCTTCTTTCAGGTCTCCCAAGTGGGTGCAGTGGCTCAAGGTCCTGGGCCATCCTCTACTGCTTTTCCAGGCCATAGCAGAGAGCTGGATTGGAAGTAGAGCAGCCAGGACTTGAACCGGTGCCCATATGGGATGCCAGTACTGCAAATGGTGGCTTTTACTTGCTATGCCACAGTGCTGGCCAACAGAAAAGCTATCTTACCTTAATACCAGTCCCTAAGAACATGTAGGGGGATTAGAAATAAGCTATAACTTTATTTCTCCTGCTTTACTGTGCAAAACAGTAGGACTCCTGGCTAATTTTGATAAAAAAAGAATTAGTGGAAGTTGTTGTTTTAAATTCTCCTTTTGGACAGTAAGAAGCATTACTTAACTCCAATGAGAAGCGGTGAGGAATGTTCCTGAATGGTTCTTGAGGAGCACCTGTTAACTTAAGTGTGGTGTCTAACCTAAGCCACAGACTTGGAAGAGTCATGAGGAAAATATCAGATTGTATTTGGAGATTTTGAAAACCCTAAGAAACACTTTAGAAAACAGAAGAAAGCATATAACTATTCCAACTGTCATGTCAGTAATGAGATTTCCATGAAATATAGGACTGGGGAGAGTGATTTTTTTTTTTTTTTGACAGGCAGAGTGGACAGTCAGAGAGAGAGACAGAGAGAAAGGTCTTCTTTTGCCGTTGGTTCACCCTCCAGTGGCTGCCACGGTTGGTGCGCTGTGGCTGGCGCACCGCGCTCATCCGATGGCAGGAGCCAGGTGCTAGGTGCTTTTTCCTGGTCTCCCATGGGGTGCAGGGCCCAAGCACTTGGGCCATCCTCCACTGCACTCCTGGGCCACAGCAGAGGGCTGGCCTGGAAGAGGGGCAACCGGGACAGAATCCGGCGCCCCGACCGGGACTAGAACCCGGTGTGCCGGCGCCGCAAGGCGGAGGATTAGCCTGTTGAGCCACGGCGCCGGCCAAGGGAGAGTGATTTTCAAAATGCTTTATAGATTGTGCACTTGAGATTCTCCCTCCCTCCCTCCCAACCTTCCTCCTTTCATCTCTTCCCTCCCTCCCTTCATTTGTGTATGTGTGGTGTGTGTGTGTGTGTGTATTTATATAATCTAGTAGTGTAGGTTTGTTCTGCAAGAAATGGACACCAAATGGTTAAATAAAAGTCCTAAATCAAAGTTTTCATCTTGCTGGCTACTCTGCTCCCCAGAAAGGATTACTAACACCTATGAAGCTTAAATTACTGTTACATAAATTAATTATTGTATACTTAATGAGAAAGAGCTGTTACTACTTAATTCTCTGCTAGTCAAGTCGATCAACTGAAACAGGTTTGTACTCACCAATTTCAAATTCAGCACACATACTTTAAAAGCATGTCTTTCAGGGCTGGTGCTGTGGCATAGTAAGTTAAGCCTCTGCCTGCAGTGCCAGCATCCCATATGGTTCGAGTCCTGGCTGCTCCACTTCCAATCCAGCTCTCTGCTGATGGCCTGGGAAAGCAGCAGAGGGAGGCCCAAGTGCTTGAGTCCCTGCACCTGAGTGGGAGACTTCGAAGAAGCTCCTGGCTTCTGGCTTCAGTTTGGCCCAGTCCCAGCCGTGAAGACATTTAGGGAGTGAACCAGTGGATTGAAGACTTTCTCTCTCTCTCTCTCTTTCTCTAATTCTTCCCCTCAAATGAATAAATCAATCTTTTTAAAAAACCCATGTCTATTTTAAAATATAGCAGAGCTGAAATGGCCATTCTCGTTTTGAGTAGATGGAGAATGTTCAGTCTGGGTGCAATGATTTTCTTTGAAGCAACTGATGAGGGATTTGCATACCCTATATCATCATGAGCTTGGACCTATGTCCACACCTATCTGTGAGGAAGCTTGGGGATATTTAGCCTCCAGACTGGTATCAATAATTCACCTATGAATTTACTACTATCAAAAGAACAACTAGTTTTAGTAGACAGCTATCATGTCTACCATGATGGACACTGCTTTTCCCTTCTTGCCCTGTAAACTGAATATGTAGTACACTAGATGATTTAAATGTTAACTATCATGTAAATGATATGTTTGGCATATGCTAAGTAATCAAGTGACAGTTGTTATTGCCCAAACATCTCACTTAATAACAAATAAGAATACTGTACTTTTGGTACAATACTTGGCGTATGAAAATGTAAAAACACTTATGCTTACCTTTCATATTTGACAAGTTTCCTGTAGTTATTACATATTTAAAATCATGTAGATAAAAGGATTCTGGATGTGCTAGGTCTGAGTATTGAATATATAAGCTTGCTTCACGCTGTCTGTTTTGAAAATAAATTGATGGTTGAAGTATGTAGCTTTAAAGCAAAAGGAAATTGGACTTTGTTATGTTCAGTGTGTTATATATACAGATTTGATAACTTTGAAATATATACTGTCTTACTGAAAATTGTCCAAAATTTAAAAATGTTATCAGCACTTAATAACTTTCATGATTATAAATTAGTTCAGAAGACATATCACTCCCAAAACAAATTACATGAGAGTTTAGAATTTGAGGGGTTTAAAAAAATCCTTCCTTTTAAATGAGCCCTTCAGTTTCAAGATTAAGCAAGATTAAGTATCTGAAGTTTTGCAATGCAGAAATAAATTACTTGATGACATATGTTGAAAAACTCTATGCTTGTGCTGTCCTGCTGGTTGAAATGCGATGGTACCTGGTGGTCTGTATGAGATTATGGGACCTAGAAAGCTGAAGTCAATGTTAGTTTTCTCATACGTTGTTTTTTCTCTTTGTGTGTGTGTGTGTGTGTGTCCAGTTCATGTTTTTTCCAGTGGGAAAGAAAGGATTGCTAACACATATCAAGCTTAAATTACTGTGTTACATAAATTAATTAATTTATGTATGTTTAATGAGAAAGAGTTGTTACTAAATTCTGTTAGGCAAGTCAATCAACTTCAATAGGTTTGTATCCACTGATTTTGAATTCTGCACACATACTTTAAAAACAAGTCTGTTGTGAAATATAGCATGGTCAAGCCAGACAGACATCTGATTTTCCCTAGCAGTGTGCATTTGTGATAGCTATTTCATCTTTTCAGGAATAGTCCCTGCCTCTTGCTGTTCTATAGAAAGGTCCATTTTTCATTGGTATGGTCATGGCGTAAAAAGGTCTCAGTGCCAATTAGGTCCACTTGGTTCATGGCTTGCCAATTTTATAAATGGTAGATTATTAAAACTATGCTGCATTCATACTGTATAATCAGAAATATATCCAGAAGTTGATTTTAAAAAGGAGGCAGTAACATGGTGTTTTCAAGTTGGGCCGATCTCAAGTCAAATCTTGGCCCTATCCCTTGCTAACTGTACAATACTGAATCTTTTCTGAACATCAGCTTTCTTATCTGTAGAGTAGTGCCTGCTTCATAGTTCTGATTTGAAGATGCAGTCGAAGGAGACATGACATGTAAAATGCATAGTACACAGGCAACAATATCAGAGTGATAGTGGGGTCTTCAAGAAGGAGTGTTTAGGATAACATTTCTGTAGATTTTTTTTCAGATGCCAGTATCTATTCTTTGCCCTACTTCTGTCCCCTCCCTGACCTGTACTTCCTGTTTTGTTTTCTATAAAATTGTACACTGGATGTGACACTTTCTGGCATCAGAAGTTCCATCTTGGATTCATTCCTATTAGCTCGGGCTCTGTCTTCTGTTTTGGTGGGAGGGATTTTAAAGGTCTCAGCGGCTCCAGGTGTGAACAAGAACATTCTCAGGCTGATGAGATTTTCCTTATCATCCAGTAATTGTATTCTCACACTGATTTGTCTATCTAAACAGTCCTCATTACATAAGGATAACCTACTGTACGATGAAAGTCAATTTTGACAAGCTGATCACTGCATTTGCTGGTTTTTCACCTTGCTCCATCTATTTTGGTCAGTCAGGGTTATTTGAGCCTTTGAAATGAATCATTTTCATATTCAAGATTAAGATGCTGTTGCCTAAGGAAATCAGTCTTTGTGTCCATTTTATATTTTAGCTTAGCTATCTGTATTAGTGTTTTCAGTTCCTATAATAAAATGCCAGGAGCTGGATAATGAATAAAGAAGAGGTTCATTTAGCTCACAGCTTTGGAGGCTGAAGGTCCAAATAGCCTCAGCCCTGTTGTCTGCATCATGTAGCTGGCATCAAAGTGGAGGAATTACGTCCGTGAGAGAGGTCTCATGGCGAGACAGAAGCCAAAGTGGGATTCCAGACTCAGGCTTGTTCTGTGCTAACAACTCACTCTCCCAGGAGCTAATTCAGAGTTCTAGGAGAACTACCTTAGTCCCTCCTGAGGGCACTCCAATTTACCTCTCAGTGTTCCACACCACCTCTCAACAGTTCCATCTGAGGACAAAACATCCAACAAATGAACACTTGTGAGACACACTCATACCATATATAATTATAGCCCCATCTTTCTCCAGAGATGCAGCTTTGGCTGAGTCATGATACTTGGGGAAAAATGAGCATGACAAAGTTGTGCCAAGGATGTGATACAAGAAGTGTAGTCTATCTGTCATGATGCTGTAATTATCAGAGCTGTGAAGTGTGGTACTTGATAAAGCTATGAACTAGTGGGCCTAGCAAGTGAGCAAGCATGCTTCCATCCACTGGTTCACTCCCCAAATAGCTGCAGCAGCTGGAGATGGGCCAGGCTAAAGCCAGGAACCAGGGCTTCATTTGGGTCTCCCATGTGGTGCAGGGACCCAAGGAGTTGAGCCATCTTCCATTGCTTTCCCAGGTGTATTAGCAGGCAGCTGGATCAGAAGTGGAGCAGTTGGGGCTTGAACCAGCACCCAAATGGCATGCTGGTGCTGCAGGTGGTAGCTTAACTCATTACAGCACAATGCTAGCCCTGCGTAGCCGTTTGAAACACAACATGGCCAAGACAAAATTGCATTCTGTTCATCCCTACAAGTTTACTTCTAATCTTCATGTCAGTACTTGCACTAACATTCACCCAGTTGTATAAGGCAAATGTCGAAAAGGTAACCTGATTCCTCATATTTATTCTGTAGCCAGTTATGAATAACACAATATCTGTCTCCTCTCTGTTTAAGTCAGCCTCACCTCTTTGGACTTCTCCTTTAGGTAATATCAGATAAGATTTCTCAATAATACCTTCTCCCTGCAGAGGTTGGAGTAAGTCATGAAACTCTTGATTAAACTCCTTCAAAGCTTCCCATCTCACCTGGAAGAAAATCCACTGTCCTTACCCAGGCTTGAAAGGCCCCACGTAGTCACCCATCCACCTGTCTACTCCGAGCTTAGTTTGTGAACCCTTCCTGCTCTCGCTCACTGTGTTCTAGCATGTAGCAAACTTCTCCCTGCCTGGAGAGCTTCTTCCCCTGTATCTTCACAAGAGTGTTTACTTCTTGACATTCCAATGCCACCGTCTCAGAGTGGCCTGTCCTGGTGCTTTCTGTCTCATTTTCACATTGTTACTTTGACTGAATCTTTCTATACTGTTTAACAACCTCTGACCATAGACTCTAAGCTTCCAGGGAGGAAATCAACAAGTTTTTTTTTTTTTTAAAAGATTTTGTTTATTTATTTGAGAGTTAGAGTTACAGAGAAAGGGAGAAACAGAAAAGTCTTCCATCTGTTGGTTCACTCCCCAGATGGCTGCAACAGCCAGAGCTGAGCTGATCTGAATCCAGGAGCAAGGAGCTTTTCCTGGGTCTCCCACGCTGGTTCAGGGGCCCAGGTGCTTGGGCCATCTTCCACTGCTTTCCCAAGTGATAAACAGAGAGCTGGATCAGAAGAGGAACAGCCAGAACATGCCCATATGGGATGCCAGCACTGCAGCAGAGGCTTAGCCTACCATGCCACAGTGCCTGTCCCTCAGCAAGTTTCATCACTGTATTTACAGTATTTGGAACTCTGCTTGAATGCAATGAATGCTTGTTGAAAGACTTATTTTTTCCCTTTTGTTTGAGTAACAATATTTGCAGTTCTCTTCTTTTCTTCAAATATATATATTTGAAAAGCAGAGTTACAGGGAGATAGAGGGAGAAACAGAGAGATCGATTTTCCATCTGCTGGTTGATTCCCCAAATGGCTACAGTGGCTGGAGCTGGGTTTATCCATAGCCAGGATCCAGGAGATTCCTGTGGGTCTCCCACTTGAGTAAGGGCCCAAGTGCTTGGGCCATCCTCTGGTGCTTTCCCAGTCACCTTAGCAGGGAGCTGGATTGGAAGTAGAGCAGCTGGGACTCAAACATGCCCATATGGGTTGTTGGTGTCTCAGGCTCTACCTGCTATGAAACAACGCTGGCACCTGGAATTTGCATCTTAAACATAACTTACCTCTGCATTTATTATGTGATGATGGGATGTGACAATTTATTTTATGTTAAAATTTGATGATTCTATTTGGAAATTTGGTGTAGCTAAAATGTTCATATTTTATAATCATAAACTGTACTATGAGAACATAACAACCATATAGTACCCTGGCAAACATCAACATAAAAAACAAACAAAAAAAAATAAGCAAGAAAAAGTGTACAATTTATGCCACATTAAAATGACGTGCAGGGTTATTTAACCTTTAGGTAAGGTATTTGGAGTCTAAGTAGTTAGGGATTTTTCAATAGGTAGCTGGGATGTTTTTATTTTGAACTGCAAATAACTTCAATTTATTTTTTATCATGTCATCCTAGCTCATTGGATAATTACAGATCTTTTTTGTTTCTAAGTATGAAAGGTATTTACGCTGTTCATATAAAATGAGTATTATGGAAACATGCTTTCATTTCAATGTTTTTTTGCACCGAAATAAATCCACACTAACTTGTTGTAACATGTCTGAACAGGACCTAGTTTGCAGCTCTAAGAAGGATCCAATTCAATTTGAAAAGGGCCTGTATCAGAGCAACATGAATTCTGCAAAATTTGAAGCAAGAACAAACATCCAATTTATGTGAAATTTGGGTGGAATAGTAGTGAAATCATTACTGCTTTATGAGACGTTTATTTGAGCAGTGCGCCAAAGAAATCAGCAGTTTATAAGTGCGTATCTTATTTTAAGAAGGGATGAGATGATGTTGAATATGAAGCTGCAGTGCAAATCATTCCTTTCAATTTTTGTGTGAAGAAGAAATTAATCTTGTGTGTGCTGTAATTGAAGAGGACTGAAGCAACAGCCAACATCATAACCAGGTCAGATTACACAATTCTTTTGGAAAAATTAAACTAGAGCAAACTTTTTGCTGTCATTGCCAAAACTGTTGCACTTAGGTCAACTTCAGAAACGAGCAGAATTTATTGTAAATTTCCAACCAGTGAAATCAAAATCTGCAAGTGTTTCTTTGAAGAATTGTAACAGAAGATGAAACAGGGCTTTACAAGTATGATCCTGAAGACAAACCAGTGTCTGCTTTCAAAAGGTGAAGGTAGTACAGCCAAGAGTGAAGATCACATAACAGTATTTTGGGATGTTTTGTATATTGTTGTGTTCAGTTACTAGAGGGCCTATGAATGATAACGTCTGAAAATTAGCCAAAGCTTTAGCGGAGAAGTGTCCGGAAGCCTTCACCAGCGTGTCCTTCTCCACCATGGCAACATTCCTACTCAGTGCTGTGGTCAAACAAATACAATTTTATGAGAGTTTCTATGGGAAATTGTTAGGCATCCAATTCACAGTCCTCATTTGGCTCCTTCTGATTTATTTTTGAATTCTAATTTTAAAAAAACCTTTAAAGGGCACCAGTTTTCTTCAGTTAATATTGTAAAAACTGCCTTGGCATGACTAAGTTCCCAGGATCCTCAGTTGCTTACAGAGGGTCTAAATGACTGGTATCTCCATTGCAGAAATGTCTTGAACTTGATGAAACTCATGTTGAGAAAAATTTATATTTTATATTTTTATCATTTAATTCCATTTCCATGAACTTTTTGGAGTCTCCCCTAACTACTAGCAGAGGCAAGAGAATGGCATTCTCTGGATAGAAAAGGAGCGCTGTTATTCAACTCCTAGGCAAAGAGCTGATACCCAAAGTGTCTGAGTTTCAATTAAATCAAGTGAAAGTGAAGGTTGTTGACAATATTTGCTTTTATGATGGTTATTGTTTTATATCTTTTAAATCTGGCTTTCCAATATGTGTGTTGAGTTTTGTACCATCTTCCCTTCCCTTCCCTTCCCTTCCCTTCCCTTCCCTTCCCTTCCCTTCCCTTCCCTTCCCATCCCATCCCATCCCATCCCATCCCATCCCATCCCATCCCATCCCATCCCATCCCATCCCATCTCATCCTACCCCCCCCCACACCCAAACACTTATCTGTATAAAAATATTGCCTCCTTTAATGTATGCTTAAAAGCAGTTTCCAGTTAAATCTGTGAGAGATTAAGAAATCTATGCAATCTATAGCTATTATTATACCTCATTCAATATAACTTTTCAACACAAGTTTCCCAATGATAGTCTAAAAATAAAGCAATACAAGCAATAAATATCCTAAAAAGAAAATTGACTTGTATATCTTTGGAGTTTCCTCTAGTTCTTTGCTCAGATGGCTCAGATGAGAAAAAACAATGTATGGATGAATTAATACTACCACTCCCCAAACTAGTAGGCAAGTATATAAGTGTTTTCAGGATATAAGAACACCTTGCAATGTCATACATTTTAGAGAGAACTCAACATATGTTCATTGACCACAACAAGCATTATACTTAATCCAAATAAAAGAGTTTTTATTTTAAAATATTTATTTTAAAACATCTTTGTAGTGTTCATGATGAATACAATGGACATGCACACTGACAGTAAAGCAATATGTTTGGGCACTACTGTGTTATCATGTGTAAGAAGTTAAGTTAGAACAAGCATCTAGTAGTAATTGAGTCTCAAATCATGACACATTATATATTTTCTTTTTTTCAATATGAGAAACAAGCCCTTGGACTATGCCTATAACTATCTGTGTTGATCGATATGTAAGGATCTTACTTCGACATTACCTGGCACTTACGAATTGTTCAAAACTTGTTAACTAGTGTCAAATAAGGCTTAAGGCATTTCTTATCTGTTGTGCGTGTACCCTGGAAGGTGTTCATGCCATTAAATCACAATTTGAGTGTAACCTTAGGGTATATCATTTGTGAAATGGCTGTTTCTTTAGGAAGTAGCCTAAACCCTGGAGAACTATAGTTTAACATGCTGTTAATTTTGGTAGTGTGCTAGGTGTGTAAATCAGATAAAAGATTTGATGTCAACACTAGAAGCACTAGATTAGTGATTTCTAGAAAAGAAAGAAATAAATCTTTAAAGATTCTTACATGCCCCTGGGCCATTAAGGATTTGCCTTTATGATCTTAGATAAAGTGGAAAGGTAACATACTATCATGGTGTCATGAGAAAGGAGTTAGCACAGAGAACAATAGACTGGTGTGGAGCCCAGAAGCCATTTATCAGTGGCTTTCATAGACTGCATAAGCTAATCGCCTCTGTGGAAACTGGTACAAAATCAGTCTGTTGCTTTTGTGGCTGAGGTTTTCAAACTGCTTTGTTCATTTCTACAGCATGTATACTTGTGATGTCTCTATATAAGAAACTTTTAAAATGTGGAGAAAACTTGGGATATTCAGGCTTCATTTTACGAGTACCATCCCTCTTTTGTGTGGACATTGATGTTGGTAACACTGATGTATTCCATCAGTAAGAATTCATCTCTTGTGCTCTTAAATGCTTACCTATTATGATAAATATTTCTGATGGATACAGTCAAGTAGACTTGTAGTTTATATTTCCAGCGATTCTTTTTTTTTTTAATAAAGATTTATTTATTTACTTGAAAGTCAGAGTTACACACAGAGAGAAGGTGAGGCAGAGAGGGAGAGAGGTCTATCTGCTGGTCCACGCCCCAGTTGGCCACAATGGCCAGAGCTGAGCTGATCAGAAGCCAGGACCCCGGAGCTCCTTCTGGGTCTCCCATGCAGGTGCAGGGGCCCAAGGAGTTGGACCATCTTCTACTGCAATACATCTACAGGCAATAGCAGAGAGCTGGATCGGAAGTAGAGCAGCTGGGACTCGAACTGCCGCCCATATGGGATGCCGGCACTGCAGGCAGCAGCTTCACCTGCCACACCACAGTGCTGGCCCTTCTAGTGATTCTTGACAATGACTAAGTAGTGTAAAATAACTGAAATTCTTCATGATGTCAAAGATAATATTTAGCTTGTTGCAGGAGAAGTCCTCTAAGTTGATTTTTTTTGAATAATATTTTGAGTCCATGAATTTTTCCATTTCCATATTCTAATGGAAAGTGGGCTCATCTGATGATTTGGCTGGCATGATGTATGAGCCCTTTGCTTACCTATTGTAGGACCTATTCTAGAGAGGCAGGTGGAAGGGGAGATAATTGCTCTTTGGGTGCCTGCAGGAGAAATAGCTTAGCTTTGATATTTCTCAGCTTTTCAAAAGAGAGCAGAAGTAAGTTTATAGAAAGAGAATCCCATATCATCTCTTTACCTTACAGCTCCCTCCTACAACTTTATTAGTGCAAGATGCCTTTGGAGTTGACTAACCTAGCCATCTGAGGGTGTGCCATTGTAACCGAAGAAGGATCACAGAGAGCAAAAGTCAGTGTATGCAGGGCTACTTATAATTTAAAATTTCTTATATGCCTTCTCATTTTTATTTGACAATGAGAATGAAAGAGAGACGGAGAACTTTCTCCTTGCTGGTTTTCTCTCCAAAGCCTATGAAGGCTGGGGCTGGGTTGAATGGAATCTGGGAGCCTGGATCTCAATCCAGGTCACCCACAGGGTGGCAGGGATCCAATACTTGAACATTACCAGGATGCTGGAGTCAGGGGCCAGAGGCAAGAGTGTAACATAGGAACTCCAAGGTGGGATTCAGGCATCTTAACACCTATTCCCTATAATTTAAAAATTTGAAGGTTCACTTTGTAGCTCTAGTTTTTATCTTTGAATTGTATCTAGGAGAACATTTTTTTTTAACTTTTATTTAGTAAGTATAAATTTCCAAAGTACAGTTTATAGATTACAATGGCTTCCCCCCCCATAATTTCCCTCCCACTCATACCCCTCCCATCTCCCGCTCCCTCTCTCATTCCATTCACATCAAGATTCATTTTCAGTTATCTTTATATACAGAAGATCAATTTAGTATATATTAAGTAAAGATTTCATCAGTTTGCACCCACACAGAAACACAAAGTGTAAAATACTCTTTCAGTACTAGTTATACCATTACATCACATTGGACAACACATTAAGGACAGATGCCTCATGAGACATAAGTATACAGTGACTCCTTATGTTGATTTAACAATTTGACACTCTTGTTTATGGCATCAGTAATCTCCCTAGGCTCTAGTCATGAGCTGCCAAGGCTATGGAAGTCTTTTGAGTTCGCTGACTTCGATCTTATTCTGACAGGGTCATAGGTCATAGTCAAAGTGGAAGTTCTCTCCTCCCTTCAGAGAAAGGTACCTCCTTCTTTGATGGCGCTGTACTTTCCACTGGGATCTCACTCACAGAGATCTTTCATTTAGGTCGTCTTTTTTTTTTTTTTTTTTTCCAGAGTGTCTTGGCTTTCCATGCCTAAAATACTCTCATGGGCTCTTGACCCAGATGCGAATGCCTTAAGGGCTGATTCTGAGGCCAGAGTGCTGTTTAAGACATCTGCCATTCTATGAGTCTACTGTGCATCTCGCTTCCCATGTTGGATAGTTCTCTCCCTTTTTGATTCTATCAGTCAGTATTAGCAAATATCGTATGTTCTCCCTGATCGGCGACAACTAACTGAGCACCAAAGGGGAAACCTATTGAAGTGAAATGGGCACTATGAGAAACTATGACTTGATCAGCCCTTGTACTGACTGTCAAGGAACAACTTAATACTTTATCCCTTTTAGTATTTTTTTTTGTCCTACTTAATACTATCGGTTGAACTCTGTAATTAACACACAATTATTCTTAGGTGTTTAAATTTAATTGAAAAGTGATCCCTGTTAAATATAAGAGTGGGAGTATGAGAGGGAGGAGATGTACAATTTGGGACATGCTCAATCGGACTTGCCCCAAATGGTGGAGTTAGAAACATCCCAGGGGATTCCAATACAATCCTATGAAGGTGGCATGTACCAATGCCATCTTACTAGTCCAAGTGCTCAACTTCAGTTCACAATTGATCACACTGATAGGTCTAAGAGTCAAAGGGATCACACAAACAAGACTAGTGTCTGCTAATACTAACTGATAGGAGAACATTAATCACAATGTTTTATATATTAAAAATATGTAGAGAGATCTGAGTATCATTTGAGTTTGTATTTCCAAAGGGAAGGAAAAAATTAAGTCTTATTCTGTTTTGTGAAAGGAACTGTAGACTAGTGGCTATGGAATTGAGTCATTGTAGAATTATGGAATGGATATCATAGAATTGAAGACCTGAGACTAATCATCTTCCCATTCCAAAAGAACCTGAATACAGCAAAACATAAAAGCCAACATTATTAAAAAGGAAAGTGGCAAACAGACATATAGTCAAGTTGAAATTAATTATTTAAGTAATATATTGATGCCTATTTAACTGTGAAGTCTGATGTCTTATTTGTTCTAAGTGATACTTGGATTTTTAAAAGACATCTGAATATTTCTTGAAAGTTTCTTTTGCTATTGTGAGGAGAATAACATTTTCTCTGATACTTTGCCATTTAAAAAATTGAGCCGTTTCAGGATAAGAAGGGTTATCTGGCCTTTTATTTGATTGGAGAATTCTGTTTTACTTTTCAGTGACTAATTCTCAGTTACTAATCCTTTCCCTCTGAAAACTTCTTCTTGCTGTACTGAAATGCAGGGCTTATCTTCCGATTTCCCACATGTCGGCATGCTCCAGATTCCACTAGCATGGGTTTTTGTAACTACAATTTTTCTAAAGCAGTGTGGTTGTGGGGTCTGACATACAAGAAAGAAAATGAATTTTTCTTTTATCATTTTGTGAATGGTGAGGCTGAGCACAGGTACACACTTTAGTTTTGAAGTAGAATATCACAAGTATTTTAGTTACATTCTCATTAATGATTAACACACACACAATTAAAATTTCTGTCAGCATATGGGATGCTTCTTGGTCATAAAAACTGTGTGATCTTATGAACCTGGGGCAGATGTTATGGCATGTTATGGCATGTTGGGTTAAGCTGCCACCTGCAGCACTGGCATCCCATATGAGCACCAGTTAGAGTCTGGCTGCTCTTCTTCCGGTTGCCAGATATTGTACCTGAGAAAGCAGAGGAGGATGATACCAGCCACCTACATGGGAGACAAAGATGTAGTTCCAAGCTCTTGGTTTTGTCCTCACCCATCCCTGGCTGTGCAGCCACTTGGGGAATTAACCAGTGGATGGAATACTTCTCTCTCTCTTTCTTTTTCCCTCTTCCTCTGTAAATCTGCCTTTCAAATCAATCAATCTTTTTATTTATTTATTATTTATTTACTTGACAGGTAGAGTTATACACAGCGAGAGAGAGACAGAGAGAAAGGTCTTCCTTCCATTGGCTCACTCCCCTAATGGCCACCATGGCTGGCACTGTGCCAATCTGAAGCCAGGAGCCAGGTATTTCCTCCTGGTCTCCCACACGGGTGCAGGGCCCAAGCACTTGGGCCATCCTCCACTGCCCTCCCAGGTCACAGCAGAGAGCTGGATTGGAAGAGGAGCAACTGGGACTACAATCCGGTGCCCATATGGGATACCGGCACCACAGGTGGAGGATTAGCCTAGTGAGCCACGGCACTGGGCCCAATCAATCAATCTTTTAAAAAGATTGACCACTGTTGATGATCCTTTGTATTATACACAGACAAACTAAGAATAAATTTCAAAAAAGTATATGATCTATCAGGTTCTGGTTCTGTACTTGGATATTATGACATATTTTTCATTGTCTACTAATCTTTTTTTTTTTAAATTAGAGTTTTCCTGTGTTTTCAAAGTGTTTTTTTCAACTTCCTGTCTTCACTTTTTTTTTTTTTTAGGATTTCATTTTTTTATTTGAGAAGTAGTTACAGACTGAGAGAGGGGGAGAGAAAGTGCTTCCATTTGGTGGTTCACTCCCCAAATGTCTGCAATGGCCAGTGCTGGTCTGATCTGAGGTCACGATCCAGGAGCTTCTTCTAGCCCTCACATGTGGGTGCAAGGACCCAAGCACTTGGGCCATCTTTTGCTTTCCCAGGCCATAGCAGAGAGCTGGATCAGAAGAGGAGCAGCTGGGACATGAACAGGTGCCCATATGGGATGCTGGTGCTGCAGACAGAATCTTAGCCGACTCCTCAATACTAATGTTGCAAAGCCAACATTGTTATGGTGCTTTCATTGCTAAGATGAGGCGGGAAAATGAGAGCCGTAAGGCTCTCCACTACATTCACGACTGTTTATTCATAGAACGTTAGTCTGCTGCAGGTTGCTGAGTATTTGATTTCTGTAATTTGGAAATTCCAACTCCTGTTTACTCTCCATATAAATACTGTTGACACTTGGGCTGCGGTTAGGTTCAGATTTTCCTGGAAGTGAGGTATGTTGCCTGAATGAGTTATTTCTTAGTACAATACACAAGTTGTATATTACATTCTAATTTCATGCAAAGTTTGTACTCATTGTAAAAATGAGTTTCAGAAGATGCTTGCACTATGGCTGGGTTTGGGAACTAAATTCCTTGGCGGAACAACAAGCTTGCTTGATTTTACTCTTCAGAGTGCAGAGTGTTAAAATATAATAAAAACAGATACGTAAAGTAACATTGTATGTGGAATTCAATTATGTCTGTGCAAAGTCACATATTGATAGAATAGTAAAAGTACTATTGATGAATTAGAGAAATAGAGACAACAAAAACTGGACCTCTAGTTTATAAAATAGTACAAATTCAATAGAAGGCTTGCTGTGAGCATTGTCAGTGGTACTGCTACAGTTATATTACTGCAGCTTCTGTGGATAATATGGAAACCATGTTCCATTGAAAGCCATTATTGACCACCACTTTGTTATACATCTGCGGATAGGTTATTATTTAGTGAATTAATATATACTTTGGTATTATTTATTTGGGAATACAATTCAGTTATGTAAGTTAATGTTTTCTAAAATTATGTTGGGAGCAGGTTTTCAGCCAGCAGTTAAGATACCCACCTCCCACATCATAGTACTTGGGTTCAGATCCTGGGAAGCAGTGAGGACAGAACACATTCTTGGGCTCCTATCATTCTCGTGGGAGATGTGGATGTAGATCCAGCCCTGGCTGACCATTGTGGAAATGAACCAATGGATGGAAGAACTCTTGTTCTCTTTGTTTCTCTGTCTCTCAAATAAATAAATTAAAAATTATATATAAAATAAGTGGAAAACTTAACAATTATATTGAAAAAACATACTTTTATTGAAATAATTATTTCAGGCTTTTGCTGAATCCATCAAAAGCAAATTTGAAAACTAGAATCTAACTAGTAAGGGTGATGTTTATTTTTTCTTCATTCCCTTTTGATTGTTTCTGGCTTCCAAGATAGCTCTGACTTCCCTCTTGTTAATGAAATGGTAATATGTTAATAAAAAAGCATAGTTAAGTTGACAAAAATTATGGATTTAAATTGACACAAACTTATGCTTGGTCTGTATGTACTGTGATACAATATGGCAAAATTGTCTCTGTTGATGTGTTCCAAAGACCAACCAACTAAGTGTCTTTTCCGCAATATTTTAAAAAATAATGTTGTTAAACTATTAGGTAATTTTTAAAAAGTATGCATATTGGCCGGCGCCGTGGCTCAACAGGCTAATCCTCCGCCTTGCGGCGCCGGCACACCGGGTTCTAGTCCCGGTCGGGGCACCGGATTCTGTCCCGGTTGCCCCTCTTCCAGGCCAGCCCTCTGCTGTGGCCCAGGAGTGCAGTGGAGGATGGCCCAGGTGCTTGGGCCCTGCACCCCATGGGAGACCAGGAAAAGCACCTGGCTCCTGGCTCCTGGCGGCCATTGGAGGGTGAACCAACGGCAAAGGAAGACCTTTCTCTCTGTCTCTCTCTCTCACTGTCCACTCTGCCTGTAAAAAATAAAAAAAAAAAAAAGTATGCATATTATTCTTAGTCTCAAAAATCCTGTCACTTGTTATCTATTTGATCTTCACTAAGTTTAAAAATTGCCTCTAAAATGGCCATGTCACATAAATGAGTTTTTTATATTTTTTTATATAAAGCTTTTATTTAAAGAATATAAATTTCCAAAGTACAGCTTATGGATTACAATGGCTCCCCCTCCCCATAACTTCCCTCCCACCCACAACTCTCCCCTTTCCCGCTCCCTCTCCCCTTCCATTCACATCAAGATTCCTTTTCAATTCTCTTTATATACAGAAGATCAGTTTAGTATATATTAAGTAAAACTTTCAACAGTTTGCCCTCACATAGCAACAAAAAGTGAAAAATACTGTTGGAGTATTAGTTATAGTATTAATTCATAATGTACAGCACATTAAGGACAGAGATCCTACATGATATTTTTTAAAAAAATTGATTAATTTTCTATGCAATTTCCAATTTAACACCAAGGTTTTTTTTCATTTTCAATTATCTTTATATACAGAAGATCGATTTAGTATATACTAAGTAAAGATTTCATCAGTTTGCACCCACATAGAAACACAAAGTGTAAAAATACTGTTTCAGTACTAGTTATAGCATTACATCACATTGGACAACACATTAAGGACAGATCCCATACGAGAAGAAAGTACACAGTGACTCCTGTTGTTGACTTAACAATTTGACACTCTTGTTTATGGCATCAGTAATCTCCCTAGGCTCTAGTCATGAGTTGCCGAGGCTATGGAAGTCTTTAGGGTTCGCTGACTTCAATCTTATTCTGACAGGGTCATAGTCGAAGTGGAAGTTCTCTCCTCCCTTCAGAGAAAGGTACCTCCTTCTTTGATGGCGCTGTACTTTCCACTGGGATCTCACTCACAGAGATCTTTCATTTAGGTCTTCTTTTTTTTTTTTTTTTCCAGAGTGTCTTGGCTTTCCATGCCTAAAATATTCTCATGGGCTCTTGAGCCATATGCGAATGCCTTAAGGGCTGATTCTGAGGCCAGAGTGCTGTTTAAGACATCTGCCATTCTATGAGTCTACTGTGCATCTCGCTTCCCATGTTGGATAGTTCTCTCCCTCTTTTATTCTATCAGTTAGTATTAGCAGACACTAGTCTTGTTTGTGTGATCCCTTTGACTCTTAGACCTATCAGTGTGATCAATTGTGAACTGAAATTGATCACTTGGACTAGTGAGAAGGCCTTGTCCCATCAAGGTGGCATGTACCAATGACACAGTTTTTGTAAGGAGTGTGTTAATGTATAGTGAGCACTTAGCAGAAACTGAGTGAGTGGAAAAGTAATAGCCTTCATTCTGGTTTTGCTGCAAAGTCACTTTCCTTTTCTTGCCCTGAGACATTAATATCATCCCGTTTATTTTGTCAACATATCTCTGGCCACCTTTCCTGGGCATGGCATCAAAACCTATTTACTTTTTGTATTTGTATTCATTTCTAGTAATATCTATATTTTGAACAATGATTAAGTTTTGTTTATGAAGGTACTGGATAATCTGTCAAATATCTATATTAACCATAGTATTTGGTATATTATAAAGACATACCAAACCTTATGTCTATTTGGGTAACAAAGAGTTTGCTATTGGAATAGCTGTAATTGGATAGACAGCAAAATATGATTTGGATAATGATTAAATTATCACTTCAGTGACTCTGTATCTGCCTTTCCATCAAAGGAGCCATTTTTAGGGTTGCATGTTTGAATGAATTCCATCAGATAGAAAGTTTCCAGGGGCATTGAATAAAGGTGTATCCAAACTATGGAAGGACGCTGAAAACTTAGCTAAATTTAGCAGTTAAGTGAATAAGAATTGAATTTGACGAAAAGGTATGTATCCTGAATTTATTCATAATGCAAAATAGGTATATAATAGCTCTATTATTATATTAATTTTTTTAGATTAGTACCAGGAATTGTCATGTTTTTTCATATTGTAAATTTTCAAAAAATTTTAATAATGAAAGATTATAACCAGTTTAACTTTCTACAAAGGATTTCTCATCTATAAGAACACTAAAATGATTAACTAATACTCAAAGTATCTAATCTTCTAAAGAGAATAAATAAATGTGCTCTGAAATCACAAAGATCAGTTTTGAATTTGTCATTTCAGTTTGAATTGATGAAAAATACTTGTACAAAATAGACATGTATCCTGAAGTGATGAGGTACTACTAGCATAAACTTAGAGGAAGAATTCAATTAATACATTATCATTATTGAAGTTTTTATGAAGACAAATAATATTTCCCTATTGTGACATGGTTTGATGTTACAGATTTGTGTTACTGTTTCATAAAGCATCTTAATAATATGCACTAAGAACTTATTATTATGTAGTTTGCAAAGTTATTGTTTGTTTTTTCTGTGTCACAGAATAAAATGACTCCAGTAAAAGAATTCTATTCTAATTACTGTATTTATGAAGTTTATTTCATCTTTTGAAACTAATAGTCAGAGTGGGATTGGGAGAGTTCTGTCCTTGTGAGGTAGTCCATGGCTGGCTTTCCATATAAACTCCTGGGATGTTCCCGAATCTGTATATATGAGATACATGGAATTTGCATACCTTAAATAAAATTAAAAAAAAAGATAAAACCAAGGCTGAGAGTCGAGAGAGGGTATGTGTGCTACAAGGGGTCTTAAAAATGTTCACAGAAATGTTTATTATGAAGAAATTATACATGGGTTTCAAAACTTTTTGCAACACAGGAAATGTATGTTTTAATTTCACTTTCTGTAGGTTTCCTGACATTCCCTTATATTCCTTAAAAAAACCCCAAGAATTCAAAATTTTAATATTCTAGGCATAGAAGAAAAAAATTTTAACTTCTTGTGAGTTCACACTGACAGCCCATCTCCTCTTCTAGTATTAATATTATCACCCATCATTGTTGTTATCTACCCATATGCAAAAGGTTTGAGTTCACTTGGAGGATAGACTTTAACAGTTTTAGCAAAAATCTTAAGAATGTAGAATTAATCTTAAAATATGGGGGGTTACATCTGATTTTTTAAAAAGATTTATTTATTTTATTGGACAGGAAGAGTTACAGAAAGAGAGGCAGGAAGACAGAGACTGAGAGATCTTTCACCCACTGCTTCATTCCCCAACTGGCTGCAATGGCCGGAGCTAAGCCGATCCAAAGCCAGGAGCCAGGAGCTTCCTCTAGATTTCCCAAATGAGTGCAAGGCCTAGGCACTTGGGCCATCTTCTGTTGCTTTCCCAGGCCATCAACAGGGAGCTGGATCAGAAATGGAATAGCTGGGACTGTAGCTGGCACCCATATGGGATGCCAGCGCCACAGGCGGAGGCTTACTAAGCCATACTGCAAGCCCCATACATGTGATTTTAAGGAAAGTAGCCAAACAGAAGAGTTTGATATTTTACTTGTCTTTTTTTCTGAGCTTCTCTTCAATCTCTTGGTGCCTTATCTTCCTCACTCTTAAAATAAATTGTTCAATGCATTCATGTCTACCAGAATGAAAGTCCTCTGTTGGCACACAGCATTTTTTTTTTAACATTTATTTAATAAATATAAATATAAATTTCCCAAGTACAGCTTTTGGATTACAGTGGCTTCCCCCCGCCCCCATAACTTCCCTCCCACCCACCACCTTCCCCCCTCCCATTCCCTCTCCCATTCCATTCACATCAAGATTCATTTTCAATTATCTTTATATACAGAAGATCAATTTAGCATATATTAAGTAAAGATTTCATCAGTTTGCACCCGCACAGAAACACAAAGTGTAAAATACTGTTTGAGTACTAGTTATAGCATTAATTCACATTAGACAAGGCCATATTCAAAGTGGAAGTTCTCTCCTCCCTTCAGAGAAAGGTACCTCCTTCTTTGATGGCCTGTTCTTTCCACTGGGATCTCACAGAGAACTTTCATTTAGGTTTTCTTTTTTTTTTTTTTTTTGCCACAGTGTCTTGGCTTTCCATGCCTAAAATACTCTCATGGACTTTTTAGCCAGATCTGATTGCCTTAAGGGCTGATTCTGAGGCTAGAGTGCTGTTTAGGACATCTGCCATTCTATGAGTCTGCTGTGCATCTCGCTTCCCATGTTGGATAGTTCTCTCCCTTTTTGATTCTATCAGTTAGTATTAGCAGACACTAGTCTTGTTTATGTGATCCCTTTGACACTTAGACCTATCAGTGTGATCAATTATGAACTGAAATTGATCGCTTCGACTAGTGAGATGGCATTGGTACATGCTACCTTGATGGGATTGAATTGGAATCCCCTGGCACATTTCTAACTCTACCGTTTGGGGCAAGTCCAGTTGAGCATGTGCTGAACTGTACATCTCCTCCCTCTCTTATTCCCAATCTTATATTTAACAGGGAATACTTTTCAGTTAAATTTCAACACCTAAGAATAATTGTGTATTAATTACAGAGTTCAACCAGTAGTATTATTAGAACAAAAAAAATACCAAAAGGGATAAAATATTAAGTTGTTCCTCGACAGTCAGGACAAGGGATGATCAAGTCACTGTTTCTCATAGAGTCCATTTCACTTCAACAGGTTTCCTTTTTGGTACTTGGTTGATTGTCACTGAACAGGGAGAACATATGATATTTGTCCCTTTGGGACTGGCTTATTTCACTCAGCATGATGTTTTCCAGATTCCTCCATTTTGTTGCAAATGACCAGATTTCATTTTTTTTTTTTTACTGCTGTATAGTATTCTATACAGTACATATCTCATAATTTCTTTATCCAGTCTACTGTTGATGGCATTTAGGTTGATTCCAGGTCTTAGCTATTGTGAATTGAGCTGCAATAAACATTGAGGTGCAGAGAGCTTTTGTGTTTGCCAATTTAATTTCCTTTGGGTAAATTCCAAGGAGTGGGATGGCTGGGTTGTATGGTAGGGTTATATTCAGGTTTCTGAGGAATCTCCAAACTGACTTCCATAGTGACTTTACCAGTTGCATTCCCACCAACAGTGGGTTAGTGTCCCTTTTTCCCCACATCGTCTCCAGCATCTGTTGTTGGTAGATTTCTGTACATGAGCCATTCTAGCCCGGGTAAGTTGAAACCTCATTGAGCACATGACATCACGTCTCTGTTTTTCCATGGACATGTCTCCCAAAGTGATGGAACTATCTGATTTTATACATTGCAGCTGCTCAACAAATACTGAATGAATGGATTAATGAATGAGACCTTCTCATTTTTCCTTTAGTTCTTCACAGCTTTCATTATCCCTGTAGTGCCTCCCCTTTCAAAAAGACCAATTTTTGTATCTCATAAAATGAGTAACCTTCTAGTAGGATTTTGACTGAGTTATGTGAAGAGATTTTAGTGTATTTTTCTCCTGTGTATCTTGTGGCTGTTTTTTTACCATTGCACTGCACGATATGATCATTACTTACAACATCGCCATAGGCAGCTTCCTAAGAGCCTCTATGTGATGGCTGCTCAGGGACAAGGACATGAGACAAAGCTCGAGAATGCCCACCAACCAGGTAGGCAGTTTTAGAGAAGGGGAAAACCAGTCAAGACCCATTAAGCAGAAAGAAAAGGCAAGAAAGTAGGCTTGTGTTATTTTGGCATTGTTGTTGGCTTGTAGGGGAAAAGTTTCTCCTGAGACTTTGTGAAAACACTAGAGCTTCACCATGAGTTTGAAATTTGAATTCTTGCTGCTGTGTGTCCATCAAAACCCTTAAGTTTGAAGCAGATTTTAACATTGTCTAGATTTCCTTTTTCCTGAGACTATTGGTAAGAATAAAGTAAAATCTTCTCCAGAGGAATGATTTAGACCTCCAGTAATTTATTTAAGTAAGATATCAAATCAAATGGCCTTGAATATGAAACATGTGAGAGAATCAGAAACAATGGACCACAGAAGACTGCTCTCAGGTAGCCCCTAGGACCCCATACCTGGTGTGTGCTGCTCTCTGTGAGCACTGGTGAAAACCATGACCCTGAGACAGCGTATAGGGCAAAAGTGCTGGAATGTCATCTGTGTTGTTAGGATATCTAATATTACATCACATGTGTTGTGAGGACACTCCTTCAGAAACTTGCTGGCATTGAAGAAGCCAGCAGCTGTGTTGTGAGGTCAATCCTATGGAGAAGGCCACATGGCAGGAAATTGGAGGCAGACTCCAGCAAAGACAGCAAGAAGTTGGCACCTAAAGACTGGAAAGTTGAAAATAACTGAAGTTGCCAACTTGAAGTGGGTCCTTGCCTAAGTCAAGTCTCAAGTGAGACCGCAGTCCTGTTGGACACCTAGATTACAGCTTTGTAAACTTACCTTGAGGACCAGATAAGTCATGCTCAGGTTCCTGATCCACAAAAATGGTTGTATAGCCAATCTGTGTAATATTGATTTCAAACAATGGATAATTAATGCAGGTCCTCCAAGAGTTCTGGTGTTGGAATTGTCTAACACAAAAAATATATAATAAATTTGTTTAATATAGTCTGAAGAAATAATGTAGGATGAGATTAAAATAAAGCAATGAAAAAGAGTTCATGAAATTGACTAAACAGGCTTGAAAAATAAACAATCTCCATATGAAAAAGATAAAAGATAAAAATTGATATTAAATACTCAATGGTCAGCCTAAACAAGAGAATTAGTTGAAAATGAAATTACAAGCCTAAAAAAGGAGCTGCAGAAATTATTCAGAATGAACTTACTTTGGCTCTTGCCATTGACTCTATCTGAAATCCTTTCCTGTAGATGTCTTGCTCCTTTACTTCTTCCAGGTTTCTTCTCAAGTGATGCCTAATCCTGGAGATTTTCCTTGTCCATTCACAGAAAAGACAACTCCCACTCCTGAACTTCTGATATCTCTTAGTATGCTTCATTTTTTTTCCTGATGACATGATATTAATATGGAATTTAATATGAGTTTTATTGTCTACTCCATCTCACCCAGTGAACAGCTCTTTATGTTTAGTGCAGCAGCCTCAGGGCATAAAATAATGCTTATCCCAGAGTAGATGCTCAGTGCCTGCCTCTTGGATGAATAAATGAATGAAACAGGTGCAGAAAGCACAGAAGATGAGAAAACATGAAGATGAGAGTGGATGAGGAAACACCACCTTTAGACATAACACAATTGTGTGAACCCATTGACTGTCTTCCTTGTCTTTTTGGAGAGTGAGACCTCAGAGGGAAGTACTTGGACTGTGTTACTCACTGCTGTTTTCCCAGTGCCTAAACCAGTGCCCAGCTGACAGCAAGTACTCTATGCATGTTGTTGAATAAAGTGATAGTTGAAAGGTCTAAGATTTATCTATTCAGAAGCTGGGGAGGAGAGGAAAGAGAGTGAGGGAAAGACAAATTTTAAAGTCCTGCTGGAAGTTTTTCAAAACTGATGAAACATAGTAATTTTTAGGTTGCAGTAAACCCAAGGAATCTGGGGTGAACAAAAGGAAATATGCACCTGAAGCCCATCCTCCTGAACTCAGCAATGTAGACCGAATCCCTCAAAGGGAACACACATGGATTTGACTTCTCCATGGCAATAATGGAAGCCTGAAAAACAGTGGAATAATATCTGAAATTATAAAGGGAAAATAATTGTCTAGCTACAATTTTGCATGCTCAAATCAGTCTTTCAAGAATGAAAGCAAAACACAAATATTTTCATATAATTAAAGGGAGAAATTGTCATCAACCCATTCTTCACCAGAGGATATTTTAAATGATGAGCTTAAAGGGATTTCTTCGGGGAGATTGGTTGTGAGAGAGAATGGTGACTGAAGAAAATAAGAAACCCGTGGTAACAGCTAAATGGATGCCTACTGCACAAATGTCTAGTGTGTTTAAAATGATAGAAGTTAAATATTTTGCAGTAGCATATAATTCAGGATGGTGTTTGATCAAAGAGCCCTAAAATCTTCATCTTTTTTTTTGACAGGCAGAGTGGATAGAGAGAGAGACAGAGAGAAAGGGTCTTCCTTTTGCAATTGGTTCACCCTCCAATGGCCCCTGCGGCTGGCGCGCTGCAGCTGGCGCACTGTGCTGATCCAATGGCAGGAGCCAGGTGCTTATCCTGGTCTCCCGGCCAATCTTTTTTTAAAGGATAATAACACTGATTAATTTTGGACTTCACCTTCTGAAGTATTCATAGTAGAATTTCAAGGATGAGATTCAAAGATAAGGGACAGAGTAAATAATCCTAATTGAGAATAGTAAAAATTGAATGAGAACGAAACTTAATACTTTAAGAGAGGCAAGAAATGAGGGAAAAGGAAGCATCAAAAATGAGAGAAAAGTAGACGGCACAATGTAACATAGAAGGAATAATTCAAATGTAATCACATATTAGCAAGAAAGCACAGTTTTAAGAGATAGCATCAACAAAGTAAAAATTATTTCTTGAAAAAGATTAACATAATTAGCAAACATCTGGGCAAGATGAGTTGAAAAAGAAAGCAACCAAAAGCTATTATTAAGAATAATAAAAGGAAACACAATTGAGAACTTAGTAAGTTTAGGAAGATACTATGTATACTTGAGTGGTAGTAAATCTGAAAACTTAAGACAAAAGTGGGAAAAGTTTTAGAAAATCATTTCCAAACCAAAACTCACAAAGAAACAGAAATCTTGAAAAATATATGAGCATTGAAAAATTGTCAGTTGGTAAAATTAAACCCCAGGCTCAGATGGTGTTGTATGGTTAGTTCATCCCAACATCCAAGGAACAAATAATTCCATTATTCCACCAGAAGCTAATAGAAATGGGAGGTGTAGCACGATCTGGAGACCATAGCAGAAAAACATGGTATGTTCAAGAACACAGGAAAACCCTAAGCAAAGTGCTAGCTGATCTGATCTTAAGGATTAGAATCCCCTCCCCCAACCCCTACCGAGAAGGTTTTTGGGTTTTTTGTTTGTTACAAGTGAGGTAAGTTTAGCTGGCTGGTGAAATGGTCAGTATGGTTCTTGATTTTCATTTTCCTGGGATGGCCTTAGCACTTTTAGGTGATCTTTGATAGAGGGCTTATTCCAGATGTTAAGACCTATATTAGAGCAGACACAAGTGTACAAGGGTTACCTCCAGTGAGCCCTAGTTGCAGAACGCAAAGATGGAACCCCAAGAGAGTGACCACAAACTGCCAAGTTCTTGTAGAACAATTTCTCCTGCCAATGTACTATCACTAACTAGACCCTATACAAAAACAATAAGTAGTAATGATAATAATTATTACATGCCACACCGATGGTTGTAGATATCAGGTTAGCTTTTCTAAGCCATTTTCAGAAATTCTGATCACTTATATAGTGTGATATTCTACTCACACTTTCAAAAATTAGAGGAAATACTGGTTACTACAAGACCATATTGCTAAACTAAATAAGCGAATATTTTTGATGTCATGCAGGTGGCAAGCTAATGTGTGGTTGCAAAGTGCTACTCAACTTCAGAGACTCACCCTTCTCCTCCACTCACTCCACAAAAAAAGAGTGGAGGTGGATAGAGCAATAGAAAGAGAAAAGTATTATTTCCAGTTTTTAAAAATATAATTCTGAACATCAGAGTGAATCTGGACTTTAATGCTGAGAATAATTTTCTGTATTTGTTGGAACTTAAGATATTTTGGGAATGTATTAAATTCTTGGTTTGAATGGGAAGTGAATTCTGTAGATAAATTGTAAGCTAGAGTCAACTGTTTTGCATTTTACTTTTATACTTAGGTTTATGTAAATAGTTCTCTATTGACTTTCAAAGGTTTTTGGCAGTAATCTGTAACAAAAAATAAGATTTTCATCGCAATCCAATACATACAAGTAACTGGAAATACATTTTTTGGAAAGATACTTATGATTTATGCTAATATTCCTATCATTTTATTTATTTGTTTATTTCAGAGATGAGGGTAGGGGAAGGCAAGGAGAGATAGAGAGCTTACATCCACTGGTTTACCTCCCAGATGCCTTCAGCAGGCAGCCAGGACAGAAGCTGGGAGCTGTGAACACAACCCGGGTCTTCTATGTGGGTTGCACAACACAGCTGCTTGAGCCATCACCCCTGCCTCCCAGGATCTGCATTAGCAAGAAGCCAGAGCCAGGAGCCCGCGTTGGGCAGCCAAACAAAGTACTCCAATGTAGGACTTGGGAATCCTAACTATTTGGCTAAATATCCTCTCTTGTCTTTTTATCTTTTATTCTAGTCTATCATTTTATGAAAAAAGTTCAGGCTATGAATGACTTAATTGATTTTTGGCATTTCCTAGTAGGTCATAACCTGTAGTTTGAAAAGTACTATCTAAAATGTAATCAGAATGCTGATATCTCTTTAGATAACTGTTGATCTTTGTTATTAAACATTAAGTACAATCAATTGAAGTCATTTCTATTTCTTTTAAATCTTTCTAGATTATCACTGAAATGACACAATAGTAGTTATGACATGCATAATATGGAATCATTTTTGACAAGTTTAATTCTGCTGCTGAAAGTCAAAATTAACGCCAGTGGAAACTGAATGTAGAAATATTTATTCTTATCATTGTAATATATTGGTTAAGTAGTATGTAAAATATTGGCTCAGGAGGGACTTTTCTATTTCAGGAATTAAATCATTCTGGATTATATGAGTTAAATAGTGACAACTGTAGTTGTCTTAGTGCATTCAGGCTAATATGACAAACTGTAAGTAGGTGTTTGACTTATAAATAGCAGTAACGTATCTCACAGTTAGAGTCTGGGAAGTAAGGTCAAGGTGCAGACAGATTCAGTATCTGGCAGGAGCCATCCTTTTTCAGAGTCCTCACATGGTGGAAGAAGGATGGGAGCCCTCTGTGGTCTCTTATAGGGAACTGAATTTCATTCATGAGGGCTTCATCCTCATGACTTAATCACCTGGTTCCATCACAATGGCCATTAAGATTTGTTAAAATTTATTTATTTGTTTGAAAGGCAGAGTTACACAGAGGCAGAGACAGAGAGAGGGAGGGAGTAAGGAAGGAAGAGAGGGAGAGAGGGAGAGAGGTCTTCTATCTGCTTGTTCACTCCCCAATTGGCCACAATGGCTAGAGCCAGGTTGATCTGAAGCCCTGAGCCAGGAACTTCTTCTGGGTTTCCTATGTGGGTGCAGGGGCCCAAGGTCTTAGGCCATCTGCTACTGCTTTCCCAGGCCATAGCAGAGAGCTGGATTGGAAGTGGAGCACCTAGGACTCGAACTGGTGGCCATACGGGATGCTGGCACTTCAGGTGGTGGCTTTACCCACTACGCCACAGTGCCGGCTCCAGCCATTAAGATTTAAAATGAATTTTGGAAAGACTCAAGCATTTAGTCTATAGCAATAGCCATCTAAAAAATGCTTCTATGTATGTGAAAGTAGTTTTTGCTCCTTAATCTTATTTAAAAAAACAAAAATATTATTAAAAATTAAGATTCTGAGATGAAATCATGATGCTTCCATTACCTTAAATTGTGCCACTGTTTATATTTATTTACCTGGGCATCACTAAAAATGCAGGTCTAGAAAACAATGCATTTTAAAATGCCATGAAATGCACTCAAGTGCTAGAGTAAAATGTTGTTTTATGTAAAGTACCAGCTTTCACATTTCAAGAATCTGGAAGAGCTTTATTAAAAAAAAAAACTAAGTAGGAACTGTTCCATTGTTATTCAAAGTTTATGAGATTCTAGAAGTACTTTTATATTGCCTTTGCCTTAAAATGCAATTCACATTAAAATATACTTTGCTTTTCTTTATAAAAATAACTTTCAGTTGGCTAAAGCTTAAAATATTTTACACTTACCTGCTATGCTGTGGTGCTGACCCTGGGACTTTATTTTTGAAACGTTTATATGTTGGTAACATATTGGGCAAGTCTTTATGTCAAATGAAAGATGTTAATGGTGCAAAAGACTGACAGTGGGTAAACATGTCAATATCATATTTTTAAAGATTTATTTATTTTGGAAATCAGTTACGGGGTGGAGGGGAGAGGGAGAAGGAGAGGGAGAGTGCGCACGTGCAAGAGAGATCTTCCACCCCTGGTTGATTCTCCATATGGCTACAGTGGCCAGTGCTGGGCCAGGCAGAAGCAAGAGGCTAGGAGATACATCTCTGTCTCCCACATGGGTGGCAGGGCCCGACCACTTGGGCCATCTTTGACTGCTTTTCCCAAACCATTAGTAGGGAGCAGGATAGGTAGTGGAGCATCTGGGACACCCACCTGTGACCATATGGGCTGCCATTGTCGCAGGGGCAGTTTTACCTGCTGCTCCACAATGCTGGTCCCTAAATATCACTTGCATATTTGAAGTTGTGCACATGCAGGAAAAATTTCCAGGTTTTGAGTTATAGTTGCTAACTGTAGACTCTGTTGGTATGTTTGTATACTTTTTGGATTTCTGGTATGCTTGATGTTATATTGCTAGGTGTCTTGCTGTAGCAGTAGCCATTGCTAGTCACAAGAAGTACACAGCTGTATCATATACATTGAGTTAAGCACTAGTATGTGTTTTTGGCCCAAATCACTCAAGACCAGTTACCTTGTATATGTAACTAGGTTTCTTGTTTTTCATTTGTGAAGTCAAGTTGTATTGAATTAAAGTAATATATCACCGCAAAAATTGAACAGCTTACTAAAGGCTAATATTTTTTTAAGGCTTTATTTATTTGAAAGAGAGTGAGTGAGAAAGAGAGAGGAGATCTTCTATCCGCTTGTTTACTCCCCAGATGGCTGCAACTGCTGAAGCTGGGCCAATCTGAAGCCAGGAGCCAGGAGCTTCTTCCGGGTCCCAAGGATTTGGGCTGTCTTTAACTGTTTTTCCAGGCCATAGCAGAGAGCTAGATTGGAAATGTGGCAGACTGGACTTGAACTGGCAGTCATATGCTGGAACTGCAGGCTGTGGGCTTTACCCACTACACCACAGCGCCAGCCCCACTAAGGGCTAATATTTATTCAGCATTTTATGTATATGAAACTTAATTATATAGATGAAAATATTATCTCCTATAAGTATTTCATTAACCCTATGATATAGGTTGTAATATTATCCCCATTTTATAGCTGAGCAAATTGAAACTCAGAAAGAGGATAAGTAATTTACTCAAAGTCACTCAGTTCCAAGTGATTGAACCTAACTATGATTAAGGGGGTGCCATCCCACTGTCTCAACCTGGAAATAAATGAAAAAGGGTAAAGTTTCCCTCTCAACATTTTTCTACTAATGGGTATTGAAACCTATTTTCTTGGCATTGTATATGCTTTGCTTTGTTTTATGCTAAAATTATTTTTTTAAGTTAGCAATAAACATTTCAGATACTATCACATTAAATAGCACAAGTTACAAAATATTTAGCTTATTTATGGATTGGTTTCATTTCAAAGTTAGTAAAATATTCATTTGTTCTATTCATAAAATAATCACATCTGCATATTAGTTCATTTAGGATCTTTTTTAGTTTTCAAATGTATGAATGTGTTTTTTCAAGGTCACAATGGAGGGTTAACTAAGACTGTTCAGAAAAATATACTAGAAGATTAAATATATGTATTCACAGCAACATCTTTTTAAAAATATTGTATTTATTTATTTGAAAGGTAGCATTACACAGAGAGAGGGAGGGGGAGGGGGAAGAAGGAGGGCAGAATGTAGAGGGGCAAGGGGACAGGGAGACACCAGAATCTTCCATCTGCTGGTTCACTCCCCAAATGGCCGCAACAGCCAGAGCTGGGCCAGACCAAAGCCAGGAGTCAGGAGCTTCATTTGTGTCTCCCACACAGCTACAGGGTCCTAAGCATTTGGGCCATCTTCTTCTACTTTCTTAGCCACATTAGCAGGGAGCTAGATTGGAAGTGGGACAGCTAGTACTCAAACCAGTTCCCTTATGGGATGCTGGCACTGCAGGGAGCCGTTTAACCCACTGCATCACAGTGCCAACCCCAAGACCAGCATCTTATACTTGAACAAGTAAAACTGCACTACAGAGAAAATATTAATCTAGGCTGTAGCAATGTACATGAAACTTGGAGATAGGAAAACTATTATTCAGGGAAAAAGTACTGATTGTTTTTTATATGCTTTTATGATTTTGATTTTGATGACACTGAATTAAATTAACTCTCATTTTAAAGTCTTTATGGTGCCATCAATATTCGGTTTATTCATTCCAGGAGGTTAAATCTGGAATTTTTGCAATGTTTTGGTTTATTGTACAAATCAGGAATTTCTGTGCACTAAAAGAAAGCACTAACCTTTCATCATTTTCTCCCCAATACCTGTTACTTTAGTTCTAGTTTAATTTATGAAAAAATCAGAATGGACTGATGTCTGTTTCCAATAAAATTTCAAATAGTTATTTAAATAGCTTATTAAATTATCTTATTTTTAAACCTGTATTCTCCATTTAGCAAACAAACAGCAGTTCCTGGATACAGCCTTTATTTATGTCTTGTATCAACTCAAAATCTATAGGTTTGTTTAAAAACCATGTTTATATTCATGTCTTGGATTTGACCCCAAAGTCTAAAATTTAGGTGGAGCAGCTTCTGGTGTTTTAATTAAATCACTGAGCCCATCCTGAGGATCTACTTAGTGCTTATTCATTATTGGGTGCTTAGGGGGCCGAGTGGAGGGACAGGCTGACAGAGATAAAAGCTGCTTGGAACACATTTATGATTCTTCCCAGAACGAGGAGGAAGTGAAACAAGAAGAGAAAGTGACAAGTCTTAGGGGTACTTTATGAAAATGTTTGAGTTAGCTCATTTTTCTTTTTATTTGAGAGAGACACAGAAGAGGATGGAGGGACAGAGAGAAGGAGAGACAGAGAGAGACCCCCCCCCATCTTCTGGCTCACTCCCCAAATGCCTGCAGTAGCTAGGGCTGGGGTGGGTTGAAGCCAGGAGCCAAAAACAGTCTGGCTCTCCCACATAGGTGGCAGGGACCCAGTTATTGAGCCATTGCCCAGATGTTTCCCAGGATGTGCATTTCCTGGAAGGTGAAATCGGGAGCAAGAGGTTGGACGTAAGCCTAGGCACTCCGGTATGGGACTTAGGCATCGGAACCAGTGGCTTAACTCTCAGGCCAAACAACCACCCCTAGTTAGCTCAGTTTTTGTAATTGAAGTCGGCAAACCATGACTGGGGATATTTGTTTTCTCTGCTATGTGATAGCTAATATAGAATTAAAAAACATATAGGATGAAATGGTACTTTGGATATGCTTGTCATTCCTGGCTCATGTTAATACTCTTGTGGAACTGTGGTCTTCCTGTGTTTTGCATGTTGAATATTATGGTTAGTAGTGAATTAAGCCTGTGAATATAGAATGTATTAAAATTATAACTTTGCAAAAACTGATGAAGAAAGGGGAGAGCAGGGGGATTGGGGGTGGTTAACAGGGGAATGAGGGAAGCGAGGTTGTCTTGGAACTGTGCCTATGGAATGCATACAATCTGTTCTTTTTATATTAATAAAATTTTTAAAAATTACTGACTCCTAATATGTGTCTAAATTATATATAGAAATTATTTACAAAGTTCTTTTAAGATATAATATATATACATTAAATTGATATAATATGCAGGGTATTGTGGAGTAAAATATTTTTAAAATGCCATACTAATTGTTAACTTATTTAATAATGCAAAAAGATATATTCAGGATCTGTCTTTGGAAAATGCATTTTTATTGTGCTAATTCAATTTTTTAAAGAAAACTACTGTGTATTTTTAAAAATTATTATTTGAGAGACAGAGAGGCTGGAGGAGGATGAGAGAGACAGAGACAAAAGAGCAAGTGAGCTAGCTCACTCCAATCTCCTGGTTAACTCCACAAAACTTACAGTGGTTGGGGCTGGGCCAGGATTACAGCTGGGAGCCACGAACTCAATCCAGGTCTCCCATGTGGGTAACAGGAACCCAATTATTTGAGCCATCACTGGTTCCTCCCAGGGTCTGCATTTGCATGATATTGGAGCTGTAACTGGGGACTGAACTCAAGTGCTCCTCTGTGGGATGCAGGTGTCTTAACCACTAGGATAAATGCTTTCTCCCTGTATACTTTGAGTATAATGAACCTTTGTTTTATCTGGAGATTTAAATTCTTATAAATTAGATGTTTTGATCATGTCTTCTTAAAAATTGGAATATAAACATAGATTCTTAGTGTATTTGATATTACTTTGTTAATGGAAGTTGATATTAATTTTCTTTACAGATGATTTTATTTGGTATTAGGTTGCAGGATACTTACTGAATATTGCTTTGAGGTGGTAGCTGTAAGTATGTTATTGTGTGATATATGCATGTTCCAGGTTAAATGGTGATTGTTATTATTATGAAATGCATCTAGTGATTGAAAGAGAAGTGTTCTATGAGCATGATTGGTTCATTTTTTTTTTTTTTGGTGTGGGAGAGAGCATTATTTTTAAGAGAATGCCAGCTACATATGTTTTAGTTTATTTAAAACATTTATTATTTCTTTTATACATTTATTATGGCCACATATCATATAATTCTTTTCCCAAAGATTGATTTTTACTTATTTGAAAGGCACAGTGACACACAGAGAGAGGGAGAGACAGATAGAGAAAGATCTTCTATCTATGGGTTCACTCCATAAATGGCTATAATGGTCAGGGTTGGTCCAGACCAATCCAGATTTTCCACATAGGCGTCAGGGGCCCAAGCACTTGGGCCATCTTCTACTACTTCCCCAGGTGCATTAGCAAGGAGATGAATCAGAAACAGAGGGGCTGGGACTCAAACTGGAGCTTTGACAAGAGGCTGGCATCACAGATAGCAGCTTAACCCACTACACCACAATGCCAGCCGCCCATGCAGTTCTAAGGACTGGTGTGTATCTTAGTGCTGAGTGGCATTTTAGATTCTGCCCATGATGTAGTGTAACTTTATGAATTACATACTGGCTTCCCTTGCTAAGTTTCTTTCTAACTCATGGACAGGTGACAAGTATGCAGAATGCCTGGCTCAGTTTGGGCCTAAATAAATTAACTGTACTGAATTGTTCCATGTAATCCATGTATCCATCTCATGAGAAATTGGAGGAGGAGGAGGGGACAGGGCTGATCTGTATGCCTCACTGGAATGAAGATCTGAATAGTCAAGATTCCTGAATGGATGAATAGGAAAGTGGTAATTAGACTACTAGCTGTCAGGAAGCACAGAACTGAAACATTAGAGCAATGCCAAAAGCTGATTTAGCAAAAAAAGAATTTTTTTCCCCTCTGGTATAATTTAGCATCAGTGAGGATGCTGTTAATGTGTTATTTCCTCAGCGAAAGTGAACTTTCAGACTTGAATATGTTGGCACTTAGGAAACCACGGAGAACTGTTTCAGATGGAGAGATGGGGGGGATCTAAGTTAGCTTTTTATAGCATTGATGGAAAGGATGCTTAGAGTAGTGTGTGCTGTTGAAAATTTAACAGCCAGCTCCCTGGAGGGGGTCAAAAACGGATGTGTAGGCTTTGCTGGTTTCCATGGTGCAAATACACCCACCTTGCTGATCTGAGCCATTGGTTTAATGTCCCTGTGCAGAGCTGGGAAGGACTGCACAGAACTGACTCTTAGGCGCCAGAATGAGCCGGCTCTAGTACAGGGCAGCTTTAAAGTAACTTTACTTCTTGATTGTAGCAGTTTACTGCCTGATTAGTAAGAACTGTGAAGAGATATTTCATGGTTTTCTTTCTTTCTTTTTTTTTCATTGATTTTGAGTTTTATTCTTTTTTTAAAAAACTTTTATTTAGTAAATATAATTTTCCAAAGTACAGTTTATGGATTACAATGGCTCCCCCCACTGCCATAACTTCCTTCCCACCCGCACCCCTCCCATCTCCCGCTCCCTCTCTCATTCCATTCACATCAAGATTCATTTTCAATT
The DNA here is from genome assembly GCA_949820135.1 of Sylvilagus floridanus. Classification (NCBI taxonomy): domain Eukaryota; kingdom Metazoa; phylum Chordata; class Mammalia; order Lagomorpha; family Leporidae; genus Sylvilagus; species Sylvilagus floridanus. The sequence continues at coordinate 67,918,323 of OX463231.1, forward strand.
ATCTTTATATACAGAAGATCAATTTAGTATACATTAAGTAAAGATTTCATCAGTTTGCACCCACACAGAACATAAAGTGTAAAATACTGTTTGAGTACTAGTTATACCATTAATTCACATTGGACAACACATTAAGGACAGAGATCCCACATGAGGAGTAAGTACACAGTGACTCCTGATGTTGACTTAACAAATTGACACTCTTGTTTATGGCATCAGCAATCTCCCTAGGCTCTAGTCATGAGTTTCCAAGGCTATGGAAGCCTCTTAAGTTCGCTGACTTCAATCTTATTTAGACAAGGTCATAGCCAAAGTGGAAGTTCTCTCCTCCCTTCAGAGAAAGATACCTCCTTCTATGAGTCTGCTGTGTATCTCACTTGCCATGTTGGATTGTTCTCTCCCTTTTTTATTCTATCAGTATTCGCAGACACTAGTCTTGTTTGTGTGATCCCTTTGACTCTTAGACCTATCAGTGTGATCAGTTGAGAACTGAAATTGATCACTTGGACTAGTCAGATGGCATTGGTACATGCAATTTTGATGGGATTGTTTTGGAATCCCCTGGCACATTTCTAACTCCACCATTTGAGTTTTATTCTTGTTGCTTCAAATATTGCTTCAATGCCGATGACATGAAACTCAAAATTTTCTGTCCTAGCACACGCTCAAGTTGAGATCAAGGTTTTTGGCTGCTCCACACAGACTTAAGTTTTGGTGCTTGTACATTTCTTTTTTTTCCCCCAATTTTTAATCTTTTTCAAAATATGTAATGGGTTTTTAATAGATTCAATATAGCTTGTAAATGCAGTTCTAAAAATATACTGATATTCCCTTCACCTTCCCTCCCTGCATAGTGTCTCATGTTATTAACTAATGAGTATGGAAATGATCATTTGTTTTTCATACATGGCAGTATATGGAATTGGGTAAAGTTTTTTTTTTTTAAAGATTTTATTTATTTATTTGAAAGGCAGAGTTACAGAGAAGCATAGTTACAATCAGAGTGGAAAAAGAGAGAAAGGTCTTCCATCTGCTGGTTCTCTCCCAAATGGCCATAATGGCTAGAGCTGGGCTGATCTGAAGCCAGGATCCTGGAGCTTCTTCCGGGTCTTCCATGTGGTGTAGGGTCCCAAGCACTTGGGCCATCTTCCCTTGCTTTCTCAGGCCATAGCAGAGAGTTGGATTGGAAGAGGAGCAGCCGGGACATGACTGGTGCCCATGTGGGATGTCTGCGTGGCAGGCAGTGGCTTTACCTCCTCTGCCACGGCGCCAGCCCCTGGGTAAAGTTTTAACCCAACTTTTCTCCTTCTTTTTTCTTCCTCTTCTTCCTCTTCCTCTTCCTCCTCTTCATCTTCATCTTCATCTTTTGGCATCTTAGCAAAAGAAGCAATTGTATTTCACAAAATTTATGACCCCTGGAAACCTGGAGAGCATGGTCTCAGAAGAAGTGCTGGTGAAGGCATTCCAAAATCCTCTTTTCCAAAGCACAGAAGTAGCTTTGGAAATTTTTATTGCACACTCGAATGTGCCAGCATCTGACTTGCTCTGGCCACCTTTGGTCTAATTCTCCAGTTGTCAATCTACATATTTTTCTGTGAGTCATCCACATTTAAGTAAATTATTCATTTTGAATATTGAAATGGCAGCTTACAAGGATTCTAAGCTACTTTGTTCTGCCAGCAATTGATTACAATGCTTCTCTGTAGCCCTGTGTCAGTTCCATCAGTGTGCTAGGTAAAGGGGGTTTGCTTCCATATTGCAATATCTTGGTGACTGTCCTACTTACCCTTTATGTTGCTAATATGTCCCTCAATAAACTTAATAGTATATATACACAATATAATAATATATATAAATTGGCTTCATATAGAAAACCTGGTTTTCAATATCCTTCTATTTTCCTATTATATATTGACTTTCCTTTAAGATTATTTATGACTTAACAAATCTTATAGGGTGATCTAAAATATCTATTCGAAATTAACCTTCATGAAAAAAGAGTTTGGTAGTCTGAGGAAAAGATGAAAAAATCTTTCTTGGGTAGTAAAGTGAGAATTCCTTTACATTTGTGGCTTTGTATACTTCAAGGAAACAATAATTTATTAATTCTCTCGCAAAGTTTTCTTTATTTGATTGGTATTTATGAAAAATGCCAGCTAACACTTTGGATAAATAGGCTTGAAAATCTCCATTGGTAATGAAATTAATGAAACTTAATAGTATTCTGTGATCAAATAAACCTGGCATCTAATCAAATTTATTCTTTGTTATTCTTGAGGTTGTTTCCTCTGTTGAGCTGAATAGTGGTAGGAGTAATAAGCTTAGATTACACAAGGCTTTATTGGTTATATCATCTTGTTATTCATAACATCTAATTTAGTCATCATGATGATCCTGGACATAAATAGAATGGATATATTAAGATAAAATTGAAATATTTTAGAGGATATAACTTGCCAAATATCATATGGCTTATCTATGGAGGATCAAAAATAGTTTTCTGCCAGCTGCTCTTCCTTTGTTCCTTCCCTATTTCTGTCTTTTAGCTTTTGCCAGAACTGAAGTGTTGAACAGACATCAGCATGTCTCAAAATCTCTTGATAAAAGGATGCTCATTACCTAGTAATAAATCAGCACATTTATTGATACTTCAATTTCTGAACTAATTATTATTGATGTTTTACTTGCCTGATTTTGAAATGATTTTAGTTTTTCTACTCTGATTTTGTATGTGTTAGCCTAAAGAATAAAAAAATTAAAGTATAATTTAAAATTCTCAAGATTTTGTAAATAATATGTTGAAATATTAACATCCTCTAATGAACAAAGCAGTAGACTGCTAAATAACCAGTATTCCAAGACAAATCCCTCAACCACATGGTGTTAGTTATGCATATATTGATCTTGGCCAATGTCTTTGCTGGTTTACTAGGGTACTAGAGTAGAGTGAAATAGTCCAAATAGTAATTATAACTACAATATTTGCTTAACTCTGTATAGAATTTTATATCATTAAAAATCTTTTTCACTTAGGTATTATTTTATATTGGATATGTCTATTCCATGTATATATTCAAACTAGAGGAATTTTAAGATTCTTAATTTTTTTTATCAGTGAGATAACAATACACTAAAATCCAGAAGAAAAATGCTTAGATGTTAACATCTGTACTTTTTCCCTTTAGCACTTGCAGTGATTTATAACCCATACTAAATTAGATTCTGCATATCTTTTCATGTAGTCGGTTGAGATAGAAGATTGTAGAAGTTTTAGTCTTTATTGTGTCTTTTTTTCCTTTAATCTTTGTTTCTGATCAGTGAGCCAAGAGCTTCCTAATTGGGAAGCAATAAATCAGTGCAGGAACTGACTTATCTTGATTCATTTTTCTAGCTCTCATCTACAACAAACATTGGAGCAGGTTAAATTTTGGGGTCAAACAGTATCAGAAACACACTTTAATCTTTTGGAGCCAGTCTTAGTTTGTAAAGAGAAATTTACAGAATTATTACTCTCTTAAGGTCATCATTAGGGCTATGAGATACTTTGGCCTTTGTGTCTGTGTATGCCTGGGGCCCCTTATTTTTCTAGCTGGTTTTCTTCCTTTCTACCATTCATCTTGCTTTTTCTCAGATTTTCCATGGACCACAGTTGTTGTTATTAAATTCTCTGTTAGCTCTCAGATCTCTTGCTCTGGTCTCTCTTGCAGCAGGCAGTGTGTTTTCTTTCCTGTCTTTTGTTGACTCTCTGCATGCACTACTGATTTGTGAAGCATCCTTGCTGTTTGTTATATATGTGTGTGAATGATAAGGTTTCCTGCACATTGTTCTGTATAGCCATTGTAATTTGATTGATGTTGGTAACTGGGAAGGAAGAAGAAGAAATGTCATTTAGATTCTCCACATACGGTATTTCTCAAGTTTTAAAGACAGGAGCATTTAAAATACCCCCAGGTTAATAGCTGGCACCTTGGCATTAGGTTGATGGTTTCTAGTAGAAGACATGGAAAGTTTGCAGAGTATAAGCATAAGAGCTTACCCGTACATATTTTGAGGCTTTTGAATATTTTACGTTTGGCTTAAAATTTTAGAGTCCACTTTACTTTGAAAGAAAGGGATAAGCAGCTTTGTTTTAATGGTGACATCTCTTTGGGGAGTACACTGTGTAAATTGTGTGATGGAATCTAGATTGGCTTCCTAAAAGTTATTCCTAGGAGTGCTTCATAGGAAACGTAAAAAAAAAAAAAATTCCTGGTCAGCTTCCAACCAAAAGTATATAGTATTTAATGAATAACTAATACAGGTGATTAACAAATGAAGAGAACAGGTGAGCCTAAGCATGAATGAAAAAGTCGTGAGGGATGTTATCAGTATTAAAAAACACTGGAAATAAACAAAGCAACCAGAGCATGTATGAAAACAATTTAATTGGTAAGAATTTATACTGGGAATATTTTCTTAGCTGTTACTCTCTATGACTTAGACTGTGTCCACATTAAGTAAATAGCACCCATGCCTCAGATGTCTGCCAAATGGGTTAGATAGGTTTATTTATTAACAAAAACAAACCACTGCTATTTCCAGTGGATGTTTCAATCTGTTCTTTGCTCTAAAGGGTGTTGTCTCTGAGTTTCAAAGGGCCAAGACACATGGGTGGAGATGCTCTTCTGCCAGATTCAATGAATCAGATTGATCTGACCGTCGTGTGTCTTATTTTGCCATCACCCTTCTCACCTTCTCTTGTTGTACCTGGGAGAGATTAAAGTTCTTTTTTGAATAATGAGATATAATACTTGTCCATTTTGAAAAATAATTTTCTATGTATTTGTGTTTATTCACTTGAAACACAGAGAATTGGAAAGGAGAGGAAAGGGGAGGGAAATCTTCCATTTACTGTTTCATTCCCCAAATTTCCTCAACAGCCAGGGCTGGGCAGTGCAAAACCACCAGCAGGGAACTTATGTGAATCTCCCACAAGGGAGGCAGGGAACCACCTACCTGAGTGTGAGCACTGTGTTGATACACTGCCTCTCAGGTTGTACGCTAGCAATAAATTGGAATCAAGAATTGAGCTTCCCTGAATTTAAGCACTGTGATATGGGAGGAAAGCACGCTTACTTGTACACTTTAATAGGCCATAGAATATTCCCACACATGTGTATAGTGTGACTGATCCAATCAGTTAGTCTTTGCAGTTCCTTATCTTTATGTTTGGAGCCAACTAGCTCCTCTCTTTCAGCTCCTTATTCAGCACATAATACAATATTGTGCACTCTAGTCACCCCACTGTTTGAGGAACACTGGAACTTGTTACCTTCTATCTGGCTGTTTTGGTACCCATTATTCAACCTTCCTCTATCCTGAGAGAAATTTTAAGCCCAGCTGTTCAACCAGAGACTACACAGCAGTATGTAAGAAGGGAAAAAAGATACAGATGAAAGCCTCTTGTTCTTAGGCACTTTTCAAAAACCAGTGAGTCCCGGGGTTGTTTGGTGCACACAGTAATGTCTTTTTTATTTTTATTTATTTATTTTTTGATAGGCAGAGTGGACAGTGAGAGAGAGAGAGACAGAGAGAAAGGTCTTCCTTTGCCGTTGGTTCACCCTCCAATGGCTGCCACGGCCGGCATGCTGCAGCCAGCGTACTGCACTGATTCGAAGGCAGGAGCCAGGTGCTTCTCCTGGTCTCCCTTGGGGTGCAGGGCCCAAACAGTTGGACCATCGTCCTCTGTACTTCCGGGCCACAGCAGAGAGCTGGCCTGGAAGAGGGGCAACCTGGACAGAATCCGGCACCCCGACCAGCACTATAACCTGGTGTGCCGGCGCCACAGGTGGAGGATTAGCCTAATGAGTCGTGGCGCCGGCCCAAAAGTGATCTAAATTTTAAAAATGAAAAACAACTACTTATAAATGTTACTCCTGCCTTTGTTGACTCTGGCTGGCATCATTCCCCTTTTTTTGAAGATAGAATTTTTATTTTATAAAAATATTGAACTGTAAATGAAGTTTAAAAATTTATTGATTGATTTTTGAGAGGTAGACACACACACACTTAACTGAGCCTGAGAGCAATGGTGAGAGAGTTGTCATCTGCTGGTTCTCTCTACAAATATCTGCTAAGCAGGGAGAGCCACAAACTCAATCTTGACTCCCATGTGGGTAGTAAAGAGCCCAACCATTTGCTCCCTCATCACTGTTTGAAACGATGTATATTAGTAGGCAGCTAGAGCGAAGAGCAGAGCCAAGAAATTTAATCCAGGCATTCTAATATGGATATGCCAAGTGGTGTCTTAATGGCTAGGTTAAACACCCATCCTGAAATTATGAAGTTTTGATGATGAGGATCTTAAAGAAGGGAAGGAAAGACAAAGTTCTGACAGCTCTGTATTGGGGCATATCCCAGAAATGGTCATTGTAATAGGTTGTGCTTAGATTGAACTGCATGTAATACAGTTAACAGTGGTAGGATGGACTAGATTTCAAAGCTACTTCACTGGAACAGGATGGACATTGGGATGGTGTACATGTCTCCATACAGCTGATAATATGCAGGGCACATTATGAAAAGATGTAGTAACAGAAGATACAGGCTCATCATGGAGTTACAAGTGTTTTGATAGGTAAAGTAATATAAAGGTAAAGTAAGACAATGCAATTCTTAGTGGTTCAGGCTGGTAGGACCAGATAAATCATTCATCCAATTGCATGGTTTTAGACACTAGAATAGAATTCAGTGAAAGACTATATATAGTCAGGGAGACTGTTCATTTCAATACAGTCTCAGTCTTGAAGGGATGCATGTATTACCAGAAAACCAAAATCCAAAACCAAAAAATGCTGAAACAAAACCTGAATATAGGAACTAGTACTAAACCAGTTGATCAGAATTGATGTACAAGGACCTAAATAGCCAAGAGACTTAAGCTGATAGTTTTGTATATGAACTGTTCATCGTGTTCTTCCAGGAGATCAGAGTTGGCCTAGGTGCTGTGCGAAGCTGAGCCTTCAAGGGTGTTTGGTTATGGGGAGAAAAGAGCTTGGGAGTGAGTAGGGCTTTCCTTGAAGGAGTTTCCTGTCTTGAGTTCCCTTCAAATCTGAAGGAGATGCTATGGTGAAGGCAGTACTCTTAGAGATTTTCCATTATGAACATTATTTATTTATTTATTTATTTGACAGGCAGAGTGGACAGTGAGAGAGACAGAGAGAAAGGTCTTCCTTTACTGTTGGTTCACCCTCCAATGGCCGCTGGGGCCGGCGTACCTCGCTGATCCGAAGCCTGGAGCCAGGTGCTTCTCCTGGTCTCCCATGGGGTGCAGGGCTCAAGCACTTGGGCCATCCTCCACTGCACTCCCGGGCCAGAGCAGAGAGCTGGACTGGAAGTGGGGCAACCGGGACAGAATCTGGTGCCCCGACTGGGACTAGAACCCGGTGTGTGGGCACCGCAGGCGGAGGATTAGCCTAGTGAGCCGCGGCGCTAGCCAAACGTTATTTAAATGTGTTTGCACACAACATTAAGGCTACATGGAAAATTAAATGCCACTTGCAGATCCTTTATAGCTGTGATTCTGAAAGTAAATGTTTCATAATAGAACTATGCATATTATTTAATGCAAAATATTCTTGTCTTATAAGCAATATAGAAATCATCTTTCAGAATTTAAAGATAATTGAAAAATTGCCTTGAAATGAAGTAGCATAGTCTTTCAAAAAATCTAGGTCATGTGAGAAATCATTGTTAAACTATAAAATTTTGTTTAATCTTGAGTATGGTACGAAAACATATTAATAAAAATACTTAGATATTGAATTTTAATGTACCATATATGTTGTGTCTTCAGGTGATTTTTTGCTGTTTATCAAGCAGAGAAATTAGCAATATACATGTTTCAGATAGTGACTTTCAAATTCTTCCTTGATATTTCCAAACCACATAGCTAGTAAAATTGTTCATCTGACCAGAATAACCATTTTACTAGCACATCTTTAGGAAAATATTTTATTTTTTAGCAGTAAACTCTGATTACCTTCATGTGAATGGTTTTTTTCCAGTCACTTTATGCACATGGTTTCTCTGATAAGGGAATCCCTTGACTATTTCTACACAATTATAAAGCTATCGTTTCATAAATTCACTTGCAATACCTGTCTCATTTTAGTAATGGCTTCATGGAGTTTAGCAGTCCACATGGGGGCCAGTTATGTCATGCAAAGAACATGAGTTTTAGGGGAAGCAGAGAGGAGTTTGAATATATACTGATGTATGGCTTTTTTTATACCTCTTACCAAACTGATCCTGGACTATCCCTAATATTTTTGCTTCCTGACCTGTGAAAGGTGGAGTGGACATCTCCCTCAGAGTGTTGTAGGTAATAAATAAGGAAAGTGTCAAATAAATAACACTGCCCACACATTTACAAATTTCTCAGTTTCTTATATAAACATTGGAACTGCTGCCTACTTCACCATACTGTTTTTTTTTTTTTTTTGTAAGTTTTATTTATTGGGGGCCAGCGCCATGGCTCACTTGGTTAATCCTCCACCTTCGGCACCGGCATCCCATATGGGCACCGGGTTCTAGTCCTAGTTCTTCCTCTTCCAGTCCAGCTCTCCACTGTGGCCCGGGAAGGCAGTGGAGTATGGCCCAAGTCCTTGGGCCCCTGCACCCACGTGGGAGACCAGGGGGAAGCACCTGGCTCCTGGCTTTGGATTGGCGCAGCGCTGGCCGTAGTGGCCATTTGGGGAGCAAACCATCGGAAGGAAGACCTTTCTCTCTGTCTCTCTCTCTCTCACTGTCTATAACTCTACATGTCCCCCCAAAAATATTCATTTATTTATTTGAAAGTCAGAGTTACACAGAGAGAGAAGAGACAGAGAAAGAGAGGTCTTCCATCTGCTGGTTCTCTCCCCAGTTGGCTGCAATGGTTGGAACTGTGCCTATGTGAAGCCAGGAGCTTCTTGTGGGTCTCCCATGTGGGTGTAAGGGCCCGAGGACTTGGACCTTCTTCTGCTGCTCTCTGAGGCCATAGCAGAGAGCTGGATTGGAAATGGAGCAGGAGCCAGTGCCATGGCTCACTTGGTTAATCCTTCGCTTGTGGTGCCAGCATCCCATATGGCACTGGTTTGAGTCTTGGCTGCTCCATTTCTGATCCAGCTCTATGCTGTGGCCTGGGAAAACAGTAAAAGATGAACCACGTCCTTGGGCCCCTGCACCCACGTGGAAGACCCAGAAAAACCTCCAGGCTCCTGGCTTCGGATCGGCGCAGCTCCAGCCATTACGGCCATTTGGGGAGTGAACCAGCGGTCGGAAGATCTTTCTCTCTGTCACTCTCTCTTACTATCTGTAACTCTACCTCTCAAATAAATAAAGATTATCTTAAAAAATGAAATGAATCTGGAAATATTAACTGGAGGAATGTCAGCCAAAGTGTGGTCAGTGTCTGGACACACAAGAGCCTGGACCCATGTTCACCTTGGTTAATCAGAGACTCTTTAGAAGTGGTGCCCAGGAGTCTGCTTTAAGTTCTCCAAATACATCTTGCACATGTCGCAGCTTCAGTACTGGATATGTGCAGGACACTGTGGAATCTTTCTTGGTGATGGTGGTGGGGTGCGTGTGTTGGTTGCACAAGTGCATATGTGTCTCAGGACTCTTTGAGCAGCAGATGGAAGGGCCAGCTCTCCCTTTGAACTTCTTCCTGAGTCCTTAGCAGCATTCCCAGGCATACTAATGGCAAGGGGAGTATTGATACTGAGGCAATGTAACATTAATTTCATCTGAGTTACCTTTAAAAGTCCTGTTCCAAGCTCCACTTGGCAACTGATCTCTTTTAACATTGCCTGATGTCCTCCTTTTAACTATCAAGTTTATGCTTGACAACTGCTTGTCCAAAGTGAGTAAGATCCCAGCGAAAGGCACTTTTCCCCTGAGGAAACATTATGAACATCATTCTCTTACTATTCTCTCTGAAGGGACATGTGCAACATAAACTATTGTGATTTATTAGGAATGAAGAACCTATTCTAATGACCTTACTCAGCAGTTTTCATGGAGTACTGTGTTGGTGGGAAAACATTTGACATTTTTGGACAGATTCACAATAAATAAGATAGAGAACTAGTGTAAGCTGTATAGAGTTTAGTATATCAAATGGCATATGCATGAAATTTACATACCATTACAAAGCAATGGATGCTTTTGTACTTGCACACTAGTAATTTTGCCTTTGCATTTCTTGTTCTCTATTTCTCCTGCCTTTGAGCTACTGATGTGTCAGTTCCACTGTGGGGTCTAGAATCTTTTTGTGTAGAGTCACTTATGGCAAGCACAGAAACTGTTACCCTGTGTTTGAAAATATGTAGACATTTCACTGGCAGGTAGTTATTGCAAAAGAGCCATGCATTGATGATTGCAGGATCCATAAGTGGGCTGGGTGAAGGAAAAGACTGGACGAAGGGTTGGAGAGTACTCTAAGTTCTTCCTGAAAATTTTATGACTGTCATTATAGCTTGTCCTATTTTCATTTCTTCTATTATTTATTACTTTTTAATTTATTTATTTGAAGGGCAGAAAGACAACAGAAAAACAGAGGGAAGAATCGAGAGAGAGTGAGTGAGCGAGCATGAGAGAAACAGAAAAGCTTCCATTCATTGATTCACCCCCTTGCAAATGCCTTCAATGGCTCTAGGTTAGGGGCTGAAGCTGGTAACTGAGAGTTCAATCCAAGTCTCCCATGTGGGTCACAGGAGCCAGCTATTTGAGCAATCAGTGCTGCCTGATAGGGTCTGCACTGGTAGGAAGCTGGAGACAGGAGTGGAACTGTGGATCAGAACTCAGGTATTCCTCCCATGTGAAATGTGTGCAACTTTACTGGGTTCTTTTTTCATTTTCTTTTTTTTCAACTTTTATTTAATATAAATTTCCAAAGTAAAACTTTTGAATTATAGTGGTTTTTCCCCCTATAACCTCCCTCCCACCTGCAACCATCCCATCTCCCACTCCTTCTCCCATCTTATTCTTCATCAAGATTCATTTTCAATTATCTTTATATTCAGAAGATCAATTTAGTATATACTAAGTAAAGATTTCAACAGTCTGCACTCACACAGAAACACAAAGTGTAAAGTACTGTTTGAGTACTAGTTATACCATTAATTCTCATAGTATAATACATTAAGGACAGAGATCCTACATGGGGAGTAAGTGCAGAATGACTCCTATTGTTGACTTAACAATTGACACTCTTGTTTATGGCGTCAGTAATCACCCTAGGCTCTTGTCATGAGCTGCCAAGGCTATGGAAGCCTTTTGAGTTCACCAACTCCAATCTTATTTAGACAAAGCCCTAGTCAAAGTGGAAGTTCTCCTCCCTTCAAAGAAAGGTACCTCCTTCTTTGATGGCCCTGTTCTTTCCACTGGGATCTCACTCGTAGAGATCTTTCATTTAGGTAAAAAAAAATTTTTTTTGCCAGAGTGTCTTGGCTTTCCATGTTTGCAAAGCTCTCATCGGCTTTTTAGCCAGATTTGAATGCTTAAGGGCTGATTCTGAGGCCAGAGTGCTGTTTAGGACATTTGCCATTCTATAAGTCTGTTGTGTATCCCTCTTCCCTTGTTGGGTCATTCTCTCCCTTTTTTATTCTTTCAGTTAGTATTTGCAGACACTAGTCTTGTTTGTGTGATCCCTTTGACTCTTAGTCCTATCATTATGATCAGTTGTGAACTGAAATTGATCACTTGGACTAGTGAGATGGCATTGGTACATGCCACCTTGATGGGATTGAATTGGAATCCCCTGGCACTTTTCTAACTCTACCATTTAGATCCTTAGATTGTTGACAACTAGGTTCTTAATCATTAGGTCAAACACTCCTACCTTATGTATTTGAAAAATTAAGACTGAAAATATACTGGGAAAAATCAGTAAGAGGAACATATCTTTTCTTCCTGGGATCCTGGTGCTTTGTGTTTTCTTGGATGGTGTTTTTAAGTGCTCAGATGAAGTGAAGGTCTTGGCATTTCATATTTTACTTTTAACTTGTATGTGCCCAAAACATTTTCTTATAAAACATGTATTGTTATACTTAAAGCATGCATGAAGTTTTGATATACATATAGGTAGTAAAATATAATCAAGCCAATTAACATACTCATCATCCCACGTGTTTTTTTTTTTTATCCTTTTAAAAACATTGAATGCAGTACAATAATATACACTGTAGTTCTCACATTGTGCATTAGATCTCAAGACTTGGTTATCGTGCATACCTGCTATTTTGTGTCCTTTGATCTGCATCTCTCTATTTCCTCCCACCTCTGCTTTCCACACCTTGTAATTACTTTTAAATTCTCTGTTTCTGTGTATTCAACTTTTTATTTCTTTAGATTCCATATGTAAGTAAGATCATGCAGTATACTGTTCATGTACAAATGAAATGCGAAAACTGACTAAAGTAGATATTGATGCATGTAGAGTTGTATGAATATGTTTATCTAACACCTAATGAATACTTGCCATATAAGTAACAACTGAGGCATAAAGGTGATTAAGATACATTGTTTTGTCCCAAGAGATTGAAATTTAGTAGAAGAGACTAATATCATTTGAGGTAAGATGATTTATGCTATCACATTTATCTACCCAGAAGAATTAATAATTATATAATCATTGCTAATTATTACTCTGGTGTATAAAATGGTTGGACTGTGTTGTTGCAAATTAGAATTGGGTGTGCAAACTTGACTTCCTCTTTACCTGCTGTCTTATTCCATCAGTCTATAGCAGGGCTGGACATTTATATTTGTAAAGGGCAGTGTACATAGTTCTGACAACTACCAAAGTTCATGATCTTCTGCTGCCTAGTGCATAGAAGCAGGAATGATGCATGTTGTTTACTTGTGGCATGGTTGGAATAAGAATCATTTGATTTTTTTAAAAATAAGAATTTCTTGGGACTTTGAGCCACAACTCAAGAGAGAACAATTTATTGACAGATTGGCCTTTCAAGACCTAACCTGGCTCAAAGGTCAGAGGGATTCTATGGGCAGTATTTTTCCATTCCTGCAAGCTTAAGGACATCAGCTCTTGCTTCTTGGTTATTGGTTTTATTGAAAGTCATCCTGCACAGATGGGCAATAGTTTGTGAGCACAGATGGAGAAGGAACAGTAAGTTCACTGGCAGAGCCCACACATGGGAATGAGCAAGAGAGAAGGCTGGAGGTAGAGACATTAAATAAAATAAACATTTACCTGTTCAATATAGAAAATGCTCCCTTCTCTCATGTTTTTAAGTAAAGTTGTACCATGCAAATATCTTAGGAGCCTGTCCAAATTTAACTCATTTATTGCCATTAAACTACTAATAAACACTTTCCAAGCACTCAGTAAAAATAACTAACAATGCAACGGAGTTGGAATAGGAAGAATCCTCACTGAGAAATCACATTTTCCATAAACAGCAGAAGGAAACGAGTTAACTAAGATGGAAACAGTTGACTGACTTTCTGCTCTAACCAATAAAGGTCTATAGTTAATACAGCCATGAGATTTCCACTAAGAAAAGAATTGCTGCTTTTCTGTGTTTGATACTTGCTCTGGTTTTGATACTTGATTTTCTAGTTTTGTGTTATATCAGCAAAGGCACATAAAATATAAACATTGTTAGATATTCTCTATTTTTATAGTCTCCACCTACAATTTATTCCCACTCTGTCTCCAGTATGCATATTGGAATTTCATTAATTCACCAAGAAGCATTCTGTTTATCACCCAGTAGATAGCGCATTCCCGCCAGGCTGTATAGTGAACACAGATAATGTCAGATACATGAACAGACAATGGGGAAGTGACAAGTCCCACTGGTGACATGTCTAGTGATCTTGTTCCCACTCCCAATGAGGCAGCTTTTTCTGATTCAGGACATCTTGGAAGGGGTTGACATACTGACTTGCTCTTTTCTCTTTAGGCTTGAGAACTTTCCTTTCTCTGGCAGCTGCCGAATTTCACTAATTAAACTTCTCTTGCTTTACCCAGATTGTTTAAAAATAAACTGTTTCCTTAAAAAATTCAATGTTTTTATTGCTTTTAGGATCAAGACCAAATTTTTTTGAACATTACCTGTAAGAACTTTATGGTAACGCTGCTTTTTTCAGGGGTGATCTTGTCTCCAAGAGCACATTTGGGACTAGGAGTAGGGCAAGAGTGCTGTTGGCCTCCATTGGGTAGAGGCAGGTTATGCTGCCAAACATGTTACAATGTTCAGCACAGATCTCTACAAAATGGAATTGTTGGTCCCAATTGTCAGATACCTTGCCTCATGGTCCTGGGCCCCTGCCTGCCTCCACAGCCTCATCTTCTTTAGTTACCTCTCATTATTCTCTCTACACCAGGCTCACTGAGTTCTTTTCCGTTCTATGTGCAGCTTCTGTTCCTTTTGCTTTATGCCTTTTGTGTTTATGGCTTTCCATATGTGGAGCCTTGTCCAACTTTTTCCATTTTTCTAATAGGAATTCATTTTGAATTCTTTGGAGTACCAAGTATTCCTGTACTTTGGACCTTATTAACACTTCTAGTTAAATGAATTATCATATAATTGTTTATATCTTATTAGATTATAACTTTCAGGAGGGCAGGATTAGGTGGTATCACAGTGGCCAGCATAGAACTTTATACTTGGTAGACACTTAAATATCTCTTCAATGACTGTATCAAGTAAGATAACTTATAACCCTTTGTTATGTTTGACACATGATAACCTCTCTTTAGGTCTATATGGCATTTGTATTTGAAGTGTTATCTGGTGTTATGGTAGTTACAGGCAAAGCAGAACATATTTTTCCAGATATGGTTGTTTTGATACAACAAATATAAAGTCACCATCACTTGCTGTCTATATTGTATTCCTCTCATCTCAGTTACAGTTGACCCAATTTCAAATTCAACTTTACATTGATTTTTAAAAAAATGATGAGTATTGCTTTATAGATTAAGAAAGGATTACATTTTAAAATTCCTCTTGAAGCTTGGCTGGATCCTAATATTATGTCACCAAATTCCCTAAACTATAATTTTATAGGAGCTTAATAGTATTATTATAACACTGATACTAGACTATGGAGAAATCTGTGAGAAATTAAACTGAAGATTAATGATGCAATTTGAAGCTGAGAAGAAGGGATCATATTGTGAGCCAAGCATCCTGCTTAGCTCCCTGTCTAATATATACTCAGTCAAATATAGTTAGTATAATTAGGCAGCCTACACAAAACAGAGGTGTTTATCCTCTAGATTTTTCCAATGGAAAACAGACTGAATATCATTATTAAATTGATTAATCTATTTATTACCTGAAACAAATTAAGATGAACATTACAGCTAAAGAGAGTCATATGAAATTCTGAATTGCAGACCATTATATATGGGTCCATTTGTGGAGAATGAGCTGATTTGTTGGCCTTTCCTGGGGTAGACAGGGTTATTATGCATCTCACTACTGTTCGGATGGTTTGTCTGGCAGTTGGTGCCTCACTTTCATCCTGCTCCTGCTTAGAGGGTGGGATTGACCAAGGCAACTGGGTTGTAAGCAAAGATGTTTGCTGCTTGTATTCTTGTTAAAAAATAAAAACACGTCCTCTGGTTTTAGTTATTCAAAGAGTGAAATGCATCAGATTCCTGTTTATTATTGTGTAACCATTATACACATTTATGTGTTAACTGAATATGATGACCTGTAAATATAAGAACCTTATCTTAAACATTTTCCCTGAAACTCTTTATATCTTGTATGTATTAAGTGAATGCTTCTTGAATGAATAGATTAAGTTGAACCACATCAAAGTGCTGATATTCAACTATTTTTAACTCATAAAATGACACTTTCATATAATTCAGCCTAATATCAATATAAAGCTTTATATTCTTTTCTATAGAAACAATGTTGTAGTTAATACTGAAACAGATTTGCAATTCTATAATCTGTACTTTTCTCCAGTATAGAATTGTTTAGCTACAGAATCTAGTCATAATGTAAATCAGTGATTCTGAAGGAACATGCATCTCAAGTTACAAACAGCCAACTTACATAAGAACATTAGTTTATACATTCACAGGTTGGTAACATACATCATGACATCTATTAAGAGTCTTATTTATATTGTTACAGGATCATTAATAGAATTTATTTTTTTGCCAGGCCTTTGGTTTAGGACCAGTGGATGGATCATCAGGTGATGTCAGTGTTGCTGGAGTCTGTGTTTTCTCAAGGCTTCACTCCTCACTGATGAAAGGAAACCTTTGCCACTAGGGAACTGTCTTTGGGATCAGGTCAAGTGTACAGAACATGTGTGGAATTAAAAACACAAACTTCTGTCTCAGGGATGATAAAATTTAATATCAGTGACGTGCAATGAGTGAAGGTCATTATTAGTCATAACCTATTTCCTGATCTCAAAGTTTTAGGAATTCCTTAAATGATGGAAATTTAGCCTTCAAGACACACAGGAAAATACAAGGGAACTTCAAAAAATTAGTGGAAAGCATGCAACTAAAAGGTCACCTATTTGAGTGCAAATAATTTTTGAAATTCATGTGTAATGTTTCACAACATTAATTTTCCATGAAATTTTTGATGACCCCTTGTATGTGTACTCATGAAAAATTCCATGATGTGAATGGGCATATGGTAGTGTTTCAAAAGGAGATGCAGGGACGGTGGTATTTCTGCCAAAGGGTGATGTCACTCACAGTAATTCCAGCCCTTGAAGAGCAAAAGTAACAGCTTGAGCTCAGTTCTGTTCCACGGGCAGACTTTCCAGGTGCCAGTCGGACGTGCCTGTGTGAGTGGGCTGGCGGTTCAGGTACATGCTTCCTTGCAGGGCAGAACCTTAGCTAAGGAAAATGAGATAGAGATTTGGCACATAAATTTTTATTTACTCCGAAATCCCTTAAGGGTAGAATAATAATCATAAAATGTCCATGAAGACACAGGGATCATTGCTGGGGGTGAGGATGTTCTCAGGTTAGAAAGCTGCTTCCTTTTCTGATCTTGTTTTTGAGATAAAGAGAAAAATCTTGGAATTTCCACCTACTATTCCATATCTGTCTGATTAATATAGAATAAGAGAAGCTAATGACCCTCTTGATGCTTCTCAATATAAGTAGCTCCAAGTAGGTTTGCTGTGTTTCCCTTGTTAGAAAAGAGACCACAGATTTTTAAAATTAATGCATCAAGAAGTCTTGTATGAGAGGTTATTTTTTGAGAAAAAATGTATGGAATTATTAAAAATCTGTTATGTAATTATATGGTTACCTATGGTTTTCATGACAGAATGTCTTGAGACTCTGAATATTTCATATTAGTCTGAGTAGGAACAATGCTAAAATTACTATTACAAACATGATTCTTACTCCTGATAGCTTTCCCACATACGTTTGCTGTGCAGAATAGCTCTCGGAACTCCTGTGAAGCATATTGGGAAGCACTGGTTAAATTCCAATGTGCATGCCAATCATGACCATGTGTAGTTACTGAATTTTGGGTTGAATGAAATTGAGACAGGTCATAATACTCCATAAAGGTCTATTCTGTACCCTCTGTCCAGTGTGTTTTCTTCCAATCATAACTATAACCTTCAGATTCATATTGTGAAAATTATTTTTTGTTAAAATTAAACAGAGATGTTTGTAATTCATCATTCATCACTGATCTCTTGGACTAACACTTGCTATAAATTTCCAGGTTGGTATTGTGCCACCAACAAATGCTTTGAAGTGTACTTTCCAGACAGATTTTCATTGTTATTTAAGTTATGGATCCCATGTTCCCGGTCAGATACTAGAAAGCAGTTAGTAAAAATATTTGCTGGTGTTCAGAAGAATTCACTTTTTGTTTCATTATGCTATTTCTCATAATAAACTAACTAGATTTTTCTTATCTGATAAGAAACTAGATTAGCTTAGAAAAGTCACCCTGAGAATGTTAGGATGCACTAAAATATAAATGAAACTAACCAGCAAATAGTCCACCACAAATATTCAGTTATGCTCCAAATACTACAAAAGACATATCACCAGAAGTGTCACCATTCTGGAACATGATGGTCTTTGTGTTTTTGTTAAAAGAGAAAACTGTATAGTGTTGTTGATTTCTCAACTTTTCTCTAAGTTCTCCAGGTGTCTATGCATTGGCAAATTTTTGTTCCCCACTGCTCTGTACTTTCCCCCTGTATCATTGACGGTGGAGGCAGTCCTGGAAACCTGTTATTCCTGGCTCCCTAATCCTTAGCCTCACCTTTGCCATTTGCTTTGAATTTATTTCGACAAACTTCATTGTGTTTATAGTGTTGTCTAAGTCATGGTGAGAACTCTCAGTCTCCCAGAGAACACCCCACCATATTCCATAATCTAATTATTTCTGCCACTGCACTTTATCCTGTGGCCTTCTCACCCCGTTTCCCTTCCTCATGCTTGCTGGAGTTATGCACCATTATAAGAAAAGTCCACTATAGTTTTCAATTTTTCTTTGGATATTCCTCTTTTTTTCTTTTTGTTTTTTTGCTCTGACAAGTGATCTTCCCTGAAGTTGCTACTTTTACTGAAAATCTGGCAAGGGATGGATGTTTTTCTTCCTATAACAACACTTCATATTCTAAGATTGGAGATAGACCAGTTGTCTTCCTTGTTCTTCTCTGCTGCTCTTAGACAATAGTCTTGACTTTCTCTTAAACTACTTAGACTGCTCTTGTTTCTCTTGCCTACCAACCCTTAGGTCCTCTCTCTCCATTGCTTAGCAGTTTCCTATGTGGCTCACTCTCACTTTCTCCTGTACCTTATGGTACTGCAACCTTAATTCTTGGTCATTTTAATGTGTACACGGATGATGCTTGTAATACTGTCTCAGTTCCTAGGACTCGACTCCCTGTGATCTTTGCTTCAAACCCACACTTCCTCACTTATTCTCAGACCTTATTCTTACCAGTAGTTGCAACTCCTTCTTAGTCTCAGATTCAGGTGGCCTACTCTGATCTTCATCTTTGCATCTCTGATCATTTCACTGCATCTTTGACCTGATCTGTTTCCTTTTTAGCAGCAGAAGTTGAAAGGGAAGAGTGATAGGAATGCGCATTGAGAGTTCTAGTAGGTTAAATTGTGTGCCTTTCTGTTGCTAAAATACACCAGACTTCATGGTAGAGATAATTGTGCTTACTCTTTGTTTACATGAGGGGCCAGATGAAACCTCAATAGGAGGTAAATGTAGCTCTGAAAGCAGTGTCTTGTGCTAATTCTGAGATCATTTTTTTATGTGGACACTGCTGTTACTATCTATCTTCATCTTGGTTCACTAGAAACTCCTCTAGACTCCTGTGGTGCTGTGTGTGTGTGGGGGGGAGATAGGAGAAGGGAGAGGGAGAGGGAGGGAGGGAGGGAGGGAGACAGACAGATTAAGAGATTTATGTGGGCTCTTCTGTATGGCTATTATCAGCAGTGCTAGAGTCAAATCCTAGAGGCCTTGACCCATACTTAACTAATGATGTAGAAGTGTAGGGTGATTGCATTTTTCTTTTGATTATTTATTTTAAAGAACAGTTTATCCTTGTAACATAGGATATTTTGCCATGTTGTCTGATGCTTAGCCAGTTCTCATGTGAACTTAAGTTCTTTAGGCATAGGATGTAGAAACTGTAACAGAGGGCAGTTTACCTTTTAATTTCATTTTTCTATGAACTTCTTGAAGGCCTCATTTTTTCAACTTCTTGAAGTTTACTAGGGTTGGCAGCTTTGCAAGCAGAAGACCAGTTAACTGTTAGCTATGTGACCTTAGATAAATTTGTTAATGTTTCAAAAATATAATTTTATTATCTGTCAATTTTTATGAGAATATCATCTAGCAAGTGCGATATTACTGTTTAAATGAAGCCGTGGGGTGAACCTGTCATGCACACCAGACACCTGAGAGCTCTTCTATAATTAATGGTTTTCTTCCTTCCTGTCACCCCCAAAAAGCCCAGAGCCTTCTTTATGGGGTATTTCCCTTACAGGTTATCTATCCTAACTGAATGGCTTGACATGGCTTCTTTGATTTTTATATAAAATCAAAACACAAAAAGATTTTTTAAAGTAAGTGAGCGGATGGATAGGTATTATAGCACAGCAGGCTAAGTTACCACTTCAGATGCTTCCATCCAATATCAGAGTGCAGCGCTGGTTTGAGTCCTGGCTGCTCCTCTTCCAATCCAGCTTCTTTGCTAATGCATCCTGGGAGGCAGCAGAAGATGACTCAAGCCCTGGGGTCCTTGCCACTGATATGGGAGACCTGGATGGAATTCCTGACTCTGTTTCTGCCTGGCACAGCCCTGGCTGGTGCTGGCATATGGGGGGTGAGCCAGCAGATGCAAGATCTCTTTCTGCCCTTCAAGTAGATGAGAATAAATCAGCCCAATAAAAATCATTTAGTGAGGTTAAAATGTTCCTATTTTTAGAGTAAATCACTTTTTTTGGACCAGATATTCTTTTTTTTTAAAGCTTTTATTTAATGAATATAAATTTCCAAAGTACAGCTTATGGATTACAATGGCTTTCCCCGCCCCCAATAACTTCACTCCCACCCGCAACCCTCCCCTTTCCCGCTCCCTCTCCCCTTCCATTCACATCAAGATTCATTTTCAATTCTCTTTATATACAGAAGATCAGTTTAGTACATATTACGTAAAGATTTCAACAGTTTGCCCTCACATAGCAACACAAAGTGAAAAATACTGTTGGAGTACTAGTTATAGCATTAAATCACAATGTACAGCACATTAAGGACAGAGATCCTACATGATATTTTTTTAAAAAATTGATTAATTTTCTATGCAATTTCCAATTTAACACCAAGGTGTTTTCATTTTTAATTATATTTATATACAGAAGATTGATTCAGTATATACTAAGTAAAGATTTCATCAGTTTGCACCCACACAGAAACACAAAGTGTAAAAATACTGTTTCAGTCCTAGTTATAGCATTACTTCATATTGGACAACACATTAAGGACAGATCCCACATGAGACGTAAGTACACAGTGACTCCTGATGTTGATTTAACAATTTGACACTCTTGTTTATGGCGTCAGTAATCTCCCTAGGCTCTAAAAAAAATATGCAACTGCATCACAGTTAGGAATGATCCTGCTGGTGTGAATAGTAGAGGATCTTGGTATTGCTGCTCTGTGATTTCTGCAAAGTCCTTACACCTTGCCAGGCCCACCACCAACACCCTTGACATTTACTTACTTACTTTAGCTTCTGGCTGAAAGCTGTAGATAGAAGATGAATTATATTAGTCAGCTAGAAGCGTATATGTTTCTCCAGAATGAGCTAGTACTGTTTGAAAAATTGCTTTATTACAGTGACATGTCTTTGATTTTTAAATATCCAGCAGAAGAATAAAGTTCAAAGGAGAAAGTAAACCATAACCCAAGCTAATTTTTAATTAAATATACTAGGAATATTTTCTGTTTTCAGTATTTAATATAATTATTCAACCTCTTAGAGTTTCCATCTTTATACATTTTCTAATGCAAAGCTATTTATTACACATTAAAACACATGTTGGCCTACACTTTAAAAATGACAATAATTATGTTTTGGTAGTATGTTACCAGGTACTAGTAGATGGCACAGACTCTTGCCCTAGACAAGCGGGAGAGGTAAACAGAAGCAAACAGGAACTGGGAAGTAGTTTGCAGTATAGTTTGTCCTTTGGGGTGGTTGTACTGGCTGTTACGGCAGATGTACTCCTTCCTGCTTAATAAACAAAGTTGATTTTACTCACATTTGTTCTTGGCTCCCACCTCATAACAGGTGGCCAGTTAGGCGGTCGTCAGCTCTGCAACTGCTCTCTGTCAGGAGCTTTGAGAGCCTCCTGTTCTGATTAAGGCAGTAGTGTAGAGGAAACTTTGGGCAGTTAACTGAGTTGATACAATTTGTGTAAATTTACTTGTAAGTTAAGATGGATTCTGGTGACTCCCAGGGATGCTTTTCTTTTATGCTGTGTTGACACATTTGGCCATAGATGTCTCTAGAAGTAGCCATGTAGGAAGCAATCAAGCCAGCGCCGCGGCTCAATAGGCTAATCCTCTGCCTTGTGGCACCGGCACACCGGGTTCTAGTCCTGGTCGGGGCAACGGGTTCTGTCCTGGTTGCCCCTCTTCCAGGCCAACTCTCTGCTCTGGCCCGGGAGTTCAGTGGAGGATGGCCCAAGTGCTTGGGCCCTGCACCCCCATGGGAAACCAGGAGAAGCACCTGGCTCCTGGCTTAAGATCAGCACGATGCGATGGCTGCAGCACGCTGGCCGTGGTGGCCATTGAAGGGTGAACCAAGGGCAAAAAAGGAAGACCTTTCTCTCTGTCTCTCTCTCTCACTGTCCACTCTGCCTGTCAAAAAAAAAAAAAAAAAAAGGAAGCAATCAATAGCTGGTAGCTGATAATTATTTTGTAAATATCTCTGATTTGAGCCTTAAGCAGGAGAGTTATTAATCCAATACATTCTGGCTTTCTCTTCCTATAGACACAGGGAAATAAGGTGTAGACAATTAAGATGGGAGAGAGAATGGATTACATTATGAAACCATGAATTGCCTTTGTGCCAACTGATCTAAGTTTTTTTTTTAGATTTAAAAAACATTTATTAGAATCAAAGGCCTCCAGCCAGAGTGGCCTGGTGGGGGGCTTCCAAGAGAAGAATAAACCCAAAGAGACTGGTGGCAGTGGGCTTTTTAAGTACAGTTTCGAAGGGAAAAAAAAAAAAAACTTGACAATGAGATTGGCATTCAATTACCAGACCTGGAGAAAAACCATCAAAAGACCTCATTTATGATCCTCCATCCTGTCTGGCCTGCTAAGGGTGGGATAGGTAACTTGTTTTCACAATAAGCTCTGAGCTCAGAAAGAGCTCCCTTGCTTTTCTCATGGTAAGTTTGGAGATTCGGAAGGAAGGAGGGTGGCCTGTTGGTTTGTGCTAAACTTTTGGGGAAGGAAGCAAATGTTTTGCACCCCAGATTCCACTGGGATCCGCTGACTATCTATTAACCCATCTAATTCCTCACATTCCCACCTTCCAAATATGGAAACCCTAACATCTGTAGGGGGAGTTGGATGATGCTGATCTAGTTTTTGGTAGGTAGACTAGGTCTTTGATCCCAGCCCAGCTTGCTCAAAGGCCAGATACAATCTATAGGAAAGAAGCATGTACATGAATCTTTGTATATGTTGCTCGAGAGCTTGATATAGTACTAGTTAAGGAGAGAAATATTTTGGGAATTTTCTCTCTTATAATAAAACACAATAGAATCTTATGGTATTTGAACTCCACTAATTTGACACTGGAGACTGCCTCTACAGCAGATGAGTTAAAAGGTAAAGACTGAAACTGGAGGTTCAAAGTTCTTTCGCATAATTTGTCTACCTCTGACAAATTGGGTAAAGTAATTGATCCCTGTGTATTTCAATTTATCTACGTCTAAAATGGGAATGGTATCTTCTGTTTAGAGGATTTAGAATACAGTAATCCACTTTGAATAGGACTGGCATATGGCAAAGTACCATGCATGAAGTTCTTTTTCTGTGGTGATGGTGGGAGATGGATAAAATTTACTCTCTGTAAAGTAGGTCAAGAAAAAAAAAATCCTGAGACTGTATTGGGATTCATATATGACGTACACTATATGAACATAAATGCTATCAATCATTACAGGAAAAAGAGAAGCAATGTTTTCTTACTTTGCTTATTGCTAATTCTTAGAAATTTATAATTTATATAACATCTCTTAATTTAAGGTTTAGTAGCTTTTCTCACTACTCCTCTGTTGCCATGTAAAAAAAAACACTGTAGTTTATTAATTCATTTGATTGTAAATATTATGTTTTTGTTCTTATCCTGTGTCTTATGCCATGCCAAATGGCTATATTCTGCAAGCTAATTATTTATCTTGCAATCACACAAATGCTGTTCAGAATAGTGACTTAAATGCAAATCCTTGGTCTAACCTAGAAATGTTTCATTTACATATTTTAAATTAGTCTGTTTTCAGTTCAATGATTTTGTTTAATTTTATACTCATAAATATGTGGCAGATGTTGTTTAGCTAAATTTAAAAATTAGGAATAATTATTGTAGAAATAGTGCTTTTATATATGTCATTCTGTGAACCATGGGAGAGTCATTATTCAAAAAGAGAAGAGAATTCCCTGGGAAAAAAATATGTCTTTGAGTTATTGATTTTTAAAGGAAAGACCCTAAAATTATTATGAAATCAAGTAAGTTAGGACTATAATTTCAAGCTGTGTTCTGATTTATCTCACGCTGTTTGATATTGCCACATAAGTGATGCCAGCATGGCCAAGCGTTTAAATGCAAATTTATAATTCTAAATGCTTTTCTTTGTTGAAGCCATTTTGTTTAAGCTTGAAATCCAAAAAAGATCTATCTTGATTTTGAGTACCTTTTGAAAAAGCAACTTTTGATAAAAAGATAGAAAAAAAACAGAAAATAGACCAAATAATGTAATTGAGCAAATTCAAAACACTGACCGTCTCCTGCAAAACAAAACAGAGTTGGACAAAAATGAGCAGTGCCTGCCAGCTGTTGGAGGAATCAGAGCTGTTTGTGAGACAAACAAGGAAGTATACAACATAAAAGGTCAAGTCCAGCTGGAGCTGGAGAGAAAAAATCAGATCAATAAACAGATCAACCTGTTCTGCTGACAAGGGATGTTTCCAGGCTTGGCCAGGAGACTGGAAATTCACATTAGCGAGAAGGAAGCGAGTCTATCATGGGTTTACCTGTTGCATCTTGCAGAGGGCCTAGCAGGGGAGTTTTAAGGGCAGACCTCAAAGGAGTTCACATTTTCCTTTCTCTCTTCTTTGCATGCCTTTCCTCGCCCAGCTACTTCTGTTCAGTGAGTTAGAACCTCTCTGAAACAAGTGCACAGTGGAAATCACGCAAATGAGATTCCTTAGCAGCCTACTCATTTCACACGTATTGTGTTAGTGGGTTAGAAAAAGGCAATAAGGCCGGCGCCGTGGCTTAACAGGCTAATCCTCCGCCTTGTGGCGCCGGCACACCGGGTGCTAGTCCCGGTCGGGGCACCGGATTCTGTCCCGGTTGCCCCTCTTCCAGGCCAGCCCTCTGCTGTGGCCCAGGAGTGCAGTGGAGGATGGCCCAAGTGCTTGGGCCCTGCACCCCATGGGGAGACCAGGAAAAGCACCTGGCTCCTGGCTCCTGCCATCGGATGAGCGCGGTGCGCCGGCCGCAGTGCGCCGGCCGCGGCGGCCATTGGAGCGTGAACCAACGGCAAAGGAAGACCTTTCTCTCTGTCTCTCTCTCTCACTGTCCACTCTGCCTGTAAAAAAAAAAAAAAAAGAAAAAGAAAAAGGCAATAAATGAATTCCAATTATTTCTTTTCATGGTTATGTTTATGTTCATTTAAAAAGGATAACATGAATGTATCTTTTCTTTTTTTTTTTTTGTGATGGGCAGAGTTAGTGAGAGAGAGAGACAGAGAGAAAGGTTTTCCTTCTGTTGGTTCACTCCCCTAATGGCCGCTACATCCAGCGCTACGCTGATCTGAAGCCAGGAGCCAGGTGCTTCTCCTGGTCTCCCATGCAGGTGCAGGGCCCAAGCACTTGGGCCATCCTCCACTGCCTTCCCGGGCCACAGCAGGGAGCTGGACTGGAAGAGGAGCAACTGGGACAGAATCCAGCATCCCAACTGCCACTAGAATCCAGGGTGCCAGTGCCACAGGCAGAGGATTAGCCTAGTGAGCTGTGGCGCCGGCCTAATGTATCTTCTAATTATTTTATTTTTGACGTCGTGGAATATAAATTCCTAATGATTCTTCTTAATAATTAGCTTTTTTAACCCTTTGGCATATAAATGATTTGTGATCCCCAATGACTGAGTTCCTACATGTATTAAAATATAAATGAAACATGCTTATATGGCATGTTGATATGTATTATTAATATGTATGTTAATGTTAATACATATTATTAGTTAATTTAAAATATTGACTGGACTATTTATTTGTCTTGGATTTCTCTGAAGTACATATAATAAGTTCTTAGTATCTTTTATTAAACATTTTTTTTAGGGCAAAAAATGTAGTTTGCATTGTAATTAAGTTAGAACAACCAATTTGTAAACATTAGAAATACAAAATGAAATCTAAATTGTCACAATTTTTTTCATAAAACATTTTTCATTATTAGATGCCTTTAAAGTGCAGTGCTTACTATTCTCTAGTAACTGTGATATAAAGCAAATTAAAACATTTTGTGTTTTTTGTTTTTACAGTGGCAGTAGTAAACAACAGCAATAAAATGTTTTAGATAAATTTCACCTGTTCTGCTTGAATACAGATGATAAATTTTGTGTAGATATTGTTTTCTATAAGTAAAAACAGCCTATAACAATAGTTTTTGGATCTGTGTCGCACTGGGAGAACACTATCAAATATTTGTTTGTCATTATGTGGAAAACAGAATGGTTTCTCAGATGGGACATTAATTTCATTTGGCTGCAAAGTGAAAACAATTGTAAGAGGCTGTGCTCTAACCAAGCAATAGGCACAGGATTGCCTTGACCAGGATTACATCACAGCTTTTGAAGTTATGCGTGGTGAGATCCATGTCTCTGTCTAGGCAACCATTCATTTAACCCCATGACCATTCACTTTCTATCAGCACAGTTCAGTCAGGCTGCTTATGTTGCGGATTTTGGAGGGCTGTATTTCCAGTAGCAAATGTCACATTTGTGAAGCGATGTGAGGAGAGTGAATGCTGAGATCCTGAGCTGCGTGCTGACTCTGCTGTGTAACCAAGGATGATTACACTAAGTTGTGTTGGAGTCAGGTAGGGCAGGATCTGCATGATGCAGAAAATGTCCCACCCTGGGGGCAAGGCAAGGGGACTAGGAGCAGAGTCATCTGACAGTAGAGCTAAGACTGCAGACTCCGCTATGGGAAAACTAATTAAGTCAGACGCGAGCAGCCACTTTAGAACTAATCAACACTTTTGAAATTTTTTTATTCCCATTCTTGACAAATGTGTATTTATCTCAGCTACCAAACCTCTTAAAAAGTAACAGGTTAGTTACCCTCTGGTAATGAAGGTGATAATGTGCCGTGAAAAACGAAAATTGAGTGAGAGACAAATGCAAGTGTGAAGTTTTGGGGTTAGACACAGATTTTAACTACCCAATGTTTCTCTCTCCCCTTTTTGCTCTCAAGCTTGGCAGCAGGTCAAGTTGAGGTTGTAGGCAGTAGATTGGTTATAAAGCTATCCATCTTAGGTGAATTGAGAAAGTGCAGAAGTACAAACTGCTGTTGTTGCCTGTCTGGGTTGTTTTCTGGTGAATCTTGAAGGTATGCTGCTGTTGTAGGGAATTCCGAGGAAATTCCAGATATATTTTATCATGTTTTTAGTTACAAAATAATGGTTTCTAACTCATGGGACATAAATCTCAACTTCCTGTTTGTCATCTGGTTTTTGTTTAATTTTCGAACAAAATAATTAAAGTCTATAATGTATACCTTATCCTGCATCCTACATGTATATAGAAACACTAAATTCAGATCTAAATTCAGAATAAAATTCACTAATAAAGGCAAAACATTTAGAGATATAAAACATTTCTTGCACATTTTATGGACTAAATCAAGGCAAATGATGTGTACATTACAGAGGAGGTCCTTTTCTCTCTATTCCTGGTCTGTGTAACCTAGGTAACATCAGTTTTGCTGATGAGAAGTAGGTCCCAGATAACGAAACTTGGTCCTGTATGATACCTTGATTTCTCTCTTTTCTAGCTTAATTTTCATCACTAATGCTCGTCAATTCCCTTTTGCTTTTTCCACAAGAATTCCTGGCACAGGTTATATAAGTGCGGATTGAATAGGTTGATACATCTAAAGCACTTGGGAAGTGCCTGGCCCATAGCAATACTCAGTAGGGACTAGCTATTAGTGTTGTTATTACAATTTTATTAAGAGACAGAAAAGGAATAAGGATGATGGCTGTCTGATAAGAATGCTTATTGGGGCCGGCACTGTGGCCCACTAGGCTAATCTTCCACCTGCTGTGCTGGTACCCCGGGTTCTAGTTTTGGTTGGGGTGCCGGATTCTGTCCCAGTTGCTCCTCATCCAGTCCAGCTCTCTGCTGTGGCCTGGGAAGGCAGTGGAGGATGGCCCAAGTGCTTGGGCCCTGCACCCCATGGGAGACCAGGAGGAAGCACCTGGCTCCTGGTTTCGGATCGGCACAGCACCGGCTGAAGCAGCCATTTGGGGGGGTGAACCAACAGAAGGAAGACCTTTCTCTCTCTCTCTCTCACTGTCTAACTCTGCCTGTCAAAAAAAAAAAAAAAAAAAGAATGCTTATTGCTTTTTCCTAGAGCAAATACTCCTTAGATCCCAGTTTCTGTTTGCTGTGCGAGAAAAAGGCACTAAGTACAATCAGATACGTTCCTTCCAGTCTGACAATTAAAAACTATAGGATGGATTACATTATAGGCCTTCTAAAGACCAACACAAAGATTTTCCACTGCCTTCAGAATGAAGCTTTGAGCATGACACGTACGACTTTGTCATTTGGTCTCTAAATGTCATAGAGTGCAGTTTCAGAAGCCCCTGTTCACAGTCCTTTCCCACAGTGTGAGCTATGTGTCTCCAGTGCGTGCTTCCATCATATTGTGAGATTATGTTGACCTCAGCTCTTATCATACTGAGTTGCATAGATCTGCTTCTTTGCCCTTCTCCACAATTAGATCTTGTTTGTTTCCTCGGCGTCTACAACAGGAATCAGTAGCCTTTTTCTCTTTTTGTACATATTTTAGGCTTTTCAGGGCATATTGTGACTGTTTCAATTACTGTGCTTAATTCTGTCATTGCGTGGAAAAAGCAGCTGGGGATATGGTGCAAAGGAATGAATGTGACTGCAATCACACAAAACAATTTATGGGCACCAAAGTTTGAATTTCCTATGGTTATGGATAATGAAGTATTCTTTTCTGATTCTTTTCATTCATTTAAACACCCACAAAGAATTCTTAGTTTGTGGGCCATACAAAAACAGACTCTATGAAGACTATGACCAGTGTGATATTTGTTGATCCCTGGCCTAGCAAGATGTCAGCCTTAGAAATGGTTCTCAGTCAATACGTTTGTGTAAATGAGAGGTAAATGAAGGTATACGTTTGCACTGAAATAATTTTCAAACCGAAGTAGAAAATGTACATGACCAGCTATGAAAATTCCTTAGCATGACATAGAAAAATCTTTACTGTCCACTTTGTAGGTAATTAATTTCTACTTTCATTTCCTTTGCTTGCCTGCCCTTCATGTTCTTTTCCCAGTGTTGTCTATGCTGCAACTCACTGACATTTTCTGAAAATGCTATGTCTATTTCTGCCTCTAGACCTTGTGTCTTCATGTTTATTTGGAATGTTCTTTTCTATTTTTTTTTTTAAATTTTATTCTTGTGAGCTATTGTTTGTTCTTTAAGTTTCATCTAGAACCAGCCTTCTCTGGAAGGTGTTTCATTCTTCAGGTGGAAGTGGAAGGGTAGGGACTATGGTGAAGCCACGTTGGATCTGTGATTTTATAGAACTCTTTCATAGATCGCACTTTACACACTGTGTTTACATTCTGATGTTTCATAGGTATCTCTTTCCTACTATGTTCTGAAGTCATTTCTGGATGCCTAATGCCAGTGTAAACTTGGCAGTGGTAGTCAATTAGTAGCAACTTAATAAAATAAAATGTTTTCATTTAAAGTTAAATACCCAATATTTTGTTGAGGTAATTTGATGTAAGTTGAATCTATAAGATTGAGGCTATCTTTCCATATTTATAGTGAAGTAGCTTGAATAATGATCCCTGCAAAGAATAAAATTAAAATTGAATAAAAAAGTAATTGTTAAAAAATTGAAAATAATTAACCTGGAAACTCAAGAACTGCAAATATCATGCATGCTATAAAACATGAGTTTCATAATATAATTTTGTTTATTGAATTGATGTCACTAGATGTGTTAAAAATCTTTAACCTTGCTTGATAGTGTGTGGATAAATGATGATATCATTTAACCATATATACATGTTTTGTTATTCCTTCCTGGGTAGATAAAGACAAGTAATAATATTGGGGTTTCATGGTTAAATGAGGTGGAATTTGACTAATAATATGTTATTTCAGCAAGTCAACTGCTTGCAAAACTATTCATTGATGAAACTTACTTGAAAGATTGGGAGCCATTTTGTAATATACATAAATTACAATGTCCATTGTTATAAATTCTGTCATTTTATACATACTAAGTTCTCTTTATTGCAGGAATACACAGTATTTTATATCATATCTCTCCCCATTTCTGTGGGGAAATTTCCCACACTTACACAAACTGCAAGATTTTCAATTTAGATCAGTCCTATGGGTAGATTTAACCATAAATACCTTGGGAAATCTCAATAGAAATTGAAAGCATATTGCCATGTGAGATAAATAAGAAGCTTTCCCATGATTGATCCTTTATGTTCATTCATTCTGATAATTATAGCAGATAGTAGTG
Source organism: Sylvilagus floridanus (assembly GCA_949820135.1). Lineage (NCBI taxonomy): Eukaryota > Metazoa > Chordata > Mammalia > Lagomorpha > Leporidae > Sylvilagus > Sylvilagus floridanus. The sequence goes on from OX463231.1 coordinate 67,948,915, forward strand.
AATTTGAAAGGTAGTTTGGGTGGTTATCACAAACAGAATGTCTGAATGCTCTGTTCTTGTCTTCTGAAGAGTGAATTGCCTAATGATGACTGGAAATCAGCATGTGTTTGACAGGTATTTACAAAATATATGCCATATTAATGTGAAAAACAAGAGTAACCATGCACTGGTGAAATTATCTGGTATTTAACTTCTAAAAAGTCACATTTTCTAGGGAAAAAAGTCATTTTGTAGTGAGGGGAAAAACACTGGTGGAGAAAATAACTGATTATGCTCCATAAGAAGAACATTTCACAATGTACCCAAGCCGTAGATTATTGGTTAGATGCCTTAATTTAAATTTATTTTTTATTATTTAATTTAGCAGAGAGACAAAAAGACACAGAGACAGACAGATAAAGCTCCCATCTGCTGGTTCTCTCGCCAGATACCTATATCAAGGGTTGGGCAAGGGCTGGAAATTCAATCCAGGTTTACTAAATGGGTGTCAGGGACCCAAGTACTTGACCTAACACCTACTGTCTACCAGGGAAAGCACTGGCCAGAAAGTAGAATAGAGAGTTTCTTCAGGATTCAAAGCCAAGCACTCCAATATCAGACTTGAGTGTCTAAACTGGCATTCTAACTATTATACCAAATGCCTACCCCAGCTGGTTCAGTTTCAAGATAGAATATATTCTCATATAAATTCCCTGGGTTTACAAACTCCTTCATGAAAGGAATTGTTTCACGTGTCTTTTTATGTGCTCTAGTACTTGGTTGTATAACTAGAGCACCTACATTTGCTTTGTTAAATTGTATTTATAAATAGATAAGACTGTGACTAAACAGTGATGGTCTGTACAATTCTTTTTAGAGTAACTTTTTGAAATGTGTCATTTCTACTTGCCATGGGACTCCAAATGCCATTAACTTGGGTGGTACAAATGCCATTTTACTAGTTAAGGTAATCATTTTAAGTGTGTAACATCATAAAGATAGGAATAAGTGTCAAAGGGATCACATAAATAAGACCAAGTGGCCGCTAATAACATTATATAGAATTAAAAATGAGAGAATGATCCAACATGGGAAGCAGGCCACATAGCAGACTCAAAATGACAAATGCCCTTAACAGCACTCTGGTCTCAGAATCAGCCCTTAAGGCATTCAGATTTGGCTAAAAAGCCCATGAGAGCATTTCAGGCATGGAAAACCAAGATAACTGAGGCAAAAAATGACCTACATGAAAGATCTCTGTGAGTGAGATCCAAGTAGAAAGAAGGGGCCATCAAAGAAGGAGGTACCTTTCTCTAAGGGAGGAGAGAACTTCCTCTTTGCTTATGGCCCTGTCTAAATACTGACGGAGTTTGTGGACTCAAGAGGCTTCCATAGTCTTAGCAGCTCATGACAAGAGCCTTGGGTGATCATTGACATCATAAATAAGGATGTCAATTGTTAAATCAACAACAGAAGTCACTGTGCACTTACTACCCAGGTAAGACCACTGTCCTTGGTGAGTTGTACTATGAGAGTTAATGGTAAAACTTAGTCTTCAAACAGTACTTTATACTTTGTGTGTCTGTGTGGATGTGAACTATTGAAATTTTTACTTAGTATAGAGTTGATCTTCTGTATATAAAGATAATTAAAAATGAATCTTAATGAAGAATGGGATAGGAGAGGGAGTAGGAGGTGAATTTATAGTGTTTGTGAGAGTTAACAGGGGTGGATTATGGACCAAACCTCCTGGTGCATGGTAAACCCTTGGTAATTTAGCTGTGATTATTGAGGTCATGTAGCTAAAAAGTTGTAGACTGGGGATTAGATCATTGATCTGTTTTGCTCCAGAGCCCATGCTTTTTTCATCTTTGCATTCCAAACCCTGTGACCAAAGTGCATGCTACATATCATTATCCTTCCTATTCTGAACTCCCAAAGAGCAAAGGATGAGGATTCTTGTTTTGTATCATCTGCTAGCACTCGGTACACACAATGATGAATGTTGCTGACAGCTTGACTGGTATAGCAGTGACACCAAGTCTGTGAATGACGAGTAGGTATGTTGATTTTGGGGACTTGGAGGAATGTTATAGTATGCCTTCCATTTTATATTAGAAAAGGAGTTTCTTTTCCCCAGTAAATGTCATCTGCATCTTGATTCTAAATTTTATTTCAATGGTGCTAATATGAAGAAGGGACTGCAGGCAGTTAGAATATTCAGGCAGAGTTAGCATTTTTCAATTAGTTTTGCCAGTATTTACCAGCTTTATCCTGGAATCCTTTCTAGTGGTTTTGTCCTGGGATTTCTCAAAGTTAAATTTTTAACTTGAGGGATAAAATTTTGTGTCTTGGAAGTGAGAGAATAAAAAAAAAATCACCAAGTCTCATAGTCCTGGAAAGCTTTCCTGAAAGGAAATTTAAGTAAAAATGAGCTGTCAGTGCCGTTGAGCTTTCTTGTTAGTCACATAATGATACATCATTTGTCAAGTGCAATTGTCTTTCTTTACTTGAAGTTCTGCTATTGGTGGTGTTTCTCCACATTTGTGCATATGGAACTGAGAACCAAAGTCATGACTAGGAGTTGTATACACATGCATAATAAACAACCACGGTTCTGTATATGTGTATGCTAAATGATGGCTACATGTTTGCAAATATAACTGCTCTGTGTGATGCATTTTTTTAAAAAACATTTATTGATTTTCATTGTATCTGAAAGGCAGTGAGACACATAGAGAGACAGACATCAGAGAGACTGATGGAGAAAGATCTTCCATCTGCTTGTTCCCTCCACAAATGGCCACAACAAGGCTGGACTAGGTCAAAGACTGGAGCCTGGAACTCCATCCAGGTCTCCTACACGTGTAGTAAGGAGCCAAATTCTTGAGCCATCACCTGCTGCCTCCTATGGTACACAATAGCAGTAAGTGGAATAGCTGGACTCAGATGAGGCACTGCGAAATGAGAGGCATGTGTCCTAGATGGTGACTTACATGCTATGCCAATTGCCTGCCCCCTACATTTTTTTTGTAGTGAAATATAAATCATATGAATTTCCCATTTTAGTTCTTTTAAGTGTTCAGTTTGGTACATTCACATTGTCATGCAATCATCACCACCTTCCATGTCCATTATTTTATTATTTTCCCAAACTGAGATTCTGTACCCACTAAACATGTATTCCTCATTCTCCTGTCTCTCCAATGCTGGTAGCCAACATTTTGCTGCTTGTATCTATGAACTGGACTGGCTGTGTCTCAGTTTTATAACTCTGATAAATTGGTTTAAATTGAGGCCTTGTATCTTCTGTGTTTGTTTATGCTGTAGTTATTACCTAATTGCTAGGATTGATTTTTCACAGCCAGATTTATATGAAGATATGAAGTTAGTACAATTCTCTTGAAATGAAGATTCTACTTTGCCTCTGTATCAATAGTAGTCTCTTAAATTTCATTATCACATCATGAGGACAAGAACTGTATTCATTCTGCTCAACATGGTAGCACCAATGTCTGCTACCTTGTTTTTACTTTGTAGAAAATCTATCATTTATCTAATAAACAAATGCTTCTGATCTTCACTTTTATTTCTTAAAGTGTGCTTAAAAACAAGCATGATTTGGGTCGGGTAGTTTTATTTTTTGGTAGATTTTTAAGACATTTGAGAAAGTACTAATGTAAAGTATTAGACTGTATGTTAGAATATGCCTAAGTGTGGCTCCAATATTGATATTCAGAACCAAATTCTGTATTATGCTCATCTGAGAACCTGTTTTTTTAGCCAGTTGTTCCCTGTCTGGTACCAATACCAGTTTTCTTCCTTTTACAAATGCCCTTTTGTATTTATTTGTCTCTCGATTTTTAAAAATGTGTTTGTATCCTTGTCTGGGAGCTGATGCTGTGATACTGAACATCTGAACAGGGTGTGTTTGTAGTTCCAGCTTCAGTGTCCATATGACCTTGCTTGTACTTTAACTATTTAAACACCATTAGGCTGGAGGATTTGAGCATTGATTGAGCATGATTTTCTCTGATGTGTGATGATGAGTGCTTGTGCTTTTGACTACAGGGTGGGTGTGGGCACGCTTGTTATGCTAACTCTCACGTCCTGGTGGCAGACCTCAACAAGATAGCATAGGGTGTTAAATTAACAGTTCTTCAGCAATAGTGATTTGGGGGAGAATAGGGAATAACTGACTTTCCCTGTCTTCACAGTTTGTATTCTGTATAGTACAGTAATGCAATCTTACTTTCCGTTTGCACTTTTCTTCAGGAAGAACTTTGTAGTTTTCTACTTTCTGAGTAGAACGTTACAGAGATATTTTAAAATATTGAGATAGGGAGAGCGGCAAGATGGCGGAATAGGAAGGGAGCACACCCATAGTCTGGGGAGAGACAGTTTAATAAAAGTGGAGATACTGCAGGTTCAAGGAAGAGTAGGGGAAGAAACAGCAGAGAAAACCCTTCCGGAACTGGAGATTCACAGTGGACCTGTGTGGAGAGTGTGGGAACCCGCAGTTTGGGACACCAGCAGCAGATTCAACACACCAGCACTAGAACGCGAGGTGAGCTGAAACTCAATAGCCCGAGATACCAGAAGGGAAGCGGAAAAGGGAGCCTAGAGCGAACAAGGCTTGAAACCCTGCGGGGAAAAGTTTACCAGGCTAACTAGAAGAGAGAGAGAGAGAGAGAGAGGGAATAAAAAAAAAGTGACCCATACTGACACTAGCTTCTCTCTCTCCGCTCACCTCTCAAAGGTGAGCAAGACAAAGAGCAGGCGCCATTTTGGAATATGTCATAAGCAGGGCGACCTCGGGTCGGCACCGGCCCCAAGCCTAGCAGAAAAACCTGACTCTGGGTGGGAGGGGTGAAATAACAGGAGATTAGAACCTAAATGAAAGATCTCTGTGAGTGAGATCCCAGTGGAACGAATGGGGCCATCAAAGAAGGAGGTACCTTTCTCTGAAGGGAGGAGAGAACCTCCACTTTGACTATGACCCTGTCGGAATAAGATTGAAGTCAGCGAACCCTAAAGGCTTCCATAGCCTCGGCAACTCATGACTAGAGCCTAGGGAGATTACTGACGCCATAAACAAGAGTGTCAAATTGTTAAATCAACTTCAGGAGTCACTGTGTACTTACGTCTCATGTGGGATCTGTCCTTAATGTGTTGTCCAATGTGAAGTAATGCTATAACTAGCACTGAAACAGTATTTTACACTTTGTGTTTCTGTGTGGGTGCAAACTGATGAAATCTTTACTTAGTATATACTGAATCTATCTTCTGTATATAGATAATTAAAAATGAAAAAAAAATCTTGGTGTTAAATTGGAAATTGCCTAGAAAATTAATCAATTTTTTAAAAAAATATATCATGTAGGATCTCTGTCCTTAATGTGCTATACATTGTGAATTAATACTATAACTAGTACTCCAACAGTATTTTTCACTTTGTGTTGCTATGTGAGGGCAAACTGTTGAAATCTTTACTTTATATATAGTAAACTGATCTTCTGTATATAAAGAGAATTGAAAATTAATCTTGATGTGAAGCAAGGGGAGAGGGAGTGGGAAAGGGGAGGGTTGCGGGTGGGGGGGAAGTTATGGGGGGGAAGCCATTGTAATCTATAAGCTGTATTTTGGAAATTTATATTTTTTAAATAAAAGCGTTAAAAAAAAAAAAAGAACCTAATGAATGTGTGGTGCTAATGAACTGAGACTGTGAAAAAAGAGATGGTGGGGGAGAGAACTCACGGAAATCACGAATTCATGTGAGTACTCTCCAGAGACGCTACAGTTCAGTAGCCTTGGCAGCCCAGTGGGAGACTACAGGAGAATCTCAGCCCACACAAAGGGCCGCAAAGATTCCTTCTCTGGTCCTTGGGAAAGAGCTTCCGATCTCTGGCTCCTGTGGGTATATCATTTGCCTGCTAACCACCCCCAATTCCATTCAGCTGTGAGGAATTACTTCCCTTTTGAACCAAAAAAAAAAAAAAAAAAAAAAAAAAAAAAAAAGTAACAGAGAGAGATTTACCACGCCTAACCTGGGAGTGTCTCCTTTGACACACCCTCAACCCTGAGGAACCAAACAGAGCTCTCAGGCCACACCCATCTCAAGCCTCTAAGGCTCCATCAAAAGCAGACAGTCCACTTAATCTAGAGTCATAGTATAACAAGAAAAAACCACCACAGTGAAGAAACCAATATGCCAAACAACAAACACAAAAACCAAGGTAATAAGAACAAGGAAGACACTATGGCATCCCCAAATGAAAAAGACACCCCAATTCAAGATTACAAAGATGATGAGATAGAAGAGATGCAAGAAGCAGATCTCAAAAAATTGATAAGAACACTAAGAAGTACTCAAAAACAAATTCTTGAACTACAGAAATCCTTAATGGACAAGGTAGAAAATCTCTCTCATGAAAATCAAATATTAAGGAGGAATCAAGCTGAAATGAAACAACTAGTAGAACATGAAACTGTGATAGTGACAAGAAATCATAATGAAGTGAAGAATTCAATAGATCAAATGAAAAACACATTAGAGAGCCTTACAAACAGAATGGGTGAGGCAGAAGAGAGAATATCAGACTTAGAAGACAGAGCACAGGAAACTATACAGTCAAACCAAAGACAAGAAGAGGAAATTAGAAATCTAAAAAATATTGTTGGGAATCTACAGGATACTATTAAAAAACCCAATATTCGAGTTCTAGGAGTTCCTGAAGGCATGGAGAGGGAGAAAGGATTAGAAGGCCTTTTTAGTGAGATAATAGCAGAAAATTTCCCAGGTTTGGAGAAGGACAGAGACATCCTAGTACAGGAAGCTCATAGAACCCCTAGTAAACATGACCAAAAGAGGTCCTCACCACGACACGTTGTAATTAAACTCACCACAGTGAAACAGAAAGAAAAGATCCTAAAATGTGCAAGAGAGAAACATCAAATTACACTCAGAGGATCTCCAATTAGACTCACAGCAGACTTCTCATCAGAAACCCTACAAGCTAGAAGGGAATGGCGAGACATAGCCCAGGTACTTAGAGAGAAAAACTGCCAGCCCAGAATATTATATCCTGCCAAGCTCTCATTTGTGAATGAAGGTAAAATAAAGACCTTTCATAACAAACAAAAATTGAAAGAATTTGTTGCCACTCGTCCAGCCCTGAAAAAGATGCTTAAAGATGTGTTACACACAGAAACACAGAAACACGGCCATCCACATGAAAGAAGGTAAACGAAGGGAACCTCACAGCAAAAGATCACAGGGAATTCAAAGCATACATTTGGATAAAGAAATTATGGGACATGTACTCTATAGAATACTATACAGCAGTCAAAAACAATGAAATCCGGTCATTTGCAATAAGATGGAGGAATCTGGAAAACATCATTCTGAGTGAATTAAGCCAGTCCCAAAGGGACAAATATCATATGTTCTCCCTGATCGGTGACAACTAATTGAGCACCAAAGGTGAAACCTATTGAAGTGAAATGGACACTATGAGAAACAGTAACTTGATCAGCTCTTGTGCTGACTGCTGTTGTACAATGTAATACTTTATCCATTTTAGTAATTTTTTTATTCTAGTACTATTGGTTGAACTCTGTAATTAACAAACAATTATTCTTAGGTGTTTAAATTTAACTGAAGAGTGATCCCTGTTAAATATAAGAGTGGGAATAAGAGAGGGAGGAGATGTACAATTTGGGACATGCTCAATCAGTCGTGCCCCAAATGATGGAGTTAGAATTGTGCCAGGGAATTCCAATACAATCCCATCAAGGTGGCATGTACCAAGGCCATCTCACTAGTCCAAGTGATCAATTTCAGTTCACAATTGATCACACTGATAGGTCTAAGAGTCAAAGGGATCACACAAACAAGACTAGTGTCTGCTAATACTAACTGATAGAATCAAAAAGGGAGAGAATGACCCAACAAGGGAAGAGGGATACACAGCAGACTCATAGAATGGCAGATGTCCTAAATAGCACTCAGGCCTCAGAATCAGCCCTTAAGGCATTCAGATCTGGCTCAAGAGCCCATGAGAATATTCTAGGCATGGAAAGCCAAGACACTCTGGAAAAAAAAAAAAAAAAAAGAAGACCTAAATGAAAGATCTCTGTGAGTGAGATCCCAGTGGAATGAATGGGGCCATCAAAGAAGGAGGTACCTTTCTCTGAAGGGAGGAGAGAACCTCCACTTTGACTATGACCCTGTCGGAATAAGATTGAAGTCAGCGAACTCTAAAGGCTTCCATAGCCTCGGCAACTCATGACTAGAGCCTAGGGAGATTACTGATGCCATAAACAAGAGTGTCAAATTGTTAAATCAACTTCAGGAGTCACTGTGTACTTACGTCTCATGAGGGATCTGTCCTTAATGTGTTGTGCAATGTGAAGTAATGCTATAACTAGCACTGAAACAGTATTTTACACTTTGTGTTTCTGTGTGGGTGCAAACTGATGAAATCTTTACTTAGTATATGCTGAATCAATCTTCTGTATATAGATAATTAAAAATGAAAAAAAAACCTTGGTGTTAAATTGGAAATTGCCTAGAAAATTAATCAATTTTTCAAAAAAAAATATATATCATGTAGGATCTCTGTCCTTAAAGTGCTATACATTGTGAATTAATACTATAACTAGTACTCCAACAGTATTTTTCACTTTGTGTTGCTATGTGAGGGCAAACTGTTGAAATCTTTACTTAATATATACTAAACTGATCTTCTGTATATAAAGAGAATTGAAAATGAATCTTGATGTGAAGCAAGGGGAGAGGGAGTGGGAAAGGGGAGGGTTGCGGGTGGGGGGGAAGTTATGGGGGGGAAGCCATTGTAATCTATAAGCTGTATTTTGGAAATTTATATTCTTTAAATAAAAGCGTTATAAAAAATATTGAGATAGACCTGTGATTTTATTAATAATGTTTTTGCTTTAGAATAATATTCCTTAAAATTAAAAAATTATGTAATAGTGAAAAAAGTACTTAAAATAATTTGAAGATATTTGCTGAGATTTTCTACTATGAAGAAGACCAACTGGATTAGGACTCTTACTCTATCCTGTGACTATCTCTCTAAAATTGTGGTGATATAAACTATAGACTATGCATCCAAATGATATATTTATTCTTCAGTTTACTTATCAATTATTTATTTATTGAGTCTCATGTTTTAGGTGCTACCTGTGCAGTGGTGCACAAAATAGATGTATCATTGAATTTATGGAGATAATCCTGGAAGGGAACATAAGTGGTCAAAATAAACACACCGATGATACATTAGTCGTAAATGATGAGAAGGAAAATGATGGAATGCTCCCAGCACGTCAAGGATGCGAAGGACAACTTTAAGTTGAAGGAAGTGAAGAAGTCTAGTCTATGGTTTGTTTAAAGATTCATTTGTTCATGGGGGGTGGGGGGAGAAAGAGAGAGAGAGAAAGAGAGAGCGAGAGAAAGAGATTGATTCCATCAGCTGGTTCACCCCCTAAATTCCTGCAACAGCCAGGACTGAGCCAGAGCCAGGAGCCTGGAATTCCATCTGGATCTCCTAAGTGAGTGTCAGGGAACCAAATACTTGGGTATCATCTGCTGCCTCCTAGGGTGCAAAATAGCAGAAAGCTGATAAGTGGAGGAGGAGCTTGATTCCTGGCTGTTGGACAGTGATATGGGCATCCCAAGTGGCAGTATATCCATTTCACCACAATGCCCACCCTGGAGAAAAGGGCTGTATTGAAAGACTTGAGGAGTTATTAGGATAGGCTTTTTTAAGAAACAGATTTGAGTTAATCATGGAATGAAATACATGGCCTTTTTAAAAAAAATCTTTTTTTTGGAAATTTTATCTAAAGTACACAAATGTATTTCATTTATACAGTTTTAGGAATATAGTGATTCTTCCCATCATGCTCCCATCCTTCTTCCTCCTCCATCTCCTATTATACATGGCCTTTTCAAGGAAGTTGTCTGTCCTGTCCCCAGAGCTGCTTGAAAATAGCTTTGTGGAACAGTGCACTTGAGCGCTAGAAGTTGGTTTTCAGTCATTGTTGGTCATTGTTGGTACAGTCCAAGGCTTTGATGTTAATAATTTTGTTAAATGAATGGTAGTTGAATCTGACTTTGAATTGCCTCACTGTATATTTAGTGATGACATTATGAAAAGTATCTTAAAACCAAACATGATTTTAAATTATTTCCAGCTCAGAAATGCAAAATAAATTACTCAGCAATGTTGGTTAATACACTGTATGATGAGTCTACATGTTAATATCTTGCTGCCAGATTTGGCTCACTAATGTGCTAAGTAAGTATACACAGTATTCTTTGAGGATATAGCTTTCTAATTTTATGTATTTTGGTATCTAGCATCAAGTTTTTTTTTTTTTTCTAACTTAATGTGTGTTTCTATAACCACTGGAATAATATGTTTAATAGCAATTTGCTAAGGTGTCTATCAACAATGAACTAATTTTCAAGTATTCAAGGAGAATCTATTGTGTTCCAGGGCTTATTCATGGAAAAGGGTCCAAAATTGCTATATCCACTCTGTATATTTTGGTAAGAGCACTTGGGTTGGCTTTGAAAGAATAACCTGTTGCCGTTATATCAATTACTGTAAAAGTATAACCATATTTTGCTTTTTGATTGTGCTATATTGAATGTTTTCTTACATTATTGCTTAACTTAGAATGAATTTGTCATGTTTACACATTGAGTCTCCTACAGTGTCTAACTATATAAGGCTGAATTTTAAAGACTGAATAGTTCAGTGAATACGATAGGTTATTAAATAGAACAACCTGACTTCAACACATTCTTGTGAAAAGTAATTTCATATTATTGCAGTTCATTAAGTGATTCTATACAAGTTACAATGCAGTTCATTACTCACACTGTGCTATTGGACTTGTAATAAGAATGATTTTATAACAGAGGAAATCCAGCAGAGCCACCATGCTGTGTGATGATGACGTATGTGGTGTTGAATATCTGGGTGTAGTGTTTAGCTGAAGAATTGGATATTGGAAGTTTAGAGTTGCTGTTAACTTGGGTCTCAAATGGTATCCATTGGCAGTGGGAAGTCTTCCTTCTTATTTCTTGTTTTCTGTTTATTAACATCCTTACTTTTAAAATGTGTTAACCTAGGAAATTGTGTTCTACGTAATTGTGCACTAGTTCAAATCTTTTACATGCGATGATTAAAGATTTGTGGGTGGGTAGTGGCAGGCATTGATTTCCATTGTGCAGCCCTTATGGTAAATACCACAAATTTACAAGCAACAAAGCTTGATTTATCTTATCAATTTCCATGTGGTAAAATTCTACCTCATTTATACTTTAATATTCTAGCCTTTCTTAAGCAGCCTATCCTGCTGAATTTACTGATTTTTTTTGGCCATAAACTGCAAATGCTTAATAATAGCCTAAATTTGCCTGATAACATCTGTAGATAATCTAAATGTTCCCTTTGTGAACCTTCATGATTTTAAATATGGGACCATAGATGCCTCTTGGGCAATGAATTAGTTTGCAGCATTTTAATAAGGAGAGTGTGAAAGGGTGTGTTGAGGCTGTGAACTCCTTTGTTAACTGGGCACATTTCAGGGTTATGTTTGTCTACAGTATGAATGCAGTTAACATTATTTTCTGCAAGCTACATTTCCCTCGAGTATTTAGATTTAAGTGATTTTTTTCTAACCTTGTGATGATCTAGAAAAGAGGATTTTATTTTTTTCTCTTAGTGCATTTTATTCTCGAATATTTAGTGGTATTATAGTGTCAAAAATATATTAATTCTGTTCGTTATTGCTAAGTTTGAATTTTGAGTATCATGTTTTAGATTGTATTATTTCCCATTAAATATTCAGATCTCTGTTTCTGTGGGATACTTTTAGGAATAAGACAAAGAGAATCTGAGATGGAGTGGTTTGGATGTAGTTTCACCCCTGTAGAGATTTTTCTACTTTTCCTCTTTGAGAAAATTCAGTTAGAATGTAAGCAGTGGATGTTTGAAGGTGCTTACAAAAATTAGGAAATGCCTCCTTTTGACTATAAGCACCTTTCTGCCTTCAGAAAGCATCTACAGAACTTAAAAAAATTATACTGTAACCCTAGTCTGTTTGTTTTTTCCAGAAATGCTAAAATATGAGAAAGACATGTACCATCCACTGGCTTCAAATTGATGTATTCATCCAAAGGAAATCCAAAGTGATAAAAATAAGCATTTTATGATAGCCAAAATGGATTGTTTCTGTATTTGCCTTAGGAGAAATACAGACTTATCAAACATTTAATAAAGTTAAAGATAATTATTAGTTATTGATGATTCCCAGTGCTCTGGTATATATCAGATGGGTTGAAATTGTCACAATTAAATCATTTTTATGTAATATCTATTGGATATAACTAAAATAATTAGGCCTTGAAATTCCAGATGCAATATTGAGCATGAACTATAAAATGATTTAGGTATACTTAAAAATCATATGCAAATCATTGTTATTTACTCAAAGTGAACATTTTTATAGGATCACTAATAGTGACTATGACTTAGCATTCATGTGATGAGAGTTCAATTAAGCATTTTCCTAATGTGGTGGTGCTAGCTCAGTTTTACCAGTGAGACAAGTGGAGGTTCAGTGAAGAGCTTAGTTGGCTAGGCTAAGCTGGGGCTTTAGCTCTGTTCTACTTGATCAAAATCCAGGAACTGATCTGCTAATTTTACTACAGTTTCAAATTTATAATTTGTATAGCTATTTTGAATACTGGAGAAATACATCATGTGGTAGGAAAATATGAATGGTGTTTTTCTCAGTTATAGTTAATTATGTTATAAAGAGACAACCTCAGTTGGCCAATTTACTTTGTGATTTTATGGCACTGGGAGAGCTTTTCTGGGGCAGTTTTAAGGTACTTTGAATTATTTTAACATATTATAGGGGCTGGCGCTGTGGCGCCCTGGCCTGAAGCACTGGCATCCCATATTGGCACTGGTTCCAGTCCTGGCTGCTCCTCTTCTAATCCAGCTCTCTGCTATGGCCTGAGAAAGCAGTAGAAGATGGCTCAAGTCCTTGGGCCCCTGCACCCATGTGGGAGACCTAGAAGAAGCTCCTGGATCCTGGCTTCAGATTGTCGCAGCTCTGGCCATTGTAGCCATCTGGGGAGTGAACCAGCAGATGGAAGACCTCTCTCTCTATCTCTACCTCACTCTGTAACTCTGCCTTTCAAATAAACAAAATAAATCTTTAAAAAAACATATTCTACTTCATCACTAAAGCATTCCCATCAATATTTGAGTTGGAAATGGAAGGAAGATGAGTTTATTCTATATAGCCAGAAAAATTACTATAAGAGGAAAATCATGAACACAAGAGCTGGCAAACCACAGTTCAGAACTCATATCCACTTATTCTTTGACTTTGTATCTGTCACAAGTTTTCAGAATGTTGGTTTCCCCATTTGCAAACAAAAGAATACTTGCATAATTCTCTTATTACTTTCTAGGAGTAACAAATGGGTGGAATAACATAATGTATGACTTATGATGAACTTGGAAATAATATCAGATTTTCACATGATTGTATTTTAAAAATTACCTGCCAAGGGTGAATGAGTTTCTGAATTGTTCTGTATATAATGGTTAGATTCTTTTCGATTTTCATTTTTAGAGCTTTTCGTCGTGATGATATTATCCTTCAAATCAAGTCCTCTCTGTCATGTTTTGTCTCCCACCAGCCCTATAAAAGTTGGAAGTACATATAATCTTTAAGTTACCCAGCTGTTAATTGCTGGTACCAAGTAGATACTCAAAAATATTTACTAAATGAATGATTTAAGAGATATAACTGAAGAAATTAAGCTTTCTCTCCCCCTTTTTTTTTGTTCATCTAAGAAGGACAGATAAAAAATATGATGATTTTATGCTTAAGGGAATATGTATCATTTTCAGTCTTTTTCATGCCCCCACATTAATTTAATTGACTTTTAAGTCATTTATTTACCTAAAAGTTGTTGTGAAGACTCAAATATGCATTTAGTACATATTTTATATGTGTGTCTAGATACTGAAATTTCCGTGACTTACCTTTTTTTGTAGAAAGCTAATATTTTGTGTTGTAGATTTTCAGTGTGCAATGTGTGCTTGGATGGGAGATTTTCATTGAGAAATATGATCAAGTAAAAAATTTACTGGTTAGATAAGTTGATCATTTGAGAAGATCCAGGTATGACTGCAACAACAGTCTTCTTTATATCAATTTTTGTCACTTGAGTTTTCTCTTTTTGACCCACAATTTTCTTTCAAAGGTCGCTTCTCTCATCATGTACAATATGAGGCCTAAAATGTTAGCAATAAAATGGATAGTGTCAGGCATTTCTCAAAACACGAAATGACTGCAATCATTTTTCTTGTGTATAATCCTGATGGATCTAGACACACAGCAATGCCACAAAGCCAGCTACGAACAGTTGGACATGTTAACAATTTCATTATTTTCCCAATTCCTTAGTGATTACAAGCATACCTAAAATGTATTCATCCTAAATTTGGGTTATTGTCATAATGGTATTTTAAATAGAATCTTAGTTCTTTATGATGAATTTTAGATATGCCATTTTTGAATCAGACTTAGAAGATGTTGAAGTGCATGATGGTTTGTTAAAATACTTTAATTTTAATGGAGTTTGTCAGTGTTATAATAAAATATAGCTACTAGCATATGCTCACACCATTAAATCTATGTTGCAACTTTTCCTTTTAGCTCTTGAGAAACATTATTCTATTATAAGCTTAATTAAAACAGAGTTGAAGGTATGTGAATTATTTCACATTTTAACCACTTAACTATTTCCAGCAATGTGGTATTTTGCAGATTACTTTTAGTTGCTATATTTTATTTGTCTTTTTTTTTTTATTTTTTTTATTTTTTTTATTTTTTTATTTTTTTTTTTTTGACAGGCAGAGTGGACAGTGAGAGAGAGAGACAGACAGAAAGGTCTTCCTTTTGCCGTTGGTTCACCCTCCAATGACCGCCGCGGCCGGCGCGCTGCGGCCGGCGCACCACGCTCCTCCGATGGCAGGAGCCAGGAGCCAGGTGCTTTTTCCTGGTCTCCCCGTGGGGTGCAGGGCCCAAGCACCTGGGCCATCCTCCACTGCACTCCCGGGCCACAGCAGAGGGCTGGCCTGGAAGAGGGGCAACCGGGACAGAATCCGGCGCCCCGACCGGGACTAGAACCCGGTGTGCCGGCGCCGCAAGGCGGAGGATTAGCCTGTTGAGCCACGGCGCCGGCCTTTATTTGTCTTGAAATACTTGATTAAATTGAAATGACAGTAACCAGACAAAATATTGTACACGGTGGTGCATTAAGTTAAACATCCAATCAAACTCTTTCTTTTCTTTTTTTTTTTTTTTGACAGGCAGAGTGGACAGTGAGAGAGAGAGACAGAGAGAAAGGTCTTCCTTTGCCATCGGTTCACCCTCCAATGGCTGCCACGGACAGCACGCTGCGGCCGGCGCACCGCGCTCATCCGATGGCAGGAGCCAGGTGCTAGGTGCTTCTCCTGGTCTCCCCATGGGGTGCAGGGCCCAAGCACCTGGGCCATCCTCCACTGCACTCCTGGGCCACAGCAGAGGGCTGGCCTGGAAGAGGGGCAACCGGGACAGAATCCAGCACCCTGACCGGGACTAGAACCCGGTGTGCCGGCGCCGCAAGGCGGAGGATTAGCCTGTTGAGCCACGGCGCCGGCCCAATCAAACTTTTTCATGGTGTCCCAGAAATTAATTTAATGGATTCACTTATATTTTATTCTTTTGCAAAAAGTTATAAGGACTTCTGAAAATATACTCTTAGTGATCAAAAGAAAGAGGATGTTCCCTGCCCACCCTCAGGCAAAGTTTTAAAAGGGCCTGTTCCTGGACACGTGCTCTCTTGGCTTCTCTCCTGCTCTCTTGGCTCCTCTCCTCCTCTCGTCTATCTTCCCTCCTCACTGGCTCTTCTCCTCTGGCTCTCTTATACTTTCTCTTTTTCCTTTGCTGCCCCACCCACCCCGTCTGTTGGGTGTTCCCCATTAAACCTTTTCCCTTAAAAAAAAAAAAAAAAAAAAGAGGATGGGGTCTGCTTTTTTATTTTATTTTTTTAAGTTTTATTTATTTGAAGGAGTTACAGAGAGAGGTATGGACAGAGAGAGAGGTCTTCCATCTGCTGGTTCACTACCCAAATGGCCACACCAGCTGGAGCTGAGCCTTTCTGAAGCCAGGAATTGGATCGGAAGTGGTCCAGCCAGGGCTCGAACTGGCATCCAGATGGCAAGCCGGCGCTGCATGCCAGGGTTTTAGTCCTCTGTGCCACAGCCCTGGATCTGATTTTTTTTTAAATGATTTTTATAAAAGTCATGAGATGGGGCCCTAGAAATCATTAGACAACTCTTCCATTCAAAAGCTGAAATTATATTTGTGATTCTTTGATTATTATAGTATTCCTAATTTCATTTATTTATTCTTTCAACAAATATTGATTACTTGCTGTGAGCCAGGTATTCTTTCAGTGTCGTGAACCAAGCAGTGATCCCAATAAGTTAACTGTCTCATATAGCCTGTCTCCTACTGGAAAGATAAGGAATACAAACAAAAAATAACTGTAATAAGAAGTCTAAATATTCGGATTTTATAGATGGTGATAAGGGAAGGTCCTCTGGTGTGGGAACATTTGTGCAGAGCCTTGGATGGGGTCAGCTGTATGGCTGTTGGTGAAAAGTGCATCGCAGTCATAGGGCGGCAAATGCAAAAGCTCCTGGGTGCATAGGGTGCTCTATGTATGGTAAGGGGTCAGTGTGGCTGGGCAGAGGAGCAAGTGGGGAGGATGATGGCAGAGGTACCCAGAGACAGGTCACATAGGGCAGATCTTCATCATCTGTCCAGTTTCCCTCAAGTGGATCGTGCTGTGTAGGCAAGATCTATTTCTCAAGACCCCGTAATAAGGGATATGTATTGTCCATTTAGAATCTTATGAGACCAGAAATATTATGCTAAGTTTGTTGTTGACAGTTTAAGTCATTTGCTGAAATCTGAAGCACATAATTGTGATGAGCTAGGGCTCTGACTCTCCCTCTGTCCTGCAAGCAGAGGATAAAGGACTTACTGGAGAACTGTGATGGAAAGGGAGTGGGGAGGAAATATATCAGTTACTGAATTTGTTGGCTTTCATTTAAGTGTTTGTTATATACAGACACACACATTTGAGAGTTGGAGGGGAGAGAGAGAGACAGACAGACAGACAAAAACGTGAACCTTTGTCCATTGGTTCACTTCCCAGATGCTCACAATAGCTAGTGCTGTGCAGGACTGGAAGCCAGGAGTTGGGAACTTAATCCAGGTCTCTCATGTGGATGGCAAGAACCCAGTCATTTGAGTTACCATTTCTTGACTCCAAAGATCTGCACTAGCAGGACGTTGGAGTCAGGAGCTGGAGCTGGGAATTGAACCCAGGCCTTCTGATATGCTATGTGGATATCTTGACTGTTGTGTTAATCTCTAGGCTAAGATATTTCAAATTGATCTTGATATTTTGCAAACCGATATTTTCAAGTTGATAAGCCAGTTACAGCTTTGGTAAAATATGGTGAAAATTTGGGGTGACACCATCTGTCTGGGGATTGTTTCACTTACTCTTTCTAGCTGTAGCCTTTGTAAGATTTTAATAAGCAAGCATAACCTGCTAAAGTAAATATAAAGCTTACTAAATTTGTTACTGTGACTTGTAAATATATTTTATTCAAAAATTTAAGTGACTTAATTATTGTATGATAATTCTTTTAAAAACAAATCATTTACAGGATGATAAAGTGCAAATCTTTAGGTTTACCAGATGAATTCATAGGCTTTGGTTTGTGTAAGTTTTCCTCTTTTGACCAGCAGAGGGCAGGCTTCTCAACCCTGTTTGCCTTTGTGGGCAAAGAACACTGATGAATTAGAAAGGCAGGTTTTGAAAAAAAAAATTTTTCGGATTCCATGTACGTAGCTTATAAAACAAAACATCGACACTGAACTGAAATTAGAAGGTGATCTATATTGCTATCATCAGGTTAGATCATAAACTTCCAAATCATCAAAGAGAGAGATTGAAAAACAGTTTTTATGAAAATTGAGAGAAGAAAAAATACACTACATCCTTGTTTGTAAGCGTCATAGTATTAAAAAAGGGAGCTCACATTTATTTTTCTTGGTAGATCTTGATTTGAAAATAGTGAAATGCAAATGTTGATGACTGATGACTTGAGTGTGGTTTATGTAAGGCTTGTACACTTTGCAGTTTTCTTTTCCAGACATGATTTTTTCACTAGCATACACGGGCATCAGAAAGAAAATCAAACTGGAGTTGGTCCACTTACTGTTTGTGGAACTTATGGTGAATGGTCTTTTTACAGCTCACTTTGCTAATTTGTAAAAACGTGTAGTGCTAATACTTGCCTGATTTGTCTGCATGGATTAGTGGAAACAGCAGGGCAGAGAGGGAACCTGCATTCTAGTCTAGCCTGCTAGCCACAGACAAGATGTCAGCATCTCCGGACGTTTTACTGCTCTCAGAAGCAATAGTTTGGACTCGATTATCTACCAGATGGAATGGTGCATGGTCCCTGAAATCACTTTCATGCTAACATTTCATGTTAAAGTGGCTATGAACAATAAAGTACTATAGAAATGTGTCTGAAGTAGAAAGCATGTATTTCCTTTATTTTATAATTAAATTATAATCTCTGTGAATTTCCAGGAGCTTATCTGTATTCTGAAGCCACAATAATCTATATTTAGGATCTGAAAGGAAAGAGGGAGGAAGCAAGACTAAAGTGGAGACAATATGAATGAAACTAGGATCTTTTTCCTCTTTAATTCACTTATATATGTATGTATGTGTATGTACCATGTATGTATTTGGTTTACAACATGATGTTTTGGCATATTTTTAGGTAGTGAAATGGTAACCACAGTCAAGTAAATTAACATATCCATCACTCCACACTTAACTCTACTTAGTGAATTTCTAGTATTTAATGCAATAGTGTTAGCTATACTCCTCATGCTTTCCATTAGACTTCTAGACTTATTCATGCTAATAACTGTGCTTTTGTACCCTTTGACCTTCATATTTCTATGTAGGTCATTCTCCTTCCCTGCTCCTGGTAACCACCATTCTATTCTCTGACTCTGCATATTTGACTTAAAAATGTCACTAGTGGGCCGGCGCCGTGGCTCAACAGGCTAATCCTCCACCTTGCGGCGCCGGCACACCGGGTTCTATTCCCGGTCGGGGCGCCGGATTCTGTCCCGGTTGCCCCTCTTCCAGGCCAGCCCTCTGCTGTGGCCCGGGAGTGCAGTGGAGGATGGCCCAAGTGCTTGGGCCCTGCACCCCATGGGGAGACCAGGAAAAGCACCTGGCTCCTGGCTCCTGCCATCGGAGGAGCGCGGTGCGCCGGCCGCAGTGCGCCGTCCGCGGCGGCCATTGGAGGGTGAACCAACGGCAAAGGAAGACCTTTCTCTCTGTCTCTCTCTCTCACTGTCCACTCTGCCTGTCAAAAAAAAAAAAAAAAATGTCACTAGTGAATAAGGTCATCTGGTATTTTTCTTTGTGTGTCTCACTTATTTCTCTTAGTATAATGCTCATGTTTTCTCAAATGGCAGAATCTCCTATTTTTAAGGCCAAATTCTATTTCATTATATATAATACATATGTATGTATATATTTTTGCATTAATCTATCAAATAGCTTAGGCTATTTCATGTTTTGGCTATTTTGAGTAATACTGCAATGTATACAATATATATTACAAACACATATAAGCATATGATACTCATTCAATTCTATTTGGATACATATAGCAAGAAGAGGAACTTCTGGATCATGTGGTAATATACTCTGAATTTCTGGAGAACTTTAAAAGTAGCCATTAAAGCTGACCATCAAAGCAAATGTAAGGCCGGCACTGGGGCTCAATAGGCTAATCCTCCACCTGCAGCGTCGGCACACCGGGTTCTAGTCCTGGTCTGGGTGCCGGATTCTGTCCCGGTTGCCCCTCTTCCAGGCCAGCTCTCTGCTGTGGCCCGGGAGTGCAGTGGAGGATGGCCCAAGTGCTTGGGCCCTGCACCCGCATGGGAGACCAGGAGGAAGCACCTGGCTCCTGCCTTCGGATCACCGCAGCGTGCTGGCCATGGCGGCCATTGGAGGGTGAACCAACGGCAAAGGAAGACCTTTCTCTCTGTCTCTCTCTCTCACTGTCCACTCTGCCTATCAAAAAAAAAAAAAAAGCAAATGTAAAATAGTAACACTTAACAACACCTCCCTTTCCTGAGTGAAAGCAGCCTTTGGGCTACAAACTCACACGTACAAATTCCCTGGTGCACTAATTGGACAGTTATGATCATGCTGTTAATCCCAAAGGCAATTCCTACTCTATCACATTCCCCATGGACTTAGACACACTGTTTCTCTCCCCGCTTCTGTCTGAGTGCAGAGAGTAGATGCTGGCTCCTCTTTTACAATACATCTATTTTCAGCTCGAGTAATTTTTCTCCCTTTTAAAACCTCTTTACTTCCTCACTCTTCCAGCTGTTGCCTGGTAATAGCAGAAACACCTGCTCTCCTTCACCCTTCCCAGCTCTCCCTTTATTTCATTTAGATGAGTTGAAAAGAACCTAAAGGTGCACTAGGAGTATAAGAGCCGTGCTGGGGATCCACTTGTAACAACATGCTTTGAAGTGAAAATAGACTTAACAAAGTCTATTTCTTAAAGAACCTTGAAAAGGCCTTGAAGTCCCCTTCAGAACTGACATAAAAGTTTCCATTTTCCTTTTCACTTTCTTTAATTAAATATGATACTCTTCAATGTTGATATGTAAGATAAAAGAATAGTTTTTATTACTTATTTTGTATTTCAGCTTAATTAATGGACATGATAATGGCTTTATACCCTACTATCCATTTATAATATAATTCATATTAAATGAGTATAAATTAAAGCTTACATTTGTAGACAGATTTAGGATGCAGTTTTCCCCTGGCAAGGGGAATGTATAAGTCAACTTTTAGACTATAACATATAAGTCAATTAGGAATTTTCTATTCATTTTGTATCCATTTCCTAAAGAAAAATAGCAAATGAGTTATCTGAATATTTTTGCTACAAGTATGGTTCTATTGAAATCCATCAATTCACTCATAGAAAGCTATGTATGTTTTAATTACTTAAACATTTTTATTGTATCTAGTACATGCTAGACATTGTTCTAGGTATTTGAGGATATATAAGTAAACAACACACATCCAGATTCTTGTTCCCCAGAGACTTAATTTTTTGTTGAAATGGACAAGGAAGAGGCAACTGATTGTATAAAAATACATTATGTAGTAGAGTAGACAATAAAAATGAAAAAAGAATAGGGCATGTAGAGTCTGGAGTGCCATTGTGGGTTGGGTGAGTTGCAATTTTAAGTGGTGTTTCAGTGTAAGTTTCATTCAGAAGATAAGATTGAACAAAACTGGCAAAAGGCAAAGGAGGAAGTCATGGGAGATTATGGAACATAAGGATATTCTAGGCAGAGGAGATAATCAATGCAAAGACTATGAGGTGGAGACATCCCTGGTGGGATTGAGAGTCAGTAAATGGACCAGCATATAGCT
Organism: Sylvilagus floridanus; assembly: GCA_949820135.1. NCBI lineage: Eukaryota > Metazoa > Chordata > Mammalia > Lagomorpha > Leporidae > Sylvilagus > Sylvilagus floridanus. Next base: position 67,970,582 of record OX463231.1, read on the forward strand.
ATGTGGATTGAGAAGAAGAGTAGTAGGAGGGGAAGTCAAGGATAAGGGGATACAGTCAGTGTGTGGCTGGCTTTGCATGACATCCAGTTTGGCTTTTCCTCTGGGAAAGATGGAGGCCATTGTAGAGTATTGAATAGAAGAATGATTTGATCTGATGGATGTTTAAAGCAGCCTTCTGGCTTCTGTGTTGTGAATAGACAGTGAATGGGTAATGCTAGAAACTGGGGGGACCTGTAAGGAGAAAATACAACAATCCATGTGAGATATAATACTGAGAGAAAGGCTTTAGGGATATATGATAGAGCAATGTTCTAGTGATTGAATCTGAGTAAGGAGGGTAGAGAGGATGGCAGAAAAGGAAAGGGAGGTGAAAACCTGCTAGGGCCCGTGCTGTTTATTAACACCTGGGAAGGTTAAGCATTGTTTGGATGAATTGAGGTACTAGAAGGAATGAGCTTGAGGACAGAAAGTGATCCGGAGGTAAGATGCATGCAATTTGGATGTTGAAGGATTTGTAAGTAATAATATGAAGAATGTATCTTGGGAGCCAGTGGCTAGAATAGGATGTATGATATAATTATCAGAGGAGAAAGATTTAGAAAGAGGCCAGGATGTTGGGAAAACTATCTGCAAGTATGTATGGATTGAAATAGCCAAAAATTAAGAGTTGTGCTCAGCAAACTTATTGTAAACTAGGAGTTAAAATAGTCAAGCAATTAGTAGACATGATTCAGATATCAATACAGGACATCATTAATGAAGGCTTAAAAGTGATATAATCTATTTAGGTGAAATTCCAGGGTTGGAAATTTTAGGTGAGAGGAAGAATGGGGAGAGAAGTAAGAACACATGCTTTACTCTCAGACCCATTTATATAAAGGCTGCGAGAGAAAGCAGATGCTAGAAAGAGGTATAAGGGAGGCAGGCATCATTTGTCAGAGACAGAAGATAAAGATTACAAGAGGGCAACTTTCCCATTAAACAGATAAACTAAAGAATATCTTTTATTAAGCAGGAAATTTTTCATTTATTGTTCCAAGGAATAAAATCTACAAATATTTACTGGACAGAATGTGTTTCAGTTTTGAGTTTTTCCATACAATATTGCATTGGACATCTTTGTACAATTTGAGTACAGATATTTATTACATATACTGAATATACACCGGTAATGGAATCATTGTTACAAGATATGTAAATGTACAGTTCTTGTAAATACTGCCAAACATTTTCCAAAGTAGTAAACCAATTTTGACTCCCTCCTGTGATGACAGTTTCCTCTGCTGCCATCCTTGCCAATACTTGGTATAGAATCTAGTTCACAACTACTGTGGCCTTATCAAGGTATTGACCACCTACTATGTGTTGAAAAGTGTTACAGGGAATGGCAAAAGGGTATGATGTAGTTTCATTTAGCTTCTATTGATCTACTTGGGGTAGTTAAAACCTATGAGAAAACTAAAGGACATACAGGAAGTATATAACAGAATGCTAAATTATAAATAGAGGGTAAGCTAATAATAGCCACATTTATTGATTTTTTCCCTGTGATTTAGTTTTGGTTGTTGTATTTACTTTTCTTTTTTAAAAGTACAAGCAACAGAAAGTAACAGTGATCTTAATGCGAAATTACATATATTAGATAATCCAAACATCTGGTCAAATTTATTTTGGTGTGTCTCAAAATCATGCTTTTTGTTTATTTGTATCCTCTTTAGAAATGTATGAAAACTGAGAGAGCTGTCTATGTCAGCAAATAGAGGAAGAAGAACTTACATTGGCCAAGATGTGTCCTCTGTTCTACAATCTCACGTTTGGGCAGGTTTTTCTATCATTTCTAATAGATGGCCAGTCCATCTCACCACCCTTCTGGTGAGAGGAACTCAACCATTATTAGGCTGATGTACTTGAAAAAAAATTTTTTTTCACATCTATTGCAATCTTTTGTTCCAGGAACTGACTAAATGCTAGCATATATTACCTCATTTAATCTCAGTGACTCTGGGGTACAGTACCAGTGTTAACCTCATTATAAATGAAGCAGACAGAGAAGGGTTAGTTAAGTGTCTGCTTGGAAATTTCAAATGACTCTCCGTTTGGAACTCTACTGATTTGCATGGAATTGGACTTTTAACTACCAGCTGAATAACTGATTCACCAACAATGGATGAACAAATGGTCTGTCTTCACCTTTAGGCAGCCAAGTCCATTTGTTCCTCCACACTTTACCATGCTATATGATCTTGTGCAAGACTTTTAAGCTCTTTGTTCTCTAGCTTCCTTATCTAGCAAATATAGATACTAGTAGCAGGTAAATTTTCTTAGCTGGAGTCTTATGAGGTTAAATTGGGATTCTATTCATTGTTTCTAACAAAGTCATCTAATTGCGTTTGTGGGCTGAGGCTGTTGTGTGAAGTATCTGGATCTTGAGACCACTGCTGAAGATGGGGCATGCTTTGGTTAAGTGGTACTTTGAATTTGTCATTCACTTAAGCTGGAGGAAAAAGACAAACCTTGGAATCAAGTATTTCCTCTCATATTAAGATCCTCTCATGGCCAGAGTATTTTTCAGTCTTAAATGAAATCTCTAGAGGAAGAGATAAGGAAGTCTAGTATTTGAAATAGATCTTGTTCATAAAGATCAGTAAAAAGCTTCCCTGGCACAGGTGCCCTGGGATTATTAGAGAGCAGGTTAGTACTCGACTGCTCTGAACAGAAGAAAATCCTCAGCATATGAGAGGCTGCCCATGATATGGAAGGTGAATCTCTGCTTCTAGGTGAGATGTTTGACAGGATTAGGAAGTGTCACCTGCAGTTCTCTGATGCTGGTAGGATAAGCTATCCGGAAGAGATATGTGTGCTCAACTCCTCCCTTGTTTACTCCAGTTGTAGTCTCCCAGTGCTGCTTCTACTTTTCCTTCTTCTAAGCTGAGCTATCATCAGTACAGTGTAATAGGAGGGGTTATTTACAGTGGTTACAAATACAGAGCCAGACTGCTTAGGTTTGCATCCTTGCTTCCAGCTGTAAGATCTTGCTCAAACTATTTAATGTCTTGGAGGCCGTGGTTTCTCCATGTATAAAAGGAGCCAAATAATTGTGCATATCTAATATATAACTGTGAGGATTTATGTTTACATACATAAGCACTTAAAAATACTTGGTGTATAGTAACAGCTATGTAAATTTTGGCCTTTAATATCTAAAATTTTTGTTAGAAGGAAAGATGCTTAGCTGTGTTGCACAAAACTTTTGTGTGCATTTTGACCCCTACGCTCAATTTTCATGAGGCACTGTCTTTTTAAGTTGTGGGTAAGAATAAGTTATAACAAAAGATTATAAAAAAAGTGTTTTTCAAAGTGTTCTGGAAATATTTATAAAATAGTATGCTGTATTGCATCTACTCAAAATAAATCTGGGAATGTGAAGTCTTATAGCTTCATTTGAAATCTGGTATTAACCCTTGTGCTGATGTACTAAGAGATAGGAAAGGGTAACTGCTGTTCTTTTTTTTTTTATTTATGTATTTATTTGAAACAGTGAGAGAGATTGAGAAAGCACTTCCATCTGCTAGTTCATTCTTTAGATGCCCACCAGCTGTCAGAAGCTTCTTGTGAGTCTCCCACATGAGTGGCAGGGGCCAAGCACATGGGCCATCCTCTGCTCCTTTCTCCTGGCTGTTATCAGGAGCTGGATTGGAAGTGGAGCAGCTAGAACATGAACCGGTTTCCATATAGGATGCTGGTGTCACAGGCAACAGCTGTACCTGGTACACTGGAATGCTACTCCAAAACTGTACTTTTAAGAAAAATTTCTACTCTCTTTTACTTGTGCTGGTTTATTCCTTAAATATCATTCTCAAACTTGTTTGTTAAATTTTTTTGTGAATTTTAATTCTTAGAACAGTGAGTCTAGGATTTTCTTTTCTCTCCTGAACTGTATAATTCACATCTGACCTGTGATTTCCTATAGATTATGACTGAGGGGACTGATCTAAGCTCTCTTCTTAAACTATCTGCTTAAAGCAGTAGGAACAGTATGTAATATTCCAGGACACTTTTTTAATGGTTAAATTTAAAAATTCATTTAAAATTATCTTTGGTGAAATGTGAACAGTTGGGGTTCACATTGTGGTGTAGGAGGTTAAGACATTGCTTACAAAGCCAGCACCCTTTATTGGAGTGGCAGTTTGAATCCCAGCTTTTCCCCTCCCTCCCTCCCTCCCTCCCTCCCTCTCTCTCTCTCTCTCTCTCTCTCTCTTTATTTCTTTCTTTCTATTTTTTAAAAGATTTTATTTATTTATTTGAGAGGTAAAATTACAGACAGTGAGAGGGAGAGACAGAGAGGAAGGTTTTCTGTCCATTGGTTTACTCCCCAAATGACTGCAACAGCCGGAGCTGAGCAAATCCAAAGCTTCTTCTGGGTCCCTCATGTGGGTGCAGGGGCCCAAGGACTTGGGCCATCTCCCACTGCTTTCCCAGGCTATAGCAGAGAGCTGGATGGGCAGAGGAGTAGCCGGGACTGGAACTGGAGCCCATATGGGATGCCGGCGCCTCAGGCGGAGGATTAACCCACTGCACCTCTTCTTTCTAGCTCCCAGCTGATGCACCTGAGGAGGCAGCAGATGATGGCCCAAGTACCTGGGTCCTTGCTACTCGTGTGGGAGAACTAGCTGGAGTTTCTGGCTTATGGCTTTAGTCAAGCTCAGCTCTGGCTGTTGTGGCCATTTAGGGAGTGAACCATGGGATGGATGATCTCTCTCAGTCTCTCTCTCTGTCACTCTTTCAAATAAATATACCTTTTAAATCTAGGAACAGATTTTTGTCAAAATATTCATCTGAAAGTAAAATCATGCTTAAGCAGAATTAACAGCTAATATGTTCATTTTTCTCTTACATGCTAAAGTCAGTTGAATGGTTTCTTCTTCCCACCATCTTTACCTACTGTCGTGTCTTTCCTGGACTACTGTGAAAGTTTTCCCACTGGGGTGGCATTTGGTGCAATATGCACTTGGGATGCCTGCATTCAGTGTGGGAGTACATGTTTCCTGGTTTGCCCCTGGGAGGCAGCAGGTGATGGCTCAAATAGTCAGATCCCTGTTACCCAGTGGGAGACCTGGATGGAGTTCTGGGCTTCTGACTTCAGTCTGGTCTAGTAGGCATTTGAGAGGTGAACCAAGACAGAGATGGGAGATCACTGTCTCTGTCTTGCTACCTTTTAATTAAAAACATGAAAATATATAAATAAAAACAAATAAATACAAAAATGAAGCAAAACAAAAAACCCTTGGATGAAGGGGATTGGCATTAAATAAAAGTCCCTGATGGTCCCCTTGCTTCTTTAGTCCTCCCTTGGGAATTTGCCATACCTCAGCTAGAATTATCTCATAGAAATGCAAATTCAATAAGGTCATGTCCTTTTCAAGGCTCCACAATTGCTTCCTTTTTCTTTCAGAATGGAATCTAACTTCTGTACCTTGACTGACAAGAGCTACAGTGCTTCTCTCATGCCATTCTCCTTACTGCTCATTTAGTGATACACCGTATCCTTGCCAACATAATCACTAACTACAGGACCCTGCCTTTGTCTGGGATGACTTCTCCTGGATATTCTTGTGCAACACTTTATTCAGATCTCTGTTCCAATATCGCTTTCTCTGATCACAACCTCTGTCACTTTTCACTTTACTATATTTTAGATTTTAGGAAGGTACTGATCACATGTGACATGTTATATATATATATATATATATATATATATATATATTAATTTTTATTTGTTTCTTCTCACTGGAATATAAGCTCCAGAGTATGTGGATTTTTATGTATCTAATACTGTGTTTCTAAGTTACAAAAGAGAGCCTGTCTCATAATGGATGATCAATATTTGATGAAGGAATGAATGGGTTGGATGACTTAGCTTGGTGAGTGTGTAGACCTAAGCAGAACTTATGACTCTCTTCTATCATTAGCATATGCCATTCATTATTCAGATTCATAATATTTGATTCTGAAAGTGATAAGAATAGAGAAATAGATGTTGGATATTGCCCGAGTCTTCGATACCTCACATCCCAAAGCAGAGCTCGAGGTGGGGGATTTCACCTAAGCAGATTACTTTGGGAAGTGATCTCCAGGTACAGCAGCGGAACATTTGGAAAAGAGAAAGAAAAAAGGCTTAAAAGTCTGTCCGAGGCGCATTTTTGGAGCAGTTATGGCAGCTCTGACTCAATCCTGCTGGGCAAACATTGGGAAGTGGTGCACGGAACACCTGAGGATCGTGCATCTGAGTCACAGGTGTGTGGAGTATTTTTGTATCAGCACTCATGGAGTCAAGGGCTGTAGCAGGTGTCACTTCCTACTGGTCCCAGGTTTGCACAGGCATTGGAAAGGCTGAGACATTCAGCAACATCCCAGGTGGCTGCATTTCAGCCCTGGTGAGAGACGAGCAGGCGCCACATGGAACACTGCTGGAGTGAAAAGGGGCAGAGGGGAGTGGAACGTGGGTCACAGAGGTTTCTGTTGCAGTGATCTTCACTGTATTCCACTTAATCACCTTTCTCTGGATTGAAGTGACTCTTCAAACTATTTTTAAAAGTCTTTATTATTAACATAAAAAGAACAGATTCAGTTCATGGATACAATTCCTTTTTTTTTTTAAGATTTATTTATTTATTTGAAAATCAAAGTTATACAGAGAGAGAAGAGGCAGAGAGGTCTTCCATCTGCTGGTTCACTCCCCAGTTGGCCGCAACAGCTGGAGCTGCACCTATCTGAAGCCAGGAGCCAGGAGCTTCTTCTGGGTCTCCCACGTGGGTGCAGAGGCCCAAGGACTTGGGCCATCTTTTACTGCTTTCCCAGGCCACAGCAGGGAGCTGGATTGGAAGTGGAGTAGCCAGGTCTCAGACCAGCACCCATATGGGATGCCGGCACTGCAGGCAGCAGCTTTACCTGCTACACTCAGCGCTGGCCTCATGGATACATTTCTAAGAATATAATGATACTTTCCTTCCTCCTTCTTCCTTTCTAGTTTTTCAGATGACATATTTTTATTTTACATTATAGTCAAAGGTTTAATATCCTAATAAATAATGAGTTCAACAAGTAAAAAGACCATAGTTCAAAAGGAGTATAGGCAAGGGCTATTAACATGAAAAGATGTCAATTTCTCTCACATATAGTTAATTTAAAAAATAATCATAGGTCACTTAACAGTATAGTAGTATATCATATTAGCCATCTGTTTGACAAAGATATGAAACAAAGTTCGACAAAACTATATTTGCAACAATACTGATACACAGGTTTTTTTTCTTTTTTTGTTCGTTGATTTTTTTCACCTTTTGAATTTTAGCCCCCACATATAAGTTCATACCATTGATGGAGACAGATACAGAGAAACAGAGAAAGCCAGAGAGAGTCAGGGGAGAGAGAGAGGGAGAGGGGTAGGTATCTTCCATCTACTGGTTCATACTCCAAATGGCCACCAGAGGAGATAGAGCTCCATTTGGGTCTCCCATGTGGGTGGCAGGCACCCAAACACTTGGGCCATCTTCTGCTGTTTTCCCAGGAGCATTAGCAGGGAGCTGGGATCAGAAGTAGCACAGCTGAGTTTCCAACCAGTACTCCTATAGGGAATGCTGGCATTGCAAGCAGTTTAACCCACTGCACCACAATGGTGACTTTGCTTTTGACCTATTTCTTGGAGAGTATGGTTTATGTGTCTATAACTGTTATAATCATGCAATGGTTGTCAGTATACTTGAATGTTTATGCTTATAAAAATATGTTATTATAGACTTTTTTGTGTAAAGTGGTTCATGAAATGTTCTGTGTTTTTATAGGCTTCTCAAACTTCTTTTAAAATGTAAATAAATCTTTGAAAGATTTTAAAAAATAGTTCTTGTAGAATTATATTTTCAGGATACTGACATTTTGAGAGTCAAATTTTAGGGATTTTGTTCTTTCAGATCTCTAATGTTTAGCATTACGTCTTTAGGAATTATGGTACAAAGTGGAAAAAGGCAGACTTGGCTCCAGGTCTAATAAAGACAAATATAAAAAAGAAAAACCTAAATAAACACATGTAATAATTACTGAGATTTTGTGATGACATAACATAGTATAAAACTGGAGGAAAGTGGAAGTGAAAAAGTTAGCTTGATTGAATTTTGAGATCAAGGGAAAAATCTTCCTAAAAAAGGTGACATTTATGCTGATTATATGGAGATGAAGCAAGTGTGTTCCAAGATGAGGATACAGTTTGTATAAAAGACTCTCATATGGGAAAGGATGTAGATAATTGGAGAGTCTGAAGGTAGACCATTGTGGCTTAAAAAAAGTGAGCTAGGAGATCATTCAAAGGTCTGGAGATCATTATCTTAAAGTTGGATTTTATTCTCAGTGGTTAGGGAGCCTGTGGGAGTATGACACAGGAGAGTGAAGGGGACTGATTTATGTTTAATAACAGTGCTGTTGTGGGGAGGGTAATAGAAGAGACATGAAACTGGAAAACCAATTAGGAGGCAGTTGCAGTGGACCAGGCGGGCAAGAATGATGGTCTGGAATGGTTGATTAGGAGGTACAGAGAGGTAAATACATCCAGGATATATCTTAGAGTGGAGAGAAGATGGCCCAAGACCTAAAACAATCTTTAGAGTTGAGAAGGAGTCAGAGGATACTGAGGAAACGTCTCCAGGAGAATGGAAAGAAAGTTGGGAAGAAGATATGGAAAGCTGGAGACAGTTTCTGTGGAAACTTGAGCATTTAATTATGAGGGTGAATCTCTAACAAGGTAAGTAAGATGTATGAAGTATTTTTCCCACTTCCATTGAAGTGTATTTGAATGCCAGCGTGAATTACTCAAGATGGGGCAACAGTCTGTAGGCAAGAGCACAGTGAAGGTACAGCATGGCTGGCAATATTGGAAGTCAGTAAGATCAAGTGTTTTACCATTGTGATGAGAAGAAAAAGCAGGCTTGTCTGTTTGAAGTTACCTTGATGACACTTTTGTGGCCTCTATTTTTTAAAAAGATTTTATTTATTTATTTGAGAGGTAGAGTTACAGTGAGAGGAAGAGACAAAGAGAAAGGTCTTCCTTCCGTTGGTTCACGCCCTAGATGGCCACAATGGCTGGAACTGTGCTGATCCGAAGCCAGGAGCCAGGAGCTTCTTCCCAGTCTTCCCACACAGGCATAGGGGCCCAAGCACTTGGGCCATCTTCCACTGCTTTCCCAGGCCATAGCAGAGAGCTGGACTGGAAGAGGGGCAGCTGGGACTAGAACCGGCGCCCATATGGGATGCTGGCGCCACAAGTGGAGGATTAACCTACAGCGCCATGGTGCTGGCCCTCTATTTTTTCAGTGGAGGTCTCTGGACTCTGAAGGATGGAGAGAATATTTACACTAAAGTGAGGGATGGGTTCAATGAACCTGCCTTCGCGTGGGTACAGAGGAGAAGGTAATTGAATTTAATGAGATACAAACTGGAGAGTTTGTTATGAAATCATGAGCCAGCAATTTGTGGAGAGTAGGATTCAATTGTGAGAAGTGCTCTGTGTCAGGTAGAGAAGTGTAGCCTACAATCTAGAGGTTGTAGAGAGCTGTGTAGGGTTTTATGGGAAAGGTAGTACCATGAGGAAAATGATATCTAAGGAACATTAATCTTTCATTGCCTCCAGGATCAGTTTGGTGTTGGGGAACAGAGTAGAAGCACTCAACAGGTAAATGAATATCCTACTATCAGATGCTCTTTAGTCTCTGTTAGAAAATTTTTTAGGATCTATTTCTTTTTTTAAAGATTTATTTATTTATTTGAAAGGCAGACTTACATCCAGAGAGAGGGAGAGACAGAGAGAAAGGTCTTCCATCTGCTGGTTCACTCCTCAAATGGCTGCAATGGCCAGGGCTGAGCTGATCTGAACCTAGGAGCCAGAAGCTTCTGCCAGGTCTCCCATATGGATGCAGGGGCCCAAGTGTTTGGGCCATATTCCACTGCTTTCTCAGGCCATCAGCAGGAAGCTGGATCAGAAATGGAGCAACTGGGACTCGAACTGGTGCCCACATGAGATGCTGGTGCCACAGGTGGAGGCTTAACCTACTATGCCACAATGCCAGTCCCTAGACCTATTTCATTATTTGTATCTAACAGTGATCATTTGTGAATTGTCCTTGTGTTAAAAATGGGGGAATTGTGGGATCAGCAAGATTATAAAGGAAAACTTACTTATGAGACTTTCATTAATCTGATCATTTCATCAATTTCTGTGCTCCTCTGCCTAGCAACAGCAGTTTCTGAATAGCAACAATGAGATGTGTAGCTTTTGGGATCCAAGTATCTTGGGTTATTTTACATGTATATAGATTTTCAAATTATCATATCATTTGACCCTTATTAAAAAATTCTCAATCGTTAACATAATAGCAAGAATGACATTTAATTAAATAGATACTAAAATAAAGATCTGAGATTTGTTAAGGGACTTAAAGGGAGATTTAGACCCCAATACAATAGTACTGGGGGACTTCAATATTCCACTCACAGAAATAGACAGATGGAAAGGACAGAAGATCAACAAGGAGACAGTAGATTTAAATGACACTATAGCCCAAATGGATCTAACAGATATCTACAGAACTTTTCATCCTACAGATAAAGCATTTACATTCTTCTCAGCAGTACATGGAACCTTCTCTAGGATTGACCACATACTAGGCCATAAAGCAAGTCTCAGCAAATTCAAAAGAATTAGAATCAACCATGCAGCTTCTCAGATCATAAAGGAATGAAGTTGGAAATTAGCAACTCAGGAATCCCTGGAGCATATGCAAACACATGGAGATTGAACAACATGCTCCTGAATGAACATTGGGTCATAGAAGAAATTAAAAGAGAAATCAAAAATATTCTGGAAGTAAATGAGGATAACAGCACAATATACCAAAACTTATGGGATACAGCAAAAGCAGTGTTAAGAGGAAAGTTTATATCAATAGGAGCCTACATCAAGAAATTGGAAAGGCACCAAATAGATGAGCTTTCAATGCATCTCAAGGATCTAGAAAATCTGCAGCAAACCAGACCCAAATCTAGTAGAAGAAGATAAATAATCAAAATCAGAGAAGAAATCAATAGGATTGAATCCAAAAAAAATTACAAAAAATCAGTAAAACAAGGAGCTGGCTTTTGAAAAAATAAACAAAATTGACACCTCATTGCCCCAACTAACTAAAAAAAGAAGAGAAAAAACCCAAATCAATAAAATCAGAGATGAAAAAGGAAATGTAACAACAGACACCATGGAAATCAAAAGAATCATCAGAAATTACTACAAGGACTTGTATGCCAGCAAACAGGGAAACCTATCAGAAATGGATAGATTCCTGGACACATGCAACCTACCTAAATTGAACCAGGAAGACATAGAAAACCTAAGCAGACCCATAAGTGAGTCAGAAATTGAATCAGTAATAAAGGCCCTCCCAACAAAGAAAAGCCCAGGACCAGATGGATTCACTAATGAATTCCACCAGACATTTAAAGAAGAACTAACTCCAATTCTTCTCGAACTATTCAGAACAATCGAAAAAGAGGGAATTCTCCCAAATTCTTTCTATGAAGCCAGCATCACCTTAATTCAAAGCTGGAAAAAGATGCAACATTGAAAGAGAATTACAGACCAATATCCCTGATGCACATAGATGCAAAAATCCTCAATAAAATTCTGGCCAATAGAATGCAACAACACATCAGAAAGATCATCCACCCAGACCAAGTGGGATTTATCTCTGGTATGCAGGGATGGTTTAATGTTCACAAAACAATCAATGTGATACACCACATTAACAGACTACAGAAGAAAAACCACATGATTATCTCACTAGACGCAGAGAAAGCATTCAATAAAATACAACACCCTTTCATGATGAAAACCCTAAGTAAATTGGGTATAGAAGGCACATTCCTCAATACAATCAAAGAAATTTATGAAAAACCCATGGACAGTATCCTATTGAATGGGGAAAAGTTGGAAGCATTTCCACTGAGATCTGGTACCAGACAGGGATGCCCACTCTCACCACTGCTATTCAATAGAGTTCTGGAAGTCTTAGCCAGAGCTATTAGGCAAGAAAAAGAAATTAAAGGGATACAAATTGGGAAGGAAAAACTCAAACTATCCCTCTTTGCAGATGATATGATTCTTTATTTAGGGGACCCAAAGAACTCTACTAAGAGGCTATTGGAACTCATAGAAGAGTTTGGCAAAGTAGCAGGATATAAAATCAACGCACAAAAATCAACAGCCTTTGTATACACAGGCAACACCACAGCTGAGGAAGAACTTCTAAGATCAATCCATTTCACATTAGCTACAAAAACAATCAAATACCTTGGAATAAACTTAACCAAGGACGTTAAAGATCTCTACGATGAAAATTACAAAACCTTAAAGAAAGAAATAGAAGAGGACACCAAAAAATGGAGAAATCTTCCATGCTCATGGATTGGAAGAATCAATATCATCAAAATGTCCATTCTCCCAAAAGCAATTTATACATTCAATGCAATACCAATCAATATACCAAAGGCATTCTTCTCAGATCTAGAAAAAATGATGCTGAAATTCATATGGAGACACAGGAGACCTCGAATAGCTAAAGCAATCTTGTACAACAAAAACAAAGCCAGAGGCATCACAATACCAGATTTCAGGACATACTACAGGGCAGTTGTTATCAAAACAGCATGGTACTGGTACAGAAACAGATGGATAGACCAGTGGATCAGAATAGAAACACCAGAAATCAATCCAAACATCTACAGCCAGCTTATATTTGATCAAGTATCCAAAACCAATCCCTGGAGTAAGGACAGCCTATTCAATAAATGGTGCTGGGAACACTGGATTTCCATGTGCAGAATCATGAAGCAAGATCCCTACTTTTCACCTTACACAAAAATTCACTCAACATGGATTAAAGACTTAAATCTATGACCTGACACGATCAAATTATTAGAGAGCATTGGTAAAACCCTGCAAGATATAGGTACTGGCAAAGACTTCTTGGTAATACCCCAGGAGTACAGGAAGTCAAAGCCAAAATTAACTATTGGGATTGCATCAAATTGAGAAGTTTCTGTACTGGAAAAAAAAAACAGTCAAGAAAGTGAATAGGCAACCGAGAGAATGGGAAAAAATATTTGCAAATTATGCAACAGATAAAGGATTGATAACCAGAATCTACAAAGAGATCAAGAAACTCCACAACATCAAAACAAACAACCCACTTAAGAAATGGGCCAAGGACCTCAAAAGACATTTTTCCAAAGGAGGAAATCCAAATGGCCAGCAGACACATGAAAAAATGTTCAAGATCACTAGCAATCAGGGAAATGCAAATCAAAACCACAATGAGGTTTCACCTCACCCCGGTTAGAATGGCTCACATCTGGAAATCTACCAACAATAGATGCTGAAGAGGATGTGGGGGAAAGAGGGACACTAACTCACTGTTGGTGGGAATGCAAACTGGTTAAGCCACTATGGAAGTCAGTCTGGAGATTCCTCAGAAACCTGAATATAACCCTACCATTCAACCTAGCCATCCCACTTCTTGGAATTTACCCAAAGGAAATTAAATTGGAAAACAAAAAAGCTGTCTGCACATTAATGTTTATTGCAGCTCAATTCACAATAGCTAAGACCTGGAACCAACCCAGATGCCTGTTGACAGTAGACTGGATAAAGAAATTATGGGACATGTACTCTATAGAATTCTATACAGCAGTCAAAAACAATGAAATCCAGTCATTTGCAACAGGATGGAGGAATCTGGAAAACATCATTCTGAGTGAATTAAGCCAGTCCCAAAGGGACAAATAGCATATGTTCTCCCTGATTGGCGACAACTAACTGAGCACCAAAGGGGAAACCTGTTGAAGTGAAATGGACACTATGAGAAACAGTGACTTGATCAGCTCTTGTGCTGACTCTTGTTGTACAATGTAATACTTTATCTATTTTAGTATTTTTTTATTCTAGTACTAGTGGTTGAACTCTGTAATTAACACACAATTATTCTTAGGTGTTTAAATTTTAACTGAAGAGTGATCCCTGTGAAATATAAGAGTGGCAAAAAGAGGGAGGAAATGTACAATTTGGGACATGCTCAATTGGACCTGCCCCAAATGATGGAGTTAGAAATGTGCCAGGGGATTCCAATACAATCCCATCAAGGTGGCATGTACCAAGGCCATCTCACTAATCCAAGTGATCAATATCAGTTCACAATTGATCACACTGATAGGTCTAAGAGTCAAAGGGATGACACAAACAAGACTAGTGTCTGCTAATACTAACTGATAGAATCAAAAAGCAAGAGAATGATCCAACATGGGAAGCGAGATACACAGCAGACTCATAGAATGGCAGATCTCCTAAATAGCACTCTGGCCTTAGAATCAGCCCTTAAGGCATTCAGATCTGGCTCAAGAGCCCATGAGAATATTCTAGGCATGGAAAGCCAAGACACTCTGGAAAAAAAAGAAGACCTAAATGAAAGATGTCTGTGAGTGAGATCCCAGTGGAAAGAACGGGGCCATCAAAGAAGGAGGTACCTTTCTCTGAAGGGAGGAGAGAACTTCTGCTTTGACTATGACCCTGTCTAAATAAGATCGAAGTTGGAGAACCCTAAACGCTTCCATAGCCTTGGCAACTCATAACTAGACCCTAGGGAGATTACTGACACCATAAACAAGAGTGTCAAATTGTTAAATCAACATCAGGCGTCACTGTGTACTTACTTCTCCTGTGGGATCTGTCCTTAATGTGTTGTCCAATGTGAAGTAATGCTATAACTAGTACTGAAACAATATTTTTACACTTTGTGTTTCTGTGTGGGTGCAAACTGATGTAATCTTTACTTAGTATATACTGAATCGATCTTCTGTATATAAACTAATTGAAAATGAAAAAAAAACCTTGGTGTTAAATTGGAAATTGCTTAGAAAATTAATCAATTTTTTTAAAAAAATCATGTGGGATCTCTGTCCTTAATGTGCTGTACATTGTGAATTAATACTATAACTAATACTCCAACAGTATTTTTCACTTTGTGTTGCTATGTGGGGGAAAACTGTTGAAATCTATACGTAATATGTACTAAACTGATCTTCTGTATATAAAGAGAATTGAAAATGAATCTTGATGTGAATGGAAGGGGAGAGGGAGCGGGAAAGGGGAGGATAGCGGGTGGGAGGGAAGTTATGGGGGGGGGAAGGGAAGCCATTGTAATCCATAAGCTGTACTTTGGAAATTTATATTCTTTAAATAAAAGCTTTATAAAAAAATAAAGATCTGAATTGTATGTCTGGGGCCAGTAAGAACAACACACATGTGGAAATTGGAAAACAATGGAGAAACAGGTGTAATTGAGATCACAAGATGTACTTCACAAACTTAAAGAGTTTTAGTTCTGAAAATGGAAACACTGACAAAAATTGGAATGATTTATATGAATGGCTGGGTTGTCAGAAAATTAAAATAACAAGAGTGGCATTGACTTGTGAGCATTCTGATAAAGTGGGAACATCAGCCTAGTTTATGGAATAGAAATGAATTTCAGCTGTTTAGTGAGCAGAGGAGTCCAGTGAAGATGTCTGACTCTGGTCAAACCTCCATGCTTGTCACTTTCCATCTGTGTGATCTGAGAAATGAAATATTCCCTTCCTGGGCTTCGTCTGCTTCTCTTACATAGAAAGGATAATGCTTCTTCTTCAGCATGTGTATGGGGGTTTGACATAAAGGAGGCACTGGGTGTGGTACTCAGATCCAACATGGAACAATGTAGAGAGAGATTTATCATTCAGCCTATTGTTCTAATGAATAAATGGAGTTGCTAGGCATTGCTCTTGGTTCAGGAGATGCACCAGTTTATAAAACACCCAAATCTCCACTGATTTGACACTTATATACTTTTTGAGGGACATGTGTAAGAAGAAAATGAAGAGCAATGTGGGTAGTAGAAAACAGAGATGGGAGGAGGTAAGAAGTGTGGGTGACGTCAGAGAGGAAGAAGCAGCCAGATCAGGTAGAGTAATTGGGGCTATGCTGAAGACATTGGGTGTCACTCTGATTAAAAGGAGAAACCTGTTTAAATATTTTGAGGGAGCATTGGCATGAATAGGATTATGTTAACAGCTCACTCTGGTTGCAATGTTGGAACAGACTATTGGGAGACAGAGGTTCTTGCAAGAAATCCCAGGGAGAGATAATGGGGCAAAATGGGTTAGACAGCAGTGAAGCTGTGAGTACTTGTCCAACAAGTTCCCGACAGAATTTTCTGATGGATTGAATGTAGAATAAGAGAGAAGGAGGGGAGTCGAAGAGAATTTCTTCTGAATGGAGTTTCCATTCATTGAAATTAGGGAGGTGGTGATAGGAGCAGGTATGGGAGAAATAATGTAGAGTTGTATAGGACCTATTAACTTTGAGCATTTTAGACTATCAAATAGCACTGAGTAGCAGAAGTTGGATGTATGTCTTGATTTCGGAAGTTGGGGAAACTTGAAAATAGGAATTTGAGAGAAACTGCCTTTACGTAAGTTTTAAAGCTGTGCAACAAGATAGTAACTAGGAAGTTATAGAGAGAGGAGTCCAAGGACTGAGTTGTACCAAACTGTAGGAATCAGGAAGATGAGAAGGAACCATCAGAGAGGACTGGGAAGTGATGTAAAGAGAATTGAAGGAAAGGATTCTGAAGATCAAAATGAAGGAAGTATTTCAAAAGCAGGAAGTAGTCAGTCATGTCAAAATCTGCTGAACAAATGACTAGGAAGAGCCCTGAGAAATGACAGTTGGATTTGGAATGTTAAGATCACTCGTGACCTTGACAGGGGCTATTTTAGAAAGATGATTATTGGGGAATAAAGCCCTATTAGAATAGATTCCAGAGAGAATAAAAAGGAAATTTGGATAGCAAGTGCAGTGAAAGGAATTTTGCTGCAAAAGAGAGAAATGAAATAAGGAAGATCAAAAACATTTTTAAAAGAAGGAGATATGTTGTCTGTTTATGCTAATGGAAAAGGGCCAACAGAAGGGGAAATTGATTTAATTGAAATGTAGAATTCGTGTTAGGTGAGAAATGTTTGTATGGTGGATGATAACATAGGGCTTTAAAAGACAGTGTGTGACCTTAGACTATTTATGGAAGGCAACACAAAGCCTTGGTGGATCTTTGAATAGAGAATGACATAACAGCCTATCCGGGTCTTTATAGTAAAATTCATGGAATTAATTTATAAGCAACAGTATCTCTGATAAGCCTCTTAGTATGAAAGATATAGAAGTCTGTGCATTGTAAATACATTATTCTAGGTAGACTTAATACTTTATATATGTTAGTTTGAGCCTCCAAAAAATGCATAATATAAATTGGCTACATTTTATAAGTGAAGAAATTGAGGCATACAGATTAAGCAATAAACTGGTAGAGGCAGTGATTGAATTCATATAAGCTAGTTCTAGAATGCATCATAGAGGGGCTGCCTCCCATATTTGAGTGCCTGGGTTTGATTCCTAGCTTGGCTCTGTCCCCAGCTTCCTGCTAATATACACCCTGGGAGGCAGCAATGACAGCTCAACTAAATAGGATCCTGCCACACATGTTGGGAGACCTGGATTGAGTTCCCTGTTCCTGGCTATAGCCCAACCCTATCCCAACTCCTGGGCACTTGGGGAATGAAAAAATAGATGTTAGCTCTCTATATATTTGTCCCACTCTTTCGGCCTTCCAAATAAATAAATTTCAGAATAGGACATATAGTACTTGTTGTACAGCCTCTCCCAGTTGATTGCCCTCTAAGTTATAAATACTTTTAATCCCTCATATAACTACTTTATGGGAATTTTTAAAAGGTCGTTATTCTTCTTACCTAAATATTCTCCTATTTCCATTAATTCTATGAATTGTATTTAATTTTTTAATTAACACATAATATATATTTATAATTTACATAATTTATGCATAAATTCTCTATATGTCTGTATATCTACTGTCTATCTGTATGAAACATACACGTACATCTCCCTATTTGGGCAGTTAGGATGTTTTTGGTAATTGTTGCTTCATAATTGCATAGTACTTTACTGTTTGCTGAATACTTCCACACATACAATTTTATTTAATTCTCACAACAATCCTGTGTATTAGAATAAACACCACTCATTAAACAAATGAAGAATCAGAGACTGATGGAAACTGGCATAGGGCTTACCTTAGAGTAGACACTAAATAAACAGTTGAATAAGAGCATAAATGAACAGATGATCTGTGTAGTGGTAATCGTAGAATCTGGAGGCACAGATTGTTAATAGAAAGCTGAGACACTTGACTTCTAATCCAGATCTTTTCATTATGCTTCACCTGCCTTGCAATTTTTTATCCTTAATTTTGAGTTACAATTCTTTGACTTCCAAGCACTAGCAGTTAACATATAATCAAAGTGGTGATATGGAATTCTTCATTTGCTGCATCTCAAATGTGGAACTGATTTTCAATTGGAGAGTTGCACTGATGCCATAGGTAGCAGACATTTCTTTGGGTCAATATTCAATTAATGTCTCAGCAGATGGCTAATAGAGACTGAATTGTAGGGAGTGCTATTTTGGAGGTAAAATGGAGGAAGGAAAGATGATTCTTAATTACTAAAATCATTAAAATATCTAAGGTGATTACTTCCACATTTAAGCTGCCTTCATCATTCTTACTTAGGCACCCTCCAGCCTGGGCAATTGGCATCTTTTTCTTGGCGTATTTACCCTTCGTTTCTCTTAGCAGGCCAGGGGAGCAATATGCTTTCTGACGCCCTGTTTTGGAGCACCTCTATACATTGGCTTCAGGTGATTAGATGCCTGCCAGATGCCACTCTTGCTTGAACCATGTCTATTCTGGGGGTGGGTGAAGAAGTGCCAGCTTCCACATCCGTCTTCTGACACAAGCCGAGAGTGTGCCTAAGCTTCTCCCTTCAGAGGAGGGGAGCAATAAGCAGTCTTTAGAAGTGAAGAAGGTATAGGAAGGTGGTGCCCAAGAGTTTGCAAAGGACTTAGGGGGTGGGCAGCCTGTACTTTTATAATCCATGTCAGCCAGGAGTGACTTCACACAGCCATCTAACTGCTAGAATGGGGTCTGTCAAAGTCGTGTACAGTGGTCAGTGTTTTGCCTTGGGAGGGTAAAGTTACGGGAAGACCTAACATATTTCAATATGCTTGACACATGAGCCCTTTTTGGGACGGAAGAGAGATAATTGTTCACCTTTGTGTGGGGTAGAAGTTACTGTTGTCTTCTATGGATCCCCAGGCCTTCTCCTTAATCTTTACATAAGGACACATGCAACTCTAGAGGTTCCACACTGCTGCACAAAACCGGTGTGCCCAGCTTTGAGGACTGCTTTCAACCAACTCATCTCACTGGGATACATGAAGATCCAGGGCTACTTGAACTTGATCATCTTAAAGAGGTTTGATCGATAAAGCACACTATTAACAAATACGTGCCTTAAGTTTTTCTCTGGTCAAAGGTGTCTCATATGTGTCTTATGTGCTATGTAAGAGGCATTTGAGCAGCTACAAGAAGCTAGAAATATGTACATTTTTGTGAAAGAAAAATTGATTCTGTTCACAGGCATAGCTGTAGCCTGCCTGTAACAAGGATGACAGCTGAATTCCTAAGTGTCAAGGTAGCATGTCTACTCTGCTTGTCTGACATCAATTAAAAACTCAGAATCCCACATCCTGCAGCACTCAGCAGAGAGTCCATGCTTGCATAGACTGCCTCCTGCTGAAGCATGCCTGCTACCAGTATTATGAGCCACAGCAGAATACAAATGCCACACTAACCTGTCGATAAGGACTGAGTGGTATCTAGGCTGTGTTGCTGGGCCAACCTGCATCATCTGCATGCTACACGTCTAAGTAAAACCTTTGTTTTCTGGTAGAATATATTTGTGGAATGATTATTAATGTTACAAGGGCATTGTAAAAAGTTTGTGGAAATGAAATTAAAACTTGAGTTTGTTGGAGAATTTTTTGAAATTCTGCCAAGTTTTTACGTAATAACATTTTCCTTGAACTTTTTGAAGACCTTCTAGTATGTCCTTAGTTTTGCTCAGATATCAAGTTAAGAAATAGCTTAATAGCCTGAGTAAATGAAATGCATCAAGAACATTATGTACTCTGCTTTATCTTTCTGTGTACCCTCCCTCTACCCCCTGCCAAGGAAAGTAGCATTTGGAGAACTTCTCCAATCGCATCTTGCCAACAGTTTGTCTTTCAATAAGAATTCACATAAATATGAATTTATAGACTTTTGATTTTTTGCTTTCTAAATGATGTCTGAACCATTTTACTTTTTAAAGATTTATTTTATTTATTTGAAAAGGTAGAGTGAAAGAAGGAGAGGGAGAGACAGAGAAAGAGATCCCATATCTGCTGGTTTAATCCCCAAATGGCCATGTTGGCTGGGGCTGGGCCAGATTGAAGTCAGGAGCCAGGAAATCCATCCAGCTCTCATGCATGGGTGGCACTGGCCTGAGTACTTGGGCCATCTTCTGCTGCTTTTCAAGGCTCATTAGCAGGGATTGGAAACAGAGCAGCTGGGACTTGAATCTGTGCTATGATATGGGACACTGACAATGCAAGATGTAGTTTAAACCACCGTGCCACCATGCAAGCCTCTCCATTTTACTTTTTTTTAAAGATGTATTTATTTATTTGAAAGTCAGAGTTACACACAGAGAAAAGGAGAGGCAGAGAGAAAGAGGTCTTCCATCTACTGGTTCACTCCCCAGTTGGCCGCAACGGCTTGGAGCTGTGATGATCTGAAGCCAGGAGCCAGGAGCTTCTTCCAGGTTTCACAGATGGGTGCAGGGATCCAAGGATTTGGGCCATCTTCTACTGCTTTCCCAGGCCACAGCAGAGAGCTGTAACAGAAGTGGAGCAGCCAGGATTCCATATGGAATGCTGGCATTGCAGGCGGCAGCTTTACCCTCTATGCCACAGCACTGGCCCTTTCTCTTTTTTAACTTAGCTGTTTCACTAGCTGCTACTTCACACCCTGTTGGGGAGTACAAAGGGCATAGATTGTACATGGAAAAGAAGCCAATAGCTCCCTCATCAGAAGGAGATCCACCCATTGAGTCCTGTGAAGTTGGGTGCTCAGTTCAGTCTGGAGCTTGGGAATGGGCCATAGTGGCACTCCAGTAACATCTCCCTAAATTCTGGGCACAGCCAAGACGGCCGACCTCTTGGCTGTTGTCCACTGCATTCATCAGAAGCTCCAGTTTATCCTCCATGGAAGATCTTGAATTAAATAGTAATTCATTGCACTGATGATGTATAATCTTTGACTTACTTTGTGTGATTTAAGCCTTGGGGAGACTTATTAATTTTTGTTGACTTCAGCAAATGTTAGCTGACAGCCTCAATTTCAGTTGAGTAATTTACAAGAACATTAGATTTGTAAACGAAGTTTTTCAAGTACACTCTGTTGTGGGGCATTATCCCTGTGTTTATTCACTTCTTTCCACAAAAGACCCTTTGTAAGAAATTATGTTACCATTGTATTTACCAACTCTGTTAATTTACTTTAGATAGAGGAGCAGTTTGTATGAGTTAAGTGCTTTTAGGTTGGTTTATTTTTGGTTTAGATATTACTGTATTCTCAGAAATATGAATTTCAACAGGTCAACCCTTGTTCAGGAAGGGTTCATGGATGCTTTGTTGGATTCTATCGTTTAGCAGCTTTCAGGGGCTAATATTTCGAGGTAGTTTCTAACAAAGGTGATCTTCATTTTGAAAAAACAAAGCACAGATTGTGTGCGATTGTGTCTGCCTAGACCAGGAGAGAAGCACCTGGGTACATTGACTTGGTGATGAGCTGACCAGAACCATCTCTTTCTTTGTCTTGGACCTTGATGGATTGCTGGCTTGAAAAGCAGGCAGAGATGTATAGATACAGCATTCATTCTAACAGAAACCAGTGATATTTTGCTCACCCCTTATTGCTTTTTTCTTTTTAAATTTAGCTACATGTAAAAAGGATGCTTCAAGGAAACACATTATGATTTATGAGTGTGGAGCCTGCTGCACTAACAAGATTCTTAAGACTGTACTGCAAGCTTGTTTTCTTTGAATTTTGAAAAGGAAAATAGGGTATTTTTCTCTCTCCACTTACAACATCGGATGCTTAAAATTGCAGCAAAATTTGGACTTATTTATATTTGGAGGAGGGAATTCAGCTACATCTGATGAAAGGAAATGATTTGATGTTCTACTTTAAATAACTTCCCAACATGTGGGTTAGCTGGCGATCCTTTTCTTGGCCGAGAATCACTAGCAGATGTTGGCTTCAGCTCTGAAGAATGTGTGCTTCTGACCTAGGTCTTGTCTTCTTCCTGGTTTTGGTTATTTTGAGGTCTGTTTATATAATGTCATATTCTTATGTAATCATTCAAAATATGAATTATTTTAGCTATCAAACATAAGAAGCAAAGTCTACACACATACACTCACACACTCACACTTCTTCATACCTTTTAACATATTGTTTGCTTTATTTGATGCAATTTCTTGTTAGGAAGACAAGGTGAGTTTTCTGTTGAAGAGAAAAAGTGATTTCTTCTTAAAGCCAGATCTCATGGCCACCAAGTGCTGAACCTTGTCTAAGAACTCAGATCACTTGACTAGTTTCTGTCACTCTTTTTACTTAGGAAAGACACTGATCATGATACAAAAGATGGTGTGGCACAGGCCACTTAGTGTGTGCTGTTTCGTGGGTGGTCATGATGGGCAGCCTGTAGATGCACTGAGCAAAGTGGTGTCCCAGAGTGCTGGATGTGGGCTGTGTTAGGCGAGATGAATATACTGAGTGGCCCAGTGCTGTGATTACCAGTTCATGCGCCACTCAAAAACAAAACACACCCAGGAATCACACAAACCTGTATTTCACATTGAAGTATAGTAATCAGAAAGCATTTTATATATAATAACACAACTTCTTAATCTTCAGCAGGAAAAAAATCCCACTTGGTAATTCTGAAAAGTCATAATTCAGTAGAAATAAGCAAAATTGGATCTTTTGCCTTGATCCCAGAATAGGAGCAGCAAAGAGAAAGAGAAACAAACCATTAGGAAGCTAGAGAAATATAGAAAACTTACAAGGACAAAGAACTGCTAACTTATTTCTTTTCTTTTTCATAAGTTTATGATTTCTGTTTAATATATCTACACTGTGTCCCTGGATGGGGAAGATCTGTGACTCACAAGTAAATATTATAAACTTCAGAAATGACTTCTACTCAGCAGAGATCATTTCAGTTGAGACTAAAAATAACCCTCAGGGAAGGTATTTGGCCTGGTATTTAAGAAGCCCATGCCCCTGTTAGGGTGCCTGGGTTTGATACCTGGCTCTTTGTCCTTGACTCCAGCTTCCTGCCAGTGCAGACCCTGGGAAATAGTGGTGATGATTCAAGTGATTGGTTCCTTGCCATCTTATGGAAGATCCAGGTTGAGTTCCTATCTCCTGGCTTTGGCCTGGCCCAGGCCCCACTGTTTCAGGCATTGCAGAAGTGAGCAAGGGGCCGGTACTATGGCTGGCATTGTAAGCTAAGCCTCTGTATTGGTGCCAGTTCATGTCCTGACTGCTCCTCTTCTGATCCAGCTCTCTGCTACAGCTTGAGAAAGCAGTAGAAGATGGCCCAAGTGCTTGGGCCACTGCACATGCTTGAGAGACCTGGAGGAAGCTCTTGGCTCCTGGCTTCAGATCAGGTCAGCTTTGGCCATTGTGGCCTTTTGGAGAGTGAACCAGTGGATGGAAGACCTTTCTCTGTCTCTCCTTCTCTCTCTGGTTATATCTCTACCTCTTAAATAAATAAATAAAATGTTAACAAAAAAGTAAGTGAGCAAATGGATGACAGCTCTTACTGTTTGTCTCTCTGCTTCTTGAATAAATAAGACAATTGCCTAAAGCTGTAGGCATCCCTATAAAAACTCAGTGTATTCCATAATAACAGACTGTAAAATAAACTAATCTTGTTTTTCTCCCTCTAATGTTTAAAAATAGAAGTCTGTTCTTAACATTTTGCTCTTCATTATTCCCAGGAGCTAAAGTATAAACAGGTCAAAATAAACTTCTAGTGAAAATTATTTGCAAATATTTCTATGTTCCTTTCTTTATCCATATGTAGGCCATGTGATCTAACAAAATAAATCCAATATTTCCCAATCTTGTAGTGTGAGTCCCTGAGCTCTTTATACAGGACCTGGTCTGTGTGACTGAATTTCTGTTTGTCAGACAGCATTGTCTTTAACATGAATGAGATGTGGCTTCCAGCAGTAGATTGCATAGCCATCCCAACATCACATTCACAGCAAGTGTCGCCCTCGATCTCTTTCTCTCAAATTCCAGTACAGTGTTTAAAATCAGTTCCTTTTACTTTCCTCATGCTTGGTCAAGGAGAGTTGGTACAGTATCAAATAGGCTATTTATTCCCATCCCAATGCATATGGACAGGAGCTTTGTTTTCTATCCTACTTTCTGATGGAACACCATCATGATTCTAATAAGGTTCCTAGGTACTGCTTTTTCTATGTTAGAAAATAAGCAGCAAGACTCAATAAGGACACGTTGTATAACCATGGAAACATTTCCAAATCAGTTTCTCTACCCACTGTTAAACTACATATGCAGCTATGAATATGTGTATGTGTGTGTATTTATGGACATTGATTAAATCACTAGTGTGATGATTTAAAATGTAAATATTTAAAAATGTAAATATTGTCCCATGAGAAAAAATATAATTGAAAAAGCTCTTTAGAATAATATAAGCTTGCAAAGAGTTCTCATGGCTACTTCTTCTTTGGTGGCCTTTAATCCAAATGGCTCTCTAAAGAAACCCACCAAGCCTTTTAGATGTGTGGTAGAAAAAGGCAACTAACTCAGCCTCTTTTCCCATACTCACTAGTGTCTTCCTTTAGCTGCCTCTAAATAATTGGTCCTAACCTTCTATACTCTATGGCAGAGTGGGAAGAGGCGCATGAGTTGGTGCGAGTCCCACCACCAGTCCTGCCGCCTGCTCACCTGCTTCTCACCAGGCAGGGGCTGAGTTCCCTTGTTTGTTATTATATGCTTAGCATCTATCACAATCTAAATGATTGTGTTTCACAAATAGTTGAGTTTGTTCTTTGTGCCAGCTAATGTTCTGGATGCTTGGGCTATTGCAATGAACGATGCACATAGACAAAATCCTTGCTTTTATGGTGTCCATATCCCAGCATGGGGAGTTACATGTTGTAAGTTGTAAGTGCTCAGAGGAGTAACATAGCAGAGTATGAGGATAGAGACTGATGGTGAAGTGTGTGAGTGTGTGAATGTGAATATGTGAGACACACACTATCCAGGGTGGTAGAGAGGCCTGTCTGCTAAACTGATGCTTGAGCAAGGCCAGGAATGAGGAGGCCATGAGCCCCGTGCATATATGGGGAGAGAGAGTTCAGGCACAGTGACTAGTAACACTCTGTAGCCTGCTTGGTGTGGTCATGGAACTGCCCAATCATAAACACAGCAACTTGAGATCATGGAGCTGTTACTGTTAGGACGTAAGTCTTTAGCTTTATCTGCTTGATAGTAACTTTTAGAAAGCTTGTTTTTAAGCTTCTGTGCAGGATATTGCACTGACATCCCGCAGTTTTTCCCCTAAAGATTTATTTATCTATTTGAAATTCAGAGTTACAGAGAGAAGATGGAGAGACAGAGATAGAAATCTTCATTCTACTGTTTCACTCCCAACATGGCCATAATGGCCAGGGCTGAGCCAGGCTGAAACCAGAAGTTTCAATCAGGTCTCCCATGTGGGTGGCAGGGATTCAAATACTTGGGCCATCTTTTTGCTGCTTTTCCCAGGTCACTAGCATGGAGCTGGATTGGAAGTGGAGAATCCAGGATGTGAATCAGCATCCATAGGTGATGCTGGCATTGCAGAGGGTGGCTTTACCTGCTGTGCCACAGCACCAACCCTGACTTTCTTCATTTGTGAAGTGCAGAGCTCTTGATTGCTTTTCTACATGTTCATTAATAATTCCTGGCACCCAGAAGCTAGACTACCACTCTTTCCCAGGTTTATTGTTTGTTAATAATAACAGGAAATTTCCCATGCTGAGTTAGGAGTAACCTGAATGGGAACGTCTCTCATTTTCTGCCCTAAGGGTATCATTTTGGATTTTACTTGATGTAAAAGGACTAGTAGATTTATAGGAGATGTAGCTAATTGTAAAAGAAAATAGAATGTTCCTTAGAAAAATGTGCCATGTTAGAGCATTTTATAGTTTTTAACCTTTGCACTAGTCTGTTCTGTGGATGAACCTTTTGGAACCATAGAACGTTTTTTTCTCCTCCATCAGATTATGTCAGTTGTTGATCCATGCTTTGTGAAACAAGCCAGACTCTCCCTCCTTCTTCACTTCTTCCTTCTCCTCCCCCCTTCCCCTTCCCCTTTGCCTGCCTGCCTCCCTCCCTCCCTTCCTCCTTTCCTCCCTCCTTCCCTCCCTCCCTCCCTCCCTCCCTCCCTCCCTCCCTCCCTCCCTCCCTCCCTTCCTTCCTTCCTTCCTTCCTTCCTTCCTTCCTTCCTTCCTTCCTTCCTTTCTCAAACTAAATTTGAGTAGAGTTTGAGTCCATGAAGTGGGGAAAAGAATTAGTCAGAATTCTGTTTTAAGTATCTTTTCCTTTTGCTGATGGGAATATAGCCTTTTTGCATAGCAACTTGGTACTACTTAGTGAAGCTAAGTTAACATACAAGGAAACTTCAAAAAGTTTGTGGAAAAACTGGAGTCAAAGCATAAGTTTGGTGCAAAAATTTTGAACTCTATATGTATGGGAAGCCTTCAAAAAATTCATATGAAATGTGAATTATGAATAAGCTAAGCAAGGATTTCAAATATTTTTGCACTACAATAAACTTATCTTTTAATTTCATTTTTTTCCCTACAGACTGTTTGAAGTTCCCTTGTATGCTCCATAACTACTCAGCTCAAGCCTAGTTCTACCCTATAGAAAATTCTTACAAAGGTAAATGGCTGTGTTTGAAGACGTTCTTTCTTTTATCTATCCTGGTGGTATTGGAAATGGTACATCAGATCCAGAGGCAACTGCTGTCCATCATTAGGGAACTGGGGAAGTAAAATGTGGGAGAAGTGTGCTTGACACAAGGCATTTGAAGGTAACATACTAGATATTTATAGTTTTTTTTTTTTTTGACAGGCAGAGTGGACAGTGAGAGAGAGAGACAGAGAGAAAGGTCTTCCTTGGCTGTTGGTTCACCCTCCAATGGCTGCCGCGGATGGCGCACTGCGGCCGGTGCACCGCGCTCATCCGATGGCAGGAGCCAGGAGCCAGGTGCTTTTCCTGGTCTCCCATGGGGTGCAGGGCCCAAGCACCTGGGCCATCCTCCACTGCACTCCTGGGCCACAGCAGAGGGCTGGCCGGGAAGAGGGGCAACCAGGACAGAATCCAGCGCCCCAACCGGGACTAGAACCCGGTGTGCCGGCGCCACAAGGCGGAGGATTAGCCTGTTGAGCCACGGCACCAGCCGATATTTATAGGTTTACATAGGGCCACACTGATAGGCATTAAGAACTTGATAGATATTAAGGCTCTGCAATGAGTTAAAAAAGAAAACAGGAAACATGATCTGTAGTCTAGTGCGGCTTATGTAAAGTAGACACATTCATATGAATTCACTTTTATAAAGATATTTAAGCACAGAGGGCAAGCAATTTAGAATAGGAAGCCTGTGGAACAAGGGAAGACTAAGAGCAGATTGGCAATTAAACTAAAATCAGAGAGGGACTTTGTGGTGATTATAGTGTGCTGTGAACTAAGGAATATGGCTGACACATTTCCTTGCAACCAGGGGTTCAAAACTTGAAAGTCATGCTTAGGTCTGTTATTTGGAAATCAAATAATTGTTCAGATTTCTTGATATTGAGATTCTGGGGATATATTCCTATGGGAAAAGGAGCATCTGGAAATTATTGTAGACACTTTCTGAGCATGAACTCTTTAAAGATAATTTTATGTGAAAGATGTTGACAATTTGCTTTCTAAATTAGCTCTACCAACAGTGTTTCTAACTACTGTGATATTTAGAGTATACTTTTATTTTTTTTGACAGGCAAAGTGGACAGTGAGAGAGAGAGACAGAAAGGTCTTCCTTTTCTATTGGTTCATCCCCCCACAATGGCTGCTGTGGCCGGTGCACTGCGGCCAGTGCACCGCGCTGATCCGAAGCCAGGAGCCAGGTGCTTCCTCCTGATCTCCCATGCAGGTGCAGGGCCCAAGCACTTGGGACATCCTCCATTACACTCCCAGGCCACAGCAGAGAGCTGGCCTGGAAGAGGGCAACTGGGACAGAATCTGGCGCCCCGACCAGGACTAGAACCTGGGATGCCGGCGCCACAGGTGGAGGATTAGCCTATTGAGCTGCAGTGCCAGCTTTAGAGTGTACTTTTATGAGATGCAGACTTGGTAAAGGGGAATTAACCCAGAAGGCTGCTACTTTTTCCTATTTCTTTATTTCCACTTGCTTCTTTTGCAGGGCTTCCCTTCCTATCTAGCTCACTGTATCTGCATCTTTCACCACCTGACCTCCTTCCAGCTCTCTTTACTGTAGCTGTGAAGCCACCATGGGGGTGCATGAGTTGATGCTCGACTCTTA
Source organism: Sylvilagus floridanus (assembly GCA_949820135.1). Taxonomy (NCBI): domain Eukaryota; kingdom Metazoa; phylum Chordata; class Mammalia; order Lagomorpha; family Leporidae; genus Sylvilagus; species Sylvilagus floridanus. The sequence continues at coordinate 67,999,346 of OX463231.1, forward strand.
CTGTATGCCTCTGGGCTCTTTCTCTTTGAGATTAAAGAATTTGTTTTCCTTTCCTCTTCATCTGTTCTTTAACTTCCTTCTTACCAGCTCCCCTTCCCTTTCAATTCTGATGACACTTTATCCAATTAAAGATGTTTGTTCCTTTTTATTTTTATTTACTTTTAAAAAAAGATTTATTCATTCATTTATTTATGATGTAGAGTCACAGACAGAGAGAGGGAGAGACAGATAGAGAAGTCTTCCATCTGCTGGTTCACTCGCCAACTGGCCATAAGAGCTGGAACTGGGCCATTCCAAAGCCAGGAGCCAGGAAATTTTCTGAGTCTCCCGCATGGGTGCAGGGGCCCAAGCACTTGGGCCATCTTCCGCTGCTTTTCCTGGTCACAGCAGAAAGCTGGATTGGAAGAGGAGCAGTGGATCTTGAACTGGTGCCCATATGGGATGCCCACACTGCAGGTGGTGGCCTTACCCACTATGTTGCAGTGCCAACCCCCTGTTCCTTCCTTATTTATGTGATGTACACTAGAACCTGTGCCCTTTGGGATGTTCTTCAGTGGTTTAATTCTTAAAATCTTCATCGAATATCTCCTTCCTGTGTTCATTCCGTAAGGCAGTGTTTCACTTTGCTGTATACCAATTCCACTTAGTTGTTGGTTCCTCAAAGGATAATTACTATTTACCTAATTATGTGGTAAGTGCTATATAGTGACAGAGTAATTAAAAAATGTACTGCACAATTGCAAAGTAACTGTGGTATTTGAGGGAATTTGTTCTACCAGAATTCACTTCAATGGTAATTGATTGGCTAGCATGAAAGAATGGCATCAGGTTATCTGCATGAAAATAGCAAACGTCATTTGGTTTCCTATTGTACTCTGTTATAGTTTAGTACTGATGGAGCAGCGTGTATTCTGTTAAAATGAATTTCACACTCCTGGTGAGGAGGAACTAGGCTCTTGATTTTTTGATTGGGAAGCAGTAGCTAATGTTCATTGAAGAAATGCTGTTCATTGCCATGTATGCCCAGTTTCCAAAGCAAAGCAAATGGAGACAAGCATTGGCAAGAATAAGCAGGCATAGCTACTGCTCATTTGGGACATCAGTTCTTACAGTTTTTGAATACACGAACCACTGTGTTCACAGTCACAGTGGGACTTGGAGCCTGGGAAGGGAGATCTTGTCAAATGGCATTTTCTGGGCTCCTGCCCCTGCAGAGATGTGGTTCAGTTGTTCTGGGTTGAGACTTTGAAATGTGCACTTTATCCAGATAGCTTCAAATCCTGCCTAGGTGAATCTTTGGTATCATCAAGTTTGAGAGCCACAGAGTACCACAGAGGAATCCAGGTCTAACATGTGTGGGTGTGTACAGACCTGTGGGCTGTTTGCTCTTCATCTCTTCAGGCCTTCTGTCTGACCCAGGTGCATGCCTAAGCCCCTTTCTCATGTAGGCACCTCTTCCCAACCTGTTTCTATTTAAAATGTATTTTGAAGATTAAGCCTCCTAAATATAGTATTTATCATGAAACATGGTAGAATTAATAGGAGTTATACCCTAGAATGGAGACTATGATGTATATGCTAAATGCTGATGAGGATATCAGATTCACCACGTTTAGAAGATATTCATAGAGAATTCTAGGCCTTTCCGACATCTTTATTAAATTCTTCTTTTAAAATAAGTTAGCCAGCGCCGTGGCTCAACAGGCTAATCCTCCGCCTTGCGGCGCTGGAACACCGGGTTCCAGTCCCGGTTGGGGCGCCGGATTCTGTCCCGGTTGCCCTCTTCCAGGCCAGCCCTCTGCTGTGGCCCGGGAGTGCAGTGGAGGATGGCCCAAGTGCTTGGGCCCTGCACCCCATGGGAGACCAGGTAAAAGCACCTAGTACCTGGCTCCTGCCATCGGATGAGCGTGGTGCGCTGGCCGCAGCGCGCCGACCGCGGCAGCCATTGGAGGGTGAACCAACGGCAAAGGAAGACCTTTCTCTCTGTCTCTCTCTCTCACTGTCCACTCTGCCTGTCAAAAAAAAAAAAAAGTTAATTTTTTTGAGCAAAATAAGTTAATTTTATTAAGTAATCATTCATAATCATTCTATAATCACAAAATCATTCTGTTTTGTGTATATTATCTCTTTTAATCAACAAAATCTCTTAGAGAGAAGTAATATTGTTATATTCATTTTCACATGGGAAAATATGGCACAGAAAAGCCAAGTACGTTTCTTGAAGTCACACGGGTCACTATGCATTGCTGAGGAAAATTGGGTAATACTGTTTCTAACAACTTCACCATGGACAATGTTATAGATATGTTTTTATGATTTTTATAGAAAAGATTTTGAATCTCAAAAAAGGCACAACCCTAATTTCCTGAAACCAGGGGAATGATCTCCCAATCCCACCCTGAACTAAAGTTGTCTAAGCCCCTTTTAGAAGAATGAGGACGCAATCTCGTGTTTGGGTTATGAGAGCCTGGCTGTTTTGCTTGTTTCCTTTCTGGTGAGAGAAACAAAGTGAGCAAATGGCCTCATATTCCAGGAAACTGGAAAGGTCTGCAGCATTCAATAAAAACAGTCAAGAGAAAGGTTTTAAAGAGTGACAATTGGACTTCCTTGGTCTACCCACTGTAAGACAGACACATATTCAGATACATTTAGAGGCCAGGTATAGTGTGTAGAACGAAATTCACAAAAGAAGTCAGGTGGCTTTGCCGGACAGCCGCATGTGCACTGCCTTGGTTTGGCAATGGAATCCATGACATTTGGTGCACACTGGGTGCACACAGCCAAATAGGAAAGTGAAGACAGTAAGGCATCTTTGTTTCATAATTTGCTACTGCTTTTTATATTTCTAGTGTAGATGTGAAAACATATACCATCTTTCAAGGAAGGACATATTTATTGCTAAAATGATTTCTTAATATTAGCCATTTGGAACTATTTAGAAATTTTCTGATGAAATATTTATCTACAAATTTAGCTAAGAGAATTGAAAGGCTGATTACATGAAGCATTTAATGAGGCTTAAGGTAAAAAAGTGCACTGGAATTTTCATTGGCATAAAGTATATGAAGTTTGTAATGTGAAAAGTTGCAAATATTTTATGCTTACAAAGGATGATTTTTAAATTATCTCATTTTCTCTATAATGTTTGTATTATAATAAGCATTGCCAGCCAGATTCAAAGTGAAAGCTAAATTAGATGCTTTGTGTGTGTATCTTTGCTAAGAGGGTTCACTTTAAAATTATGTTTATGATTTTTTATTTTCAAAATCATAGATAAACTATAAAATATGTTCCAGCTAAAATATCATAATACATTATTTATGAGACAATAACAGGTGTATTTAGTGAGAGAAACACAAGGCTTTAGGCTGCCCTAGTAACAAATTCTAACACTGAAGCAGGGGAGTCACAACAGCTCAGGTTGTTGGTAAAAAGTACACTGCCTTTGGATTGGGTAACTAATGAGTGTTATGTTGGTTTATCTTGAAATTAGGTTCATTCTCTAATCACACTATTTAGTGAAATGATTTATTTTTGAAATTCACAGCTTTATTGTGATGTGATTGACAAATCGTGTGTCTTTAAGGTGTACAGCATGATGGTTTGATATATGTTTACATTGTGAATGATCACCGCAAGCAAGCACTTGAACATGTCAATCACTTCCCATAGTTGCCTTCTTTGGGGAGAAAATTGTGATCTACCCTCAACTAATTCCCAGTGTACAATACAGTATTATTAACTCTAGCCCCCCATGCTGTACATTATATCATCAGATATTCATCTTTTTTAAAGGTATATTTATTTATTTGAAAGGCAGAGTTACAAAGAGGCACAGGGAGAGAGAGAGAGAGAGAGAGTATTCTATCAGCTGGTTTGCTCCCCATATGGCTGCAACATCTGAAGCCGATTTGAAGCCAGGAGCCAGGAACTTCTTCTGTCTCTCCACATGGGTGCAGGGGCCCAAGCATCTAGCCCAAATTCCACTGCTTTCCCAGGCCACAACAGAGAGCTGGGTCAGAATGGAATAGCTGGGATTTGAACTGGCTGAAATATGGGATGTTGGCACTGCAGGCAGTGGCTTTACCCACTGTGCCACAGCACCGGCCCCAGATTTTCATCTTAAAACTGAAAATTTGTACCTTTTGAATATCATCTCCAAAGGGAATAATCAAGTGATTCCCTCTTGATGTTTCAGTGTAACACTTCCAGTAGCTCGAATTTTACCTATCTCTGTGGTAGCAACTGTGGGGATAATTTAGAAACATGTGCACCCATGTTCATTGCAGCATTATTCACAGTATCCCAGTATGAAAAAACCTGATTGTCTCTCTGTGGATGAGTAAAGAAACTGTGATGTGTATAGGTACACACACTGGAATATTTGTAATAGAAACCTTTTATTTAATAAATATAAATTTCAAAAGTGCAACTTTTGGATTATAGCGGTTCTTCCCCCATAACCACCCTCCCACCCGCAAACCAGCCTTTCTCTTAATCCCTCTCCCATCCCATTCTTCATTAAGATTCATTTTCAATTATCTTTATATACAGAAGATCAACTCTACACTAAGGAAAGATTTCAACAGTTTGCACCCACACAGAAACACAAAGAGTAAAGTACTGTTTGAGTACTAGTTATACCGTTAATTCTCATAGTACAACACATTAAGGACAGAGATCCTACATGGGGAGTAAGTGCACGTGACTCCTGTTGTTGATTTAATAACTGACACTCCTATTTATGACGTCACTGATCATCTGAGGCTCTTGTCATGAGCTGCCAAGGCTATGGAAACTTCTTGAGTCCACAAACTCCAACATTATTTAGACAAGGCCATAGTCAAAGTGGAAGTTCTCTCCTCCCATCAGAGAAAGGTACCTCCTTTTTAGATTGCTCGATCTTTCTGCTGGGATCTCACTCACAGAGATCTTTCATGTTGGCCGTTTTTTTCCAACAGTCACACACTAGAATATTATGAAGCCTTTGAAAGGGAGATCTGGACACTTGTGACAATACAATGACCCAGGAGGACATCATGCTGGGTGACATAAGCTAGCCACAAGAAGAATTTTTCATATTTCATATGTGATATCCAAAAAATGGAATATATAGAATATGTACAATAGAGAGGGTAGAAAGGTGCTTCCTAAGGATGAGGAGAGGCAGACCTAGATGGTGAGTTGTAGATAAAAGGCTGTTAAGTTGCATTTGTATAGGATGCATAAATCCAGGGATCCAGTGTACAGCATGAAGACAGGAAATTTGCTGAGTTGATTTTTATGTGCTTGTCACACACAGAAAGGTAAATGTGAGAGAACACATACAATAATTGGATGTGCTATAGCAATCATTTGATTATGTATCAGCATATTTGAACATCATGTTATTTACTTTTAATATATACAATGAAAAGAAAATCTATTGGCTCAGCTGACTTTGACCCAGAGATTGGCATTTATAAAAACTACTAAATCCTCCCCCAAATGACTGGCTCTGTGTATGTTTGCTGCTAACTTTGCCTTAAGCGTTCACTGCCAATTGACAATGTGTGCTTAGTCATTACTTGGGTGAACTGGGTATAATGAGGCTCTTACCAGGCAATTTGCAAAAGTTGAAAAGAAAAGATCTCCCTCTACCTCCAGTATTTATGTAGCACTTAGATTTTTCCAACAAAGAATACTGCATTGTTCAATAATTTAAATACTAGTAACCCTGCAAGTTGCACACTGTGAAAACTGGAATACATTCTGCCTTGAGCATTGTGCAAAGCCCAGCTGTTCCTGGGTGGCATTGCTGCTATGACAGTGTGAATTGCACTTTTAATTTGTCTTCCCATCTGACAGCACATCTAATTATACTTTATAAAACGTGTTTTAAATGATACTTAAACCTTCCATTGAAGTATATTTACACAAAAGTGAAGATTAAATAAACACTTAAAAATTATATCAAGTCATCTTAATTTAACCACTCCTTCTGCTGCATTTGCATTTGAAGCAATAGCATACATGGTGCTTATACTGAGCTAATTTTCAACAGATTCTAAGCAAAAGTGTCCAGAATGGAAGTGAGAGGTTAAGAGTTGACTTTTTCTTGCTTTGGAATTGTTCAGTCACTCAATAAGCATATCTGAGTATTTGGGAACCTTCTTCTACCACTAAAATTATACCTTAAACAACTTTAAATTTTTGTAAACTTACATGTTTGGAAAAAGGAGTAAATAGGACAGGAGCACATTTTATTAATTACATAGAGATGGAAAGATTCAAACTGCATCTTTAAATGACAATATGTTGTATTTCTCTTTTCTTAGTTATCTTCTGTCTCTGCCCTCTTTCTGAATATTGTAGTAAATAGCTGGTGTACTTACTAGAGCATCGATATATTTATATAATATACTTTTTGGTTCTTCCTTCTTGGGAGAATTTTAATAAGAATTTTTTTGTATCCATGAAATTCTCTTTCCAGACATCTAATGGTTTTACCTAGTAATACAAATGGTTGTCTCATTTGAAGCACTGATTGTCAAACTTAGCGATTTCTTTGGAGCATTAAAGAACAGTGACCCCCACCCTCCTTGAGAATTGTAATTTAATTGGTCTGGGGTCTGAAGAGGATCTGCGGCTTTATAGAACTCCCCAGGTGACTGTGATATTCAACACAATCAGCACTGCTGCTCTCCAGGGCGAATCAGGTTTCTTTTAAAGATTTCTGTGTTGGAATTAGCTAATCCCAAACACAGTGGTTTCCAACATGTCTGCACATTGGATTCACCTTGGGAGTTTTGAAAAAAATAGTCTCTGTGCTCCCAATGCCCAGTCCCCACCCCCTTGCAGGAGGTTGTGAGATTTAATTGCTCTGGGTGGTACCCTGAAATTTTAAATTGTTTGAAGATTCCTCATGATTCTAATGTGAAGACAAGTTTGGGAACAAATGGGGTAAATAATTGTTTTTATAAGCTTGGTGAATGATTAGGAATTCAAAATTTACATGTTTTGTTGAGATGAACTTGGGAAAGAAAAGTTACCAAGTTCCTGTGCCTGTTGCCCTTGGCTCCTTATCTTTATGCTCCCATATATCCTTGACCTTATATGTTCCCGTATATCCGTGCCTCTGTGGTGTCATGGTAGTGTAATGGTAACTGACAGTTCCACCTGCTTGGCTGTGTTAGGCAACTGTTTGGCTCAGGAGCACTAGTGTCTGTAAGCCCATATAAGCAATGGGGAGGCATGGATGGGGTAGCTACTGGTGAGTGCAGCTATCAATGGATGTAGACGTGCAGATGCAGCAGTATGTGGAAGTGTGGCTGTGTGTAGATGTGTGTGTACAACCACTGCCAAGGACACACAAATATCATCTTTGGTCCAACTGTTGTCAGGGGTAAGTGGCTGTTCCTTGTACATTTCTCACTGCCACCATGAGTAAAAGAGATATAAACCCATAGATGACTCGAAGTTGCTCTCTGACTTGTGGGAATCTGGATCTGTTTGTCCAAGGCTCTAAGCTATGGGTAATCATGTTTGCAATGTGTAGTCTTCCTTGGAGGATGTGCACTTGATTAAAATACAATATAAAATGTTCTTTCCATTCAGCTGTTAACATTACAGAGATGAGAGGATTAGAGGCACTAGAAAATCTTAGAACATTTTTGTAGTGGGCTTTTCATTTGCATTCATAGGTATGCTTCTAGGTAGAAGAATTGGACTCAAATGACCTTCACTAACAGTGTCTATAATCTGTCTTTGACAGGTTTACAAAAACATGTACTTATTTTAATGGAAGTTATATGTTTGAAAGGGAAAACAAACTGTTCTTTTATACAACTCACATGAATGCATTTCTTCTGGGGTGATAATATATTGAGTGCTATTTTCTGAGACTAGTATTTGAATAAGAGTCCTCAAGTGGGTGAGAAAATCATTTCTAATGCACGATTTGCTTAATTTGGGTCACTAGTTTATGTGTTACCTAGATCCTCTACCTCCTACTAATGAATTTGAGTTATCAGTAGTACCATTCACCTCAGTTTAGTGGTTGAATCCTACTTCCTTTCAAATATTTCTTGGATGCGTCATTCCCTTTGGTAGCTCATCCTGTTGCCCAGCTGTATCTCTCTGATGATTTATTGATCTTAATAATCTTTATTTCCAATGACCAGTTTGTTCTTGGATACAAGTCATTTAATCTTTTAAATAAGTCATTCTCCTTGTTCTACTAACATCAAGGTTCCTCCTACTGTCAAGTTTTTCTGCTCAGTCTTTTCCCCATTTATATCCTTCTTGTTTTCCAGTCCTAATACTTGATGCCATCACTATCACTCAGGGGTTGGCCAAGAAAAATGAATGCACTCTGAATTCCAGATGTGAAGTTTGAAACACCAAGATGTAGGGTTCATATAATTTTGAAAGAGGTGGGAGAATGAAGCTATTATCTATGGAATATGTAATTATGGAATTACTACTGAGTAAACTAATTGGAAGTTCTCCCTTCTCAGCTTTTCCTTCCTGACAGAGGTAATGATAATGCCCTAACCCCAGCTGCTGACTTATTATTAAATATAATGTATAATGCTCTATTAGAATATAACATGAGAATTGAAGTGCTTTCAGTAAATTCTAGAATATTATGTAATTTACCACTTTCCTCTGCCTGACTCAAACTCATCAATCTTGAATATTTCCATTTTTTGAGGGGGGTGATTAGTGCCTGATCTCTATTTCCCATATGTTTTCAAAACAGTATCATCTACATATATTGTATTTTTCTCCAGAAACCTTTTATTTAAGGAATATAAACTTCATGCATTTCATAAATACAGCCTTAGGAACATAGTGATTCTTCACCCAATGCCTGCCTTCCCGCCCACACTCCCACTCTTCTTCCTCCTCCTACTCCTATTCCCATTCTTATTTTTTCACTAAGATCTGTTTTCAATTAACTTTTAATTCTATACTAAGTAAAGAGTTCAACAAGTAGTATATAAAGGAAACTGTTCCTCAATAGTTGAAACAAGGGTTGTTCAAAGTCATTGCATCTCAAAGTATCAATTTCACATCTATAGATAACCTTTTATATGCTCTATTAGTTAGATCAGGGAGAACATATGGTATTTGTACTTTAAGGACTGGCTTATTTCACTAAGTATGATGTTTTCCAGTTTCAAAAATTTTGTTGCAAACAAGAGGATTTCATTTTTTTTAACTGAGTATAATATTCCATGGTGTACTTATCTCATGTCTTTATCCAGTCTTCAGTTGATGGACATTTGGGTTGATTCCATATCTTAGCGATTGTGAATTGAGCTGCAATAAATATATGGATACAGATAACTGTTTCATATACTGATTTCATTTCCCTTGGGTAAATTCCCAGAATTAGGATGGCTGGGTCATATGGTAAGTCTATAATCAGATTTCTGAGGTATTTCCATACTGTCTTCCCACAGTGGCTGTACCAGTTTACATTCCCACCAACAGTGGATGACAGTACCTTTTTCCCCACATCCTCACCAGCATTTGTTATTTGTTAATTTCTATATGAAAGCCACTCTAATGAGAGTGAGGTAAAACCTCATTGTGGTTTTGATTTGCGTTTCCCTGATGGCTAGTGATGCTGAGAATTTTTTCATGTGTCTGTGGGAAATTTGGATTTCCTTTTTTGAAAAATGACTGTTTAAATCCTTTGCCCATTTCTTCACTGGGTTGTTTGTTTTGTTGATGTTGAGTTTTCTGATCTCTTTTTATATTCTGGTTATTAATCCTTTATCAATTGCATAGTATACAAATAATTTCTTCCATTCTGTTGATTGTGTCTTTTCTGAGTATTTCTTTTACAGTGGAGAAGCTCTTTAATTTGATGTAATCCCATATGTCAATTTTGGCTTTGATTGACTGTGCCTCTGGGGTCTTTCCCTAGAACTCTTTGCCTATGCCAGTGTCTTGCAGGGTTTCCCCAATGTTCTCTAATAATTTGATGGTATTGGGTCATATATTTAGATCTTAGATTTAGATCCTAGATCCATTTTGAGTGGATTTTTGTGTTGGGTGTAAGGTAGTTTTGTTTCATACTTCTGCATATGGACATCCTGCACCATTTGTTGAAGAGACTGTTCTTGCTCCAGTGATGATTTTAGCTCATTTGTCAAAGATAAGTTTGTTGTAGAAGCATGGATGATTTCTAAAATTTCTCTGCTATTCCCTTGGTCCATCCATCTGTTTTTGTACTAGTACCAGGCTATTTTGATTATAACTGCCCTGTACTATGTCTTGAAATCTGATATTGTGGTACCTCCAACTTTGTTTTTGTTTTATAAGATTGTTTTAGCTATTTGAGTTCTCCTGTGTTTCCATATGAATTTCAGCATTGCTTTTTCTATATCTGAGAAGGATGTCCTTGCTATTTTGGTTGGTATCACATTGGATCTGTATATTGCTTTTGGTAGTATGGACATTTTGATGATAATAATTCTTCCAATCCATGAACATGGAGATTTTTCAATTTTTTTCTGTCTTCTATTTCTTTCTTTAATGTTTTGTAATTCTCATCTTTGACATCCTTGGTTAAGTTTACTCCAAGTTATTTGATTTTTTTGTAGCTTTTGTGAATGAAATTGACCTTTAAAGTTCTTTCTCAGCTGTGGAATTGTCTGTGTATACAAAGGGTATTGAATTTTGTATGTTAATTTTATATTGTGCCACTTTACCAAACTCTTCCTTGAATTACAATAGTCTTAGTGGAGTCTTTTGGATCCCCTATATATAGAATCATATTATCTGAAAATAAGGATAGTTTGACTTCCTCCTTCCCAATTTGTATTCCTTTGATTTCTTTTTCTTGCCTAATGGCTCTGGCTAAAACTTCCAGGACTGTATTGAATAGCAGTGGTGAGAGTGGGCATCCCTGTCTGGTACCAGATCTCAGTGGAAATGCTTCCAACTTGTCCCCATTCAATATGATGCTGGCCATGGGTTTGTCATAAATTACCTTGATTTTGTGTTAAGCAATTTTCCTTCTATACCCAATTTGCTTGAGGTTTTCATCATGAAAGGGTATTATAGTTTATCAAATGCTTTCTCTGCATCTATTGAGATAATCATATGTCCTACTTGGTCCAGGTGAATGATCATTCCTGATGTTCTGTAGGATTCGATTGGCTGGTATTTTCTTGAGGATTTTTGCATCTATAGTCATGAAAGAAATTGGTTTGCAGTTCCTTTCTTTGTTGTATCTTTTTCAGGTTTAGGAATTAAAGTGATGTTGGCTTCATGGAAGGAGTTTGGGAGGATTCACTCCCTTTCAATTGTTTTGAATAGCTTGAGAAGAATTGAAGTTATTTCTTCTTTAAATGTCTGGTAGAATTCAGCAGTGAAGCCATCCAGTCCTGGACTTTTTTTCTTGGGAGGGTCTTTATTACTGATTCAGTTTCTGTCTTAGTTATTGGTCTGTTTAGGTTTTCTATGTCTTTGTGGCTCAATTTAGGTATGTGTTCCAGGAATCTATCCATTTCTTCTAGGTTTCCTGATTTGTTGGCCTACAGCTCTTTGTAGTACTTTATGATGATTCTTTTTATTTCTGTGTTGTTACACTTCCTTTTTCATCTTAAATTTTATTAATTTGGGTCTTCTCTTTTTTTGGTAAGTTGGCCGTATGGTGGGTAAATTTTGTTTATTTTTTCAAACAAACAGCTCTTAATTTTGCTGACCTTTTGCATTTTTTGGTCAGTTTTATTTCTCTAATTTTAATTATTTCTTTTCTTCTACTAGTTTTGGATTTTGTTTCTGTTTCTCTAGATCCTTGAGATGCATTGATAGCTCATACATTTGGTGCCTTTCTAATTTCTATAAACTTTCCTCTTAACACTGCTTTTGCTGAATCCAATAAGTTTTGTTATGTTGTATTGTCATCTTCATTTTTTTCCAGAAATTTTTTTTTTTGACAGGCAGAGTGGACAGTGAGAGAGAGAGACAGAGAGAAAGGTCTTCCTTTGCCGTTGGTTCACCCTCCGATGGCTGCCGCAGACGGCGCGATGCGGCCGGCGCACCGCGCTCATCCGATGGCAGGAGCCAGGTACTAGGTGCTCTTTCCTGGTCTCCCATGGGGTGCAGGGCCCAAGCACTTGGGCCATCCTCCTCTGCACTCCGGGCCACAGCAGAGGGCTGGCCTGGAAGAGGGGCAACCGGGACAGAATCCGGCGCCCCGACCGGGACTAGAACCCGGTGTGCCGGCGCCGCAAGGCAGAGGATTAGCCTGTTGAGCCACGGCGCATTTCTTCAATGATGCACCACTGTTTACTTAGGAGCATGTTGTTCAGGCTCCATGTGTTTGCATATGTTCTAGAGATTCTTCAGTTGTTGATTTACAGCTTCATTCTCTTATGATCAGAGAAGATACATGGTATGGTTTAGATTTTGTTGAATTTTCTGAGTTTTTCTTTATGCCCTAGCATGTGGTATATCCTATAGGAAGTTCCATGCACTGGTGAGAAGAAAGTGCAACTGCAGGATGAAAAGTTCTAAGATATCCCATAAGTCCATTTGGTCTATAGTGTTGATTAACTCTGTTATTTCCTTTCTGATTTTCTGTCTGGTTTATCTGTCCATTGCTGAAAGTGGGATATTGATGTCCTCCATTACTATTGTATTGGTGTCTATGTCTCCCTTTAGATCCATTAGCATTTCTTTTAAATAGCCAGGTGCCCTGTAATTAGGTGGATATACATTTATAATAGTCACATCTTTCTTTTGAATTGATCCCTTAATCATTACATAGTGCCCTTCTTCATCTCTTTTAACTGTTTTTGTGCCAAAATCTATTTTGGTTGAAATTAGGATGGGCATACCAGCTCTATTTTGGTTTCTGTTATCATGGAATATCTTTTTACATCCTTTTACTTTCAGTTTGAATTTTTGTTAGTGAGGTGTATTTCATGTAGACAGCAAATAGATGGGTTTTATTTTCTGATCTATTCAGCCAGTCTATATCTTTTACCTAGAGAGTTTTGTAAGCCATTTACATTCAAGTTGGCTATTGATAAGTAACAGCTTGGCTCTGCCATTTTTCCATAAATATTCCTATCGTTTGCTTTGAATTTCCTTTGTCCTTTTAGTGGGAGATTTTCTCCCTTTACCTTCTTTCATAGTAATGACCATGTTTCGGTGTTTCTGTGTGTAACACATCCTTTAGTATCTTTTGAAAGGCTGAAGGAATGATGACAAGCTCTTCCAATTTCTGTTTGTTACAGAAGGTCTTTATTTCACCTTCATTCCTAAATGAGAGCTTTGCAGTGTACAGTATTCTGGGTTGACAGTTTTTTTTCCCCTTAATAATTGGAATATTCCTTGCTATTCTCTCCTAGCCTCTAGGGTTTCTGATGAGAAGTCAGCTGTGAGTCTAATTGGAGATACTCTGAAAGTAATCTGGTATTTCTCTCATTCACATTATTGAATATTTTCTTGAAGTTTTACCGTGGAGAGTTTGACTACAAAGTGTCGTGGTGTAGATCTTTTCTGGTCATGTCTATTAGGAGTTCTTTGTGCTTCCTATACTTGGAAATTCCTTTCTTTCTCCAAATTATGGACATTTTCTACTATTATTTCACTAAATAGACCTTCTAATCCATTTTCTCTTTACAAGCCCTCAGGAACTCCTCAGACCCATATGTTGGGTAGTTTGCATAAATTTCCACACTATTTTTAAGTTTTCTAATTTCTACTTTTTTTTTTTTTTTGATCTGACTATAGAATTTCCAGGGATTTGTTTTCTAACTTGGATATTCTCTCTTCTGTCTGAGTCTGTTGTTAAGGGTTTCCATGGCATTTTTAATTTGTTCTATTTAATTCTTCTTTTCTAATATTTCATTTTGATTTTCTTTAAAATCTCAATTTCATGGGAAAAGTTTTCATTCATGTCATGTTTGGATTTCTTTAGTTAATGGACTTGTATCTTATTACTTCTAAGTAATCCTACTATCAATTTTTTTGAATTCCATTTCTGGCATTTCTTCAGTCTCCTCATTTTCGCATTCTAATATTAAAGTGTTGTGTTCTTTTGGGGGCATCGTATTGTCTTCCTTATTCTTGTTCTTTGAATTGCTGCATTTATTTTGTTTATTTGTGAGGATGGTTTTATTTTTTGTTTATTTTTGATCCCCTCTGATGGCTTTTATCTTTGAACTATGCCTCTGTGGGTTAGTGGAATGCAGCTCTTTCATGAATACCCAGAGGTATGTGAGCTGGGTGTGGCCATGGAGTTCTGTTCAGTGCTCCAGGGTGAGAGGCGTATCAAAGGTGACACCCAAGTTGGGCATGATAAATCTCTTTTTTTTTAATCATGGAGGTAATTTGTTAGGCTCTGTTGGTTTAATCTCATGCTCACCTTTTCTCCTCCAAGGAGACCAATGCCTGGGTGCTAGCCCCAGTGGGTACAATATTCATCCATGCTGCCACAAGAACCACAACAAGAATCTGTGCAGTCCTCAGTGTGAGCACACATCCTGCAGCAGTGACCCCCACTAGGGAATCAGGGAGCCCTGATCTTGCAGGGCTGCTGACAGTGACTGCCCAAAGACTCAGCACACCTTGAGCCCTCTCACACAGCCACAGTGTTTTCCCAGTCCCAGCACATAAGGCTCCTACATTCACAAGCACCCAGCTCCCTTTCAATTCTCTGAGCCAGACACAGGCACTTGCCGTCAGCTGGTTGCTGGGGGCACTAGTGCAGCTGTTATGTATGTCCAAAATGGTGCCTGCCCTTTCCCTGCTAACCACAGGAAACTGGTGCCATGTGGTTGGGGAGAGAGAAAGAGAGAAATGTGCCCCCTCATTTTGTTTCTAGGTCAGTAGGTATACTCTCCCACCCCAGGGGTCCAAGCCTAACTCAAACCAGGCTCTTCCTGCAGCTTTATTGTCAGTGGGCTGCTGCAGTCTGATCTCACCTCACTCTCCACAGCTGGTGCTAAGGCTCTCGGCTGCTGGGGTACAGAGTTATGTGCATCCATACCTTCCATGTAGGTCCACAGTGCCCCTCTCATTTGCATTGTGTTTCCTCCCTATCAATTCCCTGAGATTCTACTCTCTCCACTTTTTTAAAAAACTATCTTCCCCTAGTCTAGAGCAGTAAGCTCCCTCCATATTCTGCCATCTTGGAAACCTCTCTTAATTCCATATATTGTCTTGTGTCTTTGATTTCTACTTACTCCTTATTCTGCCGTGCTTTCTTTACCATACCAATTTATTTTCTGTTTGTTCTTTTAAGGTCAATACTGAACTTTATCAAGTGACATTTTTGTCATCTTCACTCACCTGGAACTAATGGGTCATTAGATATTGTGGGTTTACCTCTACCTTTTTCAGATTTCTAGAATGGAATGTGGATGTGAATTTGCCAGAAGGAGTAATTTTTAAACTGCTAGGTTGTTTTTTTCTTCCTCTATAGATTAAATATCTGATGATTATTTCATTCATTTCTCTTTTTAACCATTCTTCAAATTCCTGGTGTTACCATCCTAGTCTCTGTGTTTGTAGGAGCTTTCTAACTGGTGACTCTTGTTTCTATGACACCTCAGGAACTCATCTTTCCTGACTTTCCATGTGTGTTGTTAACTAATCAATTGTCTACAAATAGTTCTGTTGTGTGATTTCTTGCAGAAGCACTTAGTTCTTGATTACAGTGTTGAAAGTCCTTCAGATTCTGGGCTTGATCACCTATAATTCTTAACTATCTCTTCTATAGGAAAGAAGTCTTTTGACAAAAATGATTTCTTATCTTTCATATATATTACACTGATATTTTAAAATTTAAATCTTTATAACAAGTTTTTCTCTTATCACATTTCCCAAATAATATTAACTTTCTTTTGTGGCCATTATTTCTAAGAAATCCATCAACTGGGGAACAAAAAAATCCAGATGTAAATTTTATCAAAAAAATTCTGTTCTTCCATCAATTTTCAGTTGTTAATGTTTACCATATGCAATTTTAACCATGATTAGTTCCATTGTAATGTGGTGATAGCTACCAGTAATATCCATTATCGATTGGATAATTAATTTCTAAACTTACTTTCTTATTGCTTAAAATTTTAGTGTCAGGAATAAAAAACAGGATCATTGTAATCAATATATATATTTTAAAAGAACAAAGATATCAGTCCAAATGGCTGTGTAAACATATTCTCGAGTTTGAAATGGTATAGTCCAATCTTTTGTTTTGAGTCTGTGCTTCTTAGCATAGCCATCCAGGTCCAACTTGTGTCTTCCTTTCCCATCATTTCTCTGCTGTACATCTTTTTTACTTTTAGCTTTAGAAATACTGTGGTTTCCTGACGTTCTCTGAGTTTGCTACAGTCTACTTTTTCTTGCATGTAATCCTTTGTTGTATGTTTCCTGTAGTCCTGTGTGTGGAGTATTCGTTATCTCTTTTGCATTGTGAATTTGTGGTCTTCTGCAAAGCCAAGTTCAGCTGTGTATTCGATTCTCTGATCTTTCAAGCTAGTGAACGTCTTCTTTCTTTGTGTTATATCATTATTTCTGTCCCCTTGAAAAGGATTTAGTACATATTTTACATGTCTTCTGTACTAGACTGTGGAATCAGATTTAAGAGGGCACTTTAAAACGTTTATGGAAAATGAATTAAAAGTGGTTTATTTTGGTGCAAAATTTTTCTGAAATCCATGCAGTTTTTCCATGATATGCAGTTTCCATACACGGAGCACTACTTTTATGACTTCATTCATTTTTCAAATTGTTTTATTTTTACAAATGTATTTGAAAGACAGAATGGCACAGAGAGAAAGAGGCATAGTGGGAGAGAGGGAAGGTGGGAGGGGAAGAGAGATAGAGAGATTCCATCCACTGGTTCACTACCTAATGCCAGTTATAGCCTGGGCTAGGCCAGGCCAAAATCAGGAAACAGAAACTACATCAGGATCTCCAACATGGTGGCAAGGACCCAGATAACTGGTTTATCAACTACTGCCTCCCTGTGCATTGGTAGGAAGCTGGATTGGTTTAGGTGCTTGAACTGGCACTCCAATATGAGATACATGGCAGCTCAACCCACTTTGCCACAAAAATGCCTGCTCTATGCCTTCATTTATTATTTTACTCAGTACCTACTAGATCTTTCACTAGAAACACTTGGTGGATGCCTTCCTCTTAGGTATTGCTCTCTTGTACAGTCTGTAAAATAAGATTTGGTCAATCGGACAAAGTCTATATTTTTAAATTAGAAAATTCTCTCTTCCAGTCATTTAATCTGTCTTTAGACTTAGCTTGTATTTTTTTTTTTTTTTTGGACAGGCAGAGTGGACAGTGAGAGAGAGACAGAGAGAAAGGTCTTCCTTTTGCCGTGGTTCACCCTCCAATGGCTGCCGTGGCCAGCGTGCTGAGTCCAACACACCGCGCTGATCCGAAGGCAGAAGCCAGGTGCTTCTCCTGGTCTCCCATGGGGTACAGGGCCCAAGCACTTAGGCCATCCTCCACTGCACTCCTGGGCCACAGCAGAGAGCTGGCCTGGAAGAGGAGCAACCAGGACAGAATCCGGTGCCCTGACCAGGACTAGAACCCGGTGTGCTGGCGCCGCAAGGTGGAGGATTAGCCTAGTGAGCCGCGGCACCGGCCGGCTTGTATTAAATTGTTACTTTCCTTATCCTTTGTGTCGTTTCTTTGGAGATAAGAGACTCCAAAGGTGAGAAGAATAAGGTTTAAAGTGTATTTGTTAAAGGGTTATTTTATTAACTTTAAAATTGTCTAGTATAGAAATAAATTTTTTCGTGATAACAAATGCACATTATTCAGTCATAAAATGTTTCTTAATTACTCATGGTGGCATTGTTTTGGAAACACCAGAGTGCCCAAATGTTATAAAAATGTTTCTTGACTTGAGGAACTTCCAATTCATTTAGAAGAAAAAGGGAAGAAAAAATAACATGTATTACGTGTTTTATATATGGTAGTCTTTTTTCTTATATTTCATATAATAATTCACTTTACTACTCACAACTACATTATTTCATTGATGAAATATGGCTCAAAATGGTTAGTGAACTCTCTCAAGGTAAACTTGTTGGTGAAAGGCAGAGAAAGAATTTGAAATAGTCAATTTTCCTTAAAGCCAGCACTCAGGTTCCACCCTTTACTAGAGACATAAATATCTCCAGGAAAGAATGAGTACTTAGAGGTGTGAAATCTAGAGAAAGTTTCTATTTCTTTTTTGAAATTTTAAATGATTTATTTGGAAGTTTGAGAGAAGGGGGGAGAGAGATGTCTTCCATCTGTTTGTTTATTCCTGAAATAGTCCCAACAGCCAGGGCTGGACCAGGCAGAAGCCAGGAGCCTGGAATTCCTCAAGGTCTTCCATGAGAGTGGCAGGGGCCAACGTATTTTGACCATTTCCACTGCTTTTAGGTAGATTAACAGGGAACTGGATAGGAAATGGAGCAGCTGGGACTCAATTCAGCTTAACTCACTGTGCCACTATGCCAGCCTGAATGTTCCTGCTTCTTTTGTCTATCAGTTTCCTAATGTAGCTGATTGGGATAATAATAATTCCTCACATCAACTCAACTGAATGACATTGTTTTAGTGATTAACTAAGAAAATATGTGAAATGACTAGCGCAGTGTCTAGAACAGAATAAGCTATCAATAATTGGAAATGCGGTTGCTATAATTACTTAATTATACTATTTCTGAAAAAAAATAAACTTCAGACAAACACAAGAAACCCAAAATGCTGAGTGTGAGGCTTGAAGCAGTGATGTTGAGATTGAGACCTATATGTGTCTCAGATTTCTGTATAATGGTTTTAAAATGAGCAAGCAACTTCAATGTGTACTATTAAGTCATATAAAGTAGGGGCTGGCTGAAGTATAGACCTATTATTCCACAATTTGTGTGTAGAGCACTAAAGGAAATGGTGTTTGGTTTGGGGATGGAATAAGAGAGCAAGAACATAGTTTCAAACATGTTTTAAGTGATAGTGTTGTGTGATGTTCTCTGTTGGATGATGAATGTCTGTTGAACTGACAAGAACACCTTATTAAGAAAGGTTGAGCACCGTGACGTTATCAGACCAGCATGGAGATTGTAGAAATGTGGAACTGCAGACCTGTTTGGGGGGTTCATTGCTTATATGTCTGTCATATCCAGGCTAACTATAATCTCTGTTATTGGGGAATAGATGACAGTGGTGAGTAGACCATTCTTATCTTTTTTCTCCCTTCATATAATACCACACAAAACCAGGAGCACCATAAATCCCGAATGTAAGTGCTTATCAGCTTGCTTGCTTCTGACATATTTCTTCAGTCCTCCTGCCACTATTTTTGATTGATCTTCAAGTTCTGAACTGAAATATTTGGTATTCCAAAGGAGAACGCCTCTATGAACATTATTTTGAATGGTTCAAGGAGTTGGTTCAACTTTCACTTCAATTTCCAGCACCTCACATTATTACAGATTGAAAGAACAGTGCCAGACTGCCTGTGCTTTTTGATGTGATGTGTGTTGTGTGGTGGACTTGGTTCATTCAAACTGATAGAATGAACAATAGCAGTGTGTGTGTTCTTTAGAATCAAAGTATTTCATTGGAGACATAGTGGATAGCTATTTAATTCTCCTTAAGTTACTATTTACATTTAAATTCTGCATTTGGGGATTTTGAGCTTCCTCTGGCATAGGATTTCTATGTCACTTCTTGGGAGCAAGTCTAACTCTTGTGTTGTTCTGTGTAATTGCATTGAGTGTTTACATTTAGCAGTGACTAATTAGTGTCTCTTGATTGAATTAGTTATTGCCTAGTTGTAGAGAAGTATAGGCATTTCTCTGAATATTTAATCCAGTAGAATATACACAAAGAAAAACACTCACTTAAATGTCCCCTCTTCACAAAGATCTACCGCAAGAAAAAAATTAAAATGCCCTTTTATACAGTTTCTCAGCGCTTCTCGCTTTTATTTTGGAGCAGTGTTAAAATTTGTTTGTAATATGTATATTTCATCCAAAATCAACTTGGATATTATTCTTCTATATACACACTGCTTATACATAAATATATTTGACATCATAGAATATGCACATAGAAAGATGGCTGTCTAATTGGCAAAAATTATAAATTTTATATTTATTCTTGATATCTCCCATCTATTGTTGTAAATGAATCCAGATAACTTAAAAAGTTCATGAGAAAGTAGGACCACATAAGTTGTGTTAGCATAGCTTCAAGTCAGAGCAAAATAGCCTCCACTCTAAGCTCCCCTGAGATGGAATTATATCATACGATGTACATGTACTTTCTTTGGATGCTGCTGAGCTTAGCTTTTTTCCAATTTAATTCCGTAAGTATTTATTGAACCTTACTATATGTGCAGCCAAGGACTTGATGATGTGGATGATTAAAAGGCAATATTGCCTTATACCCATGAGGATAAAAAACATAATAAATGAAAATAGCCGTGTTTGTGAAGATGAGGAGAAATTGGAGCTTTTGTGATGTGTAGGTGGGAAAGTAAAATGGTGCAGCCATTGTAGAAAACCATATGGCCATTCCTCAAAAAATTGAAAATAGAATTCTGTTCTAATAATTCTGCTTCTGGGTAAATATCTAGAAGATGAAAGCAGGGTTTTGAAGAGCTATTTGAGTACTCTTATTCATAGAATCAATATTCACAAAATTCAAAAGGTGAAAACAACCCAAATACCCATCAACAGATGAATGGAAATGTAAAATATGTACATACAATGCAGTTTTATTCAGCCTTAACAAGGAAAGAAATTTGATATAGTCTGCAAAAGGGGTGAATCTTGAGGCCACTATGTTTAGTGAAGTAAGCCAATCATTAAGAGGCAAATACCGTATGGTTCCACTTATCTGAGATTTGTAGAATATGCAGATAAATAGAGGCTAAGTAGAAGGCTGGATTTCAGAGACTGGGGTAAGGAGAGAATGGGAGTTACTGTTTAATGGTGTAGTTTCAGTTTGCAAAATATAAAAAGCTCTGGAGATTGGTTATGTAACAATGTATACAGAATTTATGCTACTACACCATGTACTTAACAATTTTTAAGATTGTAAATTTTATGATTTGTACATTTTAGCATACATTCAAAAGACAAGACACAGTTCACATTCTCAAGTGCTTTACAATCTCTTTGTTGGTGAATGAATGAGGTGACATTTAATTGAGTGGAATGAGAGAGAGAGAGAGGGAGGGAGGGAGAGAGGGAGGGAGGGAAAGAGAGATCTTCCATCTGCTGGTTCACTCCCCAAATGGCTGCAATGCCTAGAGTTGAGCCAGGCAGAAGCCAGGAACTGGGCACTGCATCAGGGTCTCCCATGTGGGTGGCCGGAATCCAAGTACTTGGACCATCTTCAGCTGCCTTCCCAGATGCATTAACAGGAAGCTGGGATCTGCAGTGGAGCAGCCAGAGCTCCCATATGGGATGCTGGCATTGGAAGAGGTGGCTTCACCTGCCCAGCCACAACACAGGCCCCTTGATATATTTTCTAACAAAGAATTTCCATGAGGATATAATCTGAAAATAATGAAACTTTAATATAGATACATATTCTATTTATCTATGTAGAATCTCTGTGTATCTATATAGATATAAACTTAATATAATCAATACATACTGCTTATAAAACAATTAAAAAGCAACAACAACCACAAAAAACCTTAGGACTCAGGTCCCTGTCTACCCCTAATTGCATTCTTTGGAGTTAGAAGGGTGAGAGCCATGGCGTGTGTGGTTAGAACACTATTATAAGAAAAAGATTATCAAATCCAGCCTCCTATGTATGATATAAGAGCTATTTCAGGGAAATAACTTATTTTACTCAAATTCTGCAATTACTTTTCAGGAGATTGTATTAAAATATGAGGACAAACAGGAATTCCTGGTGGTTCTATACTAACAATAAAGCACTTAATCTGTAACAATAAGCAATGGATGAATGAAGAATAGATGTGACATTTGTTTCTATGTAAATCAGTGTGAACAGTGAAAGCAGCTTGTGATCGAGGTGCTTGCTATCAGCAAATTTCACACTCCTGAATTCCAGTGGAAGGAAAATCAGAAAGGAGCTGAGCTTTCAGCCATTTGGAGGAGGTAAGTAGTTTGAAATCAAATGGACTTGAATGCTATCTCCTGGTTGTATTTTATTTTATTTTTTGTGGAGAAAGCAGCAGACATGTCCATCACAAGTAGACAAAAAATAAAATAAATTTAAGGATTCTTTCCAGGCAGTGTCTGATGGCTCAGAAGAGACAGAAACAAATGTACAAGTTGCCAAGATGCTATTCTCAAAACAAGCAAAACAGCCAATCAAATGGAAAATGTGAAATATTACCCTGTTGTATGGAGGAAGAGTAAAAGGCACAGCTCCCTGGACTAGTGTTATAGGACCTGGCATGGATCCCTGTTCTGCTATTCAGTCTTTCTCTGACCATGGGTAAAGTGCTTATCTACTGTAGGCTATTACTTCTTAATATGTCAAATAAGGGTAGAAGGAGGGGCTGCCCATTGACATAACATTTATATAAAAGTGCTATAGAATATGGTGCATTATTTCAAGCTAGAGACACCCAGGTAGCAGAAGTGAACGTTTAACTCTAGACTATCCTTTCATTTGTGGTAATGTGGATGGACATGGAGGACATTATTTTAAGTAAAATGAGCCAGGTCTAGAAAGACATCATGTGTTTTCATTTGTAAGAGGAAGCTGAAAACATTGAATTTATAGAAGTAAAAAAAAGAAAGGCAGCCACTAGAAGGGTAGCATGGATAACGGATACAGGGGTTGGGTAACTGGTACCAAGGTATAGTTAGGTAGGAGGGCTAAACACTAGTGTTTCACAGCGTGGCAGGATGCTTGTAGCTTACAGAAGTTTGCACATTTAATAAAGAACTAGAAAAGGGGAATTCTAATGTTCCCAAAACAAAGAAATGATTAATGTTTAAGGAGATTGAAATGTTAATTACCAAAATTTGATCATTACACATTGTATCATGTACTGAATGATCACACTGTGCTCATAAACATATGCAACTATTGTGTCTCAACCAAAAGTTTAAAATAATTTGATTAGGAACCATTAATTCTCAACAAAAATTACCACAGTTATATAATATTAATATTCAGAAAACAGTATTTATTTAAGTAAAAATTTAAAATCTAAGCTCATAGCAAGTACAGCAAAGAGAAAAAGAAATATTCTGTTTTATCTGTTTCATCAGTCTGAATATGCTTAGGAGGTGTTGTAAATGTTTAGTTAATGTCTGAAGCAAGACAAGTTTGAGGATTTTGTGTTTGTATGTGTGTTTAAGTGAAATAGTACTAAGTGGCTGCAATAAAACATAGGCTCAAGAGTAATAACACCAACAGTGGAAAGGTAGTATGACTAACTGAGTTATGCAATTGTCCAAATAACTAAACTGTGATTTATAATTTGAAGAGGCTACTTATGGCGATGCATGTAACAGCAAAGAGGATAGGGACCAAAACACCAGATTCCAGTGCTCTTTCCACTATCTGAGCTGTGCAGAGTCTGTTTCTTATCTGAGAAATGAGAGCAAAGATAAAGCCTTTCTTACAAGATAATTTTGAAGATAAATCAATATAAATTTAATGAGCAATGAAAGTCTATACAACAGATATATGTGTGTGTATCACTAAAGAGATGCCCAGAAATATGTTAGATATTCTGCATACCATGATAACTAGACATAGCTCATTTCCTTAGAGAATACGCAATGTAATGCGTAAGCACCTCATTGTGATGTCTTGATGTCACTTAAAAAAGATGTGTGCACAGTGGACTTGGAACACATAAGAAAGAGACATTTTCTAGACGATGAATTTGAAGAGATTCATAGTAGTATAAAACAATGTACAGATTTTGGTGATTTTTATACTCATAGACTGAAAATGGTGAACTGAGGGATACCAAGTTATTTAAATAGGAAATTCCAAATGTGACACTTAAGCTAAAAAGATGAAATTAAAAATTAAATCAAATTCTCATACTCAAATCAGCCATTATTCTTTAATTAAAAATGATGCAGTAGAGCTTTTTGTTAAAGTGTTAATTTGTGAAATCATTGAAAATTTTTAAGTCAATACTAGAAGTTTTTATTTTTGAGGGAAAATGTAGAAACTGGAAAATAATATGGGGGATCAGTGTAATCAATACTCATATTCATTAGGTATCTCAGAGTAGACATTTTTCCTATTTTTATGCCTCTACACAAAGTCATAATGGTTGATGTTAATGTTCTAGATCAATGCCGGTGAGCACTGTTGTTGGTCTACATTGTTCCCACTCAATAAAGCACGTGTACACACACACACACACACACACACACACACACACGGGGCAGGTGTTTGGCCTAATGATTAAGATGCTGATTACAATGCCTGAATCCTATATTGGAGTGCTGGGTTCCATGTTCTGGAGACAGCAGTGATAGTTCAAGTAATTGAGTTCCTGCTACCTACATGGGGGACCTGGGTTGGTTCCTGACTCCTGGCTCTGACACAGTCCAGCCCCAGCTGTTGTGCACATTTGAGATGAGAGCTCTCTTTTTCATCACCTGTTTATGTCTTTCTCCCACTCAAAGAAATAGTTTTAAAAATTAGAAAAAAATTAAAAGCATCGAGGAGTTTTCCTATCACATATCAGAGCATTCTATAAATTTCCTATAATCATTATAGGAGTAGATAACCAGGTAAATAGAATAGGTTACAGAATAAACAGTCCAATAAGAGCAGAATAGACATCCTAGAAATAAATCCGTGCATCTCAAGCCAACTGATCTTCCAGAGGAGTGCTAAGAGCTTGCATTGGAGGAAGCATAGTTTTTGTTTTTAAATAAATGGTGTGGAAAACACTTTAGGACATTGAAAAAGGGCCAGGCTTGTTTTAGATAAGACCCTAAAAGCACAGTAGACAAAAGCAAAAATAGACAAATGGGATTACCTCAAGCTAAGGAGTTTCTGCACAGAAGTGGGAACAGTGAACTTCTGTGACATGACCATCCACAGAATGGGAGAAAATAAATTGCGTGCTAAATGTCTGACAAGAGGTTAAAGGGCTCAAAGAACTCAGTAACTAAATAATCTGATTTTTAAAATGGGTTACAGAACTAAATAGAAATTTCTCCAAAGAATACATACAAATGGCCAGCAAATATATGAAAAAAAAAGTGCAGTATTACTAATCACTAAGAAATGCAAATGAAAACCACCATGAAATATCACCTCACTCCAGTTATAAATATGATACATATCAAGTACTGGCAAGGATATGGGGAAAAGGGAACTCTTACACACTGTTGAGAATATAAATTAGTATAACCATTATGGAAAAACAGTATGGAACATCCTGAAAAAGATCAAAAATAGAACTACCATATGATCCAGCATTGCTATTATCTGGATATATCCAAAGGAAATCAGTCTAAGAGACATCTGCACTCCCATGTTTATTGCAGGGCTATTCATAATAGCCAAGAAATGGAAAAAACCTGAGTCTCCATTGACTGATGATTTGTTAGACAGAATGTGGTACATAACCAGAATGACTTCAGTCATAAAGATGGATGAAATCTTGTCATTTTAGATGACATAGATGGAACTGGAGTTTAAGTCTGGCACTGGGTGGGGGTTGTGCTACCAAGGCCTTGCACAGCTGTACCACATAGCTTCCCTGGGCTCAGACGGACCATGCTTTAGTTCTGTTTGGAAACTGAGTAAAACCACATCTCTACAGTCAACTGATATTCCACAAAGAACATTCCTTACAGGACATTCCTTATGTCTGTAGACATTTCAGAATGTCCTTGCCTGCTGGTATCTCTGTATTTCTAGAGTCTTGAAGACGTTCCCGCTCCTACAACTTATTGAGGCATTGCCACAAAGGAGGTCTGCGTGTGACATCTCTGCCCCTAGGGCAGGTGCTTGCTTGGTCTTGAAGTCTTTTCTTTAAAATATCAGTAGAAGCTATGATGACCCTTACAGCTTTTGCTTTCTGTGCCAGAAATAGTACCATGGGACAAGAAAGTCTGCCATTTGCTCCTGTCAGAATGGTGGCATGAGCTGCACCTGGGCCTGTTAGGACCATGGCTAGAACTGCCACAGAGTACTTAGCCAGAAGCCAAGGAGCAGAGCCCTGTATGGTCTTGAGGGCATCAGGACTGCGGTGAGCTCCCTGGGTCCATTCCTCGAAACTGTTCTGTCTTTCTAGGCCTCTGATCTGTGATGGGAGAAGCAGCCCTACATATTTCTTAGATGTCCTCTCACTGTCCTGATGCATGGAACCTGGCTTCTTTTCAGCCATGTCAATCTCTTTAGCAACTGACTTGGGGGCTGGATCTTTACACACTTTCAATCTCACTACATCCCCTGGTCCTGCTGCAAATTTTTCTTTTCATTTGGCTTCTCCTTTAATTATATATTTCATCTTTAGGTTTTATCATTGTTCCCATATCCCACTTTACATAGTTAGACGTAATCAAGCAGCAGCCTGAATGCTTTGCTGTTTAAATATTTCCTCCACCAGATATCCCACTTGATTACTTTAAATCTGACCTTCCATGACCACTAGAGCAAGGCCCCACCTTTGATGTATAAATCCTTGGCCTACTTTCCACAAGAATTCTGTTAGGTTAGTTTAGCAAGAATCTCCTTGTTTTTGATGATTTTTTTTGGCCATTTTCCATCCATTTACTCCCTCACTTGGCAACTTGGCTATGAATTTCCAAGTGTCTTTGCTGTAGATAGAGGTGAGTCTAATCTGTCTCACATATTGCAATAGTATTTTTTAATAGCCACTCTGGATGGAATTAGAGTGCTATTAGCTAACAAGAAAACAAGGATAGATAATAGAGAAGTAATACGCTGTATCTGTGACACCAAAGATCTCTTTAATATGAAAACTAGTAATTTGCATTGGAGGAGCATATGTTAACATGGAGCACAAATCCTTATGAGTTATATTTAATTTCTATCTTTGTCAGTTATGTGCTTGGAATTCAGTCATATGAAGTTTGTAAAACTTGATATCTTTATATTTTGTTAGAGTATTGTGAAGTTTTAATTAGTTAATGATTATAAACTGATTTGAAGAAAGTTACTTCAAGTGTATAATACATTGGAAGATAGTATGCAAGTAATTTCACAAATCTGGATCACTGTGAAGTAATTAAAGGCAAATGTACCATAGATGCTGTTATGTGACTTCCATTAGTGTTCTTCAGAAATTGACACCCCCATTGAGGAAAGAGCAAATGTCATCTTGCTCTGAAATGGTTGTTGAAAAATTCATACTCCTCCTTTAACATTGCTTTCACCATCTGTTGGTAAAAGAATTGAGATTGTTGTCTATGAACTTAGCAATTAAATGTGCTAATACAGACACAGAAGAAAATGATTGTCACACCTATTTTTAAATTTTTTTTTAAAAAAACAACAAACAAAATTCTACTACCTTCCAACCAAACAAAAAAAATACCATCTGGTTTTCTGTGAAAACAAAATTTCAGGTTTAAAAAAACTATACTTTGAAATACTATTTATGTATACTGAAAATGTATTATTTTTACAACCTTCCTAGGCATTATAAAAATTGGTGTCTGGATGTACTTTGAATGTGATTTGTTTCCCGCCGCCAAACTCTGAAGTGGTTTGTTAATGGGGCTTGAACTCCAAAGTCATAAATTACTGGCGTTAAGAGGATGGAATATAATCTCACCATGGTGTTTATAATTGGGAACTTCAGGAAGTGACTGGGTTAGCTTAGGTCATTGGAGTTGAGTCCTGAGATTGAAATCCTGGTGACTTTGTAAGTAATGGAAGAAAGACACACAGACAGGCACACGTCCTCCTGCCTTGATGTGATTCAGGTCTCCAGGCAAAGAAGCATCAAACCAATATTTGTGTGTGTGTGTGTGCTTTCACATTTTGGAATTTGAGGAGATGAAGTAGGGGAAAAAAAATAAATGAGAAGTTTCATTTTACTTTGTCAGTGAAATCCTGTATTCATCTAACAAAGATAAGAACTTTGTATTTGTCTCAATTTAAGAAATGTTGGTAGATGAATATGAACATATATAAAGTCAATAAATGAATGCATTGTTAAAGCATTCTTTACAAAGAATTTGCTGAAACAGCATGCAATAAAATGAAGTGTTTTTTGACCCTGGCATAGTGCAAATTATCTGAAAAAAATTTTAGCAAATACAGGTCTTAGTTTTTTTTTTTTTAATCTAACATTCATAGATTAGTAGGCTACTACACCCTCAATTTCTGATCATTGGTATCATGTGTTATTGTTTACCACTTGAAGCACATGATCTTGCCTTATAGAGAAATTGTAATTAGAATAAATTTTAAAATTTGCTATGTTATCAAACTTTTTTAGTTTTAAAATCACTAAAACTCCATCATGGCATTTGGGTATTATGAGAGCTTCCAGGCACCTAGAAAGCTGGTATAAGTAAAGTCGCCACATATACATAAGTCACAGTTAAGTTGTATCTGCCATTCTGACGTCTAGTATGAGAACCACATACCACTGTAAATTAAATTTGTGAGGTAATGGGTGTTTGGCACAGTAGTTAAATTGCTACTTAGGACATTCATAGCCCATATTAGGAGTACCAGAGTTAGTGCCTTGGCTTTATTTCTAATTCCAGTTTCCTGCTCATGTACATCCAGGGAGGTAGCAGGTGACAGCTCAAGTACTTGGTCCATGTAACCCCTGTGGGAGTTCTTGGCTACTGTCTTCATCCTAGGCCAGGCCCATTGGTTTCAGGCTATGGGCTGTGAATCAGCAGATGCAAGATCTCTGTGTGTTTCCATTTGTTTCTCTCTCCCCCTTCTCTCTGCCTTTTCTCCTCTTCAAATAAAATAAAAATTTCTAATTTTATAGTTACTTCAAGAAAAACTTGACTATGGTGTTCTTACGCAGATTTAATATATAACATCAATTTGATATACCACATTTTGATTAAACTTAATTTTTCTCAGAGTCTCTGTTTTATGAAGGTGATATGCTCTAGTTTTCAACTAAACTATAAATTAATATTACTTGTCTTCCCCCAACTATGTTAATATTTTCTCTTAAAATTAAGCAATAAATATCAGCTAGTAAGCTTATAATCCAGATATTATTTTATTACTTTAATAATATGTGGAACTAAAGCTCACTATTTCTTCTAAAACTAATATTATTTCCAGATCAGATCACTATCTGGAAATAATATTATATCAAGACCCTCAATGTATTCTTTTCTGGGATGGTGATATGTGATTATTCACATCTTTACTTTAGTACCAGCTAAGCTTCTAACAGTTGTAAAATAAATGAAGACTTCAGGTTAATAAATCTTTGCTGTGGTTTAATGATTTTGTATAGGTCAATGAACCCTGAAATAAGGCTTACTCTGAAAAAAAGTCCCTGAAGTAGAAACACCTGTGTGGTAATATAATAGCTAAAGGTTTTTTGTCTTTTCAAGTTTCAAATACTAAAGTTGCCTAGTATCATTCATATATGTGAGTTTTCCATTTTGTACTAAATTGAGATTGCATTTAACACTGTAATATGTAGCTCACACAAACAGAATTAAGCACCATTCGAACAAAATTCTATAAAAGATGCTGATTACTGGCTTTGTGCATTTTGTGCACCAAAGTTATATATTGTCTTGTCAGCTCACATTCACCCCACCAACATAGCTCTAAGCAAAAGTACCAAATGATGTTTGTTTGTATGTTTTTTTTTTAAAACTAGGAACTTTATATACATAAGAAAGAGATTTAAAATGACAAAATCTGTGCTATGAATGAGTCTTATTTCCACAGCAACTTAAATTTGCATATTACAGACTGCAAATACTATGCAATAGTGTCCCATCTCTCCCAAAAGAAAAAGTCCTTTCTCTTAAATCTTGAGTGTATTTTAAAGAAAAAACTGTACCTTTCTCATTTCCCATTAGTAGCTCTGTCATGGGTTTAAGTTCATGCTTTAAGCTCAGCATCTTCCTTAATTTCATTTCTAAACCCTTATTTCTATATGAGTCCAAGTAATGGTAATACTTCAAAGAAAGCAGGCCCTCTATTAATGGGCCTTCCTGTAGTGTAGTTAAGTTGTTATTAGTGCAAAGTCCTGTGTAATGTGAATTTCTAGGGAACAGATTTTCTTTAATCTTTCCCTGGAGGTTTAGGGAGAAGAGCTACTTCCAGGTTGGGGAAGATGCTGAAGCAGCCTCCTCCAGCTGCACAGACATCTTTTTATGTCCTGTGTGTTAATAACAAATATCTTCTTTGCTGAAGACAGAGGTTAATCATCTGACCCATTTTTGGGATATAGGCTAAAATCTTATGAAGAGGTAGCAAATAACTGATAATGCAAGCTGTAAGAAATGTGAATTCCTCAGTGAGCAAATAATTATTAGTCTCAAAGAAAAGCTGAATCATAGCTGTGTTTCATTTATTCTTATCCTCCAGTGTGGCTTCTTATGAATTACTTTTACTCAGTTATGTTCTTGCCTTGAAAGCTGATCCTTACTTGCACGTATTTTATAGTGCATTAGTATCTTTTGCATTCAACTTTTTGTTACAGAGAACTGTAATCAAAATGAAATAACCACCTTCAAAATACAGACTGAGTAGATGGTGGTAATACAAATCTGACTGATGCGGGGAATGGGATGAGGGGAGCATGTTTTTCCTTTGTAAAATGCAATCTGTGCTTTGCAGAGTGCTCTCAGGTGGAGGTAAAATGTTCTCAGGACACTGGACTGAGGCAAATATTATTTATTGCTTCCGTTTGCCTCAAGAAGAGCTGACGCTTCATAGAGGAGATGTTAACCACGAGGAGGGGATGGAGTAAGAGAGACTTTCAAGTCTTGCCTTGGGTAATATTTTATGGTTTCTTTCTGCCTACTAAATCAGACAGAAATCTAGCTAGACATTGGTCTAATCTTACATAGGCACCCCAGCAAAGCTGCTCCTCCCAGCCCCTCCTCAACTGAGTTTTCCTGTGTTTGTGTGTTTTTAATACATATAGTTCTTGTTTGCTTTTGATAATATGGTTCTTTAGCACAAAACACCTTTCTCACCCCACTGGTTGCACCTGTCACATTTCTTATCCTTTAAAGGCCCACTTTGAATGTCAACTCCTAGGTGAAGACCTTTCTTATCTCCATCATCAAGCATGGTCTTTCCCTCCCATTTGGTTTCCTAAAATAATTTGTTTGTGTGCCTCATAAGCATATATATTCTTCCTTATCGACTGTTTGTGTTTCTGTTTCATTGCTTTTTGTGAAATGCCGTGAAGATCCTGAAATCAGAGGCCATGTGTCATTATTATTCATATTTAAGTCTCCAACCAACAGGGATTTAAGTCACAATCAGTTTAGTGAAAATTGTGCACAAAACCATTCATCAAATAGCTCCAGAGGATTCTGTCACATAAAGCCCGGTCTCAGGATGCACATCCATCCAAGTAAAGGGACTCCAGAGAGAACCTAGCCTCAGGCTATCCAGAACAAAATGATCTATCTAAATGTGGTCTTGGTTCTGTGATATACTAATAGATATATCTTTCTCTTTTCACAAAATATAGAAAAGGAAATATGATGCTAAAAAGCTCATTTTGGGTGAAGAAGCAGGCACTTGTTTCTTTAAATGACTGCACATACAACCATATGTATATGTCTCCACGTATTTAATAAGGTTGGAAACCTGATTCTGAGACCTGTAAGTGTCTTTAACTCTTATTTATTTCATGTGTTTTCTATAGCTGTAGATTCACAATTTTTAAGGCAGTTTAAGAATCCTAAAGACTAACAAATTGGAAGACCATGGTTTAGGAAAATGAAGTTCATATAGAGAGTCATTAAAAATATCTGTGGCTTCTTCCTTTTCTATAAATAGTGTAATGCAAGTATTGTGTTGCTGAAAGTCTATTTCCAATGGGCTTATCTTTGTCAGTTCTCAAAGTTTATTGTGTTGATTTCAGTAAGGGAAGTATTTACTGCAAATCCAGGGAAAAAACTAGCAATAAGAGTTAATGTAAAAGAAATTGACCACCAGAACAAGGAATAAAAATATAGAAACTCTACAGGGGCATGCAAAGCAAGCTGAGGATGGAAAAGTTAGATCTAAATCTTTAGTATTTGATATTTTACTTGCTATATATTAATGCTAGCCATCACAAAACACATTGAACACTGAAGTAAGGGAAAGGATTTATTGCAGAACACGCAACAGACCGGAGTGAAGGGGCGGCAAAGGGAAAGAGAGACCATGTGTCTGGGATGGGGGTTTAATATACTTTTTTAGGGGGTGGGCAGTGAGGTAGGAATTAGCCAATCACATTAGGTTGGGGGTGGAGCTTGGCACAGGTAGTTTGGGCCATGTGGCTACCTGGCTTTCAGTAATGGCAGCCGGTACCAGGGCGTAGAATGTAGATCGTGCCAGATAATAGACTGTGCCTGCGCCCATTTTCCTAACATTACTTTTACACAATCCTCTTTTTTTTTTTTTAATTTAAAGTCTCCTAGGTTCTTCTTATTACCCAACAGAAAGAGAAATAAGTATATAATTAAAAAAAAACTAAACGATTTGTTAACAATTTGGGCATTTGTACCTTAGTCTGTGGTGGGTAGCAGAAACTCTACCTGGTCTCCATCTATCTACCTTCCCATTGGTCATCACCTTAATAGTTGATAGCATTTCTGGAGACTTGGGATTGGATGTATGTGTGCCCTCAAAACAAGAAATGGAAAAAATACAGAGGTTTGGTTGAGAATTATTTCCTTTGGCAACCCATTTTCTTCACCACTTAGCCATCAGTAATGTTAGGAAGTAGGCAAATTGCTACTTTGGGTTTGACTATCTTTGGTGGTTATATTGCTTAAAATGCTTTGCTTTTTTTTTTTTTCCTCAAGTGTGTTTTAGTTAACCGATATCTAACCTTTTAAAGAAAGAAGTGTATATTGTAGCTTACAGAAAACCCAGATTGAATCCTTAAACATTAAGATTGACTAGTTTTGTGGTTGACTAATAATTAAGATTCTCGTGTCCCTGAACAGTGTGTTTGCAGTCCCTGCTTCAGCTACTGACTCCAGCTTTTTCTTTTTCTTTTTTTTTTTTTTTTTTTTTGACAGGCAGAGTGGACAGTGAGAGAGAGAGAGAGAGAGAGAGAGAGGTCTTCCGTTGCCGTTGGTTCACCCTCCAATGGCTGCCGCGGTTGGCGCGCTGCGGCCGGCGCACCACGCTCATCCGATGGCAGGAGCCAGGTGCTTCTCCTGGTCTCCCATGGGGTGCAGGGCCCAAGCACCTGGGCCATCCTCCACTGCACTCCTGGGCCACAGCAGAGGGCTGGCCTGGAAGAGGGGCAACCGGGACAGAATCCGGTGCCCCAACCGGGACTAGAACCCGGTGTGCCGGCGCTGCAAGGCGGAGGATTAGCCTGTTGAACCACGGCGCCGGCCTCCAGCTTTTTCTAATGCAGACACTGGGAGGCAGTTTTATGGCTCAAGTAATTGGGTTCCTGCCACCTACTAAGAAACCTGGAGCGCATTCCCAGCCTCAAGCTTTAGCCCTAGCCCAGCCTCAACTGTTGTAAGAATTTGGGGAGTAAACCAGCTAACTCTCCTATCTGTTTTTTTGCCTCTCAAAACCAAAAAACAAACCCAACAGGCAAGGAATCTTCAGAATAGGTGCAATCATGAATAGTTTGCAAGGGATGCTTTCATTCATAATTCTGGCACTTTGAGCAGGGATGAAGTAGGGGAATTATTGAAAGACTGGAGGTGGTGACAAATAGAAAAAATGAGACATCAGTGATGTGGCTTAGCGGGAATCTTAAAGATGAACAAAGTGGCTATGCCAGTGTGATTTGGTAAAGTGCATTGATTGTGGTTCTGGTTAGCTCTGGTTCTGAGACCAGAGGTAAGATATTTATATTCTCTGGGTCTCAGTCCCTTTCTTTGTAAATTGAGGCAAGTGATTACTGAGTCC
Source organism: Sylvilagus floridanus (assembly GCA_949820135.1). Taxonomy (NCBI): domain Eukaryota; kingdom Metazoa; phylum Chordata; class Mammalia; order Lagomorpha; family Leporidae; genus Sylvilagus; species Sylvilagus floridanus. Next base: position 68,033,378 of record OX463231.1, read on the forward strand.
CCTTTTATTTCTAACATTCTATGGATTGGGGACCTGACAGTGGTTCAGTCTGTAAAGTTGGGAGGATTTGGGGATGGAGACAGTAGAAGATGCTTTGGAGGTTCAGGACATGTTTCCCCTTAAAATGCACAAGTGATTGTAATCCCAGTGTCCTCTTTAAGGCAGTGTTCCTTGTTACCTTTGGCTAATTTGTAGCTCCAATTTAATTTGGCTTGATCATCTGAAAAACAGTATTATAATCTCTTCTATGTTCATGTTTATTTTTATAGACCTAGATTTTTAGAATACACAACTAGCAGATTGAACTTGGAGCTACTTTGTCATTTTAAAAAGATTTATTTATTTATTTATTTGAAAGGCAGAAAGAGAGATTGACCTTCCATCTGTGGGTTGACTCTTCAAGTGCCTGCAATGGCCCTGGCTGGACCAGACTGAAGCCATCCAGGTCTCCCACATAGGTGGCAGGAGCCCAGGCACTTAGACCATCTTTTGCTGCTTTCCTGGGTACATTAGTTTGCCCATATGGCATGTCAACATTGCAGATAGCAGCTTAACACTGGCCCTGATATTTCATCATTTGTGATATGGCTTCTCTCTTCGTTGCTTCTCATCTTTCGAGGCACTTAAACAAAGCAGTGTCGAAATTAAAATCAACCCATTGCAACAATTGCTTATCTCTGACTCCTCTATTTATATATAAAATAAGAAACAACAAAGGGACATACTATGAAGATTTATTTAAAATGAGAATATCTTAAAGATTTTATTCTGTTGTAACCAGGGAAATAGTCACATCTAAGTAGTTTTTGCTTCAGGACATTGCTGGCTATTTTCAGACAAATTTTTAAAAAGAATAGTATTCTAAAGAGTAAATATAACATGTATATAATACTGCCATGCAGTCACATCTCACAAAATTTTGTTGCCTTATTTTTTAATATATAAAGGGAACAAATTTCATGTTTTGTATATATACAGTTTTAGGAACATAATCATCCTTCCTACCCTACCCTACTTCTCTCCATCTCTCCCACTCTTCATCCTCCTTCCTTTCTTATTTTTCTTTTCCCACTGCTTAAGCATCTTTTCCATGTTACCTATTTCATGTTTATTTCACAACTGGAAGAAACCCTGTGCTCAATGGATTTCTTAAAAAGATTTATCTGTTTGAAAGTCAGAGTTACAGAGATCGAGGGAGAGACAGAGAGAATGAAGGTGAGCTCTTCTAGCCTCTTGTTCACTCCCTGGATGGCCACAATGGCCGTGACTGGGTACGTCTGAAGCCAGGGGTCAGGAGCTTCATCCACATTTCCCATGTGGATGTAACAGTTCAAGTGCTTGAGCCATCTTCTGCTGCTTTGCCAGGCCATTAGCTGGGAGCTGGATCAGAAGTAGAGAAGCTGGGACATGAACTGGCATCCATATGGGATGCTGGTGTTGAAGATAGTGGCTTTATCTACTATGCCACAACACTGGCCCTGCTGAAGGCATTTTATACATGACATATTCACCTCTTAGCCTTCCTGGATACACCAAATATATAGCTACAGAAACTCAGTATAAATTATTGAAAGCTCTTTGATTAAGAGAAAATATAGTATGATATACACTAACACAATTACATGTCAGTGCCAAGAGTTTCAGTGGCACTGAATCTTTTCAGTGGGTGTCCATACTTCATGGAAGTCTAAAGAGTTGGGTCATTTTTTAAAGGATGCCAAAGCTATCATGATTGACAGTCCTTTCATAACCTGTGCTTGAAAATATGGTACTTTATTAGCTCTGTGTATTTATTTCCTGACTTATTTTGAAATTCATTGTATATTGCCTCTGTGTCATTTCAAGAAGGGAAAAGGGTAAGCTACGTTTCCTCTGTGACACCATTTTTACTTTTCTCTTTCTCTATAGCTTTTATTTTCCATAGCATTACTAAAGTTTTCTCTGTAGTTCTGACCTTTTACCTCTCTCATGGTTTATTTAATTTTCATTTTGCATGCAACAGCCAGTTGTGTAATTGAAGCCATAAAATTTATACATAGATATGCACATTTATCACAGGCATGCACATTAATTGCTTTTTTTAAAAAAAGATTTATTTATTTGAAAGTCAAAGTTACACACAGAGAGAGGAGAGGCAGAGGGAGAGAGAGAGGGGTCTTCATCTGCTGGTTCACTCCCCAATTGGCCACAATGGCCGGAACTGCACCAATCTGAAGCCAGGGAGCCAGGAGCTTCTTCCAGGTCTCCCACGTGGGTGCAGGGGCCCAAGGAGTTGAGCCATCTTCCTCTGCTTCCCAGGCCATAGCAGAGAGCTGGATCGGAAGTGGAGCAGTTGAGTCTCTGAACCGGTGCCCATAGGGGATGCCAGCACTTCAGGCCAGGGAGTTAACCCGCTGTACCACAGCAATGGCCCCATTAATTGCTTCTTTATCCACTATTTTAAATATGTGAGGTTTTTGGATGATGGGATAGTCCATGTTGCTGAAATTTCTTTTTTTATGAAAAATTTTTATTTACTTGAGAGGTAGAGAAACAGATTCATACACATAAAGAGACAGAGACAGAGGGAGAGAGAATGAGAGAGAATCTGAATATTCCCATCTACTGGTTCACACTGTGAATGCGTTCAAGGGCTGGGACAGGGCCAGGCTAAAGCTAGGAGCTGGGAAGTCAATCCAGGCCTCCCACATGGATGGAAAGGGGCCAATTACTTGAGTCCACTGTTGCCTCCCAGGGTTTGCATTAGCAAGAAGCTGGAATAAGAAGCCAGAGCTGGGTATCCCACTCAGGTGTGTTCCAGAAGCAGGCATCCCACAGAGTAGTTTCCTGTTATTTTAGGGAGGGTCTAGATTTTTGTTCTATTCATATCCTTAACCTATTGGATGAGCTCTGCTCACATAGAGAGAGAAATCTGTTTCACTCATCAACTGATTGAAATGTTAATTACACCCAAAGACCCACCCAGAATCATGTTTAACCAAATACCTGAGCAACTCATGGGCTAATTAGACATGTAAGAACAATTCTCACGAGTTCTAAGCACAGAATGAAAGTTTAAAAAGATTGGTCGGCGCCACAGCTCAGTAGGCTAATCCTCTGCCTTGTGGTGCCTGCACACCTGGTTCTAGTCCCGGTCGGGGCACCGGATTCTGTCCTGGTTGCCCCCCTTCCAGGCCAGCTCTCTGCTGTGGCCCAGGAGTGCAGTGGAGGATGGCCCAAGTGCTTGGGCCCTGCACCCCATGGGAGACCAGGATAAGCACCTGGCTTCTGCCTTCAGATCAGCGCAGTGTGTTGGCCTCAGCACGCTGGCCACGGCAGCCATTGGAGGGTGAACCACGGCAAAAGGAAGACCTTTCTCTCTGTCTCTCTCTCACTGACCACTCTGCCTGTCAAAAAAAAAAAAAATATCAGGAGTACTACTTATGTAGCAGAGTTTGGGAGATTTAAATCAGGAGATGATGAGGTGGAGGTGAGACATGGGTGAAAGCAAGAAGTAGCCATGAGGAGAAGTGAGGTAGTGTCTGCTCTCCTTATCCTTTGAGGGCAACCAGGGCAGGCTCCAGGGCTCAGATGCTGAGGTGCCGCTATTGTTGGATGAAACAAGTGTAAAGACACTACAAAAGTTCATGGAAAAGGGAATTAAAATATATTTTTATTTTGGTGCTAAAAAACTGAAAACCATGCATCTGAGGACTCTTTAGAAAGTTCATGGAAAAATGTGTATTATGAAAAAAACATGGACTTCAAAATTATTTTCTACTGTAATAAGCTTAACTTTTAGTTTCATTTTTACATAGATACTTTGAAGTAGCATCTTATACCAATAAAGAATTAAAATACAGGGGCCGGCACCCTGGCTCACTTGGTTAATCCTCCACCTGTGGCGCCGGCATCCCATATGGGCACCAGGTTCTAGTCCCGGTTGCTCCTCTTCCAGTCCAGCTCTCTGCTGTGGCCCAGGAGTGCAGTGGAGGATGGCCCAGGTGCTTGGGCCCTGCACCCCATGGGAGACCAGGAGAAGCACCTGGCTCCAGGCTTTGGATCAGCGAGGTACGCCGGCCGCAGCGGCCATTGGAGGGCGAACCAACAGTAAAGGAAGACCTTTCTGTCTCTCTCACTGTCCACTCTGCCTGTCAAATAAATAAATAATGTTCATAATGGAAAATCTCTAAGAGTGCTGCCTTCATCATAGCATCTCCTTCAGATTTGAAGGGAACTCAAGACAGGAAACTCCTATAAAAGCATAATGTAGTAGGGCTACCTTTTATGTTCCAAGAAACTGAGAGCACCCTGACTCTCACGGCTCAGAGAATTGACCTTCTTACCAAAAATATTGTTGCAGCAGAAATTTGAAACTATGGGTAGAAACTGGCCTAGTAGGGTATCCCAACAATTAAACAAGTGACTATATGCAAATTTCCTGAGAGGAAACATTGTATGGACTCAGTACATAATTATTTTTCAGTTGTTCTATAGGAACTTGTGATGAAACATAGGATAAAGTTCTTGATGTTGACAAATCCTAATTTTACTTGCTCTATTAATCCATTAGACAAGTACTGTTCATTTAAAATATTATATGAACCATATATAATTTAAAATTTTCTAGTGGCCACACTAAAGAATAAATAATAAACAGTTGAGATTATTTTACTAATATTTTATTTACCCACATACCAAATATACAGATGGCCTCCAACTTACAATGGTTTGACTTAACAATTTTTTGACTCTACAGTGGGGTGAAAGCATGTCCGTATAGCATGATCATTTTAACATATCATTAATATAAAATTGTTAATAATATTTTAAGTTCTTTTTTGGTGTTAAGTTCTCAAAATTCAGTGTACAGATATGGCATATACAACTCAGACTGTAAATCTTCATCATAAGTACTTAATCTGTATTTAAATTTTTTCAATTATAGTTAAAAATAGACTTTAGGGTGGAGATATTTGACCTAGAAATTAAGACAATGGTTGTCTGCATTCCACTTTGGGGTGCCTGAGTTCGGTACCTGGCTCTGGTTCCTATTGCAAATGATGGCTCAAGTAACTGGGTTGCTGCCAACCACATGAGAGAGATGGTTTGAGTTCTGGACTCCAGGATTATATGCCCCCTGTGCTTGGGGGAGTTTGGGAAGTGAACCAGCAGATGGGAGCTCCCTTTTTCTTTCAGCCTCTCAAATAAATAGTAAATAAATAAATTTGCATCCTCATGTTGAAAACATAAATAAAAGTTTTAGAGTAACAAAGTCCAAATTTTAAAATCAAAATTAATTAATTAAATTAGAATTCGATTTCTCACTCACACAAGCCATCTTTTCTGTTTTTCAAAACATTTATTTTATTTATTTGAAAGAATGATACAGACAGAGGAAGTGAGACAGAGACAGATCTTCCATCTGCTGATTCACTCCCCAGATGCCTATGACAGTTGAGGCTGTGCCAGGCTGAAGCCAGGAGCCAGGAGCTCCATTCTAGTCTCCCACATGAGTGGCAGGGGTCCAAGTATTTTCCTAGTTGCATTAGCAGGGAGCTGGATTGGAAGCTGAACAGCTGGAATTTGAACAGATGCTCTGATATGAGATTCAGTGTTGCAGGAGGCGGCTTAACCCTTTGTGCCACAACACTGGCCTAAGCCATCTTTCAAATGTTCAGTATCTATATATAGCTAGTAGCTTCTGTCTTGGACAATCTGGCATCCAGCTGTTTTACCTACACATGGGTCAGATCCTCATGAAGTTGTTTATAAATCCAACCGTTTTTTCATGTCTATTTTGCAGGTATCATGTATGAGGGTCTGTTCTTGTTTCCGTATTTCTGCATCCAGGTAGCAATCACCAGTCCTCCTTCTACTTCACATACCAGCCGCCCCTGGCACAAGGTATATCCCTGGATTTCATGCCGTCACACTCCCTGGGTTTTCCTTGAGCCTCACTGGCTGCTCCTTAGTTTCCTTTTCTGCTTTCCTTTTATTACACTGACCTCTAAATTTTGAAGGACTGCAGAACTCAGTCTTCGAAACATCTCATCTTTCCTTATTTGGTGCTCTTATCCAGTGTCATTAAAAATCGTTGACCTGTTGATGACTCTCTAGTTTTTTTTTTTATTTTTTTTATTTTTTTTAATTTTTTACAGGCAGAGTGGACAGTGAGAGAGAGAGACAGAGAGAAAGGTCTTCCTTTGCCGTTGGTTCACCCTCCAATGGCCGCCGCGGTCGGCGCGCTGCGGCCGGCGCACCGCACTCATCCGATGGCAGGAGCCAGGAGCCAGGAGCCAGGTGCTTTTCCTGGTCTCCCCATGGGGTGCAGGGCCCAAGCACCTGGGCCATCCTCCACTGCACTCCTGGGCCACAGCAGAGGGCTGGCCTGGAAGAGGGGCAACCGGGACAGAATCCGGTGCCCCGACCGGGACTAGAACCCGGTGTGCCGGCACCGCAAGGCAGAGGATTAGCCTGTTGAGCCACGGCGCCGGCCTGACTCTCTAGTTTCAATCTCTAGCCCAGAGCCTTTCCTCAGCTGTAGACCCAAGTGTCTACCATTTAGGTTGATAAGTATCCAATACACATGTCCAATATGATGTTTCTAAAACTGATTTCCTTTCTTATCAAGCAAGTTCTGCCCCTCTCCCCATCTTGGTTACTGGTCATTGGATTCATAGTTGCTCAGGGCAAGAGCTTTGGGGTCATTCTTGCCTTCTGTCTTTTTCTCACACCCTTTGACAAGTCCATCAGCAAATTCTTTTAGATTATTATTTTTTTTTCTGTTTAGCCCCCTCTCATCACTGTTTTCTGCTACTATCTTGATCTTACCTTGATTATTATATTAGCCTCTTAACTGCATTCCTCATTTAAACTCTTGCCCAGTTCAGTCTATTTTCAACCTAGCATCCATACCATTATGCTTTGTGCTGAACTCCAGTGACTTTGCATATCTGAATGAAAGCCAAAGTCCTGCTAATGAGCTCACAGTTCTACTCACCTCTCTGACATGTTCTCTCTCCCTCAGTTCTGGGACTCCTGGGCTCTGATGTTCCAGGAACATTAAGTCAGGAACCTGTCTCAAGGCCCTTCCACTCACTATTATCTTGGTCCAGCTCCGTCTTCCTCCATTCTGCACAGCTCGCACACTTACCTTTAGAGATCTTAACTAAAATATCAGGGGAGGACTTCTGCGACCACCAGGCCCATTGATAGCTTCACTGGAACCTCTGTTTAAATGAATAAATGATGCCCCTCTGCAGAGGAGCATGATTCTGTGATTCACAGCTGAATTAGCTGAGAGGCCAATGGGCTACTGAATATAAAGAAGTCAGACATATTGTAAGTGTAAATAACATCTCTAAAACAAGCTGCCTGGTGAGCAACCTGGAGCCAATTTTATTTTTAAATTATTTATTTTCATTTTTATTTAAAAGGCGGGGGGGGGGAGGAAGGGAGGGAGAGAGAGAGAAAGGGAGAGAGAAACTATGGATCGCCCATCTGCTAGTATGCCCCCAAATGCCTGCAGCAGCCAGAGCTGGGCCAGGTTGAGGCCAAGAACATGGGTGACAGGGAGCAAGTACTTGGGCCATGATGGCAGTCTCCCGGGATGTGTATTAGCAGGAAGCTGATTGGAAGCAGAGCAGCTGGATCTCGAACTAGGAAGTCCAATATGGGATTGGAATGACTTAACTGCTGCACCATATCCCTCTGCCTGGAGCCAGTTTCCTGCAAAGAGTAAGGCCCTCTCTCTCGAGGCAGTTTTCACTCCTGTCATTTGGGCACCTTTGCACAGTGGCAAAATGTACAATGTCCTGTTGCTGCCCTGGTGGTCACCCCTTCCACCTCATACAATGCATCCCTAAACCCCTTGTTACTTTGTTTTTCTCCATGGCATCAATCGATCTGTAGGAAATGAAAATGTGGAACTCCTTGTTCAAAACATAGTAAGAATTTCAAGATGGAGACCATGGGGAATTAAGTCAAGCACAGGGCCTTTGGAGCTTGGGGCCCGATGCGTTTGCACAGTCACATGCTCATGATGCAGGTACTGCCACTATCTATCTTTATTCATTTGTTCTCTGTCAAGCTCAGTGGGGCCTGGGGTTTCTCTATTTTATTCTCTGGGAATGCAGCAGCAGGAAGAGATTATGTGTTGAATAAATGAATCTGCTAACCACAGGCAACCTGCTTTAAATGTATTATCCCCAAAGCAAATGAGAAAGCAGAGTAGGACAGCACTGAAAAAATCTGTGTAACCTTTGTGTAGTTGGGACAGGTAGGCTGTTCCACTTCGAACAAGGAGAACCTAGGGCTCAGTGGATTTTAGTAACTGTCCAGCAGCAAACATTGCAGTGCCGATGCGATGCATCTCTCTTCTCCTCATTCAGGCAATGCTATTTTCGGCTCTTCTACTTGGAGTGGGAGAAGAGAACAGTCGCAGGAGGAGAGGCAGCCACCAAATGTGTTCCCCCTTTTCTTTGCCTTCACTTGGAAGTGCCCTTGATGATACCATCAGATACTTTTTATGGGTATCATAAAGTATTGCATTTGCTCCACAAAGTAAGTCGATGAAGCAGAAAACAATTGTACTTTTTCCTACTTAGAGATGTGGGATTTGAAATTAAAATTGGCTAAGATTGTGTATCTAAATACGAGGGGGGCTTCTAGACCCCAAGGTTTTAAACTATTTTGTCCCTTTCTGTGTTTTGTTAAAAAGACTAAAATTTAAAAATGATTCTCTTGCTTCATTTCAAATTCCTTTTTTGGAGAAATATCTACTGTTTTTCTGTCTTTATGGAATTGAATACACTGAAAAAATTTATTTTTTAAAATAGTAATTCTCACTGAACTTGTATAAATCCTATAATGAAAGTAAATATATAAGAGTTAGTGTTGCTATTACTGGATTGACTTTGTAATTGGTGTGGTATAGCATAGCAAGTATTTTGTAAGATATTCATAAACTTAAACAGGCAGATGAAATATTTTCTTGATTGAAGGATTAAATGATAATTTGGTCTAGTAGCTCTTGATGAATTAGAGCATGGTGAAATTTTCTGAAGAACTTTGATAGAGGCAGTTGCTTATGATGAATTTCTATCACTTGAGAAACAGATTGTATTTCTGAGAGAGGTAGTTTTTAAAATATTTCTTATCATTTTGGTACTTGGGTTTCCTGGCATTCACTATTGAATAATTATTTCTGTATAATGTTTTCAGAACCATTCTAAAAATAAGACATACCGTCATAGAATTAACTGTGTCTCAGGTTAAAGATACAGTAGTAGAACCTGGCATGTTGCATATAGCACTTTGCAGTTCTGTTTCTCATCCTGGTTCAGTTGATGGCGCTGTAGAATCAAGAGTTAGATTTTTCAGATGCCAGGGCTAGTTAGTGTTTGTTAATGTTTATAGATTCATTTAAGATGACCATTTTTTGTGAATCTTATCTGATCTTGGTCATACAGCTGTTCTTCACTTCATATATTAAATATATTTCCTGAAAACTACCAACTTGGAAAAGAGAATCCTATATTAAATGTGGTAGGAAAGTGGCTATTTAAATACATCTTTTCAACAAATGGAAACTCTTTCAAAATCAATCTGTTTACTTAGATTTTGGCCCAGGCGCTTTTCTTTATTTCTTCCTGGAGTTCTCTGCTCCAATATTTGGGGCAAACACAGCTTCTGAGATGCAGAAATTATCTGTCAAGTGTCACAAACAGCATGGAGAATGTCTGCAGAAGCTGAAGTCAGCTTATCCTTCTGCTTTGAGGCAGGGTTTTCCCAGGCATATGATCATCTGGTGAGTATATGTGGGTACTTAAGAATGTTCATGGAAAAATGGAATGAGAAATATAACTTTATTCTGGTGCCAAAATTTTTTGAAATCCATGCATTTGAGGGACCATCAGAAGGGTCATGTAAAATGCCTATTGCAGAAAAACTGCTTGGATTTCAAATTTTTTTTTTGTACCAAAACAAGCTTATCCTTTATTTCTACTCTTCATGAACATTTTGAAGAACCCACTTGCATTTGATTGGCACAGATGTTATGTGATGTCATGTCTCACATTGCAATTTAGCATGATAAACATAGAAGAGGGAAAGTATTTGATGCATTGGGTAAGCCATCTCTTGGATTGCCTGCTTCCATGTCAGAGTGTATGTCTTCCTGCTCTGCTCCTGATTCCAGCTTCCTGCTAATGCACTCAGAGGCAGCAGGTGCATTTTCAAGTAGTTGGGTTCCTGCCATCAACTGTACCACAGTGCCCATCCACAATACCTCCTTTACCTTGACTACTGTGTCTTTTTCACTATGGAGAAGCAGTTTGGAGGACTTGTTAATAACATCAGCTAGGCAAACTCAATTTTCTGGTAACTTTCATAGTTCCCTGTAGTTCAGCTTGACTCTCAGAGTCCCTGAGCCTCAGGAGACAGTAGTCTGTGGCCCAGGGGAAACATGCTAGTATTTTACATTTGATGTGATGTCTGCATAATTTTTTAAAATATATTTGAGAGTTAGAGTTATAGAGAGAGAGAGGGAAAAACAGAGAGAAAGGTCTCCCATCTGCTGATTGACTCCCTAAATGGCTGCAACAGCCGGAGCTAAGATGATCCAAAGCCAGGAACCAGGAACTTCTTCCAAGTGTCTCACATGGGTGCAGGGTCCCAAACGCTTGGGCCATCCTCTGCTGCTTTCTTAGACCATAAGCAGAAAGCTATATTGGAAGAGGAGAAGCCAGCTGGGATAACTGGCACCCAATTGCTAGCGTCGCAGGCGGAGGCTTAGCCTACTACGTCACAGTGCTGGCCCCAGTATCTGTTTAATTTATCAAAGACTCTACCAATGAATCTAACATATTAAGGATCCAACTCTTTGCGAGAAAGAAGGTGGTTCTGGGAGGGAGACATTCGGGTGCAGAAACTGGGACATGTTGAATAGAAGTGTTTTGGGGTCTGTTCTGGGGCACTATATCATTTCTCTTCTTGCCGCACCACCGTCTGTGTTTAGCTTTTCATCTCTCTACCTACTGCTTTCCCCAGCCTTCGGAGGCATCTATTATTATCGCACTCTCTAAAGGGTCAACACCTTAAAGTTTCTTTTTAAGATTTGAACATTAATAGAAAAGGAGTGTGTATTATAGCACTTTTTTCTCATAAATGGTACTAACCTGCTGGACTTAATGGACTAGAATATTTGTGGTGGCATTGTAGAGACCACACTTCCATGTGAACATCTACAAACTGATTTTCTCCCTTAAATATGATTTCAGTGCATTTCATAGATGTATATTAATAACATACATTGTTTTAGTAACTGGGATAAGGAAATTAGTTTTCTGGTACAAAATTTAATTTGAAATAGGTCAGTGATTTATAATGCTATTTGATGTAGCTCAGCTAAAAAAGCTATGAGGCAAAGGAAGAAAATTATACTCAGGTATAAAATATGTAAAGAATGAAAATATTTGTGAAGCTGAATTATCTTCAAATACATTTTTTGTGGTCAGGCAAGAGCCTTGTACACAGAATTTTGATTATATATAGAAATTTCCTGGCACATACCTTTTACAAAAAATTGGTCTGCTGTATATTACTTTGTATGTTCTAAAAGATTTTCCAAAGAAGATAATTCATCTGATACATAAGCCCACTGTGCATTTTAAAACAAAGCAAAACAAAAAACCCTTGTAACATTACAAAATGGCAATGGCCACTAGGGATCCATGGAGCTAGAGTTAAACTGCATCTTCCAAGCTGGAGATTAAAATAGCATATCTCTCTTTAGTTCTTTTAAACTACTGGGAGAAGCAGAGCAGATTCAAGATTGTGCATTGTGCAGAGTTTCACAAAAGATCACAGGTAAGATAGAGCAACAGTTAAACAGCTGGTGTGTGGCTTGCTTTCATGGCTTTCATACAATATACTTGTTACATAAAGGGATTGAAATGTATCTAATTTCACATAACATAAGATCAGACACCCTGTTTATTAACATTGATTTGAACCAGAGCATTGAAATATTTGTATAGAAAATTTTCATAAATCAGATGAACCAAAGCATTTGAGATTTTCAATCTCATGTAAGCTTACCACATAAGAAATAATTTTGGTATGCCTGTAGCAGGAATTAATTATGACTGCTGAAAGACACCACAAGGAATAGATCAGTTTCTAGTAATCCTAAAATTGAAAGAAATGATAATACACTTTAATCACAGAATGCTTTATAAAAAGCTACAATTTTTTTATGATTAAATGGATGGTGGCATGAGGAACAAGAATTTGTTGCGCATCATTTCTTTTGATATTTTGAATGTAGTAAGAGGAAATAAATGATATCTATTGGCCTAGTCACTTATTTTATGAAGTCAATTAGCAACAGGCTTAAGTAGACACAGTTTTTCACTGTGATTCTAAAGCTGTTGACACCAGATTGCTTCTGCAATGGCTCCTTTTGGGATTTAATGCTAAGGCCAGCAAGGAAGTGCTGCCCCCGCGTAGACTATTGTGACTCGTGGCACCTGACAAATTGGCTTACAGATGTGGCATTCACAGGAGTGTGGGGAAGACAAACAATGAGGTCGCAAAGTACGTTGAAGAATCCAGCTATGGTGGGGAAATAAGTCTGTTTGGGATGTCCACTGAACCTCATGTCCAAAATTAGGATCCTAAAGCAATGTCCTCAAATGTTAAATATAAAGATGATGTGCTGCACTGGAGACAGGCAATATAAAGGATGAAGAGTAGTGCCAGGCGCCCTGGACCTTGTGGTTGGAATCTTGATTTTGCCCAAGTAGATCTGAGATTTTCTCGTTCTTGTCTTGCAGAGCAGAGTGAGTGACAGTATTCCCTCAGGGTTGCTGTGCAGAGGAATGTGAGGATCCATATCAGATGTTTAAGCCTGGAACCTACCAGGTCCCACACTGAGTACTCAGTGCATGTTTTCTGCTGTTGCTGAGTGATTTCTTAGCGTAGAGCAGCACAAGGATGTGAGTGTCTTTATGCTTCTTTAAACTTTGTTTAGCTGTCAAGGCTTCATTTTTATTCCAAGAATGGAAACATAATCTTATCAGTTTAAAGGTAGTACAGTCATTTCTAGTTTACTTTTTTTAAAGATTTATTTTATTCATTTGAAAGTTAGAGTTAGAGTTAGAGTTAGAGAGAGAGAGAGAGAGAGAGAGAGAGAGAAAGTTCTTCCATCTTCTAGTTCCCTCACCAGATGACCTCAATTTGGCCATGGCTGGGCCAGTCCAAAACCAGGAGCTTCTTCCAGGACTCCCATGTGGGAGCAGGGGCCCAAGCACTTGAGTTGTCTTCTGTTGCTTTCCCAGGCCATGATCAGGGAACTGGCCAGAAGTGGAGCAACAAGGACTGAAACTGACACCATATGGTATGCTGGCTTTCGGCAGAGGCTTAACCCCCTATGCCACAGCACCAGCCCCGGTCACTTCTATTTTAAAACTTAAGTTTATATTATGTAAGTTAAGGCTCCTCTATTTCCTTTTCCCTCTGTTTCTTACTAAGAATGATCCTAAACTCCAAAGGGCTTGTTTGGCATCAAGGAAAGTGTCAGATGGTCTGTTTCGCTTTCATTTGCCATATGCTGCTATTGTATGGACACATTGTCTGTTCTCTCCATGTGTAAATTCCATGGTGATTGGTCTGGGAGTGCTTCCTCTGCTAACTTGCCCTCACTTTAACTCTTGATACTGATTTGCCCATCCAGTTTTATTGTCCCTCTCACCCCATAGTCCTTCCCATCTATGTTGCATGAGATCGTAGTTATTATTATGGTTGTCAGTGACTCCAGGTCTTTCAGGAAAGTGCTAGAGATTAGGATAACAAACTAAACAGGAGCAGCTTGCGTAAGCCTATATGTCTTTTGGGCCCTTATCTGGAATGGGTGATGAAGTCTGTGCAAACAACTAGTTTGATTATTGATTACTATAACAGAGATTTAAAAATAAGTATTTAGCTTCCAAAGCCAGTGTTTTCTTGATTATTACCATCACCACTTTTCTTTTCTTTCTTTCTTTTTTTTTTGATAGGCAGAGTGGATAGTGAGAGAAAGAGACAGAGAGAAAGGTCTTCCTTTTGCCATTGGTTCACCCTCTAATGGCTGCCATGGCCGGCGCGCTGCAGCCAGTGCACCATGCTGATCTGAAGCCAGGAGCCAGGTGCTTCTCCTGGTCTCCCATGGGGTGCAGGGCCCAAGCACTTGGGCCATCCTCCACTGCACTCCCGGGCCACAGCAGAGAGCTGGCCTGGAAGGGGGGCAACCGGGACAGAATCCAGTGCCCCGACCGGGACTAGAACCCGGTGTGCCGGTGCCACAAGGTGGAGGATTAGCCTATTGAGCCGTGGCGCCGGCCACCACTTTTATTTTCTAACAGGATAAGATTGTCTTGGGGCTGGTGCTGTGATGTAGCAGATAAAGCTGCCACCTACAGCGCTGGTATCCTATCTGGTTTGAGTCCAGGCTGCTCCACTTCTGATCCAGTTCTCTGTTATGGTCTGGGAAAGCAGTAGAAGATGGCCCAAGTGCTTGGGCTGCCACACCTGTGTGAGGGACCCAGAAGCTCCTGGCTCCTGACTTTGGATTTGCCCAACTCCATCCATTGCGGCCAATTGGGGAGTGAACCCCAGTGGATGGAAGACCTCTCTCTGCCTCTGCCTCTCTGTAACTCTTTTAAATAAATAATATTTATCTCATCAAATCTTACTTAATTTTTAATTTATTATTATTTAAGCTTTTACATATATTTGTACTTATTTATGAGGTAAAATATTACAATTATGTATATAGTGTATAATCATCAAACCAGGATAATTAACATTCTTATCTCCAAAAATATTATCATACCTTTGTGTTGCGAGCTTTCAAACTATTTTCTAATTATTTTTTTAAGATTTATTTATTTTATTTGATAGAGTTACACAGAGAGAGGAGAGGCCAGAGCTGCGCCAATCCGAAGCCAGGAGCCAGGTGTCTCCTCCGGGTTTCCCACACGGGTGCAGGGGCCCAAGGATTGGGCCATCTTCTACTGCTTCCCCAGGCCATAGCAGAGAGCTAGATCAGAAGTGGAGCAGCCTGGTCTCGAACCGGTACCCATGAAATGCCAGTGCTTCAAGGCCAGGACGTTAACCTGCTGTGCCACTTCGCTGGCCCCTTCTAATTATTTTGAAATGTTCTCTACTTCTATGTGATCAACTTTTTTTAGCCTCCCAAACTGAAGGAGACTGTTTGATATTTGTCTTTCATTTAACATAATGTCCTCCAGTTTCATTCATGACAGGATTTAATTCCTTTTTTATGTCTGAATAGTATTCCACTATTTATGAAACCACATTTTTAATCCATTTATTCATCCACAGACATCCTGGTTGATTCCATATCTTAGCTATTGTGACTAGTACTGTAATAGACATGAACATTCAGATATCTCATTGACATAATAATTTAATTTCGTTAGTATAAATGCCAGTAAAAAGATTGTTGAATCATATAGTAGTTATATTTTCAGTTTTTGAAAGAACTTCCATGCTGTTTTCTATAAAGGTCCTACTAATTTACATTCCCACAGTGTGTAGGAGTTATCTTATCTCTGCATCCTCCCAGCACTGATATTTTTGTTTTGATAATAGCCATTCTAGCTGTGCTGAAATGGTATCTCATTGTAGTTTTGATTGCATTTCCCTGATGATTGATAATGTTTAACAGTTTGTATGTATCCTTTTGAGGAATGTCTGTTCAGGTCTTTTGGCCTCATTTTAATCAGATTTTTTTGTGGTTTATTTGTTTTTTTTTTTTTTTAACTTTTATTTAGTAAATATAAATTCCCAAAGTACAGTTTATAGATTACAATGGCTTTTTTCCTATAACTTCCCTCCCACTCGCATATTTGTTATTTCTTATATATACAGGATATTTATCCTGTGTTATACAGCTTACAAAGTTCTCTCCCATTCTGGATGTTTTCTCTTCTCTTTTGATTGTTTGCTTTGTTGTACAGAAGAGTCTTAGTTTGATATACTCCCATGTGTCTATTTTTACTTCTGTTTTCTTTAATTTTTGGGTCTCATCCTGAAAATCCTTGACTGTATCAATGGTTTACATCTTTGAATCTTTTTTTTTTTTTTTTTTGACAGGCAGAGTTAGAGAGAGAGAGACAGAGAGAAAGGTTTTCCTTCCATTGGTTCACTCCCCAAATGGCCGCTATGGTCTGCGGGCTGCGCCGATCTGAAGCCAGGAACCAGGTGCTTCCTCCTGGTCTCCCATGGGGTGCAGGGCCCAAGCACTTGGGCCATTCTCCACTGCCCTCCCGGGCCACAGCAGAGAGCTGGACTGGAAGAGGGGCAACCGGGATAGAACCGGCGCTCCAAACGAAACTAGAACCCGGGGTACTGGCACAGCAGGTGGAGGATTAGCCTAGTGAGCTGTCGCACCGACTTGATTCATTTTTAGTTGACTTTTGTATATGATGAGACATCGGGAAGGGTAAGAGGATTTCTTTCTTTACATATGTATATCCAGTTTTCCCAGCATCATTTATTGAAAAGACCATCCTTTTTTCACCTTATTTTTTTGGTACCTTTGTTGAAATTAAGTTGTCAGTGTGTACATGGATAGTTTTCTGGATTTTTCTATTCTGTTTCATGGGTATATATGTAGGATTTTTTAAAATAAGGATTTATTTATTTACTTGAGAAGCAGAGTTAGACAGAGAGAGGGAGAGACAGAGAGAAAGGTCTTCCATCCACTGATTCACTCCCTAAATGGTCGCAAACCAGAGCTGGGCTGACCAATTCAAGATCTAGGAGCTAGGAGCTTCTTTTGGGTCTCCCAAGCAGGCACAGTGGCTCAAGTACTTGGGCCATCTTTTGCTGCTTTCCCAGTCCATCATCAGGGAGCTGTATTGGAAGTGGAATAGCCGGGACTTGAACTGGTGCCCATTTAGGATGCTGGTGCCGCAGGCAGATACTTAACTTGCTATGCCACAGCGCTAGCCCCTCTATGTAGCTTTTTAAGCCCATTAATAATCAGAGAATATACATGTCGTGATTTTATATAGTCTGTTTTGGAGAATGTGCCATGTGCTGAAGAAAAGAATGTGTTCTTCACTTCTTGGGTGACTTGTTCTACAAATGTCTGTTAGGTTCGTTTGGTCCATAGTATTGCTTAACAATATGTTTCTTTATTAATTTTTTGTCTAGATGATCTGTCCACTGATGAAAGTGGGGTTTCAAATTTCCAACTATTATCGTATTTTTATTTTATCACTTTATCCCTCCCAGTAGGTCTAGTAATGCTTGCTTTATGTAATTGAGTGCTCCAGCATTGCATGCATATACATTTATAATTGGTATTTCTTTGTGTTGGATTGATCCCCTTCTTCATTGTATAAAGACATTCTTTGTTTCTATAGTTTTTGAGTGAAAATCTATTTTATACAACACAAGTATAGCTACTGTTGTTTACTTTGGTTTGCATTTGCATGGGATATCTTTTTCTATCCTGTCACTTGCAGCCTTTGTGTGTCATTACTGTTGAAGTGAGTTTCTTGTAGGAAGCATATTTTGTATCTTGTCTTTTAAACCAGTCACTGTATATCTTTTAACTGGGGAATTTAATTTGTTTACATTCAAGATTAGTATTGATAAGTATTAGTTTGCTCATGCCATTTTGTTAAATGTTTTCTAATTGCTTTGTGTAGTCTTTGATCCTTTCCTTCTCTCTCATTGTTTAATTTTGTAGATGGGTGATTTTCTGTACTGATGAGATTTGATTCTTTTCCCTTTGTTGTTTGTGTCTCTGCCCTACCAGATACTGTTATTGTTCCATCAGTAATTGTCATGCTTCTGCTCTCAGATGTACAACTCCCTTAAGTGTTTGCTGATAAAACCCCTCATGTCCACTGGTCAGGCAATGACTATTTCTCTTTTCTTTTAGAAGGATAGATTTTTCTTTTCATTTTTTTTACTTCTTTAATGTTTTCATGTTAATGTGATATTAATACAAAGGGAACAGATTCAATGTAGTTCATAGATACAATTCTAAGAATATAATGCTCCCTTCCTCCCTCCTTTGAAAAACTATTTGCAGTGGTAGTGATACACACAGGCATTTATTTCCCTTTTTGTTTTTGATTTTTTTCTTTTTAAAATTTAGCTCCCACATATAAGGGAGAACTTGTGGTATTTGTCTTCCTGTGTCCAGCTTATTTCACTCAAAATGATGTCTTCCGGTTACAACCGTTTTGCTGCAAATGGTAGAATTCACTCATTTTTTACAGCTGAATATTATTCTATTGTTTCTTTATTCATCTGATGATGGACACCTTAGTTGACTCCATATTTTGGCTGTTTTGTGCAATGTGTTCATGTTTTTTGCATATACACTCATTAGTGGGATTGCTGGACCTTATGGAAAGTCTATTTCTAGTTTTTAAAGAAATCACCATACTGTTTTCCACAGTGGCTGCACTGATGGAAATTCCCCTTGGTCCACATCCTCACCAGCATTCTCTACTCTCCGTGTTCTGGATTTCAGCCATTCTGACAGGGGTTAGGTGATTTCTCACAGTGATTTTGATTTGCATTTCCCTGATGGCTAGTGACATTGAGCATCTTTTCTTATATTTGTTGGCCCTTTGTATTTATTCTTTTGAGAGCAGTTTGTTAAATTTCTTTGCCCATCTCTTGACTGGATTAGTTGTTTTGTTATTGTTGAGTGTTTTGAGTTGCTGATAAATTCTGGATATTAGTCCCTTTTTTGGATAGGTAGCCTGCAGATATTTTTCCCATTCTGTTGGATGTCTCTTTACTAAATTGGACATTTCCTTTTGATGTGCAGAAGCTTCTGAGTTTGTTATTATCCCTTTTATTTGTTCTGCTTTTGTTGCCTATGCTTTTGGGATCTTATCTCAGAAGTTGTCACCTATACCAATGTCTTTAAATTTTTTCTCTGTTTTTTTCCAGCAACTTCATAGTCTCAGGCCTTAAATTTGGGTATTTGATCCATCTTGAGTTGATTTTTGTATATGGTCAGAGGTATGGATCTAATTTCATTCTTCTACATATGTACATGCAGTTTTGTACCACCATGTATTGAAGAGATTAAACTTTCTCCAATGTATGTTCTGAGCACATTTGTAAAAAATCAGTTGGGTGTATATATGTAGATTAATTTCCAGACTCTCTTTTCTGTTCCATTGATCTATGTGTCAGTTTTTATGCAAGTATCATGTTGTTTTAATTACTATATCTTTGTAGTATGTTTTGAAGTCAGGTATTGTGATACCTCCAGATTTTTTTTTCCCTTTTGCTCAGGATCACTTTTCCATTCCTGGTGTTCTGTGATTCCATATGAATTTTAGGTTCTTTTTTTAATTCTGTAAAGAATGTCATTGATGTTTTGATAGGGATTGCATTGACTCTGTAGATTATTTTAAGTGGTAAAGACATTTTAATGATAGTGGTTTGAAGACTGGATTTTCTGAATATATTATTCTTGATTTGTTTTCTCCTTTCCAGATTTTGAATATATTACCCCATTTTTTTCTGGTTTGTGTTTCTACAGAGAAATTTGTTCCTAGTCTAATGTAGATTCCCTTATATTTGATTTGACATTTTTTACTTTCTCTTTTTAGAATTCCTGCTTTGTCTTGTACTTTTGATAGTTCGGTTATACTATGCCTTGGAGAGGGTCTTTTGAGTCACTTGGGGTCTTTTGAACTTCCTGAATGTGGATGGCCATATCTTTTTTTCAGGCTAGGAAAGTTTTCAGCTGTTATTTTGTTAAATAATTTTCTATGCCTTTCTATCTCATTGTCAATTCAATTTTTTCTTCCTTATCGCTCTCCTGCTCCTCCTTTTTAAAACTAGCAGCTTTTTTTTTTTCAAAAGGTCTGTCTTCAAGCTCAGAACTTCTTTTTTATACTTAATCAAATCTGTTGTTGATCTTTTAAATACATTATTAATTAATTAAATTTTCCAAACATCTTTTTGGTTCTTTTTAAAAATGATGTGTATCTCTTTGTTGAATTTCTCAAACAATGATTTTTTTTTTCTTATTTCATTGAATTGTCTGTATCACCATGTTTCCTTAGGATCATTATTTTGAATTCCTTTTCAGGCATTTCACTTATTTCCTTTATTTTGGATTTTTTTTATTTTTACAAAAAAAGTATTTTATTTATTTGAAAGTCAGAGTTACAGAGAGGCAGAGGCAGAGAGAGAGAAAGAGAGAGAGAGAGAGGTGTCTTCCATCTGCTGAATCACTTCCCAGATGGCTACAATGGCTGAACTGCGCCAATCCGAAGCCAGGAGCCAGGAGCTTCGAGCTTCCTCCAGGTCTTCCATGCCAGTGCAAGGGCCCAAGGACTTGGGCCATCTTCCATTGCTTTCCCAGACCATAGCAGAGAGCTGGGTCAGAAGTGGAGCAGCTAGGACTAGAATTGGTGCCCATATGGAATGCCAGCACCGAGGCGACAGCTTTACCTCCTATGCCACAGCGCTGGACCTTATTTTGGATTCTGTTTCAGGAGAATTAGTGTGTTCACTGGAGTTGTTATGTTAACCTGCTTTTTCATGTTTCTGTACTGATGCCTGCACATGAAGTTTAATAGTTGACTCTTTCTAAAAAATATTTATTTGTTTGAAAGGCAGTTACATAGAGGCAGAAGCAGAGAGAAGTCTTCTATCCACTGATTCACTCCCCAGATGGTTACAACAGCTAGAGCTAAGCAGATCTGAAGCCAGGAGCCTGGAGCTTCTCTCAGGTCTCCCATGTAGGTGCAAGGGCCTAAGAACTTGGGCCATCTTCTATTGCTTTCTCAAGCCGTAGCAGAGAAGTAGAACAGCTGGGACTTGAACTGGTGACCTTATGGTATGCTAGCACTGCAGGCAGCAGCTTTACCTGCTATGCCACAATGTCGGCCCCTAAGAGTTGACTCTTTCAATTCTGCATGGTGGCTTTCATGGGAAATTATTTTTTCCTTTAGATGAGTATCAGTTGTGCAGGTGCTTTGACTTTGTTTTAAAGACTTTTTGTTTTAAAGACTTTTTAAAGACTCTTGAAGGCATAGTTCTGCCAGTTAGCATTAACTATTGTCATGGAAGAAGTATATATAGTAGTTCCTGTCTAATGACAATTCCTGCACTTATTCATTTGATCCTGTTTCTGTCATCTCCCAAGACCTAACTCCAGTTGGTACAAGTGGCGACTTCACGCTGCTCCACAGTACCTGCACCTGTCCTTCACCTTCTTAAACTAATAATCAAGTAGCTCCCAGAGACTGTTGCTTCCCTGAAGGTGTTTAAAGTGGTAGACTTCCCCCTCCAATCTCCTCCTATCAAGGCTGGAAGTGGGGAAGGGCTGCTGGTTAAATTATTACCCCTTTTATTTTGTCCTCTTTTTATTCTCCTCAAATCTCTAATATTGATTCTTATGCCAAGAGTCCATAGGATTTTCTGCCTTTAGGTTTTTTATGAGCTGATCATCCCTGAATTATTTTTCTCTGTTTCTTGAAACCTTAACTCCTTCCACTGTCTATTAGTACTCCTGTTTCCATTGAAGGTAAGTTTCCTAGATATGTACATGATCCTTCCAAAAATCATTGCTACCTCAATTCCTTGAATTTCCCTTCTCCAGCAGTCTTGTTCTGGTTCCAAATTTAGCTCATGATCATGCTCTAGCCATTGCATTACCAATAACCTCAATCCATACTTAATTTTAGAGTTAGTTATTCTGCTTACTTGCTTACTAATGTCTATGAGTTTTAAATTCCTTTTAATATCCTGGCATCCTTCTGATATGCTTCATTAATCCTGCAGTATCTGTAGGATCTTTGATCCATTAGTCTGTCCATATTTTTTAGTTTACTTCACTCTTTTTATTTATTCAAACTTCAATCCTATTGTCATTTATTGTTATTGATACGTTATGTTTCCTCTGTAACTGCTTGACTTCCTTTTGCATCTTTATACTTGCTTGGAGAATCATAACCTTCTTTAAATACAACATCTCTGCTTCCATACTTGTGCATCTGAGGCCTCAAGAAAAACTGGTCTCACTTTAAGTTTGTAACTACACTCCTCAAATGGGCCTTGAATGCTTTCTGGCAATCTTACTGTCCTTCAGTAGTGTTAACTCCTTCACTTTCTGTATGCCTATGGCACCATTTCTCTTCTGGCCTCAAAGCCCAATGCCTCTACCTCATCCTCATTCCTCCCTGATGGTCTTGTTTTCTACTTTATTGAGAAAAGGGAAGGTTAAACAGAAAAAAGTCTATAGATTCCACTACCACATCTACTGACCCACCAGTATTTTCCTTCTGTTCTCTTACATCAAATCCATCAGTGGCTTTACAGTCTAATCCAAGCACGCTTGCATTATCTGGGAGCTTTCTAACACTACTGATGCCTCTGCTCGCGCATCAGAGCGTGTTATTTAGGCACTGTGGTTCCTTCATCTCCTCTCCTCTCCTCTCCTCTCCTCACCTCTCCTCTCCTCACCTCTCCTCTCCTCTCCTCTCCTCTCCTCTCCTCTCCTCTCCCCTCCTCTCTACTCCCCTCCCCTCCCCTCCTCTTTACTCCCCTCCCCTCCCCTCCCCTTCTTTTCCTGTCCGTCCTTCCTAAGGCAGAGTTAGGGAGGAGAAGAGAAAGACAGACAGACACACACATACACATACACATACACAAAGAGAGAGAGCAAGAGTGACTATCTTTCATCTGCTGGCTTACTCTCCAAATGGCTGTAAAGGCTGGGGCTGGGCCTGACCAAAGCCAGGAGCCTGGAACTCTATCCAGGTCTCCCACATGGCCATGGTGCAGGGGCCCAAGAACTTGGGCCATCTTCTGCTGCAGGTACATTAGCAGGGAGCTGGATTGGAAGTGAAGCAGCTGGGTCTAGTGGAGGATTAACCTGCTATGCCATAACACCAGCCCCTGGTACTGTGTTTTTAAATACTCTTGAAGGCATAGTTCTGCCAGTTAGCATTGATAACTATTGTCATGGAAGAAGTATATATAGTAGTTCCTGTCTAATGACAATTCCTGCACTTATTCATTTGATCCTGTTTCTGTCATCTCCCAAGACTTAGTTCCAGTTTGTCTCTTTTCTTTCCATCATAAGTTAGTGGATCATTTTTTACTATCACATAAACATGCATTATGTCTCCAGTATATCTTTTTAGAAGATTTTTGACCATTCTTTCTCACTAGCTCCATTATTTTTCACTTGTTTCAGTAAAACTTGCTCTCCTTCTAGTCTCTCTCTCTCTCTCTTTAAAGATTCATCCATCTACTTGAGAGGCAGAGTTACAGACATAGAGGAGGAGAGACAAAGAGAGGGTCTTCCATCTGCTGGCCCACTACCCAAATGGCCACAGTTTCCACAGCTGAGCTGATGGGAAACCAGTAGCCACGAGCTTCCTCCGGGTCCCTCATGTGGGTGCAAGGTTCAAGGACATGGGCCATCTTCCACTGCCCTCCCAGGAAATCAGCAGAGAGTTGGAATGTAAGAGAAGCAGCTGGGACATGAATTGGTGCCATATAGGATGTGGGTGCTAGAGGTGGAGGCTAGCCTACTACACCTCAGCGCTGGTATCTCTAGTCTTTTAAATCTAATAAAATCTAATTTTTGTGCCACTAGTCCTTTAAACCTGCTCTCATCAATCTAACCAAAAACTTGCACATGTCCAAATCCAACATTCTGTTCTCTGCCTTCATCTTACTTGATCTATTAACAGCACTTTATATAGCTGACCACATATTTCTTCTTAATAAACTTCAATTGTTTGACTTACAGTATATCATACTCTCAGTCTTTCTTCTACCTCATATTTTTTCCCTCAGTTTTGTTTGCTGGTTACTTTTCTCTCCCCTGACTTCTTAATGTTGATGTGACCCTGAGTTCAGGGTTTATTCCTCTTTTCTCTTCTGTATACATTTAACATAATTATATCATTTATTTCCATGCATTTAAATAACATCAATATTCTAGCTAGTATTTGTATTCAAATCTTTCTGAATTCCTTATTTATATATCCAGTTATTTAATTCAAAAATTCTATCTGGAGAGCTAATAAATAGTTCAAATCTGACGAATGTCCAAAAGGCAAATCTTGACACTAACTCTCCAAGAAAAAAACCACCTCAAATCTAAGCGAATAAATGTCAACCAACTTCTGTTTCATCCATAATCTTTTCCACCTCAGATAGTCACAATTCTGTTCTTCCATTTCTCAGACTTCCAAATTTTGAAGCAATCCTCAAGTTCTCTGTTTGTTATACCCACATTCAATCATCAGCAAGTCTTCTTGATCTGCCTTCCATTTATAGCCAGTCCCCTCTCGTCACTTTCAGTGGTCTGTATTGTCCTTGTTTTTCAGGTTCTCCTTACCCCATAGCCCTTGACCATGATGTCAGTACTTCCCAAAGAGCATTGGAATCACCTCTGGCCCTTGATGAACAAGATGCTTCCTGGGCTTTACACTACAGGCACTGAGTTAGAATCTCCAAGGATGGAATAGAATAGCCTGCATTTTCACCAAGCTTGGTTATTATGTCCAATACAATTTGAGAATCCCTAAACTACTAAGTATTGTCTCTCTAAAACTGCATGTGCTCGTGAGATTCACAAAGCTCCTGAATAAAGTCTCCTTCTTTGTTTCCCAAACTTAAATTATTTATTCTGTCTTCCAAGGTTAGTCTCTGTCAATCTGCTGATCAGGGAACTTTTTTGTCCCATTATATGTCTTCTTAAGCCTTGAACCTGGGACAGGCATTTGGTGCAGTGGTTCTGATGCTGCTCCAGATGTCTGCATTCCACAGTGGAGTGCTTGGGTTCCAATCCTATCTCTACTCCTGATGCCAGCTCCCCGGTAATACAGATCCTGAGAGCAGCAGGTGACGGCTCCAGTAAATGAGTCCCTTGAGAGGTCAAGATAGAATTCCCAGTTCCTGGCTTTGGCCTGGCCAAGGGCTGGCTGTTGCAGGCATATGAGGAATGGACCAGTGGACGGGGGAACTTTGTCTCCCTCTATCTCTCTTTCTCTGGCTCTCTATTTTAAAATAAATAAAAATTAATTAATTAAAAAGATTCTTACCTGATGTCAAAACTGTATTTGATAAACCTATACCCAGATAACAAGCCAAAATTCTCATACTGCTTTCCTCAGATCTCTAGTAGAGCTTTCCTTCCTTGTAG
This sequence comes from Sylvilagus floridanus, assembly GCA_949820135.1. Taxonomy (NCBI): domain Eukaryota; kingdom Metazoa; phylum Chordata; class Mammalia; order Lagomorpha; family Leporidae; genus Sylvilagus; species Sylvilagus floridanus. Next base: position 68,058,579 of record OX463231.1, read on the forward strand.
GTGTAAGCGGCCCAGCCTCCTTTTCATAGGGAACATGGAATAAGACACCACCTCCAAATGCCTATTAGATCCTGCCCTTTAGTCTTCCACCTAGTTAGCTTCCTGATAATGTCACTCCAGAAAGCACAGACCAGCTATCAGATGGGAGAAGTTATGGTAGACATTCAATCAAATAAAAGCAAGAAATATCAAATGAAAAGAGATCAAATCAATAGAATGTGATGCCTTGTAAAGTAGAAAGCTTCTCACCAGTGAACACAGTCCAGCAGAGCCTGGATTCTTAATGATCTGAAGCATTACATAAAGAGCTAGATGGAATGCTTGTGTTGTTACTAAGAAAACTCCTTAATTTTTGACATGTAAAAATGATGACAAAATAATTTGATGTAACCTTTTCAAAGTATTGTCTGGATACAGATTGCAAGGGCATTTTATGCTTTTTCTTACTATGTTATTATTTCACAAATGCTTTTTCTGAAAGATGTTCTCCACAGACCCAGAACTTCAAATCATTGCTGTTATGGCACTTGTGCCCAGTTCTCCAGAAGATACCCTTCTTGATCTTGAACACACATCCTAATTTTCTTTTCCTATCCTTGTATGTTCAGATGGCTGGACTGGGGACTGGGAGATCCACATGACTCACTCTTGTTGCCTCATGCAAGTTCTTACTACTCCCAGTTGGGTGTTTAGGTTAATTAGACATGAATGACAATGATGTGAGTGAACTTATCATAGCTAATGTTGCTATTAAGAATACATTTCCATGCAGCATCTGTACCATAATTTGGATAAGGAAACATAAAAAACTGAAATATATCCTTCCTTAATTATTTTCTCAAGCAGAAATAGAGAACACATTAGATGAATTTGACGATCTTACTGTGATTCTGTCAGTTGGGGATAAGGCATTTTTCCTGAATATACACTCTAGATTTTCTCAGATACATGGAGCAACTAACCCCACTCAGATTTTTTTTCTAACTAAAAATGGGATGAAAGCAAATCCACGTGTAGGTTAGTTACTGAGCCAAGAAATCAGAGAATAAAAAAAGCAAAAGTATAAAATTGCAACCAAAAGATAAAAAATGGAATTAGGCAATAGTCTCTAATAGATTTTTCTTATTTATTTATTAGAGAGGCAGAAATGGAGAGAGAGAGAAAGAGGCAAAAAACACCCTTATCTGCTGGTTCGTTCCTTCGATGGCCTCAGCTGCTGGGGCTAGGCTAGGCCAAAGCCTGGATTTAGAAACCCAGTTTGTGTTTCCTCATAGATGACAGGTACCGAACTATTTGAGTTGTCACCAGCTGCCTCCCAGTGTGCAGATTAGCAGAAAGTGCAAATCAGGAGTAGAGCTAGGACTCAAATCCAGCTACTCCAAATGGGATGCAGGTGTTTTAACTGGTGACTTACCTGCAAGGCAGAACTTCTACCACTTCAAGTAGATTTTGCTCAATTTTAGATATGACTAATTGGCTATGCCTTACCTTGAGCTAATCAGATTACAGCTGATGAATGAAAACTTTAACAAAATAGTGAGCACTGTTTATAAAGCCTTTGCCATGACAGTATTCCATCACGTGCAGTCACTGGAATCAAGCTTTTAGGAAGGTAATAAAACACATTGATCCCTCTTACATGAATGTTGAGCTGAGAAAACTTAGTCTCAGGTTAATGAACTTGATAAAAGACAAACAGCTGGCAGTTTTAGAACTGAGATTCTAGCACAGATATAACAGATTCCAAGCCCTATTTTTAAAAAGATTTCAATTATTTTCTTGAAGAGCAGAGCCACAGAGAGGGAGAGACACAGAGAAATACCCTTCATCCACTAGTTCACTCCCCAAATGGCCGCAATGGCCAGAGTTGGCCCAATCAGAAGCCAAACCAAGAGTTTCCACTGGGTCTTCCATGAGGGTGCAGGGATCCAAGCACCTGGGCCATCTTCCACTGCCTTCCTAGGCCATAGCAGAGAGCTGGATCAGAAGAGGAGCAGCCGGGACTAGAACTGGCATCCATATGGGATGCCGGCACTGCAGGCAGAGGCCCAGCCCACTATGCCACAGCACCAGCCCCCCAAGCCCTATTTTTAAAGTATTATGATATATATTCTGTTTATTATGTTTAGTGATGGATATTATATTTCAGGATGCATATAGATGAACTGGAATATATATTCAGATGAGAATGACTTAAATGATGAAAGATTTTTTGTCATTTCACATGAAGAAGGGCTGAAGACCCCAAGGATGGTTTTGATTTGCCAGAAAGAAGATGAGCACTTCCTTCTAGTAGCTGGAAATATTTTTTATAAATGGGGACTCTGACTTCATGTGCATGCTGTGATGGTTAATTTTAGTCTCAGCTTGGCTGGGCTAAGGGACACCACACAGCTGGTAAAACATTTCTGGGTATGTCTGTGAGGGTGTGTCTGGAACAAATTAGCTTTTGAGTCCATTCTCATGAAGCCAGGTGGCCCAAAAAGAACAAAAAGGCAAACAAATGTTAATTCTATCTTGTCTTGAGCTGGGACATCCATCTCATTCTACACTCAGACATCAATCAGAGCTGTGGCTTCTTGGGCATTTTGTGACTTAAGCCAGCATCTCTACCACTTCCCACCAATTCTCAGATCTTTGGCCTTGAACTGAGAGTTACACCATTGTCACATTTAGTTCTCAGGTCTTTGAACTCAGGCTGAATGGCACAGCTTTCTTTTCTGGTTCTCCAGATTGCAGATTACATATCATGGGGTGTCTCAGCCTTCATAATCAAGTGAATCAGCCTGCTATTCTATATCTATTTTTCTGTTTGTTTTGTTTCACTGGAGAAGTATGACTAATGCACATGGCTTAGAACTAAGGTTTATTGGGAAAAAGAATTCATTCCTCAGTAGATTGGGGGGACAATCAGATGATATCTAGAATATGTGAGACTGTCACTTGGTAGGGATTTTACAGAGACATTTAGATAGATATTTGGTCTACATATGTTTATGGTCCTCTCCAAACTTTATATTAATCTAAGAATTAGAATTGTAGAGAAATTTGAAAATCATGTCTAGCCCATGGTACAAGGCATTCTTATTTTCTCTCTCTCTCTCTCTCTCTCTCTCTCTCTCTCTCTCTCACACACACACACACACACACACACACATATATATATACACTTCATATATATGGAACATATATCCAAACCCATATATATATCATAGTTTTGGACCTCTGGGCAAGCCACACTGGGTAGTATGTTGATCATGAAACTCATATTCTAGGTCTTCCTTTTACTTTACTTCTGGTGTGAAGCTATATTTAGGTCCTTAACAGAAATTTATTATTATATTCTGAAACAAGTATGGTCCATGGAAAATTATGAAGTAAGTGAAATTTGATTGTATTGTCTTCCCAGTTGAATGTTTAACACTGTTCATTCCTAATACTACCTGAAATTCGATATATGGATTCTCATACTTAAGCCATCAAGGATAGGATCAGGTGTGGGGAGATAAAATAGGGATTAGGTTGGATTTCTTGTTATCCCCAAATCTCACTTCTGTTTTTCCTTATACTGAAGACTGGTCTGCTCTTTACATGACAGAATAACAATCTTGTAGAATAGAAAGAGGGAACAAATTTCTGTATCATAGAATCCTAGAAAGATAAAATAATTAGAAGTTAAATGACAGCCTAGTTTAAGCCCAGAAGGTTAATTGTCCTTGGATGGTGTTCTTGTGGCACCATAGCTGGTTCTTGTTCTTTCAGTCCTGTTCTTATGTTACCATACCACATAGCCACTTCCAGGGATATGTGTTCAAATAATTGTTTTTTGTTACCTCTGTTCACTTATGACCCTTAGGATTCAAATGTTGGGATCAGTTGAAAAATTGTGAATATTTCACACCAACTTCCCCTTTTTCATTGTCCTGAAATCTTTGGGACTCGGCATAGATAGCACCCAAGCATTTATTCTTCTTGGACCAGAGAGTGATTTTCTTGCATGAAGGACATCGCCCCCCATTTTTGCTGACTTCATTCATTTTCTTTTTTCTTTCTTTTTTTTTTTTTTTTGACAGGCAGAGTGGACAGTGAGAGAGAGAGACAGAGAGAAAGGTCTTCCATTGCCGTTGGTTCACCCTCCAATGGCTGCCGCGGTTGGCGCGCTGCGGCCGGCGCACCGCGCTCATCCGATGGCAGGAGCCAGGTGCTAGGTGCTTTTTCCTGGTCTCCCATGGGGTGCAGGGCCCAAGCACTTGGGCCATCCTCCACTGCACTCCTGGGCCACAGCAGAGGGCTGACCTGGAAGAGGGGCAACCGGGACAGAATCCGGCGCCCTGACTGGGACTAGAACCCGGTGTGCCGGCGCCGCAAGGCGGAGGATTAGCCTGTTGAGCCACGGCGCCGGCCATCATTCATTTTCTTAGGAATTAAAATACTGATACAGAAAAGTTGTGCAACAAATATTAATTCGTAATTTTCCACATCCTTCGAAGTTGTGAGTTGTGATTCCTATCCATTTTCTTCCTATGATTCATACCTTCCTGTCTTCTAGCCTATAAAACTGGAATATGACTGCAGCTTGAGACCAGAAATACAGCAGGGCTCTGTAAATGCTATCTTAACTAATGTAACTGTATGTAATGTAACTATATGTAATCTATACAGTTTTCTTCTATTAACAAAAGTTATTGGATTAATGTTACCTCCAGAGATTAATGTGCATAATAATCATACATATCCATAATGCATTTTGAGGAATGTTAGGGGCTTTATGTTATAAATATACAATGAGGATGCAGATTTCTTGTGTCTTATACAGAGGGGCACTTTGGATTCTAACCAGGGCTATTTTTGCTCAGTTTTTTTCTCATCTATGCTTACCTATTTTCTGTTCTGCTTCTTTCTTAACTTGGCTTTCATTTTAATGAACTAAAACCTGCACTGGCAGGTTATTGCAGACTGTTTTTAAAAAGTTCAGATTTGATGTAGTTAGGTGGGCGTTTTTCACTCATTACCATTCTCCCTAGCTCTCCTATTGCACTACACCAGACCCTCATCTCTCCTGTATATTCCAGTGTGGTGTCCATAGCTTTCAACCCTGTGACACAGGCCTACAAAGAGGGCTGCTTCCTTTCTGAGATGGAACGTGGCTTAGAAGCTCTTATACCAGTTAATCATGGTCAGAATTAAAACCTCTAATTTGCAACCAGGATTGTTTTATTGTGGTTGTTCAAAAAACATTTTTAAAGAGGCAAGCATTTTTAGCTATTGTAAGGTAAGTGAAGCAGGAGTTTGTTTCCCTGCTTGGATGTTGGCATGATGGTGGCTGCCGTGAGCAGAGTGACTCAAGTGAGGCAGGGGCAACGAAGAGCAAGATTTGGGTATTTGGTTGGCTTCTTTCTTTTCTGGATAGCCAGGTAGAGTTAGACAGTGAGAGAGAGAGAGAGACAGAGAGAGGGTTATAGACAGTGAGAGAGAGAAAGAGAGAAAGGTCTTCCTTCCGTTGGTTCACTCCCCAAATGGCCACTACGGCCGGCGCTGTGCCGATCCGAAGCCAGGAGCTGGGTACTTCCTCCCAGTCTCCCATGCGGGTGCAGGGCCCAAGCACTTGGGCCATCCCCCACTTCCCTCCTGGGCCACAGCAGAGAGCTGGACTGGAAGAGGGGCAACCAGGACTAGTACCCAGTGCCCCAATTGGGACTAGAACCCGGGATGCCTGCGCCACAGGTGGAGGATTAGCCAAGTGAGCCACGGTGCTGGCCTATTCCTCAACTTTGTTGGCTCTGTTTTTTGTCTTCAAAGGGGCTAATTATGAAAGATAGCTTATATTCTAGAATAGCATTGATCAATGAAAATACAACATGAGCCATGTGTACATATTTATAAATCTATGAATATATTTGTGTATTTATTTCACATGTATTTACATATTATATTACATATGTCTTCTAGTAATCCAATTAAAAATAAACAGATTAAGTTAATTTTTTAAGAATTTCATTTGATTTGAATGTTAGAAAGACAGAGAAAGAGATTTTCCATCTGCTGGTTCACTCCAAATGTCTGCAACAGTCAGGCTGTGCAAGGCCAAAGCAAGGAGCCCAAACACCATATGAGTCTCCCACATGGGTGACAGGAATCCAAGTATTTGGGCCATTATCTGCTTCCTCCAAGGATCTATGTTAGCATGAAGCTGGATCAGAAGCTTAGTAACTGAGACTAAAACCAGGCACTTTAATATGGGTGTGGGCATCACAAGCTTTAACTTAACTGCTGCACCAAAGGCCTTCCCCTAAATTACTTTAAAAAAAAAAAAAGATTTTTTTTTAATTTGAAAGGCAGAGTGACAAAGACAGAGGGCAAGGCAGACAGAGAAGAATACACACACACACACACACACACACACTGAGGAGGAGGAATAAGCGGGGGGGGGAGAGAGAGAGAGAGAGAGAGAGAGAGAGAGAGAGAGAGAGAGAGAATAAACAGCAGGTTATAGAGAAGTGAGCACTTTGAATACCAACTCTGGCTCTTATTAGCTGAGTGACCTTAAGGAAGTTGCTTAATTTTACTAAGTCTTGGGTTTCTCATGTGTAAAACAGGGAGTTAATAAATGCTTCTGAGAGTTGTTTTGAGATTTAAATGAAATGTATAGTGCTTAGCATATGGGAGCTTGACAATATTAATGGTCAGAATCACTAGGTCCTAAAATGGAGTTTGGGTAAAATGTTAAACTTCCTCATCAATAAGAGCTGGATGACTAATGTCAGCTGGGGGACAAGGAGTGAACTTCTATTTGGCATTGGACTGAGTCTTCTTTGAGATTCTTTGCATTCTTTGTCCTGTATTGTTTGTGGTTTGATCTTTTCCTTTATCTAGGCATTGCTTCTGTTATTGTCATGTTTCATGTTCTCAAATTCTTGATGTCTCTCTCTCAGACTCTCTGTAATCAACTCTGGCTTCACCCTCAATTCTATTTAAGAATCTCCATCTAGAACTTTGCTTGCTCTGGTTTTTATCTTGCTCTGCCCCAGGAAGCAGAGTGGGACAGGCTCACTGAATGCACATAATAAAATATTTTTAAAGATTATTTATTTATTTTAGAGGCAGAAAAACAGAGAGGAAAGGAATGGGAGGGAGGAAGGTGGGAGGGAGAGAGAGAGAGAGAAAGAAAGAGAGGAGAAGGAAAAGAGAGGTAGAATCTTCCATATGCTAGATCACTTTCCAAATGGTGACAATGACCAGGGCTGGGTCAGGCCAAAGCCAGAAGCTTCTTCTGTCTCTCCCACATGGGTACAGGGGCCCAAGCACTTGAGACATCTTCTGTTGCGTTCTGAGGTGCATTATTAGCAGGGAGCGGGATCAGAAATGGAGCAACCAGGACTTGAACCAGCGTCTATATGGGAATCCAGCACTGCAGGCAGAAGCTTAACCTTCTACACCACAGAGCCAGTCCTAAAAGATTTGAGGTGATCTTTATTACGTGTACCTCTCAGCCTGGAGATAATTTTTTTTATTTGGCTTAATTTGTTAGCCAAGGCAAAACTAATTTAAAGTGCTGTGTGGGTACAAAATGTCATGATTTATCTCAGACATGCAAAAATCTAAAGAGGACTTTGCTGTGGTCCTTAGAATTTGCTTGACTTGGGAATAATAGGTATCAGAAAAATAGTAGGGTTGTTGATTGGTATAGTCAGAATTGGGCCAGTCCCAATTCCTGTTTGCTTCAAGTGTTGCCCATGGTGTGAAACTAGCTGGGCGATGGAAAGTGGGAGTATGGTGTAAAGAATCAGAGAACGGATTTTCCTGCTGATGTGTGATTATAAGACTGCTAATTATGGTAAATTGCTTTTGTTTGGTAAAATGCAAAGTCTTAAACCCAAAGAAGCTTTCAATGTGATTGTAAATAATTGGCTCAGAAAACACAAGGTAAAGTAACATGGCTATTTTCTCCTGAAAACTGTGAAGGCAAAATACCAATAAAGCAACCTTTGAGACCATCTGTATGTGATGTAACTCTTCAGTCACACAGGGAACAAGGAGGAAAATTACTTGCCTTATTTTTGCAAGTCCTAAAGACAAAGAAACAGTCAAACATCTGATCATGGAAACAAATGCCTCCTAAAATAGAGTTGCCCAAATCACTGGCAGAGTTAGGGCTTTGTAGAAACACAGATGGTTCCGGATTGCACGGGGTGAGTTATCAGCAATGATGGCAATGGGGATGCTAATTAATGACAATAGGAAGGGCTGATTGTTGGCCTGCTGTACAGAGTGTCAACTTTATCTCCTTTTCAAGATCCAGCACAATTTCTGCCTCCTCCACTCCTTCTCTTCATTGTATTTCTTTCATCTTTTAGTCAATTTCAGTCCATAGCACAGATTTGGTAAGAATCATGCATGACCTTGGACTGACTCCACTCTAGTTATCTCGAGCCTACAAAGCTTTCGTGTTATTTAAGATTTTGTGTGGTTATACTCTATTTCCCAATTAAATTGGAAACTTGTTGATGACAAGGCCTATTGATTATACCAAGCCAAACCCCAGCCCTGCCTAGTAGGTGCTTATTGATTACATCTCAGCATCAACATTGGGGAGAATGTTGTCCAGGGAGGTGAGAGTCTGCCAGTGAGTCACAGCAAATCAGTAACTCCAGCATCTTCAGTTACTGACTGTGCTCAGCTAACTGTGCTCTTAGTGGGGAGTATCTCTTCCCAGTGGTTTTTAGTTAGTCTTGTAAGTTACATTCTTAACACTCAAATTGTAATAACACAGGAGACTGTCTTTTTCCACATGGTCAATTGAACCACTAAATTCCATGAATCATCTCATTATTTATGCCTGTGTCCTGAGAGGCTGAATGGGAGAGTGTGACTAGATCAGGATACCACCCCTAGCCCACCCCAGGCCGCAACAAATAGCCCTGCATATATGCACACATGCATACACACACAGAGAGACCACCTGTGACTTCTTTTGAGGCTCTGTTTGAAAGGAAGTTACTCTGAAAGGAATTCCTGTAATCAGGAATTTCTCCCATGTACCTTTGCCCTTTCTCATAACCTCCTTTAATAATTGTTTTTTGAATGAGTGCATGTTTAAAGGAGAGTCTGTACCTGATTGGCTCCTTGCAGTAGCCTAGAGAATGTTTCCTGAAGCAGACACCTCTCGGTGAGTGTTCTGAACTGTGATGGCTTTCTTTAAGACCCTATTCACATTTTTCACTTTGACTTGGCACAGGTTATGGTACCTCTTAATGTGTGGAAAAACTCGAGTCCTATAGATGTGACCCCACTTGAAAGGGTCATGTGGTAGGTTTATATTCTGATTTCTGAGGCATCTCTCAACTGTTTTCTATAATGCTCTTACCACTTTACAGTCATACCAATTGTAGATTAGGGTACCTTTTCCCCTACATCCTCTCAACCATTGATTATTTGTTGATTTCTGTATGAAAGCCATTCTAACTGGTGTGAGATGAAACCTCATGGTGCTTTGGATTTGCGTTTCCCTGACAGCTAGTGATCTTGAACATTTTTTTTCATGTGTGTGTTGACCATTTGGATTTCCTATTTTGAAAAATGTCTGTTAAAGTATTTTGCCTATTTCTTCACTGGGTTTTTGTGTTGCTGTGGAGTTTCTTGAAATCTTTATATATTCTTGTTATTAATCCTTTATCGGTTGCATTGTTTACAAATAATTTCTTGCATTCTGTCTGTTGCCTCTTCACTTTCCTGATTGTTTCTTTTGCAGCACAGTAGCTTCTCAATTTGATGTAATCCCATTTGTTATTTTTTTGCTTTGATTGTCTGTGCCTCTGGGATCTTTTCCATGAACTCTTTGCCTTGTCTTGCAGGGTTTCCCCAGTGTACTCTAATAATTTGATGGTATCAGATCTTTAATTTAGATTTAGGCCTTTAATCCATTTTGAATAGATTTTTGTGTAAGGTATAAGGTAGGGGTCTTGCTCCATACTTCTGTATGTGAAAATCCAGTTTCCCAACACCATTTGTTGAAGAGACTGTCCTTTTTCCAGGGATTGTTTTTAGCTTTTTGGTCAAAATATATGTTGGATGTAGATGCTTGGATTGCTTGCTGACATTTCTATTCTGCTCTATTGGTCTATCAATATGTTTTTGTGCCAGTACCAGCCTGTTTTGATTATAACTGCCTTGTTGTATGTCTTAAAACCTGGTATTGTGATGCCTCCAGCTTTGTTTTTGTTGTATAGGATTGCTTTAGCTATTCAAAGTCTCCTGTGTTTCTATATGAATTTCAGCATTTTTTTATATATCTGAGAAAAATGTCTTTGATTTTTAGTATCACATTAAATCTGTACATTTCTTTCAGAAGAATGAACATTTTGATGATATTGATTCTTCCAGTCTATGAATATGGAAGATTTTTCCATTTTTTGGTATCTTCTTCTATATATTTCTTTAATGTTTTGTAATTCTAATTGTAATTCTTGCCTAATGACTCTGGCTAAAACTTCAAGACTATATATATATAATAGCAATGATGAGAGTGGGCATCCTTGTCTGGTTCTGGGTCTCAATGGGAATACTTCCAATTTTTCCCAATTCAATAGGATGCTGGCTGTGGGTTTGTCATAAATTGCCTTGATTGTGTTGAGGAATTTTCCTTCTATACTCAATTTGCTTAGAGTTTTCTTCATGAAAAGGTGTTGTATTTTTATCAAAGGCTTTCTCTGCATCTATTGAGATCATTATATTTTTTTCTAAAGTTTGTTAATGTGATATATCACACTGATTTGTGAATGTTGAACCAATCCTGCATACCAGGGATAAATCTCATTTGGTCTGGGTGATTGATCTTTCTTATGTGTTGTTGGATTCTATTGGCTAGAATTTTGTCGAGGATTTTTGCATCTATGTTCATCAGGGAAATTCATCTGTAGTTCTCTTTTTCTGTTGCATCTTTTCTGGGTTTAGGAATTAAGGTGATGCTGTCTTTGTAGAAAGAATTTGGGAGGATTCTTTCCTTTTCAATTCTTGTAAATAACTTAAGAAGAACTGGATTTGGTTCTTTAAATTTCTGGTAGAATTCAGCAAGGAAGCCATCTGGTCCTGGGCTTTTCTTTGTTGGGAGGGTCTTTATTACTGATTCAATTTCTGTCTTGGTTTTGAGGCTGTTTATATTTTCTATGTCTTCATGGCTCAATTTAGGAAGGATGTATGTGTCCAAGAATTTATCCATTTCTTCTAGGTTTCTTAGTTTGTTAGCATATAGCTCTTTATAATAATTTTGAAGATTCCTTTTATTTCTATGGTGTCTGTTGTTACATTCCCTTTTTCATCTCTAATTTTATTGATTTGGGTCTTCTCCTTTTTTGGTTAGTTGTGCCAATGGTGTTTCAGTATTGTTTATCTTTTCAAAAAAAGAGCTCTTCATTTTGCTGATCTTTTCTATTTTTTGTTTCAGTTTTGTTTATTCTCTAATTTTAATAGTTTCTTTTCTCCTACTAGTTTTGTGTTTGTTTTGCTATTGTTTTTCTAGATCCTTAAGATGCATTGATACCTCAATTATTTGGTGCCTTTCCAATTTCTTGATATAGGCACCAATTGCTATAAACTTTACTCTTAACATTGCTTTTGCTGTGTCCTATAAGTTTTGCTATGTTGTGCTGTCACCTTTATTTGTTTCCAGAAAATTTTTGACTTCTTTTTTGATTTCTTCTGTGTCCCACTGTTCATTCAGGACCATGTTGTTTAGTCTCCATGTGTTTGCATATGTTCTAGGGATTCCTGAGTTACTGATTTCCAGCTGCATTTTATTGTGCTCCAAGAAGATGCATGGTATGATTTCAATTTTTTTTTTTAATTTCCTGAGACTTGCTTTATTTCCTAGCATGTGGTCAATCCTAGAAAAAGTTGATGCACTGCTGAGAATAATGTGTATTCAGCAACTGTAGGATGAAAAGTTATAAATATCTGTTAGGTCACTTTGATCTATAGTGTCAACTGCTTCTGCTGTTTCCTTACTGATTCTCTGTCTGGTTGATCTTACCATTGCTCAAAGTGGAGTATTGGTGTCTCCATAACTATTGCATTGGAGTCTATGTCTCCCTTTAGATCCCCTAACATTCTTTTAAATAGCCAGGTGCCCTGTAGTTAGGTGCCTTTGCATTTATAATAGTTATATCTTCCTGTTCAATTGATCCCTTAATTATTACATAGTGCCCTTTTTTCTCTTTTTAACAGTCTTTGTGTTAAAGTCTATTTTATCTGAAATCATGATGGCTATACCAGCTCTTTTTTGGTTTCTGTTAGCATGGGGTATCTTTTTCCATTCTTTTAATTTCAGTTTGTATGCATCTTTGTTGATGAAACATATTACATGTAAGCAGCACATAGATGGGTCTTATTTTTTAATCCATTCAGCCAGTCTGTCTTTTAACTAGAGGGTTGAGTCCGTTTATATTCCAGGTGACTATTGATAAATTATGATTTTACCCTGCCATTTTTCCATAAATATTCCTAATGTTTACTTTGTATTTCTTTTGTACTTTTATTGGGAGATTTTCTTCTTTTACCTTCTTTCATAGTGATGACCATGTATCTGTGTGCAGCACATCCTTAAGCATCTTTTGCAGGGCTGGACGGGAGGTGATAAATTCTTTTGATTTCTGTCTGTCATGGAAATTCTTTATTTCACATTCATTAATAAATTAGAGCTTTGCAGGGCATAATATTCTGGGTTGACAGTTCTTTTCTCTTAAGACTTGGAATATATCTTGCCATTCTCTCTTAGCCTATAGGGTTTCTAATGAGATGTTCACTGTGAGTCTAATTGAGATCCTCTGAAAGTAATCTGATGTTTCTCTCATGCACATTTTAGAATCTTTATGTTTTACTGTGGAGAGTTTGATTATACTTTGTCATGGTGAAGATCTTTTCTGGTCATGTTTATTAGGAGTTCTTTGTGCTTCCTGTACTTGGCTGCTCCTTTCTTTCACCAAATTGGGGAAATTTTCTGTTATTATTTCACTAAGAAGGACTTCTAATCCTTCCATATTTCCATGCCTTCAGGAACTCCTAGAACCTGTATGTTGGGTCATTTGATAATATCCTGTAGATTACCAACAGTGTTTTTTAGTTTTCTAATGTTTTCTTGTTATGTTTGGTCTGACTGTATAATTTTCTGTGTGTTGTCTTCTAAGTTGGATATTCTTTCTTCTGCTTCATCGATTCTATTGTTAAGGCTATCCACAGCATTTTTTATTTGTTCTATTGAATTCTTCATTTCCAAGATTTCATTTTGATTTCTCTTTAAGATTTGAATTTTGTGGGAGAAATTTTCTTTCATTTCATGTATGGATTTGATTAGTTTGTATGTTTTTTTTCTGATTACTTCTAAGTAATCCTGTGATCAATTTTTGAATATCATTTCTGGCATTTCTTCAATCTCATCATCTTCAAAATCTAGTGTTGAAGTGTTGTGTTCTTTTGGGGACATCATGTTGTCTTCCTTATTCTTGTTTCTTAAATCGGTGCATTTCTTATTCAGTTTTTGTGGAGATACTCATTGGTTTCTTCTTTCTTTTCTTTTCTTTTCTTTTTTTTTTTTTGCTGTGGTATCTTTTATGTTGGACTATGTCTGATTGGATTAGTGACAGGTCTGCTTTCAGGGAAAGCAGAGGTGTGTGGTTGGTGTGGCCAAGAAGCTCTGTTCAGTGTTCCACAGTGAAGGATGTGTCTGAGTTGACATATTTAGGTTTGTCATGGTAAATATCTCTCTCTTTTTTTTAATCAGAGGGGAGGTTTGTTCTTGTCTGTTGGCATAGACTCAGCTGAACTCCTTTCCTCGAAGGAGAACAGTACCTGGGTGCTATCCCCGGTGAGTATATTATTCATCTATGAGTATATTATTCATCTACTCTGCCAAAAGGACCACACAAAGGATCTGTGCAGTTCTCAGTGTAAGCTCAGATTCCCCAGCAATGTCCATCACCAGATAACCATGGAGCCCTCATCATGTGGAGCCTCCCACAATGAATGCCCAAAGTTCTAGCCACACCCTGAGTCCTTTCACACAGCCTCAATGTTTTTCACAGTCCTGGCACACAAGCTTCCTACAGTCATGAGCACCCAGCCCCCTTTCTGTTCTCTCCACCAGACTCAGGAGTCTCCACTTGGCTGATTGCTGGGCATGGACATGAGCTGGTGCTGCTGTTACAGATGTCCAAAATGGCACCTGCTTTCTATCAGCTTATTACAGGATGCAGTTGCAGGGTGATTGGGGAGAGAAAAAAATGTGCCTTCCTGTAGCTTTTTTTGCTAGTGGCTTGGGCTGCTGCAGGCTGGTCTCACCTCATTCTCCAGAACTGTTGCAGAGGCTCTCAGCTGCTGGGGTCCTGAGTTGTGCATGTCCTTGCTATCCACTTGGGTCCACTGTGTCCCTCCAATTTGTGTAGATTTTCCTCTGCTGTTTTTTCCCTAGTTCTTCCCTGAGACTGTACTCTATCCCCTTTTTTAAAACTATCTTCTGCTAGACTAGAGCAGCAAACTCCCTCCCTACTCCATCATCTTAATCCCCTCTTAAGTACTATAGAAAGGAGGCTAGCAGTTCCTTAAGATATCCTAACATTTTTGTGATACAGTAGACCAAAAATTGCTGATCACACACACAACTCAAAACTCCATACTGCTTGACTGATTTCATGAAAAAACATGACATGATCTGAACCATGGTGATGAAAAGAAAGGATTGATACCAACTGCTGACTTGAAAATGTATTCATTGTTTAGAAATTAATGGCTATAAATTAAAGTCACAAGGTTAAAGAGAAAACATTATAAAAAAACACTGATCTTCAGTAACAACTAGGGGAAATGCAAATTAAGACCACAAGTGGATAGCATTTTATGACCATTAGAAAGTCAGGAAAATAGCAACCATTTTATCTCAAGTGTTGACAATATATGGAGCAGGGCAAGCTTTTACTGTATTGCTGATAGGGATGTAAATTAAGGCAATCACTGTGGAAAACAATTTAGTATTATCTTGTAAAGTTAAATCATTCCCTATGACAATTTCTTTCTCATGCATAAATCCTAGGGAAACTTTTATACATGTGAATCAAGACACATGTACATGGCTATTTCAAAAACTCATAGAAAATGGGATTAAAAGAATTTTATTTTGGTTCAAAAAGTTTTTGAAATCATACATTTTTTCCCATAACATGCATTTTATATGAACTTTTTAAAGATCTCTTTTATAAGAATATTTCTTTATATATTGTTCATAATGACAAAAAGCTAGAAACAACCCAAACGTCTTCTGACAAGAAATAGATAATTATACTTTTTTATATTCAAATAATGGATTATACAACTATGAAAAATGGATTGAAAATGAATGAACCACAATTAGATGCAACAACAGAAATACATCTTTAAAACAATGCTGCATGAAAAAAGAAAGTTTCAGGAGATGACATACAAAATAATGCCATATTTATTAGGCTTAAACCAAGCAAACTGAAACAACAGATTGGTTAATTGTGTGTGTGTGTGTGTGTGTGTGTGACACAGAGAGAGAGGATCCATATGCTAAGATTATTTTATAAAAGTGCATATTTTTGGATAAGTAGAACCAGGAAGAAGGCTAGGAAGGAGAACAAAATAGATAGTTCCAATAACAGTAGTAGTATTGTTCTTAACTTGATGATGGGTTTAGTAGGTATGATTTACTTTTATTTTATGATTATGCTTCCCAACTATACCTATAGTACCTATTTTTATATGTATCAAATACTATAGAAAGGTAATATCATGAAAGCAGTTATTATTGGCATCATCTTGGCTGACAATATAAATAAGCTCCTACCTAGGTTATCATGTTATCAGATAACTGTATGTAGCCTCCATTTTCTATTTATATGACAAAGGGCTTGATGGGAGGCAAAAGAAAGGAAACATCATAGATAATACAAGACTTACATTCCTCTTTAAAATGTTAGCTCAGGTTCTGGGGTCTTTTATACATCAGAATATGTATTTAGCATTTCAGTTGACAATGTGTCATGTTGCTTAGTACCTGCTCATCCCCCTTCCTTTTTTCTTCATTCAATTTTAGAAGCAATGGCTGGATGAGAATAAAGAAAATCAAATAAATCATCTTCCAAAAGTCCCTTGTGTAAGATATAGAAGCAAGTAGTGTAGAAGTACTGATTAAAACAAGCAGATCAAAACCCTGATAACCCAAACCTCCCTAAGCAGAGAAATAGAGAGAGACTGCAGAGGAAGAGCTTCATACATTTGAAGTGGCCCAGGAACACCAAGAGTGATGATGTGACTGTGAATCCAAGCACTTATGAAGTGGTGTGTATTTAACTGAAGAGGTAATTGCATGCAAGTCTGTGGAATCCCTAGGCAGATGAAAAACCTGAAGTTTGGTATATTATTAAATATTTCAAATTGCTTTTTACATTCATGGAAGTATAATATAATTAGATCTTGGCTTAGTTTGTGCTTTTGCTTGCAATTGTTAATATTTTCATTCCAGAATTTATTAACTCTCACTCTAGAATCATTACTTTTCATATGTACTTCATACTTATCTCTAGTTAAGTTTAAGGATCTAAATAAATATCTACAAAAAGAAAATTGAAAAGAAAGATAAACAGATGTCTCTCCATTGTGTCATCTGTGACTATAGATTTTAAGTACCATACTGTTGACTCACTGACTTTACAAACTTTTAATTTATTTATTCGTTATTTTAAAGGGAGAGTGGATGGGGAGGAGGGGGGGGGAGGGGGAACAGAGAGAGAGAGAAAGAGAAAGAGAAAGAGAAAGAGAAAGAGAAAGAGAAACATCTTCTATCCACTGCTTCACTCCTCAGAGATCCTTAACAACCAGTAACAAAGAATTGATTCTGGCTTTTTCACATGGATAGCAGGGACCCATGTACCTGGGACATTATCTGCTGGCATTCAGGGTGTACTTTAGTGGAAAGGGAATCAGGAGTAGAGCCAGGACTCGAACCTGGGTAATCCAGTATGGGATTTGATAATCCCAAGCAGTGTCTTTATTTCTGGGCCAAATGCACACAGCTGACTCACTAACTTTTGCTGGTTGTCTTTTGTTGATCATTTGCCTTCCTGTGGTCCTCTCTCTCCCCTCTCTTCCTGTTCTTTCTTCTTCATGCCCCACCCCCACTCTCCTCTATCTTCCTTTTCTAATTGCTCAATGGATTTGTGGCATTATGAAATCATTGTTTATAGGGCAGTCTTTTTTTTTTAACCCCTCGAGAAGAGGTAATCTTATATAAAGCCAAATAACTTGGTGCAAAGTGCATTATCTGTTCTCTGGTGCTTTAGATTAGGAACCTAGATTACCAGCTGTACTCTACTTCTTTTAAGCTACTCAGGCATACATACCTTCATTTGTTCATTCTGTCATTCATCCATTAAGCAAATGTTGAAGAACCACTAAATGGTGTGGGGAATTCTTGGGATACAAAGATGAGATTATCACCGCCCTAAGCCTCCAAAATGTTCACGTTCTGAAGGAATTCCCCAATTTGTAACTTACTGGTGTGAGCTGCCAAACACCTTCACAGTTCAGCATGGGAGGTACTGCCAGAAATATTGACCTTTGTGAACTTTTCTCGCTTACCCTACACTCTGTTGTATTTGTGCTTGATTTGGAAACTTTGGGTCATCTTAAGTATCAGATCTTGAATCTAGCCACAAGAGTTAGGAATTTTTGAGTTTGTGAATGGGTTTCTTAGGAAGGGAGAGTGCTAGAGAGTGCTTTGTTTCTGGAAGGTGAAAGGATGTAAAAGTACTGTTTTTCTTTTTTTTTAAGTGGAATTAAAATATTTGTTAAGGAGTTGTGACTTTCAGGTAGCAGAAAGTTGTTAAAAATCATGATCATGTCTTATTTTTTTTTGCCTGTTAAAATTTATATTTATGTTTCTTTTTTTTTTTTTCATCTGCTAAATCTCATGAGTTCCCCTCGCCATTATTCTTCTGGGTACCCATTCATCCATCCATCTCTATTGATTGATCATCTGTTAGGTACAAAAACTTCAAAGGAATTTAAGATCCTCAGCCCTCATTGGAGCATAGATTTTTCTTTGTGTATGCTCCTTCTGCTTATACAGGAAAGCTAAGTTTAAACATCCTAAAGATAATGAAGGTGGATATTTTGAATTTTAGTAACCTGATGAACAAGAAGCCTGTTTGATCAAGTTAGTGTTAGCAACAGGTAGCCACATGCATATTAGTTTGATGATAAGAATTTTTTTCTGCACGTATATTTTATCAGTTCTAAAAGGTGAAAGAATTTGATTTCAATGTAGGATATTGATAGGAGACAAAGTCCTATACAGGGTTGTTGTAGCTGCAGACTTTGAGTTGAAAATACAGGAACAATGCAGACAAAATTTACACTTTAATAAATAATGGAATTTTGTTTACCAGTATATAACTATTTGCTAATAAGAACATGAAGTATTATGGGCCAAATATTTGTATTGATGCACAAATATCATCAGGACTTCACATAATTGACAGATGACTGCATGAGACTAAGAGAAATGTTCTAGAGACACCTGTTTTTAAACACTGCCTGTACTACTTCCTTATGTGCTCTCCCGCCCAATGTAGCAGTCTCTTTGCTACTGAGCTGCATTTATAGCTGTACCACTGAACATTTCATTTCTGTTTTGGAGTAGATCAAATGCAAATATCCACATTAATGCATTGCATGCAAAGGTCAGGAGGTGCAAAGGGTCATTCCCAAAAGCAATTGACTTTTGTTTCTCTGGAGTTTGAACGTGTTTGCTTTCACTTTGTATTAGCAAAACTTTTCTATTTAATGATGTATGCCATGATGCATGTGTTATGGGAAATGAAATTTAGAAATTTTTAATTCCCATTTAGAAAAAAAACCCTCTATCTCAATGTTATAATAATTTAGAGGCTATTTTATACTTCTTGTGTTTATGAAGCATGATTCATTTAGCTATTTAGCTATCGGGGTGTCTTGAAACATCTACTTTTGAGTATATCTCTATTTGTTTATGTGAATATATAATAGCAGGATAGTTTTCCAAAAAGTAAAATGTAAGACAAATGCTTGATAATAGATAGGAGAGTTTTGTTTATGTATCTATGGATTCTTTTAAAAATATATTTGGAAGTCAGAGTTTTAGAAAGAGGAAAAGATAGAGAGATTTTCTATCCACTGGCTACCCAGATGGCTGAAATGGCTGAAATGGCTGTGCCGGGCCAGGCTGAAGCCAGGAGCCAGAAGCTTTTCCAGGTCTCCCAATGGGCAGCAGAGGCCCAAGCACCAAGACCATCCTCTGCTGCCCTTCCCAGGCCAAGAGAGAGAGAGAGAGAGAGAGACTCTGAGAGACTCTGGGAGACTGAGAGAAAGATCTTCTACCTGTTGGTTCACTCCTGAAATGGCTCTAACAGCAGGAGCTGGGCTGATCTGAAGCCAGGAGCCAGGAGCTTCCTCCTGGTCCCCTAGATAGGTGCAGGGGCCCAAGCCTTTGAGCCATCTTCCGTTGCTTTTCCAGGCCATCAGCAGGGAGCTAGATCAGAAGTGGAGCAGCCGGGACTCAAACCAGTGCCCACGTGGGATGCTGGCACTGCAGGTGGAGACTTAGCCTATTAAGCCACCATGCCATGCCCTAATCCATCAACTATTAGCATAAATCTTTGGGGTTAAGTGTTGTCATGAATTTGGGGAGCCAAGTCTGTCCTGTTGAATCCATAATGGCCCCCACAATTGCCGCACTATTTTTATTCCTCTTTTCTTTGTCTCCACTTCTTCATTTTCTATTGGAAGAAGCTTCCATTTTCTTTGTCTCCACTTCTTCATCCTCTTATCCCACTCCAGTGGGTCTTCTGTTCATGCCACTTCAATCTAGCTGCTGTTTTTAAATTCAGCAAGACTAACTTCTGTGCTTCCAAATGCAGTGGTCACTTGTTTGATTGCCCATTGTTCAATCTGTAAGCAGCAGACAAAACTTTGGACTCTTTTAAGCATCTCCTTTTGGTATCCTTTTTCTTTTAGTAACTTTTGATCCTACAGGCTCCAGAAGGGCTCTTTCTGTCTTCTTTGCTAACTCTGCTTCCTCTGCTCTACATGTAAAGTTGACAGTGCCTCGGGCCTTGGTTCCTTTCTATTCATAACCTCACTCTGATTTAGCATTGGCTAGGGCATTAACACAAAAAATGTGGGATTCTCAGTTAAATTTGCATTTCAGAATTTTTTTAGTGTCATGTTACGTGTTTTATAGACACATACACACATTTCCTCATGAGGGTACTTCAAAAAGTTTGTGAAAAATATATTTGAAAGATAAGTTTATTTTGGTGTAGTATTTTGAAATCCATGCATAATTTTTTCCTGATATGCATTTTCATGAACATTTTGAACTACCCTCATCTTGTTTATTCCATAAACTGTTGGGACATACTTCAGCAGAATTATATTTTGTGCAATGTTTCTTATATACTTATACTAAAAATTATTCATTGTGTCTGAAATTCAAGGTTAACTAGGTGAACTGTATTTCTGGCATTCCTACTCTGTGTGAATTTATTCAGATAGATAGCATTAAATAGTATCTATACACTCCAGAATTAACTTCTCTCTAAGCTCATATTTGTGTTCCACTCTAGTAATAACATCTTGTACAATTGTCTTCTCAAATTTAATATGTCTGATTATATATTTCAACCTCCTCTCCATCTCACTGATGAACCAAAATTCATCCAGTTCCTTAAGCTAGAAATATGGACTGTATCTGTGATTCCTCTCTTCTTTATTATCCTTTCTTCAAATCTTTGAACAAGTCCCAAATTCTACTTATTCCAAACACATCACATGTATGTCTACTTTTCTTCATTTCCACTGATACCTCTGTAGGTCTAGCCATCCTCAAAACTTGGCTGGTATCATGCCTCCAGGTTCCTAATTGCTCCCTTGCTTCTTCTATAGCCACTCTCCACAATTCATTATCAATTAAATTGCACTTGTTATTTTTAAATCTTTATTTGAAAGGGAGGGAAGAGAGAAAGAGAAAGAGAAAGAGAGAGAGAGAGAGAGAGAGAGAGAGAGAGAGAGAGAGAGAGAGAAACCCCATCTGCTGGTTCATTCTCAAAATGCCCAAAATGGCTGAAACTCGCCAACTGTTGCCAGGAAATAGGCATCCAGTAGGACAACAGGGACCTAACTACTTGAGCGATCATTGTTTACTCCCAGTGTCTACATTAGCAGAAGCTGGAATGAGGAGCTAGAGCTGGGACTCAAATCCAGTTGCTTTTTGATATGTTATACAGATGTCTTAGCTGCTGGGTTTTATGTCCACACCTTACAGCATATTTTGATTTGATCTTCTAAAAATGCAAATCAATCATGTCAACTGCCCTGATGTTTCAAATCTTCCTCCACTTCCACTTTGTGCTGGCTTCTCCCTGAACTTCTAATAAATCTGAATGTTTTGTCTGTGGACTTTCTTTCACAGATACCTTTCTTGTAACACATGCCTACTATTCCAGCTACAATGTCTTCTCTCTGTTTCCCTATTTCTTTTCCTTTTTTATTTTTTGCTAAAAACGTGCCTTTTTCTTTTATTTATTTTTTTCACAGCTTATACCTTTTTAAAAAATATTTATTTATTTATTTGGAAGTCAGAGTTACACAGAGAAAGAAGGAGAGGCAGCGAGAGAGAAAGAGGTCTTCCATCTGATGGTTCACTCCCCAATTGGCCAGAGCTACGCCAATCCAAAGCCAGGAGCCAGGAGCTTCTTCCAGGTCTCCCACATGGGTGCAGGGGCCCAAGGACTTGGGCCATCTTCTATTGCTTTCCCAGGCCATAGCAGAGAGCTAGGTTGGAAATGGAGCAGCTGGGATTCAATGGAGCCCCTGGTGCCCATATGGAATGCCAACACTGCAGGCAGCGGCTTTACCTGCTGTGCCACAGCGCTGATCCCAGCTGATTCCTTTGACTAAATCTTCCCTCTCTTCTACTGAATGTTGCTTTAGTCCTGTACCTCTCCCTATCACATGACTCTCTGATTTTTTCACAGCAATGGTCAACACTTGATTTTGCTGTATTTGTTTATTTACATGTTCATTTATTTTCTCATTCCTGTGAATAAATTCTATAAGGGAAGGATTTTTTTTTGTTCTATTAATTACTTAATTTTAGTTTCTAGAATAGAACATAGTAAATACCAATAAACATTGACTGACATTTTAATTGAGGTTTTAAAAATAGATTTGTGCCCCAATATAGCATGAAAACTCTAGCTTATTATTCTTTAGATTTGAAATATATATTTATATGTTATTAGCTTATTATTATTATTAGCTTATTATTCTTTAGATTTGAAATATATATTTATGTATTTATATATATATTTATATATTCTTTATATATATATATATATATATATATATATATATATATATAAAGAAAAATTTCTTTGTTTTTCCTCCTCTCACTGGCAATTATGCTATGATGTTGAGGTAGGCACATTGGTGAAAAAAACCAGCAATAAGCACCAATAAAACACTGAAAATGGTTTGATCTGTTGATGTGTGTTGGCTCTGTTCCTGGGGAGATGCTTGGCGTATGATAGCCAGTAAGAATCCATCAATGGATTGTCTTTTCAGGTCCAGAATTCAGTCTGTCAAAATGTGGAGGAAAGGATTTGTGGCCTGAAGGGTTAGTAGACTAATATTTCTGAAAAGCTGCAGTTAACTCCCTATTCCTTCTTGTTTGTTCCACCGAGAAGACCTCTCTGCCTCTGGTATAGGAAATGCTTTGCACGAAGGAGCATCATTGCTCTATCTACAGACATTGCCCCTGCCTCAGGATGGGATTTCCCAGTGAGGTGTAACATTCATTAGCTCCTTTGGACAATGCTGCCTGCTAAAACACATGTGTGTCTTTATCTCTCAGCTTCATTTCCGAGTCAGAACGCACTGGGTGACTGGAGGAAGCTGTGATGTATGAAGCAGAACGAAGATTGATTTTTCACAGGGTACCTTGTACCTGGAGTAATGAGAGTGGCAAATGACTTGCTCACTGAACAAACATGACAGGGATGTCATATAGCAAATTTATATTTATGTAAACACACTGGGGTCACACTGGTGGGAACTCCCCAGTGTGACCTTGTCTTTGGAAAATTTCCTTCTAAATCACCAGCATGCCCTGGGAAACCCACACTTAGCAAAAGCCCTGTAACAGCCACCCCCAAAGCAAACACTTCTAATGAATAATGTAACGCTCATGATGCAGTAGGAAATAGGATAAATTGTGCTGCCATTTTAAAATGAGAGTCTTCAACTCACAGGCTATTTCTGGTGTTCATCTTGGATTTTTATGGCAGTGGAACATAAAATATCCACTTTAATAGTGTAAAAGAAATAGAGTGATTTATCTGCATCATTATGGGTCTTTAGGATCTCTCATTTGGTATTGGCAAAAAGTGTCTGATGGGGAAGCAGATAATTTGTCTATGTGTAGACAGCCCAATGCATAGAGAACACAAGTTTCTTAGAACATCTAGGGCAAACACATGTAAAAAGTCCTTAAGTGATAGAAGGATGTGGTGATAATATTCAAGATTTCCCAACATAACGTTTGACACAATTGACTTTAAAAAACCCTGTTGCTTGGGGCTGGCACTGTGGTGTAGTGGGTAAGGCTGCCACCTGTAGTGCCGGCATTCCATATGCACGCCAGTTCAAGACCCGGCTGCTCTACTTTCAATCCAGCTCTCTGCTGTGGCCTGGGAATGCAGTAGAAGATGGCCCAAGTCCTTGGGCCCCTGAACCCGCGTGGGAGACCCAGAAGAAACTCCTGGCTCCTAGCTTCAGATTAGCGCAGCTCCGGCCTATTGGGGAGTGAACCAGTGGATGGAAGACCTCTCTCTCTCTCTCTCTCTCTGCCTCTCCTCTCTCTGTGTAACTCTGACTTTCAAATAAATAAATAAATCTTAAAAAAAGAAAACCATGCTTCTGCTGTTAGCTAGAGACTATTTAAAGAATATTAAAATAATAATAATTTTGCTTTGTTAATGAGTTTAAGATTTACTGACTTTAGCAAGGAGTCCTGGATTGAGGACCATTTTTTTCCTGTTTGATATCACTTGTTGATTATTCATCACTCATTTTTTGAGATCTTGATTTGTGCCTGGAGCTATGTAAAATGCAAGGGACATCAAAGTGAAAGGAACCAGTGAGGTATTCAAGAACCCCACTCCTAGGAAACCAGATTGGGATGTAATGAAGCTTGTCAAGCCTTGGGTAGAGTGAGCCATCTGGGAGGGCGGGATAGGGGATGTACCAATGGGGATAGAGTTATAAGAAAGCTTGCTTCTGCCCTTCTGGTCCCCAGAATCTTGGTTGTTATATCACTAGGGTCCACTTAGTGTAGATATCCATAAAACAATAGTGACATTTAACCAGGAACCTTAAGAGTCAACAGGAGGCATATGTAAAAGTCTTTCTGTGTGTTTCTTGCTATCACCGGGGGGGTGTTAGCTAATTTAATTATCATGCCACCTCAGTTGGGTAATGTTAGCCTCCTGTCCACTTTACAGACAAGGAGATAAATGGAGAGGGTGATGAAATAACTTTCCTGTTACTCAGGTTTGTAGCAATCACAGCCAACTTAGTGCTGCCTGACAGCCTTTGGAATGTTGAATCTCTACTGAGGACTGAGGACGGGGAGGGTCAGAAGCACTTCTGTTGACAATAATTGAATCTACATTTTGAAAAGAAGTAATATATTCTGAGATTTTTTTTATGTGACTGAGTCTTGTTTATACACTAATACAAATGGTATGGAGTAGAATACAGGTATTGATTTCTAGGAATTGATTTCTCTAGGAATCTGGCAACCTCAGTCTACTCCGAAATGCTCTTCCTTCAGGCCTCCTGATCCTCCTTTGTGTCCACATCATTCTTGATTCATGTGTTAGATTAACACATTCTTCCTTAGGACCCCTAATTTTTTTACACTTGATCTTTGAAAGTATAGATGTCTATTTTTTTAAGAAAGGTTGAATGCTGTAAAAGCTATGCAAATGTAAATTGTTTGAGGTGCTCCTTTTCCTCACTTTGCGTACTTCCTCATTCTGTGGAAGAATGTGGCAATGTTTGGTTTCTTCTGGTCTGAGTGCCCTACCTTCCTTTCTATGTGGTTTGTTCTTTGAGTTTCCATTAAGATTTAAATTTCTTTTCAGTGGGAAGAGTTCTGATCGGGCCATGAGCTAATGACAGATTCCAATTTGTTAGAAATTTGAATACCTCCTGTCTCCACCAGCTTGGGGATACTCAGATTTCATCATTTCATCCAAGTATTATTATGTGGGCTACACTCATAATATCAATTAGCTGACACTTAAGTATTTTATATACCTCAGGAATCATTCCAAATATTTTATCTATGTTTACTAATTTAATAATAAAGATAGCCCTAATTGGTAGGAAGTATTATTTTATGCACTTAACAGATAAATGCTTTGATGTAGGCAGTAAGCTGCCAATACAGATCTGGTGCTCAGTAGTTGCTGATGTATGGGAGGCAAATACAGCTTGCTGTGAGGAGTCTTTTTGGAAGAATTAATAGTCGATTTCACTGCAGCACTGATTTTTCTATTTGATTTTCCCTGTGCCTCTCATATTTGTTAGATACACCTCCTATCCAGATAACGTCTCTATCACTTGAGCATGTGTTATGAGTCAGGTGCTACTCTAATCACTTTGTATGTAACATGTCCAGTCCGCAGAGCCTTTTGAAAAAGCAGTATTATTTTCCTTATTTCATAGTTGAATAAAGTGAAGCATTTGTTAATTTCATCCAATGGCCCAGTTTTGGTAAATGTCAAAGCAAGGGTTTAATCCAGGAAGTCTAGCTCCTCAATTATATAATATGCGTTGCTTCAGTTACACTGATAGTGTCAAGTAAGGTGATAACAATTGTAACTGAATAACCTACCACTTCATGGACCACACTATTTCATACTTTGATGTTTTAAGTGCCTGTAAGAGCTAATAATGTAAGGCAATGAATGTCAAGAACCATTTTTTTTTTATTTATGTTCTCTTTCAATGAGACTATGAGCTCCAAGTGATCATCACCAGCAAGTGGACATAGATAGGAACCAAGGAGATTCAGAACTAGACCTTGCCTCTGTAAATCCCAATGCTGGGACCAAGTCTAGATCACATCCCAAAGATTCACTCTGGTAGGCAAAGCATGGCATTCAGGTAAAAATGCAAGAACTATTTAGCCAGGGCATTCTTGGGGGGAGGAAGGAGAAACGGGGACATAAGTGTCAGGGGAGATATGAGGGGGCAACAAAAAGAAGGACACAGTTTCAAGGATAATTCTCTAGGGGAATGGCAAGAACCAAGGGTGCTTACTTACAGATGCCAAAGGGAAGGAGTCAGACTTGAGGAAGTGATAGAAACTTAGTTTCCATCACCAGGGCACTACATGAGAGTCAGGTTGACAAATTGTAATGTGGATCTCTTGGTATTGGGCCAAATTGCCCTAAATCTCTCATTCCAAATACTAAGGCT
Organism: Sylvilagus floridanus; assembly: GCA_949820135.1. NCBI lineage: Eukaryota > Metazoa > Chordata > Mammalia > Lagomorpha > Leporidae > Sylvilagus > Sylvilagus floridanus. The sequence goes on from OX463231.1 coordinate 68,085,171, forward strand.
TAAATCTAATGATTAGAGGGAAGTCTGATCCTAAAGGAGGGAGAGACAAATTCTGCTTTTAGAAAAATGCTATCTCCTTTGTGCTAGGGAAGTGTTCTCCACACCTCCTTTCAAATATTAATCAGTTAGTTGTCATATTTATGGGAGTTATTTCTAGAATCGGGTGCATTCTATTGGTTGTATTTATTGGGTTTGTTTCTGATTAGTCCTTGTGACTGAGGAAATACAGTATCCTTAGACACATTGTCTGATGTACATAGGACTAAAAGATCTGACAGGAGAGGACAATCACTTTGTCTCCTACCATATCTTCCTAGAATGACATATCAGTGATGTTCCCTTTCATTAGCAAGTGGGAATTTGGCTTGTTTAGAAGTGGCATTAACTACAATGGTCAGCTCAACTCACTGGCTTGAATGCAGAAGAGCACACAGTACAAAGTTGTTTCTCTGCATCAGTGAGGACCATGCCATAGTTTTCTGGTATACTAGCAATTACATTTTAAAATAGTGGTCACTGTTTATTGTTCACGTATTAAGGCGGAGAGAACAAGTGCAGAGCAAAGGTGAATTGAGGTGGAGGGTCACAAGTTGGAAAATATCTCCTTGTAGATAAAAGCTTAATTGTGTTATCATCAACATTTGGTATTTGTACAGTGTGGTATCGGCAGATGGTGTTAGAAGTTCTGTCAACTTGATTATTTTTATTCAATTCTCAGTATAGAAGGTGTAGAAATATGGAAGAGGAAAGTGCTGCATTCCCTGGCATTATGTTATCCTTCTCCCTTTGTGCAAAATAGAAACCATGTTGAAAGCCAAGAACCCTTTGTCAATTCTTGATCTGATGTACCTCATTCCCCCAATTGCTGTATGGTGGTATGGTAGAAGGAACAAGGAATTAACAATCAGAGAACCAGAATATGGGTTCTAGAGTTTCACTTTAGAGTGTGCCCCTACTATGAGTGTCACTGATCCTCTCTGAACTCAGTTTCCTTATTCCTATAATGTGAATAATAACATCTTACTCTATATTGTCTATCGAAAAAGTTCATAGAAATAAGAAATAATAGATTTAGGTGCTTCCTATAGTAAATACCGTGAAGCCTTTTTAGTGAGTACTGTTTTACTTCTTCAGTAAAGATATGGGACTGAATTTTAATAATGGAAAGAATAGAAAACTCAAAAAGGAGGCAGGTTACCATAATTTAAACAATTTTGTTTCTTTCATTTCATTTAGCTTAGATGTTAATTATCTTTGACCTTTTTTTCTTTCTCTCATTCAGGTTTTTCTACATTGTTCTTATTATAGTCCTCCTCATGATGTAAACAAATTAATTGGTAGTTATAAGACACAATGCATGTCGGCTGTCTAGATAGCATATTTTTATCATATCTTTTCATTTTTATGTGGTGTACTATAGTTGTTCATAAATGGTAATAGTGAAATATTTAAGAAAAAATAATAAACTGCTCTTTATTGATAAAAACTTTCTATTTAGCTTCTCAAGCTTTTAAAGTATTTGATTTAAAGATAAATTCTGATGAATGCAGTGCACCTAATATTGAGAGAGACATCTACTAATGTCCCACTAAAAGGGATTCTCCTACAAATATTTGAAATTGCAAATCTGCAGTGTTTCCTATTTGTGTTAATAAGAAGTAGTAATGATCTCGTATGACCTAGTTGCAAATATATTACTTAAAGAGTTTGTTGACTTATTTTTTAAAGGGTCTAGGTAGTTAAATAATAAAAAGCTATGTATTGGTTTTAAGCAAGTAATATGATGCTCTCTGCATTTCACTTCTTTGATTTGGTGCCCCAGTGCTGCCTTGGAACCTGCTACAGTGAGAGAACACTTTCATTGGGCTGTCAGCAGTCTCAATATTCTTTTTTTTTTTTTTTTACTTTTTTAAAAAAGATTTATTTATTTATTTATTTATTTATTTATTTATTTTGCTTTTATTTAAAGAATATAAATTTCCAAGGTACAGCTTGTGGATTCCAATGGCTCCTCCCCCCCACAACTTCCCTCCCTCCCGCCACCCTCCCCTCTCCCGCTCCCTCTCCCCTTCTGTTCACATCAAGATTTATTTTCAATTCTCTTTATACACAGCAGATCAGTTTATAACATATTATGTAAAGATTTTAACAGTTTGCCCTCACATAGAGGCACAAACTGAAATTATTGTTGGAGTACTAGTTATAGTATTGATTCACAATGTACAGTACATTAAAGACAGAGATCCTACATGCTTTTTTTTTTTAAAGAATTGATTAATTATCTATGCATTTTCCAATTTAACACCTAGAGTTTTTAATCATTTGCAATTATCTTTATACACAGAAGATTGATTTAATATTATAGTACGTGAAGATTTCATCAGTTTGCTCCCACACAGAAACACAAAGTGAAAAAATACTGTTTCATTACTAGTATTAGCATTATTTCACATTGGATAACACATTAAGGACAGATCCCTGATGAGAAGTAAGTACACAGTGACTCCTGAAGTTGAATAACAATTTGACACTCTTGTTTATGGCGTCAGTAATACATCAACAGTTCAGACAGGAGCTGATCATGTCTTATTTTCTCATAGTGTTCATTTCGTTTCAGCAGGTTTCCTCTTTGGTGCTCAGTTAATCATCACCAATCATGGAAAACAAATGATATTTGTCTCTTTGGGACTGGCTTAATTCACTCAGCATGATGTTTTCCAGATCCCTCCATTTTGTTGCAAATGATCGGATTTCATTGTTTTTGACTGCTGTATAGTATTCTGTAGAGTACATGTCCCATAATTTCCTAATCCAGTCTACTGTTGATGGGCATTTGGGTTGGTTCCAGGTCTTAGCTATTGTGAACTGAGCTGCAATAAACATTAGTGTGCAGACGGCTTTTTGGTTTTCCAATTTAATTTCCTTTGGGTAAATTCCAAGGAGTGGGATGGCTGGGTTGTATGGTAGGGTTATATTCATGTTTCTAAGGAGTCTCCAGACTGACTTCCATAGTGGTTTAACCAGTTTGCATTCCCACCAACAGTGGATTAGTGTCCCTTTTTCCCCACATCCTCTCCAGCATCTATTGTTGGTAGATTTTTGGATGTGAGCCATTCTGACCGGGGTGAGGTGAAACCTCATTGTGGTCTTGATTTGCATTTCCCTGATTGCCAGTGATCTTGAGCATTTTTTCATGTGTCTGTTGGCCATTTGGGTTTCCTCTCTGGAAAAATGTCTATTGAGGTCCTTAGCCCATTTCTTAAGTGGGTTGTTTGTTTTAATGTTGTGTCGTTTCTTGATTTCGTTGTAGATTCTCGTTATCAGCCCTTTATCTGTTGCATATTTTGCAAATATTTTTTCCCATTCTGAAGGTTGCCTATTCACTTTCCTAACTGTTTCTTTTGCAGTACAGAAACTTCTCAGTTTGATGCGATCCCAATAGTTAATTTTGGCTTTGAGTGCCTGTGCTTTTGGGGTCTTTTCCAAGAAGTCTTTGCCAGTACCTATATCTTGCAGGGTTTCTCCTATGCTCTCCAGTAATTTGATGGTGTCGGGTCGTAGGTTTAAGTTTTGATCCATGTTGAATGAATTTTTGTGCAAGGTGTAAGGTAGGGGTCTTGCTTCATGATTCTGCAGGTGGAAATCCAGTTTTCCCAGCACCATTTGTTAAATAGACTGTCTTTACTCCAGGGGTTAGTTTTGGGTCCTTGATCAAATATAAGTTGGCTGTAGATGTTTGGATTGATTTCAGGTGTTTCTATTCTGTTCCATTGGTCTATCCATCTGTTTCTGTACCAGTACCATGCTGTTTTGATTACAACTGCCCTGTAGTATGTCCTGAAATCTGGTATTGTGATGCCTCCAGCTTTGTTTTTGTTGGACAAGATTGCTTTAGCTATTCGAGGCCTCTTATTCCTCCATACGAATTTCAGCATCATTTTTTCCAGATCTGAGAAGAAAGCCTTTGGTATCTTGATTGGGATTGCATTGAATCTGTAAATTGCTTTTGGGAGAATGGACATTTTGATGATATTGATTCTTCCAATCCATGAGCATGGGAGATTTCTCCATTTTTTGGTGTCCTCTTCTATTTCTTTCTTTAAGGTTTTATAATTTTCATCATAGAGATCTTTAACATCCTTGGTTAAGTTTATTCCAAGGTATTTGATTGTTTTTGTGGCTATTGTGAATGGGATTGATTTTAGCAGTTCTTCCTCAGCCGTGGCATTGTTTGTGTATATAAAGGCTGTTGATTTTTGTGCATTGATTTTATATCCTGCTACTTTGCCAAACTCTTCTATGAGTTCCAATAGTCTCTTGGTAGAGTTTTTTGGTTCTTCTAAATAAAGAATCATATCGTCTGCAAAGAGGGATAGTTTGAGTTCTTCCTTCCCAATTTGTATCCCTTTAATTTCTTTTTCTTGCCTAATAGCTCTGGCTAAAACTTCCAGCACTATATTGAATAGCAGTGGCGAGAGTGGGCATCCTTGTTTGGTGCCAGATCTTAGTGGGATTGCTTGCAGCTTTTCCCCGTTCAATTGGATACTGGCCGTGGGTTTTTCATAAATTGCTTTGATTATATTGAGGAATGTGCCTTCTATACCCAGTTTGCTTAGGGTTTTCATCATGAAAGGGTGTTGTATTTTGTCAAATGCTTTCTCCGCGTCTATTGAAATAATCATATGGTTTTTCTTCTGCTGTCTGTTAATGTGGTGTATCACGTTGATTGTTTTGTGAACGTTGAACCATCCTTGCATACCAGGGATAAACCCCACTTGGTCTGGGTGGATGATCTTTCTGATGTGTTGTTGTATTCTATTGGCAAGAATTTTATTGAGGATTTTTGCATCTATGTTCATCAGGGATATTGGTCTGTAATTCTCTTTCAATACTGGATCTTTTCCCGGTTTAGGAATTAAGGTGATGCTGGCTTCGTAGAAAGAATTTGGGAGGATTCCCTCTTTTTCGATTGTTCTGAATAATTTGAGAAGGATTGGAGTTAGTTCTTCTTTAAATGTCTGGTAGAATTCAGCAGTGAATCCGTCTGGTCCTGGGCTTTTCTTTTTTGGGAGGGCATTTATTACTGTTTCGATTTCCGTCTCAGTTATGGGTCTGTTTAGGTTTTCTATGTCTTCCTGGTTCAGTTTAGGTAGGTTGTATGTGTCCAGGAATCTATCCATTTCTGATAGGTTTTCCTGTTTGCTGGCATACAAGTCCTTGTAGTAATTTCTGATGATTCTTTTGATTTCTGTGGTGTCTGTTGTTACGTTTCCTTTTTCGTCTTTGATATTGTTAATTTGGGTCTTTTCTCTTCTTTTTTTAGTTAGTTGGGCCAATGGGGTGTCAATTTTGTTTATTTTTTCGAAAAACCAGCTCCTCGATTGGCTGATTTTTTGTAATGTTTTTTTGGTTTCAATCCTGTTAATTTCTTCCCTGATTTTGATTATTTCTCTTCTCCTACTAGCTTTGGGTCTGGTTTGCTGTTGTTTTTCTAGATCCTTGAGATGAACTGAAAGCTCATCTATTTGGTGCCTTTCCAATTTCTTGATGTAGGCACCTATTGATATAAATTTTCCTCTTAACACTGCTTTTGCTGTATCCCATAGGTTTTGGTATGATGTGCTGTTATCTTCATTTACTTCCAGGAAATTTTTGATTTCTCTTTTGATTTCTTCTATGACCCATTGTTGATTCAGGAGCATGTTGTTCATTCTCCATGTGTTTGCATATGCTCTAGAGATTCCTGAGTTGCTAATTTCCAACTTCACTCCCTCGTGGTCTGAGAAGTTGCATGGTATGATTCTTATTCTTTTGAATTTGCTAAGGCTTGCTTTGTGGCCTAGTATGTGGTCAATCCTGGAGAAGGTTCCATGTACTGCTGAGAAGAATGTAAATTCTTTTTCTGTGGGATAAAAGGTTCTGAAGATATCTGTTAGGTCCATTTGGGCTATAATGTCGTTTAAATCTGCTGTCTCCTTGTTAATCCTCTGTCTTGGTGATCTGTCTATCTCTGAGAGAGGAGTGTTGAAATCTCCCAGTACTATTGTATTGGGGTCTAAGTCTCCCTTTAAGTCCCTTAACAGGTCTTTTAAATAGACCGGTGCCCGGTGGTTAGGTGCATATACATTGATAATCGTTATATCTTCCTGTTGAATGGTTCCCTTAATCATTATATAGTGCCCCTCTTTGTCTCTCTTAATAGTTTTTGTGGTAAAATTTATGTTATCTGATATTAAGATGGCTACGCCCGCTCTTTTTTCATTTCTGCTCGCATGGTATATGTTTTTCCATCCTTTCACTTTGAGACTGTATGGATCTTTGTTGGAAAGATGTGTTTCTTGTAGGCAGCAAATAGCTGGGTTTTGTTCCCTCATCCAGTCAGTAAATCTTTGCCTTTTAATAGCACAGTTCAAACCATTCACGTTCAATGTAACTATCGATAAGTAGTGTCTTTGCCCTACCATTTGCCAATGATTTTCTTATGTATGCTTTGGGTTTCTTATGATCTTTTGCTGTGAGATTTCCTTCCTTTAGCTTCTTTCATGTTGATGACCATGTTTCTGTGTTTCTGCGTGTAGCACATCTTTAAGGATCTTTTGCAGGGCTGGGCGAGTGGCGACAAATTCTTTCAGTTTCTGTTTGCAATGAAATGTCTTTATCTCACCTTCCATCACAAATGAGAGCTTTGCAGGGTATAATATTCTGGGCTGGCAGTTTTTCTCTCTTAGTACCTGGGCTATATCTCGCCATTCCCTCCTGGCTTTTAGGGTTTCAGATGAGAAATCTGCTGTGAGTCTGATTGGAGATCCTTTGAGGGTAATCTGACGTTTCTCTCTTGCGCATTTTAGGATTTTTTCTTTCTGCTTCACTGTGGTGAGTTTAATTACAATGTGTCCTGGTGAGGATCTCTTTTGGTCATGTTTGTTAGGGGTTCTATGAGCTTCCTGTACTAGGATTTCTCTGTTCTTCTCCAAACCTGGGAAATTTTCTGCTAGTATCTCACCAAAAAGGCCTTCTAGCCCTTTCTCTCTCTCCATGCCTTCAGGAACTCCTAGAATCCGAATGTTAGGTTTTCTAATAGTATCCTGTAGATTCCCGACAATATTTTTTAGATTTCTAATTTCCTCTTCTTGTCTTTGGTTTGACTGTTTCCTTTCCTGTTCTCTGTCTTCTAAGTCCGATATCCTCTCTTCTGCTTCACCCATCCTGGTTTTAAGGCTCTCTAGTGTGCTTGTCATGTGATCAATTGAATTCTTCAATTCATTAAGATTTTTTGTCACTATCGTAGCTTCTTGTTCTACTAGTTGCTTCGTTTCATTCTGATTCTTCCTTAATAATTCATTTTCGCGAGAGAGGTTTTCTATCTTATCCATTAAAGATTTCTGTAGTTCAAGTATTTGTTTTTGTGAGCTTCTTAATGTTCGTATCAATTTTTTGAGGTCTGCTTCTTGCATCTCTTCTATCTCCTCATCTTCATAATCTTGAATTGGGGTGTCTTTTTCATTTGGGGTCATCATAGTGTCTTCCTTGCTCTTGTTAGGTCGGTGTCTGCTTTTGTTTGGCATTTCTCCACTCTGTCTCCCCGGGTTGTCGATGTAACGGAGCTGCTGGCTGCAGCACCCCCTCAGATTTGTGCAGCTTCACTGCTTTAGAGGTGGGTGGGCTGTGCGGGGGCCCGGTTCCGAGGCCGCCGGGTGCTGGCTGGCGGGGCGGGCCGGGGGGACCCGGTTCCGGGGCCGCCGTGTGCTGGCTGGGGGGGCGGGCTGGGGGGACCCGGTTCCGGGGCCGCCGGGTGCTGGCTGGCGGGGCGGGCCGGGGGGACCCGGTTCCGGGGCCGCCGGGTGCTGGTTAAAAGATGGTGGTGGGAAGGTTAGCATTAACCACAGTGCAGATCCGTGATTTCAGATGAGACTAGAGACACATTCTCTTAGGCATCAGGTAGAGGTCCTCCAGGAGCAAGGCCGTGACTGCCAATATTCAGGCCACCTTCTTCCCCCAAGCCCCAAAGCGGGGAGGCAGGCAGCCAGCCAGCCGTACTTCCACGCCGGACGGGAGCTGGGCACTGCGCATCAGCAGTCTCAATATTCTGAGACTGACCCATCATTCCAGATTTACCTTTCATTATCCAATTTCCTAGACTTTAGAGTGTAGCTAAATGCGGCTACTTGTCATTTATCACTCCTTGTGTGTTCCCAGTATCAGGTCTTTCCCAGACTGTTCCCGTGACATAACATGCCTTTCTTATTTTCTCTGCTTATTAAAATCTTACCCATACTTCAAGGTATCGTTCAGTTATTTTTTCCTTCAGACCCAGGTCCAGCGTTTATTGAGAACACACTTAATGTCAGCAGTGCTGAGGGTACATCACATATATTATCTGATGTGACTACCAAGACTTGTAGAGTAACTGATATTGTGATGCATCAGTTCATTCAATCATGAGTTTTATTAAAAAGACTTCAGGAGGTCAGAAGGGTGCTAGTGTTTTTTTTTTTTTTTATTTTATAGGTAGAAAAACAGTGTAAAGTACATTGACATGAAGACAGGATGAAAATCAAACTTGGGTTTTGGGGTCCTAGTCTGGTGCTTTGTCCTGCTGGGTAAAATTTCATAAAAGTGCCTTTTGTCTCCCTAAGTTTGGCCTCTCTCTGAACTACCACAATCCTTTATTTAATAGCTCTATTATTATGCTGTCACTCATATAATCTTGAAAATGTTCTATTCCTCTAATATGAGTCCCTTGAGGGAAGGAAAAAACTGGTGCTTGCTGACATTAATTTCCTTTAGAATGCCCATGATAGGGTCTTGTGCAAAATAAGCACTAAAAAATAGCTAATGAGGATGAATATGTGGTCTTTTCCCCAAACTTTGAGTAAGCAGCTACATTTCCCTTGTGTTTGCCTGATAGCAAGTATGTACCTGGTGACTGTTTAATAATTACTGCATTGCAGCGACACATGTGTGGTAAACAATACTTTGTGTGATTTCTGGCTAACTGCCTTTCTGTATTTAATTAAGATATACCATTTTTTTCTTTTCCTTATGGAAATTAGTGGAAAATAAGCAATTCTTTATCACAAACTTATAATCTATTTATTATCTTTTTTCTTTTTTTTTAAAGATTTTTTATTTATTTATTTGACAGGTAGAGTTACAGACAGTGAGAGGGAGAGACAGAGAGAAAGGTCTTCCTTCCGTTGGTTCACCCCCCAAATGGCTGCTACGGCCGGAGCTATGTCAATCCAAAGCCAGGAGCCAGGTGCTTCTTCCTGGTCTCCCACGTGGGTGCAGGCACCCAAGCACCTGGGCAATCCTCCACTGCACTCCCTGGCCACAGCAGAAAGCTGGACTGGAAGAGACACAACTGGGACTAGAACCCAGTACCCATATGGGATTCCAGCACTGAAGGTGGAGGATTAGCCAAGTGAGCCATGGCGCTGGCCCCTATTTATTATCTTAAACATGAGATCTGTTTACTGTGTTATCATCAAACCTCAAACTAAAAATTGCCAACTTTAATCATAATATAGGCTTTGTGTGTACAGGGGCCCAACCTCAGATCTTCAGTTATATCACTAGTGTCTAGAATTACAGCAGATGATTAGTAACACTTGTTGAGTGATTGGTGTTACAGTAGCTTCACTGGGTGTTGAACCTTTGGTTCTTTGCATAAATTCTATTAGGATTAGGATTTGTAAAGCACTTTAATATAGATTATCTCTTTTGATCCTCAAAACAATGCTGTGAGGTAATAAGGCAAGCAGAATCACCTTCAATTTACAAAATAATCATCTGAGGATCAGAGAAAGTAAATGACTCCAGAAATCATCCTAGATAGGTGACCAAGTCTTGAATTCAAGAATTCTCACTCCAAATCCTGCGGTCTTTTTGACTGATCATGCAGTATGTAGAGAACATAAACATGGAATGTATCATTGGCTGGGGACATCATGTAAGGTGTTTTCTCGGCTATTACATGTAATAAATTTGGGTAAATTAGCTCCAGTTGGCTTTATGGTACCACCAAGGGAACAAATGGCACTGAACTTGCTGGAAGAATGGAAACTCAAGCCAGTTCTGAATTACCCTGTAAGCATTACACCAGAAGAGGCACTAAGCACAGCCACTTTAGTCTCCTTTTACTTCTGGTGCCTCTATTTCCCAGATTATCTGAACTACAAGCTATTTAAAGCTTTAGAATTTTACCAACGTCTTCTAAATACCCTTTTGTACTCTGCAGTTTTTGTTCCACCAGCTGAAGAGAACCAGCTGACTTCTTTGGTATTTTTATACCTTGTGCTTTATTGTTTTCCCCCCCATGTTTTCCACCCAGTGCCAAAGTGCAGATGCTGTGATTGCTACGTCTAGCTGAAGACATCTGTTTTTCAGTATGAGGTTCTTTTCTTCCTTTCATTCTCGATTATAATCTTTATGTGCCATTGCTTAAGTATAGAGTGAAAACATAGCAGATCTTGTCCTTGCAAGAACGAGTACTCTGTTTTTAGCTTTTGGTTCTCCCATTCAGGGTGATCTTAGTTTTCAATTGCATCATGCCCTAAACAGCCTCAAGTCTTAAAAAATGCTCCTAGAAGCACAGTTATTTGCTCTCACAGCACTTATATGAAGTCCATAAATTCTAGGCACAGTTTTCAATGGAGGAAAGCAAGAAGCACAGGGAAAAAATCACCAATTCGTGAAAGGTCATTTTGGACTTTGCATGCACTCTCCTTACTTTCTGTATTTTCTCTTCTGGTCAGAGTTTACACAGCCCATGACTTTAAAGTGCTGTCTGTTCAAAAATTCACACAGCAAATGTGATGGCTTGAATCTGAGGCTGCACACTGTCTATATATGGCCTGTATTTGATCTGCAGTATGCTTTACAATGGGATTAATTGATAACAGTCAAAAATTGAAACATTTTAAGATATAATTCTGTGCTTCTGGTTCTTAATGGAAATTGGGAGGCTGAGGTTGCACAAGGCTCTCCTCTCCCATCATAAATTGGCTGCATTGAATAGTTTGTGGAAATGAATTGGGGGATGAGTTTGAGTCTCCTTTTCACTTGGTTATATGCCTCAATCTTACTGGCTCAGGGTATCTCTGTAAACAGTTTTCTCACAATTTACTAAAGTGTATTGGTGAATAATTAGCTAAATTTATATTTAGCCATGTATAATTTGCATTACAAGACATAACCTATGATCAAGTTATATTTGTTTCATAAGCCTAGGAAAGAAATTTAGTAAGAATTCTTTTAAGTATTCTGTTCTACAGTACTGAAAATATAACATTGGAATCATTACTTTCATTATCTCTGAGCCTGGAAATAGAGGCCTGGTTTTGAGTTCTGGCTCCCTCTTTCTGACTTCGATCTTCAACAAGCCACTTAACTTCTTGGAGACCAATTCTTTGTCTCTACAAGGGCTATAATTATATCTGGGAGCTTCATGGTCATGTGGAGCAATTGTGATCATGGATGTGAAAGTTCCTGGTATGCCATGTAGTACTATGCAAGGGTAAAATACTTTGTGGGGAAACAGAGCTGTAGCATATGGTTTCTTAAGAAGCATGGAATCTGGTTACAGACACAGAATTTATAAATAATGTAAATAATGATTGAAAGTGTCCTACTGCCTACAAGTGGTGGAGGCATGAAATGTTATCAGACATAAGAAAACTTGTGTGATTTTGTATTGCAAGCAAAATAAGATTTTAAAGGCATGTATCATTTATTTCATTTGTTAATTCATTTACTATATAAATATTTATTCTGAACCTACTCTGTGATAAAAAATATAAACTTTGGGGATAAAGAAATGACTCAGAAGTCTGAGTTTCCTTCTCTTAAGGCAGTTAGCACTCTAGTAGGGAGAAAAAGAGACAATAAACACATAAGATGTCTCATACCATTGATGTTGTCTTAATGATTTGTGGACATGCCTTTTATGGCTGATATGAAAATCAATCCACAAATTATTCTTCGTTGAATAATGAAGTTAATCATAGGATAATTTTAAATGACTGCATCATAGGTAGTGTTTATAGCTTGAATACTAGGCTTCAAGATCTGTGTTGAGAGCTTATTTAAATTAATTCATTTACCATCCTAACAGCTCCATGAGGCACATACTCTTATCCAAATATCATAGAAAACTGAGACTCTAGCAAATTAAATAGCATGTCTTTAACATCTTGTATATAGCCAAGTCTCAAATCCATGTCTGATTTAAATATCATGTTTTTAATTGCCCTATTAGACTAAATATGCTATATTTTAAACTAGAATAAACAATTCAGAATCTTCTAAATCAGCCAGCAGAACTATAATCAAATTGAAGTAGCTTTTAGCCATCTCTCCTTGGGTCTGTATGCATAAAACAATCCATCAAAAAAAAAACAAGGAGGATTTCATTATTTTGTTCTATGACATAATTTATGAAATTCTAAATTTTTTTTTAGACAAACATGATTTCACACAGAAGTCAGTGTTGGTTTCTTGGTTAAGATAATGAGAGTACTTCAGCAAGTTTGTTGAAAAATAAAATTGAAAGATTATTTTGTTGCAAAAACACTTGAAATTTGTACGTAGTTTTTATTATTATATGCATTTCCATGAACATTTGAAAACTTCTCATTTTAAAAACCAGTGTAGGCCAGCGCCGCAGCTCAATAGGCTAATTCTCCACCTTGCGGCACCAGCACACCAGGTTCTAGTCCCAGTCGGGGCACCGGATTCTGTCCCAGTTGCCCCTCTTCCAGGCCAGCTCTCTGCTGTGGCCCAGGAGTGCAGTGGAGGATGGCCCAGGTGCTTGGGCCCTGCACCTCATGGGAGACCAGGATAAGCACCTGGCTCCTGGCTTCAGATCAGCATGGTGCGCTGGCTGCGGCCGCCATTGGAGGTGAACCAACGGTAAAAGGAAGACCTTTCTCTCTCTCTCTCTCTCTCTCTCTCACTCTCATTGTCCACTCTGCCTGTCAAAAATAAATAAATAAAATAAAACAAAAACAAAACCAGTGTAGTATTGGCAGATTTGGCAATACAATTATAGCACACTTAGTTCAGTGTGTCTTTTAAACAAATTCATTTTAAGCTATCATCCTATACTTTATCTGACAATCCCACCTATGGTTGCCACTTTGGGTGTAGTAATCCCATTAAGTTTAATCTCAGCAGACTGGTGTTTGGTTGACATGAGACATTTAGCTCTGAAAATTTTTACCCACTGTTCATGAGATCATGCAGTGTGTATAAATGATAAATGATGCACCATTTAAAGCCTGATCATTTTATAGCCTCATAGGGAACAGTGGTGGGATCCAATAATACTTTGCTTATCTAGTATCATGGCAATTAGGTGATTTTTTTCTTGATATTTTTCGGAATAACTAGAACTTCCTTAGCATTTTTTTTCAGTGCAGCCTGTCTAAAATGTTGTGTTTGCTGCTTGGATTTGTCACAAGTTTTAGGGAGCATTATTCAATCACTGTTGTGATGTGGACCGAGCCAGTAGGCAGATGATCTGAATTCAAGACTTGCTTTTACCATTTGTCATTGACTTCAAATAACAAAAGATTCTAATATATAATCTGGGGTAACAATACATTCAGAGCTTTGTTAAGAGAGTTACCATGATGGTGGAATGAGAAGTTGAGTGAGCTAGTACATTTTGAACGGTTAAACTATAAATATATATGCAGTAGTAAGAATAACTTCTGTTGGAATGCTGTGCTCTGTGTAACTCTAGAGGCATTTGATGAAAATTTGTCCTATATTTAATGATTCTGGAATGCTGTACATAAATGGATATCTCTTCTCTGGTATGCCAATATTGGAGTCATCCAAAGATCCTGTTCATCAGTTATGCTTGCAATTTTAGCCCATGGCTTCATATTCTTGCCTTTTGGTTCTACAGACTTAGGATAACATCCAAAAAACACGTGGCTTTTAAAAAGTTTTTTGCTCAAAAACTTATTTTCCACTTGTGCCTTAGAATAAAATCATATTCCAGACATTATTCTTAATACACAAATTATTAACATAATTAATATATCATATTTATAAGTTAAATATTACTATATAAAATATCTGTAATTAAATGTCTCTATATGCTTGGGCTTGTGATTTAGTTATGTATGTATGTGTGTGTGTGTGTATATATATATATATATATACACACACACACACATACAGAATATATATAGTAGTTATTCTTTCCCAAAGTCCTACCACATATGTATTCATGAATTCTATCTGTGAGTATTGCCAGTCAAAGTTGTTAGGTAAACTTGACAAATTCATTTAACTATTATGTGTTGGGACCCAAGATCGTATCTGGGTAGGCATTTCTGATTTAAAAACCATGCTCTGAAAGGATCCTTGAAGAAGTAGTAATACCTCTGACTGGTCATATGCCATTCTCTTAAATTTAAACTGCCTCATGGGTTCTTTATTATAATGACATATCTGTTTGAAAAACTAGATGGCATTCCCATTTTAGAGAAAGAAAACGAGGGCAAGTTGTTTATTGCTAATAACAGACACAGTGATGTATCTGAACCTCGATCATTTTAGGTGTCTTTCTAATGCTCTCATTAATAGTAAATGGATATTTTGCATTATAGTCTTATTGTCTGTTTTAGGAATTAGAGATTACAGCCTTAGATATTGTATGCTTCTGGAAAGTCATTTAAATGACATTAAATGATAATACATTCCTATTTCATATCACTTCAATCTGTGGGTAGAAAGACATTTGCACAGACTCAAGATTTGGCTATGTTCTGCTAGGCGTAGAGCAGCAAAAATGCAGCATTGTAGAGAAATGGTGCAAGTGTAAAATTTGAGTGACAGAAGCAGGCAATTGTGGTTGTTAAATAAGGCTTGAATTTGCTGCCAGGCCATCCTTATGATATCGGCCAGCTTATTAATAAATTTCAATATTAATAATCTGTGGGTTCTCGCCATTTATTTAGAGAATTCTGAATACTGACTCAGACCAGACAACATGGTAAGATTTTAAGTGAGAGGAATGCATAGGACAGTGAGTACTTTATTTAGGCGAGAAAGAGAGGCCCAGGCTAAGGTAGGCTAAGTTAGAGGCTAAGTTAGGTCCATACCAAGCAGAGAGCCAGCCAGGAGTGAGCCACATGGAGCAAGCATATGGTTATGAGCAGCCACAGGTACCACAGGTAGCTTAGTGAGGGTAGCAAAGCAAAGGCAGAGAGCAGGCCATGAGCCATGTGGAGCAAGTGCAGGAAAGCAGGGATTGGGTGGCCCGACAAGGGGAGGGCCCACCATAGTCTAGGCCTATTATTTACTCCCAAAGAGGGAGTGGTTATGTAGTTTGATTGGTGGGTGGGCATCCAGGTGAGGTCAGGTAGGGGTGAGAGATCACAGGGGAGCGTGATCTTTCAGCTCACAAATATAATCGATTTTATTCTATCATCTGCCTACATCACTTACAAAACCAATAGAGCTTTCTTGGCTTAATCTCCAGGACTGACTTCTTTATTGAACATAACACTAGAAGTAGATTCATCAAAAGACATTGATATATCAACAACATGATGATTTTTAAAGCAATTGTTCCAATTCAGGAGCTGAAAAATTGAGTAGAT
This sequence comes from Sylvilagus floridanus, assembly GCA_949820135.1. Taxonomy (NCBI): domain Eukaryota; kingdom Metazoa; phylum Chordata; class Mammalia; order Lagomorpha; family Leporidae; genus Sylvilagus; species Sylvilagus floridanus. The sequence continues at coordinate 68,100,791 of OX463231.1, forward strand.
TTCTTTTGTTCTTTGTTTTTAACATTTTTTAAATTTATTTTTTACTTTAATTTTATGGTGAACAAATTTCACATATTCCATATATGTAGACTTAGAGTCCTGGTGATATGTCTCACCCTACCAACTCTCCTGCCCATGTTCACACTCTCCCTTTGTCTTCCTTTATTACTTTTTCTTTAATTTTCACAATGATCTACTTTCAGGTTATTTTATACTCATGAGATTAACCCTTTGCTATGTAAAGAATTCAGCAAATAGAAGAAAAAAACACTTCCTCAACAGTAGACAAGGGCTGTAAACAAATCATCAAATCTCAAAATATCAATTTCAGTCAAATGCATTACATTTTTTTTGTACTGTATTAGTTACAGATCAGGGAAATGTATGATATTTGTCTTTTGGGGATTGGCTTATTTCACTAAGTATAATGTTTTCCAGTTGCATCCATTTTGTTTGAAAGATAGGATTTCATCATTTTTATGGCTGAGTAGTACTCTATTGTGTATATATACCGCATTTTCTTTCAGTCATCAGTGATCCCATATCTTATCTACTGTGAATTGAGCTGCAGTGTACATGGGGGGGGGTACAGATAATTCTTTCATATGCTGGCTTCATTTCATTTGGGTAAATTCCAAGGATTGGGATGGCTGGGTCTTACGGTAGTCTTCGTTTCAGCTTTCTGAGAAATCTCTATATGGTCTACCACAATGGCTGCACTAGTTTACATTTCCACCAAGAGTGGGTCAGGTTACCTTTACCCCTACTTTCTTGCCATCACTTATTATTTATTGATTTCTGTATGAGAGCCAATCTAACTGGGGTGAGGTGAAGCCTCATTGTGGTTTTGATTTGCATTTCCCTGATGGCCAGTGATCCTGAGCTTTATCTTCTTGTGTCTGTTGGCCGTTTAAATTTCCTTTTTTGAAAATGCCTGTTTAAGTCCTTCAGCCATTACTTGGCTGGATTGTTTGTTTTTTGTTTTTTGTTTTTTTGTTTTTGACAGGCAGAGTGGACAGTGAGAGAGAGAGACAGAGAGAAAAGTCTTCCTTTTGCCGTTGGTTCACCCTCCAATGGCCGCTGCAGCCGGCGGACTGTGGCTGGCGCATTGCGCTGATCTGAAGCCAGGAGCCAGGTGCTTCTCCTGGTCTCCCATGGGGTGGAGGGCCCAAGCACTTGGGCCATCCTCCACTGCACTCCTGGGCCACAGCAGAGAGCTGGCCTGGAAGAGGGACAACCAGGACAGAACCCGGTGTGCTGGCACCGCAAGGCGGAGGATTAGCCTATTGAGCCGTGGCGCTGGCTGGATTGTTTGTTTTGTTCTTGAATTTCTTGAGCTCTTTAGAGATTCTGGATATTATTCATTCACTAGTTGCATAGTTTGCAAATATTTTTTCCCACTCTGTTATTGTCTCTTCACTTTGTTGAGGCTTTATTTTTGTTGTATAAGATTGCTTTAGCTATTTGGGGGTCTCTTATGTTTCCATATGAATTTCAGCATTGTTCTTTTCTAGATCTGAGGAGAATGTTGCTGGTATTTTTATTTGGATCATGTTGAATCTGTAAATTGCTTCTGATAGAATAGATATTTTAATATCAATTCTTCCAATTCACAAACATGAGAGTTTTTCTGTTTTTTTTTTTTGTCTCCTTGTATTACTTTTTTTAGTGTTTTGTAATTTTCATTGTAGAGTTCCTTCAGCACCTTGGTTACATTTATTTCAAGATATTTAAAATTTTGTAGCTATTGTGAATGAGACTGATCTTACAAGTTGTTTCTGAGCAATGGCATTGTCTGCATATACAAAGGCTATTGCTTTTTGTTTGTTAGTTTTATATTCTGAAACTTTACCAAACTCTGTGCTGAGTTACAACAGTCTCTTAGTGGAGTCTGTTGGTTTCTGAATATATAGGATCATGTCATCTGCAAACAGGGATAATTTGACTTCCTCCTTTCCAATTTGTATTCCTTTGATTTATTTTTCTTGCCTAATGGCTCTGGCTAAAACTTCCAGAACTGTATTGACTAGTAATAGTGAGAGTGGCATCCTTGTCTATTCTGGATCTTATTGGAAATTCTCCCAACTTTTCCCCATTCAATATGATACAGGCTGTGTGTTTATATATGTTGTCATAATTGGTTTTGAAGATTGTTTCTTCTATACCATGTTTGCTCAAGATTTTCATCTTGAAATGATATTATATTTTATCAAATGCTTTCTCTGCATCCATTGCAATAATCAAATAGTTTTTATTCTGCGTTTGTTAATGTGATGTATCACATTTATTGATAAGTGTATGTTGAACTATCCCTGCATATCAGGGATAAATCTAACTTAGTTTGGGTGAATGTTCTTTCTGATGTGTTGCTGGATTTCAGTAGCATTTTGTTGAGGATATGTGCATTCATATTTAGGTATTTGTATAAATACTGGTTGGTTTTCTCTTTTAATGGTTCTATCTATATGAACCTTGCCTCTGTGGCTTTTTAGAGTGTCTGTTTCTTTAGTGAATACCCAGAGGTGTGTGCTGGGTGGGGTCAGGGAACTCTGGTCAGATTCAAATGTGTGGCAAGAATCCAGGGTGACACCCAAGTTGAGGGTATGGTATGTCTCCTATTTTCTGCAGGGGAAGGATATGATAAACACCTGTTGGTGTAATACAATCTTACATCCTTTCTTCCAGTGAGATCAATGACGAAGGTTAGCCCACAGTGTGCACAAGCCCCATCCACACGGGTGCATGAACTATGCAAGGGATCCCTGTTGTCCTCATTGTGAGTAAAGAACCCTTTGCAATGACCCACCCCAGGCTGCCAGGGAGATCTCAGCCTCTGGTGCCAGACGCAGTGATTGCCCAGAGACTCAGCTATACCCCACACCCTATTATACAGTCAGTGTGCAAGGCTCCCAGAGTCATGGGGTGCAGAGAGGATCAGCTCAGCCCCACGTGCCTTCCCTGTTTATGGAAAGAGCAGAGATGGTCCTAGATCCAGCTGCCTGGATGTGCTCTACCTTGGCAGTTTGAGCCCCAAAGCCTGTGATACATTGAGATTATGAGGGCACCTCACAGGCGTAAGTGAGTACCCAGCCACCTGTGAGCCCCCTGATCCCAGCCAGACTCAAATTCAGTGGGGAATACATATTTTTTTCCCTCTGGCAAAATGCCCTGGGTACCTGAAAGTCTCTCCTGCCTCTACTGGAGTCAAGGTGGTGCCTTCTTCCCACTGGGTACCAGGTGCCATTATGGGGGGATGGGGAGTATCAAACATACTTTTCTTTTGGTGGATTAGGTGGGCACCCTACCCCATGCTAGGACTCCACACTGAACTGAACGTCTTTGTGGTCTGCAAGGTACTCCATCCAGCAGTGTCACCAGTGGTACAGGCTGCTGCAGTCTGCTCGCCCCTCACTTTGCAAAGCTGGTGCTTCCTCTGGCTCTCAGCTGCAGGGATCCTGCGTTGTCTGTGTGTTCCTTGCTGCACATCTACACCTTTCTTCTGTAGAATTTCCACTGCAGACTTCTCTCTCACTCTCCCCTGGGAATGCACTTCCACTACTTTTCTTCGCTATTTTCCCCTGGTCAAAAGCAGCACGTCTTTTCCCTATTCAACCATCTTGGAATCCCCTAATTAGATTTCAAAATCTTTGTTTTGAAGCTTCCTAGGAAAATATAACCTAATTTGGCTAATTATAGGACTGGAATATGAAAATGCAACGTTATGAACTTGTCCTAATAATTAATAATATGAGAAATCCAGATACTAGTTCCTGAATTCAGTTCCTTTGTTTCAAATAATGTGCTTAGTAAGTGTTGCTTGAAATACTATAATGTGGTGAAACTGGATATACTCATATAATGTGAAATGAAAGCAAAATAAATAGTCATAATAAAAATCATTAAAATTGACTACTTTGGCTTCTGGATAATGTTAATATACAACATAATATTATTGGGAGAGTTAAATGATTATCTTCCAAGTTTGTTATTATATATTCTTATACATACAAAATATAAACATATGTTATTCCCTTGAGCTTTATTATCCATCTCTACTTAATATCTATTTAGCTACCTATCATCTCCATGTTGATGTTATTAACTATGAATCATGTTATTTCAGTGAATAACTTGGATCTATAAGTTATAACTATAATTTTTATTAGAAAATATTGGTAATGTTTAATATTATTAATGTATAAACACATTAGCATGAAACTTTTGGCTCTAGATAGCCTTCTTAATAAGATTATTTTATCAATTAATAAGAATAAAAATGATTTGAATTTGGAGGATACAATAATAAATTATAGTTGTAGAATAATTTATGCTTACAGAAACTTTTACCTATTTGTTGACCTCATTTGAAAGTTAATCTTCATAATCAGTCCCTACTCATTTTTTTTTTTTTTTTACAGGCAGAGTGGACAGTGAGAGAGAGAGAGAGAGAGAGAAAGGTCTTCCTTTTTCATTGGATCACCCCCCAAATGGCCGCTACGGCCAGCGCGCTGCGCTGATCCGAAGCCAGGAGCCAGGTGCTTCTCCTGGTCTCCCATGAGGGTGCAGGACCTAAGCACTTGGGCCATCCTCCACTACACTCCTGGGCCACAGCAGAGAGCTGGACTGGAAGAGGAGCAACCGGGACAGAATCTGGCACCCTGACTGGGACTAGAACCCGGTGTGACAGTGCCACAGGCAGAGGATTAGCATAGTGAGCCATGGCGCCGGCCTCAGTCCCTACTCTTGTGCCTCAGCTCTTCCCTTCCTCTGGCTCTTTGCCATTACCTTCTTTATATCTCCATGGCCACCACTCCTCTTTATTTCCCTCCTCTGCATGTTTCTTGGGGAAGTTATCTGCTCTCTTTGTCCAGATCCTCATATCCTACTCACTTTTCTCCTCTCTTCATCTTCTGTTCTTCCACCACTATGGACACTGTTCTTGCCACTGCTATTCCTAGTTGCTGAATATACTGAATATGTGTTAGTTTAAGCTAAAAGAAATAATGAAACTCTCCATTCAAAAGACTCATCTCTTTTATTCTGATTATAAAATTAATACCCCTTTCCTTCACTGAACACATCTTGATCCAGCTGATGTCTTTGCACCAGAACAATTTGCATTTTATTGGGAAGAAGAATAAAGAAAATACTTAACTAAATGTCTAAAGAAGTAGATACTAATTGGATAAGGCAATGTAAGACATAAATGGGAGAGAGACTGCAGGGGGCTATCTGTGAACTCTGGAGGAAAGCATGGTCAGGGGATCATGAAAAACAGATAGCATGCAAATACCAGAGGGGACACTTTTAGGCAAAATGTGATTTATGTGTAAGATCTGGATTGAACTTGGCTCAGGAGCAGTGGGAAGAAGACAAACGTAGCTGAAACATAGGGAATGAGGGGAACAAGGATATGGAGTGAGGTCAGGAAGGAGAGGAAGTTAGGCTTTGTTTCCAGCCGTAAATTTAGATTTTATTCTCAGTTCAATGTGTAGATAAATTGTGGTACGTTAAGCAAGGGTTGGGGGTAGTGGAGAAATGTAGTCTTTTGTAAGAAATCCTGTGGGGGGGGGGGGCAGCGCTGTGGCACAGTGGATTAACGCCCTGGTCTGAAGTGCAGGCATCCCATACTGGTGCCGGTTCTAGTCCCAGCTGCTCCACTTCCAGTCCCGCTCTCTGCTATGGCCTGGGAAAGCAGTAGAAGATGGCCCAAGTCATTGGGCCCCGGCACCCAAGTGGGAGACCCAGAGGAAGCTCCTGGCTCCTGGCTTCAGATCAGTGAAGCTCCAGTCGTTGTGGCCAACTGGGGAGTGAACCAGCGGATGGAAGACCTATCTCTATCTCCCCCTCTTCCCTCTGCTTCCCTCTGTGTAACTCTGACTTTCAAATAAATAAATAAATCTTTAAAAAAATGAAATCCTGTCAAGAGAAAGGGCACCTGTCTTATGAATTGGAGCCTTCTGCCCTAAGGGGTAATTTCTGTATTAGATTTGTCTGTTAAAGTCCATGCCATTGTTGTTTATACAGGTTTGTCTGAATATTAGGTCAATACAGAGAAATGTCCTAGAAAGACTTTGTAAAAAACATTTGCTATATATAACCTTAACTTCCAGAAATTTGTCTTAACCCAAGTTGGGGGAGGGGCAGGTGGTTTGGATTCAATTCTTTTGTCTCCTTTATGTGTCAGCCTTCTCTCTGTTTTCTTCCCACTCTGTTCTGGAGACAAGTTAAACTCACATTCTGTTGTTATGGGAAAACAGTGTTTCTCATAGCCTAACAAATTTTTGACTGTGGCTTGTTTACAATTAGATAGAACTGTATCTATGAACTACATTGAATCTGTTTTCTCTGTGTTAATGTAACATTTGCATAATAATTGATGGGAATTGTGTTGTAGTAATCATCATGCATTTGCTGTGACCCCCAGAATCTAATGTATTAATAAGTTCTTTAAATAAGTTTAAAATAAAATGAAACTTAAAAAAAATGAATGTACCTTCCACATCAGTGAAGGGAAATTTCAAACCATCCAGAAGTCTGTGTCTCAGGGAATGTAACTGAAACATGTGACACAGAAGAGGAGAAGGGGAGAAAGTCTGAACGATTTAATTGTCAGTCTTCCACTGTGACAACTTTCCACCTCTACATCCTTCACTGCCAAGGTTACCAGTCTCAATTATCCCATTTCCCTGTGTTCCTGGCAGGCTGCTGCTGTTTGGGGAGCAGGTTTCATCTCTTCTGTGTGTTTTTTCTTCAGTTTCCAGTTCCTATTTACTCAGTTTTCATTTACATTGGGCTGTTTTAACAGATGGATGTGACAATTCTAAACTGCAGTAGAAAATTTTAAACTCAGATCTGGGGGTTTGCACATAGAATCAGAAGAGAATGTCCCCTCTTTCTGTGCTCTCCTACCAGCTCAAGAAGTATACCATTCATATTTTTTTCTTTGGTGTTTTTCATTGGTATTACATCCTTGTCAAGATTCCTTGATTCCTCTGCTACTTTCTCTTTGTTTGATCATGACTGTTGTTTAAAATCAGAAAAAAAAAATGTATTCAACGTTGGATTTCTCCCTGCTCTTTTGCTTCTTTTCAGTCTACCTCATCTTGTCCCACCCCCTTTCCTTTCTTTTTTTCCTCTTTATCCTCCCTTGATTTCATCCTGGAGAGATGTCACACTTGCTTCCCTCTCATGTTGACAACTACACTATATATTTAGCTGGCATTCATTCAACAAATACTCCTTTTTCAATAAGGAAGTTGAACCTTGGATCAACTTCTATACATATTCACAAGTGTAGAACACATAGTCTTTATCTCTAGGAATATTACATGAGAGTGATGGATGGTGATAAGGCAGTGTGATAATGTAGAGTGGCAAATGACAGTTGTGCATAAAGATGGGCACTCAACATGGTCCTAAACAAGTCTCACAGGAAGAATTCTAACCCGTGCCATGACCAGCAACTAGAAGTTAGCCATTTTTAAGAGTGAGTGGGGATGGGGTGAATGACTGATATGTTTCAGGTGAAACATATAGAGGTGAGGTCTAGCTGGATGGATGTGAGGAAATTTAGGAGAGTTGAAATACAGATTATGAATGTGTATGGAAGGAGAGATGGAGAGAAATAGTATAACATAAGATCAGAGACATAAAGATCAAAGCTTTCTTTCTAAAGAAAAGTTGTCACAAAATTGTACCTTGCCAGACCTTATGCCCTTTTCTTCCTGAGTGTAGAGGGAACCATGTGATGGTTTTTAACCAAGGATGTCTCATAATCATAGTTACTTACAGGGCTATAGCAAAGAGGCTGCATTACATTCAGGGAACAGTATTTTCTACGCATTTATGAAATACTACAAATATAGTGAGGAGAGCAGTGTGCATAAACTCTGCCCTCAGGCCAGAGAAAGACAATATGAATGGCAGGGAGAAATTTTGGTGACTTGCACTGCAGTGCTGCTGTAGGGGTGGATGTTAGGGGGTGCAGTATAGAGAGATTCACGAGGTAGAATTGACAGAACATAGCAATGGACTGGACAGGGGTGGGCCACAAGGAGAGGGAGAAAATAACACTACGAATGTTGACTTGCCTTCTCCTTCCTGTCTTTGCTCTGACAGCCTGGTGACTTTGGGGGTGTTTCTCTTTCTGTGTGTCTAGTTTGCAGTGTGACCAGTTGTCAGTTCTGTCATCCCAATTGGTGGGTGCACAATGGTATGAAAACATTATGTGTTGTTGACCTTGTAGCAGAGGCCATTTGCTATGAGAAAGCTGTTATCCAAAATTATGCTGAGCAGCTCTTCCTGTCAGATGAGTTTTGTCCTTTATTCTGTTATTGGGATGCAGTAGAATAAGTTCTCAGGGGCTGGATCCAGAGGGAGAGGCAGGATGGTTGAAAACAAATGGAAAAAAATGAGGAAAATTGTAAAGCAAAACGAATAGACTGTTGAGAAAAAACAAAGGCAATAGAATGGAAGATTTTAAATGAGCGCTTGGTTTACTGAGAGAGAGTTCTAAATTAGATTATTGTTATGGCACAATATTTCTCTAAGGGGCTTCCTGAGGACGTTAGTATCTATGTTACTCTGTAGGGAGGTTTTTGAAACGGCATATTCAATAATATGTCTCTTGTTTACAAATATGATTAAACTTGTTGAACCTAAAATTTTACAAATACATTTCCCTCCTTTGTTTTTCACTAATACTGGATTAACATTCTGTGGACATGTCTCACAGAACACATTTACAGAAACACTGGTCTAACTGAGAAATGACTGAAGTAATGGTTATCCTTTAAAGAGCACTTGTTATCTGCTGTGCCTAGTGTTAAACTCTTTACATAGACTCTTTAATTGAGTCTTCATACCAATGACACTATCACATAGGTATTATTATTCTCCTCATCTTACTGACAATTAAAATAGTCTGAGTTATTAAGTAATTCATTTGAAGTCACATAGCTAGTAAGCAAGAAGCCTCATATTAAACTCAATCTGATCTTAAAGGCCAAAGACCCATTCTGTTGTACATTTTCTTTGACACACCACAAGACAGGGTCGATCAAGTCTGTGACTGTTGGTGCTACAGAGGCCTACTTCAGTTATCTCATGAGTGGGACAAGCCTCCCAGACATCAAGGACCAGACTGTCATTGAACCTTTAATGCATGTTGGTCACTGGGCAGGCCAGGTCACCTACATCGTCCTGTATTGTGGAAGGAGAAACAGAAATAAGGGATCTGGAAAATTACAGGAGAAGCACAAGCAGGAGAACCAAGAGGAATCAGATGGTGTAAAGGTCACAGAATTAGAAGTCGGGAGTGCCTGGACTCAAACCCAGACGGTGTGACTCAGGAGTTCATGTTTTTAATCCTGCACCACCTCCTCCTCAACATCTGAATTAATGTATGCCAGTCTTGCAGCTAAGAAATGTTAACATATATATCTGTATTAAAGTATATATTGGTTTATTTTTCCACATACTTATTCACATAAAAGACTTCAAAATTATACAGCCATCATTGTTACCATTGAGTCACATTTTTGGAAATTAAATGTCTTGGAGGTGAAGGCATGAGGAAAAGGAAAACTAAGAGAATTCAAGAGTGAGGGAAGTAGGCTGGGGCCAGAAGTGACTCCAGGAAATTGCATTAGAACCAGGGAAGTCAAGGTTCTAGGTGGTTATGCAAAAGGAGTTCCATACAGGATCTGCATCTGAAAGGCAAACGGCAACAGACATGCATTTTTCTCCCTCCCAAGTAAATGTGAATGGATTCCAATTTTTCTTACCCCTTAACAACATGGTGGTTAATTTAAGGATTTTAGAACTGAAGGTTCTGGGTTTGAATTTTTACTCCATCATTAAATATGACCTTAGGAAAACTTTCAGATTTCTTCAGCTAGAGATTGGGGTAGATATATGTACATCCTAAATTTGTTCTGGAGAAGAAATGAGATAATATTGTATAAAGTACAGAAGAAAGTATGAGCTAAACTTTGATTGTAGGTAATTATTGCTTTATTATAAGTTTTTAGTTTTCCCCCCTTTAAGCTCAGCTTGAAATTCCTTTTTAATTTGGTATTTTTCATTCTGCTTTTACATTTTTGCACCACTTCTGAAGTAGAGCCAAGTGGATTTCAAAAGCAGTTTATCTCTGTGAAGTGGAGTTTAGCACTTTGTATGGATCAAATTAGTTTGCAATAAGGATATAATGTTATCAGATGATCTTTTCAAGTGCATTAGGAATAATGGATTGAAAATGGCTTCATTCTGTTCAGCAATTCTTATAAGTGATTTTATCTAAACTGTTTACCCTGACCATGTAACTTGGCCTTGAAGGAAACTTTACAAAAAAAAAAAAATGATTTTGTTGATATCCATAAGTTAAGTCTGTTTTCATGGAGTGAAAAATTGTAGTATCTCCAAACAGATTTAGACTATTGCTAAATAGAGGAGGAGTGACTAAAGTAAGATTTTGCTTATCTCTTGCATTATTTCTAGTTTTTTGTTTGGAAAACTTTTATTTTCCCCATTCAGAATTCCTATGTAGTGAACAGCACTTTAAATGCATGAAATGCAATTTTCAAGAGTTAAATGTGTTAAAGTGTCAAAAAACTCTTTAAATATAGCACAATTATAATGGAAAAACAATGAGTTCATAAACTTAAGGTTGTTTGTTTTATTTGCAGGATGAGTAAGAGATACTTACAGAAAGCAACAAAAGGAAAACTGCTAATTATAATATTTATTGTAACCTTGTGGGGGAAAGTAGTATCCAGTGCAAACCATCATAAAGGTAAGCTCTTCTGTTTTCTGTCTCAGCTAGCTGTGCAAGATGACTTCTGTTAATGGAGACTGTCACGTTCTGTCATCACTGGTCTGTTAAATTTTATTAGGTATGAGTCCCCCCTGGCAATTCTCTTTAAGTAAAAAAATGTGGAGAAGTATCCCAAACATAGTTTTGAGAGGGGAACCATGATAATTCTAGGATTACTGCTATTTTAGCAAATAGTGCTCAGTGAGTTCAAAATTATAACTCTGCCTTTTCTCTCCATTTTAAGGTAGTAATGTTAAAATGTGGGTTGAGACGTAACAATATTTCAAGTTGCTTTAGCAATGATATATATCTTAATGTATGTAGAAATGTAAATTTTCCTTCAATATTTTCCTTTGGGGAGCTGTTTGACAAACAAAATATAAAAATGTATTTGTATGGGGCCAGTGCTGTGGTGTAGTGGGCTGAGTCTCTGCCTCAGAAGCCGGCATCTCCTATGGGCTGGTTCCACACCTGGCTGCTCCACTTCCCATCCAGCTCTCTGCTATGGCCTGGGAAAACAGTAGAAGATGGCCCAGGTGCTTGGGCCCCTGTACTCACATGACAGACCTGGAAGAAGTTCCTGGCTCCTGGCTTCAGTTGGGCTAAGCTCTGGCCATTGCAGCCATTTGGGGAGTGAACCAGTGGATGGAAGACCTCTCTTTCTCTCTCTCTAACTCTGCCTCTCAAATAAATAAATAAGTCTTAAAAATATATTTGTAAGCTGGTGGTCTTATTCATGAAGTGAATGCTAGTGTACTCAGCACCCCAATGGGGAATGTGACATTTCTAGTATTCTTGAAACCAACTGTTTCTCTACCCCTGATCTTATTGCTTTGCCTCCTTGCTCAGGATAATCACTGTTCCCAGTGTTGCATTTGTATCTGCTTTGCTTTTATTTATCATTCCACTCTATGTGTATTTGTATGTCCCCAACAGACATGTTATCTAATTTTGGGTGTTCTTGAATTTACATAAATAGTATTATACTATAAGTATTTTCTGCAGTTTGGTCCAGCAATATGTTTGATAAATTCCTTATAGGTGTTGGCATGTAGTTATAGTATATTCATTTTTAATAATTGCTCCATATTTTATTATATGAGGTCCTCATAGATTTACTATCTATCCTCTTACATGCGAACACTTGATATTATATTTATTGTCATTTTTAGCAGTGATTCTCTGAATGTTCTTGTGCATCTCTTTTAGTGCACATGAGCAGGGTTTTCCTAAGGCAATACCTATGAGCAAAATTACTGGGTCATAGGGTATGCAGGTTCTCAGTGTTACCAAACCAGGAGCGTTAGTTTTCAGTGTGATAGCACGAGCGACCCTGCTCAGGGTGATATCTTTATCTTTTTCTGTCCCTGCTCTCGGTAGTTCTGTCTCTTCTTTCAGCCTGGATATTGCCTTATCTCTCAGTGATTGATTTCACCCGAGATTGGTCAATTTTATTAGTTTTCAAAGGGCCAACTTTGCCTCCCTTGATCCTTTTACTTACATCTTGTTGTATTCATTATTTTCTATTCTTATCTTTTAGCTTAATTTTTGTTTATGAAACAAACCTTATATCATACTAAGTATATGCCAGCCACTGGTGTGGAAGTCAAATTTCCATGGGTTTTTCACTGATGTTGCAAAAAACCCTAGTCCCCTGAGACTTTCTCTATTGGGAGGATTAAATCAATAGCCATGTGTATAGTTAATTGATGTGGTTCAAATGAGTAATAAAACTCCTCCTATCCCCCCAAAAGGGTTAGATGGGTACAGTTTGTGTTCATCTCTACAATAAGCTCTTTTTTAAAGATTTATTTTTATTTACTTGGAAGACAGAGTTACAGAGAGAGATAGAGACAGAGAGAGAGGTCTTCCATTTGCTGGTTCACTCCCCAGATGGCCGCAAAGGCCGGAGTTGTGCCAATCCGAAGCCAGGAGTGAAGAGCTTCCTCTGGGTCTCCCATGTGGGTTCAGGGGCCCAAGGACTTGGGCCATCTACTGCTTTCTCAGGGCATAGCAAAGAGCTGGATCGAAAGAGGAGCAGCCAGGACCAGAACCAGCGCCCATATGAGATGCCGGCACTTCAGGCCAGGGCTTTTAACCCACTGTGCCACAGCACCGGCCCCACTACAGTAAGCTCTTAAGGTGCCACAAAGACTGGCGTGTCCATCTCCCTGTGCATGAATCCCAGACCTTGGAGACATCTGAAGTATATCTGGTCCTTGCAATCTATATTTGAATTCTAAATGGTTAGAATGGGAACCTAGGATCTTTTCCATATTGTCTCGAAAAAGCAAGTGATTTTTCTGCCTGGAGGGGAAGGGAATTGCTGTCTCTGTCTTAAATGCAAATGGAAAAAACAAAATCCATGGTTCTCTGTCACTCACCTAGAGTGTTCAGTGGTTTATGTATGACATTTGGTGTAGTTTTTTCAGGGATGAGGCCTAAGGCATGACATACTAATTCACTTAATTTACTTACTATTTATTGTGAGGTCATTTATAAGAAATCAGATTCAGATTCAGAGCAACTTGGTGAGCATTCAAAGATAAAAGAATTAAGATTAATATTGGAAACCCAGTAATAAGAGTATTACAAATATCAATTTAAATCATTTTGTCTTCATAATAATCTATGAGGGATATATTATTTTAAAATCTTTTTTTTTTAAAGATTTATTTATTTATTTGAAAGGTGCAGTTACAGGGAGGGAAAAGCAAAGGCAGAGAGAGAGAGAAGTCTTCCATCCACTGTTTAACTCCCCAAATGGCCACAATAGACAGGGCTAGTCCACACCAAAGCCAGGAGCCAGGAGCTTCATTCCACGTCTTCCATTTGGGTGAAGGGACCCAAGCACTGGGCTATCCTCCATTGCCTTCACAGGTGCATTAGCAGGGAGCAGGATCGAAAATGGGGCACTTGGGACTTGAACTGGCATCCTATGGGATTCTGGTGCTTCAGGCTGTAGCATAACCTGCTACACCATAATGCCGGCCTCCAAAAACTAATTTTTAATATAGTAAACTTGTCTGTCAAACTTCCCTGGGAGTTATCCTGAATCTTTTGAGTGCTGGGTTACTATGTTCTTAATATTGCATTGGTTGTACACACACTCACTGATAGCTGTAGTAGGACATGCCCTGCAGAGATCACTCTAGTAGCTAACATACTCTGCTCTACCTCCAGTGTACAGCAGCTGTCCGCTTCTCCACAAACCTGAGGGTCATTTAACCCCATTGATATTTCATTTTTTTCCCGCTGGTATGAGGATTCAGAATGAGCAGACAGCAGAATTTTATGTTTAATGGGACTCTTACCATTTTCCATGGGAAAGGCATCTGCTTCTTAGAGACATGTAGTCCTATACCCTTGTGGTCTAGTCTTCTTACAGGAATATTTTAGATAAGATATTTATAACAAAAAAACTGGTTATGCAGTAATTTTCTAGTACCTACAATATAGACTGAGAATATAGCTGTACGTGAAGGAGACAAAAATCTGTCTTCAAAGGGGTTTGATCCTAGAAGTGCAACAATATACAATAAAAATCAAAAATCAAAAAAATGATATGTTTCTTGGTACAAGTGCTGTGGAAAGCATAGAAAGGAAGGAAGAGACATAGTAAGTGTTCAGAATGGGTTAATTCCTTTTAAATGAGTCTTTTGGGTCAGACCTCAAGTTCCCAGCCCTGGAATATCTGGGGGAAGGATTTCCTAGGCAGAGTAGCACTAGGTATGAATGCTCTCAAGCATGCCTGGAGAGAATGAGATGGCTCAGAGCATGCAGTGCAGAGAGCTGAACGTCTAAGGAATAGACTAGTAAGTAGGACATTACAGAATGGGTCAACAGAGAAGATGAAAACCTGAATAAATAAATAACCTCCCAAAATACCAATCTAATAATATCCTGCCTCAAGAGCCGTCAAATGGAAAATTCATTTTCTGGACATGATGTAGTATGAATACTATTGAAATCCAGAGCATCTGAATTTGAAAAACCAAATACCTAAAAATCAGAAATTCTTATCTTCTTAATAAAATCTTATGTGCTTTGGGAACTAATGGTCCCTCACACCTAGACAAATAAGTTTGCAGCTCAAACTGCCACTGCAAGTTCCTGCCTTGAATTCTTACAATGATATTGAACTGGGCATTTCAGAGAGGATTAACTCAGAGCCTGTGACAGCCAGTCAGAAATACAAGCCGTTTCTCCCCCTTGGAAGCAATTCCATCAGGTGCTGCTTCAGATAGTGGGGATTGGAGAAGAAATATTTTAGTTTAGGACTCCAAGTCCTCAACAGAAAAATATAGTCATTAATCTTAGAAGTCTAGCATGTTTTCTTGTCTTTTCTCTTCCTACCTACCACTTCCAAAGTAAATCTGAAGAGAATGAGGCATCATTGGGTATTTGATTTGGAAGAGGATGTGTATTTTGTGTGCAATACACACAGGCAAGAATTATATCCATACAAGAACCCCCCCCCCCAAAGTAGTTTGATTACTTAAGGTTGAATTTTTTATCCTTGTTGTTACAAAGGTGATTATTAATCTGAGTTAGATATATTGATCAAATGGGATATTTTCCAAAATAAACAAATTTTAAAGTAAAGTTTTGTTTCAAAGCCTGAGTGAGCCAACAGCCAATTAAAACATTTTTTGGGAAGCTCTTCATTTGTTTGTTAGTTCATTTGATTATTTATTCATCTGACCAAGTATATAGGAGATAAGATACACACACACACACACACACATATATATATATATGTGTGTGTGTGTGTGTGTGTGTGTATATATATATATATATATATATCATGCCTCTTAAGTGTTGCAGTGTTGCACTTTGGGTCAAGTTCTGGAGATAGAGAAAGGAGGAATACAGATATGGCCCATGTCCTAGAAGAGCTTACTCTATATTGCGGGAAGAAAACATTGACCATATAGTCACAACAATGAGTATTTAGTTACAAAGAGTCTTGAAGTGCTGCAAAGATAGAAATTTCAGGATGACAAGAATATATGAATAGTAAAATAGATGAAGGGAGTTCAGAGAAATCTTCTGTAAGGAAGAGCTGAGATCTGATTGAGGAGTGGGAGCAAAGTAGACAGGGAGTGGGGTGGGGCACCCAGCAGCAGCTTGTGAGAAAGCATTGAGACATCAGAGAATTCTCCAGAGCTGAAAGTCACTGACGGAAATCAGAGAGCAAAGAAGATGGTGGTGTTAATTAGGCTGGAGAGGTGGCTGGGACAGATTTTTTGGGGACATATCTAGAGCTGACTTATTATTAAAATAGTTTGATCCAATTTAGCTAGGATGTTTCCCAGTTTTTTTGTAATGGTTTGCAACTGATTGTGATGTATACCAAAGTTTAAGAATACTTTCTATAATAATAATAGTATAATAAATTTATAGTGTTTAAAAATCTTTTTTGATCAAAACAAATGGATTAATACCCCAAGAGAAAGGAAAGAAATGGAATATAAACTGACTTTATTCTTGACTTTCAGTAAGGCATTTTGTTATGTATTTTATTGCATTTTCAGTACGTGCTTATTTGAGACACTTTGGAATGAAAGAAAATACCAAGAGTAGAAATGAAGATATCCATAATTTTTTCACTCAGAAATTATTAAATGACATTGGGGCATATTTTCATAATTTATGAGTTTATCATACATATTTGAGAGCATGATATTTGCTATGTATTTATTTATCCATACATTTATCGACACAGACTAATTGTGAGAGATTACAGAGATTAATTATGAGAAATTACTTAACATTACTTGGCATTGAGTTAGTGGTTCTGCTTTAAACCATGCAGATAGAGTTGCTATTTTCATGGGGTTATGTTTCCATAACTCTCTATATGCTATCTCATACTTACACAAGTAGTGCATAAAACACACATGTATATTCTAAAGAATGAAAATAAAGCAAACAGCTGTTAGAGTATTTTTTAATTAATTTACCTGAAAGTCAGAATTACAGAGAAAGAAATCTTCCATCCACTAGTTCATTCCCCAGAAGGCCACAACAGCCAGTGCTGGAGCAGGCTAAAGTCAGGATGCAGGAGCTTCTTCCAGGTCTCTCATATGGTTGGCAGGGAACCAAACATTTGGACCATCTTCTGCTGCTTTTCCCAGGCAATTAGCAGGGATCTAGGTCAGAAGTGGAGCATCTAGGACACAAACTGGCACCCAAATGGAATGCCAGCATCACTGTTAGTGGCTTAACCTGCTATTCCACAACACTGGCTTCTAATTGTTCAATTATTAACCAGGACAAGAAATAGAATATTACCAGCCTCTCAAAGCCTCCTATGCCTCTCCCTGATTATTGTTTCTCACCTCCCCACAACCAGAGAACTACTTCTTTCTTGATTCCCTATATCTAAACAATAGAACATTGTTTTGTCCAGTTCTTAATTTTGTAAAAACAGTATCATATTAATGGCAACTTAAAGTGTAGCTGGCTTATTACTCTTAACATTTTCTCTTCAAGTTCATTCATGTTTTCATATAGGAATTCATTGTATGAATATACTGAGATGGGTTTACTCTTGTAAAATTGATAGACACTTGGGTTTTTAAGGTTGTTGGTTGCTTTGAAAACACTGTCTTGGACATGATTGTATATGCATTTTGGTTAACACATGCAAATTTCCCCCAGGATATATTTCTAGGACTGTTACTCATGGTTGATATGATAAGAACGTATTTAACTTTACCTTCTTGTTTCATTTAGCAGTATACTCAGAAGTAAATGATGAGTATCTAATGCATCTAAAAACAGTCAAAGAGTGAGCATTTGTAGCAGCGGGAAAGAGGCCACTTGGGGCATCCACATTGCTTGTCAGAGTGCCTGGGTTCAAGTACTGATTTCCCTCCCCGTTCTCGCTTCCTACTCATTTGCATCTCAGGAGGCAGCAGGTGATGACTCAAGTCGTTGTGTTCCTGCCTCCCATGTGAGAGACCAAGAACGAGTTCTGGAGTCCTGGCTTTGGCCTGACACATTCCCAACTGTTGTAGGCATGTGGGGACATGAACCTGCAGATGGAAAATCTGTCTATCTCTCTGCCTTTCAAATAAAAAAAATTAAGTAAAAACTATCCATAAACATAAATTTTATTTTTAAAGTTTTTACTTATTTTACTTATATATTTGAGAAGCAGAGAAACAGAGAGCTCCATCTCTGGATCACTCCTCAGAATGCCCACAATGGCCAGGACTGGCCCAGGCTGACGTAAAGGATTTGAGAACTTAATCCAGGTCTCTAATATGAAGTGCCAGGGACAAAATTGCTTGAGCCAACACCATTGTCTCACAGAGTCTGAGTCAGCAGGAAGCTGGAATAAGGAACCCAGGCTGTATGATACGGGATGCAGACACCTGAACTGGCATCTTCACTAGACCAAACACTTGTCCCCAGAAACACATAGTTTAATTGGGTTATGAAAAAGCATTTTAGAAGTGCACCCAAAATTCTCCACAAAAATTGCCATCGTTTGATTTCTCTGAGACCTTTTATTTGTTGATATTAACATGAAAACCACATGCATTAATTTTGTTCACATTAAATATTAATTTCTTTTAATAGTTAATACAAATGAAAATGTTTGAGGTCAA
The DNA here is from genome assembly GCA_949820135.1 of Sylvilagus floridanus. Taxonomy (NCBI): domain Eukaryota; kingdom Metazoa; phylum Chordata; class Mammalia; order Lagomorpha; family Leporidae; genus Sylvilagus; species Sylvilagus floridanus. The sequence continues at coordinate 68,119,229 of OX463231.1, forward strand.
AAAGAATAAACTGGGAAAGTGTGTGTCATGCAACACCTAATAGGAAAATGGAACTCATACTAGGAGAGTTTAAAATACAGAACTGCAGGAGACAATTGGAGGCCTTCAGTCAACTTTATTCTTCACAGGAAGATCTTCTGAGAAACCTAAGTGCACATTTGTGCTGCCACATGCCTTGGCAAAATCCAACCAGAAACCAACTGGCAAGGGGTCTGGGAAACCTACTGACTAGCTTGCTTTAGTGCAGAAGGGATACAGGAGGATAAATGAGAAGATATGCTAAATGCCTAACACGAGAATATTTATCCTTATGTTCTAATTACTGTTGACTCTCTTACCAATAGATATATAAAACTTTCCATCCCCCCACTCTAAAATATTGGCTACTAATTTTTAAAAATATCTGTTAACCTGGAAGATATTTTTATATGCCTATGTATATATATGACTTCTTATTTATACTTGCATTTGCACTTTGAGTAGTAATTACAGAATAAAGTTAATTTTAAATTGTTTTTATTTACAAGCATTTGGATTATTCATCAATTCATTTGGCAGTTCAATGTGTTTATTATGGATTTATTGCAGGACCTTATATAATCCTGAAAGCTTAGTTACATTCATTGTAGATTTTCAGCTTATATGCGTCCTAAATAATGTTTACATATTTCAGATATAACATATCAGAAACTGTTGTAGAAAGTTGAAAATATATAAATATAAATATAAGAAACTGATTTTTATACATTTTAGAGAGCAAGGCAGATATCTATCTATATACATAGATGTTATAGCAAGTTATGTATATATGTATGTGTGTGTATATATTTATTTTTTGAGACAGAGAGAGAGAGAAAGAGGCAGGGAGGGGGAGAGAGAGAGAGAGAGAGAGAGGCAGGGAGGGGGAGAGAGAGAGAGAGAGAGAGAGAGAGAGAGAGAGAGAGAGAGAGAAAGCACTTTCATTCTCTGATTCATTCCCTTCATTTTTGGAGGTGTCCTTTCACATTTGCCTTTTCATATATTAAATTCACCCTCTCATCACTGATTAGATGTTTCTGTGGTTTAATTCTATCTAGCATTTGTTCCTTATAATGCGATTTCTTTTTGGATAGTTCTGAAGCATCCAACAGAATACACGATTCATAAATTTTCTAAAAATATGTTTTTTTTACTTTTTCTGCTTGTAACCATAATAAAAATACCTAAATGATAATATCTTAGTATTTTCGAATGAAATACAAACATGTATGACAAAGAAAGAGCACATTCCAAAGTGTGTCCCATAGAATACTACCTCATCACCTCCACCTTACTTCTTTGGTTCTGGGTCCAAATGTAGCATCAAGTTTCCTGGGAGTTGAAGACTCCTCTGGGGAAGTTGGTGGCTCAGCCCATGTGGGAAACCATGGCTAGCCACAGTCGGGACACATGCCAAAGTGGGAGTCTTGCTCAGGTACCAGGTGTCCAACAGGAATGTGGTGAGAGAGAACAGACTGTTCAGTTTTTGTGTTTCTAAGCTCATTGTGACATACATGCCTCTGGAGAGTAGCTGAGCACAACTGATACACACTTTTCTGTGGCTTCAGGGAGTGTTCTTAGCTGAGTCCACACTGCACATCTTAGGAAGAAATTATAGGACAAAAAGGAAAAATTTCAAAATAAGACATGAAAATGCCTGCTGATTGACAAGAAGAACTGAGTACAGACAAGAATCTGAGCCAGGTTCATCTAAGTGTCTATCTGGTCAAAAAGATAATACAAGGGAGCAGGTGTTTGGATTAGAGGCCTGCAGCCTACATCTCAGTACCTAGGTTTGCTGCTTGGTTCCTGGTTCCAGCTTCCTGCCTATACAGACCTCGAGAGGTGGCAACAATGGCTCAACTAATTGGTTTCTTGCCACCAATGTGACCATTGGCGGATATTTGAGGAGTGAATTAGCAGATGAGCATTATCTGTTTCTTTGAATCTCCAAAATAAATAAAAAAATAGTTTTTAATAGAATAAAAATACATACAAGGAAAGCAGGTATTTAGTGAGAACAGTCCTCAAAGTATCTTCTACTTGAGCCACAGTGCTCTGGTTTGGGATTTTGTCTTCCGTGTCTGGTGCGTGTACTGCGTGTTCCATTCTCACCTCCTTGGGGGATGACGCTGCCCCCACCGAAATGCATGACCTGGATTTAGCCAGATTTTGTTACTCTGATACCCGTTTCCTAGTCCAGTATTTCTCTTTCCTTACCATTAATAATCATTTATAGAAGTCCCGGTAGCTTACAGAGAAGATCTTAAGGATTTGGAGGAGCTAGCGCATTCTACTGAATTAATAATGAACTTTAAGAAATTCATATGGCAAAATATTTTTTTAAAAAGCTGTTTTATGTCTTTATTACTTTTATTTGTTTTTCACAACTGCTATGTAAAATCAAAGGTGATAGTCTCCTAAAGTACTTACAATTTTGTTCAATCACACCAGGCTTCTAGTCTTGGTCCTGTACATGCCTTTTTCATTAAGTCCCCAAACCCAACTGTTGCATACTTTTTATAATAACCTGAGGCCATGAGAAAATGTTTTTTAATATCTTACATTGTTTCTATTTTTTATGCTGAGTTCATTTTCTGTATTACTAATGTATTGAGTGTCTGTGTAATAGGAAGTCATCTACTTAATGATTTAAGTCAAGTCATGGTATTTGAATGTTATGAAAATTAATAAGCAGGACACAAGCCTGTATATTAAATTACCAAACAAAATGACCACTTAGCTGGCCACTCATGATGAACATGTCTGCTTCCCTGAATAAATTGATTATAAGTTCACAATGAGAATGGAAGACTGAATTTGTAGCATAAACAGATTGAAAGACTAATTTGAAATAGTGCTTAAGATACTTAATTGATTGTTATAAAGAGAAGAAAATTTGGAGTTAGGATTTAGAGTTTAGTCTGAATGTCCTTATGTAAAACATATTTCCTCTAAACATTTTAGTTTTATTATCTGCAAAAAGTAGAAATAATAGGTGTTCATTTTCTTACACTGGAATGGTATGGAAATAAAAGAAAATGATAATGTTACAAGACAAAATTAGGCCCAGGGTGCACACTACTCAAAAAGTAATACTTGACAAACGAGAGTTGATTCAAGGGGTAAGTTTACTCAAGAAGCTGGCTTTGGGGTTGGCATTGTGGTGAGTGGATTAAGCTGCCCCTTGCAACCTCAGCATCCAGCATTAGTGCTCGTTCCAGTCCCTGTTCCTCTGCTTCTGATCTGGTTCACCGCTAATGCACCTGAGCAAGCAGCAGAGGATGGCCCAAGTGCCTTGGCCCCTGCCAACTGTGTAGGAGATCCATTTGGAATGTCTGGCTCCTGGCTTCATCTTGGCCCAGAATTGGCTATTTGGGGAGTGAACCAGAGGTTGGAAGCCTTCTCTGTCTCTCTTCCTTTGCCTTTCAAATAAACAAAATAAATCTTAACAAAAGAAGCTGGCCTTCTTGGGGGGAAGGCAGATTTCTTTAGTCCCAAATTTACTCTTCCCAAATTGCAGGCCAGCAGGAGGGATTTAAAAAAGGAATCAGAAGAGGACGAAGCATGGAGCTGGAGGCATGTTGGTGTTCGGTCAGGCAATAAGGGGCCCAATAAGGTTGAGTTCCAGCATAGGAGTCACAGTGGTTAATTTCAGCCTACTGTCATAAATCCAGTCTCTGGTCATGCCTGACCCGGTCAGGCCAGATTGATTTGGAGCTTCAGCCACCTTTCCAAAGGCTTGTTTGTGAAATTTTCAGGCAGACGTTAGTTGTTGAATTGAACAGACATTCTAATTAGTCATAAGATTTTGCTCATCAGAACGTCAATCAAAAGGAAGATGTATTCAGCACAGTTACCATAATGCTTATGAAAATATCATGAAAGTAACATAAAATGTGTTACAGGTTTTGTTATATATATATATTTAATTTTCACTAAATACTTTTATAAAGACTGACAAATTTGAAAAGCTTTTCTTGGGAAATAAAATTAAAGCATGATTCATATTAGGCTCATTTTCTTGCTCTTTTGAAACATAATACATATCATAATCAGCCCCTTAATTCTTTGCCTATACATGAAATTCATCTGCTTTTGCAAGTGTGCATCTGTGAGAGTATTTCAAAGAAACTGAGTGTCACCTGTTACTAGCACACAATCAATCTATGTTACATGTATTTTCAAGTTATATATAACTAGTTCAGTAGAAGGATAATGTTGAGAAAATGAATCAATTGAAGAAATTGAAACAAATTGCACTGGTGTTATAAAAGGAAATGAACATCAGCCATAAATGAAAATGACTATACAGATAGAGAATTGAGGGAGAAGACACGGCCTACCATTTCATTAAGTTATTGTTTTATTGTGTTATTTGAATAGTACTTATAGTCGACGTTTTACTGTAACTCTGCAAAGGTCTTATCTCAAAACAAATATTACTTAAGGAATAAAATCACTCTTATTGTTGTTCGTTTCCTAACAAAGATATGCTACTTACCATAGTTTTTTGTTAACATGTCATATTAGTTTATTTGTAACAATTAATGTACTACATCCAGCTTTCTCTGTGTTTTTTTTAAAACTTTTATTTAATAAATATAGATTTTCAAAATACAGCTTTTGGATTACAGTGGCTTTTTCCCCCAACAACCTCCCTTCCACCTGCAACCTTCCCATCTCCTGCTCCCTCTCCCATCCCATTCACATCAAGATTCATTTTCAATTCTCTTTATATACAGAAGATCAACTTAGTATATACTAAGTAGAGATTTCAACAGTTTGCACCCACACAGAAACACAAAGGGTAAAGTACTGTTTGGGTACTAGTTATAGCATTAATTTACATTGTATAACACATTAAGGACAGAGATCCTACATGAGGAGTAAGTGCATAGTGACTCCTGTTGTTGACTTAACAATTGACACTCTTGTTTATGGCTTCCAGTAATCACCCTAGGCTCTTGTCATGAGTTGCCAAGGCTATGGAAGCCTTTTGAGTTCGCCAACTCCAATCTTATTTAGACAATGTCATAGTCAAAGTGGAAGTTCTCTCTTCCCTTCAGCTTTCTCTGTGTTTTTAAACATTGTTATGAAACATTGTGGCATACATTTCTCTAGGATACTTGCCCTGCAGACTTTTGTGTCAAAAGTGGTTGAAGAAGTTGTTTTAAATATACTTTTGAAATTTATATTAGAGAACTTTTGTAAAAGATTGTATTTTCATTGAAAAAATCAATTCTGGTCAATCATGTTGATATGTCAGTAATCCTAATGTAATTCTTTTATAAATTTTATATTTACTGGATTTCTCAAAGTGATTTATACTTAACAAATATTGAAGATAGTTTTCAGAAGAATCAAATTCTCATTGATTTCTTTCCTTCCAATTCTTTTGTTTCCCAGCCACTTATTTAACTATCATTCATTCTACAAATATGTGATGGACATCTACTATATGCCAGATACTAAATTGAGCACTAAGCTACCATTGAACTAAGTAGTGTATTGTGGTCTGAAGACCTTCCCCAGCCTAATTTGAAATTGCACAGGCAGGCATTTGGTCCAGTGCTTACTATGCCAGTTGGGATGCCTGTGTCCCATTAACTAAGTGCCTGGGTTCAATGCCTGGCTCTGACTCTGGCTCCTGACTCCAGCTCCTTGCGGGGCAGACCTTGAGAGGCAATAGTGATGATTCAAGTGGTTGGGTTCCTGCTATCTGGACTGAGTTCCTGGCTCCTGAATTCAGTCTGGTCCCATCCCAGCCATGTGGACATTTGGTGGGATAAGCCGCAGAGCAGAACTCACTGTCTATCTTCTCTCACTGTTGCTCTGCCTCTCAAATAAATTAAAAAATAAAATAAAATTGCAAGCCCTTCCTTGTTTTTCTCTGAAGTACATTTTACCTTCCAGTGTACTTTATGGATTTTTGTTTGTTTGTTTGTTGCACTAGAGTGTAAATTTCATGGTGACAAGAATTTCAGTTTTTCTATTGACATAAATACTTGAATAATAAATAAGAGATAATAAAATAAACACAATTAATGTTTACTAAAAGCTTACTTATTCAAAGACTGACATTTGCACACATATATGCTTAATAGCAGTAGTAGAAGAAATGATAGAGAAAAGTCCATCTTAATATTGAAATAAAGTAAAATTACAAGAAAGTACATAAATATGTCAGCCTGAATAGGTCAGTCGGGCTGGCATGTGATGGATGAGAAAAGGACAAGGACGGTGTGGGAGGGAAGTGTAGGTAGGAAAGAGGAGAATGGGAAATCTGTGTGGGAGGCAAGGAAGAAAGGAAGACTGCAAGCTCTGATCACAAGGAGATGCCCCTGGGAGGTGAACTCTGGTCTTCACTTCTTCTAGAGTAGCAGCTTGGGTTTTGAAACTGCAGAGCTGTTACCACGCCAACCTCAGTTGTTGAAATCTTTCTATTTCTGTGAGCATGTGTATGAAGGAAATTAAATACCTATGCCAGGAAGTGACCATGGTTTTCAGAGCTGCCTTAGGGCTGGCAATTGTTTGCTGTCATAACTGAAGTTTCTATTTAATCACAAGTCAAATATTATTTTAACTGTTATAATGTGTAGCTTATATAAACAAAGACAATAGCAGTAATCAAGTCAGGCTTTACATTATTGAAGTATTTAAAAATAGTTATTCTGTATAGTTTTCTTAACTTGAACCTCTTCTGAGGCTGTGGTCTTTTGTCAGAGGATAAGATTCCCAATAAGTTGTAAAATTTTAAGAAATGATTGAATTAGTTAACTATCTATATCTCCTTATTTAGGAGCACTGGAATGATTGTCACTCGTTTTTAACAGATAATGTTTTATTTTAATCATTTAGAAAATAATGTTGGAAGTAGAGGTGTATATTTCTTTGCTTAAAAGAAAAATTGAGCACAACATCTTAATAACCTGAAGGAAGTGTGCTCAGGAATATGAGCTGTCCAGCCACAGCAGTAATAGCTCTAATGCATTAATAAGTATAGAAAAAAAGTCTATCCATCTGGTACACCAGACATAATGGTGACAGAACCTATGAAGATGCTTTAGCACATTACTATTGATCAGTCCTAGAATTGTCATTTTTCAGGACTGAGTTTATTGCTCTTTAGCTAAAGTTTCATATTTCAAAAAGTGTCTAGACACCAAGCTAGGCTGTAAATTCAAGTATAGTAATTTTATTTTAAAACATAGACAGATAAGAATTTCAATAGAATCACACAAAGCAGGGCAACAGCTTATTTTATATAATGAATTCTGTGACTAGTTAAACATGATATTCCCCTGTAGTGGTAGAGAAGGAATTATGATCTTATAAAAGGGATTAGGTAGCCATTTAATTTATTCTATCACTAGGAACATCCTGGATTCTTTCCATGTGGTATGTTGTACATTTTGTATTCCCACACAACTTTAATTTGTGAATTGTTGATACTGATACTGACAAAATTCTTTAGACTTTAGAGTTATCAAATCATTGCTTATGCCTCTGGACACACCGGGGGACTTCAAAACATGTGGCTGCAAATTTTACAAATACTAAGATTTTTTTTTTTTTTGAAAATGGATAATTGTCCCAGAACAATCTAACATATCATGTCTTCCTAGGGGATTTTTTAAACATCTCAAACCTTAGCTTCTCTTGAAGATTTAATACTGACTCTTTATGGGGAAAATTTCTGTGCTAAAGATCCTGTTTTGAACACAGAATAGTAATTACAGGAGGCTGTGATGGTTATGGGAAGATAGAGGGCTATTAAATACTGGATACCACATCATCAGTTATAGCAAAGGAATAAGTTCCTATTGTTAACACAGCATAGTGGGGTGACTGCAGTTCCCAATACCCTGGTATATATTTTAGGAAAAAATAGGAATTCCAAGGGTTCAACTTAAAATAATGTCAAGGAAGGAAAAATGTTGTTTATGCTGATTTTTATCAGTATTCATTATGTACATGTATTGAAATGTCACACTGTAGTTCATAAATCTGCATAATTGTTAGTAAATTTTAGTGTCAAATAAGAACTTAAAGAAATATTAAATGAGGCCAAAATATGGTATATTTTAGCAAGAAATTAAATAGAATAAATAACTAAAAAATGTAAAATCTACAATTGAGTCATGAGATATCTGAAATGAAAAATTAATTAAATGAACTTAAGAGAAGATCAGAAAATTAGAGAGGTCAATAATAACTATACACATTGAAAAATCCTATTCTTGTTAATAAAGCAAAATTTGCTTAAAAGGCCCAATGTCCCACAGTATTCCATGATGCAGTGTTCTGAGGTCTCCTGACTTGTCTTGGCAACATGAGGCAATGAGAGTTCCTTTATTTTTCCCCAAAAACTGTGTCTGTGGTTCAGGAAATTAAAACAAGGGAAACAAGTTAAAACTATTAAAATAATTTGAATATAATGGTCTCACTGGATGACCTGTGTCACCTGTGTTTTTGTCAGTGCTGCAACTGCTGTGGACAGGATTAGACTCTCTCAAGTGCCAGGGATTTAAAACAACTCCCCAGATCACCTTGGAAACTTCTGAGTTTATCGTTCTCTTTGTGAAGTTTTCTTGTCCATTCTCTTCTCCCCTTTGCCTGTGAATGTACAGCTGCTGAGCAGACCATTTCATTATCCTTGATTGTGGTGCATGAGACATTTTTCTGTATCTGCTCCTGAACTCAACATGACATTAAAGTTCTTAGAATTTTTAGGTAGTCCCTATGTATTTTATGAACATGGATACAACATTTTGTGATAATTCCTGAAGTGATTTCCTTGCGGAGTGGTTTAAAGGTAGGCATCAACCTACTATCTGGAGGTGAGAAAATAGCTCAGAAAGATGATTTTCAATGAACTACTAATGAATTCTCACATGGCTGATAATTGCTCCTGAGTGTGCTTTTTAACCAATTTGTTGTCTCTTCCGTAACTGTGCTGTGATGTTTTCTTGAAGCACAATGGCTACCTCTGTTAACAGAAGAAAATTATTATTTCTGTTTACTTTCATCTCAAATTAGATCATAATGGAAATTTTTGGATGTAATGAGCTTTAAAACCTTGTTTCTGTGAAAATGAACCATTTTAACCTGAATAATGGAGACCTTAATCTTGGTAATGTGTCTGTATCATAAAAGAAATAATAAAAATTTGAATGTATATTTTAAATATATAACACTGGAACAATATATATTTTTTATATAACACTGGAACAATAATAAATGCAACCTTGTCTTCTTACAAATAAATGACTCCCTTTTGATTCAGGTCTGAATTTTGAAATCTTGAAACTTTACTTGACCAGATTTCAGTTTTTCTGAAAAATGCCTGGAAATAGTTTTCAGAAAAACCACTTAGAAAGATAGGAATCTTTTTCAAAGTGTAGATGTTCGCTACTCAGTGTCAAAGTCTCAAGCTATAGGCTGAAGTGTTTATTGGTTAAAATGTTTAGATAGTTTAAAGTGGAATTCTCATTGAGTGTAATTTGACTGTTCCATGACAGAAATTATTAGATGAATAATGAGAAGATATGTTTATAAAACTGCCTTTTAACCCCCCACCTGCTTCAGCAATCTATGCTTCTGCATAAATTATCAAATATTTTTAGAACAACCTCTTATAAGCCAGTTGTGTATTTTTTCCTAACGCTTACATTTATTCTTCCCAAGTAACCATATTGATCTAGAGTTTCAAGACTGAAAAATACCCTGGGAGGTCATACTCTCTAACTGCTGATGCATGTGTAGTTGCTTCCTACATCATCCCTAACCAGTCATCAGCTTAATGTATTTCCACACTTTGCCACTTCACAAGTTCACCTAGTGCATGTTTTTGGAAAGATCAAATGATTGAAACTTGTGTACAAATTCTACCTCACATCTTTATGCATTTATAAATTTGTTTACATAATTATGTGTGCATGTATGTATCTACTTCTAGACAAAGAAATAGTAGCATGTGGTGCATAACTTCAACCAATTACAATTGATAGCAAGGCATCCCATGATTACTCTTTCTATGTAATGCATCTTAGATATTTGCTGACTTTGGACTTCTTTTCCTTTAAACTTCTTTTCTGTAGATATAACATCCACAACTCTCTCAATTAGTCATCAGAAATAGACTTTTGTCTTTATGATCCATTGAGGATTATCTTTTATATATTATAGTTCACTCTAAATATGGATCATTCAGCATATAATAAAATGGAAAATATATTGTTCTATTGCTTTTTCTGCAGTTGCTTGGCCAACCTCATTTTTATGGTTTCCCCTAAATATATTTTTTCTGACATCCAGATTCCCACTGCTTCCCAAACAGTGCATCAACTTTAAGAACAGAGTGCAGCAGAGTAATTCAGCAAACAAGGACATAAGTTGTTTATCTGACTCAAGGGCCTCAGGTCTCTAGTTTTTGCCAGAAATGACTATTTGCAATAACCTTTCATGATTTCCCGCTTTTTCCCCCACGTGCTTTGACTGAGGTAAATTTGTTCTGAAGTTTGTCTCAATTCCCCCTGCCTAGAGATCTACTGAACATATTTTGAGAGCTGAGATAGTCATCCCCTTAGTCTCTCCATGTGGTGATTCATTTCAACTACTCTGCATGTCTGTTTCCTTCTTCCCTGTGGACCAGCTCTACTTCTGTGTAAATATGGCCACCCATCTGCTCTCAAGTTTATACAGTGTAAGACAGAACCACCCACTAAATCTGAGCTTTAGTATCAAGTGAAGATTCCTCAGATTTGGATTGTCCTTCCAAGGAACTGTGGCTAAGTTTAAATGTGACTTGAGTAGAATATTTCAAACAGAAAAATATCTACTTCAGTGAGGCATAGTTCTTTCGTTTTTCCAGTCTGTGGCTACTATTTTGTATTTTAAATTTTTGATTAAATTAAGAATCATATTGAGGTCTTGTCATTCATTTGTGATTTTTGAAAGATTAGGTATTATTTGACCTTTGCTGACCTTGAATGTATGATTTAGTTTGATTTTCTGGATGCATTTTCTACAGTCCACTGGACCTTGGCTTGAGCATCTTTTAAATGGGTTCATTATAAATGTCACACAAACATGAATAAACTCAGGTTCCTATTAGCCTTTTATTTCTCATACAGATTTATGTAATCAATTATTTAGAAATTGAAAATATCAGATATTCCAGAGAATTGGCACCTGACATTTTGAAAAACAACAGAATTCAACTTAAAACAAACTCAGGGCTGGCGCCGCAGCTCACTAGGCTAGTCCTCTGCCTTGTGGCGCCAGCATACCGGGTTCTAGTCCCGGTCGGGATGCCGAATTCTGTCCCGGTTGCTCCTCTTCCATTCCAGCTCTCTGCTGTGGCCAGGGAGTGCAGTGGAGGATGGTCCAAGTGCTTGGGCCCTGCACCCACATGGGAGACCAGGAAAAGCACCTGGCTCCTGGCTTCGGATCAGCGCGGTGCGCTGATGGCGGCTGTTGGAGGGTGAACCAATGGCAAAGGAAGACCTTTCTCTCTCTCTCTCTCTCACTGTCCACTCTGCCTGTCAAAAAAATAAATTAAAAAAACAAACTCATAAAAATGATATTCTCAAATAACATCTACCTTTAGAACAAAGGCATTTAATTGTACTTGATATTGGTTATTTGACCTCCCTAAAATAAAGAGCAAATCCCTCCAGCCCCCATGTTCGAAGCACTCTTTGAGCAAACTAGTCCCTTTGTTTGTTTTCTATTTTCCCTCCTATTCCTTGTCCATATGTGCATAGTAAACCTAGGTAGGTGGCCAAGATGCTAAATATATTTTAGATGGGAATCAAAGCTTCCCTGTGAAGATATTGCTATTAAAATCTTCTGGTACTTCTTCTTCTTCTTTTTTTTTTTTTAACAGCTTAAGGTTTATCTGATAGCAGCTTTTCAGTTGAGAGATAAATAACTCAAATCATGACTTGGTTTATGAGGACTCTATTTGGCTTTCATCCTCTATCTTCTTTCTTGACTGATTTAGATATTCCATTAATCAGACACTTGGACTTTTAACTTTCTATTTTCTGCCTGTTTAAATCAGCCTCCCCCTTAAAATATCAGCTGATTTCTGATAGGTTCTTCCTATATACATTTGTTTTGAGAAAAAAAAAGTTCTATTTTGTCAGTTAATTCAACTTTTGAATAAGGAGAGAGAAAGAGAGAGAGAGAGAGAGAGAGACCCAGAGATAATATAATACAGGTATCCTGCCAGGATCTTTTCTCAATGTAGTTGCACACATAGTGTTCATGGACCACACTAGCCACATTTCACCCACTAGTACAAGACTGTTGCCTGGTGTTTCATTCCTGTTTCCTGTTGCTTCAGCACAAAACATAGAAAAGCAGTGCTTTGTGTGAACTAGAGACTTCTCCAGTCCACACTGAATTAAGTTGAAGAGGCCTTGTGCTGAGCCCTCGACTCTCTCCTGCTGATGGCTGACCTTGCTTCCTCTTGAGTTCAGATACCTCCATAATTTTTGGCTTCTGAATGTTGGCCTTGACCTTACTTAAATTCTACATTCCCCTGATGACCTTGCTTCTGGCTTCCCAAATGTGTGCCTGTCCACCACCCCCCTCACCTCCCCATTGATTTAGTATGACATTCTCAGAAAAGAAATTAAATTAACACCATCTAGAAAAGAAACAGATCATTGTTTTCCTTTGCTCTTTTATTAGAAGGCTGTTCTTGAAAATAATAGATTTTTGATTTAACTAAAGATCTTGAATATTTGGGTGTAAGACTGTTAAGAAATAGAAAACAGAAGGCTGAAAAGTTTTTAAAGTATAATAAAGTAGACAACAAATTGTGTTGGGTGTTACCTTAGAAACAGAAAATTCCCTGGCAACTGGTATCAAGTTGTCTTGCTCTGTGCCTGAGATGTTTTAGGCTGGTTCATTTGTTCTGTCATCTCTCAACCAGTCTTCTGGTTTCAGTTTATACCCTTGGAATCTGTACACCTTATTGTCTGCTCTCAGTTGAAGGGTGCATAACTGAAAAATTAACATGTAGATAAAGGACGATTTTTTCAAGAAACAATGGAGATAGATGTTTAATATATAAGCAGTCTTATAACAAAAGTAAGTTTAAGACGTTTTAAAATATCCCAGGTTGAGTCCTTGTGCCAGTCAAACTGACTGGTTGTGAAACATGCCAAATAACATTATCACTGATTTATCACATTCTTGATATAAATAGCCAGGCAGCGAGATACAGAACTAAGGCACTTCAGGCGCATATTTAAAAATAGACTTGAAGTGTATTAAGCCAGAATTAACCTAAAAATTCTACTGTTCCCATTTGTAATACACAGTCACAACTCTGTATTCTGTTAACTGACTCCTGTAGAATTGGATTCGTTTTTGACTTACTGCTCATATAGAGAGAGCTAGCTCCAGCATTATCTCTAGCATTGCCTCTTCACAGGCTCTCTGCTTCAGAATCCTGAGAACCGGAGCTCCAGGGCATCCCATATGCTCTCGTGGCTCTCTAGGTCCTTGTACATGAGTTTCCTTCTGCCTTAAAATCTTTCCCCTGTGTTTGTGCCAGTAAGATTGGCCATTTTCTTGTCATTCTCCTGGTGCCAATTCTAAGCTTTCTCTTGTATCTTTTTAGGCAGCAACTAAGAGATTTCTCCCTTGGAGAGTTATCCTTGATCCCCCCTGGACTGAGTTAGATAGCCCTTCATTGTTCTTCTGCAGCGAGATGTGCTTGTATGTGTGTCAGCATTGATGACTTTGCTCTTTGGGGTGCTGCTTGCCTGTTTTCCACACTAGACTGTTGGTTCCTGGAGGGCAACAGCTCATTTGCTTCAGTGACCCAGAGGCACAGGCAAGTTTTTTTTTTTTTTTTTTTACATCTTGAAGAGCGTGTTTGAGGGAAGTGTCTGCCTTTCAGCTACTTTCTACTCATGTCTAGAATGCTTTTTAAAATTAATTAATTAAATTGACTTGAGAAATAGATACAGAAAAACACAGAGAGAGAGAGAGCTCCCAACCACTGGTTAACTCTCCTTATGCCTTCAATTGCTGGGGCTGGGCCCAGATGAAAGTGGGTGGCTAGAACTCAATCCACATCTTCCACATAGGTGTCAGGAACCCAACTATATGCTGTCTACCTCAAGGTGGGCATTAGCGAGAATCTGGAATTGGAAACAGACCCAGGACTCTAACCCAGGCATTGTGATATGGGATGAGGAATCATAACCAGCATCTTAATTGCTGCATCCAATATCTGTCCCTCATGTTTTGCTGTCACCTTGTTTTCTTTAAGGCGGGGTTTCTGAACCCTGGCAGTGTTGATGTTTGTAGTCAGATAATTATTTGTTTTGGGGGGTCTGTCCTATGCATTACAGGATTTCAGTAGCATCCTTTGTCTCAACCCATTTAATGCCAGCAGCCTTCCACCCAGCTGCTAAATGCTCCCTGGGAGTGGGAGTGCCCCACGTTGACAGTCACTACCCTAAGGTTTTTTTCTTTTTTTCATTGTTACCTTTGCAAATGTCTTATTTCTTCAAATTATTGAAAAAATACAGTTTAATGTTCTATGGAAAATCAAATGCTTATCCTTTTCCTGCCACACCACCCCCAGTTTTACTTACACAGAATCTGCCATTTAACAGGTGTTTAAAAAATATTTGCTGGAAGTATCGATGAATGCTGGGGAAAATATGGCTTTCAGTTATGGAGTTGCCTTTTTTGTTTATTTGTTTTTCTCTCTGCTTTGACCAGATCAATGTGAAAATTGCTCTTAGGATAAATCCCCAATCCTGTACATGCCCAAAAGGCCTCACATGATCCCAGCTCTCCATGGCTGACTGATCTTATCTTGGATGATTTTTCTTTCTATCTTGAAGGATTCTGTCCACTTCTTTTGTCAATTCTGAGCCTTGACAGGAGTCATCTTCTCTATCTAGTATGTGATTCACACACATCCCCCCCCCCACCTGTTTATGTGAATTAACATGCCTTAGGTTAAAAGTTATAGAAACTCATGTGAGCAAGCTTTGGAAAAGGGAGGTTTTATTGGAAGCAAAAAACTATATGAAGGGCAGAAGTGACCCAAACCTTGGGGTGGGCTGTGACATGAACTTAAATAGTATCCTGGATTTTCTGTCTGTCTCTACCTCTCACCTCCATGCCTCTGATGGAAACTCCATTTTCTCCTGCATTTGCCTTCTGCAAGCCACAGCCAACTCCAACATCATGTAATCCACTGGGCAACTGCTTCCTAGTCTTCAGTGTTTATCTCTAATATAATTTTCCCAAAGAACCCTAATTCCAAGCTCTTATAGCACTTTCCATTTCTTCATAATACTCAGTACAATTATACTTGCTTTTTTGTTGGTTTAATTTGGCTGCTGTCTCTCCCTGACTAGCATGTGTATGATTTAGGAATGCAGCAACCATGTCTATATTGTTCTGCATTACCATCTGCAATTAGCACCAAGTTTAACTAATATTAGACATCTGATTATAATTATTACAGTAGGCATGCATTGCAGGATTAGTCCACAAAATTTCAAACATATTAGTTCAGACATAATTGACACATTTGAGAGAAAATTCAGTTTTTAGTTTTATTCAAAGAAGTATTAGCAGATATATAATACAGATGCTGTGTACACCATGAACATGCCTTTCAAATATTATTGCTAAGATACTTATAAGTATTTGCAGTATTTAACTGTTCTGTAGCAACCCATAGGTTAAGAGTTATGATGTGAATAAAGAGCAATATTCATTTTCTCCTTGTAAAGATATGTTTTTGAGATGAAATCACATATAGAAATAAATGATTTCCACCAACAAAAGCACATAATATAATCTTTTATTTTTATAAACTCACAGAAGCAGCAATAAAAGGAAAATAAAATGACTCTGAGAAAGATTTTATCTCAATCAATAGATTGCAGTTCCTATCAGTTTTGTTGGTTATATCGTTCATAAGTTTATATGTAAAAGGTATGAAGTGATGCATTTGATTATGTAAAAATAAATATTTTAGTTAAAAATGTGACATATTAAAATAAATGAAAGAAACATACTTTATAAATATTTATGACAGGTAGTGAAATAATGGCCTAAATGCAATGAAAATCTTTTATATATCCATAAGGGAAAAGCTCAAAACACTTTTAAAGATGGCAAGAAATTCACAAGTGATGGAATTTAAATTCTCAATAAACATGTCAACCCATATAATTGATTCCATTTCACTATTATTTTGCAAAAGGTATAATAATGGTATATATACATATACCAAATTGGTTAAGATTCTGCTTACAAAGTGGTAGCTAATTTATGTTCAAAACGCACTCATGAAATACTTTTGAGGAATTAATTGGCATTGACTTTCAAAGAGTTTTGCAGTATTTTGTAAGAGCTTTGGTTTGTGTTTAGGAATAGTTTGTTTATTCAGTGTCATTGGGACTAGCAGTAGTAGTTCAACAGGTGGCTTAAGGAAAAAGTTGGAGGGGCCAGCATTGTGGCACAGCAGGTTAAGCTGCTGCTGCTAGCCAGCATCCCTATCAGAGTGCTGATCCCCAGCTCCACTTCCAACCCAGCTCCCTGTAGTGCAAGGTGTTCTAAGTACTTGTGCATCTGGGAGACCCAGAGGAGATCCCAGTCTCCTGGCTTTGGTCTGGCCCAGAGTTGGGTATTTTGGCCATTTGGTGAGTGAACCCATGGGTGGAAGATCTCTCTCTCTCTCTCTCTCTCTCTCTCTCTCTTTCTCTCTCTCTCTCTTTCTATCTCCCCCTCCCTCCCTCCCTCCCTCCCTCTCTAACTCTCCCCCCCATCCCTCTCTCCTCCTTCATTCTGCCTTTCAAATAAAATAAATCTTAAAAAAAGGGAACAGACTAGAAAATTTTAAACCTGTGAAAAATATATATACTAATTCACCAACTGTTCTGGAGGGCCAGGTCCTCCTCCTCTTTGAGATGGGCTCTCTAGATGGAGTTTTGCTTTACAGTCCCTGCATGAACAGTCATGATCTATCATCTGAATTTCAAGAATCTAAGACACTTGAAGAATAATCTGAGTGCAGAATCTTCCCAGAAACCATTTTATCTAATTTTTTGCGTTCTCTCATGCACACCTAACTTTTCAGACCTGTAGTTTTAGTTACTTGTCTTTGTTGAATCTTACCCAAGCATTTCACATGCGGATGACATCGATTTTTTTATGATTGTTAATTTTATAATTACAGTAACAAGAACAACTGATATGTTTGGGGATACATCCAACTGCTTCTTGTTAAGCACACAAGTTAACCAAGAGAATTAAGTAGCCAACTGACCAAGAATACATAGTGTTGGGGTAATCTGTTAATTATGACCAGCAATGGAGGACTTCAGAGTGGTCTAAATTGTCTAAATGGTCTAAAATTGGCTAGAAGACTGCTGTACTTACTATTATTTCAGTTCTTAAGATGGTAAGTGCAGGTAACAATTATAATGTCCTGTTGTTATATGCTGAACTGAGGGCTTCTTAAAGGTATCTTCTCCTTTGCTATATTTCCATAGCTTGTAAGAGTCTGACATGAAATAGATGTAACAAAAATATTTGTTGGATGAAAAAAGGAATAAAATGTTTTTGTTCTTTCATTCAGTACTATTTTACTTCTAGAAATATATATTGGGAAAAATATACACCTATGTGAAAGACCTATGTTTAAGGCTATTTATTCAAAATTCTTTATGGCAGGTTAAAAATGCTATGAGGTTGTTCATTGAAAGTATCATTTGTAGTAGTAAAAAACATTCAATGGCAGGGTGCGGGCTGGTGTTAGGGCACAACATGTTAAGCCACCACTTGGGATCTCAGTGCCCTATATCACAGTGCCTATTTGAGTCCTGGCTGCTCTGCTTCCAATCCACTTCCCTGCTAAAGCTCTTGGGAAGGCAGAGAAGACGGCCCAAGTGCCTGGGCCCCTGCAATCCGTGTGGGGGACTGGGATGGAGCTCTAGGGACTTGGCTTCAACCTGGACCAGCCCTGGCTGATGCAGCCATTTAGGGAGTGAACAAATGGATGGAAGATCTCTTTCTTTCTCTCTTCCTCTATCACTTTGCTTTTCAAATAAATAAAATCTAAAAAAAATTAATTGGCAAAATAATTATGATAGTATGTGGTAAAATATTGCCAAGTTATTAAAAAATTTGTCTCAAATAATAAAAATCTCAGCCAGCGCTGTGGCTTAATAGGCTAATCCTCTGCCTGCGGCGACGGCACCCTGGGTTCTAGTCCCGGTCAGGGAGCCAGATTCTATCCTGGTTGCTCCTCTTCCAGACCAGCTATCTGCTGTGGCCCGGGAGTGCAGTGGAGGATGGCCCAAGTCTTTGGACCCTGCACCCACATGGGAGACCAGGAGAAGCACCTGGCTCCTGGCTTTGGATCAGCACAGTGCGCCGGCCTCAGCGGCCATTGAGGGGTGAACCAACGGCAAAGGAAGACCTTTCTCTCTGTCTCTCTCTCTCACTGTCCACTCTGCCTGTCAAAAAAAAAGTCTCTTTTCTCCAAGAACATAGAGAGTGCTAAAAATCTAATATTAAAAATTTTTAAGTATATGAAAAATTATATATGGCATTTAAAAAATTCTAATTAATATATATTTGTTATATATATATATATATATATATACACACTTATTTATATATATACACTTATTTCAAAGCCTGGAAAGAAAAACACATTATCGTGGCAGTAATCCTCTGGGCTGTGTGTAATTTTTATCTTCTTATCTACAGTTTTATGTATTATTTGATAGAAGCAGAAAAGAAATTGTGGGGTTGAATTATTTTTTCCTCAGGCGATGAGAGGAAATGGATTAGCATTTAGTTAGAAGAGCAGAAAGCAGTCAAGACAGAGTAGCTGAGACAACAAAAGTAATTACTGAGGATCATTGTCACAGGAGTAAAAATTAAGAAAATAACAAAAAATCACATTGTAAGAATTAAGTTTGAAGTGTCTAGAGCCATGAAAGACATACATTTCATGATATGATGTGAAGAATAATTGCTATGATTTTGTTATATGGTATTATCAGTTTTATTTACTAAAAAAAGATAGTACAGGAAAATGGGTATCATTTAATCCAGAAAAATAAGGATCCAGAATCCAGTCCATTGGTGACATCAACTGTTCACAGGATTTTGAAGCTGAATATTTCTGGCAGTTTTCTTCCCCACTTATTTTTATCTCCAGAGTTTGTTCACTGCTTGAAGTTCTCTAATTAGGATGGTCTTCCATGACTTGATGTCTGCCCAAAGAATGGGCTCGGGAAAACTTGCACTAACCTCTTAGCAAAACATCAGACAGTGCTCTGTGCACCAGGTCAGTACCCAACTGGATGGAAACTTCTAACTGCAGGTGTCCTCTATTGCAAATGGAGCTGCAGACTGGCTTGAAGGCACTGCTAGTCTGCCTGATTTCCCTCTACAGAAGCCAAAGTCACTGGGTCAGTTTAAGGTCAATATTGTGAATCCATGGAGTTATTCATAGCAGAAGTAAGAGCAAATTTCAGGTAAGAAATCCAGCGGCAAGCTGCCAACAGCAGACAGTCTGATGCTATTGATCTCTCTGACTTACTGCTTCTTATGCCTCCTGAGTGGAATGAAGCAGGACACTAGATACACGTCCACAGCTGGACCCAAGAGCGAGTGATGCAGATTAGGGCGAAAGCCGTATCTAGCAATGTTGATTCATGGTGAGTGTGGGGATTAAGTGAGCTGTGGTAAATAAAAGCATTTAGGTAAATGCCTGACACAAGGAATAAACACAGTGTAGCTGTTGGTTGCTGTTGTTATTAAGTTGTGAGAAAGGGGAGGAGTGCTTCTCAGAGAGAAAGCAAGATGATAAAGAGATAATCCCTGCACCTTGAAGAATGGGCAGAAATGGGATGGAATCAATAGGTGCCGTGATTTCCTTCTTTGGTTGAGGACCCAACCTTGGCTGTGTGAGAATTGTGTGGGTAATTTACTAACAATCAAGAAGCTCCGGGCTCTATCCCAGATCTTGGAATGAGGCTCTATTATGTGTTTTTAAACCTCCTCAAGTTGTTCTGATGCACATTAGATTTGAGATCACTGCAGTTTAGGCTGTAGGTGGAGAACAACAGCATAATGAGACATAAGCAGCTGTGGGATTGTGTGGCATATCTGGAGCAGTGAGTCACCCCAGCTTATCTGGGTAAGAGAATTCTGTAATAATATACATGGAGATAAATTTTAAAAAGAAGGTAGTTTAGAACTACTATATAAAGGATCTTTGGTGCTATTTAAGAAATATGAGACTCTTACCTGGCTAGGCAATAGAAATTCACTGAAGAGTGAAGGGGGTCTAAGAGTGATATAGTTGGTCCCAAGAATCCACAGTGTATATTTGAACATTTCTAGGGAAGGATGGCAAGAGGGGAACCATGCTGTTTTATCTTACTTAAATTCATGGTTCTCCAATTTAGTTGCAAATAAGAATCTCATGGGTAGAGCCCCCAATCCCTGAAGATCTGATTGAATTGTTTCAGGGTAGAGTGTGGGTGTTACTAGTAAGAATCCCCTGGCGATTCCAATATGCAGCCAGAATTGAGACGCCCTGCCACAGTCCAGTCAATCATACAGCAATTGAACTATTTCATAATTTCTCTTTCTGAATATTCTGCACCTGCCTACCTTATGACTTTCAGTTGATGGTTTTGTTATCATGTCTGGAGAAAATAAAAGCAATTAGAAGAGAATTTCAGCATTCTCATGCAACACAGACCTGTTAGCCCCTCATCTTACTCAGTGCTCTATCTCCTCTTCTGTGAAAACAGCTGAACTGGCCATCCTGTTGAAGGCAAGCTCTCTACCTATAAACTAGATAATGTCTTTTCTCACTAACGTCTCTTCTCTACTTGTTCTTTTCTCTCCCCTGTGCTGTTAATTATATCCTTTCCACTGTTGGAAATAATATTTCTTATTAACATGAAGCACACTGATACCTCATATCTTTTTGAAAAGATTCTCCTGATTGGTCAATTTGCCTTCTGCTTCATTTATTTGCTGCAAATTAGGCAACATTCTCAGAAAGAGGTAGCTGAAGGTGTTATTCCAACTTCCTATCTTTCAATTTCTCTTTCAAAAACCTCTGTCAGGCTTTGGTTTGTCAGTCAGCTGAAACCACAGTTGCCAAGGTCACTAACGATCTACATTTTTCTAAAACCAGTAGTAAATTCCCAGCATGCTCTTTACTTAACATCACAGTGGATGTTGACATAGCATAGTTTTTCTCCATTAAAATATTTTCTTCTTGTTTTTCTTGGAGGCCCCTTTTCTTGGTTTTCTTTCAGTTTCATTGGCTATCCTAAAAGATTGTCATTTGTTAATTTAGCCCTTGAATCTCTTCTCAATTTAATCTAGATTGTCATGGTTTCAACACCCAGTCTCATGGCTCTAACTACTAAATTTGTAGACTCATGGCTTCTAAATGTTTTTAAAACCTATCCAGCTCCAATGTTTTTCCTTCTTTATAGAGTCTTAACTGACATCTACACTTGTATTTATTTTTAGAATTATTATTAATTATATTTATAGGATACAGTATGAAAATATGATAGATGCATGTAATTGTCAAATAAAGATAGTTAGCAATTCCATCTCCTTAAACATAAAATATTCTTGATTAACACATAATAATTGCTCATATATTGGGATACAATGTGGTATTTCAATATATGGATACATTTCAGTACAATGTGTACTGTTCAAATTAGCGTAATTAGTAGTTACATATCATTATTGTTTTATGTTTGGAAGCTTTGATATCCTCCCTTGGTATTAATAATATTCAATTATTAACATTTTTCATGTATATCAAATATGAGTATATAAGGATGGGTTATTATAAATTACAGTCAACCCACTGTGCATTAAAATTGATTCCTTCCTTTTGTGTTTTGATACCCATTATTCAATCTCCCTCTGTCCCCACTTCCCCACATATTTCCCAACCGTTAATAATCACTATTCCATTTTCAGACTGACTTATTTTAGCTTCTATGTATGAGACAGGACATGCAGTGTTTCTCTTTCTTGTCTGGCTTATTTCAGTTAACACAGTGTCTTCCAGGGCCACCCATTTTGCTAACTTTCTCAATAACATATTTTGACTCTTTCCTGTCTCAAATATACTCCTTTATGAACTTTGCCAATATCCTTTTCTAGTTGCTAAGGTGAAATTGAGAATCAGCATTGATACTTCTCCTTTTCTCACATTAAAGATACAATCCATAAACAAATATTATTGATATCTACAATTTACATTCTGAACTTTTACCACCTATACAGTTCCCACTTCATTTTCCCAGGGCAGTTCTAGTTCATGGCTGTTAATAGCATCCTTTTTACTATGGAAGGTGCCCTAATTCAGACAGTGTCATTTTAGCTGTCAGCCTAATCCATATCAGTATCATCTCCCACTTGGACTGTTGCTGTTGGCTCTCACTGATACCCTGATTTCATACTTTTTGAGATAACCTAGACATACATTGATATCTCTACACAGTAGCCAAGGTAAGCTTTTTAAAATATCAAATCACATTTCTGATCAGTCCTTCCACATTATTCTATCCTTACTTATAAGCACAGCACAGTGGTGAACACACTGAAAGCTCTCACTCATGCACGTTTGTTGTATATCTCCTTAAAGCAGGGATGGTGATCTTAGTTGTGGATAAATCCCTCAGGAACTCAAGATACTAGAGGCTCTACCTAGTGTAGCAAGCCAAGTGAAAGATGCAGCTTTCTTAATTGTTGATGTAGATGAAAAGAATCTGGCCCCACATTTTTACTGCTTCAACTCAGAGGTGATATGTGAATCCATTCATGTTTCATTGGCCACATCCGGTCAAAAGACCTTGCCCAATTGAAAAATATCTTTTTCTAGGAGCTAAAAGGAGATAAAAT
Organism: Sylvilagus floridanus; assembly: GCA_949820135.1. NCBI lineage: Eukaryota > Metazoa > Chordata > Mammalia > Lagomorpha > Leporidae > Sylvilagus > Sylvilagus floridanus. Next base: position 68,142,215 of record OX463231.1, read on the forward strand.
ATATTTTACTATTGTCTAAATATTCACACATATACAAGAGTACTTCAAAAAGTTTGTGGGACACGTGTATTATGAAAACAAAGATTTCAAGTGTTTGGCAAAAGAATAAATTTATATTTTAATTATATTTTCCATGAAGTTTTTGAAGTACCCTCAAAAGTGCTATGAGGAATATATACAGAATTATTAAAGGGACATAGACTGGTTACAGAGAGTGACTATCTTTTTTTTTTTTTTTTTTTGACAGGCAGAGTTAGACAGTGAGAGAGAGAGACAGAGAGAAAGGTCTTCCTTTTTCTGTTGGTTCACCCCCAAGTGGCTGCTATGGCAGTTGCATTGTGGCTGGCACGCTGTGCTGATCTGAAGCCAGGAGCCAGGTGCTTCCTCCTGGTCTGCCATGTGGGTGCAGGGCCCAAGGCCCTGGGCCATCCTCCACTGCACTTCCGGGCTGCAGCAGAGAGCTGGACTGGAAGAGGAGCAACTGGGACAGAATCTGGCACCCCAACCAGGACTAGAACCCGGGGTGCCCGTGCCGCAGGTGGAGGATTAGCCTAGTAAGCCATGGCGCCAGCACGAGAGCTACTATCTTATAAAGAGTGGTAATGAAAGATGTCTTTGATATCAAGAAACTCCACAACAACAAAACAAACAACCCACTTAAGAGATGGGCCAAGGACCTCAATAGACAGTGTTCAAAAGAGGAAATCCAAATGGCCAACAGACATATGAAAAACTGTTCAGGACCACTAGCAATCAGGGGAATGCAAATCAAAACCACAATGAGGTTTCACCTCAACCCAGTTAGAATGGCTCACATTCAGAAATCTACCAACAACAGATGCTGGCGACGATGTGGGGAAAAAGGGACACTATCCCACTGTTAGTGGGAATGCAAACTGATAAAGCCACTGTGGAAGTCAGTTTGGTGATTCCTCAGAAACCTGAATATAACCCTACCATACAGCCCAGCATTCCCACTCCTTGGAATTTACCCAAAGGAAATTAAATTGGCAAACACAAAAGCTGTCTGCACCTTAATGTTTATTGCTGCTCAATTCACAATAGCTAAGACCTGGAATCAACCTAAATGCCCATCAACAGTAGACTGGATAAAGAAATTGTGGGATATGTACTCTATAGAATGCTATACAGCAGTAAAAAAACAATTTAATCTGGTCATTTGCAACAAAATGGAAGAATCTGGAAAACATCATGCTGAGTGAATTAAGCCAGTCACAAAGGGACAAATATCATATGTTCTCCCTGATCAGTGACAACTAACAGAGCACCAAAGGGGAATCCTGCTGAAGTGAAATGGACACTATGAGAAACAGTAACTTGATCAGCCCTTGTATGGACTGTTGATGAACAATTTAAAACTCTATCCCTTTTAGTATTTTTTGTTCTACTTAATACTATAGGTTGAACTTTTTAATTAACACACAATTATTCTTAGGCGTTTAAATTTAACTGAAAAGTGATCCCTGTTAAGTATAAGAGTGGGAATAAGAGAGGGAGGAGATGTACAGTTTGGCACATACTCAATCAGACTTGCCCCAAAGCTGCAGGTGGCAGCTTAACACCCTGCACCACAATGCTGGTCCCAAGGACTCACAATTTTAAAGGGCAGATGGTCTTCTAGAAAGTAGTACTCATAAGTCTTTATGTTTTACTTTTGTTTTTCATTTCATTACCATATCTTGGCACTCTATAGGAGCATAGTGATCCAGAATTTACTATGCTCAGTGGCAAGGAAAAAGAACAGGTGGATTGAGGGCCCCTGACCTCTGCTTTAATCAAAGCAGCTCTGACTTTATCCATTTTATATATTGGGGTTGCATGTGGAATTTTATTTTGCGAAATGATATTACTGTTAAAAAATAAAAACAATGAAGTATACGTTCTCAAAATTCTCTTTCATTTCCAATGTATTTGTGTTTCTATTATCCTGGTTTTCTCTATGGTCCATAAACTCACGTGTCATCAGTTTGAAAGATTAAAGGCATAGGCACAGGGGGAAAGAAAGTAAAAATTCTATTCTTTAGGGCCCCTACACATGTGACTCCATTAAATTATTACACTACTGCCAAGAAATTGTTGCTGTCCGTGACTTGAGGGAAACCAAGGCTCAAATTTGTTTAGGGTCATACATTGATCCAAAACTATATTGTTAGCCTAGAAAGACAATTTTATAACAAAATAGAATTCAAAATGTTTAAATGCCAAAACTGATGAAGCATGCTTTTATTGGAATTGACTGCAATGAATAAAATGCTTGTTTAGATGTCAAAATTCCTTTATATTTAGTATAAGAAATTATAATTTTTGTCAAATGCTAATAATAGGTGGCTGAAGCTAAGGCCAAAGTTGAATGCCACATTCAGAATTAAAGTCAGACGGTGCCGGCACCCTGGGTTCTAGTCCTGTTTGGGGTGCCGGATTCTGTCCTGGTTGCTCCTCTTCCAGTCCAGCTCTCTGCTGTGGCCCGGGAATGCAGTGGAGGATGGCTCAAGTGCTTGGGTCCTGCACCCGCAATGGAGACCAGGAGGAAGCACCTGGCTCCTGGCTTCGGATTGGTGCCGGATTGGTGCAATGGCCATTGTGGAGTGAACCAATGGAAAAAGGAAGACTTTTTTCTCTGTCTCTCTCTCTCTCTCACTGTTTAACTCTGCATGTCAAAAAAAAAAAAAAAAGTCAGAGGTATGCTAATAAACCTAAAGTTTTGTTAAATTTTTAGTTATTATTAAATTTAGGATTAAAATTATCAAGTACTCAAAGTTTAAGATTATAGTGGAGGAATAATAATTCCTCTGCACTCTACTAGAATGTTCCTGAAGACACTATTGAATTATTTATAATATAATATAAAATAAGTAGTCATTGTCTGCTGAAGAAGGTAGAGAAATGATATTTTGAGATACATTTTTCCTAACTTTATTTCATACACTGTGTTTTCTATATTTATGCTAAAGGTTGGTTTAAATAATTAAAAGTGTTTAATGTCATCAATGCTGCAGATATTAGACTTATTATTAGCCATTATTATTTGACCACATACTAATATTTACATTTAATAAGTATTTTTGGCTCTAAAGATACATAGCCTTTTCCAAAGTTTTCTAACAAACATGTGTTTTCCTAATGTTCCTTAAATACCTGTATTTCCCTATTTATTTAAACTTTTGGATGTTGTACATCATTTTTTGACATAAAACAAAGTTTTCATTATCAAATATAAATTATGGCATTTCATTCTTAGAAAAACATATGCATTAGTGATGAATAATTATTCAATGTACAAAGCTCATGTAATTAGCTCTAACTTCCATGTTTATACACCAACAATGGAACCAAATGGCTGTCTGTGTTCACACTGTGATTAAAAATGGTGGTGATGTCCCCCTTATGACTTGTGATCATAACAAGCTCAATGATGCCAGAAAGGGCATTGAAATGGCTTTAGAGTGTTGGGCTTTCTCAAGATCATTTCTGAAACCAAAACCTAATGGCATGTGTAGGCTTAATAACAAGGCTGCACCCAGACTTTAGTCCAACTCTTTAATCCATCTCTTTATAAGAATGTAGATATACAATAGATAGCTCAGAAACCAAATGTGTCCCGAGATTCTTTCAGTTTTAAATAGAATTAATTAATACAAGTATCTTAACCAATGTGACACGGCATTAAATAAATTTCATTTGAAATTGTAACATTTGGAAAAAGAAACAAGAACATTAATTAATTCAAGAATATATTGGTATTCAGAATCATGCTGTCCATGTAGAGTCATCAGACAACTATTCAAAAGTTAACATATTACCCAGAGCTCAGCAGAATCACTATGAATTCTCTTTAATTAAATGGAAATTTAATGCCCAAGAGTCACCATTTGTGAGGTCCAAGAGATTTTACTGCAGTCAGTTTGATTACTTAAACTTATTGAGTATGAGTTTTTTGGAAAAAAGAATTTTCAGAACTGTAATTTCAGAATAACTCAAAAACTTATGGGGAATGGAATTAAAAGATGTTTATTTTAGTGCAAAAAATTAGATTCATGCATAGTTTTTTCATAGTAAGTGTTCGCATGAACTTTTTGAAGTATTCTTGTACAAGTAAGACTCAAGCAAATCTAACATAGCAATGTATAAAATGTTAATAAAAGCCCTAAAAGATAAAGAGAGAGAGAGAGAGAGAGAGAGAAAGGAGGAGATGAGCAAAGGCTAAATCATGTATAATACCTCTTGCTGTAAGTTACAACAGAGGGCAACACAGATGAGGTGCTCTGGTAACTGGGCATATGTACTGGGTCAAAACGCTGTATAGACTGTCTGATTCATAGGTACTCAGATATTCACAAATTATTTGCCTAAGTGGGTTAACACTTTATATGTTCTTTTTTTTTTTATTTTTTGACAGGCAGAGTGGACAGTGAGAGAGAGAGAGACAGAGAGAAAGGTCTTTCTTTTGCCGTTGGTTTACCCCTCAATGGCTGCTGTGGCTGGTGCACCGCACTGATCTGAAGCCAGGAGCCAGGTGCTTCTCCTGGTCTCCCATGCGGGTGCAGGGCCAAAGCACTTGGGCCATCCTGCACTACACTCCCGGGCCACAGCAGGGAGCTGGACAGGAAGAGGAGTGACCGGGACTAGAACCTGGAGTGCCGGCGATGCAGGCGGAGGATTAGCCTACTGAGCTGAGGCGCTGGCCTATATGTTCTTTAATTTTTTATGTTTTTACATAACTTTTTCCCAGGTTTCTTTTATTTAAAATCTTTTTTGTTATTCTGTATTTCTTACATTTTTTTATTTAGAAAGCTTTTATTTAATAAACATAAATTTCATAGGTACAACTTTTGGAATATAGCAGTTCTCTGAATATGTCCATCATTCTTACCTGTTACTGTCTTCATTGGCTGTTTTCTCCCATTGAATGGTCTCCTCCATGTATTGAATTAATGAAATATTACACATTCAAATGACTGAACTTATTCCCTTGGTCATTTATCTGAAATCATTTTTAAAGAGATGTTAAAAATTGGTTCATGCAATGGTCTTTGATGCATGAATTTATTTTCCTCTCCTGTGAGTGTGATTTTTTTAACATTTATTTAATAAATATAAATATCCAAAGTACAGCTTTTGGATTACAGTAGATTTTTCCCCCCATAACCTCCCTCCCACCCACAACCATACCATTTCCCGCTCCCTCTCCCATGCCATTGACATCAAGATTCATTTTCAATTATCTTTATATACAGAAGAACAATTTAGCATATATTAAGTAAAGATGTCGACAGTTTGCACCCACACAGAAACACAAAGGGTACAGTACTGTTTGAGTACTAGTTATACCATTAATTCACATAATACAACACATTAAGGACAGAGATCCTACATGAGGAGTAAGGGCACAGTGACTCCTGTTGTTGACTTAACAATTGACACTCTTGTTTGTGGCGTCAGTAATCACCCTAGGCTCTTGTCATGAGTTGCCAAGGCTATGGAAGCCTTTTGAGTTTGCCAACTCCAATCTTATTTAGACAAAGTCACAGTCAAAGTGGAAGTTCTCTCCTCCCTTCAGAGAAAGGTACCTTCTTCTTTGATGGCCCGTTCTTTCCACTGGGATCTCACTCACAGAGATCTTTCATTTAGGTCTTGTCTTGTCTTTTCTTTTCTTTCTTTCTTTTTTTTTTTTTTTGCCAGAGTGTCTTGGCTTTCCATGCCTATAATACTCTCATGGGCTCCTCAGCCAGATCCGAATGCCTTAAGGACTGATTCTGAGGCCAAAGTGCTGTTTAGAACATCTGCCATTCTATGATTCTGCTGTGCATCCCACTTCCCATGTTGATCATTCTCTCCTTTTTAATTCTGTCAGACACTAGTCTTGTTTATGTGATCCCTTTGACTCCAGCAGATTCTAGCAGACACTAGTCTTGTTTATGTGATTCCCTTGACTCTTAATCCTATCATGAACAATTATGAATGGAAACTGATCACTTGGACTAGTGAGATGGCATTGGTACATGCCACCCTGATGGGATTGAATTGGAAACCCCTGGCATGTTTTTAACTCTACCATTTGGGGCAAGTCCGATTGAGCATCTCCCAAATTGTACATCTCCTCCCTCTCTTATTCCCACTCTTATACTTAACAGGGATCACTTTTCAGTTAAATTTAAATGCCTAAGAATAATTGTGTGTTAATTAAAAAGTTCAACCTATAGTATTAAGTAGAACAAAAAAGTAAGTGTGATTTTTTTAAGACACAATATTATGATCAATTTAAGCTCTTTTGCATTGACAAGACATTCTGAAAACTTGATGCAACAAAGTTGTGATTTATTAGAGTGGTAACCATGTTTTATTCATATCTGGATTTCCCAAAGGACTTTTCATAATTTTCACAAAACAGAAGTACATTAAATATTTGATGAGTGAGTGGATAAATTTACGACTTGTTATTGTCAATATAAGTAGAATAGTTTAAGGAATGTCCAAATACTACTCAACTACTTTGAGAATAAATCCCTCATTCATTTCCTAAGGTGTGATGTATTTCAATTTTCTGAGATAATAAAAGGTTATGATGTTTATGGAAACAAAGTAGCTATGTCTACTATTTTGTAAAAGGAGACAAAATAGATCAATACGGTTTTCACACATAAGTTTATGACACTAATGGGCACCCAGCACAAAACATCGCACAAAAGTTCAAGATTCATGGGTGTAGTAGCTATCCGTTACTGCAGAGGAAGTTTTCATAAATTTAGCTGTTCAAATCAATGTACACTTATTTGTTTTTATTTTGTTTGAGTGTAGGTAGGAGTGAGAGAGCAAGAGAACAGGCTTCTAAATCCTCTGGTTCACTGTCCATGTGCTGGCAACAACTGGGACGGGGCCATGTTGGGAGCTTGGGAAGTCAGTCTGGGTCAGCCACATGGGTAGCTGGAACCCAGCCACATGAGCTATAACTGTCTCTCAGGGCATGCATGAACAGGAAGCTGGAATCAGTTGCAGAGCCGAGACCTGAATGCAAACACTGCTATGGGATACAGGTGTTCAACTGCAATCTTAACAGCTTTACCAAGCACTCACCCCGATCACATTTCTGTGGATGGAGTGTGTAAGTGTGGCAGAGCTGAGTTCAGTGCTTCAGGGTCTCCCCTGGCTGCTCTACAGTTGTTGTCTGAGTCTGGAGCATCATCAGAGGCTCAACTGGGTGAGAGTTTGTTTCTGTGCTCATTCAGGTTATCAGCAGAATTCATTTCTGTGCAGTGGTAGAACTGAGATTATCCTCTGCTCCCAGAGGTTACTTGCAGTTCCCAGCAGGGCTGATTTCCCCTCACTCCCTGGCCGCTTTCTTCTTCACAACTGGCCAGGAAGAGCAGCTGTAGAGTTAGCTTGCGAACAAGACAATCTTTCATAATACAACTTACTCCTGAAGTGATCTGCTATCGCATTTGCCATTTTCCTCTGGTTAGGAGCAAAACAAGGGTCTCACGCACAGTCGGAAGGAAGGGCTTCTGCAACAGTGTGAATCCCACAAGATGGATGTCTGAGGGGCTTCCCTGAAGTCCTAACACATTGGTTTTGGCACATGGTTCCTGTGTGTTCTTGTGTGTGTCCTACTCCCGTTCTGCTGCTTCTATGACCCTAAACACTCATACTGAATTTCCCCTAATGGGATATGAATACAGAAAGGAGGGGAAAGAGACACTATACTTGCTGGTGCTTTTGAAAGCACTGGAGTTTCTACTAAGATTCCTGAAGCTTAGTTACTCCAATAAAGACATATGAGCAGACAAAGTCTGAGAGTCAGGTGATATAGCCACTCATTTTACTTGCAAACCCAAATACTCAGAGGCTGAGTAATTTCTCCAGGATTAAAGCTATGTTTGTGGCCTAGTTGGATGCCCTGAGCTCTTAAATAGCAAAGTTAATAGCCTTGTAATTTACTAAATTACACATACTTTAATGACATTGGCCTTGATCCAAAAAAGCTAATTTTGGAATGTTTTCATTAAAAATTTTGAAATTTGTATAATAGAGTGGAAATTATATAGATATTCTTATTTTAGTACAAGAAGAATAAAAATATTCCTTTATATTCTTTTAAAATTATTTTATTTTTTAAAAAGATTTATTTATTCATTGAAAAACAGAGATACATAGAGAAAGGAGGAGAGAGAGAGAGAAAGGGAGAGAGAAAGAGAAAGAGAGAGAGACTGATTTTCCATCTACTGGTTCACTCCCCAAATGGCTGCAAAGGCTGGGGTTGGGCCAGGCCAAAGCCAGGAGCTAGGAGCTTCTTCTGGGTCTCCCACATGGGTGAAGGGGTCCAAGGACTTGGGCCATCTTCCACTGCCTTCCCAGACTTGTTAGCAGGGAGCTGTATTGGAAGTGGAGCAGCCAGGACTTGAACTGGTACCTATATGGGATGTCAGCACTGCAGGTGGCAGCTTAAGCTTCTACACCATAGTGCTGGCCCCTTCCTACTTTTAAGATTAGATTTTTATGATACATAAACTAGCCGTTATTTTAGTAACTACAAAATAACCACTTTGATATTTTCTAAGAATTAGATAAAACTCTATAGAGATTGCATATAGAATTGATGACAAGAAAAATTGTCAATCATGAAGAGATGATATATATTGAAAATGAAACAGCTGTATTTCTGGCTGTTTTTCTTTTCTTAAATAGACTCTTCTCCATGGAGAACATACAATATATGTTTCGTAAGTGATTCATTCTTTAAATATGATCAGTTAATGATACAAAATGATTCATTCATTCATTTACTTAAATATTTATGCAGCTGAATATATATATCGTCATACTACACAGCATATATATGTCACATTACATGTCATACTATACATATGACATACTATTTATGTCATACTGTATATATGAGATACTATTTATATGTCCTACTACATAGCATTCTGGCCCTGGGAACACAAAGATCAAGAATTAGCTCCTTTGGGGGCCAATTCTGTGGCATAGTGGGTAGAGCCACCACCTGTGGTGCTGGCATCCCATATGGGTGCTGGTTTGAGTCCCAGCTGTTTTACTTCTGATCCAGCTCTCTGTTATGGCCTGAGAAAGCAGTAGAGGATGGTCTGGGAGATCTGGAAGATGTTTCTGGCACCTGGCTTTAGATTGGCGCAGCTCTGGCAATTGCAGCCATCTGGGGAGCAAGCTAGCGGATGGAAGACCTCTTTCTCAGCCTCTGCTTCTCTGTAACTCTGCCTTTGAAATAAATAAACCTTAAAAAAAGAATTAACTCTTTAAGTAATTTATTGTCTGATAGAGAAGAAGGAGGCACAAACACAATTGCCATACAATTTCTAATTCTATGAATCTTAGATTATTGTGAATCTTAGAATATTAGAATAATGAACTATTCTACTCTATGGAGATAGGAATCAACCTCTGGAACAATTTCACAGGAAGGAACATTTACTACCTCTGCAGCAATGCAGACATCTTCCTAGAAAGTGGCATTTAACATAGGGAAGGCACACCGTAAGTGGTTATCTTGCTCTACCCACTGCTTGCTATACTTTTGTAGAAATTTTGCACTCTGAATTTTACCTCTTTGGAGTTTCACTTGAATTCTGACTTAGAATATTTGATGGCTTTGAAGTTTGAGTAAATTGGATTGAGTGACAAGGATGAAGACAACATCATTTGCACTATTATGATGCCGCTTTAAAGTTGTTCCGGACCTCTTGGCAAGTGCTGGCACTGCAGATTAAGCTGCCACCTGCAGCTCTAGTATCCCATATGGACTCCAGTTCAAGTCCAGGCTGCTCACTTCCTGTCTGGCTCCCTGCTAATGCCCCTGGGAAAGCAGCAGAGGATGGCTCAAAAGCTTGGGCACCTGCATTCATGTAGGATACCCAGATGAAGCTCCTGGCTCCTGGTTTCAGCCTGGCCCAACTTTGGCCATGGTAGCCATTTGGGAAGTGAACCAGTAGATGAAAGATCTCTCGCTCACTCTCTCCATATCTCTCTCTTTCTGTAACCTGGCTTTTAATTAAATAGAATAAATCTTAAAAAAAAATTCAGTACACAAATTAATTTTTTTCTTTTGGTGAAAATGAATCCCTTAGAATGAATGATAAATTCTCACTTTCAAAAGATATTCAAAATATAAATTTTTCATGGAACTTATAAATTTTCTGCATTTTATAGCTGCAATTGTCTATAAAATGGGGCTAATAATTTCAATTTAAATCATAGGTTGACTATGAAACTCAAATATTATAAGACCTAGAAAATTTCTACAAATCAAATGGTCTACAGCAATGCAAATCATTCAAAATTTGGTATACTGAGTTCAGAAATCTTATTACTTAAGTTTTGGAGTCATGTTTTGAGGCATAGTAGAAAATTAGTTGATTTTTAAAAGTTACTCTCTGAATTTAAATCCTATACTGTCAGCTATACATTTTCATAATTAATGTTCTCTTGGAGAGTTGATGGTAGTATTTTATGTAAAGAATAAATATGTTCTTATTAGAGTTCTTACATGCAATTTATGTCATTATGAGTGACCATCCAATTGACCCAGAGGCATGGTTTCTGAGACTGTGTGTGTGTGTGTGTGTGTGTGTGTGTGTTTGCTTTTACCTTTCCCTCCCTCCCTCTCTTTCTGTTGTGTTTTCTTCCTCTCTTTCTTCCTTATAATCCAGTTTGCTATAAGATAACGTTTAGTAGGCTATGTACAGATAAAACTTCAATTTAGGCTCTGGAAGAGAACCTTTATATAACTGTATGTGTACGTTGGTTTGCTTTTGATTTCTCAAATACTTCCTAGATTAGATTTTAAAGTGAACCAGTAATAAAAATGGCATATAATAAAAAATTGAGACTTTTCAAGGCATTACCTTGTATTGTAAATCCTTAATCCTCAGAAAGAAAATACAGACATTTTACTTTGTAGTTAGAGAAAGTAAGTTAGAAGCTGTGTTTCTCTCACATATAGCAATCAGTTCACATTGTAATGAGATGTTATAGTACCCTCATTTAAGTGTGTGTGTGTGAGACACACACACAGACACAGAGCATAAAGCCCTGTAAGTGAAGTTTCAACCCTACGGATAAAATGTCTTTGGAAAATAAAAGAGAAAAGACAAAGAAACAGGAAAAACAGAGCTCTTCACTGAATGAATACTGATGTGTGCAGAAGTGCAGACAAAATGCTGCCTCAGGGCAAGTATTTAGCCTAGTGATGAAGATAACAGTTAAGATGACAATGTCCCACTTAAGAGTACTCCCTTCAATTCCCAGCTCCTGACTCTTGCTTTCCACTACCTCAGACCCAGACCTTGAGAAGCTGTGGCAATGACTCAAGTAATTGGCTTCCTGCCCCCCTCGTAGGAGACCCTGGCTGAGTTCTTGGTTATGGGCTTCAACCTGGCTTAGTCCTGCCGTTCCAAACATTTGGGAAGTGAGCCAACAGATGGGAGATTCGTTTGTCTCTGTGTCTCTCTGCTTCTCAAATAAATTTTTTAAAAAGCTTCCTTTCTTACTGATCAGTTAAATTAGAGAAGCCCTCTCAAAGTTTTGTAGTTAGATACATCCATCAATTGCATAATGTTTTCAAAACAGTGACAAAGAATCTCCATATATATGTTCCCTTTTTAAAAAAATCTCTTAGAATGCTATTGCTAGAAATGTAAGTCAAGCAGTCCTACACCTTCATTTTACAAATGATATCCCAGGAGATCAGATGGGTCTCTTAAGTATTGTATTTAGGGAAAAATCTTGGATTAGAATCCATGTTTTTTTCAAGTTAGAATATTTTGCACTTTGCTATCCCATTCATTTATTTACAGAGTCATCAAATACTTAGAGACTTCCTATTTAGTAAAGCTGAAATTTAAAGTGATTTATGATTTATGTTAATTTTTTCCTAACTTTCTCTCTTCTTATTTTTCCCTATCCTTCTTTCCTCCCTCCCTTTTTTTTTCTCTTTTACTTTGTTTTGAATTCCTTACACTGCCAAATATTATTTTAGTATTTGAGAGAGAGAGAAAGAGAGAGGGGGAGGGAGGGAAGGAGAGAGAGAGAGAGAGAGAGAGAGAGAGAGAGAGAGAGAGAGGTTAAGGTTGGAGTGGCGGAATGCAGAACATTATTACTGCTTATTAGAGTTAAGTAAAATGAGGGAATACATGTAGATGTTATAGTTAACCTCAGCTTATCTTTTCTATATTTCTTGGATATGTTGAGTACTATAGTATTACTAATTAAAGATCTCCAATTATTTGAACTATCTTCCCTTTACCATGCCCATACTACCATTTTGTAAACTTTATGTTAATATAAATGAAATAGATGCATTATCCCCATTACATCATTGGTCCAAAATGTAATGAAATCCATGACAAGTAAGCAGTGTTGGTTGGGACAGGAGAAGCTTATCTAAATGTAATTTTCTTTAAGAATTCAACAATAACTATTAATACCTGTGGAAATTTTTTTTTTTCATATTTCTGGATAGAGTAGTAGAGTAGCTCTTTTGAAGATCAGCTAACCTTTTAATGAAATTTAGATTAGATGAATTTTAATAATATCCCACAAATTTACCCATGGATTTCAAAAAAGAAAACTATCCAATGATTTTGGAACTTAAAACTTTTTGAGGGAAAGTTTCATTTCCCCCAGATGTTGGTACATTTATGAAATTTAATAAAATAGTAGAGGAATTGGCACTGAAAAATGCCTTCCGGGACATTTGTTAAATTTGGATATCAATTCATGAAATGGAAACCAGAAGCTGTACTGAGTTGCAGTCTTTATGTAATAGATAGTAAACATGTATTTTCAACAAGTGAATAGATAGCAAATTGGGCATCTGGATGAAGTGGAATTTTGGAATCTTAATTGCATAATTCACCCCGAACATCTGCCAGGGAAAAAAGAGTAAAGATAACACAGAATCTGAGAAAGATATAAGCTGAGAAACAGGGAATGAAAATGCAATTTCTAACAATTTTTTGAGTTCATACCTCTAGTATGTCTTTCACAACTAATACTATTTTTGTAATTATCCAGAGATATTTAGATTTGTATAAGGGGTAATCTAAGGATAAGGGATTCAGCTGATTATAAGAGAGTAGACTAAGCTTGCTTATCTTTACATTTTTACCATTGGAAAGATTTTACCAACATGAAAAATCCAGGGGCCAGTGCTGTGGCATAGTGGTTTAAGCTGCCACCTGCAGTGCTGGTATTCCATATGGGTGCCGGCTTGAGTCCCAGCTACTCCACTTCTGATCCAGCTCTCTGCTGTGGCTTGGGAGAACAGTAAAAGATGACCAAAGTCCTTCGGCCCTTGCACCCATGTGGGAGACCCAAAGAAGCTCCTGACTCCGGATCTGCACAGCTGCGGCCATTACAGCCAATTGGGGAGTAAACCAGAGGATGGAAGACCTCTTTCTCTCTCTCTCTTTCTCTCTGTGTGTAAATCTGACTTCAAATAAATAAATCTTTAACAAAAAAATCCAATGTATGCTGTGGGTTTGATGGGCTTAGATGAGATAAATGGAATTGAAATATATTCTTTGAAGTAATAGTTTTTACTAATCATGTATTAGTCAATAGTACATTAAAAAAAACATTGGGTTTTGAAACAAGGTAATAATGGTATCTTCTAGGTTTCTCTCTTTAAATGAAAACTACTCTTTCATAATGCTTTATACTAACTCACTCCTACCCTCATTCCTATTCTGTTTTTTACTAGGGTAAATAAATACAGCTACCCACCATGGGTCAGATACACTGAACAATTTCACCATAAAAAATGCAATGCTAACTAATTCACCAGTAATAATGGGTGGATGAGAAGTGTTTTAGGAAGGTGTGATGTGGTTTAGACACAATGTGCAACAATCAAAGAAACAAGGGTTTTAATCTCATTCAAGTATCTTTCAAAATATGTAAAATTAAACAAGTTATACCTTCTGTCTCAGTCTTTTCATGGGAAATTGAGCATGATAGTATCACTGAGGGATACTGAATGAGATACTGTTTATAGGGCATTTCAATAAGACAAAAGTTGACACTCAGTCTTGATACAGTTTCCTTGCCACCAAACCTTATTAACTTTATAACTATTTTGAATGGAATCATGGAAAAAGATAGAGTGGGACTTATTAATTATTTATTTCAAAGACTGGCATGTGCTGTTTGGGGTCTTGTGAGTTGGAAATCTCTAGGAAAAGGCGATAACCTATCATAGGGGAGATCTATGATCTATAACATGGCGATCTTGCATGAAGGAGAGATCTGGAATCCCACTCCAACCTGCATCTCAGGGGTGCTCCCTTGGAGGGCTTTGTTCAGCATGTCAGCCTACAACAACATTTTAGGAAAGGTTCTCACTATTGAGCAAAAGGTTGACCTCTAATTTTAATTCATGCCATCTCAATTTTACTGATGAGTAGACAGTCCCAGAGAGGATTTACTACTATCAAAGTGAATAATTTTTTTTGGTACATTTGCCTTTTAGAGACAGGTAAAAGAAAACGAGCACTGAAATAAACAATTTTAATGGAATGGGGTTTGGCAAATTATATTTAGCAAGTAAAAAGACAGATGTGACCATGTAGAACAAAAAAAAAAGTGAAAGATCTCATGAAAATTAAGAAAGATAGAGTTGAGGCTTTAGAAAAAGGATCTGACTTGGCTGAAAGTTTCAATAGAGAAAGATGTAGATTCATTCTTTTGGTGAGAATGGCAGGCTGAATCCTGCAGCTGAAATATTAGGAGGAATGATCCAGCAGGTGTGGGATGCCTGGGGGAATCTACTGTGGTTTGTTCACAGCCCTGGGTGTTGCTGAAGGATGATGGAAGCAAGGAGTGAAGCTAACTCGATAGCAGAGGATCCCCAGAGTCATCACTGTGATATAAAGTTTCTGAGAATGAAGTTTGGAGCATTTGGGGAAAAATTGCCTGGAGGAAGGTAGATGTTGGCTGAGGAGATTGTAGAACTGTGTCAATATGTCGTGTTGAAGTGGCTGATTTATGTTTATTTTGGCCACTTTTATATATTACTGCTATTATTTTTGCAAAAATTCATTCATTGTGGCCTTTTTATGTCTGTTCTATGCTGCAGTAATTTGCATCAGAAAATTATGGCATAGTCTTTAAAAATGCAGGGTGCACTTAGTTGTCACTTAAAATAGAAAACATCTTTAAAGCACTAAATTCTCTCTTTTTAAAAATTATTTATTTATTTTTTGAAAGGCAGAGCTATAGAGAGAGGGAGAGAAAGAGATCAATCTTCCATTGGCTTGTTCACTTCCCAAATGACTGCAATGGCCACGGCTGACCCAGGCAGAAGCCAGGAGCCTGGGACTTCTTCCAGGTCTCCCACATGGGTGCAGGGGCCCAACCACTTGGACCATTCTCCACTGCTATCCCAGGTGTATTAGTAGGGAGCTGAATTGGAAGTGGAGCTGCTGGGACTCAAACGGGCACCCATGTGGGATGAAGGTATTAGAGGTGATGGTTTACCTGCTACACTACCACACTGGCCCCAGAAAGCACTAACTTTAAGATGACCTTCAGAGTGAAAAAATTACAAAAGGGTCTTTCTTGGAGAAAATATTCTTGTCTAGGAATTATGTATATTTAAGATTGCTATGAAGCCTAAATCATATAAAATGAATTTCTCGTCATATATTCTCTATCTCCATAGCATACATTGGCACTTTAATCTCATAAGGACATTATCCTAATAATAATAATGACATAATTGTTATTGCTATTGTCACACTAGACCCTGTCACATGAAGGTAGAATAGGAAAATATGCTCTTTTCTATTTTTAGTCCAGGAAATTAAGGCTTAGAAGTTAAGTTACTTGTTAAGATGTCTAGTCTGTCAAAAATGAGGTCAGGTTTAACAGTCCTGACTTCTTAATATAAGTGCAGTCTTCATTCACTGTATCAGGATGTCTTCATGTAGCCTATCACAATGCTTTGATATATTGTCATCTCAATCACTGTGTTTTTACATCATCTCTTCAAATACATTGTAGGCTATTGGAAATTGCAACAAAATATTTTGTTTCATTTTGCTCACCCAAACTTCATAGAAAGTAAATACTATTTGTTCATAATTTTTCAAAGGCACACATATTATAATATATATCATAATAATATCTAATCTTAGTGCTAGAACATGTACATGCAGAACAATGAGGCAATATCATTATCCTCCAAACGTTCAGTCAGATAGGAGAAGAAGGGTAATAAATCCAACAGTGACTATGGCTACTTCCTTGTCATTCAAATTCCAGCTTAAATGCCTCCTCAGGAAAGGCTCCCCGACCCCCGTCTGAGGATAGTCTCCTCCTTAAACCGTAATCCATCTTGTCACTTCCTGAGAAAGACCTTTTCCAAATCCTCCCTTTAAAACAGCCCTGAGACAAACAACTCTTCAATGCTTATCCCTTCCCAAATTTTTATAGTTATTCGCTTGGCTTATTATCTATCTCCTTTCCTGATAGTAAAAGGTTCACATAAAGAGGGAAAGTGCTTGTCCTGTTCCGTGCTATATACTTACCTCAAAGAATAGGAGATGTGTGATATTTTGTGCACAAAGAGATAATTTAATCTAGTTTCATAACTGTAAATGCTATGCAAATATTGACAATTACTAAGTTTAATCTCTAAAATGTATATCTCCAGCCTTTATCTCACTAATGAATCCTAGATGAATGTATTCAGTTGCCTACTTCTCTCCTCATGAATGTATAATAGGCAATAAAACAATGTTTTCAAATTAGAACGTTTTGTGTTTACTTTCTCTTATTTTGTTAAAATATGTTTTTTTCTATACTATTTCCTGTTTAATGAATTTTTTTCATTATCTGCCTACTTGTTCAAGTCAAAACCCATAGATTAAATCTAATACCTATCATGTCAGATCTGCTTAGAAAATATGAGAGCATTGAAGAAATCTCTTAGAAAAATAGAGCTAAAAGCTGTTTATTTTGGTGTAAAATATTTTGAAACCACACACACACACACACACACATACATACACACACAAACATACGATCTTCAAAAAGTTTACAGAAAATGTTTATTATGAATAAACTATGCATGGATTCCAAAAATTTTGTGCACCAAGACTTTTTAAAGAATCCTTATATAATTACTTTAACTAAAATAGTGGAGAGGAGCTACTTTGGGAAAGAAAATTTATTCAGGTTATGATTTGAGGTTATAGAATTTGGCAGCCCCTGGTCCAGTATTTGTGGAGGCTGCTTATGACAGATACAGAGGCATGATCACATGGTAGGCCACGGAAGGAGAGAGAACCTAGGCCAAACTTGAATTCAAATAATCAAACCTCTCTTGAGAGCCCCCCTCAGAGCGTGTATTCCCAATGACCCAAAGAACTCTCTAGGAACTTCCCTCTCAGAGGCCATAATTAGATGAAGTGTTCACCCTTAATCAACCAACCATTGACATAAAAATACCTATAACAGCTTGGCATATGTTGGGCTAAAGGTGGGAGCTAGGAACAAATCTAGTTTTGTCTGTAGCTGGCAGAAACCCAAATGCCTGAGACATCACCGGCTGCCTCCCAAGGTGTGCATAATCAGGATACTATAGTCATAGTGAGACTGTGAAGGGAGAGACGGTGGGGGAGAGAACTCATGGAGTTCACGTGAGTACTCTCCAGAGACGCTACAGTTCAGTAACCTTGGCAACCCAGTGGGAGGCTGCAGGAGAATTTGAACCTACACTGAGGGCAGCACAGATGTCCTGTGTGGTCCTTGGGAAGAGCTTCTGATCTCTGGCTCCTGTGGGTACACCATTCACCTGCTGAATACCTCCGATTCTGTTCAGCTGTGCGGAATTACTTCCCTTTTGAATCAAAAAAAGAAAGAGAGATTTACCACGCCAATCTGGGAGTGTCACCTTTGGCACACCCTTAACCCTGAGGAACCAAACAGAGCTCTCAGGCCACACCCATCTCAAGCCTCTAAGGCTCCATCAAAAGCAGATAGTCCACTTAATCTAGAGTCATAGTATAACAAGAAAAAAACACCACAGCGAAGAAACCAAAGAATATCTCCAATATGCCAAACAACAAATGCAAAAACCGAGGTAACAAGAACAAGGAAGACACTATGACGCCCCCAAATGAAAAAGACGTCCCAATTCAAGAATATGAAGATGATGAGATAGAAGAAATGCAAGAAGCAGATCTCAAAAAATTGATAAGAACATTAAGAAGTTCTCAAAAACAAATTCTTGAACTACAGAAATCCTTAATGGACAAGATAGAAAATCTCTCTCACGAAAGTGAAATATTAAGGAGGAATCAAAATGAAATGAAACAACTAGTAGAACATGAAACTGTGATAGTGACGAGAAATAATAATGAAATGAAGAATTCAATGGAACCAGGGCATTTTGATATGGAATTCAGATTACCCACTGAATGCCTATCCCCCCTTATCAGGTTTTCAATATTCTCTTTACTCACTAGCTATATAATAATATTTCAATTGGTGAGGTGTTTTAAAACCCTTCCCTGCAAACTAATACCCATATAACCTTGGGCAAGTCACCTAACCTCTCTATGCAAATTTTTTAAAGTAGGGTTTTTCAGTATTAAATGGGATGCTGCATATAGAATGGTACATTGTAAATACTCAATGTATTTCAGTCAAATTATAAAAATGATAATTTTCAGTATTAATATTTATTAGTCTGTTGATGTTAACATTTGAAAATCTTCCTTTTTGAGCAAGCTTATGTTTACTTAGATGTAAGCTTATATAATACCAGTATAGTTTTCCTTTACTGTGTATACTTTGACTAGATGTATTATTGAAGTTTAGTGTAGCATCTATGAATAATAGATGACCAAATCTAAATAGGTTAACACAATAAAATTTATTACCAACTGATGGCAGTGGGTTGATGTTAGCTCTACTCAATGAGAAACCCAGGTTGATTTCTCTTTCTCTTCAAATAACTGGTTTACAAGGTCTCCCTTGGCTAGTAGTTTTAACTGGCTAGTGGGGGAAGAGAGAGAGAGAGCACTGAGGATTTTTAAAATTCTTATTTATTTGAAAGGTGAAGAAAGAGACACCTTCCGCCTACTAGTTTATTTCCCAAATCCCCTCAGAAGGTAAGACTGCGTCATGCCAGCGTGAGGAGCCAGGAGCCAGGAGCCAGGAGCCAGGAGCCAGGAACTCAGGCTGTGTCTCTCACACAGGTGATGTGAACTAGGATGAACATTGGCAGGAAACTTGGAATCAGGAGGAGAACCAGTACTCCAGCTTAGGAACTCTGATATGGGATGCCAGTGTCCCAGCTGATGGCTGTACCGCGTGCCACTGTGACCATCAAGGAATAGCAGATTCTTATAACCTAAGCCTGGAAGTGGGATTCTTCTTTTCTGACCTTATTCCATCTGCTAGTGCTTTATTGCACGTGTCCACAAAATACAAGGGGAGCTGGGAAATGTGAGCTGTCACTAGGCAGTGGCTTTACAGCAACGATTCTGAACTGTTGAAGGGATTACAAGTCTTTGGGAGACAACCAGCTATTTCTGCCACATTATTAAAACTCTACTGATGGTTAGATCTTATTAGAGCAGTTCCTTTAAGTAATAGGAGTCATATTGTGCGAAACAATGATGTCTAATTTGCTCTTGATTGCCAGCATTGTCCTCCGAATCATCTACTCTTTCCATGAGGCTACATTTAATCTCCTTGAGTATACTTACGTACAGTGGAAAAATAAATCTATATTTAAAAATGTAAGAGTCACTATGAAAAGTCACATATATCCCCCCCTTTCTTTTTCAAAAAAGAAGCAACTCAAAGTCATGATTAAGCCTCCTTCAAAATCTTTCCCCCATTAGAGAAAAAGTAGAACTCACTTTAGGAAGCTAGATTTAATGCTGCTACATTGAAAACCAAAGTGGCAAAATGACAGACAGGGCTTATTTGGAAAAAAAGAGTTTGGGTGTGCATTTACCAGTATTTGGGAAAATTGTAAATTATACAAGAACAGGAAACTTTTTATACAAGGGAAATCTTTGTTCAGATGTAAAAGATTGTGGGAGAGGAATGTGGTTCCCAGGAATATGCTTGCCCCTTTCTTGCGAGTCTCTTGCACACGTGGAGGAGTGCTCAGTTTTTTCTGAGAACACACTGGGATCAGGGGTTGCATAGAGATTACAATCCTGGAAATGCTGACATGTTGATAATCTCAAACTTCAATCACCTGTGACTGGGGATTTTGTGATTCACATTTCTGCAACAGAGGTGGCTGCCAAGGCTGAAAAAGGCTTGGAACTTTGTGTCAACAATAGGATGAAGTAGGTTCACAAGGCTACTTGCACCATGATCAATGTTTCTATTTTTTAAGATGTATTTATTTATTTGAAAGACAGGGTTATGGAGAGGGAGGTAGGGAGGAGGAGAGAGAGAGAAAGAGAGAAATTGATTGATTGATATTCCATCTGCTGATTCAATCCCCAAATGGCTGCAAAGGTTGCCAGGAGCGAGGAGTTTTTCCAGGTCTCCCAAGTGGGTGCCGGGGCCCAAGCACTTGGGCCATCTTCAACTGCTTTTCCAGGTGCATTCGCAGGGAGCTGGATCTGAACTGGAGCAGCTAAAAATTGAACTGGTGCCCACATGGGATGCTGGTGCCACAGGCAGCAGCTTTACTGGCTATGCTAGAGCAAATTTTTTTGCATTCAACCACAGGTAAAAGTTTCCTTGAGATAAAAAATTATGATATATAGAAAATTAGGAAGAAAACCCTGTAGTATTATCAGGTCAAATCTTGAGGGAGTCATACTTTTAGAAATTACAGAATGTTCTAAATTGTGATTCTTTTATATAGAATCAGTAACTGTGCTCTTAATAAACAGCTACACATGATATAGTTTTATTAGAACAAATGCCCTGAGACTCAGTTAACTATACTTGAACTACATCTGAAGGAACAATCTCATAGCAAGTGAAAAAGGAAATTAATAGCTCAAAAATAATAATGGACATTTATTGACATTGATTTATGCAATACAGTTTAAGTGCTCTATTTTTATTATCCCAATTAATCTTATAGGATAGGTTCTTTTATAATATCATCTTAGAGATAGGAAAAGTACTTTAACTACCTCAATTTTACATATGAAAAAACTAAGGCTTACAGTGGTTATTACTAACCTGCCCAAGTTTGGGTAACAAGTATAGGGCAGCCCAGTGGGGGGAAAACCAGCTATCGTCTTCACTGTCTCCATCCATCCCATCAAGTAACCAATGTTAATACTTTGTACTATTCTCTATCCTTTTCTCTGTGTGTTTGAATTACAGGGACTATAATCTAAGTGTGTTCTCAGCTAGTGCTACATGTTTCTGAATCCTGTAATAATAAACTATTTAATATAACTTAATATATTAACTCCATCAAGATGAAACCATTGGGACTGGCTTTGTAGCACAGTGAGGTAAGCTGCCACCTACAATGCTGGCAACTCATACTGGAGCACTGTTGTGAGTGCAGGCTGCTTTGCTTCCAATCCAGCTCCTGGCTAATGCTCCTGGGAAAGCAGCAGAAGATGGCCTGGGAACTTGGTTCCCTGTTGCCCATGTGGGAGACCTGGATGGAGCTCTAGCCTCCTTGCTGTGGCCTGGACCAGCTCCAGCTTTTCAGCCATTTAGGAATGAATCAATCTCTCTCTTTCTCTCTCTATGTCTCTACCTAAAAAAAGACAAAAAAAGCAAAACAATCACAAAGGTAAAATCTCATTCCAGTTCTGAGAGCTATGAATAGATTATTATCTTATTAAATTATATAAATGTTTATTGCCTATTGATATATGTGTCTTTTAGAAGGTAAAATTAAAACAGAATTGCTTATAATATGTTGAGGGGTGTGTCCTGTGCAAGGAAATTATTTAACATGTCCATGGTCTTACCATGAAATTAATTATTCAATAGTGTTTGATATTGTATTATAGGCCATGCATATTTTTTAAAAAATTAACAGACATTCAAAATGTACTTTAACTATATTTTTGTTTAAAAAATAGTAGATACACTTGTTTAAAATTCTGTATTAATTTTTGTTTATTTGAGAGACAGTGAGACAAAGAGAAAGACAGAGCTCTCTCAGCTGCGGATTCATTCCCCAAATGCCCATATCAGCCACGATTGGGCTGGGCTGAAGCTGCAAGCTGCAAGCTCAATCCATTCATCTACATGAGTGGCAGGAACCCAATTTCCTGAGCCATCAACACTGCCTCACAGGGTCTGCATTAGTGGTACCAGCACAATGCTGGCACCCTAGCTGATGAGGAGGGACTCTATATAGAATGCTTTCTTCCCTGAGGTGGAGCTGAAAACAAAACCCAAGCTGAGTATCAATAGCACAAGTTTATTTAGTGGTCAAAGAATGGAGCTTCTCAGCTTTTTGAGGGCTGGAGAGTCATAGTGCAGGGCAGCATGAATGAGGAGGAAGAATAATAACATCTTTTCCTGGAACAGGCTAAGCCTTCTTGGAACTTAGCTGCAAGCCCCATGGTTTTGGCTCCTTTTCTGGTCTGCTATTTCCTGTCATGGTGGCTGGTAGATGTGTTATTTAGCTTGCAAATTAGATTATAATCGAATTTGAGGTCTTTTGGAGGTTACTCAGGCAGTCATGTTGAGTCTAGGTAGCTTTGGCCCTGTAGCCTGAGAAGGAATATCTGACCACAAGCCATCCTGTTCTCAAAGAGAAACAGTATTAGGCATTAGCAGGAAGCTGGAGTCCAGAACCAGAGCCAGGAATTAAACCCTGGTACTGCAACATGGGATGGGGGTGTTTTAACTGGCATCCTAATTGGTAAGCAAAATGTCTATACCTGTCTGATAATCTTATGTAGAAGTATGAATGCTATAGAATGATATAGGTAAATTTCTAAATCAATTGGCATTTAAAATTTTTGTTAGTTTGGGTCTTTGTTCTTCCAATTATTAGTTGTATGATGTAAGGTAACTTATTTAGCTTCTGTGTGCCTTAATTCCTCATTTGAAATGTAGAAAAATAATCAGTGTAAGTGTAAACAGTTAAGGTGATGTTTAACCAAGATAGTAGGGTAAAGCACTTAGAAGAATGGGACCTGCAAAGGGCTTTGAAGGCGTTAGTTTATTCAACTTAAAAAGACTTCCAGGAATAATGATTCCAAAGAGTACTTTAGAAAGCTTGTTTCACAGTGACCTGAACTCAGCTGTCTTGGTCCAGAGGATTATGTAAATAGCACTCAGAATTATTGTAGTACAGAATAAAATTCCTGGTTCAATTCTCTGCTCCAAACTTCTCCTAACTCGCTTCCTGTGGAGCATGCGTACCTGATGTATATAGGAACTAGCTGAAATGTCCTTCACCTGTCTCTTTCTTGAAAAGATCAAGGTCAAGGGTGTCTGCCAAACTAATTTAAATCTTCCTGAACTTAAAGCGATGAGTAGGCAGCATAAACCACATGACTTTGTTGACAGCAAATTCTTGACAGATAAGATTATGGACGCTTATAATTAGTGACAGATGAATTTGAAGATGGACATAATATCTTATGTATTAGCAACACTAATAGTGACTTGAACACTTGTCTCAGTTGCTTGTTAAAATAGTGAGAGCTTATAAAACAGAAATATGAGTTATAAAGATTGAAAATTTGAAGTATGGAAAACCGTTATACTTGTATTGATGCCTTGACTTCGATAGAGAACAGAATTGATATTACAGGTCTCAGAGAAAACTATATTTTCAGTTGAAGATCATGAATATTTGACTAAAAAATTTTGAACAAATGTACTTAATTTGATACTATTTCTCACTTCGGTTTGCTGAGTTAATAAGTCAGTTAATAACAATATTTTTCTTAGACTTGTAATGAGTTTTTAAAAATTTAATATATATAATGGTAATATCACACTTGACATATAGGAAGTGGTATATAAATCATGCCTATTGTTATTCTTACTATTATTCTGAAGTAGGTAATTTGTTTTTCTTATTTCAGTGGTTGATAAAAATCACTTTGCTAGCCAAAAGAGGATTTATTCTGCTGCAGAATTTAGATTAATAAAATATCAGTTTAAATAAATCAATGAGCTATAGTTGTATAACAAAAAAAATTGAGTAAAATGTCCCCACAACTGACATGAACAACAATCATCTTTTCTGATTTTAAAGTGCAGTGCTGGCATCCCATATGGGTGCCAGTTCAAGCCCTGACTGCTCCACTTCTGATCCAGCTCTCTGCTCTGGCCTGGGAAAGCAGTAGAAGATGGACCAAGTCCTTGGGTTCCTGTACCTGTGTGGGAGACCCAGATGAGGTTCCTGCTCCTGGCTCCTGGTTTTGGATCTGCCCAGCTCCAGCTGTTGTGGCCAAATGGGGAGTGAACCAACAGATGAAAGACTTTCTCTCTCTTTGTGACTCTGGCTTTCAAATAAATAAATAATTTAAAAAAAATTTTGAAAGTGACTTACACCGAAAGGATAAAGAATGTCATCTCTTTAACTCTTATCTCTTTTGCTCCATGTGGAGTTTATTATTGACCCTGTGACTTGTAACTGTTCTCTTGAGTGAGGCTCTGTAAGTTCCATCTTAGCCTTTCTGAAGCATTTGTCACAGTTGCCCACAACCTCCTTCTCAAAGCCATTTTCCATGAACTTGTGTTCCTGGATTATCCTGCTGGTCCTGTTCTTCCTCATCTCATTCTAAAATTCTGAGCTCATCATTTTGCTCATGACTTCATATTCTTGAAACTTCATAGGTTCCACCATTGAACCAAATGGCTTCCTGACTCTGCTTGGGCCCGTACATTTTCTGAGTATTTATCCTACATTTCCAAGTACTTGAAGAATTTGTTTCCCAGTATCAGTCCGTTGCTCAATGTATCTAAATAAAGTCCTCTCTTATTTCTCTGATCTCAATTATTGAATCAAGGTTTTTCATCCATGGTTTCACCCCTTGTAATATGAATTACACAAAGCTGACAGGTTCATCCTCTGAAAGCAAGGTTCCAACCACACAGTTTCTTTTTGCAGCAAATTTTCAACTGAGGGTAGTATTCTCATCCAGTAATACCACCAACTTCTTAGGGTTGTGATGAAGGTTAAAAAAGATATCTCAGGTAAAGGTAACTAACATTGTATCTGGCACATAGAAAGATATTATTCATGACTATAGCTAATTATATTATCTCCTGATTGCTAACTTCATTACTGCAAATACTTTCTGCCTTTTCAGTGTCATTAGAATTAATTTATTGATACATTCTTAGTAATCATTCATATAAAAATGTTCATTACTTGATGACCGTTCCAAATGATAATATTTCTGAGCAATGTGACTTACTAGATTTTATGCGATTATAAACTAGAAATCATGGGAAGATTAATAATTTCCCAGGGGGAAAGAGAACTAGACTACACATCAAAGGCTTCTGTGTCTATCCAGATTCTGCCACTGGGGTAAATATTTTTATCTTCTGTGTCCTCAGTTTGTTGCTTCTAACTTAGATATCTGACATGAAATCTATTCTCTTTATATAAATAAAAATAAACACTTACTTGAGATGCAGAAAGACACAAACAGAAAGCAGGAGAGGGAGATAGAACAAGAGAGAGAGAGAGTCAGAGATTAGCAGTGAGCTCCAATCCATTGTTTTAACTCTTTAAATGCTTTCTACTGCTGGGGGCTAAAGCCAGGAGCCAAGAACTCAGTTCAGGTGTTCTGCTGGGTGACAGAAACCCAAGTTCTTGAGTCGTCATCTTCATAGTATGTGCCTTAGCAGAAAGCTGGAGTCAGGAGCTGAAGCCAGATGTGCAACCCAGTTATTCCCATGTGGGAAACAGATGTCTTAATTTCTAGGTCAAGTGGCTACACTTGAATATATTTTCGGATTCCTTCTCTGAGAGAGTTTTGGTGAGCCTTGGATAGATAGTAGCCCTACCCAAAGAGAGGCTTGGTTTCTTTGTCTTTGGGGAAGAGCTGTCTCCTCTGCTAAACTCTCATATAAACTCCTCTTGTCACACTTACCAAAATAAGATTCCAACATAGGACCAACATCCTTAATGACAAAGTCTAAATGTTTGAGAACACTATTGTGTGAGCTATTCCCAAAAGTTAAAAAAACACAATAATACACTACTAGGTAGTGAACTATTAACAGCATCTTATTAATTTGTATAGAAGAAAAAGAGGAAAAAACATGCTGTGGGAATCATAAATGGACTGTGCAATACTGTTCTCCATCCATAAAGTGCCATTACCTGTCACACAAGTTTAAAAGTGAAAAATCTTACTCATACAACTTGATGACAAAGCAAATGTGCAAATTGGATACAAGTCATTAGAGACTCAGTCGAGTTGAGGAGGAAGGAGGCTGTGTTTTCTATCTGCTCCTGTTTCTTGGTTGAATGCTATTATAGGATGTAGTGCTTCTTGATGGGTTCAAAGTTTTGGCCTTTGGGCCAGTGAAGAAAAAGTAGAATATAAAAATAGCTGGTGCTGGATGTTTCCCCTGTAGATCCTATAATCAGTTCTCTTTGATAACATTCTGCAAAACATTTTAATTATCTCATGTAACCTAGTAGATCTCTTTACCACTGATCTTTAATGTATTTCTAAAAGACTGTTAGCAATGTAACTTGTAAGTAAGAGAGAACTTTGTATTTTGATGATGGTCATAAATATACTAATTTCTTGTTGATTTTAGCTGTCCTTCACTGCATACATATTTTCCCCTATTTCATAGAAACATTATACCTTAATAATGAACCATGATATATACAATGAAATATTATTCAACTTTAAAGACATTATGGGTTTGGCTGCTGGTGTGGCATAGTGCTAAAGCCATTGCCTGCAATGCTGGCATCTTTTGCCACCTAATTGGGAGACTCAGATGAAGCTCCTGGCTTCCACCTGGCCCACCACTGCTTGTTGTGGCCATCTTAGAGAGAACCAGCAGATGGAATACATCTGTCTGTCTCTCTCTCTCTTGCTCGATCTCTTACTCTCACTCTTTCAGTCTATCTCCCTGTAACTTTGACTTCCAAATAAATTAATAAATCTTAAAAAATGAAATTCTGACACATACTGAAATCTGGATGAACTTTGATGATACTGTGCCAAGTGAAATAGATAATCACAAATATACTGCATGATTCCACGTACATGAAGTGCTTTGTGTAGTCAAATTCATAGACATAGAAGGTAGAATGGTAATTTCTAGGGGCTGTAGATTGAGGTCACTGTACCTCTCAAATAAATAAGTAAATAAAAATCTGTAAAAAAAGAAGTGTGATTTAATGGTTGTAGCATCTCAGTTTGGGACAATGAGTAACTTCTGAAGATGAATTATGGTGCTGATTGTACAACAATGTGAATGCACTCAATGCTGCTGAACTGTACGACTAAAAATGATTAAAATGATACATGTTATGTTATATGTAATTGACCACAATAAAAATGAGCCATTTTTTCAAGGGATGTGTTTTTCTAACTGCACTGAAGCATTAGCTTACTTTAAAAACAAATTTAGGTAGATCATGATCAGTATTTAAATAATAACAGAAACATAACAGCATAGAATATGAGCACATTATGCAAAGGAATTGTAAGTATCGTTGAAACTTCTGTTTCATGACTACTTAGCCAAATGGCATTGGTGTGTAGTCATTTACAGCTAATGTCTTGTTTTCTATGATTAATGCTCTATTCTGATTAGATGCCAATGATGCAACGGTTGTGAAATATTTTGCAAAATCACTTCTGTATGTGTAGATACTTGTGATTGAGACACACAAAAAATTGAAAGACAACAATTTCTTATAGGAGAAATTCTAATAGACAGGTAAGAAACTTC
Organism: Sylvilagus floridanus; assembly: GCA_949820135.1. NCBI lineage: Eukaryota > Metazoa > Chordata > Mammalia > Lagomorpha > Leporidae > Sylvilagus > Sylvilagus floridanus. The sequence continues at coordinate 68,170,127 of OX463231.1, forward strand.
TGCAAAGAAAAATTCCAGGAACCACTGTCCAGTACATACCTATAGTTTTAATTACAGCTTTGGCAATCAAGTTTTACCTGTCCATATGGCCACAGAGGGGGTCTTGATTTTGTGGAAGATACAATCACCTATTCAGAGAAACACACTCTCACCAATACTGAAGCACTGAATAAATAAAATGAGTCTCTGTGAACCCAGGAGGCTGAAGTCAGATGACTGAAAACTGAGCAGACTCTAGAGTTTGTACATGGAGGACTCCATCTGTGATTTTGTGGTTTTGCCTTTTTTTTCCAAACTTTTTTGCCCAGCCCAGTCTAAGCCAATTTGCTGTGTAATTTGTCTAAACCCTTTCTTGACTCAGCAGCCATAAATCCATCCAACTGTTCATTGCAACTCAAGGGTAATGTCCTGGGACTATCTGGGGCTTAATTTCACTGGATCATTAGTGCACAGATCCCTGGAGAATGTTAACATTTTAGTTTTCCACGATGTTCATCCAAAGGAGCCAAATCTTCCTTCACAGATGGCAGTTACTGGTGGCTGGCAAGCAAGCTGATGGATGAATTCTTTTTCTTTTGGCACTGGGCATGGGAGCACACTTGGTGGTGTGTCTGTGGCAAACTACTCATTAGCCTGGCTTTTAAAGGCTACTGGAGATAATGTTGGTATATGATGCTGTGTGAACTCTGTTCACCATTCTACATCCAACTGGACTGAATAGGTTAATTGCTCAGAGGAATTAGCTCTTCCAATGTGGCTAGCCTAACATCTGTGTAGTAAACACTTACCAAGAATTACTCTTGTGACCTTACAACTGCTCTCTCTGGAAGCAGTAGCCTGATTGAAAGAGTTTTATGACAGCTGTATGAGAGAGGCATGATGAAATATGTCCTCTACCCAAATTCTTGCTCATTGTTAGATGTGCTTCAGCATTTATATTTGTGATAAACTGTGCAGTCAGTGAATTCCAAGCTCACCAAGACTCCATGTCACTTCCCATATCCAGGGACAAAAGAATGCAGTGCTAAGTATAAGACAAGTTTAAGAATGTATTAATTTCTTATCTACTCACATTAATCACAAAGACAAATAGCTGGACTTAGAACTGCTAAACACTCATGAAATCAAGTTACAACAGAATTTGAATAGTGATTACTTTCAGATATTATTTCTTGATTTTTCTATTTAAGTAGGAAATTTCTTTTTTAGGCAATGAGAACAATGTTGTAACTTTTCCCCTTGCTTTCTTAGTTTTAGAATTTCTCCTTCCAATCACTCTGTACTTCACCCTTGCCTACAATTCCTAGCTAACCACTGATCTGCTTCTTATTATTATGGATTATTTTACATTTGGTAGAATTTTATGGAAATGGAATAATATATGTTCTTAAAATTTGGCTTTTTGGGGCAAGTCCGATTAGCATGTCCCAAACTGTACATCTTCTCTGTCACTTATTCCCACTCATATTTAACAGGGATCACTTTTGAGTTAAAATTTGAATACCTAAGAATAATTATGTGTTAATTACAAGTTCAACCAATAGTACTAGAACAAAACAAAACAAAAAATACTAAAATGGATAAAGTATTACATTGTACATCAACAGTCAGCACAAGAGCTGATCAAGTCACTCTTTCTCATAGTGTCCATTTCACTTCAACAGGTTTCCCCTTTGGTGCTCAGTTAGTCGTCGCCAATCAGGGAAAGCAAATGATATTTGTCTCTTTGGGACTGGCTTAGTTCACTCAGCATGATGTTTTCCAGATTCCTCCATTTTGTCGCAAATGACCGGATTTCATTGTTTTTGACTGCTGTATAGTATTCTGTAGAGTACATATCCCATAATTTCTTTAACCAGTCTACTGTTGATGGGCATTTAGGTTGATTCCAGGTCTTAACTGTTGTGAATTGAGATGCAATAAAAATTAAGGTGCAGAGAGCTTTTTTGTTTGCCGATTTTATTTCGCTTGGGTAAATTCCAAGGAGTGGGATGGCTGGGTTGTATGGTAGGGTTATATTCAGGTTTCTGAGGAATCTCCAAATTGACTTCCATAGTGGCTTAACCAGTTTGCATTCCCACTAACAGTGGGTTAGTGTCCCTTTTTCCCCACATCCTCGCCAGCATCTATTGTTGGTAGATTTCTGAATGTGAGCCATTCTAACTGGGTTGAGGTGAAACCTCATTGTGGTTTTGATTTGCATATCCCTTATTGCTAGTGATCCTGAACATTTTTTCATTTGTCTGTTGGCCCTTTGGATTTCCTCTTTTGAAAAATGTCTATTGAGGTCCTTGGCCCATCTCTTAAGTGGGTTGTTTGTTTTGATGTTGTGGAGTTTCTTGATTTCTTTGTAGATTCTGGTTATCAACCCTTTATCTGTTGCATAGTTTGCAAATATTTTTTCCCATTCTGTCGGTTGCCTCTTCACTTCCCAGAGTCTATCTTTTGAAGTACAGAAACTTCTCAATTTGATGCAATCCCACTAGTTAATTTTGGCTTTGACTGCCTGCACCTCCAGGGTCTTTTCTAGGAAGTCTTTGCTGATATCTATATCTTGCAGGGTTTCTCCAATGCTCTCTAATAATTTGATGGTGTCAGGTCATAGATTTAAGTCTTTAATCCATGTTGAGTGAATTTTTGTATAAGGTGAAAGGTAGGGATCTTGCTTCATGATTCTGCACGTGGAAATCCAGTTTTCCCAGCACCATTTATTGGATAGACTGTCATTACTCCAGGGATTGGTTTTGGATCCTAGATCAAATATAAGTTGGCTTTGGATGTTTGGATTGATTTCTGGTATTTCTATTTGTTCCTTTGGTCTATCCATCCATGTTCTACCAGTACCATGCTGTTTTGATAACAACTGCCCTGTAGTATGTCCTGAAATCTGGTATTGTAATGCCTCTGGCTTTGTTTTTGTTGTACAAGATTGCTTTTGCTATTTGAGGTCTCATGTGTCTCCATATGAATTTCAGCATCATTTTTTCCAGATCTGAGAAGAATGTCCTCGGTATCTTGATTGGTATTGCATTGAATCTATAAATTGCTTTAGGCAGAATGGACATTTTGATGATATTGATTCTTCCTATCCATGAGCATGGAAGATTTTTCCATTTTTTGGTATTCTCTTCTATTTCTTTCTTTAAGGTTTTGTAATTCTCATCGTAGATATCTTTGACATCCTTGGTTAAGTATATTCCTAGGTATTTGATTATTTTTATAGGTATTGTGAATGGGATTGATCTTAGAAGTTCTTCCTCAGCTGTTGTGTTGCCTGTGTATACAAAGGCTGTTGATTTTTGTGCATTGATTTTATATCTTGCTACTTTGCCAAACTCTTCTATGAGTTCCAATAGCCTCTTAGTAGAGTTATTTGGATCCCCTAAATAAAGAATCATATCAGCTGCAAAGAGGGATAGTTTGAGTTTTTCCTTCCCAATTTGTATCCCTTTAATTTATTTTTCTTGCCTAATAGCTCTGGCTAAAACTTCCAGAACTATATTGAATAGCAATGGTGACAGTTGGCATCCCTGTCTGGTACCAGATCTCAGTGGAAATGCTTCCAGCTTTTCCCCATTCAATAGGATGCTGGCTGTGGGTTTTTCATAAATTGCTTTGATTGTATTGAGGAATGTTCCTTCCACACCCAGTTTGCTTAGAGTTTTCATCATGAAAGGGTGTTGTATTTTATCAAATGCTTTCTCTGCATCTAGTGAGATAATCATATGGTTTTTCTTCTGTAGTGTGTTAATGTGGTGTATCACATTGATTGTTTTGTGCACATTGACCATCCCTTTATACCAGGGATAAATCCCACTTGGTCGGGGTGGATGATCTTTCTTATATGTTGTTGTATTCTATTGGCCAGAATTTTATTGAGGATTTTTGCGTCTATGTTCATCAGGGATATTGGTCTGTAATTCTCTTTCAATGATGCATCATTTTCTGGCTTAGGAATTAAGGTGATCTGGTTTCATAGAAAGAATTTGGGAGGATTCCCTCTTTTTCGATTGTTCTGAATAGTTTGAGAAGAATTGGGGTTAGTTCTTCTTTAAATGTCTGGTAGAATTCAGCACTGAATCCATCTGGTCCTGGGCTTTTCTTTGTTGAGAGGGCCTTTTTTACTGATTCAATTTCTGACTCACTTATGGGTCTGTTTAGGTTTTCTATGTCTTCCTGGTTCAATTTAAGTAGGTTGCATGTGTCCAGGAATCTATCCATTTCTGAAAGATTTCCCTGTTGGCTGGCATACAAGTCCTTGTAGTAATTTCTGATGATTCTTTTTCTTTCTGTAGTGTCTGTTGTTACATTTCCTTTTTCATCTCTGTTTTTATTGATGTGGGTCTTACTCTTCTTTTTTTAGTTAGTTGGGCCAATGGGGTGTCAATTTTGTTTATTTTTTCAAAATACCAGCTCCTCGTTTGGCTGATTTTTTGTAATGTTTTTTGGATTCAATCCTGTTGATTTCTTCTCTGATTTTAATTATTTCTCTTCTCCTACTAGATTTGGTTTGGTTTGCTGCAGATTTTTAAGTCCTTGAGATGAATTGAAAGCTCATTTATTTGGTGCCTTTCCAATTTCTTTTTTTTTAATTTTTTTAAACTTTTATTTAATGAATTTCCAAAGTACAGTTTATGGATTACAATGGCTCCCCCCCACCCTATAACTTCCCTCCCACCTGCAACCCTTCCCTTTCCCACTCCCTCTCCCCTTCCATTCATATCAAGATTCATTTTCAATTCTCTTTATATATAGAAGATCAGTTTAGTACATATTACATAAAGATTTCAACAGTTTGCCCCCACATAGCAACACAAAGCGAAAAATACTATTGGAGTACTAGTTATAGCATTAAATCACAATGTACAGCACATTAAGCACAGAGATCCTACATGATATTTTTTTAAAAAATTGATTTTCTATGCAATTTCCAATTTAACACCAAGTTTTTTTCATTTTCAATTATCTTTATATACAGAAGATTGACTCAGTATATAGTATGTAAAGATTTCATCAGTTTGCACCCACACAGAAACACAAAGTGTAAAAATATTGTTTCACTACTAGTTATATAGTATTACTTCACATTGGACAACAGATTAAGGACAGATCCCACATGAGACGTAAGTACACAGTGACTCCTGTTGTTGACTTAATAATTTGACACTCTTGTTTATGGCATCAGTAATCTCCCTAAGCTCTAGTCATGAGTTGCCAAGGCTATGGAAGCCTTTAGGGTTCGTCGAATTCTATCTTATTCTCTCCAGACTAGTGTCTGCTAATACTAACTGATAGAATCAAAAAGGGAGAGAACGATCCATCATGGGAAGCGGGATACACAGCAGACTCATAGAATGGCACATGTCCTAAATAGCACTCTGGCCTCAGAATCAGCCATTAAGGCATTCGGATCTGGCTGAAGAGCCCATGAGAGTATTTTAGGCATGGAAAGCCAAGACACTCGGGGTGGGGGGGGAGAAGACCTAAATGAAAGATCTCTGTGAGTGAGATCCCAGTGGAAAGAACGGGGCCATCAAAGCAGGAGGTACCTTTCTCTGAAGGGAGGAGAGAACTTCCACTTTGACTATGACCCTGTCGGAATAAGATCGAAGTCGGTGATCTTAAAAGGCTTTCATAGCCTTGGCAACTCATGACTAGAGCCTAGGGAGATTACTGACGCCATAAACAAGAGTATCAAATTGTTAACTCAACAACATGAGTCACTGTGTACTTACTCCCCATGTAGGATCTCTGTCCTTAATGTGTTATCCAATGTGAAGTAATGCTATAACTAGTACTGAAACAGTATTTTACACTTTGTGTTTCTGTGTGGATACAAACTGATGAAATCTTTACTTAATATATACTAAATGGATCTTCTGTATATAAAGATAATTGAAAATGAAAATTGAAAATGAATCTTGATGTGAATGGAATGGGAGAGGGAGCGGGATATGGGAGGGGTGCGAGTGGGACGGAAATTATGTGTGGGGGGGAAGCAAATGTAATCCATAAACTGTACTTTGGAAATTTATATTTACTAAATAAAAAAATTTGGCTTTTTCACTTAGTGCAATTAGTTGAGAAGCATATATATGAGATGCGTATATCAGAAATGCATTCCTTTTTATGACAGTATTATGTTATATTATATAGTTGCAGCAGAATTTATTTATCCATTTACCTGGTGATAGCTATTTGGTTTATTTCCAGTTTTGATTAATGTCCTTCCTTCCCCCACCCTGCTGTTAACAATTTATTTGAAAGTCAGAGTTACACACAGAGAGGAGAGGCAGAGAGAGAGAAAGAGAGAGAGAGAGAGAGAGAGAGAGAGAGAGAGAGAGAGAGAGAAGAGAGAGAGAGAGAGAGAGAGAGAGAGAGAGAGAGAGAGAGAGAGAGAGAGAGGTCTTCCACCTTCTGGTTCACTCCCCAGTTGGCTGCAATGGCTGGAGTTGTGCTGATCTGAAGCCAGGAGCCAGGAGCTTCTTCCAGGTCTCCAACGTGGGTGCTGGAGCCCAAGGTCTTGGGCCATCTTCCACTGCTTTCCCAGACCATATCAGAGAGCTGAATTAGAAGTAGAGCAGCAGGTCTCAAACCGGCGGCCATATGGGATGTTTGCGCTTCAGGCCAGGGCATTGACCCTCTGTGGTTTTATATATTCTTGATTATTTATGCCCCTTAATAAATCCTGATACCAAGACATATAAGATTTTTTTTCAAAGATGTTTTAGGTATTTTACGTCTTTTGTATTTCTGTAGGAATTTTAGAAGCTGCTTAGAAAATTCAATATTGCCTGCTGAGCTTTTGATGTCAATTAGGATTGCAATGATTTGTGTGGAGGGAATTGAAATCTTAATATTCAGACCTTTGAGCAAATTATATTTTTTGTTCTGCTTTTAATTTCTTTTAGCCATGTTTTAGAATTTTTAGTATACAAGTCTTCCACATATTTTCTTATATTTATCTCTATAGTATTTTATATTTTTGGTGTTAATTTAAATGGCATTTTTAAAGATTGTTTTATTTATTGATTTGAAAGGCAGAGTGACAGAGAGGAGAGAGAGGGAAGATCTTTTAACTGCTGGTTCATTCCCCTAATTGTTGCAACAGCCTTGTCTGGGCCAGGCTGGAGCCAGGAGCCAGGAACTCTATTCTGGTCTCCCAGTTGGGTGGCAGGGCCCAAGAACTGGTGCCATCCTCATGTGCCTTCAGAGGCACATTGGTAAGAGGCCAGACTGGAAGTGGAGGAACCCAGACTTGAACTAGCACTCCTTATGTGATGCCAGAGTGGCAGGTGGCTGCTTAACCCACTGAGCCATGATGCTGGTCCCTGCACTGGTTTTAGAAACCAGACACAATTCTTAGTCCTGTGTCATCTTTAACTACTGTTTAAATCTTGTAATCCTCTGGGATTTTTTCCCCCTTGAATGAAATAGTTTTCTCTTCTATAAGCATATGTTGATCAGTACTGTGCTGAATGTATGCACAATTTCTCTCTCCATGGAGCTTCTCCTGTCCAGTAATCTGCTCTTTGAACTCTTGCTGCTTTTGCCTACCCAGACACACCTGTGTCCTCACCACTGAGTCTGCCAGGATCCATAGGGCTCCCGTCCCTGATTTTTTTTATAGTTCTATAGTTTTTAAAATAAAATATGATTCACATGTGGGCTTAAATTATTTAAGAATTAATTTACTTTGAAAAAAAAACAGGAAGTTTTAATTCTTTAGTCATCTAAAATTTTATTTTATTTTTAGGGATGTTATTAATACATTAGTTTCTCAGGGTCACAGCTAATATATTATAATTACACCAACACAATTCTTATTCTCATGTTAATGTGATAGTAATAATTAATAAAAGAAAACAGATTCAAGATAGTTCATAGATATAATTCTAAGAATATAATGATACTTCCCATCCTCCCTTTCTCCCCTGTCACTTTTCTCCCTCTCTTGTTCTCACCCACCCTTCCTTCCTTCCTTCCTACTTTCTTTCCTTCCTTCCTTCCATTTTAATTTTGATATAATGTTTTTAATTTACATTATAGTCAAAAGTTTAATGCTCCATTAAATAGAGTTCAACAAATAAATAGTGATAAGTGGAAGGTGTCCAGCACATAACAAATTTTCCCAATCAGGTAAACCAATTAATTCACAAGCTTTTATTGGGATTCCGTGCCCGGGCGAGGTTCACAGGTCTCAACAGAGCAGGAGCTGGGGAAGTCTGAAGTCGTGTGTCAGAGGTTGGGAGGGCTCCTTTCAGAGATACAGGGCATGGGGGTTAAAGGTTGAGGTGGGTCTGATCCTCATTGGTTGACCTTTAGGCACCCGCGGGGACCTTGACAAGGACTTTTCCTTCCTGGAAGTGTGGGTAGGGACTCTCCATTCCTGGAAGTGTAGGTCTTCTCTCCTGGGGATCCCAAGGCTACCAATAAGACCATAGTTAAGCAGCAATACAGGTAAGGACTATAAACAATAATCAAATTGAAACATGTCCATATCACTCATATACAGTAAATTTTAAAATAATCACAGATCATTAAAACTATTGTAGTATATTATTCTTAATCATTTGTTTGACAAAGATATAAAACAAAGTTTGACAAAACTATTTTTGCAGCAGTACTGGTGATATACACAGGAATTTCTTCTTCTTCTTTTTTTAATAGATACCACAAGTAAGGAAGAACATGTGATATTTGTCTTTCTGTGTCCAGCTTATTTCATTCAACATGATGTGGTTCAGTTTCAATCATTTTGATGCAAATGATAGAATTTCATTCTGTATAGTCAAGTACTATTCCATTGTGTATCCATCTATCTATACCATATTTTCTTTCTTCATCAATCTGGTAACATAACACTTTGTTTATTCTATATTTTAGCTATTGTGAACAGTGCTACTATAAACATGGTGCTACAGGAATCTCTTCTATACAGTATGTTCATGTCTTTTAGATATATACCCAGTAGTAGGATTGCTGGATCATATGACAAGTCTATTTTCAGTCTTCAAAGAAATCTCCATATTGTTTACACAATGGTTGCAATAATTTACATTCCCATGGTGTATAAGAGTTTCCCTTTTTCTGCATCCTCATTAGCGTTTGTTGCTGTCTGTCTTTTGGATTCTAGTCATTCGGACAGGGGTGAAGTAATACCTCACTGTGGTCTTGATTTGCATTTCTCAGATGGCTAGAGATGTTGAGCCTTTTTTTCATGTATTTGTCAGTCATTTGTATTTCTCATTTTGAGAACTGTCTATTGAGGTCCTTTGCCAACTTGTTAACCTGATTGTTTTTGTTGTTGTTGATGAATTTTTTTAATTGATTATATAGTCTGGTTAGCCATCCTTTGTTATATGGGTAGCTTCAATTTCTTTCCCATTCTATTGTATGTTTCTTCACTCAATTGAATGGTTCCTTTACTGTGCATAAGCTTCTGACTTTGATTTAATCACAGTTGTATAGGAATCATATGAAGGCATTATTTTTTTCATCTGTCTGATTATATATTTTGGAATCATTAAATAATATTATATGAATTTTCTTGTATACTAAAAGTGAAGAACGATGTATTACTCCAGATTCTTCCAGAAAGTTCAAGGCAGAATTGACACATCACAGACCTTGTAAAGGCATAAGAAGTACACCTTCCAAATTACAGTTAGTATTTTACTGCCAATAAGTAGAAATAGTCTCATCATTGGTTCCATGGAAAAAATGCCCTCTGCAAAATGTGTATTATGTTCTTCTCTCATGATTCCTTATAAATCAGAAAATGAAAGCAGAAAAAGGGAAGAAATGCAAATAATTAAAAATTATGGCATTTAAATATATTAAATACATAAAATGTTCCTTCTGTGTAACACAGATTTGAAATACAATTATTTTGAAAAAAATGGGAGGGAGATATCACAAGACATGTCAAAACTCCCACTTAGTTTAATTGGTAATTAATTAGTTTGTTTCTTTTGATAGAAAAAAAAAAAACTCTTGAACCCTTTACATTTATCTCTGAAATATTCTATTATCCTAGACTGGACTGTGAGAAATTTTTTCCTCAAACTCTCTCTTTTCAAACTGTGGGTTAGAGTGTCTTTCATGGGGAAACTATGGTGCCAGTGAAAGGGGCATGAAGAAACCAAACCCTACAAGCTGGAAACTGGAGAGGGTTCTGCTCATTTCCTGTTGAAGACATTGTGTGGACCCAAGATGACTCATGTCTCATGCCTTCCTGTCACTTCCTCTCTTGACATTCCCAGTGACATTTTGCTGATGCAGTTACTGGGCCTATCTGCTAACCAGGAAATGACTCAGACCCTCCCCAGCCACCTTGACTTCAGATGAGAGAGGGTAGCAAGTTCCTAGATTCTCACTCAACCGTCTTCTCCATTTCACCCTCTGAGTTTTGATAGGCTCATTTCCAAACTATCCAAAATAATCAGATTGTGACCTTTCTTTCTCTCCTATTTTCTCTCCTTTTTCCAGAGAGTTTCTCAGTCTCACAGGAGAAAGCATAGCTTCCAAACCTCGGAGACAAATTGTAGGATATACTGTTTTAATAAAATAGCCATAGTTTTTTTTTTTTAATGTCTCTCATTTCCATTTAATCTCCTCATACATGACCTACAGCTGATTGTCCTGGATTTCTTATGTAAGAATGCCAGTATATTAAGCCCCTCTTACTAAATGAGCATTAGTATATGACTTGAAGTGGAATATTAAGCTATATAAATATTAAAATAGATGTTTTTAGAAATTTAATATAAGGCATTTAATTCTGCAGTTTGAGCTGGTGATTTTGTCTTGGAACTTAAAAATCTCAAAAAGTCAAAGTTAACATCACTTAAAATCTAACCATCTATTGATTTCCTAGGTTATAGCTCTTTTTGCCCATTCCTTTTTTCTGAAATTAATTTTCTGTCGTAAGAAGGAAGTTATGTCATGTCTGGCATAGGAAGTGAAGACTACTTATTTCACTTCCTATTTTGCATATTCTAGCATTCATTATTGTCAATTAAATAAATGTTTATTGGACACCTACTCTGTACACACACAAGGAGTCCCTGTATTAACAGGGAAGTCAATTTTTACAACACAGCTTGATAACTGCCTAACTACGTTCATAGGGCAGAGGAGGAGTTATCACAAAGTGTTAATTTTATTACCAGAAATAAACTTGATCCTGTCATGTCTAATTAGACATGTAACATTCTGTAGACATGAAGTTGTCTCCATAAAAAACAGTGAAGCCTTATTCAACATTCTATAAATGATGAATACTAATTTTTGTTTTTAGAATATCACTTTATGTCTTTGTTTTCATATTTCTGATTGATCTTCTGTGGGCTTCAAACACTTCAAACCTCTTTGCCTGGGGCTGTCCATCAAGTAGTTAATGATTTGGAAGCAGTTTTTTATGTAAGTAGTTTTCAAACAATTTATTCACCCTTTGATGTAAAATTATGTTGAAAACTAAATATGTTAAGTATGTTAGCATAAATTCTTCAAGAATAAATGTTTTCCTCTAACTTTAAGATTAAATTTTGGATACTTCTGGAAAAAAATGATAAATGTCAGCTGTGTTTTTTATTGTTATAGAATAAAAGAGCTTTAGGAATGTACCTAGGGGAATAGCTTTAAAGTCTTGGATAAATATCTTAAGTAAATCAAAATGTATTTGCCTCACATAAGCTCATAAATACTGTATTACACATAATAACATCAACTTTAGTTAAAACCTAGTTCCTCAAGTACAGAGAAACTTGAAACTGATGACAACAAAAGGATGGAGAAAGTCTTTGCTAACTTATATATTTAGGCTTACAATTTAACCTAATATGGTTGTGCTCAAATATTTACATGGAAATATGTAGCCATTTTTATTAGACATTTACAACACCATATACAGCATTCAATTTCTCATGGCCCTAAATACCACTCTTTCTTGAGAGAGACTCTCAGATCAGGAGGTATGAGAAAAATAAATTCAAACGTTTAGAACAAGTTGTGTATTTCATTCGTATATGGATGACATGAAATCTCACAAATTTCTGTCTTTCATTTCTTTTGTTAGCAAGTACCCCTAAGCAAAAGTAAAACTTGCTACTGTTTTTAATATTCAATTGCAATTAAATTTTAGCTTAATTATTTTGTTGGTTGTAGGTATCTTTGGTAAAATTTTTGTAGCTATTAAAAATGTATTACAGTATTTCCCTGTAAAATTGATTAATAACTTTAAGATATGTACTTATTGTGTGTTTATAATATTATCATTGTGGGCTTTTGTCCTCTCCTCACCCTGCCGCAGGAAGATAGTGTTACCGACGTGCCGGAGTAAAGAATACACCAAGAGGCAGTCTCTTATGCAAAACGCCAGAAGAGTATTTTATTGACCAGCATGCTGGGGTCGCAGCGTCACAAATGTGAGCGAGCGACCCTGAGTACAAATTGCATTAGCTTTTTATAGTCACCCAAAGGCTTTGTAGAATCTGTAGAACATATTTCACATGGGAACCCAGGGGACAGGGGAATCCCGTGAGCACAAAGTGTACAGGTGTAAGTACAGATAACATCAGCTATTGGCCAGATTTACAACAAGTAAGGGTCACTTTTACCATACATTTCCTAAGGTTAAATAAAACCCTAAGTTCATCAGCTGGGTGCCTGTCAAGGTGAACAGGTTGGTCTGGGTCCTAGTTTCGGTGGGCCATTCCCCTAATTTTACAAGGCCACATTCCGGTATTATCTCTTCCTGCCCCAGCATCACCATGTCTATTTAGTAAAGACAGGCCTCAACCCCTCCCTGAGTTCAGAATCCAGAAAGTAGGTCAAAAGTCAATCTGGCAAGGGTCAGAAGAGAAAGGGGGGGTGGGATGTCCTGCTCAGTTTTAATATTCCTTCAATAGTATCTGTAATGAGGGGAGTATAGTTTTTTGCTCAGCCTGAGACTATGAGTATCTCCACCTCCCTTTCCCCCCAACCCTACCCCAACACACACACACACACACACACACACACACACACACTCTAATTTGAAGGATGTTATACAAAGAAAAGTGGAAAAACAATGTCAGATTTCAAGTACAGTGATCTACTAAAGTCAAAGTCGCTTTACCAGATGTGTTAATAAAACAAACCTTGAACATCTTCATTAATCAAGCCAAGTTGACTGCCTATATTTGCAGCTGCATGACAAAAATATCTCAGCCCACAACTTTTTTATCCTAGCCCAGTTGGAGGTAGATGAGGCACACTCCAGGCAAAGCAGTAAATACTGTGGAATTTGTCTTGATCCTCCTTTTCCTTCCTGTTTGTCTCCTCTGCATAATCTCTCTTTGTCTTTTTCTTCTTCTCATCCTTGCTGCTCCTCAATCCAAACAGGAAAGGATCTTATGATGACCCATTTATATCTATTGATTGACTGATTACATCACTACCGAAATGCCTTCACACTGAAGCAAAACCTTAACCAGCCTTTGATCTGGGACTGTAGGAGTGGCTTTGTTCCTTGTTAGAATTTATTTCCTTTGCATGCTGGTTAGGAAATTGTTTTTGGAAGGTGAGGTAGGAGGAGACCTCAGGAACTTCTGAAATTGCAGTTGTCCTATACAGGTAAGTTTGATTTAGACCTTATATTGTTTTGATCTGTCCAAACAGGTGGTCTACAGCTGACCCCTGTTGAAGAAACATTGTCCCTGGCACCTCTTAAAAAATGACAAGCAAGACATTTTTCAAGACTGTGCAATATGGGTGAAAACTAGTGCAAAAGGAAAGAGAAGTTGACCTCAACTCTGCTGAAACAGAATGCAGGAAGGTTTTTAACACTGAGTTTAGCCAATGGTGAGGTGCTGGAGGACATTAAAGGGCAGATTTGTTGGTGGGAATTTGTGTTAATCAAAACTAGGTTCCTATCCTCTCACGTAGTTGGGGGATAAGGACCCCATATTTCTTGGTTAAATTTCAAAAAATTTAGTTCTTTTTTTTTTTTTACAGATTTATTTTATTTATTTGAAAGTCAGAGTTACACAGAGAGAGGAGAGGCAGAGAGAGGTCTTCCATCCACTGGTTCCCTCCCCAGTTGGCTGCAATGGCCGGAGCTGTGCTGATCCGAAGCCAGGAGCTAGGAGCTTCTTCCAGGTCTCCCATGTGGGTTCAGGGGCCCAGGACTTGGGCCATCTTCCACTGCTTTCCCAGCCCATAGCAGAGAGTTGGATCAGAAGAGGAGCAGCTGGGCCTCGAATTGGCACCCATATGGGATGCCGGCCCTTCAGGCCAGGGCATTAAACTGCTGCGCCACAGTGCTGGCCCCCAAAAAGTTAGTTCTAACATTGTTGACAAAGTCATTCCTGGATTTTAAACCTTCTAAGAGTCTAGGAGAATATTTGTATCAGAAAGGGACAAATAAATTTATAAATCTTCTAAAGTAAATGCTCTAGGAAAAGGGAGATAAAAGTTCTAGAATCAGGAAGAAACCTGTGTAAAATTTAGCCAAATTGAGGGGGAGTTAAGACCCCACCTCTTGGTTATCTGCTCTGCATGCTCCTCCCCTTTCTCTTCGCAACTCCTAACTCCCAACTCTCCACTTTCCTGAGGAACCTAAGATAGTTTCTTGTTCTTACTCATCTGACTTAAACTGATCTGCTGTCCATGTATTATTGGTTTCTTCTACAGGTAACATGCTTTCTACCCTAGCACAAGTCCATGGGCATTTATCCTGGCTGCAATGATTATGTGTTCTTTTGCACCCATATAATTCCAGTTAACACCTGTTTCTTTCCAGTATGATCATTGATAATGTGTTTCATTACTCTCAAATGAGCCCTGGTGTGGTTGATTATCACTACCTACTTGTCTTCTCTTCTGATTTTAATCTATTCTCTGCTCTCTCTTCCATTTGCCCCGTGGCTTGGAATCACATACATTATGCTGCAGGATATTTGACATTGTTTTCATTTGCATGTAATGATTTTTGATATGGTAACTCTCCTTATCTACTGTCCCCAAACATGGCCAGAATTCTTTATACCTCTATTGAGGAAGTCTTGCTTAAAGTCACTATTCTTAAAGATCGAATTCTCTTTATTAATAGAGATGTCCACATTATTGAGGATTAATGTTTATAGTATCAACACAAAAGATATCCAGAACAAAGATACCATAGATTCAGCAGCTTTGCTTTGTGAAATCAAGAGAAAGTGTCCAAATTCACAATAACTTGGCAAGACTCAAGCTCTGCCTGGCGTATCCTGTCGAGGCTATTCAGAGAAAGAGAATGGAATTGGTATTTCATAGTGCAAAATCTCTATTCCCAGTAGGGAAACCTGGACCCTACCAATTGAGTCTGGTCTTTTGTAGGATTTGTCATTTCACTCCCACCATGAGAGTTCATAGAACATAAGAATTCATAGTAGCACATTTTGAAAAGCCTGGGTATTTAGTTTAGAATAAGACTGTAGTTACCAGGGCTATAGCAGAGCAGTTCAGGGTGAACATTAGCTGCAGTAATTATGTGTTCATTTGCACCCAGGTAACTCCAACTAACACCTGTTGTTTTACAACATGGTCATTAAAATTGTACTTCTTTACTCTCAAATGAGTCCTGGTTTGGTTGGTCATTCATATTGTTACTCCAAGTTTCAATCCTTTCTGAGCATCCTATATGAGGGAATGTATAATTAAGATATGCACCTGGTCATTTTATCTAGATTTCAGATGTGAAATTGTTGGATTAAACTCTCATTCTTCCTTATTTTCATTCTCTCTATCAAACACACACACACACACACACGCAAGCACTCCACCATTTTCAAAGACAAAAGATAGTTCTCAGGCTGACTAACATTTAAACATAATTTAAGAAGAAAGTCCTTCCGTATATGCAATGTAATGTGCAGAAGTATCAGCATACGGTGAACACAGAGCCTTACATTATGATGCTAAGCACAGTTCATTCTCCAAAGGGACTCATTGCTTTGTGTTTTCAGAAAAAAAGAGATGTGGTGGTGACCTATTATTTACAGAAGGATTTGGTCAATGCTTTGAAAACACAGCTTGTTATTTCTTCCTTTATAACAAGATGTCCTTTCCCAGTAGTCTCTGTAAGCAAAATGTAATTGGTAAAATGATGTATTTTTCTTTATTGTTTAGAGTAAATAACCAGAAGTGGATAAGGGCTGAATGGTGATGGAAAAGGGTTATTTTCATAGTTCAAGGTGTACATTGGTATTCACATTTCCTAAAGAAGAAATTAAGTTTTAGAGTAATTAAAGAATTTATTCAAAGGACAGCTATAAGCAGGCTGGGACTCAAACCCAGGTAGATATAAATTTTTGCACTGTCCGGCTGGCGCCGTGGCTCAACAGACTAATCCTCCACCTTGCGGCTCCAGCACACCGGGTTCTAGTCCCGGTCAGGGCGCTGGATTCTGTCCCGGTTGCCCCTCTTCCAGGCCAGCCCTCTGCTGTGGCCAGGGAGGGCAGTGGAGGAGTGGAGGATGGCCCAAGTGCTTGGGCCCTGCACCCCATGGGAGACCAGGAGAAGCACCTGGCTCCTGCCTTCGGATCAGCACAGTGCACCGGCTGCAGTGCCCGGCCGCGGCACCCATTGGAGGGTGAACCAATGGCAAAAAGAAGACCTTTCGCTCTGTCTCTCTCTCTGTCCACTCTGCCTGTCAAAAAAAATAAAAAAATCTTGCACTGTCCTGCATCAGTTCCCTATACTTTCTTCCGGCCTTGTCATACTTTGTTCAGTGTTACTCTTCTCCAAATTAGGCAGGGAACTTGTCTTTTCTGTGCTGTGCAGAAGGGATTTAATAAATGGTAGAGGAACAAGTGCTTCAATTTATGTGTGAGAAGGAGGGGACGAGAATGAGAGTTCTGGTGAGAGGCAAGCATAATGTAGACTCTGAAATGCAGGGTCAAGGCTGTTGGCAAGGCTTTCAGTGAGATGTTCACAAGGAGTCACTAGGACTCTCACTGCCTAGTGAGAAGGCAGGTTGGCATCAGGAATTAGATATCAGGAGGTAATAAGCTTCAGTTTGACAGTTTTTCTTAGCAGCTACCTTGCCCCCTAGGCTAGAGAAGTGGTGCAGGGCAGTGGCCTTGGAATGAACTTGAATCTTGATAACCGTGAGATTGAGCCCTTTCAAAGTCTCTCAATGTATAGAGGCAACTACTCTACATTCAGGATCTCATTTCATCTTCACAGATTTTTTAAATTATTTTTAAGAGATTAATTTGACAGAGAGAGAGTGAGAGAGCGAGAGCTCGCATCTGCTGGCTCACTCCTAAATTTTTTTTAACAATTTATTTATTTATTTTTTTGACAGGCAGAGTTAGACAGTGAGAGAGAGACACACACATAGAGAAAGGTCTTCCTACCATTGGTTCACCCCCAAAATGGCCGCCACTGTGCTGATCTGAAGCCAGGAGCCAGGTGCCTCCTCCTGGTCTCCCACGTGGGTGCAGGGGCCCAAGCACTTGGGCCATCCTCTACTACCTTCCTGGGCCACAGCAGAGAGCTGGACTGGAAGAGGAGCAACCAGTACAGAATCTGGCACCTCAACTGGGACTAGAATCTGGGGTGCCGTCGCCGCAGGCGGAGGATTAGCCTAGTGAGCTGTGGCGCTGGCCCAGTTCACTCCTAAAATACCTGCAACAGTTTGGATCATACCAAGCTGAAGCTGGGATCCAGGAGCTCAGTCTGAATCTCCCGTGTGAGTGGTAAGGACCCAAATATGTGAATCCTTACCTACTGCCTCCCAGGGTCATCATTAGTGGGATGCTAGAATTGGAAGCAGAACCAAGACTGGAACCCAGACTCTCCAGAATATGGATGTCCTAACTGGTGGCTTAACCACTAGGTTAACCCTTCCTCATAATAGCCTTATGAGGAAAATATTATTATTCCTATTTCATGACTGATTCACCTGAGAGTTTGGCTTGAAATGATTTGAGCAAGGTCATGTGCAACAGGTAAGGTTTTCTAATTTGTGCCTGCCTGACTTTGGAGAATGAGCTTCGGTTGTTCCTTTTCTTTAGGGGAAATTTACGACAATGCTGTTATTATCAAGGCAGAAAGTTACCACTGATCCTACCTTTTCTGTTACTCACTATTGATAACATTGCTTCCTATGAGGGTACTTCAAAAAGTTAGTGGAGATGCATGTCATGGATTAACTATGCATGGATTTAAATTTACACTTTTTTGTATCAAAACAAACTCATCTTCAGAAAACATCTTTAAAATTTCTATTTATTTATTTGAGTGTGTGTATGGGGGTGGGTGGGTGCTCAAGCCCACATCCACAAGTGCCCGAAATGGCCAGGACTGAGCCAGGGTGAAACAGGGAGTTGGTAACTCAATCCAGTTCTCCCATGTGAGAGACAGGAATACTGCCTCCTGGGGTCTGCACTAGCAGGAAGCCGTAATCAGGAGCCAAGGCCAGGGATCACATCCAGGCACTCCTGTATGGCATGTGGGCATCTTCCTGGCATCTTCATCGCTGGGCCTAACACCCACCCCTAAACTTACCTTTGAATTTCCTTTTTCCATGAGCTCTTTGAAGTACCTTCGTGGTTCTCCAAAGATGTTAAGAGAAATGTTATTTCCATCAATAACAAACATTTACAGAATACTTATTGAGGCCTGGTATTGTTCCAAGTGTTCTATATGTATTGATTCAATCCTTGCAACAAGCCTAAGAAGCAGATAACTGTGATCTTTCTTCTGTTGCAGATGAAGAAATTGAGGCAAAGAGAGGTTAAGAAACTTAGCAAAGGTTAATCAGCAACTAAGTGGCACAGGTGGAGTCTGAATTCACAGTCTGTTTCTAGAATCTGTGCTCTCTGGCTGGCGCCGCAGCTCACTAGACTAATCCTGTGCCTGTGGCAATGACTCCCTGGTTTCTAGTCCCAGTCGGGGAACCGGATTCTGTACCGGTTGCTCCTCTTCCAGGCCAGCTCTCTGCTGTGGCCCGGGAGTGCAGTGGAGGATGGCCCAAGTGCTTGGGCCCTGCACCTCATGGGAGACCAGGAGAAGCACCTGGCTCCTGGCTTCAGATCAGTGTGGTGCATCGGCTGCAGCGGCCATTGGGGGTGAACCAACGGCAAAGGAAGACCTTTCTCTCTGTCTTTCTCTCTCACTGTCTAACTCTGCCTGTCAAAACAAACAAACAAACAAACAAACAAACAAAAGAATCTGTGCTCTCAATTGCTATGTAGGCACTGGCACCATGGTGTAGCAGGTAAAGCTGGAGTTGCAGGTGTCCATCCCATATGGGCTCCAGTTCGAGACTTGGCTGCTCCGCTTCCAATGTATCTCCCTACTAATATGCCTGGGAAAGCAGCAAAGGATGGCCCAAGTGATTGGGCCCCTGCACTCAGGTTGGAGATGTGGAAGAAGCTCCTATCCTCTGGCTTCAGCCTGGGCCAGCCACAGCCATTGTGGCAATTTGGGAAGTGAATCAATGGGTATCTATTTTTCTCTTTCTCTTTTTCTTTCTTTCTGCTTCTCTTTCTTTCTCTCTCTCCCTCCTCTCAACCTCCCCCCTCCCTCTTTCCCCCCTTCACCTTCTCTATCTGTGTGACTCTTTCAAATAAGTAAATAAGTCTTTAAAAAATTCTGCTATGTAGTTATTTGTGTTATCTACTGGCCCTTAGTTGAGAAGGAAACTTCCATGTTAGTTTCATTTAAAACCAGTGCCACCCGTTGTAACCCTTATTGTGAAGAACAAGATAGTAGGAGCGTCCCTGAATTTGTAATAATAATGACAATAATGACTGAACACTCTAAACATCCAAACACAGTACTGAGAGCCTGATCTACTTCATCATATTTCATCATCCCAATGGTATTGTCCAGAGGGTTCATGATTCTTGCTTTGCAGAAGAGGAGACAAGCCTGCTGAGAGTCACATAGCTAGTGACAACTGTGGAAAAGACAGCATCTGTATGATGTCCTCTTGTCACAACAGGAAGCTTGGCTACCTCCCAGCAGAGGCTACTTCAGTTTTTGATTCTTTAATTAGTTTTGCTATATGGTGGATATTTTAAACTGCCCAGGTGGGCATGTTCCTGTCCACGCTCATGTTCACTTCACTTTCAGGAGAGTAAGGGAAACTACCAAGACAAAAAACTAACATCAGGGATCTTTTCAAGAAAATAAATTCTTGGGATGGCTCTTTGTTAGTTTCCATTTACTTATGTTCTGAGTTTTTCATCTGCATAGATCTGTACTTTCAACACACCTCAGGAGTGGATGCTTGTAATCATGGCCAAGATTAATACTGAAAAGTTATTAAAAGTATTAATTATTTATTAAAGTTATTTATTAGTTATTATTAAAATTATTTATTAATTAGATATTAAAAGTATTAAAATTGAAAAATGATGTTTTGGAACACTTTTTTAGAAAAATAAATCTTTGAAATATCATAATGGAAGGTTCTACTGAGTTTATGTAGTATGGCTAAATATACACACATATAAACAAAGCAGAAATATATACCTTCTTATTATTTAAAATGCACATAAATATAGAAGAGTAGAAGTAGGAAGGATTTTGTAAATTATCGAGTTCAGGGTAGGGTACTACCTGAGCCCAACATTATTGACATCACTTGACAAGTTTCAGGCATTTTGCCAAACACCGTGATTCTTTGCTCATCCCCATTCTTATGTCTGTCCATTTCTGCGGGGAAGATTGATGCCTCCTCTTCCTTAAGCTTCATTCAGCCTGTGGCTATTTTCACCAGGATTCCTTTATTGCTTTAATTTACTTGATTTCTCTGTTTTTCAAAAGATTAAAAAACGTGGCTGTATGTTCATTGCAAAATTGAGAGGAAGATACAGATATTTTCCCATTTTACTATAACCTCCACACATACACAGCCTCTCCCATTATCAACATCTCCCAACTGACTGATGCATTAATTATAACTGATGAGCCCACACCAACATCATCATCTAAAGTCAATACTTTCCATCAAGATTCACCTTTAATGTTGTATATTCTGTGTGATTAGGTAAATTTATAATCACATGCACACACAATTTTAGTATTTTCACTGCTGTAAATGTTCTCTGCACTCTGCCTATTTATTCTCCATCTCCTATCCCAAAGTTCTGGCAACCACTAGTGTGTTTATTTCTTCCATAGTTTTTCTTTTCCCAGAAGTCAAATAATTATCATACAATATGTAACTATTTTAGATTGGTTTATTTTATTTAGTAATACACATGTGAGTTGTCTCTGTGTCTTCTCATTATAAATTAATTTATTTTTATTTTTCTTTAGTTCTTATTTATTTGAGAAGCAGAGAGACAGAGAGAGCTCCCATGCACCTTTCATTCCCAAATGTCCAAAAGAGCTGAGGGTACGAGGCAGCAAAGCTTGGAGACTACACCTCAAACCAGTTCTCTTGTGGCTGGCAAGAACCCAACCATTTGAGCCATTACGTGCTGCCTGCCTGAGTCTGTATTAGCAGGAAATCAGAGTTAGGAGCCATAACTGGGAATCGAATTCAGGTACTCTGATAAGGGACAGATGTCCTTAACTGACATCTTTTTGTAAAAAAAACTCATTTAAGGAATATAAGTTTCATGCTTTTCATATATACAGATTTAAGAACATAACTTCCCACTCTACCCTCTCTCCTTCTTGCTCATACTCCAACACTTCTTCCTCCTCCCTCTCATATCCCTGCTCTTAATTTTTACAAAGATCTAGTTTTGGTAAACTTTATATTCATAAGTTTATCCCTAAACTATGTAAAGAGTTCAACAAACAGTATGAGGAAAAAAAACACTGTTCCTCAATAGTAGAGACAAGGGCTGTAAAAAATTATCAAACCTCAAAATGTCCTTTCTCCCCAATACATTATATTTTAGGTCTTTAATGGTTACCCCAGATCTGGAAAAACATATGATATATATCTTTTGTGTAGTGGCTAGTTTCACTAAGTATGATAGTTTCTATTTGCATCTATTTTGTTGCAAAAGAAAGCATTTCATTTTTTTTGCATTTTTAAAAATTTTATTCATGTTATACATGTTCCATGTATTTCATTTATACAGATTTAGGAAGATAGTGATTCTTCCCACCTTACCCTCCCTCCAACCCATGCTCCAACCATTCTTCCTCTTCCCTCTCCCATTCCCATGCTTAATATTTACAAAGACCTACTTTCAGTTTACTTAATTATTTTAAAGTTAACCCTACAATAAGTAAAAGATTTCAACATATGGCAATGAAGAAAAAAAAACAAAACACACTGTTCCACAACAGAAGAGTTGTACAAGGGCTATAAACAATCATCGAATCTCAAAATGTCTATTTCACTTCAATACATTATGTTATAGGGACTCTATTAGTTACCTTGAATCAGGAAAAGCCTATGGTATCTGTCTTTTTGGGACTAGCTTATTTCACTAAGTAGAATGGTTTCCAGTTGTGTCCATTTTGTTGTGAAAGAAAGGATTTCCTTTTTGTTT
The DNA here is from genome assembly GCA_949820135.1 of Sylvilagus floridanus. Lineage (NCBI taxonomy): Eukaryota > Metazoa > Chordata > Mammalia > Lagomorpha > Leporidae > Sylvilagus > Sylvilagus floridanus. The sequence continues at coordinate 68,192,623 of OX463231.1, forward strand.
CTTACAGCAAAGTAGTACTCTATAGTGTGTATACCATAATTTCTTTATTCATTGAACAGTTTATGGATATCCGGGTTGATTCAATATCTTAGCTATTGTGAATTGTGCTGTAATGAACATAGGGGTACAGATAAACCTTTCGTATGCTGATTTAATTTGAATTAGGCAAATTCCTGGGAGTAAGGTGGCAGGATCAAATGGTAGCTCTTTATTCAGATTTCTGAGGTATCACCATACTGTTTTCCATAGTGGCTGGAACAGTTTACATTCCTTCCAACAGTGGATTAGGGTATTTCTTTCCCTACATCCTTGCCAGCATTTATTCTTTGTTGATTTCTGAATGAAAGCCATTCTTACTGGCATGAGGTGAAACCTCATCGTGGTTTTGATTTGCATCTCCCTGATGGTTAGTGATCCTGATCATTTTAAAATGTATATTGGCCATTTGAATTTCCTCTCTAAAAAATGCCTGTTCAAGTCCTTTGTCCATTTTTTAACCAGATTGTTTTGTTATTGTTGAATTTCTTGAGTTCTTTATAGATTCTAGATATTAACCCTTTATCGGTTGTGTAGTTTGCAAATGTTTTTTCCCATTATGTCAGTTACCTTTTCACCTTGATGTGTTTCTTTTGCAATGCAGAAGCTTCTTAGCTTGCTGTAACCCCATTTGTCAATTTTGGCTTTGATTGTGCTTATGGGGTCTTTCCCAAGAACTCTGCCTATTTCAATGCCTTACACTGTTCCCCTAATATTCTCTAATAATTTGATGGCATCTGGTTATAGATTTAGGTCTTTGGTCCATTTTGAGTGGATATTTGTATAAGATGTAAGGTATGGGTGTAATTTCATAACTCTGCACACTAAGATCCAGTTTTCCCAGAACCATTTTTTCAAGAGACTGTCCTTGCTCCAGGGATTGATTGTAGCTCATTGGGAAAAGAGAAATTGGTTGTAGATGCATAGATGATTGATTTCTGGAGTTTCTATTCTGTTCCATTGTTCTGCACATTACCAGGATGATTTGATTATAACTGCCTAGTTGTATGTGTATTGTGATGACTCCGACTTTGATTTTATTGCATAAAATTGCTTTAGCTTTGGGGTCTCTTATGTTTCCATATCAATTTTAGCATTGTTTTTCCCAGATCTGAGAAGAATGTCTTTGGTATTTTGATTGGTGTTACATGAATCTGTAAATTGTTTTCAATAGTATGGAAATTATGAAGATATTGATTCTTCCAATCCATGAACATGGAAGATTTTTCCATGTTTTGGTGTATCTTCTTCTATTTCTCTCTTTAATGTTTTATAATTCTCTTTGTACAGATATTTGACCTCTTTGGTTAAATTTATTCCAAGGTATTTAATTTTTTGTAGCTATTGTGAATGAGGTTGATCTTAGAAGTTCTTTCTCAGCCATGGCATTGTCTGTGTAAAAAATGCTATTGATTTTTGCTTGTTAATTTTGTTTGTGTGTTCATTTTATACCCGACCACTTTACCAAACTCTTTTATAAGTTTCAATAGTCTTGCAGTGAAGTCTTTTTGATCTCCTATATACAGAATCATGTCATCTACAAATAGGGATAGTTTGACTTCCTCCTTCCAAATTTAAATCTCTTTGATTTATTTTTCTTAGCCTAATGGTTCTGGTAGATTTCCAGGATCCATTTCTCCACATTCTTACTAGCATTTGTTGCTCTCTGTTTTTTGGATAATAACCATTCTGACAGGGGTGATGTGATTTCCCATTGTGGTTATGATTTGCATTTCCCTGATGACTACTAATATTGAGCATATTTTTTCATGTATTTGTTGGCCACTTGTATTTCTTATTGTGAGAATTCTCTATTTTGAGGTATTTTGCCCATTTCCTAACTGGATTGATTGTTTTATTTGTTGTTGAGTTTTTTGAGCTATTAATCCTTTGTCAGATATGTAGCTTTCAAGTATTTTCCCCATTTTTTGGATGCCTGTTCATGCACTTCTTTGTTTCCTTTGATGTGAAGAAGCTTTTGGGTTTGCTATTGTCCCATTTGTCTAGTTTTGCCATTGTTGCATCTGCTTTGGTGGTCTTATACAAGAAGTCAGCACCTAACACCAATGTCTTGAAGTGTTTCCCTACATTTTCCTCTAGCATTCTCATAGTCTCAGGTCTTAAATTTAGGTTTTAGAAGCAACTTCAGTTGATTTTCGTATATGGTGAGGGGAAGGGATCTAGTTTCATTGTTCTACATATATATGTCAATTTGGCTAGCAGTATTTATTGAAGAGATTTTCCTTTATCCGATGTATGGCCTGTGCACTTTTGCCAAAAGTCAGTTGGCTGTATACATGTGGACTAATTTCTGGGCTTTCTATTCTATTCCGTTGATTTATGTGTTGTTTTATATGCCAGTACCATGTGTGTTTTAGTTACTATAGCTTTGTACTATGCTTTGAAATCAGCTTTTGTAATCCCTTTAGCTTGACATATTTTTTTTTCCTTTTGCTCAGAATTGTTTTGCTATTCAGGGTCTTTTGTGATACCATGTGAATTTTAGGACTTTTTTTTATAATCCTATAAAGAATATTATTGGTATTATGATAGGGATTTCATTGTATCTCTAGATTATTTTATGTGTTATAGCATTTTTTGAAAGATTTATTTATTTATTTGAAAATCAGAGTTACACAGAGAAAGAAGGAAAGGCAGAGAGAGAGAGAGAGAGAGAGAGAGAGAGAGATCTTCTATTTGCTGGTTTACATCCCAATTGGCAGCAATGGCCGGAGCTGCGCTGATTCCAAGCCAGGAGCCAGCAGCCAGGAGCCAGGAGCTTCTTCTGGGTCTCCCACATGGGTGCAGTGGCCCAACGACTTGGGCCATCTTCTACTGCTTTACCAGGCTGTAACACTTCTCGATCAGAAGTGGAGCAGCCAGGACTAGAACTGGCGCCCATAAGAGATGCTGGCCTTGCAGACGGCAGCTTTACCCACTATGCCACAGCACTGGCCTGGTATAACATTTTAATAATATTAATTTTTCCAACCCATGGTCAAGGGATATCTTTCCATTTTTTTGTATACTTGTTGATTTATCTGTTAATGTTCTTTTCTTTCTTTCTTTCTTTCTTTCTTTCTTTCTTTCTTTCTTTCTTTCTTTTTTTTTTTTACAAATAGATTTATATATTTTATTTGAAAGGCAGAGTTATAGAGTGAGGGAGTGACAGAAAAAACAGAGAGAGAAAGTGCTTCCAGCCACTGGTTCAATCCCCAAATGGATGCAGCAGCCAGGGCTGGGCCAGGCTGAAACCAGGAGCCAGGAGCTTCATCTAGAGTCTCCCATGTGGGTGGCAGGGTCTCAAGCACTTGCCATTTTCATTTGGATTGAAAGTGGAGCATCTGGGATTTGAATTGGTGGCCATTTGGGATGCTGGTATTGCAGGCTAGCCTCTCATTTATGTTCTATAATTTTTCATTGTAGATATTTTTCACTTTTTGGGTTAAATTCCTAAATATTTGATTTTTAAAGGCCATTATGAATAGAATTTCTTTCTAGATTTCTCTGTTGGTGAGTTTATTACTGGCATATAAGAAAGCTACTATTTTCTTTATGTTGATTTTGTAACATTCAACTTTACTGAATTGGTCTATCAGTTCTAAAAGCTTTTTGGTGGAGACTTTAGGTTTTTTCATCTGACAATATGGACATTTTGACTCTTCCTTTCTCATTTTGATGCCATTTATTTATTTCTGCTGCTTGGCTGATGTTGCTACTGCACCCAAAACCCTATTAAGAAAGAGAGGTGGAAGTAGACATCTCTGTTTTGTTATACATTCTAAGAGGAAATGCATTCAGCTTTTCCCCTAACTGGGAGTTCTTTTTGTTCTACATCCTCATCAGAATTTGATGTTGGTGTCCAGGCTTTGGTCATTCTAAGGAGTGGATAGTGGCACCACATTGTTTTAATTAAATTTCTCTGGAGACTTTTAAATTTGAAGCATTTTTTCCTATGGCTATCTGCTGCCTGTATGCCTTCTTTGACGAAGCGCTTGGTAAGTTTTTTGGCTCATTTTTTAATAGTTATTTGTGTTCTCATTGTCAAGTTTAAAGAATTCTTTGCATTATTTGGATGCCCGTCTTTCCTGATATATTTTACAAGCATTTTCTCCCAGTTTGTGGCTTGTCCTTTCATTCTCTTGCCAGTGTCTTTTGCAGAACAGAAAGAGTTAATTTTACTGAAGTCTAACATCAGTTCTCTCACAGATTACTCATTTTATACTTTGTATACATTCCTCTCCCTCCCTTTTCTGCCTTATAAGCTCCTTGAAAACAGGAACATTTTCCCTTACTTATATTCCCAGGAAATGGCACAATACCTGGCACTTACCTGGTGTTGAGTGAGTCTTCACGGGTAAATGACTTGACGGTGCTTCCATGGTTAGTGAGTGGTGGAATGCAAATGAGAACACGGATTTCCGGACTTGTTGACCGTAACTGGTGAACCTCCACTTTTCTGTTTCTTTGTTCTAATTTGAAGTTCACAACATGAATAGAACCTAACATCATTTTCCAAGAGGACGTTTTTAGAAACTATCATTCAAAACAAATAAAGTTCAATTGATATGACAGAAGTAAAATCCTTACTTGGTGAATGGATAATACATAACATAATTTTCCAAAGATCCATTAGCATTTTTATTCTAAAAACCAAAAAAATGCCTCAAATAGTCTACTTTAATAATCTGACTAAGGATTTATAAACTTTTGATCTAGAGTGACATTTAGAACCTGGGTGTTCTTTATTAAAATTGCTGAAGTGTAGAGGAAGTTAACCTAAACTTGTTTTCCATCTCAATCACTAGGCTCAAAGCAAACATTCCTTGTGTGATAAAAGATTTTTGCTAGATTGTAATTAGAAGGCAAATATTTTGTTCATTCTTGAATAATACTAATTATTTCTGTTTGTAGGTCTCTCACTAGCTTCAGAGAATGCCCCATATGTAAAAAACCTCTTAGTATACAGAAGGATGTAGAATTATGCCTATGCAAATTAGATGTTAAAAATAGTAGAAGTTCATCCTTCTTTTGTACAATAATTACCTTGTAAAATTAAATGACTTTATGCCTCTATCCATTTTGAATTGCACATAGCACACCTCTTAATACATTTTTTGAATTAAAAAGAAACTCAGAGACAATTCTCATTTTGTAGTTGAGGAAGCTGAAGACCAAATCAGTAAAGTACTTTCTCAAAGAATTGTTCTGATCAGTTTGGCATCAAAATCAAGACCTTCTGGATCAGAGTCCAATACCATACTGCCCCTCTAATGGTAGACTGTCATTGATTATATTGAAAAATTCTTCTATGCTTCACAAATGCCCTTAGCAGATGTCACATTTCTTTTTCTTTGCTATGTGATATTAAATATTTTTCTATTATATATGGCAACGCTCTTATTTTACAGATGATGAATTATAACTTACAGAGATTAATTGATTTGCCAAAGATTACAGAGTCAGTTTGTGACAGTGCTAGATACAGAAGCTAGGACTTCTGACAAGGGGTTATTCAGTACATCTCTCCTCCTCGGGCCAGTAGGACAGATTAAACATACACACATGCATATCCACAAAAAGCAAAAGTCAAATGTTTCTATAATTTCCAGTGATTTAACCTAAGCCTGGGCTGGAGAAATTATTAAACTTAGAATTTCTCACACTTTTAAGAACCCTTGTAGGGAACCTTTTATTTGTGCATCAAACATATTGATTTTCTATTAGAGATCTGAAGCTATACATCAAGTTGGGGATTCAGAGGTGAAGTTCATGAGTTTGGGTCTCAAAATTTATTAGTAGGGTACAGGGATATGAAAACTAAATATAGAAAACTATTACAAGTGTTGCAAAAATAAGTTATTCATCAGAGGAAGAAGTGGTTCAGTCTACTTGAGGGTTAATAATAACTTAGTAGAGCAGGTGTTATCATGCTCTGAATCTTGGGAGGTGGGTTAGGTGTTTCCTGGACTAAAGCAGAGAGCAAGGATTCAAGAAAGAGTGAGTTGGCCTCAGCAAGGGCATAAGAGATGTGAAGGTAGGCTATGTAAAAATTTCTGAAAATAAATTATATGGCTTTAGTGTGGGATGCAATAAATGTGCTCAGGAATGTGAGAGAGGAGATTGGTACTAGACTGGTGGAAAGATGCTTGTACAATGCCCAGAGTTTGAAATTATTCTATGAACAAAGAAGAGCCAAAAATGGTTCTATCCTGTGGAATTACTTTCAAAGATCTATCATGGTAATGTGTGTGTGCTGGGGAAGGGTGGCTAGTAATTAGGGTGACAAGACATGAGTTTTTTATGGTTATGCGAGATGCTAAGGATGTTTAAGCTAAGTCAGTAGAAGTGAGATTGTAGAGGAAGGAAGGTAGTTAAGGTGGTTTACAGGAGGCAGAATGAGAGGGACTTGGTGACCAAAGCAATGGAAAGGGTAGGTAGTGAAAGTTATATTGAACAAGCAATTAAGAGACCCGAATTATGACTATGTATCTTCTACTCTCTATCTCTGTGATTATTTTCTCATCATAAATTTCCATTTTGTAAAATACCAAAGCTACTGTTCGTTGATTTTTAAATGTCTAAAAATACGTGATTATCTCTCTCTCTCTCTCTCTTTTTTTTGTTTGACAGGCAGAGTGATCAGTGAGAGAGAGAGAGAGACAAAGACAAAGAGAAAGGTCTTCCTTTTCCGTTGGTTGGCGGCCCTCCAATGGCCACCACGGCTGGCGCACTGTGGCCTGCGCACTGCGCTGATCCGATGGCAGGAGCCAGGTGCTTCTCCTGGTCTCCCATACGGGTGCAGGGCCCAAGCACTTGGGCCATCCTCCACTGCACTCCCGGGCCACAGCAGAGAGCTGGCCTGAAAGAGGGGCAACTGGGAAAGAATCCGGAGCCCCAACTGGGACTAGAACCCCGAGTGCCAGCGCTGCTAGGCAGAGGATTAGCCTGTTGAGCCACAGCGTCGGCCCTATCTCTTAGATGCCTGCATTTTGTCATTAGACCAAGGGTCTGACTTAAGTCTTCTCAGCTTCCATAATAATTATCACTCACACACTTTACTAGGCTTGAGTATCACTATGAATGCAGTGTCTTATTACCTCTTTATTGAGGGTAATATAATAATTCTTGTTTCACAGATTAGGACCTGAGAGCTAGAGAGATGAAATAAGATTCTCCAATCACATCTTTTTGTTCTCTGCTCTAATTGATGTGTCATTTTCCTTAAGAAATACATGGACTGTTATCATCTCCTTCCTTGGTCCAATAATAGGTACATTATTACAATTAGTTAAGCTAATGATTGCCACAACAACAGAAAGATCTCAAAGTAATTGGATGAATATAGTCTAAACTTATTATTTCTTGCTCATGTAAAATCCAGGAGGGTGGCAGGGTGTGAGTCTCATTTCTACATAGTCATCCATATACCCAGGTGATGGTGGACTATGCAAGTTTTCTTGAGTCATATCTGACTCTAATTTAAAGAAGAGAGAGTGGCTTATAGAGTAGAAGTTTTTTAGAGAAATGGACTTGAGGGATAACCCATCTCTGCCCATATGCCATGTGTCAATTCCCACATCATACCGCTGACAAAGGGGATTGGAAAATGTAGTCTGATTGTGAGCTCAAGAGAAAATAAAAGCAAGCTGTTGAATAAGAGGGTACTTTCTTGCTCTCTCTCTGTCTTTTAAGATTTATTTATTTGATAGACAGAGTTACAGAGAGAGGGGGAGAGAGAGAGAGAGGCCTTCCATCTGCTGGTTCACTCCCCAAATAGCTGCAATGGCTGGAGTGAAGCCAATAGGAAGCCAGGGGCTCGGAGCTTCTTCTAGGTCTTCCACATGAGTGCAAAGACCCAAGCACTTGGGCCGTCTTGAGCTGCTCTCCCAAGCCATCAGCAGGGAGCTGGATCAGAAGAGGAGCAGCTGGAACACTAAGTGGCACCTATGTGGGATTCAGACGCTGCAGCGGTGGCTTAGCTTACTGTACCCAGTACTAGCCTGAAGGTACTTTCTCTTAAAGCCTATACCATCTGACTTCAGAATCCTTAACCAAACCACTGTACTATCTACCTTTTAGACTTGATCTCTCTCATAGAATTGACAATAATAAAGCTGTTTTGTACATAAAACAATGTGAAAATGAATGTCAAATGATAATAATGACTATTACAACATGCAGTTAAAATAGGACTTTACATAGTTAAATATAAATTCATAGACTCTTTTCTCAGTTTTTCAATAAGTTCAGTGATGCTATGGAGTTAATCTGTATTAATTTTAAGTGGTGAAAAAAATCTATATACTTTGTATTTATTTGTGGGATCTAATTTACTTCTCATTATAATGAAACAATCATTTCATAAACTCATAGCATATTTTAATTGGAAGGAATCTTCATCTCTCTTTTTATAAAAGGTATATTTATTTATTTGAAAGAGAGAGAGGGGGAGAGACAGAGACAGAGAGAGAGAAAGAGATTAATCTACCACCTTTTGGTTCCCTCCCTAAATGGCTACAATGGCCAGGGGTAGGCCAGGTTGAAGCCAGAAGGCAGTAGCTTCACCTGATTCTCCCATGTGGGTGGCAGGGACCAAACACTTGGACCATCTTATTCTGCTTTTCCCAGACCATTGGCAGCAAGCTGGCTGGGAAGCAGAGAAGCTGGGACTCAAATTGGTGCCCATATGAGATGTCAGCATCCCGAGCAGTAGCTTTACCCACTATGCTGCAATGCTGGCCTGAAATTTTTATCTAGTCTGATTTCTACATTTTGCAAATTAGGACAGAGACCCAAAGACATGAATAACTTATGTTGTATTCTTCAAGGACAGAAAACAACATGTTGAATACAGATCCCTGAGTTTCTTCCTTCTCACTGATTTTTCTCCTATTTTCTGTCATTTTTCTCAAGAAGCACTTGAGCCATATTGCACTCTTTCCTAGAAACATTTAAAGAAATAGTATTAAGCACACAGAGACAAAAAAAGAAAAAAAGAAAAACAACAGCAACAGCAACAACAAAACACCAGTGTGACTCTCACAGTGCTTGAAAATGAGGGAAGTTCTAATTGTTTATGTGTTGGGAGCTGTAATTTAGGATTATGCAGAAAATCTGTATAAAGCCATTTTCCCTTCATTGTAATTTTAGATAGCCTTAGGTCATTGTTTACAACATGTGGTAGGGTTGAGAATTTCATAGATTCTATTTTGAAGGAAGAAATTAATCTCTTTCTTAAAAGTAGAGGTAGAGATTCTGCATGGTTATTAGTTTTTGTTAATTATAGCTTATTTTAAAAAAATAAATCACCTAAGCAGCCTAATTTTGGGTCAAGGAACAGAGATATCAAGTTACCTTGGGAAAAGGACACTCATGGAAATGTATTCTGTAGCAGATTTTCAGGGATTCAGGAATAACCTCAAGAGGGGCTCCAGAGCAGCACTCTCCCAGGAGGCAGAGCTGAAGCTGCCTGCGCTTGCATTTCCTCCCTCTCTTCCCTCCCATGCTTAGCTCCTCTCCTGGCCCATCCTCCCTCTCTGGGAGCCATGCATAAAGCTCCCCATATCAACTGACTCCTGATGCCAGAGGACTTTTTGGCTCATGTGTCCATTTGTATGGGTCAATTTTGTGGCTTTTAGTTCAAGTTTCCAGAGATAGATTTTCTTCGTGTGCTGCCTGTCTTTCAGAATAGTCCTTTCGAGCAGATGTTGCTGACCTGTTATAAGAGGGTCACTATTCCTTTAGGCTCATCTTTTCTCTTCACCAGTTTTCATTTAAAATTTGAATATAAAGATGTTTGTGATTGAGCAGAGGGACAATTACTCTCAAAACTCTCCCAGGTGAGAATCATCCTCTAGTCTGCCTCTTAAAGCAGACAACATCCTCAGGTTGACAGTTTGCTTTGGTCAATAGACACCATACTTTTAAGTGGAAATTTTGGAGTTATTATCCTTTAGTGGCAATATTTTAAAAATATTTTTCATTTATTTCCTTTATCTGAAAGGAAGAGAGACAAACAGAAATACCTTCCATCTACTGTTACACTCCCCAAATGCCCACAATAGCCCAAGGATGGACCACAATGAAACCAGGAGCCAGGAACTCAATCTGGGTCTACTGTGTGGATGGCAGGGACCCAAACACCTCACCCATCTGTTATTATTTTAGTGTAAATATTTTTATTACTCCATTGATTTTAGTTCATTTTTCTTATAAAAGTGGAACAGATTCAGAAAACAGGATATCTAAAATGTCATTGTCATTTGGCTGTTTCTTCTCTGATCATCCTGACTATAAAATATAGGGATTTAAAAAAACTTTATTCAGATATTTATTTTTATTTTTATTTTTTGACAGGCAGATTGGACAGTCAGAGAGAGAGAGACAGAGAGAAAGGTCTTCCTTTGCCATTGGTTCACCCTCCAATGGCCGCTGCAGCCAGCGCACTGCAGACGGCGCACCGTGCTCATCCAATGGCAGGAGCCAGGTGCTTCTCCTGGTCTCCCATGGGGTGCAGGGCCCAAGCACTTGGGCCATCCTCCACTGCACTCCTGGGCCACAGCAGAGAGCTGGCCTGGAAGAGGAGCAACCGGGACAGAATCCGGCGACCCGACTGGGACTAGAACCTGGTGTGCTGGTGCTGCAAGGTGGAGGATTAGCCTGTTGAGCCGCAGCACCAGCCTTTATTCAGATATTTAAACAGCTATTTCTTTTAATTAGGTTGCTTTGGCGTGAAAGTCTAAAAATATGCCCCATTTTTTCTCATTCTAATGAATTAGAGTGAGAAATTAGCTCTCTTAAAAAGTTTTTGTTTCAGTACTTTTTTTTTTCCATTCAGAGTGATTTACAGCCACCTGAATCTACTAACTAGCTTGTATTTCAGATGCCTGTTGGTGCATATAGGTGATGCTTTATTTCTGCTTAGAAAGTGTGATACAGACTCTCCAGGGAGCTAGTCAAGCTGCGTAAAACTATTAAATTGGAGTATATAAAGACAAACAGAATTCCAGAACCAATGAAACAAATCTGAGAACAAATATGAACTGAAATCTAATGGAGGCAGGCGCCGTGACTCAACAGGCTAATCCTCCGCCTTGTGGTGCCAGCACACCGGGTTCTAGTCCCGGTCGGGGCGCCGGATTCTGTCCCGGTTGCCCCTCTTCCAGGCCAGCCCTCTGCTGTGGCCCTCGAAGGCAGTGGAGGATGGCCCAAGTGCTTGGGCCCTGCACCCCATGGGAGACCAGGAAAAGCACCTGACACCTGGCTCCTGCCATCGGATGAGCGCGGTGTGCCAGCCACAGCGCACTGACTGCGGCAGCCATTGGAGGGTGAACCAACGGCAAAAGGAAGACCTTTCTCTCTATCTCTCTCTCTCACTGTCCACTCTGCCTGTCAAAAAAAAAAAAAAAAAGAAATCTAATGGAGAGGAAATCAGTAGAAACAAATTCACAACTTGATGCTAACTATACTCTTCTGTAGCTTAAGTGTCAGATTAATTTTTTTACTTTCATCTCATATCAACACAATTAGTATATAGATAAGATAGATACATAGCTTTTAAAATATAAAATTAGGTCATTTACAAAATATAGATATTGTTCTCTAATAGCCACATCTTTGTAGCTTGTATGAATACAGTATCATTTTGATACAGATTAATTATATTAGTAATGTAAATAAAGTTATTACCTTCAATAATGCTATGCAACATAAAGCAACATTAATATGTTATGTCGTTTGGACTTCATAAGGATTCTAAGTAGTCATTTTAGGGTTGAACAAACCAATTCTTTGGAGCATCAATGGACTTGATTAAAAAGAGTATGGTATAGAGCAGGTTAGGCTTGTATTTGATATTTCAGTTCCTAAGCCTGTGACCTCATGGGGTTTACCAAGCCTTGCATGTGGGGATGAGGATTCAATTACTTCTTTCCTCCACATCACCTATAATTGCACTCTGTTGCATGTGTTTGGAGCTCCATAGAAAAGGTATGGTAAAACAGTGACTAAGGTTGTGTTCCATTTTCAAATGGATTATCACTTCCAGTTTTGTCTCATATTAGCTATTTTACCTTGGGCAGCTTAATCCCTGTGTTTCAATTTCTTCATCTATAAACTGGGGACGAACATAGTTTCCTCCTAAATGGTTCTTGTGGTGATAAAATGAAATAGTACTTGGCATTGGATATTAGCAATTACCATTATTCCATAAATTTTTTATGAATTGTTTTACAGCTTGGTATACATCGCTTTGTTCTCATAATTAACCTAAAACTAATAACTACTGCTTAAGGTAAATAATTCATGAATATATTATTCTGTGAACCTGTTTGTTCATACCTGTGTTTTCATGGTTGGTTCAAAGATGATGAACCCCATGAGACCATTTAATATATATAGCAAGTACATATAACATATTTTGTAATGTTAATGTCTACAGATTGCATTGTCTGCTCTTTGTATTTTTGGGGGTCTTCAAAAAGTTCATTGGAAGTATATATGATGAGAAAAATATTCAAGAATTTCAAGGTTTTTTTTGCCCTAAACTTAACTTTTAAACCCACTTTTCATGAAATTTTTAAAGTTACCTTTTATATTTAATTTTCAAAAATCCATGCATATATAGAAATACTATTTAATTTAGATTTTTTTCTCTATGGAGAGCTTTTTGCTTTTTAGAAGAAAAGATTATTTATTTATTTGAAAGTCCAAATGACAGAGATGGAGAGGCTGAGAGAGAGATTTTAAATTCACTGGTTCACTTCCCAAATGGCCACAGCAGCCAGGGCTAGGCAGGCTGAGACCAGGTGCCAGGAACTCCGTTCAGGTCTCCCGTGTGGATGGCAGAGGACCAAGCACTTGGGCAATACTCTGATGCTTTCCCAGGCACATTAGCAAGAAGCTAGACTTGAATGAATGCAGGTCACATCTTAACCCTGTGTGCCACCACCTTGGCCCTGAACTTTCTTTCAATATGTAAAAAGGAGTTGGAAATAAAGGTTTCAGTAAAATTCTTTATGGCCAGAATATACCAATCATAATAGCTTTATGAAATATTTAAAAATTGTATGGTATGACTTCATAGGCAGTTTTAAGAGCCAAATTTCTGGGGTGCTGAGGAGCCAGTGTTCTATTGTTGAAATAAGACATGAGGTTTTAACCTTGGAAGGCAATGATTAGAACCAACTAAGACCTGGTATCCCTGTCTCATGAGAATTTAATGAAACCCATATGTCTCTGCTGTCATTTCACAAAAAAATGTTGGAGGCAACAAATTTGTGTTTATGCATCACATCCATGGATGAAAAACATCGAAAAGATTTGTCTTGTTTGTGTGAATTTGTGTGTGTGTGTGTGTGACTTGGAAATTGTGACATGAAGAAAATTGTTTGTTCTTTTTCATTTAAATCTTCTCCAGGGGGCTTCGCACAGCTTTAATATGATGCTTACTGATCTACTGTGAAGCTTATTTTGTTAATTTGGAAAGCCCTAATATTTCATTTGGTTAGTTTATTATGAACTTTGTCTGAATTTATGTAGAGAATTCTATCTAAAATTTCCTACTGTCTTATTAACCTTTTAAAGGAAAACCACAGGAATTAGCTTTACTTTCTTAAATTGCTTGTTTACTGTTTATTAAATGCATACCACATACAGGGAAGTTTATATGAAAAATTAGTCTTTTGTCTACAAGTTGGTTATCATAATAGGTTAACACAAACAGCAGAAAAATAGGAAAACTGTGACTAGGCATATGCATGCCATGCCAGGATGAATTCAGTTCTATTAGAAGGCTTAGTTCCTCTTTTGAGGTATCTCATGGCCCTTGGCACATTTACTGGTGTATATAAAATATCAAGCAACTGATGCTTTTCCCTCCCATGTTTGCACATTCTTCAAGCAGAGGATTAGCTGTCTATACATTATCTATCTATACATCTATCCTATTTTAATTTTTTTCATTTTATTTTGATATAGGCAGGCAGTTAGGATTAAATTGATTATATCTGTGAGCTGGAGACCACTCCTTCACCCTGCCTTCTTTAGAGATCGCATGCCCCTACCTGACTTCACCTGTATGACCACCTGCCAATGAGACTATGTAACCAGTCCCCTTTGGAAGTGAATAAAAAGCCTGGTTAACTTTTAAGCTCCTTCTCCTTCTTATAAAGCCCTCACTTTCCTGTGTATTTCTTTCTCTAAATAAATGTTAAACTCTACCATGTTGTCTGCTTTATTTATAAGCAGCCGATATTTAGAATTCAAATGTATGCAAGAACCCTCAAAATACTAATCCTGAAATCATTAATAAAATTTTGAGTAAAGGTCCCTGATATCAATTTTGAAAGTAGAAACACTCAAAGATATATCTTCCTGGTTCAGTCAACAGCCAGGGATGGCCCAGGCAAAAGCTAGGAGCCCAGAACACATTCTAGGTACCCCTCCAAAAAGTCATGTCTTTGGTTTAGTAAGAACAAAGACTGTGATAGATTTCACCATATCCCCTTTCTCCCAATCTGCATGGCCTTGGCCAGACACTTTATTTGTAGGCAATGAAAGAAAGATTAGAGCAGGAAAGCCCTGCCTCTGTCAAGCTACCGCTTGCTCTTCCTGGCAACCTTGGTTGTTCTCCCAATACTAACTACCCTGTTCCCTGGAGGGAACATCCCACTTTTTCTTCCCAGGGCAGTTGCTACCTTGCCCCTGCCTTTATTGTATTCTGTGATCATCATCACACCTTGTTTCTCTCTCAAGAAAATAGACATACACTCTCTTCACCAGAGCTGTGGCATCCCAACCTTAGCTAGGGTATTTACCCCATCGTAGGATAATTCCTTACAACAGTCTAACATCACATAAATATCTAAACAATAGTTTATCGTTAATCTTTATTCTGCATTGGTTCAGATAAGCTAGTACCTTCCAGGTATCAGCCTTCACTGGCTTGTACTACATGGATTACATTTGGAAAAGTATATCATATGAGATAATTTGGAAACAGGAGAAAGTGCTGTTGTCTGGTCAGGGTAAACTAAGTTTGTGGCATTAAAAAGCAACCTGCTAGTTTTAGAGGCTTTTAGTCACATGGATTGCTTTCTCACTCAAGTTCATCCTAGTTGCCAGAAACTCTGTCCCTATCTCATAAGTGAAGAGCAAGTGATTCAGATTTGTTGGTTTTCCATTATCAAGACTATAATTGGGTTTCCTGACTTCAATCTTATTCCTACAGGGTCATAGTCAAAGTGGAAGTTCTCTCCTCCCTTCAGAGAAAGGTACCTCCTTCTTTGATGGTCCAGTTCTTTCCACTGGGATCTCACTCACAGAGATCTTTCATTTAGGTCTTCATCTTCTTCTTCTTCTTTTTTTTTCCCCAGAGTGTCTTGGCTTCCCATGCCTAAAATACTCTCATAGGCTCTTCAGCCATATCCAAATGCCTTAAAGGCTGATTCTGAGGCCAGAGTGCTGTTTAGGGCATCTACCATTCTATGAGTCTGCTGTGTATCCTGCTTCCCATGTTGGATCGTTCTCTCCATTTTTGATTCTATCAGTTAGTATTAGCAGACACTAATCTTGTTTGTGTGATCCCTTTGACTCTTAGACCTATCAGTGTGATCAATTGTGAACTGAAATTGATCACTTGGACTAGTGAGATGGCCTTGGTACATGCCACCTTGATGGGATTGTATTGGAATCCCCTGGCATGATTCGAACTCCACCATTTGGGGCAAGTATGATTGAGCATGTCCCAAATTGTACATCTCCTCCCTCTCTTATTTCCACTGTTATAGTAGATACCCTAGAATAATCTTTACTGGGTTTTTTCTTTTTTTTTTTAGTTTAGACTATTTTTATTCTTTTTTACAGAAAACTTTTTCAAAAGTACAACTTTTGGATTATAGCAATTCTTCCACTCCATAACCACCCTCCCACCCACAAACCATCCAGTCTCCTACCTTTCTCTCTGTCTCTCTCTCTCTCACTGTCTGTTACTCTACCCACTGTTATATTTAACAGGGATCACTTTTCAATTAAAATTTAAACACCTAAGAATAATTGTGTGTTAATTACAGAGTTCAACTGATAGTACTGGAACAAAACAGAGAAAAAATACTAAAATGGATAAAGTATTACATTGTACATCAACAGTCAGCACAAGGGCTGATCAAGTCACTGTTTCTCATAGTGTCCATTTCACTTCAACAAGTTTCCCCTTTGGTGCTCAGTTAGTTGTGTTGGCAACTCATTACTAGAGCCTAAGGAGATTACTGACGCCATAAACAAGAGTATCAAATTGTTAAGTTAACAACAGGAGTCACTATGTACTTACTTCTCATGTGGGATCTGTCCTTAAGGTGTTGTCCAATGTGAAGTAATACTATAACTAGTACTGAAACAGTATTTTACACTTTGTGTTTCTGTGTGGGTGCAAACTGTTGAACTCCTTACTTAATATATACTATATTGATCTTCTGTATAATTGAAAATGAATCTTGATGTGAATGGAATGGGAGAGGGAGCAGGAGATGGCAGGGGTGTGAGTGGGAGGGATATTATGGGGGGGGAGCCATTGTAATCCATAAACTGTACTTTGGAAATTTATATTTACTAAATAAAAAATTAAAAAGAAAAAAAAAGACTATAATTGGTTTCTGTGGCTGGTGGGGAGAAACACAATGACTTATACAACTAGCTCTTATTTTCTCAAAATTTAATCTTCAACTCTTTAGTTTAAAAATATAACAGACATAAAAATTGTATGTATTTATTGGGTACAATATCTTTCAATATGTATATACATTGTATGATTTCCAATCAGGGTATATGTATCTGTCTTGTCAAACATCTAACATTTCTTATGGTGAAAAAATTCAAAATCCTATCTTCTCAGATTTTATATATTTATTGTTTTAAAATATTTATTTATTCATTTGAAAGATTTGCAAAGAGGAAGAGGCAAAGGCAGAGAGAGATCTTCCATTGCTGGTTCACTCCCTAAATGGCCACAATAGCCAGGGCTGGACCAGACTGAAGACAGGAACCAGGAGCCTCTTCTAGGTCTCCCACATGGATACAGAGGCCCAAGGACTTGAATCATCTTCCACTGCTTTCCTAGGCACATCAGGAGGGAGCTGGATCAGAAATGGAGGAGCCATGATGCAAATCTAGTGCCCATATGGGATGCTAAATAGCAATCATATGGGATGCCAGTGCCATAGGTGGTGGCTTTACCCACTGCACCACAGTGCTGGCCCCTGTTCTAAAGTTTTTAAAAATTTCTTTTATAAAGGTCACTTATTTGAAAAAGAAGAAAGGAAAGAGGGAGGGATAGAGAGGGACAGAAGAGAACAGAGAAAGAGGGAGATGGAGAGGGAGAGAGAGGGATAGGGGGAGAAAGAGAGGTGGAGGGGAGGAGAAATGGGAGGGAGGAGAGGAGAAGTGGGAAGGGAGGAGAGGAGAAGAGAGGAGAGATTTTTCCATCTGCTGATTGGCTCCACAAATGCCTAAAACATCCTGGATGGGACCATGCTGAAGCCAGGAGCTTGGAATACTATCCAGGATTCCCATGTAGGTGGCAAGGATCCAAGTACTTGAGCCATCATCTGCTGTCTCCCAGGGTGTGCATTAGCCAAAGCTGGATTGAAAGCAGAAGCAGGACTCCAATCCATGTATTTTGACATGGGATGCAGGTGTGCCAAGAGGTGGCTCAACCCCCTGTACCATAATGCCGTCCCCTATGTTTTCTTTAAATAGGGAAATGTACAGTGCATTAGTATTATCTATAGTAATCCTGTTGTGCAATAGAAGCCCAGTTTCTTTCTGCCCAACTGTAATGTAGTATCTGCTTCTCAACCTTTCCCTACTCTTCACACCCACTTACCTCCCCAACCTCTGGTAACCACCATTATGTTTTTAACTTCTATGAGGACACCTTTTTTTTTTTTTAATATTTCAATCAGAATTGATATCCTTTGCTTCTGCTCCCTGATCTTGTCTCTGCTCAGTTACCTGCCTACCAGCTTCACTAGCCCTCATCATCTCCTCCAAAGGCTTGCAGAACTAACATCGTCGTCATCATCATCCTCTGTTTCCTTCAACCACAATCAGAAGTGCAAGGATCCAAAATAACTTCTCCTCCCAGAGCCATCTCCCCACGCCACCCTGCTCTCTCGCCCCATCTTTCCTTTCAGAGTGCTCCTGCAGTTCAGGGTATACATAAGCTAACTCGCTGCCAGGTGGCCCTCCTCATTGCTGCTAATTTTACTTCCATATTTTCTGTCTATTCATACTTGCTTTGTTCTTATTAAAATATCTCTCATATTTAATTGGAAAATTGATGAAATCAGCTGAGAAAAATGTCATCATTGTATTGCCTAATCCATTCACACCAATCTCTCTCTGTAGCTACCTGTCCCTCCTTTGTCCTCACGCCAAGATAACTACCCTATGCTACCCTCTGCGTGACCTGAAAGTACATTTGTTTTTCCTTCCGAAGAGCTGTTTTTTAATTTCCCATTTTCTTTGATGGATTGTCAGTCTCTCTTCTGTTAGAGCATTCCAACAAACAGCATGCTTTTCTAGAATCCATTAAAATTTTCCCTTGACCCCATGCTTGCGGCTATTTCTCTGTTTCCTTCTGCTCTTCAGAGAACAATGCCATGAAATAAATTTTTATAATTGCACAATCTTACCTCCTATTCTCTACTAAATTTACTTCAAACATGTCTTTATTTTACCACTAATATAATTTTTACCAAGATAAATGCTAACAGTAATCATAAAAGCTAACTTAAAAATATATCTGGTCTGAGGTAGCATTCTAAATGCTTTGTACATATCAACTCATTCAATCCTCAAACCAATCAAATGAAGATGGATATTAAAAAAAAAAAAAACCTCCTTCCCAGAAATACTAGGTGATTTGCACAAAACCAGACAGCTATTAGATTAGATTTGAATTTAGCATACTCTGTGAAATCTTTGCTTTAACCACTACACTGTATTACTTTTATTTTTAGTTGACAAAAATTTTATGTCTTTCATCACGTACTTTGGAATGACTAAATTGAGCTCATTACCATATGAATTATCTCACATACTTTTTGTGTGCTATGCCATATTGGAGAATTACAATACATTTTATTAGCTATAATCATTACATTCTATAATAGACATCTCTTCACTCCCTCACATGGACGTCAAGGACTCAAGTTCTTGAGCCATCATCTGCCCCCTCCCTCAGTGTGCATTAGCAAGAAGCTGAATGGGAAGTGAAAGGGAGACTCAGTCCTAGTCCCAGTCACTCTCCTGTAGGAAGTTCTCCCTTTTTAAGACTGAATGTTATTCCATTCTGTATTTGTGTATGTACCACGTTTTCTTTATCCTTTCATTTGTTGATTGACACTTAGGTTGATTCTATATCTTGGCTACTGTGATTAATGCTATAATGAACATGGGAATTCAGATATTTCTTTGACACATTGATTTCATGCCTTTTGGATAGACACTAGGAGTAGGAATGCTGGATTGTTTGGTAGCTGTATGTTTAATTTTTTTTGAGGAAACTCCATACTATTTTCTACAATAACTGAATAAATTTACATTCCTATCAGTATTATATATGGTTCCTTTTCTTTACAATTTTTTCCTTTTATACAAAAACTTGTTATCTTTAGTCTTTTTTATGACAGCCATTACTTATTAAATTAAAATTTTAATTAACATTTGTACATTTTTATGTACAAATCAGGCAATTAATACTTCCACTTCTTTACCTTTTCTTACTTTTTGGGGCCCTCCAGCTTCTCTCTTTCAGTTCTTCATACAGTATATGCTACATTATTGTGAACTGTAGTTCACTGTGCTGTGGAGCACTAGAACCTATTAATTCGATGTAACTGTTTTGGTACCTGTTATCCAACCTCCCTGTATCATTCCTTTCTCCACCTTTTGCAGACCCTCGTAATCATTATTCTAGGTTAATAGTGACTTGTTTCTTCAAAACAAATTTTCAGGTATGAGAAACATGTGCAGTATTTGTCTTTCTATGTTTGGCTTATTTCATATAATATTATCATCTCTAGTTCCACCCATTTGGCTGTAAATGTTAGAATTTCATTCTCTTAATGATTGAATAATATTCCAGTTGTACAAACATCACGTTCTTTTAGTTGTTCATCCATTGATGGATACCTAGGATGATTCTATTTCTTGAATATTGTGATTTGTACTGAAAAGAAAATGATTACAGTCATCTGATATATTGATTTGATTTCCTTTGGAGATTTACCCAGAAGTAGAATAGCTGAGCCATATGCTAGATCTATTTTTAATTTTTGGAAGTATCTCCATATTGTTCTCCTTTTAATTGTATTAATTTACATTCCCACCAATGGTGTATAAGGGTTCCTTTTTCACTACATGTTATTTTTATATATCCCATTGTGGTTTTGCTTTGTATGACCATGATGTCTAGGGATACTAAGCATTTACTCATTTACTCATATGTTTGATAGCCATTTCGTTTCTTCTTTTGTGGGCTGTTTAATCATATTCTTTGCTTGTTTCTTAACTAGATTGTTTGTTTTTGTGATTGAGTTTTTTAAGTTACTGTATATTCTGGATATTAACCCTTTTTTAGATGTAGAGTTTGCAAATGTTTTCTCCCATTCTGTTGGTTTTCTCTTCATTTGACTGTTTCCTTTGCTGTACAGAAGGTTCTTATTTTAATATAATCTCATTTGTCTAGTTTTACTTTTGTTGTCTGCATTTTTCAGGTCTTATCTAGAAAAAATATCATTGCCTATACTGATGTCTTGGTGTTTTCCACTATGTTTCCTCTAGAAGTATAGTTTCAAGTCTTACACTTAAGTCTTTTATCTATTTTGAGTTGGTTTTTGTATATGATGATAAGTAAGATGCAGGGGTTGTCTAATTTCAGTCTTTTGTATATAGGTATCCAGTTTTCCCAGTACCACATGCTGAAAAGACTGTCCTTTCTACAGTGCATTTTTTTGCTGGCTTTGTTACGAATCAGTTTAGTGCAGATGTATAAAATTTCTGGATTTGTTATTCCTTTCCATTGGTCTCTGTGCCTGTTTTTATTCCCATTCCATACTGTTTTTGTCACAATAGTTGTATAGTACATCTTGAAATCTGGCATTGTGATGCCTCCAGCTTTATTCTTTATGTTCAAGATTCCTTTGGCTGTTTGGAATCTATTGAATTTTAGTATTTGTTTTGTCTAGTTCTCTGAAGAATGTCATTAATATTTTCACGGGATAGTATTGAATCTATAAATTGCTTTGGGTAATATGGACATTTTAAGAATGTTAATTCTTCCAATTCATAAACATGGCAGGTTTTCCCAGTTTTTGGTGCCCTGTTCAGTTTATTTCAAAAGTGTTTTGTAATTTTCATGGTAATGTCTTTCACACCCTTGGTTAAATTCATTCCAAGGTATTTTATTTATTTTTTTAAACAACCATTGTGAATAGGATTGCTTTTTATAATTTCTTTCTCAATGAGATGGTTTTTGGTGTAAGAATTGTTATTGATTTTTGTGTTGATTTTATTCCTTGCAACTCTTCTGAATTCATTTATCAGTTCCAGTATTCTCTTGGTGGAGGTTTTTAAGTTTCTCTATGCATAGAATCATGTTATCTGCAAACACACAAGCAAAAGGTATGATTTGGCTTTCTCATTGCTTCTTTCTATGTCTATTGAGATAATCATTTGATTTTTATCCTTCATTCTGGTGACATGTATTACATTTCTTGATTTGATAATATTCCTTCTAAATGGAGGGAAGTAAAATCATTAAGTTTTTAATTTGACATTCAATGATTTTTAGTGTTGAACAGTTTTATAAATTCTTCTGAGAAATGTCTATTGAGATCCTTTTCCCATTTTTAAATCAAATCATTTCTTTGCTATTGAGTTGCTTGAATTCTTTATATAATTTTATTATTTAGATTTATTTATTTGTCTGTTTATTTGAAAGGTAGAATGTCAGAGAGAGAGAGAAATAGAGATATCCTCTATCTGCTGGTTCAGTGTCAATGGCAGAAACAGGGAGGGCTGGACCTGGCTAAAGCCAGGAACAAGGACCTTCATCGGATCTCCCATATGGGTTTCAGGGTTTTAAGAGCTCAAGCCATCATCTGCTGCTTTTTCAGGCACATTTGCAGGGTGCTGGATTGGAAGCACAGTAGTCAAGACTCAAACTGCATTCCAATGTGGGAAGACAACATTGTAAGCATAGGCTTAACATGGTAGTCACACGCTGGACCCTTCTATATTTTGAATATTAGTTCTTTATCAGATTCATGGTTTGAAACTATTTTCACCTACTCTTAGATTTTATTTTAGCTTGGTTTGGTGTTTCTCTTAGGTGCAAAAGTTTTTGTTTTTTTTGTCTGGCAGCATTTCATTTGTATATTTTGCTTTTGTTGCCTGCACTTTTGGGGACACATCTGAAAAAATCATTGCCCGGGCTAATGTCATGCAATTTTCCCCTGTTCTTCTCTAATAATTTTATAATTTCAGTTCTTATAGGTATTTCTTATTTCCATTTTAAGTTGATATTTGTATTTGGTGTCAGATAAAGTTCTAATTTTCTTCTGCAGGTGGTTATCTAGCTGTCCTAATGCCATTTATTGAAGAGACTGTCCTTTTTCTTTTCTTTTTTTTTTGACAGGCAGAGTGGTCAGTGAGAGAGAGAGAGACAGAGAGAAAGGTCTTCCTTTTGCCGTTGGTTCACCCTCCAATGACTGCCGCGGCTGGCGCGCTGTGGCCAGCGCACTGTGGCCAGTGCACCGTGCTGATCTGATGGCAGGAGCCAGGTGCTTCTCCTGGTCTCCCATATGGGTGCAGGGCCCAAGCACTTGGGCCATCCTCCACTGCCTTCGAGGGCCACAGCAGAGAGCTGGCTTGGAAGAGGGGCAACCGGGACAGAATCCGGCACCCCGACCAGGACTAGAACCCGGTGTGCCAGCGCTGCAAGGTGGAGGATTAGCCTATTGAGCCACGGCGCCGGCCAAGACTGTCCTTTTTCCATATACATTCTTAGTATCTTTGTTAAAACTTTGTTCTTTCTTCTCAGAATTATTTCAGCTATTTGGAATGTATTACTGCCTCAGAGGACGATCATGTTTCTTCGTTTATTTGGACCTTTCAGCAGCAGAAGCTGCAGCTGAGCAATCCTCTCTTTTGAAAACATTTTATTTTTTGACTTCTATTTCCTTACATCCAGTGCCTTTCCTTTTACTTCATGTGCTGCTCTACTGTTCCAGTCCTAGGTCTTGAACTCTTCTATTCCTTCCTCCCTTATCTGTTGGAAATCATTCCATGCTAATCTTGTTCAGCCTGTGTCTTTATATATCATGTACAGGCTTAGGTTTCTTAAGTTTGTATCTACTACCAAGATCTCTTCCCTGTTTCATTTCATAAATGTTGCTACCTGACTTATACCTCTTCTTGGATGATTTATGAGGGCCTCAAATTTAATATGGCCAAATCACAAATATCTTTATCATCTATATCTATATATGTTTTAGCCCCACCCATCTCCCAAACTTCTCTTTCCTCAGGCTTTCTCTAGGTATCAGGGCCAACAAATGCTAATTTCTCATCCATGTTTCAGAGTGAGCCTTGATTCATCTTTCCCTCACAGCCGTGATCAATCCATTACCAAATCAAACTTGCTCTATACTGAAGTTTCCCTAACTTGCTGCTTCTCCCCAGTCTCTGTTGCTGTTATAAGTCCCATCCTCTGTCACCTAGACTCCTATAGCCACTCATAACTAGTCTCCTCTCATGCCTTCCAGTCTCTGAAGAACAGCCTGCATTAAAAGCTTAAGTGAGACACTGCTATTTCTGCTCAAGAGACTTTCCCTTACAGTGAGAATGAAATCCAGCCTCCCTAGAGGCCCCTCCTTGAGTTGCCTACCTTTCTGACACATTGGCCTCAGCCCTCCTTTACTCAAGTGCATGCCACCCATCCTGGTCATCTTGTTGCTCTGCAAGTATGCCGCACCATTCCCTGTTTCAAGGCCTGCCAGGTGCTGCCCCTTCTGTTGGGAATGATCTTCCTCTCTTAGCTCTTCACAATGGGTGCTTCTTTCTCATCACAGAGAATCATTCAGATCATTCCCCTAAATTCTCAAAATCGGTCTATTTCTGTCCTCAGGTATTTCAATCATGTTGCTCTACTTATTTCCTTCAAAAAGCTTAATCATCTAAATTGACATATTTGATCATTAACTTGCATGCTTATTTTTGTTTTCTTTCAATAGGAATAAACATTCTTTGAGGGCAGGGATGGGTGGTGTCCTTCCAGCTCATTGTTTTATTCCCAGTACTCAGAACCAGGATTGATGCTGATATTCACTCACTCAAAATGTGACTAAGTGAAGTGCAGTGTACTAACCAGTATACTAACTTCTATAGTATAATCTAAAGCTTTCTGTAAGTAAAACCAAACTGACTCATTCTTAGCTAGGAACATAATTTCCAGAGCACAAGAGGATAGTATTTTAGCTTTAGTAAAGATAGATTCATGCTTGAATCAAATACATAGAACATTCCTATTTATAACTATAGTAGCAGAAAAAGTGTTTGTTGTGTGGGAAATGGCACCTGTCTCTTGAAATTTTGAGGTCTACATGCTGTAGCTGTATGCCACACCTGAGTTTCTTGGGCTCACATGGAAGAGGTAAGAGGTGAAGGACATGTGTGATTTTCTATCTTACAGAAAAATCTAACCAAGCTGTCTAATCTGAACTGCTGCACATTGGTTCCTCTTATCTCCAAGGGAAAGGTTAATATTACATCATTTGCTGATCTCATTTACAGTGGGTCTCAATGTCTGTAATATTAAATAACTTCAAATCTCCTACTTTCTGTATTTCTCTTTAAATTTCCATTTGTGTATCCTCCACAATTTTTTAGATTTTATATATTTATTTGAGAGGTAGAGTTAAAGCCAGAGAGAGCGAAAGAGCAAGAGAAAGGTCTTCCTTCCATTGGTCACTCTCCAAATGGCCACAGTGGCCAGAACTGGCCAATCCAAAGCCAGGAGCCAGGAGTTTCCTCTGGGTCTACCACACGGGTGTAGGCCCTAAACACTTGGGCCATCTTCTACTGCTTTCCTAGGCCATTAGCAGAGAGTTAATTCAGAAGAGAGCAGCCAAGATACAGTCAGCACCTATATGGAATGGTGGCACCACAGGTGGAGGAGGCTTAGCCTACTAAGCCACAATGCCTGCCACTCAATCACAATTTTTAAAAATTGCTAAAAGCCATAATCTTTCAATAAGTGGTTGATTTTAAGCCATTTTTATTTTTCAAAGATGAAACTTTGCATCATCTCACAGTAGGATTAACTCCTAGAAGGACAAATGGTGACAAAAACAACAGTGATAAAGAAAAAAAAATATAATTTAATCATACTGTGTCAAGTGGTATCCAAAATTTCAACCAGCAAAAAACCTCAGTAGCCTTAATTTAAAGCTAAAAAACAATGGGTATGGGAGGCTGATCACATATAGGGCTGGGTTTACAGGTGTCTGGCTGGCAAATAGAAATCCACCCAGATTTAGCTGCTGTTGGTGCCATTTAGGGGAAGTTGTCCCCTCAGGCAAAATGAAAAGGAATGATTCTGGTCCCTGTGACTGGTTGGAACTTCCATCAAAATGGTAGCAATTTCAAGAATCACCCAATTAGTTTGCTTTTAGGGAAACTGGGCAGAAGAATACTGAGGATGTGGCTCTTATCCTCTGCCTTTGCTTCCTGAGAGAGGATTCTCTTTCTGGTCACTACACTTTCTCCCAGAAGAAAGACATGACACTATCAGCACCACCTGCTTTGATAACACTTTCATAACAGCACCATTGCAGAACACCTGGTCCAGGGCTTTGCTGTACTTTGATGAACAGAGTTAAACAAAATGGTATGAAAAATTCATATACAGATAAATATATTTTTGCCTGTATATTTGTGACTGTTTTAACAGTTCATTCTAATCTAGTCACTAATTGTTCCTGCTTCACCAAGCATTTACTGACAGAAATGGTCCCACCACATTTAGAAACTAAATCAAATCTGTGTTATGGAGTTAGAATCATTGTATTTCTAGTTTCATGCATGGTGATTCCTTATAGAGCTATATTTAATGTACTTCTAATTAAAAAGAGGAGGAGGAACGTGTCTAAAGCTTTCCTAATGTTGTTTTATCTTTTGTTTTTGTTTGCACAGCTCATCATGTTAAAACGGGAACTTGTGAGGTGGTGGCACTCCACAGATGCTGTAATAAGAACAAGATAGAAGAACGGTCACAAACTGTCAAATGCTCCTGCTTCCCGGGACAGGTGGCCGGCACCACGCGAGCTGCTCCATCTTGTGTGGATGGTGCGACTTCTGTTCTCTTTTTGATAGTGTGCTGGGGACAGTGGAGAACTGGAACCTCACTGTAATGCTGTCAGCTGAGGTCAATTCTGGAGAACCATACTGTAAATCACATGGTTGAAAGGAGGTTGTTTGGGGGGAGATTTGAAATCTAAAATCCTTTGGAAATAGATCTGAAATCTTATGTAGTTCTGTCCAAAAGACATTATAGTGAGGTTTTAGTAAATCAACTTGCTTCTTATTTTGAATACCATGATATATTGATTTCCTTGCAAATATGGGAGGGGAGGAGTATATATGAATTAACTATGAAAGGAAATATGAAAATGGATGAGTTAATAGTAAGGATCCCTAAACTCACAGATGGTTGTAACAATGAAAAAAATTCAATATGCTGTATTTGAGTTAATGTTTAGTTGTGGATAGAAGTCACATAAAATATTTAATTTTATAAAAAATATAAAATATTAATTTCCTTTCTTTGAGGGTTCAACTTATTATAATAAAATAGAAAACTTTATATTAATCTATTTAATAGTACCATAAATAGTAGTTCGTTAAGTGCTTTATTAGCATGATATATTCCAAGTAATGAAGGTTACTCCTCACAGGAAAAGAATAGAATTGCATGGTATTCTATAAATATGTACAAATTTTAAAAATGTGTTTGAGAGACAGAGAGAGAGGAAGAGAGGTAAGTAGAAAAATATATTCCCCATCTTTTGGTTCACTCCCATCTGCCGGGTCAGTCCCTGGGGGCTGAACCAGCAATATGGAACTTAATCCAGGTCTCCCCCGTGGATGGCAGGATCCCAATCACTTGGCCTTCCCAGCTGCCTCCCAGGATCTGTCTTAGCAGAAAGTTGGAGTCTGAAACTGGAGCTGGAAATAAAGCCCAAGACTCTGATACGGCACACAGGCAAAACACGCACCCCAATATGTAAAACCTTTATCTATCAACTAAGAATTTTTTAAAAATTGTGCTAATACTACACAGTAGTATTTTCATCCTATCCATGAAAATATTACATTGATTCTGAAATATTGACTGTAAACTGGTTGTGCCTCCATTTTCTTATATATTTATATAAATCAATACACACAGATGGTTTTTATTCCACCATGTTGTTCTCATGAAGACTGTATTTTCTTTTTTTAATAGCAATTGATATTTTAATGTTACTTATCAGGCAAATTAATAAATATGGTATATGGTATATTTTGATTTACCAATTTAGTTGAATGAAATGATCTATTTGTATTTTTTTAAAGATTTATTTATTTATTTGAAAAAAAGAGCAACACAGAGAGAGGAAAGGGAGAGAGAGAAAGAGAGGTCTTCCATCCGCTGGTTCACCCCCCAGATGGCTGCAATGTCAGGAGCTGAGCTTATCTGAAGCCAGGAACCAGGAGCTTCTTCCAGGTCTCTCACGTGGGTGCAGGGGCCTAAGGACTTTGGCCATCTTCTTCTGTTTTCCCAGGCCATAGCAGAGAGCTGGATTGGAAGTGGAGCAGCCGGGTCTTGAACCGTTGCCCATATGGGATGCCTGCACTCCAGGCCAGGGTGTAAATCCACTGTGCCACAACGCTGGCCCCAGTCTATCTGTTTTAACGTGTACATATATTCTCACGTGGTTATATAAATGTGTATATATGCATACATATATATATATATAAACATGTTGAATGAAAAGCAATATACAAAGATGTATAGTGTAAATGCAGATATTTCAAAATACATTATTTATGCATATGCACATACACAGTTATAGTATTAAAATCTGTATGGAAATGCTGTGTAGAACCCTAGAGAAGTAATTAGCTCGGGAGAAGTACAGAAGTACCATGGAGCCTTGAAGACCCACTGTTAAAATTGAATTATTTGTTAAATAAATGGATTTGAGAAAATCTTGGCAATTTTTCTATATTTGAATGCATTGTGGTTTATTTAAAATATATAAGCATTTAAGAAATGAGTAAGCGATGAATAAGCATTCTCCAAAATGTTCAAGTTCAATGCTTTAATATCTGCAAAACTATTACACAAAGGGCCAGCGCTGTGGCACACTGGGTTAAAGCCATGGCCTGCAGCACCAGCATCTCATATGGGTGCCGGTTTGAGCCCTGGATCCTTGACTTCTGATCCAGCTCCCTGCTAATGTGCTAGGAAAGCAGTGGAGAATGGCCCAAGCCCTTGAGCCCCTACACCCACATGGGAGAACCAGAAGAAGCAACTGGCTGCTGGCTTCGGATCAGCCAAGCTCCAGCCATTGTGGCCATCTGGGGAGGGAACCAGCAAATAGAAGACCTCTCTTTCTCTCTGTGTGTCTACCTGTCTTTGTAACTCTGTCTTTCAAATAAATAAAATAAATCTTTAAAAAAACAACAAACTATTACCCAGTAATGTCCTTACTTACCGACACAAACAAGATGATAAGGTCCTGGAGGACCCAGACTGGTTCTCGCTCATTGTCACACCGTATCTCACTAATTCTGACACTTATCAGATAAAATGTAACTTAAATATCTGAATAATTACATGAAGAACTTTGAATACTTTAATATTATAATGATAAAGTATTTTAATGATAATTTTTCAGTAATGTTTTACTCTCCACACACATAGAAAGCACAATTTACATGTGTATTTTTTTTTCATAGTGAAGTAGTTTATTCCACTCAGGTGGCAATAGGTTAGAGTTGAGTTCCTTATGGGTTCTGTGCAGTGGAGCTTTCTTTTTCCTTAATTTTTTTATTTATATAAGATTAACAAATGTCATGTATTTCATATATACAGACTTAGGAGCATTGTGGTCTGTCTCTCCCTGCCCTCTCTCCACCCACACTCTCAACTTCCCTCCTTCCTTCCTTATTCTTTCTTTTAATTTTTACAATGACATACTTTGTTTATTGATAATCATAAGCCTAATCCACTATTAAGTAAACAGTTCAACAAAAAAGAATAAGAGAAATACAGTAGAGACAAGGGCTGTAAACAGTCATCAATTTCTCCCATATATGTTACATTTTTTTGTACTCTATCAGTTACAACAGATCAGGGAAACCATATGATATTTGTCTTCTGGGGACTGGCTGATTTAAATAAGCATAATCATTTCTAGTTGCATTAATTTTGTTGCAAAAGACTGGATTTCATTCTTTTTTATGGATGAGTAGTATTTCACATTTTTTTTTTAATTTGGTCATCTGTCGATGGGCATCTGAGTTGATTTCATAGCTTAACTATTATAACTTGAGCTGCACTAAACATGGGGGATACAGATAACTCTTTCATATATTGACTTAATTTTATTTGGGTAAATTCCCAGGAGTGGGATGGCTCGATCATATGGTACATTTATTTTCAGATTTCTGAGAAATCTTCATTACTGTCTTCCACAGCAAAGCCTGTATTTTCACATGAAAAAAAAAATCTTTCAACATTGTGGTTACAGTTAATAATATTGTATTGTATATTGATAAGAGTTTAGAACTCATGTTGTGCACTTACCACAATTATATAAAATTTAATATGAAGAAAAATTCTTTTAGTGAGAAAATCTCTTAGAAGAGATTAGTCTCCTTAAATAAGAAAAGAAATATCCCTCAAATCTCAGTCTTCAGTGGTAGAAAAAAATTGTGGCTTTTGTTCCTCTTTAAATATGCATGTAGAGAACTAATATACCAAAATGAAAAACACTAACTCAGTTTTTCTCTTTCTTGTAGCTTCAATAGTAGAGCAGAAATGGTGGTGCCATATGCAGCCATGTCTAGAGGGAGAAGAATGTAAAGTTCTTCCTGATCGGAAAGGATGGAGCTGTTCTTCTGGGAATAAAGTGAAAACTACTAGAGTAAGTGGACAACCTGCTTGTATCAAAGTATCTCTGAAGTAACAGAGAATGGGCAATATCCAGTAGTATCTTTAAGTGGTGATTGTAGAACAGCAGCATAGATTTTTACATTGTGTGTTTTTTCCATTTTTCCTGTAATTCAGTTTTTTATCTCTGGTTCCCTCAGAATGACATCTTCTGTAGATTGTCATTAACTCTCATATTATCTGATGAATAAACACTGTTCCTTCATGAGATGGTGACAGTAGTGACAGAATTCCTGAGGATGTATGTTAAAGGCTGGGAAAGGTGGCCCTGGTCCCTTTTTCTCTGATGGATTGTAATATGAATAAATTCGTTAACAATCTTATTTTATATGCTAGGGTACTTCAAAATTTCATAGAGACTGAGATTAAAATGTTTATTTTGGAACAAAATTGTTTGAAATGTGTGCATAGTTCTTTTATAATATACATCTTTCATGAAATTTTGGGGATCTTTTATATGAATGACTTAATAAAAATTTTCCAACTAAGATTCTTTCAGTTTTAGAAAAGTGAGTATTATGATCTGCCTAATTTCTGTATCATTAAATAGTTTTCTAGTGGCTAAGGTCTGTAATCACTGTTATTTGTTATTGAAAGGAGTTTCAGAATCTCATGGTAAATACAAAAAGAATGCTCTTAAGACAGAAATATATTTCAAGTTTACAATGACTAACCTCTGGGAGACAGGAGAGAAGTGAACAATAGCCCTATTCTTTGATATCCTAATTAGCTATGTAAATATTCTGGACTGGTAGAATTTGAAATATTTATAGAATTAGAATGATGTGTGTGTGTGTGTGTCTGTGTGTGTTTTGCTTTGAGAAAAGCATACTTGATTATTGTTGGATAATTGAGGAATCAAACAGAATGGTAGTATATGGGGGAATGTTTCAAAAAAGGTAAAATAAAATTAGAGACTGACTAATTGATAATATTATTTGATACATTTTTTAACCCTGGCAGGACCACTAAAAATGATTATTCCATAATCCTATCTATTTATATCATCTAACAAGTAATGTTCTTAATGTCTCAACTGATCAGTCATAAATAGAAGAGGCCCAAGTTTCAAACAGCACAAATAAGAACAGATTTTGTCAGATGATTACTCAAATTTGTTAGCTAAATCATGGCACAACTTTCCCAAATCCATCAAATGCATGATCAATTTAGTAGAATAATCATTATTCATATCAGGATATTATCGATATTGATTTATTAAAAGCTTCTAGCAGTTTAAAATTTCCTTATAAGCTATTTATATCATGAAAATAATTTTTCATAATACTATTAATTATCAGCTCAAAATATCACTCATGGAAATTCACCAAAGTTTTGATATTCTACACAGATGGAAGAAAATAATAAGCTTTGTACAACCAAATTCCATGCTTTTATTACTTCAGTGGACTAAGGGAAGCTAACATTTATCGAATACTTAAAACATATGCTATATACTGAACAAAGTACTTCACGTGAATTAACTCATTTAATTGTCTTAATGGCCCTGTGAAGAAGATAACATTATTATCTCCTTTTTACAGATGAATAAACCAAAGCTTCAAAAAGTTAAGTGTCTTCCCAAGTTTATATAGCTAGTTAATTGGAAAGTCGGGATTCAGACTACACAGTCCCATTCCAAAACCTAATCTGTTAACCTGTAGTTTATGCTAGATAATTTAATGTTTTCTTAAGTAATAGTAATAAAAGTTTATATAGTTGTTTTGATACAAAGTAAACCTTTAAATTTAACTTTCTGCATCATGAAATGAAAGGGTCAAGGCCAAGTGATATAAATGTTAAAAAAATATTTTTAGAAGCATTATTTCACTCCCAGTTGGTTTGTTTGTTCATGTTCTCAGAAACCTAAACTTAGCATTGAGTTTCTGATTCACAAATACTGTCCAATGTAATCAAACAAGATGGATAAAAGACTGAAAATTCATGAGTAGGGAAAACTATGTTCTAGATTCTGTCATTGTTTTTAGTTATAAGACATTATCCTACATGCATTGGCGAGAACCTCCTATTTTTCTTTCATCTCTTTTGCCCTGAAGAATAAATGCTAATGGAAGACCTAATTTAGGTGTTTTACAGAGAATTCATGCAATTGTATGTGTTGTATGAAATTGGTTTAAAGATTCCTTCCAATTCTATAACTCCCATTTTAGAGGAAAAATCATCTTGTATAAGAAGGCTACAGGAAGGAGCTTGACCACAATCCAAGTATTATTATCCTTTTATTTCCTTTGCAAGAAAAAATATTGTTGGTGAGGTGTGTTACTTGAACATTTTCAGCTAAAGAAACATCAGGGATTTCCAAATGGCTAGGCAGGCAGAAATGTGCAGTTTTGAATGTTAGCTTGGCTCACAAAAGGATTTGTGCAAACTTCTCTTGTGCCATAAAAGAAGCAAAATTTGCAAGGTCATCAGGTAATTGTTGCTTTGGCATCCCCACTGAAATGGTACAAAAGTGTAGGAGATAAGAAAAATTCTTGAAATAGCTCTGGGTACAATATTTGCCCACAGTGGAAGTGTTAGAAGTAGTTTCCAGCATGCATAAATGCAGCAATACTATTGAGAGGAAACCTGGGTCATTATTTTAATCATTGCTTTTATAACCCACTTGCTAGTCTTCAATTAGGTAACTGTGGCTACCACGAGCCAAGAAGCCTTTGGAGCTCTGATTTGGCAGGTCCCAGCCACAAATAGGAAGTCCATACAAACAAAAATAGCTTAAAAAACTTAAGAGCTGCTCTCAGCTAAAAGCTTTTTGAGTTTCTTATGCAAGATTTGTTGGTCTTATGGGATTATCACTGCAAGCAAAATGGCTCGAGAAATGATTAAAATTTGTAATAAGGCACACTCTCTCTTATAATTGCCCATATCCAATCTGGAGTGCTCCAATAAGCCTAATGTTAGAGAGAAGTGCCGTCAGCCAAAAACAACAATGAGGCTTGCACGGCCTCAACAGAGATAAGTGGTACCTTCCAGAATCAGCTACAAATCAAAGGCTGAGGTAACTCCCCACTTAAGGATAATTTAGAACCTACATTGCACATATCACAAATGTGACTTATACCCTCCTTCTGTCTTTGTACTAGATTCAGGAAGTGTTTTCATCCCTGATCCATTTTCTATTCATCTTAACAAAGGGAAAATGCAAGGAATGGACAGCCTGTTGGGGAACATAGCTATTTTGTTGCAAACATGGTCTTCAAAACTCATTTGATCTGGAGAGAATGGAGCATGCAACATTTATTTCCCAAAACCTATTTCTCATTCTCAAGGCAAAAAAAAAAAAAAAAAAAAAATTAGGACTACCTGTGACATCTGTAACTATTCCTTGTATTACTTTTAAGATCTATTAAATTACAAAGAAAGGAAAAGTCATATAAGCCTTTTGATTTCAAACTCACTTTCAAAGATAAATAATAAAGAACTTTTCAGAGTCATTAATAAAAGAATAGGCACCCCAATGTGAAAGAGCACATAATTATAAGCTAATTATACAACACAAAAGTAGCAGGGGGGAAAGGTGCTATGGAGCTTATAAGATATGAGAAAAAAAATCCTTAACATTGTGGAATCATTAGAAAAAAACCAGACTGTGATTCATTTCTTTTAATGTTGGGCTATTCTTTATCTGTGAAAGATCTGAGGGAAGTCTCATTCTGCTTTTATAATCTATAGCCCTTCCCTACTCACATGACACCAAGCACCTAACTGCAGTGGTCACTGTAGTTATTATGTCTGATTTTTACCTAAGGAATAATAAACTTAATATTATACAAGAATTTCTATTGTCATCAGAGAGATTATCTTTATGAATCATGGATCTCAGGTCTATTCACTTTTCATATGCTTAAGAAGAAATTTTCAGAGTAATTTTAAAGTAATTGGAATTCTTTCACCTTTATTCATCTATCTAAACTGCCTTAAGCAGATAAGAACTCTAATTTTTAAGTGTTTCTTCAAACATAAATGGATTTTAAGGGCATAAAATATGATTTTATTCCATTGTAATTGCAATGAAAATGAACAGATATTAAGAATTTCCTATGCTTGGCATTCTGTAGTAATAGTATTCTTATTATAATTGAAAGCAATAAAAGTAAATATATAAGCATTTACTTAGCTCTCATTGTGTGCTGGTCACATTGCTAAGTGCATTGCAGGTATTACTTTATTTAATTTACCTGAACACAGTAGGCACTAAGAAGAGAACAGATATGTATGGCATGACACCTGCCCACAAGGTTATGCCCTTGGCTGGTCAATGAATAGTATACAGTTGCACAATTCTTTCCTCTATCCATGTAAGTCCACTAAAAATAAATATTGGGACCAACAGTAAAAAAAAAAAATCAAGATTAACATTATTGCAATAATGGGGTAGTGTCATTCTTTAGTTCAGCTTCTTCATTGGCAAAAAAAAATGAAGATGTTGAAATAGATTCAATTTCAAATTCCTCTAACCAACATTTATTCTTTGTTTTCATGTGCCAAGGACATTTCTAACTTCCTTTCCAGCTAAATTTATGTGACGCTAATAACTGGCAAATCTCAGAAGACAGATACGTATTAGGTTTTTAATTCCTTCCTTGTATAGGTAAAAAAGCGGTAATGTCTTGTGATGTTTTGCTGATTAAAACCTCAAGTCATCCCTTATAGAAGCTACTGTATTTTATACCAAAGCTCGGTGACTCTGCTCTGTTGGTAGGTATGTAGTTCTCAACAGTGTCCAGGGGATTCTATTTCAAGCCCAAGGCAAGGAAAATTACAGCAAAAGAGAATGAAATGTGTTTCCTTAGCTTAAGGTGGTGCAATCTGTGTGACTCCTTGGATCCTAATGCTGTATTTTGCCTTGTAAATTTAAGTACAGGTTTGGATGGATTAGTCTTTCTTGCTCAGCCCTTTCTTCACAGGCACATCCCCATTCATCTGTCTTCATCTTACCTCCAGTCAGGACCTAAATTGCAGCGTGGTTCTTGGCTCAGAGCCTAATGACCTCTAGGACTGCGGTTTTCAAATTACTTTTATGTTATCCTTGGTAAGATACTTTTATGGTATCCGTCGTAAGAAATACATCTTACATTGTGACCCAGCACACAGGTAGTCCACACACTCACACATACCATCCTAAAATTAAAGTTGTCCTTTGATATTTTATTCCTCCCTCCTTTTACTCCTTCCTTACTATCTCAATCTCATATACTGATCTTTTTAAACTTGGTAATGTATTGCAAACTCCAGTGTGACAAACACTACTTTAGGAATTGACATTAATGGTTTTCTGTATCTGCTCCATGGAACTGACATCCAGTACTACTAATTTTAGGGATACAAACTGCTTGATAAATAGTTCTCAAATGATTTTACCTTTCACTGTTTAATTCTAAATATTTTATTCGATATTGTTGAGGTAAATATTTCATAAGATCTTATAAATATATATATTTTATGGGCATGAATGTGTATGCCGTATATAGTCCTTCCTTCTTTAAGAGTCTTTATTGTCTACAATTGTCGGTTGCTGTTCTAAGTTCTGAGCACAGCACAGGAAAAAAAATAGATAATACTTACTGACATAGTGAGACCTGTAGTCTAACGGGATGTATGACTTCTATTGCTGCAAATTTAGCGACTTAATACAACACCCATTAATTATCTGTAGGCCAATTTAGCAACCTGTTACATCTGTGAAGCCCCTTCCCAGCACTACTTGGGTTAGTGTCTGTCTGAATAATCAAGGGATGTAAATCTTGGGGGTACATCATTGAAATTTTGCCCACACCACAAAAGGAGACTAAGTAGCTAAAGAAATAGAATGCTAGATGATGATTTGTGCTGGGGAAAGGAACAAAGCAGGCAAGGGAAGTGGAGAATGCTGAGTAGGAAGTCTCATATTTCATGGAAGCCTTGAAGGAGGTGAGGGATGAATCACATGGCTATTTGGAGGACACACTTTCCAGGTGAAGAGAAGAACAAGTACAGTGATGTAGCTGAGATGAGAGTTGTCCTGGGAAAATGGAATTCAACGATGCTTGTGACTGGAGAGAAGTGAAGGGCTAGAAAAGGAATATGGGGCATGCCACTGCTGACTTAAGCTTTGTCCTAAATAAACAGAATGAAGGAAAGGCCATTAGGTGAGATGGAGAGAACTGTGTGGACAGCATGTTTTATGTTTTACATTAATATCCACTAATTTTAGGAAATTTTACTTTATGGAAAATTAAATATGATAGAATACCTTGAATCTGATATTTCTTCAGAGGAATAGGTGAAGTGTTTATGACTAGAGTCCAAATATGGACACTGAATGAGTGAAATTCATTTTATATAAGATTTAAAATATCAAATGATAGGGATATTTGAAACAAAACACATAAGGAACTATATAATCATTATATTTAGTTTTTAAATTGGTAGGGGCAGGAATGGGTTAAGTTATTGAATGTGATTTTTTTCCCTCACATAGGTGTTGAGTTTAAGATAAGTAGGATACCAGCTATCCAGGAAGTAGCATTAGTACAAATAACATTTAAAACCTGCTGTTTTAAATTTAGGAGCTACTTCCTTAATTAACAATAATTTAATAGAGCCAAGAATGTCTGCCTTGATATCTATTTAGAAAGCTATTAGAAATTAATTCAACGACCTTATAAAATATATCATCAGGGCTATATATCCAAAACTTGGCCTATATTTTTTAATTAAAATAAGAAATGGCAACATATGAGTGCTTGAAGTTCCTATAAGATTTAGATGCTTCTATAATAATTGAGCCAGATGTGTATTTGTAGATGTTACTCTGAATATTGTGCTTATAATTTTATGGCTAATTGTGAATGTTTACACATTGTGATAGAATCTGGTTTTGGCACCACTGAATTTCATTGGCTACTGTGAGACAGATTTTTTTTTTAATTTCTTTTCGAGAGACAGAGAGAGAGAGAGAGAGAGAGATAGTGAGAGTGAGAGGCAGAAACAGAGGGACAGAGGGCTACCATTTGCTCCTGTCTGCTGGTTCACTCCCCAAGTGCCTGCAGTGGGCTGATGGCAAAAAATCTTGTCAGAGGCTTTGTTTTTTAACATTTAAGACCTTAATATTTGATAAAAAATATTCCTGGTGGGGGGGGCAATATTTTCATCTGTTTGCAATTTCTAGCATAGATTAATAAAAGAGTAATAGTCTCTCACCTGGAGATGTTCAGGGAATCCTACTAGGCAGGACTACTGTGCTTTTCACTGTCTGGATTGGGTGACAAATTTACTATTAAAAATATGGGTAGCAAACGCTTGAGTCTGGTGTCTTAGACCACTTGGCCATCCTTACACACTCCGACTTGCCCCTAATGATAGAGCTAGAAATGTGCCAGGGGATTCCAATTCAATCCCATCAAGGTGGCATGTACCAATGCCATCTTACTTGTTAAAGTGATCAGTTTAAGTTCATAATTGATAAAAAATATAGGATTGTCAAAGGGATTGCGTAAATAAGACCAGTGTCTGCAAATAATAATTGATAGAATTAAAAAGGAGAGAATGATCCTACATGGGAGGCAGGATATGCAGGAGACTCATAGAATAGCAAATGACCTAAACAGCACTCTGGCCTCAGAATCATCACTTAAGGTATTCGGATCTGGCTGAAGAGCCAATGAGAATATTTTAGGCCAGGAAAGCCAAGACATTCTGGCAAAAAAAAAAAAAAAAAAAAAAAAAAAAAAAAAAAAAAACCATGACGTAAATGAAAGATCTCTGTGAGTGAGATCCCAGCGGAAAGAATGGGCCATCAAAGAAGGAGGTACCTTTCTCTGAAGGGAGGAAAGAACTTTCACTTTGACTATGGCCTTGTCTAAATAAGATCAGAGCTGGTGAACTCAAGAGGCTTCCATAGCCTTGGCAGCTTGTGACAAGAGCCTCAGGTGATTACTGATGTCATAAGTAAGAGTGTCAATTGTTAAATCGACAATAGGAGTCACTGTGCATCTACTCCCCATGTAGGATCTCTGTCTTTAATGTGCTGTACTATGCGAATTAATGGTAAAACTACTACTAAAACAGTACTCTATACTTTGTGTGGGTGCAGCCTGTTGAAATCTTTACTTAGTAAATACTAAATAGATCTTCCGTATATAAAGATAATTGAAAATGAAGAATGGGATGGGAGAGGGATTGGGAGATGGGATGGTTGTGGGTGGGAGGGAGGTTATGGGGGGGAAAATGCTATAATTAGAAAAGTTGTGCTTTGCAAATTTATATTTATTAAATAAAAGCTGAAAAAATATGGGTAATCTGCCTTAGATACATTCCACAGTGGCTCTTTCCCTCATTTACCACTCACAGGATTTCTGTAGGATTAAATCTCTTAATCAATGATTTCAAAATCAATTTTATTTTCTTACTTTGGAGAGTGGGTAAAGATGCAGTTAAGCAATAGAAGAAATTCTTCCAGAAAGCTCCAAATTCTAAATACATTGTGACTGAGGCAAGATTGTGTAGGAAAACACACCTGTGCCCTAATCCCCAAGTCTCTCTGGGGTGAGAGTGACTCCTAGATCCCTGCAGGCAATCCACAGCGGCCATTGTGCATTTGGAGTGTGCAAGGTGCTTTGTAAGGTGTGCCTTCACGTAAAGGGCAGAGCTGTTTGTAATGATCAGATCTCATCTTGGGGTGCCCAATACAATTCTGGACATCACAGTTTCATGAGCCAGGAGAAAGAGGCTTGGAGAAAGGATTTTGTGGATGACTACCTGAGAGAACAAAAGCACTAGGAAAATGTGTTTTTGAAACTTTGAAGATATCACATGTGCAAGAAAAAATATTAGACTTGTAAGTCATGTGACTAAGGCCTTGGAACAACTTGCTCAGAGTTGGTTCTAACGGATGCTGAATGGGCTGCCCGAGAAACAGTACATTCCTCATTTCTTGATGTCATCAATTTTGACTCAAATGATAAGCAGAAATTCAGAGTTGACTAGGTCAGCTTGTGAAAACAAACTAAATACAGCTTAAGAAAAGATGATGAAGTCGTGTTCCTAGTTCTTGTGTAACATAATGCATGTGAGGGGAAGCAGAGGACTAGGAATCCCTGCAAGGCCCTCTGTATCCTGTTGGGCTTTTAAGTGTCATGCTAACTATCCTGAGCCATTCAAACACTTCAAGTCATTAGAGAAGGGCTGTGATTTGTATTTTAAAAAATCTTTCTGGCTTCAGTGGGTAAACAGAATTGAGGGAGGTATGAGACAGTGGGCCTAGCAAAGCTAGAAAAGGAGTGATCGTTGTATCCCTACGAAAGGCTAAGAAGCAGTATCAACAGGACTTGGAAATATATTGAATTTGAGAGGTGAATGAAAGGAAAAACTCCAGACTCATGTTTCTGGATCATATTTCTGACTTGACTCATTTGGAGATATTAATCAATTAAGAGACTGTGATTTGGAGTTATCTAAGGTATATTTGATATGTAGACCTAGATATCAAGATAGAAATTTTAGAATTCCCTAGATGGTCTTAAAATAATTAATTAAGAATGTTCTTCCAGAAAGAATGTCTGGAAAACAAAGACAATCACATACATTTTAGCAGCTAATATGGATCCAGATTATGAAGTATAGACAGAGAGATAGGAAAAAAAATCAGGAAGGAAAGACTCTAGGAGAATGCAGGAGAGAGTTCTGTGGCACCAGTGCTCTCATTTGATACATAAGGTTCTGAAAGCTAAAGCAGATTATGTGGCCTTTTAGTCTCTTTATGAATGTGAGATTTGCAAGAAATAGTGAAAGTTCATTGCCTACTAGATGAATATTATTCTATTATAATCTTAAAAATGCTTCCTGGTTGGATGGTATCACTGTTAGCACATTGTAAACATAAGAGAATATGCACCCATTCTGAAAGCATTGTTAGGATCATTTTACAATGAGAATATCAATTCCATTAGAAGAATTAACAAATTAAGGGAAGATTGTCTGTTTATTCATTCATTCATTCTGTAAAGATAAATTCATTGTCTACAAAATACGTGCCAAATATTGTGCTACACTTTTTAAAATCATGATGATTTGCTGTCCAAGAGTTTACTTCAGTTGGATAGAACTCAGTTAATCATTGGCATGCACAAAAGTGGTAGGACAGAGGTTTGTACAGGTGCCACAGGAACACATTGGCAGCTTAATATTGCATGGCCCATAACCCTCCTAAAACTTAGGGATAATAGATCATTATGCTGTTCAAGGACAATTTATTCAATGATTTGTGTCCTTGGTTTGTGGTTACTAACACAGTCAAAATCTGATGTTGTGTGATGTTGAGATTGAGCTACATTGCTTTTCACCTTTGCATCTGGTATTACACCACAAAAAGAGAACCAAAAAAATCAATGTAAAATTGTCAGACTATCTTCTTACTTATGAACTTTTCATAGAGAAAAATCAAACACTATATATAAATATTTGTGATTGGACTTCTATATCACTTTAAATTTATTGTTTTATTTCCATATAAACATAAAATATGAGAGAGGAGGAAAGGGAAGGGAAGGAGAGAGAGTGAGAGAGAAAGGAGAGAAGAAAGATGAGAGATTTTGCATATGAAAAATTGGGGCTTCATTAAGAACTCTAATTAAATTGAAAATAAGTTGATTGTCACCAGAAGGCAACATTTGCTTATGCCATTGCATGTATTTGTTAATTTTACAAAAATCATTAAAAATAATGAAGAAATGTATATTTGTTAGAGTAAATCAATCATTTGAAATGTGATACAGGGTATAAAACTCATATTGCCAAATTAAAACAAAGGAACAAAAATCTCCGTAGTTTAAACTAAGCAAAGGAATGCCATTTATTATCATGTTTAATACTGAACTTATTACTGATGAGGATTATTTAGCTGTTGAATATATTTTTACTCCCGTGGTTCAGTACCAGGAGGTTTTACTCCTAAATAGTGATACTGACTTCTTTTGATCTACGGTGGGATTGTCCCAAAATCAGAAAAGGGCTACTTTGTTAAGGTTCTGCTTACATTTAGCTATTTTACCTTTATATTCTATTGCTCATTCTCTTCTGTGGATAAATATATTTTACCCTTACCTTGGACCTCCTATTCTCTTCCTGATCCTGTCAAAAGAAAATCAGAAGAGAAAGGCAGTCTAGGTAATGCCAGGCAGTGTAAGTTAATTTTCAAAGGATAGCTGCAAGTAATCGAATACAATCTCTGCTTTGCAACTTTAAAACGCCCTGTTCCTCAAAGGGCTGCTTGAATAATTGTGAGTGGATTTGGCCAGCCTGTTCTAGGATTCATATACTGAGATGCTTTTATTCTGTCTTGCAAGAAATAAAATTGAATAGTCTCAGCAGACACTTTGGTTGATAGGGGACTATCTAAACAGGTATCATGATTAGAAATCTCAATTCCCAACTTCAATTACAACAGATGATTGATTTGTGAGATTACTGAAGGCAAATATCTTGCTAGATAGTCAACCATTGTTTGAGATTAAATTTCTCAAATGAAATCAACTTGTTGAAAGCATCTCTGCATATGAAATACAGATGTGAATATTTGCCTCCAACTTACAGCTTTAAGGGATTTGGTTTTTGAAAGATTTATTTCATTTATTTGAAAGGCATATTTACACAGAGAGAGAGAGAGAGACAGACAGACAGATGACAGGATGGCTGCAAAGGCTAGGGCTGGGCCAGACTGAAGCCAGGAAACAGGAACTTCTAACAGATCTTGCATGTGGGTGCAGGGGCCCAAGGACTTGGGTCATTTTCTGCTGCTTTCCGAGGTGCATTAGTAGGGAGCAGGATTGGAAGTGGAGCAGCTGGGACTCAAACCAGCACCCATATGGGATGTCAGCATCACAAGTGGCAGGTTTACCCATCATGGCACAACACCAGCCCTGAGAATTTTTTAAATAGGTTGTAGGGGCTGGCGCTCTGGGGTGGTGGGTAAGGCTGCTGCCTGCAGTGCCAGTAATCCTACATGGGCGCCCGATCAAGTCCCAGCTGCTCCACTTCCAATCCAGCCCTCTGCTATGGCCTGGGAAAGCAGTAGAAGATGTTTCAACTCCTTGGGCCCCTGCACCCACGTGGGAGACTTCTGGCTTCTGGCTTCGGATCAGCACATGTTTGGCCACTACGACCAATTGGGGAGTGAACCAGTGGATGGAAGACCTCTCTTCTTTCTCTGCTTCTCCTTCTTTCTCTGTGTAACTCTGACTGTCAAATAAATCAATAAATAAATATTTTAAAAAATAGATTGTAGAGGAATTCCCTTGTGAAGAAAGCTTATGATAAAAATTGTTAATGGCAACATTTGAAGAATTCGCATTTTACCTATATAATTGTCTAAGGAGATCCTAATCAATGAAACTTTATCACATCACTATTTGATACCAAATGTAAAGGTATAATGATAAATATTTATAACTTAAAAGGAAAGTGTTTATAAGTGGACTAAAAATTCTACAGATCATGATAAAATTATTTCATTAGTACCAGAAACATCCATCAAAGATTCAGTATTTCTGATGTTTCTGAAATAACAGAGAGATATGAACACTGTCAGGATATGTCATGTAATTTTTAGTTCTCCTTTTTGCCCAGCATGACCAGTCAAGATCGCTGTGCAAGGCTAAGTCTATTCAGCTTGTCAAGGTCCCACAAGGCTTTATAAATTTAGTATCATCCTCCCCTTTCTTTTGCACTGTGGTCACTTATGCTAATCTCTGTAAGTATACACCACCTCCAAGGCACGATGAATGCATACATGGTGTACCCAGCTCTTTCTGAATACTGAGTGAAATCTGCTAGGAGGAGGCTGGATAGCTGGATGTGGTCACCTCAGTTGTGTTACTCATGGTGCATGATATTTTTTCTGTGGAAGAGACTCACCTGATTCCCCAGGGGAGCTCCTTCTTTTTGTATAATACAAATGGGAGCTCCATGAAGCAGTCATGAGTGTAGACTAATCCTTGTTTAAAACGCAGATGCTGACTACTCTTTGTAGGTTTTATGGGAGGAATGGCCACATTGAGAGAGTCTGTTCCAAACTCCACTGGCAAAAAGCCCAAAAAGTGTTG
This sequence comes from Sylvilagus floridanus, assembly GCA_949820135.1. Classification (NCBI taxonomy): domain Eukaryota; kingdom Metazoa; phylum Chordata; class Mammalia; order Lagomorpha; family Leporidae; genus Sylvilagus; species Sylvilagus floridanus. Next base: position 68,236,042 of record OX463231.1, read on the forward strand.
AAATTGTTGTTTGGTTATCAGAAACTTCCATTTACCCATAAGAAATCCAAATACTTATATAGTATAGGAGTTGAATATTCAGAAGGCTGAAAAGTCAAGTATGATGATTAAATATATTTGTCAAAGTGTTGACTTAGCTAGGCCACAGTTCTCAGATATTTGATTAAGCTTTATTCTGGATGTTTCTATGGGGATACTTTTAGAGGAGATTTACATTTAAATTGGTGGACTTCAGTTCAAGGAAAGCAGATTTCCCTCTGTAGTGAGTGGGAGCAGACCATTAGATCCATTAAAGGCCTGAAAGAACAAAGAGATGGACTTCCTTGAGCAAGGGAGCATGGGACAGTTCTCTAGAAGACTCCCTTTGCATTGGAACTGTCACTGTTTCCTGAGTCTCCAGCCTGTCCCAACATCAGAGTTTTGGATTTGCTAAACTTCCACAATTTCATAAGTGAGTTCCTTAAAATAAATGTCTACATATATATACATATATGTGTGTGTGTGTGTACATGCTTTGTGTGTGTGTGTACAGCATTTTGGCACAGTGAGACAGTAGGTTAAGCTGTCACGTGTAACACTGGCATTCCATATTGGAGTGCTGGTTCCTAGATTCTCTGCTTTGGATCCAGTTTCCTGCTAATGTGCCAGGAAAGGCAGTGGGAGATGGTCCAAATACTTGGGACCCTGCCACCCATGTGGGAGACCAGGATGGAGTTACTGGCTTCTGGATTTGATCTGACCCAGACCACCTAGCTGGTGGTTCACCTAATGAACCAGTGGATGGAAAATCTCCCTTTCTCTGTCACTCTTTCTCTCTTTCTGTTTCTCTTTCAAATAAATAAATGCATATTTAAAAAATTTGTGATATTAATATTGAATATACTAATTGCTTTATTTTTCTGAATGACAACTTTTGCCAGATACTGTACTATATGATTAAAGCGAAGCATTTCTATATATATTTTTTTAATTTGACAGGTAGAGTTAGACACTGAGAGAGAGACAGAGAGACAGATCTTCCTTCTGTTGGTTCACCCCTCAAATGGCTGCTATGGCTGGAGCTACGCTGATCCAAAGCCAGGAGCCAGGTGCTTCCTCCTGGTCTCCCACGTGGGTGCAGGTGCCCAAGCACTTGGGCCATCCTGTACTGCTTCCCAGGCCACACAGAGAGCTGTACTGGAAGAGCAGCAGCTGGGACTAGAACCCGACGCCCATATGGGTTGCCGGTGCTGCAGGCGAAGGATTAGCCAAGTGAGCCATGGCACCCACCCCCCAAAGTGAAGTATTTCTAATTGCCATATTTTGCCTTATATGTCATCTTATTCCTTAGTAGAGATGGGAAAAAAGATGCTCAAAGAAATTATAAAACTTTTCCAAATCTGCAAAGTTAATGAATACAGAGGTCAAACACACATCTATCTGATGTGTTTTTTCTCTTTCCAATGAAATGTATTGCTTTCTAAGAAGCGTAAAACCTCTAGATGCCATGTAACCACTGTAGTCTAAGTGTATTTCCCATGGTGTTTTCTCAGAGGAACGTATGACCATAGTGTATTCTTCAATTGTTAATGCCTATGCAATTGATATTCTTAGAACTGTTGTAAATAGTCTAAGCAGCTTTTGTGGGCATGTGTGCGGATAATCCCCCATATACAATTTGCAAGAACTGTGTAACTATATCCACCAATAGGAATTAAGGCATTTTTACAGTTAGAAATTAGATAAAAGGTTGGTATTAGTGTTCACAAGGAATTGTGTGAGGAATTGGCAGCATCATGAAGGAAACAATAGCATCCATCAAAATCCAGCAATAATACTCAAGGAAGGAAAAAGTTCTTGAAATAAAATCCTCTTGACTAAATCATAGGTAGGCAGAGTTATGTCTATGTGCCAACATCAAAGTGAATTCAAAATCTATAGGGACTAGGAATTCACCTAAATCAATTGAGTAACCTTTTCTCTTGGACTTTCAACTGCAAGCAAGTTTCTTCTCACATGTACAGTGAAAATTGCTTGTTTAAAAAGGTTTCTTTAGAGCAATATTTCTTTGTGTTACAATGAAAAAATACCACAACCTGAATAGTTTATAAAAAATAGAAATTGCTCACTGTTCTGGTGGCTGGAGTCCTAGATCAAGGCACTGGCAGATTTGTTGTTTGCCGATGGCTGTTTCCTGCTTCCAAGATTGTTCCTCTAGAGGGGAAGAATGCATTGTCACATGGTAGAAGGAGGAAGGAAAAGTGAACTCAATTGCCACATCAATGCTGAATAATCCACCCTTATCAATAGCAGCAGGTTAAGCCGCTGCCTGCAGTACCAGCATCCCATGTGAGCTTCTCTTCCAGTCCCATGTACTCCACTTCTGGTCCATCTCTGCTAATAAGCCTGGGAAGATAGCAGAATATGCCCTACATAGTTGTGCCCTGGCCACCCATGTGGGAAACCAGGATGGAATTTTTGGCTCCTAGCTTTGGTCTGGCCCAGACCTGACCATTGCAGCATTCTGGGGAATGAACCAATGGATGGAGGATTTCTAGTGCTCTTGCTCTCGCTCTCTCGTGCGTGCTCTCTCTCTCTCTCTCTCCTTTCCTCTCTCCATCCCTCCCTCACTTTCAAATAAATAAATCTTTAAAAATGAATAAATGATTTGAAACTGTCAAAGAATACGACCTTAATCCCATGCAAGAAGAAGGATTCCTGATAATCTTAAAGCCTCTTAAAGGCCCCTCTTCTTAGTACCGCATTGGCCAACACCTAAATTTTAGAGGGGACACACTCACATCATAAGCATTTTATGTTCACAGAACAATTGACATAAGGATTTCTGACATACCTCCTGCCTGAACACATGCAGTCTCCCCCATTACCCACAACTTCTCAACAGAGTAATACATTTGTTATAATTGATGAAGCTGTGTTAACATCATTATCACTCAAAGTCAGTAGCTTACAATAGAGTTCACTATTGGTTTTGTACATTAAATGGATTTAGAGAAAGATATACTAACATATATCCATTATCGTAGTATCATAGAGAGTATTTCACTGCTCTAAAAATCTTCTGATTTCTATTTATCCTTCTCTCCCCCAATCCTTGGAAACTACACATTGTCTCCATAGTTTTGCCTTTTCCAGAATGTCATATAGTTGGAATCACACACTATATGTTCTTTTCTTACTGATTTCCCTCACTTAGTAATGCATTTAAGCTTTCTTCATGTCTGTACATGGCTTGAGTTTATTTCTTTTTAGCCTGAATATTCCATATCTGAATACACACAGTTTATTCATTCATCTACTGAATGATATCTTGTTGCTTGTATTTTTATCATTTTAAGTTTTCATAGTTGTTTGCCTGTAGCAGTTTAAGATGAAGTTAGCCTGGAGTGGTGGTTGCAGCAGTAAAGGATTGTTTTATTGAGTGCTGAGCCACCCTTGCCTATTTTGCTATTACTAACTCAGCATTAATGCTCTTACTAAATCACAAAAACAACATGTAGAAACTGATGCAGAAAATGTTTATAGATACTCAGCAATTAGTGGAAGCCAATAATTCCTATTTATGGACTAACAAAATCTTAAGTGATTTTTTTTAAACCTCACAGTACATTTCAACCAAAATATGTTACAATATATAAGTTTTTTATTTCAGGAAACTGAAAAATATGAGTACATATTATGTGCATACTATACTTTCTGTATAATTTGTACTGACTCTTATAATCTTTGAAAATAATGTAGGATCTGTCCTATGCTTTGTACAGAAAATACATAACTTTGTGAAGATAAAATCACAGAATGAAAGAGACAAAAATGCATTCATGGTGAATGCCTTATCATAATGATACTTCATATTTTAGTAATGAAATAATTAAGAATCCAAGAGAAATATGTTTTTGAAAATATGTATTTCAAAGTACAGTTTGAAAGTATTTCAGTTACATTTATTATAGTTTTACTACATACATAATTGTATTTAACCCTCATAGCAGCGTGATAAGATGGGCATTAGCTCTATTTTTAGGTAAGGAAACAGGTTTTTTTATTGTTTCTTTTTTTGTAGTAACATAACAGGACCACATAGTTAACAACAAGCCCAAAGTTAATAAATAATCAGTCCTATGAGTAGATGATGTTCTTAACCTCTGCTTTTAATCATTCCATTGCACTTACTACCTGCCTCATTCTCTGAAAATCTATATTCAGTATTGTTGCCTTCATCGTCATCATCACTAAGAGGTGAACAGCTTGCATGATGTGCATTGTGTTGTAGCTGACTTTTAAAAAATTTTTAAATTAGTTTTTAACAGATTCAGTATATTTCATAGGTAGAATTCTAAGAATATACTTTTCCCTTCTTTCCTTCCCTTTCTCTCCATCCCCCTCCCTCTTGTCCCTTTCTTTTCCTTTTTTTTTTTTTTTTTGGATATAACATCTTTTAAATTTACATTATAGTAAAAAAGCTTAATGCTTCACCAAAAAGGAAGTTTAAAAGTTCAAGAAGTAAAAAGCAAATAAGACTCTAGTTTAGTGGGAAAATAGAACAATATTATAAACAATAATTGAGTGAAAAATGACCATTTCACCCATGCAGAATAAATTTTAAAAGTAACCACAGATTACAACTATGGTAGTATAACATACATTTTTAAAGATTTTTTTTATTCAAAAGACGGAATTAGACAGAGAGAGAGAGAGAGAGACCGACCTTCTGTCCACAGGTTCAATCCCCAAATGTTGGCAATGTTAAGGCTGGGCCAGACCAAAGCCTAGAACCAGGAACTTCTTCGGGTCTCCCATGTGGGTGTCAGGAGCCAAACGTAGTTCATCCTCTGCTGTTTTCCCAGGCATACCAGAAGGGAACTGGATTGGAAGTAGAGCAGCTAGGAATCAAACCAGCACCTATATGAAATGCTGGCATAGCAGGCAGTGACTTTACCCGCTAGGCTACAATGTTGATCTCAATAGTAGCATAATATTCTTAACCACTGGTTTGACAAAGTTATAAAATAAAGTTTTACAGAACTATATTTGCAACAATACTGATACACACAGTGATTTCTTTTTCATTTTTTTTTGTAAATTTTAGCTTTCACATATAAGGGAGAATATGCAATATTTGTCTTTCTGTGGCTTATTTCATTTGACAGCATTTTGATGCAAATGGTAGACTTTTTTTATTTTAAAAATTAACATATATTTGAAGGGTAGAGTTACAGAGAAGCAGAGGCGCAGAGAGAGAGAGAGAGAGAGAGAGAGAGAGAGAGAGAGATCGATCTCCCATCCTCTGGCTCATTCTCCAAATGGCTGCAGCTGCCAGATCTGCGCCTATTTGAAGCCAGGAGCCAGAAGCTTCTTCTGGGTCTCTCATGTGGGTACAGAGGCCATCTTCTACTGCTTTCCCAGGCCATAGCAGGGAGTTGGATCGGACGTGGAGCAGCCAAGTCTCCAACTGGCACCCATATGGGATGCCAGCACTGAAGGTGGTGGCTTTACCCACTAAACCACAGCGCTTGCCCCAGAGTTTCATTCTTTTTTATAGCTGAATACTATTCATTATGAATATATATCACATTTTCTCCATCCATTCATCTGATGGTGGGCACCTTTGTTGATTCCAAATTTTGACTATTATGAACAGTGCTGCTGTAAATATTATGGTGCAGATATCTCTTTGATAAATGTTCATGTCTTTTGGGTATATACCCAGTAGTGGGATTGCTGTATCATGGCAAGTCTATTTCCAGTTTTTAAAAAAATCTCTATACTGTTTTACATAGTGGCTGTACTAATTTAGATTTTAATCAACAGTGTGTAAGTGTTCCCATTTCTACACATTCTGGCCAGTGTTTGTTAGTTTCTGTATTTTGGATTTTAGCCATTCTGACAGGTGAGTCACATCTCATTGTGGTTTTGATTTGCATTTTCCTGATGACTAGTGATATTGAGCATTTTTTCATATATTTTTTGGCAATTTGTATTTCTTCTTTTGAGAACTGTCTATTGAGGTCCTTTCCTTTGCCTATTTCTTAACTAGATTATTAGATTTTTATTGAGTTATTCAAGTTGATGGTATATTCTGGATATTAATTACTTGTTGGATAGGTGGCTTGCAAATATTTTTCCCATTCTGTTGCTATCTCTTCTATTAATTGTTTCCTTTGAAAAACAGAAGCCTTGAGTTTGATGTAATCCCATTTGTCTAGTTTTGTTTTTGTTGTCTGTGCTTTGGGGAATCTTTGCTAAGAAGTCATCAGAATATCTTGGAGTGTTCCCCCAAATTTTCTTCCAACAACTTCATAATTTCAGGTTTTAAATTTAGGTCTTTGATCCATTTGGAGTTGATTGTTGTATATAATGAGAAGTAGGGATCTAATTTCATTCCTCTACATATATATATATATATATATATATATATATATATATCCAGTTTTGCCAAAACCATTTGCTAGATAGATTATCCTTTCTCCATATATGATCAGAGAACTTTTGTCAAGAATTAGTTGGTTGTATATATATGGATTAATTTCTGTGCTCTCTTTTCCATTGATCTATTTGTTTTTATGCCAGTACCATACTGTTTTAATTGGTATAGCTTTCTAATATGCTTTGAAGTCAGGTATTATAATTCCTGCAGTTTGATTATTTTTGTTCGGGATAATCTTGGCTGTTTTTGGTCTTTTATAAATCCATATGAATTTTAGGATTGTTTTTTTCTAATTTTGTATAGAATGCCATGGATATTTTGATGGGGATTGCATTGAATCTGTAGATTGGTTTAGGTAGTATAGATATTTAATAATAATGAATTTTCTATTCCATGAGCAAGGAATATCTTTCCATTTTTTTGTGTCTTTGATGATTTCTTTCATCAGTGTTTGATAATTTTCATTGGAGAGATATTTCACTTCTTTAGTTAAATTCATTTCTAAATATTTGATTTTTTTGTGGCTACTGAAAATGGGATCTTTATTGATCTCTCTTTCAGTGAATTCATCCTTAGTGTATAAAAAAGCTACTGTTTTTTGTATGTTGATTTTGTAAGTAATAACTTCAGTGAATTCAACTATTAACCATAGTAACTCTTCTGCTGGAGTGCTTGGTTTTTACATGTACAACATTATGTTTCCTGCAAATATAGATAATGTTATTTCCTCTTTTCCAAATTTGATGCCTTTTATTTCTTTTTCCTCCCTAGTTGTTCTTGCTAAAACTTCCAGTACTATTTTGAATAAAACTAGTGAAAGTGGACATTCTTGTTTTGTTCCAGATATGAAGGGAAATTCTTTCTGCTTTTCACTATTCAGTATGATATTGCTGTTGGTTTGTTTTATATATGTAACTATCTTTTGGTTGCTCATGGTAAAGAAAGGGCTAAAAAGGAAAATAAAAGTGAAATCTATATATAATTTTCATTGCTGAATTTTAGGCAAAACTAGAAAAAGTCCTCTATAGTAGAAATTTTCATTATTATATAATAAACTTATAGTCAATAAACTTAAGAGAACACTGATAATAAAAACCTCCAATATTACTATGTTTTAAAAAGGTCTGGATTTCATAAGACACACATTTGGTCTTCTTGTGATAACAAATCTTTTTGTTTCAAAGGTAATATTGTGTGTGATCACTTTAAACTGATTCTTAGAGTTTGTGACCTAGACTATAATACTATCTGATAATAGTATAGTCAGTCTTTTATATTACAACCTATGTGTCTCGTGTTTATGGTGGAAAAGCTGAAGGAAATCAGTGCAGTGCTGTTACCAGAAATCTTCCATAGTACCAACCTTAAAAATTTGCTAGCAACTTAATGTGATTGAATGGGTTTCAGAAATGTTTTATGCTTTAAAGTATACTCCTTTTTCGTCTGTCCCAATGCCTGAAATTTTTTCGTACAGTTATTCATTCCTAGTTTAAAGACTAATCTTCAAGGTTTACTAAAATTCAAATTCCATAATAAGTGTAATTACTTTAAGAGGGTGGAAATACAATTTTTGTCTACTCTACGGCATATTTCTAGGACAAACCTAATAAGAAGTAAGGAAAACAGGGGTAAATCAGGACCATGCTTGATTTACTGAAAAATAGTCACCCCAACTATAACTATCAGTTAACCTCTTTTTTAGTATTAGATGAAAGCAAGATTGGAAAGAACACTCATTCTGAACATGGTTGTGATGTAGAGCTTCTATGCAGGAGGAAGACTAACAAAGATAAGTTTGAAATACCTTATAATTTTGATCAACCAACACCAAATTCATCAAGGAAGTTGAACCCCGATAACATGATTTTCTCTTTAAGCAATGAATCATGATTATCTCTTCAGAATACCCCTCTCCTCTCCTCCAAAAGAAGACCGAAGAGCTTACTAAATATAAGATGGTGTGCATGGAGGCACTAGAAATCCAATGAGAAAGGGAAGAGTTACCCAGAATAAAGGGAAGCATACAGACAAAGAGATTAGTCCAGTGTTTTGAGTCACTTAAACCACATAGTAAGTTGTCAGTGTAAGAGGGAGTGATTTAAATACCAAAAGGGCTTCAATATCCCTGTAGATTCCCCAGAGACTATAGTAATAACCCAGGGATCACGAAGGAAGGGTGTCCTGGAGAACTCTCCTGTTTTTGATTATAAACACAAAGTGTTACATCCTAAAAAGGAGAGGAAATAAGTGGAAGAACTCTCACAGGACAATTTGAATTACCTAAAATTCTTACTTATTTTTATTTATTCGAAAAGCAGAGAGAAAGATATTGATACCCTGAAAGAGCTCTCCCATTCACCGGTTCACTCCCCAAATGCCCACAACAGTTGCAGCTAAGCCAGCCCTAGGTTAAGAGCCTAGAACTCAATCTGGCTTCTCCCATGTGGATGGCAGAAGTACTTGAGCCACTACTTGCTGCATATCAGGGTACACATTAGCAGGAAAATGGAAGAGGAAACAGAGCTGGTACTTGAACCTAGGCAATCTGGTATGGGATTCAGATGTCCCAAGCAGCATCTTAACTACTGTACCAAATGCCTCTTTCAGAATCAATTTTAACATATGAAATTGGATTGAGTTAAGTGTAGACTGTGCATGCACTTACCCAAAGCAAACATAATTCTTCACTGGAGGGAAGTAACAGCCTGGTCTCACAGTGTCTACAGAATTTTGCAAAATGACGTCTATCATACATTAAATGTTACCAGGCAAACATGAAAGCATGAGAAAACACAATAATTAATATCTACAGAACTGCTGAATTAAGATAATCATTAAAATAATTATATGGTAGGTGTTCTGTTATAGCAGGTTGAGCTGCTTAAATTGCTCACATACCATTTAAGAGTTACAATTCAATCCAGCTACTCCATTTCCAGTCTAGCTTCTTTCTAATACATCCTGGGAGGCAATGGATGATAGCTCAAGTACTTGGGCCCCTGCCACATGTGTGGGACACCCAAGTAGAGTTCTGGGTCCCTGGCTTCAGCTTTGTCCAGCCTTGGCTATTTTGGACATTTGGGAGTGAAATGGGATGGAGGTTATGTGTCTCTATCTCTGTGTCTTCATTTCTCTGTCCTTCATGTATAAGAAAATAAATATTCATTAAAAAAGTGGTAAGAGTATATAACTTCTGAGCTTACTGATGAAACAATAGATTTAAAAACACAGTACAAAATAAAAAGGGGCAAAAGAAGATAGGGAAAAGAAATATAGAATAAGTAGGATAAATGGAAAGCACTCAGAGAATGGTAGATTTAAATCTAAACAAATCAGTGATTTTATTTTTATTTTAACTTTTAATTTTTTTAAACTTTTATTTAATGAATATAAATTTCCTAAGTACAGCTTATGGATTACAATGGCTTTTTCCTCCCCATAACTTCCCTCCCACTCACAACCCTCCCATTTCCTGCTCCCTCTCCCCTTCCATTCACATCAAGATTCATTTTCAATTATCTTTATATACAGAAGATCAGTTTAGCATATATTAAGTAAAGATTTCAACAGTTTGTACCCACACAGAAACACAAAGTGCAAAATACTGTTTTAGTACTAGTTGTACCATTAATTCACAATGTAGAACACATTAAGGACAGAGATCCTACATGCGGAGTAAGTGCACAGTGACTCCTGTTGTTGATTTAACAAATTGACACTTTTGTTTATGGCATCAGTAATCACCCTGGGCTCTTGTCATGAGTTGCCAAGGCTATGGAAGCCTCTTGAGTTCGCTGACTCCAAACCTATTTAGACAAGGTCATAGTCAAAGTGGAAGTTCTCTCCTCCCTTTACAGGAAGGTACCTCCTTCTTTGATGGCCTGTTCTTTCCACTGGGATCTCACTCGAAGAGATCTTTCATGAAGCTTTTTTTTCTTTTTTTCTTTTTTTTTGCCAGAGTTTCGTGGCTTTCCATGCCTAAGCTACTCTCATGGGCTCTTCAGCCAGATCTGAATAACTTAAGGGCTGATTCTGAGGCCAGAGTGCTGTTTAGGACATCTACCATTCTATGAGTCTGCTGTGTATCCCATTTACCATGTTGGATGATTCTCTCCCTTTTTTATTCCATCAGTTAGTATTTACAGACACTAGTCTTGCTTATGTGTTCCCTTTGACTCTTAGACTTATCATTATGATCAATTGTGAACAGAAATTGATTTATTGGACTAGTGAGATGGTATTGTTACATGCCACCTTGATAGGATTGAATTGGAATCCCCTGGCATGTTTCTAACTCTACCATTTGAGGCAAGTCAGCTTGAGCTTGTCCCAAATTGTACATCTCCTCCCTCTCTTATTCCCACTCATATTTAAGAGATCACTTTTCAGTTAAATCTAAATACCTAAGAATAATTGTGTGTTAATTACAGAGTTCAACCAATAGTATTAAGTATAACAAAAAAAATACTAAAAGGGATAAAGTATTAATTTGTACATCAACAGTCAGGACAAGGGCTGATCAAGTCACTGTTCCTCAAAGTTTCCATTTCAGTTCAACAGCTTTCCTTTTTGGTGCTTGATTAGTTGAAACTGATCAGGGAGAACATATGATATTTGTCCCATTGGGACTGGCTTAATTCACTCAGCATAATGTTTTCCAGATTCCTCCACATTGTTGTAAATGACCGGGTTTCATTGTTTTTGACTGCTGTATAGTATTCTATAGAGTACATGTCCCATAATTTCTTTATCTAGTCTACTGTTGATTGACATTTAGGTTGATTCCAGGTCCTAGCTTTTGTGAATTGAGCTGCAATAAACATTGAAGTGTAGACATCTTTTTTATTTGCCAATTTTATTTCCTTTGGGTAAATTCCAAGGAGTGGGATGGCTAGGTTGTATGGTAGGGTCATTTTCAGGTTTCTGAGAAATCTCCAGACTGACTTCCATAGTGGCTTTACCAGTTTGCATTCCCACCAAATCCCTTTTCCCCCCACATCCTCGCCAGCATCTATTGTTGGTAATTTCTGTATGTGAGCCATTATAACTGGGGTGGGGTGAAACCTCATTGTGGTTTTCATTTGCATATCCCTGATTGCTAGTGATCCTGAACATTTTTTCATGTGCCTGTTGGCCATTTGCATTTTCTCTTGTGAAAAAATGTCGAAGTCCATGGCTCATTTCTTAAGTGGGTTGTATGTTTTGATGTTGTGGAGTTTCTTGATCTCATGGCCCATCTATTAAGTGGGTTTTTTTTTGATGTTGTGGAATTTCTTGAACTCTTTGTAGATTCTGGTTATCAATCCTTTATCTGTTGCGTAGTTTGCAAATAATTTTTCCATTCTGTTGGTTGCCTCTTCACTTTCCCGATGATTTCTTTCACAGTACAGAAACTTCTCAATTTGATGCAATCCCAGTAGTTAATTTTGGCTTTGACTGCCTGTGCCTCTGGGTCTTTTCCAAGAAGTCTTTGCTGGTGCTGATATCTTGCAGGATTTCTCTAATGTTCTATAATAATTTGATGGTGTCAGGTCATAGATTTAAGTCTTTAAACCATGTTGAGTTGATTTTTGTGTAAGGTATTAGGTAGAGGTCTTGCTTCATGCTTCTGCACATGGAAATCCAATTTTACCAGCACCATTTATTGAATAGACTGTCATTGCTCCAGGGATTGGTTTTAGATCCTTGATCGAATATAAGTTGGCTGTAGATGTTTGGATTGATTTCTGGTGTTTCTATTCTGTTCCATTGGTCTATCCATCCATTTCTGTACCAGTACCATGCTGTTTTGATAACAACTGCCCTGTAGTATGCCCTGAAATCTGCTATTGAGATGCCTCCGGCTTTGTTTTTGTTGTACAAGATTGCTATAGCTATTAGAGGTCTCTTGTGTCTCCACATGAATTTCAACATCATTTTTCCAGAACTGAGAAGATGTCCTTGGTATTTTGATTGGTATTTCATTGAACCTCTAAATTACTTTTGGGAGAATGGAAATTTTGATGATGTTGATTCTTCCAATCCATGAGCATGGAAGATTTTTCCATTTTTTGATATCCTCTTCTATTTCTTTCTTTAAGATTTTGTAGTTCTCATCGCAGAGATCTTTGACGTACTTAGTTAAGTTTATTCCAAGGTATTTGTTGTTTTTGTGGCTATTGTGAATGGGATTGATCCTAGCAGTGTTTTCTCAGCCATGGCATTGCCTGTGTATACAAAGGCTGTTGATTTTTGTGCATTGATTTTATATCCTGCTACTTTGCCAAACTCTTCTATGAGTTCCAATAGTCTCTTAGTAGGGTTCTTTGGATCCCCTAAATAAAGAATCATATCATCTGCAAAGAGGGATAGTTTGACTTCTTCCTTCCCAATTTGTATCCCTTTAATTTCTTTTTTCTTGCCTGATGGCTCTAGCTAAAACTTCCAGAACTGTATTGAATAGCAGTGGTGAGAGTGGGCATCCCTGTCTGGTACCAGATCTCAGTGGAAATTCTTCCAACTTTTCCCCATTCAATAGATGTTGGCCGTGGGATTTTCATAAATTGATTTGATTGTATTGAGGAATATTCCTTCTATTCCCATTTGCTTAGAGTTGTCATTATGGAAGTGTATGGAATTTATCGAATGCTTTCTCTGCATCTATTGAGAAAATCATATGTTTTTTCTTCTGCAGTTTGTTAATGTGGTGTATCACATTGATTGATTTGTGAACATTGAACCATCCCTGCATAGCAGGGATAAATCCCACTTGGTCTGGGTGGATGATCTTTCTGATGTGTTGTTGTATTCTATTGGCGAGAATTTTATTGAAGATTTTTGCGTCTAAGTTCATCAGGGTTATTGGTCTGTAAATTTCGTTCAATGCTTCATCTCTCTCCAGCTTAGGGATTAAGTTAGCTTCATAGAAAGAACTTGGGAGGATTCCCTCTTTTTTGATTGTTCTGAATAGTTCGAGAAGAATTGGAATTAAATATCTGGTAGAATTGAGCAGTGAATCCATGTGGTCCTGGGCTTTTCTTTGTTGGGAGGTAGTTTGCATGTGTCCAAGAATGTATCCATTTCTGATAGATTCCCTGTTTGCTGGCATGCAAGTCCTTGTAGTAATTTCTGATGATTATTTTTCTTTCTGTGGTGTCGTGTAGGATGAATAGTACTGTGATTTCTGTTACATCCATTTGGGCAATAGTGTCTATTAAATCTGCTGTTTCCTTGTTGATCTGTCTGGTTGATCTGTCTATTTCTGTGAGTGGAGTATTGAAGTCCCCCAGTACTAGTGTTTTGGAATCTAAGTCTCCCTTTAAGTCCCTTAACAAATCTTTTAAATAAACTGGTGCCCTGTAATTAGGTGCATATACATTTACAATAGTTACATCTTCCTTTTGAATTGAACCCTTAATCAATATATAGTGCCTCTCTTTGTCTCTATTAACAGTTTTTGTGTTAAAGTTTATGTTGCCCGATATTAAGATGGCTACACCTGTTTTTTTTTCATTTCTGTTGGCATGGAATATCTTTTTCCAGCCTTTCACTTTCAGTCTGTATGTATCTTTGTTGCAAAGATGTGTTTCTTGTAAGTAGCAAATAGATGGGTTTTGTTCCTTAATCTCTCAGCCAATCTGTGTCTTTTAACTGGAGAGTTGAGGCTTTTAACGTTCAATGTGTCTATTGATAAGTGGTAACTTTACCCTGCTACTTTCCCAAAGATATTTTCTTATATCTGCTTTTAACTTCCTATGATCTTTAATTGGGGTATTTTCTTCCTTTACCTTCTTTCATATTGATGACCATGTTTCTGTGTTTCTGTATGTAGCACATCTTTAAGCATCTTTTGCAGGGCTGGGCGAGTGGCAACAAAATCTTTCAATTTCTGTTTGCTATGAAAGGTCTTTATTTCACCTTCATTCACAAATGAGAGCTTTGCAGGATATAATATTCTGGGCTGGCAGTTTTTCTCTCTTAGTACCTGGGCTATATCTTGCAATTCCCTCCTAGCTTGTAGGGTTTCTGATGAGAGGTCAGCTGTGAGTCTAATTGGAGATCCTCTGAGAGTAATCTGACATTTCTCTCTTGCACATTTTAGGATCTTTTCTTTCTGTTTCACTGTGGTGAGTTTAATTACAACGTGTCATGGTGAGGATCTCTTTTGGTCATGTTTATTAGGGGTTTTATGAGCATCCTGCATTTGGATGTCTCTGTCCTTCTCCATACCTGGCAAGTTTTCTGCTATTATCTCACTAAAAAGGTCTTCTAATCCTTTCTCTGTCTCCATGCCTTCAGCAAATCCTAGAACCCGAATGCTGGGTTTTTAATAGTATCCTGTAGATTCCTGGCAATTTTTTTTTTAGATTTCTAATTTCCTCTTCTTTTCTTTGTTTTGACTGTATATTTTCCTGTGCTCTGTCTTCTATATCGATATTTTCTCTTCTGCTTCACTGATTCTGTTTTTAAGTCTCTCTAATGTGTTTGTCATTTGATCTATTGAATTCTACATTTCATTATGGTTTCTTGTCACTATCACAGTTTCATGTTCTATTAGTTGCTTCATTTCATTTTGATTCCTCCTTAATATTTCATTTTTGCAGGAGATTTTCTTTCCTGTCCAGTAATGATTTCTGTAGTTCAAGAATTTGTTTTTGAGAAATTCTTAATTTTCTTAGAAGTTGTTTGAGATCTGTTTCATGTATTTCTTCTGTCTCATCATCTTCAAAATCTTGAATTGGGGTGTCTTGCTCATTTGGGGGCATCATAATGTCTTCTTTGTTCTTGTTTCCTCGGTTTCTGTGTTTGTTGCTTGGCATTGTGGAGATGTTCTTTGGTTTCTTTGTGGTAGTGTTTTTTCTTGTTATAGTATGACTCTAGATTAAGTGGACTGTCTGCTTTTGGTGGATTCTTAGAGTCTTGTGATGGGTGTGGCCAGAGAGCTCTGTCTGGTTCTGCAGGGTTAAGGGTGTGCCAAAGGTGACTTCCCATAGTGTGAGTGGTAAATCTTCTCTCTGTCTTTTTTTTAATTCAGAAGGGTAGTAATTCCGCACAGCTGAGCAGAATTGAGTGTAGTTGATATATGAAATCTGGCTCCTGTGGGTATAATATTTGTCTGCTCTGCCCCAAGGACCACACAAAGGATCTATGCAGTTCTCATTCTGATCTCAAATTTCTCTGCAGTCTCCCACCACGTTGCCAAGTTTACTGAGTTTATGTACTCTGTGAGTTCTTTCCCACACCCTTCAGTTTTTCGCAATTTCAGTTCATTAGCTCCACACCTTCACTAGGTCCTAACCTCCTGTTATTTCTCCCCACCAGAGTCAGGTTCTTCTGCTTGGCTGACGGCGGCACCACTTTACATATGTCCAAAATGGTACCTGCTCTTTGTCTTACTTGCCTTTGTAAGCTGAGTGGAGAGAGAGGCTTGTGTTCTTGCCAGTCCCTTTTATTTATTTTTTTCACTCCTCTAGTTAACCTGGTGAACTTTCCCCAGCAGGGCGTCAAGCCTCGTACTCTCTAGGCTCTTTCTGCTGTTTCCCCTCCAATGTCTTGGGCTACTGAGATTTTGCCTCACTTCCCTTTCCAGCACCGGTGCATAGACTCTGTGGCTGAGCTACCAAGGCATGGGTGCCTTGCCTTCCATGCAGGTCCTCTGTGTCACATCCACTAGATCTGGAAGAGTTTCCTCTGCATTTTTTCCCAAACCTTTCCCTAAAACTACAGTATCTCCACTTTTATTAACTATCTTTTCCCAGACTATAATTGCACACCCTCACTATTCCGCCATCTTCCATATCAGTGATTATATCAAATGCAAATAGGCTGAGTAATTCAATTCAACAACAAATATGAAGATTGTCAACCTAAATCTTTCATGCAATGGTTCACTTCCCAAATGCCTACAGTGGCAGCCAAGGTTGGTCCAGGGACCTGGAACTCCATTCTGGTTTCCCACATGGGTAGCTGTGACCCACGCACAGTGTCCCAGGCACATTCGCATGGAGCAAAATGGTAAACAGAGCAGCCAGGACTCTAACCAGTGTTCCAATATGGGGTGCTGGCTTTGTAAGCCAGGGCTCAATCTGCTGTGCCACAATCCTTGGCCTCTTAACTGCCTTGCCAAACTCCTGACTCCTTACTTTTCTTGTCCTGGGTCATTTGTGTGGTCTTTCCTCTCGAAAATGTCTTTCCCTCAGCTGTAAGCCTCACTGACTTCTCTGTGTAAATGCTCACCGAGACTTCACTTTCTTAGCAAGTCTTCCCTGTCTCACCCCCAAATTGCATATCCCCCCTTAAAATACCCTCATCCCTGTCTTCATTTTTACTTGGAATTGCTTAAAACACTTGAAAATTTTTCTTATCTTCCATGTTGTTTGCCCTTCTAGGGAATGAGTTCCTAGGGAAAATGATTTTTGCCTTTTTTATTTTTACATCTAGGAGAGTGCCTTCAACTTTGTGTGTGATCAATAAACAGTAGTGAATACGTGAAAGAATTTGAAACCCAGGCCATGTTTTACCAGGTTTGAAGCCCAAAATGGGGACTCCATCACCCAAACTATTGCTTACAGATTCCAGGCTCTTTGGGAAGGTTCACTTAATTTATCTGAGCTTCAGTTTTCACCACTGTGAACTGAGGATAATAATAATTAGTAACAAAGAGTAACACCAGTAAATGGTAACTGGGAACAGTCTCACAAAATGATTCTTAGGGTTTTACAAGAGAACATGTATATGAACTAAATTGTATCCCAATGCCAGCAACTATGTCCTATAAGCAAAGGAGAGGTGAGATGAGGAACAGAATGAACAAATCTTGTTGACAGTCTAGTCTTGACCAAAACCCATGGGGGACTTTTGCTAAGCAAAAATTAATATCTCATTTTCTATTAACAGACCAGTCTCTCTGTTTGAGGGAAAAAAGTGTAGAAGGTGGTCAGGTGCCCTGAATTATAAATCTAGAGTATACATTTCAATACGTGGATGTGTCTGGGCACATGTGTGTGTGAGTGTGTATATATATGTGTGTATATATATGATTGTATGCACAATATTATTTTGGGGTGGTGGTGAATAAATCATTGTAGTCTTTGTTTACTGGGATTCATTACAGGAAATGTGATGCTAACTCATTTCCCCACCATATCTAGTATCAAGTGGGCATGTGATTTCTACGTGTAGGATAATTATCACCACAAAATATTATATGAGAAAAAATTTCATAGCTATGTAAGCAGCAGTATGAAAATTACTCTAGAAATGAGTATATGTTTAAAAAATTAGGATAATTTCTAATTGAAATATTAACTATAGTTGATATGCCAGCCTCAACCTTGATGTATACATTTGGATATTTTTGACATTCTAAGTGATTTGTTTAATACCAATTAAAGCATCCCAGATTGCTATAATCTTCTGCCATTATCAGTTTCATGAGTTAATTTTGTTTTAAAAATCAGACCTTTTCCAAATGAGAATAAATTTAAATATATTAGATACAAATGTGAAGCTGAATGTTGGGACCCATGTATATCTATAACTTCAAATTCTAAAACCATCTAATACTGGGAATAATTCTAGCCAAATTAAAAATGGAGGAACTGACCTTTTGCATAGTCTGCTCATACCGCTTGTTATTAACAGAGAATCTAAACAGTAGCTCTCAGTTTCCTTCTGAAATGTCCGTTGCTTTTCCCCTATATTCACTCATTTACCCATTCATTCGTCCATCCATCTAGCTATCCATCCATCTTTGTTTAATGTTTCATTTTCTAAATTAGGCATCATTAATGCACCTCAAATGCTACTTAATATTGAGGAAACAAAATCTATACTCACACTATTTTATTCAGTACTTCATAGTTAGTGACAAAAATAAACAGGTAAATAATCATTACGTGGTGAAATGTATCTTATGGATAAAGCACTGACTGTTGAATCCTCTGGGATTTGAAGTAAGTGCATTTTAGGCAAAGTTGAAATGTACACAAAGATAAGGAGCTGTAAGTAGACATACAGAGTCCTAGAGTATTAGCTAGTTAGGCATGGCCAGAGTTGAGATCATGTCGTTTGTGTGGAGGCTTAGGGAGGGAGGGGAGATGAACGTGGAGGAGCAGGGTCTAGTCATGAAGTCCTTGTATTCTACAACCAGAAATCCAGATTTGATTCTGGAATAGGACATTATCATAGATCTTTCTTTTCAGAGTGATGGGAGCAAAGAGGAAGAGGAACTTCAAGGGACCAGACAAATCAGAGACAAGCCAGGAAGCTAATGCAATTGTGCAAACCAAGAGGAATATAGCCTTGATTAAGAGAGTGCAAATGAGACAGAGAGAAGGAAACGGATTAGAAAGATGGCTAGAAAGTTAGTAGAAAATAGCATATGGAAAATATTATGCTCTCCTAAAAATGTTTAATGGGGGTATATTAAGTTAAAAAACATATCCCAGAAATGTTCTCACGCTTTTGAATGATAGAAAAAAAATGGAAGCTTGAGAATGCATCATTAGACTATTTGTCCACTCACTTCTTGGGTTTTTTGAGATAGGAAGCTCTTCTAAGTTTTCTCAAATGCTATTCTTTTTCTTGTTTTGTATGTCCACTGCATGTCCTGACACTGACATGCTTCATGACTGTCTTGGTACAAATATGTCTGGAAAATGTCAGCTAGACTCAATGAGCAGAATACAACATTTCTACTCCTGCTCAGACCATCATTTTAATCTCACAAACTCAAGATTAGCAGTGATGGGAAGAAGGATCTGTTATTATTGTTCAAAAACTCAACATATTTCCAGAAATCTGAAATACCACTTTCTTTTAAGATGTGATTAATCTTTTCTCTGCTATTAGTTTTAAATATCTTGACCTCTCAAATTTATGTAGGAAACATTCTACTTTACCTTTGGTATGTACTACCAAAAATCATCTATTATCTTATTCTAAATTACTGCCATCACCTCTATGTAATTTATTAATATGTATTATTTTTATTAATATTTCCAAAATATTAAAGTATCCAAATACTAGAAATTCAGACTATATATTGATAGATTGTAAAAAATTTGGAAGAGAATATCAGGAGAATTTTTGGAAGACTATCTTTATCTGTAAAATGTCTTAAATTATAACTGAAAAATATCATAGAACAAATCAGACAGTTAATGAGGATTAAAAAATTGATGATAAGTAGAGAAAAACAGTTGACATGAGGAGTGAATGCCTGTAGGTGACTAATCCGTACATTGGTAAAGTGATGTGGTCACATTACCAGCCTTAAAAGGTATATAATCCAAGAACATACCCAATTAAATTATAGATTACTCAAAAGCATGGATATTCTAGCAACCTATGCATGAATAAGATTGCAAATATTAAATCTTTGAATCCTAATTAAATATTGCTACACAAGACTTTTAAAAATTCTTATATATATATATATATATATTTAGTGAATATACTGCGGAGGAGCGGCAAGATGGCGGAATAGGAAGGGAGCACACCGACAGTCTGGGGAGAGACAGTTTAAAAAAAGTGGAGATACTGCAGGTTCAAGGAAGAGTAGGGGAAGAAACAGCAGAGAAAACCCTTCCGGAACTGGGATTCACAGTGGACCTGCGTGGAGAGCGTGGGAGCCCACAGTTTGGGACACCAGCAACAGATTCAACACACCAGCGCAGGAACGCGAGGTGAGCTGAAACTCAATAGCCCGAGATACCAGCAGGGAAGCAGAAAAGGGAGCCTAGAGCGAACAAGGCTTGAAACCCTGCGGGGAAAAGTTCACCAGGCTAACTAGAAGAGAGGGAGAGAGGGAAAAAAAAAGTGACCCATACGGAAACGAGCTTCTCTCTCTCCGCTCACCTCTCAAAGGTGAGCAAGACAAAGAGCAGGCGCCATTTTGGAATACGTCATAAGCAGGGCGACCTCGGGTCGGCACTGGCCCAGAGCCTAGCAGAAAAACCTGACTCTGGGTGGGAGGGGTGAAATAACAGGAGATTAGAACCTAATGAATGTGTGGTGCTAATGAACTGAGACTGTGAAAAAAGAGACGGTGGGGGAGAGAACTCACGGAAATCACGAATTCATGTGAGTACTCTCCAGAGACGCTACAGTTCAGTAGCCTTGGCAGCCCAGTGGGAGACTACAGGAGAATCTCAGCCCACACAAAGGGTCACAAAGATTCCTTCTCTGGTCCTTGGGAAAGAGCTTCCGATCTCTGGCTCCTGTGGGTATATCATTTGCCTGCTAACCACCCCCAATTCCATTCAGCTGTGTGGAATTACTTCCCTTTTGAACCAAAAAAAAAAAGTAACAGAGATTTACCACGCCTAACCTGGGAGTGTCTCCTTTGACACACCCTCAACCCTGAGGAACCAAACAGAGCTCTCAGGCCACACCCATCTCAAGCCTCTAAGGCTCCATCAAAAGCAGACAGTCCATGAATCTAGAGTCATAGTATAACAAGAAAAAAACACCACAGTGAAGAAACCAATATGCCAAACAACAAACGCAAAAACCGAGGTAATAAGAACAAGGAAGACACTATGGCATCCCAAATGAAAAAGACACCCCAATTCAAGATTACGAAGATGATGAGATAGAAGAAATGCAAGAAGCAGATCTCAAAAAATTGATAAGAACACTAAGAAGTACTCAAAAAGAAATTCTTGAACTACAGAAATCCTTAATGGACAAGGTAGAAAATGTCTCTCGTGAAAATGAAATATTAAGGAGAAATCAAGCTGAAATGAAACAACTAGTAGAACATGAAACTGTGATAGTGACGAGAAATCATAATGAAGTGAAGAATTCAATAGATCAAATGAAAAACACATTAGAGAGCCTTACAAACAGAATGGGTGAGGCAGAAGAGAGAATATCGGACTTAGAAGACAGAGCACAGGAAGCTATACAGTCAAACCAAAGACAAGAAGAGGAAATTAGAAATCTAAAAAATATTGTTGGGAATCTACAGGATACTATTAAAAAACCCAACATTCGAGTTCTAGGAGTTCCTGAAGGCATGGAGAGGAGAAAGGATTAGAAGGCCTTTTTAGTGAGATAATAGCAGAAAATTTCCCAGTTTTGGAGAAGGACAGAGACATCCTAGTACAGGAAGCTCATAGAACCCATAGTAAACATGACCAAAAGAGATCCTCACCACGACACGTTGTAATTAAACTCACCACGGTGAACAGAAAGAAAAGATCCTAAAATGCACAAAAGAGAAACATCAAATTACACTCAGAGGATCTCCAATTAGACTCACAGCAGACTTCTCATCAGAAACCCTACAAGCTAGAAGGGAATGGCGAGACATAGCCCAGGTACTTAGAGAGAAAAACTGCCAGCCCAGGATATTATATCCTGCCAAGCTCTAATCTGTGAATGAAGGTGAAATAAAGACCTTTCATAGCAAACAAAAATTAAAAGAATTTGTTGCCACTCGTCCAGCCCTGCAAAAGATACTTAAAGATGTGTTACACACAGAAACACAGAAACACGGCCATCAACATGAAAGAAAGTAAACGAAGGGAACCTCACGGCAAAAGATCACAGGGAATTAAAAGCATACATTAGAAAATATCTTTGGCAAATGGCAGGGCAAACTTACCACTTATCAATAGTCACATTGAACGTTAAAGGTCTAAACTGTCCTGTTAAAAGACGGAGATTGGCTGATTGGGTTAAGGAACAAAAACCATCTATTTGCTGCTTACAAGAAACACATCTTTCCAACGAAGATCCATACAGACTAAAAATAAAAGGATGTAACAAGATATACCATGCCAACAGAAATGAAAAAAGAGCGGGTGTAGCCATCTTAATATCAGACTACATAAACTTTAACACAAAAACTGTTAAGAGAGACAAAGAGGGGCACTATATAATGATTAAGGGATCAATACTACAGGAAGATATAACAATTATCAATGTATATGCACCTAATTACAGGCCATCAGTTTATTTAAAAAATTTGTTAGAAACTTAAAGGGAGACTTAGACCCCAACACAATAGTACTGGGGGCTTCAATACTCCACTCACAGATATTGACAGATCAACAGGACAGAAGATCAACAAGGAGACAGTAGATTTAAATGACACTATAGCCCAAATGTTTCTAACAGATATCTACAGAACTTTTCACCCTATACATAAAGCATTTACATTCTTCTCAGCAGTACATGGAACCTACTCTAGGATTGACCACATATTAGGCCATAAAGCAAATCTCAGCAAATTCAAAAGAATTAGAATCATACGATGCAGCTTCTCAGACCATAAGGGAATCAAGTTGGAAATTAGCAACTCAGGAATCCCTAGAGCATATGCAAACACATGGAGATTGAACAACATGCTCCTGAATGAACAATGGGTCACAGAAGAAATCAAAAGAGAAATCAAAAATTTTCTGGAAGTAAATGAGGATAACAGCACAACATACCAAAACCTATGGGATACAGCAAAAGCAGTGTTGAGAGGATAGTTTATATCAATAGGTGCCTACATCAAGAAACTTGAAAGGCACCAAATAGATGAGCTTTCAGTGCATCTCAAGGATCTAGAAAATTTGCAGCAAACTAGACCCAAATCTAGTAGAAAAAGAGAAATAATCAAAATCAGAGAAGAAATCAACAGGATTGAATCAAAAAAATTACAAAAAATCAGCCAAACGAAGAGCTGGTTTTTTGAAAAAATAAACAAAATTGACACACCATTGGCCCAACTAACTAAAAAAGACCCAAATCAGTAAAATCAGAGATGAAAAAGGAAATGTAACAACAGACACCACAGAAATCAAAAGAATCATCAGAAATTACTACAAGGACTTGTATGCCAGCAAACAGGGAAACCTATCAGAAATGGATAGATTCCTGGACACATGCAACCTACCTAAAATGAACCAGGAAGACATAGAAAACCTAAACAGACCCATAAATGAATCAGAAATTGAATCAGTAATAAAGGCCCTCCCAACAAAGAAAAGCCCAGGACCAGATGGATTCACTGCTCAATTCTACCAGACATTTAAAGAAGAACTAACTCTAATTCTCAAACTATTCAGAACATTGGAAAAAGAGGGAATCCACCCAAATTCTTTCTATGAAGCCAAAATCACTTTAATTCCTAAGCCAGAAAATGATGCAGCATTGAAAGAGAATTACAGACCAATATCCCTCATGAACATAGATGCAAAAATCCTCAATAAAATTCTGGCCAATAGACTGCAACAACACATCAGAAAGATCATCCACCCAGACCAAGTGGGATTCATCCCTGGTATGCAGGGATTGTTCAATATTCGCAAAACAATCAACGTGATACACCACATTAACAGACTGCAGAAGAAAAACCATATGATTATCTCACTAGACGCAGAGAAAACATTCGATAAAATTCAACACCCTTTCATGATGAAAACCCTAAGCAAACTGGGTATAAAAGGCACATTCCTCAATACAATCAAAGCAATTTATGAAAAACCCATGGCCAATATCCTATTGAATGGGGAAAAGTTGGAAGCATTTCCACTGAGATCTGGTACCAGCCAGGGATGCCCACTCTCACCACTGCTATTCAATATAGTTCTGGAAGTTTTAGCCAGAGCTATTAGGCAAGAAAAAGAAATTAAAGGGATACAAATTGGGAAGGAAGAACTCAAACTATCCTTCTTTGCAGATGACATGATTCTTTATTTAGGGGACCCTAAGAACTCTACTAAGAGACTATTGGAACTCATAGAAGAGTTTGGCAAAGTAGCAGGATATAAAATCAATGCACAAAAATCAACAGCCTTTGTATACACAGACAATGCCACGGCTGAGGAAGAACTGCTAAGATCAATCCCATTCACAATAGCTACAAAAACAATCAAATACCTTGGAATAAATTTAACCAAGGACATTAAAGATCTCTACAATGAAAATTACAAAATCTTAAAGAAAGAAATAGAAGAGGATACCAAAAAATGGAGAAATCTTCCATGCTCATGGATTGGAAGAATCAATATCATCAAAATGTCCATTCTGCCAAAAGCAATTTATAGATTCAATGCAATAAAAATCAAGATACCTAGGACATTCTTCTCAGATCTGGAAAAAATGATGCTGAAATTCATATGGAGACACAGGCGACCTCGAATAGCTAAAGCAATCTTGTACAACAAAACCAAAGCCGGAGGCATCACAATACCAGATTTCAGGACATACTACAGGGCAGTAGTTATCAAAACAGCATGGTACTGGTACAGAAACAGATGGATAGACCAATGGAACAGAATAGAAACACCAGAAATCAATCCAAATATCTACAGTCAACTTATATTTGATCAAGGATCCAAAACCAATCCCTGGAGTAAGGAGAGCCTGTTTAAAAATGGTGCTGGGAAAACTGGATTTCCACATGCAGAATCATGAAGCAAAATCCCTACCTTTCACCTTACACAAAAATTCATTCAACATGGATTAAAAATTTAAACCTACGACCCGACACCATCAAATTATTAGAGAGCATAGGAGAAACCCTGCAAGATATAGGTACTGGCAAAGACTTCTTGGAAAAGACCCCAGAAGCACAGGCAGTCAAAGCCAAAATTAACTACTGGGATTGCATCAAATTGAAAAGTTTCTGTACTGCAAAAGAAACAGTCAGGAAAGTGAATAGGAAACCGACAGAATGGGAAAATATATTTACAAACTATGCAACAGATAAAGGGTTGATAACCAGAATCTACAAAGAAATTAAGAAACTCCACAACATCAAAACAAACAACCCACTTAAGAGATGGGCCAAGGACCTCAATAGACATTTTTCCAAAGAGGAAATCCAAATGGCCAACAGACACATGAAAAAATGTTCAAGATCCCTAGCAATCAGGGAAATGCAAATCAAAACCACAATGAGGTTTCACCTCACCCCGGTGAGAATGGCTCACATTCAGAAATCCACCAACAATAGATGCTGGAGAGGATGTGGGCAAAAAGGGACACTAATCCACTGTTGGTGGGAATGCAAACTGGTGAAGCCACTATGGAAGTCAGTCTGGAGATTCCTCAGAAACCTGAATATAACCCTACCATTCAACCCAGCCATCCCACTCCTTGGAATTTACCCAAAGGAAATTAAATGGGCAAACAAAAAAGCCGTCTGCACAGTAATGTTTATTGCAGCTCAATTCACAATAGCTAAGACTTGGAACCAACCCAAATGCCCATCAACAATAGACTGGATTAGGAAATTATGGGACATGTACTCTACAGAATATTATACAGCAGTCAAAAACAATGAAATCCGGTCATTTGCGACAAAATGGAGGAATCTGGAAAACATCATGCTGAGTGAATTAAGCCAGTCACAAAGAGACAAATATCATTTGTTTCCCTTGACTGGCGACCACTAACTGAGCACCAAAGTGGAAACCTGTTGAAGTGAAATGGACACTATGAGAAACAGTGACTTGATCAGCTCTTGTGCTGACTATTGTTGTACAATGTAATACTTTATCCATTGTAGTATTTTTTTTTTATCCTAGTACTAGTGGTTGAACTCTGTAATTAAGACACAAATATTCTTAGGGGTGTAAATTTAACTGAAAAGTGATCCCTGTTAAATATAAGAGTGGGAATAAGAGAGGGAGGAGATGTACAATTTGGGACATGCTCAATCGGAACGGCCCCAAATGATGGAGTTAGAATTGTGCCAGGGGATTCCAATACAATCCCATCAAGGTGGCATGTACCAAGGCCATCGCACTGGTCCAAGTGATCACTTTCAGCTCACAATTGATCACACTGATAGGTCTAAGAGTCAAAGGGATCACACAAACAAGACTAGTGTCTGCTAATACTAACTGATAGAATGAAAAAGGGAGAGAATGATCCAACATGGGAAGTGGGATACACAGCAGACTCATAGAATGGCAGATGTCCTAAATAGCACTCTGGCCTCAGAATCAGCCCTTAAGGCACTCGGATCTGGCTCAAGAGCCCATGAGAATATTTTAGGCATGGAAAGCTAAGACACTCTGAAAAACAAAAAAAAAGAAGACCTAAATGAAAGATCTCTTCGAGTGAGATCCCAGTGGAAAGAACGGGGCCATCAAAGAAGGAGGTACCTTTCTCTGAAGGGAGGAGAGAACTTCCACTTTGTCTATGACCCTGTCGGAATAAGATCGAAGTCAGTGAACCCTAAAGACTTCCATAGCCTCGGCAACTCATGACTAGAGCCTAGGGAGATTACTGACGCCATAAACAAGAGTGTCAAATTGTTAAATCAACTTCAGGAGTCACTGTGTACTTATATCTCATGAGGGATCTGTCCTTAATGTGTTATCCAATGTGAAGTAATGCTATTACTAGTACTGAAACAGTATTTTTACACTTTGTGTTTCTGTGTGGATGCAAACTGATGAAATCTTTACATAGTATATATTGAATCGATCTTCTTTATATAAAGATCATTGCAAATGATTAAAAAATCTTGGTGTTAAATTGGAAATTGCATAGAAAATTAATCAATTTAAAATATATATATATATCATGTAGGATCTCTGTCCTTAACGTGCTATACATTTTGAATTAATACTATAACTAGTACTCCAACAGTATTTTTCACTTTGTGTTGCTATGTGAGGGAAAATTATTGAAATCTTTACTTAATATATACTAAACTAACCTTCTGTATATAAAGAGAATTGAAAATGAATCTTGATGTGAACAGAAGGGGAGAAGGAGTTGGAAAGGGGAGGGTTGCGGGTGGGAGGGAAGTTATGGGGGCGACGCCATTGTAATCTATAAGCTGTATTTTGGAAATTTATATTCTTTAAATAAAAGCATTATTAAAAAATATTTAGTGAATATAAATTTCCAAAGTACAGTTTATGGGTTATATTGGCTTCCCCCCATAATATCACTCCCACTCGCACCCCTCCCCTTTCCTGCTTCCTCTCTCATTCCATTCACATCAGATTCATTTTCATTTCTCTTTATATACAGAAGATCCATTAAGTATATATTAAGTAAAAATTTCAACAGTTTGCACCCACACAGAAACACAAAGTGTAAAAATACTATTTCAGTACTAGTTATAGCATTAAAGACATTGAACAACACATTAAGGACAGATCCCACATGAGAAGTAAGTACACAGTGACTGCTGTTGTTGACTTAACAATTTGACACACTTGTTTATGGCATCAGTAATCTCCCTAGGCTCTAGTCATGAGTTGCCAAGGCTATGGAAGCCTTTAGGGTTCGCTGACTTCGATCTTATTCCGACAGGGTCATAGACAAAGTGGAAGTTCTCTCCTCCCTTCAGAGAAGTTACCTCCTTTTTGAGGGCCTGTTCTTTCCACTGGGATCTCAAACAGAGATCTTTCATTTAGGTGATTGTGGTTTTGATTTGCATTTCCCTGATTGCTAGTGATCTTGAACATTTTTTCATGTGTCTGTTGGCCATTTGGATTTCCTCTTTGGAAAAATGTCTATTGAGGTCCTTGGCCCATCTCTTAAGTGGGTTGTGTGTTTTGATGTTGTGGAGTTTCTTAATTTCTTTGTAGATTCTGGTTATCAACCCTTTATCTGTTGCATAGTTTGCAAATATATTTTCCCATTCTATTGGTTGCCTCTTCACTTTCCAGTCTCTATGTTTTGAAGTACAGAAACTTCTCAATTTGATGCAATCCCAGTAGTTAATTTTGGCTTTGACTGCCTGTGCTTCTGGGGTATTTTCCAAAAAGTCTTTGCCAGTACCTATATCTTGCAGGGTTTCTCCAATGCTCTCTAATAATTTGATGGTGTCAGGTCATAGATTTAAGTCTTTAATCCATGTTTAGTGAATTTTTGTGTAAGGTGAAAAGTAGGGGTCTTGCTTCATGATTCTGCAGGTGGAAATCCAATTTTACCAGCACCATTTATTGAATAGACTGTCCTTACTCCAGGGATTGGTTTTGGATCCTTGATCAAATATAAGTTGGCTGTAGATGTTTGGATTGATTTCTTGTGTTT
Source organism: Sylvilagus floridanus (assembly GCA_949820135.1). NCBI lineage: Eukaryota > Metazoa > Chordata > Mammalia > Lagomorpha > Leporidae > Sylvilagus > Sylvilagus floridanus. Next base: position 68,264,453 of record OX463231.1, read on the forward strand.
CTATTCTGTTTCATTGGTCTATCCATCCATTTCTGTACCAGTACCATGCTGTTTTGATAACAACTGCCCTGTAGTATGCCCTGAAATCTGGTATTGCGATGCCTCCGGCTTTGTTTTTATTGTACAAGATTACTTTAGCAGTTGAAGGTCTCTTTGTGTCTCCATGTGAATTTCAGCATCATTTTTCCCAAATCTGAGAAGAAGGTCTTCAGTATCTTGATTGGTATTGCATTGAATCTCTAATTGCTTTTAGGAGTATGGACATTTTGATGATATTGAATCTCCCAATCCATGAGCATGGAAGATTCTTCCATTTTTTGGTATCCTCTTCTATTTCTTTCTTTAAGATTTTGTAATTCTCATCGTAGAAATCTTTGATGTCCTTGGTTAAGTTTATTCCAATGTATTTGATTGTTTTTGTAGCTATTGTGAATGGGATTGATCTTAGAAGTTCTTCCTCAGCTGTGGCACTCCCTGTGTATACAAAGGCTGTTGATTTTTGTGCATTGGTTTTATATCCTGCTACTTTGCCAAACTCTTCTATGAGTACCAATAGTCTCTTTTTTATTTATTTATTTATTGACCGGCAGAGTGGACAGTGAGATAGAGAGACAGAGAGAAAGGTCTTGCATATGCCGTTGTTCACCCTACATTGGATGCCGCAGCCAGCACCGAGGCCAGCGCACTGCACTGATCCGATGGCAGGAGCCAGGTGCTTCTCCTGGTCTCCCATGGGGTGCAGGGCCCAAGCACTTGGACCATCCTCCACTGCCATCCCGGGCCACCGCAGACAGCTGGCATGGAAAAGGGGCAAACGGGACAGAATCCGGCACGCCAACCGGGACTAGAAGCAGGGTGCTGGTGCCGAAAGGCGGAGGATTACCTATTCAGCCATGGTGCCAGCCCCAATTGTCTCTTAGTAGAGTTCTTTGGATCCCCTAAATAAAGAATCATATCATCTGCAATGAGGGATAGTTTGAGTTCTTCCTTCCCAATTTGTATCCCTTTAATTTCTTTTTCTTGCCTAATAGCTCTGGCTAAAACTTCCAGAACTATATTGAATAGCAGTGGTGAGAGTGGGCATCCCTGGCTGGTACCAGATCTCAGTGGAAATGCTTCCAACTTTTCCTCTTCAATAGTATACTGGCCGTGGGTTTTTCATAAATTGCTTTGATTGTATTGAGGAATGTTCCTAACACACCCAGTTTGCTTAGAGTTTTCATCTTGAAAGGGTGTTGTATTTTATCAAATGTTTTCTCTGCATCTAGTGAGATAATCATATGGTTTTTCTTCTGCAGTCTGTTAATGTGGTGTATCACGTTGATTGTTTTGCGAATATTGAACAATCCCTGCATACCAGGGATGAATCCCACTTGGTCTGGGTGGATGATCTTTCTGATGTGTTGTTGCAGTCTATTGGCCAGAATTTTATTGAGGATTTTTGCATCTATGTTCATGAGGGATATTGGTCTGTAATTCTCTTTCAATGCTGCATATTTTTCTGGCTTAGGAATTAAAGTGATTTTGGCTTCATAGAAAGAATTTGGGTGGATTCCCTCTTTTTCCAATGTTCTGAATAGTTTGAGAATTAGAGTTAGTTCTTCTTTAAATGTCTGGTAGAATTGAGCAGTGAATCCATCTGGTCCTGGGCTTTTCTTTGTTGGGAGTGCCTTTATTACTGTTTTAATTTCTGTCTTTGTTATAGATCTGTTTAGGGTTTCTGTGTCTTCCTGGTTCAATTTAGGTAGGTTGCATGTGTCCAAGAATCTATCCATTTCTGATAGGTTTCCCTGTTTGCTGGCATACAAGTCCTTGTAGGAATTTGTGATGATTCTTTTTCTTTCTGTAGTGTGTCTGTTGTTAGGTTTCCTTTTTCATCTCTGCTTTTATTGATTTGGGTCTTACTCTTCTTTTTTTTAGTTAGCTGGGCCAATGGTGTGTCAATTTTGTTTATTTTTTCAAAAAACCAGCTCCTTTTTGGCTGATTTTTTTGATTAAATCCTGTTGATTTATTCTTTGATTTTAATTATTCCTCTTCTCCTACTAGATTTGGGTATGGTTTTCTGCAGATTTTCTAGGTCCTTGAAATAAATTGAAAGCTCATCTATTTGGTGACTTTCCAATTTCTTGATGTAGGCACCTATTGATATAAATTTTCTTCTAAACACTGCTTTTGCTGTAACCCATAGGTTTTGATATGTTGTGTTGTTATCCTCATTTACTTCCAGAAAATTTTTGATTTCTCTTTTGATTTCTTCTGTGACCCATTGTTCATTCAGGAGCATGTTGTTCAATCTCCATGTGTTTGCATATGCTCTAGGGATTCCTGAGTTGCTAATTTCCAACTTCATTCTTTTATGGTCTGAGAAGCTGCATCATATGATTCTAATTCTTTTGAATTTGCTGAGACTTGCTTTATGGCCTATTATGTGGTCAATCCTAGAGAAGGTTCCATGTACTGCTTAGAAGAATGTAAATGCTTTATGTATAGGATGAATAGTTCTGTGATTTCTGTTACATCCATTTGGTCAATAATATATCACTTAAATCTACTGTCCTCTTATTGATCTTCTGTCCAGTTGATCTGTCTATTTCTGAGAGTGGAGTATTGAAATCCCCCATTACTAGTGTATTGGAATCTAAGTCTCCCTTTAAGTCCCTTAATTAATCTTTTAAATAAACCGGTGCCCGGTTTATTTTATTTAAAAATTTATTTTATTTAAAAAGACACAGCCAATCTGTGTCTTTTACCTGGAGAGTTGAGGCTTTTAACGTTCAATGTGTCTATTGATAAGTGGTAACTTTACCCTGCTACTTTCCCAAAGATATTTTCTTATATCTGCTTTTAACTTCCTACGATCTTTTGCTGTGATGTTTCTTTCCTTTACTTTCTTTCATATTGATGACCGTGTTTCTGTGTTTCTGTGTGTAGCACATCTTAAAGCATCTTTTGCAGGGCTGGGCGAGTGGCAACAAAATCTTTCAATTTCTGTTTGCTATGAAAGGTCTTTATTTCACCTTCATTCACAAATGAGAGCTTTGCAGGATATAATATTCTGGGCTGGCAGTTTTTCTCTCTTAGTACCTGGGCTATATCTTGCCATTCCCTCCTAGCTTGTAGGGTTTCTGATGAGAGGTCAGCTGTGAGTCTAATTGGAGATCCTCTGAGAGTAATCTGACATTTCTCTCTTGCACATTTTAGGATCTTTTCTTTCTGTTTCACTGTGGTGAGTTTAATTACAACGTGTCATGGTGAGGATCTCTTTTGGTCATGTTTATTAGGGGTTCTATGAGCTTCCTGTACTAGGATGTCTCTTTCCTTCTCCAAACCTGGCAAGTTTTCTGCTATTATCTCACTAAAAAGGCCTTCTAATCCTTTCTCCTCTCCATGTCTTCAGGAACTCCTAGAACCCGAATGTTGGGTTTTTTAATAGTATCCTGTAGTTTCCCGACAATATTTTCAAATTTCTAATTTCCTCTTCTTTTCTTTGGTTTGACTTTTACACTTTTGGGATAAAATTACTTTCTTGATTTCTGTGAACTTTCTCTCTTGATTTTAATGAATTTTTTCTAAGCTTGTTCAGAATGCTTCTCAAAATACTCACAAGAAATGCTTATTATCCTTGTTTCAACCTACATAAAAGGCTGTTCATTTTAGGTCCCATTAATAGGTATTTGTTTTCAAAATTATAATGTACTAGGAATTTGTACTCCTCTAGGAGAAATACAAATCTACACAGATTGTGAGCTTTTGTGGAGCTAAAGGAAGTTCTTGTCTTGCTATCCCCTGCCCCCCCCTTTTTTAGAGGCAGAGTGGACAGTGAGAGAGAGATAGAGAGAAAGGTCTTCCTTTGCTGTTGGTTCACCCTCCAATGGCCGCCGTGGCTGGTGCACTGCAGCCAGCACACTGCACTGATCTGAAGGCAGGAACCAGGTGCTTCTCCTGGTCTCCCATGGGGTTCAGGGCCCAAATACTTGGGCCATGCTCCACTGTACTCCCAGGCCATAGCAGAGAGCTGGCCTGGAAGAGGGACAACCAGGACAGAATCTGGTGCCCCGGTCTTGCTATCCCTTTATGCTTGTTGCATTGTTAACTTTCTCCCAGGTTTGCCTCCGGTAATAATCTGTTACACAGAGGAGCATCTGACCTGGGTTTGTTTCTTAGGCAAATGTCTAATACTCTTCAAGTTCAATTGGAGAAATAGAAAGAGAAGGTTTCTGCTGTGCCTGATGACAATTATTGATTTTTCCACATTCAAAATATATCTGGCTCCACGCTGGAGCACTAGTTGTGGTGAATCCTAGTGTTGATCCCATTCTAAGGAAGGAACAGAATTTTCGTTGAGAAGTACAGATTCAAAACCAGCTCCAGAAATGAACTCTCATCATGGTTTATTTCACACAGAACAGCAGGTGTTTACCCCATGTTAATAGGATTTATGGCCAATTCTTTCTTGTAGTTACCAATAGCAATCCATGTACCCCTGATTTCAGGGGAAGTTGATGAATTTAGTACAATTTTAGGGCTCAAATGGCAAAGAATTGCTTCAGGGGTCAGTAAAGAAAAGCATTGACTTTTTTTGTTTTTTTATAAAAAAGTGAGGAGTGGTATAATGCTTTGAATTGATAAGAAGCTTATACACAACAATTGGCCACAAGGCCAATATTATTATTAACATAATAGTATTGTATCTAGTGTTTTATCAGCTTTGCTTAATAAAATTTAGATTAAAGGTAAAAAATTATCATAGGCAACAGCTTTGCAGTTTTAGTTTCCCAACCAAATGATATGCTTTATATAAAATACTAGAAATATTCTTGGATCTTGGTCATTGGTTTACTTTCTTATGAAAAGTACTGAGCCATGTGGCTTTCATTTAATCTCCTTAAACCAAAGGAAAACTGAGTTCTGGCCTAATGTGCCCTTCATTATATATTTAAATTGCTTCATAATTTAGTGCTATATCATACCTGTATCTAAGAAATTACAAATAGCTAGGTTTAAAGATTCACTTTTTGATCAACTTTGGAAATTTGAGAGTCCTGAGTTGCAATTATTATCATTAGAGAAACTCAAAGAGGATTACATCTGATGAATTAAAAACACACACACACACACACACACAACATGTCAGACATCACTGTCTGTGTTTTCTGTCCTTCGGAAAATAGATTTTAGTTTTTCAATGGTCAGGAATGGACATTTTTTAAGATCAACCCCATATAGAATGCTCATCTTGGAGCTTAATTTTATGCAATAAGATGGGTTTAGAAAGGCTAATGTGGTGCTACTGGCATGTTCTCAAAAACGGCTGGTGCTTGCTTTGTCCTTTCCCAAGTTACATCAGGTCTTTTCCAACGCGACAGCAACATATTCTTCATTCAGACAGCTGACTCCAGGAATGGTTGTTACTAAGACCATCTGTATTTGTAACTCAAAGCAGCAAGAAAGTTAAGAGAAAATGTTGCTCTCTTAGTAATCCCTTGGCTACTAAAAAGAATTTTTTTCCAAAGTTCAACCCTTCTCTGCAAACTCTACTTATCTTAAACTCATTTTTATATAAAATTTTACAGCTTACTTCTGCTGGATCTCAAATGTGGTGAGGCTGAAATTTTTGAGTATGACCCTAAACCAGATTTAAACTTTTTAAGTAAAGCTTTATGACACAAAACAGATACAAACCCTCTATTCAAATTGCCCTTTTATAAATGAGAGGTGATTAAAAAAAAAACAGAACCTAATATCAAATTGAGCATGGAAAGAACATTTCAGTTCAGCTTCTCAATTGTCTCTAAACATGTGTTAACTATGCTGGGAAATGAAATTAATGTCTTAAAAGTCTAGGAATTATTTCGTAAAAGATTACTGACATTTCTGCCAGCAGTTTAAAGTCACGTTTTCCCATTTAGGTATTTTTAAAATTTATTTTTTCACTCTCTTATTGCTTCAGAGAGAGATTGAGGAAGAAAGAAAAAGGAAGGAAGAGAGAGAGAAAAAAGAAGAGAAGAGAAAAGAAAAGAAAGGAAAGGAAGGGAGGGAGGGAGGATGGAAGGAAGGGAGAGAGGGAGGTAAGGAGAGATCTTCATGCTGGTTTATTCCCCAAGTGCCCACAACAACCAGGACTGAGCCAGACCAAAGCCAGGAGCCCAGTGCTCTCACATGGTGGCAGGGATCCAGGTAGTTGAGCCATCATCTGCTGCCTCTTAGGGTGTGCATTAACAGGAAGCTGAATCAGAAGTAGAGGAGCTGGGACTCAAACCAGGCACTCCAATATTGAATGCCAGCATCCCAAGCAGTATCTTAACCCATGTGCCAAATACATGCTCCAGGATATTTTCAAAAAATGTTTCCATAGAGTTCCCCTTGTATACTGTTGCCTTTCACATTTTTGGGGTGTGTGTGTGTGTGTGTGTGTGTAATTTTCCACATGCAACAAGTAGGAACATGTGTGCTGGGCAGCCAGGGGAAGGAGGCATCTTGTTTCAACAGATCTTGTAAAGATTCAAAGGAATTTATTAGCTACGCAAAGAGAAAGCAGAGAAAGCATTGTTTTGATAGCAGTGAATGTCATCTAGAGAGAATCAGCTGATGTGCTTCTGAGTGGAAGAATGTGCACAAATGGCAATGCAAACAGTTATCTGCTTCTATGAGTCACAGAGTGGAGTCCATGGCAGGCACACTGTACATCTTTTGAAGTTCCAAGAAATAGTGCAGGTCCATCTGCTCAAAAGATTCAGTTCCAGTCCAGATCTTCATTTGCACAGCCCAGGAAGCTGAAAGCCATTGACAGATGTTGTATTTGTATAAGAGCTCACCAGCTCTGAATTATAATATCACGGTTTGACCTTTAAGAATAATGAAGTCTTTGTGATGATTATGCCTCTGATGAATTTGGGTGACTGGGACAAAGTTTCCTCCCATTTGGAAGAGGTGCTTCTTAAGAAAAATCATAGTAGTTGGGGAGTAGAAATGAATTAGTAGAAACTCATTTAGTCCAACCAACTCACCTGATGAATGGTTTTTAGGTGGCTTATCCAGAGTCCTAAAACTAGCAGGTAGTAGCACTCATATAAGGCCCTAGTCTCCTGCCCATCCAAATAAGGCCAGCTCTCCTCACTTGCATGTGCTGCTTTGGTTTTCTCTAGAAGCCAAAGTGAATTAGATGCCAAGTCCAGGCAATCTTTCCAATTTTTGAATTATGCCTATCTGAATTACACTCATCTGTAGAAATACTTTGTGTTGTTTAAAACAACTTTTGCTCATCCAAGACTGTTAAAATTTTTTAAGAATTTTTACAACAGGGGCCAGCACTGTGGCGCAGCAGGTTAATGCCCTGGCCTGAAGCGCTGGCATCCCATATGGGTGCTGGTTCTAGTCCCAGCTGCTCCTCCTCTGATCCAGCTTTCTGCTATGGCCTGGGAAAACAGTAGAAATGGCCCAAGTGGTTGGGCCCCTGCACCTGCGTGGGAGACCTGGAGGAAGCTCCTGGCTTTGGATCGGCGCAGCTCCAGCCATTGCAGTCAATTGGGGAGTGAACCATCAGATGGAAGACCTCTCTCTCTCTCTCTCTCTCTCTCTCCCCCCCTCTCCCTCTCCCTCTCCCTCTCCTCTCTCTGTGTAACTCTTTCAAATAAATAAATAAATCTTTAAAAAAAAAAGAATTTATACAACAGATAATTGAGAATAGCTCAGGATAATAGGATAATTTAGGGAAATGCTGACCCTAGCTGACATAACAAAGATGTGGCCATTAGCAGCCTTAATGGTAAAAAAAAAAAAAAAAGTGTTCAGGCCAATCCAGCACAAGAATCTCTTTGAAGAAGAAATTAAGCAGGTTTAAAAAACAGTGGCTTTCATAGGCTATAGAAATCACCCTCATCAGCATAGAGGTTAAATATAGACTTAATTTCTTTGTATCAGTGAGGACATTTATAAAGGTGATTCATGTATGATTGCTTTACACTGCCTCACCTATACCTAAAAATTCTCTGGTCAGTCTGCTCATGCATATATAATCCAGATGGATGTGTGTCTTTCATTCTGTAAAACTTCATTGGGTAAGGTGCTGTGTATGAGACAAGCACATTTGTGCACAGTTACCATAAACTTAATGGCAGCTTTTCTTGAGCTTAAATGAGAAAACCTGCTCCTGTGGAGTAATGATGTTTTAATTGCACATTTAGTACACAAAGAGTGAAGCAAGAGCTTAATTCATGTACTTTTAAGAGCTACATTAAGAATATACATTTGCAGTGGAGCACCAGTTATATTCCAAGAAAGAAAAGATTCATTCAAATCAACACTGAGGATTGTGAAAGTATTCTATTTTTCCTTTTTCCATTAACTGGATAAGTCAAATTTATTGGAATGTTAGTTTGAAATTGTACCTATTTATTATGTTATTAAACAGCCACATTAAAAGACTGGACATGCAATGCATTTAAACCTACTACCTTTTCTCAGAAATATTGCCACATTTCCTAGCTTTTCAGTTGTCAAAATAATGAATACTTATCAGCCCAAAAGTCAATAATACCAAATAATGTGAATGTTTTAGTGAAATTTTAGCTATCTTTAAATGAAATTGGCTACAATGTTCATAATGTATTATCTCTTCTATTGTGTGTTTGTAGCTCATTTTAAATTCACAGAAATATAATATTCAGTAGTTCCTCATAGCAAGATTTTAATGATGATGTTAGAATAGAAACTAGTGTAAGATTTATATCAATGCTGTATTTGGCTGTGGTTTCACAAATTTACATAGACTGGAAAATTGAACAACTGAGATGTAAGACCTATCTGGGATTTGAAGTAAAACTCAGATGAAGAAAAACTGTATCAGTGGATCCATCATTAATCGATAAGGGCATGTGAAAATCTGCATTTGGTTTTGGCCTAATTGTACTACATTTATTTTTTCAGCCTAGATAAATTACACTATGAAGACTCTGATGGTAGCTGGTCCATTAGAAAGATAGAGTTAGACAGAATGGAATTGTATGTCTGAGAAGACTAGTAACATTTGCTCAGAGATAAGTAGGGGTAAAACTTGGGCATTCCATGCTTTCAGATGACTAAAATGTACACATATTGAATAATAATAGTTAACGCATGGAGTGCTCATTAAGTGCCCTCCTACACTTGACTTACTAATCATTTACTTCTCAACTCACACGAGTCTATGATGTAATACTAATAGTATTCCTGCTTTACCCCAAATCACATAGTGAGTTACCAGCAGAACCTAGCACTGAACCTAGGCAGCATGTCAAAACATGCTCTTTTAACTGTTATTTTCTATGGCCTTTTCTGAGAAGATGATTTTCTCTCAAAGCCAGCCAACACAGGGGGACTTCATTCTTGATATGACTTTTATTATTAATTTGTTTATGAGAAGAAATAACTACAAGAAGTATTAGTAAAAGAGGCACAATATTAGCTTTTTATTGAGTCACCATGCACATATGTAGAGGAACAAGAGGTGAACCCTCTTCAATAGATATACTATGTATATTACCTTTTATATCTGCAGCCAGCTGCTAATATTTAAAAGGTGTTTTCTGGGGACAGACACTTTGCAGGGATTATCAGATTTGATCACAATAGTAAATGTGTGAGGGCTAGTAATACTATCATTCACACATGACACATGTGGAGACCAAGACTCAGGGAGTTTCAATAATTTACTCAACCCCATAGTGTTAGAAAATGATAAGGCAGGGATTTGAACCCAGGAAGCCTGCCTACAGTGCTCAGACTATTTGTTATTATGCCTCTTACCATAATATTCTGTCTCCCACTGATAACTTAGTCAGCAGGACTTGAACAGGAAAAAAGGAATTTTAGACTACATGAATATAATGATTTTAAGAATTTTGTCACTGGGGACAAAATCAATTTTTAAATTTCCTCCTAGCTTTTTAATGTATTTTAACTTGAAGGTATGCAAAGAAAATTTTATAATGCTCAAAATATAAAATGGAAGCAGTATAAAATACTTGACTTTACTTAAGATTTAATATCATATATGCCTTTTACCTAATTTTACCTTTTCAATTTAATTGGTGAACAATCTTCAAACATGATTGTAGCATGAACTTTTGGGAAATCTAATCAAGGCCCTGTATTAGATTTGTTGGATTGGGATAAGTGCATGCTGTTATCTTACATTTTAAGATAACTAAAAGAGAAGACTTTGAATGTTCTCACTACACAGAAATGATAAATGAGTTGATGCACATACTAAATACCTTAATTTGATCATTTTATAAAGTATACATGTATTAAAACATCACAGTGTACCCAAACTGTTATCTGTCAACTAAAAATGAGATAAAACTAAAAAAAAGAAAATCAATATTTTTGTTTAATGCTTGCAAATTAGCTTCTTCATCCTGGTGGATAATTACAGGATAGCTTTGTGCTCGTCACTAGAGAAGCTATTATTGTTATTATTTTTGCATTTTGCATGTGTTCATTAGCTTAGTTTTTCACTAACCAAGCTTGCTGGTGTGTAGCACATGCAAATAAGATTTACAGTAAAAAGAACAGCTGTGTAAAATATTGCCTTTGGAAAGGCAAATTTATTGAGATAGTGATTATAGCACATGAAGCTCAAGGCATAACCATAATGATTGCAGCACCGTTTCTCTCCCTCATGTAGTATTTTATATCTATTGCCCTTAGTGTACATTCATGGTAGCAAATGCTATTTCCCATCCTATAACGCTGATTTTATTGCAACCTCCTGCTTTCAGTTACTGAAGACTTGCTGAAAATACTCCTGAGAAAGTAAAACTTTACTGTTTGGCTTCTTCCAAAAAATATGGCTTGAGTGGAAAGAGTAGTATTTGAGTTCTAAAGATATGGCAATGCATAATCCGGGATATTACAGATTTTATGATTTTAAATGTTGGATCATATAAATATTGCTTATGCACCTCTTGCGTATCAGGATGGTCCAGTTGTTTATTGTTTAACAATGGATAAAATATGATTTTTCCTCCCTCCCCACCAGTATCATGCCAAAAGTTAAAAACAGGTCACTTGCACTTATTTAATAATCATATAAATTATTTAAAAAGTTGATATTTTAGGTGAGAGTTGTTTTTTGTTATTGTTGCTTTTATATATTTATTTATTTGAGAGGCAGAGGGAGAAAAAAGAAACTTCTATCTGCTGGAATGCCTACAATGTCCAGGACTTGCTGGGGCCAAATCTAGGAGTTGGAACTCAATTCAGGTCTCCCAAATGGGTGGAGGGAACCCAATTACTTGAGCCACCATGGCTGCCTCTCAGGATCTGCATTAATAAGATGCCAGAGCCTGGAATCAAACCCAAGTAGTCTGTTAGGGGATGCAAGCATCTTAGTCCAGCATTTTATCACTAGGTTAACCAGCTTCCCCTCAGTGACAATTTGATTTTAAAATGCTAATTGGATCTTGCTTATTAGGTAATTCACATTGGTGATAACATAGCTGTATCTAGAATCAATTCTGGTATAGATATTTTTAAATCTTAGAATAAATTAAATAAAATAACTGGTATGTGTTCTCTGCCTTGTTATAGACAAATTTTGTTTCATTTCAACATAAATTCATTACTTATAATCCCATTTTCACAGTTTAGAATACAATATTAATAATATTGTTATGTTGTGAATGACAGCACTTCCATTTCATCCAAAAATTACTGAACAGTGACTCAGAATAAATGAAAAAAAGTAACTATATATTCTAAATGATTTGTTTCATTTGCTCACATTTAACCCACATAAGAGTAGCCTGGTATGAAGAGATTTGGATTGCATATCAACAGATAGTTCTCATGATTGTCATGACCCTGTTTCCTAGAAAACATAGAGATAGACACCTTTGGTTTTGCCATTTCATTTGGTGAAATTTCATTTGGTTTTGCCATTTCATACCTGGCGACTGGAAAGGAGTGTCCTGATACGTGTTCATGCATGTTCACTTTTTCTTCCAATTCTTTTTATTTATGTAAGATGGACAAATTTCATGTATTTCATACATACAGATTTAGAAGCACAGTGATATTTGCCACCCAACCTCCTTCTTCCTTTCTGTTTAATTTTTACAATGTGGTACTTTCAGTTATTTTATAACCATAGCCTAACCTGCCACTAAGTAAAGAATTTCACTTTTACTTTATACTGCCTTGAAAAAGGCAAATCATTAGTTAGCATTTGTTTAAATGCTTTCAGTGCAGTCCTCTCATTTAACTGAATGTTAGTGTGATATTTTCACTTTACTTTGTTATTCTCTTGTTAAAGGTTTATGCATTTAAAAACACCCACAATTCTGAACCTTTGTTTTCATAGTCATTTAGTGTTGACAATGATGTTTTCCTAAACATAATACTTGACCCTTACACTCCAACAGCAGCATTGTGAAATGAACAGAATTACTCCCATTTTACATATGAAAAGGATGAGGCCCCCAGTGTTCTGAGGATGATTTTCCCACTGGCCTAACTCCAGAACTCTCTATGCTGAACCGCAGTGTGTACTCGGATCCAAATTTAGTAATTAAAACAACCAGATCTAAAACAGATTGCCCATTTTCATCTTGTATTAGAAATGTTTCATACCCTGCTCTTCATCTCATAAAGGGTGCTATGATGCTTTTAGAATTAATTATCTTGGAATGTTGTATAAAATGGGTGTAAGGAAAGGTCATCTTAGTTAGGCTTAAATGCATGCTTACTTCCAAAATCACTTTCCAAGTCATACCTAAACTTTATCTAGTAATTCATTTAGTTGATAGAAATGCAACATAAAAAGTGCGTTTATGATGTTCTGGAGGGTATTTAATGTATACTTGTATGTGCTTATATGTTTGCGTGTATATATTTGTGCATATTTCTTCCACAGATAAGGAGAAAATTTTGTAATAGTTATGTAAGCCTCTCATAATTTGCAGGTTGAGCATCTTTTATCCAAAATTCTTGGGATTAGAAATGTACTGAATTTTGGATTTTTAAATTTTGAAATATTTGCATACATAAATTATATCAGGGTTGTTACCCAATTATAAACATGAAATTCATTTATGTTTCATACATACCTTATACAAAAAACCTAAATGTCATTTTATACAATATTTTTTGTGTGTTTATGTTTTGACAGTGAGTAGTCACATGAGGTCAGATGTGGAGTTTTCTACCTATGGCATCATGTTGGTACTAAAATACTTGATTTTGGAGGATTTCAGATTTCTAGACAGGGATATTTAACCAATATTTTAAATTGTGATGCCATCTTCAAAATGATCTGGAAAGAGAGTTTTAATATATAGATAGGGCAACCATTCTTCAATTCTATATGAATCCACAAAATCAAGTATTTCACTTGGAATGAAGATATAGGAATGCATCTGCCGTAATGACCAATAGGTTTCTTGGAACCTGCACTTGAAATGGATCAAGAGGACATACCTCTTGCTTTAATGATATCATTATGCCACATTCTTCTAGTTCAGTTCAACAATGTTGCTTTAATTGCCTGCACAGAATCTATGCTGAGACTAAATTATTTGTTCTCTCCCCTCTTCTACCTCTCTCCTCTTCTCTCTTCCCTGTCCCCACTCATTCTCTTTCCCTCTCTATGTCTTTTTCTAAATCAACATACTTATGTGTGTATCATACTCAATCACTCTATATATCTATGCCAGTAGGCATTAGATGATGGCTCAGCACTTGAGACCCCACCACCCAGTGGGGGAGACCCAGATTGAGTTCCAGGTTCCTGACTTCAACCTGGCCCAGTCCTGGATATTGGAGGCATGGAATGAACCAATAGATAGGAAATCTCTGTCTGTCTGTCAGTCTTTGCCTTTGTCCCTCTTTCTCTCTGTCTATGACAAATAATAAAAACAAAATAATAAAAAATTCAATAATGTAGTATGAAATGATAAAGAGAAAAAATATTCTTTATCAGTTGCAAAATCTGATTATGGTAGGCTTTTAAAATTTAGCAATATGTTTGACAGGACAAACACTAACATTTGAGTTACCTGTTCTAGCTGTATTTAGTTTAAGGATTATATAAATCTAAGTTATGGAATGTTGATTTCATTTTCTTCTTCTTCATAGGTAACCCATTAGCCAAGGGTTAAATCAAGTGATCCTCAAGGCTGATGACATTGAACATATGCATTGAAACTTAGCTCCTGAGGTGATCTTGAAGGAAAATTTTTATACCTCTCAGAAGAGGCCCTCCAGAGTCTGTTACTTCCGCAGGATTTCATGTCTCGTGACCAGCCTGTGCTTGAAATCAAGACTTTATAAAAGCCTGACATGAACTTCTCAGTTGTGAAGATGTCGTCACATTTGAACTGTGTTCCATTGGGAAACTTGCTGAAGGAGTTTGAAGCTGCCATCAGCAGAGCTGGGCAAGAGTTGATGTTTTCAGGGTGACGTCAGAGACAGCAGCTACCTGTGGGATTCTTGTCTGCAGCTGTGACCCCTTTCCTCATTTCTGAAAGTGATCTCCAAGTGCACCATCCCTCTGTCATGGATGTGTCCCTGGGTCCTCTGTTCTTTGGCTAGTGGGGCTGAACTTTGCTTCACTGACATTTCCTTTGCTAACTTCTCTGGCATGGTGTAGACTGAGACTGTTTAATTTGTATCCTAATCTTGGAGCTCTGAAAGCCTACATGTTTTAACATCTTAAAGTTGCTTTTCTTAAAGGAATGGAAATATATATCCATTGGTAATAATTATTGTTGGAAAGTAATAGTTATCCGAATACATCAATCATATAAGAATGTATAGACAAGCTGACATGTTTCCCCATGGCTAACTCCCGACCACAGCTTTCTGTCAGTTAATAGGTAGTAGTTAGAACGGGATTACCATCTCCATTACACAATACTTTGTACCTCTAGAGCACTCTCCCTTTCTGTTTTGTTTCTTTTTTAAAGTGGGCTTTTTCTTTCATTTTTTATGATTCCCCTTTTTTCTTTCACAGAAATCAGCAGTGAGCAGTCACGTTATTAGGTAGCCTTCAGTTTCAAAAAATTGCCAGGGATGCATGTGGAGTTTCTGATTTCGTAGCCTGAAAACTACTCACTTAGATTTCTAGTATTTTTTAAAACTTTCCTTTCTCTCTGTCTCATTTTTAAAATACTGTATATTGCTCGATCCCAATGACCGTTTGAATGCTTCAATATTTGTTTATTCAGTCCGTTGGTAGAATAAATTGTTCATTTTCCTTGGTCTAAAATTTATAAATATTGACTTAGAGTTGTTCCATTCGAAGAATTTCTTAGGCCAGTACTTTGTACACATTTTCTTAGTCATTTTGACATTTGTGATTTTTGGTTCTACAGGAAAATCCTATACATATTTAAAGGCCTTAAACATGTATGTACTTTTTTCCTAAGTTGTTACAGAATGTATAATTTTATACTGCATTTATTTTGTTTCATTTGTGATGTGAAGGGAGGGAAAATGGAAACTGCATAGCTTTTCTGTAGTAACATTGTATAGACATGCATATAGTTTGAAGAGGAGGGGTTTCTGTGTTATACTTAGTTTAGATTAATCAGAAGATGCTTCAGAAATTGCTCTTTTACATGCTTCATGATGTTAAGAACAGGTTTGAAAATATTTTGTATTTAAAAACTCCCTGACATGGCCAAATAGGCCTAAATTGTTTTCCATGATGGAGAACACATATGTTAGATAGAGCATTGGTCCGTTTATAGCAATTTTCAAAGACTAATACATCACTGATTCTTTTCTGTGAAGAGCAACTAAAAGGGTAAAATTTGTTAAAAATTAAATTTGGAAAGTATCCTTTTGACGTTAGACTGAAGTCTACTGCCCACAAGTAAATGCAATGAAATGACTTCCTGTCTTTATTTTAATTATGCATAAAACTAATAGATGGTTCTGAGTAGAATTTGCAATGGCTTAAGAGTATCTGAAATCATAAAGAAAGGCATAACAGTTGTGCTGGGGTTTCTGCATCAATTAGAATATTATTAATTTATTTGAAGTCAGGTGGAAAAGTATATTACTTTGGAAATTATGAATTTTTCTTAGGTTTCTTTGAAATTATAGATCATGCTTCTCATTTTTAAAATTATGTCCTTTAAAACAACACTGGAAATTCTGTATTATATACAAGTGTAATACATGCGTATCGATAGAAAAAAATAAATGGAATTTCAAGTATACTAACTAGATTATCCCTCAGTAGGTTAATGTTGTGACTATTCAGAAAAGGTGAATAAAATTGGGATATAAAATGGACTCTCATTCATAAGTTACATTTTGAGAATTTGCTTTCTTGTGGTTTATTTTAAAATAGCGTCATTTATTATCCAGGAAAACTTCTGAATTCGTAAGGAAGCTGACACAAATCCTTCAATCTTTTAATAAAGGTCCATGGCAAACCTTACCATTTACCAAGGTTGTAATATTTGATTTGCTTTTTTTTGGTAGAATAGAATGAAATACATACATTTACACTTGTTTTATTTGTTCACATCTACGCTTTAAATGTAACTTGTATAACATTTCTAGCTATATGCAAACTAATTTTATTATGAAAATTACTAATGATAATATATTGTTCATCTTATGAACATTATAATGGGAATCACAAATTAACTATGATCTACTCTTTAAAATATTAAAAAAATTGCGATAGTTTAAGATCCAAAAGAAGCCACAAAAAATAGCACAGGAGATTTCTGTGTACCCATTTCCTATCTTCCTCCAGTAATAACACTTTATAAAACCATAGCACACTGTCAAATTGGGAAACTGACATTGGTACAATACTGTTAACACAAACTTTATTCAAGTTTCATCAGTTTTGTTGTGAATCAGGGGTGTATATTCCTATTCTTTTTAGTTAAATTGGTATCAATCTGTTATATGTTGGAACATGTATTCGAGTATGAGGATACCCTATGGACTAATGAATGAGTGTATCTGATAATTCTGTTGAAGTCATGTGTTTTTTTTTTTAAGACTGATTTATTTACTTGAAAGAGTTACACAGAGAGAGAAGGAGAGGCAGAGAGAGAGAGAGAGAGACAGAGAGACGAGAGAGAGAGACAGAGAGAGGTCTTCCATCCTTTGGTTCACTCCCCAGATGGCCGCAATGCCGGGAGCTGTACTATTCTGAAGCCAGGAGCGGGAGTTTCTTCCAGATCTCCAACATGGGTGCAGGGGCCCAAGGACTTGGGTCATTGTCTACTGCTTTCCCCAGGCCATACCAGAGAGCTAGATCAGAAGGGAAGCAGCCGGGACTAATACCGGCACCCATATGAGATGCTGGCACTGCAGATGGCAGCTTTACCCACTATGCCACATCACTGACCCGGTATAGCTGGGACTAGAACTAATGCCCATGTAGGATGTTGGCACTGCAGGAGGTGGTTTTGCCTGTACACCAATGCGCTGGCCCATTAGTCATCTGTTTTTGAAATAACATCCTGTACCTTTATTTTGCTTTATTTTTATGAAGTCTTTTTTACCTTTATACAATGGAAACTTAGTTTTAACATGACAGTACTGTATATGCTTTTAAATTTGGTACTGTTTTTTTAATGGTTAGGAAGAGATCTAAGAATTTCATCTATGGTTGAGATGAAAAGGAGCTTGATGCTTTTCTTATTGTCCTCCAAAAAACCCTCTGCTGTTATACAATGCTATCCAATTTAACTTTTGATAGTGCATTATAGTTAATAACACAATAATTAATTGAGTGATTAAATGGGACTTGATCTTTTTAAAGATTTTCTCAATTCATAGATGATGCATTCATCTGACAGAGCAATATATACAAAAATGTTAGCAAGGTTTTTTGTCATCACCCAGTCCTTTCTAATTTTGATTCATTATCTTAAATAGGGAGAATTAGGATAGTAGCAGATACTCTGTTTAGAGAAACTAAACAGTTGGAGGAGACTGTTACTGGATATCTCCTGCTCCACTTACCCCCCAAAGAGAACTCATGGTGGACATTACTATTTTTTTAAAAGATTTTATTTGTTTATTTGAGAGGCAGAGTTACAGACGGAAGGAGGGACAGAGAGAAAGGTCTTCTATTGGCTGTTTCATTGCCAAATAGCTGCAATGGCCAGAGCTGGGCCTATCCGGTCAGGAGCCAGGAGTTTCTTCCAGGTTTACCATGCAGGTGCAGAGGCCCAAGCACCTGGGCCATCTTCTGTTGTTTTCCTGGGCCACGCCAGAGAGCTGGATCTGAAGAGGAGCAGCCGGGACTAGAAGCGGCATTCATTTGGGATTCCAGTGCCACAGACAGAGGCTTAGCCCACTAGCCACAGTATCAGCCCTGGAACGTTACTATTTTATCAAGGTAAAGGTCTTTTTTTATTTAGAATGCTTTGGGAAAAGAACACTGAAATTGATATATTTATAGATTGCTTGTAGATTTCTTCTTCATTGCTTTGACTTGCACTGTTTGAAACTGTGGAATATGGTATAGACATTACACTTATCTGACGTTTAACTGAGAGTTACTGGATTCCTACTGGGCACAAGTATATTTGGCTAAATTGAATATGGGGGTTAACTGAAGCTTGCCCTTAAAAATAGCCTTTCAGATCAGTTCAACATTTTCTTAGTGCTCTGCATGTATGTGACTCTACGGTAACCAAGTGAGTACAGAGAGGATTAAGTGTTTGATATTTCTTTGGATTTTTATGATGTGTTTTTTGTCGTTATATTGCAAGTTACTAAATCCTATTTGTTAGGCAAAATGGTTGAATTTTATTCAATTATGGTAGCAGAATAGTGTATATCTAAAACTGGGTTTTACATGTTTTAGCAAAGATGTCGTTGAAAGTCTTAGGAGAGACTGTGGTCATGAAGAGAAAACAGAAGGTATTAAAATAATCTAGGGGATTGCTACTGAGGGGTTGAGCTTGAGCTATTACACTGACAAAAATGAAAACAATGGAAGCTGATTGCAATTTAAATTACTTGAGGAGCCTTAAAAATTATACATGGCTCAGCCTGCTCTCTGAGATTTTCTTGATTGGTCTGGGATTATGGTTTGGGCATGGGTATTTCGTGGAAGTCTTCCTAGTTGATTCTGAAATGCAGTCAGGGTTAAGAAACACTTGAGAAGAATTTTGCCAAGACAGACATGAGATGCTGAAATGGTTGGGCAGGTGAAAGGGAGCTAAGGAAGGGAATCCAAGAAGGTCCTGAGCCTTCTAAAATAAGATAAATGAGTTTAACATGAGAGAGACACCTGGAGGAAAATCACGTTGAGGGGCAAGTGGAGACAATGAGTTCATTTTTAAAGCATATTGAGTTTAAAGCTCCAAAGAAATATTTGGAAAGTTCATGTTAGATAAGAACTGATAGATTTTACTGAATTTGCAGTTATAGACTATTCTTTGTCCCGGGGGAAAAAAAAACAGTTTCAGTGGAAATGTTTGTTTAGTATTGAGATTTCAGTGTAGTGAAATGTGATTTAGAGGTTTAAAAGTGGAAATAGTGCATACAGACATCTGCTTCAATACAGAGTGAAGAAGAAAAGTAGGCTAATGGTTATGAGGCAAGGCAGAACTGAATGGAGCACTTTTTTTTTAAATATTGGTGAAACAAGAGTATGTTAATATGTTCTGCAAGCAACAAAGCAAGGAGGATAGCAGGGGTGATGTAGAGCTTAAAATGAAAAAAAAAAAAACTAATTGATTATGGAAGCAGTGTCTGAAGTTAGATGGGAAGAAATACAAAATATATAAGGAATAAGAGCCAAATTCTTGAGAAAATCTAAAAGTATGAGTTTACTGAAGAGAAGTTTGGGCTTTGATGACCTTCACCTGATAGTGAGTCAAAGGGCACTCACTGGGGTAATGATTATCACATGGGTGACTGTGAGCACTCTTATCGGCAGACTTAGTGATGTCATTTTTCTGAAATGAAAGACTTGAAAGGAATTAGCAGAGAAATAGAAATTGATGGAAGAAATAGATCAACATCCTGGAAGAAAAAGAAATAGATACTGGTGAGAAAAGGAAGTGGAAGAGTCAGTGGGAAAGAGGATTATACATTTCTTCTGTTGAAGGAGTAAATGAACAAAGGATGAAAGTAGTGAAAAACAAAACCCAAGAGCTGTGGTCTGAAAGAACAGTACCTTACGAAATGATCTTACGAATATGAGAGCCATCTGCTGAGCACACAAGGGATGGACTTGTGTTTTGAAACTCCAAAGAGAAAAGAAAATATTTTAAGCAAATTTTGGTGTTTCTAAACACCAGCACTCAAAAGCCAATGAAGTTACAAGTTAGAGCATTTAATTGGTAGAGATGTGTCACTTTCCATCAGAGCTGTGTAGTTGAGATAAGGAAGGGAAAATGAGTAGTTGGGCTCTTCATTGAATGAGGATAGGCAAGATTAAAAGAAAAGGCTAGCATCTCTCGAGTATTCTTTGTGAGCTGCGAGTTCTTCCTAAGCATGGCACATGGATGATTCAATTTACTTGTAACTGAGATATGCATTGTTATTACCACTTCGTAATAAGAACACTGGAGCACAAAAAGATGAAGTAATTTCCCCACTTTCACATTGCAGTAAGTGGCAGAGCCTCTTTGAACCTCTGTAGTGGTAAATCAAGAGTGTAGGATGATTCAGAGCAAGTCAAATAAAAGGGGTTGATGTTTATGAACCTAAGGGAGAGTATGGGGCATAGAAATAGAAATAGTTTTGAAAGTAGAGAACTGTTTTATTAAGGGGGAGGAGTAAGAAGAGAAGGATGCAATAACAAATAGTTTTGTGTTCCTACTATATGCCAAGAACTGTGTTAGATGCAATGAATAAAATGTGAGTAGGATGCTTTACCTTGTTCTCATATGATATCTCTTCCCGGAGGGGCACTAAGAGGAAATTTTGGCTGAATGTAAAATGGGAGGAAAATGAAGATGGGGAAATGCAATGCTCCCAAAAGGGGCTTTTTGATTTGATGTGGGTAGATCAGATGAACCCTGAGTTTCAGTAATGTCTGGGCATTTTACAGGACTTTAGCAAGCAGTTGGTTTTCTATTTTAAGGGTTTGTGTTTGATTTTCAATGGAAAGTGAAGTCTTCTGTCTTTGTGTTCACCCATAATACATCAAAGGAAGATTTGTTAAGTTGGTGCATCTGTTACTCAGTGCTGTGTGGTCACAACCCCAAAACATAGTGTCACAAAACTGTCAGCATTTATTACTGCTTCCAAGTCTGAGTCAGCTGGGAGGTTCTGCTGGTCTTAACTGGGCTCATTCCCTGTCTCTTGGTGATTATGTTCCGGCAGGCTGTTCTGCTGAGTTTTTCGGGCTTTCTCAGATTTGTTATGGGTGTCAGGTTGTAAACCAGTGTAGGAATGTCTTAATTGAAATAACTGGCTTCTTCCAGGGGGTGTCTCATCCTCCAGTAGGCTGGCGTGGGTCATTCTCATAGCAGAAGCAGAGTTAATCAGAGAATGAAGACAGACTCCCTTTGGTAATATTCTAGTGGCTAAAGTAGGTCAGAAGGCCGGCTCATATTCTGAGGGTGGAGAAAGACTATCTCTTGATGGATGTTACTGTGAAGTCGGATTACAAGGCTGGAAGTGGAACTGTTTGAGCTATTTTTTCCAATCACTGAGCACTAGTAGCTTTTTATTTCCCTTACATGAATTTTTTCTTGTTTATCTGAGTAATATTCTCTACTCAACTCTTATTTTGATACACATTAACATACAACTTTGCGTGGATCCCATTGTCCTCATATGAAACCTATACTCTTTTGTATCAAACACATGTGGCATTCTTTTATCTGGTTCATACCTATTTCATATTCCCTATGCCTATACATAATCCTTCCACACCCAGTCCTCATATCTAATTCTTAGAATGCGTACCATTCCTACCAAAACCTTTCATCTCTGAAGCTGTGCTGTGTCAGCTTTTTCTCATATAATTTACATTCAAAATCTCCTGAGTAATTAATATTTCCACTCTAAATAACTGAATATTGAGATGTTATCACAAAATTACGATTCATGTAATAGTTGTGAATCTAATTCTTGCCTAGAGAGATACTTAAAAAGGACTTAATTCATGGTTCTATAAAGGGTAGGTGACATTAAACTTGTAATCTTGGTTTTAACCTTTTTTTATAAATTTATTATTTATTTGAGAGGTAGAGCTACAGACAGTGAGAAGGAGAGACAGAAAGGTCTTCCATCCTCTGGTTCACTCCCCAAATGGCCGCAACGGCTGGAGCTGCACTGATCCGAAGCCAGGAGCCAGGAGCTTCCTCCATCTCCCACATGGGTACAGGGGCCCAAGGAGTTGGGCCTTCCCTTACTGCTTTCCCAGGTCATACCAGAGAGCTAGATCGGAAGAGGAGCAACTGGGACTAGAAACAGCGCCCATATGGGATGCCAGCCTTAGATATATATGAGAGGTCGTCAGAGTATTTGTGGAAAATGTTCATTTTTATTTTATTTCCATGAACTTTTTGAGGTACTCTCATTTGGGTGTACATGCTTAAATTTTACAGTTTTAATTGAACACAGTTTACATAGATGAAAGTTGCTAAGGAGGTGATTATCTGCAGTCCACTCTCAAGTCTTCTTTTTTAGTAAAATAATTTCAGGCAGCAAAAATACCCCTTAACTTTCTTTAAAGCACACACCTCTGCTAAATCTCATGATCCCCAGAAGACCAGGTGCCCCTCTCCCCGCTCATTGCTTTCCTTTGTTAATGTTTGCTTGCTTGCTTTCTACCTAACTTGGAAACCTAGTCTTTTCCTCCCAGTAATCTCATTGAGTGACAGTGACCAGGAGGCAGCCGGCAGGCAATATGTTGTTTATTAAGTGAATCATGGCATGATTTAATATTCATTACATAGGCACACTTAGTAAATGAGTTTGTTTCTTATTGATTGACTAACTTGTTCCTCCCTTGGAAGTGCTGACTTATCAGTTGTTAGGAAAGATTCTGGCAAATGGAGTGTGTGTGTGATCCGCAGTGCAAATGTCATGTTAATCTTGTTCGTTTTCTCTCTGATAGTTAAATCTCTTACACTGTGCATCAAAAGTGTCACAGCTAAACAATCTGAGGGATTAAAAGTCTTCTCCTGGTTTTATGCTGCTAAATGGTGGTGAGATATTATCTAATCACTGTTGTCAGTATTTACTGGTGAGTTCTCACAGGAAAAATGTCTTTTCCTACTTTGAAGGCGTTCGGAAACATTCAAATTACAATTTAAGAGTTTGTTCTGGAGAACACAAACAATCCACTGCTATTTCAAGTATTTTACTGAAGATGCCTCCAGAGCTGATCACCTTTTTCTTCTCATGTTCAATGCTTTTTTTTTTTAAATAAATTTATTCTGTGCTAACTCTAACAAAGTTGACATTTAAAATTTTTAAATTATTTGCTAATCTTAACAGCTACAAATATACGTTGTCAATATCTCCAACCACTAATGGATCTGTATGATTTTTGTTGGTTTAATTATTTCCAGTAGTATTTTAATGATAGTATGTGAAACTCATTTGACTCTGCTCATTTCACCTCTGGCTAAGCATTCGATTTCTTTTCTTGTATTGTGATTACTATTTAGTTTACAAAAGTTAAATTGGCTCATTTGCTCTTCTAAAGGATTCATGATTGGGACCCTTTCAAAGAGGGCTGTGTGGCAGTGAGAAAGGAAAGATTTGAGATAACTCTTCCAGTCTCTCACCTGTTTATTGAGAGAGAATTCTTGAGAATGGATTATACATAAGCACTTCACAAGGAGCTTTTAAAAATCCAATTACAAGATTGTTAATTTAAGTAGAAAAATGGCAGGGGTTGGGGATGGTGCTCCAGTCTCACTTAAATGCGTGTGCAATTCTGCAGGATGCTGAGCCCTTCTTGGGCTTTTAACTGTAGGAGGACTCCTGTAATAGCACTGTCTTCCTATAACAGGATCCACAGATAGCATTATGATGAATCTCCTACATGTGTTCATTTAATTTCAGGGGTTGCTGCACTAAACAATAAACCAAATTTGAGAGCCTGAATCCGGATATATCTTGTCACTTTCTTTCCCAGTGGGTTCAATCAAATGTCATTCTACTCAATTGAATATAGACAGGGTGCATTTCGAGTAAGAAAAAATTCAACTTGAGTGACAGATTTTCTCTAAAGTTACTTTTGTTTGATTTCATCTTTTTTCCCCTTTGTTTTCCGTTAAAGCATAGAGTGAAATGGAAATCAGAATGTCAGTTCTGCCTCCTGCTGCTTCTGTCCTAGACTTCTGGGTCGGTAAAAGTAGTTGCTTCCTGTCTGTCTAATCTGATCATGTGGGTTGTGCGTTGCACAGACCCAGTGAACACCATTTACACAGAATGTTATGAACGTGGTGCTCTCTCCAGTTGTGCAGTGCTCATTTTGCACAAGGGTAAACAGAAGCCCTGCTGAGCTTCATCATTATGATTGAGATACTTGCCTCTTCCTTTGTTCCAGAAGAACAAAAAGGTGAAAGAGTCAAAAAGTCAAAAAGAAGTTTTGATTTGTGATTTAGGCACAATTTGAAGGCATTGCAGGGGGGATCCAGCCCCTCAAAGATCAACTGTGATTCTGACCAAATAAATTTTGTAAACTCTTGGACTTCTGTTTTCTCATCTGTGATGTGCAAATAATAGTATCCTTTTTCTCTGCCCATCCCTCCACCAGGACTATGGTAAAGGATAAGTGAATGACAAATTAGTTGTCTGAAAATTTAAAAGTGCCATACAAATAGGTTCTAATATTGTTACTGATACTAGCAAGCCCTAGGCGAGGCTCTTCATTCTTGATGCTATTGGTGAAGTCTGTGTGACATTTTCTAGTAGTGAGAGTTATAAAGCTCTAACGTTATAGTGTTTCTTAGTAACTAAGTCTTAAGTATGTTGGTTCTTAAAAAGTTTAATGTCTTAATAATTACTGGTATTTTGTCTCAAATATTCCTGGATTTTAGAAATGTGCTATGTATATGGCATTTTTGAGTTATTCAAAGCATTGGATTACATTGTATTTTATCTATTTACTCTCAATTATAAATAACACTATTTGTCCTCAAAAAGCTACCCCTAAAATCAATATCAGTCTGAATTCTTTTGAGATTTATTCATTTGAAAGGATGAATCAGACACACACACACACACACACACACACACATACACATGTTCCATTGCTGATTCATTCCCCAAATAACCATAACTACTAGGACTGGGCCAGGCTGATGCCAGCATCCTAGAACTACATCCTGGTTTCCCACATGAGTGGCCAAGTTCTTGGACCGTCCTCTGCTGCTCTCCCAGGCACTTCGGCAGGGCCCTGGATTGAAAGAAGAGTAGCCAGGCCTCAAATTGGCACTTACAATGGATGCCAGCATTGTAGGTGGCAGCCTAACCCACTGCACCACAATGCTGCCTCAATAGTCTCAATTAAATGACAAAATTTTAAAACTAACTTGTTTAATTGTTTACTTCATGAACATTTCTTTGGAGGTGTCATATATGGTGTTAGGCCCTTGATGTATTTTACCTTTAATGCTCATAGCATCTGCATAAAGTAGGTACTCTTATTTTAAGATTTATTTATTTATTTGAAAGGCAGAGTTGCAGAGAAAGAGAAAGAGTGGGGGGTGGGAGAGGTCTTCCATCTGCTGGTTCATTTATCAAATGGCCGCAATGGCCAGGACTGAACCAGGCTAAAGCCAGGAGCAGAGGCCCAAGGACTTGGGCCATCTACTACTGCTTTCCCAGATCATAGCAGAGAGCTGGATTGGAAGTGGAGCAACTGGGACACAAACCACTGCCCATATAGGATGTTGGCACTGCAGGTGGCAGCTTTACTTGCTATGTCACAGTGCTGGCCCTGAAGTAGGTACTCTTAATGCCTGCATTTTGCTGATCAGGAAATTGAATCAAAAAGAGGTTAAGTAATTGGTGTAGGTCACACAGCTTGTAAGAGATGGGGCAGGATTCAAATCCTAGACATGCGGCTATAGTGTCTTACTCAAAGCTCTGACTTGTTAGTGATTTTGAAGTTTCTGAAAGCTCTTACAGGGAAGTGCTGTAGATCACGTGGGTAATATGCAAATATGCCTATAATTTCCTAGGTTGAGTTGATTTGAGTGTAATACAATTAAGGCCAATGTTAAACAGAAGGTTCTCATGGAGAACTCTCTATGCAGACTAGGGCTGTTTATGTATCCAGCCAGTGTTTCCTGCAGACTGGAGAAAATAAAAACAGACAAAAGCAATATCCAACCCTCCAAATGGATCATCATGTGTTCTCCCAACTGCTGACCAGAAGCCATCTTGGGGTATTTACACAGCTCTGATAGCACAAGGGACTCTATTCCAGGCCCAGATTCATCCACATCCAGTCCAATATTCCTAAACAAATGTCCTATAATTGGGAAGTAAAACCCCCATCAAATTAGAACAAGCTGCCTTATGGGTGTTCATACGCCTTTGGTTTACAACTATGCAGCTCACTCATGCTTCACTGTTGCTGTGTGAATACTATGGTCAAAAATTGTGACTCAGATTTGTTGGGTAACCTAGACTAGGATATATTAATTCTGTATCATTATTCATTATTATTACCCTGATTCCTCAATAATTATCATTCAAGGATTTGGTGCTATTATCTATGAATTCTTCCATTAATGCAGAGAGTTCATGTGACATGTGGCATAATTCCATTAAAAGAATCTCATAGTTTTTGTATGCATCTGATGCTTTATTCTTTCTGTTAATTACTTCTCTTCAATAGAGAAATGATTCTTTTTTTGGGGGGTGGGGCGTGGGGACAGCAGATAGAAGTAAAAGAGAAAGTAAATAATGAGTGCTGTATTTTAAAACACACCTATGACTACAACATTAGACCCTTGATTTATTTAATCTCATCTGGTGCTTACTTTAGTCACATTGAAATGTGCGTAACTACTGTATATTTACAGGGGAAGTTGATTCAGATGTTCAGATATCTAAGTAATTATCCTGGGGCTACAAAATGAGTAGATGAAAGATTTGAATGCCCAATCTAAGCCATTTCAAACTCTAAAGCATGTGTATTTTCCATAATCTTTTCCAATTTTGTCTCAAGCACCTAATATAATATAGCAGTATCTAACCAAAACAAGGATTTTTTTTTTCTTTTACAAGAAATGAAGAGATAGTTTGTTACTAGACTTTTCCATGTCTCATTTCATAGTTTCTAGTTAATACTATATAAGTCTACACTTAGTATGTCCTCATTTTGCAGATAGCTTTGCCTTTAAGTAGTTGGAACTCAGATCTTTCTGTGTAGCCACATCAATATTTTCAGGCACACTCTTCTCCATTTTCAGTCATTCTTTTTGGAAACAATTATCTTTCAGTCAGTAGGGATTTGTGTTTTCTTTGAGTAAAGAGTCCTAGAAATAATCTTTGATCTACTTCAAAAGAGTCTTGAATCTTCTGCCTGTATCCAGTGCTAATTTATGCATTCAGAATTCAATTGGAAAGGAGAAAATGTGAAAAGGGTTGGAAATTTGAAGGGTGCTTCCACTTAGAATCATGATTATTTAGGTTAAAAACTTACAGTGCTTATTCAATGGTAACTTCTTGAAGTATATCTTGCTTATTTCATGGAGTCTAGCCTTGAAAAATAAACTCTCATTCATGGCAAACTGTAGTCTTTTGTTTTACTGGATTCCATTTTTGTAGCTGCAGTGAAGTACATATAATTTCTAACCTGAGCTCTCTTATCATTTCGTTTAAGTCAATAGTAAGTTTTTACGTAATAAATGTGTACAATAAAATACTGAGATATTTTAATAATAACTCATCTCAGATATAAGTAGTTGACTAAAATTTGAGATTTACTGTTAAATTAGTGGTTAACCCAAAAGTATCATTTTAAGGAAATTTGTATTTGTGAATAATTTTTTTAAAGATTTATTTATTTGAAAAGCAGAGTATCAGAGGCAGAGAGGCGTCTTTGATCTACTGGTTCCCCAAGTGGCTGCAATGGCCAGAGCTGCGCCAATCCGGAGCAGGAGCTTCTTCTGGGTTTCCCACATGGGTGCAGGGGCCCACAGACTTGGGCCATCTTCTACTGCTTTCCCGGGCCATAGCAGAGAACAAGATCAGAAATGAAGCAGCTGGGAATCGAACTAGTGCCCATATGGGATGCCAGCACTGCAGGCAGCAGTTTTACACACTGCAACAGTGCTGACCCCTGTGAATGATTCTTAATCCCAAACAATGATGAAAGATTTACTTTTTCTATTTAGACTTTTTCTCTAAGTAGTCTTATCCATGTTGATGACTGCTCATATGTGTATCTTTAACAAAATTATGTATTTATTTATTTATTTATTTGAAAGAGTTGGATCTTACATCCACTGGTATATTCCCCAAATGGCCACAATGGCCAGGATGGGGCCAGGCTGAAGCCAGGAGCCAGAGCTTCTACTGGGTCTACCACCTGGGTACAGGGGCCCACGCACTTGGGCCATCTTCTACTGCTTTCTCAGTCACATTAGTAGGGAGCTGGATGGGAAGTGGAGCAGCCAGTGCTCGAACCAGCACCCATATGGTATGCAGGCATTGCAGACAGCTGTATAACCCGCTATACCACAATGCCAGCCCCCATATGTGTATATTTAGACATGATTTTCCCTTAAATACCAAGCTCATTATGCCAAGAACCTACTTTACATTTCCACTCTGATAAAAAATTGGTGTTTCAAACATGGGCAAAACACAGCTTTTGATCCCTCATCTCAACTCCCAAACCTTCTTCAGTCTTCTCAAATTTTCTCGACTACAATAAACATTTTCCCAGTGTCATCTTTAGAACTCACAATCATCTTTGATTCTTTGTTTTTTAAGGTTTATTTATTTATTTGAAAGACTGAGTCATAGGCTGAGAGAGACAGACAGACATACACACACACACGTACACACAGACAGACAGAGAGGTCTTCCATGTGTTGGTTCACTCCCCAGATGGCAGCACCAGCTGGGGCTAGGCCAGACCTAAGTCAGGAGCTTTCTTTGGGTCTCCCATGTGAGTGCAAGGGTTCAAGTGACACTGCCTTCCCAGACCACTAGCAAGGAGCCGGATCAGAAGTGGAGTGGCCAGGACTCAAACCAGCATCTACATGGGATGCTGGCACTACAGGCAGAGTCTTAAAGTTCTAGGCCACAATGCCAGCCTCCATCTTCGATTCTTCTTTTTTTCATTTCTCACCTCCACACCCCATCCATCAGCAAGTGCTATTCTCTCTATAGATCCAAATACTCTGCATCTGTTTTATCACCTCTGTTATCTCCCTGGCCCAATTTGCCATTATCTTTCCCCTTGATAAATGAAAAGGTTTCTTTACTCACCTTATTCCTATCTCTATCCCTTCCTACAATCCATTATCCATAGCGCCATAAAGATGTAACTGGACCTCAAAACAAATGGTAGTGGGGAATTTGAATATCTATAGAAAAAAACCAAACACATTTAAAACTCAACCTAAGCTTTAAAAAAGTATACAAAATTAATTAACTTAAAACAGACTATGGGTTTAAATGTAACAAAATTTCAAGATAACAAGCACTGGTGAGGAGATAGAGATAAAAGAGTTTTGTACACTACTCAGGGGAATGTAAATTAGTACAACCATCATGGAAAATGGGTCCTCAGAAAATTAAACATAGAATTACCATATGGTCCAGCAATCCTACTTCTGAGTATTTAGTCAAAAGATTTAAAATCAGTATGTTGAGCAGATCTCTGTAGCCTCTTGTTCACTGCAGCACTATTCACAGTAGCCAAATTACGCAATTAACCTAAGTGCCCATCAACAGATAAATGGATAAAGAAAACGGAATACTATTCAGCCTTTAAAAAGAAATTCTGTTGTTTGTAACATAGATGGAATTAGAAAACATTATGCTATAATAATAAAATAAACTGGGCATAGGAAAACAAATGCCATACGGTCTCTTTTAGATGTGGTCTCTAAAACAATAAAATGTGTAGAAGCACAGAGCAGAATGGTGTTTGCCAGAGGATGTGGGGTGAAGGGGACAGTGAATAGAGTTAATAATAATGTATTATGTATTTCATAATGTAATTCAGTGGGCAGTGAATAGAGTTAATAATAATGTATTATGTATTTCAGAATTTGAGAGTAAATTTCAAATTTTATCTCCACAAAAAATATAACTATTTAGGGTGATTGCAATCTTAATTTTATTCTACATTGTATTCATAAATCAAACATTACTTTGTACTCCATAAATATGTGTAACTACAATTTATCAATTTATAATAATAATTTTAAATGATTTTTAAAGCTAAAATTATAAAGCTTTTTGAAAAAGGAAATATGGAGGCAATATTTATAATCTAGGGGCTAGGCAGAGTTCTTTGGGAAATAAAACATGACCTATTGGGGAAAATCTGATCATTTGGACCGCATTAAGTTTAAAAGTCTGGTTTATAAAAGACCTTGTGAAAAATGCTTTTTTAAAAAAATTTATTTATTTGAAAGAGTTACACAGACAGAGGAGAGCAGAGAGAGAGAGGTCTTCCATCCGATGGTTCACTCCCTGGATGGCTGCAATGGCCGGAGCTACACTGATCCGGAGCCAGGAGCTTCTTCCAGGTCTGCCACGTGGGTGCAGAAGCCCAAGCACATGGGCCATCATCTACTGCTTTCCCAGGACATAGTAGAGAGCTGGATTGGAAGAGGAACAGCCGGGACTAGAACTGGTGTCCATATGGGATGTCAGCGTTTCAGGCTAGGGCATTAACCTGCTGCGCCACAGCACCAGTCCCTGAAAAATGTTTTAAAGATTACAGACTTTGGAAAAAAATTTTTCGGATCCTGCACTCAGTAAGGGACTAGTATCTCCATTTTACGAAGAACTCTCAACAATATAAAACAAATAGCCAAAGTAGATAAAAGAACAAGTATTTCACTAATAAAGATATTAAAAATGGCAAATAAAGCCATGAAAATATGTTCAAAATAGTTTACAGCTAGAGAAATGCAAATTAAAACTACAACAAAGTCACTGTATACCAGTTAACATGGACAAACTGAAAAAAATAGTGACTATGACAAATGCTGGCTAGAATGAGTAAAAAATGGATCCATCTTACAATGCTGATGGGAATGCAAGAATGCACAGCCATTCTGGAAAATATTTTAGAATTTAGAGTAAAAACAACAAAACTAAACATATATATATCATATGACTAAGCAATTATACACACCCAGCAATTAAAGGATATTCACACAAAGTCTATATCCGAATGTTCTTAGCAGCTTAATTTTCAGGAGACAGAAACAGCTCTTTCAAAGGATAAATTGTTAAATAGACTTGAATTATTTGTTAAAGACTATTACTGTACATAAAGAGGCGCCAACTATGAATACTAGAGGGATTTTGCTGAATGAAAATGACAATTTCAAAAGGTTATGTAATATATTTCAATTTATGCAATGCTTATGAAAAGGCAAAATTTTAGAAATAGAGAACAAATTATTGCTTGCTAAAGGTTAGAGGGAAGAGAAAAAAGAAAAAGAGGGCATATTTATAAAAGGACATTTAATTATTGCATCAATCTTGTTGCTTGTTATGGGTCTGTTTAGGTTTTCTATATCTTCTTGATTTAATGTTGTTGTTAGATTTTATGTATCCAGGAATTTATCCCTTTTTTTCTAAGGTGTTTCCGGTTTTTAGCATATAGTTTTTCATAATAGTTTTTTATGATTCTTTGTGTTTCTGTGGTAATGATTGTAATGTCTTATTTTTTCATCTGTAATTCTAATTTTTTATCTTTGTTAGATTGGCTAATGATTTATATTTTCTGAAAAAAAAACAGCCTTTTGTTTTGTTGAACTTCTGTATTTTTTAGTTTAAAATTCACTTATTTCTTCTCTGATCCCTATAATTTATTGCTTCCTGCTAATTTTAGGTTTGGTTTGTTGTTGATTTTCTCTAAGCCTTCAAGATACATCATTAGATTGTTTATTTGAGACTTTTCTATTTTTTAATGAAAGCACTTGATGCTATAAACTTCTTTCTGAATACTGCTTTTGCCATATCCCACAGGTTTTGATAAGCTGTGTTTTCCTTTATTTTAGTAAAATTTTTTATTTCCTTTTAATTTATTCAGTTACCCATTGATCATTCAATAGCTTGTTCAATTTCCATGTATTTGTGAATGTTCTATAGTTTTTTTATTGGTTTCTAGTTTTATTCTTCATGGTCTGAGAAGATACATAGTATTAATACAATCTTTTTTAATTTAATGAGACTTGATCTGTGTCCTAATGTATGGTCCATCCTATGAAATGTTCATGTGCTGTGTTCTGTAGCTATTGGGTGAAATGTGTTGTAAATCTCTGTTAGGTCCATTTGCTCAACAGTATGGTTCAAGTCCAATGTATCTTTGTTGATTTTCTCTCTGGGTAATCTGTCCATTGATGAGAGTATGGTGTTGAAGTCACTCACTATTATTGAATGGAGTCTTTCTTTTGCTTTCAGTCTGATAGCATTTGCTATATATATGTGGGTGGTCTTGTGTCATATGCATTGTTATGTCCTCTTGCTGGATGGATCCTTTTATCAATATACATTGCCCTTCTTTGTCTCTTTGCTTACACTCTTGATTTAAAGTCTATTTTATCTGATATGAGGATAGCTATTCCTGCTCATTGTTTTTTTTCTATTTGCCTGGTATACCTTTTTCCAGTCCTTCCCTTTCAGTCTATGTGTATCTTTATTTGTGACATGAATTTCTTGAAGGTAACATATAGTGGGGCCTTGGTTTTTTATCCAGTTAGTTACCCTAAATCTTTTGATTAGGAAATTTAATCCATTACATTCAAGGTTAGTATTGATAGGTAAGAAGTAACAAAGAATAATATAGAATCATTATGAGCATCTCAACCATTGTATACTTGAATGCTGTCGTGGATATATGAACCTACACATTTGATAAAATTGTACATAACTAAATGCAAACATACATCAAATGAATACAAATAAAAGGGTGTGATTGTATCAACATCAATATCCTGGTGGTAATTAATATTGGATTATACCTTTGGGAAACTGTAAAAGAGATGAGATGTCTATTCACTGTTTGTAATAACCACATGTGAATCTAAGATTATTTCAGTAGAAACACTAGAGCTGTAGGGGTAGAGGCAGTATAAGTAACTTCTCTAAAAGGTCCTTCCATTGATCTTCCACACTTCATATAGAACCAACCCCAGATCCCTTACTCTGCTTATTCCCTCTGGAAATGTTTCCTCCAGATCTTTATGTTGTTATCTTCCAGTTTGTTATTCATATGAGTATACTCCAGAAGAGTAGTGGAAAAATGAATTTAAAAGATAAGTTTATTTTGGTGAAAAAAAAATTTGAAAGCTGTACATATGTTCATGGAGGTGCATATTTTGAAAAAAACTTTACATGATGTCAAATTCTTTCACCAAAATAGTTACCTTTTAATTCCATTTTTCATGAACTTTTGAAGATTCCTCCTATATCTTCTATAATATTTCCTTCTAAGAGACACCATTCCAACCCACCTTATCTAACTATGCAACACCCTACCATGTTCTTTCACTCTACCACTTTATTTCATTTTCCTTAAAACTTTCTTCAAAATATGATATTATATGGCATACCTATGTACTGCCATTCCACTTCCATTTGATAAGATTTCCACAAAGCTAAAACGTTGTTTGTTTTCTTCAGCATCATGGTATCTGCCACACGCCAGACATATGTATCCTTGTTTGTTTAAATTACAAAAGAGGGGGCTGGTGCTTGGTGTAGTAAGTTATGCCTCTGCTTGCAGCACTGGCATCCCATATGGGTGCTGGTTTGTGTCCTGGCTACTCCTCTTCCAAACCAGCTCTCTGCTTATGGCCCAGGGAAAATAGTGTAAGATGGCCCTGCACGTGGGAGGCCCAAAAGATGCTCCTGGCTCCTGGCTCTATGGAGCCAGCTCCAGTCATTGTGGCCATCTGGGGAGAAAACCAGCAGATCGACGATCTATTCCTATCTCTCCCTCTCTCTGTGACTCTACCTGTCAAATAAATGAATGAATCTTAAAAAAAAATGAATTATAAAAGAAGATAAGCAAGTAGGCTAGATCAGCTATCTGTTTGAATAGTTGAATCATGA
This sequence comes from Sylvilagus floridanus, assembly GCA_949820135.1. Taxonomy (NCBI): domain Eukaryota; kingdom Metazoa; phylum Chordata; class Mammalia; order Lagomorpha; family Leporidae; genus Sylvilagus; species Sylvilagus floridanus. The sequence continues at coordinate 68,298,666 of OX463231.1, forward strand.
ATAATTTATAGGCAATTTTCAGACCATGCAAATTCTGTTACTACCCCAAACACCAGGGGCCAAAGTGGGGACTGGCATTAAATCAGTGAAGTAAATGTATGTACTACTAGGAAGTGCTGAATAAAAATTGTGATGGAAGGCAATATCGAGTTTCCCAATCTGGAGATGTGATAAATATTTGTGAATGATGAATTGCTGAGTGAGTAATTTTCTACAGGAATGCAGATGACATAATAGTAGTAGAATTATAATCTCTAAGGATTGCAAGGATAGAGGAGATGGGGAGTCACTTCTCACTATTACATCTATTAATTTTTCTCAAACAGAGGTTGTTCTCCGTTTGGATGGAAATAAAGCAGAGCTACGGTTGCAAAAATGTCTTTATTGAAACAAAAGCTGTTTGGTAAAATCTCCCAAGTATTCAGAGGCACCTAAAGCACTTAGACCCACAAGAAAGCTTTTTCAATGAATTAAAACTTTAGTTTTGAATGCAGAAATCATGATTTCTTCCGTAGCTTAGTGGCAAAGAAATGGTCACAATGGGATAGAAAATAGAAAGTATGCACTCAAAATATGCTAGAAATTTTGCCTTGTTTACAATTATCACTGTCAGCAAAAGTTACAATAAAACAGTCCAAGATTTGCAGCTATAACCCTGTAGAACTTAAGAGCACGGGATGGTGATTGTTCTAGCCTCTTCTGCCAGGTATTCCTGCTGCTTTGCCTGGAAATCGTGGCAAGGGACTTGAAAACAATGTCTCCATATGCCACAGTTGCTGGAATTATTCCTCAGATGGCTTCTCTTGTCATTTTTCATATGCAAGAACTCATTAGACACCTAGAGGAAGAACATATGGAGGAGAACAATGATGCCACTGGAAGAAAATAACTTGTTACAGACACTATACTCATACTCTAAAATAGCTTACTAGAAATTGCAATGACTGCTTCCTTGTGCAGTGGATAGTGCCATAACTCTCAACTTCCTTAAATACATACCCAAACTTCTGTTTTGAAACAAAATATTTGCTAGCATCCTGACCAGAAAGGTTGTTCCTCCAGTTACTATTTTCAATATGAAAATCGCTTGGTGAATTTCAGGAATCTTAATTCTCCTTTAGAAGAGAGGATGCTCCTGGATTTCCCATAGCTGTGATCTTTCTTTCAATGGAAAAATATTTATCTTAGAAAAATGGAGGTTTAACCTAGTGGTTCAGAGTTTGCCATGTGCAATAAGAAAGATCTGGAAACCATTTCAGATCCACTGCTAGATATGTATTATTATTCATGGTCTCTTAGTCCCAAATTTTCTCATCTCTAAAAGAGCAACACAATCTAACTCATGAGTTCTGAGGAGTTATTGAAATATTCAAATTATTATCATCATCATCATCATCATCATCAGGTAGTTTCCCAATCAGTACATTTTTATTTTAAATGTATTCCTTTTTTACTAGGCTAAAGAGTTAAAACAAAAAAAAGACACCCAGATAATGGAACTTCTCACCACTCACCAGAATGAAAATGATCAGAATAAACAAGCATATAGCCAGGTAAAATCAGTTAAACTGAAAGTGCTGAGATGTATGTAATTTATGATTTTCTTGTTCCCAAGGTTTAATTATTTAATATTTCTGAGATTTGCATATTTCTATCACATATTTATATAATATAGATTATTTTTTTTCTTTTTTTTAAGAAACTTTTATTTGATAAATACAAATTTCATAGGTACGGCTTTTGGAATGTAGTGGTTCTTCCCCCCATACCCGCCCTCCCACCTCCACTCCTGTCCCACTTCCTACTCCCTCTCCCATCCCATTCTTCATTAAGATTCAGTTTTAATTATTTTTATATACAGAAGGTTAATTCTATACTAAGTAAAGATTTCAACAGTTTGCACCCACACAGACACACAAAGTATAAAGTACTGTTTGAAGACAGTTTTACCATTAATTCTCATAGTACAACTCCTTAAGGACAGAGGTCCTACATGGGGAGTAAGTGCACAGTGACTCCTGTTGTTGATGTAACAATTGACACTGTTATTTATGATGTCAGTGATCAGCCGAGGCTCTTGTCATGAGCTGTCAAGGCTATGGAAGCCTTTTGAGTCCACAAACTCCATCAGGATTTAGACAGGACCATAAGCAAAGTAGAAGTTCTTTGATGGCCCCTTCTTTCCACTGGGATCTCACTCACAGAGATCTTTCATGTAGGTGATTTTTTGAAGGGTTGTATGTTTATATATATATATATATATATATATATATATATATATACACACACACACACATATATATATATATAGCTTTTATTTAAAGAATATAAATTTCCAAAGTACAGCTTATGGATTACAATGGCTTCCCCCCGCCATAACTTCCCTCCCACCCACCACCCTCCCCCTTCCCGCTCCCTCTCCCCTTGCATTCACATCAAGATTCATTTTCAATTCTCTTTATACACAGAAAATCAGTTTAGTACATATTATGTAAAGATTTCAACAGTTTGCCCTCACATAGAGACACCTTTCTCTGAAGGGAGGAGAGAACTTCCACTTTGACTATGACCCTGTCGGAATAAGATCGAAGTCAGCGAACCCTAAAGGCTTCCATAGCCTCGGCAACTCATGAGTAGAGCCTAGGGAGATTACTGACGCCATAAACAAGAGTGTCAAATTGTTAAATCAACTTCAGGAGTCACTGTGTAATTACATCTCATGACGGATCTGTCCTTAATGTGTTGTCCAATGTGAAGTAATGCCATAACTAGTACTGAAACAGTATTTTTACACTTTGTGTTTCTGTGTGGGTGCAAACCGATGAAATCTTTATCTTCTGTATATAAAGATAATTGAAAATGATAAAAAAAACTTGGTGTTAAATTGGAAATTGCATAGATAATTTAAAAAAAATCATGTAGGATCTCTGTCCTTAATGAGCTATACATTGTGAATTAATACTATATAATATAGATTATTATTCCTATCAGTTACCCTACCAGGAGATACTTTTGGGCCGTTGTCTATTTTGGTGGTTAAGTCTTTGTAGTAGCATGAATAGTAAAGAAGACCCCTTGTGAAAAGCAATCCTAGATCACATCTGATTTTTGCAAAGTCATCAGCTCTGTTATTTAAAGCTCTTGGCTTTCCCTTTATCACTAATGCTAACGGGAAGTTTATACAAGAAATTTCAATTAAAGTATGATGACAGGAAAACCTCCAGACTTGAAAAACCAAGCATTCCTGTGATTTTTTGTAATAAATTTGCAATCATCAAAATTCTAAGAATAGGTTCTTTCTTGAACTCACTCTGGAGTTCTTCCAGGGCTCCAGTGAATGGAATATTTCTTCTTCCCTTTTCTTTGCTTCACTTCTTTCTGCCCTCCCTACCCCACATCCCAACTTTTAGTAAGTTGACAAAAGTAGAAATTATGGAGCTAATAGCAAAAATGAAAGGCTTGGATAAGCAACGTGAAAAGTAGATTATTTCTTGTGCTTCTATATGTAGATTAGATTTCCCAGGCATTTGCCATATTACTAGTTTTTCAAAATTTAGTGGCGATAGGTCATAAACAATCATGGCAGGAGACCAAACTCCGCTTTCTTCCCTGTGGAAAATAAGGAACATAAAGATGAGTCTTGATCCTAGAACATGCAGCTGTTAGCTGTGAGTAGCAGCATCCTCAGTTTAGGATCTGCACTCAGTGATTAAGTGTAGTTAAAACTACAGCCAATCAGGAGCAGCAGAAGAGAGGTATGTGATCTGATCCTTCCTGTCCGGAGGAGGAACAGATAGAACAGGGGTCTCAGTCCAAGGTACAGGTGCAGATGCACTGACTGCCTGTCCTCAAGCCACCTCAAAGTAATTATCATACAGTTTACATTGTGATTTCCAAATTACCAGGATATATCTGATCAGACCAGATAGAGGCTGATACCTCCAATCTTTCCAGGAGATTCCCATTCCTATTCTACAGAAATCCCACACTGTGGGAGGAAGATTCCACCTCTCAGTTAAGATCCAGGCAATAAAGGACTTTCCCCAGTAGTTCATCAAGGCAGTAACTCCTTGAGTGTATTGAGTGTTCTTTTGGTTTGCTGGATAAACGTTGCTTCTTACCGGACTTGAACTAGATTTGAATTCTTTCTCCTCCAAGTTCAAAACCTGAGGTGATGTTCTTCACCAAAGATCCGGTAACAATGATTAATTGAGGGAACCAGATTTTTCAATTTGTTAGTTTAGTCTATGGGAAAAATCTACATGGCCAAAGGATTAAACATGAACATGGAAATTGAAATCAATTCAACAATGCACTGACAGTGTTTTGCAGAAACGAGGCTATTGGGAGAAGTATTTGGGCTTCTTTACCAGGAAATGAGTCCACAGAAAGATTGCCCTCTGAAGGCCATCGGTCCATCATTTATGGCTTTATTTACACATGCCAAGTGAAATACAGAATTGAATTTGTTATTCAGACAATTTAAGCTAAGAAGTGCTTCTTGTATCTTTTCCTTCTCAAGAATAGCTCAGCTTAGCAGAGACAATGAAATAATTGTGAAGCATATCAGAAACACTAAGCACTCCTTGCCTGTGATGGAAGGAATATATAATTTGGTAACATTCAAGTCAAACAATGCTGAAGGCTGAATTTTATGCTAACTATCTTTTTCTATAAAAGGGTGATTGTACTTCAAATTTATAGCATTGCTTATGGAAGCAAAAATGGGTAATGAAGAGGAAAAATGTCAGAATATCTATGGGCTATATTATATTATAGTAGCATATAGCTATTTTATAGATTTATTGTAATTGTTTTAAAAGGTCATTTATATATAAGGATAATTGTCAAGCTTAGCCCTTTAAGAATTTGCTTTTAGCAAAATACATCAAGACTCATATTAATGGAACTTCTAAGACCAGAAATAGGTCTATGTTTCGATACAGACTTATTAAATAGTTTTACCCTTTTTCTCTGGTGAGTGATCTCCCCAGTTCAGGAGGGCAGTCCTACCATGTCCTGACTGGGTGCACAGCTCCTCCGCTTGGCACAGTCAGGAGGGCAGTCCTACCATGTCCTGACTGGGTGCACAGCTCCTCAGCTTGGCACAGTCAGGAGGGCAGTCCTACCTATCCTCTGCTTGGAACAGTTAAGCAAAGGAGACCATGTATCTCCTTTTCCTAAAGAAATCTTCATTTCAAGAAAAGTCCTGTTCTATTTCACATGTGTCGTACTATGCAGCATTACTGTGGATTTAATAAATAAAATCATAATTGATACACACTGATAGATAAACATTAAAAGTTCAGACACCAGGAAAATATAGGAGGATCCTTTTAAGATTTTCATGGAAAATGGAATTAAAAGATAAATTTATTTTGGTAAGAATTTTTCAAGTCCATGAATAGTTTATTTTCATAATATGCCTCTTCCATGAACTTTTTGTCCATGAACTTTTTGTTCATGGAAGTACTATCATAAAAAGAACACAAGTAAATCTAAAAAATGTATAGCTTTATGTTCCAATAGGTGGTACTAGATTTTCAGAGCTATAGCAAGAGCATAATGGTATTAACTATTATTTTCACATGAAGGAAAATAATATTAAGACTAAGAATGATGTTTTAGAATAGAAAAATATGCCTGTGACCCAACATGTGAGTGTCTGCAGATGTGTGTGCATGTGTATAAAATTGGGGCAAAACCATAGGATCCCACACATGGGCAATAAACTGTCCATTGTGAAGGATTATGTTGGGCAGGGAATCTTCATTAATTGATCAGGTATTACTGGAAAGTCCCATGAGAAATAAGCAGTCATTTCTGGGTCACTTGTGACAAAGCTTCCTTTTGTTTATGTCTAGAGTCATTATGTAGAATTTTATACATTCCTAGGTGAACTGCATTCTAAATTTCTTGAAAGGAGTTCTAGTTGTGTCCATAAAAACAAGCTCCTTTGTAACTGTTCCACAAAGCAATTCTGATTTCCTAGTGTGGTGCCATAAGGCATATTCCTGACGAATTCACCCCAGCATCTTTCCCTGTTTTTTCTATTGCTTTCAGAAAAAATGGCATGTGGCAACTGAAGGGCTATTGACCTTCAACTTTGAAGTCTGCCCAGGTTTAATTTGATTTTAAAGCAATAATTACCACACCATTGAAAGTGTGGTGGGGAATGTTAATGCAACAAAGCAGGAACACATTATATTTTATTAAATTTGGGGAAATCTGATTGATAGGCAATGAACATAAAGATTAAGAGTTCTAATATTTTTTACCAAAAGCTTTCTGATTGTCTTTGTTAGGTCATGCAATATTTTCTATGTGGAGTATGAATGTCCATAATATTCAGCAGGCATTTTAATTTCTGTTAAATATTAAAATTGAGTCTTTGCCACTACTAAAAATGTTTTAAATATTCTATATATTTGTGACACACAGTGATAGTTTAAAAAATAAACTTTATCATATAAAGTGAAGACTGCATTTCCTGGAATGGATAAAAATAATAAAGACAATGTTCAAGAATGAGTCTACATTAGGGATGCCAAATGGCAACTTGATAAAATTATGCGTTTAATTCAGGAAAAAGACAAAACTTGCTCTAGTGATTTGAATATTAAACTGGAATGTTGATGATTCTAAATTTCTGATAGCCTTTATTTTCTCCTCCAATATCTAAGTTGAATGGCACAACTTCAGATATACCACAATGCCTAGTTTAACCAATGTTCTAATAGCTATAATTGGGTATTAAACAATAAGAACAACAACAAAACAAAACTTAAACCCCTGAGGACTTTCAGAATTTGTACTAAGAAGCATTTATTTTTTAATTTTAGCTAAATTCTCTTTTTAAAAGAACCCAAAGTGACATCATTAATCTGTACAAGCCCAGAAAAATTATGGTTTAATTATTTTTCATTGTTTTTCCAAATTATGAAGATTTCATTAAATATTCCTAAAAGGATTTCCATGATGTGTTCCAAAGCTAGAACATTATTTAAATATATTTTGTTTGGTGAATGGATAGAAACTTATTTAACTGATTCATAATAAAATCTGGTGCTTTAAGCTGCTTTTTCTGGTTGCCAACTACCATGGTGACTTCTTCTGCCTGGTTCAGTTGCTCAGCATTGCCATCAGTTAACCATCACATTGATGGAGGGCGTGCACTACACTTTTTTTTTTATGAAGGGTGACCTTACAAGAGATAGCAACCTCCCCTCCAGAGTGTGGAATGGATACAAAGATGTTGTGAAATAGTGAAATGAACAGATTCCATTTTGAAAGTTTTGGAAATGGCAAAAAATTAATTATTCCAAAGACTTGAGAAATCATTCCTAGTAACTGTGCTTAGCTTGCTGTTCACCATTTTGTTCACCATCACACTAGAGATGTTAGATTTTACTTTATAAACTGGTGACATTTTCCTCATGCCTTTGGAAATAAACAAGTAATGGAGGCTTTTAGATTTGTTTTTGCATAGTGTTTAAGTTGCAATACAATAGAGCTGGAGATGACATTTGGAATGGGCTCATATATTCTGTTAAATGGCACTTTCAATAAGTTCTACAAGCTTCATTACCAGTTTCTGAAGTGCAGTGAGTCTCATATTTTGGCAATCAGTCACCACTGAAACATATAGGAAAGCATAATCCTGAAATTCTGTGGATATGTACATATACACACCCATCTTAAATACCAAAAAAGGACAGTGCAGATTGCAGGCTTGGGAAAACACCATGGCAGTACTTTGCAGTAATTCATAAAATGTCACCATTGTTACTAAACCATAGTCAATCAGTGTAAACAGCAGTCATTGTCAAAAGCTTCTTGAAATATTTACCAAGTGCCAGACCCTGTGCTTAGTGCCTTCCATAGATTTTTTTCATTTAATCTTCAGCTTATTCCCTGAATTTAATACAATATCCCCATTACAAATGAAGAAACTGAGCCCTAATCTACTTAAATGATTTGGCAATATGTAAAACTCACTAGCAGTGGATACATACCTGTAGGCCTGTTGGCAATGCCTTTACCAGGATATAAGACCAACTCCATTATTTTTCCATTCTGTTTCCTTTACTGTGTTCCTTTGCATCATAAAAGAAATTTTGATACAGAAATAAAAACTATGCTAGAAGACCTTTATTTAATAGGTACAAAGGAGCAGTTTCTTGTCAGAGAAATGAACTGAAACACCTAAGAAATACTGATACGAGTTTCTTTTAAAATGATGATGTGATTCTGTTTCTACACCGTTTTGTAAAGAAGCTCAAAGGGCAGGCGTTTGGCTCAGCAGTAAAGCTCTGCTTGCCCAGTTCAAGTGTCAGCTGTTCTGTTCCTGATGCATCTTTCTGCTAATGCAGATGCCTTGGGAGGCAGCACACCTTGAGAGCAGATGGTGGCTCCGGGCTTGTACCCCTGACATCCATATGGAAAGTTTGGATTGAGTTCTGGGTTGCTGGCTTCAGCCTGCCTAACCAAGTCCCATTAACTGTGGGCCTTTGAAGAACAAACTAATGAATGGGAGATCACACTCTTTCTCTCGATCTCTCATTCTGAACCTTAATCTCTCTTTCTGTTATCTGCCTTCCAAATAAAAAATTCAATGAAATTTAAAAACATAAACTCAGTTCAGTAGAATTGTAGAATTCTTCTATTTTTAAAATTATCCTGTTTCTTTAACAAAATGTTACTGACATCAGTGTGATGGGAAACTACTTGGAGTCTATGAATGTCAAATGATCTAGTTCAAAGAAGTCAGGTTAAATGTAGTTCTGGAATTCTGCTTTTGGATAGACTGTCATAAGATTAATGATACATTCCTTCCTCTTCCCAGATTAGGAAATGCCCAAAGACTTGTCATACTTCCCCAGCACACACATATTTCCAATATCTTATTAGTAGGAAAGTGGTAAACGTCAATGAGTCAGAGGCACAAAACCATGGCCTTTAAGTTCATGTGCAACACTGAGCATTCATCACCAATCCATATAACTTCTTGCAATGCTTTGCTTTGAGAGGATAGATGAGTTTTATGTCCAAATTGACTGGAGCTCTTTGAAAACACCTCTCTCCCTAGTTATTAGAGGTCAGTTAGTTTGTCTCCAGCCAATAGGCAACACAATTTATTGGTGTTTTTTTTAAAGAGTCAATTATTATAAAGTGGGGGGTGGGGAGAGAGAGAGAGAGAGACAGAGAAAGAAAATGAATATGAACCCATTGGTTCACTCCCCAAATGGTTGCAATGCTTGGGATGATGCAGATGGAAGCCAGGAGCCTGGAACTATGTCTGAGTCTCCTGTGTGTTTGATGGCAGGAGCCCAGTTACTTGGGATACTTCATTGCCTCCCCATGCAAGCAACAGCAGGGAGCTTGTTTGGAAATGGAGCAGTCTATGTGTGTCTTTGCTTGTGAAATGAGTTTCTTGTATATGGTAGGGTCTTGATTTTATCTATTCACCCAACCACTTTTGGCTGGAACAGGTATGGGTCTAGAGAGATAGAATGCAGGTAGGTTCTTCTCTAGGTCCACCCAGTGGATGCCATGGGGTCGAGGAATTTGGAACTGTTAGAGTCCTGATGTTGCAAGGTACAGGAGATCATTATAAGATCTCCCAGGATGGGCACCAAGTTTTAATGGGCTGTTGCTGGTACCATCCCCGGAAGCTAAGGGGTCCCCTCCCAGCCCACAAAGAGTGAGAGAGCATAGCTCTGGGGCTAATGCCCAGAAAACTGTCACAGCTCCAGGATGCAAGGGATCTGTGCCCTCACTCTGATTACTTCAGGGTAGAGATAAGTTGCATTGACTGCACAGCATATTTGGCACTCTGCAGGGCTTGAGGAGTGGAGAGAGGCAATGAGCCCAGCAGTTGTTCACACCCCAGTCAGCTCCCCAGACTGAGGTAATGGTCGGTGGATGACAGGCACTTGGAAGCTGCTTCTTACCTTGACTGGTCAGATGACTCCCACCCAGCAGCTAGCTGCACCATGTGACCAGTCTCAGCTGTGTCTCTATCTGCTTTCCTCACTGCCTATGGAGTGTTCATTCTTTTTATAGCGTCTCCACTGAAAATTTCTGTCAGCCAGACTCCTAGAAGCATGGTCCTTTCTTCATTTTTGTTTTTGTTTTTAAAGATTTATTTATTTAAAAGTCAGAAGTAGAGGGAAAGACAAAGAGAGCTTCTGTCCACTGTTCCACTCACCAGATGGCCACAACAGCTGGGTCTGGGCCAGGCTGAATCAAAGAGCTTCTTCCAGTTCTCCCAGTTGATTGGCAGGGGCACAAGCATCTGGGCCATCCTCTGGTGCTATTCCCAGGTCATTAGCAGGGAGCTGGGTCAGAAGTGGAGCAGCTAGGACTCAAACTAGCATCCACATTGGATGCCAACATTACCCTCTATGCCACAAGTCCAGCCTCCATTTTTGTTTTTTCTTATTCTAGCATGGCCACAGTCAGTGTAGCTCACTCTACTAAGTCATCTTAGATCCCTCCAAAATTTTTTCCCTTATGTTCTAATACTCACTGCTCATGAAATTAGTTACTTCTGCCTTTCCCCCAAAATTCTTTGTTTGACTTTGCCTTCTATTCTAACCTCCCATCCAAATCTAATCTTACTTTGTTGGAAGAGTGGAAGAGAGCAGCGTAAGTTTCTTGCACACCTGGGCTTACTCTATGGTTATGGTTGACATCACAGGTTTCTATGTTCGGTCTTCAGAGGCATTTCTATGAGCCACAGAGTAATCTCTGGTGGTGGAAAAATGCATCAATGATAGCACTGGAAAGATAGATTCTTGCTTATAGTTTTTGCTTTAATATGCAGGACCTTGATTTTTATAAAAGATCTTTTAAAATTTGTTTATTTGAGGGACAGACACACACACACAGTCCCTATCCACTAGTTCACTCCCCAAAATGCTCATGATGGCTCGTCTAGGCTGAAACTCTAAGACAGAAATCAATCCAGGTATCCCCACATGGGTCGTAGGGACCAAAGTACTTTAGCTATCACCTGGTGCCTCCCAGGGAACACATGAGTGGGTAGGTGGAATGGAAGCTGAAGCCAAGAATCAACCTTAGGCACTTCAGTGTGGTAAGTGGGTGATTTAACTGGTTTTAACTGCTAGGCTACATAAGAGACCATTGAATTATTAATAGATTCATTTTATAGATTTATAGTGCTAAGACTTTAAGAGATATGTTCATAAGAAACAGTGGTTGGATTCAAATCCAAGTAGTTGACTCCAGAGGTTATAGTCTTACTAGCATTGTCTTAATACTACCCCTGCTATTATTGCAAGCATTTGTATTAAAGCAAGAAGAAAAGTTTTGACAACCTTGCCTTCTTTTTATTACTAGTTGTTTTGCAATTATTGAGTGGCTACCATATACTTGGCACAGTCCTAAATATTTCACATAGATTTATTCACTTCCCATTTCCATTAAATCCATGTTATTATCCTGAAAGTCTGTTTGGACACTGAGGCCAGAGGTCTGTGGGCAATCTTGTAAGTAGAGAACCAAAACTTTAATGTGGATGATAAGATGTCTCCACAAATCTATGTGCACCCCTCCTGATCACTATCTGTGACTCTACCCCTTCTCTCAAACTTCCTTATTCAGGGCCCATTGCTTTATTTCTTAAGTGGATTCAGCTTTAATGTGTAGAGCACTAGAAATCTCTGCAACTGTCCCTCTGCAGATCATCAACTTCTAGATACCTGGAGAGGAGGAATGAGAAAGGAAGCATGGATATACAGTAATAAAATCATATAGAAATGCTTTTAGAGTAGTTAATGACTTGGGCCAGACTTCTTGAGTTTGGAAGCTTATACCTTATGTTGCCTTATATGTTGTTGAGCCACATTATGCTAGGATCATAGTTGGTAAAGGTGTTTATTTATGCTAGCTTGGCTTTTCTAGGCTACACAAAGCACACAGGAGAGTGAATCATCTTTATTTCATCAGCAAAGTTGAAACACTATCTGGACATTTCTATTGCTAAACTGAATCTTGAATACCCTCCAGTCACTTGAATAATTCTTTGCATTGAATTGTATAAAAATGCAATGGGAGTTTGCCAGAGGCAAATGCAGACATATTTTCATAAAATTTCATTTTTCAGTTTCCAGCTAATCTGTTTCCCTGCTCTAATTTTGCTGAAACTTTGACTATTCATCTATTGCTTAGGGATGCTTGTACATGAATTGAGTGTAACTACATATAGTAATCAAGAAAGCTATGGTGGAGTAGAGGGGCTATTTTGGAATTTTATTATTTTTATTAGAAGCTGGATTTGAATCCTAGATTATTAACTTTATAAGTTACAACTGTAACTTAGCATCAGTTATTAACCTTATAAGCCACAAACTTTGGAAAATGAATTTATACATCTGTAATGCAGAAAATAAGGTTGCTGTGGAAATCAAATACCTTAAAGATCTTTGAAAAATAACTAAAATATAAACTTAACTATATTGTATGCATTTTCATTATTTGATCTGAAAATGGTAAGCAACTGTCACACATGCCAATTTGATTTTCCCAGCTTATAGAAAATACTGCTAATTTATTAGTCTTTCCAAGAAGTATAGGGATATGTGTTTACGATTATTTACTTACATATTTATATTCAGAGTTCATCTTAAGACAGCTCTAGATAGTCATTACCAATCATCTAGAGATGCATGCTAGAAAAATTAATTTCTTATCCTGATCTAATTTATAAATTTCAATTGTACTTGGTGAAATTATAATTCATTCACTGAGTCAGCAACCATTTATTAAGTCAAAATAGTTACTGGATGCTGATGACATAAATATAAGTAGAGTATGTTTCTGATTTTCTAGGACTTCTCAGGCTGGTGCAAGAGCTGACGAGGGAGTGAGTCAATCAAAACTGTAGTAGGATGATTGGAACTGCAATAGCAGATGCAGAGGAGAAAATGTTTTTTAACTCCCTTTGAAATTAAATATTTGAGATCCTCCCTGGGGGCTGAATAGTGTTTTCAAGGATTCTCTCAGAATCTTCACCCTCAGGTGGATGAAGATGAGAATGTCCAGTGCAGGACCAGCTTTGTGGTGTAGCAGGTGAATGCCACCTGCAATGCCATATGGGCACCAGTTCTTGACTCAGCTATTCTACTTCCAATCCAGCTCCCTGTGAGTGGCCTGAGAAAAAGTAGTGGAAGATGGTCTGCCAGCCACATGGGAGACCTGGAGGTGGCTAATCAGAACAGACCCTCTGGGGTTGCTAATTGGTGCTTATGGAAGTCAGGCTCCTACTCTCCCTCTGAAATCAGCAGATAGGAGCCATATGTTCATGTTTATCTTTTAAAGGGAGGGCTTCCAAGAAACTAGGTCCTTTTACAAGTACTTGGGTTTCAAGACTGCTAGAGCGTGGGAGAAGATTTATACCTCCCGAAAGCAGAACAAAAATTTTCAATTGCAAGTTTTATTAAAGTAAATACTCTAATAAAAGAGACATCATGGACCTAGAGTCAGAAAGAAAATTATCTAACGTCTCACCAGGTAAAAATAATTTAAAGCTGTCTTGCTGAACCTCTGTGTAAGAAGCTGTACTGGCAGGTACTTCAAAGCTTCAAGATCTGTTTAGTTTTCTAATGGATCTAATGTTTTTCACATTTATAGCTCTATCCCTAAGCTTAATAGAGGCTCAAAATCCAGCTTTCTTAAAATTGCTTTGTCTCACTAATCTTTCATAGCTTCTCTTTTCCTAAGCTTTTTAAGAAACAAATCAAGAATGTTTTTTTCAATTTTCAAAATGCCATTCCTTCAGTTTTAAATTATATTTGATCCATACATTTCCTAATATCCAAATGTGAAATCTATACTATATATACTTCCTTCTTTTCTCTAGCCCTAAGATTCCATGGTTATTATTTCTGTGTGCCTTTGAGAAAGCATTCCCTATACAACCTGTCGCCCATATGCTTGTTTTCTTTTTTAACAAGGGTAGCTATTTATGTATTCACCGACTTAATGTTTCAGAGCTTTAAATCCTTGAATGTAAACTTGAGAATAAATTTCTGAAGTTGCAGAACAACATCTAAGGAAACTAAACGAACTGAAATTTTAACTATTCATCACAAAAAGGGAGAGAACAATCCAACATGGGAAGTGGGATACACAGCAGACCCATAGAATGGCAGATGTCCTAAACAGCACTCTGGCCTCAGAATCAGCCCTTAAGGCATTCAGATCTGGCTGAAGAGCCCATGAGGGTATTTTAGGCATGGAAAGCCAAGACACTTTGGCAAAAAAAAAAAAAAAAAAAAAAAAAAAAAAAAAAAACCTCACTGTGGTTTTTATTTGCATTTCCCTGATGTGATCCTGAACATTTTTTTACTCGTCTGTTGGCAATTTGCACTTCATCCTTTGAGTAATGCCTATTCCATATCCTTTCCCATTTATTATGTGGATTATTTTGTTTTTTCTTAGTTTATTGAGCTCATTATAGATTCTGGATATTAATCCTTTACCAGTTGCATATTTTGCAAATATTTTCTCCTGTTTTGTCAGTTACCTCTACTCTTTGTTGAGTGTTTCCTTTGCAGTGCAGAAGCTTCTTAGCTTGATACAATTCCATTTGTCTATTGGCTTTGATTGTCTGTGCTTCTGGGATCTTTTCCAAGAAGTCCTTACCTATGCCAATGTCTTGCAGAGTTTCCCCCATGTTCTCCTCTAGTAATTTGATGGCATCAGGCTATATATTTAGATCCTTGATCCATTTTGAGTTGATTTTTGTATAAGGCATAAGGTGGGGTCTTGTTTTATACTTTTGCACATGGAAGTCCAATTTTGTGAGCATCATTTGTTGAAGAGACTATCTCTTCTCCAGGGGTTGATTTCAGCTTGTTTGCTGAAGATCAGTTGGTTGTAAATTCGTGGATTGATTTCTGCAGATTTCTTTTCTGTCTATTGGTCTATGTCTATTTTTGTGCCAGTACCAGGCTGTTTTGATTGTAACTACTGTTTAGAATGACTTGAAATCTACTATTGTGGTGCCTCCAGATTTCTTTTTGTTGTTTAAGATAGCTTTAGCTATTCAAGGTCTCTTGCATTTTCATGATAATTTTAGCTTTTCTTTTTTTATAGTTCTGAGAGATACTATTGGTATTTTGATTGCAATCATATTGAATCTGTAAATTTCTTTTGGTACTATGGGCATTTTGATATATTAACTCTTCCAATTCAGGAATATGGAAAATGTTTCATTTTCTTCTGTATTTTTCTATTTCTTTCTTTAATGTTTTATAATTTACATTATAGAGCACTTTCATCTCCTTGGTTAATTTTATTCCAAAGTTTTAAATTTTTTTCTGTAACTTTTAATGGGATTCATTTTAGGAGTTCTTTCTCAGTCATGAGATTGTTTGTATATTCAAAAAATATTAACTTTAGTGTGTTGATTTTATATCCTGCAACTTCACCAAACTCTCTAATGAATTCCAATTCTCTTAGCTAAGTCTTTTGGTTTCCCTATGTATAAGATCATGTCATCTGCAAACAGGGATAATTTTACTTTCCCCTTTTATATCTGTATCCCTTGATTTCTTTTATTTGTTGAATAGCTACGGCTACAAATTCTAGGACTATATGGAATACAAGTGGTGAAAGTGGGTTTTATAGTCTGCTTCCAGATCTTAGTGGAAATGCATCCAACTTTTCTCCATTCAGTAAAATACTGGCTGTAGTTTTGTCATAGTTTGCCTTGATTGTATTGAGAAATGTTCTTTCTAGACTCAATTTGCTTAAGGTTTTTTTTTTTATCATGAGAGTCTGATTTTTTTTTATCAGATGTGTTCCTTGCATCTAGTGAGAATCATATGGTTTTTATTCTTTAATATGTTAATATAATGTATCACATGTATTGATTTGCATATGTTGAACCATCTCGCCAAAGAAGGAAAAAATTCCATTTGGTCTGAATTAATGAACTTTCTGATGTGTTGGATTTTGTTAGCTAGTACTTTGTTAAGGTTTTTGCATCTGTGCTGATCAGTGATGTTAGTCTATAGTTCTATTTCTTGTATCTTTTTTTGGTTTTGGAATTTAGATGATACTGGCCTCATAAAAGGAGTTTGGGAGGATTTCCTCCCTTTAAACTGTTTTGAATATTTTGAGAAGAATTAGAATTAGTTCTTCTTAAAGTCTGATAAAATTTGGCAGTGAAGCCATCCAGTCCTGGGCTTTCTTTTTTCAGGGGGCCTTTATTTTTGATTCAATATCTCTCTTGGTCATTGATCTGTTGAGGTTTTCCATATCTTTGTGCCTGAATTATGGTAGACTCTGTGAGTCCAGGAATCTGTCCTTCTAGATTTCTAATTTATTGGCATACAGCTATTTGTTGTAATTCCTGATACTTCTTTTCATTTCTGTGATATCCATTATTACATCTCCTTTTTCATCTCTGATTTTGTTGATTTGGGTCCTCTCTCTCTTGCTTATGGCTAGTTGAGCCAATGGTGCATCAATTTTGCTTTGCTTTGTTTTCTTTTTGAAAAACCAGCCTTCATTTAACTGATCTTTTGTATTGGCTGGGTTTTTTTGTTTGTTTGTTTCAATTTTACTACTCCTCTAATTGTAATTATTTCTTTTCTCCTACTGCTTTTGAGTTTGGTTTGTTGTTTTTTCTTCATCCTTGAGATGCATTGAGACTTCTTCTTTTAATCATCATAGTGCACAATAACTGGACTTGTCTTAAAATTATAGTCACTCTTCTGTATCCACATTTCTTTCTTTTTTTTTTTTTTTGACAGGCAGAGTGGACAGTGAGAGAGAGAGAGTTAGAGAGAGAGAGAGAGACAGACAGAGAGAAAGGTCTTCCTTTTTCCATTGTTTCACACTCCAATGGCCGCCGCGGCCGGCACACTGCGCTGATCCAAAGCCAGGAGCCAGGTGCTTCTCCTGGTCTCCCATGCGGGTGCAGGGCCCAAGCACTTGGGCCATCCTCCACTGCACTCCTGGGCCACAGCAGAGAGCTGGACTGGAAGAGGGGCAACCGGGACAGATTCTGGTGCCCCAACTGGGACTAGAACCTGGTGTACCGGCGCAACAAGGTGGAGGATTAGCGTATTGAGCCATGGCACCAGCTGTATCCACATTTCTAATCTAAGATTCCACTGAATACTGATTAAGCATATTTGTGGAAAAATTTTCTGTACTGATCATGTACAAATTTTTTCTTGTTTTGTTTCTTAATAATGTATAACAATATAGTATGACAAATATACATGCTACTTACATTGCATTTCCTGCAGATGAGTTCACGTTTACAGGAGGAGGTGTCTGCATTACAGGGAAACACTACATTTTCTATAAGGGTCTTGTGCTCTGCTGGTTTTGGTGTCCTTGGAAGCCCTGGAACCCATCCACCATGGATCCTGAGGAATGATTGCACTTGGTAGTGGAGGCCTTGAACCTTTCAGAAATTTTCAGTTGTTAGTTTCAGTGTTCGTTATATGGGAAAGTATTTAGACATTAGGGAAAACAAATATGAATTAAACAATCCCTTTGATGTCCATATGTTTATGGGAGATAGTGCATTAAAACTAATAAACAATTGTATTTGTTAATTTCTGTAACTTACTATGATAGACATTGAAGAAATGAGAGGTTTTTACTGTGGTTCTCTCATCCTTGCACCTGCCCCCCAACATTTTTCTTACTCTCTTTCACACAAGATATATGTCCCTAACTATAACACCCCTCCCCCATTCTCAATAGAATTCAAATTGTCTGATGGTTTCAGGTTGCCCAATGTTTGCTAAATAAGAAAAATTCCTACTTGGGATAACTATCATTGACCTACTGTTATTGAGGAATTATAATTAAAACACAAAATCTCCCTATCCAGAAAAACTTCTCTACAAAGGTAGCAGAAAATCATGGGCAACACAGGAAGAGACTGCAAGCAGAGAACAAAAATACCATCCAGAAACAGGCATTTAATCTCATAATTAAGACATCAGTTAGGATACTTGGAGTACCTGGGTTAGATAACCGGCTCTGGTTACTGATGCTAGCTTCCTGCTAATGCAGACTTTACAAGACAGCAGGTGATAGCCCAAGTAGTTGAGTTCCTGACACCCACATGGGAGACTTGGATTATGTTCCTGGTTTCTGGTTCTTGCCCTCACACTGTCCTTGTGCTTGAGAGCATGTGAGGTGTGAACTTGTGGATGGAAGCTCTGTCTGTCTGTCTGACTCTCAAATAGAATACTTTTTTTTAAAGATTTATTTATTTGAAATATGGAGTTGCAGAGGCAGAGTTTCATAGAGAGAGAGGTCTTCCATCTTCTTGTTCACTCCCCAGATGGCTACAACACCAGGAGCTGGGCCTATCTGAAGCCAGTCGCCTGGAGGTTCTTCCATGTTTCTCATGTGGGTACAGGGTGCAAGGACTTGAGCCATTTTCTGCTGCTTTCCCAAGCCATAGTAGAGAGCTGGATGTGAAGTGGAGTATCCAGGACTCAAATGGGCCCTATGGAATACAAGCACTGTAGGCAGTGGATTTACCTACTATGTGACATTACCAGCCCCCATTTTATCTATCCAAGAATATACAAATAATTACATGTGTGACCTCAAGGTGAAAAATAACCAGTCCTCCTGTAAAAAGATTTGTCAGTCCTATTTATATTGCCTTGTAATTAGGTGACCATCTTTGTTAGTTATTTGGTTTGGTACAAAGGAAAATTAAATTTAAATCTTTCTGACAGAAGTAGTTTTCCAACTTGGAATCTGGCTATTGCTAAAGTTGGGCTCCTACTCCTGCAGAAACAGGAATGTAGCCATGCTCTGTCCTTTGATACTTAAAAGAGATTGACCCCAGGTCCTGGAGAAAGACATCCCTGACTCATAATGACAGCAACAGCCTTATTTGGTTTCTAAAATGATTTAGATACATTTCAAAGTCAGAGAAAGAACCTCTGTAGAGTTTCTAAAGTTAATGCTCTAAGAAAAGGAAGGGGATAAGAAACTGTTTGCTTTATTTCAACAGAGTCAAGCATTTTATTTTAAATTCATATTTTCCTACACATTGTTCCAGTAATTATCCAAAAAAGATAAAATCATTTCTGTCAAAGTTGCATAAAAATTACCACCCTTATTTTCCAAATTGGAACACTTCTTTGGAGCCCCTTGCTACTAACCATTTTTAAGATATTAGGCTGATGGATTTTCTTCCATACTAGTTGTCAGGTGGAGTCACACTGTCCCCAAAGTATAGTTCGAATTGGCTTAACTTTCCACAGATGTGGTGAGTGGCTAGCACAATTGTTTTGCAAAGTTAAAACGTTCCTATGTTCTTATGGTTACACCTCATTCTAAACTCCCAGCTTCACAATTAGCTCAGTATAGGGGTCTTCATACACTACTGTTCTCTACGTCTCTGCTGTGGATCTAGACATTGCAGAAGTGGGATTCTGTCCCTCAGCACAGAGTATTTACAGAGTGAAAGATGGGAAGATATGCAACACATTAATAAAATAAGCTTATTATTAATTATACAATCATTCTGCTCTAAGTCCTTCTGTAATAGGAAGAATTCGAGCTGAAACGTGCTATTTACTAAACTGTCTTCTCCCCCTCCTTCCTTCTTTGCTATTTCCTACCAATAAATTCTTCTTCACTGTTAATGCAGAGCAATTTGATGTTCTCCCTTGTTGTCCTGAAGCCTGTCAACACATGCCCTCAGGGCTTACCTTTTCCCCTGTGGATGAAAAATGTGCTTTCAAGTAAATGCATTTTTTTCTGAAATAATTCTGGTGACAACTTGTAAGTTAATACATCTATATTTACTTATTTGAAAAATTGACTCATATTTGGAAAATGGATTCGTATAATACAACAAGATAAAAACAAATTAACCAAAGAAATGGGGTATTAGAGAAAATAAGTATAGTTGGAAAGGAGTGTAAGCGCACTGTGTAAAAATGCAAATTCTAAGTCCCTGTACATTTCTTGGAGGAGGATCACACATTTGTGTTCTTTCAAAACTTTTTGTGCCCTGAGAGGTAGGTGAGTAGAGTTTCATAAGAAGTGTTAAACTACGGCCATAGGGACATGATAAGGCAGGAATTATGTTGATTCTCATTTTGAAAAAAGTATTTGAGCTCATCAGGTAGGAATGTCATTTCTAACCAAAGGTATGAAATAGGAAGAGCCATGGCCTATAGGTTCAAGGAGCATCAGAGAGATCAGACTGGGTTAGAAGTCATGGTGAGAACAAGTAGGACATGAACCTGGAAAATAAGCTTAGGTCTGATCACGAAAGATCTTGGGGATGGCTCGCAAAGGACGTAATGTTGGATGGGGAATTACTGACAACTTTTTTTTTTTTTTGATAGGCAGAGTGGACAGTGAGAGAGAGAGAGAGACAGAAAGAAAGGTCTTCCTTTTTCTGTTGGTTCACCCTCCAATGGCCACTGCAGCTGGCGCACCGCGCTGATCCGAAGCCAGGAGCCAGGTGCTTCTCCTGGTCTTCCATGTGGGTGCAGGGCCCAAGCACTTGGGCCATCCTCCACTGCACTCCCGGGCCACAGCAGAGAGCTGGCCTGGAAGAGGAGCAACCGGGACAGAATCTGGTGCCCCAATCGGGACTAGAACCTGGTGTGCTGGTGCTGCAGGTGGAGGATTAGCCTATTGAGGCACGGCACTAGCCGACTGATGAATTCTTGAATAGGGAGAAGGCCTGAAGAAATTTATATTTTAAAAAATTTTCTCTTTTAATATATGAAATACATGAAAATTTTCCCTTTGTATAAATAAATAAATCTAAAATCCCCTAAATTATGGGTCATGAATTATAACCTGCTACTTACAGGTAGCAGTGAGAAAGAATTTTTGTGTTCTTAGATGTGCATGGGTGTACCTGTAAGCAGGAGTTGAAGCTAGAAACATTGTTTCTAGATCAAATTTATTTTGATTATTTTGGGTTACAGCTGAGTTTCTGGTTATCAACACAAAGGTTGGTCACAAACATGTTTTTCAGTTCAATTCCTAATTAAAAAATGACAAGTATGGAGTAGGCACGCACACCAGGTTTTTGTTTTGAAAGAGTGGGTGCCTGGATTTCCGTTATTTGAATTGCTGGGCTTAGGTTTTGAAGAGTTCGTTCGCAGGTTACAGGTATCTTAGTTCCTGCAATTCTATAACATGCATGTGTTTCACGTAAGAGTGCCTGGGTTTGAGTTCTGATCCAGCTTTGGAAGGCAGTAATGATGGCTCAAGTAATCAGGTTCCTGCCATGCATGTGGATTAACATATCCTGGATTGCATATGGCATGTGAATCAGCAGTCAGGGGTGCCCTTTCTGTTTCTCTGCCTCTCAAATAAGTAAATAAAAAAGAACAGGACTTCTCTCACTAGCAAACGAAATTACTCAACATTGTTGATATACAAGTGGAAGCTTCCAGCTCATAAAATATTACTAAACATATTCTAATATGCTAGTATATTTGAACTTATTTTATTTTATTTTTTTTACAGGCAGAGTGGACAGTGAGAGAGAGAGACAGAGAGAAAGGTCTTCCTTTGCCGTTGGTTCACCCTCCAATGGCCGCCGCGGTCGGCGCGCTGCGGCCGGCGCACCAGGCTCGTCCGATGGCAGGAGCCAGGAGCCAGGTGCTTTTCCTGGTCTCCCCATGGGGTGCAGGGCCCAAGCACCTGGGCCATCCTCCACTGCACTCCTGGGCCACAGCAGAGGGCTGGCCTGGAAGAGGGGCAACCGGGACAGAATCCGGTGCCCCGACCGGGACTAGAACCCGGTGTGCCGGCGCCGCAAGGCGGAGGATTAGCCTGTTGAGCCACGGCGCCGGCCAGTATATTTGAACTTATAAAATCTCTTCTAATCACAATTCAACAGAATCCTATCAAACAGAGTAGAGTGTTTAATGTACTCTCTTCCTACAAATTGTAAATCTTCAGCATCTTTGATGAAGTGAATTGATGTGATCTCATTCATGGTAATAGAAAATATTGCAAGAAAATGTCAACAATTATCACATTCAGGAAAGAAATACAGTGCATGTGATTGATCTGTTCACATTTCATAGAAATTTCAGATTAGCTGGAGAAAAGGAGGAAACTGTGAAAGTATACAGTTCAGAAAGTTTAATGTATTTATAATGGTGTGATAGGGGCTGGGGAGTGTTATTTGAAGAGACCAAAATCCAGTGGAGGAAAATAGGCTCCAAAGTGGCACAGGCACAGAGGGGAAATTTACTCATATTGACATGTTATTATGTCTGAGATTCATATCTCTACTTCCTGACACATCATGCTAAATTTAAGCTAATACGTCATTACAGATGTTCTTTTAGTTAGGTAAAGTGAATTGTAATAGCGTGTTAAGTTAGGGATTTATGGTGCACTGGAAATGAACATGATTGCATCATAATTCATGTTCTTACTGGTTTCTGTTGACGAAGAGAGAAAACATATTGACTGCAGTATTCTAGCTATTTGTGTTAAGAGGCAACCATTTTTATAAGTCTGTCTCCAGTGAAGTTTTGGATTGTGCTTGAATTGTATTCTGTATAATATTTAAATTATTAGGATACCCCCAAATCTTGTGTTGTTCACATCATATAGAACATCTGACGATGACATTAACCATTATGAGTTTAATTGTAAAACTGTGCTGTTGCTGTTGTATTAATAGTGTTGGCCGCTACACTTTAGTGAGAAATGGAGAAAAGATGTTTTGGAAAATATGTGTGAGAACTGGCAACAAAAGCAGAAGGTTTTGTGAAATAAGAAAGAGCACAAATCCAGGATTTTATAGACTGGAATATACTGGGAGCACTTAAGCTCAGAACATGATCTCCAGTGACCACAAGACATTTTAGTACAGATTATTATTATTTATTTGAAAGGGTTACAGAGAGAGAAATATAACTTTTGACCCTCAAGTTCATTTCCCAAACAGCTGCAATACTTAGGGATGGGCCAGGCCAAAGTCAGGAATCTGGAACTCCATGTAGGTCTCCTACATAGGTGGCTGGGGTTCAGCAACCTGTATCATCATCTGCTGCTTTCCCAGGTGCATTGTCAGGGTGCTGGATCTTCTGCCAAGGCTGGAATATGCACTCCTGGGATGCTGACGTTGCAGAGGGCTACATAATCCTCTGTGTCACAAAGCCGGTGTTCATTTTGCCCAATAACTCAAAGTACCAAGGTTTACTCTAAGTCTTATTTTAAAACCCTCACTTTCCATATAGTACCATTCTTATAGTGCTAACAGACATGCATATGATAGCACTTCACATATCTGCAGCTTTGGTGGCCACTGCATTTTCTTCCTAAACATCAAGAAATTGAAAGACATTTCTGTTTTTTGACTAGTTCTGGAACATAAGATATGACTCAAAATTCAGCAAATTTCACTGAGGAAAACCAACCATGCTTTTTGCAAGGTGTCTGGTGCGTAACAAATCTTCCCAGGGAGATGAATCAATTAATTCACAAGCTTTTATTGGGATTCTGCTCCCGGGCGAGGTTCCCTGGTCCCAACAGAGTGGGGGCCAGGGAAGTCAGAGGTTGGGAGGGCTCCTTTTATAGATACAGGGCGTGGGGTTAGGGGTCGAGGTAGGTCTGATTCTCACTGGTTGACCTTTAGGCACCCATGGGGACCTTGACAAGGACTTTTCTTCCCTGGAAGTGTGGGTAGGGACTTTCCATTCCCGGAAGTATAGACCTTCTCTCCGTGTGGATCCCAAAGCTATCATCCTGACCTTTTGATGATAGGAAAGGGGGTGATGATGAGTCTCTCTGGCTACTTCCTGCTGATTGGGGACAATGAGGTACTTTTAGCTGGCAAGGGGTGATGTCTCAAGCCGCTGTCTGCTGGGTGGAGTGCCAAATATATCCCTGTAGCAGCATTTGGTTGACCGCCTGGTTGCTGAAGGCCTTGGTTCGTTCCATTATCACCTGCTATAATCACTTAAACAGACATTGTAGTATAAAAGACAGGGTGAGAATAGCAACTAATGATCCTAAGCATGGCATTAACCAGGTAATGAAAGGATTTCATAGAGGAGAGGAAATGAGGGGGGTCTCTGGACCCTTGTGAGGATTGTTTGATGGATGTGGTTTAAATCTGATCCCAGCCAAGACCGGGAGAAAGGCCACTCAATTTTTGCAGGTGGAGAGGACATAGAGAAATTCTGAATAATCATACAACATTAAGTGGAGGAGAGGACCATCGATACACACAGGTTGGGAGTAGAGTCATTGATGTTAGAGTAGAGGCTATGATTACAAAGGAATGAGGCCTACGTGGGGTAGACAGGGTGTAGAACAAAGGACAGAGTCATTATTGGAGAACCTAAGAAAGATGCTATCTAAGCCACAACTAAGTTTTCTGATTGAGAGGCAAATAGAACCTGGCAGAAGGGACTTGCTAATAAACTGGTGGGCTTTAAGGCCTTGTAAGTTTTGAGGTCCAGACCTATCTATCCCTTCATAGGGTACATCCTAAGGAAAGGGTGAACCTCCTTGGGGAAGGCACCCTATTGACTTCTATTACCTAGCTGGCCTGGGAGAAGAGTTGGCCAGGTAAAGGCAGGTGGCAACGCTAACAGGAAATTTACAGTTCTGCCTGCAATGTTACTGACCCTACTTGGCCGTCCCCTCAGCAGCAGTGGTCACCTTGGAAGCTGGGCTGAGTGAAGAGCTTTTCAGCTTGGAGCCAGCAAGGTATGTGGCTCTGACCCAGGCGTCATTCAACTCCAGGGCAGTCCATTTCCAGTTGGAGGACTTTTCTAGTCATTTAAGTACCAGGCAATAGTGCAACCGTTATTTTCTCTTTTTTCCCAAACAAGCGCTCTGTTGGCTCTTGAACCCACATCTAACATAGGAAAATACCCATGAGTAAAGCAAAAAGTGGGTGATCATCAGAAATTATTTTGGGAATATGTCATTGCTACATATTTCTAGAATAATTAATGATACAATGGTTTATTCCATGCAACACACTTTTCCAACCATTTTTAGTTTTCAGTACTATTGAGCCCCCATTACCTACTAAATCCTACTCAAAGGCAGACATCAGTCTGTAATATTTTAATTTGAGGTATCTGTTTTTAAAGTTTTATAGTCATGTTTTGTAGAAATATCTAGGCATCCTAAGCATCCATTTATTATTCACTTGGATTGAGTTCCTGGTTCCCGGCTTCAGTCTGGTGCTGGCATTTGACAGTTAAGCAGCTGATGAATAATCCCCCCCTTCTCTCTTTCTCTTAATTAAATACAGTAAATTAAAAAAATACTTAGACATATTTCTCATCTGTAAAAATGGGAACTTTTAAAAATCATGTCAATATGATGAGCCATTAGGAAGTGAAAAAAACTCTTCTCACTCATCGTCAGTGATGCTCTCAATAGGAATTCCATGATATACAGCACATATGACAATGCTTAGTAAAGTCATATTCTAACAATTAACATAAAATCTGAGTTTTTAAATTTTTCTAATGGATATGGGCACTGCTCATCAACAATGCTATCACAAAAATAGGGAAAATGAAACATTACATAGCACATAATGGATAAATAAAAACACTACCAAAGAGATAGTGTTGTTGAAATGAATGTAAAGCTAAATTTATCAGGTTTCTACATGTAGACCTCAAGTCACAGAAGAGTCAAAAGGCTCTTTGTACTGAACTGAACCACTAGGATGCAATCCACAAAGCCGGAAGGGAAGACAATCCTATAGGTTAGATGACCCAGTGTCTTCAAGAAAAAAATATGAACAAAGATAAGTTCAAGTTCTAATAATGTACAGCAGTTCTACAAAACAAGACCAAACCAAACCAAACTTAAATAATCAGTAGAAAGTGAACACAACAGCCTGCTATTGGAGGTAGCTTGATAGTTGGAAAAAGGGAATTGAGTGTTTTGGGTCCGATGACGTGGCGTTTCATATAAGTGCTTGTTCAAATCATGGCTGCTCTACTTCTGATCCAACTCTCTGCTTATGTGCCTGGAAAAATACCTGGACCTTCTACCACCCAGGATCTGGATGGAATTCTGGTATCCTGGCATTGGCCTGTACCATTCCCTGGCTGTTGCAGCCATTTGAAAAGTGAACCAAAGGATGGAAATCCTCTTTTTCTTGCTCTCTTTCTCTTTCTCTTTCTCTCTCATTCCTCCCTCCCTCTTTGCCTTTCAAGCAAATAAGTGAATCTTTTGAAAATAAAGGAACATCATTAGGCAAACTATCCATTTTTAGCACCAGGTCAGACTCTAGTCAGCAGAGGATAAAATTTCAATAGACACCTGCATTCAAATGGTACCAAGACCCAGAAACAGAGTTCAAGACAACCTCAAAGCTGCAAAGCAAAGGGGCAAAGTACAGAAAGGAGAGAGCCAGCAGAGGGAGCCCTGGATTTTGGTCTGAAGTTCTACTGTAATTTCTAGCTGATCACAGAACACTGGGTTAGGGGGACAGATACCAGGTATTTAAACTAAGGATAAAATACCTAAACTGATATTTCAGAGTATGTAGTTTGAATTCAGCCAAATCTAATGCCTCCTACATCTCCAATCAGAACTTTTCAGAAGAAACAAATTATTGTCTAAACAATGTATCATTCACTAAACATTGATAAAATCAGCATTTCCTATGTAAATATTTATATACATTGAAACAGAAAAATGTGGTCTGTTATCAACAGAAAGTGCAATCAACAGACTGTGAAATGACACAGATGTTGAATTTATGAGGCAAAAATATATAGCTACTTTCATAACAGATATGCAGTAAAATTGTTATAGTATGTGAAAATATAGGGAAAAATGGAAGAATAGGAAAAATAATCAAATAAACACCTGTAGCCTGAAAAATTCAATCTCTGAAAACAAAATATTGGATGGCCTTAGAGCAGTTTGGAAATAACTGTAGAAGAGACAATAAACTATATCAGAGATGAGTAAAAATTATATGATATGAATTACAGAGATGAAAATTATTGAAATAATAATTGGAGTTGAGAGCCCTGGAAGAAAACATTTACATATGTACACTGAGTCTGAAAAATTAGAAGAAATGCAACTGGGTTATAAAAAAGAAAAAAAGGCCGGCGCCGTGGCTCAACAGGCTAATCCTCCGCCTTGCGGCGCCGGCACACCGGGTTCTAGTCCCGGTCGGGGTGCCGGATTCTGTCCCGGTTGCCCCTCTTCCAGGCCAGCCCTCTGCTGTGGCCCAGGAGTGCAGTGGAGGATGGCCCAGGTGCTTGGGCCCTGCACCCCATGGGGAGACCAGGAAAAGCACCTAGCACCTGGCTCCTGCCATCGGACGAACGCGGTGCGCCGGACGCAGCGCGCCATCCGCGGCGGCCATTGGAGGGTGAACCAACGGCAAAAGGAAGACCTTTCTCTGTCTCTCTCACTGTCCACTCTGCCTGTCAAAAATTAAAAAAAAAAAAAAAAAAAAAAAATGGATAAAATAATGACAAAAAAATCATCATGCTCTTTTTAATACTATAGCACATTGTTCTGGATATCCTGAAAATAGAAACATAGTAAAAAAAAAATCAAAAGTTTAAACACTAGGAATTAAGAGAGAAACATTTCTTTTTGAAGATTCCATGAGGTCAGGTGTTTTGCTAGGTACAATAGTTAAATGGTGTTGAGAGGCCAGCATTGTTTATTGGACTGTCTAGGCCTAAGACCTGGCTCTACTTCTGATTCTTGTTTTTGAACACCCTGGGAAGCAGCAGATCCTGCTCCAGTACTTGCTTTCTCCCATCTACATGGTAGATTCAGATTGAGTTCCAGGCCCCAGTGTTTCATCCTGATCCATCCCTGCTGTTTCAGGCATGTAGGTGGAGAAGCATCAGATGGAAGATCTCTGTATATGTCTTTGTCTTTCTCTCTGTCTCTGCCTTTCAACTAAATTAGATGTGGCATGATACTTTATGTTGATCTCAGTCTATCAAGCAGCTTAACAAATCTGAAAAATAAATTTAGCAATCCTAATATCAAAATTAATTGTATTTTTTACTTGGTCGAAAGTAAAGCTTGTCATTATAAACTGAAAATGTGTCCTTATAAAAAATTTTAAAAAATGAAGGAGGAGGGAGAGTGAGAGCATGGGCAATAGGGTGGAAAATATTTTATGCTCCTAGACTTGTATATGTGAGAAACATAAAATTCTTCACCTTACATAAATACAAAATTAAAAATGAATAATTATTTAAAAAAAAACTATGAAAGTTATTTTTGATTTTGATAGCCACAAAAGTTTAGAAAATGAGACAGAAAAATAATTGTATAAAGCAGAAATAAATTACTTAAGAATATATTTAATGCAAACGAATTTTCATTAAAGACTCATAATGAGAATATAATCTTTTAGTTTTTAGAAAGGGGAAAAAAATTCAGGTATTTCATTAGAAAAACAAACCTGTTCACAGAATGGAAAATTCAATATTCTAAAGGCATCACTTATCCCCAAATGAGTATTTTGATTCATCAAAATCTTAGAGTAGTTATCACAGTGTGAATTTGGTCCAAGGATTAACAAGTAGATCAAAAGGAAAGAATTCTACACTTTTATGATTTTGGCTTAAACAAACATGTCAAATCAATATGATGGTGAAAAGAAAATCCTTTAGATCAATGCTTAAAAACTGATATCTACTGGGAAAAATGGCTCCCAACTCTTATCTTTCATTTTACAAATATTGGCTCAAAATGTACCTAAACTTAGAAGATTAAACATATATAGGTCCTACATGAAAACTTGGGAAGGTATCTTTCAGATTTGGAGGTAGACTTCTTAGAATAAACAAAAACATTATGAAAAAAGTGATAAGTCAACCTGTTACAAAATTTAAAACTTATGTTCAATAAAGGCATTAAATATATTTATTTCAAAGTCAGAGCAATGGGGAGGACACGGGGAAAAAGAGAGAGTAGAGAGAGAGAATGAACAAGTTCTATACACTCTGGTTCACTCATGGAATGGCCATAGCATCTGGGCTGGATCAGGCTGAAGTAAGGATCCAGGAACTCCAGAGGTATCTCCCACATGGGGACAAGGTCCCAAGTACTTGGACCATCACCCTGCCTTCCCAAGTGCATTAGCAAGAAGCTGGATTGAAATGGAATAGCAAGGACTCACCCATACTCCAGTAAGGGATGCAGGTATCACAACTTGTAGAGTAACTTGCTGTGCTACAACACCAGCCTCCATCATAGGAATTACTGAAAAACAGAGTAGGAAAGTCACAGAATGGGTGAAGGTATTCACAAAACAATTATCTGATAAGAGACTGATGTATATATGTGTATATGCTTGGGTATATGTATATTTGTGTGTATATATATGTATATTTTTTCTATGTGTGTAATCTCTGTCCAAAAATAAAAAAAGACAACATAATTAAAATGAGCTAAAAACTTGAGCAGACACATCACAAAATATGAAAAATATTTATAAATGGTATGAAATAGAAAAAAACTGCTCAAAATCATTGGTCTCAGAAAAATTTAAATTAAGAATATAATGAGATTCTAGGATATTTGCATTGGAATAGCTGGAATAAAACATTACAACAGCCCTATAAGGATATAGAGTAACCCACATCTCATATATTGTTAGATGGAGTGTAAAACAATAACATTTTGAAAAATATATTTCAGTTTCCTATAATGCTAACCATAATTTACTTTATTGTTTTTCAAAGATAGAAAATATAAACTTTATTTCTCAGCTTAAGTTTGAAACACTTTTTACTTACGTGATATGAACAAATTTCATTTATTTCATATATACATGTATTTAGAAGCATAGTGATTCTTCCCAACCTACATTCTCAAAAAGTCATTTTCACTCATATACATTATCTTTTTTGTATTCCATTACTTACAACAGATTAGGGAAATCACATAGCATTTGTTTTTCTGGAACTGGCATATTTCATCAAATATAATGGTTTCCAGTTGCATTGATTCTGCTGTAAGACAGGGTTTCATTATCTTTTTTAACAGCAGAGTAGTGTTCCATAGTGTATATACATCATATTTTTTAAAAGATTTATTTATTTACTTGAAAGTCAGAGTTACATAGAGAGAGGAGAGAGGAGAGAGAGAGAGAGGTGTCTTCCATCCACTGGTCCACTCCCCAGCTGGCTGCAGTGGCTGGAGCTGTGCCTATCCAAAGCCAGGAGCCAGGAGCTTCTTCCGGGTCTCCCATGTAGGTGGAGGGGCTCAAGAACTTGGCCCATCCTCTACTGCTTTCCCAGGCCACAGCAGAGAGCTGGATTGGAAGTGGAACAGCTGGGACTTGAACCGGTGCCCATATGGGATGCCAGCACTGCAGACAGGAGCCTTAACCCACTGCCACAGCATCAGTCCCTACCCCATTTTCCTTCCTTCCTTCCTTCCTTCCTTCCTTCCTTCCTTCCTTCCTTCCTTCCTTCCTTCCTTCTTCCTTCCTTCCTTCCTTCCTTTTGGACAGGTAGAGTTAGACAGTGAGAGAGAGAGACAGAGACAAAGGTCTTCCTTCAGTTGGTTCACTCCCCAAATGGCCCCTATGGCCGGCGTGCTGCACTGATCCGAAGCCAGGAGCCAGGTGCTTCCTCCTGGTGTCCAATGCAGGTGCAGGGCCCAAGCACTTGGGCCATCCTCCACTGCCTTCCCAGGCCACAGCAGAGAGCTGGACTGGAAGAGGAGCAACTGGGACAGAACCGGCATCCCAACCGTGACTAGAACCTGGAGTGTTGGTGCCGCAGGTGGAGGATTAGCCTAGTGAGCCGCGGTGCCAGCTGCCCATTTTCTTTATTCAGTCATCAGTTGATGCACAACAGGGTTGACTTAATAGCTTAGCTATGGTAAATAGCTGCAATAAGCATAACTCTTTGATATGCTGATTTCATTTCATTTGGATAAATTCCAGGAGTTGGATGGTTGGGTCATATGACAGATCCATTTTCAGATTTCTCAGGTATCTCTATAATGTCTTCCACAATGGCTGTCTAAGTTTGCATTCCCACTAAGACTAAATTAAGATAAATCTTTTCTGTACATCCTTGCCAGTATTTATTGTTTGTTGATCTCTGTATGAAAGCCATTAAATTTGGGGATTTGTGAAACCTTATTGAGGTTTTTATTTGCATTTCCTTGATGACTAGTGATCCTGAGCATTTTTTCATGTGTCTGTTGGCCATTTGATTTTCCTCTATTGAAAAATTCCTGTTCAAGTCCTTTGCCCATTCCCTAACTTGACTGTTTGTTGATGAGTTTGAGCTCTTTATAGATTCTGGATATTAATCCTTACCAGTTGCATCGTTTGCAAATGTTTTCTCCCATTCTGTAAGTTAATTTTATTGTGTTTCCTTTGCAGTGCAGAAGCTTCTCAGCTTGATGTAATACCTATCTTTGCATTGATTGCTTGTGCTTCTGGGGTCCTTTTCAAGAAGTCTTTGCTTTTGCCAATGTCTTTCAGAGTTTGCCAAAATTCTCTAGTAATTTGATGGTATCACAGTGTGGATTTAGATTCTTGATCCATTTTTGAGTTGATTTTTGTATGTGTTTTATATGTGTTGCAAGGTAGAGGTCTTTTTTTTATACTTCTGCGCATGGAAATCCAAGTTTCCCAGCACCGTTTGGTGAAGAGACTCTCCTTTCTCCAGGGATTTATTTCAGCTTGTTTGTCAAAGATTAGTTGGTTGTAGATGTGTGTATTGATTTCTGGGGATTCTATTCTGTTCCATTTTTCTACATGTCTATTTTTGTGCCAGTACCAAGCTGTTTTGATTGTGAGTACCCTGTAGCATGTTTCTCAAATGCCTCTATAATACCTTCCCTCCTGGTTTGAGAACATCATTCTTTCCAACAAGGTTCAGCTTATTTTCCTTCTTCCCGAATCTGGCCTGCCCTTAATAACTCTCCTGACCAATTGAATATTCAGAAGTCCTTTCATGGGATCTGCTTGGAATTTTTCGTGTACTTTCTCTTGGGATTTCCCCTCTTGGAATCCAGCAACCATGCTGTTGGACGTAAACTTCACATATTAAGACCACCTGATGGTTCTCCCATTGGTGGTTCCATCTTCGGCTCACCAATAACCAGACTCAGTTGTCAGAGGAGAGAGTTAGTTCTTTTCAGTGTCCACTGTTATTGAAAGCCTAAATGTTTGGACTTTGATACTTGACTGAAATTCATAAAGCACCTGAGTTAAGCAGAACCAACTGGGAGAACCTTGATAGAAAATGCTACCACGTTGTAAACCATTCATGTTTGGTGAGATTTGTGAAACCCTAAGCTTTCCTGACCATTAGGACAGGGCTATTTATTAATATTTTCTTATCTATTGCTTATCAGGATGTGGTTTATGAAATAGAATTGTAGAGAACTACAAACTTTGTATTTGTTTTTGAAAAACTTTGCAGCAATTAAAATTATTAAAATCAAACATAGCATATATATATATTTTAAAAGATTATTTAAAAGGCAGAGTTACAGAGAATGAGAAAGACAGAGAGAAGATCTGCCATCTGCTGGTTCATTCATCAAATGGCTACAACATCCAGAGCTGGGCAGACCCATAAACAGGAGCTGGGAGCTTCTTCTGGGTCTCCCACATGGGTGCAGGGATGCAATTATTTGGGCCATCCTCTGCTGCTTTCCCAGGTGCATTAGCAGGGAGCCGGATTGGAAGTGGAGCAGCTGGGCCTCAATTCAGGTTCCTTATGATATGTTGGCACCACAGACGGTGGTTTTACCCATTAAGCCAAAGCATATATACTTTTTTTACAGACCAAAGAAGAACACTCAAAGACCAGACAGTAAAAGCAGAAACCTAAAGGAAATAGTTAATGTAAAAGTAAAATTAATAAAATTATAATAGCAAACATTAAAAGTATAATAAAATATAATGCTGTACAATTTAAAAGTAGACTTTAAATAAACATGCTTATTTTTTCATCAAAGATGAGCAAGTGTATCTTAAATAAAAGCTAGTAAAGCCAATACAGAGTGTTGAGAAGAGACCAGAGTATTGGAAGAAATGAATCACTGAAACATAAGAAAGTCTTTTATATTCCTAGAAATTAAATTCTATATGAAGTTCTAATAGCTATAAAATTTATGGGAATTTATGTAAATAAAAATATGGAAAGAAATTTTACAGATTCAAGGAGAAATGGACAGAAGCTTAATTACAGTTGAGAAGGTTAATATCATTATCAGTCTTTATCATAAGAAGTAGTCAAAAATTAAATGAGGGCTGGTGTGTGGCTCAATAGGTTAATCCTCTGCCTGTGGTGCTGGCACCCCGGGTTCTAGTCCTGGTCGGGGCGTCAGATTCTGTCCCTAGTTGCCCCTCTTCCAGGCCAGCTCTCTGCTGTGTCCCTGGAAGGCATTGGAGGATGGCCCAAGTGCTTGGGCCCTGCATCCACATGGGAGACCAGGAGGAAGCACCTGGCTCCTGGCTTCGGATCGGTGGAGTGCCATTTGGGGGGTGAACCAATGGAAGGAAGACCTTTCTCTCTGTCTCTCTCTCTCACTGTTTAACTCTGACTGTCAAAAAAATTAAATGAGGACATGTCATCTTTGAGTAATTAATGAAGTTGGATTACGATAAATAGAATAAGCTCTATACCCAGAAGCAGAAAATATATATTCATGTTAAATGTTCTTGTAAGTTTTACAAAATAAGTTAGTCATACTAGAAAAAAAAATCTTAATTCCGCAAAGAAGAACCAAAAGGGGCAACATTTGTAGCTTAGAATTAATACAGCTAGGAGATAAAAATAATAACTATGACAATAATTATAATTAAAAATTAGTCACGGCCATCGCTGTGGCTCATTAGGCTAATCCTCCACCTGCGGCGCCAGTACCCCGGGTTCTAGTCCCGGTTGGGGAGCCAGATTCTTTCCCGGTTGTTTCTCTTCCAGTCCAGCTCTCTGCTGTGGCCCGGGAAGGCAGTGGAGGATGGCCCAGGTCCTTGAGCCCTCCACCTGCATGAGAGACTGGGAGAAATCACCTGGCTTCTGAAGTCGGATTGGCGCAGTGCCATTTGGGGGGTGAACCAATGGAAGGAAGACCTTTCTCTCTCTCTCTCTAACTCTGCCTTTCAAAAAAAATTAGTCACAATAAAATAATGACCCTTCTGTGAAAATTACAATACTTGTATAAGTAATTATTATGTCAGTACCAAACAGCAGAAAATAACCAAATGGCTAATAATATATATTAAAAAATATGGGATATTACCAAACCCAGTCTTATAGGTAACTTTATGTCATGAGTATCTTTATTATTTAAAAAAGTAGTACAAGAAAACAAAGTATAGGATTGATATAAAATTATAAAATCAGGAACAAATGAAACATTTTGCAAAAGATAGAAAGGCAAATTAAAGTTTTTCTTTAAAAATGCCTACTGTAAATAAAATATTTCAGAAAACAAAGAAATATTGCATATAGAAAGGAGTTTAAAATTTTTAAATGATAATACCTCCTGTAGCTATATTCTAAAATATTTTACAAATAATTTTTCTTTTTTTTAAAGCTTTTATTTAAAGAATATAAATTTCCAAAGTACAGCTTATGGATTACAATGTCCCCCACCCCATAACTTCCCTCCCACCCGCAACCCTCCCCTTTCCTGCTCCCTCTGCACTTGCATTCACATGAAGATTCATTTTCAATTCCCTTTATATACAGAAGATCAGTTTACTATATATTAAGTAAAGATTTCAACAGTTTGCCCCCACATAGCAACACAAAGTGAAAAATACTGTTGGAGTACTAGTTATAGTATTAATTCACAATGTACAGCACATTAAGGATAAAGATCCTACATGATATTTTTTTTAAAAATTAATTAATTTTCTATTTAATTTCCAATTTAACACCAAGTTTCTTTTCATTTTCAATTATCTTCATATACAGAATATCGATTCAGTATATACTATATAAAGATTTCATCAGTTTGCACCCACACAATAACAATAACAATAAAAGTTATAGGGATATTGTGATCTAAGATATACTGGAAAATTTCTCCAAAGAAAAACACAAATTATCACACTACAAACCTCTCAAAGAAAAATGCAGTATGCCAAGCAAAATTTTTTGTGTTTTAGAGATAGTATTTTGTACCTAAGAAAGTCCTCCAAAATAGGAGGCAATACATAAATTTGGAGAAGACCTATTACAGGAGAGTATTCTGAGGCAGGTTTAGGCAGAAGTGTTAGCAGCAGTGGCACTTGAGCCATGTAGTACAGCCATTCATGATGGTGCTGGAGGTATCAGTGTTGAAGAAGTGACTATGTGATATTTGTGCTAAGCATCAGTG
Organism: Sylvilagus floridanus; assembly: GCA_949820135.1. Taxonomy (NCBI): domain Eukaryota; kingdom Metazoa; phylum Chordata; class Mammalia; order Lagomorpha; family Leporidae; genus Sylvilagus; species Sylvilagus floridanus. The sequence goes on from OX463231.1 coordinate 68,334,012, forward strand.
AAGGAATTGCAACATAGACACCTACAGTTTTGGAGCAAGGTTATGCAATCTTCTGAGAATTACACACCTTTTGAAAAATGATTCTTGGTATGAAAGTTGGGCATGATAGAGAGGCAGTATTGAACCACAGTCAGAACTTCCCATCATGAATCAGATCCTATCAGGTCACAAAGTCCAATTGGCCAGATGCATTCATTGTAAAATGCAAATTGTAGTGTTTTTGGATTCAATCCTATTGATTTCATCTGATTTTAATTATTTCTCTTCTTTTTTTTATAACGCTTTTATTTAAAGAATATAAATTTCCAAACTACAGCTTATAGATTACAATGGCTTCCCCCCCATAATTTCCCCCCCACCCGCAACCCTCCCCTTTCCCACTCCCTCTCCCCTTGCTTCACATCAAGATTCATTTTCAATTCTCTTTATATACAGAAGATCAGCTTAGTACATATTATGTAAAGATTTCAACAGTTTGCCCTCACATAGCAACACAAAGTGAAAAATACTGTTGGAGTACTAGTTATAGTATTAATTCACAATGTATAGCACATTAAGGACAGAGATCATACATGATATATTTTTTTAAAAAATTGATTAATTTTCTAGGCAATTTCCAATTGATATATCACTTGATATAATGTTTTATTTAGTTCATTATATTAAACCATATATGAAAATGAGGTACAAGTCTATGAAAATTTTTATTTTTATGTAGATGAATTGTGAAAAGAATATAAACATTTGTTCAACTATGAAGGCTATTAGTTACGGCAATAGGAAACCTTACTACTAATGCTTTAAATGCTAAGCTTTTTTTATTGTTTATTGGATGTTGGTAATGGTGTAAGCTATCACTCTAAGATCAGGAACTAGTAAAGGCTTATACTCATAGCACAATATTATGATCAAGATTCCAGGCTCATTCTTTCTTCCTCCTCTTACATGTGGAGGTATTAGTACTGCATTTCCACTTTTGTTACTGCATCATTGCAAGATGGCTACCTGGGACCAGACAGCAAGTTCACATTCAAGAAAATGAGAATTAAGAGGCAGGTCTGATCTCTTTACATTTCCTTTTCCATCTATTCTTTTTTACTTTGGAGGAACTTTATCCTCCTCATCTTTACTGGGGTATGTCTGACAAATAAAATGGTATATATTTAAGGTGCACACTGTGATGTTTAGAAATAGTGAATTGATTACCACAATCAAGCTAACATACGTGTCACTTCACTCAGTTACCTTTTTCTTGTTTATAGTGATAATGCATGAATATCTTATTCCATTAGCTTACTTCAGGTATACAATGCATTAGTATCAACTAAAGTCAATTTATTGTACATTAGATCTTCAGAGCCTATTCATCATATATAAACAACCCTTATACAAATTCCTCCCTTCCTCATTCATTCAATCCCTCTAACAACAATTCTACTCTTTGTTATTATGAATTAAACTCTTTAAGATTCCACTTATAAATGAAAGCCTGCAGTATTTGTCTTCTGGTATTGGGTTTATTTCACTTACATGATGTCCTCTGGGTCCATCCATGTTGTCAAAAATGACAGGATTTCTTTTTTTTTTTTCAATGCCAGAGCAATATTCCATGGTGTTTAGACAGTACATCTTCTTACTCTGCTCATTGCTGGTAAACACATTGATTACACTTACTGGCTATTATGAATAATGCTGCCGTGAACGTAGGAATTCAGATATCTCTTTGATTTCATGTCCTTTCGATAACCCAGAAATGGGAATGCTGGAGCATATGGTAGTTCTATTTATAAATTTTAAAGGAACTTTTAGTTTTCAACAATGCTGTTCCTCAGTTAGGTCTCCATAAATAGTATACAAATATTCTCTTTCCTCACATCCTCACAAGCGCTGTTATATTTTGACTTTTTGATAATAATCATAAAACATATTTTTGTTTTGATTTGTAATTCTCTGAATATTTGAGCATTTCTCCCCATTCTTGTTGGCCATTTCTTTGTTTTCTTTGAAAAAAGTCCTAATCTGATCCTTTGTCCATTTTTTAAAATAATTCATACAGAGAATAGATGTCATGTATTTCCTATACATTATTAGGAACATAATGATACATCCATCCTTTGTCCTTCCCACTCTCCTACCTTCTTCCTTTTTTATTTTTTTGAATTTTTAATGAACTCTTTGAAAACTTTTTATAAATATGAGAAAATATCTTATGCATTCCATAGCTACAGTTCCAAGAAAACAAGCCACTTCCTTTTCCCATTCTTCCCCAATCTGTTCCTTCCTCTCTTCATCAGTTTTTGCAAAACCATAATTTTAATCTGTCTATATCCATAGGCTTAAGTCATCACTAATCTTAATATTCAAGAAGTAAAAGTAGGAAGACCACAATTCTATAAGAGTATAAATAAGGGCTAAAAATGACAATCATATTCCAAAATGACCATTTAATTCCTATATATTTTTTGATACTAGATATTAACTGCCACATATCAGAGAAAATGTATGATAATTGCCTTTTTTGAGACTGGATTATTTCACTAAGTGTAATAGTTTCAGTTGCATACATTTTTGAAACAATATAGGATTTCATTATTTTAATGGCTGAATATTATTCCATATTGCGCAAATACCACATTTTCCACTCATTTGTTGATAGACATTTGGGTTGATTCCACATCTTATCTATTGTGAACTGTGTTGCAACAAGCATGGTGGTACAAATAACACTTTCATCTACTGATTTCATTTTGTTTCAGTAAATTCCAAGCAGAGGGATGGCTGAGTAATATAGTATTTTTTAACTTTCTGAAGAATCTCTATGCTGTATTCCACACTAGTTATCAAGCTTACATTAAAAAAACTGCTGGAATGGGTACCTTTTTTTTCCCACATCCTTGTCAGCATTTATTGTTTTTGTAATTCCTTATTGTAGCCATTCTTACTGGGGTGAGGTGAAACCTCATTGGAGTTTTCATTTACATATCTCTGATGGCTAGTTATCCTTAGCATTTTTTCATGGGTCTGTTGGAAATTTGAATTTCATACTTTGAAAATTGCTTATTCGAGTACTTTCAGCTTTCTTAACTGGATTGTTTGTTTTTGAGTTTTTTGAGCTCTTTATGGATTCTGGATATTAATCCTTTCTCAGTTGCAGAGTTTGCAAATATTTTCTCCCATCCTGTGTGTTGCCGCTTCATTATGTTTGTTTCCTTTGCAGGGCAGAAGCTTCTTAACATGTTGTAATCCTATTTGTCTATTTTTGCTTTTCTAGCCTGTGCTTCTGGAGTTTTTTCCAAGAAGTCTTTGTCTCTGCCAATGTCTCACAGAGTTTCCCCCAATGTCCTTCGTTAAATATTTGAAACTATCAGGTCATATTTTAGGTTTTGATCCATTCTGTATTGATTTTTGTATAAGGTGTGAGGTAGGGCTCTCGTTTCATACTTCTGCAGGATCATTTGTTGAAGAGACTGTCCTTTTTGCAGGGATTGATTTTAACCTCTTTGTCAAAGATTGGTTGATTATATATGACACCAAAATATGAAAAAAATTTCATGTTCGTGGATTGGAAGAATTAATATAATCAAAATGTCCCTACTACCAAAAGCAACTTAAAGATTCAATGCAATACCAATCAAAATACCAATCACATTCTTCTCAGATCTAGAAAAAATAATGCTTAAATTCATATGGAAACAGAGGGGACACCAAAGAGATAAAGCGATCTTAAAATTCAAAAGTGAAACTGGGCCGTTGCCACAGCTCACTTGGCTAATCCTCCGCCTGTGGAGCTGGATTCTGTCCTGGTTGCTCCTCTTCCAGTCCAGCTCTCCCTTGTGGCCCAGGAAAGCAGTGGAGGATGGCCCAAGTGCTTGGGCCCCTGCCCCCACATGGGAGACCAGGAGGAAGCTCCTGGCTTCGGATCTGTGAAATGTGCCGGCCGTGGCGGCCATTTGGAGAGTAAACCAACGGAAAAAGGAAGACCTTTCTCTTTGTCTCTCTAACTCTGCCTGTCTTAAAAAAAAAAAAGTGACACTAAAAGCATCACATTACCAGACTTCAAGACATCCTACAGGGCAGTTAACTTAAAACAGCTTGGTACTGGCACTAAAATAGACATATACAACAATATATTGGGAATGTTCCTTCTATACTCAATTTGCTTAAGCTTTTAATCATGAAAAGATGTTATATTTTATCAAATGCTTTCCCTGCAACTATTGAGATAAATATTTGGTTTCTGTTTCACAGTTTGCATAATGTATCACATTAATTGATTTGCATATGTTGAACCACCCCAACACATCAGAGGTAAATCCCACTGTGTCTAGGTGAATAATCAGTTATATTGTTGGTTTTGATTAGCTGGTGTCTTGTTGAGGGTTTTGCTTCTATTTTCATCATGGATATTTCTCTGTTTTACCTTTTTCTGGTTTTGGATTTAAGGTGAAACTAGCCTCACAGAATTAGTTTTGAAAGATTCCATCCCTTTCAATTGCTTTGAATAGTTTGAGAAATTTTGGAATTAGTCTTCTTAAAAGTCTTCAGCATTCAGCAATGAAGTCATCCAATCCTGTCCTTTTCTTTTTTGGAGGTTCTTTATTACTGGTTCAATCTCCATCTTGGTCATTTGTCTATTTAGATTTTCTGTGTTCAGGAATCTATTCATCTTTTCTCAAATTTCCAATTTGTTCACATATAGCTGTTGGTAGTATTTCCTGATTATTCATTTTATTTCTTTCATATCATTTGGTACATCTTTTCTTTATCTCTGTTTTTATTGATTTGGGTCTTTTTCTTTTGGTTTGTTGGGTCAATGGCATATCAATTTTATTTTTTCAAAAAAAACCTTTTCATTTCCTTGGTCTTTTGCATGTTTAATGGTCTTTTGCATGTTTAATGTTTTCAATTTTATTTCTTATCTAATTTATTAAAAGGTAGTTATGGAGAGGCAGAGAGAGAGAGAGAGAGAGAGAGAGAGAGAGAGATCGATCTTCTATCTGCTGGTTCACTACCCAAATGGCTGTGATGGCCAGAGCTGAGCTGATCTGAAGTTGAGAGTCAGGAAATTGTTCTGCATCTCCAACGTGGGTGCAGGTGTCCAAGCACTTGGGCTATCCTCCTCTTTAACAGGTACATTACCAGGGAACTAGATCAGAAGAGGAGCATGACACAAACAGGCGTCATATGGGATACTATCACTGCAGCTGGAGGCTTTACCCACTACTTCACAGTGCTGGCTTCTCTTCTCTAATTTCAATTATTTCTTTCCTTCTATTTTTGGGGTTGCTTTTTTTCCTAGATACTTGAGAACCATTGATAGATATCTAGTTGATAGCTTTACAATTTCTTGACATAGGCACTAACCACTATAAATTCCCTTAAGCATTACTTTTGCTGTATCTCATAAATTTTGATATGTTATAGTGTCATCTGCATACATGTCCAGAAATTTTTTGATTTCTTTTTTATTTATTTTATATTTAGTAAATATAAATTTCCAAAGTACAGTTTATGGATTATAATGGCTCCCCCCCCCATAATTTCCCTCCCACTCACACCCTTCCCATCTCCCACTCCTTCTCCCATTCCATTCATATCAATATTCATTTTCAATTATCTTTATATACAGAAGATCGATTAAGTATATATTAAGTAAAGATTTCATCAGTTTGCACCCACACAGAAACACAAAGTGTAAAATACTGTTTCAGTATTAGTTATAGCATTACTTCACATTGGACAACACATTAAGGACAGATCCCACATGAAAAGTAAGTACACACTGACACCTGTTGTTGACTTAACAATTTGACACTCTTGTTTATGGTGTCAGAAATCTCCCTAGGCTCTAGTCTTGAGTTTCAAAGGCTATGGAAGGCTTTTGAGTTCACCAACTTTGATCTTATTCTGACAGGCTCTAGTAAAATTGGAAGTTCTTTCCTCCCTTCAGAGAAAGGTACCTCCTTCTTTGATGGCCCTGTTCTTTCCACTGGGATCTCACTTGCAGAGATCTTTCAATTAGGTCCTTTTTTTTTTCCAGAGTGTCTTGGCTTTCCAAGCCTAAAATATTCTCATGGGCTCTTGAGCCAGATCCGAATGCCTTAAGGGCTGATTTTGAGGCCAGAGTGCTGTTTAGGACATCTGCCATTCTATGAGTCTGCTGTGTATCCCGCTTCCCATGTTGGATCATTGACTCCCTTTTTGATTCTATCAGTTAGTATTAGCAGACACTAGTCTTGTTTGTGTGATCCCTTTGACTTTTAGACCTATCAGTGTGATCAACTGTGAACTGAAATTGATCACTTGGACTAGTGAGATGGCCTTGGTACATGCCACCTTGATGGGATTGTATTGGAATCCCCTGGCACAATTCGAACTCCACCATTTGGGGCAAGTCTGATTGAGCATGTCACAAATTGTACATCTCCTCCCTCGCTTATTCCCACTGTTATATTTAACAGGGATCGCTTTTCAATTAAAATTTAAACACCTAAGCATAATTGTGTGTTAATAACAGAGTTCAACCAATAGTACTAGAACAAAACAAAACAAAAAATACTAAAATGGATAAAGTATTACATTGTACATCAACAGTCAGCACAAGAGCTGATCAAGCCACTGTTTCTCACAGTGTCCATTTCACTTCAGCAGTTTTCCCCTTTGGTGCTCAGTTAGTTGTCGCCAATCAGGGAGAACATATGATATTTGTCTCTTTGGGACTGGCTTAGATCACTCAACATGATGTTTTCCAGATTCCTCTATCTTGTTGCAAATGACCGGATTTGATTGTTTTTGACTGCTGTATAGTATTCTATAGAGTACATGTCCCATTTCTTTATCCAGTCTACTGTTGATGGGCATTTGGGTTGGTTCCAGGTCTTAGCTATTGTGAATTGAGCTGCAATAAACATTGCTGTGCAGACGGCTTTTTTGTTTGCCATTTTAATTTCCTTTGGGTAAATTCCAAGTAGTCGATGGCTGGGTTGTATGGTAGGGTTATATTCAGGTTTCTGAGAATCTCCAGACTGACTTCCATAGTGGCTTCACCAGTTTGCATTCCCACCAACAGTGGGTTAGTGTCCCTTTTTCCCCACATCCTCTCCAGCATCTATTGTTGGTAGATTTCTGAATGTGAGCCATTCTAACTGGGGTGAGGTGAAACCTCATTGTGGTTTTGATTTGCATTTCCCTGATTTCTAGTGATCTTGAACATTTTTTCATGTGTCTATTGGCCATTTAGATTTCCTTTTTTGAAAAATGTCTATTGAGGTCCTTGGCCCATCTCTTAAGTGGGTTGTTTTGATCTTGTGGAGTTTCTTGATTTCTTTGTAGATTCTGGTTATCAACCCTTTATCTGTTGCATGGTTTGCAAATATATTTTCCCATTCTGTTGGTTGCCTCTTCACTCTCCTGTTTCTTTTGCACTACAGAAACTTCTCAATTTGATGCAATCCCAAATGTTAATTTTGGCTTTGACTGCCTGTGCCTCCAGGGTCTTTTCTAGGAAATCTTTGCCGGTACCTATATCTTGCAGGGTTTCTCCAATGCTCTCTAATAATCTGATGGTGTCAGGTTGTAGATTTAAGTCTTTAATCCATGTTGAATGAATTTTTGTGTAAGGTGAAAGGTAGGGATCTTGCTTCATGGTTCTGCACGTGGAAATCCAGTTTTCCCAGCACCATTTATTGAATAGACTGTCCTTACTCCAGGGATAGGTTTTAGATCCTTGATCGAATATAAATTGGCTGTAGATGTTTGGATTGATTTCTGGTGTTTCTATTCTGTTCCTTTTGTCTATCCATCTATTTCTGTACCAGACCACGGTGTTTTGATAACAACTGCCCTGTAGTATGTCCTGAAATCTGGTATTGTGATGCCTCCGGCTTTGTTTTTCATGTACAAGATTGCTTTAGCTATTCAAGGTCTCCTGTGTCTCCATATGAATTTCAGCATCATTTTTTCCAGATCTGAGAAGAATGTCCTCGGTATCTTGATTGGTATTGCGTTGAATCTATAAATTGCTTTTGGGAGAATGGACATTTTGATGATCTTGAATCTTCCAATCCATGAGCATGGAAGATTTCTCCATTTTTTGGTATCCTCTTCTATTTCTTTCTTTAAGGTTTTGCAATTTTCATCATAGAGATCTTTAACGTCCTTGGTTAAGTTTATTCCAAGGTATTATATTGTTTTGTAGCTATTGTGAATGGGATTGATCTTAGAAGTGCTTCCTCAGCCGTGGCACTGCCTGTGTATACAAAGGCTGTTGCTTTTTGTGCGTTGATTTTATATCCTGCTACTTTGCCAAACTCTTCTATGAGTTCCAATAGTCTCTTAGTAGAGTTCTTTGGATCCCCTAAATAAAGAATCAAATCATCTGCAAAGAGGGATAGTTTGTGTTTTTCCTTTCCAATTTGTATCCCTTTAATTTCTTTTTCTTCCCTAATAGCTCTGGCTAAAACCTCAAGAAATATATTGAATTGCATTGGTGACAGTGGGCATCCCTGTCTGGTACCAGATCTCAAGGGAAATGCTTCCAACTTTTCTCCATTCAATAGGATGTTGGCCGTGGGTTTTGTATAAGTTGCTTTGATTGTATTGCGGAATGTTCCTTGCATATCCAGTTTGCTTAGCATTTTCATCATGAAAGGATGTTGTGTTTTATCAAATGCTTTCTCTGCATCTATTGAGAAAATCATATGGTTTTTCTTCTGCAGTCTCTTAATGTGTTGTATCATGCTGATTGTTTTGTGAACATTGAACCATCCCTGCATACCAGGGATAAATCCCACTTGGTCTGGGTGGATGAACTTTCTGATGTGTTGTTGCATTCTATTGGCCAGAATTTTATTGATGATTTTTGCATCTATGTTCACCACGGTTATTGGTCTGTAATTCTCTTTCAATGCTGCATCTTTTTCTGGTTTAGGAATTAAAGTGATGCTGGCTTCATAGAAAGAATTTGGGAGGATTCCCTCTTTTTCGATTGTTCTGAATAGTTTGAGAAGAAATAGAGTTAGTTCTTCTTTAAATGTCTGGTAGAATTCAGCAGTGAATCCATCTGGTCCTGGGCTTTTCTTTGTTGGGAGGGCCTTTATTACTGATTCAATTTCTGTCTCAGTTATGGGTCTCTTTAGGTTTTCTAGGTCTTCCTGGTTCAATTTAGGTAGGTTGCATGTGTCCAGGAATCTATCCATTTCTGATAGATTTCCCTGTTTGCTGGCATACAAGTCCTTGTAGTAATTTCTAATGATTCTTTTGATTTCTGTGGTGTCTGTTGTTACATTTCCTTTTTCATCTCTGTTTTTATTGATTTGGGTCTTTTCTTTTTTTAGTTTGTTGGGCCCAATGGGGTATCAATTTTGTTTATTTTTTCAAAAAACCAGCTCCTCGTATGGCTGATTTTTTGTAATTTTTTTATTCAATCCTGTTGATTTCTTTTCTGATTTTAATTATTTCTCTTCTCCTACTAGATTTGGGTCTGTTTTGCTGCAGATTTTCAAGATCCTTGAGATGCATTGAAATCTCATCTATTTGGTTCCTTTCCAATTTCTTGATGTAGGCACCTATTGATATAAACTTTCCTCTTAACACTGCTTTTGCTCTATCCCATAAGTTTTGGTATGTTGTGCTGTTATCCTCATTTACTTCCAGAAAATTTTTGATTTCTCTTTATGACCTACTGTTCCTTCAAGAACATGGTGTTCAGTCTCTTTTTTTTCCCCATATTTTCTAGATTCTCTTGTTAATTTGCCATTTCATTCCATTGCTGGCAGAAAAGATGCATGGTGCGATTTTAACTTTTTGAATTTGCTGAGACTTGCTTTATGATCCATATATATTCTATCCTAGAAAATGTTCAGTGCATGATGAAAGGAATGTTTCTTCTTCTCCTGTGGGGTATATGTTTCTGTAGATATCTGTTAGGTCCATTTGATCTATAATGTAGATTAGCTCTGTTTTCCTTTTTTGATTTTGTGCCCAGATTATTTTTCCACTGATGAAAGAAGGGTATTAATTTCTCCAATTACTATTGTATTGGAGTCTAAGTCTCCTCTTAGATCCATTAATTATTGTTTTAAATTGCCAGGTGCACTGGCATTGGGTGCATATACATCTACTATTGTCATATATTCCCTTTGAATTCATCCATAATTGTTACATAGTGCCCTTCTTTGTTTCTTTTAACAGTTTTTGTAATAAAGTCTATTTTGTTTGATTATAGGATGGCTACACTTGCATTTATTTTCTTTCCATTTGCATGAACTATCTTTTTCCATCATTTCACTTTCAGTCTGTGTGTATCTTTGTTGATGAGGTATCTTTCTTTTAGGCAGCATATCACATATGCATTTCTTTATCTTATGAATTTGTTTCTCTGTGTTTCTGAGTAATTGTATGCTCTTCTGAATTCATTTTCAGGCTTTTCATGAAAATCTTTGTCTTTACATTCTAATATTGAAGTGCTGTGTGCCATTTGGGGAGTCATATTGTATTGCTTTTTCTTGTTTCTTGTCTTTATGCATAGATTTTTAGGCGTTTGTGGAAAACTTCTTGGTTTTCTCCTCTGATGGCTTTTATCTTTGAACTCTACCTCTCTGACATTTTTGAGTGTCTGCTCCTTCAGTGGATATCCAGAAGCACATGCTGTGTGGGGCCAGGGAGCTCTGATCACTGCTGCATGTTGGGGCGAGAGTCCAGTTGACACCCATGTTGGGCATTGTCAATTTCCTCTATTGTCAGCAAATGGAGGGGTACGATCACATTTGCTGGCATGATCACAGTCTCACCTCTTTTCCAAGGTGATCTATGACTGGTGTTAGCCCACAGTGGCTATTAGTTATACCGTTAATTCATATAGTACAACACATTAACGACAGAGATCCTAAATGGGGAGTAAGTGCACAGTGACACCTGTTGTTGATTTAACAATTGACACTCTTGTTTATGGCATCAGTAATCTCCCTAGGCTCTTGTCATGAGTTGCCAAGGCTATGGAAGCCTTTTGAGTTTGCCAACTCTGATCTTATTTAGACCAGGTCATAGTCAAAGTGGAAGTTCTCTCCTCCCTTCAGAGAAAGGTACCTCTTCTTTGATGGCCCGTTCTTTCTGCTGGGATCTCACGCACAGAGATCTTTCATTTAGGTCATTTTTTTTTGTTTTTTGTTTTTTTTTGCCAGAGTGTCTTGACTTTCCATGCTTAAAATACTCTCATGGGTTTTTTTAGCCAGATCTGAATGCCTTAAGGGCTGATTCTGAGGCCAGAGTGCTATTTAGAGCATTTGTCATTTTGAGTCTGCTGTGTGGCCTACTTCCCATGTTGGATCATTCTGTCATTTTTAATTCTATCTAATGTTATAAACAGACATTAGTCTTGTTTATGTAATCCCTTGACTCTTAATCCTATCATGATCAATTATGAACTTAAACTGATCACTTTGACTAGTGATAGTTTGTAACCTACAACCTTTCAGTTTTGGTTTATGAGTTTTAACAGCTTTTTGGTGGAGGGTAAAATTTTTGCATGTCCAATGTCATGTCACCTGCAAACATGAATATTTTGGCTTCCTTCTGATTTTGATACCCTTTATTTTCTTCTCTTCCCCAATTGCTCTTATACTTCCAACATTATATTGAATGACAGTGGTAAAAGTAGACATCCTTGTCTTGTTATAGATTTGTGGGGAAATTCTTTCAGATTTTCCCCATTCACTATGATTTTGACTCTTAATTTGTCAAATGTAGCTGTTATAACTTTGAGGTATGTTCCTATGTACTTATTTTGTGAATGGTTTTTATTATGAAGGGATGTTGAATCTTTCCAAATGCTTTTTCCACATCTCTTGAGATGACCGTATGTTTTTTCATTCTGTTGATGTCATTTGTGATTTGTGAATGTTAAACCACCCTTGCATTTCTGTAATAAATCCCATTTACACTGATGTATGATCTTTTGATGTGGTTTTGGATTTGGTTAGTATTTTGTTGAGAACTTTTGTATCTGTTCATAAAGTGGGTTATTTTGTATTTTGTGTTACTGAGTTCCATTGGCATCTTATCAAGTATATGCTTCGCAAATTTTTCCTCCCACTTTCTAGATAGTCTTTTCATTTTGTTAGCTTTTTCCTTTGCTACACAGAATTGTTTTAGTTTCATGTAATTTCATTGTTTTTGGTTTTGTTCTCTGCTTTTGAAAATCAAAAGCAAATTCATGGTGTAGATTATGTTTTGGAACTTTTTACCCCGTTTCTTTCTTGGGATTTTATATTTTCTAATCTTAAATTTGAATCTTTAATTCCTTTTGAGTTGGTTTCAATTTTTGTGGATAGAAACATATAGTCCTGAGGATATATAATTTTGCCACCAATATTTACTCAAAAGAATATCCTAGCCCTACTGTATATTCTTGGCATGTTTGTCAAACAGCAGTTGACTGTAAACATGTGGGATTATTCCTGGGCTCTGTGTTCTGTTGTCTATTTTTATGCTAGTTGTACTATTTTAATCACCATAGCGTTGTGTATTATTCAGTTTTTGTTACTTTAGCTCAAGTACCAAAAGCAGCTTCTTAGGAAAGAAAAGGTTTATTTTGGCTTATACTTTGGAGGTTCAGGATCAGATGGCTATTAGTGTAGCATCTGGTGATGCCTGGCAATGGTGGAGTGTGTTCAGGGAATGATCAAATGGTGAGCCAGAAGGCAGAGAGAAGATAGGCCGAATTTAGCTTAAATAATCAACCCTGTTGTGAGAATTATCTTGTAATGGCAAGACTTCAATGACCTAAAAGCCTCGTACTGGCCCTATCTAATTAGGTTAAATTTCTGCCAACTATTAACACTAGCCCATTAACTGTTAACCTAGAACTTTTGGATGAAACATGTACATCTGTTTGGGGATCCAGGTTCTGTTCAATCCATCACACTTCGTAATATATTTTGAAAACAGGAATTGTGATACTTCTAGCATTTTTCTTGGTTAAGATTATTTTAACATTTAGGTTTTTTTGTGGTTTCATACATATTTAGGATTTTTTATTTTCATTTTTAAAATTTTTAAAGTTTTTAAATGCACAGTTACACACACACACACACACACACACACACACACAGAGAGAGAGAGAGAGAGAGATCTTCTATCTGCTGGTTCACTTCCCAAATGGGCACAGTGACTAAGGCTGGGCCAGGTTGAAGCCAGGAGTCTGTTATTTCCATTTGGGCTTCTCATTTTCTGCTAACACATCCAGGTCAGCTACTTTCTGGTGCTTTCTCTGGTATATTAGCAGGGAATGAATCAGAATTGGAGCAACCAAGACTTGAATTAGCACTTACATAGGATACCAGTGTTGTAGGTGGTGACTCAACCCACTGTACCACAAGGTCAGCCCCAGAATTATTGTTTGCATGTATGTGAAACTTCAATTTGACTTTTAATAAGAATTTCATTGAATCTAAATCACTTTGGATAGTATGAACATTTTAACAATATTAATTCTTCCAATTTGTGAGCAGGATAGCTTTCCATTTATTTGTATCTTCAATTTGTCTCATTGGTAGCAGGCTAAAATTATCATACTTCATGATCAAGTGGGATTTATCCCTGAGATGCAAAAATGGTTCAACATGTACAAATCAATAAATGTGATTAACAGATAAGATAAAAATCATGATATCTCAATATATTCAGGAAAAGTATTTGACAAAATTCATCTTCATTCTGTCCAACACCTGTTCCTTCAAAGAATTAGGCACTGAAGAATTTTATGTCAGTACAATAAAGATCATATACTAATAACAAGACCCATAGCTAACATTATATTCTACAGAGAAAACAAAGCATTTCCTATAAGATAAGGAGCAAGACAAGGATGCCAGCTCTCAACACTCATATTCAAGGCAGTACTGGAAGTCCTTGCCAGATCACATAGGCAGGAAAAAGAAAGAAAACGCATCAGAATTGTAAAGGAATAAGTAGAATTGTATCTGTGGATGACATGACCTTATATATAAAACCCTGAATACTTCATCAAAAAGGAACTGTTGAAGTGTTTGTGCTGCAGGGCAGTGGACTGGGCCACTACTTGGGATGCTGACAGCCCTTATGGGAGTGCTGGTTTATGTCCCTGATAGTCTGCTTCTGCTTCTAACCCAGCCTCCTGCTAATACATCTTTGGAGTCAACAGGTGAAGATTCAAGTACTTAGTCACCTGTGACCCATTTGGGAGACCTGGAATTTTGGGCTCCTGACTTCGGCCTGGCCAGCCCTGGTTTTTATAGGCATTTGGAACATTTCTCTCTCTCTCTCTCTCTTTCTCTCTCTCTCTGTCTCTCGTTTACAAAAACACAAATATTTGAAAAAAAAACTGTTGAAATTAATCAATTAGTAAAACTTCAAAATACAGATCATTTGCATTTCTAGACACTAAAAGGGAACTATCTAAAAAATATTAAGTTAAAAAAATCTCATAATAATGATAAAAAGAATAAATATTTTGGACTAAATTTAAAGAAGGAGATGAAAGTCTATTTACAGAAAACTGTAAATCTCATCTCTTCTTTTTATAAAGAAAGGAAATGCCTTCAGGAAACTACTTTTAGCAGTCTCTCCTATGAAAAGAGCTGGTCACTTGGCCACCCTAACAATAATATTTCTGGAAACTTGAATAAATAGTTTGCCCAGCTTTTAGAATAAGAGGAAGGTAAGATAGAAGGAGGTAGAGAATGGTATTGGGGCAGTCACCAAAAGTTTCTGTTGTTATGTTCCACATTTGACCAAAAAAAATTAAGTACAATTAACTCATCATTTAAAACATTAGGCTGCCATTAAAATTATTGCTCTGAAGATATTTAATTATATAGCAAATAACTATACTGAGGAAAATACAGTCTATATAAAAGTAAAATTATTAGTTATATATAAACACACACATGAACACACTCATGAATTCACAGAAAACTGTGGAAAGGTATTCTAAGCTGTGATTAATGTTTCTATCCAGGTGGTGACATAATTGCCATTTGCATCTTTTCTTAGATTATGAGTTTCTCATATTTAAAAATAAATATTTAAAATCAAAATGTCTTTTTAGAGAATTTAATGCCTCATTTTTCAATTTTTATTTGAATGAAATTTGCTTCTTGCTTTGTGTGTGATTTGTGACATTCAGTAAACCATGACCACCTCTTTATTTCTTCAGCATAAAATAATTTTAGGCAAGCATCATACCTGGGCATACATTCCAAGCCTGATGTATTGATCTTTGCTTTGACTGTGTGTTGTAATGCCAGTCTTAGGGATCAAAACACTAAGCTGCTCCTTTGCTGATCTTGGCTTAAAACAGAGTAATGTACATAAAAAGAAATTGTACTTGGAGAAGGAAAATGTGTTACTAAATGTATGGGAATCATTCAAGAGATGGGCACAGGAATAAGGGAGGGGGATCTGAGATAGTTTATTTGTTAGAGCTTCTTTTTCAGAGGTTGCCTGAGGAAGTGTATGGGGAGGGGGCCAAACACCAGTTAACCAACAAAAGATGCAAGAAACTAGTCTGAGTCAGATTTAAACATGCAATATAAGAAGATGAATTGTGGTTGAGCAGTAAATACCTCACGCTCCCCCTTTCCTACATCCCGATTCTCCTTAAACACTTGCTATAAAAGCTCTAGCATGTTTGCTTCTCAGGGAGGTGGTTTCTTTAGGGAACTCTACTTTCCTAATGCCTCCTTTATTTATCACAAGCAAAGAAAACTTTCCAAATATCATATGTTCTTTCTGATCGGTGACAACTGACCAAGTGCCAAAAAGGAAACCTGTTGAAGTGAAACGGACACTATGAGAAACAGTGACTTGAACAGTGCTTGTCCTGACTGTTGATGTAAAATTTGATAGTCTATCCCTTCTTTATCCCTTTTAATAATTTTTTGTTCTAGTTAATACTATTGGTTGAACTCTGTAATTAACACATAATTATTCTTAGGTGTTTAAATTTAACTGAAAAGTGATCCCTGTTAAATATAAGAGTGGGAATAAGAGAGGGAGGAGTTGTACAATTTGGGACATGATCAATTGGACTTGGAGTTAGAAATGTGTCAGGGGACTCCAATACAATCCCATCAAGGTTGCATGTACCAATGCCATCTCACTAGGCCAAGTGATCAATTTCAGTTCACAATTGATCATAATGATAGGATTAAGACTCACAGGGATCACATAAACTAGACTAGTGTCTGCTAATACTAACTGATAGAATTAAAAGGGAGAGAACAATCCATCATGGGATACACAGTAGACTCATAGAATGGCAGATGTCCTATACAGTACTTTGGCCTCAGAATTAGCCGTTAAGGCATTTGAATCTGGCTGAAGAGCCCATAAGAGTATTTTAAGCATGGAAAGCCAAGACACTCTGGCAAAAACAAAACAAAACAAAACCAAGCAAATAAATGAAAGATCTCTGTGAGTGAGATCCCAGTAGAAAGAACAGGCCATCAAAGAAGGAGGTACCTTTCTCTGAAGGGAGGAGAGAACTTTCACTTTGACTAGAGCCTTGTCTGAATAAGATCGAAGTTGGCAAACTCAAAAGGTTTCCATAGCCTTGGCAACTCATGACTAGAGCCTTGGTTGATTACTGATCCCATAAACAAGAGTGTCAATTGTTAAGTCAACAACTGGAATCCCCATGCATTTACTCCCCATGTAGGATCTCTGTCCTTAATGTGTTGTCCAATGTGAAGTAATGCTATAACTAGTACGGAAACAGTATTTTACACTTTACGTTCTGTGTGGGTGCAAACTGTTGAAATCTTTACTTAATATATACTAAATTGATCTTCTATATATAAAGATAATTGAAATTGAATCGATGTGAATGGAATGGGAGAGGGAGAGGGAGATGGGAGGGGTGCGAGTGGGAGGGAAGTTATGGGGGGGGAGCCATTGTAATCCATAAACTGTACTTTGGAAATTTATATTTACTAAATAAAAGTTAAAAAAAAAAAAACTTTCCTACAAGCAACCCTCACTTGAGGTTGATTATTTGATGGGTCCAAATTTGGTGGACCCTTTGTGTCTGCTAACAAACTCAACAGATGTAAACAGTCTCCTCGTAATAAGGAGTGATCTGAATCCAGCACGTGGGAAGGAGTGCTCACAATGACTTTGTGTCTCTCATTCCAACAGTCTCCTTAAACACTAAAAATGGTCATTGTTGTAGTAGGGGAGGGATCAAAGACTGAAATGCCCTACAGTTTTGGTTAGTATTTCCAAACAGATTCTTTTATTTTTCTTTCCCTGTAAGACTGTTTAGTGTGACTGCATGAACCCATTTGGTCATCATATTATGACTTATCTTATGATTGATGTCAGTTGCCTATATCTTTTGTAATCAGATATGGAGGGCAATTTAGTGGTCCCAAAGTTGTATTTTCTGCAGTTTTACATTGTTGTTCATGTCAATGCTAAGAGTTCTTTTAGCTCAGGGAGTAGACAATGTGTGAGTGGCAGGATGCTGCCCCAGGAGGGATCAGATAGAGTTCCGGCCCAGGGTCAGTGAAGGTTCTGCTCATCACCTCCCATAAGGTCACCATGAATTTCAAGGGAAAAGGATGCTTTTTTTCTTTGCAGGTATATGTAGTCTCATACTCACAGTTCAAGACACATGAAGTATGGGGACTGGATTAAGCAGGATATGAGTGATTTGGAGACTCACTCTCAATCCACTACTGAGTCCATTCATTTGTTCTTCTAAAAGCATCTCCTTCTAGAGTCATGGTTAATTTCTAAGGGTATTTCATGTCTCACCTTATGATCTTTTTATGTTTACACATACACACACATATATATAACTTGTTACATATATACAATACCATAATTTTCTTTATTAGTAATGCTTTTATTGCCATAAGAACTTGAAATGTCTAGTGTATTAACTCATTAATATTATTACTATTATTCTTTCTTGTGTTTCTCATTGTTTCATTTTTAAATATTAGTAATATAGTTGAATGGTTAATATAAATATTTTATGCGGTTTTCATTATTTTAATTTATTTTATTTTTTGACAGGCAGAGTGGACAGTGAGAGAGAGAGACAGAAAGAAAGGTCTTCCTTTGCTGTTGGTTCACCCTCCAATGGCCGCCGTGGCTGGCGCGCTGCAGCTGGCACATCACACTGATCTGAAGGCAGGAGCCAGGTGCTTCTCCTGGTCTCCCGTGGGGTGCAGGGCCCAAGCACTTGGGCCATCCTCCACTACACTCCCTGGCCACAGCAGAGAGATGGCCTGGAAGAGGGGCAACTGGGACAGAATCCGGCACCCCAACTGGGACTAGAACCTGGTGTGCCAGCGCCGCAAGGCGGAGGATTAGCCTATTGAGCTGCGGCGCCGGCCTGGGGTTTTCATATATATGCTTAGCCATGTAGATCAATGGGACCTTGGTTTGGAAATTGGAGTACATGACTTTTAATGTTAGTTGATTTTTCTGACAAACCCAACTCTCTAGTTTGAATTACCTAATCTGGTTTCAAAAAACTTATATAAATTAACAGATAAACAAAATAATTCATCATATTTATGAACCATAGTAAAGCTGGAGGCTTTTAAATTGCTATGTAAGTTTTAGGAATGTACAGGTCTTGCTTTATCATGTTTGAGTTTTTGGTAAGCTATAATATCAAAAGCTTTAAAGGGCTTGAGGAATGTAGTTCCCCTTTTTGTTTATCTCATATTGCTATCAGTTAAGCCACTTAGAATTTTGCAGGCTTGCAGGATAACAACAACATTATAAATACTTCCAATTACACCAGAAGGTTTCGTGTGTGTGGGTGTGTACTTGTGCACTTTTTAAACATTTGACAGTAGTATAGAAATATCCCCTCATTATAGAACCACAAAATTAAGACAGAAGTAAAGCTTTTTACTTTACAAAGTGCGTGTTTTCAGAGGAATTGTGTGTCAGCCATTTATAATCCTCAGTGACTGTTTTAATTATGTATTTTGAAAAAATGCTGTTAACATTAGAATTTATAATCAAGGCAGTGCCAAAGAGTTTCTGAAAACTGCATTCAGTATTCTTTTTGAGATTTGATATTTTTGAAACTCCCAGTAATGTTTTGATGTTTTATATAGGATCTCAAGTAAAGAAATTCTGTCATTGGAATTACTGATTTCCAACATTCTACCATCTGTCTCCTAAACACCCACTCACCTTATTTTATTGATTTCCCAAAGATTTTACTCCTTTTATTACTTTCTAGAGAGTGATTGATGAATGTACCCTCCCAGTCACTTTTCTTGAAATAAGAGCTAGCATATATGCCTGTCATGCTGTTTTTCCAAAGGGAGTAGTAGGATAGTCCCAGAAATACTTTCTATGAGTTGGAAATGTGATTGAGATGTTGGCAACAGTGTAAGCAGAAAGATTTGAGTGTGAACTGAAAACAACAAGGTTAATGAAGAGATTTCTGTCGGGGTGTATCACACCCTTTTCACAATTGGTGTGGCACATTTAGTGTTCTCACAGGAACAATAAAAGGTAACAGAAAAAGGCACTCATTAGTCATGCCAGCAGGAATAGTACCCAGGCATCCTGGTAACAGAACTACCGGTAGAAATAATTCTACAAATGTGTTTTGGGGTCTAACTATGTGGTAAGTGTAGTGCTTGGCTATGGGAATCATGATTACTAAGATATGGTTCCTGTGCTAAAAGAAGACACAATTTCTACAAAGGAACAAGTAAATACATTCACAACACAGACAGGGTTTATGATAATCCACATGACATGGAACGTGAATGTTTTAAATATACTGCTTATCTACTTCAAACTGTTAATGATATTATACAGGAATGCGTTCTCAGTTCATAAGGCCATTAGGGAAGCATAATTCCTGGCAACACGCACAATTTGTGCGTTCCCTTTTACTCTCATTTATTATATTTGATCTCCACAAGGGCAGGCAGGGGCTGAGTCAGCTTTCTTCGCAGCTTAAGCCAACAGGAGCCTTGCACACAGCAGATGCTTAATGTGCAATTTTGAATGATATTCCTTTTTAAAGATTTTATTTATTTATTTGAGAGAGAAGTTTTCCATCCACTGGTTCACTTTCCAAATGGCTGCAATGACTGGAGCTGGGCTGTTCTGAAGCCAGGAGCTGCTTCTGTGTGTCCCGCACAAGTGCATGAAACCCAAGCACTTGGGCCATCTTCTACTGCTTGCCCAGGCTATAGCAGAGAGCTGAATTGGAAGTAGAGAAGCTGGGATTGAACCGGCACCCATATGGGATACCAGCACTGCAGGTGGAGGATTAACCTACTGTGCCACCTTGCTGGCCCCTTGAATGCTATTCTTAAGGACAGAAAGTTTGGAGTCCAATTAAAAATTTTAAGACCTGCTTCTTTACCTCTCATAGCATTTTGTAGGAACTCTATCTAGGTGAGGAGTACTGTGACAATATTGCAGATAGAAATGGATACTTTTGTAAAATGATGGAATAAGAATTGCTTGTCTAGATAGCATATGTAAGCTAACTTGTATGGAATTCCTGCCGTGATAAGTAGAGTGTTAGTAAGAGGTCAATCATATATTAAGTCATAAAACAGAGAAAGGGCCAAGAGAATCTGCTAAGGCAGAGGTCCAGAGGACAAAAAGATGTATGTCTCTCTATGGGCACATGGAGAAGATGGGATGTATATAGTAGTGGTCCCAGGAACTGAGACAGGTTCCTAATCACCATTTTCCATGTCATGCCAATTCCCTTTTAAGTGGACAGTCTTCACGTGAGCTACTTTAAGATTGAGCAGCCTTCCAGAACACTTTCCAAATCGGCATTCGGTTTAGAGTTCTATTATGTTGCTTACATGACTGCATATCCAGATATGCTCTGAGCCATGCTTATCAACAAGTTATTCTCCTTCATCAATGCAAAGTGAACTTGATTGAAAAGTCGCATGCCTTTCCCTTGTCTGTTTTTTAATCTCACAAAACAGAAATTGAAGTAGGAAGAGAACAGATGCATAAAATTATCTTTATTCTTGGAATATAACTAGACTTAGGATAATTGTGTTTACTAAGAATGCAAGTAATGGAAAATGAATTAGAGCTCTGAAATTAAGAGCCAAGTTATCAATGGATAAATACTTACTAGTAAATGACCAAAGCATAAAAGAATCAACTCATTAAGAGACGGATCAGAAAGACTTGAGCTCTTTCTAGGCCTAAACAATGTGCTGCACTATTAAATATAGTACTGTAACCTTCTCTAGTAAATAAAACTCCTAAGTGTCAGTAGATTGTTATAAGCTTATTTTTATAGCCCCTGATTTCTAGGTGGTTGGATAGCTGTTCTCTGAGAGTGATGTGGAAACTCTGCTCCTTTATTCTTGTGAATTTATCATCATCGACTCCCTGCTCACATTGTATCCACCAGGGTCATCTCCCTTCCAAACAGTCAAAGAGGCAGAGAACATATAAACAGAACATAGAGAATCACTTGTGCAAGGTTTTCCACCAGCAGGTTCCTGGTCAGATAATCTACTTGTTTGCTCAGGATGAAAGAGATGGGTTTGGTGAATGACGTCCACAACACTAGTTTTTGCCCAGACTAACATTTTGTATAAAGCTTCAATTAGTTTAAAAGAGAATATTGAAAATATAGATCCAGTGATAAGTTACATCTGCGCATAGATTTGGAAAGACAAGAGTTGTGTGGGATCCACAGATCGGTATAAATTTAACAGAGCAGAAACAGGCATAGCAGGTGAACCAGTGCCGTATTAAAGTTTTCCCCATTTTTTAATGTAGATTAACAGAACTGATGACAGTCCACTGATAGATGTAAATTTTAAAATGTTGATTTTATGTAACAATACTCTGTATATACATACACACAGAGTTCCTCTTCCATAGTGGAGACTGTCACTCTTGACCAAATATTTTGCTGTTCTCAAAGGCTTATAGTTATATAATCTTTTTAGTTGTTCAGGAATTCTTTTAGGTTAATATTTAGATGGGAAGAACCAATATGACAATTTCATTTAAGGAAGTTGTACCTGGAATTACAGGATTTGAGTAAGCAGCCCATTTATAATTCTTTTTTTTTTTTAAACTCCCAAAGAGGTATAGAATGATTTACTCTACAAAGAAACAAAAGGGACTATTGGAGGCAATTAATTGTGCCAGAGCTTGATCATGTAAAGAAGACGCCAGTTAAAATACAAACAAATATTTAAGGCTAGGTGAGTAGAAATTAGTATGGGAATTGGGAAGTAGATGGCAGATGGAAGAACATAAACATCATGGAATTGTGAAAATGCATCCCTGCAAACTCAGAGAGGAAATAAAAAAATAGGTGTTACAGCAAAGGGCACTACATACTTCTTTTAATTTCCTTGGAGAATCTCCTGTTTGGAACTTATATTAATATCTGTGTATGTTGATTATATAAAAATCCCTTGTGTCCTTAATAACTAGGACAGACCCAGCCACAATGAATACTGGAACTTTAGTAATGTGAGCTCATGGGAAGAGGAAATGTTAGAAGCAATAACTACACTGCATTTGAGGGATGAGTAACAGACTTGACTATAGGTCTTCCTCCTATTAGGGCATTTTACAAGAATGTGGTGTAAAGTTGTTAAAAGGTTTAGGGCTGTTGTTCAGGCAGGGGAAAGAACTTGCTGGGCAACCTGGAATATATTAGATGTTCAGTAAGTATTAATTGAAGAAAGGAATGACAAAAGCCAATGGATAAGTCCTATAAGAAGAATCAGGAGACATGATACACCTGAAGTTCATTTAAGGGCAAGTCAAGTCAGGTTATGCAAAATAATAATTACGGTCAAGTAAAAAGATATATTAAGATCTAGATTGACAATAAAAATAGTAACTAAATTGAGGCAGAAGTCCAGTAATTATATATTGAGAAGAAGTAAAACTAGATTTTAATTTAGTAGGTTTACAAGTTACTGAGGCTCATAGCAGATGCTGGATCTTCAAAGAAATGTGAGATTTTTCCTTGTTAAAATTCTACTTGCTCTGTCCACGAATGACTCAAAAATCAGATACAAGTAATTCTGAAATCAAAAGGTCATGTTTATAACATCTAGAAAGGACTGTGGAACTTTCTAGAATATAAATGAACACAGGCAGAATCTTAGATTGTCTATTTCTCAGTCCACTCAATTTGCAATAGTGCTGGTATCCAATACATAATGTTAATTTACTGAGGTTTTGAAAATAGAATGATTCTACGTCAGGGGTTTCCTTGTATGCTATTATTTTATAGGCTATAGTATTAGACAGGCAACATGTCAAGAATATTAAATACCAAATCTAATATTTTCTGTAAATGATGGAAGTCTTCTTAAAACAATGAGGAATTTATTTCCTGTTCATAAAGTTGAGGGAAGAATTACCTTTTCTGGATAATAAACTACCCAGTACCCTGCAATCTTTGTGGTCATTGTAAAGGAATTTTATTAGAGCCCAATTTCTGATGATGATCAGTGTTTACATGTTTATACTTTTTACTCTCCCATCTATTACTCATGCCATCACCCATTTTACTTGTCTCAGCTGTATTCATTTTTAGGCAGTTCCTGTTGTACTATCCCTATTGGTTCATGAAGCTTGAGTCAGTGTTGCACTAGGTCTTCCTCTTTTTCTGCATTTTTATGTACCATAATCTCTTACCTAAACTCCTATAGTTCCCTTCAGGCTTAGTCTAATTGGTTCTGTTCCCTCAGTAAACAGTTCCAGCTGCTTATGTCTTTCTTACATTTTTATTTTCATTTTATTTGAAAAGCAGAGAGACCTTGCATCTGTTGGTTCACTCCCCACGTGGCATCATAGACAAGGCTGGGCCAGGCTGAAGCCAGAGGCTAGAACCTGATTCAGATTTTCCATGTGGATGGTAGAGATCCAAGGGCTTGAGTCATCATCTCGTGACCCTCAGCATGCACACTGGCAGAATCAAACCCAGAAAGCATTTTAACCATTGGGGCAAACACACACCCCTGCTGATTATTCTTGATAATATATCTTATACTACTTTGTAATATCACTCCGTATATTAAGGATATATACACATGTTCTACTTTTGAGTGCTTTTGGTAGGATCTTTCCCTATCCATCAGTCTATATTTCCATCCATTTCTGAACCTATATCTCCTGTGTATTTAAAATCAATATCCTTCCAACAATGCACCAGAAAGAATATTTATCTGGACCATGTAGGATTAAACTCTGATATACAGGGATGGTTCACCATATGCAAATCAATAAATGTGATACATCACATTAATTGAAAAATAAAAAATATTATTTCAATATAAATAAAGCATCTGATAAAATACAACACCCTTTCATGATAAAAACCTTAAGCAAATTGAGTATAGAAGGAATGTTACTCAACACAATCAAGGCAATCTATGACAAACCCACAGCCAGCATCATACTGAATGGGGACAAGTTGGAAGCATATCCACTGAGATCTGGAACAAGACAAGGATGCCCACTCTCACCACTACTATTCAATATAGTCCTGGAAATTTTAGCCATCAGACAAGAAAAAGAAATCAAAGAGATACAAATAGAAAAGGAGAAAGTCAAATTATCCCTGTTTATAAATGATATGATACTATATCTAGGATTTTTACATCTACGTCCATCAGGAGTATTGATCTATGGTTCTTTTTCTCTGGTTTTGGAATTAAGGTGATGTTTACATCATTGAAGGAGTCTGGGAGGATTCCCTCCCCTTCAATTGTTTTGAATAGTTTGAGAAGGATGGGAATTGGTTCCTCATTGTACCTATGTGAAAGATCAGAGAAGTCTCTGGCGTCTGGCTCTGGAGCAGCCCACCTAAGGCCACTGGGGCCATTTAGGGAGCGAACCAGCAGGTGGAAGACCTCTCTCTGCCTTTTCATCTCTGTAACTCCGCCTCTCAAATAAGTAAATAAAACTTTTAAAGCCTTTTAAAAATACACACACGCACACACACACACACACACACACACATATATATATATATATAATTAGAATTCAGCATGAAGCCATCTCTCTCTGAATTTTTAATTGTTGGTAGGGTCTTTATTACTGATCCAGTCTCCATCTTGGTTATTGATCTATATAAGTTTTCAATGTCTTTGTGCCTCTGTGTTGGTGGATTGTACGTGTCTGGGGGTCTGTTTCTTTTAGACCTTCCAATTTGTTTGCTTATAGCTGCTTATTGTTGATAATGCTATTTATATGGAATCCATTGTTATGTTTTCTTTTTCATTGATTTGGTTCTTTTTTCTTTTTAATTGAGCCAATGGTGTTGATTTGATTATTTTTCAAAAAAACCTCTTCATTTCACTAATGTTTAATAGTGCTTAGTTTTAATTTTTCTTTAATTATTACTTTCCTCCTAGAAATTTTGAGTTTGCTTTGTTGCTGTTTTTCTTGTTAATTGAGACATATTGGTAGCTCATTTATTAAATGCCTTTCTAATTTCTTAAAGTATGCACTAATTGCTATAAATTTCCCTCTTAACACTGCTTTTGATGTATCATATTTTTCATATGTTGTTGTCATATTCATTTCCAGGAGTTTGTAGTTTCCCTTTTGATTTTTTCTATTACCCTCTGTTCATTCAGGAGTATGTCATTCATTCTCCATGTGCTTTCATATTCTTTAGGTATTATTAAGTTTTTAATTTCCAGATTCATTCTATTGTAGTCCAAAAAGATACATGGAATAATTTCAATTTTTTTGAATTTCCTGGGACTTGCTTTATGGCCAAAAAGCATATGATCTGTCCTAGAGAAAGTTACATGCACTGATGAAAATAATGTATATTCTGCATCTGTGGGATGAAATTCTGCAGATATCAGTTAGGACCATTTGGGCCATAGTGCAGATTAGCTCTGTTGTTTC
Source organism: Sylvilagus floridanus (assembly GCA_949820135.1). Taxonomy (NCBI): domain Eukaryota; kingdom Metazoa; phylum Chordata; class Mammalia; order Lagomorpha; family Leporidae; genus Sylvilagus; species Sylvilagus floridanus. The sequence continues at coordinate 68,359,923 of OX463231.1, forward strand.
TTGATTTTTCTGTCTTGTTTATCTATCCATTGATAAAAATGGTGTCTTGAAAACCCCATTACTATTGTATTGAAGTATAAGTCTCCCTTGAGATACATTAACATTTGTGTTAAATAGCCAGGCATCCTAGCATGGGTGCATATACATTTACTATAGTCACATATTCCTGTTGATTTGATCCCCTAATCATTACATAATACCATTCTTTGTCTCTTCTTCCAGTTTTTGTGTTAAAGTCTATTTTGTCTGATTTTATGGCAACACCTGCTCATTTTTGCTTTTAATTTTGATGAAATTATTTTTTCCATTATTTCTCTTTCATTCTGCATGTCTCTTTGTAATGTATGTTTATTGTAGGCAGCAAATAGATGGGTCTTGTTTTTCAATCTATTCAGCCAGTCTGTCTTTTAATTGAAATATTTAGGACATTTACCTTTAAGTTAACTATAAGTAGCAGCTTGGCCTTTCCATTTTCAGTAAATATTCCTATTTCTTGCTTTGGATTTACTTTGTACTTTCACTGGGAATTTTGTGCCTTCACATTCTACCATAATGATGACTATTGTTTTGTGTTTCTATGTGTAGCACATTCTTAAGCATCATTTGTAGGGCTTGATGAGTAGTGACACATTCTTCCAATTTCTGATTGTTATGGGAAGTCTTTATTTTACCTTCATTCATAAATGAGAGCCTTTCAAGCTACAGTATTCTGGGTTGAAAGTTTTTTTTTAAGACTTGGACTATGTCCCCCCATTCTCTATTAGTCTTCAGGGTTTCTGATGAGAAGTCAGCTTTCAATATAAATGGAGAGCCTTTGAAATTAATCTGGCATTTACTCTTGTGCACATTTTAGAATCCTTTCTTAATGTGTTATGGTGAATATCTTTTCTGGTCTAGTAGGAGCACTATATATGTTCTGCATTTGGATGTCCCTCTATTTTCTCCAAATTAGGGAAGTTTTCTGTTATGATTCACTGAACAGTACTTCTAATCCATTCTTTCCACACCTTCTGTAACTTTTATGATGTGTAAGTTGGGGTGTTTTATAGTATCCCATGGATCCTGAGCACTCATTCAAATCAGAAAAAAAGAAATTAAAAAGTTTCTGAAGTTTTGTCCTCCAGCTCAGATATTGATTGTGTTGTTAAGACTTTCTACTATATTTTTTATTTGACAGTATTCTTCAGTTTGATTTCTCTTTAAAATCTACCTCACAGGAAGATTTTTCATCCATGTCATTTGTGGAATTCTTTAACTCATGAGTTTGCTTCTGAATAATCTATGACCATTCTTTTCAATTTGTTAATGTATTTCATCAGTCTATTTGTCTTCGCATTGTAATATTGCAGTGTTATTGTGTTTCTTTGGGGGAGGCATATCATCTTTCTTGTTCTTCTTGTATTTCTGCATTTATTTTTAGGCATTCATGGAAACACTTGTTGTTTTTCTCCAGTAATGGGTTTCATGTTTGAACCATTCTCCTGTGGCTTAATGGAGTGTCTGCTCCTTCAGTGAATACCCAGAGGAATAAGCTGGGTGGGATGAGAATCCAGGATGATACCCAATTTTGTTGTTGCAAGTCTTTTCTATTATCATCAGTGGGGAGGGTATGATTATGCCTGTTAGGGTATTTACAACCTTACCTTCTGTCTCCAAGTGCTAAATGCCTTGGGTTATCCCATAGCAGGTGCAACTCTCAGTCACACTGGTGCATGACCTACACAAAAGATCTGTTGGAGTCCTCAGTGTGAGCACCTAACTCTCTGCATTGACCAACTCTAGGCAGGCATCCAAGTAGTCAAGGAACTCTGAGATCCTTATGCAGGACACAGTGATTGCCTGGAGACCCAGCTCTACCTCTGAGCCTAATGTGCAGCCACACAGTTCCCACAGTCACAGGAAGCAGAGGATCCACTCTCAGCCCCATGAGCCTGTTGTGTCCATGGACACAGCAGAGTCGTTTCTAGAGCCAGCTTACTGTATATGCTCTGCTTGGCCCTTTGAGTCCCAGAGCTGTGATAGTTGGAGATAGGGGTACTTCACAATCCTAAGAGGCTGCCTCACTCCTATCAACCCTTCAGACAGACCCAAAGTCAGTGAGAAATGTGGATTTTTTTCTTCTGGTTAATTGGCCTGGTGGTACATGCGAAAGAGCCACCACAGCCTCTACTGACATCAGGATGGTGTATTCTCCCCACTAGGGCTCCAGGCCAGAGTCAAAGTCAATGTGGTCTGCATTGTTCTTCCTCCTGAAGAATCACCAGTCAGCAACACAGGTTGCTGCCGTTTGCTGGTGTTGCCCCCCAGCCCCCAGTTGCAGGAGTCGTGCGTGGTGTCCCCGATTGCTGCTGCATGTCTGCTGTTTCTACACAGTAGCACAACATCTGTCTTCTTGCTGTAGAATTTCCTCTGAAAACGTCTCTCCAACTCTCCCCTGGGAATGTACTTCCTCTGCTATCTTCTTCCAGTCAAAATCAACACCTATTTTCCCTAATTGGCCATCTTAGAATCCTCCTAAGATAATTTATGAATGTAGAGAACAAGTCACTTGAAAATAAATTACTAGTCAAGTAATTCATTCACTTATTCTTTAGACAAAATTAGTTAAGAGGCAGAGTTACAGACAGAGAAGGAGAAACAGAGAGGTTTTCCATCTGCTAGTTCACTCCCCAAATGGCTGCAAAGGCCAGAGCTGGGCCAATCCAAAGTCAGGAGTTTATTCTGGGTTTGCCACATGGGTGCAGAGGCCCAAGTTTGGGACATCTTCCAATGCTGTCCCAGGCCATAAGCAGAGAGCTTCATGGGAAGAGGAATGGTTGGGACACAAATCAGTACCCATATGGGAACTGGCACCACAGGCAGAGGCTTAACCTACTATGCCACAGCACCAGCCCCACAAAGAATTTATTAAAACCAAAAATATCCTATGGGCTCAGAGAGTCACTAGGTGGAAAAATGCATCCAAAAAATAAATGCAGTACCTTGAATATGAGGCTATAATAGACACACCTGTACATTATATGAGAACTGTGATGATAGTCACCATCTCTGTGTCCTAGTTGCTTAAAACTAATGCTATCATGAGAACTAGAAGAATTTGTGCTGCGGTCATGTTGGTTTATTTGCATTTCAACTCTCTTGATTGGTGGCTCAAGTTAATTTATTCTGAACAAGTAGAGTTCCCTAGGCAGACAGGTTGATGTATTGCATTTCATTATTTTGCTAGCATTGTGTGTTCTCCCTCAAAGTGGAGAAGGAATTGAGTCCATAGCTTGGCTGAGCTGTTATCTTAGGTTTGTTAACTTCTTGGATGTAGCCCATGAACATTTATATCCATATGAGAGAGGTTATGAAAATATCTCTAAGTGAATTAAGTCAGTAGGTGTTTTCTGTGAGTGAAAACTTCAGAATTAGGCATTTACCAAAAGAGTCTCTTGTGAACCTGTGTTGGAAAAGCTGACTGGTTTTATATGAAAGCATAAGCAGTGAGTATAATAAAAGAAAACAATTATTGGAACAAATTTGTAATCTTGCATTAATTTAACTGGAGTAATGGAATTCAAATTAAATTCTGTGCTCTGCTTTTTCTGGCAGGTATGCAATGTCTGTTTTATATAAATTTATACATTAAATTCAGTGCTGAATTCATACTGGTTCTACTGTTAATAAGGTTCCATTTTCTTATTAAATATACACAAAATTTAAGGTGTAATTCTCTGTTACTTATAAACTGGAATTAGTGCAAACACTTATAATTCCAAATTAATCTCCAAATAATCAAATGCAACCATAAGGCCTAGTGGAGATAGAAAAATATTGTCTTAGCAATCACCACTCCCTAAAGATTCCTGCTGAGTCACTGTTTCTGATACTATTTTGTTAAGTGGCAGCAACTTATTATTTAGGCACTAGATCTAGTGGACATGTACCTTGATGCAAGTTTCATGATTACATAGTTGATTGCTCCTAATTTAGCCAGTGAAGGATGAGACCTTGAAATGACACAAGCCAGGGGTAGGGAGAATAAAGCAACTTATCAAAGAAAACTTTAGAAATACGACCCAAATACTCATTATTCCTTGCAAAAGCAGCTCTGTGTGACATTCCCTCCCCATTGCCCACCTCCTGGTATTATGGAGGTGGTACACTACAATCATTACAAGAACAAGGGTTAGATTTGGTTTCACACGGCTGGCTTGTAAAAAGAAAGGGCCTTAGCCTATGTTCTTTCACAGTGCTTAATGAGCTGGTATCTCTATGTTCAGCAGTGAGAAAGGTACAAAATGTACCTGTAAAGTTATATTAGCAAGTTATTAGCCATTTGAAATGACTGTAAGGAGCACATTGAGGTAAGATCAATGAGATGACATAGCTAGTAAGAGGCTTTTATATGAAAAGCAATTCTGAAACATAATTGCTAATAAAAGATCTATTAATACTGTAAAATACACTAACAGGTTCATTCTAGGGAGTAGTAAGTAGGGATAATTAGGAAATTGGAGGTTCAAATGCTATTAGGAACCTTAGCAATGTTCCCAGCCTGCTCTGTAGGATGTCCCATGCTGTGTGTGCTTGGTGATAAATTTCAAGGCAAACATACATTGTAAAGTAAATTTAAATCAGCATTTTTTCTTTCTCAAAGATATTTGATACAGAAAAATTACAAGATTTGTAGTCTGCTGACCAGCAAAGCAAAACATTGGGAACAGGTGGATGGAGTGTATGTGTGTGTCTGCCTGCCTGCAGAGTTGAATTTGTGTGTTCTTAAAGTGTGTGTGTGCCTAGGTTAAAGGGAAGGAGGGTCTTTTTCAATTGTGTCTGTATCAGATTGCTTTGAAAACACTATAGGAGACTTCTCTTTTTGCTTCATGGTTTGACAGTCCCGAGAGAGTACCAGAATTCTAGGAACATGGCTTTTACCTCACAACTTCTCACCATGTTCCAGATTTTTATTGCTCTCATCTTATACCCCATGGAGTAAACCTCTGGCTAAAAAAGAGAAAAAAATCACAAAGTAAAAAGAAAACCTAAAGTAAAATAAAATGCAAAATTTAGTGATAGAATATACTTATTTTAAATCTTGAAGGTTTAATACAGATATTTAATTAAAAACATTTACTAATTGGCAGCAAGATGCCCCTTTAAGCAATTCCTCTCCTGATTTCTTTGATGTCCTCTTAGAATTCTCTGTCAATTTCTGCTCTAGCATCTGCCCGTAGAGTTTTAAATCTACTTCCACATTCAATGATCTGAAGATTAAGGGAGCTCCCCCTTCATACTCTTCTGTATGCCTCCTGTTGAAGTTACCCTCTGTCATATCTCACATTTCTTATAAAACAGAGTGATGATTAAATGTATTTATTCCTGCCTAGGAAAACTTTTTTTCCAGAGATGATTGGAAATGATGATGTAAATATTTGTGTACTTTTTTAAAAAAAGATTTATGTAATTATTGAAAGTCAGAGTTACACACAGAGAGGAGAGGCAGAGATAGAGAGGTCTTCCATCTGTTGGTTCACTCTCCGATTGGCTGCAATGGCTGGAGCTGTATCAATCCAAAGCCAGGAGCTTCTTTTGGATCTTCCATTTGAGTGTAGGGGCCCAAGCATTTGGGCCATCTTCCACTGCTTTCCCAGGCCATAGCAAAAAGTTGGATCAGAAGTGGAGCAGCCAGGACTTGAACCAGCACTCATATGGGATGCTGGCACTGCAGGTAGCAGCTTTACCCACTACACCACAGTGTCGGCCCCTAGTTGGTTCTTTATACAACTAATCTCATTTAATCTATGGAACAACCATGGGATGCATACTTGACCTTCATGCTCAGGAAGATTAGATAATTTTCTCATGGTCCTCTGGGTAGTATGCCACAGAGTTAGAGCTTCAGCTTGTTTTATTTAGCTTTCATTTAACTTTCTTATTCAAATTATTATATATTATATTATATATATTATATTTGTGACTTTGGAGATGTTACATTACTTCTCCTTGCCTTGTTTCCCCACCCATAATGAAGAACATGTTGGTGATGATATGCATTGCTAGGCTGTGATGGACACCTGGGTCTGAGTCACTATTATGGTTTTTGTAGTCCAGAGACTGCTTTCTATGCCAGCACTTCTCAAGATTTAAGAAGCACCGGCATTACTAGGATTCTTTTTATACTGTAGGGCAGCTCTGGTAGGTCTAGATGGGACCTCAGATTCTGCATGTCTTAAAGCTTCCATGTGATGCCAGTGTTCCTAGTCTGCATGCTGCCTACCCCTAGGGTCCATGTTCAAGGTTCGTTACTCTTGAATTGTTCATATGAAAATGAAAGAGGCCAACAGCCCATTTATCCCTTGGGTGAAATCTTGGCTATGCCATTTCAGCATGATATGTTGCTGAGATAGAAGATTTTCATTGTCCATGCTTCTGATTTTGTCTCCACTCACCTTCCCTCAAAGAGTGTTCCTTAACATTGTAGCTTTCCTTGACTCAATGCTGTTTTTTGGAATAGCAAGAAAAGTTGTTCATAGTAGAATGAAATAATATTATATTTTCTTAGGCTCTTAACATTTAAAATGAGATGTCATTTTCTAAGTGTTTCACAGGAAACAGCACAGATAATTGTCATTGGAGAGAGAGAGAGGAAGAAGGAGGATGAGGAGCAGAGTGTAGGGGTTTGGAGGAAGGAAGAAAAGAGAGGAAGAAATAGAAGAGGAGGAGGAAAAAAGAAAAGGAAAGGTATTTCAGAATTTTCTTACTCTGAATTTGCTCTCTACCAAGATGATGGGCTCCTGTGTCCTATTTCCAACAACAGCTGAAGGTAGTGGCAGAATCTACAAAAGCACTTCTCAGCAAAGGATCACAGCTGGCTTCTAAACCTAAACTGAGACTGTGAAAAAAGAGACGGTGGGGGAGAGAACTCACGGAAATCACAAATTCATGTGAGTACTCTCCAGAGACGCTACAGTTCAGTAGCCTTGGCAGCCCAGTGGGAGACTACAGGAGAATCTCAGCCCACACAAAGGGCCGCAAAGATTCCCTCTCTGGTCCTTGGGAAAGAGCTTCCGAACTCTGGCTCCTGTGGGTATATCATTCGCCTGCTAACCACCCGCAATTCCATTCAGCTGTGTGGAATTACTTCCCTTTTGAACCAAAAAAAAAAAAAAAAGTAACAGAGAGAGATTTACCACGCCTAACCTGGGAGTGTCTCCTTTGACACACCCTCAACCCTGAGGAACCAAACAGAGCTCTCAGGCCACACCCATCTCAAGCCTCTAAGGCTCCATCAAAAGCAGACAGCCCACTTAATCTAGAGTCATAGTATAACAAGAAAAAAACACCACAGTGGAGAAACCAATATGCCAAACAACAAACGCAAAAACCGAGGTAACAAAAACAAGGAAGACACTATGACACCCCCAAATGAAAAAGACACTCCAATTCAAGATTATGAAGATGATGAGATAGAAGAAATGCAAGAAGCAGATCTCAAAAAATTGATAAGAACACTAAGAAGTACTCAAAAACAAATTCTTGAACTACAGAAATCCTTAATGGACAAGGTAGAAAATCTCTCTCATGAAAATCAAATATTAAGGAAGAATCAAGCTGAAATGAAACAACTAGTAGAACATGAAACTGTGATAGTGACGAGAAATCATAATGAAGTGAAGAATTCAATAGATCAAATGAAAAACACATTAGAGAGCCTTACAAACAGAATGGGTGAGGCAGAAGAGAGAATATCAGAGTTAGAAGACAGAGCACAGGAAACTATACAGTCAAACCAAAGAAAAGAAGAGGAAATTAGAAATCTAAAAAATATTGTTGGGAATCTACAGGATACTATTAAAAAACCCAACATTCGAGTTCTAGGAGTTCCTGAAGGCATGGAGAGGGAGAAAGGATTAGAAGGCCTTTTTAGTGAGATAATAGCAGAAAATTTCCCAGTTGTGGAGAAGGACAGAGACATCCTAGTACAGGAAGCTCATAGAACCCCTAGTAAACATGACCAAAAGAGATCCTCACCACGACACATTGTAATTAAACTCACCACAGTGAAACAGAAAGAAAAGATCCTAAAATGTGCAAGAGAGAAACGTCAGATTACTCTTAGAGGATCTCCAATTAGACTCACAGCAGACTTCTCATCAGAAACCCTACAAGCTAGAAGGGAATGGAGAGACATAGCCCAGGTACTAAGAGAGAAAAACTGCCAGCCCAAATATTATATCCTGCAAAGCTCTCATTTGTGAATGAAGGTAAAATAAAGACCTTTCATTGCAAACAGAAATTGAAAGAATTTGTTGCCACTCGTCCAGCCCTGCAAAAGATGCTTAAAGATGTGTTACACACAGAAACACAGAAACACGGCCATCAACATGAAAGAAGGTAAACGAAGGGAACCTCACAGCAAAAGATCACAGGGAATTCAAAGCATACATTTGGATAAAGAAATTATGGGATATGTACTCTATAGAATACTATACAGCAGTCAAATAAATGAAATCCGGTCATTTGCAACAAGATGGAGGAATCTGGAAAACATCATTCTGAGTGAATTAAGCCAGTCCCAAAGGGACAAATATCATATGTTCTCCCTGAACGGTGACAACTAATTGTGCACCAAAGGTGAAACCTATTGAAGTGAAAAGGACACTATGAGAAACAGTAACTTGATCAGCTCTTGTGCTGACTGTTGTTGTACAATGTAATACTTTATCCATTTTAGTATTTTTTTTATTCTAGTACTATTGGTTGAACTATGTAATTAACAAACAATTATACTTAGATGTTTAAATTTTAACTGAAAAGTGATCCCTGTGAAATATAAGAGTGGGAATAAGAGAGGGAGGAGATGTACAATTTGGGACATGCTCAATCAGTCGTGCCCCAAATGATGGAGTTAGAAATGTGCCAGGGAATTCCAATACAATCCCATCAAGGTGGCATATACCAAGGCCATCTCACTAGTCCAAGTGATCAATTTCAGTTCACAATTGATCACACTGATAGGTCTAAGAGTCAAAAGGATCACACAAGCAAGACTAGTGTCTGCTAATATAACTGATAGAATCAAAAAGGGAGAGAATGATCCAACATGGGAAGCGAGATGCACAGCAGACTCATTGAATGGCAGATGTCCTTAATAGCACTCTGGCCTCAGAATCAGCCCTTAAGGCATTCAGATCTGGCTGAAGAGCGCATGAGAATATTCTAGGCATGGAAAGCCAAGACACTCTGGAAAAAAAAAAGAAGACCTAAATGAAAGATCTCTGTGTGTGAGATCCCAGTAGAACGAATGGGGCCATCAAAGAAGGAGGTACCTTTCTCTGAAGGGAGGAGAGAACCTCCACTTTGACTATGACCCTGTCGGAATAAGATTGAAGTCGGCGAACCCTAAAGGCTTCCGTAGCCTCAGCAAATCATGACTAGACCCTAGGGAGATTACTGAGGCCATAAACAAGAGTGTCAAATTGTTAAATCAACATCAGGAGTCACTGTGTACTTACGTCTCATGTGGGATCTGTCCTTAATGTGTTGTCCAGTGTGAAGTAATGCTATAACTAGCACTGAAACAGTATTTTACACTTTATGTTTCTGTGTGGGTGCAAACTGATGAAATCTTTACTTAGTATATACTGAATCAATCTTCTGTATATAGATAATTAAAAATGAAAAAAAAATCTTGGTGTTAAATTGGAAATTGCATAGAAAATCAATTAAAAAAAATATATCATGTAGGATCTCTGTCCTTATTGCTATACATTGTGAATTAATACTATAACTAGTACTCCAACAGTATTTTTGTACTTTGTGTTGCTATGTGAGGGCAAACTGTTGAAATCTTAACTTAATATATAGTAAACTGATCTTCTGTATATAAAGAGAATTGAAAATGAATCTTGATGTGAAGCAAGGGGAGAGGGAGTGGGAAAGGGGAGGGTTGCAGGTGGGAGGGAAGTTATGGGGGGGAGCCATTGTAATCTATAAACTGTATTTTGGAAATTTATGTTCTTTAAATAAAAGCGTTATAAGATTAGTGAAGAGCTCTTTTTCTTCCAAAAAAAGAAAAGACTCAGATCAATGAAATTAGAGATGAAAAAGGAGATGTAACAACAGATACCAGAGAAATATAAAGAATCATCAGTAATTACTACAAAGAGCTATCTGCCATCAAATTGGAAGCCTGGAATAAATGGATAGATTCCTTTTACACATAAAATATAACAAAATTTAGGCACAATGACATTGAAAACCTAAATAGACCAATAACCAAGACACAGAGTGAATCAGTGATAAAGACTCTCCCAACAAAGAAAAGCCCAGTACCAGATGGCTTCACTGCCTGATTCTACAAAACTCCTTCTATGAAGCCACTATCACCTGAGTTCCAAAACCAGAGAAAGAGAACTATAGATCAATACCCCAATGAACACAAATGTAAAAATCATCAACTAGTATTAGCTAACCAAATACAACAATACATCAGAAATGTCATTCAACCAGATCAGGTGGGATTTATTCCTAATATTGCAGGGGTGGTTCAACCTATGTAAATCAACATATGTGACATATCACATTAATAAACTGAAGAATTAAAAACAATGATTGTCTAGGTTGATGAGGAGAAAGCTTTGATAAAATACAAATCCTTTCATGATTAAAAAGCTTAAGCAAATTGGGTATAGATGAACATGCCTCAAAAAAAAAAAAAACTGAGGCAATATACAACAAACCCACAACTAGCATCACATTGAATGCAGAAAAGCTGGAAGCATTCCCACTAAGATCCAGAACAAGACAAGGATTTCCACCTTCACTACTGCTATTTAATATAGTTCTGGAAGATTTAGCCAAAGCTATTAGTCAAGAAAAATAAATAAAACGGGTACAAATTGGAAAGGAGGAAGTGAAGTTATCCCAGTTTGCAGATGAGGTGATCCTATTTATAGGGAAATCAATAGACTCACACTAAGAGATCATTAGAGCTCATAAGAGAATTGGGTAAATTTACAACATATAAAATGAATAGCAGTTGCATAGATTGACAATGCCATGGCTGAAAAAGAATTTGTAAGATCAGTCCCATTCATTATAGTTAAAAAGATTAAATACCTCTACAGTGAAATTACAAAACATTGCAAAAAAGTAATAGGGGCTGGCACCGTGGCTCACTTGGTTAATTCTCCACCTGTAGCACTGACATCCCATGTGGGCACTGGGTTCTAGTCCTGGTTGCTCCTCTTCCAGTCCAGCTCTCTGCTGTGGCCCAGGAGTGCAGTAATGCAGTGGAGGATGGCCCAAGTCCTTGGGCCCTGCACCCCATGGAGACCAGGAGAAGCACCTGGCTTCAGATCAGCATGGTGCGCTGGCCGCAGTGGCCATTGGGGAGTGAACCAACAGAAAAGGAAGACCTTTCTTTCTCTCTCTCTCTCTCTCTCTCACTGTCCACTCTGCCTGTTAAAAACAAACAAACAAACAAAAAAAACCCCTGTCAATCCAGAATACTGACCCTTCAAAACTTTCATTTATGAATGAAGGAGAAATAAGGATCTTCCATAACAAGCATAAATTGAAAGAAATTATAACTACTCACCCAGCCCTACAAAAGATGCTCAAGGATGTGCTACACACAGAAACAGGAACATCACGCTGAATGTAAACAGTCTCAACTCCCCAGTTAAAAATCACAGACTGGCTGAATGGATTATAAAAGAAAACCCATCTATCTTCTGCCTACAAGAAACACACCTTACCAACAAAGATGCAGCAGACTGAAAGTGAAAGGATAGAAAAAGATAATCCATGCTAATAGAAACCAAAAAAGAGCTCGTGTAGTCATCCCAATTTCAGACAAAATAGACTTTAACATAAAAACTACTAAAAGATACTAAGAAGGACATATACAATAATTAAAGGATAAATTCAATAGGAGGCTGTGACTATTATAAATATATATGCACCTAATTACATGGCTCCTGTAAATATTAAGAGATTTAAATGGAAATGCAGACTCAAATACTCAAATACAATAGTAACAGGGGACTTCAATACCCAACTTTGAGCAATGAGCAGATCAACTAGACAGAAAATCTACAAGGAAACAGTTAATTGACACTATGGACCAAATAGACCTGTAAGATATCTACAGAGCCTTCCACCCTATAATCACAGAGTACGTATTTTTGTCTCCAGTGCATAAAACTTTCTGTAGGGTTGACCATATAGTCATAAACCATAAACTAAGCCATAAACTGAGTCTCAGCAAATTCAAAAAAATAAAAATCATACTATGCATCTTCTCAGACCACATGCAATGAAGCTAGAAATCAGCAACTCAGGAATCTCTAGAGCATATGCAAACACGTGGATATAGAACAACAATTGGTGCTGTGAAAACAGGATTTCCACATGCAGAAGTATAAATCAAGACCCATACCTTATACCTTACACAAAAATCCACTCAACATGTATTAAAGCTCTAAATCTATGATCCAAAACTATCAAATTATTAGAAAAAAATTGGAGAAAGCCTGCAAGACATTGGCACAAAGAATTCCTAGAGGACACCTCAGAGACACAGGCAGTCAGAGCCAATATTAACAATTGGGATTACTTCAAATTGAGAAGCTTCTGCATAGCAAGAGAAACAGTCAGAAAGCGAAGATGCAACTGACAGAATGAGATAAATTATTTTCAAACTATGCAACAGATAAAGGTTTCATAATCAGAATCTACAAATAGATCAGAAAAACTCCCCAACAACACACAAAAAAACCCAGTTAAAAGATAGGCAAAGGACTTAAACAGGCATTTTTCAAAAGAGGAATTCTAAATGGCCAACAGACACATGAAAATTGTTGAGGATCACTAGCTGTCAGGAAAATGCAGATCAAAACAACACTGAGATTTCACCTCACCCCAGTTAGAATGACTTTCATACAGAAATCAACAAACAGCAAATGCCAGAAAGAATGTGGGGAGTAGGGTACCCAAATCTACTCTTGGTGGGATTGTAAATTGGTAAAGCCACTATGGAAGATAGTTTGGAGATACATAAAAAATCTGAATATAGACCTACCATATGACCCAGCCCTCCCACTACTGGGAATTTATTCAAGGGAAATGAAATCAGTAAATAAAATAGCTGTCTGCACCTCCATGTTTATTGCAGCTCAATTCACAATAGCTAAGATATGCAATCAATCTAAATGTCTATCGAACAAAGACTGGATAAAGAAATTATGGGATATGTACATTATGAAATACTACGTAGCAGTAAAAAATGAAATCTGGTCATTTGCAACAATATAGATCTATCTGGAAAATATTATACTTGGTGAAATAAGCCAGGCCCAAAGGGACAAATACTATACATTGTCTCTGATCTGTGAGAATTAAAAGTGCACCTAAAATGAAAGCTGTATAAGTGAAATTGACATTTTGAGAAACAATGACCTGAACATCCTTGTGTTAACTGTCAATGAACAGTTTTCTTTTTCTTTTCTCCATACTATATATTGAACTCTTTACTTAACATAGTTAATCATATGTGTTTAAAGTCAATTAAAAATAGATCCCAGTAAAATATAAGAGTGGGAATAAGAGAGGGAGGAGGAAGTTTGTAACTGTAAAGCTATATAGCTCTGCATACAGTCATACAGACTTACTTCTATGGGTACAGTTTAAAACTTGTCATGAGACTCCAAATCCCATTAAAATTGGTGGTAACGATACCATTTTAATCGTTAAAGTGATCATATGAAGTGTTAAACTGAACATAGAGATAGGATTGTTAAAGATATCATATAAATAGCATAAAGTGTCTGGTAATAATAATATACAGAATTAGAAAGGAGGAAATGTCCAACATGGGAAGCAGTCCACACAGCAGACTCATGGAATGACAATCACTTTAAATAACACTCTGACCTCAGAATCAGCTTTTAAGGCATTTGGATGTGGCTGAAAAGCCTATGAGAGGATTTCAGGCATGGAAAGCCAAGACACTGTGGCAAAAAGTATTGTACATAAAGGATGTCTGTGAGTGAGATGACAGTGGAAAGAAGGAGCCATCAGAGAAGGGTGTACTTTTTTCTGAAGAAAGAGAGACCTTCCACTTTGCTTATGGCCTGGAATTTGTGGTCACAAAAGTCTTTCACAGCCTCAGCAGCTCATGGCAAGAGCCTCGGGTGATAAATGACGTCATAAATAAGAGTGTTAATTGCTAAATTAACAGCAGAATTCACTGTGCACTTACTCCCCACATAAGACCTCTGACCTTAATGAGTTGTACTATGAAAATTAACTGCAAAACATTTTCTCAAACAGTACTTTATACGTTGTGTGTGTGGGGGGGTGCAAATTGTTGAAATCTTTACTTAGCATAGAGTTGGTCTTCTATATATAAACTTAAATTAAAAAATGAACCTTAATGAAGAATGGGTGAGAGAGGGAATAGGAGGTAGGTAGGTAGTGGGGGTGAGAGTGTGGTCATGGGTGGAATAACCACTATATTCCTAAAGTTGTACCTATGGAATTTTCATTCATTAAATAACAGCATTTTTAAAAAGAGATCTTCAATAAGTTGGTGGAAAATGTGTACTATGAAAAAAACTATACATGGAGTTCATTTTTTGCAATAAATACTTATTTTTTAATCTCATTTCCTATGAGCTTTTTGAAGTCCTCTTATTTTCTGACTGAACAGTTTAATCTAAGACTCTACTACATATTTTTCCTTCTAAGTCCTCATGTAGAGATCTTTAAGCATCTTTGCCATCTAACTCAACAGGTCCATGTACTCAGGAAATATTTTATTAGTGTTTTCCTACTTGTTTGAAAGATTCTAAGAAGCATAGCATTGACGTCTCCATGGAGACAAATATAATTATCAAGAACATGGAAAATGTATGATTGCATGTGAAGCCACTGTGGGACACAGACCTATGAAGACTACAGAAGTGTTCATTGGCTTCCTGATGGAGGAAGGGATAGAATTTTGTCTTCTCTAAGGAATTTCTCAGTGCTCGTCCCTGTTCCATTTGTTTTTCCTTTTATTCATACAACTGAAAATGGCTTAACTCCAGCTGAGCCAGAAGGCCTTCTCTCTCTTCAGCTGTGCTCAGATTTTTAGCCATCATCCCTAAGCAATCTTTCCAGTAGCACATTGATTAATGCTAAGACTTTTCAAAGGTATAAATGCTGTTTCCTACTAAATGTGGTGTCACTAGAATTAATTTGTTAGTGTAGCCAATAGTATTTAATTCCTATTTTGTTCAGGTCAATGAGGAGTGTTAGCTACTAAATTTTTCACTCTATGTCTGATCTGTACTAATGGAAGCACAAGCTCAGTATGTTTATGAAGTAACCCTGTAGAGCAGAGTGACCAGCAACAAATAGAGAAAGGACGAGTCTGTGAAAGAGGTGATAGCATGATATGATGAATGGTCTGCTCTGCAGGGTGCAGTTGCTAGTGGTATCTGCGGAAACTTCAGTTTCAAAGCTTTTTATTTCAGAGCAGATGTGAAACAGTTCAATAAAGTCATATGGTTGAAATATACTTGAGAATTCAACCTGATCTTGCTGATCAGGGCAATGATTGGGTAAATACCAAACAGGAAGTATTTCAAAAACAACTATTTTGGTTGGTTACACCTCACAAAGTAGGAGTTACTTATATTTGCAACTATTTAGAATTGATTTTTGGGTTTTTCAGTAGCATAGTAATTAACCATTAGAAGTTGGCCAGTTATACTGCCATGCCTCTTAGGATATTCTGACCTAAACTTAGACATTAATGCAAAGCAACCAAGCAAGTACGTTCAGTTTTAGTGATTCTCAGGAATTTTAGACTTCTATTTCTTTTGTTTTTTGTTTTTGCTTTTCAGATATAGAGGTAAGAACTAGTTGTTGATATTGCAAATCATATTGACAAAAAATCAAACATACAAAAATAGTTCTTTTAAAATGATGGGAAGGAGCTATTAGAAAGAAAAATTTGATTAGCTTTTTAACATTGGGAATTGTATCAGGCCCTGAAGTGCAAAGAATGATCTTACGATGTTTCTTTTAGGACCACTCTGGTACTATTTCTTTAATAGGTATAAATCTGTCATTGGAAGTTAATGTAATCAATGTGTGATTTACAAATCATTATGCAACCAAACTCCAGCCATCAAAGCCATATATTATATTAGAAGGGATATTCCTCTCCCCAATTTCCCATTAGCTTGAAAATATAGAATGAGAAATACTGAAAGGCAAAGAAAGATAATAGCTCTGAGCTAGAGAATTTTAAATAGACTTCCAATTTATCAAAGCTGACTTTTACCATCCTTAATAGATAGGCAGTTTTGTGACAGAATGAAGAGGAAATGCTGTCATAAGCATTCCACTAAGAAACCTGTGCTCAGAAAATGAGGGTTTTTTTTTTCCTTTAAGGTAATTCAAAACTTCTGAATAATAAATTGCTCTGCAGGGACATATCAGTAGCATCTAACCGCATGTTAGCTGTTTGTCCACCCCATGGAAGATCATTATCTTCTACAGTTGCCATAACCTTCCAGTTGGGCAAGACACTTATATTGTAGCTCCTTCTATTTCAGGCTTTCCACTGATACATGAATACATAGTCCTACTGTGCTTTACTTGTCTGAGAGCTGTAAGCAACTGACAAATTGGTCTAAGATTAAAGCAGTTCTCCAGGGGAATGTGATATAATGATAATATAATGACTATTCGATGTAAAATTTGCCAATGATGTGAAGCTATTTCCTGGCCTGTAACAACAGAACTATTCAATTATAAAGTCAAGTAATGGCACTTTTAAAAAGTTTTAATTTCTATCCAATAAAGTTGCTGCATTTAAATTATCATTTAAGACTTTGGACTTCTTTCATTTTCTTTGTTTCTTTTAGATTCTATTTTTGAACTAAGAGCTTCTCTCCTGAATATTCTTTTATTCTCTAACTAATTTTATCTGTCTCTCATCAGGACTATCCCTCTCCTAATAGTTTTCAGTTTGGTAATTGGAATGACCTCTCATTTAGGTGCCTCAAAGGGCATGCTAATTTGAGCTTTTGATTATCTGCTGTCTTCAGTATTGGAATGTTCCCCCATCTACATTTCCAAAGAATTTCAAGTTCTTTGATGGCCAGTACAAAATCATTTCCTTCACCATTGCATTTCCAATGATGACTTCGATCTTTGACACATAGAAGGCTCTCACAGAAAGCATTGGCAGATGACTTTTAATAATGTGCTTGCCTGTTGTGGATTATACCTCTCCTCTGCCCGCATCTTTTCTTTTCTTTTCTTTTCTTTTTTTTTTTTTTTGGACAGGCAGAGTGGACAGTGAGAAAGAGAGACAGAGAGAAAGGTCTTCCTTTGCCATTGGTTCACCCTCCAATGGCCGCCGCGGCCAGCATGCTACAGCCTGCGCATCGTGCTGATCTGAAGCCAGGAGCCAGGTGCTTCTCCTGGTCTCCCATGGTGTGCAGGGCCCAAGCACTTGGGCCATCCTCCACTGCACTCCCGGGCCACAGCAGAGAGCTGGCCTGGAAGAGGGGCAACTGGGACAGAATCTGGTGCCCCAACAGGGACTAGCACCCAGTGTGCCAGCGCCGCAAGGTGGAGGATTAGCCTATTGAGCTGCGGTGCCGACCTCTGCATCTTTTCTATAGTACTTAAGTTATATTTTTTTCTGAAACTACATGGAATAAGCAGGGAAACTTGTCCATATATCTCTTTTACAAAAGAAAATGACTTGGAAAACTGATGTAGTATTCATCTTCTATGTCATTCCAATAATGATGAGTTAGCTTAATTACAACAAACACAAAATGAAATCTTCCAAGCATTCATGCTAATAGAATATTTAAAAGTAAATTGAAATGTTAAAGGAGCAACAACAGGGGACAGTATTGTGGCTCAGTTGGTTAATGCTCTGCCTGCAGCATCAGCAACCCATTGTGCACCAGTTCCTGTCCCAGCTGTTCCTCTTCTGAAACAGCTCTCTGCTATGGCCTAAGGAAGCAGTAGAAGTTGGCCCAATAGCTTTGGTCCTGCACCCACCTAAGAGAACTAGAAGAAGCTCCCGGCTCCCAGCTTTGAATCATCTCAGCTCTGTCTGGCTGTTGTGGCCATTTGGGGAGTAGACCAGCAGATGGAAGACTTCTCTCTGTCTTCCCCTCTCACTGTCTGTAATTCTACTTCAAATAAATAAAATTTTTAAAAAAAGGCAACAACTTTTTGTCTCATATCAATGGACATAGGAAATGTTAATATGTGTATAAAAGCTAACAGTATAAAAATAAGTAGCAGAAAAATATTTCAGAAAACAAAATTGATAATCTTTTTAATTGCTCAAAATATTTAAAATTTGAATTTATGTTTGTATATATTATTATTAGAGTGAATTGGAGCTTTTATTATAATATACCTTATGAAAATATAACATTTCAAATTAATAAGATGTTACCATACAGATATAAATTAATCTGTTTTATGTATTTCTGCAGAAATAATCAGGGTAAAGATGACATTGGCCCAAGGTTCTTTGACTCCTTTGTAATGGATTTTACCAAGAAGTCAATGTGCAACTGAGAACGATGATGTTTTTGGAGGCTTATGTTCAAGCACAAGGAAGAACATGGCAGTAAGATGTGCTGCCAACTGGCTCCAGAAAGAAGCTGTGCTGAGAATTTTAAAAAAGTATCAGTAAAATAAAGAATTGTAATAAAAAATTGATACACATTTGGCCCGCCTTACCAAAAAGAGGAGAGAAGACTCAAAATAACGGAGATGAAAAAGGAGATGTAACAACAGACAATACCTAAATAAAATTAATCAAGGAATACTATAAATAGCTATATGTCAACATACTGGAAAATTTAGGAGAAATGGATAGATTTCTGCACACATACAATCTGCCAAAATTGAGTCATGAACTCATAGAAAACATAAATAAACCAATAACCAAGATGGAGACTGAATCCATAATAAAAACACTCCCAACAAAGAAAAGCCCAGGACCAGATGGCTTCACTGCTGAATTTTTTCAAACTTTTAAAGAAAAACTAATTCTAATTATTCTCAAACTATTCAAAACAATTAAAATAGAGTGAATCCTTACAAACCCCTTTTATGAGACCAGCATCATTTAATTCCAAAACCAGAAAAATATACAACAGAGAAAGAGAACTAAAGATCAATATTCCTGATGAACAAAGATGCAAAAATCCTTAACCTAATAGTAGCTAACAAAATCCAACAGCACATCAGAAAGATCATTCACCTCGAGCAAGTGGGATTTATCCCTGGTATGCAGAGGTGGTTCAACATATGTAAGTCAATAAATGTGACACAAAACATTAACAAACTGAATAATAAAAAAATGAATACCTCAATAGGTACAGAGAAAGCATCTGATAAAATGCAACATCATTTGATGAACATTCCTAAACACTGTCAAGGCAATATATGGCAAATGCACAGCCAGCATCATATTTAATGG
Source organism: Sylvilagus floridanus (assembly GCA_949820135.1). Classification (NCBI taxonomy): domain Eukaryota; kingdom Metazoa; phylum Chordata; class Mammalia; order Lagomorpha; family Leporidae; genus Sylvilagus; species Sylvilagus floridanus. Next base: position 68,379,430 of record OX463231.1, read on the forward strand.
GGAAAAGCTAGAAGCATTTCCACTAAGATCCAGAACCAGACAAGGATGCTCACCTTAACCACTGGTATTCAATATATTCCTGGAAGTTTTAGCCGGTTGTTAGGTGATAAAAAAATAAATCAAAAGGATATAAATTGGAAAGGAGAAAGTCAAATTATCCATATTTGTAGATGGCATGATTTTATATGTAGCAAAACCAAAATACTTCACTGAGTATCTATTGGAATTCATAAGGAATTTGGTAAAGTTGTAGGATTTAAAATTAACACACAAAAAGCAATAGCCTTTATATACACAGGCAATGCCATGAATAAGAAACACCTTGTAAGATCATTCCGATTCATAATAGCCACAAAAATTTAAATACAATGGAATAAATTTCACCAAGGAGGTGAAATATCTGTATGATGAAAATTACAAAACATTAAAGAAAGAAATAGAAGACACATACAAATTGGAAAAACCTTCCATGTTCATGGACTGGAAGAATATCATAAAATGTTCATATTACACAAAATAATTTATAGATTCAATGTGATCCCAATCAAAATACCAATGACATTCTTCTTACATCTAGAAAAAACTATGCTAAAAATTCATATAAAAACACAAGATCCCCCAAATAAGTAAAGGAACAATGAAAACAAAGCCCGCGGCCTCACAATACCAGATTTGAAGATATACTACATGGCTGTTAAAATCAAAACACCCTAATACTGGCACAGTAACAGATATCTAGATCAGTGGAACAGAAGAAAATCCGCAGAAATAAATCCATGCCTCTACAATCCACTAATCATTGACCTAAAATTAATACCTGGACAAAGGACAGTCTCTTTAACAAATGATGCTTGGAATATTGGATCTCTATGCAGACGTATGAAATAAGACCCCTACTGTACACCTTATACAAAAATCAACTCAGTATAGACCAAAGACCTAAATCTCTATTTGGCATCATCAAATAACTAGAGGAAAACATTGGAAGAAACTCTGCAAGGCATTGGCATAAGCAAAGAATTCTTGGAAAAGACTTCAGAAGCACAGGCAATCAAAGCGAAAATAGACAAATGGGATTACGGCAAGCTAAAAAGCTTCTGCACTGCAAAGGAAATACTCAACAAAATAAAAATGTAACTGAAGAGAGAAAATATTTGTACACTGTACAACTGATAAAGGATTAATATCCAGAATCTATAAAGAGCTCAATAAACTCAACAACAACAACAAACAATCCAGTTAAGAAATGGGAAAATACTTGAACATGCATTTTTCAAAGAGGAAATTCAAATGGCCAACAGACTCATGAAAAAATCCTCAGCATTGCTAATAAGGGAAATGCAAATAAAAACCACAATAAGGTTTCACCTCACCTCAGTTAGAATACATCTCATACAGAAATCAGCAACAATAAATGCTGGCAAGGATATGGGCAAAAGGCACCTGAATCCATTGTGTGTGGTTTTTTTTTTTTTTTTTTGGGGGGGGGGGTGCAAACTAGTACAGTCATTATGGAAGACAGTATGGCGATTCCTCAGAAATCTGAAAATAGATTTACCATATTACCCAGTCCCTCCCACTACTGGGAATTTACCCAAATGACATGAAATCAATGCAGGAAGAGTTATCTGTACTCCGAGGTTTATTTCAGCTCAATTCACAATAGCTGTGAAATGGAATTAACACACATGTCCATTAACTGATGACTGGATAAAGAGAACATCATATATATACACTGTGGAATACTACTCAGTTGAAAAAAGAATGAAATATGGCCTGTGCCATGGCTCACTAAGCTAATCTCCTGCCTGTGGTGCCAGCACTCTGGGTTCTGGTCCCTGTTGGGGCGCCGGATTCTGTCCCGGTTGCTCCTATTCCAGTCCAGCTCTCTGCTGTGGCCTGGGAAGGCAGTGGAGGATGGCCCAAGTGCTTGGGCCCTGCACCCGCATGGGAGACTAGGAGGAAGCACCTGGCTCCTGGCTTCAGATGGGTGCAGTGTGCTGGCTGTGGCGGCCATTTTGGGGGGTGAACCAACAGAAGGAAGACCTTTTTCCCTAACTCTGCCTGTCAAAAAAAAAAAAAAAAAAGAAATCCTGTTTACACATGTGACTGGAAACCATTATGATTAGTGAAATAAGCTAGTCCTGAAAGACTGAACACCAAATATCATGTTTTCCCTGATTCATTGTAGCTAATAGATTATAAAAGATATAATGTATATGAGCAAAATTGAAAATTTTATTTATAGCCCTTGTCTATGCTATTGACTCGTTTTACTATTTGTTGAATTTTTAATTAACATGGGTTGGTTTATGATTATAAAATAAACTGAAAGTATGTCATTATAAAAACAAAGAAAAAGAAAGTAAGGAGGACGGAATGTGGGAGCATGGGTGACATGGAGGGTAGGTTGAGAGTACCACTATGCCCCTGAATCTCTACATATAAAATACAAATAAAATTTTTTATGTTATATAAATAATTTTTTAAAGTTGGCTGCAACATCATCTAGAATTGACACATTTTATTGGTAGGTTTCTGTCTCTAATTTTTTTCTTCCTTCAAATGTGTCAGACACACAAGACTTTTCTATTTCCTGTTCTTAAGTCTATGCTTATTTTTGAAAATATTTATTTATTTGAAAGAGTTACAGATAGGGAGATGCAGAGGGAGAGAGGGAGAAAGAGAGGTGTCTTCTATTCTCTTATTTACTCCCCAGATGGCCTCAATGGGCGGAGCTGTACCTATCCGAAGCCAGGAGCTTCTTCCAGAGTCTCCTACATGGGTGCAAGGGCCCAAGGACTTGGACCATATTTCACTGATTTCCCAGGCCAAAGCAGAGAGCTGGACCGGATGTGGAGTGGCCAGGACTCAAACCAGCACCCATATGGGATGCTGGCATTGCAGGCAGCAGCTTTACCCGCTATGCCACAGCGCCAGTCCCCAGTTTATGCTTATTTTTAGAAATATCATTTTTTTCTAAGATTTTAAGTTTATTGACTCAAAATGGGTCATATAACTTCTTATATGTATTTTTAAAATTTATTGTAATTGAACTCATTTTTTAATTAGCGCTGTTTAAACATGTCTTTTTTTCTTTTCATCTACGTTTCCAATACTTTGCTTGTATCATTAATCTCTAAAGAAGCATTTTTGACATCTTTGCTTAAGTTTATTCCAAGATATTTGATTGTTTTTGTAGCTACTGTGAATGGGATTGATTTTAGAATTTCTTTCTCAGCCATGGCATTGCCTGTGTATACAAAGGCTGTTGATTTTTGTGCATTGATTTTAAATCCTGCTACTTGCCAAACTCTTCTATGAGTTCCAATAGTCTCTTAGTTTCATGGTTTCTGTACTTTAAGATACTCTAATGTTTTTGTTTTCTTCAAAATGCTTGAGTTACATGTTTACCTTTAATCCTTAATATTTCATTTTGCCTGATGTAAATCTCCTTCATGTTTTACAAATTTTACAGAAGAGAAAAAGGCATATAAAACACTTTTTCATTCCTGTGCTTAACCAGATGCTACATTATGCATTTTATTATAAAGGATCTATTTTTCCATTTCATCTTCAACCCTTGTACTTCTCTTAATGCTGTGAATATTTCAGAGTGCTAAAATGCCGGTTTCTTCTTAAAAATTCACTCAGTGGGTAATATAAATATAGTATACATTTTTACTCTATCCATAAGTGATATGTCAATTTTCATTAATATGATGTTTTCAACATTTCTCAGAATGTTTCCTAAAGATTTCTACAATCAAGAGTAAAAAAGAAAATACAAAAGAAAGACCCAGAACCTGGAGAGTCCCAGATAATCAAAAAGGAGAAAGAATTGATGCCATGATCAGGAGCTGTGTCATCTTGCTTTCAAATATAAACTAAAAGCTAAGATGATATGAAAAGTACTCAGAGGCACAGAGAAAGAATATCTTGAAATGAAGACTTTGCAATAAGCCCACTGACCAGCAACTACAGTTTAGATAGAGAACTAAATGCAGGAAGCTGTAGGGTAGCATACCACAGTTAGACAGCCTGGGTTAAAATGATATCTATGCTTCTTCCTTTCCTTTCTTCCTCTCTTTTGTTTTTGAGATAACATATGTCACTATGTGCTTAGAATTATGTCTACAGGAATTTTTCCTATAAACTTATTGGATCTGTTAAAAACTAAATTTAAAAAAAAAATGACTCAATCTTTTAGTAACTGTGTTACCTTGATAAAGTCACTGAGGTTTTCAAAAGCTCAGTTTTACAATAAAGAATATTTGTTTTTCAGGGTGAGTTGAATTAATCTATAGAAGTATACTTAGAAGAGATTATTAATGAATGTTATATGGAGATTTTATCTACTCACATCTATACAAATAAACCTAAGCACTGCACACCCCAGAACAAGGAAATTTCTCTTGTTGCAAAGATGTTGAATGATCTCATGTATGATACAAAACTCCATGCTTCTACCTTTCTGTCCATAGCTGATTAACCTTGAATGCACTATCCACACTCGTAACCAGAGCATATGTGGCTATTTAAATTTATGAAGTCACACTAAATTTAAAATTCAGCTCCTCAGTTATACTTGTCCCATTTCATTTGGTCCATGGCAATCTGTTGCAGGTGCTAACCACTTTGAAACATCAGACAAAGTTCTCATGGACAACACAGACAGAAAGAGACTCAATATTAAGTTGAACACATAATCCTGTCTCTCATGGAAATCTGAAATTGCAATAAAAACAAGGATCCAGGGAGCAGGATGATAGCCCATTGTAACCAATACCCTAGAAAGAATGCCACAAATTCCTGATGCTACTTGTGAGATGTCCTGGCTAATGGTCCTTTCCTGAGCATTATTACAGAACAATTCCCTGAATTCTTCAATTTGCCCTATTAAGTAAAGCAAAAGGACTTAGCTTATTATGAAGATATTCTCCCAATTGGTTGGTTTTCTTTTATCTTTACATGTGGTATTTTTCAAAGGAAAAAAATCTATACAGTCAAATTTTAAAATTATTTTTTATACCCATGAGATTAATGACATACTTAAAGTGGTCTTCTATTCTTCCAGTCATAATGTCTTTATAGACATTATAGAGTAATGTAGTTTTTTAGATTTTTATAGTTTTATAGATTCATGTTATCTGCATTTGTCATTTTTCTATAGAATTCATTCTCTTAAAGTGACATTGCTGATAAGATCTATTTACTGATTTCACCAATACAAACAATAGTAAATATATTATTCTGTTTGGTATTACCATAAAAAATAGCTAAGCATTGCTACTTTATGAAGAAAAGAAGCTTAGTTAGCTCAAAATTTGGAGGACTAAAATTCCAAGATTGGGTACTCCCATTTATTTGACCTCTGATAACTTATGAGAGAGATGGAGAGGGACACGACATATTCAAAAGGGTTCAAGTATATGTAGTGGTCATGTTTTATATCAGATGACTCTAAGGAGAATTAACTAATGCCATGAGACCAGATCAACACCTTCCAAAAGTAGTACCCCATTACCTAATTACCTCCTCCAAGCCCCACCTCTTAAAGGTTTTACCATCTAACACCACACACAGGACCAGTCTTCTAGCTCCTGAATCTTTGGGAGATATCAAACATATCCAAATCATAGGAGTAAATAATTTAAATCATGCAAAATCTTTCAAGTGAAAATTGGTTCCTGTGGCCTTTAACCCACACCCTACAGAGGCAAATATTATTTTCATGTTTTGTGTCCTATACTATTGAAGTTAAGTATTTCCTTTTGCATAATGTTTAAAATTAGATAGGTAATCAAATGCTATTCTTCTGGTTGACTGAAGGTAGAATTTTGTTTTTATTCAAGTAGAAGTCAAATTAGCTGAGCAGACTACATACAGAATGTTCCATTATCTTCCTAGGAACTTTAAGGTGATAACATTTTATTCACTAACTCTCCATTTATACCTATCATTCTTGACCTCTTTTCCATACCATTTAGCTACTCCATTTATCTATTCTCACACACCACTTATCAAATATTTCCAAAATTATGTGTGGAAAATAGAATGAAACAGTTAAATAGAGATTTAACAGAAATAGTAACTGTTTACATAATAGATGGTCCTGTGGCAGGGCAGCAATTTGCTGCTTGCTTTTCCCTTTCAAGATCCTTACCTCCAGACAAATTCTGGAATCAGATTTGTAATACGCATCAGATGGTCATTGGATATTGGTACAAGATTGGCCTAAATTATGAGGTATAAGTAAAATGTGTTTTATAATTAAAAAAATGAAACATTTTAAAAAGTTATATCTTCCTAAAATTTTTCTCTCACAAGCTCCTGGGAATTCATTTAAAATGATATTCTGCCTTAGCTTACCACACATGAAACAATTTCCCTTCCATTCCTGGCAAGATTCCTCCTCATTTTTGGAAACTGATCTGGTTCCAATGACCAAAGAAAAGGACTTAACAGAGATTCACCAATAAACTAAAAAGTGACAACACTGAGACAATGTGTTCTGTCTAAGCTATCCACAATGCAATGGTGGCCCTCATTGAATAGGAATCATACCATGTTAAAGACACATATCCATACTTGTTATTTTTCAATTGGCACTAAAAATAGGATCAAGGACATTTATTCATTTATTTTTGGCCTAAGGAAATAAAATACTGGTTCTGTCTAACAAGGCTGAGGAGTGCAATAAGACAGACTTTGAGTTCAGACTGCAGCTGTTGGGGTCTCCTGTACCCATTGTCTTTCATCACAAGGCACCACTGAATGCCTAAGTGCAGAGCCCAATACTGCACAGGCTACATAGGTCCAGTTGTACCTAAAAATTTTCCTCAGATGAAGTCAGACAAACTTACTAGCTATTATCTTAAAAGGACTATTCTAGAATCTCTTAAATAATAGTAGAGTATTACTATTTTTGGCACATATCAGCTAAGTTTTCAAAACAATGTTACAAATGTTACATTCCAACTCAAGCGATGCATTTGAGTTCCATATCTTTATAGATAACTGATCTGGTTCGAATGTTTACATGCCCCAACAGCACCCCCAAAACTCATATTGAAATTTGATTTGGAAGACAGTGGTATTGGGAGATGTGTTATTTGAAAGGTGATTGGTCTGGGGTGTCTCTATCCTCATGGGTGGGATTAACGCTAATGTAAAAGGATAAATTCAGCTCCCTTTGGCCTCTCAACTCTTCTACCTGCTGCCACATGAGGATCCAGAACTTCTCATGTTCAGAAGATACAGCATCTTCGAAAATGAAAATGGACCCACAAACACCAAACTTTCCATCATCTTGACTTAGACTTCCCAGCTCCAGAGCTGTTGCAGTAATAAATTTCTGCCCACTAACAGATATTCTGTTACAACAGCACAAGATGGACTAGGATGTTGGCAATTTGTAAACATTTCTTTCACGTGTCTTAAAAACACTTAAAATCAGGTCAGAAATTCAGGTCATGAACCTCTCCAAATCTGATACTTTTCATTGATTTCACTGAAACGTAAGTCATTTGTGACTAAGAATCATCCTTGGTCTCTTTGTCCTAATATTTGGTGAGTACTCCTGTCAATTTTGCCTTCCATGCATCTCAACAATCCATCTATTTCTCCACTAAAGGATTCCCATCTCACTGATACCAATACCTTTACCTTTTATACCATCTCAATTGCCTCTTCAACTCATATTTTTCCCAGCTTGTTTCCCAGAAGCTGGTTACTCCCTAGTGCTGAAGTATCTTTTCAATAGATATAGTACCTAAAGATAGTATCAGTTTCTCCCCATTCTCACTTAAGTCATTAGATTGATATTTTGTTGCTCTTAATTTAAAGAAGAAAATTAATAACTAATTTAACACATTACAGCTTGGGTTTGCAATTCATTCTTTATATATTTCATGATGTCCTCCTTGTTCTATAGCTGTTTTATATGCTGTTCTTTCTGATTCAGCATTTATATGTAACTCTTTCCGCTTTGCAAAATCAATCACCTGAATTAGCACTTCTTCTCAGAAGCTCTGCTAACTCATTCCCTTCCTCAGTGACTAGGTAGTGACCAGATCAGATCCACCTGAATTATGTCTCATGACATTAGGTATCTTTTCTTTACAGAATTAAGCCACATGGATATAACATATCTATCTACATGTATATAGACAGTGTGATTGATATACCCTTCTTATAAATATAAATTCTATGGGTCTATTTTGTTCATCATTATATCTTCAGGATTTAGCTTAATACCTGGAAAATTCTTCTTCAATAAACATTTGCTTAATCAGAAATAAATGTATTGAATTCCAACTACGTACCATTCAATCTGTTAACTCTATAAGGGAACCTAAGAAAAATAATATGTTTATTTTCTTCAAGGTTTTTTTATCCTACAATTTAAAAAATATTTTCTCAAAAAATTTGGATTAATATATAATGGTTTTACACTTATTTTTTTTAAATTTATTTGACAGGTAGAGAGCAAAAAAAGAAAGAGCATTTGTTCACTCTCCTGGTTCACTCTCCATACTCCTAAAGCATCCAGGATTCAGTGAGGCCAGAGCCAGGAGTTGGAAATTCAATCCAGGACTCCCTTGTGGGTGGTACAGACCTATTATCTGGTGCCTCTAAAGGTATGCATTAGCAAGAGACTTAAAAATAGTAGTGAGCTGGTATTTAAACCTAAACACTCTGATATGGGATGTAGGTTCCCTGACATTTTAAGCATAAGGCCAACTCTGTACTCCCTTGCACTTTTTACAGAGGACAGCACAATGTTTCAACACATATGTATAGAAAAAGGTCATTTTAACTGCCAATTAATCTTTCCTTTCCTTATTATTTGTTTGCTTAGAGTCTTCTAACTCCTCTTTTTCTAGCTCTCTATGTAGCATGTAATGCACATATAAAAAAGAAAAAAAATGAACAATCCAGTTAGGTAATGGGTAAGAAAATGAATAGTTATTTCTCAAAAGAAATATAACTGGGAGGAGGTTCCACGATGGTGGAGTAGGGAGGAAGCTTACTGCTCTGGTCCAAGAGAAGATAGTTTAAAAAAAGTGGAGAGAGTGTAAATTCAGGGAAGAGTTAGGGAGAAAATAATAGAGGAAACTCTACCAAAATTAGAGGGACAAAGTGGACTGATGTGGAGGGCATGGATACCCACAACTTGAGACTTAGGCAGCCAAGAGCCTATGCACCAGTGCTGTAAAGTGAGGTGAGACCAGACAGCAGTAGTCCAAGCCACTGGCAAAAAAAGCTGCAGCAAGAGCATAGAGGGAACCCAGCTTGGAGCTCCATGGGGAATATTGTGCCTGCAAAACTAAAGAAAAAAAAAGCATGGGAAGGACGTGTTTCTCTCTCCCCAGTCACTTTAAAATGGTGTCCTGTAACAAGCCAGTGGAGTAGGCACCACTTTGGACATATGTAGCAGTTGTGCCAGCTTGTGTCCATGCACAGCAAGCAACCGGGTGGAGACTCCTGGCTGTGGTGTGGAGAAGTAATAGGGGGATAGGACCTCATGACTCTGTGAGGCTTCTATACTGGGACTGTGAAAAAAAAAAAAAAACTGAGGGTGTGTGGGAGGACTCGTGGTTTGGCTGGGAACTTGGGCAGTCACAGTGGAAGACTCCACACACTCAGGGCTTCCTGGTTTCCTGGTGACAGCTGTTGCTGGGGAATCCAAACTTACGCTGAGGACTGCACAGATCCTTTGTGTTCTCCTTGGGACAAAGCAGACAAATATTATACCCACTGGGGCTAGCACTTGAGCACTGATTTCCTTTGAGGAGAGGAGTTCAGCTGAGCAGAATAAATTTCTCTTCTGATTAAACGAAACAAGATTTACCACACCAAACCTGATGTATCACCTTAGGCATGCCCTTCACCCTGGAGAACTGAACAGAGCTACCTGGCCATCCATACTACAAACCTCTAGATGTTCACTGAAAGCAGACATTCCACTTCTCTACAGAGTCATAGTACAAAGATAAAAGCTGCCACAGCACACACACCAAAAAAACGAGTATCTCCGCAATTTCTGAATAACAAATGCACCAAATCAAGAGGAAGACAACATTATGCCCCCAGAAGAACACAACACTTCAATACTAGATTGTGAAGATGATGAGATGGAAGAAATGCAAGAAATGGAATTCAAAAATTGATCATAAGATTACATAGAAGTAATCAGAAACAAATGCAAGCATTATTGAAATCTATACAGGACATGACAGAAAATTTCTTCCATGAAATTGAAATCTTAAAGAGAAATCAAAATTACATGAAGAATCCAATATAATAAAAAATGTAGTGGAGACTCTTAACAGAATCATTGAAACATAAGAAATACCAGACTTAGAAAACAAAACACAGGAAATTATACAGCCAAACCAAAGAAAAGAGGAAATTAGAAAAATAAAAAAAACACTGTATGGAATCGACAGGATACTATAAAACGACCAAACATACAGGTTCTAGGAGTTCCTGAAGATGTGGAAAGAGAGAAAAGATTAGAAGACTGTTTCAGTGATATATTAACAGAAAATTTCCCTAATTGGAGATATAAAGGGACATCCAAATAGAGGAAGCGTATAGAATTTCTAATAGACATGACCAGAAAAAATCTTTGCAATGACACATTGTAGTCAACTCTCCACAGTAAAACATGAAAAAAAAATTCTAAAATGTTAATGAGAGAAACGCAGATATTCCATTTATCTACAGAGTAATAGTACAGTTTTACTATCAGGTGATCTCCAATTAGACTCACAGTGGACTTCTCATCAGAAACCCTACGAGGTAGCAGAGAATGGCAAGATTTAGTCCAAGTCATAAGAGACAAAAAACTGTCAACCCAGAATATTATACTCTGCAAACCTCTCTTTAATGAATGAAGGTGAAATAAAGACCTTCCATAACAAATAGATTCATCACCACCCCTTTAGTCCTACAAAAGATACTTAAGGATGTGGTCATCACTATGAAAGAAAATAATGGAAGAAAATCTCTCAGTAAAAGTTCAAAGGAAATTCATGTAAAAAATAGGAATATTTTTTGGAAAATACCAGGGCAAAGTTGTTACTTAGCAATAGTCACTTCAAATATAAATGGCCACAACACTACAGCTAAAATACATGGACTGTTTGAATGAATTGAAAAGCCAAACCCATCTATTTGCTGCCTACAAGAAACACATCTCACCAACAAAGATGCATGCAGACTAAAAGTGAAAGGATAGAAAAAGATATTCCATGCCAACAGAAACCAAAAAAAGAGCTGGTGTAAACATCCTAAATATCAGACAAAATAGACTTTTACACAAAGACTCTTCAGAGACAAAGAAGGTTGGGGTTGGAACAGTAGTGTAGCAGGTAAAGGTGCCACCTGCAAAGTGTCGGCATCCCATATGGGTGCCAGTGTGAGTACCAGCTGCTCCACTTCCAATCCAGCTCTCTGCCGTGGCCTGGAAAAGCAATGGAGGATGGCCCAAGTCCTTGTGTTCCTGCACCCATGTGTGAGACCTGGAAAAAACTCCTGGCTTCGGATCAGTGCAGTTCTGGCCGTTGTAGCCATCTGGAGAGTAAACTAACTCTCTCTCTCTCTCTCTCTCTCTCTCTCTCTAACTCTAACTCTCTCTCTCTCTTTGCCTCTTCTTCTCTCTGTATGTAACTCTTTCAAATAAATAAATAAATAAATTTTTAAAAAAAGAGAGAAGGGAACTATGTAATGATTTAGAGATCAATTCAACAGGGAGATGTAACTATTATAAACATGTTTGCTCCCAATTACAGGACATCTGGCTATTTAAAAGAAATGTTAAGGGATTTATTTAAAGGGGGACTTAGACTCTAATACAATAGTAGTGGGGGACTTCAATATTCCATTTTCAGTAATGGAAAGATCAACCAGACAGAAAATCAGCAAGAAAACAGCAGATTTAATCTACACTGTAGACAAAATGGACCTAACAGATATCTAGAGTACTTTTCATACTGCAATTGCAGAATACCCATTTTTTTCATGAGTGCATGGAACTTTCTCTAGGATTGACCATATACTAGGCCATAAAGCAAGCCTCAGCAAATTCAAAAAAACTGAATTCACACCATGCATCTTCTGGGATCAAATGCAATGAAGCTGGAAATCAGCAACTCAAGAATCTCTAGAACATATGCAAACACATGGAGACTGAACAACATGCTCCTGAATGAACAGTGGGCCATAGAAGAAATCAAAGAGAAATAAAAAAATTATAGAAACAAATGAATTGACAACACAAGATATCAAAAGTTATGGGATGGGGCTGGCAGTGTGGTGTAGTGGGTAAAGCTGCTGCCTAAAGTGCCGGTATTACATATGGGTATTGGTTCAAGTCCAAGCTGTTCCACTTTCTATCCAGCTCTCTGCTATGGCCTGGGAAAGCAGTAGAAGATGGCCCAAGTCCTTGGGCCCATCTACCCACATGGGAGACCCAGAAGAAGCTCCTGTCTCCCGGCTTCAGATCAGCGCATCTCTGGCCATTGTGGCTAATTGGGGAGTGAACCAGCAGAAGGAAGACCTCTTTTCTCTCTCTGCCTCTACTTCTCTCTCTGAGTAACTCTGCCTTTCAAACAAACAAATAAATTAAAAAAAAAAAACTTACAGGATACAGCAAAAGCATTGTTAAGTGGAAAGTTTATAGCAATGGGTGCCTACATCAAGAAACTGGAAAGGCACCAATTAAATGCATTATCAATGCATCTCAATGATCTAAAAAGACAACTACAAACCAAACCCAAAACTATTAAGAGAAATAAAAAAAATTAGAGAAATCAACAAAATTAAATTCAAAAAAAGATCAACAGAAAGATTTTAGAAAAAATAAATTTGGCCCAACTAACTAAAACAAGGAGAGAGAAGACCCAAAACAATAAAATTAGAGCTGAAAAAAGAAATGTAACAAGAGACACCACAGAAATAAAAGTAATCATCAGAAACCACTACAAAGAGCTGTATGGGAAACCTAGAAGAAATGGATAGATTTATAGGCACATATAACCTAACTAAATTGATCAATTAAGAAATGGAAAACTTAACCAGACCCATAACCAAGACAGAAATTGAATCAGTTAAAAACTCTTCCAACAAAGAAAAGCCTAAGACCGTATGGCTTCACTGCTGAACTCTACCAGACATTTGAAGAACAAATTCAATTGTTCCCAAGTTATTCAAAGCAATTGAAAGGGAATGAATCCTCCCAAATTCTATTAGGCCAGCATCTCCTTAATTCCTAAACCTGAAAAAGATGCAATGGAGAAAGAGAATTACAAAATAATTTCCCTGATGAACATAGACATAAAGTCCTCAACAAAATTCTGGCCAATAAAATCCAATAAAACATAAAAAGATCATCTACTCAGACCAGGTGGGATTTATCCCTGTTATGCAGAGATGGTTCAAAAAATTTTTTTGACAGGCAGAGTTAAACATTGAGAGAGTGAGACAGATAGAAAGGTCTTCCTTCCGTTGGTTCACCCCCCCAAATGGCTGCCACGGCTGGTGCACCGTGCCGATCTGAAGCCAGCAGCCAGATACTTTCTCCTGGTCTCCCACGTGGGCACAGGGCCCAAGTACTTGGGCCATCCTCCACTGCCTTCCCAGGCCACAGCAGAGAGCTGGACTGGACGAAGAGCAACCATGACTAGAACCCGGCATCCATATGGGATGCCGGCGCCACAGGCAGAGGATTAATCAAGTGAGCCACAGCAGTGGCCCCCATCTTATGTTTGACCAAGGAGCTAAAACCAATCTCTGGTGCAAGGAAAGTCTCTTCAAAAAATGGTTCTGTGAAAAGTGGATTTCCACATGCAGAAGTATGAAGCAAGACTTCTACCTCACACTCTACACAAAAGCCACTCAACATGGATTAAATATCCAAATCTAGACCCAACACCATTAAATTATTAGAGAATATTTGGGAAACATTTGAAGGCATTGACACAGGTAAGGAGTTCTTGGAAAAGACTCCAGAGGCACAGGAGATCAGACCCAAAATTAACAAATGGGATTACATCAAATTGAGAATTTTCTGTATGGCAAAGAAAGTCAGGAATGTTAAGGGATAACAAAAAGAATGGAAGAAATTATTTGAAAAGTATGCAACTGATAAAGGATTAATAAACAGAATCTACAAAGTGATCAAGAAACTCCACAACAACAAAACAAACAACCCAGTTAAAAGATGGGCCAAAGACTTAAACATACATTTTTCAAAAGAGGAAATTCAAATGGCCAACAGACACCTGAAAAAATATTCAGGATCACTAGCCATCGGAGAAATGCAAATCGAAACCACAATGATGTTTCTCCTCACCTCAGTTAGAATGGCTTTCATACAGAAATCAACAAACAGCAAAAGCTGGTGAGGATTTGGGTAGAAAAAGGCACTATAATCCACTTTTGGTTGCAATGTAAACTGGTAAAGCTACTATGGAAGATAGTATGGAGACATCTTCAAATATCTGAAATAGACCTACCATATGACCCAGCCATCCCACTTCTGGGAATTTATCCAAGGGAAATGAAATCAGTAAACAAAAGAGCTATCTGCTCTCCATGTTTTTTGCAGTTCAATTCACAATAGCTAAGACATGGAATCAATCTAAATGTCCATCAACCAAAGACTGGATAAATTATGCGACATGTTCACTATAGAATACTAGACAGCAGTAAAAAAAAAAGAAATCTGGTCATTTGCAAGAAGATGGATCAATCTGGCAAACATTACACTTGGTCAAATAAGCCAGTCCCAAAGGGACAAATACCATATGTTCTCCCAGATCTGTAAGAACTAATAGAGCACATAAATTGAAATCTGTAGAAATAAAACTGACACTTTGAGAAGGAATGATTGAGCTGTCCTTGTCTTGACTATCGATGAACAGTTTTGTTTTATCTTTTTGTCTTTTTTTCTTCATACTATTGGTTGAAGTCTTTACTTAACAAAGAGTTAATCATATGTCTAGGAAGTCAATGGAAAATAGATCTCAGTAAAAAATGATGAGAACAAGAGAGGAAGGAGGAAGTTTGTAACTATAAAGCTGTATAGTTCTGCATACAGTCTTATGGACTTACTTCTAAGGGTACAGTTTAAAAATTTGTCATGAGAGGCTGGCACTGTGGCATAGTGGGTTAACACCCTGGTCTGAAGCACCGGCATCCCTATTGGGCACTGGTTCTAGTCCCAGCTGGTCCTCTTCCGATCCAGCTCTCTGCTATGGCCTGGGATAGCAGTAGAAGATGGCCCAAGTCCTTGGGCCCCTGCACCTGTGTGGGAGACCCAGAAGAAGCTCCTGTCTCCTGGCTTCAGATAGCAGCAGTTCTGGCCATTGTGGCCAGTTAGGAAGTGAACCAACAGATGGAAGACCTTTCTCTCTCTGCCTCTCCTCTCTGTGAAACTCTGACTTTCAAATAAAAAAAAATAAATCTTTGAAAAAAAATTGTCATGAGATACCAAGTCCCATTAAAATTGGTGGTAAAAATGCCATCTTAATTGTTAAAGTGATCACATTAAGTGTTAAAGTGAACTTATAGATAGGATTAAGTATTAAAAAGACCATAGAAATATGATCAAGTACCAGGCACTAATAATAGATAGAATTAAAAAGTAGAGAATTTCCAAAATGAGAAGCAGTCCACACAGCAGTTTCATAGAGTGACAATCGCTTTAAATAACACTCTGACCTCAGAATCAGCTATATGGATTCCTGATCTGGCTTAACAGCCTGTGAGAGCATTTCAGGCATGGAAAGCTAATACACTGTGGCAAAAATGTTCTACATGAAGGATCTCTGTTTGTGAGACCCCAGTAGAAAAATGTGGCCAAAGAAAGATGTTCTTTTCTCTAAATGGAGTAGAGAACTTCCACTTTGCTTATGGCCTTGTCCAAATATTGACAGAGTTTATGGATTTAAAAGGCTCCCATAGGCTAGGCAGCTCATTTCAGGAGCCTCAGTTGGTCACTGACATCATACAAAAGAGAGTCAATTGTTAAGTTAACAACAAGAGTCACTGTGTACTAACTCCCCATGCAGGACCTCTATCCTCAATGAGAGTTAACTGTAAAACCAGTTCTCAAACAGTTTTTTTCGTGTGTGTGTGTGTATGCAAATTGTTGAAATCTTTACTTAGTATAGAGTTTATATTCTGTGTACAAAGTTAATTGAACATGAATCTTAATGGAGAATGGGACTGGCAAGGGGAGAGGGAGGAGAGAGTGGGAGTGCAAGTAGGAGGGCAGATATGATGGAAACCAATATATTACTAAAGTTGGACCTATGAAATTTATATTCTTTCAAAAATTAATTTTAAAAAAAGTTTAAAAATAGAAAAACAAATACAACTGGCCAATAAATACATGAAAAAATGCTCAATATTGCTAGTCATCAGAGAAATGCAAATCAAAACCACAATTAGGTATCATCTCAATCCAATTGAAATTGTTAGTATCAAAATGACAAAATAACAAATGCTGACAAAGTTCTATAGCAAAGAGAGCTCTTATACACTGTTAGTAGCAATGCAAGTTAATACAGCCATTATGAATCCAATATGAAGATGCCTAAAAAATAAAAAAAACCTAAATGTAGATATACCATATGACCCAGCCTTTTTATTCTGGTATATATCCAAAGAAAATGAAGACATCATGCCAAAGAGATTCTTACACTCCTATGTTCCTTGCAGGACTATTTACAATATTGAATGTTAAATAAACATAGTAGTTCATGATGGACAGAAACAATGTGAGATATATGAATATTATTCAAACATAATAATGGCATTTGCAGTAAGTGAGTGGAACTGAAGATCATTGTATTAAGTGAAATAAACCAGACAAAATTTGAATACTGTGTACTGTGTCTCTCATATCTGGAATTTGTCTCTCTCTCTCTATATATATATACACACACACACACACACATACATATATATATGTATTATCCATATATATATCTATAAAAGATGATATATATTATCTATAGTCTTATTGTTCAATTGTCTATATATTTAAATTTTTTTAAAACATTCATTTAGTAAATATAAATTTCCAAAGTACAGTTTATGGATTACAATGGCTTCCCTCCCACTCACACCCCTCCCATCTCCCGCTTCCTCTCCCATTCCATTCACATCAAGATTCAGTTTCAATTATCTTTATATACAGAAGATCGATTAAGCATAAATTAAGTAAAATTTCATCAGTTTGCACTCACACAGAAACACAGTGTAAAATACTTTCAGTACTAGTACTTTCAGTACTAGTTATAGCATTACTTCACATTGGACAACACCTTAAGGACAGATCCCACATGAGAAGTAAGTACACAGTGACTCCTGATGTTGATTTAACAATTTGACACTCTTGTTTATGGCGTCAGTAATCTCCCTAGGCTCTAGTCATGAGTTGCCAAGGCTATGGAAGCCTTTTGAGTTCGCCGACTTTGATCTTATTCAGACAGGATCATAGTAAAGTCGAAGTTCTCTCCTCCCTTCAGAGAAAGGTACCTCCTTCTTTGATGGCCCCATTTGTTCCACTGGGATCTCACTCACAGACATCTTTCATTTAGGTCCTTTTTTTTTTTTCTTTTTCCAGAATGTCTTGGCTTTCCATGCCTAAAATACTCTCATGGGCTCTTGAGCCAGATCTGAATGCCTTAAGGGCTGATTCTGAGGCCAGAGTGCTATTTAGGATGTCTGCCATTCTATGAGTCTTCTGTGTATCCCACTTCCCATGTTGGATCGTTCTCTTCCTTTTTTATTCTATCAGTTAGTATTAGCAGACACTAGTCTTGTTTGTGTGATCCCTTTGACTCTTAGACCTATCAGTGCGATCAATTGTGAACTGAAATTGATCACTTGGACTAGTGAGATGGCATTGGTGCATGCCACCTTGATGGGATTGTATTGGAGTCCCCTGGCACGATTCTAACTCCACCATTTGGAGCAAGTCCAATTGAGCATGTCCCAAATTGTACATCTCCTCCCTCTCTTTTTGCCACTCTTATATTTAACAGGGATCACTTTTCAGTTAAATTTAAACACCTAAAAATAATTATGTGTTAATTACAGAGTTCAACCAATAGTACTAGAACAAAAAAATTAAAAGGGATAAAGTATTAAATTTTACATCAACAGTCAGGACAAGGGTTGATCATCAATTGTCTATATATTTAAATCTTAACACTCTCATCTGCCAATTCAATACTCCTAATCTCTTTACTCTGCTTTATGGTTTTTTAGCACCTCTCACATTCTAACAAAATTTATTTATTTGTATTTATTGCTTGCTTCTCCATACTATAAATTAATACAATGGGCACAGAATTTGATTGGAATTGTTGACTTTTGAGTCACAGTCATTTAGAACACTTTCTAGCACGTAAAGCCATTCAACAAATACTTGTTGGACAAAAGAAAGAATATTAAAAAAAACACTAATCACAAAGAATCTTATTCAAAAGTTGTCTACCACTTTGACTTCTACTATAGATTATTACATTTACAAGTCTAATGGTGGGGCTTAGTCAAGGGGATTTTGCCCAAATGGTAACATTTGGTAATGTCTGAAGACATTCACATTTGCCCCAGCAAGGATAGAGGATGATATTGGAATTCACTGGGTGGGTAGAAGCCAGCATCCTCAGTGCACAGAGAAGCCCCTCCTGCACACCCCCGAAAAACCACAAGAATAATGGGTTCCAAAATGTGAGTACTGCTGAGGCTGAGAAATCATGAACTATAATCTCCATGGCTCTCATTCCTCTTCTTTTTTACATCAACTTGCATCATGGCTTTCTTTTTCCCAAACCAAATGCTTTTCTTCAACTCTGTCCCCCTTTTTATACTTTGTTTGTTGCTTAGGTTGACCACATGAGCCACTAAGATTTAGGGTATTTTTTTTAGAAGTAGCTAAATTTCCATTTATAATTGAAATGGCTTATTTATTTATTCTTCTCTGTTGTGTAGAGCTCATGGAAATAGGCTAACTCTACAAGAATTCCAAAACATTCATGGAAATTAGAACTAAAGATAAATACAGGCTGATGCGAAAAGGTTGATGTTCATACATACAAGGGATCTCCAAAATTATTCATGAAAATTGCATATTATGAAAAAACTATGCAAAATTACAATTTTTTGTTCCAAAATATATTTATTTTTGTATTCTTTTTTCATTAATGTTTTATAAAGTCTTCATAACTCTGGTGGATTATCTAAAGGAAATATGATTACCTAACCTCTTTTTGGCCAAAATTCTCAACTCAAAATCTAACGTTATTTAATATTTCAATAATTCCCACTTGTTTTAGTTACCAGAGAACAGAGATTTATCACACAGATATATCATATCATAGTTTGGTGTTTGATGCATTCATTCAGAGCACTGAATTGAAGGTTCCATCTGATTTTCAACAGCCTGGTTCATTTCAAATACCACTTTACCAAGGATAATTTATAGTCACTCTATATAATTCAAGCATCTAGATCATGACTGAAAATGACAGCTGCCTTATACATTTTTTATAATCCTGAAGGTATTCTATCCATTCATATTTTACGCAAAAATATCAGTTGCAAATTGCCCCATGAAATTATATATAAATATATATGTATAAAGTTATAAATAATTCATATACAAAAAATAAAATAAATGCATCCCTCAGGACATAATCATCCAGGACTTTCTTATTCACTGCATGTCCACAGGGGCTAGTATGTCATGATCATGTGAGAGGTATTCAATTAATGTTTTGGAGACAAACAATTTTTTAATACATATGGGTAATATCCTTAACTGTAATATGATTTATAATTGCATTTCTTCATTTTCTGGTAGAAGCCAACTGTGAATGTGGGAAGATGGCAGAATAGGGACAAGGAGGTCTGCTCTAGGCTAGGTGAACTTAGCAGAAGAAAAAGTGGAGAAAGTACACTGTCGGGAAAGTTGCAGGGGTAACTATACTGGTAGGTCCTGTGAAAGCAGTGGAAACAGCCTGGACCAGAGTGGAAGATGCAGATACGCAGTAAAGAGCACAAACTCAACAAAGTACCCAGCAGTCTGTTCTGGTGAGCAAGTTGAGTTCAGACTGCACAGCCCCATGCCACTGTTGATACAGCTAGGGGAGAGTCTAATGGATTGCACAATTTTTGAGTCCTGCATGGAAACCTCAGTGGGGATGGGCAACTTCTCATTGGGGGAAGGGGAGAAGTGGTGTGTCTCTCTCTCCCCTTCTCCCCTCTTCCTCACCAGCACCCTGTGGCTAGCTGGGGGAGGGCTGATACCATTTTAGTCTTAAATGAGCAACAGCTTCTCCTGCTCCTCTGTGTGCACCGAGCAACTAACAGGGACAGTCTCTATCCTGTCGGCAGAGGCAACCATGGCAGTTCAAGTCAATTGGTGGAGACTATCTCCACCTTGTCTTTAGGGCAACAACACCAGCTCCACTGTGTCCAACCTGCAGTCGGTAGGGAGGGGGAGCCATCCCCACTTAAGGGAAATGTTGCCTGCAGGGACTCTTGTACATGCCCAGCAGAATTGTGAAAGGAGTGGAGCTGTGGCTGGCAGATATTTTGTATCGTGTGATTCAGATTTCACTAGAGGAAAATCCACATTCTCCACTGACTTTGAGTCTCGCTGGGAGGATCAGGCTTGATCCACCCTGGCAGAACACACATGGGCAGTGGCTTGGGGAACCCCTCAGATTCTCTGTGAACAGGGCATGCTAGTGGGGTGGAGTGGACCCTTTTTGCACTCCTTGACCATGCGAGCTCTGGGTGCTGAGACTGTAAAAAAACACTGTAACTGTGTGAGAGGGGACAGGGTGAAACTGGGGTTCTGGGCAAGTTCGGTACAGAGCCGCACTCTCAAAGCTCCTTGGTTGCTGAGGCAGCCCACTGGAGCTGAACCATACTCATAGTGAGAACTGCACAGATCATTTGTGCGGTTCATACGGCCATGTAGATGAACTTTGAACTCAATGGGGATTAACACCTGAGCATTGCTTGGAGGAGAAGAGATGAGGGGTTGATTAAGGGATCAATTCAACAGGAACATGTTACTATAATAAATGTAAACATACCCAATTACAGGATGCCTGGCCATTTAAAAGAAATATTAACTGATCTAAAGGGAGATATAAACTCCAATACAATAGTAATGGGGGACTTCAACACCTCACTTTCATCAATGGGTAGATCACCAAAGAGAAAATCAAAAAAGAAACAACAGAGATAATTGAAATATAGACCAAATGGACCTAAATGATATCTATAGAACTTTTTACTCCATAGGTGCAAAATACACATTCTTTTCATCAGTACATGGAAAGTTCTTTAGGATACACCATATACTAGGCCATAAAGCAATCCTCAGCAAATTCAAAAAAATTGAAATCATACCATGCATCTTCTCTGATCACAATGGATTGAAGCTGGAAATCAACAACTGAAGGGTCTCCAGAGTGTATCCACACACATGGAGGCTGAACACCATGTGCCTGAATGGAGTGGGTCATAGAAGAAATAAAAAGAAATAAAAATATCTGAAAACAAATGAAGATGACAATGTGTCATATCTAAACGTCTGGAATACCGAACAAGCAATATTAAGAGGGAAGTTTACAGTGATAGGTGCCTACATCAAGAAACTGGAAAGTCACCAATTAAATGAGCTATCAATGCATCTCAAAGACTCAGCAAAACACCAACAAACCAAACTGAAACTTAGTAGGAGGAAGGAAATAATTAGAGAATAAACAAAATTAAAACAAACAAAAAAATCAGTGAAATGGAGATTTAAAAAAAATAAACAAAATTGACACACCATTGGCCAAACTAGCTAAAATTAGGGAAAAGACCCAAACCAGAGGCTGGCACTGTGGCTCACTTGGCTAATCCTCAGCCTGTAGTGCCAGCATCCCATATGAGCAGCGGTTCTAGTCCCGGATGCTTCTCTTCCAGTCCAGCTCTCTGCTGTGGCCCAAGAAGGCAGTGGACGATGGCCCAGGTGATTTGGCGCCTGCACCCACATGGAAGACCAGGAGGAAGCAAGCACCTGGCTCCTGGCTTCAGATTGGCGTAGCGCCAGCTGTCGTGACCATTTGGGGGTGAACCAACGGAAAGAAGATCTTTCTCTCTAATTCTACCTATCAAATAAGTAAAAAATAAAAAGGCAGAAACCAATAAAATCAGAATGAAAAGTGTAATGTAACAACAGATACCACAGAAATAACAAGAATCATCAGTAATTACCATGAAGAGCTGTATGCCAACAAATTGGGAAGCTTAGAAGAAATGGATAGATTCCTGGACACACACCATCTATCAAAATTGAGGCATGAAGACATAGAACACCTAAACAGACAAATAACCTGGAAGGAGACTGAATCAGTAATAAAGAATCTCTCAGTGATAGAAAATCTAGGTCATGGTGGCTACACTGCTGAATTCTACCAGACATTTAAAGAAGAACTAATTCAAATTCTTCCTAAGTTATTTAAAACATTTGAAAGGGAGGGTATGCTCCCAAAGTCCGTCTATGAAGCCAACATTACCAAAATTCCTAAACCTGAAAAAGAAACAACAGAGAAAGAGAACTATAGACCAATTTCCATGGTGAATAAAAATCTTCAAAAAATACTAGCAATCAAATCCAACAACACATTAGAAAGATCATTCACTCAGAGCAAGTGAGATTTTCCCTGTATGTAGAGATATTTCAACATCAGTAAATCAACAAACATGATACAACACATTAACAAAATGAAGAACAAATACCACATGATTATCTCAATAGATGTATGGAAAGCATTTGATAAAATACAACACCTTTTCATGATGAAAACCCTATGAAAATTTGGTATAGAAGGAACATTCCTCAATACAATCAAGGCAATTTATGACAAACCCATAGTCAGCATATTATTGAATGGGGAATAGTAGGGAGCATTACACTAATATCCAGAAACAGACAAGAAATGTCCACTCTCACCCTTGCTATTCAATATAGTCCTGGAAGTTTTATCCAGAGCCATTAGGCAAGAAAAAGAAATAAAAAAGATACAAAGTGGGAAGGAGGAAGTTAAACTATCCCTATTTGCAGATAACATGATTCTACATATAGGGGATCCAATAGCTTCCCCTATGAGAAAAGAGGTTGGTAAAGTAGCACACTATAAAATGAACACACAAAATAAATAGCTTTTGTATACACAGATGTTACCACAGATGACAAAGAACTTCAAAGATCAATCCCATTCCTAATAGCTATAAAAATAAATAGCTTGGAATAAATTTAACCAAAGACATCAAAGATCTCTATGATGAGAATTGCAGAACACTAAAGAATGAAATAGAAGAAGACATAAAATGTGGAAAAAATCTTCCATGTTTGTGGATTGGAATGATCAATATCAAAATATCCATACTACTGAAACCAATTTATAGATTCAATGCAATCTCAATCAAAATACCAATAACATGCTTCTTATATCTAGAAAAAATGATGCCAAAATTCATATGGAAACACAAGAGACCCCGAATAGCTAAAGCAATATTATACAACATAAACCAATCTGGAGGCATCACAATGCCAGATCTCAAGATAGACTACAGGGCAGTTTTTTTTTAATTCAGTTTTATTTCAGTTATACAAGTTTCATATATTTCATATATACACATTTAGTAATAGTAGGATTTGCCCCACTACTCACTCCAATACTTCCTCCTCCTCCTTCTTGAATTCCCATCTTAATTTTTACTATGATCTATTTTCAGTATACCTAATGATCATATAGTTAACCCTACTCTAAGTAAAGTAGTTCAACAAATAGTTTGAAGAGGAAGAAAACAAAACAGAACAAAACATTTTTCCTCAATGGAAGAGACAAGGACTATAAATAATCATTGAATCTCAAAATGCCTGTTTCACTCCAATACATTGCATTTCAGTTATTCTATTAATTACATCATATCAGGACAAACATTTGATATCTGTCTTTTTAGGATCAGCTTTTATATAATCAGTTATAATCAAAACAGTCTTGTATTGGCACAAAAACAGTCATGTAGACTAATGAAACAGAATAGAAACTAGAAATCAACACATGGCTCTAAAACAACTTATTTTAGACAAATGAACTAAAATCAATCCCTGGAACAAAGAGTCTCTTTAACAAATGGTGCTTGGAAAACTGGATCTCTATATGCAGAAGTATGAAACAAGACCCCTACTTTACACCTTACATAAAATCTACTCAAAACGGATCAAAGACATAAATCTATGACCTGATATGATTAAATTACTAGACAACATTGGAGAAACTCTACAAGACATTGGCAGGCAAAGACTTCTTGGAACAGACCCAAGAGGCACAGGCAATTAAAGCCAAAATTGACAAATGGGATTACATCAAAATGGTGAACTTCTGTACTGTAAAAGAAATACTCAGCAAAGTGAAGAGGCAACCAATAGAATGAGAGATAATATTTGCAGACTTTGCAACTGATAAAGGATTGATATCTAGGATATATAAAAAGCTCAAGAAACTCAACAACAAAACAATCTAGTTAAGAAATGGGCAAAGGACCTGTACAGACATGTTTCAAGAGAGGAAATTCAAAGGCCCAACAGACACATGAAAAAATGCACAGAATCCCTAGCCATCAGGGAAATGCAAATCAAAACCACAATGAGGTTTAACCTGATACCTGTTAGAATGGCTTTCAAACAGAAATCCATAAACAAGACATGCTGATGAGGGTGTGGGGGAAAAGGGTACCAAAATCCACCACTGGTGGGAATGTAAACTGGTACAGCCACTGTTGACAGTGGAAAAGACAGTATGGAAAAGCCTCAGAAAGGTATGTATAGCCCTACCATATGACCCAGCCATCCCAGTCTTGGGAATTTACCCAAAGGAAACGAAATCAGCATATGAATTGTCTGTACCCCTATGTTCACTGCAGCTCAATTTATAGTAGCTAAGAAATGGAATCAATCCAAATATCCATCATCTGAAGTATGGAATACTATACAGAGGTAAAAAATAAAGCCTTGCCATTTCTAGAAAAATAGATACAGCTAGAAACAATTATGTTTAGTGAAATATGCCTGTCCCAAAATGACAAATACCATATGGTCTCTGATCTGTGGTAACTAATGGAGTACCTAAAATGTAATCTATAGGAGTGAAAGTGACACTTTAGGATGTGATTTTGAACAGCATTTGTCTTCACTGTTGAGAAACAATTTTTTAAGATTTTTCTTCATACTAATTGTTCATACCTCTATTAAGTATAGGCTTAATATTATGAGTATACATATAACTGTAAATAGATCTTTATGAATAGTAGATCTTTATGAAAAGTAGGAATGGGAATTGGAGAGGGAAGAGGAAGAAGAGTGGTAGGATGGGTGGGAGGGAGATGGAGAGAATCACTGTGCTTATTTAATTTGTATATATGAAATGCATGAAGTTTATATTCCTTAAATAAAACTTTAAAAGAATCTAACTGGGTTGATCTTTTAAGAAACATCCTAGATCTATATTTAGTCTTATTGGTAAATAATGGTAGAGCCATGAATAATAAGTATGAGGCATGAGTATAAAAATGGCAAGTAACTGGTGATTTTATGATATAGCAGTTCAAGCCTCCACCTGGAAGGCTGGCATCCCATATGGGTGATGGTTAGTGTCCCAGCTGCTCCACTTATAATCCAGCTCCCTGCTAATGGCATCAAACAATCAGCAAAATATGGTTCAAGTGTTTGGATCCCTGCTGCCTATGTGGGAGACCCAAATGAATCTTCTGACTTCAGCCAACCTCCTACCTGGACATTGCAGCCATTTGGAGTGAACCAGCAAACACAACATCTCTGCCTCTTCCTCTCTACAATTATTTCAAATAAATAATCTTTTAAATAAATAGGCAAGTGACAGTATTCATTTTGGATTCCTTACTTAACCCAAAATAACTATGGATGTCTGCCTGCTCATTCTACATAGAGTCTTCATTCCTTTGTGTCATACTAGATATGAGACAAATATTATATTACATATAAATGGTTATCAGTCCACATGATTAGAGTAGTCTTCTTTTAGACTATTAAGTGTGCAGAGAGAACCAGCGTGAGACCTTCCTGAGAATGCGAGTGTGTACATGACTGTGTGAATGCATTCATTCAAGCTGGTATAAGTAGGTCAGGGAAAATTGAGTTCCCTTGACTCAGTTGAACTTCTTGATGGCAGCTATTGACCATCAATCCTTTCAATTTAGGATAAAGAATTGGGAAAATAATTTTGTTTGGAAGTGCTTAAAAAGGAGTCTGTAGAGAAGTTGGATAGACATTTGGGGTGCTGTTGTTTTGATTAGTTTTGAAACATTGTAAATGAAGAGTGGTAAGTTTGTGTTCTACTTTATCACAAAACATTACCACAAACTTAATAGCTTACAAAACACCTATTCATTTTCTCACAGTGTCTGCAATCTTGAAATCCAGACACAGCTTGAATGAGTTTCTGCTCAAGGTCTCACAACACAAATATTAACAGCCTGGTTAGGGAGAGGGTCCTTTTCTTCTTTGTTTTTAAAATATAGTCATGCTATACTTATTTTAATGTTAGAATAACTAAATCCCAAAAATTACTAAAATATACATCAATTACTACTTTCAAGACCTACAAAATTGTTATAGGGCAAAAAATTCTCCTGGGAAATCTTGAAATGTATCCCATGAGCATGATATTTCTTGGTCTAGAACAACGATTAGGACTTTGGTGATTCAATAAAATGTGTGGGGTTTTTTCTTGAAGGGTGGTATAGATATTAAGACCTCTTCTTAAAAGTTTATTAATATTAGAGAAATGTTTCATGTATTTCCTAGGTACAATTCTAAGATTCTAAGAAGATAAATATATTTTCTTCCCTTCCTCAATCTCTCTCCTTCTTTCCTTTAATTTTTACAAAAAATAATTTCAATCCACTCTCTAATAGGGTTAATGAACCACCAACCATAATATTCAAGAAGCAAAAAGTGGAAAGACTACAGCTCCATAGGATTATACACAAGGGCTAAAACAACAAAATCACAAAATATCTATTTCAATCCTATACATTTTTATAGTATATATTAATTGCCATTTATCTGACAAAACACGATATTTGCCTTTTTGGAGCTAGCCTGTTTTACTAAGCATAATGAATTCCAGTTGCATACATTTTGCTGCAAATGCCATGATTTCATTGTTTTTATGGCTGAGTTGTATTCCATAGTGCATATATATCACATTTTCTTTATTGAGTCATCAGTTGATGGGCATCTAATTTAATTTCATCTCTTCATTATTGTGAATTGAGTTGTAATAAACATGGGGATACAGATAATTCTTTTGTGACAATGATTTTATTTAATTTGGGTAAATTCCCAGCATTGGAATAGCTTGGTTATATGGTAGAACTATCTTCAAGTTTTTGAGGTATCTCCAGACTATCTTCACAGTGATTGTATGAATTTACATTCCCACCAACAGTGTATTCAAGTGCCTTATTCCCTACATCCTAACCAGCATTTATTATTTTTTAACTTTTAATGATAGCTATTCTAACTGTGGTGAGGTGAAACCTCATTGTAGTTTTTCTTTGCATTTCTCGGATGGCTATTGAAAAAAAATTTTTTATGTGTCTATTGGCCATTTGCATCTCATCCTTTGGAAAATGCCTATTCATGTCCTTTGCCCATTTCTTAACTGGATTATTTGTTCTGTTGTTGAGTTTCTTGAGCTCTTTAGACATTCTAGATATTAATCCTTTATCAGTTGAATAGTTTGCAGTCTTTTCTCTCATTCTGTTAGTTGTCCCTTAACCTTGTTGAGTGTTTCTTTTTCAGTGCAGATGCTTCTTAGCTTAATATAATCCCATTTGTCTATTTTTGCTTTAATTGCTTCTGCTGCTGGCATCTTTTCCAAGAAGTTTTTGCCTATGTTAATATACTGCAGAGTTGGAGCGGAGTCGTGGCTCACTTGGTTAATCCTCCACCTGCGACACCGGCATCCCATATGGGCACCAGGTTCTAGTCTTGGTTGCTCCTCTTCCAGTCCAGCTCTCTGCTGTGGCCCAGAAGGGCAGTGGAGGGTGACCCAAGTCCCTGGGCCGCTGCACCTGCATGGGAGACCAGAAAGAAGTACCTGGCTCTTGGTTTCAGATCTGTGCAGTGCCAGCTGTAGTGGCCATTTGGGGAGTGAACCACTATCTATAACTACCTGTCAAATAAATTACAAAAATATGCTGCAGAGTTTACCCAGTGTTTTCCTCTAGTAATTTGATGATATCCGGTCATATATTTAGATACTTGATCTATTGTTAGTTGATTTTTCTGTAAGGTGTAAAGTTGTAGTCTTCTTTCATACTTTTGAACAAATAGATCCAGCTTTCACAGCATTGTTTGTTGAGATTGTCCTTTTCCTTTTAGCTTGTCAATAATTAGTTCTCTTTAGCTGCATTGATTCATTTCTCTATTTTCTATTTGCTCCATTAGTCTAAATGCCTATTTTTATGCCACAAACTGGCTGTTTTGATTATAACTGCCCTGATAAGGTCCTCTTCAAAGCTTACATGATTATGGCATGTGTGCATGTGTGTATATATATATATGTGTGTTTTTTAACCACTCAGTGGTTAAAAAACTTGTAGTTTTCAAAAAATGGATGCAACTGGAAACCATTAGAATTAAAATTAGCCAGTGCCAAAAAGAAAATACCATATGATTTCCCTTATCTCTGATAACTAATAAGTATATAAACTATAATGTACGAGTGAAATTGACATTTTGAGATTCAATCCAATACTCAAAGAAGAGTCACTAGCATTTTTATAGCTTAATGACCAACTTCTATTCCCAGTCCAGTATGTGTAATTGAGACTTAGATAAATCTTTGACTAAAAAACATGAATTTTCAATGCTGAATAACAGCAAGGAAGCACCATCATCCCTCAGAGGAACCAATTATCCAGAGTAAAGGCTACAGTTACATCAGCTAGTTTTCTGGAAATTGACAGGGGACACAAATAGAACCAAATAATCTTGCTGTATCAAGAAGACAAAGGTTGGCATGCAGAGATATCAAGATGGCTGGAATTTGTCTGTACTGTTGAGGAACAGTGTTTTTTCTTCCTTCATACTATTTGTTGATCTGTTTAATTACTGTGAGATGAAATCTATTAGTATAAAGTAAACTGAAATTGATTTTTATAATAATTAAGAGTTGGAATAGCAGAGAGAAAAAGGATGACAGTGCAATCGGGAGGAAGGGTACAGTGGGAAAATTACTATGTTCCTAAATATGTATAAATGAAATACTTGAAATTAAAATACCTTAAATAAAATTTAAAAAAGAAAAAAATTAAAGATGATTACATGTTAGGAGAATCCATTTCCATGCAGCTGTGCAAGTCTTGGAGGTTACTTCTTCATGGCCATAGGGGAGGGAGTCTCTGAGTTCTAGAGTCTTTTAAATTGTTAATCTGACTAAGTCAAATCCGTTCAGCATGTTCTCCTACTTGGTTAACTCAAAACTGATATGGGACATTAATTAAGTTTGCAAGAAATCTCTTCATTTTGACTTATAATCTAACTAATCGTGGGAGTGACTCTCATTCTCTGACTAATTAGAGTCAAGAGAAGGTTACTTAGGGCGTGTATATTAGGGAGCAAAAATCTTGAGGGCCTCTTTGGAATTATGCCAATCCCAAAGTATAGAAGAAGATAAAGGAGCTATTTTAAGACACAGTATTGCTTTGGGGCCTAAAACATGCAGAGAAAAAGAGCTGGAGGAAGAGCATTCTTATACCATATCTAACCAAAGTCTTAGGCTTGCCAAGGACCACGAGAGAAGAAACAGTCCAGAAGGAAGGGCTACATCACTGGAATGATACATGACAGGACACCATTCTCTTTGTGGTAAACATCCACAGTGACATCATGAACTTCTACAGGTTTGGTCAAGACAGAAGCATCAGAAGGACCTAGAATCCAGAACATGGGAAATATGTGCTATTTTGGTAGTTTAAGAATTGAACAGAAATATTTTGGGGGATACTGAGGGAGAAATCACTCAAGTTTTGGAAACTAAAACATACTGGTGCTATTAACATAGATGTGGCCTACTTTTTACATACAAGCTAGTTATTTATAATGGTTCAATTTGAATGCGTTATAGACTATGTGAAGATGCTTTCTACATATTTGGTGGTGCATTCTGATTAGTCTACAGATCAAACAGTCCAGCTGAGTGAAGAGTGAAATGCTGTGGTTTGCTCTCTTCTATGGAGGACATGCTGTGTTCAAGCCTACTTCTGAGATTCTTCAGTAAGTGGCATTGTATAAGATTCTCTGAGTTTTAAATAAAAGGAAAACTTAGAGCCTGAAAACTACAATAAAAGTGTCCCTATTTTACAGATAATCATTCAGTAAATATGCCCCTGGCAGCAACTTTGAATAAAAGTGATATTTTCACTTTCAGCCTCACCAAATTTTGTGTTAAACTGTCTCATGCCCTTTCATACTAAGGATTACCTTCACTTCTGAGTTGTTATAAAGTGTAATGTAGATCATCATGACTTTCAAACTGGCCTGAAAGATGTAAGTTAAAATAGAACTCTATTCTCATGTAATAAAAGCTTTCTACTTTTCCTTTAATCTTCATTTCTCTTATGATGGGAATACTCTTTAGAAAAGTTACACCCTTAAAAAATTTGGGATGGAAGTTGTATTGTTGGCAAGAAAACATAATTAACAAATCACTTTATGAGTCAAATTAAATATCAGAGTTACTGGCAGAAAGTATGCATGACTATTGTGAAGTTAAAACAAACAGTGAGCATGTTTTCAGAGTTCTTTCTTGCATAGAATTATTAAAACTAACTGATCACGAGATAATCCTTTCTCTTACAGAAACTATCAGAATCAGAGGAGATTCTATTAAGTTGAAATTGCTTTTAGCAGGAGAAAAAAGGTAAGAGACTACTTTAGCTTAAGAGCATATATTGTCAAAAATATATAAAAATCTTTTTCCTAATGCAAGAATTTCATTCTCCAATCATTTTACTTGAAAGAAACACTAAAGCTCAATACTTCTAGAAATGGTCCATTGCATTCATGGTTGATTTTATGTTTTTCAAAAATGCTATAAATGTTACTTGAGCCTCACTGTAACTTTATCCAGTCTAAATGAAGAATGAGAAAAAGGAAAACCAGGGCTCTCTGCTACACATAGAAAGTTAACATCAATAGATGCGCATTTCTTTGTATTTCCATATGACACAACCTAATATTTATTACTATTACACAAAAGAAAAGGCAGTTTACTAAAGGGAAACAGAGATATGTAAAATAATAGGGAGGGCTTGAATATTGCTGCTTGGAAAAACATATACATTTTTTCTGGATTTGTCACTTCAAAAAATATCCTTAGATTCTCCAGCAATAAAATGCATCTATGAGCCCTTGGATTTCTAATAAATGTAACTTTTGCTTAGTAACAGATTTATGTTCAGTACTCAAATAGCAGTCACCAACATTTTTATAGCTTAATGATCAACTTCAATTCCAAGCCCAGAAGGTATAATAGAGATCTAGTTGAATATATCATTATAAACAATTAAAAAAGGAACATGAGTTTTCAATGTTGAGTAACAGCAGTGCAGCACTACGCTCCCTCAGAGGAACAATCAACCAAACTAAAGTCCACAGTAATGTCAGCTAGTTTGAATAATATTATGGATTTTTAAGGCTTATATTTAAATTTTCCACACATAGTCATCACATTGATATTACATGTATCACCCAAAATATAAAAATTTAATTTTACTGTGTAAATGAGATTAGATACATTTATTTTTATACACATCAAGTTTTCACTTAAGTTTTTAATTTAATTATTAGTACCCCCATACAATACTGGCAATACTTTTTGATTATTTTGTCACCACCAGTTCTACTTAATTGATCAATATGTGTATGTGCCAGTAGAGTATCACATATTTTAGTATGATCATCAGTTTGTGTCTTATGGAAAAGTATTATACTATTCTACCATAAGGCACCAAAATGTAAACATAGAATATAATACCATTATCACCTAAAGCATTGAGGAGAGGACATTTAGGATAAAGTAGCCAACATCTAAACTGAGGAAGATTACAGAAACAGGTTCATAGAGATTACCAAAAATTCAGCTAGGACTTAACAAGCACTGATGTGACACTCAATATCTCAGTAGAGATTTAATTAAATAAAATTGAATTAAAATTTAAACTGAATATAATCGATCTTTTTTTATTTTATGAACAATTTATTCACTGATAAAAGTAAAGTAGCTCTAGAATCTCGACTCCAAAATCCAGCAATATTAGATAATGATTGCCTCTATTAATCATACATCAATATAGACTATGAATGTGATAAGACAGGCTGGCACCGTGGCTCACTTTGATAATCATCCGCCTGCGGCACTGGTATCCCATATAGGCGTCGGGTTCTAGTCCCGGTTGCCTCTCTTGGGCTTTTTTTAAAAAAAAAAGATTAAAAAACGATACACTACTAATTATTCCATTTTATTGATCATGATGATTGATTTATTCCTTTATTTTCCATTAAAGAGAGGTCATTGATATGTAAAGATATGACTGAAAATTTCTTGCTAGTTTTAAAGATTTATTTAATTATTTATTTGACCAGCAGAGTTACAGACTGAGAGAGAGAGAGAGAGAGAGAGAGAGAGAGAGAGAGAGAGAGAAAGGTCTTCCTTCCATTGATTCACTCTCCAAGTGGCCGCAACGGCTGGCGCTGCGCCGATCCAAAGCCAGGAGCTAGGTGCTTCCTCTCAGTCTCCCATGTGGGTGCAGGGGCCCAAGCACTTGGGCCATCCTCCACTGCTTTCCCAGGCCACAGCAGAGAGCTGGATTGGAACAGGAGCAGTCGGGACTAGAACTGGCACCCATATGGGATGCTGGCACCACAGGCAGACGATTAACCTACTGTGCCATGGCACCGGCCCCGATAGTTTTTTATATATGTAGATATACACACATATACGTATACAAGACCAACATAAGTACCAATGTCAATTCCATGTGACACTTTTACCAATTACTACAAGTTAAGAATTTAAACCGTAAAGTGAAATACAATCAATGGTACCTTAAAATTACAGGACTTTCAGAAATTTCAGTGGGATAAGCAACACTCCATTTTAAATTTCATAAATCCTTTTATATTTATGATGTACTTATAGACCCACATAAGGTAGGATCAAAATCAAACTTAATATTTTTCAAAATTATTCTTTCCTTAATGATTTTTGAGAAGCTAATTTCTCATCTTGTAGTTTAAATTCTCTTGGAGGCTCTTGTGTTTCACTAAATTATGTTGAAGTACATTTATGAGAATCATTTCAAAACACGTCCAATCACAGAAGCTTAAATAGCTCAGGTTAAGAGTATGAATTAAGAGCATGCTGCTAATGTGTGAGTGTATCTCACATATATGTACAAAAATACACACATGTACACACATACAAGGATATAGTTTCAAAATAATGACTGGTTGGAAAATGGCCCAAGTGCTTGGGTCCCTGCCAGCCACATAGGAGACCCAAATGAAGCTCATGGTCCTGGCTTCAAGCTGGCTCAACCCCCGCTGATCTGGCCATTTGGGGAGTGAAACACTGGTTAAAGACTCGTGTGTGTGTGTGTGTGTGTGTGTGTGTGTGTGTGTGTATACTTCTTCCTTCCAAATAATTAAATGTTTAAAACATAATAATACCTACTTTACTTTTGATTCCATTTAACACCAAAGTTCAATTGACTTAAAGGAATGATGCAAATACATCCTAAATGGTAACAACTATCAGTACTAAGTTATAGAAGCTACTTATATTTTGGAAGACTTTGGTGATGCAAATTTAACTATTAACTATGATGTTATTGGAATTAAAATCAACCTTTGTATTCTCAAGAGGTTTATATTTCTAAGGGTCACTTGGTGTCTCACAGAGAAACTAATTAGTCAACAAATAAGTGTAGAAAGAACACAAATTAGTTCTTTGTTTACAGCTATATGGTTGTAGTATATAATTTATATTGTAATTAAATATTTTAGATTGCAAATGGAAATATTTCATCTAAGGATAGATAATAGCAACAATTTCAAATGTTTCAAGAAGTTCACTGACATATTCTTTCTAGTTATTTTTTATGCACTAACACTATAGGAAAGGTAGAAAAATAACTACAATCTATCATCACAGACCTTCCTGTCTTCCACTGTAGATGTCTGAATTTCCTATTAAGTTCCTATTTTCATAAAAGTCAGTAGATATTTTAAAAATGTAGAGAACAATAATATTAAGAGATGAGAAAAAGGTTATTATTTTTATTGTGCCAAAAAATTTTGTTCTATAATACTAGGTAAGATCCAGTTGTAGGGCCTGCAATGTGACATAGTATGTTAAGCCCCTGTCTGTGGTGCTGGTACCCTGTGTGGCCACGGGTTCATGTCCTGTCTGCTCCATTTCTGACCCAGCTCACTGCTGATGGCCTGGAAAACAGTGGAAGATGGACCAAGTGCTTGGAACTCTGCACCCACACAGGAGACCTGGAAGAAACTCCTGGCTCTTGGCCTTTGATCAGCTCAGCACTGGCCAGTGAGGCCTTTTGGGAAATGAACAAGAGGATGGAAGACTGACTTCTCTCTCTGTCTCCAGCTTGGCTCTGAAATAAATAAATGAATCTAAAGAAAAATAGACCCAGCATTGTCAAATACATAGGAAAATTTATAGAAAAATCCTTCTTTGCAGCCATAGAGACTAAAAAGTATCACTATATCAAGTCATTCATCTAATTCGCAGTAAAGAATTGAAATTACAGCTTAAAATTTTAGTTATTTGTATGCTGCATAAATGAAGACTCTAGTTGTTTCTTGTTGTTTTGGTTTATTAACATAATGCCTTCTTTGTCCTACTTATTGTGCTAATGAACCAAAAGATACACAGATGCAGATCTTTTTTTTTTTTCCACTAAGGTAATGATAGATATATATTTTATCTTTATGTTCTCATATCTTGTCCCTTCATTTGAAAAAAAAATGTATTTCATTTCTAGGAATTGTGACTGATGTTTCATATTCTCTTATTTATACCTTTTTTTTCTTAATATAATGCCTTTTCTGTGTATGCCATTTATTCTTTATCACCTGGGTCATCATTGGTAGATTTTTTATATCACTCTTGTATTATTCCTATTTCATTTACTTGGAATAAATCCTTCTAACTTTTGATATTAGTGATAATAATTCTTAGTATTAGTTTTCTTTACAAATATGAAAGTCTTACTTTATATCTCTTAATTGGGGTGAAGGTTTATTGTTATAATATTCTCTCCCATGCTCATCCTTTGTTGTCTAAGAAATTTGTATTGAAATTAAAGTTAGGAGTAGGGCAAGATGGCGGAATAGGAAGGCAGAACACTGATAGTCCAGGGTGAGACAGTTTAATAAAAGTGGAGATACTGCAGGTTCAAGGAGGAGTAGGGGAACAGCAGAGGAAACTCTTCCGGAACTAGTGATTCACAGTGGACCTGCGTGGAGAGCGTGGGAGCCCGCAGTTCAGGACACCAGTGGCAGACTCAATGCACCAGCGCTGGAAAGCGAGGTGAGCCGAACCTCAATTGCCCGAGACACCAGCAGGGAGGCGGAAAGAGGAGACTAGAGCAAACAAGGTTTGAAACCCTGTGGGGAAAAGTTCACCAGGCTAACTAGAAGAGAGAGAGAAAGAAAAAAGTGACCGAGAGGGACACGAGTTTCTCTCTCTCTGCCCACCTCTCAAAAGTGAGCAAGACAAAGAGCATGCGCCATTTTGGACATACGTCATAAGCAGGGCGACCTCAGGTCTGCACTGACCCTGAGCCTAGCAGAAACACCTGACTCTGGGCATGGGGGTGAAATAACAGGAGATTAGAACCTAATGAATGTGTGGTGCTAATGAACTGAGACTGTGAAAAAAGAGACGGTGGGGGAGAGAACTCACGGAATTCACCACGTGAGTACTCTCCAGAGACGCTACAGTTCGGTAGCCTTGGTGGCCCAGTTGTGAGACTGCAGAAGAATTTGAACCCACACTGAAGGCCACAGAGATTCCCTCTGTGGTCCTTGGGAAAGAGCTTCCCATCTCTGGCTCCTGTGGGTATATCATTTGCCTGCTAACCACCCCCAATTCCATTCAGCTGTGTGGAATTACTTCCCTTTTGAATCAAAAATAAAGAAAGAAACAAAGAGAGATTTACCACGCCTAACCTGGGAGTGTCTCCTTTGACACACCTTCAACCCTAGGAACCAAACAGAGCTCTCAGGCCACACCCATCTCAAGCCTCTAAGGCTCCATTGAAAGCAGACAGTCCACTTATCTAGAGTCATAGTATAGCAAGAGAAAACAGCACAGTGAAGAAACCAATATGACAAACAATAAATGCAAAAACTGAGGTAACAAAAACAAGGAAGACACTATGGCGTCCCCAAATGAAAAAGACACCCCAATTCAAGATTACGAAGATGATGAGATAGAAGAAATGCAAGAAGCAGATCTCAAAACATTGATAAGAACACTAAGAAATACTCAAAAACAAATTCTTGAACTACAGAAATCCTTAATGGACAAGGTAGAAAATCTCTCTCATGAAAATGAAATATTAAGGAGGAATCAAGCTGAAATGAAACAACAAGTAGAACATAAAACTGTGATAGTGACGAGAAATCATAATGAAGTGAAGAATTCAATAGATCAAATGAAAAACACATTAGAGAGCCTTACAAACAGAATGCTTGAGGCAGAAGAGAGAATATCGGACTTAGAAGACAGAGCACAGGAAAATATACAGTCAAACCAAAGAAAAGAAGAGGAAATTAGAAATCTAAAAAATATTGTTGGGAATCTACAGGATACTATTAAAAAACCCAACATTCGAGTTCTAGGA
This sequence comes from Sylvilagus floridanus, assembly GCA_949820135.1. NCBI lineage: Eukaryota > Metazoa > Chordata > Mammalia > Lagomorpha > Leporidae > Sylvilagus > Sylvilagus floridanus. Next base: position 68,416,504 of record OX463231.1, read on the forward strand.
GTTCCTGAAGGCATGGAGAGGGAGAAAGGATTAGAAGGCCTTTTTAGTGAGATAATAGCAGAAAATTTCCCAGGTTTGGAGAAGGACAGAGACATCCTAATACAGGAAGCTCATAGAACCCCTAGTAAACATGACCAAAAGAGATCCTCATCATGACACATTGTAATTAAACTCACCACAGTGAAACAGAAAGAAAAGATCCTAAAATGCGCAAGAGAATAAAGTCAGATCACTCTCAGAGGATCTCCAATTAGACTCACAGCAGACTTCTCATCAGAAACCCTACAAGCTAGAAGGGAATGGCGAGACATAGCCCAGGTACTAAGAGAGAAAAACTGCCAGCCCAGAATATTATATCCTGCAAAGCTCTCATTTGTGAATGAAGGTGAAATAAAGACCTTTCATTGCAAACAGAAATTGAAAGAATTTGTTGCCACTCGTCCAGCCCTGCAAAAGATGCTTAAAGATGTGTTACACACAGAAACACAGAAACACGGCCATCAACATGAAAGAAGGTAAATGAATGGACCCTCACAGCAAAAGATCACAGGGAATTCAAAGCATACATTTGGATAAAGAAATTATGGGACATGTACTCTATAGAATACTATACAGCAGTCAAAAACAATGAAATTTGCAACAAGATGGAGGAATCTGGAAAACATCATTCTGAGTGAATTAAGCCAGTCCCAAAGGGACAAATATCATATGTTCTCCCTGATTGGTGACTACTAATTGAGCACCAAAGGGGAAACCTGTTGAAGTGAAATGAACACTATGAGAAACAGTAATTTGATCAGCTCTTGTGCTGATTGTTGTTGTACAATGTAATACTTTATCCATTTTAGTATTTTTTTATTCTAGTACTATTGGTTGAATTCTGTAATTAACAAACAATTATTCTTAGGTGTTTAAATTTTAACTGAAAAGGGATCCCTGTGAAATTTAAGAGTGGGAATAAGAGAGGGAGGAGATGTACAATTTGGGACATGCTCAATCAGTCGTGCCCCAAATGATGGAGTTAGAAATGTGCCAGGGAATTCCAATACAATCCCATCAAGGTGGCATGTACCAAGGACATCTCACTAGTCCAAGGGATCAATTTCAGTTCACAATTGATCACACTGATAGGTCTAAGAGTCAAAAGGATCACACAAACAAGACTAGTGTCTGCTAATACTATCTGATAGAATCAAAAAGGGAGAGAATGATCCAACATGGGAAGGGAGATACACAGCAGACTCATAGAATGGCAGACATCCTAAATAGCACTCTGGCCTCAGAATCAGCCCTTAAGGCATTCAGATCTGGCTCAAGAGCCCATGAGAATATTCTAGGCATGGAAAGCCAAGACACTCTGGAAAAAAAAGAAGACCTAAGTGAAAGATCTCTGCAAGTGAGATCCCAGTAGAATGAATGGGGCCATCAAAGAAGGAGGTACCTTTCTCTGAAGGGAGGAGAGAACTTCCACTTTGACTATGACCCTGTCGGAATAAGATCGAAGTCAGCGAACCCTAAAGGCTTCCATAGCCTCGGCAACTCATGACTAGAGCCTAGGGTGATTACTGAGGCCATAAACAAGAGTGTCAAATTGTTAAATCAACTTCAGGAGTCACTGTGTACTTAAGTCTCATGTGGGATCTGTCCTTAATGTGTTGTCCAATGTGAAGTAATGCTATAACTAGTACTGAAACAGTATTTTACACTTTGTGTTTCTGTGTGGGTGCAAACTGATGAAATCTTTACTTAGTATATACTGAATCAATCTTCTGTATATAGATAATTAAAAATGAAAAAAAATCTTGGTGTTAAATTGGAAATTGCATAGAAAATTAATCAATTTAAAAAAATATATCATGTAGGATCTCTGTCCTCAATGTGCTATACATTTTGAATTAATACTATAACTAGTACTCCAACAGTATTTTTCACTTTGTGTTGCTATGTGAGGGCAAACTGTTGAAATCTTTACTTAATATATAGTAAACTGATCTTCTGTATATAAAGAGAATTGAAAATGAATCTTGATGTGAATGCAAGGGGAGAGGGAGTGGGAAAGGGGAGGGTTGTGGGTGGGAGGGAAGTTATGGGAGGGAAAGCCATTGTAATCTATAAGCTGTATTTTGGAAATTTATATTCTTTAAAAAAAGCGTTATTTTAAAAAAAGAAATTAAATTTAATCTTTACATTCCAGCCTCTCCAGTCTTGATGCAAATAGATGCAAGGACCAGATTTTGACCACTGAGCTGTGTCTTCTTGCTCCTACCCACTACTTGGAGGGACTTAAATAATTTACAGTCTCTGCTATATATCCAAGGGTTTTTTCCCCTTCATATTTCACAAACATGGGAATCTCAATCCATTCGTTGCTTTATTTCCATGAGATTTGCTGGGTTCCTCCAACCTACATCTACCAATTTTCTTTTAGCTGAAGGAACATTTTTTGCTTTAGCCTGACATACCACATGTATTTCCAACTCATTGTTAGGACAGACATGCTTATCCTGACCTGATTTTCTAGGAGTTATAGACATTATTCTTCTGAAATGAGGAATGATAGTGCATTAGTTCATATAAAAAGCTATACAGAAGTGGTTAATTTCATTTCCTATTCTTCATTCTTATTCATGCTATTATTATTGAACAACTTTTCATATAATAACAATTAATTACTAAACTTAGTTTCCACTGTGATCTATTGAGTTTTTGATCTAGATATAGCAAAGAGGCAAAAAGCATCAATGTTGACATTAGAACAGTAATTTATGTTCAACATTTATAATTTATCTTTAGATAATCATTTATCCTTTAAGAACTTAGTTCATCAGATAAAATGAAGACAATGTTGTTATCAGAGAATTATTTAGTGAGTATGAATAAATAAAAATATTCTTGAGATATCCTTAGTGTCCCCTATTAGTTTTTATTATTTACATATTTATAGCAAATTTTTTACCTTATAATTATACTTTAATATCTTTGAAATACATGAAATCTGTTCTGTTTATGTTAATAAAAATTTTAAATAATGATTTTCTTCAGCTGGAATCATATGCATTCTTTCTTTAGTTATCAGTGTTCAATTCTATGTCAAAAGCATGGTTAGGGATTGGAAGTTTTGATGTTACATGCAATGCTTCCTATTACTTTTAGATACAATAGAAGACAGAAGGACTCTTACAAGATAATGAGATTTTCCATGTAGGGTGTACTCTTCACCACTGATTTAACAAGAACATTTTTACTCTGTAGATTAAAAATGTCTGAATACCCACAAAAATCCTCCTTTATCATTGTTAGAATATGAACCTTTTGCCATTACAGTAGTAAATACTCAGATGATGGTGGAATCAATTGTTTTCTCTGACTATACCATTATAGTATTCTTTTGGATATTTAATGGGTCTAAATGTTATTATTACTAAATATATTTTGGGTGATATATTTAACCATTAATTAATATATTTACTATATTTAACTACTCAGAGTTTCTAAGAGTGAAAAATCCAATCTTCCAATTTTTCATGCAACTAGGAGTGGCCATATAGCACAATTCCAGCTCTGAGATATATGTAGAGCACTGCCTATCCCTATCCGTCTCCTCTTCCTTCTTTCTTCCAGTATGAAACATGAATGCGATTCCTGGGGATTTGGAGCCTTATTTTAATCACTGGGAAATAAGGCAATATCTTGAAGAGGATGGGATGGATAGAGATGCAGATAAACTTAGCTTCCTGAGAGACACACTGAATTTCTCTATCATAACTTTATCACATCTCTTGTTGTTCAGCAATGTATGATTTAAAACACTTGGCTGGTTTTGTGGTGTTTGCTGCTAAAGGAATTCCTATCTGAAACCTCTAGGTTTTATGGCATCAAGTTTTCTGGAAATTTGTGGAAACAATGTTGGAATAAAAAAATCTATTGAGAAAGTAGTCATAATTTTGAATGCTTATACTTTGTAAAGTAAATAATTTCCTATATCATTACTTTTACTTCCCTCTATAGTATTTAAGTTAGTGTTTCAACATTTAATTACTGAATATGACTGATGTGTCAATTATTATGAGACATTATCAATAAATGCTTGAACATGGGCAATGAGATAATGAAATATACAGAAAAGTGTGAACCAAAAAGAAATATTTTGCAGAAAAGAAAAATTACATCCTTGAAGCTCACAAAACTTTAAAAAATCCAATTTCATATATCTCAGAGGTTTGTAAGATCAATGTATACTTAAGAAGCAACATAAACCTCTGTAAAATAAGAAGAAAAAGTTCTTGACACTTTATAAAATATAATGGTTTTATTTTAATCCAATTGAAATATTTGATGAAAAAAACTGAGGTGGGTATTATAGCACAGCAGGTTAAGCCAACTCTTAAGATGCCCACATTACATAATGGAGTGCCAGTTTGAGCCCAAGCTACTCGACTTCTGACCCATCTTCCTGTTAATTTGCCTGGGAAAGCAGTAGATGATGACACAAGTACTTGGCTACCTTCCACCACTTGAGTCTCAGTTGGAGTACCATTCTCCTGGTTTTGGCCTGGTCCAGTCTCAGATGTTGCAGGCATTTGGGTGGTGAAGCAGTGGAAGGGTGATCTCTCCCTCTCTGTCTTTCCCTTTCAAATAAATAAACACATCTTTAAAAAGTAAATCTCAGAAAACATGAGAAAATAAAAGATCTTAAAAAAAGAGTCTACGTAAATCAGTAGAAAAATGTAAGAACAGAGAAGGAATAAAGATATTAGAATTGATGTGTATCAGTCATGGAAGTGAATGCATCCACTGAAAATTCCATGAATCAATGAGATATACTCTCTATTAAACACATCCTGTGCAATTTCAACTCTAGATGAAAACAAGGATAGGATTGCCTCACATTTTCCGAGCTGAGGTTGGGGCTCAAGGTACAAAGAGATGAGAAACAGACTGTCCTCTATAAATTAGTATCAGATGCTAGGAGATCAATGATTGGTCATGCTGAGTGACAGGTACATGCAATCTAGAATTTTATATACAACAAAAACTGTAACTCAATTATGGGCTATGGTAAAAACATCAAAGGTTTAAAAGTATTGTAAAATTTAGCTCCCTATACTTGTTCTTGATAATGTATAGAAGTTTTACAGTTACATCAATGACAACCCTACTAATCCAACTAAAACAAGATGTCATATGTAGTACCAGGCATTGTTCCAAAAGTTTTATATCTACTAAATCACTTAATGTTTTTCAACAGTTTTGTGAAGTAGGTACTATTAGTCTCATTTACAATGGGAGGAAAAAACAAATACAAAGGAGTTAAAGATCTTTCTAAATCTCACATATGGCATAGCTTGCCCTTAGGTCTATTGTCAATTCCCTTGGAGAGTTAAATTAACTACTCTGGATTTCTCCAAATAGTTGCCTCAAACAAGAGGGGAAAATAAGTAATCCCAGATTAATAGGTCTTCATTAGGCCTAGACATAATAAACTATGACTGAAGGTGGAGGAGGATAGGAATTTGTCTTAAAACTCAGATTTGTCTTTCATGAAAGCTTACAGCCAATTATATATTTATAATGTTTTCTCTTCTAATTACAATGCTGTTAGATATGATTTAAAGACAAAATTGGGGAGTGAAACAACGAATGATCTTTCTCTTCTTGTCATGTTGCCTTTTAAAGTATAAGAAAATAAACATTTTTTTAAAAATTTAGGGGCCGGTATTGTGGCATAGAGGGTAAAGCTGCCACCTGCAATGCTGGCATCCCATATGGGCACCAGTTCAAGTCCCAGCTGCATCACTTCTGATCAGCTCTCTGCTATGGCCTGGGAAAATAGTGGAAAATGGCCCAAGTCCTTGGGCCCTGCACCCATGTGCAAAAACTTGGAGGAAGCTCCTGGCTCCTGATTGGTACAGCTCCTGCCATTGCAGCCAACTGGGGAGTGAACTAGTGGATGGAAGACTTCTCTCTCTCTCTCTCTCTCTCTCTCTGCCTCTTCTTTTCTCTCTGTATAACTCGAAATTTCAAATAAATACATATTTAAAAAATTTAGATTTATAGCCAGTATTGCTGCATAGCAAGTAAAGCTGCCACAGGTATTTCATATGGTCATTGATTTATTCCTGGAGCTGGCTGCTTCATTTCTGATCCAGCTCCCTGCTTATGGTTTGTGAAAATCAGAAGATAGCCCAAGCGCTTGGGTCCCTGCCACCCATGTGGGAGACCCAGAAAAGCTCCTGGTTTCTGCATGGCTCCCCCATGGTTATTGTGGCCAATTGGGAAAAAAGAAGCAGATAGGAGACCTCTCACTGTCTGCAATTCTTCCTTTCAAATAAATAAATAAATCTTTAAAAAATTTAGATGTAGAAGCCAGCATTGTAGAGTAGCAGGGTAAGACACCACCTGCAATGTTGGCATCCCATAAAGATGGGTTTGAGTCCCTTTGCTCCACTTCTGATCTAGCTCCCTGCTAATGTGCTTGGGAAAGGCAGCAGAAGATGGACCAACTATTTGGGCCCCTGTACCCATGTGGTAGATCCAGATGGAGTTCTAGGTTCCTGAACTTCTGCTTGGCCCAACCTTGGTTGTGTGGCCATTTGAGGGGTACATCAGAAGATGGAAGATATTCTCTCTCTCTCTCTCTCTCTCTTCATTCCCTCTAGTTCTGCTTTTCAAATAACCCATAAAAATATTTAGATATAAGGTTCTCTTTCTACCCAACCATTTAGAGACCCAAACTTGCATATTATTCTGTCTTCTTTATGTTTATCCAAATATAAATTCCAAATAAATTTTCTGAGTAGACTTTTTATAACATAGTTATATATACAAGAATACTTCAAAAGAGTTTGTGGAAAACTAGAATTCAAAGAACTTATTTATGTGCTAAGCATTTTTAAAGCTATATACAGTCTTCTCATAATATTAATTTTCCATTAAATTTTTGAAGGATCATGTTTTACTTAACAGCTGATTTTTATTAATATATTATGAGCATCTGTATAGGTCATTAGATGAGTATACAATAATTTATTCCTTTTTAGAGACGTTCATCTTTATTAGTGCAGTTATACCAAACTTTTGTGTAATAACTCCTTTTTGATTCAATTGATTACCACCTTTTTCGATCACGAGCAATGCTGAAATGGGTATCCTGTTCACATAGCATCAGATAACTTAGCTTGAATTTCTAAAGGGTAGACCTCCTAAAATATTGGGCTTAGGAGGTGCAAAGGAAATAGTTTTTTATTTTATATATTGTGCTATGTTTTAAGAACTTTTAGAGCAGCTCATATTGCTATAAGTTTGAAAACAACATATTCCCATCATTCTTATCATCATTGGTTGTTACTACTGACATATCTTTTATGTACCTAAACGAAGAATTATAATTTGTTCAATTTGCATTTCTTAGATTTTGAGTGGAGATGATCATTCCATTTTTGTTTGCCATTTGGTCACTCTTTTTGAGTTACCTAATTCTTAGGAATTTGTACTTTTTGTTTTAGATATTGGTTCTTTGCTTTAGGAATATTTTTCAATAACCTGTTGTTTGTCTTTTGAGGTTTATTATCTATTTTGCATAAAAATTTGAATTGTATGTCAGCAATGTTATAGAATACCATAGAATAGATGAATATGTTCCCAACACAAATAGGTAGGGGTATTTAAAGCAAACAAATGAATATTTACAAATTAATCTTTATGTGAATAAAATATCAAAAGAAACAGTTTATGTTTTTAGGACATTGAATTACCAGTATCAAGTCACAAAACTAAAATAGTTTATTGTTTATTATATAATTGGTGCACTTAAAATAGTTCTGGTGGCATTAATTTTGTGATTTAATTGAACAAACCGGATACAATTAAGAGAGGCTGTTACCTCACTGAAGTCATTGATCCAAATGCTCCAGTCATATATTTCCAGGCATTAATCAATGTAATAGCAACATTTCAATTACGGGAAGATAGTTTTGTGGGTGGATCTATCTTACAAGTAAAAGTTATATATATTTTAGGTAAATTAATAAGGAGAGAACTTATATAGATTTAAAGTAAATGCATTAATAAAGTAGATAAGAATCTTGAATTCATGACTAAATTGGTAGGCTACAAGACTCAGTGCATTCATGAATTGTAACAGTATTCTGTTATATATTCAAAATGAGTAATTTATGATAATAGAAATGTATTTCACACAGTTCTAGAGGTAACAAAGTCCAAGATCAAAGCCCAAGCATAAATTCACTTTCTGGTAAAGACTCACTTCAGGATTGCACCTTGTTTTTGTATCTTTAAATGACAGAAATAAAAAGAAGGGTAGAAGGGACTCTCAAGCCTTCTTTTAACAGCACTCATCACATCCAAGAGGGTCGAGTTCTCATGGGTGCCACCTCTTAGTACCATCGCTTTGGAAGTTAAGTTCCAGCGTATGAATTTTGGAGGAGCACATAAACTGAAAACATAGTCATTGATAAATCCATTAATGTCTTTGTATCAGATTCCAAAATGTACCAGGAATAATACTGTCTTCTTTATAAGATTACTGTTAGGGTTCAATGAAATTAACATGTTTAAAATGCTAAGAACAGCAAGGACTTTATAACCCTTAGCTATAATAATTAATAGTATCATTTAAAAAAGAAATTAGAGGTAGAAAACCCATTAAATCTTTTAGCAATATCTTCTTAGGTATAAATTAGCAAAAGTGTCAGTCCTAGTTCTTAGCTAAGCACAAGAGACTGGACTTTGGTGAAAGAGAATACTAGAGCCAATTTTAACTAGATAAATTCATTTTTAAAACATTTATTGAATTGTTTCTTGTGACAGTCATTGAGCTGGCTAGCAATTAAAATTTATAGATTAGTAAATAATAGCTCTGTCTTCAAAACTTTACAGTTTAGTTAGGGATATAGATACTAGTTCAATAATTCAATACAGTTTTGCAAGCACTGCTACCAAAAAATATGCTAGAATAGTAAAGGGGAAGTTATTAACTTTCATGATGAGTTTTTCAGTACCATGATAAAATGGATTTACTGACATTTCTTAAGGTAGATTTTAAAAGTGTCTGAGATTGATGAGGATGGCATATGGAGCAGAATGTCCAGGGACCTGGGAGTAACCTCATTAGAAGCAAAGGGCGTAATAACGGTATGCGGTCAAATAAGGAAAAAGTATTAGTTTGAAGCGCTATACATCAGGGTGAAGAGTCTGCATTTTCTTCAATGTCAAGGAGAAATAATTAATGATTGTTCTTTTTATCTTTTTAAGCAGTAGAATTGGTATAATGAAGTAGCATTTTAGAAAGATTTACCTGATTTGAAATCTAGGATGGATTAAAATGAGGAAAAAGAAGACAGTTAACTACAAAGTTATCCATATACAGATTGCCAGTGTTAATCAGAGATAACTAAACCCTAAAAAATGCAAGTGAATGTGGTGATATACATAAATGACACTGGGGAATTCCAATCATGGAAACTTCATGGATGCCTGTAGAAGACAATGGAGAAGTAAAAGATATTCCCAAATACAAAAGCTGCAGTTGTGCACTTTTGAAAGTAAAGTTAAGGAATGGCAGGACCAAGAACTGTAATATAGTTGAGCTTTAGGCATAATATATTTGAAGTTTAAGGAACATTTCAATAGATATGAGTTGGTTATAAAAACAGACATTAGAGTTATGCAAGACCATTAATAGTTTTCAAAGATGAGTATTGTTGATACAAATGAATGATTTAAAGATATTAATATCAAGGTAAAAAACAAAGGAAACACTCATTTGTGAAAACTACTCATTTTGGTGGCAGAAAAAAAGGGAATGAGAAGAAAGAAAAATGAACTCTTATGGAGATGAATGAAGGGGAAAGCCTGGTGAGCATATTTGTAGAGTTATATTTTCATAAATGAATAGAAGTTGCCTATCAGTATCTAATACCATAAGGAATTTTAGAAAACTGAGGTCTAAGAAAAGGATATGACAACTAGGAGATTATTATGAACTTTCAAGAGAAATTTTAGGATTTGGAGATAAAATCAGACAAAACAGGCTGAAGAGCTCAGTGAATAGTGAGGAAACAACAGAATCATGTACACACACACACACACACACACACACACAAGCATGTAAGTGTACATCCCTGAATAATCCCGTGATTGCATGGTTCTCATTTCGACTAATGGCATTTTAAAATTAAGATGAGTCTATTTTACATATATTTTCAAATTCACATGATGTATATGCCATGAGATGTCAAAAGCAACAAAGATTGTTAACTTAACAGGAATGAGTTAGTTTCAGAATTTAAATGTTTAAATGGAGAGGGATGGAGCTTGAAAAGTATAAAGACTGTTTTCAAAAACAAATGGTTGAGAAAATAGAAAATCAGAGATATTTAATAGAAATGCGTACAAGACAAATGCAATTTTGAGGGGAGGAAAGCAATGGTATAAGAGGTGAACTTATCTCTTAAGAGGTTGATATCGCAATATTGACTTCAGTGATATAGGATAAGCTTTGGAGAATTGTAATAAGGAATACAACAAGATAAACATGAGATAAACAAGAGGATTATCAAAATAAGATAAATATAATGGTGGTGATTTTGTGTCTTCTAGTTTTATTTATGTGCTAAGGGAATGGGGAAGAATAGAGAAAGAAATAAAAGGACTCAGTCTTCACAAGGAAAGGTGGGAATTTGATCATAAGATGACAAAGATTTATAGCAAATTTGTCATGAAAGAAACAACTGGACAAAATGATAGATTAACAGAGGTAGAAGAGAGCATGGACAGTAAAATCAGGTAGAAAACTGGCTCACTAGTAGTGAAGAATTCAAAGGAAAGTAACAGTTGGTTTTCCAAAGGTAAGTTAGATGAGGTTGAGAAATTTAAAGTGCAGGTTCCAATAGAGGGTATTGAGTAAAATGCCATTAAAACATTTTTATTTTTATTCTTGAATAAATATGATGCATTAGATCAAGCTGTAGATCAAAAGGAAACAAATACTATACAGGAGAAATTCAGGGTTTTTTTCTATAGAATAAATAAAAGATAATTGTAACCTATGTCAATTACATGATTTACTCATTTTGCTTATGTAAGTATATGGGTAATCTGTGCATTTGCCTGGTTTTGAACCACTTTTGTTAGTTAATTCATTTACCAAACTGAGCATGTACCGTGTTCACAGCACACAACCAGAAAACCTGTGTAAAACAGAATATATTTGCCATTACCTTAGAGCCCATTCTATAGTTCCAGAGACAAACATACAGTAAATGATAACAGAAAGAAGATCTATAATTTTGTAGGAGTATAAAATGAAAGAATTTGACCTAGTCGGAAAATTTTTGTGAAGGAAATAGTATTTGGCTTGAGATCTACGGATGCGAAAGCAATAAATGCATTTGTATATGGTTGTTGTGGGGGAGGGATTGTTGTGAAAAGCATTGCTGTGCTCTAGAAGGAGGATTGTTTTATGCAAACACACAGGGATTTGACAGAAATGCATAGTTGAAGTAGTTGGTTGAAGAAAATGCAAATAGTATAGTATGATTAAGTGCAGTGATAGGCGAGGAAATCCACTAGGGACCTCGAAGCCATGTTAAAGATTTTCTTCTTTATTCTAAAAGCAATTGGATACCACCCAAGTCACTTAAGCAGAGGTTGTTTATGACTAGATTATATTTTCATATCACTCTGGCTGTAAGGCAGAAAAGCGGCTATATTGAAGTCAGTAGAATTAAAGAAAGATCACATCCTAAGTTTTTGCAATAAGCAACTTGAAGGTGATTAAATCAAGGATCTGGAGAGAGGGTTAATGAATTTATAGGATATTAAAGAGGTTCTATTGACTGAAAAAAACTTAATGATAGATCACATGGCCATGAAGTTGAGGCAGTTGTTGAAGATGTGTTTTGGCATAGCTAGATGGATAGGGAACTCAGAATATCATGTTTTAGGGAAAGTGAGATCAAATGATTTGTCTTTGACCTATTACTTTTGGTTTTCTTTTATGATTCCATAGTGGAAATGCCCAATTAGCAAATGACGATAGAAGTTGTAGCTTAGTGGAGAAGTCTTGGTATAAGCTTTGTGGGTTCTACTAACTGGAAGAAAAAAGTGTAATTGCTAAGACATTGTCAGCAAACCCAAAAGGAATCTAGGTTATATGAAAACAAAAGGAGTTAGATTTGATTTTTTTTTTTCTCAAGGATGAAGATGGCAATCAAATACAGCCTCTCTGCTGAAAGGTCAGATAACCTGAGAAGTGAAAAAAAGCCAAGTGAGTTTAGAAATTGAGAAGTCATTTACCAGTGTTAGACAAAATATTTCAGCAGAGGGTAACAAGGGGCAAAATTATAGGGAGCTGAAATGAAAGTGGTGATAAGACTGAACAAATTTAGAACTTGGTCCAAGTTTGGCACATGCTCACTCAGACTTACCCCAAATGGTAGAGTTAGAAATGTGCCAGGGGATTCCAATTCAATCCCATCAAGGTGGCATGTACCAATGCCATCTCACTAGTCAAACTGATCAGTTTAAGTTCATAATTGATCATAATGATAGGATTAAGTGTCAAAGGGATCACATAAATAAGCCCAGTGTCTGCAAATACTAACTGATAGCATTAAAAAACAGAGAATGATCCTACACGGGAAGCAGGATACACAGCAGACTCATAGAATGGCAAATGCCCTAAACAGCACTCTGGCCTCAGAATCAGCCCTTAAGGCATTCAGATCTGGCTAAAAAGCCCATGAGAGTTTTGCAGACATGGAAAGCCAAGACACTCTGGAAAAAAAAAAATGATCTAAATGAAAGATCTCTGTGAGTGAGATCCCAGTGGAAAGAATGGGCCATCAAAGGAGGAGGTACATTTCTCTGAAGGGAGGAGAGAACTTCCACTTTGACTATGGCCTAGTCTAAATAAGATCAGAGTTGGTGAACCCTAGTGGCTTCCATAGCCTTGGCAGCTCATGAAAAGAGCCTTGGGTGATTACTGATATCATAAATAAGGGTGTCAATTGTTAAATCAACAACAGGAGTCACTGTGCTTCTACTCCCCATGTAGGATCTCTGTCCTTAATGTGTTGTACTATGCGAAATGATGGTAAAACTACTACTAAAACAGTACTCTACACTTTGTGTTTCTATGTGGGTGCAAACTGTTGAAATCTTTACTTAGTAAATCCTAAGTAGATCTTCTGTATATAAAGATAATTGAAAATGAATCTTGATGAAGAATGGGAAGGGAGAGGGATTGGGAGATGGGACGGTTGTGGGTGGGAGGGAGGTTGTGGGGGGAAAAGCCACTATAATTCAAAAGTTGTACTTTGGAAATGCATATTCATTAAATAAAAGTTAAAAAAATAACTTGGCCCATTGGTTTTTCTTAGGAAGGAGGTGGGGTTCTGTACAGATTCTTCTCTTCAAGTTGACATGAAGTGATTGTAACTGGATTTAGCTTCCATGATGTAAACAACTAAAATACTGAATAAAGTATATAGGATAACCATTATCAGGCTTCAGCCAGCAGGCAGGACCTCACTGAAACCCCAGAGAGAATGAAATGAGTTCCCTACATATTCCTTGATTTTCCATCTAGAGATTCTATCTGGTGCATGGGAGAAGAGCTGTCAGAAGACATTCATAGAATTGTGGCAGTGATGAAGAGGCAGAGAGGAGGCCAGTGATATTTGTAGAACAAATTATCACAGAAAATGAAATAACATGAAGAAAGAGCTCAAGATATCTCTAGAGGGTCTTCCTTGAATATGGATCTGAATATCAAGCAATAAATGCCTAGGAAGAAAATACAAGGTTAACTGAAAAATATTTCCAGGACACTTTAAGGGAAGTAATTTTCAGAGTTTATATGGGCCTAGAAGACAGTAAATTTCAGCATATAAAAAGAGAATACTCTTGTAAAGTTTTATTACTAATTTATTATTAATTTAAAATGAGGCAGACGGAAATTGGTTGATTTGTCATTGCTATTTCACTCTTCAAATGCCAACAATATCCAGAATAGGGCCAAGCTTAAGCCAGGAGTCGGAAACATTGTCCACATTTGCTACATCGGTAGAAGGGGCTCAACTCCTTGAGCCATCATTTGCTGCCTCCCAGGACACACTATCAAGAAGCTATATCAGCAGCGCTCCTGATCTAGGTACTCAGGTACCTGACTGCCTACCTAGGTACTCAGACATTAGATGATTGCATGCCATGCAGCCTCTCAACCACTGCCTCAAACACACAACTGGAGAAAACTTGTAATAACAAGAGGTTTCAGAATAAACAGAAGAAAGATCAAACAGCATTTGTAGAACTTAACAGTAAAACATTGATTATGCAACAGAAATTTTAGTTCCCCCGAAGATCTTTGGTAATGTCTAGAGGCATTTATAATTATCCCATTTGGAGGGTAGAGATAGGGGTACTTCTAGAATCTACTGAGTAGAAGCCAGAGATACTAATAAATATTCTATAATGAGCAACAATTCTCCTTAGCAAATAATTATCCAACTGAAAATATGAACAGTGGTGAGATTAGAAACCCCATACTAGAAGAAAGGCAGTGCTGTTCTTAGATTTATGAAAAGATCCCTGACTCTGGCTTCACACTGCCAGAGACATCCCCCCCCCCCAGCCTTTATTGTTAAAGGAAATCTCCTTACATTATCTGGCAACAGTTGAAGCAAAAGTGACCAATGAGTAGAGTGCTTGTGACCTTAGCCAGAATTTGCATGGGCCCCAGAACTACTTCTCTTAGCATACTCAGAACTTTCCCACGCATGAGCTCCACAATTTACTCCAAGATGTTCTGAGACTCATGTTTATAGAATCTTAAGTTGCTATAAGGGCTTGGTCAGCTTTTTACTCATAATAACTGACATAGTATTTTCACAATTTTGAATGAGAGTCAGTGAACAAAATGTTACATACTCATACATGCTGATTTGTTGTGATTCTCACTTATGTTGCACACAAGATGAGTTTAATATTCTCTAGGTTGATATAAGTCCATCAACAACCACTGGGTTTGAAAGGCGTGCATATGCTAGTGGCTCAACTCTGCTGACCACATACCACATGTATTCTTTAACTTGTGAGGGTAGTCAGTGTGGGAGCATCACATCTGGCACCTAAGCAATCACTCCATCAAAACCATGAGTCTGGAAATCTTCCAGGGCAGTCATGCCCATATCTTGCAAGAGTTTTCCCACCATTGCTCTGTAATACCAATGGGCTCCTGTTACTGATGTCCTCATTTGTCTTCAATCTGCATAATGATGATGTTGTGCTTTCCAGTGTTAGCCTTATGTTTTGCCAGACAAGCAACAGCCCTTTGAGAAAATTGTATTGCTATTCTCACTCCATTATAGCCCTTTCTTTTATCAATCTCCCGCTGATATTAATATACAAAAATCAGGAGTGCTCTCAAAATTGAAAAAAAACCTGTTCGGAATTTATTTCAGGCTAAGAAATTTGAGAGAAGAAATAGTTAAAAGATGTGTTATTATACATTTATGAAATAAAATTAAAAGTTATTTACGGGCATTTTGTATGTGCTGTGTATCAGATTTAACTATGTAGTCATCGATAAAGAAAATTTCTTTTTTTTTTTTTTTTTTGACAGGCAGAGTGGACAGTGAGAGAGAGAGACAGAGAGAAAGGTCTTCCTTTGCCGGTGGTTCACCCTCCAATGGCTGCCGCGGCCGGCGCCCTGCGGCCGGCGCACCGCGCTGATCCGATGGCAGGAGCCAGGTACTAGGTGCTTCTCCTGGTCTCCCATGGGGTGCAGGGCCCAAGCACTTGGGCCATCCTCCACTGCACTCCCGGGCCACAGCAGAGGGCTGGCCTGGAAGAGGGGCAACCGGGACAGAATCCGGCGCCCCGACCGGGACTAGAACCCGGTGTGCCGGCGCCGCAAGGCGGAGGATTAGCCTGTTGAGCCACGGCGCCGGCTGTGATAAAGAAAATTTCTGAGAAATTGGTTGGAAGCTAGATAAAGAAATGACACATCAGATGAAACTTCATTCATGATTCATGTATGTTATGAGGAAGCCAGAGAGGCAAGGAGATGTGTACTGTTCCAATAGAAACAGATTCTAAGTAGCTGTGACATTGTGAGGAACACCATGCTGTACCTTTCATTCAAGATGGGAAAGAAGAAATTAGTTAGGAATGGCATGGGTGAAAATAAAGAAAATCAAGACAGGTTCCTGAGCCAAAAGTGAGAGCGAGATGGTCCCTGTAGTTATGAAGGACCTACACCTGCCCTTCTTGTAAAAGTGAAACACACTAACAACTGCTTCTCCAGTCATTATTTTAAATAGCCATTAATATTCCATTTAGTATAGGCTCATGGACTTTGTAGCACATATTTCAATTTTTTGTATAGATGGGGAGCACACTGATATATTTACTTGGGGATGCTGTATGCCTGATGAGCTACTTGGAGTAAATGGGTATTCTAAAACTGTCCTCAGAGAACAGCTCTATAATGCAATCAAACAAGATGTCCATCAACTGATGACTGGATAAAGAATATATATATATATATATTTTCAACATTTATTTAATAAATATGCATTTCCAAAGTACAACTTTTGAATTATAGTGGCTTTTCCCCCCACAACCTCCCTCCCACCCACAACCGTCCCATCTCCCAATCCCTCTCCCTTCCCATTCTTCATCAAGATTCATTTTCAATTATCTTTATATACAGAAGATCTACTTAGGATTTACTAAGTAAAGATTTCAACAGTTTGCACCCACATAGAAACACAAAGTGTAGAGTACTGTTTTAGTAGTAGTTTTACCATCATTTCGCATAGTACAACACATTAAGGACAGAGATCCTACATGGGGAGTAGATGCACAGTGACTCCTGTTGTTGATTTAACAATTGACACCCTTATTTATGATATCAGTAATCACCCAAGGCTCTTTTCATGAGCTGCCAAGGCTATGGAAGCCACTAGGGTTCACCAACTCTGATCTTATTTAGACTAGGCCATAGTCAAAGTGGAAGTTCTCTCCTCCCTTCAGAGAAATGTACCTCCTCCTTTGATGGCCCATTCTTTCCACTGGGATCTCACTCACAGAGATCTTTCATTTAGATCATTTTTTTTTTCCAGAGTGTCTTGGCTTTCCATGTCTGCAAAACTCTCATGGGCTTTTTAGCCAGATCTGAATGCCTTAAGGGCTGATTCTGAGGCCAGAGTGCTGTTTAGGGCATTTGCCATTCTATGAGTCTGCTGTGTATCCTGCTTCCCGTGTAGGATCATTCTCTGTTTTTTAATGCTATCAGTTAGTATTTGCAGACACTGGGCTTATTTATGTGATCCCTTTGACACTTAATCCTATCATTATGATCAATTATGAACTTAAACTGATCAGTTTGACTAGTGAGATGGCATTGGTACATGCCACCTTGATGGGATTGAATTGGAATCCCCTGGCACATTTCTAACTCTACCATTTGGGGTAAGTCTGAGTGAGCATGTGCCAAACTGTACATCTCCTCTCTTTCTTATTCCCACTCTTTTATATAACAGGGATCACTTTTCAGTTAATTTTAAACACCTAAGAATAATTGTGTGCTTAATTAAGTGTTCAACCAATGGTATTAAGTAGAACAAAAAAAATACTAAAAGGAATACAATTCTAAGTTGTTCCTGGACAGTCAGTACAAGGTCTGATCAAGTCATTGTTTCTCATAGTGTCACTTCAACAGGTTTCATTTGAGGTGCTCAGTTAGTTGTCATTAATCAGGAAGAACATATGATATTTGTCCCTTTGGGACTGGCTTATTTCACTCAGCATAATGCTTTCTAGATTCCTCCATTTTGCTGCAAATGACCGAATTTCATTTTTTTTTAAATGAACCTCCCAAAGTATGGGTCTCTGTGTTTCAGTAACCATCGCATTTAAAAACATCCTGATATCTGTGGCTAAAAATGAGTTAATATCCCTCAAATGTTTGCTTATTAGTTTGTTTCATATATTGTTTTTAAAAGTATTATTGAATAACTTCTATGTTTTTTTAATTTATTTTATTTATTTGAAAGAGTTACAGAGAGAGGGAGAGACAGAGAGGTAGTTCTTCCATCCACTTGTTCAATCCCTAATAGACCACAATGGCCAGAGCTATGCTGATCAGGAGCCAGGAGCTTTCTCTGGGTCCCTCACATGGGTGCAAGGGCCCAAGAACTTGGGCCATCTTCTACTGCTTTCCCAGGCCATAGCAGAGAGCTGGATTGGAAGAGGAGCAGCTGGAATTAGAACCAGTGCCCAATAGGGATGCTGATGCTTCAGGCCAGGGCTTTAACCTACTGCACCACAGTGCTGGCCCTGAACTTCTATGCTTTATTTCATCTGTTAGGACAGTTTTCCTATATTCTGCTTGTATATTTTTTCACATTATAATACATTTAGTTTGGTAAAACCCAACCAATTATTTTGTTTGTGAGTCATACTAATTTTAACTTCACTGGAATGATAATCTTCAGGATTATCTATAGCACCTTACTCATCCTGTAAGAGTTAATTAAATATTTGCAGATTAATCAAGCAAATTTGAAATATTTTAATTATAATTTATCCTGTTATTTTTAACCTTTGCTGTTGTATAAGCCAATTTATTAAATATGCTAAAGTGTTTATTCTGTAAACTATAATTTATTTAGATGAAATGAATTTCACTGAGTAAATATATAGATGAAAATTATATCTGCTGCAGAGCCACACAGCACATTCTAGAATGGGGGAAAACAGCTTGTTTTATTAGAAAATAGGTTGAATAGAAGTCTACTTCCTACGTTCTCACTCAAACTCAAGAAAATTCTTTATCTAAAATATGTTGTGTCATGTGCATGTCATTTAGCAATAAAGAATAAAAAAAAAATCTCATTTCATCCAAACATTCTCAGAGGAAGATTTTACTATCAGTCCAAATGGAAATAGCTTAACATGATAAATGTTTCTCAGAATTGTGTCTGTCCACCTAAGGTAGATTTATGAATCCAAGACATCCCACAAATATCTACTTAGAGTACCGAAAGATTTTGGTGATATCAAGTGTATCATTAGATCAAGACTTCCTGCAATTCAGAAAGTATCTTCCTTGTGGAAAAAAAAAATCCTCGAGAAAGAAAAAAACTTTCTGATTTTGTTTCCCAGGTAAGTGTCCAAGTAATCATATTATATTTCTTAATATTGTATGACAAAATGATATTACAGATTGCTTTTTTATCATGTAGCACCTGAATGTTATAACAATCTATTGGTTATTGTTAATGGTATACTTTTGCATGTATCTGATCAAACACTAATCAATCACTATATTGAAAAAAAATTGCAGGAGATAACCTGAATAAGGGGTGGAAAAAAATACACATGTATTCATATATGCAAAGGTCATTCACAAAGCTTGTGAAGAAATGTAATTTAGAGGTAAGCTTATTTTGGTGCAGAAAATTGAAATTTATGCACAGCTTTAAATTAATATGCATTTTAATGAATCTTTTAATTTTAAATGTTATATATTTGAGGTAACATTTTATTTACTTTATTGTCAAAGGCTTACTCCACAAAATAAAGATTTCAACAACAAATAAAATAAAATAAAAAGATCATAGTGAAACAGGAAAATATGCAAGGGCTATACACAATAATCAAAGAAAAAGGCATTCAACTTCACTCATATAAAGTAAATTTTAAAATAAGCAAGCTAAGTAAGTTTAGAAAAGGAAAGAATCTGGGCCAGCATCATGGTGAAGGCGATTGATCTGCTACTCGCCTTGTTGGTAACACATATGAGCTTCAGTTCAAGCCCTGGCTGATTTGCTTTTCATTAGCTCCCTACTAATTTGTCTAGGAACATGGAAGACCTGTATGGAGTTCCTAGCTCCTGGCTTAGGCTTGGCCCAGCCAACTGTTATGGCCACTTGGGGAATTAAACCAACAGATGGAGGATCTCTCTCTCTCTCTCCTTCTCCCTCCCCCTCTCTGTGTAACTCTTCCTTTCAAATAAATAAATATTTTTGTCAAAAACCTGAATGTATCAGTTTTGCTGAAAAATACAGCCCTATGTCAAACTTTGTTTTAAAAATGTTCAATGAATCTTTAAAAGGGTGGGAGGGAAGTTATGGGGGGGAAGCCATTGTAATCTATAAGCTGGATTTTGGAAATTTATATTCTTTAAATAAAAGCGTTATTAAAAAAAAGTTCCTGATAATCATCACATACATGTACATACACAAGTGTGTTTATGCATACACACACACACACACACACACACAAACATCCTTAACACAATCTGAACTGGTAAGGCACTGAAACTGGAGTGAAAAAGAACAGGTAAATCATGTTCACATTTCATTTCCAAATAAAAATCAGAAAGAGAATAAGACATAGGCCCTGTAACTGATGATCAAATGTACTTCGGAACAATGAGAGTAGACTGCAAAATATTTACATCAATCTTTACAGACATTCTTCCTCACACTGATAAAAACATATCCAGTATTGCCACAGACATTTCTGTGGATGTATTATTTATAACACCCATCAATCCACAAGCTGTATTGAGATATCATTGCAATTTGACAGTCCTCTGATTGCACTTTTTAAGGTCTGAATCTTTCTGCTCTTGGTCCTTCCCACTTCAATATCCAGCCAGTTGTATCTCATCATCTTGCTCCATTGCATTTTGTAACTACTTGATCTATCTTTATGTTTCTTGCTATTTGTAAGTTAATGCTTCATGTTTTAAGCTTCATAATGGATAAAATATGAAAATATAAAAGCTTAAGAAGCATAAAGCATCTACTTTAAGGCATTATCTTTCTCTGTTAATTTATCTTAAATGCTAGGTGTCTCTAAATAATTAAAATAAAGAGGATAGTTTTTTATATTATTTAGTTCAGAATATGTGTTTACTAAATATTTTTAATATTTTAGGTACTTTTACCATTTGATTTGATAAGGTTGATTTACCAATTTTCTTTAAATGTGCCTTAAAACTAAATGGAAGAAATGCCAATTTATCTTGAAATTGTGTTTTTGGGTAAAGTTCAATACATAACACTGTAAATCTACTGTGAGTTTAATAATACTGCATTAATCAGGGCTTGTGCTGTGGCATAGTGGGTAAAACCACTACCTGCTGTACCAGTGTCCCATATAGGCACTGGTTCTAGCCCTGGCTGCTCCACTTCTGATCCAGATCTCTGCTATGACCTGGGAAAGTGGTAAAGATGGCCCAGGTCCTTGGGCCCCTGTACGTGCATGGGAGATCTGGAGGAAGCTGAATTCAGATTGGCATAGTTCTGGCCATTGTTGCCAGCTGGGGAGTAAACCAGCAGATGTCATGTGCTTAGAAGACCTCTTCCCACCTTCCCCCTCTTCCCACCCCCGCCTCTCCTTCTCTCTCTAACCCTTTCAAATAAAATAATCTGTAAAAAATTATATTAAAATAATAATACATTAATAAATAAGCATAATAGCTCAACCTTGTAAACAGACTAATTGTAATAAATGTTACTCAACGGATTTTTTTCTAGTAGGTACCTCTGCAAAATACACTGCTAAGGACTCAGAGATCCACATTAAAGATTCACTTCATAGAATTACAATATATTCATGAATACTCACCACGTTTTACATGAATTTTCATGGTGCTTTCTTTTTGTTTATTTCTATAAAATTTTTTATATGTATTTCATTGAATCTCATGGACTATGTAACAGTAAGGATGGTAGCTAATGTTTGTTAAAACTTACCATATGCTATAGCTACATAATAGTTTTATAGAAGAATTTAATTTTATAAAAACTATAAAATAGACAATATTATTATAGTCTTTTTGTAGAATAAAAATTAATATTCAGAAAACCTGAGAATGTTGCCCTATTAAATGAAGAATATAAAAACTATTTGAGGGATATAAATAGAATGATTCATCTATAATCAGTTTACAGAGGGAAATAAAATAATGCAAGGTAATGGTGGCCAATAGTTTGAACAAAGCAAAAGTTTTTGACAGCCAGAATAAGATGTTTGAAGATAATATGAAGTGTCACATTCAACGGAATCATTTTGGAATCACACCAGGGTTGAATTCCATTTGTGCCAGCTACTAGTTACATGATGTTATACAAATTCCCTGTGTATAAAATAAGGATAATTCTAATACCTCATAGGATGCTGGTGAAAATTAAATTAGATGGATGAAAAAGTACACAGTGAAGGCAATTAGTACATGCCCAATCACTTTCAATCCCTGACCATGTTTCTATAAATAAAGGGTATCCAGTGGGGTTTTTGAGCATCTGTAAGGCTAAGACAGTACTGTTTAAGATACCTCTCTGCTGTAGATACAAAGTTGGAAAGATACAAATAACCTTTTCTTTCCTTTAGGATTTGGTACTGGTAGTGAATTGGAATATACAAGAGACGCATTTGTAAAACACCTGAACATCTTGGAAAATGTCTGAATAAAGAGTCCAGGTCCAAATTTTAAATAATCATTTTTACAGGTGGACTTTCATCTATATTCACTAAGTGGTTTAATTTCTTCTGTAACTTTTCTGCCAACTAGTTACAGCACATTTATCGAATAAACTCTGCTGATGGAATAAGCTCTTAAAATAGATCATACTACTTTCAAGCAGATTTCACTATTTAAAAGCAAGAACCTGATTTCAATGGCCTGGAAATACCATATCTGTTTAGTTTTTCCTACTACTAGCGTGATTCTATGCAATCTGAGCCCATTTCTACATAAAGTCTTTAGATAACATAACTACAAACCCTAAAGTTTCTATGAACAATGTTTCTGGGTACAGTTATTTTTAAATAGATTTTTAATGTTTGATTACTTTTTTCAGGTTTATTTTCATATACTTGAAATCTTGAAATGTGGGTAGGAGAGCGAGGGAGGGGGGGGGAGGCAGGAAGAAAGAGAGAATATGGGAGAATGGGAGAATGAGAATGCTTCAATTCTGTTTCACTCCTCAAATGCCTAAACAGCTAAGGCTGTCCAATCCGAAGCCAAGTGCCTAGAATTCAGTCTGGGTCTCCCATGAGTGTTGCAAGGTCACAGACATTTGAGTCATTTTCTGCTCCCTCCCAGGATATATTACCAGGAAGCAGGATTGGAAGTAGAGTGGCCAGAATACAAACTGCACTCTGACAGAGGATGTAGGCATTGCCTGTGGCAGCTTAACTCAGTGTGCCACAATGCCTGTTCTCTGCCCCTTCTCACTACCTTTGATCTCTTAATAAACTCTGGTCTGTCATTCCCTGCTAAAGAATGGAGCCCATATGACTTCCCTAACTTTATGAGCATTCACAGCTAAGTGCGGTGTCAGGAGTGAAACACTTAGGTGTGCCCAAAGTGCTAGATAAAGAAAAGTGTCAACCCTGTCTAGAGAATGACAACTTCTGTGAAGCCATAAGTATCCACTATATATAATATTTGAATTTGTATGATTAAGAATTTGAGTTAGAAAAGGATGACTTCAGGGATTGGATTAAGATGGTAGAGTAGGAAGGAAGCTTAGTACTCTAGTCTTGGAGAAGATAGCTTTTAAAAAGTGGAGAGAGTATAGTCTCAGGAAAGAGTTAGAAGGAAAAAGGCAGAGGAAACAATGCAAATTAAAGGGATACAGTGAACCTATGTGGAGGGTGTGGACTCATACAACTCAGGACCCCAGCGTCTGAGAGTCTGCACCAGCTTTGGAGAGTGGGGCAAGACCAGACTGCAGTGGCCCAAGCCACTGGAGCTAAAGCTGCAGGAAGAACCTGGAGGGAATCTTCGCTGGAGCTCTGTGGGGGATAGTGTACATGCCAAACTAGAGGAGAAAAAAGAGGGGCCACATTTTTCTCTTCCTGATCACCCTGCAATGGCATTCTGTAACAAGCTGATAGATAGCGGGCACCATTTTGGACATACATAACCTCTATGTCAGCTCATGTTTGCAACCAGCAACCAGCTGAGAGGAGTCTCTTGAGTCTGGCAGGGAGAACAGACAGGGGGGCTGGGTACTTGTCACTGTCAGAGCCTTGTGAGCTGGGACTGTGAAAACACTGAGACTATGTGGGAGGGCTTAGGAGGTGGCTGGGACTTTGGGCAATCACCGTGGGAAGCTCTACACTCAGAGCTCCCTATATCCCTGGTGAGGGATGTAGTTGGGGACTCTGAGATTATACCAAGGATTGCAGAGATCCCTTGTGTGGCCTTTGTGGCAATGTGGACAAATATTATACCCAATGGACTAAGCCCAGGCAATGCTCTCCACTAAAGTGAGGAGGTAAGCTGAGTCTATGCCAATAGGGAGAACAAACTTCCTTTCTGATACAAACACACACACACACACACACACACACACACACACACACCGAAAAGAGGAGATTTACCACGCCCAACCCGGGTGTCACCTTAAACACTACCTTACCTTGGAGCACTGAACAGAGCTACCTGGCCACACCCACCACACACCTCTAGGTGTTCACTGAAAAACAAACACCCCAGTAATGCAGAGGCATAGTCCAAAGATTAAAAACCAGCACAGCAAAAAAACAAAGAAGAAACCAAGGAGTATTTCCACAAATGCTGAAAAATAAATGCACCCACTCAAGAAACAAGAATAAGGAACACAACATGATGCCCCCAAAAGAATACAACATTTCAATACTAGAGTATGAAGATGAAGACATTGAAAAAATGCCAGAAATGTAATTCAAAGGTTGGTCATAGGATCACTTAGAAGTAATCAGAAGCAAATGCATAAACTAATGAAATCTGTACATGAGAGAAAATTTCTCCCACAAAATTAAGATCTTAAAGAGAAAGCAAAACAAAATATTGGAAATAAAGAATTTAATAGAACAAATAAAAATGCAGTGGAAAGTTTTAACAACAGGATAGGTAAAGCAAAAGAAAGAATATCTGACTTAGAATACAAACAACAGGAAATTACACAGTCAGAACCAAAACAGTAAGAAGAAATTAGAAAACTAAAAAATACTGATGGGAATCTACAAGGTAGTATCAAACAACCCAACTGAAGGCATAGAGAGAAAGGATCAAACTGTATTTTTAGCGAAATAATAGCAGAAGACTTCCCTAATTTGGAGAATGAAAGGGACATCCAAGTACAAGAAACAAGTATAACTCTAATAGACATGACCAGAAAACATCTTACCATGACACAATATAATCAAACTCCACAGTAAAATATAAAGAAAATATTCTAAAATGTGCACAAGAGAAACACCAGATTACTTTCAAAGGATCTCCAATTAGACTCACTGTAGACTTCTCATCAGAAACCTTATAGGCTAGGAGAGAATGGTGAGATATATTCTGAGTCTTAAGAGAAAAAAACTGTCAGTCCAGAATACTGTACCCTGCAAAGCTCTCATTTAGGAATGAGGTGAAATAAAGACCTCAAAAAAAAAGAAAACAAACCAGAAATCAAAAGAATTTTTCACCACCTGTCTAGCCTTGCAATAGATGCTTAAGGATGTGTTGCACACAGGAACATGATGATGACTAGGAAAGAAGGTAAAGGAAGATAACATCTCAGTGAAAGGACAAAGGAAATCCAAAGTAAAAATTAGAAATATTTTTGGAAAAATGGCAGGGAGAAGTTGTTACTTATCAGTAGTCAACTTGCATATAAATGGCCTCATCTCTCCAGTTAAAAGTCACAGACTGACTGAATGGATTAAAAAACAAAACCCATCGATTTGCTGCCTACAAGAAATACATCTCACCAACAAAGATTCATGCAGACTGAAAGTGAAAGGATGGGAAAAGTTATCCCATGCCAACAGAAACCAAAGAGCTGGTCTAGCCATCTTAATATTGGACAAAATAGACTAACACAAAAATGGTTAAAAGAGACAAACAACAGCACTATGTAGTGATTCAGGGATCAATTCAACAGGAAGATGTAACTATTATAAACATATGTGCACCTAAATATAGGGCACCTGGTTATTTAAAAGAACTGTTAGGGAATCTAAAGGGAAACAAAGACTGAAATACAATAGTAATGAAGAACATCAATACCTCTCTCTCAGCAATGGACAAATTAACCAGAAAAGAAATCAGAAAGGAAACCACAGAGTTAATTGACACTGTAGACAAATGTACCTAACATATCTACAGAACTTTTGATCCTATAGCTACAAAAACACACATTTTTCTCACCAGTGCAAGGAACTTTCTTAGGGATTGACCACATGCTAGGACATAAAGTCTGAGCAAATTAAAAAATAATTGAAATCAAACCATGCATCTTTCAGAATACATAGAGTGAAGCTGAAAATTATCAACTCAGGAATCTCTGGAACGTATGCAACCACATGGATACTGAACAACATGCTCCTGAATGAACACTGGGTCATAGAAGAAATCAAAAGAGAAATCAAAAACTTTCTGGAAACAAAGATGACAGCACAACACAATATCAAAACTTATGAGATACAGCAAAAGCAGTGTTAAGAGGAAAGTTTGTAGTAATAGGTGCCTACATCAAGAAATTGGAAAAGCATCAAATAAATGAGTTATCAATGCATCTCAAGGATCTAGAAAAACTACAGCAAACCAAACCCAAAACTAGTAGAAGAGAAATAATTAAAATCTGAGAAGAAATCAACAGGATTGAAAAAAAAAAAGATCAGTGAAATGAAGAGCTTTTTTTTTTTGAAAAAAAAAAAAACACTATTGGCCCAACTAACCAAAGAGAGAAGACCCAAATTAATAAAATTAGAGATGAATAAGGAAATCTAATGACAGAAAGCACAGAAATAACAAAAATCATCAGAAATTACTACAAAGAGCTCTATGCCAACAGACTGGGAAACCTAGAAGAAATAGATTCCTGGACATCTATAATCTACATAAGTTGAGCCAAGAAGATATATAAAACATAAACAGACCCATAAACAAGATGGAAATTGAATCAATAATAAAGACCCTCCCCATAAAGAGAAGCCTAGGACTGGATGGCTTCACTGCTGAATTATACCAGACATTTAAAGGAGAACTAACTCTAATACTTCTCAAACTATTCAAAAAAAATTGAAAGGGTGGGAGTCCTCAAAATTCTCTGATGCCAGCATCACCATAATTCCCAAACCTGAAAAAATGCAACAGAGAAAGAAAATTACAGGTTGATTTTCCTGATGAACACAGACACAAGAGTCCTCAACAAAATACTGCCACTCTAATCCAACAACACATCAGAAAGATCATTCACCTGGAACAAGTGGGATTTATCCCTTGTATGCATTCACAAATCAATCAACGTGATACATCACATTTACAAACTGCAGAACAAAAACCATGTAATTATCTCAACAGATACAGAGAAAGTATTTGATAAAATGCAACACCATTTCATGATGAAAACCCTAATCAAGGGGCCGGCACCGTGGCTCACTTGGTTAATCCTCCACCAGTGGCGCCGGCATCCCATATTAGTGCTGGGTTCTAGTCCTGGTTGCTCTTCTTCCAGTCCAGCTCTCTGCTGTGGCCCAGGAAGGCAGTGAAGTATGGCCCAAGTGCTTGGGTATCTGCACCCACGTCAGAAACCAGGAAGAAGCCCCTGGCTCCTGGCTTTGGATCAGCATAGCTCTGGCTGTGGCGGCCATTTGGGGGGTGAACCAATGGAAGGAAGACCTTTCTGTCTCTCTCTCTCTCATTGTCTAACTCTGTCAAAATAATTAAAAAGAAAAAAAGAAAAAAAAGTAAACCCTAATCAAATTGGCTATAGCAAGAACTTTCCTCAACACAATCAAGGAAATCTATGATGAATCCACAGCCAGTCTCCATTTGAATAGGGAAAAGTTGGAAGCATTCCCATTGAAAATGGGACCTGGACAAGGATGCCCACTATCACCACTGCTATTCAATATAGTCCTGGAAGTTTTAGCCAGAACCATTAGGCAAGAAAAAGATATCAAAGTGATACAAAATTGGAAAGAGGAAGTCAAACTATCCCTATTTGCAGATGACATGATTCTATATATAAGGGATTCAATTAACTCCACCAAGAGACCATTGGAATTCATAGAAGAATTTGGTAAAGTGTCAGCATATAAAATCAATACACAAAAATCAACAGGTTTGCATACACAGACAATACCATGGCTGAGAAGGAACATCTAAAATCAATCCCATTCACAATAGCTACAAAAAAAAAACTTTGTAATAAATTTAATCAAGGATGTCAAAGATCTCTATGAATTATAAAACTTAAAAGAAATTGAAGATGACAGAAAAATATGGAAAAATCTTCTTTGTTCATGATTAGAAGAATCAATATTATCAAAATGTCCATAATACTGAAAGCAATTTATAGATTCAATGTGATACCAAAAAATACCAAGGACATTCTATTCAGATTTAGAATAAATGATTCTGAAATTCAGACAGAAACATAGGAGACCCCGAAATAACTAAAGCAATTTACACAACGAAAACCAAAGCAAGAGGCAACACAATACCAGATTTCAAGATAAACTACAAGGCAGTTATAGTCAAAACAGATTGGTTCTGGTACAAAAATAAATGGGTAGATCAGTGGAACAGAATAGAAATATCAAAATCAATCCAAACATCGACAAACAACTTATATTTGACAAAGCATCTAAAACCAATCCCTGGAGCAAGGACAGTCTAAAAAAATATGCTGGGAAAACTGGATTTCCACTTGCAGAATTACGAAGCAAGACCCCTACCTCACACCTTACAAAAAAATCTACTCAAAATGGATTAAAGACTTAAATCTATGACCTGATACCATCAAATTATTAGAGAACATTGAGAAAACACTTCAAGACATTGGCATAGGCAAAGAGTTTTTGGAAAAGACCCCAGAGGTACAAGCATCAAAGCCAAAATTAACAAGTGATATTATATCAAATGGAGAAGTTTCTGTGCCACGAAAGAAACACTCAGAAAAGTGAAGAGGCAATGGAAAGAATGGGAGAAATTATTTTAAAACTATGGAACAGATAAAGGATTAAGAAGCAGAATATATATAAAGATCAAGAAACTCAACAACAAAGCATCCCAGTTAAGAAATGGGAAAAGGACTTAAACATATTTTTCAAAAGAGGAAATCCAAATGGCTAACAGACACATGAAAAAAATGCTCAGGATCACTAGCCATCAGGGAAATGCAAAGCAAAATCACAATGTTGTTTCACCTCACCCCAGTTAGAATGGCTTTCATACAGAAATCAACCAACAACAAAAGCTGGAGAGGATGTGGTGAAAAAGGTACCCTTATCCACTCTTGGTGGGTATGTAAACTGGTAAAGCTTCTATGGAAGACTTTATAGAGATACCTCAGAAATCTGAATATAGACCTACCATATGATCCAGTCATCTCACTTGTGGGAATTTACTCCAGGGAAATGAAATTGGACTATGAGGGTTATCTTGTCTTGACTGTTGAGGAACAGGTTTTTTTCATGCTATTTGTTGAACTCTTTATTCAAGATAGAATTAAACATGTGTGTATAAAGTCAATTGAAATAGATCTCAAAAAATAAGAATCGGAATAAGAGAGGGAAGAGGAATGGGGTGGGGAATATTGGGAGGGTAAGCTTGGTGGGAAGAACCACCATGTTGCTAAAGTTCTAATTATTAAGTGTATGAAGTTTGTAACTGTAAAGTTGTACATTTTAGGATACATTTCTATGGACTTACTTCTAAGAGTACAGTTTAAAAAACTTGCCACCAGACCCCAAGTTCCCTTAAGCTAGGTGGTAATAATACCATCTTAAGTGTTAAAGTGATCATACAGATAGGATTAAGTTTCTGGAAATAATAGATAGAATTAAAAAGGAGTGAATGTTTCAACATGGGAAGCAGTCCACACTGCAGACTCATAGAATGACAATCACTTTAAGTAGAACTCTGACCTCAGAATCAGCCCCTAAGGAATTCTGGTCTGACTGAAAAGCCCACAAGAACATTTCAAGCATGGAAACCAAGACACTGTGGCAAAAAAAATATCCTACATGAAGGACCTTTGTGGGTGAGATACCAGTGTAAAGGAGTGGTCATCAAAGAAGGATGTACTTTTCTCTGAAGGGAGGAGAGAGCTTTCACTTCACTTAGAGCCTTGTCAAAATATGAAGGAGTTTGTGGATTCCAAAGGTGTTCATAGCCTAGAAAGCTCATGTCAAAAGCCTCAGGTGATTACTGACATCATACATAAGGGTGTTAATTGTTAAATTAACAGCAGAGTCACTGTGCACTTACTTCCCATGCAGTACCTCTGTCCTCAGAGTTGTACTATAATTATGTCTAAGTGCTTACAAAAAATATATCATTCTTGGGTGCTTCTTTAAAGTTAATTACACTTCCAAAAAAAAGTGAAATAATTTCAAGAAGAAATGACTTTGAACAGGCCTTGTCTTAACTGTTGAGAAAATTTTTTTATTGTATGTGCAATTTGTTAAACTCTTTACTTAGCATAGAGTTGGTCTTCTGTGTATAAAGTTAATTAAAAAAATGGATCTTAGCAGAGAATTGGATTGGGAATGGGAGATGGAGGAGGCACAGCAATAGGAGTGTGGGTGGGAGGGCGGGTATGGTGGGAAGAATCACTATACTCCTAAAGTTGTCTTTATGAAATACATGAAGCTTGCATTCCTTAAATAAAAGATTTGAGAAAAAAAGAAAGAAAAAAGAAAAGGATGACATCATTTCATATTTTCCAATGCCCTGAGCCTGAGGAAACAAATAGAGCATTCTAGAGAAATTTTAATTCATGGTGGATGAATGAGCTTTTGGAATTCATAGTTGGGGGCTTGTGCTTTGGCATAGCAGTTAAAGCTGCTGCCTGCAGTGCTGGTATCCCAAACGGGTGCCAGTTTGATTCTTGGCTGTTCCACTTCCAATCCAGCTCTCTGCTCTGGCCTAGGAGTGGAAAATGGTACAAGTCTTTGGGCCCCTGCACCTGAGTGGAAGACCTGGAAGAAGCTCCTGGCTCCTGCCTTCAGATTGGCCCAGTTCCAGTTGTTTTGCAACCATCTGGGGAATGAACCAGTGAATGGAAGACCTCTCTCTTGTTCTCTGCCTCTGCCTCTCTGTAGCTCTGCCTTTCAAATAAATAAATAAATATTTTAAAAAAACCCTATTTTCTAAAAACAAAAAAAGAATCATGGTGATTAATTTGGAAAAGTAAATGAGAATAGATTTGCATAATATGCTAATACTTGCAAAGTAACATTTCTATTACATGAAGTTATTTTAATTGTTCTTAAGATCATTAAAATGACTATTTTGCTCATACTTGCTTTAGCTATTAAACTATTTTACCTATCTTGAATTTAAGCACTTAATGCATTGGATTAAACTTGTAAGTCATCAACCATCTGATAAATTATGAATTTATCAGAAAGGCAGAGCTAGATACAGATATACACAGAAATCTCACATCTGCTAGTTCACTCTCCAAGTGCCCACAATGGCTAACACTGGGCTCAGGCC
This sequence comes from Sylvilagus floridanus, assembly GCA_949820135.1. Lineage (NCBI taxonomy): Eukaryota > Metazoa > Chordata > Mammalia > Lagomorpha > Leporidae > Sylvilagus > Sylvilagus floridanus. The sequence goes on from OX463231.1 coordinate 68,448,041, forward strand.
AAAGCTGGGGGTCAAGAAGAGCATCAGTCTCCCACACGGAAGGCAAGGCCCCAACCCCTTGAAACATCAAAGCTGCCTCCTTAGATATGCATCCCGGGAATTTGGAGTCAAGAGCCATAGCCAAAACTGAACCTGAGCATTCAGATATAGGATAAGTACATTTTTTTTTTGACAGGCAGAGTGGACAGTGAGAGAGAGAGAGACAGAGAGAAAGGTCTTCCTTTTACCATTGGTTCACCCTCCAATGGCCGCCGTGGTCAGCGCGCTGCGGCCGGCGCACCGCGCTCATCCGATGGCAGGAGCCAGGTGCCAGGTGCTTTTCCTGGTCTCCCGTGGGGTGCAGGGCCCAAGCACTTGGGCCATCCTCCACTGCACTCCTGGGCCACAGCAGAGGGCTGGCCTGGAAGAGGGGCAACTGGGACAGAATCCGGTGCCCCGACCGGGACTAGAACCCGGTGTGCCGGCGCCACAAGGCGGAGGATTAGCCTGTTGAGCCAACGGCGCCGGCCAGGATAAGTACATTTTAACCAACAGGCCAAATATTCATCCCCATTTTTTTCTTATGATTCTTTCATATATTCTTTTTTTTTTTTTTGACAGGCAGAGTGGACAGTGAGAGAGACAGACAGAAAGGTCTTCCTTTGCCGTTGGTTCACCCTCCAATGGCCACCGCGGCTGGCACGCTGTGGCCGGCGCTCCGCGCTGATCCAATGGCAGGAGCCAGGTGCTTTTCCTGGTCTCCCATGGGGTGCAGGGCCCAAGCACTTGAGCCATCCACCACTGCACTCCCGGGCCATAGCAGAGAGCTGGCCTGGAAGAGGGACAACCGGGACAGAATCTGGCGCCCTGACTAGGACTAGAACCTGGTGCTCAACAACTTTTAATATCCCTCTCTTCTATTTGCCATCTTATAAAGTTGTTGCTGCAATAAAACATAGGAATCTGGCTTTTATATAACACATAACTCACAAAATAAATCAATGTACAACCTAAATGTAAGCTTTGTAAGTAAAAACCTCTAAAAGAAAATATAAGAGCAAAACTTTGATGACCTTGGGCTAGGCAAAGTATCTTAAACACCAAAATCACAATCCTTAAAGAAAACAATAGATTAATTTTTATAATTAAGAATATGTACTTTTCAAAAACACAAATACCAGTTACAGATTAGCAGAATATTTTTATGTATAATATTTTATAAAGGGCTTGTATGAAAAATACAAAAAGGACTTTTGAAACAGTATAATTAAAATATGGAATCTAAAAACTAGATTTGAAGACACTCTAAAAAACAAAGATATGAACACTTGAAAAGATGCTTTAATCCTAATCATTTAGGAAATGCAAATTAAAACCACATGAACCATCACTACATACCTACAGAATAGCTAAATTAAGGAGTAACCATATCCAGTGTCACTGAGGGTGTGAACAGCTGAGATGCTCCTACTCTTCCAGTGGCAATGAAAAATGATGCATTCACTTTATAACATAGTTTGGCAGCATCTTAAAGATTATGGGACCAGTGTTTTGGCACAATGGGCTAAGGCTTCGCCTATGGTGCCAGCATCCCATATGGGGTACTTGTTTGTGTCTCCACTGCTCCTCTTCTAATCCAGCTCTCTGCTATGGCCCAGGAAAGCAGTAGAAGATGGCCCAAACACATAGGCCACTGCACCCATGTGGAGACCCAGAAGAAGCTCCTGGCTCCTGGCTACAGATCAGCTTAGTTCCAGCCATCACAGTCATTTGGGGAGTGAACCAGTAGATGGGAGACTTCTATCATTCCCCTCTCTCTGTCTGTAACTCTACCTCTTAAATAAAATTTTTCAAAAATTATTATGTATATAATTTTAATTACTTACCTATTACACCCTTCCTAGATATCCAGCTAAAAGGTCTAAAAACTGATGTCCATATTCAGATATATACACAAATATTTGTAGAAAATTTACCAAACTTTGGTTTTATTATGAAAAACTAGAAACCCAAAATAGATAAACATATTGTGTTATAGCTATACAATGAAACGTCAATAATTAAAATAAATGAGCCTTTAATACATGTAAACATTTGGGCAAATCTCTAAATATATATTGAAAGTCATACAAAAAAGCATATATTTTTATTCCACATAAACAAAATTCTAGAAAATGTCAGTTAACTTGTAAGTGACAGAAGCCAATTAGTTGTTTGTTGGGGATGAGAAGGAAATAGAACAAGAGGAAGAGATGAGAAAGTAGAAGTCAACTTCAAGATGATGAATACCATCATGAATCCTGTAAGGATTCTATGGACATAAAAGTATTTCCAAGTTATCAAAGTTTATACATTAATTACGTGCCATGTATTATGTTTGATTGTATCTCAATAAAGATGCTTTGAAAAAGAATCAGATGATGCTGTCTCTCTGAAAATAGCTTCCAACAATTTTCAAGATGATGCATTCCTCTATGCCCAGACCTCATATCTGGTTGAGTCATGGTACTGACTCAGAAACATAGATTATGTGTTTCTCAGTTATTTCTTAAGAACCCAGAAGACAAGGATCATGAATTAAAAAGGTCACTTGAGGCCTAGAAATCAGGACTCTGGTAGGGTGCTTAGCCTAAAAAGGAGGAAAAAACTCAAATAGCACTGAGAAATCCACTATTACAAATAGCACAGCAGCCAACCCAGTGGACACCTCAGTTCAAGCCTTTTCTGTATTTTTAGAAATATGTTATTTGTATGTCTTCCCACTTCTACTTAGAACTCTTTTAAGTTCTCCATAAATGCTGATTGAATAAATGAATGGGAAATGGATAATATTTTACATGCTTTGGAATGAATACTCCTAACAGGAAGAACACTAAGACTTATTCACCAAAAATAACTGGGAAGATGGTTAGAATCAATCCCCATGACCTTAAAATATCTTACCTCCTTACATTTTAGTATCTTTTTTGTTTCAGACACTTCATACACACTGCTCCTAATTTTAAAAATGAGCATACAAAGTAGACATTACTACAAACTAAGGTATTTAAAAAAAATTTAAAAATGTTTAAATAGCTTTTAACAGATTCAGTATAGTTCATAGGTATAATTCCAAGAATATAATGATATTCCTTTCCTCCCTCCTTCGTATACTTCCTCCCTTACCCTTACACTCTCTTTCTCTCCCCGGCCCCCATTTCCCTTTTTCTATCTTTTGTTTTTGAGATAACTTTTTAAATTTTCCTTATAGTAAAAAGGCTTAATGGTTTACCAAGCAATAAGTTTAACAAGTAAAAAAGCAAAAAATCTCCCTAGTTTAGTGGGTATATATTTAATTAACAGCAATAAACAAAAATTGAATGGAAAAGTGAGCATTTCACCTATTTACAGTAAATTTTAAAGTAATCACAGATTATTAAAACTATAATAACATTCTTAACCATTATGTGACAATGATATAAAGTAAAATTTTACAAAATTATGTTTGCAGCAATATTGATACACTCAAAATCTCTTTTTGTGTTTTGAGTTTTTAAAAAATTAGCTCCCAATTATTAGAAGGAACATGCTTGCATTCATTGGCTAAAAGACTCATCTGAAATAATTTACAAGTGTGAGACCTGTGATTTCTGGTGGAGTAAGATTTAAAGCCAGATCTGTTGAATACAAGGATTGTGCTTTTACTCTTTGTCTTACTGGCACCTATTAGATACATTAAGATTCAGACAGTTGCAGTCATTTGACATTGAAATCATAAAAAATATGAATATTTTCTATTTCCATCACTGATTTTAAAGGGATGAAATTAGAATGTGTCTTTAGAAAGTTGTCTTCTGTGAAAAAAATCTAGTCCCAAACAGCAATGCTGGATATATTTATACCAAAATGAAAAGACAAATTATGGAGATGGTAGAGTCTGGTTCTGAGGCATTAAATGGTAGTAATGGAGATTTTCAATTCTTCAGACAGTTATCAGAAACTTTATTCAATTCAAGACATTAAAGGATAAATTTCTGGGCTTTCTTACTGAAAATGCCATCTTATAGAAGATTAAGAATTGATGATTGAAACCACAAATGACACACTAGAGCAGATAAAAACAGAATTAGAAGTGATGTCATTGGGGAAGTGTATTATCAACCGCCTGGTTAAATGAACAAAATGCATGTTTTCCTGACACAGATCAATATCCAAGTCTGACATCTTCTAGAACTTCCATTGTACATTGCACGTCAGGATGATTCCATCTGCTGGCTCCAGTACACCTTCTTTCTCTGTCACCATCTTTATCAATAGCACATATCAATATTACGATCAAGAGCAATGAGGAAATAAGAGAGTGAAGATTACTAATTACTTTGCTTTGATTGTTTGAAATGGAGGTGATGAGCAAGTTTGTATTAAGAAATGACTACTAGGTAAATATAGGGTCAAGAAGAAAATGGTGTTAATTAAGGTTTTGGAGTAATATATATAGAAACAAGATCAAAGCTTTAGAAGTAAAGGAAGTTTTTAAGAAAAGAGCATACATAGAGAAGGAGCCAGTGACTTGAGCTTTTATCCATGGAGGTTGGGGAAACAAAAACGTGGTTAGATGTAGCCAAGCATTTTGCAGAAAGAGGTGTTAGGTTTGTGTGTCTGTTAGCATGCATTTTCCAAGATAAGAATTCAATTGCCTTGTAAGGCAATAGCTCATTCTTGAATGAAATCACTTTTAGCATCATTTTAAATATTAAGAATGCTACTTGGAAGTTAAAAACATGGCAATTAGGTGAGAATGTTACAGAGTAAAGGTTCATATATTCAGTTCGAAAGATGTTTTCTGTGGCCAGTGAAATCATCTTGATTGAATACTTTACTGATGCTACTCAAAGGAGTTTTGTCCTTTACAGAAACTCATCTTCTGGAAAAAGTTTGAAAGCTTGCCTGGTATTTAAAAAAAAATCAATGAGGAGGAAAAAAGAATGAGTGGTAGACTCTCATTTAAAAACCTGTACATTCAACAGAATGTCTCTTTGCAGCCTTTCAACAACACAGGCCTTCTTTAACTTCAGCTTTGGAATGGCGTGTGTTCTGTATTTCTTAGCCTGGCTAACACAGAGGTCAAAGATTGACTGTAGGACAAGTTAGAATCTCTTAGATACTATATTATGTTTATATTTGGCCTATATTTTCTGCTAAACTAATGAGGTATGACTACAAAATAACTTAGCTGCTTTAATCACTTTCCACTTCTAGAGCCAGCCAGTATTTCCTGAATTACTTCCTTTTTTCTTTTAACGTGTGTTTTATTTATTTGAATGGTAGAGTGACACAGCAAGAGAGGCAGAGAAAATCATCTTCCATCTGCTGGTTCACTTCCCAAATGGCTGCAACAGCTCTGAATGAACTAGACTGAAGTCCAGAAGCCAGAACTCCATCTTGGCCCACCTTGCACTACCTTCCCAGGCACATTACAGTGCGCTTGATCAGAAGCAGAGCAGACAGGACTCGAACAGGAGTTCTACTATGGGATGCTACACCACAATGCCAGCCCCACCTGAGTTACTTTCTGAGTGACCTTACAGAATTCACTGGCTAGCCTTTCCTGGCACATAATGATAAATGCGTATATGTATGGCATTATTCATATATGAGCTCAACAGGTTTTGTTTTGAATCTTCTGCTATATTTGATGCTCCCCAGCATTGCCTACAAGTGGACTCTAGGTGCCAAATTCTCAGGAGAGTGCTGAATCAACCTAGCAAACATTTATTGGTCACTATTAGGTGCAGTGTACTCTGGAGCTGCAGGTGTACCTACCTCCAAAAACATCACAGCTGAAGATATAATTTCATATTAAAACACTCTAATCATCGACTGCTTAGAAAAAGAAGAAATCATTCTAAGCGGGAATGACCATTTAATTGATAATGTATTCAAGATACAGAACATTATTTTACTCTCTACTTCAATGAATTCAACTTTTTAAAATTTCACATAATGAAAAGTAAATTTTTAAAAATAAAAGGGTACAGAATAATGCATATCTGGACCATCAAAAGATACTCAAGTTTGAATAGTTGGCTCCCTCTGGCAGGATTGTCCTAGGTTCTCTTATCTTCTTCTGTATTTTGAGGACCTTGACTGTCCAGTTGCCAGATTCTCACTTTCTGCAGGCAGGCATCTCCATAATGTGCTTCATATTATATTCCACTGAGGATCTCAGATTTAGCTCTAATTCTTCCTAACCCTGCCCCTTGGAGCATACAATAAATCCAATAAATGATATATACCCATGGATTCAATCCTGAATAGTCAAGTGTCTCAGGCATGGATAGAATGGGACTCTTGGAGTAGGTATACCAACATCTGTCAGGATTTAGCCCTAACCAGACATCTAGTATACATACCACCAACTGTCCATCGGCTTACTTGTAGTAAATGAGAGGAGCTGACCTGGGAGGAAGGGTTTAGCTAAAGAAGTAGAGACTGGAAAAACACAAGAATGTGGGCCAGAGGTATCCAGTTCATCCTGACCTATCATCAAGAGTTAAAGTCAGGAATGAAAAAGAACCCATCAAAGAAGATTAAATTCCAGGCCTACTCTGAAATGTGAAGATGGCTATTCAAGAAAAGGAGGAGGAAAACACAATTTAGGGTGGTGGCATAGTGGTAAAGCCACCACCCAAGATGCTGGCAATTCCTATGGGGTCTGGTTCAAATCCTGGCTGCTCCACTTCCAACCCAGCTCCCTGCTAATGGCTTGGGAAAAGCACCAGAACATTGCCAAAGCATTTGGTCCCTTGCACCCATCTGGGAGACCCAGATGAAGCTTTTGGCTCCTGGTTTTGACCTGTCTCAGCCTGGGCTGTTGTGGCCATCTGGGGAATGAACCATTGGATGGTAAATATCTCTGTCTCTCCAGCTCTGTAACTCTTTCAAAATACATAAATCTTTAAAAAGAGGAAAAACAGGATTGAGTAGCATATAGGAGAAACAGAAATAGTGTCAGAGAATGTCTTTGGAATTCCATCAATATGAAGGGAAAGACTCAGACAAAATGTCTAGAGCCAGTTGAACCACAGGCATGAAGCAAAATCTCAGGCCACTGAGGAACTCATTTGTTCAAAACATATTTACTGATAATCCCCTGTATTCCAAGCATCATTTGCATTTTAGAGATACATAAAACATGAAAATAGGTACAAATGTGCACCATTAATGAAATTCCTATGATAGCAAAGCAATGCACACACACATAAATGAGCATATTATCAATATATACATATATGCATATATATGTCATGCAGTGGCAAATACAATGAAACAGAACAAATCAGAGAAGAACCCAAAACTGTTCAAAGGGGAGATGTGTGGGTAGTAGTGTTCAGTAAGAGGGAAGGGAAGGATTTACAAGAAGCTACCATTTAGGAAAGGAAGGAAGGAACAGACTATATCCTCCCTCTACTCCTTCAGTGTCCTGATGAGAAGGAAAGTACACTCCATGGCATGGTAACTCTTCTCATACTTGCATTAATAACTCCCAATCTATGCTTAAGTTTTTTATGTAGAATATGCTTTTTATACCAAAGACCAGCATACAGAATAGATGAATACTGATCTCATTGTGGAGGGAAGAAATTGCTGTCATCAGAGTATCACGGACATTCTCAACCATAGAGAAAACAGAAGATATCAATAAACACCACCACTAGAATAAGAGAGACAAATGCATTCTACATTTTTAAAACACTATCACAACCTGTGTCTTAAGCCCTAGGCCACATGCCCATGTCTAACTACTTCCTTGTTAAATAATTCTAAAGATGCCAGTGGACTCTAAATAAAAATATGACTAGTATCTTACCATAGAGTTAAAATAAAAATGTCTTTTAAGTGCTATACTTACACTGTCTTTGGCTTGAGCGCTTCATGCTCCTCCTAGAAGCCTTGTGTCAAGTTATTCTGTGATGGTAGCACAACTGAACCATTGACTTCTGCAGTTTCTAATGTTCATCTTTACCTTATCCCTGCTTCATTTCATTCCTAGTTTTCCTATATTACTCCAAATATGGCCTCCTTCTTTGGGGTGGACTTATGGTTGGCTTTTAATGACATGTAAAAATGATCAAGTTAACATGAATCTGAATTGGGAGGGAAAGAGGGAAAAGAAAAATGACAGGACAGGTGCATTTAAAAAGTTAGAAAACACAAAAAGTTACTGGCCTTAAAAGACCAGTAAACATGCTGTAGGAGACCAAAAATTGAACTCTAACAGAATAAAGATGCAAATTCTAGAAAATAAACAAGTTAATTTCTTAAGAGAATAAAACTGACACCAGAACAATCATAGGTAATATCGTTCTATACATGTAACTTACATTCTCTGAAGGTAAAATTATCATACATATATGCAGTCCATCCCCTAAAAATCCCACAGGACTTTAAATCATTCTATTAAACTACTTACACATGTATAATTTCAAAAAATATATTCAATATATTTGGAGCACCTACCAGGTATTAATAGTTCTTTATCAACACAAACTCACCTTGTATTAGTAGCCAAGGCAGCAGTAACAAAGAACCAATACTGAGTGGCTTAAAACATCAATTTATTGTATCATAGATCTGGACACCAGGTGTCTAAAGCCAAGGTGCCAGGAGGGCTGTTCGCTCTCTGAAGGTCCTAGGAAAGGATCATTTCCAGGGGAGTACTTTTTTCTAACATTGAAAAGGACAACATTCTTTTTTTTTTTTTTTTTTTTTTTTTTTGACAGACAGAGTGGACAGTGAGAGAGAGAGAGAGAGACAGAGAAAAAGGTCTTCCTTTGCTGTTGGTTCACCCTCCAATGGCCGGCTCACCGCACTGATCCGAAGGCAGGAGCCAGGTGCTTCTCCTGGTCTCCATGGGGTGCAGGACCCAAGCACTTGGGCCATCCTCCACTGCACTCCCGGGCCACAGCAGAGGGCTGGCCTGGAAGAGGGGCAACCGGGACAGAATCTGGCACCCCAACTGGGACTAGAACCCGGTGTGCCAGCACCGCAAGGTGGAGGATTAGTCTATTGAGCCGCGGCGCCGGCGACAGCAGTCTTAAAACATTATTATTTTTTTAAATAAGAGAATAGGTGTATTTATGTGGAAATGACAAACTGAATGACCTGCTAAAACTCTGGAATGCCCAGGCAGGCAAAACCAAATTAAAAAGCTGTGCACAAGTATTCCATTGAACAAGGAGCTAATTGCATAGTCAGTTTAAGTCATTAACTGAATTAAAATATTCAGTTACATAGGCACTTATTATTCCACTGATAATAATAAAACTCTGCTTTGCTTTGTAAGCCATAATGACTAGGTCAGTTTAATATGGCTTCAGGTTCTCTGTTTTGATGTTTCTTTCTCTATTTTTAAGGGCGCTTATTTTTTTTTTTTAAATAATGAAATAGTTCTTACACTGAAGTATGCATTAGCACTACTTACATCTGCTCTTGGAAATAATGGGTGATTCATCACCAGGACAGGTTTCTTACAAATGACTCATTTATCTCAGCATGCAGTCATAATCATAAAAAAAATCCAATGACTTAATATCTAGGATGGCTAAAAGATATGCATGCACACAAATTGCATTTTTCCACCATTTTAAAACATTAAAACAAGACAGGATAATTTTCCTCTATCATCAGCTAAAAAGAAAATACTAAGTCTTAAGAAAATACAGTAAGGCAAATAATTTTAGCCTTACATACTCCCTGAATTTGGTGAGTTAATAAGAAACACAGCTTATTCAATATTTTAAAATAGACTTTCCACTATTTCTTTCAATTAACAATGTAGATTTTTAGTTTGTTTTTGAAAGTTTACCTGCCCTACACAGAAAAAAAAAACACTTTATTTTTCTCCAAAATTTATCTTCCTTTCCCTTGACTTCTATCAATAGTATCATAGTAAGATAATGAGTCCTGAATTTTATTCACCCACACAATGAAAAAAAATAATAACTGATGATTGCCAAGTACATCTTGGTGAATTTCTTCTAGCATCTGAGAATACAAACATGAGATAAAATAATAAGCACAAAAATCCAGAGTAATATACCAGTTCACATCTGCTAAATGGAAAAGCTTGAAAATTATAAAATATGAAGTTTTATGGGGGATATGGATCAACAGAAAATGTTGCACACATAACCGTGGTAGGGTGAATTAATAACTTTAAAAACAATTTGGCATTGTCTAGCAAGGCTGAGAATGCATATATCATACACCAAACAACTTTACATGAGGTAGATAACATTAAGAAACCCATGCATGTATGCAACAGAACATGTTCACAGCTGCAAAGCAAAGACTCATAGTGCCCAATACCTGTTCTAGTCTTGGCTTGGTGAAGGAGTCTTGAGTATTTAAGTGTTATTTGTTGTTGTTTCTTATATATGTGATATTTTTGTAGCCATTAGTTATTAAAAAGCCAAAGTATAAAGACCTAATAATCATAAAAATCATTTTAATAAAAAATCTATTGGTTTAAAATAATTAGAAACACCCCATACTCGCACAGGGAATTTGTGACTGGGACTATAACATTTGCACTGAGAAATTCATTCAGAACACAGCTTGGATAACCACCCTTCATGATGTTATGGCATAGTGGGTTAAGCCTCCTTCTGCAGTGGAGTGCCAGTTCAAGTCCAGGCTGCTCCACATCTGGTCCTGCTCCCTGCTGTGGTGCCTGAGAAAGCAGCAGAATATGGGCCAAATGGCTGGGCCCCTGCTATCTATATGAGAGACCCAGAGGACGCTCCTGGCTCCTGGTTTCAGCCTGGCCCAGTCCCGGCTATTGTGGCCACTTTGGGAGTGAACCAGTAGATGGAAGATTTTTCTTCCTCTCCTTTTATCTTTCAAAAATGTTAAATCTTTAAAAATATTCACACCAAACTCACAATACCTACAACACTGTTTCAATAAAGTGTTCTATAGCTTTAGAATGTAAGTGTGCTTTCAGAGGTACAGTTTCTTTAAGACTAATTCTTCCCCGATTCTGATCTTTCCTTCAGTGGGATGTAAAGATACAGACCTCAGGGACCAACTGTCTTTATTCTGACATGGGCTCAAGTACTTAGTGCTGTGTAACTTTGTAAATGAATTAATTTATGTGTCTCACTTTGCTTATATATAAAGTGACAACAATAGTATCTTCCCAATACTTTGTTAAAATTAAATCATTTATATATATATATAATATATATAAATATTTATGTATGTAAATCATAGCCAGAATACAGAATTTACCCTTTTCAATCTCTGTTTCATTTTGGTTATTTTCCATTGATATGTCTCAGATTTATTAGTCTTTTTTTCTGCAATATCTAATTGCTACTGATCCCTTTCAGTGCATTTATTTTGCATATTGCAGTTTTCATCTCTAGAGATTTAATATTGGCTTTTTCTATCTTCTATGTCTTTACTTCATTTAATTCATCTTTCCTAGAGCTTCTTGAACATATGGAATTTAGTATAAGGTAATATTAATGTCTGTACCTACCAGTGTTGTAACCTATATCACTTCTGAGTTGGTACCAATGATTGATTTTTCTCCTTACTATGGATTACATTTTCTTCCTTCTTTTCATGCCTATTAATGTTTGACTGAACTTTTTGCCTTCTCAGGACTGTAAGTTTTATATTTGTATAAATATTCTTAAGCTATTTTCTAAGAGCCAATTATGTTACATAGAAACACTTTCATCCTTTCTAGGCTTGTTTTTAACTTTTGTTAGGCAAACTAAAGAGAGCTTTTGTAGGGTTAATCTTGTTCTGCTACTGAGCCAATATCATTGTGCATGCTCCACATAACATCTTAAATTCCAACATTTTATACCCCGGTAGGTAGGAACAGAAACCATTCCTTTCCTTATGAGACCTGCAGGAGTTGTTACCTTTCTTCTTTTTTAATGGTTCTTCTTCTAACATTTGGTAATTTCTTTACATGCCATGAGTACATATATTATTTTAACATCTGCCACAATCATTTTACTTCATTAAGCAGTTGACTTTGCTTAGAACTCTAGGGAGACTGAGGAAGGCTAAGAATGAAAATCTACAAAACAAAGTCCAAATGATCAGGCAAAAAAAATACGTTTTTTTTTTTGTTTGTTTTTGTTATTTAATAGAGGTAGATGAGAATAAAAGAATTAGATAAGAGATTTAGTAATTAAGGGATTGTGCCAGATGTTAAAATAATATATGTAATGCTTAAATACCTAAGTTAGAGCATTTGGTTTCACATCTAACCTATCCTACCTCTTATACCCTAAGTGACTCTAATCTGGCTACCTCCCGACACATCAGTTCCACCATCTGTGATCGTTAATTGTATGTGTCAACTTGACTATGGTGCCCAGATGTTTAGTCGAATGGCAGTCTGGATGTTGCTGTAAAGGTGTATTTTTAAATGTGATTAACATTTAAATCAGGAGACTTTCAGTGAAACACATTTTCCTCCATAGGAAGAAATCAGATAAGGGTGGGCCTCATCTAGTCACTTTAAGGCTTTAGTGGAAAACTGATATTACCCAGGAAGATGGGATTTTGCCTCCAGGCTGCCATTACCTTAAGGACTGCAACATCCAACTCTTCCTTGGTTCAGTAGCTACCAGCACAAACTGAAGATCTGCTTCTCAGCCCTCCCCCAAAATATAAGAGCCAGTTAGTTATTTAAAAAAATTTCTCCGACTTCCCTATACCCTGCTTATTCTACTTTTTTTTTTGGAGAATGCTAACACATCATTTAAAAACAAATGTAGTCACATGTGGTACTCCAAAGGAAATTTTGAGATGGAGTAAGATAGTGTATTTTAGGTGCTTTGTAAAGTGTGGTACATAGACATGTTTCAGTAAGTATGAGCCATACTTATAAGTAATCCTAACAAAGTGTCTTCAAGGGAGCCAGGTATTAGATCTAGTTTGTACATTAGGAAAATGAGGCTCAGGGAAGTGAAATGATCTGTCTGGGACTTAACCAGTAAATACAAGAGCCTGAATAAAATGTCACCTGTTCTTGAACACTCAGAAATGCTGAGACTCATACTAATCCTCATTCTGATTTTCTTCCACTCGTCTAACAATAACAATTAGAAAAGTTATTATTCTCACTCAAAGCAACCTAAAGGTAATATAAACACCTTCCATGACACTACATCCGATATAATTTTCCCCTCCCTGCTTCCCCATCAATTTCTTTTTTTTTAAGATTTTATTTATTTAAGAGGTAGAGTTACAGACAGTGAGAGAGAGAATCAAAGAGAAAGGTCTTCCTTCTGTTGGTTCACCCCCCACCCCAAATGGCCACTATGGACAGAACTACGTCGATCCAAAGCCAGGAGCTTCCTCGTGGTCTCCCATGTGGGTGCAGGAGCCCAAGCATTTGGGCCATCCTCCACTGCCTTCCCGGGCCACAGCAGAGAGCTGGACTGAAAGAGGAGCAGCCAGGACTAGAATGCGGTGCCCATATGAGATGCTGGCTCCTCAGGTGGAGGATTAGCCAAGTGAGCCATGGCACCGGCCCCTTCCCCATCAGTTTCTATCACCTTATCTTTCCTGAGTTTTATTCACAGTATTTATTACCACCTAAGATGATGTGTGTTGCTTATTTATTGTCTGCTTTCCTCCACTGGTCAACAAAGCAAGGTCATTGTTTCATTCATTTCTTTATCCTAGAAGCTCAAAACAGTTTCTTTCTATAGGAACTTAATAAATATTAAGTGACCAATTATTATAAAATAAGAATGTTGTTCTACTAGCTAAACAAGCATAAGCAAAGAATGTCTGGGGTGGCTGCTATTGCTGCAAGCGTGGTTGGGATTAAATTTTGAGGCAATTGAATATACATTATAGCTGTAGTACTCAAGCCTGACTGTGAATCAAAAAGATTTACCATTTTAAGTAAAACATTACTAATATTCAGGCCCCACTACCAGAGAATCAAAAACAATTGGTCTGTAGTTAGGTACCGACATGAATTTTCTAAAGTGCAAGTAATCTTAGTGTGCAGCCAGGGATGGTAACCACTGGTATAGAGAAATAATTCACCCTGATTTTTACCTTTTGTTCAGACATCTCTTTAAGAGCTCCAGCAGGCCAAAACCTATAGCCACTTTCCTGACTTCAAAAATTAACTCTACACAAAGGTCAGAAAGACAATAGTTATTTATAAGATATGTATGAGTGTATATGAATGTGCATACATCCATGTGAATGGCTGTGAATGTATCCCTGACAGAGGCTGGGGGAGGGTAAGGAAGAGAGGAGAGGTGAGAGACAGAAAATACACATCCTAAGTATTTAAAACATGCTTCTGGGATCACCCATAAAGACTCATAGTTGGATAATTTGATCATTTATTCAAGCGCCATGAGATTTGCTAGATTTTCTGTGGATTAAGACCTATAATTTTTTCAGTATTACAAAAAATAATATAAACTCTTGGCCTATAACCTCTTCTTTATTCAGCTAGAACTCATGTTTTAAGATTCATTTATTGATTTGAAAGTCAGAGTTACACAGAGAAAGGAGAGGCAGAGAGACAGTGAGGTCTTCCATCCGCTGGTTCACTCCCCAGATGGCTGCAACGACCATTGCTGTGCTGATCTGAAGCCAGGAGCCTCCTCCAGGTCTCTCACCTGGGTACAGGGGCCCAAGGACCTGGGTCATCTTCTACTGCTTTCCCAGGCCATAGCAGAGAGCTGGATCAGAAGAGGAGAAGCCAGGACTAGAACTGTTACCTATATGGGATACCAGCACTTCAGGCCGGGGCATTAATCTGCTATGCCACAGCGCTGGCCCCATCAGCTGGAACTCTTAAAAGCAGTGCAAGCTTTGGGTCTCGTCAGGTCTAGACTGCACATTGCAGAGCATCAAGAATTTTTCTGAGATAATATTCTGGTCAAGAAGTCAAAGAGTTGAAGACACATTCCATTCTGAGCTTGGGTGGAGAACTCAAAACCATGCTCAATGTGCTGGAATATGATAGTGACATCAGTGAGACCAAGCACATGGGTATGGAAAGGAGGATGATTAACTATGTCTAAAGACGTCCACTGAGTGCTATAATGTTGATAATATCATATAGAATAATGTGGACAATATCAATGCTATGATGTAGATAGTATCATATCCACTGAATGCTGTAATGTGGACAATACATCATATCAGCAGTTCATTCTTGTATGGAGGGTACCTACTTTATCATCACCATATTCTACTCAGCCTATTTAGTTTTTAAAGTAAAAGACAACAGCAGAAAGAACAAAACAAAACAAAAATCTAATTATTTTCTCTGCATTTTGCTGCATATATCTGGACTCATTTTTTATTTATACGAAATCAGATTATTTTAGACTGTTTTTGGACTCTTGTTATTTACAATCAGTTTAGATCTTCAGACATTTCAGTGTCTATGTAAAAATAACTTAAAAATCTAGTCATTTTCATTATATCAAAATAATTCTAAAATCAAGTAGACAACTGACTGTAAGGAATCATTTTTAGTAGATTTATGTAGGTAATAAAACTTGCATTTTCAAAATATGCACATCAAGAATCATTTTCATAATACCAAGAAAATAGATTTGTTTTTTTTTAAAGATTAATTGTATTTATTTGAAAGACAGAGTTACACAGAAAGGTAGAGTCAGAGAGAGAGGTCTTCCATCTGCTGGTTCACTCTCCAGATGGTCGCAACGGCCAGAGCTGCGCCGATCCGAAGACAGGAGCCAGGATCTTCTTTTGGGTCTCTCACGTGGGTGCAGGTGCCCAAGGACTTGGGGCATCTTCTACTTGCTTTCCCAGGCCATAACAGAGAGGTGGATCAGAAGAGGAGCAGCCAGGATGAGAACCGACACCCATATGGGATGCAGGCACTTCAGGCCAGGGTGATAACCCGCTGTGCCACAGCGCTGGCCCCAAGAATATACTTTCATAAATGGGAATCATACATTTATGAACTCTTCAGTAAAGTCCTATAATTACCACCAAGTTCTTTTCTTATCAGTTAGGGTCCAACCAGGAGCCAGAAATCACACAGTGAAGTAATTTGAACAGGGGAGGGTTAATATGAAGAAATACAAGCCACATGCAGGGAGTACAACTCCAGGTGGTAAAAAGAAAATTCTAAAATACACACTGGAACTGAAGAACATTACCACAAAACAAACCAAACTTGGGAAGGATGCCTGGTCCCCTGACAAGGTTTAAACATTGTTAGTGAAGACATGGTTGAAATACATTGGTGGTCAGAGATACTTACTGCACTGCCCTACACCATAGATAGTGAGCAGGGGCTGGTGGGCAGAAAACTGCCCCATGGTGTTGATTAAGTTTGCTAGGATTCTGCCCATGGCAAGGTGCTACTGAACTCATTGGGATGTTGTCCCTTCTTCAGCAGAGCTCACTTGAAGCCGCTACCATGGGAACAGAGGGATATGAGGAAGAAGGAAGAAGATGATGGTGAACCCATCAGAAAATCATGAGGCATCCTTGGAAGTCTGTTGCTTGGAAGTCACATTAGGGTGGAGGAACTACCAGGAATGTTAGCCCTGTGGGATGCAGCACCTGAGGAAACTTCAGGATGGCTATCCCAGGGATACTCCATCTACTGGGTCCTTTAAATTTATCATCACCGTTGCATGGAGAATTCCTTTCCTACTGTAGTGTTCTTCCTGCTCCCTCTACTGGCAAAACTTAACACTGGGCCAATAGGCAAGGGAGAAATAACAATATCACAAGCAGGTAAACTTACAATTGAGAGATAGTAAACTGATAATTGGCAACCCCTCCGATTTTTAATATTGATCATGCCAAATAGCAATAGCTTGGAGTTGTATTTTTGAGAAATTGACTATTATGTTACAAGGTCTTTATGACTAATTTTTTATTTTTAATTTCAGAATAATTTTAAATTTACAAAACCAAAATTGCAAGGTAGTACCAGTAGTTCCCGTACACCTCAGGCCCAGATGACCTAATGGTTATTATCTTATATTAGTATGATATATTTATCTTTTTGATATAAATTTGTAACAAAGTAAACTTATACAGTAATTTGCTTCTCTTTCAAAATCAGTTTCTAATAAGTTTAAATCCTAAAACACTGAAAAAAATCAGGGGACCCCAGAATACTAAAAGGCCAAAAATAAAATCAATGGTTGTGAAATTTTCATGGTTAATGTTTCTTGGATACTTTGAAGTTAAAACTGAGTACATACTGAATACTAATTCCATTATTATATAAGTATCAATGGATTATTAAGGAATAACTTTAATAGCACCAATAAATTATTTCTTGTCTACCAAAGATACTTCTATAAAACTGTTGTATCAAACCAACATTTTCATTTTAATAAATCTCATTGAACATTACCATATGCACTTAAAAATAAAATTCTTTAAAAATTATCTCCATCTACCTCCAAAATATTAGGAGAAATATCCTTAAAGCAGAAGAGTTTAATGCTCTTTTTAAAATATATGATTGAATAAAATGTTAAAATAAAAAATCATTTTTTTCTTATGAAATTTAGATGTAAATGCTTTCTATTTGGAGTACTGAATGACTGAAGAGAGAAATGCCTTCCAGAAGTCTCTGACCACTGAAGACTGAATAGATCTTTACCATAATTCTGCCAGAAAACCAATGATTGGTGGTGAACAACCTCCAGATCACAATAAAGAACAACTTTTCTAGCAATATTTCCATTGAACTCAATTTAATTCCTTCTTATTACTCATCAAAGACACCTGAACAAAAGAACCTATTGACACCATTTGGTTCACAATTGGTCCATTTGATAAGAGAATTATTTCCATGCTCAGCACTTGAGAGGGTAATGGAATTTATAATGGCCCAAAGTAGTGCATTCTATCTTACTTGTAGAGAAATTCTAACATAAATGTGTACATAAGTGCACTGTGAAACATACAGATTGTATTCAATATGACTATTCACTGTTCATTCAGTGTTTGACTCCCTGTGGTATGTGAACAAATAGTGGAAAGAAATAATGAGTGCTTGAATATACAGCAGAAACCTTGATCGATCTTCTGTATATAAAGATAATTGAAAATGAATCTTGATGTGAATAGAATGGGAGAGGGAGCGTGAGATGAGAGGGGTGCGAGTGGGAGGGAAATTACAGGGGGGAAGCCATTGTAATCCATAAACTATACTTTGGAAATTTATATTTACTAAGTAAAAAAACAAAAAAATGCAGGGTACATTCATATGGAGTATCACATTCATATTATAAATTCAATAACCACAGGAATCAGGATGCCACTAATGGTATAAACTCTAAGAGACCAAAGGAACAGGAGAAAGAACAGAGATTCCAGGATGCAACATGCCTTTCTGCCAACATCAGTTATCAAAAAGAAACACAGCCCCGACTTGTCTGTGAGCCCCCTCAATGTCAAGTCTATCACAGCACAGTGTGAAGCAAGACCCACTAATGAAGGTCACTTCAGAGAGATCAGGTTCTGTTTTCTTTCAGTGGATGTACCAAACCTCTGTATGCTGCTCATACAATGAGAGGCTGGCATGAAAAATTCCAAATCTGTCCAGTTTCCTTGGGATACCACTGATGCATGTGTGCTTGTCTTACAGAAACATTTACTGACACTGTCCCTGAGAACTATTTTCTATCAAACACGTTGTATTTTCAAAAAATCTAGTAATACTTCCACTGGGAAGTTTGCCCCATAAAAAGATACAAACGTAGGATCAGTTTAGGTGAATGTGAGAGTGGAAATCTGACCTCTCAGCTACTTCTCCCTTTACAAAGCCCTTACTGCTTGCCCTTACTGATATTGTCTTCTAAATGCCAAAAATGCAAATTTTAGTGAATGTTCAAATCTCAGCCAATCAAAATTAATTAACTGAATTTCTTTGAAGCAGTTTGACCTAAATGATATGGGAATTATGACATCCCTAGGCAGAGTTAAATGATGGAAAGATTCTCCCAACCCAGAGAAAACTGTCATTTCACTTACATGATCCTATTTACAATGTGGAAACTCTGGAAGTCATTGTCAAGACCAATCATCTCAAACTTCCTGAAAACCCTGACATCCTCACACTGATTATATGACCATCTGAAGAAGGTGGAAATACAAGATACTCTTGGTATGTGAACTCTTGGCTCCTTCTGGGTTAGTTTGTGAGTTAACTATGTCCTGCCAGTAGGTTTATTCTTCTCTCTTCAGTTAATACATTTAAAATGTCTCCCTGAATAAAAAATTTAACTTAAATGTGAATTCTTCCAAATAATTTCATATCCTTTTATCACATCTATATGCCAGTCTCAGTCACATAAACAATATACAATGCATAAATGAAGAATACTATAGTTAGAGGCAGATAAATCCAGAGGAATGATCCTAATGTTGTTGATGTCCACATCTTTTTCCTTCCCAGCATGTACCTTACTCATCCACACAGAGGCTGTCCTTGTTCCCTGGAATTCACTGATATCAAGTGCTTGTATCACACACACTATATCATCCAGGAAGAGCTGGTCTCATGAGGGCACTTGAGTGCCCCTCCAAATTCGCAACTGAACTGCCAGTTCAGAGGAACATTCTGAAATGGGAGGATGCTATATTTCTAAGTCAAAGATCAGAATACGATGTTGTTACACCAACCAGAAGAAACCATGGATCCAGGAACAAAAGGATAGATGTCAAATTGGTTACTACACTCAATGACCCACTGAAGGAATTCATGCTTACCATTCCCGCAACTCTGAGTTAGCATTAGAAAGCCTGGTTTGCAAGATGAGTGTAGTAATTTTACCAAGGGACACAGTGAAGGTCTCATCGAACTATAAGCTATGCCAAGATAATATTGTACACCTTGTGTCTGGGAATCAAGATGCAAGGACAGGAGTCCTCTTTATTGTGGAGATTATTAATCCTAATTTTTAAGAGGATGTATGATACTTTTTTAATAATGAAGACAGGAAGAAATATTAGAAGAACACAATGGGTGCTATTATGTGCTTCTCAATATTGTCTTGCTCTATGGTAAATGTGAATGTAGCAACTCTGACCTGCAAAGGGCATGAAGCCCTTGTCAGGAATTTTTAGAAGTGGCTCTCTCCCATCAAGGTAGTAAGAGGCCATAACACATCCCAAAAGGAACTGTGGGGGTTAATAACACCATAAAAGTTTAAAAAAATTAAGAGTTGATGGAGCCCATAGTTTCCTCAATGAATAGACATGCTGGGGCCCAAAAAATCTAAATGAGTATATATAGAAGAGACGGAGTTCCATAAATTTTACTAGGTGGTAGTCCCAATTCTAGCCACCATGCCAACTGACATATCTTACTGTAACAAAACAGTGAAGTACATGGCACCAAGGATAGCTAGTTATTCGGTAAATGGATTCTTCTAAGTCTTCATCAATAAGTACCAAAAGTGGTTCTTTGTCTTTACATAGGAAAACATTTCTTGGTTCATGGCATTCTTTCACCTGCTTTGTCCAGGTATGTTCCTTAATTATCTTGATATTACAGTCATTAGCATGCTATTTCTAAATAGATGACTCATTCTAGCAGGGTCTGGTGAGCAGATATGGAATCTCTCTGTAGATGTCCTCAATAAGATGTGCATATATCAATGGCTAAGAGATTAATCTCAATTATGCTCATGAGGTTTATAGACCTTATTGTATATGTTACCATATTTGTCACATATTCAGGGTGCCAGTGACCTGGAGCATATAAGAATATTCTTACTTGCAAAATAAAGGGAAAAGGATTGCAACTTGCGCAACCCGCCCTTAAGAAAAAGGCCTTTGGTGAGTCTCCTTGAATTTTGGGAGCAGTGCATACCACAGTTTGGAATACTACTTTGTCACATTTTTCATATGGCACAGAAGGCTGACAATCTTGACTATGGTACAGAGAAAACAACAATAAAAACCATCAAAACCTCTTCTGTCTGTTCAGCCTGTTATGCCTGCCCACAGCCATAGTAGATAAGGACATTAAAGAATTGCTGACAAGATTGAATAGGAAGATTTATTGGTATAGCCCTACGATTTTGAGGGAAGCTAATATTTTGTCACCCAGAGAACAATTCACTATTTAAAGAACAGTTTCTGTTATGATATTCTAGAAAGACTGAATTGTTGGTAATGAGACAACAGGTAATTAAGTAAAAAATAGGAGCTGAGTATTAACATAACATGTCAGGTCATAATGGTGAGTAGGCTCAGAAAGAAGTCATTGCAAAGTGAAACTAGAACATTTAAAAGTGGGCCCAAATTAGGTGTGAAAATTGGAAATAACTCACATGAATAAGTAGTCCAGATTTCCACATCACCTGCCACTGCTACAATAACATCTTTTTCAACTTAGTCATTTGGATTTAAAGAAAATTCCCTATATATAACTTTCAGAAAATAATTAAAAATATTTTAAATAATAAAAGAACAAGATGAGCCCAATTCCCAGTGAAGCAGCACAATATGTGGTCAATATCATAAATTCAGAGCTGTCTTACTAGAATCCCATCAGAAGTGGACCTAACAGAGAATGACATAACGAATGCCTCCAGTGGGCCTAACTATGAGAAGAATGATGATTCAGTTTGGTTGAAAGAAGTGGGTTGGAGGAGCTTGTGCTGTGGCACAACAAGTAAAGCCACTGCCTGCAGTGCCAGCATCCCATATAGGCACTGCCTTGAGTCCCAGCTGCTGTACTTCTGCCTGGGAAAGCAGTGGAAGTTGGCCCAAGTCCTTGGGCCCCTGCAACTACATGGGAGACCTGGAAGAAACTCTTATTCATGGCTTTGGATTGGCCGACTCGGGCCATTGTAGCCCCTTTGGGAGTGAACCAGAGGATGGAAGACACTCTCTCTCCTTGACACTGGATCTCAAAAAAGTAAATAAATCTTCAAAAAAAAAATAGAAGTGGTTTGGAATAAGATAGGCCTATGGATGGTAACAAAAGAATTGGATGGTAGCTAAAATATCTGAGGATTAAAAGAAAGATTGGACAATTTAAGATCTGGGAATCTGGGGAAGTCTAAGACATAGTAAGATTTTTTGAATAAACCTTTAAGTTTGCCTTTATAATTTCTTTTTGATTTATACCTTGCTACTAATTAAGCATTTTAGCATTTACGTTTTTCCTGATCATAAACAATGATACAAAACCCTTTTAGACATATTCATACTATTGACAAATGCACAAAAGGAAATTAGAGTACATCTATAATACTATTACCAGTTAATTTCTTTCAAGATTTTACTATGTATAATAAAGTTATACACCAAACATAAATACATACGTAGTATCAAAAAGAAAAAAATGAACCATACCATAGCTACTCTCTAAGAACATGACAAAGAACAAACAAAGGTCAGCATTGTAGAGTCTTTGGTAAAGCTGCTGCCTGCAATGCTAGCACCCATATGGTACTAGTTTGAGTCCTGGATGCTCCACTTCTGATCCAGCTCACTGCTAGTGTGTCTGGGAGAGCAGTGGAAGATGGTCCATGTGCTTGGGCCCCTACACCCCCACGGGAGACCCAGATGAAGCTCCAGGCTCCTGGCTTCAGCCTGGCAGAGCTCTAGTTGCTGAAGCCATTTGGCGAGTGAACCAGCAGATGGAAGATCTCATGTTCTCTCTCTCTCTCTGCCTTTCAAATAAAGGTAAATTTTAAAAAAATAACAAACATAAAACATACTTGGAACCTATTTCCATAGAAAAATACACTTTTTTAGACAAAAGACCGAGAAGCAATAAAAAATACACTTTTTTTTTAGATTTAATAATGCAGCATATTCTCTAATTATTTAATTAGTTACCTATTGATAATTATTTCCAATTTCATTTGTAAACAATGCTACAGTGGGCTTCCTAGATAATTTACTGGTGTTATTTGTCTGCTAGTTTTCTTAGAACACAGTACTAAAATTAATTTCAAAAAATATAATTTTTAAAACTTAGATACATATAGAAAAGCTCACAAGAATAAACATCCCTTGGTACCAGTCTTTTTGTCATAGCAAGTAAAGCTGCTACCTCAACACTGTTATCCCACATGGGTACTGGTTTGAGTCACAGGTGTTCCATTTCTGATGCAGCTCCCTGGTAAGGGTCTGGGAGAATCAGTGGAACATGGCCCAAGTGTTTGGGTCCCTGCCATCCATGTGGGAAATCTATATAAAATTCCTGGCTGCTGACATTGGCCTGACCCACTGCTGGCTGTTGCAGCCAGCTGGGGAATCTACCATAGGTTGGAAGATTGACCTCTCTCTCTCTCTCCTATACCCCCTACCTCTCTTATAACTCTTTCAAAATAAACTAATAAATCTCTTACAAAAAAAGAAATATTGGGGCCGGTATTATGGCATAGTGGGGAAAAACCATTGCCCGTGATGCTGGCATACCGTATGGGTGCTAATTGGAGTCCTGGCTCCTTCACTTTCAATCCAGCTTCCTGCTGGTGTACCTGGGAGGGCAGCAAAGATGGCCCAAATGCTTGGCCCCTGCACCCACATAGGAGACCCAGAGGAAGCTCCTGGTTCATCTTGGCTCATGCCTGGCTACTGCAGGCACTTGGGGAGGGAGCCAGCAGATGGAAGATCTTTCTCTCTCTCTCTGTCTCCCTCTCCTTTTCCCTCTCTGACTCTGCCTTTCACATAAGTAAATATTTATTTAAAAAAATCCCAGTTTACACTGCCAACAATATTTCTTCATGCCTTCTTGAACATTACATAAAGATATTTTTTAAAAAGTTTCATACAGCAATATCTCTCAGAAAAAAAAAATATCAGTCCCTCTCTCTCTCAGCTTTCCCCTCCCAATTACCTTCTGACCTGCATTCCTCTGCTAATTGTCTGATTAGTGTTGAACCACTCCGGATTATTTCAGTTATATAATATAGTCACTGAACTTCTTTTTCTACTGCTGATTCCCTTAAATGGAGGGATATTGTATGTGTGTTTACTGACTTTGATGAATTTGAGTGTTGACATTTGGGAATAAAACATAAAATTGAGCTGATCGCCCTACATAAGAAGGAGAAATAAATTATGATATCCTCAGAGATAGTGAATGCTGGAGAGCAGGAAAGATAAGTGAGAAGAAAGGGCGAAAGAAAAGAAAACGTATTGAGAATGGAGGGAGGGAGAAAGAACATGGAAAGAGAAGGAATGGAGACTGGGTGGGAGAAACACACAGAATGGTATGTTTAAGGGGATAAGACAAATATTTAAAGGGTAAAACTAGGATTGGCACAAGTGATTTGGATATTTGCAAGGACAAACAGGAGCTTTACAATGATTTGTGTTAATGTGTATAGGGGCTGGAGCTATGATGCAGTGGATTTAGCTGCCACCTGGGATGCCTGCATCACATACTGGAGTTCTGCAATGTGGCTTCTGCAAATGTGTCTGGGAAACAGCACATGACTCAAGTACTACAATCCCTCTACCCGCATGGGAGACCTGAGTGGAGTTCCTGGCTCTTGGCTTCATCCTGCCATAAACCATGCTGATGCAGTCATTTAGGGGATGAATCTCTGGATGGATGATGTCTCTCTCTGTGTGTGTCTCTCTCTGTCACTCTTCTTCTCAAATAAATCACTTTTAAAAAAATATATATAATATAGGCCAGCGCCGTGGCTCAACAGGCTAATCCTCCGCCTTGCTGCGCCGGCACACCAGGTTCTAGTCCCGGTTGGGGTGCCGGATTCTGTCCCAGTTGCCCCTCTTCCAGGCCAGCTCTCTGCTGTGGCCCGGGAGTGCAGTGGAGGATGGCCCAAGTGCTTGGGCCCTGCACCCCATGGGAGACCAGGAAAAAGCACCTAGCACCTGGCTCCTGCCATCGGATGAGCGCAGTGCGCCAGCCGCAGCGCACTGTCCGCGGCAGCCATTGGAGGGTGAACCAACGGCAAAGGAAGACCTTTCTCTCTGTCTCTCTCTCTCTCACTGTCCCCTCTGCCTGTCAAAAATAAAAAAAAAAAAACAAAAAAAATATATATAATATAGACACCTAATATTTCCTCAGTAATGTCTACTTTTTCAACTTATAGAATGGAAAAATAATTTTCTCTCTGTCCTCCATGCTTTTAGCTAGGGCGTACCTCTGTAACAAAGGGCAGATTAACAAGAAAAAAACAAACTGAATTTTATTTAAATATTTCATATACACCAGAGAGAGTCCCAGGAAATGAATTATTTTCAAAGAGGTGGATTTAAATTCAGGTTTATGTAGCAACTTCAATAAAGAATGACAAATTTTTAGATAAGTGACAAGACAAAGGAAAAAGACTCATGTTCTAAAGGCAGGAAGTTATGGAAAAACAAGTAAATGACAGACAAAGGCCAGTTAGCCCTGTGTGCTACAGAGATTCCTCTCCTGTGTTTTCCTGGTTGATACTGGTCTACAGTATCTAGTACACCTTACCTTGCCTTTTAAGTGTATGCACTTATTTTAGGAACATAGAGGAAGGTCAAGAGATTTTATTGTCTTATTCTTCTTAATTGTTTTAATTCAAAATAACCCTTAAACCAATGTGGCATCTTTTCTCCATCATACTACAGTTCAGATGGAAGGGGAGGTATTTGGACATGATGACAAGTTTGGAGTCCATCTTTTTGGCAATGATTCCCATTATTTTGTCAAAGTGTCTCAAATACTTATATGATAAATATAGGTAGCTATTTGGACAATGAGAAAATACCCAATATGAAGTCAAAAGATGAAATCCAAATTCCAGTATCAGCTTCTGAGTGACAGTGAAAGAGTCATTTAAATTTCTCCAAGTCAAACTTTCTTTTTTTTTTTTTTTAACTTTCTTCACTGAGAGATTGAAAAAGACAACAATGCCAAACATCCTTGGATATTGAGTGTGTTAAATAAATGACTGAAGAAAAGATATATTGGCACAATGTCTACCACATACTGAGTAACCATTAAATGTCTGCTGGATCCAAAAAGATGATAATTTATGGAAACACAATAGCAAGAATAAAAGAAAACAATGCGGACTAGTTTAGAAGAATGCAAAGTGATTTAACAATAGAGTAAAATAGAAATCTTCCAAATGTTTGGCCTATAATTTGACTCCACACCTTATTTACAAAATTCATATAAAGCATATTTGAAAGCTCCTATAACAACAATATAAAGTTGTTTCTTCAGTGATTATGAAAGAGGCATGGATGAAATAAGTTGTTTAATTTGAACTATAATAGAGTATTTGATTGACCTAGACATATATTGAATTACTCATATTGCAAATCTATTTTTCAGAAAATATTGACTGAGAAATCTCTAATAATCGAACATAAAATATGCCTGAATGTTTTTAAATTATAAATTACTGATCTAACTAGAAGTTACAGTGGGGCTATTAAGTGCCCATCATTAAAACCATTTAATATTTTAACTAATATTTATTCACCTAATTGACCATAACAGTTGCTTTCATAGTTACTGCATATCATTTGATATCAAGTCAAACAGACACTTAGATCATTAGTTCATTCTACTGTCACAGAAAGATAAGTAATCACTATTACCAACAATTCAAATATTGGTTGTTGGGAGGACAGAAATAACAGCTCATTCTTGTCCTCTAGAGGAATTTTCAAAATTATAATATCAAAATTTCCAAAAATTAATTTTCCTGTCAAAACAGGTTAAAAGTTTAAGTGTGAAATATGTATTACCTAAATGAATTAATTGCATTTTCATAGTTTCTTTCCCTTTCTTCTTTTTTCCTATCTTCTGCTCCTCCTTTCCTCCTCACTTCCTTCCTTTCTTCTTTCTCCAGATGTAACAACTGATGCTGGGAGCATAGTTGAGTACTTTCCCTTCCTTTCTTTTCATCATGGTGGAGGACAGAGGAAATGTAGGGAAAAGTTATCATTCAATGTGTTAAATGTTATGATGGACATGCACAATTACATCATAAAAGGATATCTTCTAATTAAGATGCGAGAATCAAGAAGGATCCCTAGAAGCAGTCAGAGTACAGAATCTGAGTGTTTACAGAAAGGAGTTTGTGCACGTGGCTCTGGAGAGCAAGTGTACAATTATCTATTACTCAAGGCAGGGAATCCACATTTGACAGCTCAACCCTTAACCATCAAGTGAATCAAGTTTCTTCTTTCTGGAATTTTCAGAAGAAAATAAAAGTGTTAAGGTCTCTCTTTCAGTTGAGGACTCTGTTAAATTTAACTGGTAAAACACTTATTGCAAGGGAATATCCCAAGAGCATAACAAAGGCTGTTTCCATTTGGGGAGATCAGCAGATTGTTAGGTCTTTCTTAAAGCCTCATATCTGGCCTTCTGAAGCTTGGACAAGAAAAACAAATCAAAGGCTATTGAATCTGCAGTGAGTTAATGCATAAGTCATCCATTGTTTCTCATGCTGGTTCCTCCAATAATTGAATTAGTATCATAGTTCTATGTAAGTGGAGGTCAGTCACTCAAAATTCTTGCTTCACTTGCTCAATAATAAGTCTTCCACCCCTCTTACTACTGAAAAAACAAGAACTCGCAGTTTCTGTAGAAAAATTTAGTTGACGGTCAAAAGGAAAAAAGGAAGACTACCTTATCAGAAAGCAAGCGTTTATAGACAAACAACACAACTCCATCATCATTATTTAAGTATATTACAGTAAGTTGGACTAAAAATCAAACTACCACTAACAGGCATGATCATTCTTTCTAGTGCAAACAGGCAGACAGCAAGAGGACTCAGCAACCTAGAGATTTATTACAGCATATTTCTATTTTTAGATTATATACTTGGATTTGTATGTTTAGGATTTGAAATAAGTCTAATAGAAATATTTATTGAGCAAAAGATTCAATACACACAACAAGAATATAGAATTCAATGCATCTAATAACTAATTTCAGTGACTGGTATATGAAATATCTGTTCTGAATAGGTACACATGCTCTGATACCAAGTTTGGGCTCTGTACATTGGGTTGAAGTAGAGAGGTAAGTAGGGAAGTGACCTACATGCTGTTAAACTGGCTTTATATGGATAGCTATGTGGTTTGGATTATCTCCTAAAGATGATGGAGAACAATCAAGAGCAAGTATGGAAAAGCAGAGGTAGTTTCTGGAAAATGTGTTCTTGCACCTGAATGAAGGTGATGAATTATGAAGCAATCTGAATGAATTAAGCAAGTCAGTAAAAGGAGTGGGAAAAGTGAACTTCTTCAGATAAAGGAAAAAGAGAAGACCACATTTTTAAACTGGGGATAGGATGACAGGATGGATCATGGGTTTATTTTAAGACATGTTGATTTTGTGATGACTGCTGCCATCTAGTTTATGATGTCCAATAGGCAATGAGAAATATAGATGTGGGCCCAAAGGGAGAGGTCTGACTGAGCGATATTGGAGATATAAATTTGAGTCATAAAATTGAAAGTCATAAATAGGAGTCATAAAATTTGAACTAAAAGCTATCGGGGTGGCAAAGAAAATGACAAAGAGTTTAGACAGCATGTGAGCACTTGCAAACCACTCACTAAACCCAGGTCTTCTCTCTGTGGATAGGGCAAGTGATAGAAGACCAGCCCTGCAAGAGTCCGAAGAATAAACTGTCAAAAGGAAAGAAAAAAGTAGGAGAGACGTAAAGGAGAATAAGATCTCAAATGGGAGAGATCTGTGTAGCAAATGGCAGAAAATGTATGAAAAGAAATGGCATTCATTTATAATAGAGTTTCAGTAGAATGTTAGGTACAAAATAATTTGAGCTAAATGGGTGAACTGACCAGAAAATATCAATGACAAGTGAAGATAAGCACACTGTTTATACTTGGTATGAAAGGAATTAAAGTATAAGTCAGTAACCTCAGCAAAATGTATAATGCATACCTGCAGGATGAGTTAAAGTTCTTGTTTACTTTGTTTTTTCTTACTCTTGTTTTTAGAATGGAAGCTTTTAGGTCCATGTTTCATTTTAAAGGAGTCAATGCACAGGGTTAAGTTGAATTTGAAGAAAATTTAAGACATAACTGAAAGAGTTTGCTTCAAAAACATGGTTGTATTCAACAAAAAATGGCAGGAGCCTATCATGTTGGACTACGTTCCTACACTAGGCCACAACAGACCAGGCCAAAAATCAAAATGTAGTCTCTGGCACTGTTCCACATCACCAGACTCAAACTAAGCCATTTACCTGACCTGAGAAAGCAAGATTAGAGCATTAACAGCCAAATTTCTCAAACCATCCAGTTTTAATTGGCATGTTAATAAAGTTCTTTCTGTCTTAATCCTTACACAAACAGATAACCTGAATTAACCTTTTGTTGACCAATCTTTTTTCTATTCTTCGATCTCTGTTCTCACCTGACTAGGAAAATAACTTTACAATGAATCATCTGTGGCTGGCATTATGGCACAGTACATTAAGCTTCTGCTTGTGACACCAGCATCCCATATTTGAGTTCCTGCTAAAGTCCAAACTGCTTTGCTTCCTATCAAGCTCCACTAAAGTACGTGGGAAGGCAGCTAAGGATGGCCCAAGTTCTTGGGCCCCTGCCAACCATGGAGCAGACCATGATGAAATCCCTCACTCCTTGCTTTTCCGGGTCCAGGCCTGGCTGTTGTGGCCCTTTGGAGAGTGAACCAGCAAAGGGATGATTCCCTCTTCCTCTTTCCCTGTAGTTCTGCCTTTCAAATAAGTAAATACATTTTTGAAAAATAAGATGAATAATACATTTTTTGTTTTTTTATTCTACTTTATTCACCTTTGTTTCTATGAAATCATACTCTTCTGTTCAGCTCACTCGTTGAAACACCAACATGATGTTGTGGAATAAAGCACTGCCTTGTGGGCCACAGTGTCTTTGAGTGCAGCATGGAGACCTAAAGGAGGACAGGGTACCCACCTAACCCAGTGAAAATAAAGCACATTTCTTTCTTCCCATGAAATTCAAATAGCAAGAATAAGGAAGTCACCATGGACCCCCTAGATTTACATAACATTTTGATATTAGAATGCAAAGATGAAGAGATCAAGGAAGTGCCAGAATTGTGATTTAGAAAATTAATCATAGGATTATTAAAATAAAATCAGAAACAAATTCATGAACTAAAGAAAATTATATGATATCAATGAAATTTTCCCCAGTGAATCAAGAATATAAAGTGAAATCAAAATAAAATTTTAGAAATGAAGAATTTAATGGATCAAATAAAAAATTGGTGGAAAGTCTTAATAGCAGACTTGATGAGGCAGAAGAAAAAATGTTTGAACCAGAAAACAAACCTTTGGAAATCTTACATTTAGGGAAAAAAAAAGGACAAAGAAAAAAATAGAAAACTTAAAAACAGAGACCTATGGGATACTATCAAAATCAAACATATGACCAAACATAAATATCTTAGGAGTACATGAAAGTGTAGAAAAGAGAAAGGAATAGAAGGCCTATTTAGTGAAATAATTACAGAAATTTCCCCAATGTAGAGAAAGAAAGGAAAGTTTAAACAGAGGAACCACATAGAACTCCTAACACATATTATGAATTCTTTACCACTACATATTTTAGTCAAATTCTCCACAATAAAACATAAAATATTCTAAAATGGGCACAAGAACAATGCCACATTACTTTCAGACGATAGCCAATTTGACTCATAGCTGACTTCTCATCAGAAACACTGCAGCCAAGAATGGAATGTTGAGATATTGTCCAAGTCTTAAAGGAAAAAAAAATTGTCAACCCAGAAAACTGTACCTTGCAAAACTTGCATTCATGAATGAAAGTGAAATAAAGACCTTCCATAACAAACAGAAATTGAAAGATTTGCTGACAATCATCTAGAACTACAAAAGATACTCAAGGATGTGCTACCTTTAGAAACACAGAAAGATAGGCATGATTATGAAAGACTGAGAAGGCAGAAAAATCACCAGAAGTACAAAATAAATCCAAAGTAAATAAGAAAAATTATAGAAAAATGGCAGGACCAAATCATTACTTATCAATAATCACCTTGAATATAAATGGTCTCAATTTTCCAGTTAAAAGATACAGATGGGCTGAATGGATTGAAAAACAAAACCTATCTATTTGCTACTTATAAGAAACACATCTCACCAATAAAGATATACTGAAAATTAAAGGTTGAGAAAGGATATTCCATGTAAAAAGACACCAAAAAATGAGTTGGTGCTGCCATTCTATTATCAGACAAAATAATCTTTAACACAAAAACTGTTAAAAGACACAAAGAAGGATATTATGCAATGATTAAAGGATCAATCCAACAGAAGATGGGACTATAATAAATGTGTATGTACCAAATTACAGGGCATTTTGTTACTTAACAAAAACATTATTAAATCTAAAGTGAGACATAAACTCCAATACAACAGTAACAGGGGACTTCAATAACCCACATTCAGCAAAGGACAGAACAGACAAAAAATCAGTGTGGAAACAAAAGAGTTAATTGACATTATAGACCAAATTGGTCTAATGGATATCTACAGAACATTTTACCCCACTGTGACAGAATACACATTCTTCTCATCAGTGCATGAACTTTCTCTAAGATATATGCTAGGCCACAAAGCAAGTCTCAGCAAATTCAAAAAAATTGAAATCATTCCATGC
This sequence comes from Sylvilagus floridanus, assembly GCA_949820135.1. Taxonomy (NCBI): domain Eukaryota; kingdom Metazoa; phylum Chordata; class Mammalia; order Lagomorpha; family Leporidae; genus Sylvilagus; species Sylvilagus floridanus. Next base: position 68,479,667 of record OX463231.1, read on the forward strand.
AACTTCTCTGAGCACATGAAATAAAGCTAGGAAAATCAACAACTCAAAAATCTCTAGAATATACGTAAACAAATGGAGACTGAAAAACATGCTCCTGAATGAAAAATGGGTCACAGAAGAAGTCAAAAGGTTTCTGGAAACAAATGAAGATGATAATACTTCATACCAAAACCTATTAGATACAGCAAAAGCAATGTTAAGAGGGAAGTTCATAGCAATCTGTGGCTACATGAAGAAACTGGAAAGGTACCAAAAAATGAGCCATCAATGTATCTCAAGGACCTACAATATCAACAACAAATCAAACCCAAAACTAATCGGAGGAAAGAAATAATTAAAACTAGAGAGGAGGGGCCATGGCACAGTGGGTAAATCCTCTGTCTATGCTGCTGGCATCCCATATGGGCACTGGTTCTAGTCCCAGCTGCTCCTCTTCCAATCCAGCTCTCTGCTGTGGCTGGGGAAAGCAGTAGAATATGGCCTAAGTCCTCGGACCCCTGCACCCACATGGGAGACCAGGAAGAAGCAACTGGCTCCTGGCTTCGGACTGGTGCAGCTCTAGCCGTTGTGCACATTGGGAAGTGAACCAATAGAAAGAAGACTTTTCTCTCTGTTTCTCCCTCCCACTTTAACTCTACCTGTCAAATAAAGAAATAAAATATTAAAGAAAACTAGAGAGGAAATGAAACTGAACAAGAAATACAAAAAATTCAGTGAAATAAAAATTGTTTTTTAAAAATAAAATCGATACTCCATTGTCCCAACTAACAAAAAAAGAGAGAAGACCCAAATCAATACAGTTAGAGATAAAAAGGAAATGTAATGACAGACACCACAAAAATAAAAAGAATCATCAATTACTACAGAATTGGATGCTAACAAACTGGGAAACCTAGAGGGAATGGATAGATTCTTAGACACGAACAACCTACCTAAATTGAGCCATGAAGACACAGGAAACCTAAACAGACCTATAATCAAGAAACAAATTGAATCAGTAATAAAGACCCTTCCAACAAAGAAAAGCCAAGGACTGGATGGTTTGGTTTAGATGAAGATTTCTACCAGAAATTTAAAAAAGGATTAACTCCCAATTCTTCTCAAGCTATTCAAAACAATTGAAATGAAGGAGATCCTTCCAAATATTTTCTAGGAAGCCAGCATCACCTTAATACCTAAACCAGAAAATGATGCCACAGCAAAAGTGAACTACAGAACAACTTCCCAAACAAAAATCCTCAACAAAATAGTAGCTGATTGAATCCAACAACACATCAGAAAGATCATTCACCTGAACTGAGTGAGATTTATCTGTGGTATACAAGGATAGTTCAATATGCACAAATAAATGATATATCACATTAACAAATTGAAGAACAAAAACATGACTATCTCATTAGTCACAGAGAAAGCATTTGATAAAATACAACACTGTTTCATAAAGAAAACTCGAATCAAATTGGATGTATAAGGAAAATTTCTGAACATAATCAAGGCAATTTATGAAAAACCCAAAACCAGCATCCTACTGAATGAGGTAAAGTTAGAAGCATTCAAACTGAGATCCAGAACCAGATAAGGACACCCACTCTCACCATCACTATTCAATATAGTCCTGGAAGTATCAGCCACAGCAATTAGGCAAGAAAAATAAATCAAAGGGATTCAAATCTTTAAAGATGAGGTTAAATTATCCCCATTTGCAGATGATATGATCCTATATATATGGGATCCAAAAGGAGACTATTGGAACTCATAGAACAGTTTGGTAAAGCAGCAGGATATAAAATCAACACACAAAAATCAACAGCTTTTGTATAAACAGACAAAGCCATGGTTTAGAAAGAACTTCTAAGATCAATTTCATTCACAATAGCTATAAATTTTATCAAACACCTTGGAATAAATTTAACCAAGGATGTCAAAGATCACTAAGATGAGAATTACAAAACATTTAAGAAAGAAATTGAAGATGACACACACACAAAAATGGAAAAATCTTCCATCTTCATGGGTTGGAAGAATCATAATTATCAAAATGTCCACAATACTGAAGGCAGTCTACAGATCAATGTGACCCCAATCAAAATAATAACATTCTTCTTAGATACAAATAATGGTACTGAAATTCATACAGAAACACAGGCAACCCCAAAGTTCTAAGGCAAGCTTATACAACAAAAACAAAGCCAGAGGTGTTACAATACCAGATTTCAAGACATAATACAGGGCAGTTATAATCAAAACAAGCTGATACTGCTGCAAAAACAGATGAACAGACCAATGGAACAGAATACAAAAAACCAAAAATCAATCCAAGCATGTACAGGCAACATATCTTTGACAAATGAGCTCAAATCAACCTCTAGAGCAAGGACAGTCTCTTCAACAAATGGTGCTAATAAAATTGGATTTCCACATGCCAAAGTATGAATCAAGACCCCTATTTTACACTTTACAAAAAAATACACTCAAAATGGATTAAGGCCTAAATCTATGACCATAAAATTATTAGAAAACATTGGAAAAAACCAGCAAGACATTGGAATAGGCAAAGTTCTTGGAAAAGACCCCAGAGGCAGAAGCAATCAAAACCAAATTGACAAGTGAGATTAGATCAAATCGAGAAGCTTCTTTAATGCAAAGGAAACACTCAACAAAGAGACAACCAACAGAATGGGAGAAATTATTCACAAACTATACAACTGATAAAAGATTAATATCCAGAATATATACAGAGATCAAGAAACTCAACAAATCAATTAATAAGTGTACAAAGAACCTGTACAGACATTTTTCAAAAGATGTAATTCAAATGGCCAACAGACACACGAAAAAATGCTCAGGATCAGTAGCTATCAGGGAAATGCAAATCAAGACCACAATGATATTTCACTTCACTCCCATTAGAATGGCTTTCATACAGAAAGCAACAAATACTAGCAAGAATATGGGGAAAAGGTACACTAATCCACTGTTGGTGGGAATGTAAACTGGTAATACCACTATGGAAGACAGCATGAAGATACCTCAGATATCTCAATATAGACCTACAATATAACCTAGCCAATCTCACTCATGGGAATTTACCCAAGGTAAATGAAATCATCATATGAAAAGGTTATCTGTACTTTTATGTTTATTGCAGCTCAATTCACAAAGGCTAAGACACGGAATCAACCCAAATGCCCATCAACTGAATACTGGATAAAAAAAATTATGAGATCTGTACACCATCATGTACACAGTGGTGAAAAAATAAAATCCAATCATTTGCAACAAAATGGATGAATCTGGAAAACATACTTAGTGAAATAAGCCAGTCCCAAAGTGACAAATACCATATGTTCTCCCTGATCTGTGATAACTGTCAGAGAACATAGAAGGCAGTCTGTAGAAGTAAAAATGACACTTTGTGAGAAGCAGTGACTGAACAGCCCTTATCTTGACTGTTGAGGAATAACTTTTTTATGCTTATGTTGAAATATTTACTTAACTTACTTTACTTAATAGAGTTAATCATATGTGTACAAAGTTAACTGAAAATACATCTTAGTAAAAAATAAGAGTGGGAATGAGAGAGGGAAGAGAAAGTGGTCTAGGACTGTGGGTGGGAGGGCAGGCACTGTGGGAAGAATCATGATGTTCCTAAAGTTTTAATTATGAAATGAATGGATCTTGTAACTGTAAAGCTGTATAGTTCTGCATATATTCCTACAGACTTACTTGTAAGGGTACAGTGCCATGGGATGCCAAATCCTCATAAGTGGTTGGTAAAAAAAAAAAAGCATTTAAAGTATTAAAGTGATCATAGAGACAGGATTAAGTAGTAAAGTGATCATATAGATAGGATTATGTGTTAACACAATCATACAAATAGGATTAAGTCTTTAGTAACAATAATAGAATTAATGTGAATGCTCCAGCACAGGAAGCTGTTCATACAGCAGACTCATAGAAAGACAATCACTTAAAGTAGCACCCTGATCTCAGAATCAGCCATTAAAACATTCTGGTTTGGCTGAAAAGCCCACAGGAACATTTTAGGCATGGAAAGCCAAGGCTCTGTGACAAAAATTATCCTACATGAAAGACTTCTGTGTGAGAGACCCCAGTGGAAAGAAGTGGTCATCAAAGGAGGATATACTCTTCTCTGAAGGGAGGAGAGAATTTCCACTTTGCTTACAGCCTTATCTAAATACTGATTGAGTTTGTGGATTCAAAAGGTTTCCATAGCCTAGGTAGCTCATGTCTAGAGCCTCAGGTGATCACTGATGTCATACATAAGAGTGTTAATTGTTAAATTAACTACAGGAGTCACTGTGCACTAACTTCCCATGCAGGACCTCTGTCCTCAAAGAGTTGTATTATGAGAGTTAATAATAAGTTAAGTGGAAGATATTCTTATGTCTCATAAGTTTTAGATAAGCTTAAGTGCCCTACTCTATGGCTTATTTCCTTAGGTGCTTCTGCCTTAATGATAAAACTTGTTCTCAAAAAAAGTATATTATCACAAAAATTAAAAGAAAAATAATAAAAGGAGGAGGAAGGATGGGAGTGAAGGATGGAAGGAGGGAGCATGGAGTGGAAAGTGTCATATGTACTTAGAACTATATGTATGAGATTCAAGAAACTTATTCCATTTATATAAATATAAAATCTGAATAAAAAATAAAAATCATCCATAATAGCAATAAAAAATGAAAGAAATCAGCACACAGTAAGTACTGGTGAGGGTATGGGGAAAATGTTACCTTAATCCACCAATGGTGAGAATGTAAACTAGTATGGCCATTGTGGAAGACTGAATGAAGATTCCTCCAAAATCTGAAAATACACTTACCATATGACCCAGGAATTTTCCCAAAGCAATGAAATCAGCATATCAAAGAGACAGCTGTACCCCTATGTTTATTGCAGCTCAGTTCACAATAGCCAAGATATGGAATCAACTTAGATTCTATCAATTGATGACTGAGTAATGAAATTTTGGTATAGTTAGATGTGATATCAAATACCATTCAGCCACATAAAAGGATGAAATCCAGTCTTTTGCAACAAAATGGATGCAACTGGAAACTATTATCCTTATGAAATAAGTCAGTCCCAAAAAGACATTACCATATGTTTTCTTTGATCTGTGGCAAGAGTACCAAAGATGTAATGTATAGGAGTGAAATTCACATTGTGAGATCTGATGATTGTTTACAGCCCTTGCTCTACTGTTGAGGAACAGTGTTTTTTTTTTTTTTTTTCTTACCACTTGTTGAACTTTTTGTGTACGGTTAATCTTATGACTGTAAAATAAAATGAAAGTAGATCATTGTCAAACATGAGATGGGGAATAAGAGAGGAAGGAGGAGGAAGGGTGGGGGCACATGCAGTTGGGAGGGTAATTTGGGGAATATCACTATGTTACTAAATCTGTGTATATGAATTACATGAAATTTGTTTGCTTAAAATAAAAAAAAAATCAAGCCAGTTAAGATTTTTGCATGGTTTTAATTTGTCCTTTGACAGATTATAGTAATTGTGTGAGGCAGAGGATGGACAAAATTTCTTTTAAATACACAAAAATGAAAGATAGTTGAGGCTGGTGCTATGGCAAAGTAGGCTAAGCCTTCACCTGCAGTGCTGGTATCCCATATGGGTGCCAGTTGATGTTCTGCTGCTCTTCTTACAATCCAGCTCTCTGATAAGGTCTGGAAAACCAGGAGAGAATGGCCCAAGTGGTTAGGCCCCTGTATCCACATGGGAGACCTGGAAGAAGGTCTGGGCTTCAGATTGGCTCAGCTCCAGACATCGCGGCCATTTGGGACGTGGAAGAGTAGATGGAAGACATTTCTCCCTTTCTCTCTCTCTCTCTGCCTGTAAATCTAGTTTCAAATAAATAAAATCTTTAAAGAATAAAAAGTAGAGAAGATTGTGGTGGAAAACAGAATTTCATGCCAAATTGGTCCCATAAGGAAAAAAATATTATCACTGTTGTAAGAGTGGGCTCTGAAGATTCAGTGCATCTGTTTATCTGTCATTCAAAGAAATGAAAAGAGAAATAAATATGGTAAACACATTGGGCTTAGTGTAAAAAACACTAATACCTTGATTTTTATTTAATCTCACTCATTCTACTGATAGAATTAGGGTTAATTTCTACCCTTCTGAATTAATCCCCAGGAATATTCAGTTGAAAACTGAAGCTGATGCTATAAAAATACCATTTATTGTTTGTATCACTTTTTTTTTTTGACAGGCAGAGTGGACAGTGAGAGAGAGAGACAGAGAGAGAGAGAGAGAAAGGTCTTCCTTTGCCCTTGGTTCACCCTCCAATGGCCGCCGCACTGCAGCCGGTGCACCGCGCTGATCCGATGGCAGGAGACAGGTGCTTCTCCTGGTCTCCCATGGGTGCAGGGCCCAAGCACTTGGACCATCCTCCACTGCACTCCCAGGCCACATCAGAGAGCTGGCCTGGAAGAGGGGCAACCGGGACAGAATCTGGCGCCCCAACCGGGACTAGAACCCAGTGTTCTGGCACGGCAAGGTGGAGGATTAGCCTATTGAGCCACGGCACCGGCCTTGTATCACTTCTAATATGTTAGATTATCTGAAGAATCATGTCTTACAGTTTTTCAGCTCCTCGTAGTCACAATTAGACTGATTAAATTTTATTTCTAAGATGGCTGAATAGTGATGACGCACACCAACAGTCTGGGAAAAGATAGTTTAATAAAAGTAGAGTTACTGTAGCCTCAGGAAAAGACTCAGAAAGAAACCACAGAGGAAATTCTTCCGGATCTAGTGGATGAGACACAGAGGACCTAGGGGAAAGTAAGTTTGCCTATGGCCAACCGTGCCGCCGCAAGACGGGAGCCACCGGCGGGATGGAGGTGCTGCAGGACAAAGCCGCTGCAGGAACAGAGCCACAGCAGGAACAGAGCCCAGCCGCAAAATCTGTGCTCCAGCACTGGAAGGGGATTTGAGAAAAAGATACAGAAACATTGGTGGGGGGAAACAGACCCCACGCGGGGAGAGTGTACCAGACTGACTGGAGGAGAGAAAAAAAAAAGAACAAATAAGGGGAACCTGCACAGACACTAGCCTCTCTCTTCACTCACCTTACAAAGCCGAGCCAGACAAAGAGCAGTAAAACAGCACCCGCCCACCACTAAAGCAGGTGGAACTAACAAACTGAGGCTGTGTAAATCTGAGGGGAGCCTTAACCAGGGAGCTCACTGTGTACAAAAACTCCGTTACCTTGACAACCTGGTGAGAGATTGTGGAAAAATGCCAAACAAAACTAGAAACCGAGGTTACAAGAGCAAGGAGGACACTATGATGACCCCAAATGAAAAAGGCACCCCAATTCAAGATTATGAAGATGATGAGTTAGAAGAAATGCAAGATGTGCATCTCAAAAATTGATAAGAACATTAAGAAGTTCTCAAAAACAAATTCTTAAACTACAGAAATTGTTAATGGAGGAGATAGAAAATCTCTCATGAAAAGGAAATATTAAGGAGGAAAAAAATGAAACGAAACAACTAGTAGAACAAGAAACCGCGATAGTAATGAAAAATCATAATGAAATGAAGAATTCAATAGATCATATGACAAACACATTAGAGAGCCTTAAAAACAGAATGGGTGAAGCAGAAGAGAGAATATCGGACCTAGAACACAGAGAACAGGAGAGGAAACAGTCAAACCAAAGACAAGAAGAGGAAAATAGAAATCTAAAAAATATTGTTGGGAATCTACAGGATAGTATTAAAAAACCCAACATTCGAGTTCTAGGAGTTCCTGAAGGCATGCAGAGAGAGAAAGGATTAGAAGGCCTTTTTAGTGAGATACTAGAAGAGAACTTCCCAGGTTTGGAGAAGGACAGAGACATCCTAGTACAGGAAGCTCATAGAACCCCTAGTAAACATGACCAAAAGAGATCCTCATCACGACACATTGTAATTAAACTCACCACAAGGAAACAGAAAGAAAAGATCCTAAAATGTGCAAGAGAGAAACGTCAGATTATTCTCAGAGGATCTCCAATTAGACTCACAGCAGACTTCTCATCGGAAACCCTGCAAGCTAGGAGGAAATGGAGAGACATAGCCCAGGTACTAAGAGAGAAAAATTGCCAGCCCAGAATATTATATCCTGCAAAGCTCTCATTTGTGAATGAAGGTGAAATAAAGACCTTTCACAGCAAACAGAAACTGAAAGAATTTGTCGCCACGCATCCAGCCCTGCAAAAAATGCTTAAAGATGTGCTACACACAGAAACACAGAAACACGGTCGTCAACGTGAAAGAAGCTAAAGGAAGGAAACCTCACAGCAAAAGATCATAGGAAACTCAAAGCACATATTAGAAAATATCTTTGGCAAATGGCAGGGCAAATCTACTACTTATAAATAGTCACATTGAACGTGAATGGTTTGAACTGTGCAGTTAAAAGACACAGATTGACTGACTGGATTAAGGAACAAAACCCATCTATTTGCTGCTTACAAGAAACACATCTTTCTAACAAAGATCCATACAGATTGAAAGTAAAAGGCTGGAAAAAGATATACCATGCCAATAGAAATGAAAAAGGTGTAGCCATCTTAATATCGGGCATCATAAACTTTAACACAAAAACTGTTAGAAGAGACAAACAGGGACACTATATAATGATTAAGGGATCCATTCAACAAGAAGATATAACGATTATCAATGTATATGCACCTAACTACACGACACTGGTTTATTTAAAAGACTTGTTAAGGGACTTAAAAGGAGACTTAGATCTCAATACATAGTACTGGGGGACTTCAATACTCCACTCTCAGAGATAGACAGAACAACAGGACAGAGGATCAACAAGGAGACAGTAGATTTAAATGTCCTATAGCCCAAATGGACCTAACAGATATCTACAGAACTTTCCATCCTACAGATAAAGAATTAACATTCTTCTAAGCAGTACATGGAACCTTCGCTAGGATTGACCACATACTAGGCCATAAAGCAAGTCTCAGCAAATTCAAAAGAATTAGAATCATACGATGCAGCTTCTCAGACCATAAAGGAATGAAGGTGGAAATTAGCAACTCAGGAATCCCTAGAGCATATGCAAACACATGGAGTCTGAACAACACACTCCTGAATGACCAATGGGTCATAGTAGAAATCAAAAGAGAAATCAAAAACTTTTTGGAAGTAAATGAGGATAACAGCACATCATACCAAAATCTATGGGATACAGCAAAAGCAGTGTTAAGAGGAAAGTTTATATCAATAGCTGCCTATATCAAGAAATTGGAAAGGCACCAAATAGATGAGATTTCAATGCATCTCAAGGATCTTGAAAATCTGCAGCAAAACAGACCCAAATCTAGTAGGAGAAGAGAAACAATTAAAATCAGAGAAGAAATCAACAGGATTGAATCCAAAAAATTACAAAAAATCAGCCAAACGAGCAGCTGGTTTTTTGAAAAAATAAACAAAATTGATCCCCCATTGGCCCAACTAACTAAAAAAAGAAAAGACCCAAATCAATAAAATCAGAGATGAAAAAGGAAATGTAACAACAGACACCACAGAAATCAAAAGAATCATCTGAAATTACTACAAGGACTTGTATGCCAGCAAACAGGGAAACCTATCAGAAATGGACAGATTCCTGGACTCATGCAACCCACCTAAATTGAACCAGGAAGACATAGAAAACCTAAAGAGACCCATAACTGAGACAGAAATTGAATCAGTAATAAAGGCCCTACCAACAAAGAAAAGCCCAGGACCAGATGGATTCACTGCTGCATTCTACCAGACATTTAAAGCAGAACTAACTCTAATTCTTCTCAAACTATTCAGAGAGGGAATCCTCCCAAATTCTTTCCATGAAGCCAGCATCACCTTAATTCCTAAGCCGGAAAAAGATGCAGTATAAAAAGAGAATTACAGACCAATATCCCTGATGAACATAGATGCAAAAATCCTCAATAAAATTCGGCCCAATAGAATGCAACAACACATCAGAAAGATCATCCACCCAGACCAAGTGGGATTTATCCCTGGTATGCAGGGATGGTCCAATATTCTCAAAGCAATCTATATCTCACTAGATGCAGAGAAAACATTTGATAGAATACAACACCCTTTCATGATGAAAACGCTAAGCAAACTGGGTATAAAAGGCACATTCCTCAATAAAATCAAAGCAATTTATAAAAAACCCAACACCAGTTTCCTAGTGAATGGGGAAAAGTTGGAAGCATTTCCACTGAGATCTGGTACAAGACAGGGATGCCCACTCTCACCACTGCTATTCAATATAGTGCTGGAAGTCTTAGCCAGAGCTATTAGGGAAGAAAAAGAAATTAAAGGGATACAAATTGGGAAGGAAGAACACAAACTATCCCTCTTTGCAGATGATATGATTCTTTATTTAGGGGATCTAAAGAACTCTAAGAGACTAGTGGAACTCATGGAAGAGTTGCCAAAGTAGCAGGATATAAAATCAATGCACAGAAATCAATAGCCTTTGTATACACAACCAATGCCACAGCTGAGGAAGAACTGCTAAGATCAATCCCATTCACAGTAGCTACAAAAACAATCAAATACCTTGGAATAAACTTAACCAAGGACGTTAAAGATCTCTACGATGAAAATTACAAAACCTTAAAGAAAGAATAGAAGAGGATACCAAAAAATGGAGAAATCTTCCATGCTCATGGATTGGAAGAATCAATATCATCAAAATGTCCATTCTCCCAAAAGCAATTTACAGATTCAATGCAATACCAATCAAGATACCGAGGACATTCTTCTCAGATCTGGAAAAAATGATGCTGACATTCATATGGAGACACAGGAGACCTCGAATAGCTAAAGCAATCTTGTACAACAAAAACAAAGCCAGAGGCATCAGAATACCAGATTTCAGGACATACTACAGGGCAGTTGTTATCAAAACAGCATGGTACTTGTACAGAAACAGATAGATAGACCAATGGAACAGAATAGAAACAGCAGAAATCAATCCAAACATCTATAGCCAATTTATATTTGATCAAGGATCCAAAACTAACCCCTGGAGTAAGGACAGTCTATTTAATAAATGGTGCTGGGAAAACTGGTTTTCCATGTGCAGAATCATGAACCAAGATCCATACCTTTCACCTTACACAAAAATTCATTCAACATGGATTAAAAACTTAAACCTATGACCCGACACCATCAAATTATTAGAGAGCATTGGAGAAACCCTGCAAGATATAGGTACTGGCAAAGACTTCTTGGAAAAGATCCCAGAAGCACAGGCACTCAAAGCCAAAATTAACTATTGGGATCGCATCAAAATAAACAGTCAGGAAAGTGAATAGGCAACCGACAGCATGGGAAAAAAATATTTGCAAACTATGCTACAGATAAAGGGTTGATAACAAGAATCTACAAAGAAATTAAGAAACTCCACAACATCAAAACAAACAACACACTTAAGAGACCTAAATGAAAGATATCTGCGAGTGAGATCCCTTTGAAAAGAATGGGCCATCAAAGAAGGAGGTACCTTTCTCTGAAGGGAGGAGAGAATTTCCACTTTGACTATGACCCTGTCAGAATAAGATCGAAGGCGGCGAACCCTAAAGGCTTCCATAGCCTCGGCAACTCATGACTAGAGCCTAGGGAGATTAAGGACGACATAAACAAGAGTGCCAAATTGTTAAATCAACATCAGGAGTCACTGTGTACTTACATCTCATGAGGGATCTGTCCTTAATGTGTTTTCCAATGTGAAGTAATGCTATAACTAGTACTGAAACAGTATTTTTACAGTTTGTGTTTTTGTGTGGGTGCAAACTGATGAAATCTTTACTTAGTATATACTGAATCGATCTTCTGTATATAAAGATAATTGAAAATGATTAAAAAATATTGGTGTTAAATTGGAAATTGCCTAGATAATTAATCAATTTTTTTAAAAAAAAATCATGTAGGATCTCTGTCCTTAATGTACTGTACATTGTGATTTAATGCCTTAACTAGTACTCCAACAGTATTTTCACTTTGTGTCTCTATGTGAGGGCAAACTGTTGAAATCTTCACGCAATATATGCTAAACTGATCTTCTGTGTATAAAGAGAATTGAAAATGAATCTTGATGTGAATGCAAGGGGAGAGGGAGCGGGAAAGGGGATGGTAGTGGGTGGGAGGGAAGTTATGGGGGGGGAAGCCATTGTAATCAATAAGCTGTACTTTGGAAATTTATATTCTTTAAATAAAAGCTTTATACATATATATATAATAAATATATACATATAAATCATTTTATGTCAAAATGTCAAAAGTACATGTGCAGTTAAAACTCAGAAAAAAAAAAAGAGATGGGCCAAGGACCTCAACAGACATTTTTCCAAAGAGGAAATCCAAATGGCCAACAGACACATGAAAAAATGTTCAAGATCACTAGCAATCAGGGAAATGCAAATCAAAACCACAATGAGGTTTCACCACTTCCCGGTCAGAATGGCTCACATTCAGAAATCTACCAACAATAGATGCTGGAGAGGATGTGGGGAAAAAGGGATACTAATCCACTGTTGGTGGGAATGCAAACTGGTTAAACCACTATGGAAGTCAGTCTGGAGATTCCTCAGAAACCTGAATATAACCCTACCATTCATCCCAGCCATCCCACTCCTTGGAATTTACCCAAAGGAAATTAAATTGGCAAACAAAAAAGCCATCTGCACATTAATGTTTATTGCAGCTCAATTCACAATAGCTAAGACCAGGAACCAACCCAAATGCCCATCAACAGTAGACCGGATAAAGAAATTATGGGACATGTACTCTAGAGAATACTATACAGCAGTCGAAAACAATGAAATCCAGTCATTTGCAACAAAATGGAGGAATTTGGAAAACATCATGCTGAGTGAATTAAGCCAGTCCCACAGAGACAAATATCATCTGTTTTTCCTGATTGGAAACAACTAACTGAGCACCAAAGGGGAAATCTGTTGAAGTGAGATGAACACTATGAGAAACTATGACTGGATCAGCTCTTGTTTACACTGTTGATATACAATGTAAATCTTTTCCCATTTTAGTATTTCCTTTCGTTGTTTGTTTTTGTTCTAGTACTATAGGTTGAACTCTGCAATTAACACACAATTATTCTTAGGTGTTTAAATTTCAACTGAAACATGATCCCTGTTAATTATGAGAGAGGGAAAAAGAAAGGGAGGATATGTACAGTTTGGGACAAGCTCAATCGGACTTGCCCCAAATGATGGAGTTAGAAACGTGCTAGGGGATCCCAATACAATCCCATCAAGTTTGCACGTACCAAGCCATCTCTCTGGTCCAAGTGATCAATTTCATTTCACAATTGATCACACTGATAGGTCTAAGAGTCAAAGGGATCTCACAAACCTGACTAGTGTCTGCTAATACTAACAGATAGAATCAAAAAGGGAGAGAATGATCCAACATGGGACGTGGGATACACAGCAGACTCATAGAATGGCAGATGTCCTAAATAGCACTCTGGCCTCAGAATCAGCCCTTAAGGCATTAGGATCTGGCTGAAAAACCCATGAGAGTATTTTAGGCATGGAAAGCCAAGATACTCTGGGAAAAAAAAAAAAAGAAGAAGACCTAAATGAAAGATCTCTGCGAGTGAGATCCCAGTGGAAAGAACAGGGCCACCAAAGAAGGAGGTACCTTTCTCTCACTTTAACTATGACCCTGTCAGAATAAGATCGAAGGTGGCGAACCCTAAAGGCTTCCATAGCCTCGGCAACTCATGACTAGAGCCTAGGGAGATTACTGACGCCATAAACAAGAGTGTCAAATTGTTAAATCAACAACAGGAGTCACTGTGTACTTACATCTCATGAGGGATCTGTCCTTAATGTGTTTTCCAATGTGAAGTAATGCTATAACTAGTACTGAAACAGTATTTTTACAGTTTGTGTTTTTGTGTGGGTGCAAACTGATGAAATCTTTACTTAGTATATACTGAATCGATCTTCTGCATATAAAGATAATTGAAACTGAAAGAAAAAACTTGGTGTTAATTTGGAAGTTGCATAAAAATTAATCAATTTAGCTGGCGCCGTGGCTCAACAGGCTAATCGTCCGCCTTGCGGCGCCGGCACACCAGGTTCTAGTCCCGGTCGGGGCGCCGGATTCTGTCCCGGTTGCCCCTCTTCAAGGCCAGCTCTCTGCTGTGGCCCAGGAGTGCAGTGGAGGATGGCCCAAGTGCTTGGGCCCTGCACCCCATGGGAGACCAGGATAAGCACCTAGCACCTGGCTCCTGCCATCGGATGAGCGCAGTGCACCGGCCGCAGCTCGCTGTCCACGGCAGCCATTGGAGGGTGAACTGACGGCAAAGGAAGACCTTTCTCTCTGTCTCTCTCTCTCACTGTCCACTCTGCCTGTCAAAAATAAAAAATAATCAATTTAAAAAATATATCATGTAGGATCTCTGTCCTTAATGTACTGTACAATGTGATGTAATGCTATAACTAGTACACCAACAGTATTTTTCACTTTTTGTTGCTATGTGAGGGCAAATGGTTAAAATCTTTACTTAACACATACTAAACTGAGCTCCTGTATACAAAGAGAATTGAAAATGAGTCTGGATGCAAATGAAAGGGGGGAGGGGGTGGGTAAGGGGGGAGGGTGGTGGTGGGGGTGGTATGGGAGGGGAATCCATTGTAATCCATAAATTGTAACTTGGAAATTTATATTCTAAATAAAAGTTAAAAAAAAACTTTTATTTCTTACATCCTCTATATATCAGAATAATCCATAGAAACTACAAAGTCAATTCTTCTAAAGATAGTACTATACATATTGATCTTCATATTTTATAACAAATATTTTGAAAGAAAATCTCCACTGATATAATTTGGGGGGGGAGATTTTAAAAGAAAAATATTTATCTTTCTCATTTGTCCCATATATTAATACTGTAGAATCTTAGCTAAACTTCATACCCTAAAATGCAAAGTCATATTAGCATTTGACATTACTGTTGAAATATACACACATTCCTAATGAAGTAAAAGAAACCTGTTTTTGGTTAACTCAATCACCATCCTGTGGTTTTGTACAGTATACTCATGCAAACCATTATAGTTATGTCTTTGTTAGAAATTAGTTCCTATGAATTTGAGAGAAATACACCTGTAGAAGGATAGTCACTGGGAGAAACACTTTATTATCAAAGTACAACTAATTTTTAAATATTTAACTATTCTCATAACAATGCGTTCCATGAAGAAGTTATTGAAAGCAACTTGGTTACAATGCCTTATATGTTATCCAGTTTTAAGCTGCTCCAGGAAGGGATTGAAAGGTCTCAGTTTGAAGTAGATAGTGCCATCGGAAAATCTGATTTTCAAGCAGAAAGAATAGAAATGTATGTACCAGGGTTTTTAAGTAAATCAAAAATAAAATGTTTTAAAATTAATGTGATTTCTTTTCATGTGTTGTGACATTTTAGATATATCAGAAAAGTTTCTTCCCTTGCATTAGTTCCTAGTGAAATATAAAAATTGTAGCTTATACCACATACTTGATAGGATTGTATAAATTATATGATACTTAACAGCAAAGAGAAGGCATGGAAGCTGCATATGCTACCAAAAATTCCACTTCTGAAGGATGGGCATTTGGCATAGATATTAAGATAGCACTTGGAACAACCACATCCTGTATCTAAGTGTGAAGGTTCAAGCCCCAGGTCCCCTGTGTTTCCAGCATCCTGCTAATGCACATCACTGGAGGCAGCAGGTGATGGCACAATTAGGGACATCCCTGCTTCTCCTGTGGGAGACCTGGATTAAGTTCTCAACCCAGGAGTTTGCAGGCATTTTGGGAGTGAATCAGTGAATAAGGAAGATATTCTCTCTCTCTCTCTCTCTCTCTCTCTCTCTCCACCCCTTCTTTCCTCCCTCCTTCCCTCCCTGTCTGTCTGTAAGATAAGTAAAAAATTAAACCATAAACTACATACAATAAGCTATTTCTTATTCAAAAGCAATTTGATCTCCATTCAAGCACTGTATCAATTAAAACTGTAGGTTCTAGCAGTCCTCCAGTCTGATTACAGGCCAAATGATTGTTGTAAAATGTATACAATATCTGGTACATTTGAAGAAAGTATAATTAGGTGTGGATAGGATCAGATCAGAAAACAGATAATCACATTCAATCCACAAGTGGCCTGAGAACTCCCAATAGGCTGGTGCTACCCAAGACTGGGGATGCTCTCAGGTGCACAAGAGCTTTACTGGTATCTGGATTTCTGTAGTACACATTTTTTTTTTCCATTTTAATATTTCTGACATTGTACACCTGTTTACATCAAATAGAAGGCATCTCAGGTTTGATGAAACATGGTCATTCAAAACACCTATACTGAAAACCCTTATTTAGAATAAGTTGGTTAAGCTGCCAAAATTGAAAATCATGCATGACGAAGATATTAGTAGATATTGATAATTTCAGCAAATGTTCTTATACCATTGTGTCAGCGAGCTTAGAGGGATATCTGAATTTTATGCTAATAATGTGTATGTGGGAAAATATTCTAATTCCTCTACCAGTAAGTTACTTGAAGCCAAAACCAGCATTTTTTTCTTCTCTTGCTTCTTTGAACGTGTGGAGAATAGGCACCTGAGTATTTTATTAAGATGGAAGGATATGATAACTGAGCTGGAGCTACAAAGGAAGGACTTGCTCTTCCCATGCAATTTATATTTTTTCTTCTATTAACAGCATATCTCCGAAGGAGCTATTTGCTTGAATTTCAAAATGTATAGGTATTTTAAAGAAATGTGTTTTTATATTTATAAATAAACATATAAAAATGTCTTTATTATTAGCAAAGCCATTTTCAACAATAGCATGTAAATAGTTACCTTCCCTGGAAAAGAAGAAAACCCTTTGACCTTAAGCTGTATCCATATTTGAAAAGTAAAAAATTAAAATTGAAATGAATAATTCTAGATATTTTGATATTTAACATGTAAAAAATTATGACCAAGTCTCTAGATTATTTATAAAACCTTATTTTGGGTTCTTTGAAAACATAGAGCATATAATAAGTTCTAAGGATTTGGGAGTAGGTAGAAGTTAAGCTGGTAGCTGGTTGGAATTTTTATTAAGACTTAGGGTATTTTCCACGCATTTATGTAGTCTTTGTGAAGGAGCTGTATATAGTCAGGTCACCTCTACTATGGAGCTGTGCACATTCATGTAGATCTGTGTATACATGCCAAGGCTCTTTTCTCCACCATTGCCAAAGAGAGAGAGGTGTTCCCAAAGATAAAGATTTTTCAAAAAGTCCCTTTTCATTCACTTTTAGAAATACATCTTGGTTCAGAGAAATTTCAGCTTAGTACGTGAGCGAGCTAGTATCCCGCTCATGCTATTGTAAACAGGGGTTACCCATAAACTTCTAGAACCACAGGCTGAAGTTCTGGAGACAAATAGAGTTGGGGTCCTTTCTTCCCTTGCCCCAACAAGCCCTGTCCTATGCCCATAAGTTTTGTCAATCTTTCTATGTTCTGCATCTTAAAGGTTTGGCTTTCTCCTTGTTTCATGAAAATAGAATTGCTGATTACGTGTTCCACGTTTGTTGTTGCTTCTGGGCAATTTAAAGAAGTTTGAAGAAATGCCATTTTTTCCCCATTAGATTTAAATCAGATGTACTCTTGAAATATTTTCCCATTAAAGCAGGGGTTAGTAGGTGTACCTTTATTGCAGATAGAACAATTTTCTAAGGTACCATTTTCATAATTTATTGATAAATAGCTCCTGTTCTCCATCTATTTATTCCTCTCTCCACTGAATTATTGCTGCTTCCATACTCTGGCTTTAGGCAATGTCACAATTATAAACTGAATCCTATCTGCCACAAATAATATAAAATCCCATTTTCTGTCTCCTAAGTTGAAACAATAGGTTGTTATCATTAAGTAAGGTCATTTTTTGTTAGTACAACTCTATTTGACCCCAACCCCACCAATAAACACCATCAAGCATTTATCTCTCTCTGGACACATAAAATTCAAAGTCTTTGCCTATTAGCCTTCATAATCCCATTGTCATAAAGAGTGTTTCTCTAGATCCCTTATTTTTCCATTTAGCATCTACTAATTAGACTGAATTTCTGCTTTAACTTCAGGTACTTATGTCTTTTAAACTTGTCTTTTAATCTTTAGAGCATTTGCATTCTAATACTTTCCCCATATCCCTGTGCATATTTTAAAGCTAGTTGAGCCCTATGTTATGCTTCTGAACCTCCCTCCACTGGAAACCCTGGCAATGCATTCATCTACTATGGCCTACTTAGTTCTAAACTTCTGATTCTTGGTCCCTGACCACTTCCTGAAATCCCAGGCTCTCCTCATCCATTCAAATATGAGAATCTTATCACTATAAACAGACTTTTTGCCACTAATCCTCTGCTGTTCAACTACCTCTTTGTGAGCTCTGAGTATCCTCAGAATACTTGTTTTTTAAACTATACAGAAAATAATATTCTCCACAGTCTTAAGAAGTTGAGCAGAAGCCACTGTTAAGTGCTTTATGCTTACTCTGACTATGTCAGTTTAAAGCAAATGTTTCACAAACCAAGAGGAGCACAGCATAAAAAGCAAGCCAAAGTGTAGCTGGGAGAACAGCTGTGGCCTCGATCAGAGGAGCGTGGAACAGGGAGTAATGCTCTCAATTTAAATAAATCCTGTGAAATTCTGGAATAGCACATCTTCAGAGAAACTATATTTAAATATTCATGTATAAAATTAAAGAATTTTCCTACATGTACATAAAAGTAGGTGTCATGAATTAAAAGCTGGGTGTCATAAACAAATGTCCCACAAGCTCTTCTGTAAGATGTCTTTGTACTTCTCTACTTATCACCAGATAAGTTAACTGTAGATATTTATGCACTATGCATTTGAGAACTGGTCAATTTCACAATATTGGTACAAACTTTGAATGTTTTTAAAATGCTTTACATAGGCCTAAATAATAAGCTATTTCACTTTTAAGAATCCTTGTGACCATTTATAACACTATTTTGCTCAAATATACATCATTAATAAAAGTATTTTACAATTCTGTAAAATATTTAATTCATTATTTAAATTATTAATTATAATATTAAATATTTAGTAAATATTTAATAAAACACAAGAAGATAAATTTTAATTTGTGTTAGAGTTGTTTTATCTACTAGAGTATTAGTCAGCTTTTCATTACTACAACTAAAATAACTAACAGGATATAACTTATAAAGGAAAACATTATTGCAATTCTGGGTTTGGAGGTTCACAGTCCAAGATCAGGTGGCCCTGTTTTTCTAGTGTCTGATGCGGGTGGTACTGGAAACAGTGGAGCATGGACAGAGAAACCATCTCAAGGTGAGGCAGGATGCACAAAGAGTCAGGGAGCACACTCTTCTGTGCAGTCCTTACTTAGAACACCATCATGATTTGCTGTACCCTAGCAACCTAACCCAACCTAATCACTTCTCAAAGACGCGACCTTCAAACAGCATAATTGGAGCAAGTTCCCATTTCTAAGAACTATTAACATGAGATTTATGTTTAAACATAAGTTTAAATGTCTCCATGAAGTGGGGATCCAGGTAATTTCCGAACTATAGTAGTTATGTCTTCAATTTAAAAATAACAGGAAAAACTCAGATATTTACAAAAATATTTCAGTGAAGGCTCTCTATACTGAACACAATTTAAGAGATCATTAGTATGAATTTGGAATGAGGAAATATTCCTTCCAACCAAATAAACCCAAAATGTATGGAGAAAAAATGTATGCAGACATTTAACTACATACAAAAGAGAATAAAATATATTATAAAGAAAGTTACAAAACATTATAGATTGAGAAAAATACCAGCAAAATACTGGGCATATAAATAGTCAATAGTTCTACCATCTTCCAATGTTTTAAACTGAGAAAATAAAAAAAATCTTAAAGTCATAAGATGATACAAATAATAGATTTGTAATAGAACAAACTCAGCTAAGTACTTAACAAAATACACTTAGGGTTATTGCTGTGATGTAGTACAGTAAACCTCTGCCTGCAGCACTGGCATTCCATCTGGGCCAAGTTCGACTCCTGGCTGCTTCAATTCTGGTCCAGCTCTCTGTTAATGGCCTGGAAAATCAATGGATGGTTGTCCAAGTGCTTGAGCCCCTGCACCTACATGGGAGACTAGGAAAAAGCTCCTAGCCCTGGCTTCGGATCGTCCTAGTTCTGGCCATTGTAGCCACTTGGGGAGTGAACCAGCAGATGGAAAGCGTCTCTCTCTGTCCCTCTATCTGTAACTCTGCCTCTCAAATAAATAAATCTTTTAAAAAAAACCCAATATACACTAGCTACTTAAATAACTACTGACTAGTGTATTTTGTTAAGTATATTAGTGAAGTTTGAGCTCTAATAATTCAATAAATTACCAAACACATCCTAGTGGCTAGAAATAGACAATTCTTGATTCATGATGTATGCAGTGACCTTACAGTTTATGAATAAATGTTTTATACTAATTTCCTTGTTCGTTCTTTATTTTTTAAAGATTTATTTACTCAAAAGCAGAACGACAGGGAAGGAGAAAGGGAGAGAAGAGACCTTCTAGCCTCTAGTTCACTTCCTAAATGGCCACGACAGCCAGGGTTGGAGTCAGAGTCCAGAGTTGGGAACAACATCCAGGTCTTCCACATGGATGGCAGGGGCCCAAGCACCTTGGTCATTATCTGTTGCTTTCACAGATACATTATCAGGGAGCTGGATTGAAAGCAGAGTATCCAGGACTTGAACTCGCACTCCAATTTTGGGTGCCAGAGTCAAAAGTGGTGGCTTAACACAATGCAATAATGCCAGACCCTATGCTTACCTTTTATATAATGTCACATACTAATAATTTTTCAATATATAAGAAAGAAAAGAACAATGTATATTTAAATTTTCTGTGTTGTGCTACCTTATTTTAATAAGAAAAAGGTAATATATATAGTATATATTAACATTTGGAAATTAATAAATATAAATACATATATAGGGAAAATAAAAAGCTAAATAAATGCAAATATATGCATATTTAAATATCAATATAATCCCTACTGTACATGTGGTTGCAAATGTTATAGAAGTCACTCCTCAGTATCCATTAATGATACACTTACAGGCAGAGCAGATATAGCTATAACCATAGATGCTTAACATACCAAAACCTTTCAATATCATTATGTAATCCTCAAAATATCTTTAGTTTTTAGTTTCCTCTATTGAGTCTGGGCCGGCTGTGAGCCAGCATCTTAGCACCTCAAAGTGGGAAGAAATCACCACATACTCTGCAGCTTGCAGGTTTTTTTTTTTTTTTGACTGGCAGAGTGGACAGTGAGAAAGAGAGACAGAGAGAAAGGTCTTCCTTTGCCGTTGGTTCACCCTCCAATGGCCGCTGCAGTCGGTGCACTGTGGCTGGCGCATTGCGCTGATCTGAAGCCAGGAGCCAGGTGCTTCTCCTGATCTCCATGGGGTGCAGGGCCCAAGCACTTGGGCCATCCTCCACTGCACTCCCGGGCCACAGCAGAGAGCTGGACTGGAAGAGGGGCAACCGGGACAGAATCTGGCGCCCTGACCGGGACTAGAACCTGGTGTGCCGGTGCCGTTAGGCGGAGGATTAGCCTATTGAGCCGTGGCGCCGGCGTAGTTTTAACTGAGAGAGAATCCCACAATCACTCCCTGACTTCTACTTCAGCCTGCAGAGCCGACTAGGGTCTGAACAACTGCTGGGTCATTGCTTTCCTTTAACATCCTCTAACATCCCCCAGAGCTCCATATTCAGCAGGGACAATCTGCTTAGTTCATGGCAAGTCTGCTGCTACCCAGAACTGTAGTCAGAGTCAGTACAGTGTGGGGGGCAAAGGACAGATCCCTTGCATCCTACAACCATGAGAGTTTGGGGGCATTAGCCCAGAGCTAACAGCTGGGGGGATTCACCTAAGTTGCTGGGGGCTAACACTAGAAGCAGCTCAGAAAAAAAAATCTGCTCATTTTTGGGAGATCTGACCCATCAATACCGTACACACCAGGTTTGTAACAATTTGTTCTCAATTTCTTGGTGCCACTGGAATCTACCCAGTGGACATAGGAAGAATCTACGTGCATTCCACCTTTCTAGACTCATACCCTCCATACTAATATCTCTTGTATATCCTATAGTCACCCTGCATGTCTGGGGCAGGATTCAGTTCACATGCCCTAGTTCTAGGCCCAGGGCAGTTGGTGTTATAAGTCACAGCCCCAGTTGGACTCTCCTTGTAGGACCTAAGGAAGGGTCCATCTGTATCATACAGTCCTTAAGCCACAGCAATTGGTACCACAAACCCCAGTATCACTCAGGCTTGCTAGTAGGAAAGGGGAGCATCCACTCTTGCCTCCTTCAGCTTCAAGAACAAGGCCTGGTTATCACATTTGCCATGGGGATTGATATCAAACTTCTGTGGGCAAAAGATATACACCAAAGGAAACCATTATTTATCTCAAAGCCACACTTCTTTCTGTACAAACTGCAGCAGACTAGACTACTCTGTCATTTACAGACACAGTTGACATTGATTAAGATAAAAGAAATCACTCAGAGACTATACTACTGGGCTTCCTTGGAACCAAAGCCAAAACAAAAAGCCAAATGATAACCTGCATTTCAGCTAAACCATAGACTCTTTTCCAATAAATCCTTCTCTATAATGAAGGGAAAAGTACACCCTATGGGCAGACGTCAACGTAGGAAACCAACAGACATGAAAAAGAAAAGTAACATGACACCTCCAAAGACTGCAATAATCCTTCCAAATTAGACCCTGAACTAAATAAAATCTATGAAATGACAAATATAGAAATCAAAATATTGATTGTCAGGAAACTCAACATTCCAGAGAACACAGACCAAAGAAATGAGTAAATCAATGAGTGACATGAATGAAAATGTTACTAAGGAGATTTAAGAAGAACCAAATAAAAACTTTGAAGATGAAATCTTTAATCAGTGAAATAAAAAGATATGATTGAGAGCTTTAACCATATGGAAGATTAGACCATATGGAAGAAAGAATTTCTGACCTCATGGACAAGAATTTTGAAATAACCCAATCGGACAAAAACAAAGACAAAATAATTAAAATGAATTAAGAATGTCTATGTCAATTTTGGGATATTATTAAATGATTAAATCATATTATAGATATTCCTGAAAAATAGATAAAAGAACCAGGCAACAAGAACTTGCTAAATGAAATAGTTGAAAATTTCCTAGGTCTTGAAAGAGATATGGGCATCCAGATACAAGAAGCTCAAAGAACCACAAGCAGACTCAACCACAAAGGCCTTCTCCAAGGCAAATTGTCAAAAGTTAATGACAAGAAAGGAATCCTAAAGCCAGTAAGAGAAAAGTATCGTTACATATAAAGGTTTTAAAAGAAAAAAATCTTTGAACCAAGATATTATTATAGCCAGGTGCCTGCATGGTGGCACAGTGGGTTAAGCTGCCATCTGCAGTGCCTGCATCTTATATGGGCACTAGTCTGAGTCCTGGCTGCTCCACTTCTTGTCCATCTCCCTGCCAATGCACCTGGGAAAGCAGAAGATGGCCCAAATGTTTCGGCCCCAGCACCCACATTGGAGACCCAGAAGAAGCTCCAGGCTCCTGGCTTTGGATTTGGGGAGTGAACCAGCAGATGGAAATGCTCACTTGCTCTCTCTCTCTCTTTCTCCATCTCTTCTCATCCCCTCGTAACTCTGACTTTCAAATAAATAAATGTTAAAAATATTATAGCCAGTGAGGCTATCTTTTAATAGTGAAGAAAGAATTTCCTTGATAAGCAAAAAATGACAGAATTCACTACCACCAGACCAGTCTTACAAGAAATTCTAAAGGGTGTCTTGCAAAAGAAATAAACATGAAACACATGTCACATCCAAATTCACTAACAGAGCAGGTAGAATCATTATCCAATAAAAAAAAAAAACAGGTATTAGTTCTTATCTATCAGTACTAACTTGAATGTAAATGGATTAAATAACATAGATCAATGGAACAGACAGAGAGCCAGAAATTAATCCACATACATACAGCCAACTGATTTTAGAAAAGTACTCAGACCATACTGTGGAATAAGGATAATTTCTTCAATAAATGGTGCTGGAAAATGAGATTTATATGTGTAGAATGTAATTAAATCTATACATCTCACCATATACAAAAATCAACTCAAGATGGATCAAAGACCTAAATTTAAGACCTGAGACTGTGAAATTGTTGGCAGAAAATATAGGGGAAACAGTGTAAGATATTGGTGTAGGATATGATGTCTTGAACAAGACCCCCAAAGCACAGGCAACAAAAGCAAAACTAAATAAAGAGGACTATATCAAACTGAGAAGCATTTGCACAGCAATGAAAACGACTAACAGAGTGAAGACATCCAAGAGAATGGTAGAAATATTTGCAAACCACCTATCTGACAAAGGATTAATATCCCAAATATATCAAAATTTAAACTCAACAACAACAACCAGTCCAGTAGAGAAATGGGCAAAGGGCTTCAATAGACAGTTCTCAAAAGAAATACAAATGACCAACAAATATATGAAAAAATACTCAACATCACTAGCCATAAGGGAAATGTAAAACAAAACCACTGTGAGATATCACCTCACTCCTGCCAGAATGGCTAAAATCCAAAATACAGAGAATAACAAATGTTAGTAAGGATGTGGATGGAGGGGAACACTTACACACTGTTGGTGGGAATATAAATTAGTGAAACACTGTAGGAAATTTCCACTGTGTGGAAATTTCTTAAAAAACTGGAAATAAACTTGCCATATGATCCAGCAATCCTAATACTAGGTATATGCCCTAAAGACTTGACACAAATGTATCAAAGATATACCTGCAACACCATGTTTGTAGCATCAAGGTTCACAATAGCCAAAATTTGGCCTCAACCAAGGTGTTCATCATCAGTTGAATGGATGAAGAAAATGTGGTGTACATGCATAATGATAAAATAAGTTACCTCAAAAACTAAAAAAAAAGGGGGGGGGAGAGGGAGGAGGGGAGAGAGAGAAGAAGGAAACAGAAGGAATATTATTATGTTCTTAGAATTGTTTCTACAAAGCACATTGAATGAGTTAAAAATTAATACAAAAACTAAAAAGGAAATCTTAGAGCATTTAAAGATTTTGAAGCAGCATATTTTGTCCGATTTTCAAGGATGTACCTAAAAACAATTCAATGGGTATGGCCAACTGAATAAATCAGATTTCAATGGGAGAGTATTTTAAGATAAAACAGGTTAAGAACGTTGATGTGTTTGTGATTTGAGCACTCACTAAAATATTTAATACAGAGAGCTTGCTGAAAAGTATAAAGCCCAGACTTCAAAAGGGTCAGAAAAGGGCAAGCAAAATAGTCCTTTTGGCAGAAGAAATACTCAGTAATTCAAATGGCATTGATAATATCAAGTACATTTATTTTTTCTATAGCAACATGAATCTTTTAGTTTGATTATACTTTCATCTTTTTTTATTTTCCTAGCACAAAGCCAAGTTCAACTCTCCTCCTCTTTATTTGGGTTCAATGGTTTAAGTACTGATTTTTTCCAAGAGCCTCCACAGCTCCTCTTCACGAAGCTTCCTGTGAGCATTCTAAACTTTTCTTCCCACTCTCTAAAGTACCAGAATTAACATTACCTTGCACTCTGGCATCATTCATCAGACAATGATTGAGTAGCACCTCCCCTATGACAGGCACCTTGCCAGAGAAATAGTGATAAAACAAGACTTGGTGATTCTCTCTAGTAGCTCAGACTACACAGAAAGGGCTATGTGAAACAGTCAGGAAATCTCAAAAGAACAGGAGCTAGATTGCTTCATGAAATTTTATTTTTAAAAAATGACATCAAAGACAGTATCTGTGCAAAGAACAGTAATTTCATATAATAGTAATTAACATAATAATTTAACATAATTTAACATAAATTAACCATAGTCTCTAACCATTCCACACATATTTTCCATCTTCTTAATTTTACTAGATTTCTGATGCTATCACCAGCCCCACATCCAAGCCTTTGTCTACAGAAGTCCCATTTTCCTCTAGATTACTTTAAACCTGCAAGATGATTAACATATAGCAGTCAGACATGAGTACAGGTGCCAACTGTGAAAAATAAGCATGCATCCACTTTTAGTATTATAACATGGAGATATCAATTGGCTACAAGTACATATGCAGCATAAATGCTGAATATCTGATTGTTATATGAGGTTTGCAGCCTAGTAGAGAGAACTATGTGGTTCTCTGTGGAGGCAACCTGAGATAACAGTATTCTACCTACACTGTGACACTTCCTTTTCCACCTTTTTCATTTATATAAAAGGAACAAACTTCATGTATTTTATATATTTTTTAAGTTTTAAGAGCCTACTGATAATTCCCACCCTACCACCCCTCACTCTCACCTTCTGTAAAAATTCAAAATAAGAAAAGGACAATGACCTACTTTCAGTTTACTTTGCAATCACAAGCTTAACATTTGAACCTCCTTTAATGTGCTTATATCAGCATTCTATTGTTGCTGTAGCACATTACCTCAAACTTAGTGGTGTGAAAAAATGAAAACATATCGTCTTAAGTTCTGGAAGCCAGATGCCCAAAATATTCTCACTGGGCTTAAATCACATGTAATCATGCTTGGTTCCTTCTGAAGATTCTAGGAAACAATTTCCTTACACTGTCCAGCTTCTAGGAAAGATATACATTCTGTGGTCCCTGGCTCTATTCTTCCATCTTCAAACCCAACAACATTGAGGCCTGTTTTTCCACACCACTATCTCTTTTGCTTCCGAATTCAAATATTAAGGACTTAGGGAATCCACTGATCCCACGTGGATAATCTCCCTGTCTCTGGGTCACCTGAATGGTGACCCCAACTTTAGTTACCCTCAGCCATGTAATCAAACATGTTCACAAGTTGCAGGGATTACAAATGGATCTCATTGGGAACCATTATAATTCTAATGAATGTTTGTCTTCCTTTGATCAGACAAGACAGAATCATATTTTCATGTTTTTCAGAGTGAAAACAAGATTCTACAGCCTGCTCTCAGTACATGGGACTCCCTGAATGGTGGGCAGGGACGTTAACCTTTTGCTTTTCAGCCAGCTAGGAATTCTAAACTTCCCAGGAGGTACATTTTGTTGATTCCATGTGGTTTGCAATGAGCATCCTGGGTTAAATGAGAAAGAACCCATTTTTTTCAGTGATACCTTTGGAACTTTGATCAGTTTCAGTGGTGGCATTCAACCTTGATATAGGCCAAGATCTTGCTCTTTGATCACTAGATTAAATTAGATTCTGACTAGACCTTGCTATTAAGAAAATTTAAGTGTTGTTTCTATACAGTGTATTAGGTGGGAGCATTGTTTTTAGCAGTTTAGTAACAATAAATTTAAGCCTTATTAATGATAGACAAAGGCATTCATCTAGTCATTCATTCTAAACAGATTTATTGAATACTACTGTCTGCAAAGAAATAAGCTAACACATGAGGACTCAATGGAAGTAAACACTGATGTGGTCTTACCGACATAAACTAAGCACTTTAACAGAAAGCAGAGATGTGAAACCATTAATTGCATAATGAATTATTTAATTATAATTGTGGTCAGTGTTGCAAAGAACAAAGCTCTATACATACCATAATTCTCTACCTGTCATCAATGAAGTTAACCAGAAGAGAACTCACAAAAAATTATACTATCTGGTTCACTACAAAGAATATATCACTTTGCACAAAGCATAGCATTTACTAAAAACTTGTTAAATATTTAGTATATGACATAAGACACTATAATGAAAAACAGAGTGTTTTTACTAAGAATTACATTATTTAAAATGTATACTCTTTTGGATAGTAGAGCAGTCATACAAACCCACATTTCCCATGTACTTATGAGGGGGAAATTTTTATCTATATTGAATATCATATCCCATCATTTTTTTTATATTTGGTAATTGATTGGGGTCTCTCACAACTTCCTGAGCCTACACTATTGCAATAGAGCGAAAACAGGGTCTGATATTGTCTCAGATATTGGAGTGAAGCAAACTCGCATGCTCAAGTCTAGAATTTGGAGTAAAAGTTAAGTTCTGGACTTACTGAGATCAGAAATATAGGAGCAAGTCTAAAATGGACTAACATGAGACCCAGAGAGGAACACAGAAAGGAGCTGGTTTGTGTTCGAGAGAAGGCAAGCACAGAAATTAGGAATGTTTTTGTTAACATTGGTCTAATTACATTGGTTCAAACTATACTTTTCCATTTCAGATGTCAGTTCAAAGTTGCAGAGCACACATCATGTGTTAGCTTCCAAAGATTTTCAGCACAGTTGAAATCTGGTAACACTTTCTCAGAAAAGGAGGTGTGGGGTGTGTGAGTGGAATGCTTTCCTCCTCTGTATCAGCAGGAAATAAACTATGAGTAAGCACACAGTATGATGACAAGATAGCTCAAATTCCCCATGTTCTCTGAAGAGGTACAATTTCCTATGTAATATAAAATTAATCTTATTTCACCATTTATATTTTCTTCTACAAAAAACAAACCAATTGTAGCCTTTAATTTCTTCTATTTTTTCAACTGTGCTGGAAACATTATTAAAAGCAGAGTAGTCTCACAATTCTTTCAGTCAAAGAGAAAATAACCTTGAAGTCAGACAAAGAATGCCTATCATCTGAAGTAGAGATGAAGGAGATCTGATTAAAATCAGAATTCCCATCACTACATCTTTACTCATCACATGAAAATCAGGAGCTATTGATTTCTTTAATTAAAAAATCTGATATGGAAATACTACATTGAAACCAATCCCATACGAATAAGTCTGTCAAAGTTTCTATTTTTTAACTTATACCTCAGAGGTAGATATTCTTAAATTTGCAATTACAAATTGTAGAATCCATGATGCATGTTCATCCATTGAAAAATCTCAAGGGAAAGGTGAATTGAAACAAGAGAAAAAAAATGTGAGAAGGTGGGTAACCCCTTATGTGAGAAGGGGAAAAGGTGATGCAGAACTCAAAACAGAACAATGTGACAAAGGAATCAAAAAGGAAGTTAAGAACAAAACAAATGTTAATGAAAAAGCATATCATTAAAATCAAGGTGAATTATGCAGTAATCACTCAAATCTCTCAAGTATATTGCCAAAATACTATTATATGAAGTTTAGAATGAGTAGCCACACGTGCTAAATATCCCATCTAGATTTATGTTAACCTTAAAAATATGAATGGACTTGCTTACTTTGACTTTCTGCCTATCTAAATTGGCTTTCTACAAATATTACATATAGTCTTCAACTAAAAAATATACAGTTTCTTCATTCTAAAGTAATAAGCAGTAATAACTATTTACAAAGGAAATATCAGCTAAGCAGAAATATGCGAGTTGCCACTCATTCATGAATTAATTAGCTAAGAAATCGGAGATAATGTACACTTATCTCCTATGTACAATTTATGATCCTTTAACTAATTAGCAGTAATAACTGCAATTACAAAGAAGCATCAGCTTTACAGAAATATGCAAATTGGCACCAATTAATGCTTTTTATAGTTGTTTTCTCTTTCTCATTATTTATAATTCATAATATTTATGTGGAAACAAAATAGGAGGGGAGGTAGGAAGAGAACATGTGTCATTTCATAAATGAACCTGCTCATTAATTTTCATTGCAAGTTATTTCTATTTTATAGTTAAAAACTGCAAGTATTTGGAATACTTTCATTCATTCTATTTATTAAATAGCAAGCTAGTTTAACGTTCTTAAGTCTGCAATTCAATGTGCTGACATCTAAAGGAGAACCATGACACTTTTAAGCTTATAAAACTGTCCTACTTATCTATTTTCTCTGTGTATTAATAATGAATTTTTCTTCTGCTGAGACAAACTCATTTATATTTGCACATAGAATGTTGTTGAAATGTAAAATGATACATAAATAAAATAAGGTCATTTCAGTAACTTGAAAAATTTGCAAAAAAAATAGGAAAGGGATAATAAAAACAAACCTAAAGAAATGAGATATGAAATAGGAAAAGATGCTGAGAAAACTAAGTGCAGATAAACTTGGCAAAAGCACAACTCCAAATCTCTTCCAAACATGACATCTGGTCACCCTGATTGTGCTCACAGTAAAAAATGGATTTTTTATTTTTCATTTTTAACAGATTTAATATAATTTGTAGATATAAGTCTAAGAACATAATATTCCCTTCCTTCTTTCCTCCTCTTATCTCCCTACCATGCTTCTATCTTTTTTTTTTCTTTGAGATAACATTTAAATTCACATTAAAGTGAAAACACTTCATCAAGAAGTGTAAAAAAGTTAAGAAAAAGTACCCTAGTTTACTGGGAATATAGACAATTACTATGAACTATAATTTATAAATGACCATTTTACCCAAACACATATTTTGGTCAATTAGTCATTCATAATTTTTCAGTGAAATACAAGCAGTAACAATATAACATTTAAATATTTTCTATGTGGTTATAAGGTAAAAATTAAGTTCATTTAGACTTTAAGCCAATTCCTCTCTACAGTTTATGCACAAGAATAATTTCATGCAGATTGCAATGCGAATAATTATATATTTTATTTTTGTAGTCTATTAGTTACCATTGATCAAAGAAAACATAGGATATTTCTTTTTGAAACTGGCTTACTTCACTAAATATAATGGTTTCTAGTTGCACCCATATTTTTGCAAAAGCCAGGATTTTACTCTTTATGGCTGAATAATATTCCATAGTGTATACATATCACATTTTCTTAAGCCAGTTATTGGTTGATAGGCATCTGGGTTGATTCCATATCTTAACTATTGTGAGTTGAGCTGCAATAAACATGAAGTTACATATAACCCTTTCATATGCTGATTTCATTTAGTTTGGGTGAAGTCTCAGGAGTGGGATGGCTGAGTCATATAGATCTATTTTTCAGCTTTTTGAGGAATTTCCATACTGTCCTTCAATAATGGCTAAACTAGTTTGCCTCTTCAACAACAGTGGATGAGAGAAACTTTTCTTCTACATTCCTGCCAGCATTTATTGTTTTTTTTTTTTTTAATTTCTGTATGACAGCCATTCTAAGTGAGATGTAGCGAACCTCATTGTTGTTTTGATTTGCATTTTCATGACAGCTAGTGATCCTGAGCATTTTTTATGTGTCTGTTGGCAATTTGAATTTTATCTTTTGAAAAATGCCTGTTCAAGTCCTTTGCCCATTTCTTAACTGGATTGGTTGTTTTGTTGTTGAGTTTCTTGAGCTCCTTATAGATTCTGGCTATTAATACTTTATCAGTTCCACAGCTTGTTAATGAATTCTCCCATTCTGTTGATTGCGTCCTGACTTTGTTAAGTGCGTACTTTGCAGTGCAAAGGCTTCTTAGCCAGATGTAATCCCATTTGTCAATTTTGACTTTGATTGCTTATGCTTCTGGGATCTTTTCAAAGAAGTCTTTCCCTTTGGCAATGTCTTGCAGAGTTTCCCCAGTGTTCTCCTTTAATAATTTGATGATATACGCTATAGATTTAGATCCTTGAATCATTTTGAGTTGACTTTTATATAAGGTTTTAGACAGGGTTCTTGTTTCATACTTTGGCACAGAGAGATCTAGCTTTCCCAGTCCTTTCTCCAGGGATTGACTTAGCTCTTTTATCAAAAATTAGTTGGATGAAGACGCATAGATTGATTTCTGGAGTTTTTATTATGTTGCATAAGTCTACATGTATATTTCTGTGCCAGTACCAGGATGCTTTGATTATAACTGCCCTGTAGTTCATCTCGAGATCTGGTATTCCCATGCCATTGGCTTTGTTTTTGTTGTTTAAGATTGCTTTAACTACACCTGTGTTTCCATACTATTTTTTCCATTTTTTTTAAATTAGGAAGAATGTCATTGGTATTTTGATTGAGATCACATTGAATCTATAAATTGCTTTCAGTAGTATGGGCATATTGATATTAATCCTTCCAGACCATGAACATGGAAGATTTTTCCATTTTTGTGTCTTCTACTTCTTTAATGTTTTGTAATTTTCCTTGTAGAGATCTTTCACTTCCTTGATTAAACTTATCCCAAGGTATTTACATTTTTTATAGCGATTTTGAATGAGGCTGATCTTACAAGTTGCCATGGCATTATCTGTGCTTATGAAAGCTGTCATTTTTAGTGTGTGAATTTTATAACTTCCAACATTACCAAACTCTTATGAGTTCTGATAGTCTCTCTCAGTTGAGTCTTTTGGATTATATATATATATATATATATATATATATATATTAGATATATCTATCTATCTAGATAGATGTATAGATATATATGTGGAGGAGGGGAAGAGAGGGAGGGGGAGATGGGGAGATGGGGAGATGGGGAGATGGGGAGAGGGGGAGAGGGGGAGAGGGGGAGAGGGGGAGAGGGGGAGAGGGGGAGAGAGATTACATAGTGCCCTTGTCTCTTCAGTTTTTGTGTGAAAATCTAATTTGTCTGATATTGGGATGGCCACACCTGCTCATTTTTGCTTTATGTTAGCATGGAATGTCTTTTTTCATCCTTTTACTTTCAATCTGTATGTATCTTTGTTGATGAGGAATGTTTCTTGTAGGCAGCAAAAATGGGTCTTGTTTTTTAATCCATTCAGTCTGTATCTTTCAATTAGAGAATTTAGGCCATCTACATTCAATGTTATTGTTAAGTAATGACTTGGTCCTGCCATTTTTCCATAAATGTTCCTATCGTTGGCTTTGGATTTCCTTTGTACTTTTATTGGGAGATTCTCTACCTTTCTTGCATAATGGTCACTATCATTCTGTGTTTCTGTGTATAACACATCCTTATGCATCTCCTGTAAGGATGAATGAGTGGTGACAAATTCTTTCAATTTCTATTTCTAATGGAAGGTCATTATTTCACCTTCATTCATAAATAAGAGCTTTGCAAGATAAAGTATTCTGGGATGACATTTTTTTAAAACTTGGACTATGTCTCTCCATTCTCTCCTAGAATGTGGGTTTCTAAACAGCAATCAGCTGTGATGATCCACCCCAGGCAATCAGGGAGCTCTGAGCCTCTGATGCCATTCACAGTGATTGCTCAGAGACCCAGCAAAACCCCAAGCACTATCGTGCAGTTGTAAGGTTTCCACAGTCTCAGCTCACATGGCTCTCATGGTCACTTGGCCAGAGGATTGCTCTCCACTCTGTAATCCTACCATGTCCATGGAGAGGATGAAGTCATATCCACAGTAATCTGCCTGTGGGTGCTCTGCCTTGGCAGTATGTCTTGGAGCCTGTGTTACTTTGAGTGGAAGTGGGTACCTCAAAATCCTAAGTAGGAGCCTAGTCCCCATGAACCCTTCCAGACAGACTCAATGTCAGTGGGAAACAGATTGTTCCCTCTTTTAAAATCCCCTGGTTGTGCAGGAGAGCTGCTGAAGCCTCTGCTTGTTTCAAGATGGTGCCTTCTCCTCTCTGCTTGCCTCCTTGTGGGAGGATGGGGTAAAGAAATGTGCCTTTCCTTTGCTAGGTTAGGGGGTACTCTTCCCCCATTTTGAGGCCCTAGGATGGGCTGAAAGACAGTCTGCCCTTACCTCACATTCAGAATCTGGTGTCTTTTCCAGCCTCCAGCG
Source organism: Sylvilagus floridanus (assembly GCA_949820135.1). Classification (NCBI taxonomy): domain Eukaryota; kingdom Metazoa; phylum Chordata; class Mammalia; order Lagomorpha; family Leporidae; genus Sylvilagus; species Sylvilagus floridanus. The sequence continues at coordinate 68,513,468 of OX463231.1, forward strand.
GTGGGAGTCTGGATGGTGTCACCATTTGCTGCTGCACATCCACCCATTCTACCCTGCCCCACGGTATTTTTCTTTCTGGAGAATTTCAGCTGCAAACTTCTCTCCAACTATCCCCTTGGAATGCAATTCCTGTACTTTTTTCCTGCTATCTTCCCTTGGTCAGAATCAGCATGTCTTTTCCCTACTCAGCCATCCTGCAATCTAGAAAGACTAATTCCTATGTAACGGTCAACCACTCCATTCCCGAAAGGGCTTCTGTTGATTGATCTGTAAGATAACCTATAGACATTTCAAAGGCATTTATTCTAGTATGTTTGTGGCATCTCAAAGTCAAATACTTGACAGATTGAGGTTTCATTGACTATCTCCTCAACAAAAAATAAAGGGAAACTATTGCCATGTAATTAAAACTATTTTTATCTACCCCCATGCACACACACACTGGGTCATCTCCTAATGTCTATAAAGTATTGGTTTCAGGATTCTCTGTAGATAGAAAAGTCCATGGCTGCCAATTTCCATTATATAAAATGATATAGTATTTGTATATAACATTTATCCTCTTGTGTGTGTATATATGTGTGTGTATGTGTGCACACATGTGTGTGTATGTATGTATGTGTGTACACACACACGTACATATATTAGTTTTCTTTGAAAGGCAGAGACAGTATCCAAGGCAGATCTTCCATCAACTGGTTCAGTCCCCAAATGCCCACAACAACCAGAAGTTTACATGTATCACCGCTACTGATTTGGGAGATCCACAGTGAATTCTATGATCTACTTTTAATCTGGTCCCAACACAGCTGTTGTGGGCATATGGGAAATAAACCAGCAGATAAGAGTCCCATCTGTCCATACATCTCTCCCAGATCCATCTCTCTACTCCTCTGATAATCCATCCCTATGTTCATCCATCTCACTCTCAAATACACAAATATGAATTAATGCCATTTAGTACAACTGTCATCACACTCAAGCTGTACAAAAGAAAAAAACAGTTTGAAATCACACTGTACATATGTTTCTTATCTGATGTGTGATCCCTGAAGATCTGTGGAAGCCCTTTACTGGCTAATACAGGAGTCATGAGGAAATACACAAGTTTAAGAGAGCAGTCAGCAAACAATTACACTCCCCTTTACACTGCTAATTACAGAAGCACTACTTTTAAACATTAAGATTTGGCACATACAGGAGTTGTGAAATTAAAAGGTTAAATTTAGGAGCATATTTTCCCAGCGGTCTTGTACACTAGTCTAGGAATGATAAGAGAAGTGAGTGGGTTTTATGGTCACTGGACATGATCATAAAAACTTCCCTGTCAAACAATATAATTCCACAGTAAGTCAAAGAGGGAAATCACCAAAAAGAAGCATGAAAAATAGTTTAAAATTGGTTAAAAGTGTACATAAAAGACCTCAGTTTAGAGAGATAGGGAAGTAGACAACAAAAGTAAATGATTACTCGATGTCCTTACTTTAAAGCATTTCTAATACACCTATCACTATCAGTAATAATCATTGTAATAACAGCAACAAAAGTTTACTGTGTACTTAAGAAATGTGCTATGTTTAGCACCATGGTACACTAGGTTGATCCTCTGCCTGCAGTGCCGGCATCCCATATGGGCACCGGTTCTAGTCTCAGCTGCTCCTCTTCCCTTCTGGCTCTCTGCTGTGGCCTGGGAAGGCAGTGGAGGATGGCCCAAGTGCTCAGGTCCCTGCACTCACATGCAAGACTGGGAGGAAGCACCTGGCTCCTGGCTTCAGATTGGAGCAGCTCTGGCCATTGTGGCCATTTGAGGAGTGAACCAATGGAGGGAAGACCTTTCTCTTTGTCTCTCTCTCTCTCTCTCTCTCACTGTAACTTCACTTGTCAAATAAATAAAAATCTTAAAAAAAGAAATGTTCCAAGTGTTTTACATGCATTTTCCATTTAATTATTAAGACAGCACTATGAAATTGGCATTATTTTTCCACCTACAAATAAAAACTGAGAAAAAATTTACATAACATGGAACTGAGTTAATATGTAATGATACTTTAGCTACAAATATGCATTTTCATTTCTTATCCCTCTAACAGAATATATGGACTATATAATCCTATAATTGTCCTAAATCATATTACTTACCTCAACAAATATTTCAGAAAACTAAAAATGAGAAAGAAAGGCACTCTGTCAGTCTGGGATCAGTCAAGAGACTAAAACAGTTATTTAATAAGAGAAGTTTAGCAAAAAGACTTGTTAATTAAAGATAGACATGAACTAATCAGGGCTACTGAGAAATGCAGAGAACATAGGAATAGCAAAATATGGAAGGGCCACTACCTCTGGACTGAGCCAGACATCCCAAGGGAGGAAGAAATATGCAGGAGCCTCATTCCCCTGGGATGAGATTTAGGCTTTAATAATGGTGGGGCTGTGGACAACAGGGAAGCAGCGAAGACCTTAAGGGACTGAAGCTGGGCAGGCGGGTAGAAAACAGCTGAGAGTGTCAATGAAACTCTGGAGTGGGTGCCCCAGCGAGTGTGCCTAGTATTACAAGAAGCTGGACTGGCAACTGCATGTCAGGCAGCAATGCCACATGGCCAAGAAGGAAGCCAGAAACAGCCAAGAGGAAGAAAAGCCCTGGTCTTCTTCACTGCTCCTCCCTGAACTCAGAGCAAACATTGTGCCCATTGGAAAATGAGAAACATCGACACAGTCCAGCACAGCAGGACATAAGCAGAGCATAGGCAGGACAGACTTGCAGCTGATAGTTAACAAATTGTTAAAGAGAACTACCTAGACTATGAACACTATTGAATTTTTAAATGCTGAAGGAAACAGCATTCATATTTCAGAAAATAACTTGGGGATTTTCAGTTTCAATTTACTTTAAATCTTGATTATATGGGATCTACTGTGCTTATGCTGTAGAATGAGAAGCCCAAGAAATTATTAAATTCTATGAACAATTAATATGTTCTTCAAATAAGAATGTTAAAGAAAAATGTGGCCGGCCCCCCGGCTCAATAGGCTAATCCTCCACGTGTGGCGCTGGCACACGGGGTTCTAGTCCAGGTCGGGGCACCAGATTCTGTCCCGGTCGCTCCTCTTCCTGTCCAGCTCTCTGCTGTGCTCCAGGAATGCAGTGGAGGATGGCCCAAGTGCTTGGGCCCTGAACCTGCATGGGAGACCAGGAGAAACACCTGGCTCCTGGCTTCAGATCAGTGTGGGGCGCCGGCCACAGCGGCCATTGCAGGGTGAACCAATGGAAAAAGAAGACCTTTCTCTCTGTCTCTCGCTCTGTCTACTCTGCCTGTCAAAAATTTTTTTATTAATATTAAATGTTCTCTAAATACAGAGCTAATTAGTCTACTTAGTATGAGGAATTTGGTTCCTTGTGTCATCCTTGTTGGAAACCTTAGTTAGCTCTGTGGCATTTCTTTGTTGTCCTCCCAACCCAACACTCAGTGTCTCCAAAATCTTAAATTGGAAATAGTCATTTCAGTCCTTTTTCCCGTGAAAATCCAATTCTTGCCTTGGTATCTCACTTGGGCTAATGTCAACCCCTTATTAATTGAGAAGTTAGAGATTTGTACTGAGTGTTTGAGTAATGTTATCAACACTTGCAAAAACATTTGTTCCAATTGATACATATAATATTCTTCTTGCCTATAAGTCAGACAACTTATCATAATAAAGAAAACTCAGATGTATTATGAAGCGCCCTTTCTCAGCAATGTCCTGGCTGTACCCATCACCACACTCAGTGAATAGAGGATTCAATGCTCTGATTTCTTGCTTATTCTTGCAAACAAAAATTATAGAAAGCAGCAGCATCAAAATATAGTAAAATATCTTTCAGGTCTGATGGTCTAACATAATTTTTTCATCTTTGGAAAAACTAATCATGATGAAAACATTTGCAGGTGAAAATTTCCAAAGCTTCTTTATAATAAAAACCGAAAGACTGAGTTATAATGAAGATAACAACCTGGCATATGTAAGTATTCATGTATGACAAAGTGTTAATGACTATTATACAGAGATTTCATTTGGATTCATGAGAAAAATATCAAGATGCCCCAGAGATATGGGGACAAGAGTTATGAATAGATTTATCAGCAGGAAAGCAAAAACAAATATTGGAAAGTGAAAATAGTTCATCTTTGCTACTAAATTTAGAAATACATATTAAACAATTAAATATCATTTTATCATGCTAAGTGGTGGGGAAGTGGAGTTATCACTCAGAGCTATTTATGAAAGAGATGAGCAGGTGTGTTTAGACCATGCTTATTGAAATCCGAGTTTGTAAAATCTTTCAAGAAAGAACTGTAACATATAACAAGTGCAAAAAATGCTCATGTTATCTCAAGAATCTTGACTCCAGAAATTTATCATAAAGATAACTGCATGAAAGGGAAAAAAATCCATAGGCATAAACAAGTTCATTGTGGTATAGTCAAACAATAACCACATATCAAAACACATACATCTATTCTGTACATTTTTTGAGTACGACAGCATAGATTATAAAATAAATGTTTTGCAGTCAATCTACCTATCTGTTAACTGATGAATGGATAAAAATGTGGAGCGTGTGTGTGTGTGTGTGTGTGTGTATAATTTATAATACTAAATTCAACTAAGAATGATGAATTCTTATTGGCAACATAAATGGAACTGGTTGCAATTATGTTAAGGGAAATATGCCATAGAAAGACAAGTATTTCATATGCTTTTACTCATATGTCGATTCTTAAAAATTGAACTCAACATTGAGCTCAACTTAAAAATTGACCTTTCAACATCTGGAGAAGAATCAAAAATAATTATTTCCAAATTCTTACACAAAACAGAAGGGGCTACTCTTCAACTCCCCTCATATGGCAATATTATCCTAGTATCAAAACTAACAATGATAAACACCATGAAACTACAGAACATATTTCCCACATGTAGACACCAACACTATCAACAAAGTACTAGGCAGGCAAATCTAGCAACATATTAAAGTTAAATCATGACTGTTGGACATCTACTAGTAATGCAACTCTTACTCAGTACTTGAAAATCACTTAACACAAATAACTATATTAATAGAATAAAGACAAAAATAAATAACTCCAGGAAGTACATAAATGGTGTTCAAAACATTCAATATTCTTTCATGATAAATAGTTTAACCAGAAATAGAGGGAAGTTTTCTCAACCTGCTACAGAGCAAATCATATTTTATGTTGAAGACTGACTGCTTTTCCCTTAGAATTGTGATAAAGACAAATATGTTTGATTTTACCACTTCTATTTAGTGTAATGTTTGAGTTTACAGCCAGGACAATTAGTCAAGAAAATTAAATATAAGGCATCCGTATTGGAAGGGAAAAAGTAAAATATCTATTTGCAAGTGATATGAACTCCTTCATGCACAAAAATATCTTAAGTACCAAAAAGCACAATTAGAACGAATAAGTTAGTTCAGCCAATTTGAGAAAATCAGTGCACAAATCTTAATTGTACTTTACACATTAACAATGAGTGTATCAAAAATAAGAAACAATTCATTATAATACCAAAAAAATAAAGCCATAGGCACAAATTTAACATTGGATACAAAACATTTGTTCTTAAATTATAAAACACAAAACATCACTGAGAGAAATTAAAGACTTAGCAAAAAAGAAATGAAGGCCCACTGTCATGGAAGAAAACATTCAACATCACCAAAATGGCTGGCAACATTCTCTAATTGATCTACACAGTCAACAACATTTCTTCAAAGTTCAAGCTGCCTTCCCCAAATAAATTGATAAGTTTATCTGCAGAATATGCAAAACACATTAAGGAAAAAACTGGATGATACCTACTTTCTGATTTACCATCTTAATCCAACACTACAGTGGTCTGGACAGTATAGTACTGGCACTCGGTAAAGATGTAGATCAATAGAAGAGAATTAACATCTACTTACATTTATCGTTCAAAGAGGGCCACGGAACATCAATTACAAAATAATAATCTTCAGTAGACTTTCCTAAGGAAACACAAAATAATGAAGTCAGATCTCTACCTCAAAAACTTAAGAAAAACTATAAAATAATAGGTGTAAATTTTTATGACCTTAAATATGTCTATGGCTTCTTAGATGTGACACCAAAGGCATAAAAACACAAGAAATTTACACAAATTGTCTATCATCAAAACCAACTTTTAGCCGGCGCCGTGGCTCAACAGGCTAATCCTCCACCTTGCGGTGCCGGCACACCGGGTTCTAGTCCCGGTCAGGGCGCCGGATTCTGTCCCGGTTGCCCCTCTTCCAGGCCAGCTCTCTGCTGTAGGCCGTTGAAGGCAGTGGAGGATGGCCCAAATGCTTGGGCCCTGCACCCCATGGGAGACCAGGATAAGCACCTGGCTCCTGCCATCGGATCAGCATGGTGTGCCAGCCGCAGCGCACCGGCCGCGGCGGCCATTGGAGGGTGAACCAACGGCAAAAGGAAGACCTTTCTCTCTCTCTCTCACTGTCCACTCTGCAGGTCAAAAAAAAAAAAAACTTTTATTAACTGTACCTATTTGTGGAATACAATGTGTAGTTCAACAAATGCGTACAATGTACATATACAAAGTCAAGGAGATTTTAGAATATTTGCACCATAAAGAAATTGTAAACATTTAAAGACGTAGATATGGACCTCTGCCTTGAACACTACACCTTGTGCAGCGGTATTGAAACATCACTTGTACCCACAAGTATCCACAATTTACATATTAACAGGTAAAATATAATGATGTAGGTCTTAGCACAATAAGAGGTGATTTGGGATACCTGTAATACATATCAAAGTGCCTGGAGTTGAGAACCAACTCTGTTTCTATTTCCTACTTCCTATTTTTGAAGATGCTTGGAGGCAGCAGAGATGTTTCAAACACATAAAACCCTCCAACTCACATGGGAGACTCAAATTCAATTCCAATCACTTTGTTTCAGCCTGACCAAACCCTAGCTCTTGCAGGTATCTGGGGTGAGAACCAGTGGATGAGAGATCTCTGTCTCTGTGTCTTTTAAAATTAAAAAAAAAAATAACATAATAAATATTTTGAATACTATGTAAAATTACAGAAAGTTTATGGTTTATAGTTATTGGAAAAATACAAATAAATGGAGAATTTCTATTGTGCTATTATATATTGGTTCAAAAAAACCCACAATTTGAAAAACTTAAAATCATGTTAGGAAACTTGGAATATGAATACTTTACTTTCTAACATTTTAGTCAAAGTTTGCTTTTAAAATGTACAGGACAACAAAGTTATTTCGTCCTTTCAGATATTTGTGAATGGGAAGGGAAAGATAGTTTGAAGAGTAACAAAAGATTAAGTTTTGTTTATAAAATTAACAAATGAATTCAAATTTTAATTCACACTAAACAACTTTGCTTGTTTTTCCGACAAGAAATCTTGATGAGAACTAGAAAAGCTCAGTTCAGCTGGGTGAATTTTCCTCTGGTTGCAGGGATATCCATGCTGTCATCAGCACAGTAGGCATACCGTTAAGTGGACAGACTGAAACGCTGTAAGTCATGAAGACAAGGGAGCTTGACCATGTGCAAAATTATTTAAGGTATCCAAATACTTAAAAAAGTCACAAGTTGGTCTGTATACTAAAATGCATACGGGTCCAGATACATGGAACTGCACAGACTTCTGGTATTGCTCTGGGAAAGGTTTTGGCAACAAATTTCAAGAGACTATTTAATTCCAAAAAATACATGAATTACTGTATTATAGTAAGCCTGAAGATTTCTTATTGCTACAAACTGATAAAAGTACTTAAGCATCTTTAAGATCGAGGCCTAGCAACATAGCAGTCACTGCAAAATATTAAATTTTATTTTTGAAGTGTATATAACTTAAGCAGGAAAAAAATTCTACATGGAGGGGTTGGCATTGTCTAGCAGCTGTTTAAGCTGCTGTTTGTAATACCAGCATCTCACATCAGTCTGCCAGTTCCAGGACTACTTTGCTTCTGATCCATCTTCCTGCTAGTGCACCTGGGAAGGCAAAGGATGGCTCAAGTACTTGGGGACTTGCCATCCACGAGGGAGACAAGGGTGGGGTTCCTGGCTCCTAGCTTTAGCCTGGCCCAGACCTTGCTGCTGTGCCCATTTGGAGGATGACCCAGCAGACAGAAGACTTCCCTCTCCCTCCCTCTGTCATTCTGTCAAATAAGTAAATCATTTTTAAATGTTACAAATATTATTTAAAAATACATCTTTTTATCACAATGTACACTTTCCAGGCATTATGAAATAGACAATGCTCTTTATTCTCCATACCCCAACACATACAATGCCTTTTTCGAATCCTCCATCCCCATAATTTGGTTAATATAAACATTCTATCAGCTTTAATGCATTATGTTGGTATACTTTAAGTATGGTTTGAATGTCACCCAAAATATCAGGTCCTGAAAATTTGATTCCCTATTGTGAAGTGTTTATAGGGTAGAAACTTAAGCCAGCTGTGGTGTTTAGAGGTAGGACCTCTGGGTAAAGTTTAGGATTGGACAGGTCATTAGGGTGGAATCTCCATGATGGAATCTGGTGAATTTGTAAGCAAAGATAAAGATCAGAAGACACACAGACAGAGACCAGAGACGCATGTGTTCCCTTCTCTTGCCATGCAATGCTCTTTGCCATTTCAGGAGTCTGTCTTCCAGAGGCCATCACCAGGTGATGCAATCAGACTTTACACTTCAACAACGGAACAACAAAACTATTATAAAGTAGCTTGACATAGCTGTTCCATTACAACAATGAAAAACAGTTTAATCATGTGTGACCTTCATAGTTGAGTTCTCTAACATGATTGTTGTTATTTCCCTAAACAGTATTTTGTTTTCCATATATATTTTTAATTTGTCCATCTTTCTATGTCCTTACCACAGATTTTAAGCCCCTGTAACTGCTGGAAATATTTCCTCAGTACACTGAAGCAACTGATTACACTGTTTTCTTTCTGTGAGGAAATTTCCACCAGAGCTGCTTTCCAAGTATGAGACTTTGCCCTCTAACTTGATACACTGTAACATCTTTCACTGACATCTTAGACATTTCCTTTATTCTCTACAATGGTGGAGGCCTATATTTTGCTTGTAATATCTTTACTTGGATGGAAATAGAAATTCTAGATAGGAAATCATTTCCCATCAGAATTATTAAGCTACTACACCATTGCCTTTTAATTTCCAGTGTAGCTGTTAAGGTATCTAATACCATTTTGATTTCTGAAATTTTGGGATTTCCTTATTTGTACTACTCAGAGATTTTACAATGGTGGTCATCCTAGTGGACCTATTATCATTGAGCACGCTTTACAGTTGGCGGGAGCACTTTCAGTCTTGGAACCGATGTTCATTTCCACGTTTTTTTCTTGAGTTATTTCTTTGATAATTTTCTGCCCTCTGCTTACTATTTTCTCTCAACTAGTATTCACGGTATTGGACATCTTGTACTGATTCTTTAATATTTTTTATTATCTCTGTCTTCTGTTTCAGGTCCTTTAAAAAATTGTTTTTCCTCTGAAAGTCCAAGTTACAAAGAGAGAGGCAGAGACATAAATCTTTCACTAGCTGGTTCACTTTTCAAAATGGCCACAACAGCCAAGGCTGAGCCAGGCTGAAGCCAGGGACTTCCCACAGGTTTCCCACATGAGTGGCAGAGGCCCAAGTACTTAGGCCATCTTCTGCTGCTTTTTTCAGACCATTGACAGGGAGGTAGATGGGAAGTAGAGTAAGAAAGACAGAAACTGGCTCCTATCTGGGAGGCCCACGTCTCAGGCAGTGGTTTTACCAGCTACACAATGCCAGCAGCTCATATCCTCTTCCTTTTATCCCATTTTTTAAAGGTTTCCTCACCCTTATATTCATATTTTCCTTTATGTAACTTTTTAGATTTCTAATAGCTTATTTTTCATCCAAGTGTTATTTTGGGATAGCATTCTTTAACTTTATACTTACAAGTTTTTTATCTCTCCAAAAATATTAATGATATTTAAAATATTTTTTCTCCTTAGAAGTTCCTATTCATTCTAAACCAAGAAGCAGTATCAGATGCAATTCTGTATTATATAATGACATATTCATCAATAAGAGACAACATATTCAATGGTGGTCTCATAAGAATATAAAGAAGCTGAAAAACTCCTATTGCTCAGTGACACTGCCGTCATTATGATGTAATAGTACCATGTATTAACAACATATTTGTGGTTATGTCAATATCAATAAACTTACTATGTGGCAAGTCATAAGAAGATAGCACAAATAGTTATGTATATTACATAATACTTGACAATATTACTTGTTTTTAACTTTACTGATCTATCATTTACTATAGTTTTTATTAGAGTACACTCCTTCTGATAAAAAACGTGTATGTAAGGTAGTATGCCTTGTTATGCATACTATAACTTTACACATTCTACATTTTCAGCATTTGTTATCCAGAGGCCACATCCAGTGAATGACTTCTGCCATGTACATAAGTATAAACTATGATGTTTTCAGAATGATGAAATTGCCTAACTCTCTGCTCTGACATAACCCATCCCATCATTAAGCGATCTGTGACTGTCATTTTCATTTATATGGACTTTGGTGACTGAGTGTCAGATTCAAGCCCTGATTCTATTGCTCATTACGTAACCTTGAAAAATGTAACCTCTTATTGCCTCCATCTTCTCATCTATGAAATTATAAATCCAAGGCATTGAAAGATCATTCACCCGGACCAGGTGGGATTTATCCTTGGAATGCAGAGAGGATTCAACACATGCAGATCAATAAATGTGATACATCAAATTAGCAAACTGAAGAATAAATCCATAAGATTCTTTCAATGATTCAGAGAAATCATGATAGAATACAACACCCTTTCATGATAAAAACCTTAAATAAATGAGGAATATTCCTCAACACAATCAAGGCAATATATAACAAATCAACAGCCAGCATAATATTGGATGGGGGAAAGTTGGAATCATGTCCACTAAGATCTCAAAACAGACAAGGATGCCCACTTTCATCATTATTATTCAGTATAGTCCTGGATAAAAATATAAGATACAAATAAAAATATTAAACAAAATAGACAAGAAGATACAAATTAGAAGGAAGTCAAATTATTACTGTTTGATTCTATATATAGGGGAAGTAAATGATTTCATTAATAAACTATTGGCACTCATAAGAGAATGGTAAAGCTGCAGGGTATAAAACACACAAAAAATCAATAGCTATCCTACACATAGATCATACCATAGCTGAAAAAGAACTTATAAGAGCAAACCTATTTGCATAGCTGCAAAAAAATTTTTTTGTCATCTTGGAATAAATTTAACTAAATTATAAAACATTAAATAAGAAGACACAAAAAATGGAAAAATCTTCCTTGTTCATGGATTGGAAGAGTATCATAAAAATGTCCAGTATATCAAAAGCAATCTACAGATTCAATCTGATCTCAATCAAAATACCAATGACATTCTTCTCAGATCTAGAAAAAATAGTGCCAAAATTCAAATAGAAACATTAGAGACCTTTTCGATTATCTTTATATAGAGAAGATCGGTTCAGTATGTATTAAGTAAAAATTTTCATCAGTTTGCATCTACACAGAAACACAAAGTGTAAAAATACTGTTTCAGCACTAGTTACAGCGTTACTTCACATTAGATAACATATTAAGGACAGATCCCACATGGGATATAGGTACACAGTGACTCCTGGTGTTGATTTAACAATTTGACACTCTTATTTATGGCGTCAGGAATCTCCCTAGGCTCTAGTCATGAGCTGCTGAGGCTATGGAAGCCTTTAGGATTCGCCGATTTTGATTCTATTCCGACGGGGTCACAGTCAAAGTGGAGGTCCCTTCCTCCCTTCGGAGAAAGGTGCCTTCTTCCTTGGTAGCCCCGTTCCTTCCACTGGGTTCTCACTCGCTGAGGTCCTCCCTTTAGGTCTTCTTTTTTTCCTTTTGCAGAGTGTCTTGGCTTTCCATGCCTAAAATACTCTTATTGGCTCTTGAGCCAGATCTGAGTGCCTTAAGGGCTGATTCTGAGGCCAGAGTGTTATTTAGGACATCTGTCATTCTATGAGTTTTCTGTGACTCTGCTTCCCATGTTGGATCACTCTCTCCCTTTCTGGTCCTATCTGTTTATGTTGGTAGAAACTAGTCTTGTTTGTGTGTTCCCCTTGATCACATGTATACAAAGAGAATTGAAAATGAATCTGGATGTGAACAAACGGGTGGAGGGAGTGGGCAAGGGGGGAGGGTTGCGGGGGGAGAGGGAAAATATTGGGGGAAAGCCATTGTAATCCATAAGTCGTACCTTGGAAATTTATATCCTAAATAAAAAAAAAATAACAGTATTTTAAATCTAAAAAAAATCACAACAACAAAGGTTAGCAAAGGTGTGGAGAAACTAGAACCCCAATATTCTGCTGCTGAGAACATAAAGTGGTACAATTGCTTTTGCTGAGTGTATGGAAGTAGACTGAGTTAACTCTGTGTTTAATTACTTAATTCCACTCCTAGGTAAATGCCAAGAGAAATGAAAATCTGTGTCCGCACAAAAGCTTACACATGAATATCCACAGTAGCACTATTCATAATAGTCAAAAAGTAGAAACAACCCAAATGCCCATCAACTGAGGAATAAACAAAATACCTTCTATACACACAACTGAATATTATTCAGCAACAAAGGGAATGAAGTACTGATAAACGGTACAATATCGGTGACAACATTACACTAACAGGCCAGTCATGAAGAAACACAAATTTAAAAGACACCATTTACGTGTCCAGAACAATCAAATCCATAGAGACAGAAAACAGATCTGTGGCTGAGGTTGGAGGGGTATTGGAAGAGAAATGACAGCTTAAAAAGCACAGAGTTCTTTATGGGGGTAACAAAAATGTTCTAAAATCAAGTGTGACAATTGCACAATTATGCAAATATATTGGAAACTCATGAAGTATATACCTTAAATGGGTGAACTATGTGGTACATAAATTATATCTCCAGCTGATACACACACACACACACATAGAAATCAATGTGCTGTACATTGTGAATTAATACTATAACTAGTACTCCAACCGTATTTTCACTTTGTGTCTCTATGTGAGGGCAAACTGTTGAAATCTTTATGTAATATATACTAAACTGATCTTCTGTGTATAAAGAGAATTGAAAATGAATCTTGATGTGAATGCAAGGGGAGAGGGAGCGGGAAAGGGGAGGGTAGCGGGAGGGAGGGAAGTTGTGTGTGTGGGGAGCCATTGTAATCCATAAGCTGTACTTTGGAAATTTATATTCTTTAAATAAAAGCTTATATATATATATATATATATATATACACATATAAACATTAGAGACCCAGAAATGCTAAAGAAATAAATTAATAAAGCCAGAGGCTTCATGATACCAGATTTCAAGACATATTCGTGGTAGTTATAATCAAAACAGCATGATACTGACACAAAAATAGACATGTAGACCAATGGATCAGAAAAGAATTCCCAGAAATCAATCCAAGTATCTACAAGTAATCTTTGACAAAGGAGGCAAGATGAAATCCTGGAGAAAGCACAGTCTCTTCAACAAATTGTGCTGGGAAAATTAGGCCTCCACTTGCAGATGTATGAAAAAGACCCCCACCTTGCACTTTATACAAAATACAACTCAAAACAGACCTAGGATCTAAATATATGACCTGATCTTCAAATTACTAGAGGAGAACATTGGGGAAACTCTGCAAGACGTTTACATATGCAAGACTTCTTGGAAAAGACCCCAGAAACACAGGAAGTCAAAGCAAAAATGGACAGATTGCATCAAGTTTAGAAGATTTTGCACTGCAAAGGAAACACTCAGAAAAGTGAAGAGGCAAGTGACAGGATGGGAGAAAATATTTCAACTGATAAAGGATTAATATCCAGAATCCATAAAATGTTCAAAAAACACAACAACAAAATCATCTGGTTAAGAAACGAGCAAAGGACTTGAATAGGTATTTTTCCAAAGATGAAATTCAAGCTGCCAACATTTATGAAAACATGCTCAGGATCACTAGCTATCAGGGAAATGCAAATCAAAACTACAATGAGGTTTCACTTCACCCCAGCTAGAATGGCCCATACAGAAATCAAACATTAATGCTGGTGAAGATGTTGAAAGAAAATTCCCCTAATTCATTGTTGCTGGGAATGAAAACTAGTACAGCCACTGTGGAAAACAACATAGGGATCCATTACGAATCTAAAAATAGGTTAACTATATGATTCAGCCATCCCACTCCTGGGAATTTATCCAAAGGGAGTTGTTTGTTCCCCCAGGTATATTGAAGCTCAATTCACAATAGCTAAGATATGGAATCAACCCAGATGTCCATCAGTTGATGACTAAATAAAGAAAATGTGGTATATATATACACTATGGAATACTACACAGCCATTAAAGAAAATGAAATCCTGTCTTGTGCAACAAATTGGATAGAACTGGAAACCATTATACTTAGTGAAAAAAGCTAGTCCCAAAAATACAAATACCACGTTTTCCTTTATCTGTGGTAATAGAGTACAAAAAACGGTAATGTATAAATATTTGCAATGCAATATATATAAATATATATGTAAATATATATGTAAATATATGTATATATGTATATATATGTATAAATGTATATAAATGTATATATGTATATATATATGTATATATATATATAAATGTATTTCTGTGCATATACTACCGTAAGCAAATAGCTTAAAGTCTAAATTAACTTATTACCTTGTAACTGCTCAGGAAATATTTGGATGTTACAGTGTTACTGGTTTTATTTCACTGAAAGAAATCATGAATGACTAATTGGCATTAAAAAAAAAAAAACCCTCTCTTGGTGAAATGGTCATTTTCCCATTCAAGTATTGTTTATAGCCTTTGTCTATCTCCCACCAAACTAGTGGAATTGCTTTTTACTTGATAAACTCGGTGAAGTATTAAACCTTTTAATTGTAACATTATTTTAAAATACATTATATAAAAAATTTTTAAAAAGGTAGAAGGAGGGAGGCTAAGAGGGAGGGAGGAAGGGAGTATCATTGTGTTCTTAGACTTGTATCTACATCATATTTTAATCTTTTAAAATTTAATTAAAATTAAAATGGAATTTAAAAATAAAATATAAATGATGGAATTGTTCTAAATCAAGCAACTAGTATGCGTAAAGTACTTAAAATAATGTTTAGCATAAGGGAGGCCATATCTGTTTTATTTTTAAAAAGAAGCTCATTTTTTTTTTTTTGACAGGCAGAGTGGACAGTGAGAGACAGAGAGAAAGGTCTTCCTTTACCATTGGTTCACCCTCCAATGGCCACTGTGGCCAGCACACAGTGATGAATCGAAGGCAGGAGTCAGGTGCTTCCCCTGGTCTCCCATGCGGGTGCAGGGCCCAAGCACCTGGGCCATCCTCCACTGCACTCCCAGGCCACAGCAGAGAGCTGGCCTGGAAGAGGGGCAACCAGGACAGAATCCAGGACTAGAGGCCGGCGCCGTGGTTCAACAGGCTAATCCTCCGCCTTGCGGCGCCGGCACACCGGGTTCTAGTCCCAGTTGCCCCTCTTCCAGGCCAGCTCTCTGCTGTGGCCCAGGAGTGCAGTGGAGGATGGCCCAAGTGCTTGGGCCCTGCACCCGCATGGGAGACCAGGGGAAGCACCTAGCACCTGGCTCCTGCCATCGGATGAGCGCAGTGCGCCGGCCGCAGCGCGCTATCCGCCACAGCCATTGGAGGGTGAACCAACGGCAAAGGAAGACCTTTCTCTCTGTCTCTCTCTCTCACTGTCCACTCTGCCTGTCAAAAAAGAAAAAAAAAAATCCAGGACTAGAACCCGGTGTGCCGGTGCAGCAGGTGGAGGATTAGCCTATTGATCCGGGGAGCTGGCCTTGTGCGTGTGTGTGTGTGTGGTTTTTTTTTTTTTTTTTTTTTTTTGTCATTCATAGATCATTCTTTTAAATATCTCGTGATTTCCAACTGTGCTTAGATCTATTTCTAAAGCACTAAGAAGATGACTGGCAACTCTTGCTTGGCAAAAGTCTTCACTATGGGCCATTTCTTCAGCTTCCTGAAGGATACACAGTATCTTTCTGCTATGTTGAGATGTGTAAGGATTTCAGACTTCAGTGTAAAATCCTACTCAAAGTTTTCTGTGTGTTATCTCCACTTACCTTTCTTCTGTGCGTTTTCTGAAGATTAAGTTTCATAGTGTTCAATTGGGCAAATGAAGTAACGTAAGACAGATTTAGGTATCTAGCTTCCTCTTTTCTTAAATTGTCGATTTTTTATATCAGTTTGAGAATCTTAAATTTTTTGATTTAGGTTAGTAACCACTTGACCACAAGTTTAATAGACAAGCTTTTATAACTTGGTAAAGATCCTTTTGGTATCTATGCCATTTTATACTGAAAAAGCTAATATTGAGTATTTAATGCATCATTTTTAACTAGAAGTTGCAATGATTAAGACAATGAAAAGCGATTATTAGCCAGGAAAAATTGCTTAATTTTAACCAGGCATTTATCTCTATAATTTTCCCTTTCTTAACAAGCATGGCTATTTTGGGAATACTAGTTCAGAATAATTGCACCAAATTTAAACCTTTTTCTTGTAAAAAAGGGCAGAAATAAAACCTTAGCACTAAGTTTATACAATATTCACCACTCTACTTTGCCCTACAACTGATCCTCCAGAGAAAACTCCAAGACTGCTAGTTCCAGTATCAACCACTGAGCCCTGCATTCTGCTCTTTATGCATGCAAGACGACACAAATGAGGATGTCAACTGGTGAAGTGCTATGTAACAAAAGCTATTTTTGCTATCTCCTATGAAAATAGTTTCAAAACAAAGTTTGTAAAATAGGGTCCAATGATAGGGATATGATGTTTGTGTGAGCTCTCAGTGTTTTAGAGAAGTTCATACAGAGTATAAGAGCATCAGAAACAGCAGTAGCCGGAGCATCAATTTTCATTCATATTTTCTGGCAAGAGTAGGTTTACTTCAGACTCAAATTTGCTACCAGAACACTCCAACTTTATACAAAAAATGTGATTTATGGCAACAGTGATTTCAGAAAAATTTGTTTGCTACCTGACATCCCATTTGCAGAGGTGGTGAGGTACAGTGGCAAATTCTAGGCATAAAATTAAAAGTATATTTTCTTTGCAAAATATGTTTCCAGCAATATCACAACTAAATAGCTGTAAAGCCACAACTAAATATAAAGATATTTCCTGTTCTCCGTGATTATCACATTCTGAAGTTTAGTGTCACAAAAAGGATTTCTAAAATGTTACAACCTTAGATGCCATGACAGTATCATAACCTCTCCCACAGCAAAGTATCTAGTAGAAATCTACAGTCATGTCAGTATTGTGTAGTGAAACTTACTAAACATACAATCTGACAACAATTTCTGGGGAAGAACATCTCAAGTCAACCAAGCTTAACCTCTTCTGAAATTGTCTCTGTTCATGATGTACTATAACAAATCCCAATGTGTCAACCTGTGTTAATATCAAAGGAACACTGTGAATGATCTAACCTTATAAAAATGCTAATGAGTGAAACAAATTTACCCCTTCCAATATTTCTTCTTTTGTATAAGAGTAGTTACTGGAATTATCAATTTTCTGAACAGACTAAACCTTATCTTAATAAAAAAAAAAAAACCTATTCATTTCTTAGAGTTAATAGCTTCAGGATATTCTATCATCCCTTCAGAGAGGAAGTAGCCACATTGGAAAAAAATGAATTAAAACATTTGTATTTTATTCCTGAAACTCATTTTGATTGGCATAGATTTAAAGTTAGATCTACCTTTGATTGCCCATTTTCTTTTAAAAAATTATATAAAATAAATTTACAAGCAGTATTTATATACTTATCTATATAACATTTTGGAGCAAAATAGTGTTCTGGTGAGACCACTATCTAAATTTGCCAATTCTACAAAGATCATCTCTCCATTAAACAAGATGAAACTCACCCCTCTGACTGTATATTGGACCCAGTTTGGAAAGGAGTAGAGAATGTAATATTATGCCATCATTATGGGAAAATGAATGTAACTTTTTATTTGATAAGCATATTCAGGGTTGCAGGTGGGAGGGAAGAAATGGTGGAGGGAAGCCATTGTAATCCATAAGCTGTACTTTGGAAATTTATATTCATTAAATAAAAGCTTAAAAAAATAATCTGTATAAAATATCAGAAACTCAGATCACTGATACTCCAGTGTTTTTTCTGTTCTTAAATCACACACATGCTATAAGACAGAAGCATGCCATTTCTGTATAGCTGAAACACAAGAGTATATGTCACTCACTGCCTCTTCAAGTAGGCACTCCCTGATAAAGATGGAAATTGTAGAGAACGTTAATGGAAAGCAGACTGTAAAGTTCTTCTGTAGAAGCTATTACTTGACACAAATGAAAAATGCAGAGCACAGTGCTCTGGGCTCTTTGGTCCATTCTGCTGAAAGGGAAAATTGAAAAGGCTCAATTATTACATTTATTACTCTAATGAGTTTTTATAACACAAAATGAATTTTGTGATTAATGAAGATTTTATGTAGACTGTACATAAAAAAAAACTTCATCTATAAAAAGCAAATAGCATTATTTTCTGGTTTGTGA
The DNA here is from genome assembly GCA_949820135.1 of Sylvilagus floridanus. NCBI lineage: Eukaryota > Metazoa > Chordata > Mammalia > Lagomorpha > Leporidae > Sylvilagus > Sylvilagus floridanus. The sequence goes on from OX463231.1 coordinate 68,532,216, forward strand.
AGGTGAAAGTGAAATGCAAAATAAAGTTGATTGACTTAAAGTTAATATATAAAAGGTAGCACTAGTTAATAGAGTATTGATTAAAGATATAAAGAGAGATGGTGACAATTTATCAAATATCCTTGTTCCAGGTCCTCAGGGCAGCTGTTAATGAACATCTTTTCTTATAACTGATTTATATTTTCATATTATTCTTTGTATATTGTTTCTTTTTCCAATGATCAAATCAGGATAATACACAACCATTATCAATATCACATATTTATGCAAATATTTTTTAAAAACTCTTAGTTCATTCTAACAACTGTAGTGGAATTGATCTCATAATAGGAGCAGGTACTAAAGAATTAGAACTAAGAAAGGATTTCAACAGGCTGCACTCACACAACCGCATAAGGTATAGGGTATTGTTCAACTAGTAGTGTTGTTTTTAAGTTTCATAGTAAAACACAGTAAGGACAGAGATCCTACGTGGGGAGCATGTACCCAGTGACTCCCGTTGTTGATTTAACAATTGGCACTCTTATTTATGAGGTCAGCAATCACCCGAGACTCTTGCTATGAGCTGTCTAGGCTATGGAAGCCCCTTGAGTTCACCAACTCTGAACTTGTTTAGTCAAGGCTGTATCACAGTGGAGGTTCCCTCCTCCCTTCAGAGAAAGGCACCTCTCTCCTTGATGGCCTGTTCGTTCTGCTGGGGTCTTGTTCACCAGGATCTTTCATTTAGATTGTTTTTTGCCACCGTGTCATGGCTTTCCATGCATGTGAGACTCTCATGGACCTTGTAGCCAGATCAGAATCAACCCTTGGGACATTTGGAGGTAGGAGTGCTGTTTTGGGCATTTGCCATTCTATGAGTCTGCTGTGTGTCCTGCTTCCCCCACAGGATCATTCTCTCCCTTTTAATTCTATCCTTCATTATTTGCTTACACTGGTCTTATCTGTGAGATCTCTTTGACACATACCCTATCTTTTTGATCGGTTTTGTATTTATACTTATCACTTTACCAAGTTTGCTGGCATTGGTACCTGCCTCCTTGCTAAGACTGAGTTGAAATCCCCTGGCACATTTCTAGTTCCACCATTGGAGGTAAGTCCGAGTGAGCATGTGCCAACCTATATATCTCCTGCCTCTCTTGTTCCCACTCCTATGTTTAACAGAGATCACTTTTCTGTTAATTTTAAATGCCTAAGAATGATTGTGCATTGATTACAGAGTTCAACCAGTGGTTTTATGTAGAACAAACAGAGCAACAACAACAACAACAAAAATACTAAAAGGAATAAAATAGTAAGTTGTTCAACAGTCTAGACAAGGGCTGATCATGTCATTGTCTGTCATAGTGTCCATTTGACTTCAATGGGTATCATTTTAGATGCTCGTTTAGTTGCCATCGATCAGGGAGAACAAATGACATTTGTCCCTTTTGGACTGGCTTATTTCACTCAGCATGATGTTTTCCAGCTTCCTCCATTTGTTGTAAATGCCTGGATTTCATTGTTTTTTACTGCTGTATAGTGTTCCATAGAGTACATATCCCATAGTTTCTTTATCCAGTCATCCGTTGATGGACATTTAGGTTGATTCCATGTCTTAGCTATTGTGAATTGAGCTGCAACAAATTTTTTCTCCCCCTTTAATTCCATTTGGGTAAATTCCAAGGAGTGGGATGGCTGGGTCCTGTGGTAGTGCTATATTCAGGTTTCTGAGGACTCTCCAAACTGTCTTCCATAGTGGCTTTACCAGTTTGCATTCCCACCAACAGTGGATTAGTGTTGCTTTTTCCCCACATCCTCGCCAGCATCTGTTGTTGGTTGATTTCTGTATGTAAGCCAATCTAACCGGAGTGAGGTGAAACCTCATTGTGGTTTTGATTTGCATTTCCCTGATGGCTAGGGATCCTCAGCATTTTTTCATGTCTCTGTTGGCCATTTGGATTTCCTCTTTTGAAATATGTCTGTTAAGGTCCTTGGCCCATTTTTTATTGGGTTGTTTGTTTCGAATCTGTGGTGTTTTTTGATCATTTTATAGATTCTAGTTGTTAATCCTTTATCTGTTGTGTAGTTTGTGAATAACATCTCCCATTCTGTTGGTTGCCTCTTCACTTTCCTGACTGTTTCCTTTGCTGTAAAGAAACTCTTCAATTGAGGTAATCCCATTTGTTTATTTTATCTTTGATTACCCGTGCCTCTGGGGTCTTCTCCAGGAATTCTTTGCCTGTTCCAATATCTTGAAGGGTTTCCCCTATGCTCTCAATTAATTTCATGGTGTCGTGGTGCATCTCTAGTTCTTTGAGCCATGTTGAGTGGATTTTTGTATAAGGTGTAAGGTAGGGGTCTTGCTTCATACTTTGACATGTGGACATCCAGTTTTCCCAGCACCATTTGTTGAAGAGGCTGTCCTTGTTCCAGGGGTTGGTTTTAGGTCCTTTGTCGAATATGAGTTGGTTATAGATGTTTGGATTGATCTCCGGTGTTTCTATTCTGTTCCATTGGTCTATCCATCTGTTTTTGTACCAGTACGAGGCTGTTTTGATTATAACTGCCCTGTAGTATGTCTTGAAGTCTGGAATTGTGATGCCTCTGGCCTTGTTTTTATGCAGCCTGTTGAAATCCTTGCTTAGTATATACTAAGTTGATCTTCAGTTTATGAAGGTAATTGAAAATGAAACTCAATGAAGGGTGGGCTGGGAGAGGGAGTGGGAGAGGGGAGGGCTGTGGGAGGGGAAGCCACAACAATACAAAAGTTGCACTTTGTAAATTCACATTTATTAAATAAAAAAATAACTATATAACAAACAAAAAAAGGAATACTTTACCCTTTTAGTATTTTTTATGTTCTAAGTAAAACTATTGGTTGAACTCTGTAATTAATACACAATTATTCTTAGGTGTTTAATGCTATAACTAGTACTCAAATAGTATTTTACACTTTGTGTTTCTGTGTGGGTGCAAACTGTTGAAATCTTTACATAATATATGCTAAATTTATCTTCTGTTTTTAAAGATAATTGAAAATTAATCTTGATGTGAATCGTAGGGGAGAGGGAGTGGGAGAGGGGAGTGTTGTGGGTGGGAGGGAAGTTATGGGGAGGGAAGCTATTGTAATTCATAAACTGTACTTTGGAAATGTAGATTTACTAAATAAAAGTTAAAAAAAGAACCCCCCCAAAAAGAATTAGAACTATAATTAAAAAATATAAGCTTGATTTAATTAACACAGGCAAAAACTTATAAGTCAAAAAATAGACAAGTTCATCTATAATCTGCATTTCCCATGTATAATATTCACTTCAATAATTCTAAGATATACAAAGTATATTTGTAAAATTTATGTGGTGCATTTCTGTAAGACACTTGTACATACAATAATCTTTAGTATTTACCAAATCATAAAATGATTTTTAAATCTTAGAAAAGTGCTAGGCTTTCTTATTGAATTTATTTTCTTCCTTTTTATCAAGTATTATAATTAAACCTCAAATACAGAGAAATTACACATACATACACAAGCACACAGTCACTGTAAAAGAAAAAAAAAACTCTCCTCAGGGTTATAAACAGAAATTATGAATCTTAAGATTTATTCTTCTTTATATGCAATAGATTTCCTCTTTTTCTTTAAGGTGTGACACAAAATGTGATGAGTAAGTCTCAAATGATTTTTCTCTCATAACAATACCACATAGAATACATCCTGCAACTCAAAAATCATGGAAGTCAAGGTTAATACAGAGAGAGTTATGCTACTTACAGTGGAGTTTTTTTAAACATTTTCTTTTTCTTTTTTTTTTTTTTTTGATCCGTAGAAAACTTTGTATCACGTTAGCCAATTTGGGTACAAGCAAGAAATTTACAACTTTGTGAAATAAGAACTAAGCCTTCCTACTCCACATCTGTATATGAAGAAATAAATGGACTTTAAGCCAGTCTAAGGTGAATGGTCAACAAAACAATCAATCTAGTTGTCAATCAGGTCAGTATACTGATGCACACCAAGTTAAACCCATTAAGCATCAAGAGATAATACACTGAATAATTCTGTTGTGTCCTACTTAATGTTCATAGATATCTTTTAATATATATTTAATAAATAAAATTCTAAAAGATAGAATAATACATTCTATTGATGGCAGCAAAAATAGAATTAAGGACTGAATTATTCACACAACAGAATTAGGCATTGTTGAGGACACTTGAGAGCAAATGCATACTTTCATCTTTGAAGTGATAATAGAGGAATAAAAATACTTGGTATTCTGGTATTTTAAAAGGAAGCACAAGACTCTAGACTTGAAATAAACAAAAACCTGGCTTATGTTTTTGTTCCATACTTCATATTTCTGAAAAAATAATTAGAGCACATCTCTAAAGTCTACCTTTTATAGTTAAATGTAGTTGTTCTTACAATTTACCACCAAAGAAAACAGACTATTAGCATTGTTCTGGGATAGTTTTGAACCTCCATAGTGAAGTTGCTGAGTGTGGTTAAGTATCACTATTAATCACTACCTATGCTCAGGATCAATAGAGCTACACATTACATTTAGCTTAGCTTGAATTATGCCTGAAAATATACTTAAACAATTATGTGATGCTTCTACATGTAGACCATACAACACACATTTTTCTAGCTAAATCCCACTGTTAGATATTATTTTTCTTAGCCAGCAGCTTTGTTTCTAATTTGAAAAATTTAATCACTTTATATAATTGGTTATACTCCATGATTCACAATATGAGGTTTTATCTGATTTTTTCTATTTAAAATTTATTGCCGATTTCCTAAATGCAGTTCATTTGAGGAATGAACCAATGATGAAGTACTCTAAGTCTCTCTCCCTACTTCTCAAATAAAGGACAGAGGTGTCAGACCTTCAACAATGAGGTCTTGTTAATTCAGCTGTGTCTGTCAGGGTCCTTAGCAGAGAGTATAGCTGAATTACTAGGGCAGACAACTCCAAGAAAAGAATTTTCCTAAGTTGCTGATATGAACTAGTCTGAACAAAAAGAGCAAGTCAAAGAAATAAATATATCCTTAATAAGTAGAGTTTGGTGGTTTTAAAACATAGTCATGCCTTTTAAAAAAAAATTATTTATCTGTTCATACCTATTTGAAGGGCAGAGAGATGAGTAGTGGGAGGGTGAGGGAGTGGAAAAGAAACCTTTCATCTCCTGGTTCACTCCTGAAATGCCCACCAGCAGCCAGCACTGGGCTAGGATGAAACAAGGAGTCTCTATCTAGTTTTCCCAAATGGGTGGCAGGGACCTAAGTGTTTGAGTCTTCATTTGCATTAGTAGGAAGTTGGATCTGAAGCAGAAAATAGAGGACTTCAATGAGCACTTCAACATGGAATATAAACTCTCAAAGTGTGGTTTAACCTGCTGCATCACAACACCTGTACCATGATCACACACTCTTGAACCCTTCATTCATCAAGCAATAGGGACTACTGCCCTTCCTCATCAATCAAAGATTGAGACTGCTTCATCCAAGAAAGGCCAGTGGATATAATATTCTGACTTCTGGAGCTATTCAGTTAAAACCATGCACATCTATCTTCTTTTTACTGGGACACTCACCTTTGGAGCCCTGAACTCAACATTTGGCTAACTTGAAGTACTACTGTCATGAAGAGGGCCAGGAGACTCATATAGGAGCAGTGTGAAGAAATCTCTAGATAATTCATGTCATTCAAGTCATCCACAGCCACAGCCATCTGTCATCCAGCTGTAGCTCAAACATACTGGAGACAAACATACTCTCTGTGCCCTTTCTAGATTTCTGACTTAGTGTCTGAGCATGGTGGCTATTTAGTATCTTCTAACTTTTGAGCAATATGTTAAATTTAATGGAATAACAAATTTAATGGAATTTTGACATATGCCAGAGCAATAGTTTTCTCCCCTACTCCATCTAGGAATGAGGCTTTAGGGAGGCAACAAAGAGAAGGAGCTTTATAAAGGCTAAAAATGAGGCTAAGAGAGGCACCCATGCTTGACAAAATTTTGTTGGTTTTATGGTTATCTCCCTCCAAAAATACTAATGGATCTAAGTTTTCCCATCAATCCAAGGAGCACAATGATCTGTAGCTTCTTCTGCTTCAACAGCACAAAGGAACAGAAGAACTTTGCCTACACCCTAAAAGAATGCAGTTTGGGCTTTGGAAGGAGGGCATAGTAATAGAAAATTGGCAAAAGGAACATGGAAGAGGAAACAAGAAATGGAAAATAAGGGGAAGTCCAAGGAGCCCATCTGAAAGAGATGTCCTATGCACAAGAAAATGAGCCAGGAAGTTTTTGCACTCATCTGCTTGTGATTCCTTCTGGTGATAGTTATGTTGCAATAACTTATGAGTTCTATTTGAGAGGGTTCATGGAATACAATGTGGGATGACAGAACTGTTTTTTTAAAACAATTCCACTAAATCATGGTGTTAAAGAGTATTGGCAAAGGTGTTGAACTGTAACAGAGGAGCAATGTGAGAATTCTAACACAAGTGGGAGGATCTCACAAGATATCAGTCAGAAGAGTTACAACAGGCAGTAGGGAGTAGCATCCCTGCATCAGTCCAGTACCCTTAAGATCAACAGGAGTGACAGAGGGGAACTTAGAGAAGTTACATGCCGTCAATGGCTATTTCCTACCCCAAGTGCAAACTATCTGAAAACAAGAAGATGCCTGCAAGGAAAAAAACTGAGTCATCTGGATACCAACAATTTATCTTCAGTTAAAAAAATTACTGTAGGAATAGAAATTCAGTTATTACATCTATGCAGAGGTGCAAGCAGCGAAAAGGAGTATCATTTCTCCACTTAATTTTGGGGAGGCAATATACAGAAAAATGTGAAAATGAATCCCCTACAGGCCTATTTGAGCAGGCTGAGTGCTATCAGCTATCCAAAGAAGCCACATTTGTAGATTCCAGAGGTTTTACTTCTTTCTCATTCATCAGTTTATATTTCTAAAAATTCTATTTTTAATTTAAGAAATTCTTTATATGACCAGTTTTCTATGATAAACAAAAGATAAAATTTTTATAAGTTGTTAATAATTTCAACAGAAAAAAAATCCATGTCTTGACAACAACAAGGCCTAATGTATTTTGAAAGTTCTTTTATAACTAGGCTGAAATGTCTGGGGACAAGGCGGAAAAAAAGAAAAAAAAATACATTGTTTATTTGCATTTTAATAGGGTAAGAATTCCATTTTGAAAACTGCTGTAGTTTCATTTTAAACCAAGCTGTGTTTGAATACACACATTTCAGCATTTTTAAACACCTCTGTTTCCCATTAAACTTCCTCAATTGAAACTCCACTAAGGTAACTAGATATTGAAAAAACAAATAAACAAAAGAAAAACATGAACACTTTGGGTAATCCAGACAAATGTGATAGCACACATATAGTACATCCCATCCCAGTGCCCAGGAAAGCATCAAATCCAACAAAATAGATTCTTACTTTCCTAAATAGAGACAACTACAATAGCTCAACATGACTACTAATACTGACATTTTTAAAGGAAAATTTCACACATATAGGCTTTCTTTCCCCTTAGCTCTCAATTGAGTGAATTTATTTCATTTAGCCATTTTATTTTGTCCAATGACTTTACAAATTATATCAGACATTCTATAGGATGTAGATCATAAGGTAGTGTATCACTAAATATTTACAATTGGTAATATGAAGGGATTATAGTCTTCATCCGTGTAAGAAACCAGAAAATTGAAACTGTTGAACTATGTATGTAACAAGGTTTATAACTTATTCCTTTGTTGAAGAAATTAACTTTCACTGAAGTTAATTAGAAATAGATGCACTACATTGAAAAATTATTCAACCTGTCAATAAAAGTGATCATAAGTGTTTTGGTGCCTGCCAGTCTAAAACTCATAAATCTTAAATATAACATTGTCAATTCTTAATTATCTAAAAATTAATGTCTATTATCCTCCTTCCCTCCTGTTTCAGAGGAGAAGTTATCTCTAGTCTTTTTCATGCCCAGTATTTTTACCTCTATTCTACTTCCACCCATGGCTGCTACTTTCTATGAAGTTCTTCTCTGGTGACAGATACTTAGTGAGATTGGATAGAGATCATCTTTCAGTTTAGACAGACCCAAGTTCACATATTGATAGCTCACTGCTTCCTAATTCCCAGAGATTGGCTTTAGGCAAATTATTCAACCACATTGCACATTTCATTGTAAAGGGTTTGTAAAAATCACTTTCCCTATAGCATGAAAATTTAGTCACTGGTTCATGGTAGCCAAATAATTCCTGCATGATAAATTGGATGTGGACTGAAAGAACTATAAATGCACAATAGATAAACTTCCCTAAATTTGAAGAGTTATGTAACTATCAAATTAGTCCTTGCAAGGCCATTGGCAACTTGTGATTGTGGAATTATTTTGAGAGCCATTGACTGCTATGGAGCATGAAGTATCTGCATTAGGTTCATTTTGTACTCTTGATATAAATATCATCTTTGATACCTGAGCTTTTTGCTAGACCACTACATGAAGGCCCATAGAAGAAAAAATGCATAGTGCTTCCCCACTAGCATTCTGTGACCCTGTCCTCTTTATCTACCTAAGCAATTTGAAAAATATGTCTGTGATAATCCTATAGGTCTGAATATTTAGTTGAATTTAAGAAGACCCTCAACAAGCAGTAAAGAATAAAATTCATCCCCTAATGATTCTGAGAATAAAATTAAATTCTATAAAAATACACATATATAGTAATTCACATGTACCTACATATGTTTCCACACATACATAGTAAAAGAAAGCTTACTGTGTTTGTGTTTTGGTATAACTGTAATTTAAAATATATTTTAAGGAGTCATCCTAGTAGTTAAGATGCCTGTGTCCCACATTGGAATGCCTGGGTTTGATTCCCAACTTACAGTTCCAGATTCCAGTCTCCTTCCAATATAGGAGGAAGTGGTAACACTTCAAGCAGTTGGGTTCCTGACACAAGTAGATGTGGACTGAGTTCCAAGCTCTCGACTCCAGTCCCAGGCATTGTAGGCATTTGGGGAGTGAACCAGGAGATGTAGTTCACTCTCCCTCATACTCCCTTTATGCCTCTGCCCCATTTTTTGTCTCTTTGCTCCCCAAATAAAAATAAAATTTTAAATTGATTTTAAAAAGTATTTTTATAATTTATGATGTTATTAAAATGTAAATCTGATGAGGTTGGGGAGTCACTGCTTTCCTTTAAGAATGCTTTGCTCCAATCAGAATATTGTTACACAGTAGGTATTCACTTTATCATTGTTTCCTTCCTATAATGGCCACTTCACGGATAGATGCTAAATTGAAATCTATGCAATGCCAGTTTCTTATCATTTTGATCAGTGTTTTTCAAAAAAAAAGACAAGACACTCCTTGGTTAAATAGATTTGGCAAACATTTGGTTTGGTGATGCTAAACAGATTTTCTTTTCATTACAGTACTTGCAATTCTCCAATATTAAATGAAATAGAAGGATACAAATACCTCCTGCTTGTTCAGATCTGTCATCCTCTTTTTTAGGACCAGCTTTAGAGATGGGTTTTATGCAGATGACGCTGTAGGAAAGAATGCCAAAGTCTAAAGATAGCTCCTCTTGGAGGTGTAAGTATCCCAGGGTATAAACAGATGCTTCAGATTACCTCATACTATAAATGAGGGGAATGAGAACAGAAAGATTTACCAAATTTCCGGAAATCTCACAACAAGTACTGTATGTCCCTAAACAGCTCACCATATTGCCGATTCAAAATTAGCCATACAACATGTCTATACCACACACCCACACTAATTTTTCCAGATAATAACAGATTAGGATGAGGTAAAATCTGAGCTCATGTCCAAGGAACAGAAGGATCCTAGGCTGTATCATTTGTGGAAATGATCTCTCCTGGTCCTCACACACATAACTAAGAATGCTGGTTCTCTATAGGGACAGAGGAAATTTCAGACTGTACCTGATTTTCTAGGTCTCCCTTGGATCTTTGACCTTCAGCTCAGTGACAATAAACTTGCAATTCCCTTATGCTTCTAGTTCTCTAATGTTTTTATATCTTAGAAGGGATCTATAACTACCTCTCTAGCACTTGTTTACCTGCCCAGTTCAGACATAAATTCCATAGCAAGAACCACCATAGATCACTCATCAAACACCCCCAGCATCCAGCACCCAGCACCAATATAAAGTTACAAGACATGTTCTAAATGAATAAATCAAATAATGGGATGAGGAATGTGTTAAAAGGCACAGAGGTGATGTGAGCTAAGAATATTAGAGTTCAGAACCCAATAGCTTCAAAGACCACAAATACTACAAATAACGTAGACAACAATACTTTGTCAGATAATGACTAATCTTTTTCAGATTCCAGAGTGCTCACCATTATGCAATGGAACTAAGCTTTAATCTTTCTTTTTCAACAAGCAAATCACATTGGGAAAGGAGCAAGTTCTTAACACAATTATGCCATTAATGGATACATTTGTATACACATTTACTACAATTTAGGTACCTTTAATGATTCCTGAGATATTTCACTGGGTTAGTAAAAGCTGAGTGGAGCCCCTAGTATCTGGGCTATCATTGGATCATTGGTTAAAGGCAAACAAACAACATTTTTGAAGAGTTCTTGAATTTGTAATCTTGTTTCATTCAGATTTGAGCACAGTCATATGATCTCTGACTAAAAAAGGTATTTCCCATGGAATAGTATTCCATAGTGTATATATACCATAATTTCTTTATCCAGTCTTCAGTTGATGGACATCTGGGTTGGTTACTACAATGATTCTTAATCACTTGCTTATGAGCATGCCGCTGCCCCTAATCATAAAAAGAAGTTACTATTCCAGCTCTTGAAATGATAAGGAATAATACTAGTTACAAAGAAACCCTATTGAAAGTAGATTTAAAAAAAAAAAGTAGTGGGGGTATTTGATTGAATTTAATGTGCTGTACATTGAGTACTAGTTATAGCATTAAATCACAAACAGTATTTTTCACTTTGTGTTTCTATGTGGGTGCAAACTGTTGAAATCTTTACTTAATATATACTAAACTGATATTCTGTATATAAAGAGAATTGAAAATGAATCTTGATGTGAATGGAAGGGGAGAAGGAAGGAGCAGGAAAGGAGAGGATAGCGGGTGGGAGGAAAGTTATGGGGGGGGGGGAAGCCATTGTAATCCATAAGCTGTACTTTGGAAATTTATATTCATTAAATAGAAGTTAAAAACAAAAACAAAAATCCTAGTACCTCATAAAAAACTGAAACAACCAATCCATAAAAAAGACAAAAATGCAGGCTGGGCCTCAGAACCTAGAAAGAAAAACTCAAACATCCACAAAGACTATTTCCATGTGTGATCCTTACTTCTTTCTGCACATCAGTTTCATTTTATTTTCTCATTACAAACTATACATGGAAAATGGGAGGTGACTTCCAAAAAATCCTCAAGTTTATTGTTGAACATTTCTACAATGAGATCCATTTATCTCCAGGTTCCAAGGGATTGACAGCCTGGATGGGTACCAAAATACGTCAATCAACTGCAAGCAGAAAATCAAGTTCATGACAATTTCCTTAGTTCCAGTAAGAATGGAGTAAGAATGCAGATGGTTGATGAAGGAAAGTCACTTCCCAAAACATCAGATTAAAAAAAAGAAACCAGACTGTGGTATGTGTGGTAAGCAGAATAACAACCTGCAAAGATACCAGTATCCTAATGCCTGCAACATGAGAGTATGTTACTTTGTATGGTAAAAAAGGGACTTTGTAAAGTGATTAAATGAAGGATGTTGAAATGGAGATATTAAACAGATGCCTTACATATAGCCAATATATGTCTTAGGTATACCCAGTATACTCACAGTACCTGAGGAGGAGACAGGCAGCTGAGAGAAGTTTGAAGAGGCTATGCTGTTGGTTTTGAAGATAGAAGGGGATGTGTGGTAAGGAATACTGGCTGCCTTCAGAATAGAATCCAGGATAGGTTAGGATACCTCTCCCTGAATCTCTAGAAAGGACAGCACCATGCTGACACCTTAATTTTGTTCCAGCAAAACCCATGTTGGACTCTTGAACTCCTGTACTGTGATATAATCAATTTCTATTTCTAAAGCCACCCAGTCTAGGGTGACTTGTTAAAGCCACAATAGGAAACTAATACACAGACTGCCCACTGTGGTCCTGCTTCATAAAGTAGCAGACTTATACCTGCCCCATCACACATACTTTTCTGCTAATAATCTAAACTTGAGAGATAGAGGGAAGAGGGGGAGGTATGGGAGAAAGGGAAGTACCCTTATATTGTTAGAAATGTATCTAACAACTACATTAAATCTGTTCTCTTTATATTAATACATTAAACATGAGAATTGAGAGAAAAGGGTAATCTAAACTTGAAACATCACTCTCCCCACTCATTTCCATTCACAATTTTGTTTAACCTGATTTCTAACTTCTGAAATTTATCTCTAAATGACTTCTTCATGGAATCCTGTTCTACTTCTCATGCCTTAACAATGCAGAAACTTCAGTTAACTACTGAACCACTTTTCCTTCTTGGAAAGTCCTTGTTTTTGAATTGGTGGCCTTTCTTTTTTTTTTTTAACTTTTATTTAGGATATAAATTTCCAAGGTACGACTTATGGATTACAATGGCTTTCCCCCCATATTTTCCCTCTCCCCCCGCAACCCTCCCCCCTTGCCCGCTCCCTCCACCCTTTCGTTCACATCCAGATTCATTTTCAATTCTCTTTGTATACATGAGATCAATTTAGCATGTGTTAAGTAAAGAATTCATCCCTTTGCCCTCATATAGTAACACAGAGTGAAATATACTCTTTGAGTTCTCGTTTTAGCATTGAGTCACTTTGTACAGCACATTAAGGACAGAGATCCTACATGAAATATATATATATAAAATTGGTGGCCTTTCTAATAATTCTTCTCTGCTTTGGTCCATTCAAGGGACTTAAATGGAGTGACATGAAAATTAAATGAACCAGGGCTGCTATTGTGGCATAGGGGGTTAAGCTACCATTGTGATGCCAGAACCCCACATAAGAGTGGCAGTTTGAAATCTGGCACCACCACTTCTGGTCCAACTTTCTGCTAATGTGCCTAGGAAGGCAGTAGATGATGGCCCAAATGCTTGGAGACCTGACATCTATATGGGAGAACCAGATGGATTTCTTGGTTCCTGGCTTCAGCCTGGCCCATTCCTAGCTGTTGTGGTCATTTAGAGTGAACCAGTGGATGGAAGACCTGTGTCTCTAAAGATAAAGCAAATAAGTTAAATGAACTAATGTATCTAAAGTATTCATAACATTAGCATCTGTCACTTGGCTATATTTATTAAAACTTTTGAAGTTCTTCTGTCCTTTAATCTGACAAGAAATTTTTTTTGACAGGCAGAGTAGACAGTGAGAGACAGAGAGAAAGGTCTTCTTTTTCCGTTGGTTCATCCTCCAATGGCCGCTGGGCCAGCACACTGCAACCAGCACACTGCACTGATCTGAAGCCAGGAGCCAGGTGCTTCTCCTGGTCTCCCATGCGGGTGCAGGGCCCAAGCACTTAGGCCATCCTCCATTGCACTCCCAGGCCACAGCAAAGAGCTGGCCTGGAAGAGGAGCAACCGGGACAGATTCTGGTGCCCTGACTGGGACTAGAACCTGGTGTGCCAGCGCCACAGGCAGAGGATTAGTCTAGTGAGCTGTGGCACCAGCAAATATTATTCTTTTATAGGTGGTAAAATTTAATCCTATAGGAATAGGTGAAACCATTAAGTTGTGCTTGTTCACCCCCTGCCACTGCCATGGGGCATTTTGTATTGTGTGTCATTACTTGCTAGGGACTCTCACAGATCCTAAGTTGTGCAACATGTGGTGTTACTGCAGAGAACTAGTGTCTCTGTCAAAGTAACAAAATAGTTAAAAAGAAGATAAATCCACACTCATAAAGACACGGAAGGAAAGAAGCAAGGTAAAGAAGGAAAGACAGAAGGAACAGATTTAGTTGCAAATGGGTCATATATTATCACTCTGGATCTTGCAGTTCAATGAAAGTAATTCCAAGATAAATAACAAAGTTTCATCTGCTTTTACTTCTATGTGACTCCTATGAATGAGAAGTTTTCCATTTTATTTTCTCTTTTTTCATTTCATAAGGCACTCAAGATTTCTTATCAGTCATGTTCATCAGATTTGGTGACATGAAAGATTTGAAACCAACTATTTCTATTCATCCTTACAGTTAAGCTCTGAGAAAAAATTTTCTTCTCCATATGCTCTTAATATTTTTTAAAAAAAGTATTTTTTTAATTTATTTGAAAATCAAATTGATGAGAGAGAGAGAGAGAATATGAATATCTTACGTACCCTGGTTCACTCCCCAAATCGCTACAACACAAGGTGTGGGCCAGGCCAAAGCCAGGAACTCCATTTGAGTCTCCCACGGGGTGGCAGGGGCTCAAGTGCTTGGACCATCTTCTTCTGCCTTCCCAGGTACATTAGAAGGAAGATGGATTTGAAGAGGGGTGACAAGGACTGGAACTGAAACTCTGTTATGGGATGCCAGTGTTGCAAGGATGGTCCAACTTGCTCTGCAACACTGACCCAATACTCCTAAGATAATGCATTTTAAAAACACACTGGCTTATACCTGTCCTGAATCACCTATAACCTCTAGCATAATACTAAAACACAAACATTGTGGTGTAGAAACAAAGAACACTAGCTGAAAGTGTTATTGAAAGCAATTGTATATTTAACTTCAGACAAATAGCCAGAGATAGGTTAAGGATTTAAATATATTTTATTTTGAATTAGTGATGTTAAGCCTACTGATCCTCTAAACGGACTCATGAGAAACCTTGTCTTGTAATCTAGTCTTTGAAAGTGGAAAGTCAGTTTTTTAGATTTATTTGAAAGGCAGAGTTACAGAGAGACAGAGACAGAGGCAGAGAGAGAGAGTCTTCCATCCAGTGGTTCACTCCCCAAATGGCCACAATGGCCAGAGCTAGGTTGATCCAAAGCCAGGACCTTCTTTAGCTTCTTCCACCTGGGTGCAAGAGCTCAAGCATCTGGGCTAACTTCTGCTGCTTTCTCAGGCAATTGGCAGGGAGTTGCATTAGAAGTGGGGCAGCCGGATCTCAAACCAGCGCCCACAAGAGATGCTGGCACTGCAGGCTGTGGCTTTACAACTATTCCACAGAGCCAGCCCCTATTTATTTTGTTTCGAAACTAAATGGCTATAGCTACTGATCACAGTATAAGATCAGGCTTATCTGAACCCAGATAAAATGGGTAATTATGATAGTTAAGAAGAGTATATTTTAACTACTAATATTTTTATGAGCTTATTGGACAGCAAATCCTTAGTTGATTTTAATTTCATTTAAAGTTATCAACTACAAAATCTTAATTGAAAAATCAGTGACAAGTAATTGTCTAGACTTACATTCTTTCACTACATCTTAGGGTAATTTCTAGGCAGTCAAGGTTACTTAGTCTTATCAGTAAAAATAAAGCCTTTATTAAAAAGTGCGACATTTCCACTAACCTATCTAGGCAATGACTTCCACATAACTGCTTTAATAAGGTCTTCTGATTGGCTAACAAGAGGAATTTTCTAAAAATCTCTCATATTCCTAGTGGCCCACACACTTGGACAGGTTACCTTCTGAGATGTTGTGGTCTGGTTCTAAGAGTGAAAATAATTAAGGGATCAGATATATTTTCTTCAATCAGAATCCCAGGTGCAACCTGCAGGGGACTTTTGTAGCAGCCAATCTACGACAGCCAAATCAGTCACAAGCACTCCCCAGGGGACATTTATCAGGTTGGGATCACCACAGGTGGGACAGCTTCTGATGAGGAAGGTAACTAGTGCCTGGTCATCATCAGTGGAAGTCTTCACAGGCAAACATAATCAGAGGACTACTGTTTCCAAATTATCAGGCATTTCGATCAAACTTCTAAATATAATTTGAAGACAAAGGTCATAGTTTAATGTCCCAAAACATTAACACTGACGAATTACATACAAATTCACAAAACATTTAAAAATACATAAGGCCGGTGTCATGGCTCACTAGGCTAATCCTCTGCCTGTGGCGCCAGCACCCTGGGTTCTAGTCCTGGTTGGGGCACCAGATTTTGTCCCGGTTGCTCCTCTTCTAGTCCAGCTCTCTGCTGTGGCCTGGGAAGGCAGTGGAGGATGGCCCAAGTCCTTGGGCCCTGCACTCGCATGGGAAACCAGGAGGAAGCACCTGGTTCTTGGCTTTGGATTGGTGCAGCACGCCGGCTGCAGCATGCCGGCCGTAGCGGCCATTTGGGGGTTGAACCAACAGAAGGGAGACCTTTCTCTCTGTCTCTAACTCTGCCTTTCAAAAAAACAAAAACAAAACAAAACAAAAATACACATATAATCAACTATTTTATATATACATAGTAATAACAGTTCTAATTGGACCAATCTTGTCTCCAATCTTAATTCTTAAGCCACAAATGCCTAACTACGTTTTTAAGTTATTTTAATACGAATCAACACGTTGTAAATTTCATTTCTGGGAGGATTTATCTCACTCTGCCTTTCAAAGAAATACATCTTAAAAAACAAGAAAACTATCTCTGAATATATAATAAATGTATAATACCAAAACCAAAATATGAATTAAATATTAATCAGATATAAGATCAATAGAAATTCATGTAATTACTTTATTAGGAAATTATTTTAATGTATATATTCTATACATTGTTAGAAGGGTCCTAAGTTCAGAAAACATATAGCCTTTTACTATGAGAAAATACAACAAAATTTATCATCTTACCATTTCTCAGCATAGAGCACCATGGCAATAAATACATTAACATTGTTGTGCGAATATCATCACCATCCATCTCCAGAACTATTTGGTCTTCCCAGACTGAATCTCCACCCATTAAATACTAACTTCTTATTAGTAACCAGCATTCTAGTTTCTATCTCTATGAATTTGACTAAGTACCTTATGTAAGTGGAATCGTGTAGTACTCGTCCTTTTGTATGGTTCATTTCACTAAGCAAAAGATCTTCAAGTTCAGTGTTGTATGGAAATTTCCTTTCTAATACTGAATAATATTCCATTTTGTGTATATATCATTTTATCAATTCATCTGCTAATGAATATTTGGTTGCTTCTACCATTGTAAACAGTGTTGCTATGAACATTGGAAACATTAAACATCTGGTGGAGGTCCCTCCTTCCATTTCTTTTAGGTATACACCCAGAAATGAAATTCCTAAATCGTATGATACTTTTGTTTAACTGTGAGAAATCACCATGTAGTTTTCCATAGTGGCTGCTCTATTTTACATTTTCATCAACAACCAAGTCACATTGTTTTAATCCAAGTCCTTCTTAGTACTTCCCTGATCTTGAAACCCAGCTGCCTAGTACTGACTGATATTTACTACCAACAAAATTTATCTCAGAAATTTTGTTGACAATGATGGGCCTCCTAACTATTTGAGTTTAATGGATGGAAATTTCTTCTTAAAGTCCTGTTCATATTCTACTGCAATTACTCTGAACTACTTCCTATTTTGTTCTTTCTGCCTTAGTATACATGTGTATTAAAGTAACAAGGTGGGAAAGATACTTCTTTGTGTCTAATTGAGCAAACAAGTCATCTTTTTTGTCATCCTATATTTATTTGCAAAAGGTTCATTTTCTGTCCTCTGTATTAGATTAGTCCTCGTGCTGCTTTTCAGGTCTAAGTTTTCTTGAAGCACAGTCTCAGATTTATCAGAGCTCCAAGGGTGCTGTCCCTGGTCACATTTCTGAGTGTCTAGGCATAGGAATTCAAAGGTCCCATCTTCTACTAGGCTGCTCAGGTGGGTCCAACTTTCTATAAGTAATAATGCTCATTATCATATCTTACCAGTCATTTATTATTCTTGGATTTCTGATAGGTACCATATTTTAAACTTTTTGTTCTCCTTTGCTTGGGGCAGAAAAATAATCAGATCATTTGTTAAGAAAAATATCCATCTAACTCTTTCTGATACCTAATTTCTCCTTTTGTAAAAAGTCAATCAGCATATAGCTAGAGGAAATAAATCAGAAAAAAATATATGCTTATTAATTATTTTTGAATGGGAAGTTTCTGGCCTTAAATACAATGGATAAAGACAAAAGAATATACAGCATTTAAAAGTATATATATATATATTTAATATATATATATTTCTGGCCTTAAATACAATGGATAAAGACAAAAGAATATGCAGCATTTAAAAGTATATATATATATTTTATATATATATATATATAAATATGTGTGTGTATGTGTGTATGTATGAAATGTATAAGGAAAACCAAATACATGAAGCAGACAAAAATATCTAAATTAAATGTGATAATTACCATTTAAATACTAGGATATTGATGGAAACAGTTTATAAAATTGAAATAGAAACAGCTGATGAATATTTGAAATAACATTTACTAGTAAGAAAAAAAGGAGATACCATTTTGCATCATAAGCATTTTATGATTATATTCTATCTAAAAGGGTAATGAGATAGCACTGTTATACATTGTTAATGTATAGTAAATTGACAATATTTTGAAAAGTGACATTGATGTATCTATATATCATGAGCTTTAAATGAAACTTTATCCTTTGTACACTCTATCCATAGTATCAATTCAAAAAACAAAAATCAGACCAGAAGGTTAAGCCATGGCCTGTAACACTGGTATCCCAAATGAGCTCTGGTTCCTGACCCAGCTGCTCCACTTCTGATCCAAGTTCTTGCTAATGAGCTTTAAAAAGCAGCAGAAGATGGCCCAAGTGCTTGGGAACCTGCCATATATGTGGGAGACTTGGATGGAGTTCCTGACTCCTGGCATCAGCCTCCCCAGCCCTGGCCATTGCAACCACTTGAGGAGTGAACCAGCAAATGGAAGATTTCTCTTTCCTCTCTTCCTCTGTAACTCTACCTTTCAAGTAAATAAACAAACCTTTAAAAAAATCTTTAATAAACCCTGCCATTTATTAACTGTCTGCTAGGTCAAGCATTCTGTTCATCACATCTTTACAAAACAAATATGAAAACCAAAACAAATGTTTCAATTCTCATTTTGCAAATGAGAATTTTGTAGAGAAAAATTAATGGAATTTATCCACAATCCCCAATTAGTGAGCAACAGGACTCAAATTCAGTCAAATTTTGGTCTAATCATCCTACCATACAATAGAAATTTCTAACACATGAAAATGTTCATGAAATATATAATGAAGACAAACTGTAGACGACCTAAGATCTAACCACTGAGAACACGATTTTGAAAGAAAAAGTATCCAAATGACTATTTTCTAAATCCAGACTGGTTCCAACACTGCTTGTTATAACTCAATATGAGCAATTATGTATCCATTAAAAATTATCTTTAGGGCAACTGTTGTGGTACAGCTGGTAAAGCTACCACCTGTGACACCAGCATCCCATATGGGCACCAATTCAAGTCCCAGGTACTCCACTTCCTATTAATGTGCCTGGGATGCAGCAGTAAATGGCCCAAGTACTTGGGCCCATGCCATCCATCCAGGTAGGAGACCCAGATGAAGTTCTTGGCTCCTGGATTCAGCCTGGCCCAGTCCTGGCCATCTGAGGAGTGAACCAGCAGATAGAAGATCTCTCTTGTTCTGCCTCACTCTGTCCCTCTAACTGTGCCTTTCAATAAATAAGTCTTTTTTAAAAAAATTAGGTTCATGAAGAAATGTAGATGTGGTAAATGGTTATATTATAAAGTCCACCAAATGGAGCACATTCGTAAATTTGATTACATCTTTGTAAAAACAAAATTAGGAAGAATTCATCTTTAATAGAGGCCACGTTCACTCCTGTGCACTACTGCAATCTCTCCTAAGAATCCATCACCATTTCCCTTCCACCCCACAATTTATAGAAGCAGCCCAAATTTCAAACTCCAACAAAGAATCATTTGTTAATAAATTAACTGCTTTTGTGTGCATATACTGAGATTCCTCTGAACTCATTGGCATATGTTGGGCATTGTAATCATAAAGCATCAAATAAAATAGACATTGTACTTATTTTGTACTTCATTCTCACTTCATTATTTGTGTACTCCCTTGCCTCCATAATTGGTTATCTTTAAAAAGTGATTGGTGACATGTTTTCCATTAGCATTTTTGCAGTCCCCCCTCAGATAATCATGGATTGCTCTCATGATATTAAAATTAAAATAATTGATGATTTAAACACAGCACACAGTAGTGGAAACATGCAGATGATCTTGAGTAAAATGCCTGGGTTCCTCCACAAATTAGCTCTATGGGTTAATAAACTACATAAACTCCCTTCTGAAAAATCAAGTGAGATTTTTAATTTATAGGATATAACAGCATCAATAAACAAAATTGTAAAGTACCAGAGTACATAGTAGGTACTCAACAAATGAAAGCTAATGGTACATGCTTGTGAATATTTTACTGTATAAAATTATCCTTTTCTCAACTTCTGGAGAGCAAGAGGTGGCTGTGACTGACATTATTCAACTCAGCAGGAACTCCATTTAAACAACTTTTACTTTTAAGATTTCCCAGCCCTGCCTGTCCTTCTGTGCTAATGATCCCCAACAGCAGGAGACCTGCCTTTGATTCTTCTGAGGCTCCAGAACCAGTACAGTGAGAGACTGGTAAAGTTTCTAACATTCCCCACCCTTCCCTTGCACCCTTAATTTAAAGTTCCTGACTAAAATCTCAGAAAGTAAACTGATATTATCCTAGGTAAACTCTGTTATCCTGTGGCACATCCTTGCCAAATCATTAAATGCCCCAGAATAAATCCTCCTGCTCTGCAGTTTAAGAGGGAGTCTCTCAGAGTTGTGGAATCAATTATGTTCCTGCTCCCTGCTTGCCACCACAGAAACGATTGACAAATGACCCACAGAGGTCTGCTTAGACGAATGAGTCACTTTTCCTTTAACTGCAACTTAGTCAGCATGGTAGTCCCAGTGCTAACGAATATCAGTCCAACCAAATTTCAGCTGGAACCTACCCAGAGAACTTCAGCAAGGAAATCATTATCCAGATGAGAAAACTAAAGCTCAAAGACTGCATGAATCACTGGACAGAGTTAAGTACTGAATGAAAACTTGGTTAGTGAATGGGGCTTTTAATGATAGAGGGCTAGACTGTAGTACAAAACGGTGATAGCTAATAGGTGCCAAGGTCGTACTATTATTAGATACTATTCTTAGTGCATTACATATGTGAGCTTAGGTAGCTATTGTGACAGTGCACTTCACAGATAAGTACAATAATGCAAGCACCAGTTTTAATGACTCCAAAGCCACATAGTAGATAAGAACCAGAGATGGACATTGGTCTCAAAGTATCTGCCCCAGAACACAGGTCCTTAGCAATCATACTATTCTGTTCTGCAGATTAGAGCTCATGTTCTATATTTCTAGTTTAAATGTCTCTTAAGCTTTTGCATTTCTCCCCACCATTAATATTAATCAAGTACATCCATCCTCCCTCACCTTGATTCCTGAATCAGTTTCCTAAGTAATATAATCTCCAATCTTTTTACTTTACCATTCTCCCAACCACCATCAGACTGATCATTCAAAAACACAACTTTGTGGCCGGCGCCGTGGCTCAACAGGCTAATCCTCCGCCTTGCGGCGCCGGCACACCGGGTTCTAGTCCCGGTCGGGGCACCGGATTCTGTCCCGGTTGCCCCTCTTCCAGGCCAGCCCTCTGCTGTGGCCCGGGAGTGCAGTGGAGGATGGCCCAGGTGCTTGGGCCCTGCACCCCATGGGGAGACCAGGAAAAGCACCTGGCTCCTGGCTCCTGCCATCGGTCGAGCGCGGTGCGCCGGCCGCAGCGCGCCGGCCATTGGAGGGTGAACCAACGGCAAAAAGGAAGACCTTTCTCTCTGTCTCTCCCTCTCTCTGTCCACTCTGCCTGTATTAAAACAAACAAACAAACAAAAAAAAAAACAAAAAAACACAAAAACACAACTTTGATTATTTTGTTCCCCAAATTTTTGAAATACATCTTCATTGTCCTTGATATATAATGCAGCTTATCAATGGCTCATAGAACCCTTCATAATCACTTCCTTCTTAAGTTTTACAACTTCTAACTTTTTTTAAAAAAAGTATCTTATCTATTTTAAAGGTTAGATCCATAGACAGAAAGGCAGAAACTATGAGAAAAGTCCTCCATTGGCTGGTTCACTCCCCAAGTGGTCACAACAGCCAGAGCTGGGCTGATAGGAAGCCCAGAGCCAGGAGCCTCCTTTGGGTCTCACACATGGGTGCAGGGGCGCAAGCACCTGGGCCATCCTCCATTGCTCTCCCAGGCCATAAGCAGAGATCCAGACCAGAAGAGACAGCCAGGACACCAAGCAGGGCTCACATGGGATGCCAACACCACAGGCAGAGGCTTAGCCTACCATGCCCCAGCGCCGGCTGCAAATTCTCTCACTTCTTAAAGTGATACCCCATCACCTCCACACTAGCCTACATTTTTACATTACTGGTTAACTTCTATCAATCCCAGTTTCCAGCTTAGGTATTTCTTTCTTAGAAAATATCTTCCCAGCATCTCTGGGTTCAAGTTTTATCACCTCCATTTCCTGTCTCCTTGTTGATGAACATCCCAAGAGGCAGCAGATGATGGCTAAGTACTTGAGTCCCTGTCAAACACATTTGAAGACTTAGATATAGTCCTTGGCTCTTGGCTTCAGCCTGGCCTAGTTCCAGCTGTTGCAGGCATTTGAGAAGTGAACCAGCAGATGGAAAATATTTCTCTCCCTCCCTCGTTCATTCTTCTCCCTGCCTATGCCTTTCAAATAAGTAAATGTTTAAAAAATAAAATGTGAATTAGTGATCAAACCTCATTGAGTTAAATGAGAAAAGATGTGTCAGGAACCATTTCTGGCACATAGTAATCATTTAACAAATTGCAATAAAAGGTTTTCCAGTATATAGGGTACTTCATGATATCTCACTAGAAAGGCAGCACAGTTATGTTACTTTACAGTAAGTGAAAATGATATCTGATGTATTAAAATGAAATATAAGCTTAATTTTGAACAGTGACAAGTGTAAGAACTGCTTAAAAGGTGAAGAAGAGAGTGAAGATGAGATTCAAGGTGGGCGGGGAGGAAAAACAGAGTGGCTGGCTTTCTAGTGCACCTACAAGGAACAGTGTCATCCAGCACAAAGCCTCCAGAGCCTGGGGTTCTAGGCCAGCATCCTGAGGGAAGGGATCTACCTGGGTAGAATAGGAAGTTCCTAGTTCCCATCACTGTTTTTGTTTGCTTAAGTTTTTATTTATTTGAGAGGTGGAATTACAGAGGCGGAGACAGAAAGGTCTTCCATCTACTGGTTCACCTCCCAGATGGCTGCAACGGTCAGAGCTGAGCTGATCCGAAGTCAGAATCCAGGAGCTTCTTCCAGGTCTACCACATGGGTTTTGGGGTCCAAGCACTTGGGCCATCTTCCACTGTTTGCCCAGGCCATAAGCAGGGGGCTGGATTAGAAGAGGAGCAGTTGGGACTGGAACCAGTGCCCATATGGGAGGCTGGTGCCACAGGCAGAGGTTTAGCCTACCATTCCACAGCGCCAGCTCCATCCATCATTCTTACAGAGTATTGCCTACTATTTTGGCAACTCCACATAAATCTAGAGGGCAGCTGTTTGCCAGATTTTGCTTTTTCCTTCAAGAAATCAATTGTTATTCTGTAACAAAGATAAAAAACAAACTACAAATGTTGTTTAAGCTAACACCAATAAATTCATTCACTAAAGAATAACCAGTCTATCAACAGGATATTAGGCAGTTCTTAAATTCTTCCCATTTAAGTCTACAGACAGAAAGAAGGCAGGAAAAATTACATTAAAAGTGGAAATGTGTATCCGAGTCTTGGTGACTGGTGTGGGAGGAGAGGTCACAGGGTCCTGGATGTTGGGTATAATAATCAACAGCAGGTACAAGGTACACTTCCCAAGGAGGGGATGGAGGAGTGACTAGAAATTATGCATAAAGGTGTTATTGTCCTGGACTTCAAGTACAGAAATTTATTCTTTATATAAAGAAGAGATGTGTGATTGTTTAGTGTAGGAACCCTTACCCAGATGAGTTCTTAATCCTGTCATCGTATGCACAGGCAAAACGTCATCCAAGAAGCTAGCATCTAACACATAAACCGCAATCTTGCCTGTCAGGGCTTAGGGCTCAACTAACACTTTGGTTCCCACTCAATTAGACCCCTATTTCTAGAGATTTCTTTAGTAGTCTCTCCTTTTTTTTTCCTTATCTC
The DNA here is from genome assembly GCA_949820135.1 of Sylvilagus floridanus. Classification (NCBI taxonomy): domain Eukaryota; kingdom Metazoa; phylum Chordata; class Mammalia; order Lagomorpha; family Leporidae; genus Sylvilagus; species Sylvilagus floridanus. The sequence goes on from OX463231.1 coordinate 68,556,602, forward strand.
TTCTAATACCAACTCTGCTATAATCAAAATGCACTGGATTTTCAAATGTTTTGAATTCAGCCTTGCATACCACCCAGCATTATTTTTAAAGACCACCTGGATCTCCTTGATACAACAGTGAAATGCAATTTTGTCACCTGCCTGGGGATATACTGTATATAGCTTTGTTAAGATATAAAGGAAGGAGATGCTCCAAACTCCTGAAAATTCATGCTTCTGTATGGACCCAGACTGCCCTCCCCTTCAGAAGAAAGTGTATACACAGAATGCAGTGCTCTCACAAGAGGTCTTCAGTGTGATACACCAGGTCATTCATGGTGTATCTACATCTACTATGTGTGTGTGTGTGTGTGTGATATGAAATAAATTAGTTTATCCTGCCATGCTTCGTAAAATAGGGTAGACTTCTCACATAAATTGACTTTTCAGTACTATGACAGATATCACGCTAAGCACTCTATGTGTATCCTCACTTAACCCTCACTACAACTCTGAGGCAGTCGTTAGTATTGCTATTTTCCTGAGTAGAAAATGAGATTCAGAGAGGGTAACTAAGCAGCCCCAGGTGTCACCACTACATGACAAAACCCAGTCCTTGCTTAGCTTCCTATGCCTTAAGGATTCAGTTCTAGCCTTAAGTGCAGCACAGAAGATCCTCACTTAGGCTCTGAGTGAATTACCACCATTGCAGAGACACCTGGTTTAGGACAGACGCCAACACAAATATGCAGGGTTTAAAATATGTATGGAAAAATGAATTAAAAGATGTGTAGTTTGGTAACTCAAACCCTGAAATACAAAGATATGAGTACATTCAAGTGAAATCCCCGGATGACACCCGCATAGCTTTAAGCACCAAATGGATAAACAAAGTCATGCTTGGTCAATCCAGAAAGCAATAGAAAATGCACAGGATTTTTTTTTTCTTTTCTGCAGTCATTGTTTGGCAGCCAGGCCACTCTTTGCTGGAGGTTAGTACTATTTTCTGGAGGATACCACTGTTTCCCGAGTCCTTCATTATCAATGACCCCATAATGTCAACCTCCCGTTTATTTTATCCTTATGAGAATGCTTTCCAGATAGAAACATAACAAACAAAAATACTTTTTTAAATGTAAGATAACTTCAGGCCAGACAAGGCTTCTTGTAGCTTAATCTCATTTTTATATCAAATCTTAGTTGAAAAACAATTTATTCATTGACTTCCCCAAATTCTCACTCTCAAAATATAACCCCCAATTTTTTTGTGCTAGGAAGTTCCATGTTAGCATATTAAATGTTATTTCAGGCACATTGAACCATAATCTATCAGACATTTAAATTGATGTAAACAATAAATAAAATGAAATTTGCAAATTGCCCAAGAGAACATATTAGGTTTATTATTCCTACATTTTAAAACTATGATTGAAAGGAAACACAAATACTATCAAAGCAAGATAATATTCCTCAGAGACACATGTGAAAATATAGCATTGACCTTTCTATAAAATTATAAAGTTAACACAGCACATTGTAGTAGTTCAAAATTCATAAAAATCACCTCAAAATCTTGTTGATTTTTCAGCTTCCTTTCAGCAGGTCTGGACAGCACTGAGAGTCCGAGTTTCTAACAGAATCTTGGTGAAGAGGTGTTTTTGGAGGGGGAGATATAGTCCCCACAGGTTGAGAAGCAGCTGAGTTCAATAGCCTAGGTTTACACGTTGGCTTAACACTTTAACCTTAAGTACACTACTCAACCCTCCCTCTGCTTGATCTCATTTGTAAAGTAGGGGGAATGAGAGTGTTGTGATATCAAAAACAAATGTGAATCATTTAGCCCAGGGCTTGGCACTTAATGGTAATTTGAATGAGATGAGAGGAGTTGGTAAATAATCAATGTATTTTTATCTCATGTAACGAGAGGAGTTGGTAAATAATCAATGTATTTTTATTTCATGTAACTTTTCACCTTGCATAAAGGGCAGACCCTTCAGAATTACTGAGATACCTCAATAGTTGTATTTGTATATGTTTGTGTATATGCACATTTGTGTATCTATGTGCATATTCGCTATTTCAGAACTACTTAAACACATGTGTAGTCACTGTCTCACAACTATATTTCCATATTCATAGTATCAATCCCCATCTTCACATATTGTATTCCTACTTGGTCTTTCCTGAAAATGTGTGAAAATGAAGAATGACGAGCATACTCAGAATCTAAAGAAGCAATTATAAGTGGAACATTCAAGGAAAGTTTCTGGGTCAAGCCCAAAGATCTCTGGGTTGACTCAATTAGCAGTGATTTCAGGAAGTCCTGAGTTCATGTGAATGCTGACACGGGACTGACTCAGCCACTTCTAAAGTTGCCTAGAAGATTCAATAGCCACTCAGGAGCTCCACCTGGGATAATCTCCTAGCTTCCAAATAGCCAATGAGAATTCAAGATTTTCAGAAAAAGTCAGAATTCATTTAACTAATTGGAAAAGAAAATCGTTTCAGACAAAGGAAAAAGTATGTGCAAAGACCATGTGATGAGAAAGAGCATGGCAAGGCCAGTGTGATTGCTGAACAAAAAGCAGCTTCCTGCTAATGCACCTGGGAAAGCAGATGAGGATGGCCTAAGTGCTTGGGCCTCTGTACCTGTGTGAGACCCAAATGAGGTGCCTGGCTCCTGGCTCCTGGCTTTGGTCTGGCCTAGTCTCAGCTGATGTGGCCATTTGGGGAGTGAACCAGCAGATGGAAGATCTCTGTCTCTCCTTCTCTCTTATAACTCTACCTTTCAAATAAATAAATAAATCTTTAAAAAACACGGAAAAGAAAATAAAAAGGAATTAAAATGATCAGTAAGAGATTCATGACTTGCAATGTCACTTAGTTGATATTTGAAGCAATTTACAATGTATGGCTTCCTTCAGTACTTTCACCTTGTTACTAATAAAATTTCAGTGACTGTGGTTCTCAACACACCACTATATTTCAAAATCCTATCATTCAAGTCTAATTTCCCAAATATTTTCATAAAAGGGAGAACAAGATGTTGATATCCTAAGGTTAAAAGCCAGAACTGAAGTGTCATATTTGGTCAACTATGACTGATGTCTGAGCGCACTATGTGAATAGAAACCACGTTGTCATAAGACAGTGCCTGAGTCTGTAAACCAGACTGAACTGAAAGTGTAATGCTGGTCATCACAAAGTTTAGCCATCTGAGACCTGAAGCTGGAGAATCAAATCTTATGAACTGAAACACATTGAGAGTCAATAGGTCAATGTAGTGTTGCTCTATTTGCTGTAATGGCACTAAGCAATCACACGGATGGATTGGCAGAGCAACGTATACGTGAATCACTATTGTAGAACCATCCTGAGTGCATTTTTAGTTTGAACTATCTATGAAAGAGCTTGAAGAGACACCAGGTAATAGCCCTAAAAGAGATGCTATAACTTCAGAAGAGCCAATGGCAAGATGAATGTCTATTTGTCTTCATTGTAAGGAGCTAGATGGCAGTACAGCCTGGCAACATTGCAGGGACATAGACCACCCTTGAGATCGAAGGGATCAGTTAAGGAAAATCGCGCAGGCTTTGAAGCTCAACTATATAACTCTGAGTTTGCATCATCCTAAATTATTTTCTGCGGGAAAAAAAAAGGCTGAACCAATTTTCACTTCTGAAATAATAATAGTGAATGATTTAACATGATAAAAGGAATAAAAAACACAATGTACAGAAAGCATATGGAAAAATGATGACCATACAGGTGAATTCATTGTGTGTTCTACTTCTTCACTTTTTTAGTAGAATTTCTTTAATCGTCACTGTACGTAATAATTATCTGGGGTGCTTGTAATAATGCAGGTTCCTAGTTTAGCTTCCCAGTAATTTGACTCATAGGTCTGGAGTATTCCTCAGATATATTCATTCCAAAGTGCTCCCAGCAACAGATGAAATGATGCAATTGATACATAGACTGCATACATATTGAGAGACAGAAGAAAGCTGAGGGGGAGACAATGAGCTAAGGTTAAGCTGCTGGTTGAGATGACAGCATGTGCCATTGGAGTACCTGGGTTTAATGCTTGGACCCAGCACCTGGCTCCAGCTTCCAGCTAATGCACACGCTGGGAGGCAACAGATGATGGCTCAAATATCTTCATCCTTGCCACCCATGTCAGAGACCTAGATTGAATTTCTGGCTCCTGAATTCAGTCATGACCTTTTGCTCAACCCTAGCCATTGTAGACATTTGGGGAATGAACCAGCAGATGGGAGCTCTAGTTGCCTTTCTGTCTGTCTCTGTCTCTGCCTCTCAAATGAATAATTTTTTTTTAAAAAAAAAGAAAAGCTCTGGGCTGGCATTGGCATAGTGGGTTGAGCAGCCACCTGTGACACCAGCATCTCATGTGGGCACCATTTTAACTCCCAGCTGCTCCATTTCCAATCCAGCTCCCTGCTAATGTTCCTAGGAAAGCAGTGGAAGATAGCCCAAGTACTAAGGTTTCTGCAACCAGATGGGAGACCTGGAGGAAGCTCCTAGATCCTGGCTTCAGCGTTGGCCAGCCATGGTCATTGGAGCCATTTGGGAAGTGAATCAATAGAGAAAGATCTCTCTCTCTCTCTCTCTCTCTCTCTGCCCCCCCTACCCCCTCCCCCATCTCTGTAACTCTGCCTTTCAAATAAATGAATAAATCTTTAAAAAGAAAAAGGAAAGAAGATAAAAAGCAGAATTTGCTAGAATATAAAGGAATCACTACAATAAAAAGACTTGAATTCTGAATCAAAATACACTAAAAAAACTTGGGTTCCCCACGGTGGTCCAGAACCTCAACAAGAAGTCAAGATTTTGTCATATATGGCCAGACCTAAATTTTTTCTTCAAGAGCCAAATGTCCCTGTTATTGGCGAAAATACTCTACAAGGTCACCCCAGGTTTAATACATGCATTAGTGATTGTCTTATGACAAAAAAATACACAGAACTTTCAAAAAACTCATAGAAAAATAGAATCAAAAGATGTTTAGTATTCCCTAATTTTGAAATCCATACATAATTTTTCCATAGAACAAATTTTCCATTTCATCTAAATTAAAAGGCAGAGAGAACAGAAAGAAAAACAGAGAAAGAGAGAGAGAGAGTGAGAGTGAGTTAGGGCCTATCAACTGGTTTACCCCTCAATGGCCCAAAATGGAAAGGGCAGATCCAGGCTGAAGGTAGAAGCCAGGAACTCAACCCAGGTCGCCAGTCTAGATGACAGAGACCCAAGTAGTTGAGCTTCATCTGCTACCTTCCAGTGTGCATTAACAGGAAGCTGGAACTAGGAGAGAGGCCAGGACTTGAAATCAGGCACTCTTACCTGGGAAGAGGGCTCAATCAATAGGTGAAACACCTGCCCATCCATAACATTTATGAAGAGTTCTTGTATGCATGGATTTAACAATGTTGTACACTAATATAAGTTTACCTCTTAACTCCATATTCCACAAACTTCTGAGGTTAATTTTGCATTTTATTTAAAAGGTTTAAGTGCCATGTAAACTCAGTGGGTGAGTTTTTAAAAAAAAGATAAATATTTGAATTAACAACATATTTCCTAAACAAACTCATCATTTTCTCTTTTTACGGTGCTTTTCAGTATAATAATTCCTAAATTGCAAAGTCAGTTGCTTCTCATTACCTTCTCACTTAACATTTCCTTTGCTCAATTCTGTACACAGAGCACATGTTAAGGATGAAGAGCCAATCCTTTCTGCTAGATATGGCATCGTATCCGGTGTTCAAACACGGCAGCAAGTTCAATGACATCCTCCCTGGTTTCTGAAAATCTGTTCCTTTCACTGAGCAAGCTCTGTCCGTCTACCTCAGCAGCCGACTTCCCAGCCTACCAGTGGTTGGTGAGTGAGTCAGCCGTTCTCCTTCCCCGGCATTTTTCCATTCATCTTGCTCTTGAAGATGTGTGAACATATTAAATCACTCAGTGCTGAGTGGTGGTAAATCACAGCTCTGCACGCCCGACTTCCACTGGAGCTGCTGACAGCGAAACCTCATAAAAGGAGATCACTCAGTAAAATAATCTTGTTCCAGATTTGATTTGGGAGAAGCCAGAGGCCATCAAGAGGAAAAAAGGAGGAGAGGAAGACGATGTGACCATGCAGCATAAATCAAAAGGAAAATAAACATCTAGCCTTCTTTTAAAACAATTTTGGCACATGAAAGAATGAAAAAAGATTCCCTCCAAGACATATTACTTTGGGAGCAAAGCCAAACTTGGCTTAGCAAATAACATTGTAAAACTGAGAAGAAAGGTAGTTCAAAAATCACTAATCATCATTTTCAAATTTGAATACACTTTCAAAGCCTCCAAAAGGTAAAAGATTGCTGCTCTAGATTAGCCATTAAAATCCATGTTAAAAAGCCCGCATCCCACATTAGAATGCCTGGATTTGATTCCCAGCTGGGGCTCCTGACTCCACCTTCCTGCTAAGCAGACCTTGAGAAGCAACAGTTTTGAGTCAGGTAATTAGATTCTTGCCATCCTCATGGGAGACCCAGATTGAATTTCTGACTCCTGGCTTCAGTTTCCCCTTCCCTCCACCAACCCCTAGCCCCAGCCCAGGCTGTTGTAGACATCTGCAACATAAAGCATTATGGGATCCTTGTCCAGGCTCCCACCACTGCCCCTGCCCCTGCCCCTGTCCCCTCGCCCTCTTGCCCCCTTGCCCCCTTGCCCCCTCTACCACTTCTGCCTTCCCCCTTCCACTACCCTCCCCTACTTCTCTCTCTCAACTAAAAGAATAATAGTAGCTCCCCAAATCTCTCCATATATTTAAGTTTCTTTATTATTTCATAGAGAAATCAAATAACTGATAATCAGTACTTAAAAGATTAAGTTCTAAGTGCCCCCAGATAATCAGAAAATGGACTTTCTTCTCTTTAGAGGTGTATGCAGTATGTGAGCTAACTGTGAAATCAGGTAAAGAACATAAAAGAAAAAACTGGTTCTGAGACAAGACCGAATTTCAAAAGAACAGGGTAAAGAGGAACCACAGAAAAGAGGGAAGAGAAATTCATCCCTCTATAACCTTCCACAATTTTAAGACACAATGTATGTTACCTTATCTACAGACTTTGTGGTTACAAGATATTACCTCAAGCCAGGAAGAAAAGTGAATAAAGGAACGATTTGCTTCTTTCTTATATTTTTACATTTATTTTTAAAATATTAATTGTATGTGTTTATGGGGTACAATGTGATACACCATATGATCTGACTTATAATAGGAATAATTTAAGAAAAGTATCAGTTATGAGTTGCCAAGGTACGGAAGCCTTTTGAGTTCACCAACTTTGATCTTATTCCTACATGGTCCTAGTCAAAGTGGAAGTTCCCTCCTCCCTTCAGAGAAAGATACCTCCTTCTTTAATGGCCTGTTCTTACCACTGGGATCTCACTCGCAGAGATCTTTCATTTAGGTCTTTTTATTTTTTTTTTCCAGAGTGCATTGGCTTTCCATGCCTAAAATACTCTCATGGGCTCTTCAGCCAGATCCAAATGCCTTAAGGGCTGATTCTGAGGCCAGAGTGCTATTTAGGACATCTACCCTTCTATGAGTCTGCTGTGTATCCCACTTGCCATGTTGGATTGTTCTCTCCCTGTTTTTCTATCAGTTAGTATTGGAAGACACTGGTCTTATTTATGTGACTCTTAGTCCTATCAGTATGATCAATTGTGATCTGAAATTGATCACTTGGACTAGTGAGATGGCCTTGGTACATGCCACCTTGATGGGATTGTATTGGAAACTCCTGGCACATTTCTAACTCTACCATTTGCGGCAGGTCTGATTAAGCATGTCCCAAATTGTACATTTCCTCCCTCTCTTATTCCCACTCTTATATTTAACAGAGATCACTTTTCAGTTAAATTTAAACACCTAAGAATAATTGTGTGTTAATTACAGAGTTCAACCAATAGTATTAAGTAGAACAAAAAATACTAAAAGGGATAAAGTATTAAGTTGTTCATCAACAGTCAGGACAAGGGCTGATCAAGTCACTGTTTCTCATAGTGTCTATTTCACTTCAACAGGTTTTCTGTTTGCTGCTTGGTTAGTTGTCACTGATAAGGGAGAACATAAGCTATTTGTCCCTTTGGGACTGGCTTATTTCACTCAGCATGATGTTTTCCAGATTCCTCCATTTCGTTGCAAATGACCGGATTTCATTGTATAGTATTCTATAGAGTACATGTCCCATAATTTCTTTATCCAGTCTACTGTTGATGGGCATTTGGGTTGGTTCCAGATCTTAGCTATTGTGATTTGAACTGCAATAAACATTAAGGTGCAGGCAGCTTTTTTGTTTGCCAATTTAATTTCCTTTGGGTAAATTCCAAGGAGTATGATGGATGGGTTGTATGATAGGGTTATATTCAGGTTTCTGAGGAATCTCCAGAATGACTTCCATAGGGGCTTCACCAGTTTGCATTCCCACCAACAGTGGGTTAGTGTCGCTATTTCCCCACATCCTCGCCAGCATCTGTTGTTGGTAGATTTCTGTATGTGAGCCATTCTAACCAGGGTGAGGTGAAACCTCACTGTGGTTTTGATTTGCATTTCCCTGATTGCTAGTGATCCTGAACACTTTTTCATGTGTCTGTTGGCCATTTGGATTTCCTCTTTTGGAAAAATGTCTATTGAGGTCCTTGGCCCATCTCTTAATTGGTTTTTTGTTTTGATGTTGTGGAGTTTCTTGATCTCTTTGTAGATTCTGGTTATTAACCCTTTACCTGTTGCATAGTTTGCAAATATTTTTTCCCATTCTATTGGTTGCCTCTTCACTTTCCTGTTTCTTTTGCAGTACAGAAACCTCTCAATTTGATGCAATCCCAAATGTTATTTTTGGCTTTGACTGCCTGTGATTTGTAGTCATGAGTTAACATTAAACATAGCTTACTCCACAGTGCCACTCACAATCTTTAATGCCCAGTCCCCTCTCTAGCCCCTCCACTCAAATAAAATACATCCACGGTAGTCATAGTCCACCACTTGGAATTCTGTCAGTGAAGCATACATTTTCTGTACTTTTGGATTTGATTCCTCTCTGTTTAGGATACTAACTCCAGAATATCTCAAAATTCTACTTGGGCAATGCATCCCCTGGAAGCTTTTCCAAGTACTTCTATCCCCAGGTACATCCTTCCTCAGTTCTTTCTCACCTTTAAAGTCTCAAAGTCTGTTGTGCACAGAACTACAATATTTCACTGTTACTGATCTTTCACCCTTAAGCACTGTGACTCCTTGATTAATTAGCATGTTGCTATTTTAGGAGCTGTTTGTATTTCTGATTTCATGGTAAGTACCCAAGACATAAATTGTCATGTTTAATTCTTAAACATCACAGAACAGATGCACTACTTTTCCTATTTGTTTCTTTCCTTTTTTAAATTTATTTGAAAGGCAGGTGATGGGAGAGGGAGGGAGGTGGAAGAGAGAGAGAGGGAGAGAGGGACAAAGGGAGAAGAAGGGATGAAAGTGGTGGAGGGAGAGAGAGAGAATCTTCTATTTACTGGTTGGTTCCCCCAAATGGCCACAACTGCTTGGAGTAGACCAGGCTGAAGCCAAGAGCTTGTACTCCAGCCCAGTCTACCACTCAGGTGTAGGAGGTCAAGCACTTAGGCTGTCTTCTGCTGTTTTCCCCTGCACATTAGCAGGGAGTGGGTCAAAAGTAGAATAGGTGGAACTTGAGCCACCATCAATATGGGATACAGGAATAGCAGGCAGCAGCTTCACCTGCTGCACCACAATGCCTATCCTCATTTTCCCTATTTTTCAAAAGTGCAAGCAATCTCAGGTGGAAAAACATTTATTTGCATGGGGCCACATAACTTGTAAATAGTGTAGTAGATATTTCTGACTCCATGGTTCTCAGCCTTTACCACTTGCAGTGATGATCTTTCTACAACACCTGTCAGCATATTTGTCCCTTGTTAGGTACCAAATAAGTATTTTCTGACTAAAAGAGAGTGAGCACAGTCATTTGATTAGTGGTTAAGATGTCTGCATCTCACATCACAGTGCCTGGGTTCAAGCTCAGTGCTCTCGTTCTCTCTTTCCCTTTTGCCTTTCAAATTATTTGTCCTTTAAATAAATTTTACAATGGAGTGAATGAGTAACTGAATAGGTCCATCCTATAGTATCCTGGACATCTCCACTGTCAGTGACAAATTGAGTTCCTAACTCACTGTCTCTTTCCTCAAATGTCATCCACCTGAGTTAAATTAAGTATCTCAACTAGTATCCCTGCAGCTCAGTTCCCTAACATTTCTGCAGTCATCTCCTACAAATATCTTTATCCCTATTTTCTGACACCTGACTCTTATGGGGAAGGATATGTCTGTGAAACCCTATTAGTAGTATTTAGGGTTTTCTACTTGGGTTGATTATAGAGTATACTTGACCTGAGCTGTGTCAATCACATTCTTCCCCCCAAGATTTAGATTTTTTAAAGTAGAAACACCACTGTTCTGCAGGAATATACACAAGTGCTATAAGCAATAATTAAGCCACAAGATGTCAGTTTCACTCATATACATTAAGGTTTTCTGTTTCAGGTTGCAAAGAATATTGAAACAGCTACAAAGACACAATAGTACAAGAAATACACAGAATGACACTTGAACCATGAGTGTCCCATCCTTAATTTAATAGCATGGATTAGTACCAGGCTGTCCTTGTGTGGGTTCTATAAATCATACATATTCAAGGTATTTTTCTTGTTGTTTTGTTTGAGGTACTTGGAGAATTTTAACTAAGATAATCCTTTATCTGTAGATGCCCTCTTCAGACTGTCCCCTCTGTCACATGGGCCTTGGCAGTACACTAAATAGCCTTTCCTGCACCATCTCACCATCTGCACCATTCCTGCACCTCTTCTGTCAACCAACCAGTGTTTTCCAGCATGACTTTTCAACTACTTTCTCTACCTCTTCTTCAAGTCCAACTAATTTTCTAGTCCACTGGAACTGTAACTTTCTCCCTACCCAAAAGCATCCCATGTGCATTCACTAATCCTCCCCTTCATTTTAAATCCCATGATCTTCTACTCCCACCACTTGTCAATGCACTTTGACCTTATCTAGGACCATCTAAAAACCAAACTTCCATCAGCAATAACCATGGAGACAACTTGGATCAATCCACTTATCATGTCTTTTCTGTATCTACACTTGGATATGTAAGCATTGGTGAGGAACTTCTCTCTAGAAATTCAGTCAATGCCCTACAATGCAGCTATAGTTCTAAAATTTTGAAGTCTGTCACTTTACAAGAACTATTGCAAACATTGTATCATATTCCATCAACTTCCTCATTCTTAGCGTGCTTGCTATGTAAGAATGTTTACCTTCTATACAGCTTCCATGCCAGGCACTTCTCCAACAAATCATTTTACACATGAGGTGAATACTAACAGTTATATTTTAAAGATAAATTGAGGCACAAAAGTGACATCCCAATATCAAAAACATAGCAGGTAAAAGGCAGATCTGGTTCAAATCCAGGAACTGGCTCAAAAGAACCTGATTTTGTTTCATCCTACTTCACACAAAAATATATTATTTCTTCAGAGAAAAACCCTCTGGATTGCCGTATTGGAAGATGATTTACATGGATATGCTGTCAACATCCCTCTCCTCCATAAATTCAGTAATTATTTAGACTTCACAATTCTATTGCCTTACCTCTCCCTCAATTTTGACACCTCTCTTATTTACCACTAACTCATATGGCAGATCTGTGGAAAACACCAAGTATCTCCTAAGATCTCGCTGTCTCTAAATCCCAAAGATTCTCAGCTGAGGTTTCATCAGCACTGGATACATGATAATACCAATTCTTCCTTAAATTCTCTCTTTGCCTCCTACATTCTCCTAACCTGCCCTCCCAACTGCAAAGCCAAGCCCTTCCAATCTCCTTTCCTGTTAATGAAGACCCACAGAGGCAGCAGTGATGGCTCGGTATTTGGATGTCAGCCAGCCCTGTGGGAGACCTAGATTCAGTTCCCAGCTTCAACCTTTGTGGGCATGTGAGGAGTGAACCAGAAGATGGGACCTTCCCTCTCACTCTGTCTCTTTCAATCTGTCCCTCAAATAAAAAGTTGCAAAGGCTGCAATTAAAAGATAAGTTTGTTTTGGTGCAAAGCATTCTTAAAACCCATGTATAGTTTGTCCATGACACGCATGTCCTAGGAAACTTCTGAAGACATCAGTATTCGTCTGTCTAGCTCCTATATTTCCTTTGGGTCTCAAAGCATCATCGATGCAGCTCCTTTAGCCACCCCATAAACTATAGCCCTTTAGAGGCCACATGAACTCCTCAGCACCATCCCAATTTTATTTTCCTCCATAAAGCTTTTCACTATCTCAACTACTCTGTGTTTTATTTATTTTGTTTATTGTCTTTTTCCTCATTCCTCTTCTGACACACATACATTCAAAAAACAATGACAGGGATTTGTATCACAGCGGTATGCTCAGTGAATAGAAACCTGACTGGATACCTGCTTAATAAATACTTCCTTAATCAGCAATGAAAACTTTTTGCACAGAGTCAATAACTAGTTCACATTTTAATTATTTCTATTGTTTTGCCACAATTATTATTACTACTGTAATTTACATCAGATAGAGTGAAAACACAGTTCTGATGTCCTTTTTCATAGATCTTACTTATCTGAAAACTTTGTGGCAAGAAGATAAAAGAAGGAATAAGTTATAACAAAAATGAATCTTAAAATAATCCAAAAAGCATTCCAATATAAGAGCTAGGATTTTTCATGGAACATCCACCAAGAAGTGACAGATGCAGCATGACTGTTAAGATATGTTCCATATCCCCCCACAATATCTTCCAAAGTAGCATGGAGGCCAGTGATGCATATAATGTTACAAGTGTTGTTATCACAGAATAAGCATTACATGCTTCAAGATGCACCATTGCATATGCTGTGAGTATTTGGGGAAGGCATTTCTTAAATCATCAGAAACGCCTGGGAGGAAAAGTTTATAAGTATAAAAGATTCTTTTTGTAAAAGGAGATGTTTTTTCCTGACATGGGGCACATTCTTCTAGTAGACAAAAAAATGAAATAACCCCTTAATTACTTCTCCTTAATTTTGGAAAGTTTTAAGATCATATCATGAGGCCGGCGCCGTGGCTCAACAGGCTAATCCTCTGCCTTGCAGTGCCGGCACACCAGGTTCAAGTCCCGGTCGGGGCGCCGGATTCTGTCCCGGTTGCCCCTCTTCCAGGCCAGCCCTCTGCTGTGGCCCAGGAGTGCAGTGGAGGATGGCCCAAGTGCTTGGGCCCTGCACCCCATGGGAGACCAGGAAAAAGCACCTAGCACCTGGCTCCTGCCATCGGATGAGCGCAGTGCGCCGGCCGCAGCGCGCTGGCCGCGGCGGCCATTGGAGGGTGAACCAACGGCAAAGGAAGACCTTTCTCTCTGTCTCTCTCTCTCACTGTCCACTCTGCCTGTCAAAAAAAAAAGAAAGAAAGAAAGAAAGAAAGAAAGAAAGAAAGAAAGAAAGAAAGAAAGAAAGAAAGAAAGAAAGAAAGAAAGAAAGAAAGAAGAACATATCATGAATGTTATCATGTCAAGGTTTCCCTTAAAAATAAGTTCTGCCTGCTAAAAGAAGTGTTATTAGCCTCATGCCTACTGTATCAATGTTTTATTTTATATGTAAAAAAATTGCTAACTTCATGTCCATGTCATAACATTCCAAGCATATGGAGCTCTGCATTGTGCTGAGTGAAAAGCTTTCAAAACTAACCAGCCACCATGAGCCTTTATTTTCTCATCTCATGAAATGACTATCATCTTCTTCACACGGCGGTTGTGAGGATTAAAGAGATGATGTATGTAAGTTCCTGGCATGGATCCTGGAACATAGCAGGTGCTTGATAAATGTTAATTTCCTTTCAAACATCCCAGATGTCCCTAACCATGGGGCCCTTGCTCTGATCACCTAATCTGTGTGAAGTATGTTACCCGTCACTAATAATAGAAATCATGTTTATTGAAAGGTAGTCTGTGCCAAAATAAGTGGCACAATTGGTAGTGCTGCGGCATCTCAATGCATCATTGAAGAGAAACTTTGAAGCAGATAAGACATAAATAGCTGGCTAATAAGTTTACCAACACCAGAGTAACTAGACTCCATAAATATCATTAAGAGATGATTAAACAAGGTGTAGTTAACAGGTGTTCTCATCCTTTCTTCTGCAGAGATTCTGCTTTGTTGGAACCAACCTGATCCACTCTCATACCATGGACATAAGGTGTCCTGAATGTTTTCTGGGCTGCATGGATAGAGTGTTTTGGGACCAGCATTGTGTTTGGCTATTGCATCCATTTGGAGAGTGAACCCGGGGATAGAAGATCTCTCTCTCTGCTTTATGATTTTCAAATAAGTAAATAAATATTTTTAAAAGCATGGGGCATTTAAAAGAATGGGTGCATTCTGCATTTGGGGCCAGTACTGTGGTACACTGGTTTAAGCCCACTGTCTGTGACACTGGTAATCCCATATTGGAACACTGGTTTTAGTCCCATTTGCTCTGCTTCAGATCCAGTTCCCTACTAATGCTCCTGGGAAGACAGCAAAGAATGGTCCAGATGTTGGGAAGGTAGCGGAGGATGGCCCATGTGGGAGACTCAGATGGAATTCCTGGCTATGGCATCAGTCTGGCTCAGCCCCTGCCATAGTGTATATTTGGGAAATGAACCAGCAGGTGGAATATCTTTCTATCCCTGTCTCTTCCTCCTTCATTCCATATATATATATATATATATATATTTATTTTCTTAACATATATATATATATATATATATATTGTGGGCATGTGAGGAGTGTTGACTTAACTATATATATAGTTATTATATATACTATTAACTCTTATTAATATATAGTTAATATATACTATATATTATATATAGTATAATATATAATATAATATAACTATAACTATAATTATATATAACTATAATATAATAACTATAATATAATAGTTAATATATACTATTAACTCTTAACTATATATATAGTTATATATATTATATATATGTTACAGTTATAGATATATAGTTAAGAGTTAATAGTACCTTCTACCCAGACATTAACACTGGATATTTCAGTACCTGTCTCAGGTCTGTCAGTTAAGGCCTAGGATTAATAAATTTTAAGCTCACAGGTAAAAGAAATCTTCTGCTACAGCAAAAATATTTCAAGAGAAAATGTATATTTCATTTGATATATTATCACATGAGTCCTTTTTTTTAGATTCTGTTTATTTGAAACACAGAGTTACAGAAAGAGAGAGAATCTTCCATCTTCCATCCAGTGGTTTACTCTCCAGATGGATGCAAAGGCTGGGACTGGAGCAGTACTGCAGAGGGTGGTTTTACCCCCTACACCACAGCACCAGTCCTGTATGTGTGGTTACTGACGCCATAAATAAGAGTGTCAATTGTTGAATCAGCAACAGGAGTCATTGTGCACTTACTCCCTATGTAGGATCTCTGTCCTTAATGAGTTGTACTATGTGAATTAATGCTAAAACTAGTACTCAAACAGTACATTACACTTTGTATTTCTGTGTGGGTGCAAACTGTTGAAATCTTTACTTAATATATACTAAATTTAAATTTTAAATTTTAACTGAAAAGTGATCCCTGTGAAATATAAGAGTGGGAATAAGAGAGGGAGGAGATGTACAATTTGGGACATGCTCAATCGGACCTGCCCCATGATGGAGTTAGAATTGTGCCAGGGGATTCCAACACAATCCCATCAAGGTGGCATGTACCAATGCCATCTCACTAGTCCAAGTGATCAATTTCAGTTCACAATTGATCACACTGATAGGTCTAAGAGTCAAAGGGATCACACAAACAAGACTAGTGTCTGCTAATACTAACTGATAGAATCAAAAAGGGAGAGAATGATCCAACATGGGAAGCGGGATACACAGCAGACTCATAGAATGGCAGATGACCTAAATAGCACTCTGGCCTCAGAATCAGCCCTTAAGGCATTCGGATCTGGCTCAAGAGCCCATGAGAGTATTTTAGTCATAGAAAGCCAAGACACTCTGAAAAACAAAAAAAGAAGACCTAAATGAAAGATCTCTGTGAGTGAGATCCCAGTGGAATGAATGGGGCCATCAAAGAAGGAGGTACCTTTCTCTGAAGGGAGGAGAGAACCTCCACTTTGACTATGACCCTGTCGGAATAAGATCGAAGTCGGCGAACCCTAAAGGCTTCCATAGCCTCGGCAATTCATGACTAGAGCCTAGGGAGCTTACTGATGCCATAAACAAGAGTGTCAATTTGTTAAATCAACATCAGGCGTCACTGTGTACTTACGTCTCATGAGGGATCTGTCCTTAATGTGTTATCCAATGTGAAATAATGCTATTACTAGTACTGAAACAGTATTTTCACACTTTGTGTTTCTGTGTGGGTGCAAACTGATGAAATCTTTACATAGTATATACTGAATCGATCTTCTGTATATAAAGATAATTGCAAATGATTAAAAAATCTTGGTGTTAAATTGGAAATTGCATAGATAATTAATCAATTCTCTAAAAAAATCATGTAGGATCTCTGTCCTTAATGTGCTGTGCATTGTGAATTAATACTATAACTAGTACTCCAACAGTATTTTCACTTTGTGTCTCTATGTGAGGGCAAACTGTTTAAATCTTTACGTAATATGTACTAAACTGATCTTCTGTGTATAAAGAGAATTGAAAATGAATCTTGATGTGAATGGAAGGGGAGAGGGAGCGGGAAAGGGGAGGGTAGCGGGAGGGAGGGAAGTTGTGGGGGGGACAAGCCATTGTAATCCATAAGCTGTACTTTGGAAATTTATAAAAAATAAATAAATAAATAAAACTAAGGCATGAAATATTAAAATATATATATACTAAATTGATCTTCTGTATATAAAGATAATTGAAAATGAATCTTGATGTGAATGGAATGGGAGAGGGTGCGGGAGATGGGATGGTTGCAGGTGGGAGGGAGGTTATTGGGGGGGGGGGAAGCCACTGTAATCCAAGAGCTTTACTTTAGAAATTTAATTAATTAAATAAAGTTTAAAAACTTCATATAGATGGAATTTTACTGCTAAAAAATTGTATACTTGAAGTTTTAGATAACCCTCAGACCTTTAGGATCTAGGGAATAAAGTCATTCCAGAGATATCAGATACATATATGTGCTCCTATGATACAGTTTAAAACCTGAATTTAAAAGCATATATGACCACAACTATTGTTTGGTTCATAGATTTTCAGGACCCACGGTTCCTATGCATACACACTTCCTACTGCCAGTACCAGCAACTTTCAACACGAACTCTGTCATATTTGACTGTAGGAAGATGATAAATCTGAGCAGAGGAGATAGAAACATATGAACAGTCTAACGTATGAACAGTATAAACACAAATGAATGCTGGAGAAGGAGGATAAATAGCTTTCTTGACCCTCAGTTGGGATAACCCTGTACCTGTCTAAGAACACTCCAAGATCACACTAACCTCATTTTCCCCCAGTGGTAAACTGTCATCACATCTTTACTTGGTTTCCCTCCTTTCCTTTCTCATTTTCTTGCCCCCCTACCAATACTTCCTGGAATCACTCCAAAATGAAGTGCAGAACCATGCCAAGCCTGCTCTTGGAGTATGCTTCTGGGAGAACCCTACCTATAGCACTTAGGTGTTATAGGTAGTGTCTTAATAGTTCTAGGAAGTAGAGCCTCAAGGTGGAATTATGAAATCAGATCACTTGCTGATCATATAACAATATAGCCTTGGATGGTGACCCATTCAGTAGAATCCTTGGTGGGAAATAGGACCAAGATTATTAATAATCTTACCTACAATGAATTGGGATGAGGTGCTTGTAACATCAGGCAATGTGCAAGCTCAAAAGGTATTCTAACCTTGAATGACATAGGAATGTTGATTGTTACATTATGATACAGTTGATAGGCAAGTGTTACTAGTCAAAAGGCCTCTGAAAGAAGAAAATAAGCCAAATTAAAAAATAGATCCTGTTTTCATGCAGGCAGAAGACATAGTGTTATGAAAAGTATGCTCAATATTTTATTGTAAAGTTGGTACTACAAAAGAAGCTGGAGTCACAGTTGTGGCAAGTCCCATATGCTAAAATCAGAAATTGATGGGAGGAAAGAGAAATGATCCAGGGAGTTACTAATAAAGGAATATTCAACTGAAGAGCAGGCCAGTGTCACTTGAAGAGGGACTCTAGAATTTCATAGGAAGTATATACAACAGTAATTTTTCTAATTCTCTCCCAAAGTGGCCTAAAAACATTTATCATTATAGCTTCAGCAGAGGATAGATACACATCTAAATCTTCAAATGCTAGTAGATAATGGGAAATATTTGTTAGCAATATAACCAGCATGCACTTCATCTATAATGTGGCATAAAGAATCCAAGTGTTTTAATCCGATCTTATTTGTCTCACAATAGCTGTTTAGGTCCACTGTACCCACACACTCACATCTTGAGATGAGGGTGGTGGAGAAAGCATCACTATATACTTCAATCTGTATATATGAAATACATAAAACTTGAATATCTTAAATAAAATTTAAAAATATTTTAGAATAAAAATGAAAAAAAATTCTAACATAGATTTATTCTAAATGTCTTTTATCCCCATGGCCAGTAGATTTCTGTTATTTTTATATACCTGATAGGGTCAGTGCCTCAATTTTATTCACCCTTTCTGTTTGGGAGTATTCCTTTTTCAGTTTTCTTGCATATTTTCCAATGTAAAGATCTTTAAAATACTTTGCCATGCTTCGTGCTTTTAAGATTCAGCAGCAATTTTCAGTGGGATTATTCTTGTAGTTATTGTAAATCTGGGAAACAGAATTACATTTTTCAAATATAGTGCTTCCTTATGTGAAAAAAAGCAGGTTTAAAATGTCTCAGTTAAGTGTCACAGGTTGTTTTCAACAAATTTCTAAAAAAATTTTTCTGATGTGGCTGACACCGCGGCTGACTAGGCTAATCCTCCACCTGTGGCGCCGGCACACCGGGTTCTAGTCCCGGTTGCTCCTCTTCCAGACCAGCTCTCTGCTGTAGCCCCGGAGTGCAGTGGAGGATGGCCCAAGTGATTGGGCCTTGCACCTGCATGGGAGACCAAGAGGAAGCACCTGGCTCCTGGCTTCAGATCAGCGCAGTGCCGGCTGTGGTGGCCATTTGGGGGATGAACCAATGGAAGGACGACCTTTCTCTCTGTCTCTCTCTCTCTCTCTCTCTCTCTCTAACTCTGCTTGTTAAAAAAAAATTCTAATGTGAGCTAATAGATACCCTTGTTTCCATAAACCTGTTTGGGCCAGGTTTTCATTCATTTATAAATAAAGGGACTTTTAGAAGGGCAATAATAATAATAATAATAAGAAGAAGAAGAAGAAGAAGAAGAAGAAGAAGAAGAAGCAATTTCATGCTTAGTTTTAAAGAATAATCTGTATTTGTACAATTCTGGTGAACGTTACTTTTTTAACTATTAGCAATTATAACACAGACTTTTAAAAGCCATATTCCTCAAAATCAGAAATAATGGTGCTACTTTATTTGTAACCTTTTTAAAAAAATTTTTCTGGACAGGAAGAGTGGACAATGAGAGAGAGAGAGAGACAGAGAGAAAGGTCTTGCTTTTCTGTTGGTTTACCCTCCAATGGACGCTGTGGCCTGCGCACCTCGCTGATCTGAAGCCAGAAGCCAGGTGCTTCTCCTGGTCTCCTATGCAGGTGCAGGGCCCTCCTCCACTGCACTCCCAGGCCACAGCAGAGAGCTGGACAGGAGGAGGAGTGACTGGGATAGAATGCGGCGCCCAGACTGGGCTAGAACCCGGTGTGCTGGTGCCGCAAGGCGGAGGATTAGCCTATTGGGCCGTGGCACTGTTTATTTGAAACTTTACCTGCATCTGCTCTAAACAGGGTATAAATCCCTTTTTGATGTCCATTACTTAATCAAAATTTTCTATTTTTAAATACATTTATTGAGAGGCAGAGAGAGCAAGCGAATTCCTGTCCATTGGTTCATTCCCCCAAATGCCTAAACTTCCCTAGGTTGGACCAGGGCCAAATCCAGGAGCTGGGAATGAAATCCAAATCTCTCTTGTGGGTGTTAGTGACTTCAACACTTCAACCATCACTTTTGCCTCCCTGGTCTTCATATCACAGAGCTGGAATCAGAAACCAGATATGGGAATTGAACCCAACTACTCTTTTTTTTTTATAAAGAATTATTTTATTTATTTGAAAGACAGAGTTACAGAGAGAGGTAGAGTCAGAGAGAGGTCTTCCATTCCGCAAGTTCACTCCCCAAATGACCGCAATGACCAAAGCTGGGCCAATCTGAAGCCAGGAGCCAGGAGCTTCCTCAAGGTCTCTCACTCGGGTGCAGGGGCCCAAGGACATGGGCCATCTTCTACTGCTTTCCCAGGCCATAGCAGAGACCTGGATCAGAAGAGGAGCAGCCAGGACTAGAATCGGCACCCATATGGGATGCCAGTGCTGCAGGCTGGGGCTTTAACCTGCTGCACCACAGCGCTGGCCCCGAACCCAATTACTCTAATATGGTATGCAGGTGCCTTAACTGATAGGCCAAGTGTACTTTTCTATTCTACATTTTAAGAGCTAGCACTGTCAGCAAATAGTATGAAGAGAAAAAACAAAAGTAAACAAAAGATTATTCCTCAATGCAAGGGACAATGGCTATAAACAATCATCAATTCTTCAAATGTCTATTTCATCTGAATACATTACTTTTCAGATATTAGTTGTGTCAGATCAGGGAAAATATATATTTGTCTTTTTGAGACTGGCTTATTTCACTAAGTATAATGGTTTCCAGTTGTGACCATCATGTAGCAAAAGGCAGATTTCATTTTATTTTTTATTGCTGAGTAGTACTTCACAGTGTATATATATATCATACTTTTTATACAGTTAGAAATATATGAAATCTGTATAACTTAAGTAAATAAAATAGGGGGAAAGAGGTGAGTTGTCTAACCTCTTTTCTTTGATTTTTGTCATCTTCCTTATTGTAAATCACTATGTCAATTCTGTTTCTCATACTCTATGGTTTCAACTCTTACCTTCTCAATGGCAATACACAGTTCATCTTCTGAGTTTCACTCATTGACTAAAAGATAGCCAGCAAGTTGAGCCTCGGTGAACTAAATTAACCTCAGACAATAATGAGTCACTTGCCATGTGCATCTTCCCTATACAAAAACTTATCTACTTGTTATTTCTCAGTGAGTTATTTTACCAACAATGAAAGCCTCAGTCTGTCTTCCCTCCTTACAGTGAGGCAGGGTCCTGTCTTCTAAGGCCCTGTTAGCCAAACTCAGGCACAAGCAAGGACCACCCGTTCCCTGGGCTGCTGGCTCAGGCTGCTGGGCCCTGTGTGCAGCCTGAAACCCCGGCAAAAAAAAAAAAAAAAAAAAAAAAAAAAAAAGAAAGCCTCAACACCAGAAAACTTTCCCTTCCCTTCTTTCTCCCCCTCTCTCCATCACTCAATATTCACGCAATAACTGAATTTGGCTGTTTGGCCTATTGCCCAAGTTACACCCCTAACAGCAGAAGAGGAAAGGCAAGGGGACCAAAGCTTTTCATCCTAATGAATCCACTAGAAATGGGCCCATGAATTCAGTCTGGCTATTTGGGTTCAGTGTGTTATCAAATCAGAGATTAACAGCTTAACATGTTATGAGTGTATCTAAAGACTCGTCTCCCACTGTGCTTTGCATTTTACCTAGTGAGTCAAATCATGCTAGCTTAAATATTTCTCATGCGAAATGGCCATCCTACCACCACATTTTACTGGCTACTTGTAATGGCCTTCTGAGGGCTGTGTCAGTCCTGCCAAGATTACTGGTCTGAATTTTCCAATCTCTCAATCCTACCCTCTACACTGTTGCTGGAATGACCTTCCCCCAAAACCAAATTAAGTTATATTCTTTCTTTATTTAAATCTTTCTAGGTTATCATTGTCTTCTATGTAAAATCCAATCTCTTGACCAAATAAGGTCCTACATGATCTGGTACATGCATTCTTTCCAGTCTTAATGCAACACTAGTTCCCCAAATTCTCTGGCCACTCTGTCAACTTAAGCATCACCTCATTTTGGATACCATCCCTGATTCCCCAAAGTCAAATTAGTTAAGTGCCCCCCCAACTTCTATCCCCTTGGAGATGCCATAGAGTTCCATTAAGTTAAATAACTGTATTATATATTTCCTACTTCTCTAAGAGCAATCATTGTGGCTTATTTGATTTTGACTTCCACTACTGAGAAAAGCACATGAGACAGTGTTTTTTTATTTATTTATTTTTTGACAGGCAGAGTGGATAGTGAGAGAGAGAGACAGAGAGAAAGGTCATCCTTTTCTGATGGTTCACCACCCCTCAATGGCCGCTGTGGCCAGCGGGCTGAGGCTGGCAACACCGTGCTGATCCAAAGCCAGGAGCCAGGTGCTCCTCCTGGTCTCCCACGCAGTGCAGGGCCCAAGGACTTGGGCCATCCTCCACTGCACTCCCGGGCCACAGCAGAGAGCTGAACTGGAAGAGGAGCAACAGGGACATAATCCGGTGTCCCAAACCAGGACTAGAACCTGGGGTATTTTAAACAATATGCCTATTTTAAAAATAAACAAGTGAATGAGCAAGATAGATTTAAGCTTCTACATATCATTTATGGTCTAATGCAGACATTTTGCATACTCACTTGCTTTCTCAAAAGTCCCTTAAAGACACTCTATATATTCTCAGAACCATTCCTATTTGGGTACGATCTTCTAATGGATTCTGAGCAATTAAAGGTCATCTATATAGCAAAACAACACACTTATTTATAACAAAACCTTGTGGCTTCCTTTCCATGACTTAGCCATGTTTTATGTATTGTCAATAATATCCAGACTGTAGTCAAGTAGGTTTGCCTGTGACTAGAGCTCAAGATCACAAGAGAGTTTATGGTGCTTATAACTGAAGAGTATAAAGTCAATGTTAAATTTAATGAAGGAAATCACACCACTGACAGTGTCACTTTTCAATATGGGACAAATAAATTGCTTTTGTGATTACAAACATGTCACAGAAGTTACAATCTTCAATATATTTCTAAGAATGAGCTTAGTTCTCCTTTAGGGTCAAGCAGCTTATAACCATCGTATACATAACCATCAGATGTCCCTTTCTCTACAACCACACCTGTACACTTAGTTCAACACAAACACATGTGAGTGCATGCACAAGTACACACACGCAAACACACACACCAGAAGTTGTGTATTATTCCATGCCTATAGCTGACCCAGGTTCAACAGTAATCTGTTAACACAGCTGAACTTCTAGTCTTTGAACACAATCTTTTTTGCACTTCCTTCTTTCTCTGAGCAGCACTCTTTGCTATATTAAATATTACCTCCTTTTTTAAGGCATTGCAGCCTATCCTATGAATATAAACCATACCTCTCTCCCTGTCCCTATCATCCTTTGTACAAAACACTTGTGAAAGGACTTCAAAAAGTTCATGAAAAATGAATTTCAAAAGCTTAATTTTGTACAAAAGATTAAATCCAAGCATAGTTTTTCATAATATGTATTTCTATGAACTTTTTGAAGTACCTTATAGTATTTGTGCTGAAGATGTTCCAGTTATTTATGTATCTCTTTTGTTTCACATGATTTCAAATTCCTTCAGAACAAGGAATATAGTTTTAACTGTTTTGTGTTGTAATGTGTAGAAGGATGCCTGGCATATACAAAATGCTCACTGTATGTCATTGAAAGAATCAGCTAGATTACAGCTCTGATGCTTGCATTCTTCTTTTAAGAATACAATTTTAGGGCTGGCATTGTGATGAAGTGGGTAAAACCTACAATGCCCACATTTCATATGAGCACCAGATTGAGTCCCAGACACTGCTAATGGCCTGGGAAAGCATCAGAGGATGGCTGAAGCCCTTGGGCCCCTGCACCCATGTGGGAGGCCTGGAAGAAACTCCTGGCTCCTGACATTGTTTTGCCCCAGCTCCAGACACCGTTACCATCTAAGGAGTGAACCAGTGGATGGAAGATCTGTCTTTTTCTTTCTCTCTCTCTTTCTTTGTAACTCTTTCAAATAATTAAATCTAAAAAAGAATACAATTTTAAGAACAAATAAATCTGCTAACAAAGTCCATGTGATTATGTTTCCAATATCATTCATCTGTGAGAAAAGAAAATCAAGCTTGCCTGGTCTGTCCAAATGGTAGATCTTTACATCTACCAGCCTCCATTAAGGAGGCCTCTTTTTCAGACAGACTGGCTTACAATTGCCTGGCATACATAAAAAGCCAATCCCCACCATGCAGTCCTTATTCTTTTTCTTTGTATATCTAGTACCTACTCATTTTGCAAAATGCATTTGAAATCTGACTTCCTCCTTAAAATCTTCTTACCAAGTCTGTTCCACTTGTCTCTTCATTCAAGGACTGGTGCCATAACAATGTCCAACACCTGATCTGAAGTTAGTCCTTTCGTTTACATGCTCCACAACATTTAGAATTTAAAAATCATTCTCTGTCTTACCTTTCAGTTACTACACGCATCACAACTCACAAGCTCTCTGAACAACATGGGGCACTTTGATGTGTACCTTCACAGCATTCAGCACAGGTTGATATTTACACTGCATCCACCCATCACATGAACAACTGATTGACTCCCTAAAAGTGGGTCAATCTGGGAATCTTGATAATATCAAAGTTGACATTAAAATAAGTGTGAATACTCATATCTTATTGAGTATGCAATAAAAATTTCTTAAATGAAAGAAAAGTGAGACTTCGGCTATTTGACAAATTAGGAAAAGATTCTTTTAAGGCCCAAAATAATTTTTATAAGTTTAAAATGATTATCACTGCTATAGATTTATAACAATTTTATTACCAATATAAATATGAAGTTTATGTTTTGGATAATTGAAAAAACTTAAAATCTACCAATAATGTAATGTAAGAGGAAAGCTTAAAAGTAAATGTACATAACACACATGTACATGTCAACCAAACTCTACCTCTCAGAACTCCTGTGAAAATTGAGTATCTTCTCTAATCTCAATATCTAACACATAATTGCCTTCATAAAAACATAAATATTTAGCCCTTATATTGCCTGACACCATATGGTTCACTGTACTATGTTAATATAGAGGGGGTACTTACATATTGTACTTTCAGGAACATGATAATATGTGTTGAATAGAAAGTGGAACATCCATGCAAAATTGTTGTAAGGCTGTAGAGTTAGGTCTTCTAAATCATAACATCTATAGGAAGCTATTTTATTGAAAAAGAGGAACTAAATGGTTTCTCTTATGTAAATTTGGACATGTTGCTTCATTTTTATTCTTATTAAGATACACTGAGTATGTGAAGTTGGGAAGTTGTAACTTGGAAATCCTGTTTAGATAACAATTCTGTGTAATGTGTTTAGCCTTCAGGAGAGGAAAGGAAAGAAATTGCATTTATTTATCATCCACAAAAATCCAGAAGCTAAGCTTCTTATTTAAAACTTTTTTCTTGAACTATCTTGTTGAGAAGGTAGTATACAAGCTTATTCAATAAAAGAAGTCCTTTTGGCCATTATTACAGCTTTTAGCAGTGTAACAGATACACATTAGTATCTTACAGATAGAGTACCTCATTCAAATCCCAACTGTAGCATTTACTGATTGTACGATCTTCGTAGCTCAGTTTCTTCATCAATAAAATGATAATGATAAAACTTGTACCACATAGGTTTGCTGTGATGATCACATTACATTTAATATTTATAATCTCTTAGAGCAATTCCTTGGCAAGAAGGAAAGCTAAGTATTAGCTACTATTTGAAACTAATTATATGATGCTTGTTCCCAATACAGTTTTTGTTATAGGTGTTTCCAGAACTTTAGTCCTGAAATCATCATTGCAGAGTCAGCAAGGATGAAAATGAAGTACCTGAGCTCATCTAAAAACACGCCTAAATGCACGGATTATTGGAGATTAAACCAATTATATTATAAGCACATTTTAAATGGTTTTATTTGATAAACAATCAACCACTTTCACAAATTCATGTACTTAATAAACACATTGTGAAGGAAAAACAAGCTGATTTTAGTGTTTAGAAAATTTCCCAACATAGTGAATCTCAAGCTACCACCAGTTTAACACTGCCTAAGTTCTTAATTTTTTAACATTTGGTTTTTGTTGGCTTTTGGGAAACAATCCCACAAACCACTGTTATAATCACAGGGGATGCATTACAAGACCCTCAGTGGATGCCTGAACCCATGGATAGGATTGAATGCTACATGTGTACCAACGTCTAAATTAATCAGAATAAGTTTAATTTATAAATTAGACCAATAACTAACAGTAAAATAGAATACTTGGAAAATATACTGTAATAAAAGTTGTCTGAATATGGTTTTACTCTTTCTCAAAATATATATTGAACTCATTTATTCTTGTGATGATACAATACCTGTGTGATGAGCTGAAGAGAGGTGAATCATGCAGGTTTTGTGATATAGCAAAAAGCTACCATATAAGGTTTTTGAACATCAACATTATGATATTATGACAGTCAACTTGATAACTTAAATAGCTACTCAGTGACTAATGGGTGGGTAGTAGATCCAGTGTGAGTATGCTGGGCAAAGAGATGATTCAGGACCCAGGTGGGATGTGGCAGGATGATATAAAATGTTCTCACACTGCTAAGAACTATTTGAAACACATGAATTATTTATTTCTGGAATTTTCCATTTAGTATTTTCAGATCATAGCTGAATACAGGTAACTGAAATCTAGGAAAGTGAAACCATGGATAAGGAGACACGATTGTGTAGAACTTACTATCCTTTTTTTAATAGATTTATTTAGTTATTTGAAAGTCAGAATTACAGAGGGAAAGTGGAGAGACAGAAAGAAACAGGGGATCTTCTATTGGCTGGTTCATTCCCCAGATGGTCGTAACTTCTGGGGCTAGGCTGGGCTGAGGCCAGGAGTCTGGAACATCATCCCAATCACCCACATGGGTGGCAAGGGCCCAAGTACTGGGCCATCTTCCACTGCTTTTCCAGGCACATAAGCAAGGAGTTGGATCAGAAGCCAGGAATAAAACTGGCTCCCAGTATTTTAGCTTACAGCTTAATTCATTGTACTATAATTCAGGACCCTGTGATATCACTCCTCGTTCTGGCTCTAACCAGAATTTCTCCAGTGATGGGGCACACAATTATCTTTACCTTGTATTCCTTATTCCTGTTTTGGTGTGGCTAGAACTTTTTGACTGCCCATGTATTTACATCTCCAGTCATTATGACATGAGGGTTTAAATGTGCCAACAAGTGAGCCTCAAGCAGCAGAGGTAACAGAGGTCATCAACCTGCAGTCACCAGCCTGGATTCAGCTTTCAGGAGTATTTTGTTTGATCAATCAAAGCCTTCTGAAATACTGAATCAATTAGCAGCCTTTATAAATTAAGAGATTTCACACAAAAACAAAAATTATCAGTTTCTCTTATGAAATGTGAAGATCTGTCAACACTGAGCCTGCAGCCTCACATGCCAAGTATCTTTCTGGAGCTAAATGGATGCTGCCTGCTTTGAATTAAGCATATGCTCGCTAGCTTTCAAAGTGCCCTACACCTCTAAGGATTCACACCCCAGCCAGTTTTGCTCATTTATATTGCCTTCTTGGCACCTGAAGAAGTTTGATTCGAAAATGGCAGTATCATGCTAACATATAAAGAAAGCGAAGATAAAGTAAACAGAAAAAAGGAAGGAAAGAAAGAAATGGAACACATGTTGAACCTAATTATTGAAACATTTACATCCCAACATTGGAGTGCTTGGGTTCAGTCCCCAGCTCTGGTTCCTGATTCCATCTTCTTGATAATGCAGGAAGGCAGGAGGTAGCAATATGTGTATGTGCTGCTGAAGCGAGCACAAGTGGTAGCAATGATGGACAATAATTGGGTTTCTGTCACCCACATAGGAAACTTGGATTACACTTCTGGCTCCCCTCTTTGGCCTGAGCACAGGGTTGGCTGTTGCAGCCTTTGGGGAAGTGAACCAGCAGATTGGAGCTTGGAAATGGAAATGGAAATTAAATACTATTCACCAAGTTCTAACAAGTCTAAACATTATAGCATATACAAACAACTAGCCCACCACCTGTCAGAGTATTAGGACACTATACATGTCAATCATTCTCTCATGTTTCCCAACATTGTACTAAACTTACACTGCCATTGCATTCCTTCATATTTTGTTCATATCACTGCTACTCAGCTCACCTGCCCAATAAATCAGGCTCACTTCCGTACAAGGCTTTTAAAATTCTCTCTTCCCCTTTTTCTTTGTTCCTGACTCAACTTTCTTTATCTTGCTACTGTTTGTCTCCAAAATGTCAATGACTTTACCAGTCTCATATTTGACAACTCTGTACCTAAACGTGCCAATCACCGTAACTGTCCAAGGTATAGGCACATTTCCTTGATCTAAGTATCGTCCTCTGCCTGTGCAAAATGGAGATAGAAAACGGTTTCTAGGGGCCAGCCCAGTGGGGCAGTGGGTTAAAGCCCTGGCATCCCATATGGGCGCTAGTTCTGGTCCCGGCTGCTCCTCTTACAATCCAGCTCTCTGCTATGGCCTGGGAAAGCAGTAGAAGATGGCCCAAGTCCTTGGGCCCCTGCACCCACATGGGAGACCTGGAAAAATCTCCTGGCTCCTAGCTTCCATTCGGTGCAGCTCTGGCTGTTGCGGCCATCTGGGGAGTGAACCAGTGGATAGAAGACCTCTCTATGTCTCTACCTCTCTTTGTAACTCTGTCTTTCAAATAAATAGAATAAACCTCAAAAAAAAAAGTTTCTAGTTTAGATAGGAAAGAGACATTTATTGTCCAATTCCACAACCCCCTTTTTACTCGGGAGAAAATAATGGAACTTCTCCCTCAGTGTATGCTGTAATCTTTCCCCCTGAAGCCTCCTCCAATGGCTGATATCTTCTGAGATAAACACTGCCCCAAATCCATATAATGGAATGGTACTTTTTAGGATCTGGGGAGAAGACTAATGGAGCGTTCCTACTCAATGGATACAAAGCCTGAATTACATCAGATAAATAAGTCTTAGAGATCTCTGTACAAAAAGGTTCTTATATTCTGATTCTCTTTCTCCACTCATCTTACAAAGGCAAGAAAGACAAAGAGCAGGCGCCATTTTGGACATATGTAAAAGCTGCGCCCGCCATCAGCCAAGCAGAAAAAAAATGACTCTGATGGGGAGAAATAATAGGAGGTTAGGACCTAGTGAATGTGTGGAGAAAATGAACTGAGACTGTGGAAAAAAAAAACTGAGGTTCTGTGAGAGAACTCACGGAATACCCGAGACGTGAGTCCTCTCGGGATAGTACACAAACTCGGTAACCTTGGCAATCGGGTGGGAGACTGCAGGGGAATTTGAGCTTACACTGAGGACTGCACAGATCCTTTGTGTGGTCCTTGGGACAGAACAGATGCATATTATACCCACAGGGGCCAGAGCTCAGACATTGACTACCTTCAATTCCACTCAGCTGTGCAGAATTCCCTTCTGAATAAAAAGAGAGAGAGAGACAGAGAGAGAGCTAGAGAGAGAGCGAGATTTACCATGCCTAAACTGGGTGTGTCACCTTTGGCACACCCTTAACCCTGAAGAACTGAACAGAGCTCTCTGGCCACACCCATCTCAAGTCTCTAAGGATCCGCCAAAAGCAGATAGTCCACTTAATCTAGAGTCATAGTGTAACGAGAAAAACCACCACAGTGAGAAAAAAAAAAGAAACCAAAGAATATCTCCACAATGAAAAGAACAAATGCAGAAACTGAGGAAACAAGAACAAGCAAGACATTATGACGCCCCCTAAATGAACAAGACACCACAATTCAAGATTGTGAAGATAATGCGACAGAAGCAATGCAAGAAACGGATCTCAAAAAATTTATAAGAACACTTAGAAATTCTCAAAAAAAAAATTGAACTACAGAAATGCTTACTGGACAGGAAAAAAAATCTCTCTAATGAAAATGAAATATTAAAGAGGAATCCAAATGAAATGAAGAAACTAGTAGAACATGAAATTGTGATAGTGAAGATATATCAAAATGAAATGAAGAATTCAATAGATCAAATGACAAACACATTAGAGAGCCTTAAAAACAGAATCAGTGAAGCAGAAGAGAGAATATCGGACTTAGAATACAGAGCACAGGAAAATATACAGTCAAACCAAAGAAAAGAGGAAATTAGAAATCTAAAAACTATTGCTGGGAATCTACAGGATACTATTAAAAAATCCAACATTCTGGTTCTAAGAGTTCCTGAAGGCATGGAGAGGGAGAAAGCATTGGAAGGCTTTCTTAGTGAGATACTAGAAGAGAACTTCCCAGGTTTGGAAAAGGACAGAGACATCCTAGTACAGGTTTTTCATAGAACCCTTAATAAACATGACCAAAAGAGATCCTCACCATGACACATTGTAATCAAACTCACCACAGTGAAACATAAAGAAAAGACTCTAAAATGTGCAAGAGAGAAACGTCAGATTATTCTCAGAGGATCTCCAATTAGAATCGCAACAGAATTCTCATCAGAAACCCTGCAAGCTAGGAGGGAATGGCGAGATATAGCCCAGGTACTAAGAGAGAAAAACTGCCAGCCCAGAATGTTATATACTGCAAAGCTCTCATTTGTGAATGAAAGTGAAATAAAGACCTTTCATAGCAAACAGAAATTGAAAGAATTTGTTGCATTTGTCCAGCCCTGCAAAAGATGCTTAAATATGTGTTATACACAGAAACACAGAAACACGGCTATCAATATGAAAGATGGTGAAGGAAGAAAATCTCCCAATAAAAGATCACAAGAAGCTCAAAGCATATATTAGAAAATATTCTTGGGGCCAGCGCCACAAATCACTAGGCTAATCCTCCTGCTGCGGTGCTGGCACCCCAGGTTCTAGTCCTTCTTGGTGCTCCAGATTCTACCCTGGTTGCCCCTCTTCCAGTCCAGCTTCTGCTGTGGCCTGGGAGTGCAGTGGAGGATGGCCCAAGTGCTTGGTCCCTGCACTTGCATGGGAGACTAGGAGAGGCACCTGGCTCCTGGCTTCAGATCAGCGTGGTGGGCCAGCCATTGCATGCTGGCCATAGCAGCCACTGGGGGGTGACCCAACAGAAAAAAGAAGACCTTTCTCTCTGTCTCTCTCTCACTGTCCACTCTTCCTATCAAAAAAAAATATATATCTTTGGAAAATGGCAGGGCAAAGTTACTACTTATCAATAGTCACATTGAATGTTAATGGCCACAAATCTCCATTTAAAAGACACAGACTGGCTGAATGGATTAAGGAACAAAACCCATCTATTTGCTGCTTACATGAAACACATCTTTCCAACAAAGATGCATACAGACTGAAGGGGAAAGGTTGGAAAAAGATATTCCATGCCAACAGAAACCAAAAAAAGCTGGTGTAGCCCATCTTAATATCAGACAACATAAACTTTAATACAAAAACTTTAAGAGAGACAAGGAGGGGCACTATATAATGATTAAGGGATCAATTCAACAGGAAGATGTTACTATTAAAAATGTATATGCACCTAATTACAGGGCACTGGTTTATTTAAAAGATTTGTTAAGGGACTTAAAGGGAGACTTAGACTCCAATACAATAGTGCGGGGGTGGGGGGACTTCAATACTCCACTCTCAGAAATAGATCAACAGGAAAGAAAATCAACAAGAAAACAGCAGATTTAATCGACACTATAGCCCAAATGGACCTAACAGATATCTACAGAACTTTTCATCCTACCTTTAAAGAATTTACATTCTTCTCAGCAGTGCATGGAACCTACTCTAGGATTGACCACATACTAGGCCATAAAGCAAGTCTGAACAAATTCAAAAGAATTAGAATCATACCATGCAGTTTCTCAGACCATAGGAAAATGAAGTTGGAAAAAAGCGACTCAGGAATCCCTAGAGCATATGCAAACACATGGAGACTGAACAACGTGTTCCTGAATGAACACTGGGTCATAGAAGAAATCAAAAGAGAAATCAAAAACTTTCTGGAAGTAAATGAGGATAGCACCACAACATACCAAAACCTATGGGATACAGCAAAAGCAGTGTTAAGAGGAAAGTTTATATCAATAGGTGCCTACATCAAGAAATTGGAAAGGCACCAAATAAATGAGCTTTCAATGCATCTCAAGGATCTAGAAAAACTGCAGCAAACGAGACACAAAACTAGTAGGAGAAGAGAAACAATTAAAATCAGAGAAGAAATCAATAGGATTGAATCCAAAAAAATTACAAAAAATCAGCAAAACGAAGAACATGTTTTTTGAAAAAATAAACAAAATTGATACCCCATTGGCCCTTCTAACTAAAAAAACAAGAGAAAAGACCCAAATCAATATAATTAGAGATGAAAAAGAAAAATCAGCAAAACAAAGAACTGGTTTTTTAAAAAAATAAACAAAATTGATACCCCATTGGCCCTTCTAACTAAAAAAAAAAAAAAAAAAACAAGAGAAAAGACTCAAATCAATAAAATCAGAGTTGAAAAAGTAAACGTAACAACAAACACCACAGAAATCAAAAGAATCATCAAAAATTACTACAAGGACTTGTATGCCAGCAAACAGGGAAACCTATCAGAAATGGATAGATTTTTCAGCTTAGAGCTAACAAGGTCTGTGGCTCTGACCTGAAATCCTTCGACTCCAGGGCAGGTCCTTTTCTTGTGATCCAGCTCTTGGCTGGGAGAGCTGCCATGGCTCTTCATAAGCTGACCTCTGCAAAAGCCCTGAATTTCCAGGTCGAAAACCAATGCAGTGGACTGGCCTGTTGGGTCTCCTTGATGGCAGATCACTGTACGGAGCAGCCTTTAATAGGCCTGCCACCTATCTTTACATAGTTTTTGAGGCCTAGCTTTATTTTTGCTCCCGTTCTTTGCTAAAGCAGACCAGAGGATGCAAGTCAAGATGGTGCTTAAGTTCCGTCTCTAATCCTTGTAGCCTAAACTAGTTTACAGTTACAGGCACATTCTGATAGTTTTTAAACTTTGTTTTTTTTTGGTCTGAAAGGGAGGTTTTGCCTGTTTACTGTGCCCATGGCGAAGTCAGCCTAGTTGTGAAATTATAATTTAAGCTTTTCTTTTGGCTATACTAAAGAGATGGCTAACAGAAAATGTTAGCCATCTCTTTTATAAGATCTAAAAATTAAACTATAAATCCACAGAGTTTTTCAGAATAGTTATTCTCCCATCTTAAAGAGAATAGAGATATGAGGGAGCAAGTCCCAGATTGTTTGCTGACAATAGCAATATCAAATGAAAAGTGATTTTAACCATTAGATAACAACTTAGGGAAACATTTACCAGAAGGTCCAATGCCTTCTACAAATTTTAAGAATACATGTGTTTGGAGACACTTTTTAAATATCTAGCATGGTGTAGCCAGTGTAACTAGCAAACTTAAACAAAACGTATAAAAATGATTTTGCTTTTTCCTGGACACATGCAACCTACCTATATTGAACCATGAAGACATAGAAAACATAAAGAGACCAATAACTGAGACAGAAATTGAAACAATAACAAAGGCCCTCCCAATACAAAAAAGCCCAGATGGATTCACTAATGAATTCTACCAGACATTTAAAGATGAACTAACTCCAATTCTTCTCAAACTATTCGTAACAATCAAAAGAGAAGGAATTCTCCCAAATTCTTTCTATGAATAGAGCATCACCTTAATTCCTAAGCCAGAAAAAAAATGCAGCATTGAAAGAGAATTACAGACCAATATCCCTCATGAACATAGACGTAAAAATCCTCAATAAAATTCTGGCCAATAGAGTGCAACAACACATCAGAAAGATCATCCACCCAGACCAAGTGGGATTTATCCCTGGTATGCAGGGATGGTTCAGTGTTCACAAATCATTCAATGTGATACACCACATTAACAGACTGCAGAAGAAAAACCATATGATTATCTCACTAGACGCAGAGAAAGCATTTGATAAAATACAACACCCTTTCATGATGAAAACTCCAAGCAAACTGGGTATAGAAGGCACATTCCTCAATAAAACCATAGAATTTATAAAAAACCCACGGCCAGCATCCTATTGAATGGGGAAAAGCTAGAAGCATTTCTACTGAGATCTGGTACCAGACAGGGATGCCCACTCTCACCACTGCTATTCAATATAGTTCTGGAAGTTTTAACCAGAGCCATCAGACAAGAAAAAGAAATGAAAAGATACAAATTGAAAAGGAAGAACTATCCCTCTTTGCAGATGATCTGATTCTTTATTTAGGGGATCCAAAGAATTCTACTAAGAGACTATTGGAACTCAGAGAAGAGTTTGGCAAAGTAGCAGGATATAAAATCAATGCACTAAAATCAACAGTCTTTGTATACACAGGCAATGCCATGGATTAGAACAATCAATATCATCAAAATGTCCATTGTCCCAAAAGCAATTTATAGATTCAATGCAATACCAATCAAAATACCAAAGACATTCTTCTCAGATCTGGAAAAAAATGATGCTGAAATTCATATGGAGATGCAAGAGACCTCAAATAGTTAAAGTAACATTGTACAACAAAAACAATGCCGGAGGCATCACAATACCAGATTTCAGGGCATACTACAGGGCAGTTGTAATAAAAACAGCATGGTACTGGTACAGAAACAGATGGATAGACCAATGGAACAGAATAGAAACACCAGAAATCAATCCAAACATCTACAGCCAACTTATTTTTGATCAAGGATCTAAAACCAATTCCTGGAGTAAGGACAGTTTATTCAATAAATGGTGCTGAGAAAACTGGATTTCCACTTGCAGAAGCATGAAGCAAGACCCCGATCTTTCACCTTACACAAAAATCCACTCAACATGGATTAAAGACTTAAATATATGACCTGACACCATCAAATTTCTAGAGAACATTATAGAGAATGTTATAGAGAACATTATAGAGAATTTAGAGTACATCATATGTTCTCACTGATTGGTGACAACTAACCAAGCACCAAAAAGGAAACCTTTTAAAGTGAAATGGACACTTTGAGAAACAGTGACTTGATCTGCTTTTTCCTGACTATTGTATCAGGGACCCAGGGAAGACAGCCCAGTTGACATTTTAGCAAATATAACTATTGTAGGATTGCAAGTTCCTACACAACCAGTAGGCAAATGGCTATTTTGGGCTGTTAGTATGTGAGACAGTCTTAGGAAGTCTGCTGTTAAGCAAGGAGAGGGGGTATCCTTTGTTGCCAATGATGTCCATCCCTCTTTTCTGTATTACATGATCCTGAGAAATGACAATAACAAATATAGTTACTTTCTTCTGACAAGGCATGGAGTTCAAGCAGGATTTAAGGAATGAAATGGTTTGGCAATGAGTTGGAATCATTCTCAATCACTTACATGGAACTGATGGAGACGCTGATATCCCCTAAATTTGGAGGTGAGATAGTACAGGAATAATCCAGTGAACTTATGATAAACAAATCCTCTCCCTGGTGCTGCCAATCCAAGTGCCAGTCCTATAGCAGCAATTAGTGTCTCTGAATCCCTTAATCCTTTACATTAAGATGAATATGTCCTGCTGTAGATTTGCTATAAATGCAGATACTATTGACACATTGGAATACTCTGACTTGGTCAGAATAATCAGCCCTCATTTTTCTTCAGAGAATTGGACTTCTGGCCCTCTACGGAGATATACAAAGTCTTTTGATGCACATGATATCATCCATACAGTATCATGTGATGCCCTGTCAGCCAGTGCTAGAAAGAGAGTCTTATTATCTAAAGTTTGCAGAGATGTAAGCTTGACTCAGGTATAATGGATAAAGGCATGATTCCTGTGGTTTTACTGAAGATTGAGTCAGTAGTAGCATGATGTAGGTTCTATCTCAATGAGCTGATCTTCAGGATGTTTGTTTTTCCAGTATTTTAGTAATACCAAGTCTTCTGTGGATATATCGTGAAGAGAACCAGCAGTGGGGTAGGTCAAACCATCAAAAGAAAATGTGTTAATATCTATAATAGCCCCACCAGAGACTGTACCTGCTTATAATCACCTAATATTATTCCATGATCACTATCAGCTGAAATTATGTTATATTCATTAAATAGGAAGGGTCTCCCATATAGCATTTCTTAGGGTTCAATTGGATTCCACTTTAGGGGCTATCAGAACTAAGCAATGCTACTGGAAGTGCCATATCTTAAGTTAAGCTGGTTGTATGACACATTTTTGGCCACATTTAATACGTTTTTTTAAAGGTATGGTTCAATTTTTCCCCATTTTTCCAATTCATTGAGGTCTCCAGGAGGCATGAAGTCTTCACCAGATTCCTAAATCTCCTGATACTTCCCGAGTTACCTTGACAGGGAAGGCTCCTCTGTTGTCACTCTGGGTTGAATGGAGAAACCCAAACCTGTGGATTACTTCCTTTGACACTTTAGAGGCTTTTTCTCGTCTAAAAAGAAAAGCTTCCACCATCCTATAAATATGTCAACTAAGACTGTGAGACCTGAGCCTGGATCAAGGTGTAACTATTTTAAATTAGGCCTCCATCTTGTAACTTGGGCCTGACTAGGCCCTGAACCCTAAGCCAGAAGCTCCTGAAAGTAAATAAATGAACTCCCCTTGCAATAAACTCTCCTAGCAACAGCCGATTAACAGATAACAGAGAAATACCTAGAGTTCCTGGTGTCTTCTCAGGGCAGATAAGGTGATTGACAGCTACCCGAGACCCTGCAGTTTGGCACGTACACCCCAGCAGCTTGGACCCTATGCTTCGACCAATCAATTCAAAAGGCATCAACCCCAAAGCCATCCAACCACCTTTACTAGGTCCATTCCCACCACTGGATGCACTAATCAATACTAAGAGATGTCCTTTGAATTTTCCACGGGATGAGATGATTTGCTAAATGGTACCATGATGTATAGAATGTCTCTGAAAACCCTATAAAAACCCTGTTAACTGAAGGGTCGGGGTTCTCAATTCAGACCCGCTGTGTCGATGTTGATTGAGAGACCAGGCCTGGACCTGCAATAAAACTCTCGTGTGCTTTACAGTGGTATCAGCTCCTTGGTGGTCTTTGGGGCCAACTGAACTGGGCATAACAAAACCAGTTAGGATTTGAGGTTACCAGTTGCCTTTGTGATTGTGGTAAAATCCATTTTCTATCTCATCCTGGTTCAATTCCCCACTTGTTTGTCTGTTGTTTGTCTAAGGAGCCCTTTCTTTAATGCTAGGAGAACACATTTCATATGTTGAGAAAGTCTAGTCATATAGCCCACATCAGTAACATCCTAGGATGATTCTATATATTAGGAACCCAAAAGACTCCATAAAGAAACTACTAGCACTCACAAAAGAGTTTGGTAAAGAGGCAGAATATAAAACCAATAAACAAAAATCAATGGCTTTTGTACACATAAGTATGCCGTAGCTGAGAAAGAAATTCTAGGGTCAATCCCATTCATAATAGCTCAAAAAATATAAATAACTTGGAATAAATTTAACCAAGAATGTCAAAGATATCTATGATAAAAATTATAAAACATTACAGAAAGAAATAGGAGATTATGGGGCTGGCGCTGTGGCACAGTGGGTTAACTCCCTGGCCTGAAGTGCCAGCATCCCATATGGGCGCTGGTTCAAGGCCCAGCAGCTCCACTTCTGATCCAGCACTCTGCTGTGGCCTGGGAAAGCAGCAGATGATGGCCCAAGTCCTTGGGCCCCTGCACCCGTATGGGAGGCCCGGAGGAAACTCCTGGCTCCTGGCTTTGGATAAGCACAGTTCCGGCTGATGTTAATGTGGCCATCTGGGGAGTGAACCAAAGAATGGAAGACCTCTCTCTCTCTGCCTCTCCTCCTTTCTCTGTGTATCTACCTTTCAGATAAATAAAATAAATCATAAAATAAAAAGAAATAGAAGAATATATAAAAAGTAGAATAATCTTCCTTGCTCATGGATTGAAACAGTCAACATCTTCAAAATGTCCATAGCACCAAAAACAATTTATAGATTTCAATGTGATCCCATTCAAAATACTAACAATATTCTCCTCAGATCTAGAAAAAATGATGCTAAAATTCATATGGAAGCAAAAGAGACTCTGAATAGCTAAACAAATCTTAAACAGCAAAAACAAAGCTAGAGGTATTACAATACTAGACCTCAAGGCATACTAACAGAGCAGTTATAGTCAAAAGAGCTTGATAATAGCCCAAGAGAGACTTGTAGATCAATGGAGCAGAATAGAAACTCCAGAAATTAATCCATGCATCTACAACCAACCTATCTTTGATAAAGAAGCAAAAATCAAACCCTAGAACCAAGACAATCTGTTTAACAAATGGTGCTGGGAAACTGGATCTCTGCATGCAGAAGCATGAAGCAAGACCCCTACCTTATTCTTTACACAAAAATCCACTCAAAATGGGTCAGAGACCTAAATCTACAACATGATACCATCAAATTATTAGAGAATATTGAGGAAAACCTACAAGACATTGTCATAGGGAAAGAGTTCTTGGAAAAGACATCAGGCAGTCAAAGCAAAAACTAACAAGGAGGATTACATCAAGCTGAGGATTTATGCACTACAAGAGAAATATTCAGGAAAGTGAAGAGGGAACAGAGAGAATGGGAGAAAATATTTGCAAACTATGCAACTGACAAAGGATTAACTTTTAGAATCTATAAAGAGCTCAAGAAACTGAACAACTACAAAACAAACAACCTACTCAAGAAATGGGCAAATGACCTGATCAGAAATTTTTTAAGACTGGAAGTTCAAATGGCCAATAGACACATGGATGCTCAGAATTGCTAGCCATCAGGGAAATGCAAATGAAAACCATACAGAAATGGAATACTACACAGCTGTAAAAAATGAAATCCTGTAATTTGCAACAAAATGGATGCAACTGGAAAAAATTCTACCTAGTGAAATAAGCCAGTCAGAAAAAGACAAATACTATATGATCTCTCTGATCTGTGGTAACTAATAGAGTACTTAAAATGTAATCTATAGGAGCAAAACTGATGCAATGATTTTGAGCAGCCCTTGCCATGACTGCCAAGGAACAATGTGTTTCTTGTTTTTTTTTTTTTTCCTCTTTTCTTCCTACCAATTGGTGAACTCTCTACTTAGTGTAGGGTTAATTTTTTGAATATAAAAATTAACTGAAAATTGGTCTCTGTGAAAAATAAGAACGGGAAAGGAGGAGGGAGGAGAGAGAAAGGCAGAGTATGGATTGGATGCAAGTGGGGAGGAAGAATCATCATGTTCTCAAATCTGTGCATATTAAATGCATAAACTTGTATTCCTTTCACAAAATTAAAATAAAGCATGAAAAAGATGTCACTCGTGGTGGTGAGGGTGTCAGATCAGTCTCAGCATCCCCTTTTGGAGGTGGTGGGGCCTATGGGTCACTGAACTTGATCAACAGTAAGTCTTCCTCAGCCTGGTTTGATTCTGGCAAAACTAATTTCTTTTGCTCTTTTTTTTTCTGAATCATAATATCACATATTTTGCATACCCTTATTCTGATATAAAGTCATAATGTCTTCACATAAGAAATACCTTACCATTTTCCTTCTCTTTTGTAGAATAAATCTTGTGGAAAATGGTGTTTTAATTCAGGGAGGCACTTTCTGGCCAAGCCTCTCCAGATTCAAGAGTACTGGGGCTAAGCATTAACACATAAAAATATCATTTTCTTTTTCTTCATAGGCTCATAACTAAAGATACACCAGCTTTGTGGAATACAGCCTAAAGGGCCGCATTCAGAGAGAGAATTAATATTTTCCATAACAGCATGCCTGTAAAACAAACAAAACAATACAAATAAACTGACTTGCACATTTACTTGCCTGCTAATACAGGTAAATAAGTCAAATTACCAAGTTCCAGATCACTCTAAGGCAAGCCACACAATAACCCATTCCTCTGGCTCTTGAAAGCACTACCAAAAGTCCCTTAAGGGCACCAGAAGGTAAGAGGGGTTTTTAAGGATTTATCAATTTCAGTGCACTTACAGTAAGATGTCTTCAAGTTACCACAACTCTGTCTCCCAGAAATGAAACTTCTGCACCTTAGGCTGGCAATATCCTACTGTTCAGGGTCTCCACACAGATTCACTGAACAAGCGACTCTAGTAGCTGCTATAATTAATGTCTAAGAGTATCACCCAGTGAGCGGCCGCAAAGCAACAATCAGCATGGTCCCAGAGGGAACTTAAGCCTCTTGGCTGGCTTGCTACTTACTATCAAACAACAGTTCCTCCTACTGTGATGTGCACACTGTTAGTGTTATGAAAGATCTGAATTCTCCTTCTGAGAAAGTGAAATTATTATTAATTACAGAACTGTAGAAGAAAGGGGCAGGTCCTATCAAAGTCCAAATCCATCTCTCCATTCAGAAAATAGTTTGGAAATTTATGGAGTTAGGGTAATTGGATTGAAACTGGGTGAAAATGAAGCAACAAAACATAATAGGTGCAGAGGAAAGGGGTGGGAGAGTCCTTGAGCATGTACCTTGACAAATCATGGCTATACATACATTGTATGTTCAAAGATGGCTGCTGAAATATCATCAGAGTTATATTGTTTGACATTATAATAATGTATAAAGTAACTATCTGATCAGTCTGAGTTAATCTGCATAGGCTCCAATTAAAGGTTGTCTGCACCCAGTTCTGTCCAGTTTTATCAGGTACACAGGAAAGAGCTCAACAGAATTGTTTTGGCAAAGACATAATTATGAATTGGAAGTTACTATGCACAAGTAGACAGCTGACTATTGTAAGCTACTGGTATGTTAGGCAGACAAGGGAAGAAAGAGTAGGGGTCCTTTGTAGTCCTTGGTTTCATATCTTTCTCTACACTCATCAAATTGTATACATTAAGTACATGCATTTTATGTCAATTATACCTCCATAAAGCTGTTAAAATTGCCATAACTCTAACTTAAAAATGAACTGCTGACTCTAGTCACATGTCTGGTATCTCTAAAGAGAAGTGTTTTATCATTTTTACCTTGATAATCCATTTCTTCCCATCATATACATGCTACCAACCATCTTACTAAACCTAAGTAACCTCTGTGAATAATGGTGGTAGCAGCAGATTCATCTAATTCTTTTTCCTAATATCACCTATCAGTCACCCACCTGTGATGATTCCACCTGTGTACCATATCTTGAATCCAATTACGTGTTTGGATCTCCACTTCCAAACACACAAGTCTGAACTATCCTGATTTTTTTTGTAGGGAAAACTTAGACTTACATCTTCTCTGGCCACATACATTTTGACCCCAGATTAATGGAGCCTCCATCCAGGGTAAAGGAAATCTAATATCATAGCTTGTAGAGGAAATCTAATATCATCACTCTTATGTTTAAATAATTCATGGATTTCATTGCCCTTAGGATAAATCTCAAGTTCTAAGACATGGCACTGTCAGATGAATAGGCAGTACAGCAAGGAATAAGATAGAACCTCTGTCTTCAGAGTTTCCAGTCTAGGGCGAAGAAAGTAGTGAGATAAATAAAGCACTATAATGTGGTTAAATTCTATGAAGGGATTTTCATAATTCTCTACGGAAGTGAATTTCTAGCTGATTCCTTATGTTTTCATTTCCATGACAAAATTCTGAGGAGTAAAAGTGAAGAATGATAAAGCTTTAACAACAACAATTTTGTTACAATAGTAAATGGTCTTCGATGTGTTGCATCTACATTATTTCACTGAATTTTTATTGTATCCTTTACTTATTCTTTGTGAATATTTATGGACAACTCTGTGTCAGGCATGCTATGAGGAGATCATGTTTCAGAAAGGATAAAGACAGACAAGAAAAAGAGAGGAATTAAAATTATAACAATATAAGATGAAATAATAAGCTTACAATTAATTACCAAATATTAGGTAAGAATGTATGGTTAGGATGGTTAAGGATGGTATGATGGATATTAGTGGGATCAAGATGTATTGCTAGCTATCAGAAAATAGACTAAGCACTAAAATATGAGTATGACTTTCAAAAGGAACAACAAACAAGAGGAAAACAAAGATAATCTAAGCTATAAATAGTGTGAACATGAATTAAGATTGAAAACTGGGGCCAGCGCCGCAGCTCACTAGGCTAATCCTCCCCCTGCAGCAACGGCACACCAGGTTCTAGTCCCGGTCTGGGCACCGGATTCTATCCCAGTTGCTCCTCTTCTAGTCCAGCTCTCTGCTGTGGCCCGGGAGTGCAGTGGAGGATGGCCCAGGTCCTTGGGCCCTGAACCCGCATGGGAGACAAGGAGGAAGCACCTGCCTCCTGGCTTCGGATTGGCACAGAACACTGGGATGCGCCAGCTGTAGGGGCCACTTTGGGGGTGAACCAACAGAAAAAGGAAGACCTTTCTGTCTCTCTCTCTCTCTCTCTCTCTCTCTCTCACTGTCTAACTCTGCCCGTCAAAAAAGAAAAAAAAAATTGAAAACTGGAGCACAGATATATTTGATGAAGATATTGTCTTCATTTTACAGATAAAAAAACTGAGGTCAAAGAAAAATAATGACATTTCTAAGATCACTTATCTGTAAAGTAACTTGTCAAACTTGAACCCAAGGCTACCTGGATCCAAAGTCTCATCTATGAACTGCAATCTCATACTGCCTCCTTGTGCTCTCTCTACCAAAGTATAAGCATTTTTTAGTACATAAGTCAAGAATCTCACATACATTACAAGATACACTTATATAAGCATGCCCTTATTGCCTTTAATAACTTAATATAGAATTTCAATTATATAATATCATTCTACACGTTAAAATCTACACAGAAATTGAAAAACAATGATCCACATGATAGGAGATGAGAATTTGTTAATTGCATAATTAATTTTATTGATTTAAAAATCCAAATCACTTAATTACTTAAATCTTATAGCTTGGCAGTCTATATTGACTGAAACAGTTGAAACATTGCCAGATTCTCACTCCTTTTGGAACTCCAGGTAGAGATACTTTGGTTGTTTTCATGACTGTTTTGTTCTTGTTATTTTTTTACTGATCATTTCAATATGAAAAATATCTATTCTCACATATGTCTATGTCTACATGACTTAGCATATTTCAGTATGGATAGAGATTCAAATGTAGTTAACTGAATGCCCTTTCCTGGAAGAATGGGATGTTTCAATGATTCAGGTAGAATAACTGCTATATCAGCCTGGATTTCCATTTTTATTGAGCTTTCACATCTTGGGATTCTACAACAAAGGAAAGAGACTCATATGCAACCTGTCTTTATGTGCTTCAGTCACCTGCCAGCATTCATACCTGATAGTTATCTTGCATATAAATGAAAAGTTTGATCCATGAAATACTTACATCTCAGAATAGTCTACTTATTCTTAAGAAACACCTACTCTTTTGGAACTGGAGTCTTTTCTATGGCTCATACTCATTGATCCCAGCTGTTCTATTTGAGGCATACAGAGCAAATCTGTTCTTCTTCAATATAACAAGCTGATAGGACCTCATTATGAATCTGTTAAAATGTCTCTTTATTAACTATTAAAAGGAAAGTAACTGTTCTGTTACGTTTGAGTCTTGCCTCCTAGCAGTCAATGTAAGTGAGGTGTTCTTTTTGATTCTATTCCACTACTGAAATGAGAAACTACTATTTGGAATATTATGTAGATCTCTCTATCTTCATTTGCAGGCTCACCCATTCGGTTCCTACAAGCAATTAAAATAGGAAATAGTTGTATTTTTCTGTAAGCATCTCCCCAATGGTTCACATTACTCTAGAGGTAAAAATTCAGTGTGATTTCAACAGCTACTAGATTTATTTTCCTAGATAGTTTTAATTATGATGAAAAGAAATTTAGATCAGGAATGGGTATAGTACAATAAAGTAAACTCTCCTTGGGAACCTGCATCCTATATTAGAGTCAATGGGATTAGTCCTCCCTCCACTGCTGATCCAGCTTCCTACATTTGATCATCTGGGAGGCAGCAGCAGATGGTTCAAGTATTTTGGTCCCTGCCACTCATTATGGAAGACCTGGATGGACTTCCTGAATCTTAATTTCAGTCTGAACCAGACACTCAGG
Source organism: Sylvilagus floridanus (assembly GCA_949820135.1). Classification (NCBI taxonomy): domain Eukaryota; kingdom Metazoa; phylum Chordata; class Mammalia; order Lagomorpha; family Leporidae; genus Sylvilagus; species Sylvilagus floridanus. The sequence continues at coordinate 68,600,950 of OX463231.1, forward strand.
GATGGGTATTGTAGGTATTTGGGGAATGAATCAAGGAATGGAAGATCTCTCTCTCTCTCTCATTTTCCCACTCCTTCTACTTCTTGCTTACTTTCATTCTTGCATTCTACTTCTACCTTTCAAATAAATATAAACAAATTAAAAAATAAATTAAAGTAGGAGCTTGCATTCTGGCATAGAAGGTAAAGTCACCACCTACAATGTCAGCATCCCATATAAGCACTGGTTCATGTCCTGACTGCTCCACTTCTGATCCAGCTCCCTGCTAATGGCCTGGGGAAAGCAGCAGAACACAGGTTGAGTGTTTGGATCCCTACCACCCATGTGGGAGACCTAGATGAAGCATTTTGCTCCTGTCTTTGGCCTGACCCAATCGTGTTTATTGTGGTGATCCGTGTAGGGAGTGAACCAGCAGATGGAATATCTCTGTCTCTCCCTCTCTGTGTAACTCTGAATTTCAAATGAATAAATAAATATTTTTAAAAAATTAATTAAAGTGAAAAGATAATCTATCAGCTTAAATAAGTAAAAAGTTCAAGGAAAAATATTTCTTGAAGCCTTTTAGATACAAAACTGATGGTAATGAGCTCAAAGATCTATAAATTGGACATATGTCTGTGTTGGCTTCATTCCTGGCAGTAGCTCCAATTTATTTCCAAAGTGTCTTCAAATGGCTCATCCTATACTACAGAAAAAAATTTTGCATGAATTTCAAATGTTTTTGCACCAAAATAAACATACTTCAAATCCATTTTCCATAAACTTTTTGAAACACTCTCACAAATTCTATTAAATATTCTCATATCAAATTCTACCAGCATTGATTGCAAAACTAAAAAGAGAGCACCAATTTATTAGTTCTTTGAGAGAATATCTCAGAATGGCAGTGATTTCCTGACTTGCTTACAAATTTACTCCAAACCAAAAAATTGGGTATCTGCATAAGTCCACTCCAATTGATCATGCCTGAATCATGTGCTCATTCTAACAGGCAGTGTCATTCCCACAGAAATCACATAGAATAAAAGGAGTAATAATGAGTTATCTCATATCAGTAAAGGAAAATCAGGTAAAAACATTGATAACTATCACATTTTAAGAACCATAGCAATAGCTCTTGTTTCTTCCTAGTAATTCCTATGATTAGACAGAGGCAGAAAAGAAAAAAAAAATCAAGCTTTGGAGAAACTAAAAATTCCATTTAAGAGACACTTAGCCTTTAAGTGATGATTGGTGATTTTCTAGTAGAGGAATACTAGTTTGAATTTGTCCAGAATTTGAATCTTTGAAATTTACCAGAATATACCCTCTACCTAGTATCATGCTTTGGCTAAATAGCTGCTCAGAAAATATTTGTAAAATCATTGCTGACATTTAAGCTAACTTAATACTTAGATACCACAAAAGTAGAGAATTTGTTTTCAAATATAAATGAGTACCAAAATGTAAATTGTTAATTGTCCAAATATACAGCAACAAGTTATAAGATCTTGAAGAAGAGTCATTCATTATGCAAAGTAATTTGCTTATATCTGCTTTTTGCAAACAGGAAGACAAGTGCAACATCAGGCAGTCAACTCAAATCAGCAAAAGACAGACAATAGCAAGGTGAGCTACAGGACTCTACTTCTGGAGCTGCACTAGTTTTGGTGGGTTGTGAGCATTTGATATGATCTAGAATCATGGCATTTATGAACACAGACAAGTAGTCTGAGCCCATGATAGGCCCAAAAAGAAGCTTATAAGGATGTACTTCTACTCTTTAAGCATTTTTCCCAATTCATACTGAATAAAACACCAACTACAGATTGTGGAGAAAATGAGTTTGGGAAATACTGTAGGCCTGAATCAGTAAAAACATATCAATTGTGGACTGAAGGCAAACCTCAAATTAAGGTGCTATCTAGTGTTTAAATAGAAGTATACAGAGGCTTATAGAAAATAAACAGGCTTCTTGGAATTTCTAGAAGTATAGTCATAAGTGTAGCCGGAAGAGTAAAATTAGTGCTTCAGTGCATGGATGAGGTCACATACCAACAAGCATCAAGAATTTCTATGTTCTTAAATTCTTATGTATGAAATGCATGAAGTATGTATGCCTTAAATAAAAGGTTTCTAGGTAAAGAAAAACACATGGTTGATCGGTTGATTTTGTAAATAAAATTCATTTGAACACACACACACATACACACATTTACACACACAGAATTTCTATGGACCCACAATCTCACAGAGCAAGATAAGGTGCCAGAAACCAACTGTTTAGGAACTGAAGTTTCTTAATATGCAAAAGATTTCAAAATTGTAATTTTAAGGGAATAATGAAACTCAAGAGAACAGAGAAATGATATAATATTATAACAGATAGATTTTATAGAGATGAAAGTAATTAAACAAAATCCAGCAGAAATTCTCCAACTGAAAAGTGTACTAAGTGAAATTAAAAATGCAAAAGAACACATCACTAGCAAAAGTGATCAAAACCAGTGAGCTCAAAATGGGCTGTTTGAAAATGTACAGCTGGAGAATGATGTTCACAGCCACCACTGCACCACTGCTATCTAATGCCTGCACTGCCTCAAATTTGCTGAACCCCAACTGATGGAGGAGGTTAACTAAGGAGGTCTCCATACGATGTCTCCTACAAAGCAGACTGCCCACAAATTGTCTGGAGGTAAAGCACCCTTCGGAAGCAACTGCCTACAAAAGCTACTCTCAAGAGTATGTCCTCTACTGGAGCAATGAAGAAACCTCATCCTTACAGGCCTGCTATTTTGGCACTACATGAAATTAGACATTATCAAAAGTCCACTGAATTACTGATTCGTAAACTATTCTTCCAGTGTCTAGTTTGAGAAACTGCTCAGGATTTCAAGGACAAGCTAATGGTGCCTCGCAGAAGGCAAATGAGGTCTATGTTGTTGGCCTTTTTAAAGACAACAATCTATGCCAAATTTGTAACAATTATGCCAAATGACATCAAGCTAGTATGCTGCATATATGAAGAACATATCTAAGGATCTGCTATGATAAGAAATATTTCATTCTGAATTTTTTCTCTTCTTCCTGTTATTAATGGTAGCTCTGAATGTTATTTATTTTTTCCAATGGTTTCAAAAGGCACCTAAATATATGATTGTGAGCAAGAAAATAAGGAATAGAAATAAGGTATTGTCAGTTTTTCCATTTTCATTTGTATGTGAATTTTTAAATATCAGTGAGGGGACATAAAGCATTGAAGCAAGTCAAAATGTTTCAACAAACAAGTTACTGTTCAGCTTTATAACAATTATAAATAAAACTGTACCATTTTCTGGAAAGTAACAGCATTTAGATTTTTTTTAAAAGTAAATTTCTTATTGACAGCAACTAAATGGTGTATGTAGCATGTTTTTATATAGTAGATTCTAGCCACTCATTACGCTTTTCTGAGTTGCCTTACATGCAAGCACCTGTTCTTTAGTGTTTCCTGTCATCTGTGGTGTTCCTTTAAGCTTTTTACTAAAATAAACTAATTTTTACAAAGAAAATACACAGCTGGAGAAAAGTATAAAATGACTAAGGGGAATGGAGAAAGCTTACAGGAGACAATAGTATGAAAAGAACAAATGTTTTGAGTTAATGAGATTCAACAGACTTCAGAATGACAAAAATTTAGAAAGTATATTCAAAGACAGAATGGCAGAAAACCTCTCCAACCTTGAAAAAGATACAATTATCCAGGAACAGGAAGGTCAGAGGTCACCAGTCAGATTGAACTCAACCAAGTTTACCCAAGATTTCTTATAGTTAAACTCTCCAAGATTAAAGATAAACAAATGATTTTTCAAAGCTACAAGAGAACACATGAAAATAACACATACAGGGATCCCAATTTGCTTGACTTCAGATTTCTCAAAAGAAACTGTACAAGCCAGGAGATAGTGAGATGAAACATTTATATTTCTGAAGAAAATAATTACCAGCCAAGAATATTGTATCCAACAAAGATGACCTTCAAATAGAAGGGTTACTAAAGACATTCTAAGACATATAAAAAATGAGAGAATTTATCACCACCAGACTAGTCTTTCTAAATTCCATTTATCAAATTGAAAGAAATGCTAACAAGAAGAAAACATCAGAAGGTATAAAACTCACAGGAAAGAGTAATTACATAAATTCAGAATGCTCATATTTTAAATATAGTTTATAAACATTTATATTTTACTAGGCAGATTAAAAATTTTATAATCACTACATTAAAATGTCAAGAGGAAAAATATGTAGAGGTCAATATTACATTAAGAATTTTTTAAGTGTGGGTAAGAATGGAGCACAAATACAAGTTTTTTTTTTTAAAGATTCCTTACTTCTTTGTTTTTTGTTATTCTCCTACCCCAGTTTTATAATCAGCATTACGTAGTCATTTCAAGATAACTCGTTATAGTCAAAAAAAGTTTTTATAAACCTTATGGTAACTACAAAAGAAAAGCCTATAATAGATTTATCAAAAGTAATAAGCAAGGACTCAATTACATCACTTAAATAATTGCTAAACCACAAATGAAGACTGTAAAAGAGGGAGAAAGAAAGGAACTGTGATAAAAATTTAAAAAAAGGCTGATGTTATGGCATAACTGGTTAAGAAATGGCTTGTGGTGCTGGATCCCATATTGCAGAGCCATCTGAGTCTCAGACGCTCTGCTTCTGCTCCAACTTCCTGATAATGTGTCTGGGAAAGTAGCAGAAGATGATCCATGTGACAACCACATGGGAGACCGGGATGCAGTTCCTTGATCATGGCTTTGTCTACTCAGCTCCATCTGTTGTGACTATTTGGGTAGTGAACCAGCAACTGAAAGTTCTCTCTCCCTTTCAAATAATTAAAGAAAATAAAACCAATTAGCAAAGTGATAGTAGTAAGACATTGCCTATCAATAATTACCTTAAATGTCAATTGAGTAATTCTCCAATTACAAAACACAGAGTGAACATTTAGATTAATGAATACTTGCTTCTTGCAAGAAAATTCACAGAGATTCCAATATGGTAGAATAGGGAGGAGGCTTATTGCTCTCGTCTAGGGAAAGATAGTTAAAGAAAAGGGAGGTGGGAAGAGACTGCATCTCAGGGAAGAGTTAGAGGAGAAACTGCAGTGGAAACTCCATGGAAGTTACAGGGATGCTGTATTTCTAAGTGGAGGTTTGGACATGTAGCACAAGCACAGACACAGTACAGGACTCTAGTAGCCGAGAATCTCAGCACCAGTTTTGGAGAGCGAGGTAAGACCAGACTGCAGCAACCCAAGCCACTGGCAATAAAGCTGTGGGGAGAGCTGGACATGAGTCTGGCCTGTAGCCCGGTGGGAAGCAATGTACCTACCAACCTAGAGGGAGAAAAGGGGCAAGTTTCTCTATGCCCAATCCCCTGACAATGGTGCCCTTTAACAGCTGAGAGAGAGTGGGTGCCATTTTGGACATATGTAATGTCTGCACCAGCATGTGTCCATGTGCCCAGCAACCAGCTGAAAGGAGATTCCTGAGTTTAGCTGGGAGGATTGACAGGGGCCTAGGCACCCAAGTAGGACTCTAAAGCGCTCCCAGGGTCCCAGTGTGTCATAGGCTCTGGGGCTTAGACTGCCTAGGCAAAGTATTCATAGGCAGCAGGCTCTGGAAGGATCTCTGCTCCTCTGTGGATGGGACAGACTGGCAGGGAAGAATGAATCCTTCGTGCTCCATGACTGTGGGAGCCTTTTGTGCTGGGACTGCGGAAACACTGTGACTGTGTGGGAGGGCACAGGGTGTGGCTGGGTCTTTGGGCAGTCAGCTTGGATGGTTCCACATGTTTGGGGCTCCCTGATTGCCTGGTGAGGGTCATTGCTGTGTGTTCCATGTTCACACTGAGGATTGCATGGATCCCTTGTAGATCTGTGTGAAAGTACAGATGAACATTGCACCCACTGGGCTAGCACTCAGGCATTTGTTACCTTGGAGGAGAGGAAATGAGGATGAAACTGAGCCAACAGAACTGATCAAACTCTTTCCTGTGATTTAAAAAAAAAAGGATGATGAAGAAGAAATGTACCATGCTCAACTTCTATGTCACTTTGGACATTCTCCTCATCCTGGAGCACTGAACAGAGCCCCCCTGGCCATACCCGGCAAATGACTCTGGATATTAACTGAAAGAGCAGACACTCCACTAAGCCAGAGAGGCATAGTCCAAAGAAAAGCCATCAGAGGAAAGAAAAAAAAAGTCAACAAGTATCTCCACAAATGTCTAAGAATAAACACAGAAATTCAAGAAACAAGAATAAGGAAGACATTATTCCCCTAAGGAACACCACAACACTTCAAAACTGGCATGTGATGATAAAGCAATCGATAAAATGCCAGAAACAGAATTCAAAAAACTTATCATAGGATTACTCAGAAGAAAGCAGAAACAAATCCACAAATTAAAGAATTCCATGCATGACGTGAGTGAAAATTTTCCATATGAAATAGAGATTTTAAAGAGAAAACAAAATGAAATTTTAGAAATGAAGAATTCAATAGATCAAATAAAAATGTGGTTTAAAGCCTTACAAGAGACTCAGTAAAGCAGAAGAAGGAATATCTGAGTTAGAACACAAACCTCTGGAAATTTTACAATCAGGCAGAGATGAAGGTAAAGACGAAGATAGAGTTGGAGGAGGAGGAGGAGGAGGAGGAGAAAAAATTAGAAAAACGAAAAAACAGTGTTGGAGATTGATGATTACTATCAAATGACCCAACATGTGGGTCTTAGGATTTCTTGAAGGAGTGGAAAGAAAATAGCTTAGAAGGTCTTTTTAGTGAAATAATTACAGAAAACTTCCCCAATTTGGAGAAAGAGAGGGACATCCAAGTACCAGAAGCACATAGAACTCTTAATAGACATGACCAGAAAACACCCTCAATATGACATGTTGTAGTCAAATTTTCATGGTAAAACATAAGAAAATATTCTGGTTCTGGTACTGTGACATAGTGGGTAAAGCTGCCGCCTGCAGTGATGGCATCCCATATGGGCCCTGGTTCAAGATTCAGCTGCTCTACTTTCTGATCCAGCTCTCTGCTATGACCTGGGAAAGCAGTGAAAGATGGCCCAAGTCCTTGGGCCCCTGTAACCATGTGGGAGGCTTGGAAGAAGCTCCTTGCTCCTGGCTTTGGATTGGCACAGTTCCAGCTGTTTTGGCCTTCTGGGGAGTGAACCAGTGGATGGAAGACACCTCTCTCTCTCTCTCTATCTCTCTGCCTCTGTAACTCTGTCTTTCAAATAAATAGGTAATTTTTTTTTAAAAAAGAAAGTATTCTAAAATGTGCATGAGATAAATGTCAGATTATTTCCAGAGGATCTCCAATTAAATTCACAGGTGACTTCTCATCAGAAAATCAGAAACCCTACAGACTAGGAGAGAATGATGATATATAGTCCAAATCTTAATTGAAAACTGTCAACGCATAATACTGTAACCTGCAAAGTTCTCATTTAATAATGAAGGAGAAATAGACTTCCCATAAGAACCAGAATTGAAAGAAATTCATACAACTCATCTAGACTTTCAGAAGATAATTAAGGATGTGCTAAACACAGAAAAGTGGTAATCATTATGAAAGACAGTGAAGGTAGAAAATCTCCCATTAAAAGTAAAAAGTAAATCCAAAATAAACAATAAGAATATTATGGAAAAATGGCAGGGTCAAGTTGTTATTTATCAATAGTCAGCTTGAATGTAAATGGCCTCAACTCTCCATTTAAAAGATACAGACTGGCTAGGTGGATTTTTTTAAAAAGACCCATATTTTTGCTGCCTACAAGGAACACATCTCACCAACAAAGATTCTTGTAGACTGAAAGTGAAAGAATGGAAAAAGTTAATCCATGCTGATGGAAGCCCAAAGAGAGCTGGGGTAGCCATCCTAGTGTCAGACAAAATAGATTTTAACACAAAAACTCTTAAAAGAGATAAAGAAGGATACTATGCAATGCTCAAGGGATCAATTCAACAGGAATATGTGACTAAAATAAATGTTTATGTAACCAATTACAGGGTGCCTGGCTATTTAAAAGAAATGTTAATGGATTTAAGAAAGACATAGACTCCTAAAGAAGAGTAATGAGGGACTTCAATACTCCACTTTCAGCAATAGAAACATCATCCAGAAAGAAATTCAGCATGGAAATAATAGACTTAAATGACACCATAGGCCAAATGAAGAAAACAGTATAACATATCAAAACTTACAGGATCCAGCAAAAGCAGTAAAAAGTATATAGCCATTGGAAAGGCACTGCTTAAATAACCTATCAATGCATCTCACAGACCTATAAAGACAACAAACCAAACCCAAAATTAGTACAAGAAAACAAATAATTAACATGAGAGAAAATAAACAAAATTGAAACAGAAAATGCAAACATTGAAATGAAGAGCTAGGTTTTTGAAAAAAAAAAAAAAGAGAATTGAAATACCAAAAAGAGGTAGAAGACCTAAATCAAAAAAGTAAGAGATAAAAAAGGAAATGTAACAGATACCACAGAAATAAAAAAGAATCATCAATAATTACTACATTACTACAAAGAGCTATATGCCAACAAATTGGGAAACCTAGAAGAAATGGATAGATTCTTGGACACATACTACCTATCAAAATTGAACCATAAGGACACAGAAATCTGGAACAGACCAGTAACAAACACTGAAACTGAATCAGTAATAAAGACCCTCCCAACAAAGAAAAGTCCAGGAACAAAGATTCAGCACTGAATTCTACCAGGAATGAGTCCAGTTCTTCTCAACTATTCAAAACAATTGAAAGGGAGAATCTTCCTAAACTCCTATGAAGCCTGTAGCACCTTAATCCCTAAGCCAGAAGAAGATGCATCAGAAAAAGAGAACTATAGATCAATATCCCTGATGAACATAGACACAAAAATCTTTAACAAAGTACTAGCCAATGAATTACAATAACATATCAGAAAGATCATTCAGCTGGACCAAGTAGAATTTATCTATGGTATACAGTGATGGCTCAGTATTCACAAACCAATAAATGTGATACATGACATTAAAAACCTGAAGAACAAAAAACATGATTATCTCAATAGATGTATAGAAAGAATTTAATAAAAGGCAACATCCTTTTATCATAAAAATCTCAAGCAAATTGGGTATAGAAGGACCATTCCTCAACACAATCAAGGCAATTTATAACAAACCAGTGGCCAACATTCTGTTAAATGGAGAAAAGCTGGAAGTGCTCCCCCTAAAATCTGGAACCAAAGTTGGTCACTCTCACCATTACTATTCACTATATTGAAGTTTTAGTCAGAGCCATTAGGCAAGAAAAAGAAACCAAAGGGAAACAAATTGGGAAGGAGAAAATTAAACAATCCCTATTTGTAGATGACATGATTCTATATATAGGTTATTCAAAAGAATCCACTATGAGAATATTGGATCTCATCAGAGTTTGGTAAATTGCTAGGATATAAAATATCAAAGAAAAATCAATAGCTTTTATAAACACAGAAAATGTCATGGCTGAGAAAGAATTTCTAAGATCAATCCCATTCACAATAGCTATAAAATATTAAATACCTTGGAAAAATTTAACCAAGAGCAAGAAATACATCTACAATAAAAAATTGCAAACCATTAAAGAAAGAAAAAGAAGACCCAAAAAAGTGGAAAAATCTTCCATGTTCATGGATTAGAAGAATCAACAGCATCAAAATGTCCATATTGCCAAAAGAAATTTACAGATTCAATGTGATCCCAATGAAAATATCAAAGACATTCTTCTCAGATCTCCATGAAGAAAGGACAGTCTCTTTAACAAACATTCTCTTTAACAAATTGTACTGGGCAAACTAGTATTCCACATGCAGAAGTATGAATCAAGATCGCAACTTAAACCTTATACAAAAATCCATTCATAATGGATCAGAGACCTAAATATACAATCTGATACCATCAAATTACTAGAGAACATTGGGCAAATCTGCAATGCTTTTGCTTTACATCATAGAGTTTTGTTATGTTGTGGTTCAATTTTCATTTGTTTCAAAATTTTTAAATTCTCTATTTCTTCTTTTATCTCACTGTTTTTTAAGGAGTAAATGCTTTAATTTCTAAGTATTTATGTAATTTCTAAAATTTTCTTTTTACTGATTTTGTTTTACTGCATTGTGATAGGAACAAATCTTGATGTGATTTGTATTCTTTTAAATTTCTTTTTTTTCAAATTTTATTTAAGTTATGCAAGTTTTATATATTTCATATATATAGATTTAGGAATATAGTTAGGAATATAGTATTACTTTCTCCTTTACCCCCTCTCCCATCCATGCTAAAACCCTTTCTCCCACTCCTTCTCAGATTCCCACTCTTAATTTTTTTTAAAGATTTATTTATTTGAAAGTCAGAGTTACACAGAGAGAGGATAGGTAGAGAGAGAGGTCTTCCATCTGATGGTTCACTCCCTAATTGGCTGCAATGGCCATAACTGCACCAATCCGAAGCCAAGAGCCAGGAGCTTCTTCCAGGTTTCAACGTGGGTGCAGGGGCCCAAGGGCTTGGGCTTTCTTGTACTGTTTTCCCAGGCAGTAGCAGAGAGCTGGATGGGAAGTGGAGCAGCTGGGACTAGAACCAGCACCCATATGGGATTCCGTTGCTTCAGGCCAGGGTGTTAACCCACTGCACCACAGCACCAGCCCCTCCACTCTTAATTTTTATAATTATCTATTTTCAGTATTTTAATGATCCTACAGTTCACACTATTTGTTAAACTCTTTACTTATTGTAGTGTTAAGAGAAAAAACAACAATAACAACAACAACAACAGTAAAAAATAAAACATTTTTCCTCAACAAAGGAGACAAGGAGTATAAACGATCCTCCATTCTCAATTTCACTATTTCAATATTCTCTATTTCACTCCAATACATTACATTTCAAGTACTCAGTTAGTTACCTTAGATCAGGGAAAACATAGTATCTTTCTTTTTGGGACTAGATTATTTCACCAAGTATAATGGTTTCCAGTTGCTACAATCTTGTTGCAAAGACAGGATTTCATTTTATTTACAGCTGAGTAGTATTCCATAGTGTGTGTGTGTGTGTGTGTGTGTGTGTGTAATTATTTCTTTATCCAGTGAACAGTTGATGGATATCAGGGTTGATTCCATATCTAAGCTATTAGGAACAGTGCTGCAATGAACATGGTTTTACAGATAACTCTTTCATAAGCTAATTTCATTTGCTTTAGGTAAATTCCCAAGAGAGGGATGGTTGAGTCAAATGGTAGGCCTATATTCATATTTCTGAGGTATCTCCTTATTGTCATCCACAGTGGCTCTATCAGTTTACATTTCTACCAACACTGGATTAGGATATATATTCTCCCACATCTTCACTAGCATTTGTTGTTGATTTCTGTATGAAAGCCACTCTGGGGTTAGGTGAAACCTCATTGTAGTTTTTATTTGCATTTCCATGATTGCTAGCGATCCTGAGCAGTTTTTCATGTATCTGTTGGAAATATGGATTTCTTTTCTTAAAAACACCGATTGAGGTCCTTTGCCCATTTGTTAACTGCGTTGTTTGTTTTGTTGTTTTGAGTTTCTTGCACTCTTTATAGATTCTATATATAAATACTTTATCAGTTGTATAGCTTGCAAATATTTTCTCCCATTCAGTTGGTTGCCTTTTCACTTTATTGAGTGTTTCTTTTGCAGTACAGAAGCTTCTCAATTTGATGCAATTCCATTTGTCAATTTTGGCTTTTATTGCCTGTATTTCCAAGATCTTTTCTAAGAAGTCTTTATGTATGTCAATGTCTTGCAGATTTCCCCACTGTTCTCTAGTAATTGGATGATATCAGATTGTATATTCAGGTCTCTGATCCATTATGAATGGATTTTTGTATAAGATTTAGGTTGGGATCTTGATTCATACTTCTGCATGTGGAGAACTAGTTTGCCCAGAACAATTTGTTAAAGAGACTGTTTGTTAAAGAGCATATCCAGCTGTTGCAGTCCACTGGGGAGTGAACCAGCAGATGGAAGACCTCTATCTCTCTCTGCCTCTCCTTCTCTCTCTCTGTAACTCTGACTTTCAAATAAATAAATAAATCTTTAAAAAACGTATTTATAATGCTACAGTAATTAAAGCAGTGTGATATTGGCATAAAACCAGATCCATAGAACAATGGAACATAATAAAGACCCTAGTAAATCTGCTCGTCTTCAGCCAACTAATCTTTAACACAGGTTCTAAGAACATGCACCAGAAAAAAAGATAATCTTTTTAGTAAATGATGCTAGAAAATTTGGATGTCCATAAACCTAACAATGAAATAAAACCCCTATCTCCCACCATTTACACCATCACCTCAAAAAATATACATGTGAGACATGAAACTATTAGAAGGAAGCATAAGGAATATACTTCAGGACATTGGACTGTACAAAACTTTTCTAAATCAGACCCCAAAAGCACAAATTGGAGTTCATTGAATGGCAGAGCTTGTGCATAAGAAAGGAAGAAATCAACAAGGAAAGAGAGAATGTACAGAGTGGGAGAAAATATTTGCAAGCTATATATCTGAAAGGAAAATAATATTTAAAATATATAAGGAACTCAAATAACAGCTGAAAAAAAAGACGATCCAATTAAAAATGGAAAACAGATCTAAACAGACATTTCTCAAGATATATATAAATGGACAACAAGTACATGAGAAAATGCTCAGCATTACCAATGATTAGGGCAGTACTAATCAAAACCACAATGAAATATTGCCTCACTCCAGAAAGTCTGGCTATTATCTTTAAGATAACAAGTGTTTGCGATTATGTGCAGAAAGGGGAATGCTTCCAATCTGTGAGTGTGAATATAAATAAGTATAGCCATTTTGGAAATTGTATGAAAGATCCTCAAAATAATAAAAATAGAACTTCCATATGTTTCGACAATGCAACTCCTGAGCATATATCCAAAGGAATTGAAATTCATCTGTCAAAGAGACATATGCATTCCCATACTTTTTAGAAGCACTAAATCACAACAGCCAGGAAATGGAGACAACCTAAGTGTCCATCCACGGATGAATGGATAAATATGTGGTACAGCTATACATCAAATATTACTCAGCCATAAACAAGATATAAACCTCTCATCTACATCTTCATGGAATTAACTGGAGGTCATTATCTTAAATGAAATAAGCCAGGAACAGATAGACAAATCTCATGTGATCTCATTAAAATGCAGAATCTTGGGGCCGGCACTGTGGCACAGTGAGTTAACACCTTGGCCTGAAGTGCTGGCATCCCATATGGGCGCCAGTTCTAGTCCATTTCTAGTCCTGGCTGCTCCACTTCCATCCAGCTCTCTGCTATGGCCTGGGATAGCAGTGGAGGATGGCCCAAGTCCTTGGGCCCCTGAACCAATGTGGTAGATCTGGAAGAGGCTCCTGGCTTCTGGCTTTGGATTGGTGCGGCTCCGGCCGTTGTGTCATCTGGGTAGTGAACCAGCAGATGGAAGACCTCTCTCTCTCTGTCTCTGCATCTCTCATAACTCTGTCTTTCAAATAAATAAAATCAATCTTTAAAAAAATGTGGACTCTAAAAAACTAAGTGGTCTCACAGAATTTGAAGATATAATGGTGGTTACTAGAGGTTAGGTAGGAAAGCAGGGAGGGAGGGATTTGGAAAGGTTGATTGATAGCTATTAGGTTATAGTTAGATAGGAGTAAGAAGTTCTGATTATTTCACAATAGGAAATATAAAGAGAATACACTATATATCTCTCCACAAAAAGAAACATGGATAACATTCTGAATATTTTCACTGTAAAGAAATTTTAAATGATTGATAGCACATGATGCATAAATGTAACAAAACATCAGCAGGGCTGGTGCTATGGCGTACCAGGTAAAGCTGCCACATATAGTGCTGGCATCCCATGTGGGTACCAGTCCGAGTCCCGGCTGCTCGACTTCTGATCCAGCTCTCTGCTATGGCCTGGGAAAGCAATAGAAGATGGCCCAGTTCCTTGGGCCCTAGCACCCACATGGGAGACCTGGAAGAAGCTCTTGGCACCTGGCTTTAAATCAGCCCAGCTCTGGCCATTGCAGCCATTTGGGGAGTAAACCAGGGAGTGGAAAATCTCTCTCTCTCTCTCTCTCTCTCTCTCTCTCTCTCTCTCTCTCTCTCCCTCTCTCTCTCCCTCTCCCTCTCCCTCGCCCCCCTCTAACTCTGCCTTTCAAATAAACAAATCAATATTTTAGGAAAAAATACTAAAAGTAAAATATTCTGTTTATTCTGTTTAATACTTTCCCTCTTTTTATCTCAAACAGAAGATGAAAATAGACAAGTTAATGATCATTTTCTAAGCAGTTTCATTTCTTGATCACAGCATAGATTTTTAATGGGTTCACAAGAAAATGGAAAATTTTTTGAAGCAATGGAAACAGTTTCCATGAGCTTTAAATATTATTTTCTTTCAATACTGCATCTTTTTTCCAGCTTAGGAATTAAGGTGATGCTCTATTCATAGAAAGTATTTGGGAGGATTCCCTCTTTTTCGATTGTTCTGAACAGTTTGAGAAGAATTGGACTTTGTTCTTCTTTAAATGTCTGGTAGAATTGAGCAGTGAATCCATCTGGTCCTGGGCTTTTCTTTGTTGGGAGGGCCTTATTACTGATTCAATTTCTGACTCATTTATGGGTCTGTTTAGGTTTTCTATGTCTTCCTGGTTCAATTTAGGTAGGTTGCATGTGTCCAGGAGTCTATCCTTTTCTGATACATTTCCCTGTTTGCTGGCATACAAGTCCTTGTAGAAATTTATGATGATTCTTTTTATTTCTGTGGTGTCTGTTGTTACGTTTCTTTTTCCATCTCCGATTTTATTGATTTGGGTCTTTTCTTTTTTAGTTAGAGGAACCAATGGGGTGTCAATTTTGTTTATTTTTTCAAAAAACCAGCTCCTCGTTTGGCTGATTTTTTTGTAATTTTTTGGATTCAATCCTATTGATTTCTTCTCTGATTTTAATTGTTTCTCTTCTCCTGCTAGCTTTGGGTCTGGTTTGCTGCAGTTTTTCTAGATCCTTGAGATGCATTGAAAACTCATTTATTTGGCGCCTTTCCAATTTCTTGATGTAGGCACCTATTGATATAAACTTTCCTCTTAACACTGCTTTTACTGAATTCTATAAGTTTTGGTATGTTGTGCTGTTATCCTCATTAACTTCCAGAAAGGTTTTGATTTCTCTTTTGATTTCTTCTATGACCCACTGTTCATTCAGGAGCATGTTGTTCAATCTCCATGTGTTTGCATATGCTCTAGGGATTTCTGAGTTGCTAATTTCAAATTTCATTTTCCTATGGTCTGAGAAGCTGCATCGTATGATTCTAATTCTTTTGAATTTGTTCAGACTTGCTTTATGGCCTAGTATGTGGTCAATCCTAGAGTAGGTTCATGCACTGCTGAGAAGAATGTAAATTCTTTATGTGTAGGATGAAAAGTTCCATATATATCTGTTAGATCCATTTGGGTAATAGTGTCGTTTAAATCTACTGTCTCCTTGTTGATCTTCTGTCCTGTTGATCTGTCTATTTCTGAGAGTGGAGTATTGAAGTCCTCCCTGCACTACTGTATTTGAGTCTAAGTCTCCCTTTAAGTCCCTTAACAAATCTTTTAAATAAACCAGTGCCCTGTAATTAGGTGCATACACATTGATAATCATTACACCTTCCTGTTGAATGGATCCCTTAATCATTATATAGATCCCCTCTTTGTCTCTTTTAACGGTTTTTGTATTAAAGTTTATTTTGTCTGATATTAAGATGGTTATGCCCACTCTTTTTTCATTTCTGTTGGCATGTAATATCTTTTTCCAGCGTTTTACTTTCAGTCTGTATGCATCTTTGTTGGAAAGATGTGTTTCATGTAAGCAGCAAATAGATGGGTTTTGTTCATTAATCCATTCAGCAAGTCTGTATTTTTTAACTGGAGAGTTGAGCGCATTAAGGTTCAATGTGACTATTGATAAGTGGTAACTTTGCCCTGCCATTTTCCCAACGATATTTTCTAATATATGCTTTGAACTTCCTGAGATCTTGTGCTGTGAGGTTTCCTTCCTTTACCTTCTTTCATATTGATGACCATGTTTCTGTGTTTGGCAACAAATTCTTTCAATTTCTGTTTGCTATGAAAGGTCTTTATTTCACCTTCATTCTCAAATGAGAGCTTGGCAGTATATAACATACTGGGCTGGCAGTTTTTCTCTCTTAATACCTGGGCTGTATCTCGCCATTCCCTCCTAGCTTGCAGGGTTTCTGATGAGAAGTCTGCTGTGAGTCTAATAGGAAATCCTCTGAGACTAATCTGATTTTTCTCTCTTACACATTTTAGAGTCTTTTCTTTATGTTTCACTGTGGTGAGTTTTATTACAACGTGTCATGGTGAGGATCTCTTTTGGTCATGTTTACTAGGAGTTCTATGAGCTTCCTGTACTAGGATGTCTCTGTCCTTCTCCAAACCCGGGAAGTTCTCTTCTAGTATCTCACTAAAAAGGCCTTCTAATGCTTTCTCTGTCTCTATGCCTTCAGGAACTCCTAGAACCTGAAAGTTGGGCAGCATTGAAAGAAAATTACAGAACAATATCCCTGGTGAACATAGATGCAAAAATACTCAATAAAATTCTGGCCAATATAATGCAGCAACACATCAGAAAGTTCATCCACCTACACCAAGTAGGATTTATCCCTGGTATGCAGGGATTGTTCAATGCTCGCAAAACAATCAATGTGATATACCACATTAACAGACTGCAGAAGAAAAATCATATGATTATCTCACTAGATGCAGAGAAAGCATTTGATAAAATACAACACCCTTTCATGATGAAAACTCTAAACAAACTGGGTATGGAGGGAACATTCCTCAATACAATCAAAGCAATTTATGAAAAACCCATGGCCAGCATCCTATTGAATGGGGAAATGTTGGAAGCATTTCCACTGAGATCTGGTACCAGACAGGGATGCCCACTCTCACCACTGCCTATTCAATACAGTTCTGGAAGTTTTAGCCAGAGCCATCAGGCAAGAAAAAGAAATTAAAGGGATACAAACTGGGAAGGAAGAACTCAAATTATCCTTCTTTGCAGATGATATGATTCTTTATTTAGGGGATCCAAAGAACTCTTACTAAGAGACTAGTGGAACTCATGGAAGAGTTTGGCAAAGTAGCAGGATATAAAATCAATGCACAAAAATCAACAGCCTTTGTAAACACAGGAAATGCCACGGCTGAGGAAGAACTGCTAAGATCAATCCCATTCACAATAGCTACAAAAACAATCAACTACATTGGTATAAACTTAACCAAGTATGTTAAAGACCTCTATGATGAGAATTACAAAATGTTAAAGAAAGAAATAGGATACCAAAAAGTGGTAAAATCTTCCATGCTCATGGATTGGAAGAATCAATATCATCAAAATGTCCATTGTCCCAAAAGCAATTTATAGATACATTGTGATGCCAATCAAAATACCAAAGACATTCTTCTCAGATCTGGAAAAAAATGATGCTGAAATTCATATGGAGACACAGGAGACCTTGAATAGCTAAAGCAATCTTGTACAACAAAAACAATGCCGGAGGCATCACAATACTAGATTTCAGGGCATACTACAGGGCAGTTGTAATAAAAGCAGCATGGTACTGGGTACAGAAACAGAGGGATAGACCAATGGAACAGAATAGAAACACCAGAAATCAATCCAAACATCTACAGCCAACTTATTTTTGATCAAGGATTCAAAACTTATCCCTGGAGTAAGGACAGTCTATTCAATAAATGGTGCTGGGAAAATTGGATTTCTACATGCAGAAACATAAAGCAAGATCACTACTTTTCACCTTACACAAAAATCCACTCAACATGGATTAAAGACTTAAATCTATGACCTGACACCATCAAATTATTAGAGAGCATAGGAGAAACCCTGCAAGACATAGGTACTGGCAAAGACTTCTTGGAAAAGACCCTGGAGGCATAGGCAGTCAAAGCCAGAATTAACATTTGGGAATGCATCAAATTGAGAGGTTTCAGTACTGCAAAAGAAAAAGGAAAGTGAAGAGGCAACTGACAGAATGAGAAAAAATATTTGCAAACTATGCAACAGATAAAGGGTTGATACCCAGAATCTAGAAAGAAATCAATAAACTCTACAACATCACAACAAACAACCCACTTAAGAGATGGGCCATGGACCTCAACAGACATTTTACAAAAGAGGAAATCCAAATGGCCAACAGACACATGAAAAAATGTTCAAGATCACTAACAATCAGGGAAATGCAAATCAAAACCACAATGAGGTTTCACCTCACCCTGGTTAGAATGGCTCACATTCAGAAATCTACCAACAACAGATGCTGGCAAGGATGTGGGGAAAAAGCGACACTAACCCACTGTTGGTGGGAATGCAAACTGGTAAAGCCACTATGGAAGTCAGTCTGGAGATTCCTCAGAAACCTGAATATAACCCTAACATACAACCACCATCCCACTCCTTGGAATTTAGCCAAAGAAAATTAAATTGGCAAACAAAAAAGCTGTCTGCACCTTAATGCTTATTGCAGCTCAATTCACAATAGCTAAGACCTGGAACCAACCCAAATGTCCATCAACAGTAAACTGGATAAAGAAATTATGGGACATATATTCTATAGAATACTATACAGCAGTCAAAAATAATGAATTCCAGTCATTTACAATGGAATGGAGGAATCTGGTAAACATCATGCTGAGTGAAATAAGCCAGTCCCAAAGGTACAAATATCATATGTTCTCCCTGATCGGTCACAACTAACCGGGCAGCAAAAAGGAAACCTTTTGAAGTGAAATGGACACTATGAGAAATAGTGACTTGATCAGCCCTTGTCTGAACTCTTGATGTACAATTTAATACTTTATCCCTTTTAGTATTTTTTTTTTGTTCTACTTAGTACTATTTTGTTGAACTCAGTAATTAACACACAATTATTCTTAGGTGTTTAAATTTAACTGAAAAGTGATCCCTGTTAAATATAAGAGTGGGAATAAGAGAGGGAGGAGATGTACGATTTGGGACATGCTCAATTGGACTTGCCCTAATGGTGGAGTTAGAAATGTGCCAGGGGATTCCAATACAATCCCATCAAGGTGGCATGTACCAATGCCATCTCACTAGTCCAAGTGATCAATTTCAGTTCGCAATTCATCATACTGATAGGTCTAAAAGTCAAAGGGATCACACAAACAAGACTAGTGTCTGCTAATACTAACTGATAGAATAAAAAAGGGAGAGAATGATCCAACATGGCAAGTGGGATACACAGCAGACTCATAGAATGGCAGTTGTCTTAAACAGCACTCTGGCTTCATAACCAGCCCTTAAGGCATTTGGATTGGCTGAAGAAATAATAAAATAAACACAATAGAGATCCCAGTAGAAATAACAGACCGTCAAAGAAGGAGGTACCTTTCTTTGAAGTGAGGAGAGAACCTCCGCTTTGACTATGACTTTATCTAAATAAAATCGAAGTCAGTGAACTCAAAAGGCTTCCAGAGCCTCAGCAACTCATGACTAGAGCCTAGGGAGATTACTGATGCCATAAATAGAGTGTCAATTTATTTAGTCAACAACTAGAGTCACTGTATGCTTACTCCTCATGTAGGATCTCTGTCCTTAATATGTTTTTCAATGTGAATTAATGCTATAACTAGTACTGAAATATTATTTTACACTTTATGTTCTGTTGGGTGCAAACTGATTAAATATTACTTAATAATACTAAATCAACCTTCTGTATATAAAGATAATTGAAAATGAATCTTGATGTGAATGGAATGGCAGAGGGAGCAGGAGATGGGAGGGGTGCGGTTGGGAGGGAAGTTACTGGGGTGAAAATCCATTGTAATCCATAAACTGTACTTTGGATATTTAGATTTTCTAAATAAAAGTTTAATAAATTATTTAATGGCAGACTGCCCACCAACATTAAGGTTTATGAAGTTCATTTGGAATGAGGCATCAAAGCATTGTTTTTAAGAACTAGTAAGTTATAAAATGAGAAAATTCCTAATAACTGTTTGTAAATATATATTATAACAATGCAAATTACATTCTTGTAGTGGATATCAGGAAAACCAATTAAGCCAATCAATAGTTTTAAATTATATATCTTATGGAAGAAGCAATGAAATATCCAATGAAAAGAATGACAGATAGTGGGTAGGGTCAATCTCTCTGAGGAAGTGAGACTTAAAACAAAAAATGGTAAGAAGAAGACTTTAATGAAAGAATGAGTGGGGTTGCACCCCTGGTAGAGGAACTACATGTGCAAAGGTTCCAAGATCAAAGATGTTTGGTCTTTTAATGAATTACTAGAGTGTTTAATGTGAAGGATTTTATCAGCATGAGAGGTCATATCACAGAAGACAGTACAGGGTATGGAAAAGAGTTTGATTTTAAATATATTAAGATATATCAGAAAGTTTAAAATAAGGGAATGATATGACTTAGTTTATATACCCATCTAATGCATATATACATATAATTCATGAGTTATGAGGACCCCATATCATTAGTTCTACCACACCTTTGCTCAGGATAATGACATACTTCAACAACTATAAAACAGTGTTGGATGCTACCAAGAAGAAAAGGAGTAAGACTTGCTTCTGGAATGGCAAAGGGAATCTATAATGTAGCAATAGTTTCATAGAGATGTTTCCAGAAGGAGGTAAGAAGAAGGCCAACTAGATACCAAATAAATGACTCTACAAACTCAAAGACAAACATTTTTGAACAAGCACAATGGGAATATATTATTATAAGAACATCTGTGTGTAAATATCTCATTCTCATGATGGTTTACTATGGCCAGAGTTGTTTTACACAGTTAAAGTCATTTAACCCTCAAAATACCATGACACCTTTCGATTCCTACTTATCAACAAAATAGCAGAGGTCTAGAAAGTGTTATATCCCTCGCCCAAAGTTACAGAGGTATGAAGCTGATAGTACTGATATACTTATTGGTTCAGGCACCTTGGCTACTGAGTTAATACTAAAATATGCTTTAATAATCATTGTAACAGATGGTCTTGCTTGGGGCACTTGAACAAATCAGTTGTGTATCCTACTGTCATATGTCTAGCAAGCTTCCATGTCACTTTCCTCCAATATGCAGGTGCAATGATATAGAAATATATTAAGATACAAAATAAATGCTATATGCGGCTGGCGTCGTGGCTCAACAGGCTAATCCTCTGCCTTGCGGTGCCAGCACACCAGGTTCTAGGCCCAGTCGGGATGCCGGATTCTGTCCCGGTTGCCCCTCTTCCAGGCCAGCCCTCTGCTGTGGCCAGGGAGTGCAGTGGAGGATGGCCCAAGTGCTTGGGCCCTGCACCCCATGGGAGACCAGGTAAAAGCACCTGGCACCTTGCTCCTGCCATCGGATGAGCACGGTGCGCCGGCCACAGCGCGCCATCCGCGGCAGCCATTGGAGGGTAAACCAACGGCAAAGGAAGACCTTTCTCTCTGTCTCTCTCTCTCACTGTCCAATCTGCCTGTCAAAAAAAAAATGCTATATGCATTGGGTGAGAAACACTGAATCCCCTCAACTTAGTATGATGTAATTTTTCCAAGATTTATTTTATGTATTTGAAATGCACTGTTACAGAAAGAGAGAAAGATGGAGAGACTGAGCAATCTTCCATCCATTGGTTCTTTCTCCAAATGCCCCCTCCCCCAGCTATGTCTGGGCTGGACTGAAACCAGGAACCAGGAGCTTCATCCTGGTCTCCCATGTAAGTGTAGGGGCCCAAGGACTTAGGCCATCTTCCACTGCTTCCCAGCGACATCAATAGGGAGATGGATCAGAAGTGGAACAGCTGGGACTCCAACCAGTGCCCATATGGAAGCTGGTGTTGCAGGCTTTGACTTTTTCCCACTGTCACAACCCTGGCCTTAGCATGATATACCTTTTACTAAGGAAGTCTGCTTAAAAGCCATCATAGTAGGTCATGTCTTAATACATGAAAACAATTATGGGATTTGATAAAAACTCTTCTTAACCAAATTTTAGTAAGGCTTTTACGACCTTTCTTCTCTATGTGGCTTCAAACTTGTATTGACTAATCTAGTTTTAGCAAGAGTCTTATGAACACAGTTTATCAAGAATCTCCCTATATGCTTGTTATCTAATTCTTTGAAATGTTAAATTCACTGTACCTTTCACTGTGTTTTCTGGCTATAAATTCCTATTTGTCTTTGCTGTATTTTAGTTGAGTTCAGGTCTATGATGAAGACACTGTCCCCTTATTCTAGGAGTTTGAATCAAATCTATATTGCTGTTTCCAATAAGTATCCAGTATAAACATTTTCTTCTGCAGCCCCTAACTTGCAGAGCAATTCCACTTACAGCTACACATAAGAAAAAATAATTGTGTCCAAAATATTTTGGGAAGATCACAATGCAATATTACCATGCTACTGAATTTTTTAAATATATCACAAAAATCTAAAGATCATAAGACTGCCTATGTAAATTTAATTGTTGTACAGTTAGCCACTAACTCATATATTTCAAGACCACTATTCCTACATACATATTTAATGTTGGGAGGACCTTTAAAAAATCTCCATTTTAATTTGCCAAACTAAACTAACTTAAACATTTAAAATTACCTGAGTATTCAAAAATGATTATTTTCTATAATAGAAGAATGAAAGGACCCATAATAGGCAAAGGTAGTCTAAAATAAAATTTAAATGTTAAACTCTCATAAGGCATGTCAACATGTCCCTAATTCTTTCCTCCAGTGTCACTCGAAAGAGTAAAGCATCTTCTTTGAACAATATATATACTTGCTCAAACCTTCTCCAGTTTCATTTGTTCATTCTTGGTGTTTAAAACTCATTTTATTCTAATCTTTAAAAGTTATCAAAAAAGGAATTCATTGCAAATATTCAATCTATTATAAAATATATTTTAAAAAGAGAACATGCTCTTTAATTACAATCCATAAAAATAACCACTATTAACAGGATGTGCATCATTTTCTGGTTATTTTTTCCCAGTATTTCTTCTTTATAATTTATCTACATTTATACATATGCTTATATATATCAAATATGGTTTATTCTGAGAGTGTTCTTCAATAGCTTTTTTCATTTAACAATATAGCTATGCCAATACATATACCATAATCTGTTTAAGAGCATCAATGTTTGCATTTAAATTAGCAGCCATTCATAAACCTATGTGTCCATTATATAAACTGAATCTTTTTTGAGATTGTATTATGCATTATTCATCTTTCTGTTAATGAAAAAATAATTATGGATCTCAGGAATACAGTAGACTATGTAACAATGGAGGAAGGGAAAGAAACTAGCTGGAGTCGCTCACCAGTGCACATGTCTAAGGGTGAAATGACAGCCTGAATTTAAAGAACCTCCACGAGGAAATCCTCCACCGGCATCTAGCTGTATGCTTTTATAGCTAGCACAAAATGTATTGCTAATAATGGAGTAGTCATATTGAAGATAGTTTGTGGGAAGACAATTGTTAAAGAAAAAACCTGTCATCCCAGCCATGTCAGGGTGCCGAGGGTTATGGAAATAGACTCTGTCAGGATTGCAGCTTAGGAAATGGAGTGTAACAGGTCAAGTACTGTATCAATTTGGGGCAGGCCACTGGGCAGAAGTGCTCCTGGCATGGGTCAGTGCCTCAGCTGAAATGAAGGAGAATATAAATAGATCCAATTAAAAGCCATCCCCTTTTGGAGGTCACTTTGGCCCTAAAATCAGACAGACAGGCGGATATGCCTATCTTATGTGAAGGTCTGGGAAAAACAAAAACCCAAACACCTCTCTAACCTTCCATGGCTAGAAGTAGAATTAGTAACCGGTGTGGAAATAATAACTTAAAGTTCCTTGATCACAAATAGGAAATTATCCAAAGACACTTACATCAGTTAAACGAGGCTGCAGTTCAATTTCTGTTACAAACACCTGATCTTTGGAACCCATCACAGCTAAGCTTCCCTAAGTATCAAGAACCACAGCGTTAAAAGAATTGTTTAGACAATTTAGGGTAAAGATCAACTGAGGCAGACATTTTGCAGAAATTAGCTAGATTGGCAGCATATATCAAATAAATTCACAACATAGGTCCAAATTTTACACTATGTACAAATCACTAAATGCATTCACTAATTTTTCCTAATCTAATTGAGGCAACAAGTATGTGACAGGTGTCTCATGGACACTGCTTATTAGAGCAAAGAGACTTGCCAGAAATAATTGTCAGAGAAGGGAAAAACCCTATTTGAATCCAATCCTCTATACACGACTGCTATGAAATTGCTAACTGTTCTACTTCTCTTACCGGAAGTAGTTTATGCAACACGGGATTTCTAGTCATGCACAGTGGCCTGTGTCCCATTTCTTCCAGTACAGTCCACTGGTAAAGTGTCCACAGGGCTGCTTAAAGGAGACCAGAGTTTCAGCCACAGGCTTGCCATTAGCTGTGTAATCCTAGGCATGCCATCTCAACTGACTTTTATTCCTTGCGAAACAAGTAGATTACAAAAACTACCCAAGGCCTTTTCTAATCCCAAAATGCAAATGTATATGGTTATTAGAATCAATCATGTGAATATTTATCCAGATTTAGTAAATGTGTTTTAGGAACCCACTGAGTAAAAGGTATAGTGTATTTTTTTTTTTTCAAAAAACAGCACTTTAGTCTTCCAACCATCCTGTGGAGTAGATAATACTGCTTCTATTTTACATATTTATAAAAATCAGAGTCTCAGAGAGTGTAGGAAAATATGCTCTTGCTGATTATAAATGACAAAACCATAATCTATCTGGATATTCTGACAACAAGTTCAGTGCGTCTATCACTACCACCCAGCTGTCTTTGGTCATGGTGGATGAGTTTAATTTATATTTGCTCCATTACCTCAAAACTCCATTTTAGGATCATTGTAGTGGCTGGGGTTGCATAAATAAAACAATGTAGAAAAATCTAATAAAGTCAAGCTTTTAGGAAAGATGAAGTACAACTGAAACATCTGACACTTAGGTAAGTTGCTTGTAACTTTTATCAGACCCAAACAATACGTGTTATAATATTTGTAATCCTAAAACCAAAACCAGAAATAAATCTAACGGAAGAGAAATGTGATGACAGCATTTGTGGTTCTAATATTTGAGAAGTCTGAAAATGTAACTTGTATATTTTGTCCTTTATTCAGTTTCCATGGTTTGTTCTTACTCCACTAACAAGGCACCACAATAGCTTGCTCATATTATGTGATTTTATTCCTTTTTTCCCTCTACCTGGACTGCTCTTCCCAACTCGGCCTTAACTGTTTTATAAATCCTCATTATCCTTCAGCTCTGGCTCAAGAGATGGCTCTTTTATGAAGCATTTTCTGTCTCTCCAGGGAGATTTGATTCAAACCACCTCATCCTTTATATCAATTCATTAAAATTTCACTGCAGGTGGGAGGTGAACAGAAGAATTGCAACCATAGGATTTGAAAAATAGCTGCTTCTGCTCTGTTTTCTGTGTTCAAACCTCCCAAGCAACCAGGATTTCTACTACTTTGAACAATTTTCTAGGCTTTACAACAGGAAAATTTGAAACAAGATTCCATTTGACAAATCGACTCCTAAGCAATCTACATTGACATATTTATGTCTCCCTCACCATTGAACAAGCCCAGTTAAAATCACTATTATTTGGGTAATAAAATATTATAATATTTCTAAAAATCAAAGTGAAATCTCAGATTTCAGAATTTCCATCACTGCATTGCATTCGCACCTTATCAGACAATATAGAATTAGCAGAGGCAGCTTGCATCAGGGATCTCATGTACAATTGCCTAAAAAATAAGTATTGTCTTTTATCCTGAATTAAATTACACAATCAGATGTCACCTCAAATGTTGAGGAAGATTCTTGCTATGGGAAAGTTGAGATGAAATTTAGATACAATGAAAAGCACATTGTCACACATGTGAGAGCCTCAGGTTTCCGTCTGTAGTTCTAGTCTCATCTAGCTATGTAACTGGATGTCTCTGAATCTCCATTTCCTCTCATGCAAAATTGGAAGATGAGATTTCTTATTTTTTTTTAATTTAAAAAGGTTCATTTATTTATTTATGTGAAAGGCAGAGTTACAGAGAGAGAGAAAAATCTTATCCTCTGGTTCACTCCCTAAACAGCTGCAATGGCTGCAGCTGGGTCGATCCAAACCCAGGATCCAGGAAATTCTGCTGGGTCTCCATGTGGGTACAGGGACCCAAACACTTAGTCCATCTTCTGCTGCTTTCCCAGGCACATTAGCAGCATGGTGGATCAGATGTGGGCAGCCAGGACTCTAACCGGCACCCATATCAGATGGCAGTAACCACTATGCCACAGCACAGACCCTAGGCCTCTGATTTTTACGATAAATGTCAGCAGTTTGATTTGAAAAAAAAAAAATGTCAAGGCTACCTACATAACATTTTTGTCTCATTTTGACCCCAGTACGTCTTTTGTATTCCCCAGTATTGTGAAACCCAATAAGGAGTCAAGGAATGTTGAATGAGCAAACAAACACCTAGATATAAGCAGTTATATGAAGAGATTTCTAAGAGTGAATGCAATGCAGTAAAATAGAAGGGGTAGATAGAAATAGAAGGGACAGAGATAATGGGTGGCTAAAAAGAAGATGAACAGAAAGACAAATGAAATTTATTTTCGATTAGCATGCATGCCCACTGCCGACTTGCCTACTAATTCTTCTTTCTGGTAGTCTTTGCTATTTAACCAATTGTGAAAGGAATTATTGGGCATTAAAGTTTTTGTTTTATTTTATATTCAGCTCAGCTACAACTGTCAGAAAATCCAAAACAATAGGGACTTAATGGAAAAAAAAAAGATTGCTTCTCATTCCATCGAAATTAGATATTTAAGAACCAGTGACGGGGATCCACGATGATCAGGAACTCCCTCTCTTTTGCTCTCTCATTCTTAGGAGTCCAGCCCAAATGGCTGTCCAGTTCTAGCATTTAACATGGCAGAGTTTGAAGAATGAAAAAGAGGAAAGTAGGCTGGCCACTTTTCGAGAATAGAAAGGTACTTCAAAAAGTTTATTGAAAAATAGAATTAAAAGATAAGTTTATTTTGCAAAAAAAATGAAATCTATTTATAGATTTTTTTCATAATATGCATGTTCCAGGAACTGTTTGAAGTACCCCCAGTGCCATTTAGAAATGGCATACATCGGCCAGCGCTACTGCTCACTTGGCTAATCCTCTACCTGCCTGTGTCACCGGCACCCCGGGTCCTAGTCCTGGTTGGGGCACTGGATTCTGTCCTGGTTGCTCCTCTTGCAGCCCAGCTCTCTGCTGTGGCCCAGGAAGGCAGTGGAGGATGGCCCAAGTGCTTGGGCCCTGCACCCATGTGGGAGACCAGGAGGAAGCACCTGGCTCCTGGCTTCGGATCGGCGCAGTGCACTGGCCGTGGCGGCCATTTGAGGGGTGAACCAATGGAAGGAAGACCTTTCTGTCTCTCTCTCTCTTTCTCACTGTCTAACTCTGCCTGTCAAAAAAAATCAAGAGAGAGAAATGGCATACATCATTTAGCAGGCAAAGACAGTCACACAGTTAAGAAAAATACAATGGAGGCTGAAAAGTTTAGTTTTTTTCTAAGGATCTGTTATTACTAGCTAAGAGTTGAGGTGTCTATTACTCAGAGAAAGAGTAGTATTGATATTGAGGGTTGTTATCACACATTGGACCTTGGGTTTTGTTCATAATCTTATTTGGTGCTCCAGCAGGAAAACCACAGGGAGCTTTGAGGAATGCCCAGTTATCATTGTGTCTGTCCCTTTCATTATTTGTTTCCTTCCTGACTTTCCCTACCTGGAGGAAATTAGCCAAATAAATTCTTCAATGAGTCTGTTAGATAGTGTGATGTAATGCCAAAAAAATGTTTGTACTTTGAAACAAATCTCATGAAATGGTCAAAATTTAAGTCTAAAAATGAATATTTCACCAGTTTCATTGAATACAAATACCAATGAAGAGAAGGAAAGTTTTAGAACATCCTCTTCCCTGATCAGCTCAAATAATGCTACTAATATCTATTCTATTTCGCAATAGGACCAAGTTTGGCACATTCATTCTTACATTTGCTCCAGCCTCCTACTGGCCTTTGTTTATCCTTCTTAAATACTTTTTTAGTGTTACAAAACTGTATAGTATATATGAAAGCTTTATTTTTATTCTAATATTATAATTAAATTTTATTTTCTAAGTATAACTGGAGGGCATTGTTTAACATTATAAATATCAAGTTCCAAGTTCACCAAAAATATAGCCGTCTGTGAAAATCTAAGTAGACATTGAATGATGGACTCTGATGTGTTCACATGCTAGTGATAAATATGAGGTTTTAAATGAAAAATAACTATGATAATTAAAAGTAACAATAATTACTTAAATGAGATCTTTACTATTAGATATTCTAACTTGTGGATAAATTTAGCCTTTAATATACCCTCTCATATCCAGACATTACAGCAAAGCGATTGCTTTTGATTCTATGTTGTGAGTCACTTACCATTCATTTGGCTTGCTTTATAACCACTGTGGTATGCTGGGTGCATTCCAGACTCCAAATTAAAAAACTCAAAAACTATGGCAGCTCTCGATGTCTATAAGTTCTGAGATTTAAACAACGTAGGCTTTAAATTTTATACTAAGCATATGGTAGCTGTTATTAAATTTAAGTCTAGTACATTTTTAATCCTAAACTAAAAGTCTGGAAAATTCCAGGATCTTTTTAAAGATGTCACAATTACATGCAGGAGAGAGAAATAATGGGGACATAGTCCCATGACCAACTAGTCTACCAAAGAGCATATTCCTCAGAAAGTATTTATTCAGAGTTCCCTAGGCAACTCAATTCAAATCTGTTCAGAGATAAGGAAAGGTTCATCAAATGAGGAAAATAATCAGAAAGGGGTACATTGACTTTTCTGATTTATTTCTCACAATGAAGACAAGGAAAGAGTAAAAGTAAGAATATGTGGGGCAGGTGTTGTGGCACAGCAGCTGAAGCAACTGAATGGGATGCTCACATCTTATTTTGAAGTCTCTGGGTTCCAGTTCCAGTTCCACTTCCAATCCATGCATCTTCCTGACCTAATGCACACTCTGCAAGCAGCAGGTGATAGCTCATATATTTCGGTCCCTGCCACCCACTTGGGGGATTTGGGTGGAGTTCCTGGTTCCTGGTTTGGATTTACCTCAGCCTTGGCTGTTGCAGGCATTATGGGAGTGAACCAGCATATGGAAAATTCTCTATTTCTCTTTTGTCTCTCTCTCTCTGTCTACCTCCCCCCCCCCCAGCTTTCAGATAAATAAAAATAAATGCACTTTAAAAATGTGTGTTAGTGTCATATTGATCATGATGACTTTCATATATTATTCTGCCTAAAAATAATTGGGAAGCTGTTAAAACTGCAAACTTCTGGAAGTTCCAACTTGTAAATTCAAATGGATCTTTCTCCAGTTAAAAGAAACAAAGGCTGGGGCTGGTGCCATGGTGCAGCAGGTAAAAGCCCTGGCCTGAAGCACTGACATTCCATATGGTAACCTGTTCTAGTCCCAGCTGCTGCTCTTCTGATCTAGCTCTCTGATACGGCCTGGGAAAGCAGTAGGAGATGGCCCAAGACCTTGGGTCCCTGCACCCATGTGGGAGACCTAGAAGAAGCTCCTGGCTCCTGGCTTCGGATCAGCGCAGCTCCGGCCATTGCAGCCATCTGGGGAGTGAACTAGTGGATGAAATAACTCTTTCTCTCTCTGTCTCTACCTCTCTCTGTAACTCTTTCAAATAAATAAAATAAATTTTTTTTTAAAAAAAAGAAGAAACAAAGGTGATTCTTACAGATTGTGGCAGGCATTATAATCCCTCCCCATCTCTCCAAATAAGCCCATGTCCCAATCCCTAGAACCTGTGAATATGTAACCTTTCATGGAGAAATGGCTTTTTGCATTATCTATTTATCCAATCTAATCACCAGAACTTTTAAAAGTAGAGCACCTTCCCCAGCTGTGCACAGAGGAAGGCTAGAATACAAAAGAATGGACAGAGCAATGCAATGTTTCTGGCTTTGAAGATGAATGGAGGGGCAATAAAACAAGGAATTTCAGTGGCCTCTAGAAATAAGAAAGGTCAAGGAAACAGATGTTCCCGTAGAACCTCAAGAACAAAACATGGCCCTGCTGACAATTTTATTTTATTCCGTTGACACGTGTGTTGGACCCTTTTTTTTTAATGATATAAATCCAGAGAAAAAAAGGTGGGAAAGGTCAAGGGCGAGGTCCAGTGCAGGGAAGGGAAAGGGAAAGGGAAGAGCGGGGGAGAGGGAAAGGGGGAGAGAGAGGAGGAGGGAATCTTCCATCCACTGGTTCACTCCCCAAATGGCCACAATGGACAGATGCCCATATGAGATGCCGGCATTGTAGGTAGAGGCTTAACCTTCTATGCCACGTGTTGGATTTCTTTCTTTCTTCCTTTCTTTCTTCCTTTCTTCCCTTTCTTCCTTTTATCTCTCTCCCTCTCTCTCTTTCTTTTTCTTTCTCTTTTTCTCTCTTTTTCTCTTTCTTTTTCTTTCTCTTTTTCTCTCTTTCATTCTTTCTCTCTTCCTTCCTTCTTTTCTTCATTCCTTCCTTCCTTCCTTTCTTCATTCCTTTCTTTCCTTTCTTCCTTCCTTTCTTTCATTTCCTTTCTTTCTCTTTATTCCTTTTTCTCCCTCTCTCTTTCTTTCTTTCTTTTTTTTTTTTTTTTGACAGGCAGAGTTAGTGAGGGAGAGAGACAAAGAGAAAGATCTTCCTTTTTCCATTGGTTCACCCTCCAAGTGGCCGCTACAGCTGGCACTTTGCGGCCAGTGCACTGCGCCGATCCAAAGTCAGGAGCCAGGTGCTTCCTCCTGGTCTCCCATGTGGGTGCAGGGCCCAAGGACCGGGCCATCCTCCACTGCACTCCCGGGCCACAGCAGAGAGCTGGACTGGAAAAGGAGCAAGCTGGACAGAATCTGGTGCGCCAACTGGGTCTAGAACCCAGGGTGCCGGCGCTGCAGGCGGAGGATTAACCAAATGAGCTATGACTCTGGCCTGTGTTGGATTTCTAACCACCCCTTCACCTCTCCACTAAATTATAGGTAAGAAATATGCATTGGTTTAAGTCACTATGAATATGGTAATTTGTTACAGCAATATAAAAACTAAATACAGGTGATCTGAGAGCCACAACGGAAATTCCTATTGAGCATTCAGTAACATTAACATACTAAATCAGATGGCATTTTAATAGAATAAGTGTGGGCTATTCCTTGAAAGGGAGAAGATTTCTTAAATATCTGATGATTATTTAAATTCAATGATGAAGGTATTATTTCTTTTGACACGGTTCAAAGATAGATATAAAATTTTTATTTTCCAATTTCATCAAAAACTAAAGGGAGAATAAAGAAAAGAAAGTGATAAGAGCATGATGAATGAAAGATAGAATACAGGAGGAAGTAGAGGAATGATAAGGAAGAAAAAGAGGAAAGTTTGTGTAAAGAGACAGAATCCTATATTTTCACCAAGTCCATGGTTCCCCAGAATAATCAACATTTTTCGGCTCCTCTAACAAGTTTATGTAGTGGTTAAATAGTGCCCCCTCTCCAAATTGATGTGCCCTCAAACTTCAGAATGCGACCTTATAGAGGCTTTGCGGATGTAACCAAAAATCTCTAGATCAAATCAACCTGGCTTGGAAGGCGAAGCTTAAGTCTAAGGACTGTCAGAGGACAGGGGGTTGATGTTTGAGCTAGCAGATAAGATACCTGCATCTCACATCAGAGTACCTCAGTTCAATACCCAAACTGAATTCCTGATTCCAGCTTCCTGCTAGTCTAGACCCTGGTAGATAGTAGTGATGACTCAAGGAAATAGGTTTTTGCCACCCATGTTGGAGATCTGGATTGAGTTCCTAGCTCCTCGCTCCCGTCTGGCCCAGCTCCAGCCATTACGGGCATTTGGGGAGTAAGCCAGCTAATGTAACATTGATTTGCTTTCTCTCTCTCTCTCTATCTCTCTCTCTCTCCCTCTCCCTCAAATTAAAAAGAAATTTAATTAAAAAATAAGATAGAACTGGGGGGTTGGCACTGTGGCACAGCAGGTTAACGCCTTGGCCTGAAGCGGCAGTATCCCATATGGGTGCTGGTTTGAGACTCAGCTGCTCCACTTCCAATCCAGCTCTCTGCTATGGCCTAGGAAAGCAGTAGAGGATGTCCCAAGTCCTTGGGCCCCCACATTCATGTGGGAGACCCAGAATAAGCTCCTGGCTCCTGGCTCCAGATCAACGCAGCTCTGGCCATTGCGGCCAATTGAGGAGTGAACCATCTGGTGGAAGACCTCTCTCTCTCTCTCTCTCTCTCTCTCTCTCTCTCTCTCTCTCTCTGTGTGTGTGTGTGTGTGTGTAACTATGACCTGCAAATAAATAAATAAATCTTAAAATAAAGATAGAATTCAAAGAAACAGGGACACATGCAGAAAAGTAAGCCAAACAAACATGGAGGCAGGAGACTAGAGTTACTATGATAAGCCAAAGAATACCTGAAGCATCAGAAGTTGGAAGAAGCAAGGGAAGATTTTTCTTTAGAGCCTTCAGTGAGAGCCTGGTCCAGCTGATACCTTGATTTCTGACTTCTAGTTTCCATAACCAAGAATCTCCTAGTTTTAGATGGCTATGGCATACCTAGGAAACTTCTATTGGGTATATAACTGTGAATTTAGACTTTGACTTATCATAAACAATGTGTGGAACTCCATGAATATGAGGTATCTTCAAACAATTGGTCAAAAATACGTATTATGCAAAGACCTATGCATGGATTTAAAAAATTTTTGCACTCAAATAAAATTAACCTTTAATCCCATTTTCCCACAAACTTTTTGATGTCTCTATGTATAGGAAGAGAAAGAAATGAAATAGTAGCTAGAAGAACATTTAAAAAAAAAAAAACCTTTTCTCTTTCTTAAATTACTTTTTTATGGTCCTCCATTTTATTCACCTTACTTAACTTCATTGCTCTCTTCCTAAACTAAGTTATATTTATATCTCACTTGGACCACTGCAATAGAATCATCTATTAATCCTTGCTCTACTCTAAACAATTCTCCACAGTTTGCTGAAATAATTTCTAAAGCACAAATATATTCCTACTCTGCTTCAACCTTCTTCATGATTTTTCTGTGTAATGAGTTTTAAGTCCAAAATCCACAAGACACTGGCCCACATCACTCCCTCCTCAGGTTCTATACTCATCAGGGTCAAAGAGTATCTTCCATCCTTGCCTAGGACATGATGCTTCCTTGAGCCAGGCAACTTGCAGACGGTGCAGTTTTTGGAAGCCCTTAGGCAGGCCACACTCACATCCTTTCATACTTAGCCCTTCCATTCTCATGGCTTTCACACACGCTTTTCACTACATATGGATTTTTTTTTTCCAATTCTTCACCTAATTTGTTCCAACTTGGAAGAAGAGTTTTAACCATTGGCTAAATGTAGTTTCTTGGAGACTTTTTCATGTTTTCTCAATCCATCATAAAGTGGTTGCAAATTTCTTTCATACACTCTCTTAGCTCTTTGCACTATTCTGTCATGCACTTATTTCTAATAAATTATTCATGTATATACCTGTACATTTAGTAAAAGGCAACATGGCACAATGATTAAGAGCACAGGCTCTGGAACTATGCCAGGCAGGTCTAAATCCTGACTCAGATACCTCCTAGCTTTGTGATTTTGGACAAATTGCTTGGCTAGCCTCAGGATCCTTATCTGTAAAATGGGATAATTACAGTTGATATATGATTGTGATAAGAATATGAATTAAGAATATGAATGTTTCAGTGTAGAGGTATTTGCATGAATACACTTGATATATGTCATGGCATATGATTCAGACATGAAAAAATGTGTGTGTGTGTGTGTATATACAGAAAGACAGTTATCAATTCTATCAGTGACACAAATATAATTTTAGTGGTTTAAATATTGGGCCATAATACACATATTTCATTTTATGATTTTTATAGTTTCAAATGATTTTCTGTACTTTTGCACATTTAGTCAAAGTATGTTTTCTTTTAAAAGGGTTTGAATACATTTATGAAAGATGCCAGCAATTCTGGAGTATTTGACTAAGCAGTTAAGATGCCATTAAGATGCCTACATACCTTATCAGAGTACCTGGGTCTGAAACCTAGATTCCGCTCCTGGCTCAAACTTCCTGTTAATGCAGATCCTGGAAGGTAGTGGTAATGACCCAAGTAAGGGTTCTTTCCACACATGTGGGAGAGGTGAGTTGAGCTCCCAGCTGCTGGCTTCAGTAGAAACTAGCTCAGACCATTATTGGCATTTGGTGAAAGAAACAGCAAATTGGATTCTCTCTCTCTCTCTCTCTCTCTCTCTCTCTCTTCCTTCCTCCCTCCCTTCCTCCCTCCCTCCCTCCTCCCTAAACAAAGAAATCCAATGCCCCCACCATCAGCTTCTCTTGCTCCAAATTTAGCCTTGGGGAGCAGAATAATTCCAAACTTCTGGCAACCACGAATGCAGGAATGACCAGGTAATCAAGTTCTGGCCAAGGAGAAGAGTGCAAAAATCCCCAGGAGGATTTTCCTACCCAAATCAAAAGAAAAATATTTCATGAAAAAAGCTTAGGAGGTATTTCACTTCATCCTCTGCTGAATTTCTCTGCACAAGTTTGATTTATGATGCCAAGGGATACAGCAGTCTTTGTTTTTACTTCCATGAGATCCAAGTCCACAGGCTTAACAACAGTAGGTTGTTAAGAACCAATGACAATTTTTCTTATACAGCAATTACATCTTTGGATGACTATATTGATTTCTTGCTATATGAACAATATTAACCTGAGATACTGAACATACCTACAAACCTACAAGCTAAGTCATATTTGACAATAGACTTCTGACCCACACACAAAGCTTAGAAAACCAAACCACAATCTACAGCAATGAGTTGTGAATAGTCAAGACTTTTTCACGGCTGATAAACAGCTTCATTTTCTTCCTTCTCTTTCTTTTGACTCAAGATCAACCACAGGAAACCAACATTTCTCCTCAAATCCAAATGCCCTACTTCTAGTTTATCCCACCTCTGGCTTTCCCATGCCAACAACCTCCAGTCAGGGCATCTGTGAAACTTTATCTTTTTCCACGTAGTAGAGCTTTCCCACTCTTCTGCCTACGAGACTGTGCCAAATACAATTGATGATATCTGACTCCTTTGCTATAGAAAATTCTCAATAACTAGCCTCTATTTGTTCTCGTTGGCATGGTCTTCATTTACTTTCCAAATCCTGTATTTGCATAAACATATTTGCCAACTTTTTTGTTACTCAAAACTAGATGAAATCTTAATGTACAATTGTTTTGTCATTCTATTTAATTTTCCATTGTTATAATTTACTATCAGGGAAGTGTGTCCCATAGTTTAGGGTTTCTCAAACTTCAAGTTCCAAATAGTGGGTACTTTTCAGAAGGAATTTAGATTTCTACTTTCAACAACAACATTGTAATTAAAAACACCAATTTTATCCTTTTTTTTATTAGGGAAGAGGGATGCTAGAAAGTATTGCACATCCAGATAAAGCAGTAAAAATAGTTTTTGATAGTTTTCTTGCCCCTTTTTTTTGATTCTTCAGTGTCTGGGCCTTCTGGTTTCCCTTCTAGACCCTCTGGGTAGACAATATCAAAAACATTGTCAAAATGCATTCTAAGATTAAGGATCAAATCTGAATCTGTCATTCAAAACATTTGATTCCTTGTGAAATGAGATGAGAAAAAGTCCTTGCCCACTGAAGAGTCACACAGCCTGATCCTCCAATATAAAAATGATGATATAGCAGTGCTTTGTTAATGAGATGAAAATGTTTTTAGATTGAGTGCTGAATTCATAATAGATAAATATGAGAAAGAGAGATAATGAAGCTATCAAATATTCTTTCATATATCGCATTTTCTTACATTGAAAATAAATATACATCATTTCCCAAACCACTGCTATACAAACTCTATAAAAATAAAAAGGAGAAATACTCCAATATAATAAATAACAAATCTATACATAAAATTTTGCACTGAATTTCTGAAGGAGTTTCCAGCTGTCAAAAATTTAGTTAAGACTGAGGCTAAAACCCAGTTAAAACATATCAACCCCAAAGGGCTTGTCAGCAGAATGAATAAAATCTTTGAAGCCAGTGATTAACATTTTTTCTGGTCATCTTAAAATGCATGAAATTCAAATAGAGTTTGGGACAATTCCCACCGGTCATAAAGGCTATCTTTAGTCTCAATTAATGTTATACCAACTTGATTTCAGGAACACTGTGAACAAATCTACCACACACACACAGATTTGAGAATTTTACATTAGACTGGTTGTTCATAGAAATAAAACTATCAACAAAACCCTCTGAGGCACCAGAAATCTGTAACACCCACTGAAATGGTGAAATGCTATTGTAACTCTGGACACCAGATAAATGCATGCAAATTGCGCACACTGGAAATTACATCTTTGTTTTTGCTTTGTTTTTGAGAGGGAGAGTACGTATTTCCATCCACTGATGTACCCTCAAATACTCTGTGCTCAAGGCTGGGTGAAAGCCAAAGCCAAAGCATGGAACCAGGAATTCAATCCAAGTCTCTCATTCATGTATGTAAATAGCAGTGATCCTTTTGCCTTGAGCCATCACAGCTACCCCCCACCAGGGTCTGCACTGGTAGTAAGCTGGAGTCAGGAGCCAGATCCAGGGCTCAAACTCAGACACCCCTATGTGGGACACAGTCATTTGACTGCTAGGCCAAATGCAAGGCTCAAGTGATTACACTTAAAAAAGTTTTAATCTGAGTATCTTTGTTCTCTGCTAACATAATTAAGTAACTACTATCTTTAACTTGTTGGATGACTGAGAGAGCCTCAGCGTTTTTTGAACTAACCTTGTTTAGCTAAACTTCAAAAAGACTTCTTGTATTTTAGGCCCTTTCCTTTTTTTAAATAAAGTATTTACCTTAGAAAACTTGCAATTGTTAGATTCTCTATCTGCCTTTTGAGAGACACATATTCTTTAAGCTTTTAACCACTTTCACAACCTGGAAACGTACTACTCAAGGACCTTGGAGCTGTCCTTGAAACATCATCACTAAGGAAGTTAGTGTCACTGTCTCTAAGTCTTGGGGGGGTAGGAGCCTAACTTCTAACTGTGGCTTGCTCTGAGTTGTGAAAATTCTCCCTGTCATGAAGATGACAGTGTAAGGACAATTAGAAAACACAAGGGGCCTAACAATCTGCCCATCTCAGCTCCTAAAACTTTCTCCCACTCTGTCTCAGTGGAGTTAAGGTCAGACTCACTTCTGGCCTCTTCCCTCTATTGTATTAATTTTGAACAAAGTATTCCTTGTTTGTCCAACTATATTCAACATAGGGAGTTTTTGCTTTGACATAGACATTGTTATGTAATTTATTATTAAACAAATGCATCCCTGTTCTCTAACACACACACAACCTAAGAAAAGAATAAAAGGGGGTGGGTGGGTACCTGTTCAACTAGTACTTAAAAAACACAAACATAACAAAAGCATGAACATTTTGGAGTAGAAGAAGTTGAAAATTTGTCTACTAGATTTCATGACAAATATATGTTCAGTTTATATCATAGCCCAGGTAAAATGAAAGAAAGCAGAGGTACCTGGTTGAGAGGCATGCCTTTATTCAGTGTTGCACACTGGGTTGTTAGGGGAGTCTGAAATGTAAATCAAGAATTGTAATTCAGTATGGTAATTGCTTTCAGAGGAGTACATGCACAGAGTCTTTAGAAGGTCAAAGAGGAGTATCTAATTTAGATTGGGGAGGTTTTAGAGAGTAAGTGGCATTTTAATTACAGCTTGAAGGATCAGTAGGTATTAACCAGGTGGAGAGCTACAGAATAGTTGATCTGGGGAGAAGAACAACATGCACAAGCCATAGACATAAGAAATGACCTATCAGATTCTGGATAAGCCATGGTTTAGTGTGTAGCTGGTTCATAATGTGTATATTGAGCATTTCAATCCTTTTCCTTCATCTACCTCACATCTTTTAGCATGAGCTTTCAATTCATTTTCCAGAACAAAACCTAAATCTATTCATATCTCTTGATTCCTACTGTACTCTTGCTAACATTGAAAAAATAGAATATTAAGGCCTCCATGTCTGATGATCTTTTATGATTTGAGCAAAGTACTAACATTTATAAAATAGCACAGAATTCAGCCACTTTTCAGTGCCCCCATCATCAGTATCCTGGTCTGGTCACTAAATCCTTTCCCTGGTTCATTGTAGCAGCATCCCTCTTGTATCCCCCTATCACTTTTTGCCTTCCAGCAGTCTGACCTTCAGATTGAAGCCAGAATGATCCCTTTAAAACGCAAATGGTTATATCTTAGTTATAATTTCCCAATGGTTTGCAGGACCTTAGAATGAATCCACATTAATTATCTGAGAGGAAGAGAATATTTCTGTCTGACTTCACTCCATTCATGAATTGTTTTCCATAAATACTACTTTTGCTCTATTTTA
Organism: Sylvilagus floridanus; assembly: GCA_949820135.1. NCBI lineage: Eukaryota > Metazoa > Chordata > Mammalia > Lagomorpha > Leporidae > Sylvilagus > Sylvilagus floridanus. The sequence continues at coordinate 68,639,731 of OX463231.1, forward strand.
AGATTTTTAATTAGATCATTGGTGAGTTGGGAAAGGAATTGGACCCATATGTCCTAGGTCCTTGCTCTCTCTCCTCACTTTGGGATCCGTGAACTTAAAAAGAATTTGCCTGCAGCCTTGCTCTTTGCCAGAAGAGAAAAGTTCATGGCCTCAGTGGAGATTTTGGCATGACTGGATCCTTATTTAGAGACACAGCTCTAATGTCCTCCCACCATCCTCCATCCTGGGTAAAGTAAGCCCTTCCAGGTCCCTCTCTAACTGTTGTTATTTTCTTTATAACACCACTCAGTGCCTGGCATTTTAATGATCACATCAGATTTTTCTCCTGTCTTGTAAATCCACAAGAGCAGGAGTCTTTTCCTGCATATGCACTCCTATTTCTCAAAAGTCTATAGCCATCCCTGGCACAGGTAGACAAACAATTATTGAACAATGGAATCAGAAGTGAAGAGAAGCAGATAATGAAAAATAGCAAAAGAATTGAAATATTTGCCCTATTCAGAGGGATTTTTGAAAATTAAATCTTAAAGGAATATTTCAAAATTTCCAAAACAGAAGTGTAAAAGTATTTTGCAGAAGAAATAGTGATAGAAAAAGATGACCTTGGTTCTTTGTCTCACATGAAATAATTTTCACACAGACAAATCCTAGAGAAGAGCAAGATTTACTTAAATCAGAAACCTCCTTCCTCAGTGGTCAGGAGTAAGGCTGCAAGAGAGACAGACCGCAGGAATTGTGAGCAGTTGAGTCTAATGAGCACACATTTGGGGAAAGAAAAAAAAAACAGAACAGCAGCTAATGATCAGTTTGAAGGCAGGGAAAAACCCATCAATAGGCCAGATTAGTAATCTTGCCTGTACTGTCTATATTGTTCATGATAAGACAAAAAGGTGAGATTGGTCACTTCTGCTTTCATGGTAAACTAGGAACTCAAAAGGGTAGAAACACCACTTACTTGCTATTCTGATGAAACTGGAAGCTCAGAAGGAGTGAGATAGGCATTTTTATATTGCTACTGGAAGTTTTGGTGAGAAGCCTGCAGTGGGATTCAGCAGTTTAATCTTGCTAGAGATAACTTTGGGGGCAAGCAAGCATATTATTCCTCTAAGAAGGACTCCCCTTTTCTTTATTCCAACCAGGATCAAATAACTGCCTATGAGCCCCTCTGACTGTCACTGTATGAGGGAAACAGACATGAGCCTCTGTGTGTTTTTGTGTCTAGGGGTGGGGGATGTGGATAACAGAAAAAGAGAGAGACAGAAGGGGGAGTATTTCCTGTGGATAAGGGTGACGTGGATGCCTTGAAAGCAACCAAATATTTGCACATCAGAAGTCCCACCCTAAAACATTGTAGAAGAGGTCATATGCCAGAAAATCTTCCATTCCAGTAAGGGTACCACCATCATGATGTCATCTCCCAGCCTCCCCTCCCCACCACCAGAGGAACATTCCAGAGGAAAACTGGCACTGGGGACCTTCCTGCACAATAACATGCTGAGATAAAATCTCTCACTACAGGACAGTTATAATCAAAACAGACTACTATCAGCAAAAAAAAAAAAAAAATAGACATGTAAACCAATGCAACAGAATAGAAACTCAAGAAACAAATCCATGCATCAACAACCAATTAATCTTTGCAAAAGGAGCTAAAAATCAATCCCTGGATAAAGGACAGTCTCTTCACCAAACAGTGCTGGGAAAATTGGATTTTCACAGGCAGGAGTATGAAACAAGATCCCTATCTTACATCATATACAAAAACCAACTCAGAAGGGGTCAAGGATCTAAATAAGCATCCTTATACCATCAAATTACTATAGAGGAACACTGAGGACACTCTGGAAGATATTGGCATAGGCAACGACTTCTTGGAAAAGACCTCAGAAATGCAGGTAATCAAAGCCAAAATTGACAAATGGGATTACATCAAGCAGAGAAGCTTCTGCACTACAAAATAAACACTCATCAAAGTGAAGAGGTAACTGACAGAATGGGAGAAAATATTTCCAAACTATGCAGTGATAAATGATTGGTATCCAGAATCTATAAAAAGCTCAAGAAACTCAACAAGAAAATAATCCATAAATGGTAAAAAGCCATGAGCAGGCATTTTTTCAAAAGAGGAAATTCAAATGGCTAAGAGTCACATGAAAAAATGCTCAGAACCACCAACCATCACAGAAATTCAAATAAAATACACAGTGAGGTTTCACCTCACCACAGTTAGAATTCTTTCATACAGAAATCAACAAACAATAAATGCTGGTGAGGATGTGGGGAGAAAAGTACCCTAATCCACTATTGCTGGGAATGTAAACTGGTACAGTCATTGTTTTTTTTTTTTTTTTTGACAGAGTTAGACAGGGAGAGACAGAGAGAAAGGTCTTCCTCCCATTGGTTCACCCCCCAAATGGCCACTACGGCCAGCATGCTGCACCGATCCAAAACCAGGAGCCAGGTGCCTCCTCCTGGTCTCCCAAGTGGGTGCAGGGCCCAAACACTTGGGCCATCCTCCACTGCCTTCTCGGCCCATAACAGAGAGCTGGACTGGAAAAGGAGCAATAGGGACAGAATCCAGTGCCCCAATCGGGACTAGAACCTTGGGTGCCGGCGTCACAGGAGGAGGATTAGCTTAGTGAGCCACAGCACTGGCCGCAATCATTATTGAGACAATATGGGGAGATACCTCAGAAAGCTGAAAATAGATGTAACATATGACCCAACCATCTGACTCCTGGGAATTTACCAAAGGAAATATAATCAGCATATGATTGAGTTATCTGTGCCCCAATATTTATTGCAGCACAATTCACAATAGCTAAGATATGGAATCAATCCAGGTGTCCATCAACGGATGACTAAAGAAATTACAATATATAATCATAGCTTATATAGTGATATTATATATTTGTGTATATATATATATATATATATATATATATATATAAACAGCAGGGAATACTACTCAGTTGTGAAAAAAGAATGAAATCCTTTCTCTTGCAACAAATTTGGTGCAACTGGAATCCATTACACTTAGTGAAATAAATCAGTCCCAAAAAGAAAATCACCATATGTTTTCCTTGATCTGTGATAAATAATAGAATGCCAAAAATGAAATTAATAGGAATGAAATGGACATTTTGAGATTTGTTGATTGTTACAGTCCTTGTCTCTAATGTTAAGGAACAGTGTTTTTTTTTTTAATCTTACTAGTTGGTGAACTTAATATTTATAAGAGCCTGAGGAATGTAATTGGGTTTGCTGTACTGTGTGAGTAATCTCTCTAATTTTCCTATTCTATTAATCACTTTTAATCTCATAAGGGAAAAAATGCTGCTGCCCCAGTTGCCTAAATAGAAAGATTTGTTTTTTTTAAATGAAAGCAGCTGTAACATGATTCATTATTCTCTGTAACAATACAAGTGTGTTAAAGGACATGATTTTGAAATAATTGTATTACTTGTACTATGTAAAGGCAGTTTTTAATTAGTTGTCAATATTTCCTGGTCACTTGCTACTGGTTTTAAGATAAATCAGCTAATGTGTCAAGGTTGATTTAGAAAAATCTAAGGTCTCATATATCTGAGACAAAGGGATTGATCTTCTTGATTGACAATGTTTGAACTATCACTGTCCATATTCTACAAAAATAACATTTTAATACAAGTGGAGATGCTCAGGAAACAGAAAATTTGAGAGGTAAATTTCTGCTAACACTTTATACTGTTGATCTTCACATTTTTCCTCACACAGATGAAGCTGGCTAAGATCCCTGGACAACAAAACTATCATTACTGCTATCCAAGTGACATTTGATTAAGCCAAGCTTCCAGAGCTTATTTTTAAAAGTACTGGATTCTATGCTAAGAAGTTAATCCTTGAGCTTCTCATTCAATCACATTTGCAGATTCACCAGGTTTTTAAATTCTCTCTCCTCCATGGATGATTATGTTGAAGACATTTTGTCTGTTTTTTTTTTTTTTTTTGTGGGTAGCTTTAGCAAACCTGCTTTCTAAATTAACTTCCTCTTTATATTTTCATATGATAAGGAGGTAATTATATTATTTTAGTTGTTGCCTAAAATTATTGAGTTTGTTGATGTTTCTGAAACATAAAGGAGGGCATGAACCATAGGGTAAGACCAAAATATCTTAATGACAATTAGTGTTGAGGAGAAAGTGACTTAAAATTCATGCAAATAATACCAGAGATAAAATCATTTTGCTTATAGATTTCAGGTAATACAAAACTGAGATAAATGGAAATATTGAACACTAAAAGCAATGACCAAATCTGTAAAGTTATAATTTTATTAACTGTTATATATTATGTTGTGTCACTAAAATTAAATTTTCATAGTTGTGGTTTAATGGTTAAAAGATGGAACCTTGGGTCTGGTTTTATATGTAACTCACTTTTCAAATTAATATTAAGTCAAAAAATGAAATTTTTCAAAATGTGATTATCAATATCATACACATATTTCCAAATGTTTTTTGGTACAATGAAAACTCAGACAACCAACCTTACTAGTCAAGCCCATCAAGCACACTTTCAAATGCCAATTTTAATAGTCATGTGATAACCCTAAGAATTTTCTCATTTAAATGAGCATTAGATTGAGCTATAATTTAATAATTAATGAAATTGGAAAAATAAAAATCTTTCATTTCATATTTATTCCCATAGTTACTGTTAATATAATGTGGCACATGCAAATTAGATGTCTATCAAATCTGTGATCAGAATAATTACTTCTGGTATGATTTCAGTACAGGTACTTTGTGATGGGTTGGCCCATACTACTTTGTGTTTCATAATCACTTATTCCTTCCACCGATATTCTCTGAAAGACATCAACTGCTTTTTTCACAATGTATTTCACAACACATCACCAAATAGATGGCCTTCATCTGGAGCGAGAACCATCTTAAACATACATGGAATTGTAGGTAGTGTAATTATATGAAGACCTCTACAAATCTCCTAAACCCTCAAGAATCTTCCCCAGAGAAAGAGAACTTTTGATTTAATTAATTGATTGTTAATTTGACCATAAGACATACAGGTGTAATTGGTGCTATAGTGTATGTTTATGAAGAAAGCCCTATTATTTTCCATTTTATTTACTTATCTTTTGTGACCCCAATTCCTCCAAATCTCCCCAACAGGACCCAGGGAGGGGTGACCATGAAAGGCTCAGCCAGGCTAAAACTGCTTACTGTCTGCATGTGCCTGGTGACTTACATACTTAATCTCATGTAATCCTCAAATCATCATTTAAGGTTAGTCAATCAGGACACAAGGTTTCAGAGAGTTTATATAACCTGCTAATTCCCATAAACCTCAATCAGTTTCCAAACCTAGTTCGTTTTTTTTTCCAACACTGAGGCTCTTTCCCTTGGGAAGCTCAGTTCAAAGAATCCATCCCATGGATTATAAGTGATCATCATCCCTCTATGATGCTTTCTTTCTTAACAGAGAGTATATTCAGTAGGTAGAGGTAGAATGTCAAGTTCACTTTGGTGACAGGAAGCTACCCTAATATAGCAATATTTAATGGACTCTTAGGAATTTTCTGTTGAATGAATGAATTAAAGGAAGAATAAGAAAATCTATTCCTGGACATAAAATGTGTATCTTTGAATCAACCCAAGTTCAGATTAGTTTCCTTGCAACTAAAATAACATTACTTTGGCTGATTTCTATAAGCTTGCATTGAAAAACAAAAACAAGAAAACAAGGAACAGAGACCCAGTTAATTTGCCTTAAAGAATTAACCCTAAGGAATGTATATCTAGTTATGGACAATAATTTTTATGCCTTACTAAATAATAGTAAGAGTGATGAGCTACAAGAAAAAAGTTCAGGCCTGGAGTGCTACAATACAAATTTTAAAAATCTGGCAAGAAAGCACTTTTAGGATATTTATTCTATGTGCTATGGTAGGAGAGTGGAGGGTGAGGAAAGAAAGAAAGGAGATGTAAAGAAGAAAGAGAAGAAAAATGACTAATCAAAGTCCTAGACAGTGATTTTCTTATGTGTTATTAAAAATTGGTCTATATCTCTCTTATAATCTTCAACTCATTTATTCATTTATTCATTCATTCATATAGCTGATTCTTTATTATTAACATCTACTGGTTTCAACACAGTGCTGGATTCCAAAGACCATTCCAAGGAGCACTATAAAAAGACACGCTATTCTAAAATAAAAATATATGAGGAGTAAAGTAAGAAAATGATAAAACACAGAAGCCAAACAATAATGCAAAGCAATCTAAAGACAAATGTTAAGTTAATTGGCCTTTTTAAAAATTTAATAAGAAATAATGGCTATCATTATACTCAGAATAATATACAGTATGGCTATCAGGCACCTCAATCCTATTTTCTCCAATTATTCTTCATTTATATTTTTGACAAAAGGGAGAGTACTTGTCAAAAAGCATTACCAATAGGAAGCATGAGAGATCTTTGCAAGTGTTCGTTCTCATGTTATAAGTGAAAGTATTTGTATCATGAAGCTTCGCGAACATAGTAACCATAATGAGTATCCCTAGGACCAGCTCCAGGAGTGTTTTTCTCTCTTTATCAAGAATTTTAGAATAAAGTGATTCTATACTAAACCTCCTGTATGTCTTAGGAAATGGAAAGTTAAGCTCAAATTTATTCACCCTAATTCATTCCTCATTCCCACTAGAAAAAGAGGGATTCTTTTAAAAATTTATTCAATACATGGTTAGTGATTTGATACCATGCTTAAATAATTATAGTAGGTGTTAGAGATAAAATTTATATTATTATGTAGATAATATTTAATTGTCAATTGCTTATCCTTTTTATTTAACAAGATGTTATAGACTGAGATATCTTTTTTAGGCAAATTTTATACTTAGGAAAGCTTTTGATTAACATTTAATAATCGTACCTACTTAGGGATTACTGTGTAATTTTTAATTTAAGTACACAATATGTACTGATCCAAGGGTAATCGGCATTTCCATCTCATAATTTCTTGATGGTTGAGGCCTTCAAACTGCTGTCCTCTAGTTCTGCATAAAGTATATAATGGATTATTTGGAGCTGCAGTCACCCCAAAGTGCTGGAGAACACCAGAACTTATTCTTTGTATCTTACTGTGCTTTGGTACCCATTACCCAATATCATCTGATCCTCCCTTTCCCTATGATTCTCAGGCTCTAGTAATCACTATTCTGCGTACAGATCAATTTATTTTAGTTTCCACCTGTGAGAGAGAAGTCTTGGTATTTATCTTTCCCAGTCTTATTTCACTTTCCAGGTTCCTCCTATTTCTCCCATCTTGCTGCAAACAATAGGATTTTATTTCTGGTTATGGCTGAATAATATTCTGTTGTGGAAGATGGAACACATTTTTAAAATGACTGGTGCTACATTTTGAATGTTTTTGCCCTGTCCGAAATCCATGCTGAAATCTAATTCCTGAGGCAAAACTATCAACTAATGGAGCTTTTGTGAAAAGGATTAGATCATTAGAGGATGATTAATTGTTTTATAAATAAGTGCAAGGAAGCTCTTGCCCTTCTACCATATGCCAGGCAAGCTCACAGCAGCAAGGTGCCATGCTGAAGCAGAAAGAATAGCTCTTACCAGATTAAGAACTGGCTGGTGTCTTGGTCTTGGAGTTCTCGGCTTCCTGATCTGTAAGAAATACATTTCTATTATTTATGAATCACCCAGACTCAAATATGTTCTTGTAGCAACACAACTGGACTAAGACAGGTACTGTAGTTTTTGTAAAGTACTTTAAATGCACTTTTCTAAGGTGCTCTTAAAGTAAAATGCATAAAATTCAACAAAATTAAAACCAGACTTTTTTTATATTGAGTCGCTTTGAGGTAGCATAAAAACAGGATTCACAAAAACCAAGCTCCTCGTGGGCTGACAGATATCTATCTATGAGTTTCCCACTGGGACACGTATCTTCTATCTGCTGCTGCAGGTCTCTCCACCAAACTCCGAGCAATCAGGAGAAAGGCGTGTACGCACCCTAAATGCAAAGGATACCCAACTGCTGTACCCAGTGCAATCAATATGTGAGCTTCATGGGTGGTGGTAGTGAACCACACTATCTTGGTGAGTATTCTGTGTAAAACAGAAACAAAATGACTGCTCAGAATTCCAGACTGAGTGCAAATTGAGGTGCCCCGTACCAAGAGGGCATCACCACACCTCCTTTTTGTCTCAATTTTTTTTTTCTCTTCTAAATGTAATTAATTCTTTCCTCCTACAGATTTGGGGTTTGATTTGTTCTTGCTTTTCTAACTCCTTGAGATGCAGTTAGATAATTTATTTTATGCGTTTTCAATTTCTTGATGTAGGCACTAATTGGTATAAACTCTACTCATAACACTGCTTTTGCTGTATCCTACAGGTTTTGATATGCTGTGCTATCATTTTCATCAGCTTCCAGGAATTGTTTTATTTCTCATTTGATCTTTTCTATGACCCATTATTCATTCAGGAGTGTGTTGTTCAGTCACCAGACAGGATAAAGAATTGTAAATCAGGTCTTTTGTTATAGTTGTCCCCACCTTATTGATACTTTGGTCCCCAGAATTATACTCATGCTTTAAGATGGTGCTTCCTCCCTATTTGCCAAAGCCCTTGCTGGGGGCACTGGAAGAAGCAATGTGCTTTCCCTTCAGGGTTAGGTGGACACTCTGCTCCCAATGAGTACTCCAGACCGGACCCAAAGTCCGAGCTGAGTCGTCCCCAGTGTTCTCTCTCTCCGGCAATATCACTGGCGACAGGGATTGCCGCAGCTCCTCTCAGTTCTCTTTCAGAAGATGGCGTCTCCTCCTGGTGCTGATTCTGATACTGGTAGGAGCAGAACAGAGGGGCACTGCCGAACTTCTCCCTGCAGAGTACGGTGCTCTGCAGGAGTCGGGAGGGGAAGGGAGCAGAGCGGCTCTGCAGATCCGAGCCTGGCAAGTTGCTCAGACTGTCAGCTCTCCAGGCTGAAGTACACGTCAGGGTGCGACTGTGGAATTCCCTCTCCGCTAGCCTGCAAGTGGCAGGGCCCGCGGGTATTGCGTCCTACCTTGTGGTAAGATGGCGACTCATAGCTGGCAGCTGGCTTGTTGCACGGTTCTCTGTACTGGTGTTCCTGTCTTCTCTCTTCTAGTGCCACGGAGTCTTCATTGTTCTTTCAGTTCTTGCCCAAAAACTTCCTTCTGTCAGGCCCCTGGAAATGTGGTCCTTCCTTTGTTCTGTTCCTATTCCAGAACAGCTGAAGTCAGTGTAGCTACACTCGACTCAGCTGTCTTGGCTCTCACCTGCAGGCAACTTTCACCTCCGCTCTGAGAACTGACATTGCCTTCAATTCTAATCATCTGAATACTTAAATATAACTATGCCATCAACTTACTTTTGTCAATAAACATTCATATTATTTATCAATCATTTGGCATTTTTAAAATATTAATATTTATTTCTTTAGTGTTCTATATTTCCAAACCTAGTAACTTTGAATGTCCTATGTCCTTAGACATTAGGTGTATCTCTTAAAGGAAGCAAATGATGGATTTTGTTATGGCATATCTGTCTTCAACAAATTGCCCGGAAAAATGGACAGAAACCTACACCTGATGATAATTAAATCTTCCTACCAAAACCACACATGAATTTTATGGGATCAGTGGCTCAGTGGTCAGGAATGGATTGCATAATGCAAAAAGTAGCAGGTGAAGTACTTATATGTGCATAAAGTCATAATTTGTTTTCACATACTCTTGATTAATAGAATGAATATATAAATGGACTATGGATGGACCATGTAGAGAAACAGAATCCTGACCTACAATCTGCAGCAAACCATTCTTCTGCAGACTTCCAGAAAGTCAAACCATAAATTCTGCAGCAAACTGCCTAGGAAATCAAGCCACAACCTCCATAGCATTCAGCGCAACACGGTTAGATGCTGCTTGTTAGCTCTCATGGTACCAAGTTTTTCTAATTGTTTTCTGCTTTTTATTTAATACCAAAAAAAGAACGGAAAGTGGGCACCTGTGAAAAATCACGTAGGAGACCCCACTCATAGTTAACTCACATAGTTAACTTGTGTCCACTATGGTCTGTAATCAGGAATCAGGGGAACCCTTCCCTTTTTCACACTTTCCTTTTTTTCACAGCTTTTACACTTCAAGGCTCCTCAAATATAAGTGCTGATGGCTAACTCCCTTGCTAAAGCAAGTTCTGGATAATTCATTATATGAGGGCATGGCATATAGTTTATGGAAATATGAAATTAAAAGACAGGTTTATTTTGGTGCAAAAAAATTGAAACACGTGCATAGTTTTTCTCATAATATGCATTAGCCACAGACTTTTTGAGGACCCCTTATATTAATCAGGATTTTATTAATGAAATACATGAGGCAAGCTACCTTATTATCTGGAAAAGAGATTTATTTTGTCTCTTGGTTCTGGAGATTCACAAAGTCAAGCAAACCCCATTGGTTCTGTCTCTGGTAATGGCAATTTTGCTGGCATTATGTGGTAAGAGGAGAAAGTATGCATAACTATCTCCGTCTGTGAGGTCTCTTATAAAGCCAACAGTATTAAATCCTGGGACCTCTACCCTAACAACCAAATCCAAGCTAATCACTTCCTGCAGGTTCTATCACTAAACAATCTAATTGGACTGTTTTTATCCTCTTAGTAACATTGACATAAGACTTTAATCCTATAATAGAGGTTTTTCCCTCTCTGAGAAGGAAGACACAACACAAAATTATAGTGTCCATATCTGCATGTATCAGATGTATGTGTGTATGTAAGAATAAAGGCATCATTTCTTAATGATATATCCAATATGTATCTGATACAATGGGAAACACGGTCTATTTTCTTGTTTCCTTATTGGTTACTTTTTTTTACAATAGTGAGAAATCTAGCTCTCTTTATGTACTACAAATTCACCTATGTGCTCAAACTGAACATATGCATAAAATAACTTTGGAATTATTGATTTGCATATCTGTAATAAACCTACTGACTATGGCACAATATTTTTACATGGTTATTTTTATCTTAGGTATAGTTAAATTATGGTTTCCTAGGTTTATTTATAGAGATTCTGCCACAATTATCAGTTAGTTATTCGCTGATACAGTTGAAGTCATCTGTTTTTGTTTCCATATTGGCCTTACTATACTAGTGATATTGATTCTATTTATTTATTGAGTGTATAAAACATTAAACTGGTTATAAGTGTCAGAAGTATACAAAGTATGTGCTCACAGATGTGTCACTACACCTCATTTGACTCCATCTGCACAGTTTCATTCTCCCATTTTGTCCACACAGTTTTCATGTACACCCTCGTATATAATCAATTTCATGAAATTTTGGCTTGTCCTTTTGTGTTTATATTTGGATGAATGAGCAGTCACAAGCACATTTTATTATTTTCTTTTATTTCTAACGTTTTTTCCTTTTGCTTTCTTCACACAACAATGGAACCTGAAAATTATTCTGTCTCAGCTCATAGAGATTATATTCATTTTTTGTGGTTGCATAATTCTGTATTGTGTATAGTTAATATATTTTATTCAACTATTTTCCCATATAAGAGCATTGGTGTGGTTGTGTACAATATGTCATAATATAAATAATGCTGCAATTAATACATTTGTGTATGCATATTTTAGAGTAAATTACTAGATGTGGGGCTCCTGTGTTAAAAAGAAAATACATATTTTTGGTTAGATTTTACTGATTTTTACTCTAATCGATTTGCACAGATTTGGAATCCCCCCAGCAATGTACAGGAGTGTTTGTTTCTTCCTCAAATAGACACAATAGACTGTGTTTTCAGATTTTTTTGGCCAGTTCTTGAGTTGAGAATTAAAATCTTGGTGTAGTTTTAGTTTAAACCATGAACATAATGGAATGTTTTATTTCTTAAATTTAAGAACCATTTTTAATCTTTTTTTAAAAAAATTGCTCTCATTTGGAAGGCAGAAAGAGAAGGATCTTCCACTGATAGACCTGAACTCGAACCAAGTTTCCCACAATAACTGAGACTGGGCCAGGCCAAAGCCAGGAGACTGGAACTCAATCTGAGTCTCCCACATTAGTGACAAGGAACAAAGTACTTGAGCCATCACCTGCTACCTCCAAGAACGAGCATTATCAGAAAGCTGCAAATGGAAATCGAGCTCTGGCATCCCGATGTGAGGTGCAGGGGAACAAAGCACTGCCTTACCCACGGCACTGAATGCCCACCCCTAATAAGCTCTATTTTGTGAACCAGGTATACCTGTCTTTTTCTACTGAGTTTTTGATCGTTCCTCACCTCAGTTTTTAATAGTTCACTTTGTGTTAGTGATATTAACCCTTATCATATATTTTGCAAATATTTTTCTTCCAATTTGTCAGTTGGGAATTTATTCATTCAAGTTGGGATTTTGTTCATGGTACTCTTTATTCATTTAAGTTTCTTTTAAAAATGTGTAAACTTATTGTCCTTATTCTCTGGGCTTTGAGTAATTCATACACATCCTTTACTCAAGCCAAAGTTAATAGAAATTCACCATGTTTCTTTTTGTTCTTGTAAAGATTTATTTATTTATTTGAGAGGCAGGATTATAGAGAGAGGGTGAAAAAAAAACAAAGAGCTCTTCCATCTGATGGTTCACTTCCCAAGTTGCTACAGCCGCTAGGGTTGGTCCATGCCAAAGCCAGGTGGTTGGAACTCCTTCTGGATCTTCCACATGGGTGTCAATAGCACAAGCTCTGGCGCCATCTTCTGCTGCTTTCCCATGCACTTAGCAGGGAGCTGGAGCAGACACGGAACAGCTATAACTTCAACCAGTGCTCATCTCGGATGCCAACATTGTAAGCAGCAGCTTAACGTACAACACCAGCCCCCATGTTTCCTTCTGATATTATTATTTTAATTTCCTGACTCATTTGAAATTCAATCTTGGAATAGAGTCGGATATAGATATAATTTTGTATTTTTCTATAGGGCTACCTGGTTGCCTAAAACCAACATTCATGTTTCTGCAAGTGATTTGAAATGTCTTTTTTTTTTAAATAATTTGAAAGCAGAATGGCAGAGAGATGCACACATACACACACACACACACACACACACACATACACACATGGATATCTTCCATCAGTTAGTTTACTCCCAAAAGGTCTACAACAGCCAGGGTTAAGCCAGGTGAAGCTGTGAAGCCAGGAGCCATAAAACACCACCTGGACCTTGCACATGGCAGTCAGGGACCCACGTACTTGACTCATCATCTCTGCCTCCCAGGATGTGCATTAGAGGAGACTAGATGGGAAATTGAGGCAGGAGATGATCCCATTCACTCCAAAATGGGATGTTGCTATGCTAGGTGTACCCCAAGATGTCAACATTAACATTTAGTACATTTCTATTCTTTGAGTCTATTTTGGATCTTCCTGAACTGTGTCATTGGGTTACATATAATATGCTCAGGGCCTTGTGGCTTTAATTACACAGCCTCTCCTTCACTCTTTACAATCTGCTAAGACTGACCCCTCATTTTGGTTTTCCTGTGAACATCAGTGTCAGTGCATCCAGGTGCTTAAACAGCTCTGGTTGGAACTGCATGATGTTTGTAAACTATCTTGGAGAAAGCTGGGATATGTAAGATATTGAGGCATTCTGCTCCAGAACAGCAGTTGTCTTTCTATCTGTTAAGGCTAATTTTGTATCATGCATGGATATTTTACAATGTGTTCACTTTATCGTTAAGCTAGGTATTAACCTAAATATTTAATTATTTTGACCCTCAAATATGGTTTTACTTTCCATAATCTCCTCAAACTGCTTATTGAAGATTAGAAATTGGCTCTAATCTATTTCTGCAGAGGATTGCCTTTTAATATGGAACTCAGAAATACCAGTAAGTGTACATCTTCTCCCTCATGTTGTTCAGCTGTTCCCCCAAGCTCTTCTCTCATCTCGAGACAAGAAGGGACAATACTGGGTCACTGTGCTCAGACAGTGTAGTCATGAGAGAAGCTGAGGATGCTACACCCCAATGGCAGAGTCACACTTATCTTCCCCTTTCACATGTGCTGCCTCATGAACACCTCCAGCTACTCTTGGCTGGCCCAGTGAAGGCTGTCTTCAGGATTTCTGTGTTCCTCTTCTCCCACTCCTTTTCTACTCCCCCAGCTTCCTTCCCCTTCTCTGCACATCCTCTTCCTCCTCCTTCCCTCTCCCTCAAGCTCCTCTTCCACCACACCTCCTCTTCTTCCTTCTTGCTTTATACATTTCTATGTCTTTTATTCTATGCCCCCCACACAAATGCTGGAAGACAACTCTTTCCATTCTATATAGTTAGTGTTTACATATTAGGAATTTATTTTCCTTTTACATCTTAAGTATGTTTGGTTTAATTTGGCTTCTTTTTATGTTACAGCTAGGGCTGATAGATTTAGCTATCAATCATTCAATCAATCAGCAAGAAAAAAGGGAGAGGGAGGAAAGAAGCGAGGATTCACATTATTTATTTTCCGGAAACCTTTAAACTTCTACAATTTATAGACTGGTTCATCCTTTTTATACTTTTTGTATGTCATCCACTTTTTTTGTTCATTCTTTCTCTTTATACATTCTGATTTATTTCAATATTTTAAAGTTCTGTTTATGTGAAAGGCAGAATGACAGAGAGGGGGAGAGACATATAGACAGAGACAGAGATGTTCCATCTGCTGTTTCACTCCCCAAATATCCAGCCTAGTCAGTGTTAGGCCAGGCCAAAGCCAGTAGCCTGGAATTTCATCCAGTTGTTCCTTATGGGTGGCAGGGGCCTGTGCACTTCGGCCATCTTCTGTTGCTTTCCTAGGCATGTTATCAAGGAGCTGGATCAGAAGTTGATCAGCCAGGAGTTGAACATGTGCTCCCATGGGATGCCAGCATTGCTGCCTTCTTCAAACAGTTTTTATAGGGCCGGCGCCGTGGCTCACTTGGTTAATCCTCTGCCTGTGGTACCGGCATCCCATTTGGGCTCTGGGATCTAGTCCTGGTTGCTCCTCTTCCACTCCAGCTCTATGTGGTGGCCCAGGAGGGCAGTGGAGGATGGCCCAAGTGCTTGGGTCCCTGCACCAGCATGGGAGACCAGGAGGAAGCACCTGGTTTTGGATGGGCACAGCACCAGCCGTAGTGGCCATTTGGGGAGTGAACCAATGGAAGGAAGACCTTTCTCTCTGTCTGACTCTCTCACTGTCTATAACTCTACCTGTCAAATAAAAAAATAATTTTTAGTCACTTATGGTTCTAGGATCTGTAACATCATTTCCCCTCTCTGCTTGTGCCAACACATACTTTAATGCTTACCTTCATTCATTTCATAATATTTTTATGTTCTTTGGGAAGCAATATTTTATTTTTATCTAAATTTTAGACTATTTTAAGCTCATTTCTTTTGATAACATTTTATAGAAACTATCTTTCTGCATTCTGTTTATTCTGTTCCTTTTGAGCCAAATAAGATTTGTTTTTTTTAAATTATTTATAAAAAAGGGAACACATTTCATGCATTTCCTTCTTTCTTTCTTCTTCTTGTTTGTTTGTTTGAGCAAGGCAAGAGTTATTGAAGTTAGAAAACTTGCTGCAGCCAGGAGCAGGCTCCAAGAGAGGCAGACCCTTGTATATTCATGCACATAGGTCTTTTTAAAAAATATTTATTCATTTATTTATTTATTTGAAAGGCAGATGAGAGAGAAGAAAGAGGGAGGGAAGGAAGGAGGGAGAGAGAGGGAGATAGGAAAGAGAGAGCAAGAGAGAGAGAGAGAGAGAAAGAGAGAGAGAGATACATCTTCTATCTGCTGGTTTGCTCCCTAAATGGGTGCAATGGCTAGAGCTGGGCTAATCTGAAGCCAGGAGTCCGGAGCTTCTTCTGGGTCTCCCACATGGGTACAGGGCCCCAAGTAGTTGGGCCATCTTCCACTGCCTTCCCAGGCTATAAGCAGGGAGCCAGATTGGAAGTAAAGCAGCTGGGACTCGAACCAATGCCCATATGGGATGCCAGCACCACAGGCAGTGGCTTTACCCACTATGCCACAGCACTGTCCACATACACACAGTTTTAAGAATATAATAATTCTTCCTACCCTACCCTAGTCTATTATAAGTTCGAAAATAATGTTAGTAATTTGATTTCTATAAGAGTATTTCAATATGGAGTGTAATTTTTAAATATATATATAGAAATATCAGAGCTAAGATATCATAGAAAATAGTGATATGTCAGAAAAAATGTTCACAGTGCAGTAAACCAGGATTTCATAGTTGTATTTTTTCTGCATTTTAATATTTTAAATATTTGAAAAATTAATCCTCATTTGTTTTATATTCATGTCTAGAAAAATTTAAAATGAGTCTTTTTACAAAATATTTTCTATAATTTTTAAAAATAAATTTATGAATATGGTATTATACCTGAATTTGATAAGCTAATATTTATATATCTATTTGGATAAAAGATGAGATTTTTAAGACTTCATGAAACATTTGCCAAATTTGGAAAGATGAAGTTTAATATTTACTTATATACTATTTATTTACTTATATACTATTTTTAACTCTTCGCTTGTTTTATTTAACATATTTTAAAGGAAGCAGTACTTTTTTATTACTAAGTTGTCTTTTTCTTTTTCCTTTTTTTTTTTTTGGACAGGTAGAGTTATAGACAGTGAGAGAGAGAGAGAGAGAGAGAGAGAGAGAGAGAGAGAAGTCTTCCTTCCATTGGTTCACTCTCCAAATGGCCACTATGGCCGGTGCTGTGCCCATCGGAAGCCAGGAGCCAGGTGCTTCTTCCTGGTCTCCAGTGCAGATGCAGGGGCCCAAGCACTTGGGCCATCCTCCACCGTCCTCCCAGGCCACAGCAAAAAGCTGGAGTGGAAGAGGAGCAACCAGGACTAGATCCCGGCACCCATATGGGATGTTGGCGCCACAGGTGGATTAGCCAAGTGAGTCACAGCGCCAGCCCTGAGTTGTTTTATATTAGAATGCATTTTTCATTATAGAATTCAGACCAAAGTTGATTTAGATTCATGGTAGAGATGGATATATAATTATATTCTCTCCCTCACCATGGATTAGAAACAAATGGAGTTGCAAGACATTTGGAGGCTGGTGCTGTGGTGCAGCGGTTTAACGCCCTGGCCTAAAGCACTGGCATCCCATATGGGCTCCGGTTTGAGACAAGGCAGCTCCACTTCCTATCTAGCTCTCTGGCATGCCTGGGAAAGCAGTGGGGGATGGCCCAAGTCCTTGGGCCCCTGCACCCGCATGGGAAACCTGGAAGAAGCTCTTGGCTCCTGGCTTTGGATCAGCACAGCTCCAGCCATTGCGGCCAATTGGGGAGTGAACCAGTGGATGGAAGACCTCTCTCTCTCTCTCTCTCTCTGTTCCCCTCCTCTCTCTGTGTAACTCTGACCTTCAAATAAATAAATAAATCTTTTAAAAAGAGAGAGAGAGAGAGAGAGAGAGAGAGATTTGGTTGCCTGAAATGTATTTGAATGAATTTAAGTCATGTAGGTATTAGTGAGATAGCCAGTGAGCGCAAGAACTACACCCTAAGTGGCTGCATCAAGCAGACATATGTTTGGTGTCTGGAATGTGACTGTGGAATACAGTGGGCAGCAAGCAGAATGTAATCTAGGGTAGGAGAATAGAAGCTCTTTGTGCTTCTAGTGCTGTGTTCCATGTGGGGGGCTGAATCCATTTTGACTTTTGGCATAGAGAAGACAAAATGTAATCATTAGGGAAGTAGTTTTAGAAAACACAAATGGAAAGGATTTAGCTGATCATTTTACATGCTCCAGCCAACTTTTGTTTCTTTATTTAATTTTTAAATTTGCGATTCATTTTAACAGATTCAACATAGTTCACAGATACAATTCTAAGAATATAATGATATGTAACTTTTAATTGTCAGAATTTAGGTGTGACTTCTTGTCACCAGTCCATCTGTTTAGGACTCCAAACCTTAGAAAGAGGGGTTTTACCCAAAGCCTGTGCAGTGGAAAGTTTTAGCTAAGGGTGAATTTGGCTCCAGAAGGCAAATTTTGCCACAGGGAAAGTCTCATATGGTCAGGGAATGAGTCTAGTCCCATGGCTTATTTGGCTCTGGTTACTGACTGCACTTTAAATCTTAAGTAGCTAAATCTCTGAACACCTGTTGTATATTTAATGGGACTTTTGCCATTACAGAATGTCTTCAAAGTCAGATTTTATAAAATTAATACTTTTCAAAAATGATGGATTTTTTTTCTGCAGATACTGGGTTACATTTTTCCTTTTAAGATTTAATTGTGCACATGAGAATGTGTGCTTTGAATTTTTGGAAAGATTTTAAATGTAAGTATGAATTTTGATTTTAATATATTTTAAGGATCCCCACTTTAATAGATGTAATAATATAAGAATATTGATAGAGTGTTAATAATTGCATTCAGTAAGTACATAGTTTGATTACAATGATTTTATGCACATACATTTTATATAAATTATTTTTGTTTTAATACATTCTACAGAAATATTGAAACTTTGATAGTTTTTGTAGATATTTAGGGCATTGCTTTAATAATGGAGGGTAAGTATAGAGTATAAGATTTGAAATACGACTTCAAAATAAGGGAGTGAATAAATAATTTCATTGTTGTGTATGCTTTTTATCCCTATTTGCATTATTTGCATAAAGGTTAGATACTTTATAGCTTTCCACTAGATTATGATTATGAATAGATTTTTTTGATGGATGACTATTTAATTTCAATTAATAAAAGGAAGCAATTCTTGTTCATATTTTCATATGTTTGCAAAAAAATGAACATATTTCTCTGAGCAATTAGATTTACCTGAATGAATAAAAAATAACTCTAATTTTATTTAGAAGTTTCCCCTTATAATTCTTGCCCGAGTTATTAGCTATAATTTTTAATTTTGTCCTATGTTCCCTGCCCATATTCTGAGAAAGATCAAAGTAACTAGATAAATTAGTACAGGATAGAAATTAAAAAGACATATAATTTAAACCAATAATGATAACCGCAGTTCCATATGATGCACTGAAATAGATCAGATAATGAGTTATGTGAATTCAGATCTTCATCAAATACTGTTATGTTTAAGGAATGTGATTTTCATTCTGGTTTATGCAACACTGTTAATGAAGAACAGTATTATAATATAAATCAAATCAAATAACTATTAAATGTAGAATGTTTAAAGTAGCATTAAAAGAAATATAATTTCATTTTGTATTTATTTTGATTAAACTGAATATATATATGCTATTAAAATATTTCAAAATATCATCTAAAGAAAACTTTAAACTCCTAGTAATTAAGCTTTATTAAAACATTTAAAATATAGGTATTTTATTTCTATGAAAACTGTACCTTTATGAAGATAACCCTTTATTTCTGCGATGTCTTATTTTTCATTTTAGAGAGTTGTCAACATTTTTGGCCCTACATCTTTTATACCTGGATATGATCTCTTTTCTTTCCTCTGCTTAAGTTTCTATTGGTTGCTTTTGAAGATCACCAAGAATGTCTTATTCTCAGTCTCAAGAATCATTGCTTATACATAATTTACCTTCTACTGCATACATTGTTAAATGGTTTTAACTTCTTTCTTCAACAGTCAAAATCTGTAACAGTATAGTGAAAATTCCCATTTGTCGATAATGTTTTGCTACAAATTTGCTTTGGCTGAGTAAAAATACAGCTGTAAAGAAACATATATTTGATGAATAATTTAAACATATTGACATTATGGTCCAAAAGTTTGAATTCAAAAGGTGAAATGCAAAGGGATTTGTTTTTATTAAATACTCCAGTTAAGCTGAGCACAAATTTGAAGCTTTAGGGATAAATCTAGTAATGATAGATAACAATTTATAAAGACAAATAAATTTATAAACCTTCCTATTTATAAACATAGAATCATATATCAAGAGTAATGTTGTCATTTAAATTTATTATGAGACATCAGTAAAAGTTAAATTATATAGGCCGGTGCCACAGATCACTAGGCTAATCCTCCACCTGTGGTGACAGCACCCCAGATTTTGTTCCAGTTGCTCCTCTTCCACTCCAGCTCTCTGTGGTGGCCCAGGAAGGCAAGTGCTTGGGTCCTGCACCCACATGGGAGACCAGGAGGAGGTACCTGGCTCCTGGCTTCGGATTGGCGCAGCACACCTGCTGTAGCGGTCATTTGGGGGTTGAACCAATGGAAGGAAGACTTTTCTCTCTGTCTCTCTCTCTCTCACTAACTCTGCCTTTCAAAAAAATAAGTTAAATTATGCTTGATATATTCTATTTACTAAGAATAGGTGCTATCTCTAACACAGTTGTATAATGTGAAAAAAATATTTGGATAACACTCTGGACTCAGAATCAGCCCTTAAGGCATTTGGATCTGGCTCAAGTGCCCATGAGAGTATTTTAGGCATGGAAAGCCAAGACACTCTGAAAAAAATAAAAAATTAAAAAAACAAGAAGACCTAAATGAAAGATCTCTGCGAGTGAGATCCCAGTGGAAAGAACGGGGCCATCAAAGAAGGAGGTACCTTTCTCTGAAGGGAGGAGAGAACTTCCACTTTGACTATGACACTGTGGGAATAAGATCGAAGTCGGCGAACCCTAAAGGCTTCCATAGCCTCGGCAACTCATGACTAGAGCCTAGGGAGATTACTGACGCCATAAACAAGAGTGCAAATTGTTAAATCAACAACAGGAGTCACTGTGTACTTATGTCTCATGTGGGTTCTGTCCTTAATGTGTGGTTCAATGTGAAGTAATGCTATAACTAGTACTGAAACAGCATTTTTACACTTTGTGTTTCTGTGTGGGTACAAACTGATGAAATCTTTACTTAGTATGTACTGAATCAATCTTCTGTATATAAAGATAATTGAAAATGAAAAAAAAAACTTGGTGTTAAATTGGAAATTGCATAGAAAATTAATCAATTTTTTTTTTTTGACAGGCAGAGTGGACAGTGAGAGAGAGAGACAGAGAGAAAGGTCTTCCGTTGCCGTTGGTTCACCCTCCAATGGCCGCCGCAGACAGTGCGCTGCGGCCGGCGCACCGCGCTCATCCGATGGCAGGAGCCAGGAGCCAGGTGCTTTTCCTGGTCTCCATGTAGGATCTCTGTCCTTAATGTGCTGTACAATGTGATTTAATGCTATAACTAGTACAACAACAGTATTTTTCACTTTGTGTTGCTATGTGAGGGCAAATGGTTGAAATCCTTACTTAATATATACTAAACTGATCTTCTGTATATAAAGAGAATTAAAAATGAATCTTGATGTGAATGAAAGGGGAGAGGGAGTGGGAGAGGGGGGAGGGTTACGGGTGGGAGGGAATTTCTGGGGCGGGGGGCCATTGTAATCCATAAGCTGTACTTTGGAAATTTATATTCTAAATAATCAACTTTGAGAGAGGGAAAAAGAAAGGGAAAATAGGTACAATTTGAGACAAACTCAATTGGACTTGCACCAAATGATGGAGTTAGAAACGTGCCAGGGGATCCCAATTCAGCCCCATCGGGATGGCATGTGCCAATGCCATCTCAACGGCCCAGGTGGACGGTTTTAGTTCACAACTGATCACACTGAGAGGGCTGGAAGTCAGGGGGAATACACAAACAAGACTAATTTCTACCAATATAAACAGATAGGACCAGAAAGGGAGAGAGTGATCCAACATGGGAAGCAGAGTCACAGAAGACTCATAGAATGACAGATGTCCTAAATAACACTCTGGCCTCAGAATCAGCCCTTAAGGCACTCAGATCTGGCTCAAGAGCCCATAAGAGTATTTTAGGCATGGAAAGCCAAGACACTCTGAAAAAGGAAAAAAAGAAGACCTAAAGGGAAGACCTCAGCGAGTGAGATCCCAGTGGAAGGAACGGGGCTACCAAAGAAGAAGGTACCTTTCTCCGAAGGGAGGAAGGGACCTCCACTTTGACTGTGACCCTGTCGGAACAGAATCAAAATCGGCGAACCCTAAAGGCTTCCATCGCCTCAGGAACTCATGACTAGAGCCTAGGGAGATTCCTGACGCCATAAATAAGAGTGTCAAATTGTTAAATCAACACCAGGAGTCACTGTGTACCTATATCCCATGGAGGATTTGTCCTTATTAGGTTATCTAATGTGAAGTAACGCTGTAACTAGTGCCGAAACAGTATTTTTACACTTTGTGTTTCTGTATAGATGCAAACTGATGAAAATTCCTACTTAATACATACTGAACCGATCTTCTCTATATAAAGATAATTAAAAAGGAAAAAAAAAAAGAAAGAAAAAAAAATCAGTGTTACATTGGAAACTGCATCAAAAAAAATTAGTCAGTTTCAAATATATATATATATATTTCATGTAGGATCTCTGTACGTAATGTGCTGTACAATGTGACTCAACGCTAAAACGAGAACTCAAAGAGTAGATTCCACTTTGTGTGACTATATGAGGGCAAAGGGACGAATTCATTACTTAACACATGCTAAATTGATCACATGTATACAAAGAAAATTGAAAACGAATCTGGACGTGAATGAAAGGGTGGAGGGAGCGGGCAAGGGGGGAGGGTTGCGGGGGGAAAGGGAAAATATGGGGGGAAACCCATTGTAATCCATAAGTCATACCTTGGAAATTTATATCCTAAATAAAAGAAAAAAAAATATTTGGAAAACAGAAACTTCATCAACTAGAAAATATCCTCATCTAAAAAGGTAGAGGTTTTGACTGAATTCTGTAAATGTTAATATGAACAACAGAACTCATAGAATACAAGAAATATTAAGTATTAAGGATGTTCAACCAAATGAAGCTGAATCCTTGTAAATAATGGATGCTATTGGAACTGAAACATCATGTTTTTTTCCTATTACCTTTAGCAATTATGCATTCTTGGTGGTCAAGAATAAAAAAAAAAGTGTATTTCAGCAAACACAATTGATAGTTTAGAAAATAGTTCCTTGGTAAAAACCATCCTACCCTTAAATATGAGATTTTTGAGAAAGTAAGATTTAAGACTAAAGCTTTGTTGAGTCGTACAGTCCCACATCAAATACATAATGTGATTTATTTGCCTTCTATGTTTCATCTCTTTTGGAAGTAGCAATGCAATTCAATGTAAGGATGACAGTTAAAATTGTATTTCAGTTATTTGCTTGAATTCACTGTAGCATCATGAGATACGTGCTTAGCCTCTGTAGAAAGAACACATGAAGACTGCTTTTATGTTTGGACTATGACCTCCTCAAATAAATTGCATGTAACAGAGTTTTTGATTTGTTTATAATGGTTTTAGGAAAATGTCTAAATGAAGAAAATCACTATATAAAGATAATTGCAAATGATTAAAAAATCTTGGTGTTAAACTGGAAATTGCATAGATAATTAATCAATTCTTTAAAAAAAATCATGTAGGATCTCTGTCTTTAATGTGCTGTACATTGTGAATTAATACTATAACTAGTACTCCAACAGTATTTTCATTTTGTGTCTCTATGTGAGGGCAAACTGTTGAAATCTTTACGTAATATATACTAAACTGATCTTCTGTGTATAAAGAGATTTGAAAATGAAAAAAAAAGAAAATCACTCATTGTTACAGTATATTATTGTGCATCATAGCTATTTTATTATAATTGAACTAAAATATTTTAAGACATTTTGTCTTTTAATAAAATGTTATTAGAGAGAGAGAGAGAATGAGCAAGAGGGAGCTATTCAGGTCTTCCATCCACTTGTTAAAACTCCAAATGGCCACAATAGCCAGGGCTGGGCCATGCCAAAGCCAGGAATCAGGAACTCCATCTGGGTATCCCATATGGGGATAGGGGTGCACACAATCGAGGCATCATCTGATGCATTTCAAGGCACCATATCAGAAAGCTTGATTCAAAGCAAAGTAAGCTAGGTTCTAACCAACACTTAGCTCTTGGATGCCTTCCTCACAAGCCTTGACTTAACTCACTCTACCACAATACTGTGCCCAAGACATTACTCCTTTTTAAAATAAGATTTATTTGCTATTTATATATATATATATAGAGAGAGAGAATCTTTCATCTGCTGATCCACTCTCCAAATAGCTTCAGTGGCCTAGGCTAGACCAAGCTAAAGCCAGGAGTTGGGAGCCTTTTCCAGGTTTCTCATGTGGGTGGCAAGAGCCCAAGCATTTGGGCCATCTTCTGTTGCTTTCCCATGCACATTAGCAGGGAGCTGGATCTGAAATAGAGCAGTCAGGTCTTGAACCAATGCCTATATACGATGCCAATGTCCCAGGAGGTGACTTTATTTACTATGCCACAAGGCTAGTCATGACATTTCCTCTTATGTGAAGTATTGGTTATGTTAGTGTTGATGGGTGAATTAACTCTCAATTTTGTGTAAAGACAGGGAATGGTTTTTTTGGGTCCCAAATAAACTGCCTGGATTTTATAGCATGTTTAATGATTATCACTTCTTTGAATACATGATTGGAATAGTGAACAAACTAGTGCAAGTATCAAGAAAACAAAGAATCAAGCTGTCCTCGTTGATGCAATATTATCATTAATTTCAAAAGAAAGGAAAAGATATAATTATTTAAATCCAGAAATGCAGAAATCTGCTGTATGGTCTTGAAAGCCTTTTTATTAGAAATTATAAGAAAGTTGGGATAGTTTGGTTAGGATGTCAACTGTTTTTCTTTTGCTAAACTATCCTGTGGAGGAAGTTCTGAATAAACAAGGGGAAAGCCAATAAATAAAACAGTGAAAAGCAACAGAATCATAGGGCCTAGATCATTCTCAAAATATACAACCAATCAGAGCCTAAGTAATTGAGGATTGAAGATGTTATGTTTCAAGCAGGGTACAGGAGAAAAACTTTTTAGTTAAGAAAATCATTTACAAGGAAGGGTGTCTAAAAAACACTGAAGAAATATAAGAGCTTGCTCATTGTGGGAAGAAGTTTATTTAGGAAAGGGTTTTTAATAGAGAATATAAAATT
Source organism: Sylvilagus floridanus (assembly GCA_949820135.1). NCBI lineage: Eukaryota > Metazoa > Chordata > Mammalia > Lagomorpha > Leporidae > Sylvilagus > Sylvilagus floridanus. Next base: position 68,664,789 of record OX463231.1, read on the forward strand.
ATAGATAGAAAACATTTTTAAGGGGCTGGCGCTGTGGTGCAGTGGGTTAATGCTCTGGCCTGAAGCGCTGGCATCCATATGGGTGCTAGTTCGAGACCCGGCTGCTCCACTTCCAATCCATCTCTCTGCTGTGGCCTGGGAAAGCAGGAGAAGATGGCCCAAGTGCTTGGGCTCCTGCACCTGTGAGAGAGACCTAGAAGAAGCTCCTGGCTCCTGGCTTCAGATCGGCACAGCTCCAGCCCTTGCAGCCAATTGGAGAGTGAACCATCAGATGAAAGACCTCTCTCTCTCTCTCCCTCCCTCCCTCTCTCCCTCCCTCCCTCTCCTCTCTCTATGTAACTCTGACTTTCAAATAAATAAATAAATCTTAAAAAAAACATTTTTATAGTATACATGGTATATATTTCATACTATTATGAATATCATATTATATTTAAACAGAAACATATTCAGAAATATAAACAAGAAAATTAAACTAGATTTGGCCTTAGTTTCATGGAGCTGTAAATACTGGAGGTGAGTTTGCAAAAAGGGTGCGTATTATATGGTTAATGCAGAGAGGATCAGTGATATGCACATAGTTGTTCCATAAAAGAAATATAATAGTGTAAATTTCCCTCCTAAAATACACCTGACATGCACCTGAAACCCTTAAGGTGGCATAAAAGACTTTTTGATTTGTTGTACACTATAAGTTTCACAAGCTCAAACATACCTTAATTTGTTTGAACACTGTAGGAGCAGAGAAAGATATAATTTTATCAAAATCACCTGTGGAGAGCTAACAACCCTTCCAGTGCTCCAACTCTGGCCCACCAGTAAAGTAAGACTCTCAGAGAGTGGCACCAGGCTATGACTTCCATGATACTATATGATTAAACCCAGATAATGTAAAACCTGACCATGATATTTAAGTTGCATAGGTTATTATAATATTGTGACCACTACACAGCCCCTAAGTAAAACTTTGTCAGTCTAATCCTAGAAATCAATCCACATGTCCCATTCCAATCATAACCCTTTTTAATTCTCAAAGCAAATGCTATTTTATTGCATATTTCTTCACATTTCCTTTAAAGTTTGTGTGTTTAAAGGGGGTGCATAGATTGGGGCAGGGAGAGGAGAGAGGAGAGATCTTTCATTTGCTGATTTACTCCCCAGATGACTGTAAAAACTGAGGCAAGGCCAGACTTAAGCCAGGAACTAGAAACTCCATCAGATTCTTCCACATGGGTTTCATGGGGCAAGGTTGGGCCATCCTCTGATACTTTTTCAGACACATTGGCAGGGAGCTGGATCAGAAGCAGAGCAGCCAGGACTCCAATTAGTACTCTGATATGGAATGCTGATGTCATAAGTAGTGGATTACCCTGCTGTGACACAACACCTGCCCCATTCTCCACATTTCTTTATAGATCAAGGAAGGACACCATAATTTAAAGTTGCTCATTGTGAAAGTATTGTTATTTTATGGTTCCATATTTTCCGTTTTTACAATTTACTTGTTTCAGAAATTGAACTGTTAGAGATTGAAAAATGGAGACACACCAACTCAGTAATTCTTGTTTATTTGATTATTCAGTAGTATAGTCAACGTAGGAAAGGCAAGATAAATGCTTGATTGTTTCCATTTGTTTGACAATTTTTAAGATAAAGGATTAATTTTTCATAATAGTCCCTTTTCCTTAAATTAATTTTATGAGCTCATAGATTCAAGCATGTTTGGTAGATTTCAACCACTGTGTTACCTTTATGAAGGAGGTGCTTCTGTAGGCTGGCTCCAGTGTTGTTAACGTCCTTGCAGTTTTAAGCAACAAGATGTCCCAGGTGTATGACAGGTGAACTTCCTGACCTGGATCAATATGGACGTACTTCCTTGAAGAGCCCTGGTTTGACTTGTTTTGTGATAGTACTTTAAGTCGAAGATCTGTGCACTATGGATGTTCATCAGTACATCATTTGTATTTGCTTCCAGGCTTCATTGGTAGACAGCATTAGAAGATATAGACATAGGTATTTGTTCATATTCTTAGACATGATTTTTTTTCTATGTGCCTACAATAGAATTATAAATAATACATATAAAATATCTACACCACCAATATCATCTCTTCTATGTGCCTATTAGCCACCACTTTTTTTTTTCATTTTTTAATCTCTTTATTTAGTTCCACAAATTGAATGCCTACTCTACGTCTTTGCACCAATGTCTGTCTAGTCATTTGGTTACCTTTAGTTTGCCTGTATTAAATTGTTTCAGAAGTATTCATGGAAACAAGTTTTTTTTGAATTCTTACATATTGACAATACTTTTTGTCTTTTATATTTGAAAGTCAGTTTCCCTGAATATAAAATTCTTGGCTCATGCTTAATTAATTTGAATATTTTGAAGGTTGCACTCCACTTTCTTCTCACAAAAATCAATGCTGTTGATAAGTGTGATGATAATCTAGTTTTCTGAGGTCAAGAAACTTAAACACAGAGAGGTAGCAAATAGAAAGAAATTTATTCATTGTCCAATGCTACCAATATAAGTACAGGGGCTATTATGTTAAACACCTAAAATGAATTATTTACTTTATTTTTTTATTTTTTTACTTTATTACTTCTACAGTCTTAAATTGTCTGGGTGGATGTTGAGACTAATACAAGCATTTTCCCTCTAAACCTGGGGAATTGGTATTCAAACACTGATCTAATTAACAGTAAACTAAGATTGGTCTACCAGGCTATGCTGTCCTTTTGCCAGGGTGATTTATGTTCTGCTTTGTTTGGAAGAGCCCCATTTTATGCCCTACAATAATTATTTGTGGGAGTCCTTTTCACTTTAGAATATTCTGTTTGGGAAGATATATTGCATATAATAACAATTATTATTACATAGTCACACTTTTTCTTGACAATCTAGGGGTAAATTCAACTGCAAATTCTTTGATAATCACATAGAGGATATATATTAAAATCAGAAGCTTCCATATACTTTTGTGTATACCTCATCTCTTGCTGTGTTTACAAATTTTCTTAGTTGCTGTCATTGTAATATTTGCTGAATATGTTGCTACCAAAACCTCTTATGAATGTGTTTATATCTTCCAGAAAATAAAAGTGAAGAAAAAGCTACACTTTTGTTTTTGAATTGAACACCTTTCTTTTTATGTGGCCAGTGTTCTAATCTCCCAACATTCTTTTTCCTGGAGGAAACTATTTAAGGTGTAGAAATCACAAGTTTGGACTTAGTAAGAAGTTAAGGAAGAAAAAATTCATTTGCTGGAGTAGTAAATACTTTATCATTTGTATCTTAGTTGTCAGCATTAAATTCCACTGATAACAATGGAAAACATGGTGTGGGTTGAGAGTGTGATGACATGTGGTCAATCAATTTAAGTTCCCAGGAAAGCAATATCAGGACTATGAGAGTTCTCCAGGGAAGCAGAACACTACATTAGTGCACAGGACCAGGAGACAAGGGAGGAAAATGCCACCTGAGCTCCTATTCTCTGGAAGCTAAGAGCAATTTCAGAAACATATACCGTGCTGTGGTTTTGTTAAATTGGCACACCAAGGAGCAAGAAGATACGCTCTGAGGAGCTTTTTGTGAGACTGATACCATCAGAGACAGTTTGTCAGGAGTAATTCCATCACTAATATAAGTGGTACCAATAGAGACAACAGATACCTGACTTTCTTTCTGAATATGAGCTCTCTGCTGGTTATCAGTGGTATGGATCCAGACCTTACTTGCACATGGGGTGCCGTTGTGTTTGGTACTGTTTGCTGGTCCTTTCAAATAACTTGCTGGATATTTTTACACTTGAAATCATATCAAGGAAAACTTTCCTTAACATCTAATACTTCTACTTTGATATTTGTTTAGCAATGGTACATCTCCTACTGTGTAGATATAGTAGCATATATGTAACTGAAATCTTCACCTGTATTTGGGCTATTTATATTTCACTGCTACAAACAGATCTGTCATGAACTTTTCTGGGTATGTCTGCCACACATGTGAGAGTACATTTTGTAAATACTGTCAAATTGTACTGCAATTTATACCCCCAGTCCCAATGTATGGACTACCTATTTATCAATCTTTAAAACTCTATTAGACTGAGTTCATGTGGTACCCATTTTGGGCTTTTTCTTTCTTTCTCCATATCTCTCTCTCTCTCTCTCTCTCTCTCTCTCTCTCTCTCTCTCTCTCTCTCTCTCTCTCTCTCTTATTCTGCTTTCTCAATAGACTATTCTATAAGGCATTTATTATTTTAGAGCAATAGGGAATCATGCTCCAGTGTTCAGGATGGAGATACATTGTCTGGATCCCAACTTCAGCATTTTATAGCAGTGTGACCGTTTGTGCCTCACTCTTCTATACAAGTGGAATGGTATTGGTATATCTAGATCTTGCTGTTCTGAGGATGAAATAGATTAATGTCTGTCTGTTGCTGTGGATTCATTCTGAGAGGAGGAGTGCGGTGGGGGCAAGAGGTGCAGAGTCACCACACAGACCCCAGGAGATGGGGGAAAGTGGGCCAGAGGCGAGCAGCCCGCAGACTCATTTATTTCAGTTGGTACAGCAGCTTATATAGCCAAGGCAGCCAATCCAGCCAAAAGATGGTTTGTGCACTAAGCAATCACAGCCTGTTGCCAGGCAGGCTCTGTTGCCAGGTGGTTTCCCAGGTAGTATTCCCAGGTGGTTTCTGAAGCCATTCCTGAGTAACTGACACTTGCATGCTAGCAGTCATCTTGGCATGGCCTTCTTATTTCACCACATCTGTCAATCATTTCTCACATTTCCTAAGAAATAATATAGACACTATAAACATGTACCATTATTGAACATTTTTATTCTTTGCCTGTTTTCTCTATTCAATTATTTGTTGTTTTTACTGATATGTAAGAGCGTGTTTGAGATTAAGGACATTAACCCCCTATATTCTTTCCTCAATTTTTTCTATTTGACAGGTAGAGTTATGGAAAGTGAGAGAGAGACAGAGAGAAAGGTCTTCCTTCCGTTGGTTCACTCCCCTAATGGCCGCGCTGCGCTGATCCGAAGCCAGGAGCTGGGAACTTCCTCGCGGTCTCCCATGTGGGTGCAGGGACCCAAGCACTTGGGCCATTCTCCGCTGCCCTCCCAGGCCACAGCAGAGAGCTGGACTGCAAGAGGAGCAATGGGGACTAGTACCCAGTGCCCCAACCGGGACTAGAATGGGGTGCCAGTATGGCAGGTGGAGGATTAGCCAAGTGAGCCACAGCGCTGTCCCCTCAAAATTTTAGTTCCCTTATGCAAGAACCATATTCAAGAGTAATTTAAATGACACATAGAAAACAATTAAAATAAGTTTATTTTGGGAGGCCGGCACTGTGGTGAAGTGGGTTAACGCCCTGGCTGAAAGCAGTGGCATCCCATACAGGCATTGGTTCGAAACCCCGTCTGCTCCACTTCCAATCCAGCTCTCCTATGGCCTGGGAAAGCAGTAGGGGTTGGCCCAAGTCCTTGGGCCCCTGCATCCAAGTGGGAGATCTGGAAGAAGCTCATGGCTCCTGGATTCGGATTAGCGCAGTTCCAGCCATTTCGGCCAATTGGGGAGTGAACCAACAGATGGAAGAGCTCTCTCTCTGTGTAACTCTGACTTTCAAATAAATAAATAAATCTTTAAAAAAAAGTTTATTTTGATTCAAGAAAATTTTTGTATCATACGTATTTGTTCATAATATGCATTATTTATGAAATTTTGAAGATCTCTCAATATCCCTCAATATCAATAATTTTGCATCAATATAAACATCTTTTAATTCCATTTTCCATGAATATTTTTAATTATCCTCATCTCTGAATACTCAACAGCTAGCAAATTTAAGTAATTGGGGGAAAATCCATTCATTCAATTATTCAAAATGTATACACCCAGGAGCTTATTTATTTGCAAAAAACAGGGATAATACTGAAAACATAAAGTTAAAAAAAAAAAAAACAGAGATGATCCTTGCTTGCCTAAGGTGAGGTAGAGTGACAAATGAAGTGGTTGTTTGATACAAGGTAGTGAAGGATATAATAGAAGTAACATTATTTATGGCTGGGTGGAGTAAAGAAAAAAAGCTCCTGTGGAGGCCAGTAGAAATTAAAGCATGAATTTTGTTCCAGCAAGAAGGTAGTGTGCTTCAGAAACATTCTGTTAGTCTCTGATAGATGCTGACAGAAACGTCATATTGGGTCTTTGGAACTGAATGTTTCAGGAGGACTCAGCTCAGAGTTACTTTAACATTCAGGTTTCTATGAACACGAATTTCTATAGCACAAACTCACTGGCACCATCACTTGATTAGATGTGTTCACAAAAACTCAAGCTCCCTTAGGAGAAAAAAAAAAAAAAGAGGATGTAGCATGTTCCAACTGCATGAGAAGTTGAAATCGTTAAGAGTTGTAAAGCCTCTCGCCATCATTTTTTAAGATGGGTGTTTAGAGATATAAGTATGAACATTTGAGGGTTTATTTAGACTTTGGTAGAATTAGTTTACCTTATTCTTCATAGTCCATTATCCCATATCATATGTTTTTCAATAGAATTGATCCGTTAAAGGATACTTAAATTGGTAGATGCAACTTATTTAATTCTAAACAATGAAAACGTTGTAGCAAGTCAGATATGCCTGTTCGAGTTTAAATAAACTCTCTTTCCTAAATTTTAATAAATTGAGAAAAGTCTACCTAGGGGAATTACCAATCCTAGAAAGAGTTATCATGAAGTATAATGATTATAGGTCACGGTTTCAGCATAAAGATGCAAAAGTAGACCAAAGGAACAGAACAGACTTCAGAAAAAACAGCCACACTTAGGTCACTTAAGACAAAAGTATCATTCTTGAGTTTTGGGAAAATGATGATCTCTTCAATAAATGGTAGCAGATCACTTTGATATCTATAAAGTAAAAATAATGAATCTTGAATATCTATCATATAAAAATGCCAATCTCATGCATTCTAACATATACAATTTCTTCTAGAGTAGAATCTAAAAAATACTGTTTGTTTTCCTTATGAGGATGGTAAAGGTGGATAAAGTACTTGCAGTGTGTCCATCCAAAGGGGTATTTACAGAATTTCAAAAGAATAAACTTATATCTTAGGCAATAAAGGATAAGTCTTGAGACATATTGTTGTGCAAAGGAAGCCAGACAAAAAGAGTATTTTATTTTATTTTATTTATTTTTTTGACAGGCAATGAGAGAGAGACAGAGAGAAAGGTCTTCCTTCCGTTGGTTCACTCCCCAAATGGCTGCTACGGCCAGCGCTGCACCGATCCAAAGCCAGGAGATGGATACTTCCTCCCGGTCTCCCATGCGGGTACAGGAATCCAAGCACTTGGGCCATCCTCCACTGCCCTCCCAGGCCACAGCAGAGAGCTGGACTGCAAGAGGAGCAACAGGGACTAGTACCCGGTGCCCCAACTGGGACTAGAACCCGGGGTGCTGGCGCCACAGGTGGAGGATTAGCCAAGTGAGCTATGGCGCCGGTCAAGATTCAATTTCTTAATTCAGAGGAAGCTTCATGGAGGTGTCACTTTGAAAATTTCCTGAATGATGCAAACTTAGGCTTTGAGCACTTTTCATATTGTCTGTTACCACCAAAAAAATCAAGTCATTTGTAGGTTACATCTTTCTTTTTAGCCTTGAGTATTGTATCAAATGTGTGTGCATCAGTAAATCTTCTACAAAAACTGTCTCAGCCTTCAATCGTGTGTGAGAATGCTCCTGCCATGTGATCTTGAGCCTGCAGAGGCTCAAAGTGACCAGATCCAGAAAAGTGAGAGTGAGATGCATTTTTAGGACATAAAGCCCTACAATGACTATTCCCAAAAGTAAATTTAAAATTCCTCTCATAAACTTCCTCTTTCTAAGCTATGTTGAACACTTCCCCTTGTAATCCCGAGAGTCTTATTAAATTCTCTTCAGTTCATGCACCTCCTTGCTTTCTGAGCAAAACATTAGGTTTTTGTTTGTTTTCCCTATCTTTAGTCATTGTCCTGTTTTGTTTGGATAATTCATGCAATTAGGTCTCAACGACTAACCATCATTGTTGTTAATGATTTTTTTTTCAAAATGTTTTTAATCATTGTCACAATATGTTTAGAATATTGTAGTAGAAACTGACGTCAGAGTCATAACATTTGGGGCCAGTGTTGTGGCATAGCAGGTAAAGCCACCACCTGTATTGCAAGAATCCCATAGGGGTACAAGAATCCATAGGCTGTCAGCTCCACTTCTGATACAGTTCCCTGCTAATGCTCCTAGGAAAGCAATGGAAGATGGCCCAAGTGCTTGGGTACCTGCACTCACGTAGGAGAACTGGAAGAAGCTTGTGGCTTCTGGCTTCAATGTGGCACTGTCTTAGCAGTTTTGACCATTTGGGGAGTGAACCAGCAAATGGAAGATCGCTCTCTCTATCTCGCCCTTTCTCTGTCACAAGTAGGTAAACATACAGGATATTATTGTAATTATACAGGAACATGTCATTTAGAGAATCAGTGATTTGTATTTTTGAAAGTACAGATTCTTTTGGGAGAAAATACATGTTTTCTCTGATAATGTGGTAGTTAGTATAGAAAACAAATACGTATGGGGATGAAACAGACATCTTATGATTTGATTGTTGCTTTTCGCTCTTATTTATACTCCTGTAGAACTGTGGTCTTTTTACTTTTTACATGTTGAATATTATGGTTACTGGTGCATTAAGCCTGTGATTAGATAGTGTATTGCAAAAATTTAAAAAAAAAAGGAAGGAAGGAAGGGGATTGAAGGAGAGGGAGGGAAAGAAATACAGTTATCTTCTTAGAATTGTACCTATGAAATCTATTCTCTTTATGGTAATAAAAATTTTTTAAAAAAGATCCTTCAAAACAATTTAAGTGGTAGCTAGCATGATTCTGGCCTCATAGTATAGCTTAATAAATTGTTTTTAGGGCCAGTGTTGTGGTGTAGCAGGTAAAGCTACCGCCTACAGTGCCAGTATCCTATATGCAGTGCTGGTTCGAGTCCTGGCTACTCCACTTCCCTTCCAGCTCTCTGCTATGGCCTGGGAAAGCAGTAGAAGATGGCCCAAGTCCTTGGGCCCCTGCACCCATGTGGGAGACCCGGAAGAAGCTCCTGGCTCCTGGCTTCAGATCAACACAGCTCTGGCTATTTCGACTATCTAGAGAGTGAACCAGCGGATAGAAGACCTCTCTCCCTTTCTCTCTCTACTTCTACCTCTCTGTAACTGTACCTTTGAAATAAACAAATAAATCTTCAAAAATAAATATTTTTATTATAGAGATTTTAGTACAATCTCCCAGAATTGTCTTTATATTATTTTAATAAAAAATTATTTATATGAAATGCAGAGTGATGGACAGGGAGAAGTAAAAGAGAGCTTTTCCAGCCAAGACACTGTGGCAAAAATTGACCTAAATGAAAGATCTCTGTGAGTGAGATCCCAGCGGAAAGAACGGGCCATCAAAGAAGGAGGTACCTTTCTCTGAAGGGAGGAGAGAACTTCCACTTTGACTATGGCCTTGTCTAAATAAGGTCGGAGTTTGTGAACTCAAGAAGCTTCCATAGCCTTGACAGCTCATGACAAGAGCCTCAGGTAATTACTGACATCATAAATAAATCAATCAATTGTCAAATCAACAATAGGAGTCATTGTTCACTTGGTCCCCATGTAGGACATCTGTCCTTAGTGTGTTGTACTATGAGAATTAACGGTAAAACTAATCTTCAAACAGTATTTTATACTTTGTGTGTCGTGTGGGTGCAAACTGTTGAAATCTTTACTCAGTATAGAGTTGATCTTCTGTAAATAAAGATAATTAAAAATGAATCTTCATGAAGAATGAGATGGGAGAGCGAGTAAGAGATAGGATGGTTTGTGGGAGGGAGGGTGGTTATGGGGGAAGAACCTCTATAATCCAAAAGTAGTACTTTTGAAATTTATGTTTATTAAATAAAAGTTTTCTAATAATAAAAAAAAAGAAAGAGAGCTTTTCTTTCAACTGGTTCTTTCTCCAAATGGCCACAATGGCTAAGGCTGGGCCAGGCTGAGGCCCAGAGTTCTGACTTCATCTGCTCTCCCACATGAGTGGCAGGGGCCCAGGTACTCTTTCTTTTCTAGGCACATTAGCAGGAATTAGAAGTGGAGCAGCCAGGACTTGAACCAGTGTTCAGCTATGGGATGCCAGTTTAGACATCGCCTATTTGTATTGAAATATCAAGTGTGCACATTGAAAGCTCAGTAGAAAAATAGTATTAAAATATTTTTCTGTCACTTAAGTGAAAGGAAAAAATGGGGTTTACACAAACAGAACCTCAGCTCTCATATACTCTAAAATATTGATTATACCTACTTCATGTAATTGTGCAGAAGATTAAATAAGATATAAATTGTGATATATTATACAAAACTAAGGTCTTGTTCTCAGTGCTATGCTGTAGCTGTTTCAACGAAGAATCAGATCATTAGCAGGCTAACAAAATAAAACTAAATTGCAGGTTAATATAGTGGATTAAATTGAACTACAATCTGGCTGTTATGTTTCAGATATTTTTGGAACTCTTTTAATTCTGCCTCTTTAAATAAAATAGGAAAAATTTAGAAAAACATTCAAGAAAGTAGATGAACCCATAACGACATTTATCATCACCTTAGATAGCTTCAGCTTTTATCATATTTTCCTTATATGTTTTTGTTCTGATTATAATAGAATTTTTTGTTCAGTTAATTATTAAAAACAGCATTGTTTTCTTCTTGTGATAATCATCCAATACGGATCAAAAGGTCAGCACTTGTAGAAATGAAACTTTATTCCCTCTAAATTTTTCAACTGAACAAATTGTTTATGTTAGATTGGATAGAGATTAAAAATTCCTGGACAATAAGTACATATTTCTAACATTTTCACACCATTAGTAAGAGTTTAGGGCATATTTCCTCACATGATTCTATTCAGCTGTCTAGAAGCATGCTCTTTTTGTTCTGAAAGTATTTTTTGTTTATCCTATATTCCCTTTTTGTTACTCCTCTCTTTCTGTTTCATTCTGTGGATCAAATGAGTGGGGCATTTTTTTTTTCTGAAATAAGATTTCCTTGATTACTGGATTATGCACAACAACACAGACCATATATTAATAACCACAGGAGCACATGATTCTGCTAATAAATTTCCTGATTCTAGCTATCAATGAGATGAAAAGAATTCCCACAAGCTGCTGAATTTATCTGAGAATCTTACAAGCCATACATACCCTGAGGCAGTGAAAAATTTTAAGTTACCAGTGAAGGAATATTAAAACTAAGCAGGACCCCCCTCCCCCCTTTCTCTTCTGACCCTTGCCAGATTGACTTTTGACCTACTTTCTGGATTCCTGACTCGGGGAGGGGTTGAGGCCTGTCTTTACTAAATAGACATGGTGATGCCAGGGCAGGAAGAGATAATACCGGAATGTGGCCTTGTAAAATCAGGGGAATGGCCCACCGAAACTAGGACCCAGCCCAACCTGTTCACCTTGACAGGCACCCAGCTGATGAACTTAGGGTTTTATTTAACCTTAGGAAATGTATGGTAAAAGTGACCCTTACCTGTTGTAAATCTTGCTAATAGCTTATGTTATCTGTACCTTGCACCTGTGCTTACGGGATTCCCCTGTTCCCTGGGTTCCCATGTGAAATATGTTCTACAGATTCTACAAAGCTTTTGTGTGACTATAAAAAGCTGATGCAATTTGTACTCAGGGTCACTCGCTTACGTTTGTGACGCTGCGACCTCAGCATGCTGGTCAATAAAATACTCTTCTTGCGTTTTGCATAAGAGACTGACTCTAGGTGTATTCTTTACTCTGGCACGGCCGTAACACCAGGAACTTCTATAATATAAGTAGTTGCCTTATGACCAGTAAATGGTACAGAAAAAAATGAAAAAAATAAATAACAGTATAAAAAGCATATGGGAAAAATCACATATAACACTATAAAATATTCAGTCTCAAGATTTTTCTACAGTGCCCAATATTTATTTAGAATATTTGAAATAATAAATAATTGAGATTTTTATGTTATTTCTATAAACACATGAATATAATTTTTTTTTTTGACAGGCAGAGTGGACAGTGAGAGAGAGACAGGGAGAAAGGTCTTCCGTTGCCGTTGGTTCACCCTCCAATGGCTGCCGCGGTCCGCGCGCTGCGGCCGGCGCACCGCGCTCATCCGATGGCAGGAGCCAGGTGCTAGGTGCTTTTTCCTGGTCTCCCATGGGGTGCAGGGCCCAAGCACTTGGGCCATCCTCCACTGCACTCCGGGGCCACAGCAGAGGGCTGGCCTGGAAGAGGGGCAACCGGGACAGAATCCGGTGCCCCGACCGGGACTAGAACCCAGTGTGCCGGCGCCGCAAGGTGGAGGATTAGCCTGTTGAGCCACGGCGCCGGCCATGAATATAATTTCTAATATCCCTGGTTGTAGTTCAGGCTTAATGTATACTTTCATTTACCCATTAAATAAAATCAATATTTATATTTGTTCATTTGGCTAATTGCATTGGCCAGTAAGCAAAAAGCGACATTGATTATGTGATCTGATATGCCTATATCTTGTAAAAATAGAGCAAAGCATAGTATTCAGAGTGTTACCTTTTTATCAAGACTTTCATACAGTCCAGTTGGACAATATGAACATGAGGATGAGAATCAGTACTATGAAATTCAGATTCAATCTTAGCTATTATCACACACAATTAGTTTTACCAACATACAAAAGTATATAATTTATAAGATTAGAAAAAGTGTTTAGAACAGTTTCCTGAATAGTCATTACCATGTCTATTTTGCCAGTTTTCTATACTTACTATGATTATTACAAACTTTTTCTGGTACATTCAGTCTAGAGTTTGTCACAGATACTTATTTTACCATATGTCTCCATATGACTTGACTATCACCAAAGTTTGGGGCCTACAAGTTTAGAAGTTACATTGAGTTTTTCTCATCATTTCACATTGTATCAAAATTGGCTAGGAAATTTGCCTTTGAATTGAATCCATATTTTTGTTTACATCATAACAATAACTGAGAATTTTCTTTCAGTACTCTGAAAATGTGATGTATAAATATTATAAACTACTTAAATCTTAAAGATAGAACTGGAATGCAAGAACAATAAGAGCTCATGTTTTTCATTTTATGGAAGTCTCAATTTTTCTCTTTATCACTCTATTTAATACTTTTGTAATATGTACAATTGTTTGATAATCTGATAATTTCTGTGTTTGTGAAAGTTTCTATGACTTTTTTTTTAAGGAAGGAGTTTTTCTCTTACCCTATCATCAAAACTTCATAATAGCCGGCGCCGTGGCTCAACAGGCTAATCCTCCGCCTTGCGGCGCCAGCACACCGGGTTCTAGTCCCGGTCGGGGCACCGGATTCTGTCCCGCTTCCCCCTCTTCCAGGCCAGCCCTCTGCTGTGGCCCAGGAGTGCAGTGGAGGATGGCCCAGGTGCTTGGGCCCTGCACCCCATGGGAGACCAGGAAAAAGCACCTAGCACCTGGCTCCTGCCATCGGATGAGCGCGTTGTGCCGGCCGCAACGCGCCGACTGTGGCAGCCATTGGAGGGTGAACCAACGGCAAAGGAAGACCTTTCTCTCCGTCTCTCTCTCACTGTCCACTCTGCCTGTCAAAAAAAAAAAAAAAAAACTTCATAATAACATTTCAGATAATAAGGTATTGTAGTGAAAATATTTTATTTGATGGAATCTTTGGTTGATAATAAGGATCCATAATTAAAGATTTAATTTTTGCTCAGAAGAAGATTGAAGATTGAAGTTCAGAGATTCTAGGATGAACAGGTAAGAGCCCAAAAGGAATGCAGCTATTGCACATCTCAAAGCATATAATAAAATGTTGCATTGGGAATGAACATTTGACCTAGCAGTTAGTGTGCCAGTTAATTCAACTCCCAGTTATTTCTGATTCCAGCTTCCTGGGAGGTAAATGTTGATGGGGCTTAAGGGGTCAAGTTCCTGCTACCTAATGAGAGAAATGAATTGAGTTTCTGGCTCAAGTGTTGGAATTGGCAAAGCCTCAGCTATTGGAGATGTTTGGGGAGTGAACCAGTGGATGGGGATTCCTTGTCTATATATATCTGCCTATCTTTCTCCCTCTTTCTCATTGCTTTTCACATAGGAATAGTAAATTTCATCTCTTAAATGTTGAGTTCTGAAAATAGTTTATAGAATACAATAACTTATTGACTTCTGCAGTGGTATCTACATTAACCAATTTAAGTGTGACAATTTAATTAAAATTTATTAAAATTAAAAGTTATATTCCTTGCTCATGATAGTCACATTTCAATGCTTAATAGCTACACATGGCTACTGAATACCCTACTGGACAACACTGATATAGACCATGTCCATCAACACAGAAAATTCTATTGGACAGCACTGGTCGAACCAAACCAATCTTGCAGCTCGAGAAACAGCTAGGCTGATAGTCTGCAGTAGACTACCTTTATTGATGATATCTGGTTGAGTTTGAAAATTAAATTCCTTTGAATGCCAATAGCAGTGCAAAATATTACTGTAAATAGATTTAAAATGACTATAATGACATTACTACTATTAATATGATCATTCTTTATATTTCTAAACACTTCATATTTTTACTAGGGATTTTTTGCACTATTAATACAGTTACTGGTAGTAAGCTTTCTCATTGCCCTCTAATATTTTAGTACTCATGGCTAGCTGGATAGTTTCCAATTTAATACTGATGTAAATAATGCTGCTGTGAACGTATGTGTAGAATTCTTTGTTTACCCTATTTGGACATTTCTTTTTTTTTATAACGCTTTTATTTAAATAATATAAATTTCCAAAATACAGCTTATAGATTACAATGGCTTCGCCCCCCAATAACTTCCCTCCCACCCGCAACCCTCCCCTTTCCCACTCCCTCTCACCTTGCATTCACATCAAGGTTCATTTTCAATTCTCTTTAAATACAGAAGATCAGTTTAGTATATATTATGTAAAGATTTCAACAGTTTGCCCTCACATAGCAACACAAAGTGAAAAATACTGTTGGAGTACTAGTTATAGTATTAATTCACAATGTATAGCACATTAAGGAGAGAGATTCTACATGATATATTTTTTTAAATTGATTAATTTTCTATGCAATTTCCAATTTAACACCAAGATTTTTTTTTCATTTTTAATTATCTTTATATACAGAAGATTGATTCAGTATATACTAAGTAAAGATTTCATCAGTTTGCACCCACACAGAAACACAGAGTGTAAAAATACTGTTTTAGTACTAGTTATAGCATTACTTCACATTGGACAACACATTTAGGACAGATCCCACATGAGACGTAAGTACACAGTGACTCCTGATGTTGATTTAACAATTTAACACTCTTGTTTATGGCCTCAGTAATCTCCCTAGGCTCATGAGTTGCCAAGGCTATGGAAGCCTTTTGAGTTCGCCGACTTCGATCTTATTCCGACAGGGTCATAGACAAAGTGGAAGTTCTCTCCTCCCTTCAGAGAAAGGTACCTCCTTCTTTGATGGCCCCCGTTCATTCCACTGGGATCTCACTTGCAGAGATCTTTCATTTAGGTCTTCTTTTTTTTCCAGAGTGTCTTGGCTTTCCATGCCTAGAATATTCTCATGGGCTCTTGAGCCAGATCTGAATGCCTTAAGGGCTGATTCTGAGGCTAGAGTGCTATTTAGGACATCTGCCATTCTATGAGTCTGCTGTGTATCTCGCTTCCCATGTTGGATCATTCTCTCCTTTTTGATTCTATCAGTTAGTATTAGTAGACACTAGTCTTGTTTGTGTGATCCCTTTGACTCTTAGACCTATCAGTGTGATCAGTTGTGAACTGAAATTGATCACTTGGACTAGTGAGATGGCCTTGGTACATGCCATCTTGATGGGATTGTATTGGAATTCCCTGGCACAATTCTAACTCCATCATTTGGGGCAGATCTGATTGGACATTTCTTTTGAATGCACTTCTAGGTGTTTCTAGAGAACACCAAGTCTATCTTTGCTTTGTCACATTTCATAGCTGGATTCTTCTGAGTAGTTTCAGTAAGACTTGCCCCTTCCACTAATCACATGAGGACAGCACCCATATCTAGGCTCTTATTGTCACAGTTTCTTCATAGTGTTCATAATTATATGAAATTAATAAGTTTGGTCATTCATAATGTTCCTCCTACCACATTATAGTATGAGGTCCCTTAGGTCTTTTATCTATTAAGTTCATGAATTATACATTTCCTAATAAAGTACCTGACATATAATATATCCTCTATAAATATCTGCTAAAAGTTGTTCATGGGGCCAGTTTATGTGGTTTAGTGGGTAAAGCTTTCTCCTTATGATGCCACCACCCTACGTGGGCTGCAGCCAGGGCTGCTCCATTTCCCACACAGCTCCCTCGTAATGCTCTTGGGAAAGCAGCAGAAAATGGTCCAAGTGCTTGGATCCTGGATAACCGTGTTGGAGACCCAGACGAAGCCCCTGGCTTTGGTCTGGCTCATCCCTGTCCATTGTGGCCATCTGGGGAGTTAACCAGAGTATGGAAAACCTCTTTTTCTCTCTGTTTCTCTGTCTCTCCCTCTCCATATATAATGCAACTTTTAAATAAAATGTATCTCAAGAAAGTTATTCTCTACACAAAAAATAATTCTCTACAGGAAAGGGATTCTTCTTTACAATCTAACTTGAATCTTTTCAGTATCTTGATTCCAGCTCCCCAATTATACTCACAGAATGAAGCACACTCCTTAGCAAAACCTTTGTAACATAATGACTATAGCCCTTAGCTGATGCCGACTTCTCACTTGCTCATTAGCTCCTCTCTGATCTTTATGTCTGAAACCTATTACTTTCCTGCTAGAATCATTGTACAGTCTAGTCTTTACAGTGACAAGCTTTTTCTCTCACTATCAAATTCTTTTCTTTTTTATATCTCAACTTAAATGCCACATTTTTTAAAACAGGAGTTTCTCACTTTTACTTCTATTCTTTCTACTTTCATTCCTGTATGTTTACTTCATGGCATTAGCATAGCTTGTCATTATTTTGTCTATTTTTCTGTTTCTCCTTTAAATAATAAGCTCTGTGAGGGCAGACATATATCTTATTCACTTTTGTTTGACAGATATTCAGTGTTGAATAATGATTTATTAAATAAGTAATGAGTCTGTAACCAATATTTTGGTTGTGGGGGCAAATTGTCTCAGTTGCTTGCAGAAAGCACAGTTAGCAAACAGTCTCATTGACATACATATTGCTCAAGAAATGGACAGGACATTTTCTATAATACAGACTGTATGCTGGTCAAGGTACAATTCTCCGTAAATTTGAAAATATTGAATAAGAATTCTAGTAAAATCCATCCCAAATTAGAAATTTAGAAAATACTTTTTAATAATAATGAATCAAGGTAAAATTCAAAGGGAAATAAGAAAATCCAAAATAAGTGCACATGTAAAAACAAACTCTGTGATATACATCTAAAATGCTGCTTAGAGGATAATTTATAGCTTTACAGAAGTACATAGTATAAAAGAAGAAATGTCTATAATCAAGGACCTAAATTTCTATTCCATTTCATTATGAATAAAAAGCAAATCAAAGTTGTAAGAAGAACATAGTAAAGATGAGATCAGAAAAACTAATGGAAGAAAAAATAAACATCTAGGAAAAGTTTAAACCAAAATTCGATTCTTTGAAAATATTTTTATCAAAAATAATAAAGCTGGAAGTACACTAATCAAGGTAAATTAGAAAATGTACAAATAACCAGTGTCAGAAAGGAAAGAAGAATTATATTTAAAGATGTTGAAATAATAATAAGGAAATATTATTCATAATTTTGTTCCATGAAATTTGACAACATAGGTGAAAATGACAAATTCCTTGAAATATATAGCTTACTACACTGAGTTGAAAATCAACTATCCTTATATCTAATAATGAAATAATGTTTGTTATTAAATACCTTCCTACAAAGTAAATTTTTTATCCTTATCTTTAAAATTATAAACTGTAGTGACACAAAAGAAAGAAATAACTAAGATCTTACATTGTTTCAGAAAATAGGTGAGAGGAAGCACTTTCTAAGTCATTTACTAAATCCACATAATATTACCAAAACTTGATAAAGATGTTACAAAAATGTGACACAGCTCTCTGAGATTTTTTTAAAGATTTCTTTATTTATTTGATAGTTACAGAGAGAGAGAGAAAGAGAAGGAAGGAGGCAGAGAGAGAGAGGAAATCTTCCATCTGCTGAGTCACTCCTAAAATGACCACAACAGCCACAGCTGGGCCAGGCTGAAGACAAGTACTCCATCCAGGTCTCACATAGGTGACAGAGGCCCAATCACTTGGATCATCATCCACTGCTTGCTCAGGCACATTAGCCAAGAGCTGGATTGGAAGTAGAGCAGCTGGGACTCAAACCAGTGCTGATATTGGGTGCTGGTATTGCAGGCAGAGGCTTACCTGCTGTACCACAATGCTGGCTCCTTCTCTCAAGTATTTAACCAAAATAAATGAAATCATACATCCATACAAAAAAAGGCCAATCTTGACACAAGTAGAGGCCGCAGTAGCTCTCACCATGTGACCAGGGGATTTTAGCACAGAGGAAAATCCACATTTCTCCCTGCCTTTTCTGATTGGGAAGGTTGACAGGGGGATGGGTGCCCACCTAAGATTGTGAGGTGCCTCCATCCTCTCATCCTATCACAGGCTCAGGGGCACAAACATCCAAGGTAGAGCACAGACAGCAGCTCACTCTTGAAATGACTCTGCTTTCTGAGTTTAGAGGGCAGACTCACGGAGCAGAGATGGGATCCTCTGCATGTCATGACTGTGGGAATCCTGTGACTACATGATAAGATGTAGGGTGTAGCCTGGTCTCTAAGTAACCACTGTATTTGATGTCAGAGTCTCAGAGCTCCCTGATGCTTTGGATAGGTTATTGCTGAGGGTTCTGGGCTCACACTGATGACTGCACAGAACATATGTGTGGTTCATGTGCCATTGTGAGTGAAGGTTGGACCACTGCAGACTAATACCCAGGTTTTGGTCTGAGGTTGTTATTATACCAATAAATGTGATCATCCCCTCCCCACTACTGACAATAGAGATCTACCATGCCTAAATTGAGTGTCACCCTGGATTCTAGCCACACTCTTGAGCACTGACCAAAGATCCTTAGCCCCACACAACATAACCTTCTGGGTATACACAGAAGGAGGATATATCCCACTAAGCCACAGAGGCATAATCCAAAGATAAAACCCATCAGTGGAGAAAACTAACAAGTGTTTCCAAAAATGCCTAAAAATACAGAATTACAAGAAGCAATAACAAAGAAGATAACATGATTCCCCAAATGGAACACAAAATTTCAATATTAGAATGTGTGGACTGGCACTGTGGCTTAGTGGGCAAAGCAGCTGCCTGCAGTACCAGCATCCCATATGGGCACCAGTTAGAGTCCTTGCTGCTCCATTTCTGATCCAGCTCTCTGCTAATGGCCTGGGAAAGCAGTAAAAGATGGCCCAAGTCCTTGGGCCCCTGCACTCACGTGGGAGATCTGGAAAACACTCCTGGCTCCCATCTTCGGATCAGCAGACCTCTAGCCATTGTGGCCATTTGGGGCATGAACCAGCAGATGGAAGACCTCTCTCTCTCTCTCTCTCTGCCTCTGCTTCTCTATAACTCTTCCTTTCAAATAAAATAAATAACTCTTTAAAAAAGAAAAGAATGTAAAAATGAAGAGATTGATGAAATGCCCCAAAAGGAATTCAAAATAATGATCAAAGGATTCCTCAGAAAAAACATGAAGCAAATTCATGAGTTAAAGAAATCCATACATGATGTGTATGAAAATTTTCCTGTGAGATTCAGATTTGAGGATAAGTCAAACTGAAATATTAGAAATGAAAAATTCAATATGTCAAATAAAAAGTACAATGGAAAACCTTAACAACAGACTTGGTGAGGCAAAAGATAGAATGTCTGACCTAGAAGACAAATCTTTGGAACTATCTCAGATTAAAAAAAATAGATGAATAAAAAGCATATGGGTCTTAGGAGCTTCAGAGGATGTGGAAAGAGAATGGATTGGAAGACCTATTCAGTAGGAGGAAGGGAGGCTATTGAGAGGGAGGAGGGGAATATCATCATGTGCTTAGTCTTGTATCTACAAATCATATTGAATCTGTTAAAAAATACAATTAATATGAAAACTTAAAAAAAAAGCCCCAAAGAGGGTTAAAGGAAGCTATAATTTGTTTTTCCTTCAGTACTGTCATAGTTTTATCCCACTCCATCCTGGTCTGTAAGATTTCTGCTGAGCAGCCTTCAGTCAGATAAATTGGAACCCCATACGTGTTATTTTCTCTTGCAGCTTTGAGAATCCTCCCTTTACCTTCAACATTGGGGAGGTTGCCTATGTAGACTATGTATATTTGAGTCTGACAAACTCTGACCTTCCTGTACATGGATAGTTCAATTGTTTTCTAGGTTTGGGAAGTTCTCTGTCATGATTCTGGCTTCAATTCCTTGGGAATTCTTAAGTCCCTCTAGAATTCCAATAGTTCATATAGTTGCCCTTTTCATACTATCCCCTGTTCCACATGAGCTTTTTAAATTCCTCTTGATTCTTATCTTTTCCTTTCCTCCAACTGTGTGTTGTCAAATAGCCTGACTTCAAACTCACTGTTTTTTTTCTCTTCTGTTTGAACTATTCAGCTTTGTGTCTTCTATTGCATTTTTAATTTCATTTAGTGTACTTTTCAGTTGAAGAATTCCTGTGTGACTTAATTTAATTACTTCTATCTCTCTATCAAATCTGTTAGAATATTGAAAAATTTCTATGTCTTCTCCTGAAAGTAATTGAGTTTCATTAAAAGAACCATCTTGAAATTTTCATTTGACCATTTAGAAATTTCATTTCCTATGTGGATAATTTCTTACACATACTTTAGTTTTAAGGTGAGGTCATGATTCCATGAAGGTTCTTGGTGCATTTTGCTGTAAAACATCATCTGCACACTGAAGATTTGGTTATAATAATCTGGCTCTTTTGTGCCTGACCTTCTAGGAATTCTAAATAGTTTTTGTTTTCTTTGAGTCTATGGATACTTCTGCTATTTCAAAACTAGGTAACACTAATGTCAGAGTTTACCCCAGGTCTGCTGTACATATGTGTCTGATTGGTCTAGCAATACTTTCCAAACTCAAATTTGTCCCAACTCTTTAGTTGATGTGTTTTTCAATATGCCGTGGGAAATTGCCTAAAAATGTGTCAATTCCTACAAGCCTCTTCCTGAAACTGTGGTAAGCTCAGACTCTTTGCCCTGTGTCTGTGATTGCCACATTGCTGGATTATATCCAGGTAACTCAGTCTACTTAGAACAGTTCAATCTGATCTAAGTAGGAACAAAGCTTACCTTGCTATGATCCATCTGCTGCTGAGGTGAGCTCACTCCCAGATGATACACTGATCAGCCACAAGTGATGTTGGCTGAGATAAGACTTTTGAACCAGGACCAAAGAATTCTGCCAGATACTACAGCAGGTCCAAAGTTTGTCTATGCAGGCACTGACCTGAGGATAGGGACTATTAGAATCTACTCAATGCTGGGATTTACTGGCCTAACACTGAGTCCCAAAATAGTACTATGATTCCTTGCTGTCTGCACAAGGTTATAGAGGCGGTGGTAGAAGTAGCCCCTCAGCTCCCCAGGCTAACTTCAGGTGGCTCACATGTAGGACTCATGTTTACCAGGCCCTGTGATGCACACCAGGATGATGGTAGTACATATCAAAACAAGTGCATATCACCAGGAAGATGATCTGTATATGGTAGTTGGGCAAGTTTGGAAACTCTCTAGGGCCTCTGGACAGAAACCCTTAGGATCTGCCTAGTGTTTCGCTTTACCTGCCCAATGCTGTGTCCCAAGACATGGTCCCCTGACCTCTTGTCTGCCCTAGATTATAAAGAGAGTGGTAAGATAGCCCTCTGGCTACCAAGGCTGGCTCTAGGCTGTTCATACCTGGGTCTTACAGTAACAGGTCCTTACATAGATTCAGGTGTATGCACCAGGCTCCCAGAGGTCAGTGGTGACCCAACACCAAAATGCGTGTGAACTCCATAAAACACAAGTCTCTGCTTGATGCCTCGCAAACATATAGGCTCCATCTGTCTGTTACACTCTAAGGTTGTTATACTCTTACTACTAACTGAGCATAATTATTTATTGAGGATTTTGTTTAAATAATTTAGTGGATACCAAAATGTGAACATGTAACTATCTTGAATAGAAATCCTTCTAGTCATCGATTTTACATTCATTTATCTTTTTTTTTTTTTTTTTGACAGGCAAAGTGGACAGTGAGAGAGACAGACAGAGAGAAAGGCCTTCCTTTTCTGTTGGTTCACCCCCCAATGGCCACTGCAGCCTGTGCACCACACTGATCCAAAGCCAGGAGCCAAGTGCTTCTCCTGGTCTCCCATGTGGGTTCAGGGCCCAAGCACTTGGGCCATCCTCCACTGCACTCCCAGGCCAAAGCAGAGAGCTAGATTGGAAGAGGAGCAACCAGGACAGAATCTGGCACCCTGACCAGGACTAGAACCCCGAGTGCGGCGCCACAGGTGGAGGATTAGCCTATTGAGCCACGGCACTGGCCACATTCATTTATCTTAACCAACATTATAAAACATGGATCGGAGAAAGAGTATGTTGTGAAGAAAATATTCCCTTTTTTTTTTTTTTTTTGACAGGCAGAGTGGACAGTGAGAGAGAGAGAGACAGAGAGAAAGGTCTTCCTTTTTGCCGTTGGTTCACCCTCCAATGGCCACCGTGGCCAGCGTGCTGCGGCCGGCACACTGCGCTGATCCAATGGCAGGAGCCAGGTACTTATCCTGGTCTCACATGGGGTGTAGGGCCCAAGCACTTGGGCCATCCTCCATTGCACTCCCTGGCCACAGCAGAGAGCTGGCCTGGGAGAGGGGCAACCAGGACAGAATCCGGCGCCCTGACTGGGACTAGAACCCAGTGTGCCGGCGCCGCAAGGCGGAGGATTAGCCTAGTGAGCCATGGCAGCAGCCCCAAAATATTCTTACAATCTTCGTAATATCTTCTGGGGTCAAGATAACAGAAAATGAAAAATTTTATTAGAAGTTTTCTTTTAAAAAATCAAAGTAAGAAGAAAATATGTTTTTGTGTTTTCCTTTAGAAATGTCTTCCTTTTTCTTATTTAAATAACTTATATCCCTTTGTTTCACAAAATATTAATATAAGATATATTTGAAACACTTTGCAAAAATGTACTAGAAAGCATAATTCCAGGTAGTATGTTGATGGAGAAAGAAGATAAAAAGGAGGAAAACAGCATTTTAAAAATTAAGTTTTTAATCACATGTTGAAAGTGGGAATTAAAATAATTCTACAGTTTCTAGAAACATAATCTGAATTTGATTGATAATCTTGATTATTCCAGTCAAGATCTTCTGGATATAAAATAATTCCAAGCAGAAAACAACTGGATGCTATGAATTGCTCTTGAGGAATGAATTGGAGTTGAGCTACATTAAAATAATTTCAGTTGGGATGTTCGTTTGATAACAATTTTAAATTGCCTCTATTGCTTGCAAATTCAGATGAGCCAATCTGACCAGTTATTTTTGTGCTGTCATTTTTAAATAAGGTTACATGAGGATTAAAGTAACTTTAAATAGTTCTTATCTCAGTTCTCTATTTAATGGTGCTTTAAAAAGCCTAAAGCAAATGAGATGGTTAATTGTGTAGTGCTATAAATAGTGAACATTTATTGTCATTGGTTAGAAAAACAAAAGGAACAAAAAGGAAAACTGAAGTGTATTTGGATTGCTGTATTTGTGTATTTATTTGATCTAATAAAATATGATTAAAGTATTCAGGTTTTACAGACAGAAAATATAATTTATATTCCATTTAATAGTAATTTTAGTAATTAGAAGAGAGTTAAGAAAGCTGTGCTTAGAGCCTTTTCTTTTAAATTTTGCTGTATTACCTCCCAAGCTATTAGGAACTCATATAGAATTTTGTAAGCAAGTCATCACTTAACATTTTACTATATTTTAGTGTCTGGTCCAATCTGCTTATTCAACCTGCTAATATGTCAGTTTCTTATTTTTGAATAAAGAAAAATTTATTAAGATAGTCTTTAAGATCAAAAACATAAATACAGTGCCCAAGGTTAAAAAGTCAGTCTTCACTAAGGATTGGACATCATTACATATAATTCTCACTCTCTATGTTTAACCTCTGTATTCTATAGTTATAGAAGTATTATATGTGTATGTGGCTTTCTGTCCTATTATATTACAAATTTGTTTGAAGTCAGAATTTGATTTTATTGATCAATTCCTTCTTTGTTGGACAGTGGGTGTATATAATACGTTTACACACACAAGGTAGTTCTGTTCTTTTTTCCAGCTATGTCTTTGCTCACAGCAACCACAAACAACAACAATAGCTATTGCTGTGTATGTTTGTAAGTTAAGGCATCCTATCATAAAACTCAGTGCAAGTGCAGTGGTACCAAGAAGAAAGCTTCTAGGGTTCTCTACTGTCTGACTATTCCTTGTGGAATAGCCTATTCTTTATCACCTTTCTGCTACCAACTTGTTCCTCTATTGAAAATAAAGACTGATATGCATATAGGAGTACAACTTTAATAATAATTATAATTCAGGTTGATGCAGTACATTATAATTTAT
This sequence comes from Sylvilagus floridanus, assembly GCA_949820135.1. Lineage (NCBI taxonomy): Eukaryota > Metazoa > Chordata > Mammalia > Lagomorpha > Leporidae > Sylvilagus > Sylvilagus floridanus. Next base: position 68,689,625 of record OX463231.1, read on the forward strand.
AAAGAACACTGAAGTAACATTATCTTTTTTTTTTTTTTTTTACAGGCAGAGTGGACAGTGAGAGAGAGAGACAGAGAGAAAGGTCTTCCTTTTTGCCGTTGGTTCACCCTCCAATGGCCGCCGCGGTCGGCGCGCTGCGGCCGGCGCACCGCACTCGTCCGATGGCAGGAGCCAGGTGCCAGGTGCTTTTCCTGGTCTCCCCATGGGGTGCAGGGCCCAAGCACCTGGGCCATCCTCCACTGCACTCCCGGGCCACAGCAGAGGGCTGGCCTGGAAGAGGGGCAACCGGGACAGAATCCGGTGCCCCGACCGGGACTAGAACCCGGTGTGCCGGCGCTGCAAGGCGGAGGATTAGCCTGTTGAGCCACGGCGCCGGCCGAACATTATCTTTTTTGTCATCAAAGTCTAACCAATATACAGGACTAACAATTCTCACTTTGCATATATGTAAATCAGGTTTCAAGAGAATTAAAATCTTATTGAAAGTTACCTTACTGGAGAATGGCAGATCCTAGATGAGATCTCTTGATTCCCATGCTAACTTCTTTTAATTTCTCAAATTTTTCAGATAAAATTAAAGACAATGAGTTTTGATGTGATATTAATTTTGAAAATTATTTTGAAAATAATATGAGTTACCTGAGATGAAGACATATACTTTTATTTAAATATATTTCTCATCTTCTTTCTTGGTAGAAACTCTACTGAGGTAAAGTTGAGTTTACCCCTGGTAAAGGTATAATTCCAATCTTGGACAGCTATCTTAATTGAATCTGATTTAAAGATAATCATTTGATTGTTGGTTTATAGCCCTTTATTCCTGCTGCAATAGTCTTTTTGCTTATTGAACACTTTATTTAGTGGAGCATTAAGCCTTTGACTGGAATGTAAATTAAACATATGTTATTTCAAAAACTAAAAAAAAAAAATAGAATATGAGAGATCAAGAGAGAAAAGTGTCATATTTTTAGAGTTGCATGCATGAATTACATTGAATCTGATATGTTTGTATTAATATGAAATTAACATGAGAATTGATGATAATTACGATGTATTATCATGCATTTGCTGTGACCTTGAAAATCTAATGTATTAATAAATTCCTTTAATTTTTTTTAATGTAAAAGGCCATATAATTCATTTTGGCTAATGATTCATTAATTTTTATGTTGAGTAGAATTTCTTTTGAGAAAAGTATACATATCTAAGTTAAAAATACTGTGACAGGCCTTGACCTAGTGTTTAAAATGGCCACATAACAGAACAGAGTCCCTGTGTTTGAATCCCGGCTGTGGGGACCCATGGATAGGCCTGCCATGGGACCCCCCATGGTGGGCTTGGCTTATAGCAGTAATGTGGATGTAGCAGCTGATTGAACTTTCCATCTAGCTGAGGATCGTGGAAAACAACAAGATGGCGCTGATGCCCTGTCTGCTGCGTGGCTCCACAGCTGAGCATGATCAAGTGCCGGATTGGAGAACTCTGTGCATGGACTGTGATTGAATGACTGTGATTGGTTGAATTCTGTATATAAGTGGACCGCAAAAGCGGGAACGTGCACACCAGCTTTTCCCCTTAAGGAATGTGCGTGCCATCTCTCCCTCTTCTCCCGGTTCCCCCACTCTTTCTAAGTAAAAGTCTACTGAAGACCGATTAACTGCGAGCAGCGTCATTCCTTTTGCGGCCGAAGGAGCGACACCCGGCTCCAGCTGTTGATTCCAACATAAACCACATTAGTCAATAGGTGACAACTCAAGTAGTTGGGTCCCTGCCAACTACATGGGAAATCTGGATTGACTTCAAACTCTCACCTCTGGCTGCTGCAGGTATTTAAGGAGTGAACAAGTAGTTGGGACTTTTTTTCTATCTTTCTCTGTTTAAATAAAGAAATAAAGAAAATACAATAGAAAATAAAGATGGCACAAACTTGGAGCTTCTGTGTCTTGTGCTGCATATGGGCATCCTGATATTCAAGTTAAATGTAGATATTTTGGCAGAGCCAAGATGGTGGAATACGGAGGGAGCTTACTGATAGTCCAGGAGAGGACAGATTAACAAAAATGAAGATAGTGTTGTCTCAGGGAAGAAATAAGGAAACAAATCGTAAAGGAGACCTATGTGGAGGGCACAGGAACCCATGGCTCAGGACCCCAGAGCCAAGAGTCTCCGCACAAGTGCTGGAAAGAGAGGTGAGACTAAACTTCAGTAGCCCAAGATACTGGCAGAAAAGCAGCAGGAAGAGCCTAGAGGGAATGAGGCTTGAAGCCTCATGGGGGGAAGTACCCCAGCAGTGCATGGAACTTATTGTAGAATTGACCACATATTAGGCCATAAAGCAAGCCTCAGCAAATTCAAAAGAATTGAAATCATACCATGCATCTTCTCAGACCACGATGGAATGAAGCTGAAACTTATCAATTCAGGAATCCCTAGAGCATATGCAAACACATGGAGACTGAACAACATGCTCCTGAATGAACAGTGTGTCATAGAAGTAATCAAAAGAGAAATAAGAAACTTTTTGCAAGAAAATGAAGATAACACAACATCTAAAAACTTATGGAATACAGCAAAAGCAGTATTAAGAGGAAAGTTTATAGCAATAGGTGCCTACATCAAGAAATTGGAAAGGCACCAAATAGATGAGTTATCAATGCATCTCAAGGATCTATAAAAAATACAGCAAACCAAACCCAAACCTAGCAGAAGAGAATTAATTAAAATTAGAGAAAAAAACTACATAATTGAATCCAAAAAACATTACAAAATATCAGCAAAATGAAGAGCTGGTTTTTTGAAAAAAATAAACAAAATTGACACATCATTGGCCCAGCTAACTAAAAAAAGAGAAAGAAGACACAAATCAATAAAATCAGAGATGAAAAAGGGAATGTAACAACAGAAACCTAGAAATGAAGAGTCCTCAGAAATTACCACAAAGAGTTGTATTCCAGGAAACTGGGAAATCTATAAGAAATGGATAGATTCTTGAACACATACAACCTACATAAATTGAACCATGAAGACATAGAAAATCTAAACAGATACATAACTCAGTCAGAAATTGAATCAGTAATAAATAAAGACCCTCCCAACAATGAAAACCCCAGGACTGCATGGATTCACTGATGAATTTAAAGACGTACTAATTCCAATTCTTCTCAAACTAATCAGAACAATTAAAAGAGAGGGAATTCTCCCAAATTCCTTCCATAATGCCAGCATCACCTTATTTCCTAAACCTGAAAAAGATGCAGCAGAGAAAGAGAATTACAGACCAATATCCCTGATGAACATAGATGCAAAAATCCTCAATAAAATTCTGGCCAATATAATGCAGCAACACATCAGAAAATCATCCACCCAGACCAAGTGGTATTTCTCCCTGGTATGCAGGGATGGTTCAATGTTCGCAAAACAATCAACGTGATACACCACATTAACAAACTGCAGAAGGAAAACCATATGATTATCTCAATAGATGCAGAGAAAGCATTTGATAAAATACAACACCCTTTCATGATGAAAATTCTAAACAAATTGGGCATAGAAGGAACATATCTCAATACAATTAAGGCAATTTATGGAAAATCCATGGCCAGCATCCTACTGAATGGCAAATAGTTGGAAGCATTTCCACTAAGATCTGGTACCAGACAGGGATGCCCACTCTCACCATTGCTATTCAATATAACACTGTAAGTTTTAGCCAGAGTCATTAGGCAAGAAAAAGAAATTAACGGGATACAAATTGGGAAGGAAGAAATCAAACTATCCCTCTTTACAGATGATATGGTTCTTTATTTAGGGGATCTGAACAACTCTACAAAGTGGCAGGATATAAAATCAGTGCACAAGAATCAATAGCCTTCGTATACAAAGACAATGCTATGGCTGAAAAGGAACTTCTAAGGTCAATCCTAATCACAGTAGCTACAAAAACTATCAAATACCTTGAAATAAACTTAACCAAGAATGTCAAATATTTCTACGATGAGAATTACAAAACCTTAAAGAAAGAAATAGAAGAGGATGCCAAAAAATGGAAAAAATCTTCCATGTTCATGAATTGGAAGAGTCAATATCATCAAAATGTCCATTCTCCCAAAAGCAATTTATAGATACAATCTGATACCAATCAAACTACCAAAGACATTCTTCTCAGATCTGGAAAAAAATGATGCTGAAATTCATATGGAGGAACAGGTGACCTCGAATAGCTAAAGCAATCTTGTACAACAAAAACATAGCTAGAGGCATCACAATACCAGATCTCAGGACTTAATACAGGGCAGTTATAATAAAAAATGCATGGTACTGGTACAGAAACAGATGGATAGTCCAGTGGAATAGAATAGAAACACCAAAAATCAATCCAAATATCTACAGTCAACTTATATTTGATCAAGGAACTAACCAATTGCTAGAGCAAGGACAGTCTATTCAACAAATGGTGCTGGCCAAACTGGATCTCCACATGCAGAAGCATGACACAAGACCCCTATCTTACACCTTACACAAAAATCCACTCAACATGGATTAAAGATCTAAGCCTATTATCTGGCAACATCAAATTATTAGAAAACATTGGAGAAACGCTGCAAGATATAGACACAGGCAAAGATTTCTTTGGAAAGACCCCAAGGGCACAGACAGTCAAAGCCAAAATTAACAATGGGATTACATCAAATTGAGAAGTTACTGTACTGCAAAAGAAACAGTCAGGAAATTGAAGAGGTAACGACAGAATGGGAAAAATATTTGCAAACTATGTAACCGATAAAGGACTAATAACCAGAATCTACAAAGAGATCAAGAAACTCCTGAACAAAACAAATAACTCACTTAAGCAATGTGCCAAGGACCTAACTAGATATTTTTCAAAAGAAGAAATCCAAATGGCCAACAGACACCTGAAAAAATGTTCAGGATCACTAGCCTCAGGAAAATACAAATTAAAACCACAATGAGGTTTCACCTCACCCTGGTTAGAATGGCTTACATACAGAAATCAAATAACAACAGATGCTGATGTTGGGAAAATGGCACACTAATCCACTGTTGGTGGGAATGCAAACTAGTAAAGCCACTATGGAAGACAGTTTGGAGTTTCCTCAGAAACCCGAATACAGCCTTATGACATGAACTGGCCATCCCACTCTTGGAATTTACTCAAAGGAATTTAATTTGCAAATAAAAGAGCTGCCTGCACCTCAAAGTTTATTGCAGTTCAATTCACAATAGCTAAGACATGAAATCAACCTGAATGCCCATCAACAGTATACTGGATAAAAAAATTATGGGATATGTACTATATATATAGAATACTACACAACAGCAAAAAAACAAAAAATAAAATCCGGTCATTCTCAGCTAATGGAGGAATCTGGAAAACATCATGCTGAGTGAAATAAGCCAGTCCCAAGGGACAAATATCATTTTCTCCCTGATCAGTGACAATCAACTGAGCACCTAAAAAGAAACCTGTAGAAGTGAAATGGACACTGTGAGAAACAATGACTTGATTATCCCTTGTCCCAACTGTCAAGGAACAACTTACTACTTTATTCCCTTTATTACGTTTTTGTTCTACTTAATACCATTGGTTGAACACTTTAATTAACACACAATTATTCTTATGCATATAAATTTAACTGAAAAGTGATCCATATTAAATATAATAGTTTGAATAAGAGAGGGAGAAGATGTACAGTTTGGCACATGCACATGCACACTCAGACGTACCCCTAATGGTAGAGCTAGAAATGTGTCAAGGGATTCCAAATCAATCCCATCAAGGTGGCATGTACCAAGGCCATCTCACTAGTCAAAGTGATCAGTTTCAGTTCATAATTGATTATAATGATAAGATTAAGCCAAAGGGGTCACATAAACAAGACTAGTGTCTGCTAATACTAACTGATAGAATTAAAAAGGAGAGAAAGATCCAACATGGGAAGTGAGGTCCACAGCAGACTCATAGAATGGCAGGTGCCCTACACAGCACTCTGGCATCAGAATCAGCCCTTAAGGCATTTGGATCCAGCTAGAAAGCCCATTAGAGTTTCTCAGGCATGGAAAGTCAAGATAATGTGGCAAAAAAAATAAATAAATAAATGAAAGATCTCTGCAAGTGAGATCCCAGTGGAAAGAACGGGCCATCAAAGGAGGTACCTTTCTCTGAAGGAAGGAGAGAACTTTCACTTTGACTATGACCGTGTGTAAATAAGATAGGAGTTGGCGAACTCAAAAGGCTTCCATAGCCTTGGCAGCTCATGACAAGAGCATCGAATGATTACTAATGTCATAAATAAGAGTGTCAATTGTTAAATCAAGAACGGGAGTCACTGTACACTTGCTCCCCATGTAGGATCTCTGTCCTTAATGTGTCGTACCATGCAAATTAACGGTAAACCTACCACTCAAATAGTACTTTATACTTTACTTTATACTTTTTGTATCATTGTGGGTGCACACTGTTGAAATCTTTACTTAGTACATACCAAGTTGATCTTCTGTAAATAAAGATAATTAAAAATGAATCTTGAGGTGAATGGAATGGGAGAGGGAGTGGGAGATGGGATAGTTGCAGGTAGGAGTAAGGTTATTGAGAGAAAAGTGACTATAATCCAAAGTTGTACTTTTGAAATTTATATTTTTTAAATGAAAGTTTAAAAAAATAACAGAACTGTATTTTCAATTAAAACATTTATTCTTAAACATTCAAAAAATAAATTTAGATATTTGGCAATGTCTCGAAGTCCTCAGAGTGACCAATCTTATACTAACCTTACCTCACATATTATATTATGTGAGAAGACAAACAGGTCTTCTAAATCAGGTTGTGCCACTGATTCTTTCTTTCTTTCTTTCTTTCTTTCTTTCTTTCTTTCTTTCTTTCTTTCTTTCTTTCTTTCTTTCTTTCTTTCTTTCTTCCTTCCTTCCTTCCTTCCTTCCTTCCTTCCTTCCTTCCTTCCTTCCTTCCTTCCTTCCTTCCTTTCTTTCTTTCTTTCTTTCTTTCTTTCTTTCTTTCTTGTTTTAGAGAGAGAAAAAGTGATTGAATGTTCCCTCAACCTCTGGTTCACTCACCATATGCCTTGAAGAGCCAGAGAACCAAAGCTGGGCTCCAGGAACACAGATCGCTCATATGGGTAGCAGTATTCACTTCTTTGAGCCATTTCTCTTGCCTACTGGGGTCTATATCTGCTGGAACCTGGAATCATGATCCAGAGCCAGGAATTGCACGCAGGTTATCCCAAGTGGGATGTGGGCATTCTTACCAATAGCTTGACTGGTGGGTAAAGTCCTTATTGTGTGATTTTTTTAAATTCATCTGACTTACTATCTGTGGCATGGTTTTGGAGTCGAATCTCCTATATAGATGTTATGCCAATAATGATGGATTTGCCTTATGTTCATTATTTAATCTATCATTATAGTCCCTTATCTAATATTACTGGATGGCAATTCCAATCTTCTCAATGGAAACCTGTATTTCTTTCATTAATTACATATTTCCACCCACTGGGTCACTCTCACTGCCTCTTTCACTGCTGTTGTCCCTCCATCTAATGTAACTGACTGTATCAGACAAAACTTCATTGTAAGTGAAAAATAAGCATACTGAATTAAGCATGTAAGAATTTTTTCTCTCAGCAATCACTACTCTGTTTCCAATATCATTCTCAGATTATGTTATTTTTCAAAGTCTAAATAGAACCCAGAGCCTACTCTTACTGTAGTCCTTGCTTCCTATAACATAAAGTATATTTATTTGTAGTCTAGAGCTTATAGAATGAAATCCTTACAACAAGAATAAAATATATGTGTTTTAGACTTTACTCTGTCCTTTCTGTGTTCTGTCCACCAAAACATTATTGAACCCAACATGTTTATACCTTTGTCAATTTTCATAGTGAATGTGTGGAGTGGTTCTGGGGTGGAGATGGAGTGACATATCAAATATTTATGTATGTACTTTGCTTACCACTTTTCTCTAGGAATTTCCTTTTACTCTTTGCAAAATAAAATATTTTTAGTTGTAAGATTTTGATTTTTTATATTGAATGATTTATGAAGATATAAATTCCCATTTTCTATGAAATCATTTCTCTGCCTTGTCTCTCTTCCTTTTTATTGGAAATAAGGATTATTTTTCTAAAGATTATACTACTTTGTATAGTGATTTCAGTTTAAAATTCATCTCAACAGAAAAATATTAGTAAAACACTTGCTTTTAGACACTATTTTCAGAAATTCCCTCATTTAATATCCCAAAATATTCTCTCAGTTCAGTGGCCTCAAAACTCTGAAGAGGCTTTTGGGCAGCAGTATACCTACACTTTAAATATTGACTTTTCTTGTTCACATTCATAAATAAGAGTATATTTGATGGAAGTAACAAAAAGTTCAAGTAATTCAATAAAAGACTCCTATCTACACCCCTCTTATCTATTTCCAGTGGAAGTTGAATGGCCTGTAGTTTTAAATTTGATTTGATATATTGAAAAGTGATCTTCATGATTTATAATGATTTCAGTAGAATTGCTTTGGCTTTTGTACTACATCTACCATGATCATAAATATTAAGCCTGATGATGCACAGTAGGAGAAAATGTGCAACATGTTCATGACTGTGATTAGAGGTGGTATGTATATCTGAATAGGCTATGTCAAATAAAATTAATTACATTATTTTCCCCATATCTTGAATTAAAAAAATGTGCAGTAGATATCGGCAGAGGCATTGCTTATATGCATTGTAAGAATAAAAATCCCATTTTATTCTTCCCCTCTTGTTTTTTGAAGGAGGTAAAGGTAGAATAATCATTGTTTCCTTATATAAGGATCATAATATCAAAGGGACTATAAACCACATGCACACATTAACACATATAGAAAATTATTTTCTAGTAAAATATCACTGATGGAAGAAGGATATCTAGTTGAAAAGACCTAATATGCTAGAGTACAAGGGTAGAACATGAAGCCATCAAAGAATTTGGTTTAATTAAGAGTGAAGAACAGGTGTTTGAAAGAAAGTTGAAGGAGCTCACACAGGATCAAAACATGAAAGGCTTCTGGAATTCTGCCATCCTCAGATTTTTTTCCTATTTTCACTTTTATTTTAGTATCATGGACATTTCTAATTCCATTAGTGGCATTTAAACGTAAGCACAGAGCAATCCACTCAGGGATTGCAAACACACAAAGAGGTATATCACCCTTTTATTTAACCAAACGCACCCAACCCATTGTATACGTATGCTCAAGATCATAACTAGACTTCAAAAAGAGGACAGGGCAGTATAATTTGCCACACACAGTGCATTCTTCTTTGGTAATTGGGATGACAAATTGAGTGATACATAATTGACTTAATCCAAAGGAAAACAAATTTCTCATGTCTTCATGACAGGAAGTAATTTTGCACCCTGGAGCAAGTGCCTGCTGAAGTTAAACGCCCACCCTCTCACAGAAGCTGTAAGAGAGAGATCCTTTTTTCCCTGTTTATGTTCAAAGAAATGACACTCGTGTTCCTAAAAATGACATTCTTGGACCATCAACTGACAAATGTTCTTCAAAAGGAAATACAAATGTAAGAAAGAGAAAACATTGATAACATTTTATGAATTGTGTTGTATAATATAAATATCTCAACTATTTATATTTTAATATTTGTATTGCTTCTAATTGTTCGCTTAATTTCAGACTAATAGAAGAAGTCAATGATTTAAAAAAGAATACTGAGATGGTCTTCACAATTAAAATTATCTAAGGTAATGATCTGAGCAGGAAGGGGGGAATGTCTTTATCATTTTCCACATAGAATTAATCTTCGTATTTTACCCTATATTTGTATATTTATTTATGTATATAATCTAATTTATTCATCTAGATAGTCTAATAAGTGATTATGAATATATTGAATTAAAATACTTAAAAACTTAAGATTAAAAAAATTTTGAATTTACTCAATGCTAGATATTCTTCTGAGTGTAGCAAATAAGTTTTGAATCTGTTTTATTCCAATTGAGGAGAATAGCAATGATTAAAATGAAAACAAAGGGCTTTAACTATAATTGGCATTTCTGACAATGCTTATTATATAATCTTCAGTTTTCTTTTGAATGACTCAATCAGGAACAACTAAAATAATATATGAAGCTGACAAGAAGTGAGTTCTTTATTCCTCCTAAGGTTAAAAAAAAGGGATACAAGGACACCAGATAACAGTGATTTGTAATATTGGAGTTAGACACTGTTAGAAGGAAATTAAAAGCTAAATGGAGAAAGAATAATTTATCTAGTTCAAAAGTAGCAATTTCTTTAGCTCTGTGAAGCAAAGCTAGCAGTGACATGTAGAACATAACTATCTAATTAACATTATATCTGCAGGTGCATTTCTTTAACTATGCAATTACATTTTGCTGAACATACTAAACCTTACTACTGATATGCCTCTCTGTAGATCAAATTATCTTTAAATCCATTACCATATTGTATTTACTACATCACTGTTGAATATATTTCAACAAAAACAAAATCTGATTTCATAAAATAAAAGATATTTACTCTCCATAGAATTCAACATAACATTTAAAAATCATTGAAATGAGAAATGTATTGCAAGCATTTATAATCTATATGCTATCATGTGTGCCTTATGTACTGAACAGTTACCATCTGTTACTAACATGTTAAAAATCTACTTACCACTAATAGCAATACAAGTCCTTTGAAGTGTTTTTTTTTTTTTAAATTAGGTAGAGTTAGACAGTGAGAGAAACAGAAGAAAGGTCTTCCTTCTGTTGGTTCACTTCCCAAATGGCCGCCAGGTGCTTCTCCTGGTCTCCCACATGGGTGCAGGCGCCCAAGCACTTGGGCCATCCTCCACTGCCTTCCTGGGCCACTGCAGAGAGCTGGACTGGAAAAGGAGCAACTGGAACAGAATCCAGCACCCATATGGGATGCCAGCGCCGTAGGTGGAGGATTAACCAAGTGAGCCAGGGCGCCGGCCCCTGAAATGTTTTTTTTAAGATAGAGTTTACACTACTGGTAGAAGTTTAAAAATATATTGACAATAGGTTAGTAATTCAAAAGCCATTTCATGCCAGAAATCATTCACAAATTATGTTTCCTGATTGATAGAATATTGTCTGTTAAATTCACTGTGCTATTTCCATCATGATGTACAAAGCTTTTAGCTCTCAGTTACTATCATGAAATATTAATAAATTTGCAGGGTGGGAAGTGGGAGTGGGGCCACGGTGTGGCCTCTGCATTACAAAATAAAGCCCTGGATATCCCCGTTTAAAAAAAAAAGAAATATTAATAAAATTAATAAAAACAAATATGGAATTGATAATTATACGGACAGCTATGAACATTTAGGGTTTATTAAAGTAAAGTTAGACTGTTTTAAAGTGGTAAGTTTAAGCTTATTCTATATGCTAAAGTAAACAAAATTAAGTAGGGAAATAAAGATGAACAATTATCTACAGTAATGGTTATTTTGTAATCAAAAAAATATTCAAATCATATTTTGTGTATTTGAACAACTGAACTATTTTCAAAATAAGTTCCCATTGTTAGTCTAATATTTGAGTCACAGATTTTTTTTCTTAAAGGATATTTATTACATTATATCTTTGAACTAAAGGAATAGATAATAATATCAGAAACTTTTGAGGTCAAGGATGGGAGCTAGAAATATTTCAGTACCTTGAAGTTCGATAGATGAATTTATGTGAATGCAAAATGTATTATATTGAAAGATAATATTCTGAGTATATAAAGAAGTCTTAAAACATTTAAGAAAAATGTGTATTACGAAAAACACTGTGCATAGATTTCATTTTTTTGCCTCAAAGCAAATTTTACCTTTAATTCTATTTTTCCTCAAACTGTTTGAGGCACTTTTACAAGTATATACATACATACACACATGTATGTACACAAATAAAATTTATATATACATACACATACGTTTTTGAGACTTGAGAATGTCAGTGACATCCATTGTTTTTAAACTATTCCTTCACTCCCAAAAGTTTAATGATCACTGGTGGCCAGCACCGAGGCTCAATAGGCTAATCCTCTGCCTGCGGCGCCGGCACACCGGGTTCTAGTCCTGGTCGGGACGCCGGATTCTGTCCCAGTTGCTCCTCTTCCAGTCCAGCTCTCTGCTGTGGCCAGGGAGTGCAGTGGAGGATGGCTCAAGTGCTTGGGCCCTGCACCCGTATGGGAGACCAGGAGAAGCACCTGGCTCCTGGCTTCGGATCAGCAAGGTGCGCAGGCCTCGGCAGCCATTGGAGGGTGAACCAATGGCAAAAGGAAGACCTTTCTCTCTCTCTCTCTCTCTCTCTCTCTCACTGTCCACTCTGCCTGTCAAAAAATAAATAAATAAAAAAAATAAAAATAATCACTGGCTCACTCCTGTAGTCTTCAAAGTATGGTCCCTTGGTTAGCAGCATCAGCATAACTGGAAATTTGCTAGAAATGTGACTTCTCGGATCCCAACCCAAACTGCACCTGTTAAAGTATTTGGCAGAGATTTTTGTAGTTGAGATCAGAGAAGAGTCACAATTTTCCTCTGGTTGCTGACATTGTGAAATGTAATCAAGGGATATGCTTTTGTGAAAGAAATAAATGCTCAGTAGCAAAGGATCAGAGAAGACACACAGCATAATGAAACATAGAAAAGTCTTGTGTCCTTGAGTTCCTTTCAATAAGCCTTCCAATTAATCACTTTCTTGGCCTTGCTCTGGGTGGTCTGCAATCTTTGCCAACAAACAAAATTAATTAAAAATCATAATGAAAGAGTAGAGAGTGGTGGATTCTACCATTATTTTACCAATTACAAGAACGAATATCAAAAATTTCATGTAAAATAGAATTAAAACGTAAGTTTATTTTAGTATGACAATGTTTTAGATCTATGCATGGTTTTTCATAATACACATTTTCATGAATTGTTGAAGACTCCCAATATTTCTTGTTTTCAACCCTTTTTGTAACAAAAACGCATTTTTAAAAAAGTTATTTGTGTACTTGAGAGGTAGAAGGATTGACAGTAAGAAAGACAAAGAGAGAGGTTCCCTCTTCTGATATTTTCCCTAAATAGACACAGCCAATGTCAGAAACTGGGAACTCAATCCAGGTCTTCCAGGTAGGTATCAGAGACCTAATTCCTTGAGCCATCACTGCTGCCTCTCAGGGCTGCATCAGCAGGAAGCCGGATATGAACGAGTTTTTCTGGCAGCCTAACTGGCAGGTTCTGAACCCAAGTTTTCTGCTATGGGACACAAGCAGCCCCCAAAGCCTACCACTAAACCTATATTTTATTTTATTTTCCAGGGACGTTTTGAATTTCCTGGCATTTTACAGTAAGAAATGGTGAAGTTGGTACTGAAATTATAACCCTGATAAAGCAAATTCTAAAGATTTTTAAGCTAAATACTGGGCTGCCCCCTATTTCTCTGTCATCGCTTTTAGCACTTTATTTAAGGTAGATTTCAGTTTGAAACCTGACACTGTCCTCAGGTACATTGGTACCTATGTCATTTTACAGATTTAAGTTAACAGTGTACAGTCATGGTGTTTTTTTAAAAACTGTTTTAACTTATTTCAGAACAGCTTACATTTACAGGACAAAAGATGTGTATTACAGCAATTCCATATACCCCACACTCTGCTTCTCCTCTATTAGCATCCTATATTAGTTAGCATCCTATATTAGTGTGATAGATTTGTTACAATCTATAAATCATACCTAGCTTCCCCTGTGAACATCTTATTAATAAGACAATTAATGGACCACATCCATCTTCTCTTAAGTATTTTTATCCAAACTCCCTCTATCCCTTCCAACTCTCCTAGCCTCTAATAATCAACATTCTGAGTTCTTACTGACCTGTTTATTTTTAAGCCCCCACTTATGAGGGAGGTCATGTGGTATTTGTCTTTCTGAGTCTGGCTTAATTCACTTTACATGCTGCCCTCCAGTTCCATCCATTATGCTGCACACAATAGCATTCCATTGTGCATAAATATTTTATTTTACCCCTTCATCTGGTGATGGACATTGGTTGATTCCATATTTTGGCTATTACTACTATAAACATGATGGTAAATGATTTCATGTGCTTGGGATATAAGACCAGTAGTGGGATTGCTGGATCATATGGCACTTCTATTTCTAGGTTTTAAAGAAAACTTCATCATGTTTTTCAGAGCTTTTGGGAGGAAATGACATTCCCATCAACAATGTATGAGAGTTGCCCTTCTTCATGTCCTCAGCAGCATTTTTTACTCTCTTTTTGATAATATCTATTTTAAAGAGATGAGAGGTATCTCACTGTGGTCTTGTTTTAACAGAGTTTATCTTCATTCAGGACTTTGAGATAATTGAAGTTCACTTTGAGCTTTTAAATCACATAACACTTTCAGTTTCAGACCATTTTTAGAAACTGTTATATTCTTAACTATAGCTAAGTTAGTTTTGATGTGTAAAAGAATCTGTGTTCTGTGCTCTTGTATTTCACCCAATCACCATTCTCTGAAGACTTGAAATCTTCATTCTACTCTATTTATGCCCCTTATTTAAAGCTTCTTGTGTTTGTAAATCATACTATTTCACTTATAGTTTCAGTAGTGGTTTATAACACTTGCTGTCATTTTAAAGTAGATTCTTGAGCATATATCTTGCATTCTTTTTCTTTTTACCATCAACAGCATCTTAAAAGAATCACTTAATATATTTCCCTATTGAGAGGAAATTCTGGAACAAAGTGTCAGTACTGTAATCACAATTATTATTCTCTAAAAAATCAGCCTTCTTAGGTGTCAGCACAGATTGATATGTAGCCATCACATTTAAGCAATTATCAGAAAAAAGCATATGAATTTAGATATGAGGTAATTCAAAACATGCATGAAAAGTGGAATTAAAAGACATGCACATTTTCCATGAACTTTTATGATTCCTCATATAGATAGATATACTTATCCACAAAACCAAAGGCTATTTGGTAAGCTTAATTTTTATTTTTCTGTGCAGTATTATTAAGTACTATTGCTAAATTTCCCAAAATTTTCAGTGTTTGTCTATTGGATTCTTATTGTAGTTTTTATTGGCTTTTTAACTGACATAGATCTCCTGGAAGGTTAATCAAAGATGTCTTAATACATACACACAACAAAATAGAATTTACGAGGACAAACAATTGCAATAAAATTAGATATTTTTAAATACTTTCAAAGAATTAAGCTTTTCTCTGAGATATGATCATTTTCTCCTATCATAGGTGTAGTATGCTTTTAGAAAGTTGCAGCCCAGTTCCTTAGATAAGTAAAAATAATAACTCTAATTGTCTTAAACTATATTTGAATTAATTTATACATATGATGATGGCTATCATACTTTGAAATCTACTATTTATAAGATGAAGTTCTCTTTGTTAATGTTCTACTACTGTAGACCTAGAAATTTTGTTTTGGAGGTTTGGTTTTGAGACTGCCAACAAATCCTGCATAAATTTCTTATTCAGAGAACTTCTCTTGTGTATCTATTATGAGCCAGGCATGGTGATAAGCAGTTTTAGGTTTGAGCAAAACAACTCCTATGCAAGTTTATGACACTGCCATTATGCCCATTTTCTGGATTAGAAAATTGAGCTTTAAATCCTGTACTGTATAAATACAGGTGTTGTACTGTTTGTAGTATTTATTTGCAATACTGATTCCACAGTAGTGGAATTCTAGTTCTTTCTACTACAGTTTCATAAATTAAATTATATTTTTCTATCTTTGCCTTTATCATGCTATTGTTTTTCTTGGGTATTTTCCATTGTATAATCCATATATTCTTTAACTTATTAATATCTTATAATATGCTGAATCTTTCTCTGCTCTGTTTCCTTTAAAAGTATTTAAATGAATTTCTCTTTTTTACTTTTTCTCTATTGACTTCTATAAGTTATTCATACCCCTTCTCATACGTTTCATTACAGTTAAACAATCAGTTTATTAGAAATTTCCCGTTTTATAGGAAATATGTTTTCCTCTACTTCAATAGCTTAATAGCTTTCCTTTACATATGTTTTCCCTTTAAAATAAAAGGTTATTCTAGAATAGATAAACATATATTGTTATTCTGGAACATGGAAACTCAAAATATAATTACTGAGGTCATGATTTTTATAGCCTGTTGAATTTGTAGACTGATTAAGCTTTTGATCCAAGGGAGAATTTTCTTTCTTGTTATTAAGATCTATTTATTTATTTATTTAAAAATCAGAGAGAGTGAGAGAGGGGGAGAGAGAGAGAGAGAGACACTTCCTTCTGCTGATTCACTTTCTAAATGGCTGCATTAGCCTTGTTGAAGCCTGGAGCCAGGAGCTGCATCTGGGTGTCCCACATAGGCACAGAATCCCAATTACTTGGGCCATCTGCTGCTTTCTCAGGCATATTATCAAGGAACTTGATCAGAAGTGTAGCAGCTGGGACTTGAACTAGCATCCACATGGAATGCCATGAGATAAATCTCATTAAAAAGAAAGGAATTATGGGATTCATAAACAAAACTACTTTATAAAAAAAGAAATCACATTTTCTTGTGGAGGTTGTTATTTCACAGCTCTGAAAAATAGATATTAATAAGGTAAAATATATTTCAAAGAGATGGCACTGGGGTACAGCAGGTGAAAGCCCCGGCCTGCAGTACCAGCATCCAGTATGGGAATCGGTGTGAGTCCCAGCTGCTCTATTTCCCATCCATCTCTCTTCTATGGCCTTGGAAAGCAGCAGAAGATGGCCCAAGTCATTGGGCCCCTGTACTCACGTGGGAGATCTGGAAGAAACTTCTGGCTCCTGGCTTCAGATCAGCTCAACTCTGGTTGTTGCAGTCATTTGGGGAGTGAACCAGCAGATGGAAGAGCTCCCTCCTTATTCTGTCTTTCTGGCTCTACCTCTCTCTGTAATGCTTTCAAATAAATACAAATAAATCTTAAAAAAACATATTTCAAAATGACATGAAAAAATTATTGTTCCTAACTGGTCTTATTTAAATTAAATAAGGATCATACGTGTTTGTATATTTAGTGATAGAAATAAACTTACAACACAGAGCTGCATATATGTTCTGTATGAATTTTGAACATGCTTAACATTTCTATAAGGAGTGGAGTGAGAGGAGAAAGAAAAAAATAAATAAAACTGACCTCAAAATAAAATTTCATCAAATTATCCAAAATTTTGATTCAACACTTTTCATTCCAACTTCTTTTATTTTTTTTAACTTTATTTAATAAATATAAATTTTTAAAGTACAGTTTTTGGATTACAATAGCCCCCCCCCATAACCTCCCTACCACCCACAACACACCCATCTTCCACTCCCTCTCCCATCCCATTCACATCAAGCTTCATTTTCAATTATCTTTATATACAGAAGATCAATTTAGTATATACTAAGTAAAGATTTCAACAGTGTGCACCCACACAGAAACACAAAGTGTAAAGTACTGTTTGAGTACTAGTTATACGATTAATTCACATAGTACAATACATTAAGGATAGAGATCCTACATGGGAAGTAAGTGCAAAGTGACTCCTGTTGTTGATTTAATAATTGACACTCTTGTTTAGGCTTCAGTAATCACCCGAGACTCTTGTCATGGCTATGGAAGCCTTTTGAGTTCGCCAACTCCTATCTTATTTAGACAAGGTCATAGTCAAAGTGGAAGTTCTCTCCTTCCTTCAGAGAAAGTTACCTCCTTCTTTGATGGCCCGTTCTTTCCACTGGGATCTCACTCACAGAGATCTTTCATTTAGTTTTTTTTTTCCCTCAGTGTCTTGGCTTCCCATGCCTGAAATACTCTCATGGGTTTTTTAGCCAGATCTGAATGCCTTAACGGCTGATTCTGAGGCCAGAGTGCTGTTTAGGTCATCTGCCATTCTATGAGTCTGCTGTGTATCCCGCTCTCATGTTGGATCATTTCTCCTTTTTAATTCTATTAGTATTAGCAGACACTAGTCTTGTTTGTGTGATCCCTTTGACTCTTAATCCTATCATTATGATCAATTGTGAACTGAAATTGATCACTATGACTAGTGAGATGCATTGGTACAAGCTACCTTGATGGGATTGAATTGGAATCCCCTGGCACATTTCTAACTCTACCGTTTGGGGCAAGACCAATTGAGCATGTGCCAGACTGTACATCTCCTCCCTCTCTTATTCAAACTATTATATTTAACAGGGATCACTTTACAGTTAAATTTAAACAACTAAGAATAATTGTGTGTTAATTACAGAGTTTAACCAATAGTGTTAAGTAGAACAAAAAAAAATACTAAACGTGATAAAGTATTAAGTTGTTCCTTGACAGTCAGGAGAAGACTATTCAGGATTATCACAGTAGTTACAGGGACCACTGCTATGGGGAGTGCAGTAGGGAGCAAGCTTAGGCAAATCCTGCATGGGCAGGAGGGAATTTATAGCCCAGGGGAGAATGTCTGATTAGAAAATTACTACAAGGGATCATTAAAGATCAGAATTTTGACTAACTCAATCAAATGGAACTCTTACTGAAGACAGACCAGGGTAATCAGACATCCCTGGGAATTGTGGAAGATGAAGAACTTGATCATATATCAAAGCATGATGGGAGTTCTTAGGTCTAAGAGAAAAGCATAAAGTGTGACGAAATTTGATGAAGCAAAGACTCTGCTAATATTGACTGAACTATTTGTTGGTTGGAAAAGATTTCAGACTATTCCTATGTGTACTGCAAATGTAACAATACGGCAAATGTTTATTAGAGATTGGAAACACTTTTAACGGACTTAGAAACAAATAGGATTGTTAGCAGAAATACATAAAATTGAAGAATTTCATTGAATTTCACTAAGAAAGGTTATTGCACTGAATTTCATTAAGAAAGGTTATTGTAAAGCAGTCCATAATACCATGAAATTACATAACATAAAATGTTTGTCAAAAGAACTTATGAAAATTACATGTTGAAACTGTTTTAAAACATTCCATAATAATATAAATATTCAGATATTTGAAATTAAGATGATGGATGTCTTGCATTACATTTTGAAACTATTTTGAGATTGCCTGACATTTTTAATATTATCCTACAACCTGAAATACTTTTCTCTAGTCACTGTCACTACTATTTTTTAAATTGATGCTATATTCCACCTAATTAAATTTATAGTCTTTAAAATTTTTCAAGTACAGGACATTGAACATGTGGCTTTATTTCAAAGGAGGAAGTATGCTGGGATGTATTCTTATAAATTACTCTTTTGTTACCCATCCTCTGTAATTATATAGAAAAATTATTTTATTACTATAAACATAAATAAGACTCAGATTATTTATTAAAATATCCCATGTTTTCAATATCTCCAGTTAAACAGATCAATTGAGATTCATATATTCTTCTTGGCTAACTTAAATTTGTTTCTTTTATTCATATACAAATTTGAGGGTGTTTCGAAAGGATCACAGAAAATGAGAAAAAAAATTTTGTGTGTGTGCGAAAATTTTTGAAATCCATGCATAGGTTTTTCATATACATTTTCTGTGAATTTCAAAAGGCTCTCATTATATTAAATTATCACAAGGGGCCAGCACTGTGGCAAAGAGGATAAAGCCACCTCCTGCAGTGTCAGCATTCCATATGGTCCAGTTCAAGTCCCGTCTACACCAATTCCAATCCAACTCTCTTCTGTGGCCTGGGAAAGCGGTAGAACATGGCCCAAATCCTTGGGCCCCTGCACCCATGTTGGAGATTCAGAAGAAGCTCCTGGCTCCTGGCTTTGGATCTGCACAGCTCCAGCCGTTACGATCATTTAGGGGGTGAACCAGGGGATGAAAGACCCCCCCCAACTCTCTTTCACTCTCTCTCTCTCTCTCTCTCTCTCTCTGCAACTCTGCATTTCAAAACAAATCTTTAAAAATTTATCACTAATTCTACTGTCTATTCTTCTCTGTTTCTTTTTCTTATAGCTATTTCAAGGGAAAGTTGTTAATCTTAATTCTCATAGCAGAAATTATTAAATATAAGTGGGTGCAAGCATCTAACTCATGATGTATTATATCTTTTCATGCTTAAAATGTTCACCGTGGAGTTGATAATATTTTATTAGGAATTATTCATATTAGATTTGAGGCTTACATTGACTTCTTAAAGACTTATTTATTTGAAAGAGTGACAAAAAAAGAGAGAGGCAGAGAGAAATAGAGAGATCTTCCATCTTCTGGTTCACTCTCTGAGTGGTTGTAAGAGGTGGCACTGAAGCTAGGAGCCAGAACTTCATCTGGATCTCCTACATGGGTGGCAGGGCCCCAAACACTCCAGCTATCTTCTGCTCTCTTCCCAGATATACAACCAAGGAGTTGGATCAGAATTGGAGCAGCAGAGACAGAAACTGTCCCTCTGATATCGAATGCCTGTGTTGCAGGAACGCGCTTAATCTGCTACACCACAACACCAGCTCCTATACTGCCATGCTGAAGTTATAAGTATAGGTATATTCTTTTTTTTTTTTGACAGGCAGAGTTAGACAGTGAGAGAGAGAGAGAGAGACAGAGAGAAAGGTCTTCCTTCCGTTGGCTCACCCCCAAATGGCCGCTATGGCCGGCGTTGTGCCTATCCGAAGCCAGGAGCCAGGTGCTTCTTCTGGTCTCCCATGCAGGAGCAGGGCCCAAGCACTTGGGCCATCCTCCAGTGCCCCCCCAGGCCACAGCAGAGAGCTGGACTGGAAGAGGAGCAACCGGGACAGAACCGGCGCCCCAACAGGGACTAAAACCTGGGGTGCCGGCACCACAGGCGGAGGATTAGCCTAGTGAGCCGCAGTGCTGGCCTGTATATGTATATTCTATTCTAAATGGATTTCCTTTTAGGAGATTAAAGGGACAGTATGAAATGCCCATTTTACACACAAGGTACTTATGCCTGAGAAGCAGTGGTCTCTTCCATTTTAGTATCTACTCAACCTTAGAATCCATACACCATCTGTCTATACAAGGGCCAATACTGTAAGTTCTGTCTTGTGTCTAATTTTGGAAAGATTATCCTCCTGATAAGTTCTGTCGCCAGCGGTCTATGGGTCAAAAATTCACTCAATTATATCGATAAGGTATGGAATTCACTGTAAACTTTAAAAGTGTGTGTGTGGGTGCATGTGTATGTGCATGTGTGTGTGGGGGTGTGTGTGTGTGTTTTGGATGCCTTTCTCAATCAACTCTAAGCTAAAGTGTATTTAAAGGCACCTGTAAATGTGAAGTATCATTTGCCTCAGCAAGAGAAATATCACAAAATTATTTAAAATTTATAGAGTACACATCCCACAATTCCTTTATCCAGTCTACTGTCGACGGGAATCTGGGTTGGTTCCAGGTCTTAGCTATTGTGAATTGAGCTGCAATAAACATTAATGTGAAGACAGCTTTTTTGTTTGCCAATTTAATTTCCTTTGGGTAAATTCCAAGAAGTGGGATGGCTGGGTTGAATGGTAGGGTTATATACAGGTTTCTGAGGAATCTCCAGACTGACTTCCATAGTGCCTTAACCAGTTTAATACTATACAGCAGTCAAAAACAATGAAATCCAGTCATTTGCAACAAGATGGAGGAATCTGGAGGACACCATGCTGAGTGAATTAAGCCAGTCCCAAAGAGACAAATATCATTTGTTTTCCCTGATAGGCAACAACTAACTGAACACCAAAGGGGAAACCTGTTGAAGTGAAATGGACACTATGAGAAACAGTGACTTGATCAGCTCTTGTGCTGACTGTTGTTGTACAATGTAATACTTTATCCATTTTAGTATTTTTTTATTCTAGTACCAGTGGTTGAACTCTGTAATTAACAAACAATTATTCTTAGGTGTTTAAATTTTAACTGAAAAGTGATCCCTGTGAAATATAAGAGTGGAAATAAGAGAGGGAGGAGATGTACAATTTGGGACATGCTCAATCAGTCGTGCCCCAAATGATGGAGTTAGAAATGTGCCAGGGAATTCCAATACAATCCCATCAAGGTGGCATGTACCAATGCCATCTCAATAGTCCAAGTGATAATTTCAGTTCACAATTGATCACACTGATAGGTCTAAGAGTCAAAGGGATCACAAAAACAAGACTAGTGTCTGCTAATACTAACTGACAGAACCAAAAAGGGAGAGAACAATCCAACATGGGAAGTGGAAGACACAACAGACCCATAGAATGATAGATGTCCGAAATAGCACTCTAGTCTCAGAATCAGCCTTTAAGGCATTCGGATCTGGCTAAAAATCCCATGAGAGTATTTCAGGCATGGAAAGCTGAGACACTCTGAAAAAAAAAAAAAAAAAGGAGAAGAAGAAGACCTAAATGAAAGATCTCTGCAAGTGAGATCCCAGTGGAAAGAATGGGCCATCAAAGAAGGAGGTACCTTTCTCTGAAGGGAGGAGAAAACCTCCACTTTGACTATGACCCTGTCGGAATAAGATTGAAGGCGGCGAACCCTAAAGGCTTCCATAGCCTCGGCAACTCATTACTAGAGCCTAGAGAGACTACTGACGCCATAAACAAGAGTGTCAAATTGTTAAATCATCATCAGGAGTCACTGTGTACTTACATGTCATGTGGGATCTGTCCTTAATGTGTTGTCCAATGTGAAGTAATGCTATAACTAGTACTGAAACAGTATTTTTACACTTTGTGTTTCTGTGTGGGTGCAAACTGATGAAATGTTTACTTAGTATATACTGATTCAACCTTCTGTATATAAAGATAATTAAAAATGAAAAAAAAACTTGGTGTTAAATTGGAAATTGTATAGAAAATTAATCAATTTTTAAAAAAAAATCATGTAGGATCTCTGTCCTTAATGTGCTGTACATTGTGATTTAATACTATAACTAGTACTCTAACAGTATTTTTCACTTTGTGTTGCTATGTGAGGGCAAACTGTTGAAATCTTTACTTCATACATACTGAACTGATCTTCTGTATATAAAGAGAATTGAAATGGAATCTTGATGTGAGTGGAGGGGGAGAAGGAATGGGAAAGGGGAGGTTTGCGGGTGGGAGGGAAGTTATGGGGGGGAAGCCATTGTAATCCATAGCTGTACTTTGGAAATTTATATACTTTAAATAAAAGCTTTAAAAATATTTAAAATTTAACACTTTTAAGATTCATCATTTAACATCATTCACTTCAGAATATTTGTACGATAAGTGATTATGGGAAAGGGAGACAGAGAGCCTTGTGCTCCTGTTCTATGAGTTTGGGGATTGGATCTTAATTTTGGGCTCGCAGTTGATATATATTTTCTGCAGACTCAAGAAGTAAAACTTCATTTTTCCTGTTCTCATTTATTTTTACTACACAAAAACATTTTTCTTCAGATTCTAGCAATACTTAACTTTACTGGGAAATAATTAATATGTCTGAGACCCTTAGGCCATACAAGGGCCTGTGCACCATTTGAATCACTTTTTGCTCACCTTTCTGTTTCAAGACTTCTCAGAGTAAATGAAAGAAGGAATTTTTTACTTGTACTAATCAGGTGTACAAAAGAGGAAGAAAGGTAATTTTTGCCTTCCCCACAGTCACAGCTGGTTCTGTGAAATAGTTTCAGATCATCTTATATGCCAAGAGGCTTTGTGATATTCTTTCTTGTCCTCACTGACCCGCAAATAAAATGGAAACTTTGTATGTTCATGATTTTCTTTTCATGTTGAGCTCACAGGGTCTATGGGGTCATGCTACCAATATATTTTTAAGCTTCACGCCATTACCCTCAACCCCTGTAAAGCCTAGAGCAGCAGGCTAGTATTTATAACCTGCCCCAATGAAAGCCACTGTTTTAGGCAGACTCACAGGGGACCCAATATTATGCAGTGCTGATAAAAACAAGTATGAAGGGACAATGTAAGGCTAGCATACTTAACCATCCCATCACTGCACCTTTGAATATCAGTTCTTCCAGCCTGGATTTTCTGCTTTGAAATAAAGCTGTGTGGTCCCTCTGTGGGCTGCTAAAGTGGAAATTATTTCTGTCTCCATTTGTCTACTGCTTATTATCATCCTGCATTATACAAAATTGAGGATGAGCAGTTGTTAACTTTAACCGCACATATCCAAGGATACTTTACAGTTTATTGCCTCTCTGTGCCACTAAGCCATGTCATTTAACTTGCTCTGAAGTGAATGCAATCACCCATGAGAGCACAGACTTGAAAAGAAATTTTTAGTTTTCAAACCATTTTTTCCTTACTTAATTTTGTTTCATTGAAGCATTGGTCCTTTTATTTTTTCAGGAAAAAATCAAACTAAAACCACAAATGACACATGAACATTAACATGTAAACTGGTGCATAGTGTAAAAAAAATGTTTAACTTATGAGGCTTGAAAATTGTCTTTCTAGGATGTGATAGAAACTGTTGTCTGGGACAAGATAAATATTTTATTTTGAACTCCCCTGTTGTCAGATTTGTTTTCTCAACTGAGCTGTTACATTAACCTGGCACTTACCACTGGTTTACTTCACCACTAGCAGGTTCAGTGTGTAAGCGTGGATACCAAGTCTCATGTCAGTAGCAAGCCTGTTGGGGTGCATTGGACTTTTTCAGCCTCTTCAACCTGATGCTTAACTTGGAGTTTCCTATGGAGCTCAACATCCTAACATCCAAGATGACACTGAGTGCGTTAAGGACTCCAATTCCACCGACTGACTTTTTGGATCAATGTCTGCTATGCCTTGATTAATTCTCTGTCTGTGGAACATTTGGTAGGAGAATTTCCTCAGCACTCTAGCACATACCTCACAATTAGTCACAGGCTAATTCAAAGTGTTTGGCAGAAAGACTGTAGAGAAAATTCTGTGAGAATATATACTTAAAGTAAACACATGTCAGTACAGAGTTGGAGACTAAGTTCCTTTTGAATATTTGACTATGTGTGTAGAATGAATTATTGATGTATCAAACTTAAAAGTCACACTTTAATAGAAACATACTATTTGAGTATAAGGTAGACCTGGATTCTATTGTGCAATTGCTTTTACAGAGGTAGAAACCATGATTTTCAGTAGTATATGAACTGATGTTTAAAACATAATGTGCAGGTGGGCATGACATGCCAAACATGTTACATCCAAAACTCATATCTGAAGGCCAGTATTGTGGCCCAGCTCTGTTTCTGATTCCAGTTCCTTGCTAACGAGCACCCTGGAAGGCAGCAGGTAATGGTTCAAGTATTCAAGTCTATTCCACCCAGATTCAGAGTGAATTCTGAACTCCTAGCTTCAGCCTGCCCAGCCTCTGATAGTACAGGCATTTGGGAGATGAACCAGTGGATGGGTGATCTCTCTCTGTATCTCCACATTTCAAATAAAGTGAAAATAAATGTAAAAATATTTTTAAAGATTTGAAAACGAAATGTAATATGTGGACAGTTCTTGTGGAAACAATAGAAGAAATTTGAATTAAAAAGAGGACTGTGCCCTAGGGAATATTATAACACAAAATACATTTTAACTTTTAGATTTTCAATGTTATATAAACGTATTTGTTTTTAAATAGATAATTCAACATTTTACACTACATAGAAGAATTCCCTATGACAAAACTAAAGATTTTGTTATGATTGTCCTATTGTGGAAACCATAAAGCAAAACCAATGAAGCTAAAGCACATACAACTGATGCTATTTTCTACCTCTCAATATCTTTTTTTTTTTTTGTAATTTGGAACCACATTTAAACCAAGAAATAACCTTAAACATATAAATGAATATAATTTAAAACAGCAATTTAACCTATATATAGAATAATAAATGTTTATTCTAAAACCTTGTGAAAAAATTTATAAGAATAATTAAATTATTATCACTTATATACCATACTCAAATATATCCACAACTTTAATTCTAGACAATTTTCTATTTGTGTATATATTTACATTTCTAGTAAAATGGTACCATGCTTTGTAAGGTGATCAAAACTTCACTTTTCATTTACCTTATGAGCAGGATTTTAAAATTCTCTTTATGTCTATAAAAAGAACAGATTTCATATATACAATTTCAATCCCACAATGATACTTCCTACACTTCCTCCCTCTCTCCCACACTCTATCCTTCTTTTTTTCTCTCTTTTTTCCTTCCTTTTAATTTTTGTGATACCATACTTTCAATATAGTCCATCCTTAATCCTCCAATAAATAAATAATTTAGCAAGTAGAAAGCAGAAAGACCACTGTTCTGCAGGAGTGTAGGCAAGAGCTATAAACAATAACCAAATCTTAAGATGTTCATTTCACTCACATACATTGCTTCTTTTTTGTATTCTATATATCAGCTGCCACAAATCAAAAAAATATATAATATTTATCTTTTTGGGTCTGGCTTACTTCATTAAGCATAATGGTCGCTGGTTGCATCCATTTTGTTGCAAAAGACAGAATTTCTTTCATTTTGCTTGCTAAATAGTATCCCTTCTTGTAGATAAACCACATTTTCTTGATCCAGTGATCAGCTGAGTTGAATTTACCAAGAGGAAATGAAATCATCCTATGAAAGAGTTATCTTGCCCCCTTTAAAGCAGCTCAATTCACAATAGCTAAGATATGGAACAAATCCAGATGTCTATCAACTAATGAATGGATAATGAGTAGGTTTTCTATTCTCATCAACATAGTACAAGGAATATCCTGACATCTGTAAATATTATTATCCTGTTAGAATGCATCTCCAGAAGTAGAATGACTAAGTAATCTTCCAGAAAGACTGTTCTAGTAAAGAATGGATCATTTCTCTGTACTGTCACAAGAAATGGGCCATGCATGTATGTGTGTATGTCCAAGTGCGTGGCCACATGTGCAAGAATCAAAAGTCTACTTAAATGTGTATTTGCCAGTTTCAAAGGATAAAATAAATACCTCTGTGCATTAGTCCATGTTTCCCTGATTGAGCTTTTGATCACTTTTAAGGTTTCCCAATTTTTAATACCTATTGGTTATTTATAGTTCTTTTATTATTGTCTACTTGCATCAATTGTTTCCCCGTTTTCTTGTGGGATTGCCTGTCTTTGAAAAGCTAACTTGTAAAAGATTTTAATTGGAAAAAACATTAATTTTCAGCTCCCATGATGCAATTATTGACACATCCTCTCTGTGTTTTACCTTTTATACTTGTTGGCTTTAAAAACAAATTCTGGGGGGCTGGTGCTATGGTGCAGCGGGTTAAAGCCCTGAAGAGCCGGCATCACATATGGGCACGGGTTCTAGTCCTGGCTGCTCGTCTTCCAATCCAGCTTGCTGCTGTGGCCTGGGATAGCAGTGGAGGATGGCCCAAGTCCTTGGGTCCTCACTCCTGCAGGGGAGACCCGGAGGAAGCTCCTGGATCCTGTCTTCAGATCGATGCAACTCTGGCTGTTGCAGCCATCTAGGGAGTGAGCCAATGGCTGGAAGACCTCTCCCTTTGCCTCTACCTCTCTCTGTAACTCTTTCAACTAAAAATAAATCTTTGAAAAAATTTCTGAAAATGTTATATAATGTTAACTTTTACATTCATGAATTCTACTTTTGTACATCTATTCTGAAAGACTTTCCATAATCTAAAAGAAGGCATTCAGAAAGTTTTGGTTCAAATGTTTGTTGTTATTTTTAAAGTGAGTTTTAAAATAAATGACATTGTGAGTTCATGATTTAAGTTTCCTTATGGCCCCAAATGCATAACTTTGGCAAAAATTGAATCAATTACCATATACTGTAAAATTAATTATTAGTTTAGGTGTATAATTTAACTTTTTTCTACAAGGTTCTTTCTCTCAACAGCAACCACAGATATAAAATAACATGTTGTTTCCCAACTAATATTTTTTTAATATCTATTCATTTATTTGAAAGGTAGAATTACAGAGAGAGGAGAGAAGGGGAGAGAGAGAGAGAGAGAGAGAGAGAGAGAGAGAGAGAGAGAGAGAGAAATCTTTCATTAGCTGATTGATTCCCCAAATACTTGACCCATCATCTGCTGTGTCGCAGGTGCATTAGCAGGAAGCTGGATAGGAAGTGGTGGTGGGACTTGATCTCAGGCACTCTGACATGGGGTGTGGGTGTCCCAAGTGGTAGCCTAGCCTGCTTTGCCACAACAAATGGGAATATTAATATACAATGCAAATTGTAAGTTGGAAAAATATGATTTTGGTGTTTCAATGCAAATAATTATTATGCAGTTGATGTTACAAAAACATATGTAATTGGCCCAAGGGACATGTTACCAAAATGTCAGTATAGTACAACCTGTAGATATTTGTAACTATTTATAGTTAATAACTAAGCACTTATCAATATCTTGAGTTGCTAAGCAGTCCATTTGTTAAGAAATCAACCTTTTTGTTTTTGATATTCTTATTTTCTGCTATGTATTTCCATTGTATAAAATAATCCAATGATTTGATGAAATACATAAGCAAAATAATTTATTTTTTTAATTACTCAAGTTGATATATTCTTGTCTGTGAGTGGATTGATTATCAAATTGTTCTCTGAGTGTGTTAATCTAATCTGAAAATTGCATCATGTGGAAGTTTGGTTACATGAGTAGATTTTACCTGCTCTTTTTACAAAAAAAAAGAAAAAGAACTATGTAAGCTGGTAGATATGGTACTTTTTCTATAGTATTCATTTTACTGTCCATGTATACATCATAACATCATATTCTAAACCTAAGATATACATAATAAAAGTTATTAAAAATGCAAAGATTCTAGATCAAAAACATGCAATACGAAATCAGGAACAGAGAATAATTTGTGCAGATTATAAATCATGAAAGTAAAAAATGTGTGCAGTTGGGCAATGTTCTGAATGAATTTGGCTTGATACAAAGTTTAATGAACTTTGTTTTTTTTCTGTAAATATGCTTATGTTTACAAAAAGTAATGCTAAAAAACTGATAAAAGAAATAATTCTTGTATTCTTTATTATGTCACAATCTCTACACATCAGAGTTTCTGTGAAATATCTAATTTGAAATATGCTGACCTGTAGTGTCTTCAGATTAGTCAATAAACTCAAATATATTATTTCTGTTAGGTGATCCCTTCTCTTTCATCCCCTCTGATACATCCTTTCTCTAAAATATATCTTTACTAGACATGTAGAAATAGTTAAAACCAATGAAAATATTTGGAAACTCTCTCCCCCAAATAAGAAAATTTGGGGAAGATAATGGTATATTCCTGTCTTCAGTAAGGTTGATGTGGTAAAAACAACTGGAGATCCAAAGTTATAGCTTGTGCTGTTGTCTAATATAGGTTTAAATTAATTAATGGAAATAATACTTGAAGCATGAGTTAAAATAGTTCTCTAAGTAATGAATGGAAATTTTGGGCAAATAATTACTGTTCCTGAGGAGTTTTATGCATTTATTGTGGTTGAGACTTTATTCATTTGCATTATGTGTCAATAATGATTAACATTATGTTAATAGTCCAGAGAAGTTGGTGATGCTTATGTATTGTGAACCCTGACATGGGGAAGTATGGCTGGCTATTTGATTGTGAGCTAATGTACTGTAGTCCTGGTGATGAATGTGTGAAGTTCAATGAGTATATATTTATTTTAAAATCAGAAATACAGAGTTGAATGCTATGATCTTGGGGCACAAAAGAGCCATATGATTTAAATGTAAAATATCTTACCATTTATGACTTAAGATACATACATATATATATATATATATATATATACTATAAATGTATCTTTCTGTATGTATTTGTTTCCTCTTTGATGAGTACAACTTAGAGGGCCACATTAAGTGCAGTTTTATTCTAATGGGAACATGGAGCTGTTAATTTATGGACATGTGGAAATAACCTTGTAGTGATAGAACATTTTTTTCTTTTAGATTTACCCTAGATGTGAAATTTCCAGGTATTTTAATTCAAGTAGTTTCTCCTACATTATATATCACAGCACTTAAAATGTCATTGCTCTAAAAATTGATAATGGGAAGAATAGTGGGAAAAGCTCTTTAGGTTAAATTATAGGCAACATAAGAACAAAGAATGACTTTTGGGAAACTGCCTATTTTCTATTTTTTTCATTTTTAAAGAAGTCTGAGGTTAAATAGAACAATACAAAAATCTAAACAGCTAAAATATAACCTCTTCTAGGCCGGCGCCGTGGCTCAACAGGCTAATCCTCCGCCTTGCAGCGCTGGCAAACCAGGTTCTAGTCCCGGTTGGGGCACCAGATTCTGTCCCGGTTGCCCCTCTTCCAGGCCAGCCCTCGGCTGTAGCCCGGGAGTGCAGTGGAGGATGGCCCAAGTGCTTGGGCCCTGCACCCCATGGGAGACTAGGAAAAGCACCTGGCACCTGGCTCCTGCCAATGGATCAGTGCGGTGCGCCCGCTGCAGCGCGCCAGCCGTGGCGGCCATTGGAGGGTGAACCAATGGCAAAAGGAAGACTTTTCTCACTGTCTCTCTCTCTCACTGTCCACTCTGCCTGTCAAAAATAAAAAAATATATATATAACCTCTTCTAAATTATATATATTATTCTTTTTTAAAATATTTATTTAATTTATTTGAAAAGCAGAGTTACAGAGAAAGAGGGAGAGACAGAGAGATAGAGAGAGGTCTTCTTCCATCTGCTGATTCACTACCCAAATGGTCAATGGCTGCAATGGTCAGGGCTGGGCCAAGCGGAAGCCAAGAGCCAGGAGCTTACTTGGGATCTCTCATGTGGGTGGAGGGGCACAACCACTTGGGCTATCCTCCACCGCTTTCCAAGGCACATTAGCAGGGAGCTAGATTAGAAGTGGAACAAATGAGACTTGAACCCACGTCCATATGGGATGCCAATGCTGCAGGCAGTGGCTTAGCTTACTAAGCCACAACACTGGCCCCATAAACATTATTCTTATAGGCACTATGTTTTTTTTTTTTACTTCTCAGATTACAAATAAAGCATAAGTAAGACTTTTTACTAATTTTTTTTTCAAAGCTACATAATGTCAATGGTGTGGGTTGCAGCATTTTCAAGTCCAAATCAATGTACTATTTTTCACTTTCATACTTTCATTTTAATCTGTGAAGAGATTCTGACTAAGCAGTATTGTTAAAGTAACAGCAATCTCATGATTGATGGCTAGTGTATCAGTTGACTTTTAACTTAGTAAACGCAAATAGTGGAGAGACTAAAATTATGGGCTCTGTGTGTGTGTTTGAGTGTGTGTGTGTAGGCAGCTCGCCTAAGAAGTATTGCAATTATCTGGAAGCCTAATTTATATAAAAAAGGAAAATACGCTCAATGCACACACACGTACAGAACCAAATTGATTAGGTTAACAGTAGTGTTAGGAAGAGATTTACTATAAAAATATAGAGAGATTAGCAGTCTAGTCTAAGATCCCTATTCCTAACAATGAATGTTAATAGCTATTTTTATAATATTTGTCAATTCATTTTTTGCTAACTGATGTACAAATTGGAAGAAACACTTTTTCTAACATTCTCAGAGTGGATATATGAACATTAATGTTACTGGAGATAAAATGTGTGTTCTGTTTTTGTTTTAAACAGAAGGCAAGATCTTGCAAAAGTGGCTTATATGGCTTATATGAAGGTACTTCAAAGTAGTCATTGAAAAAATAATTAAATGAGAAGTTTATTTGATGCATGGATTTTTGAAATCCATGAACGTTTTTGTTCATATTACACGTTTTCCATAAACTTTTTGAAAACACTTTGTATTTAAATGGATATGAAATAAGTTTCTATAAGAAATAGAGAACTTTTATTTATCACACACAATGAAAGCAGATTACCATAGTGGAAGGTAGCATAGTAAACAGATAATATCTTGTTTATGTCTTTGGGACTACATTGTATCCTTTAATGGAACTGGGCACTAGAATCATATTATATTTGATAAATAGATTTAGGGAAGGAAAAGATTCTAAGTAAGAGATATGATTAATTCCTCACAAATGCATAGGATCTGTACGTGTTTCATTTATCCTTCCCATTAGCAATAACAGGCAATCAGTGTCTTCATTAGCAGTCACTACTTTTAATGTTTATTTACTTACTGTTATGTACTTGAAAGTCTGTGTGTGCGAGCGTGCGTGTGTGTGTGTGTAAGCAGGGAGAGATATGCTTCCATCTGCTGAACAACATCCCAGGTGATTGCAATAGCCAGGGCTGGGGCAGGCTGAATTCAGGGAATGGGAAGTCCTCCAGGTCCCCAGTGTGGGTGGCAGGGGCCCTGGCACTCCTTGGCACTTGAGCTGTCATCACTGCTGTTCAGGAAACATCAGCAGGAAGTGCATTGGAGGCAAAGGTGAGAATTGATCCTAGGTTTTCTCATATGGTTGCAGGCATTTCACATGGTGGCTTAACTCAAGCCACAAAACATACCAAGTAATAGCTTTTCATTTTATCTCACATCCATCCAGTCATAGGCAACCACTAATCTACAGCCTGTTTCTATAGGTATGCCATTCTGGACTTGTTATATTAATGGAATAATACAATATGTGTTTTTACATGATTAGCTTCAGGCTCTTAGTGTGATGTTTTAGTTTCACCCATGTTATAGCATGTACCAGAACTTCACTTACTTTATTGCCAACTGATATCCAACTGTATGCAACTGTATGTAAACCTTTTGTTTATTTTTATTTATTTGAAAGGTAAAATACCAGATCAATCTACTCCTCAAAAGTTGGGGCTGGGTCGGGCTAGGAACCAGGAACTCCATCTGTGTCTCTCACATGGGTGGCAGGCATTGCTGCCTCCACAACACATTAACAGAAACCTGTACGTGAATCTGAGGTAGAAGCTTAGTCAGCCCCAAGTGCCCTGGAATTAGGATGCAGGTATCCCAAGCTGGGTCTTCACCTGTGCAACACCAAGCCTGCCTTCATTCATTAGTCGTATGATGGCTGTTTGGCTGTTTGTTCTGTTGCTGTTTTTTGGGTTCTATAAACAGTGATGATATAAACCTTTGTGTACAAGTTCTTGTGTGCATGTTTTCATCTCTTGGATCTCTGTTTCTAGGATTGGAATTGATTGGTCATCTGACAACCATATATCATTAACATTTTAGAGGTACTAACAAGCTGTTTTATAAAATATTTTCTCAATAGTGTATTCCCATCATCAATATGTGAGAATTCCAATTTCTGTACATCCTTCCCAAGCCTTGCTATTTTATGCTTATTTAATTATAGTTATCTCAGTGGGTATAAAGTGTTACCTAATTGTGACTTTGATTATCTCTTCCTATGACTAATGATGTTGAATATATTTTCATGAACTAACTGAGTACCTGTATATCTTCTTTGGAAAAATTTTATTCAAAAACTTTGCCATTTTTTTTATTTGAGTGGTAGAGTCAAATAAAAGAGCGGTGCGCTGATCCGAAGCCAGGAGCCAGATGCTCCCTCCTGGTCTCCCATGCGGGTGCAGGGCCCAAGCACTGGGGCCTTCCTCCACTGCACTCCCAGGCCACAGCAGAGAGCTAGACTGGAGGAGCAGCAATCAGGACAGAATCCAGCGCCCATATGGGATGCCGGCACCACAGGCAGAGGATTAACCAAGTGAGCCATGGCGCCGGCCCCAACTTTGTCATTTTAACAATGTGTTCTATTTATATTTTCCAGTTGTGAGTTCTTTATATGTTCTGGATACAATTCCTTATCAGATATGTTATTTGCAAATATGTAATCCCATTAATTACTTTCATGATGGTGCCACTTGCAGAAAACAAAAGTTTATAATTTTGATGGCATCCAGTTTATTTTCTTTTGCATCTTATGGATGGGCATTTGATGCACTGGTTAAAATGCTTTGTGGGATATCTACATCCCATTTAGAGTGGTAGGCAACAGGTGATGACTTAGGTGATTGTGTTACTATCACCCACAAGGGAGACCTGGATTGAATTCCTGGCTTCAGCCTGGCCCACCCCTAGTTGTTGAAGGCCTTTGAGGCTATGTTTCTTTCTCTATGTGTCTTTCAAATAACTAAATAATGTTTTTAAATAATAAGAAAAGAAAATACTTTCAGGTTGCAAAGAGTTTCTTCTGAGTTTTCCTAAAGATTTTATTATTCTAGTTCATAATTTAAGGCTTTGAATCCTTTCAATGTTAATTTGTGAAAGTGTATTTAAGTTCAGGGTAAACTTCATTCTCTGCAATATAAATACCCATTTGCCCCTGGACAATTGGTTGACCAATTCTTTCTTTCTTTAATTTTCTTGGTACTTTGTTTAAATATTTTAACATCAAAATAAAGATAGAATTCTGGGTTCTCAATTCTATTACACTGATCTATATGCATAACCACGTGCCAATATCACACAGTCTTTTATTTTATTTGACAGATAGACAATGAGAGAGAGAGACAGAAAGAAAGGTCTTCCTTCCATTGGTTCATCCCCCCCCCCCCCAAATGGCCACTATGGCCGGAGATACGCCAATCCAAAGCCAGGGGCCAGGTGCTTCCTCCTGGTCTTCCATTCGGGTACAGGGGCCAAAGCACTTGGGCCATCTTCCACTGCCTTCCTGGGCCACAGCAGAGAGCTGGACTGGAAGAGGAGCAACCAGGACTAGAACCCGGTGCCCATATGGGATGCTGGTGCCGCAGGCGGCGAATTAACCAAGTGGGCCACGGCGCCGGCCCACACAGTCTCAATTATAGTACCTTATATGTACTATAAACTATGAATAGACAAAGGTGAATCCTCTATCTCATATCTCTTTTAAAATACTACCTTAACCACTCTTGGTTTTCTTTATTTTCACATGAGCTTAAATTAGCTAGTCAATTCTTATCTTTAAAAAGCCAGCTGGGATTTTCATGAAAATGTGTGCTTACCTTGTGAATTAATTTGGACAGTATTATCTTAACCATATTTATGTTTCTAATCTGTGAACATTTGGTTTTGTTTATAGAGATATTGTATTATTTTCAATAACACTTTATAGATTTCAGTGTGCAAGCCTTGCACCTACTTTATTAAAGTTACACATAAGCATTTAATTGTATAATTTAAAATTATATCATAGGGTTGGTGAGTGGCACAGTCGTCAACACTGCATGAGATGCCGTCATCCTATATCAGAGTTATTGGATTCAAGTCCCAGTTCTGCTTCCAGTCTAGTTTCCTGGTAGTGTTCACCCTGTGAAGCAGCAGTGATGGCTCAAGTACTCCAGTCTTTGCCATCCACATGGGAGACTTGAATGGAATGAGTTCCATGCTGTTAGCTTTAGCTTGGCCCAGCCCTGGCTGTGTTGGGCTATCTGGAGGAGTGAACCAGTACATAGAAAATATCTGTGTGTGTGTGTATGTGTGTTTTATTCTCTCAGCATTAAAAATAAGCAAATAAAATTTAAAATGGTGTATTGTATATGGAATTTCTTTTTAGATTTGAATTTTGGAATATTTATTGCTATTGTATGGAACTTCAATTCATTTTTGTATATTGATCTTGTATCCTGGAAATTGATTCACTGGCTTAATAATTCTTTTAGTGGAATAATTAGGTTTTTAAATATTAAAGTTAATCTCATCTGTAAATACTTTTTCCCTTTCAATAAAATACCCTTAATTTAAATTTCTTGCATAATTTCCTTGGCTAGAGCCCGTACAACAATATTGAATAGAAGTGTTGACAGTGAACATCTCTGTCTTTTTTTTTTTTTTTTTTTTTTTTTTTTTTTTTTTATAAAGCTTTTATTTAAAGAATATAAATTTCCAAAGAACAGCTCATGGACCACAATGGCTCCCCCCACACACAACTTCACTCCCTCCCCCCACCCTCCCCTTTTCCCGCTCCCTCTCCCCTTCCATTCACATCAAGATTCATTTTCAATTCTTTTTATACACAGGAGATCAATTTAGTACGTATTACGTAAAGATTTCAACGGTTTGCCCTCGCATAGAGACACAAAATGATAATACTGTTGGAGTACTAGTTATAGTATTAATTCACAATGTACAGCACATTAAGGACAGAGATCCTACATGATTATTTTTTTAAAAAATTGATTAATTGTCTATGCAATTTCCAGTTTAACACCAAGATTTTTTTTTTCATTTGCAATTATCTTTATATAAAGAAGATCGATTCAATATATACTATGTAAGGATTTCATCAGTTTGCACCCACACAGAAACACAAAGTGTAAAAATACTGTTTCAGTACTAGTAATAGCATCACTTCACATTGGATAACACACTAAGGACAGATCCCCCATGAGACGCAAGTACACAGTGACTCCTGATGTTGATTTAACAATTTGACACTCTTGTTTATGGCGTCAGTAATCTCCCTAGGCTCTGGTCATGAGTTGCCGAGGCTATGGAAGCCTTTAGGGTTAGCCGACTTCGATCTTATTCCCACAGGGCCATAGTCAAAGTGGAAGTTCTCTCCTCCCTTCAGAGAAAGGTACCTCCTTCTTTGATGGCCCCGTTCTTTCCACTGGGATCTCACTCGCAGAGATCTTTCATTTAGGTCTTCTGTTTTTTCCAGAGTGTCTTAGCTTTCCATGCCTAAAATATTCTCATGGGCTCTTGAGCCAGATCCGAATGCCTTAAGGGCTGATTCTGAGGCTAGAGTGCTATTTAGGACATCTGCCATTCTATGAGTCTGCTGTGTATCCTGCTTCCCATGTTGGATCATTCTCTCCCTTTTTCATTCTATCAGTTAGTATTAGCAGACACTAGTCTTGTTTGTGTGATCCCTTTGGCTCTTAGACCTATCAGTGTGATCAATTGTGAGCTGAAATTGATCACTTGGACTAATGAGATGGCCTTGGTACGTGCCACCTTGATGGGGTTGTATTGGAAACCCCTGGCACAATTCTAACTCCATCATTTGGGGCCGTTCCGATTGAGCCTGTCCCAAGTTTTACATCTCCTCCCTCTCTTATTCCCACTCTTATATTTCACAGAGATCACTTTTCAGTTAAAATTTAAACACCTAAGAATAATTCTGTGTTAATTACAGAGTTCAACCTCTAGTACTAGGATAAAGAAAAAAAAAAAAATACTACCATGGATAAAGTATTACATTGTACAACAACAGTCAGCACAAGATCTGATCGAGTCACTGTTTCTCATAGTGTCCATTTCACTCTCAACAGTGGAAGCTTCCAGGTTTTCATCATTAGGCAGTACAGTAGCAATTATGTCTTAGTCCATTATGTGCCGTTACCACAGAACACCACTGACTCAGCAAATTTAATGAGTGGAACATTTTTTTTTTTTTTTTTGACAGCCAGAGTGGACAGTGAGAGAGAGAGAGACAGAGAGAAAGGTCTTCCTTTGCCGTTGGTTCACCCTCCAATGGCCACCGCGGCCGGCGCACTGCGGCCGGCGCACCGCGCTCATCCGATGGCAGGAGCTAGGTGCTAGGTGCTTTTCCTGGTCTCCCATGGGGTGCAGGGCCCAAGCACCTGGGCCATCCTCCACTGCACTCCCGGGCCACAGCAGAGAGCTGGCCTGGAAGAGGGGCAACAGGGACAGAATCCGGCGCCCCAACCGGGACTAGAATCCGGTGTGCCGGCGCCGCAAGGCGGAGGATTAGCCTGTTGAGCCACGGCGCCGGCCTAATGAGTGGAACATTTTGCCTCATAGAGATGGAGCCTGATAAGTCCAAGTTTGACAGGCTGGCATTTGATGAGGGCTTTCTTGCTGCCTCATGCAATGGTGAAGGGCAAAGAAAGGGCAAGAGGAAAGGGTAAAATCAGACTTTAAAAACAAATCTATTCTTAAAGTAGGCTTTAGTACCTACTTATGAGCAGAATCCTCATGACTTAAGATCTTTTTTTAAAAAATGATTTATTTATTTATTTTGAAAGTCAGAGTTGGACAGAGAAGGAGAGGCAGAGAGAGAGAAGTCTTCCACCCACTGGTTCACTCCCCAGTTGGCCACAATGGCCAGAGCTGTGCCAATCTGCAGCCAGGAGACAAGAGCTTCTTCCGGGTCTCCCACGTGGGTGCTGGGGCCCAAGGACTTTGCCCATCTTCCACTGCTTTCCCAGGCCACTGCAGAGAGCTGGAAAAGAAGTGGAGCAGCTGGGACTTGAACTGGCGCTCACATGGGATGCTGGCAGTGCAGGTGCCAGCCTTACCCACTACACCACAGCACCAGCTCCTGCCTTTTTTTTGCATTTTTTTTTCTGACAGGCAGAGTGGACAGTGAGAGAGAGAGACAGAGAGAAAGGTCTTCCTTTTTTCCGTTGGTTGGTTCACCCCCCCAATGGCCGCTGCGGCTGGCACGTTGTGGTCGTTGCACCGTGCTCATCCGAAGCCAGGAGCCAGGTGCTTCTCCTGGTCTCCCATGTGGGTGCAGGGCCCAAGCACTTGGGCCATCCTCCACTGCACTCCCGGGCCACAGCAGAGAGCTGGACTGGAAGAGGGGCAACCGGGACAGAATCCAGCACCCTGACTGGGACTAGAACCCAAGGTATTGGTGCCGCAGGTGAAGGATTAGCCTATTGAGCTGCGTCGCCAGCCTGACCAGCTCCTACCTTTAAGTTTTTTATGTAAGTCACCATTGAAACCATTTGAGCAATTTTAAGATTATTAATTTAGTCTCCTAACATAAACCTATTTAGATGTTCCATTTCTAATTTTGTTTTCAGATTTTCATTTTCTCCCATTGGTTAGAGTGTGTTGTTTAGCTTCTTATATCTGTAAATGCTCACATATCCATCTAGCTGAGTTTTAATTTAATTTCTGCGTAGTACAGAAATATTCTTCATTTGTGTTTTGCCCTTCTGTCTACTGAGTTTTCTTTTTTTTAATGGCCTAGCATCTTATTTATTCTGGAGAATTGCAATATCTATTGCAAAGAATTTTCTGTTTTAATGAAGATTGTCCAACAGACAATCTGTTAAGTCTGTTGTCTGTTAAGTCCAGTTTGGTTTTTATATTGTTGAAAATTTTTGTTACCTTGCTGATCTTTTTACCTAGTTGTTCTATCCCTGATTGAAAATTAGAAATTTAAGATTTTAGCTATTGTTGAATTATATTTCTTATTTTAGTCCTGTGAGTTTTGCTACATGTAATCTTTTCACTATGGTTAGGAACACATATTTTTTAATTGTACTTTTTTAAAGGATTAACCATTAAATTTTAATTTTAAAATTAATCATTATTTTAAGCTGTCCATTCTTAACTTAGCAATTTTAAATTGAAAATATGTTTTATCTGATAATGTTGACACTCCATCATTTTTACTGTATTTTTTTCAATCCTGTTGCTTTTAAACTACTTGTATCTTAGCATCCAACATATTTCCTTTGATTGTATTGCATTTTCATTTATACCTAACTGATAATATCAGCATATTTTGGATGGATTTTTAAATACATGAATGCTTACTATTAGGTTGTATTTTTGCTCTTTTATGTTTGGTTTCTATAAGTTAACTATCTTTCTGCTCTTCTACTCTTCCTTTATTGTTTTAGTATATATGGTTGAATTATTTCCTATATGGTAGTCCTAAGGCTTGCTGTATACAACTTAAACTATTAAATGTTCTGTCAGATTCATGCTGGTTTTCTGCCCTTATGTAGCTCCATTTTTTCTTCATCTTATTTATTCATATTGTTATTATACACTTTATGTCTATATTTGTTGAAAACCCCAGAATATGTTATTATAATTATTATACTACATAATTATATAAAATGATTGAAGGAACTAGAATAAATATATGTATTTTTTTCTTTTTTTAACATTTATTTAATGAACATAAATTTACAAAGTACAACATATGGATTACAATGGCTCCCCCCCATAAATTCCCTCCCACCTACAACCCTCCCCTTTACCACTCCCTCTCCCCTTCCATTCACATCAAGATTCATTTTCAATTCTTTTTGTATATAGAAGATCAGTTTTGTATATATTGAGTAAAGGTTTCAACAGTTTGCACCCACATAGAAACACAAAGTGAAAAATACTGTTTGAGTACTAGTTATAGCATGAAATCACAATGTACAGCATATTAAGGAAAGAGATCCTACATGAAAAGTAAGTGAACAATGACTCCTGTTGTTGACTTAACAAATTGACACTCTTGTTTATGGCATCAGTAATCACCCTAGGCTCTTGTCATGAGATGTCAAGGCTATGGAAGCCTTTTGAGTTCACTGACTCTGATCATATTTAGGCAAGGTATAGTCAAAGTGGAAGTTCTCTCCTCCCTTCAGAGAAAGGTACCTCCTTCTTTGATGACCTGTTCCTTCCACTGGTATCTCACTCGCAGAGATCCTTCATTTAGGTCATTTTTGGTTTTTTTTTGCCAGAGTCTATTGGCTTTCCATGCCTGAAATTTTCACACAGGCTTTTCAGCCGGATCCACATGACTTAAGGGCTGATTCTGAGGCCAGAGTGCTGTTTAGGACATCTGCCATTCGATGAGTCTGCTGTGCATCCTGCTTCCCGTGTTGGATCATTCTCTCCTTTTTTTTTTATTCTATTGGTTAGTATTATTTAGACACTAGTCTTGTTTATGTGATCCCTTTGACTCTTAGTCCTATCATTATGATCAATTGTGAACAGAAATTGATCACTTGGACTAGTGAGATGGCATTGGGACATGCCACCTTTATGGGATTGAATTGGAATCCCCTGGTATGTTTCTAACTCTACCATTTGGGTCAAGTCAGCTTGAGCATGTCCCAAATTGTACATGTTATTATAATTATTATACTACATAATTCTATAAAATGATAGAAGGAACTAGAGTAAATATATGTATTTTTAAAAGTTGATTGTTTTATCTTATTATTAACCCCTTCTGTTTTCTTCATTTCCATGAATCTTTTTTGTCAATTAGTATCTTCATGATTCCAATACAGCATTCCTCCCATTCATCTTCTTTGTGTAATATATTGCCAAGAATATTAGATTTGCAAATGTTATAGGCCTAATTTGTAGATATATTGTTTCATGCAAAATTTTTTATGTTGGTTGAGAAAAAAATGAAAATAATATGCAAGTTAGCAGTAGTTTGTAATTACCTCCTAAACTGTTTTTACCAGCTTTTGTTGTGATTTTTATATGGATCCAAATCATTGGTTTTACCTACTTTAATACCATATGTTTTCCCTGATCTGTCGTAACAGAGTACAAAAATAATGTAATGTATAATTATTTACATTGCAATCTGCACAAAAATATTCCTGTGCATTATTTATTTTTTCTGTTACTCTCCTTTTGTTACTTTCATTGCCCCTTGATTAACATAGTTAATATATTTCACACTTCTCTGACTATTTGTGGGCTTTTTTATTGGAGGGGGCACTCTGTTCTTCCCATAAAATCAGTTGATGTATCATCAAGTTCCCTGAACATTTCTTTTGATCATTCTGATGTACTGTTTAGTCCCTCTGATGGATTTTTCATATTGATGGCTGTACTTTTCCAACTCAAAAATACTCTTTTAATAGTTTTCATTTCTTAATGATTGTCTCTATTTGGTGAGATTATTCATCATACATTGCTTATGGGGGGCTTGGATTCCTTTAGTTCATTTTTTATAAAAGGATTTTATTGGCCGACGCCATGGCTCAACAGGCTAATCCTCCGCCTTGCGGCGCCGGCACACCGGGTTCTAGTCCCGGTCGGGGCGCTGGATTCTGTCCTGGTTGCCCCTCTTCCAGGCCAGCCCTCGGCTGTGGCCCGGGAGTGCAGTGGAGGATGGCCCAAGTGCTTGGGCCCTGCACCCCATGGGAGACCAGGAAAAAGCACCTAGCACCTGGCTCCTGCCATCGGATGAGCACGGTGCGCCGGCCGCAGCGCGCCGTCCGTGGCAGCCATTGGAGGGTGAACCAACGGCAAAGGAAAACCTTTCTCTCTGTCTCTCTCTCTCACTGTCCACTCTGCCTGTAAAAAAAAAAAAAAAAAAGGATTTTATTTATTTATTTATTTGAGAGATAGAGTCCCAGAGAGTGGGAGAGGCAGAGAGAAAGGTCTACCATCCACTGGTTCAGTCTCCAAATGGCTGCAGTGGCAGGAGCTGGAGCCAGGTGCTTCTTCCGGGTCTCCCATAGGGATGCAGGGGCCCAAGTCCTTGGGACATCCTCTGCTGCTCTCCCAGGGAATAGCAGAGAGTTACACAGGAAAAGGAGCATCTGCGAGATAAACCAGTGTCCATAGGGGATGCCAGTGCCACAGGCAGAGGCTTAGCCTACTGTGCTGCGGCACTGAACCCCTTTAGTTCTTTAAACATGTTTGTAATAGCTCCTTTTTATTTCCAGTTGAAATCTACAGACTGGGACCCTAGAAAGGCTATTTCTATGGTCTGTAGTTTTTCTTGTATATGCATCACAATCTCCTTTTCTTTGAATTCATTAAAACTTTTGTTGAAATCTAAGTATTTTAGGTAACATACGAGTAGTAACTTTGTACATTGTTAGTTAGTAATGTGTTCCTTAGGAACTAGCAATTATTAGTACCAACTTAGGATATGGAGCTGCTCTCCCAAATATTGCTCTTAACGTGGTCACTTATTTTACTTGTCTGGATAATTGGAATTATTAATTTTGTGATGTCTATTTTCCACTATATTTTGCAGCATCTGATTTTCCTGCTCAGTCTTTATTGCTTTCATTTTATCCTTTATGCTGGCTAAATCTGTGTTTCTCTTATGGTATCATAAGGCACTTTCTGATCAAATGTTTTGTCTCATGAGATTTTTGGTCACCAATTTGTGTTTGTCCGTAAGTTCAAAGGTACTGTCCCTTCCTCAGAATGCATGTGTATGTATGCATTTAAATACAACACACACACACACTCAAATATACACCTCCTCTGAATCTTATGTGTCTATATGCCTGGATCGTGGTATGTCCATGTAACTAGTTAAATGTAACTTCTGGTTGCACCTCTGAGTGTGTTTCTGGGAAAAGTTAGTATTTGAATTGCTTTACTAAGGGTTAAGTGAAGCAATTGGCTCTGTTCACTGTACTTTGGTGTCACTTAATCCATTGAGTGTGTACATGAAACAAAAAAGGCAGAAAATCGAATTACCTCTCTCCTTGCTAGATCTTAGACATTGATCTTATCCAGTCCTCACTTGCACATGGTTCTCAGGCCCTTAAAGCTGAGATTAAATCTATAACATTGGCTTTCTAAGTCTTAGGCCTTTGAGCTACACTATTCACTTTCCTGGAACTCCAGTATGCATGTGGTAGATTATGGGACTTACCTTCCATAATTGCATGAATCAATTCTTTATAACAAATGTCTTCATAGATATGTATCTATGTATTAAATCTATCTATAAATGAGTATAGTGTAGAATATTCATATAACAATGGAATGAAAATGTGTTAATATTTGTGTAAACAATTATGAACTGCATTAGTTGTTACATAAGATTTTTTTCATGAACTTTTTAAATACTGCTTTTCTGTATGAATTTCAGGTTTCAAGGCTTTTTGAACCAAAACAAACTTAAACTTTCCCATAAATTTTTTGAAGTACCTTGTTATATCTGTTATCTCCTACTGGTTCTATTTATCTTGCACACCCCGACACATACACCTTTATTCATACAATACTTATTAAATATACAATGGTTGAGTAAAACCAATAAATTAAGAGAAAGTCCTTTTGGAAAAGGAAATAATTAAATGCACAGAATGGTAAGGCTCCATTGTAGTATATCAGTGGTAACAGCCTGATGGGTGGAAATTTTGAAGCCCTTATTCCTAGGGTATATCCATTTCTGAGTTGTTCATTTAATTACTTCAATTTTTCTTTCTGGTACTACATTTTTGATCTTCATATTTAAAGAGCATATATGAATGAATGCTGTTCATGGGCACTTAAAACATCTCAGGGAAAATGGAATTCAAATGTATATTTGTATTGGTGCAAAAGCATTTTTAAATATATAGATATAAGGAGTCTTCAAAAGTTCATAAAAGGGGGATATTTTATAAAAACTAAGTATAGATTATATAAAAACTAAGTATAGATTTTGTCCCCAAATAAATTTCTTTTAATTCCACTTCTACAAATTTTTTGAGGTACCCTCATAAATGTTACCATGCTTGGTGATTTGAAAAACACAAGCACTACTCAAAGTAGAAGATCCCAATAAGCTGAAGAAAGAGGTGGACAAATCCAAGATAACAAAGAGTATTATTCTGAGGGGGAGAAAAAAACACAAATTTGTGGCAGTAAGATGAGAGGATCTTTATATTAGGAGGTAGGAGAAAGAGAACTTATGTGCTAAATTAGACGAAGGTGATCTGTGGCTAATTAGAATGTACTTGGACTTTTCCAAGGAATATTAACATTTGAAATATGACATAAGAATATTTCAGGTATCAATAGATATCCCAGACTTCCATGCCCAGAAGTAACCATTCAGTAAATGACCTTAATGAACTTGTTCATCTCGTAGAATTTGGGATAACTGCCATGGTCACCTCAAGGGCAAGTTAGCAATCACAATCAAGATGGCTGCAACAATGTCAGACTGCATTACCTCTTTTGGAATAACATGCTTCCTACACACCACTTCCAGCTGGTGCAGATTTAAGTGCCTGACGATTGATGTA
Source organism: Sylvilagus floridanus (assembly GCA_949820135.1). Taxonomy (NCBI): domain Eukaryota; kingdom Metazoa; phylum Chordata; class Mammalia; order Lagomorpha; family Leporidae; genus Sylvilagus; species Sylvilagus floridanus. The sequence goes on from OX463231.1 coordinate 68,734,242, forward strand.
GGGACTAAACAAACACAATAATAACAAAATCAAGCACAAGTTCTCAAGAAAAGGTTTCTGGTTCCTTTGTCAATACAAGCTCTGTAAAATATGGATTTTATTTCTTCTCCTTTCTTATTTTATTTAACCAATAGAATTGCCTTGATTTTTTTTTCTAACAGCTGCAGAGAGACACAGAGTGGAAGCAGATAACAGAGGCAGACAGAGAGATCTCCCATCAGCAGGATCACTCCCCCTACTGCCCAGTAAAGGCTGTGTCTGGGCCATGTCAAAGCCAGTATCTGCAAACTCCTTCCAAGTTTTCACACATGGGTAAACAGGAATCCAACTACTTGAGCTCTCACTGCTGCCTCCCAGGGTGTACATTATCAGAAAGTTGAAACTGGGAGTGGATCCGGGACCCAAATGCAGACATTCTGATATGGGATGTGGGCATCCCATGTGGTATCTTAACTGCTGCACCAAACTTGCACTCTGGCATTTGATATTTACAACAAGTAATTGCAAGTGACTTTTTAGCAAATATTTCATTCTCCCATAATAATGTTACTTTATAAACTAGAATAACTAACCATAATAAAATGCTATTTATACAATACCATTTAATACCCGTGTAAGTTAATATCTCAGGATGCAATCTCATATTATTTAGCCACAGGAACCCTCCCAAATATAATAGTCTAAGTAAAGTAGATATTTGTTTTCTTTAAGGCAAATAATCCAGAGTTGGGAAATCCAGGATGGATGAGAAAAATTTTACAATGACCATCATCACTCCACTCATCTCTAGACAGCATGTAAGAAAGAATATCCCTTAGTGAGATGAAGTATAAGCTGTACACATCACTTCCGGTTATATCCCACTTGTCATGTTTGGACCACATGAGCTAACTTGTCAGAAGAACACCTATATGATATATTTTGTGTTTAGGGGATTTTGTGTGCATCCAGAACCCAGGAGTTTCTGCTAGTAAGAAGGCATTTGCAAGACAATTACTCATCTTCTTCTAAGAAGAAAAACAGGGAGTCCACGATCAGGAAAATACAAATCACACTGATATTTCAAATAGGGGGTGATAAGACATGCAACCTATGCTAAACCTTTACAAAAATTACAGGACCTAAATGACAGCACTATCTTAACTAGGGACCAGGAAGCTCCTACCAATCCCATACTGGAGTGCAAAAAGAGAAAGATATATTTAAAGATATATCTTAAGGTACAGTGAGAAAGGAACTAAAGTTGTCATGAGGTGAAGATGCAAATGGAAAAAAAAATGCTACCCTGTGAAAAGGCAGCTGCTATTGTTTCTGTGTTAATAGTGGGAAATCCTTCCTAAAGATGCTGCTGAGATATTGTAGCAGTGTATGGCTACTGTAATTACTGGAGCAGTTAGTTAGAGCTACCAATGCTCTGGAGCTGCTGTCACCAATGCTACTGAAGCACATGCCTATGGGCGATTACAGTGTGTCTGCTGTAAACACTGTGTGCAACACTACTCACAATAGCCAAAATATGGATTGAATCAAGGCATCCATCATCAGGTGAAAGGATAGAGAAAATGTGGTGGCTATATATGTATACACACACACACACACACACACACACCCTGAATATATCCTGCTATAAAAAAGAATAAAATTCTATCATTTGCAGCAAAATGGTTGAAACTAGAGCATATCATTTTAAATGAAATAAATCAGACACAGAAAGACTACATGTTCCCCCTTGCGTGTGGGAACTAAAATTAAAAAAAAAAAAAGAAATACTGATGTGTATCTGTTTGCTAACAAATACAGCGCTTGGTGAAACTTTGTTTTCAATATTTGTCAGACAAATTGAAAGGAATTATGTATTACTGTAATATTAATGATTTTGTGACTACGTTGAAATTTGTGTGAGTGATGTTGAACATCATTTTGTTTGATTATGGTTTATAGCCATTGCCTGTTTTCCTGCTGGGCTATGATCTTTATTGTTAATGTTTTGGACTCTGTTTGGTAGAACTGTTAAGCTTTTGACTATAATGCATATTAAAATCGGCTATTTAAAACTAAAAATTAATTTAAAAATCCTTCTGCTTCGGTGAGCTGGAGCTTACTGGTGCTGCCGTGCTTCTTGCTGACATAGAAGGAGCCATCAGTTGCAGACCGACTGTGCTGTCCTCCCTCTGGGGGCATTAGTTACTATCTATTTCCTGTAAAAAAAAAAATCCAGGAAACTAGCTGGCAATGAAGGGTGAGTAGTCCAAGGGCTGGCACTGTGGCATGGCAGATAAAGCAGTCACCTGCAATGCTGGCATCCCATATGGGCACTGGTTCAAGTCCTGGCTGTTCTACTTTCGATCCAGCTCTCTGCTGTGACCTGGGAAAGCAGTAGAAGATGCTCCAAGTCTTTGGGCTCCTGCACCCACATGGGAGACCAGGAAGAGGCTCCTGCCTCCTGGCCATTTGAGGAGTGAACCAGTGGATGGAAGATCTCTCTCTTTCTCTGCCTATCCTTCTCTCTGTGTGTGACTCTACCTTTCAAATAAATAAATAAATCTTTAAAAACAAGAATGAGAAGTACAGTTTGGAAACTTTCAGTTTCAATGATATAGAAGAGAATATACGAGTAGGTCTGATGTCTAACAGATCCATTCTGACACAGGAAATAGTGATATTTTTTATATAGGACAACAGGAACACTCTGCGGTGAAATGGTATTTGAAAATGAAATCAGGAGTACTAGTTATAGTATTAGTATTTTCACTTTGTGTCTCTATGTGAGGGCAAACTGTTGAAATCTTTACGTAATATGTACTAAACTGATCTTCTGTGTATAAAGAGAATTGAAAATGAATCTAGCCGGTGCCGTGGCTCAACAGGCTAATCCTCCGCCTTGCGGCGCTGGCACACCGGGTTCTAGTCCCGGTTGGGGCGCCAGATTCTGTCCCGGTTGCCCCTCTTCCAGGCCAGCTCTCTGCTGTGGCCCGGGGAGTGCAGTGGAGGATGGCCCAAGTGCTTGGGCCCTGCAGCCCACGGGAGACTAGGAAAAGCACCTGGCACCTGGCTCCTACCATCAGATGAGTGTGATGCGCTGGCCGCAGCGCACTGGCCACGGCGGCCATTGGAAGGTGAACCAACGGCAAAGGAAGACCTTTCTCTCTGTCTCTCTCTCTCACTGTCCACTCTGCCTGTCAAAAAAAATAAAAACAGAGAAAATGAATCTTGATGTGAATGCAAGCGGAGAGGGAGCGGGTGGGAGGGAAGTTGTTTGGGGGGGAGCCATTGTAATCCATAAGCTGTACTTTGGAAATTTATATTCTTTAAATAAAAGCTTTATATATAAAAAAATGAAATCAGGGCCAGAGTCATGTGAATATAAGCACTAAGTGAAAGAATGTGAGGAAATGTGCATGCTATGAACAATACTGTGGAAAGAACATAATGAATGAGGTATTGATGTCAGAAAGGCAATTGAGGTCCACAGGATCATAGGTATTGTGGTTCATGCCAAGGACTTTAGATGATGCTTTCCCTTCAGACTGTACAAATCTTCCCTCTTTCACTAAAGATTTCTGTGGAGAGGAACTACTCTGAGTTTTAAGCCAATTTTTTGAGACCATTCGTTGGCAAGGATATTTACGTTGTTAAATAATAGATGGTCTTTCAAAACTTTGTGGTTTATAGTTTTCCATGTGCATTTTCCTACAGGTGCTCAAGTATCAGTTCTTAGGCCTATTGAATCTAGTTTGTTTTTATTGTAGCACTTTCTTCAGAAACATGTTAAATAAATAAAAATAAATATATGACTCTTTTAAAATGATGACTTTGAATTTTATTCCAGGTAAATTGGAAAACATTAGATGGAGTTTAGCACACTTTTAAAATTATGTAAAGATGAATTTTTCTACCTTTCAGATATGACAGATGTTTTACAAAGATTCAATAGGTGATAATAGTGTTCATGTTACAAAATATGAACATGAAAGTAGAAAAACACACAAGACTTTAATAGGTCACACACAATTATAAGACAGGTTGAGATGATGAACAAATATAAAATTATCTCAATATAGATAGAATATAAGTGTACATGCTTCTGGTATGAACTTTATATGTCAGCCTGGCTAGACTTTGGTGCCGAGTGTTCAGGGTTAAACTCTAGTCAAGATGTGGCTGTGGAGAGCGGCAAGATGGCGGAATAGGAAGGGAGCACACCGATAGTCTGGGGAGAGACAGTTTAACAAAAGTGGAGATACTGCAGGTTCAAGGAAGAGTAGGGGAAGAAACAGCAGAGGAAACCCTTCCAGAACTGGTGATTCACAGTGGACCTGCGTGGAGAGCATGGGAGCCTGCAGTTTGGGACACCAGCAGCAGATTCAACACACCAGCGCTGGAAGAGGTGAGCCGAAACTCAATAGCCCGAGATACAAGCAGGGAAGCGGAAAGAGGAGACTAGAGTGAACAAGGCTTGAAACCCTGCGGGGAAAAGTTCACCAGGCTAACTAGAAGAGAGAGAGAGAGAGAGAGAGGGAAAAAAAAAAAAGTGACCCATACAGACACGAGTTTCTCTCTCTCCACCCACCTCTCAAAGGTGAGCAAGACAAAGAGCAGGCGCCATTTTGGAATACGTCATAAGCAGGGCGACCTCGGGTTGGCACCGGCCCCAAGGCTAGCAGAAAAACCTGACTCTGGGTGGGAGGGGTGAAATAACAGGAGATTAGAACCTAATGAATGTGTGGTGCTAATGAACTGAGACTGTGAAAAAAGAGACGGTGGGGGAGAGAACTCACGGAAATCACGAATTCATGTGAGTACTCTCCAGAGACGCTACAGTTCAGTATCCTTGGCAGCCCAGTGGGAGACTAAAGGAGAATCTGAGCCCAAACTAAGGGCCGCAAAGATTCCCTCTCTGGTCCTTGGGAAAGAGTTTCCGATCTCTGGCTCCTGTGGGTAGGGTATATCATTCGCCTGCTAACCACCCCCAAATCCATTCAGCTGTGTGGAATTACTTCCCTTTTGAACCAAAAAAAAAAAAAAAAGTAACAGAGAGAGATTTACCACGCCTAACCTGGGAGTGTCTCCTTTGACACACCCTCAACCCTGAGGAACCAAACAGAGCTCTCAGGCCACACCCATCTCAAGCCTCTAAGACTCCATCAAAAGCAGACAGTCCACTTAATCTAGAGTCATAGTATAACAAGAAAAAAGCACCACAGTGAAGAAACCAATATGCCAAACAACAAACGCAAAAAGCGAGGTAATAAGAACAAGGAAGACACTATGGCGTCCCCAAATGAAAAAGACACCCCAATTCAAGATTACGAAGATGATGAGTTAGAAGAAATGCAAGAAGCAGATCTCAAAAAATTGATAAGCACACTAAGAAGTACTCAAAAACAAATTCTTGAACTACAGAAATCCTTAATGGACAAGGTAGAAAATCTCTCTCGTGAAAATGAAATATTAAGGAGGAATCAAGCTGAAATGAAACAACTAGTAGAACATGAAACTGTGATAGTGACGAGAAATCATAATGAAGTGAAGAATTCAATAGATCAAATGAAAAACACATTAGAGAGCCTTACAAACAGAATGGGTGAGGCAGAAGAGAGAATATCAGACTTAGAAGACAGAGCACAGGAAACTATACAGTCAAACCAAAGACAAGAAGAGGAAATTAGAAATCTAAAAAATATTGTTGGGAATCTACAGGATACTATTAAAAAAACCAACATTCGAGTTCTAGGAGTTCCTGAAGGCATGGAGAGGGAGAAAGGATTAGAAGGACTTCTTAGTGAGATAATAGCAGAAAATTTCCCAGTTTTGGAGAAGGACAGAGACATCCTAGTACAGGAAGTTCATAGGACCCCTAGTAAACATGACCAAAAGAGATCCTCAACACGACACATTGTAATTAAACTCACCACAGTGAAACAGAAAGAAAAGATCCTAAAATGCACAAGAGAATAATGTCAGATTACTCTCAGAGGATCTCCAATTAGACTCACAGCAGATTTCTCATCAGAAACCCTACAAGCTAGAAGGGAATGGCGAGACATAGCCCAGGTACTAAGAGAGAAAAACTGCCAGCCCAGAATATTATATCCTGCAAAGCTCTCATTTGTGACTGAAGGTAAAATAAAGACCTTTCATTGCAAACAGAAATTGAAAGAATTTGTTGCCACTCGTCCAGCCCTGCAAAAGATGCTTAAAGATGTGTTACACACAGAAACACAGAAACACGGCCATCAACATAAAAGAAGGTAAACGAAGGGAACCTCACAGCAAAAGATCACAGGGAACTCAAAGCATACATTTGGATAAAGATATTGTGGGACATGTACTCTATAGAATACTATACAGCAGTCAAAAACAATGAAATCCAGTCATTTGCAATAAGATGGAGGAATCTGGAGGACACCATGCTGAGTGAATTAAGCCAATCCCAAAGGGACAAATATCATATGTTCTCCCTGATCGGTGACAACCAATTGAGCACCAAAGGGGAAACCTGTTGAAGTGAAATGGACACTATGAGAAACAGTTACTTGATCAGCTCTTGTGCTGACTGTTGTTGTACAATGTAATACTTCATCCATTTTAGTATTTTTTTTATTCTAGTACTATTGGTTGAACTCTGTAATTAACAAACAATTATTCTTAGGTGTTTAAATTTTAACTGAGAAGTGATCCCTCTGAAATATAAGAGTGGGAATAAGAGAGGGAGGAGATGTACAATTTGGGACATGCTCAATCAGTCGTGCCCCAAATGATGGAGTTAGAAATGTGCCAGGGAATTCCAATACAATCCCATCAAGGTGGCATGTACCAAGGCCATCTCACTAGTCCAAGTGATCAACTTCAGTTCACAATTGATCACACTGATAGGTCTAAGAGTCAAAGAGATGACACAAACAAGACTAGTGTCTGCTAATATTAACTGATAGAATCAAAAAAAGGTAGAGAATGATCCAACATGGGAAGTGAGATACACAGCAGACCCATAGAAGGGCAGATGTCCTAAATAGCACTCTGTCCTCAGAATCAGCCCTTAAGGCATTCAGATCTGGCTCAAGAGCCCATGAGAATTTTTTAGGTATGGAAAGCCGAGACACTCTGAAAAAAAAAGAAGACCTAAATGAAAGATCTCTGCGAGTGAGATCCCAGTGGAACGAATGGGGCCATCCAAGAAGGAGGTACTTTTCTCTGAAGGGAGGAGAGAACCTCCACTTTGAATATGACCCTTTCGGAATAAGATTGAAGTCGGCGAACCCTAAAGGCTTCCATAGCCTCGGCAACTCATGACTAGAGCCTAGGGAGATTACTGATGCCATAAACAAGAGTGTCAAATTGTTAAATCAACTTCAGGAGTCACTGTGTACTTACGTCTCATGTGGGATCTGTCCTTAATGTGTTGCCCAATGTGAAGTAATGCTATAACTATCACTGAAACAGTATTTTATACTTTGTGTTTCTGTGTGGGTGCAAACTGATGAAATCTTTACTTAGTATATACTTTATCAATCTTCTGTATATAGATAATTAAAAATGAAAAAAAATCTTGGTGTTAAATTAGAAATTGCATAGAAAATTAATCAATTTAAAAAAATATATCATGTAGGATCTCTGTCCTTAATGTGCTATACATTGTGAATTAATACTATAACTAGTACTCCAACAGTATTTTTCACTTTGTGTCTCTATGTGAGGGCAAACTTTTGAAATCTTTACTTAATATATAGTAAACTGATCTTCTGTATATAAAAAAAAAAGAGTGTCAAATTGTTAAATCAACATCAGGAGTCACTGTGTACTTACGTCTCATGAGGGATCTGTCCTTAATGTGTTATCCAATGTGAAGTAATGCTATAACTAGTACTGAAACAGTATTTTTACACTTTGTGTTTCTTTGTGGGTGCAAACTGATGAAATCTTTACATAGTATATACTGAATCGATCTGTATATAAAGATATTTGCAAATGATTAAAAAATCTTGGTGTTAAATTGGAAATTGCATAGGTAATTAATCAATTCTTTAAAAAAAATCATGTAGGCTCTCTTTCTTTAATGTGCTGTACATTGTGAATTAATACTATAACTAGTACTCCAATAGTATTTTCATTTTGTGTCTCTATGTGAGGGCAAACTGTTGAAATCTTTACGTAATATGTACTAAACTAATCTTCTGTGTATAAAGAGAATTGAAAATGAATCTTGATGTGAATGCAAGGGGAGAGGGAGCAGGAAAGGGGAGGGTAGCGGGAGGGAGGGAAGTTGTGGGGGGGAGCCATTGTAATCCATAAGCTGTACTTTGGAAATTTATATTCTTTAAATAAAAGCTTTATATATATATATATATATATATGTAAAAAGATGTGGCTGTGAAGATATTAGTTGATATGAGTAACAATTACAATTAATTGACTTGAAGTATAAGAAATTACTCTCCATGTGGTGGATGGGCATTAAGGAAGTAGAATGAGGTTTTTCCAAAGAAAATAAATTCTGCCTCAGATTTTCAAAGTAGAAGTTTGCTTTGCAGATTTTGGGCTTGTGATAAAGTTGTCAACACTTACCTAACTTTCTGGACTGTTGGTCACCTCTAAAAATTTCAAACATGCCAGTCTCCAAAATGGTATGAGTAAGCTACTTAAATTATTTTACTGTACCTATCTGTTATTGTAGATATATTTTTCTTCTATGTTCCTGGAGAACCTTAAAATCATCCTCATGTTAAGCACAAATCCAAAAAGAGATTCTAGATGAATTAAATAGTGACACATAGGGATGGATGTTTGGCCTAACAGTTAAGATACACGTTCAGATACCTATGTCCCATATCGGAGTTCCTGGGTTCAATTGGCAACTCCTGATCTGGACTGCAACTAATGCAGATACTGGGAGGCAGTGCTGGTGGCAACAAGTGATTGAGATCTTGCCAGCTACATAAGAAATATAATTCCCAGCTCTCAACTCTACCCTCTGCCCAGCCTGGGTCCGTTGTGGGCATCTGGGGAATGGGTCAGCAGATGTGAAGTCTTGTCTCTCAATTACTCTCTGCATAATTACATGTGAAAATACAAAATTCCAAAAGCAATCTTTAAAAATGTATCAAGTCACATGTAACAAATTTCAATAGGATTTTAATCAGCTAAAAGCAAAAGCAAAAATAGGAATATATTTGACTAAATTTTAAAAGGAGAAAAATTCTGCATATAAGCAATAACTATAAACATCATAAAGCTAAAACATTTGAAAAAGAAGTAAGATTTGGAAATGATTAATATAATTAACACATTAAGAACTACTACAAGTTAATTAGAAAAAGTTACAATATACTATTAGAAAAGAAGCTTGCGGGCATAAACTAACGATCCTGAAAGTATAAAGATGATTTAATGATAGAGATATGATAAAACGTTACTGTCGTGTAAGCAGTTATGAATTATAAAATTCCTGACATGTACACTTGTGTCTTTTAAATGGAGGGAGTGTGCTAATTTTCTGAAAAGTCTCTTGAAAATATATATTGAGGGCCACTAACACAGTAGTTCTACTTTAAGAAATATATCCTAAGGAAATAAACAGAGATGTAGACAAAGACTTATGTACAGTGATATTCATGGAGGAATTATTTATAATAACACATAATTGGAAGCAACTTGAAATAACCCACAGCATGGAGAATGTTAAATAAATCATTATACTTTCAGGTTAAGGAATATTACAAAGGTATTAAAAATCATGCCTTGAGGTATATATAATGACATGGGAAATGGACAAAATGGAATGTTATCGAATTTCCTTCTTTAAAACAGATTCTGGAGGTATCTGGATTAAGACCATGATTTATACCAACACATTTCACTGCTCTTCACCCCAAGTACCCATTAAAATTGACAAAGAATAAAAATGGGTAATAACTTATTCTGGTATTGAAAAATAAGGAAGAAAGCAAGAAATTGAACCCTAGGTAGTAAGACGTGAACATTCAGTATGTGAATTTTAAGGATTTTTTCCTTTTACTATATTTTCTTCTTATTTCCTATTAGCATGACGGGTGAGGATAGAAGTCACATTCTTTATCAGGATGGGGTGTAAACATAATCTTAGAATGAAAAATAATGTTTCTCAAGTGACATTCTCTGACATTAAAAAAATGGGACGCAGATTTTTCATTATTACTACCTGAGTGAAGGATAATATGAGCTTTTCCTTTTCCTACATATCCACTGTGTGTTAATACAAGAAAAGCAGCAAAAAGAATGAGATCCAGAAGAGGAAGAGGTGGCCGTATGTAGTGCAGAGCCAGATTTAAAATCCTTTAGAGTAATGTGAATTGCAGTTCCACCAAAACCATTGAACTAGCCTGTGTCTTTTCTATAGTCATTTAAGTCACCTAAAACCTTCAGTTTCCCTGGCTCTCTCTAAAGGTGTGGACTTAAACCCAACATAGAAATCCTGTGAACGAGACAGTCTGGTGGTCATTTTTCTTTTGTTTGTTTGGAATACGTATCGTTTAGACCCCAAAATCAAATAAATAAATAAATCATCCATGTTTTCCCAGGTATCACACTGACCAAGCCTAACCACATATTCCAGCAAAGAGTAAAAACACAGCTCAGAATACATAAGCAAGCATCTCTTGGAAAATAAACAGAGAGCCAGGTAGCTTGCCCTAATGCTAAAGGTCTTTTATTGGGCCCTTCAGTGACAGTGACACATTTTCTGGACCTGACTTCCTTTTCCAGCTGCTTAGAAGAGATTGTATCCTAATGACAAACAACCATTCATTTATTCAGTTATTCAATATTAACTCTCCCCATGTGCTGATCACTCTGTAAGACACTGTATGAGTAGAATAATTACTACAACAAATATAACCCTGCCTCCCTGGATCTGTAGGTTTGTGTGAGAAGAATCTACAGATGGTGGTGATGCTAGTATGGTTTAACTTTGGTGCCATTTACAGGACTTAAAAACTATGTTAAATCCCTTATACTTCATTAAAATGCAACAGGAATGCATTGCCTTAATAGAGTTCATTCACTGAAGCCAGAAGAGATTTGCATTATCAAAAAAAAAAAAAAAAGCCCTCACAGGGCCAGCATTGTGGCCTAGTGAGTAAGCTGTGATCTGTGATGTTGGCATCCCCTATGGGCAGAGTTTTGTGTCTGTTGTTCCACTTTCTATCCAGCTCCTTGTTAATGTGCCTGGGAAAGCAGCAGAGGATGGCCCAAAGTGCTTGAGCCCATGCACCCACTTGGGAGAGGCAGAAGAAGCTCCTGACTCCTGGCTTCAGGTTGGCTCAGCCCCTGGTTGCTGAAGCCACATGGGGAGTAAAGTAGCAGATGAAAGATCTCTCTCTGTATCTCCCTCTCTCTCTCTAATTCCCAGACTCCTTGATCTGTGCGGAATGTTTTAAAGAGTGGAAAAAATGAACAAAGAGGAAATGATAGTAATCCTAGTTGAGAAATGAGAGTGGCTTGATTTAGGAAAGTGGCAGTCAAAATGCAGAGAAAAAGAAGCTTTGTTGTATGTATATTTAAAATGAATTATCAAGATTTGGTGAAAGGTAAAGTGGGAAGAAGGAAAGACACAAGCAAGATGTCTTCTGGATGAATGCAACTAGCTAGAACGTGACAGTTTTAACAAAAATGAAAAAAAGACTGAAGGAACAGGATTTGTGAACAGATTATGTTGCAAGATAACTGTGTTAAAATGAGATCTCTAAGCACAAATGTGAAGAAGTTGATTGTGTAGGAAGTCTACAGATCAGAAAGAAGGTTGGAGTTGTACATAAAACTGTCAGGCCATAGTGGAATAGCTAGTGCTTAAAGCCTTGAGAATAGATTATCCACTAGATAAAGAAAGTTTATAGTATCTCTCCTTCTGAAAACAACTTAAAGTAATCACACATCTCTAATTCAACCAAACACTACTATTCTAACTTTTGTGTGCTAATTATATGGAGGTTTATGGAAATTAATTGAAACACCTTTCCTTGGGCAACATATGTTCATTTTATTTTCCAGATTCTCTCTGTATAATTTATTTTGTTGATTTGATAGCTTTTGTTGTAATAGAAATATTTCACATTCTTCTGTAACATCTCTATACCTTTTCATGGTAGCATGAAACTTTTGCATTTTAAATATATTGAGGTGATGTTATCCGGCTCTGGCTATGTCGTCTTTCTTCTTAGCAGACGACAATTGCTATGCCCTTGCCCTGGATTCTTACTGCCTGTTCATATTTCCTCAGGAACTTCCATGAGATATCCACCTTCCTATCTATAGTTTCAAGTCATTTTCTCTACTTTAGCATTTAAACATGCTCACATTTTTTCTTGTCCTAAAAAGCCAGCATGTGAGCAATAAATTCCTTCCATAGATCTCTCATCCTGGTCCTGCTGCTGCTTGAGCTCCCTATCCCTTTCCAGGCATAGTTCTCCACTCAGCGAAAAATCTCTCTTTTTCCCCTACCATTTTACAAAGTTGTATTTGCAATGTCATCTCTAATATCTTTGTTGTGAAATGCAGTGGACACTTATCTTACTTGACATTTCTGAACCAATTCATATCTCTTCACTCATCCATTTCCTTGGTTTCAATTCCATTAAAATGCTAATGAGTGCCAAATCTTTTCTTTTTTCTGTTCAACCTGTCCTGATTTTCAGTCACATGTTTAGAAAAAAATGCACATTTTTTCTATTTGATTGGATATTTTAATTGAAAATGGAAAGGGTCATCATTGGATCCCTGTATTTACACCGCTATCTTGCCTGGAAGTCAATAGGGTCAGTAAGAAACTTCAAAACTTATATATAAGTTAATATTAGATAGCTTCTGGTGTTGGATTACCTTACAAGTTTTATAATGTAGGTATTACACATAATTGGAAGTGTTTATTAAAAAGAATGAAGTTGATCTTAGTAGTGGAAATAATGCAGGCTTGTGAGATGGCTCTGAGTTATTATAGCAACTAATACATTTTCATTTTTCTATCTTGATAGAGACATTCGTGCAAAATTAAATTTTACTTGTATTAATGATGTGGAAGTAGCTAGTTATTGTTGTGTTTCTTGGTTAAGTGTGCATCATTTGAAGATGATGGCTTCAAAGTGTTAATGGAATTCAGTAGTTGCTTCCTACAGAGTGGTTATTAGTTTCTCTTTGTAGCCTTTGAAAAATGTGTTATACAGAATGCATCATTTCCTTTTACTCATGAATTTTAAATCTATGCAGTATATGTAAGGATTATTTCTATTTTAAACAAACAAAATACTTTAAAAATATACAGGAATTCAACTATCAGTATTTGAAAGAGACTGATTTTCCTTCTGAAATGATATATCTTAGAACTAAAGTATACAAATAATTATATTTTTTTTCAATTTTCCATAACTCCTTGTTTTGGTAGTTCATATTTGAACTATTTTTGAGTTTCCTAGTTACTTCTTTTTTTAAAAAAAAAAAAAGATTTATTTATTTGATAGGCAGAGTTACAGTGAGAGAGAGGGAGGAAGAGACAGAGAAGTCTTCCATCTAGTGGTTCACTCCCAAAAATGGTTGCTACAGCTGGGTCTGGACCATGCCCAAGCCAGGATCCAGGAGCTTCTTCTGGGTATCCCATGAGTGTGCAGGGGCCCAGGTACTTGGGCTGTCTTCTGCTGCATTCCCAGGGACATTAGCAGGGAGCAGGATCGGAAGTGGAGCAGCAGGGATTCGAACCCATGTGCATATGGGCTGCTGACACTGCAGGCAGAGGCTTAACCTTCTATGTGACAACGCCAACCCCTGTGGTTACTTCTTGTAACACAAATTTTTCATGGATTCTCAAATTTATCCTTTTCATAATTTTAATATAAAAATTTTAATTTTATTTTCTATAGTTTGGTGTTTTATAAGTATTGCATGTAATTAAAAAAATGAAACCAGTAAAACTTTAAACAATGTAAGTGCAGGGGACACAGATTACCTGAATATTGTCAAAATTTACTAGATTCAGACTATAAATATTACCCCAGGAAAGGACAGTATGTCCACTGAAATTTTGATTGATGCAGCACAGTTTAGAGTAGAATTTCTTAGCACTTTATATATTTCAAAACTATTAATGAAGGAAGGGACTTTATGAAAAATACTTCCAGTTAGTTCTTATACCATTGAGAAAGATATTAGATGAGAGTGATATTGACAATGGTACTGAAACAAAAACCTCATTTGCAATTTTAATGTACAATGCCTTTGACACACAAAAAGATTGACTTTCATGTAGAAAACTTACATTAGGCCTAGGACAAAGCTGCCATTTAGTACATGATGGGTTTTATTTTTATTGATAGTGTTTTCACTCTCATTATCATCATCAACAAAATTAGTTTCATCATTATCACATCATTTTAACACATCACTTAAAAATATGGAATATTTACTGCTCCCAGAATATAATTTATAAATTTACAATATTATATACTATACTACCATAAAAATATCTAGAATAAACATAAATCCATTAGATTCATTAGGTGCATGTTTTGTTGGCTCTTCTTTTGATTTTTCTCCTTTTGCATATAGATAGATATTCCCCATATCTCTCTCTCTCTCTCTCTCTCTCTCTATATATATATATATATATATATACACACATATATATACACATATATATATACACACATATCCTAAGATCTGATAACACCGGCATTTTACTTTTCTCTTGAGTATTTTTAGTTTTCTAACTTTACCTGTATTCATATATTTGCTATTTTTGATTGGTGGATGTTATCACACATGCTTTGATCTATTTCATTCATGTTAGAGTTACAATTCATTTGGGGATGGAACACATTAAAATACTCATATTTGAGGATGTGAAACCAGGAAATTTATAACGGTTGAATAAAATAAACAGATTTCTTCTTATGGAATGTTATTATATGAAGGAAGACAACTCATTTTCTCCTTTATGCATCACATACACAAATGACAAGGAAGATGCAGTCAAGGTTCCTCTACTGTGTAGACATTAGTTATCTCAGGAAGGAATGGTGTCATTGTAATCTCCACAAGAATTAAGCTTTTTCCCCTCAGGAATGAATTTTGATTTTTATGGTCACTAGCATGATAATGGAATCTTCAAAACATAGGAACAGATGAGCTCATTCCAATTGTTGAATATTAGGTTTTCCAAGAAATGCATTAGCATCCTCAAGCTTTCTCAGTTATTGTTGGGAATCAAATTTAGTAACTTATTACAGATACAAAGGCATAGATGAAAACTTGGATGATACATATGAATCACTATAAAATCTCTTTACTTTAGAATACTGGCTGATTTATAGTACATAGATATTTGAAATTGAAAATTTTTTGATTTTCAATAAATTAAGAAAGTATAATTATTTAAAAACTACTTTCTGTTCCTATTATAATAAAATTTAAGGAATTTAAGGAATAAAAATTACATAGTACTTATCCAAGTGTCTTGATTCCTCTATGTTGTGAAATTATTAATAACATAATAAATGAATAAGTAAAATTGTAAGATATTTTTAATGTAGCAACATGGTTTCTAAGTCTAGATTCTAATCAATTCACTATATTTTACTTTTTTGTAAAGCTTTATTATTTGAGGGAAAGAGAGAGAGATCCTGCTTCTACTAGTTCACTTCCCTAACACCTACAGTAGCCAGCTCTGGGTCAGGCTAAAGCTAGAAGCTAGGGATACCATCTGGTCCTCCAACGTGAATGGCAGAATTCTGAGTGTTTGGGCCATCGTCCCCTGCCTCCCAGGCACTTTGGCAGGAAGCTGGATTGGAAGAGGAGTAAAGACTCCACAGTCACTGTGATATGGTGTCTCAAGCAGCAGCTTAACCTGCTGCAACACAAAACCTGCCCCTCACTCAAGTTGCACAAATCCATGGTCCTGGATTTCTGGAGTCTATAAAGAGGTTGAGAATACCTACCTGAAATTAATAAGTATATATACATAGGATAAAATACAAGTCCATCAAACAGTTCACAAACAACCTGAAAAGTTGCCAGAATATTTGAAGTGACTGTCCTCAGAACTGGACATCAGAAAGTCCATTCCCATGACAACCAAAGAGAAGAGAAAAAAATGCCACGAGTCCTGTGTGTGCCCTGACTTCTTGTTTGGACCATTTTTTAGAATGATGTATAGAGAACAGGAATCAAAACACCCTAATGACCTTGCAGAGTTGAGGAGAGAAAGATCCAAATTAGACCCACTGTTGGTGGGAATGCAAACTGGTTAAACCACTATGGAAGTCAGTCTGGAGATTCCTCAGAAACATGAATATAACCCTACCATACAACCCAACCATCCCACTCCTTGGAATTTACCCAAAAGAAATCAAACTGGCAAACGAAAAAGCCATCTGCACACTAATGTTTATTGCAGCCCAATTCACAATAGCTAAGACCTGGAACCAACCTAAATGCCCATCAATAGTAGACTGGATCAGGAAATTATGGGATATGTACTCTATAGAATACTATACAGCAGTCAAAAACAATGAAATCCTGTCATTTGCGACAAAATGGAGGAATCTGGAGAACATCATGCTGAGTGAACTAAGCCAGTCCCAAAGAGACAAGTACCATCTGTTTTCCCTGATCGGCGACGACTAATTCAACACCAAAAGGGAAACCTGTTGAAATGAAATGAACACTATGAGAAAATAAGACTTGATCAGCTCTTGTCTGGACTGTTGATGTACAATGTAAATCTTTACCCATCTTAGTATCTCTCTTTGATGCTCGTTTTAGTGATAGTACTAATGGTTGAACTCTGCAACTAACACACAGTTAGCCTTGGGTGTTTAAAGTTTAACTGAAAAGTCAACTTTGAGAGAGGGAAAAAGAAAGGGAAGATAGGTACAATTTGAGACAAACTCAATTGGACTTGCACCAAATGATGGAGTTAGAAACACGCCAGGGGATCCCAATAAAACCCCATCAAGATGGCATATACCAATGCCATCTCAACGGCCCAAGTAAACAATTTCAGTTCACAACCGATCACACTGAAAGGGCTAAGAGTCAAAGGGAATATACAAACAAGACTAGTTTCTACCAATATAAACAGATAGGACCAGAAAGGGAGAGGACGATCCAGCATGGGAAGCAGAGTCACAGAAGACTCATAAAATGACAGAAGTCCTAAATAACACTCTGGCCTCAGAATCAGCCCTTAGGGCACTCAGATCTGGCTCAAGAGCCCATGAGATTATTATAGGCATGGAAAGCCAAGACACTCTGAAAAAGGAAAAAAAGAAGACCTAAAGGGAAGACCTCAGCGAGCGAGATCCCAGTGGAAGGAACGGGGCTACCAAGGAAGAAGGCACCTTTCTCCAAAGGGAGGAAGGGACCTCCACTTTGACTGTGACCCTGTCGGAATAGAAGCAAAATCGGCGAACCCTAAAGGCTTCCATAGCCTCAGCAACTCATGACTAGAGCCTAGGGAGATTCCTGACGCCATAAATAAGAGTGTCAAATTGTTAAATCAACACCAAGAGTCACTGTGTACCTATATCCCATGTGGGATCTGTCCTTAACATGTTATCTAATGTGAGGTAACGCTGTAACTAGTGCCGAAACAGTATTTTTACACTTTGTGTTTCTGTTTAGATGCAAACTGATGAAAATTCCTACTTAATACATACTGAACCGACCTACTCTATATAAAGATAATCGAAAAGGGGGGGAAAAAAAAAAAAAACTCAGTGTTACATTGGAAACTGCATCAAAAAAAATTTATCAGTCTCAAATATATATATATATATATATCTCATGTAGGATCTCTGTCTTTAATGTGCTGTACAATGTGACTCAATGCTAAAATGAGAACTCAAAGACTATATTTCACTTTGTGTTACTATATGAGGGCAAAGGGACGAATTCATAACTTAACACATACTAAATTGATCACATGTATACAAAGAGAATTGAGAACGAATCTGGATGTGAACAAAGGGGTGGAGGGGGCGGGCAAGGGGGGAGGGTTGTGGGGGGAGAGGGAAAATATGGGGGGAAACCCATTGTAATCCATAAATCATACCTTGGAAATTTATATCCTAAATAAAAGTTTAAAAAAAAAAAACAAATTAGAAAAGGTAGCTGGAAGGGTAGAATACTTGAGATGTAAGAGCTATATATAGAGACCTCCAGAGGGCTCTCCTACAGTCTTCAAATGAACACTGGATTTTGCTGAAATAGATGGAAACTTTGCAGGGCTAAGAAAATAATCGTTACCAATTAATAGGAGAACCAGTTCATACAGAGCTGGGAAAAATTTACATTCCCACCAGCCAGAGTATTGTGACTTCATAATAAACAATTTTGGGTAGAAGCCTCAAAACAGAATAAATCTAAGCTAAGCTTATATTAAATGCATTCCAAAAACATCTGAGTAAAAGTTAAAAAAAAGGAAGCCATGGAAGAATCAATCAAACATTTTCAAGATAATAACCTAAATGTCAGAACTAAGTGAATTTTGGAGAATAAAATAAATTTGTAATGATAACATAAAGAAATATAACATTGCAGTGTTTAACATTCAAATGATCAGATCTTGTGCTGACTGTTGATGTACAATGTAATACTTTATCCATTTAGTATTTTTTCTCTGTTTTGTTCTAGTATTATTGGTTGAACTCTGTAATTAACACACATTTATTCTTAGTTGTTTAAATTTTAATTGAAAAGTGATCCCTGTTAAATATAACAGTGGGCGACGAGAGGAAGTTACATAAAAATCAATCAATTAAAAAAAAATAATATCATGTAGGATCTCTGTCCCTAATGTGCTGTACAACGTGATTTAAAGCTACAACTAGTACTCAAAGAGTATGCTTCACTCTAGGATGCTATGTGAGGGCAAATGGTTTAAAATCTTTTCTTAACACATACTAAACTGAACTCCTGTATACAAAGAGAATTGAAAATGAATCTGAATGGGAATGAAAGGGGAGAGGGAGTTGGTAAGGGGGAAGGGTAGTGGGGGGGAGGGGAGGTATGGGTGGGGAAGTCAATGCAATCCACAAGTTGTACCTTGGAAATTTATATTCTAAATAAGAAAAAAAATAATTAAAAAAATAAATAAATATAACAGTGGGAATAAGAGAGGGAGGAGATGTACAATTTGGGACATGCTCAATCAGTCGTGCCCCAAATGGTGGAGTTAGAAACGTGCCAGGGGATTCTAATACAATCCCATCAAAGTGGCATGCAACAATGCCATCTCACTAGTCCAAGTGATCAATTTCAGTTTACAATTGATCACACTGATAGGTCTAAGAGTCAAAGGGATCACACAATCAAGACTAGTGTCTGTTAATACTAACTGATAGAATCAAAGAGGGAGAGAACGATCCATGATGGGAAGCAGAAGACACAGCACACTCATAGAATGGCAGATGTCCTAAATAGCACTCTAGCCTCAGAATCAGCCCTTAAGGCATTCAGATTTGGCTCAAGAGCACATGAGAGTATTTAAGCATGGAAAGCCAAGACACTCTGGAAAAAAAAAAAAAGACATAAATGAAAGATCTCTGCGAGTGAGATCCCAGTGGAAAGAATGGGCCATCAAAGAAGGAGGTACCTTTCTCTGAAGGGAGGAGAGAACTTCCACTTTGACTATGACACTGTGGGAATAAGATAGAAGTCGGCGAACTCAAAAGGCTTCCATAGCCTCGGCAACTCATGACTAGAGCCTAGGGAGATTACTGATGCCATAAACAAGAGTGTCAAATTGCTAAGTTAACAACAGGACTCACTGTGTACTTACGTCTCATGAGGGATCTGTCCTTAAGGTGTTGCCCAATGTGAAGTAATGCTATAACTAGTACTGAAATAGTATTTTACACTTTGTGTTTCTGTGTAGGTGCAAACTGATGAACTCTTTACTTAATATATACTAAATAGATCTTCTGTATATAAAGAGAATTGAAAATGAATCTTGATGTGAATGGAATGGGAGAGGGAGCGGGAGATGGGAGGGGTATGAGTGGGAGGGAAATTATGGGGGGGAGAAGCCATTGTAATCCATAAGCTGTACTTTGGAAATGTATATTTACTAAATAAAAAAATTAGTTAATTAATTAATTAAAAAAATATTTTGAGGCCAGCGCCGCCGCAAAATAGGCTAATCCTCCGCCTGTGGCACCAGCACACAAGGTTCTAGTCCAGGTCGGGTGCCAAATTCTGTCCTGGTTGCCCCTCTTCCAGGCCAG
The DNA here is from genome assembly GCA_949820135.1 of Sylvilagus floridanus. Classification (NCBI taxonomy): domain Eukaryota; kingdom Metazoa; phylum Chordata; class Mammalia; order Lagomorpha; family Leporidae; genus Sylvilagus; species Sylvilagus floridanus. The sequence goes on from OX463231.1 coordinate 68,754,488, forward strand.
CCCTTTGCTATGGCCTGGGAGTGCAGTGGAGGATGGCCCAAGTGCTTGAACCCTGCACCCGCATGGGAGATCAGGAGAAGCACCTGGCTCCTGGCTTCGGATCAGTGCAATGCACCGGCCGCAGCGCACCGGCCACGGCAGCCATTGGAGGTTGAACCAACTGCAATAGGAAGACCTTTCTCTCTGTCTCTCTCTCTCACTGTCCACTCTGCCTGTTAAAAAAAAAAAAAAAAACTTTCAAGACAAGAAAACATAACTAAGATTAAAAAAAGTAGCAAACATGAAAAGGTCTAGAAGTGACATGAATAATGGGATAATCATTAAAATAGCTCTTACAGGGTTGGTTATTTAGCACAGCAGCTAAGACAGCATTTGTGGTGCTGGTAAACCTTAGCACAGTGCCTGGGTCCAGGTTTTGGGCTCATGGGCCCATTGCCAGTTCCAGCTTCCTGCGACTATGCACTCAAAGAGCAAGCAGATGATGGCTCTTGTAGATGGGTGCTTGCCATCCATTTGGGAGACCTGAATTAAATTTTGGCTCCTGGTCTTGCTTGCATTTGGGGAGTGAACCAGCAAATGAGAGAGCTCTGTCTATCCCTGTCTCTGTCTCTTTCTTTGTCTCTCTGCCTTTCAAATGAAATAAGTACAAATTTAAAAACCAACTATTATAGATATGTTGCCCATGCTGAAGGATGTAGGGTAAAACACGGGCACGATATTAATGGAAAGAAATGGGCGCACTGACAAGGGCATAATGCTATCAGAATAGAAAAAAATGATCCAAATGTTTTATGTGGATATGAAAAGTATAAATTTTGAAATATATATATTTCAAAAATAAATATATGTATTAATCTTGTCTACTTTATTACAGCAAATATACATTAGGTATAAAAGATTTTTCTAATTGCTTAATCTCTTTAAATTCTGACAGTACAGTGCAAACAAGATAACAATGTCAAACTAAAATATCTGACAAAAAAAAGTACATTTGATGACACAGAAAAAGATGGAAATACAATGTAAAAGTTTTGTTTTTTGATTAAAATGTTTATTTTTATGCACTTGAAAGGCAGATAGATAAAGAGACACTGAGAGTGAGAAGATAGATTGATTCCATCTGCTCGCTCATTCTCCAAATGCCTGCAAAAGCCAAAGTTGGGACAGGCTGAAGCCACTAGCCTGGAAATCCATATAGGTCTCCTGTGTAGGTGCCAGGGACCCAATTACTGGGCCATAATCCATGGCCTCTCAGAATGCATTAACAGGAAGCTGGGTCAGAAGGAAGCACAGTGGCCATGAATCAAACTGACACTCTGCTATGGGATGCAGGCATGCTAAATGCACCTTAACCCAATGCTCCACAATGCTCGACATGTGAAGGGAATATATGTTTGACATTGATTACCATATGTTTGAGATGTATATTGTTAAAAGTAAAATGACAACTAAAATGGCTATGATGGTGTTACATGTAAGAAGTCAATAGAGGAGATAATGCAAAACTGCAGTATTTAATTGACAAAACAACAACTAAAAAGTGGGTTGAGTGGGAAGAACAATAGGCAGAGAGAAAATACAGAAATCAGGCAGAAAAATAATGAATATAAACACAAGTATGTTCATAATTGTATTCAATTTAAATTTTATAAAAGTTCAAATTTTGGATTTTCAGATTGCATAAATCCAAGTTTGAAATTTTCAGACTATATATAAAAAGAGTCTTAAAGATATATTCTAAACATTCTTAAATACTGGGATGCAGCTAGGTTCAAAGGAAAAACCGAAATCCTAGATGAACATTGTGTGGTCATATTAATATTAGAAAAAGGAAAATTCAGAACTATCTATATTAACAGAGATAAAGGGGGCATCTCAATAAATGAATGGATTAATTTATAAATCGAGCATTTCTACAAAAGTGTAAGCAAATGTATAATGTAATGATTATTTGAAATGCATGAAATAAAAATTGGAAATCCCAAAGGAGAAATGGATAAATCCAAAATTATGGTTGCAGATTTAAACATGTTTTCTATAATTGTTAGAAGTAGACCAAAACTCAATGATTATTGCAAATATCCACAATAATATCAGAGGAATCTGCCCTAATTGATATAGAACATTCCATAAAAGATAGCAATATATACATTCTTTTAAAATCTCGTACCTTAACTGTATTTTGAAACATAACATTCTATAACTTTAAAAGAATTAAAATGAGTGTGTTCTTTGACCAAAATAGACTTAAACTAGAAATGAGTAAAATGATCTGATATTTCTCCAAATATTTGAAAATTAACAATGTAATTGTCACAACTCATGAATCAAAAGAAAAATTATTTAAAAATATGAAGTTAATTAAAGCTAATTGTGTCATAATCTGTGGTATGTGTTTATAACAATGCTTAGATGTAAAGTTGTAGCATTAAATGTTTACATTTAAAATTAAAATGTTAATTCTATCATTTAAGTTTCTACCTCAAAAATAAGAACAAGATTAAACCAGTTAAATGGAAAGAAGAAATTAAGAGAACTGAAATTGATCAAATAGAAAATGACCAATAATGACCTTTTTTGTAAGTCAAAAAAGGCTGCCTTTTTCAGAAGATCAAGGAAATTGTAGGCTCTATAGAATGAATGATTAAGAAAAACAAATTGATACAGATTTAGCAATATCAAAGAGAAGAGGCAACAGTAATATAGATCCCAAATACATTGAAAAGGTTAAGAAATATTTTAAGAGTTTTATACCATTTAAATCAATGTGTTAGTGAAATGGGCAAATTTATTGAAAAATAAAACCACAATGTCTATTCTAGACAATACAGATAACATGCTATATATTTGTTTAACATATATATAAAGATAAATTAAATATATATATATTTAAGAAATTATTTTTTAAAAAAAAATTTATCCATAAGGAAATCTCTGTTCCAGATGGCTTTATTGGTGAATTCTACTAAAATTTAAGGAAGAAATAATGCTGATTCTTTAATCCTCTTCACAAGATAGAAAAGATGGCACATTTCCCAAATCTATCTTTTGAGTTCAGCTTTACTTTTGACCTATCATTATATTGAACACTATTTTTGGTATACCATTAGGGTTCTTTTGGTAACCAATCTGAAAATCTCTAACCCCCATTTGGAATTTTATAACATTTAAATTTGACCTGGGGCCGGCGCTGTGGTGCAGTGGGTTAACACACTGGCCTGAAGCATTGGCATCCCATATGGGCGCCGGTTCTAGTTACAGCTGCTCCTCTTCCAATCTAGCTCTCCTATGGCCTGGGAAAGCAGTGGGGGATGGCCCAAGTCCTTGGGCCCCTGTATCCGCGTGGGAGACCTGGGAGAAGCTCCTGGCTCCTGGCTTCGGATTGGCACAGCTCCAGCCGTTGCGGCCAATTGGGGAGTGAACCAGCGGATGAAAGACCTCTCCCTCTCTCTGCCTCTCCTCTTTCTGTGTAACTCTGACTTTCAAATAAATAAATAAATATTTTTTAAAAATTTGATCCAATTACAAATATACTTTGAGAATAAATACAAAAGTGCATCACAAAATTGTTGCAGAACATATAAAAGCTAATACTCATGACTGTGAAGACTATTATAGGCATACAAGTTTACCCTAATATTGACAATCAATCAATGTAAGTAATAACCACATTGACAGAACAAAAAAAAAGGAAATGTAAAAGGTTATGTCAAAGATAAGAAAATTGGGTATGATGCATACTGATGCACATTCATGATAAAAGTCTCTCAGCATAGTAGGATTAGTCTGATGGAGAGCCTCAGTGAAAACTACAGGTAAAATTACCCTTGTAATGAGACAGTGAGTGCTTTCTTCATCAAAGTAGAGATAAGGCAAGAAGTTCCAAACAACTTTTATTAACACCGGACTTCTTATCGTACTGTAAATACAGTACAGTAAGAAGATGAAATATATGTATACATAGTAGGATGAAAAACTAAACCTTTCTTTGCTTATGACAAAATCATCAATATATAAATAATCTACCCAAAGTCTCAAAACTCATTAGTGAATTCAGCAAAGTTGTTGGACACAGTTTACAAAACTAACTGTATTTTTCATATTAGCAATAAATAAGTGGAAATTGAAATTAAGAAATTAAAGCATTTTCAGAACATATTGAAAATCTTTGTCAAATGAATTGATAGGAATTCTATACAATTTTGTGACTTTTAAAATTTACTTTATAGGAGTGAAATTGAACATCTTTTCACTTGATTAATTTTATAATCATTGCCTATTTTTCTGCTGAATTATGGTCTTAACTTTTTGTTTATTGGACTCTTTGTTTATTGGAGCACTGAGCCTTTGTCTATAATATAAATTAAAAATAACATCTCAAAAATGCTAAATATTGAGTTAAAAGCTTAGAAGTAAATGTACCAAATTATGTGCATTTTCTATGCATCTGAAACTTTAAAAAATGCTGCAATGTAGCTGGTGAATAAATGGACAAAGACACAGTGTTTGTGAAGGTTTAGTTAAGATGTCAATTCTACTGCTGCTGTGGCAGCACATGTACTAAAATTGAAATGATACAGAGAAGATTAGCATGGCCCTTGAGCAAAGATGACACACAAGTTCATGAAGCATTTCATATTTTTCCTGTGATAACTAATAGGGTACCAAAAATGTATAATATAGATGTGAAATTGACATTTTGCGATTAGATATTTGTTTACAGCCCTTGAGGAACAGTGTTATTTTCTTCATACTATTTGTTGCACTCTTTACTTAGTGAAAGATTAATCCTATGAGTATAAAGTATACTGAAAGTAGATCATTGTAAAATTTAACAGAGATAATAGGAGAGGAAGGAGGAGGAAGGATGAGAGTGTGGATTGGAGGGAGAGTAGGATGGGAAGAATCACTATGTTCCTAAATCTATATATATGAAATACATAAAATTTGTTTACCTTAAATAAAATAAAGTACATAAAAAGATGTCAGTTCAACCCAACTTTTCTTATAAGTTAAATGCAATCCATACATAGACCTATATGTGGAAATTTAAAAGCCTCAAATAAAATTTATATGGAAAAAACAAAGGCCATAGGATTACCACCATAATTTTAGAATTGTAAGAGTAAATTTAGAAAACTGACACTAATTTATTTCTGCACTAATCCATTTCCTGCTGCTGCGACAGAATACCTGAGGGGCAGGTAGGTATTTGGCAGTGTTTGGCAGAGCTTTAAGTCACCTCCTAGGGTGCCTGCATCCCACCGAGGAGTGATTGGGTTTCAGGCTTGGCCTCACTTCTGATTTCAGCTTCCTGCTAAAGCACTTGCTATGAGACAGCGGGTGATTACTCAAAGTCTAGAGCCTGCCATTCACATGGGAGACCCAGGCATTTGGGAGAGTGAACTGGGATCTCTCTCTCTCTCTCAATCTCTGCCTTTAAAATAAAAAAAGAATAAAAAATATTTAAGAAAGAATAATTGAGGCTGAGGAATTTATGAAGAACAACAATTTATTTACTATCATTCTGGTGGTTGGGAAGACCAAGAGCATGGAGAGAGTATCAAGTTAGGAACTTCTTGCTGTGGCATAGCATGGAGGAGGAGGGCACCATGTGTTGAGGAAACATGCACACAAGAGAAAATCCTACTGAACTCGGGGGTCTATTCCCATGAGTAATGTGATCACCTCTGACTTTTTTTATTTCTTATGAGCATCTGCCTGTGGCACAGGCTTTGCATATGGGCACCAATTTGTGTCCTGGCTGTTCCTCATCATATCCAGCTTTCTGCTAATGTATCTGGAAAATCTGTGGAAGATAGCCCAAGTGCTTGGGCCCCTGCACCCATGTGGGAGACCCAGAAGAAGCTCCAGCCTCTGGCTTCATATTGGCTCAGCTCCAGCTGTTGCAGCCACTTGAGGAGTAAACCAGCGGATGGAAGATCTTCCTCTCTATCTCTTTCTCTCTGTGTTTGTAACTCTGCCTCTCAAATAAATAAATTAGATGTTAAACATAGATTTGTTTATTTATTTGAAAGGCAGAGTTACAGCGAGGGAGAGGCAGAGAGAGAAAAGTCTTCCATCTAATAATTTATTCCTCAAAAGGTCACAATGGCCAGGATTGGGACAAGACTAAATCCAGGAGCCAGAAGCTCCCTTTGAGTCTCCTGCATTGGTGCAGGGGGCCAAGAACTTGGGCCATCATCCACTGCTCTCACAGGCCACCAGCAGAAAGCTGGATCAGAAACACAGCAGCCAGGAGTAGAACCAGTGCTCAGATGGGATGCCAGAGCTGCAGGCGACGGCTTAACCAGCTAAGCCACAGCACCGGCCCATGTAATCACTTCCTAATTCCCACCTCTTCATGCTATTACATAGCAATAAACTTCTTCATGAGTCTTGAAGGTGATATTCTAACCACAGCAAAGAATTACTATAGAGCTACTGAAATCAAGATTATTATTATAAGAAGGATATATTGATTAAAAATTAGATACCAGAAATAGACTCAGGCAATATATGATACATCAATTGAAACTAATGGTAATTTCCAATCACCATAAAGTGTATTTTCCATATTTTGTGATGAAATAATTCAATAAGGGACCTTAAACACCTTTGCTTACACAAAGACTAACTCAAATGGGAACACAGATTAATATAAGAAAAATATCGACAATTTCTGATACATAATACAACAAGAATTAATGATGCAAAAATTAAGAATTTTAACTTATAGAATTGTAAAATGATTGCTTTTTGGAAGACCTTTAAGAAAAATGTGTAAAGGCCTAGTATTGTGGTACAAAAGGTTAAGCCGCCCTTGAGACACATCCTTAAACCCTCATATAAACACCACAATGCAACCCCCTCAAATGCACATGTTTGTGTAGAAAACCTCTCACTGTTTAAAATTTTTTTTCTAATTTTTAAGAATGTATTAATTTTTAGAAAAGGATTTTAAGGGGAACAAATTTCATGTATTTCATATATTCACATTTAGAAGCACAAAGTCTAAAGGATTTATAGCCCTCTGTATGGAAGATTCCCTAACAAATACTTCGGATTTATAAACTCACCATGTGAGGCTTCTTTCTTTGCATTCCCATGAACAGCCTTATCCTGAGACAGTTTGAGGGGTCACTTGTGGGAACTGCCGGGCAGTGCATTTATGGTGAGTCCATATCTGGATTTAGAATTGAACGGGATAATTATATTTATTCTGGAACTAGCAGTCTCCTCTATAAGAGAGGGACTATATTTCAATATCTATCGAAGCTTTAGTTATAAGCAATAAAAATTAGAAACAAATAAGTGAGTGGATATTGACATTCAGTAAGTGAATGCTAAGTAGTAAGTGAATGGACAAAGACAATTAGGCATGTCCATACAGGAGAATAATAATCAGAAATAAGGAAAGATGGTGACTGGTGTTGTGGCGCAGCAGGTAAAGCCACTGATGGTCATGCTGGCATCCCAGTAAAAGTACTGGTTTCCTTCTTGGCTGCTCCACTTATGATCCAGATTCCTGCTAATATGCTTCATAAGGCAGTGGATGTTGGCCTGAGTGCTTGAGTTGCTTCTGTTTACATTAAGGATCAGGGTGAAGTAGCTTGCTCATCGCTCCTGGCTTATGCTGGGCCCAGACTGGCTTTTCAGGCTTGGGTAATGAATCAGTGGATAGAGGCTCGCTTGCTCACTCTCTCTCTCTTCTCCTCCTCCTCTGTGTGGTCTCTGGAACAGGAATTTGAATCTGGTAGTAAGACAGCACATGGTATTAGAGATCCTAACTGAGAACATATATTCCAACTGATGATTTACACATAGAAAGGTCTGAGAAAATAAGCACATTGTACTTGAGAAAGCTACTGGAATGAGAATGCACAAAGGAAGCGTATTGAAATGGATGTGATATGTGGGATTGATCACTTACTTCTCTTCAGGTTCTCACAAGCGAGGCATTCTATAGACCCCAAATAGCTAAATCCTAAACAGTAAAAACAAAGCTGGAGGCATCACAATACCAGATTTTAAGAGATATTACTAGGCAGCTATATCAAAGCAGCCTGGAACTGGTACAAAAATAAACATGTGAACAAATGGAAGAGTATAGAAACCCCAGAAATAAAACCACACATACACAACCAACAAATCTTTGTCAAGCAAGATAAAATTACTCCCTGGAAAAGAATAGTCCCTTCAATAAATTGCATTGGGAAAATTGGATCTCTGCATATAGAAGTATGAAGCAAGACCCCTATCTTACTCCCTAAGCAAAAACCAACTCACAGTGGATCAAGGAATTGAATTTAAGATCCAAAACCATCATCAATTTACTAGAGGAAAACATAAGGGAAATGCTGCAAGGCATTGGCATAGGCAAAGACTTCTTGGATAAGATCACAGCAGCACAGGCATTAAAGTAAAAATAGTCAAATGGGATTACATCAAGCTAAGAAGATTCTACACAGGAAAGGAAACATTCAACAAAGTAAAGAGATAATCAACAGAATCGAAGAAGATATTATTAAGCTTTGCATCTGATAAAAGATACCCAAAATCTATACAGAGCTCAAGAAACTCAACAACTACAAAAGAAACAATCCAGGTAAGAAAATGGTCAAGGGAAGTGAATAAGCATTTTTCAAAGGATGAAATGCAAATGACCAACAGACATGTGAGAAAATATCCGGTATCATTAGCCACAAGGGAAATGCAAATAAAAAACACAAAGAGGTTTCACCTCAGCCCAATTAGAATGACTATCATTAAAAAATCAAACAATAACAACTACTGTTGAATATGTGGCAAAAAAGGTAGCCCAATACACTGCTGGTGCAAATGTAAACTAGTACAACCATTGTGGAAGGCAAGGGTTTTGTAAACCACCCAAAGGAATTTGTATCTTATTTTTAGGGGAAGAGAAAAACATCTAATTAGCAAGAAACACACTATTGCATTGTAGAGGGTAAGACTCAAAAGTATCAAACCAGGCAGGTGATGGTTGGCAGGCATGTAGGCTCCTGGCACATGCTCCCTAGAGGGTGAACAAAGCACATATCTTCTGCAAAGAAAGACAGTATTTGAACTATTTTAACTTAAACCTTTTATACTTTCCAATTTTTAGTTTTCTAACAATGAAAAGTTGAATAGCAGAAAGTTTCCTACATAATCAAAAAACAAAATGAATACATATATTTTTGAAATTTTTGCTTAAGAGTTTTACTGGTTCAGAATCATGATCAACAAGGGATTGGTGTGCATTGCTCTTAGCAGAGGTGATATCAACTTGAATTAGAATAAAACTGAAAGAAGTAATGTATATACATGAATTTCAGAGGTGATTGCAAAGTATGGCTGGCAAGATATAATAATTTATTTTAAATATGAATTAAGGGAGAAAGAGTTAAGAAAACATTAAATATTCAGTGTAAATAACCAAGTTAATGATAAAAAGAGCTTTTCTTGACATGGAAGAACATAAACTAGAATAGAAAAAAAATTCCGAAAACCTGTGCCTCTACAGAGAAATGTAGGACTATTAATATAAGAGCTCATGGGATAATATGGTAAAACTCATTGAGCATGACTTTGTAACATTTTTTAAAAGACTTAATTATTTGAAAAGCAGAGCAATGGGGTGGGGGGAGGGGTTGATTGATTTCTCAACAACAGATTGACTCCACAAATTTCCACAATAACTGGGGCTGGACAAGGCCAAAGCCATGAGCCAGAAACTTTATCTGGGTCTCTGTATGGGTATCATGGGCCCAATCACTTGGTTTTGGTGTGTTTACTTTTCCAGGTGCATTACCAGAAACCTGGATCAGAAGAGAAGCCAGGACTGGTGCCAGCTTTCCAATAGGGTATTCTGGCTGCAGCTTACGGGGCTCTGCCACAATGCTGGCCTCCGACTTCATAATATTTATTGAACCCAGCATTCAATATCTGAAATACAGGCAGTTTGAAGAATTGTCCTAGAATAATTACTAAATAATCTTGTAATGTTTTGAGTGATGATTAGTTAGAGTTTTGCTGGAATAGAATAATTCATGATCCCTACCAACTCAGCATTTTCCTCTAATATAATAAAACTAAATTTTCATAGAAAGTAATATATGCCAATTATTTGTAAATGTGTATAATGAGACTGGGAATCATTCTATTATACTTAGTTATTTATAAAAGAATATAGTAAACAATAATATCACAGTGAGGAAATATGAATATGTTTGCAAAATATATATTAAAATAACTTCTTGCCTATTTTTCTTTACTTCAATTAATAAAAGTTATACATATACTATATAAGAAGATTATTTACTTCAAACCAACATATTGTAGAGTTGTGGATCATCTTTCCAATTTTCTTTACCTGCCCACAGCATGATTTCTTTTTAGGTTCTGAGGTGTGTTAATTTGCATGCTGAATTAAACTACTTTATCACTTTGACTTTCTGTCTGTAGGAGCAAAGCTGGAGAGCCGGAAAAAAAGTGGACAGTGCAGCTGGGGGCTGGAAGCGTGTGTTACTCCTTGCATTGAGTTATGATAGTCTCTAGTGAATCGTGAAATTATAGAATGTTAGCACTAGAACAACCTTAGACATTTCCCCTTACATGAAGATAACCTATATTAAGAAAGGGCAAGTGATTTTTTTCAAATCCATAGCCTCCAGTATTTTTCTTTATTCTTTTCCTTTCATCTTCACAGGAATATTTTAATTATTTTGACTTCTGTTATGACTTTTTTACCAATAATTCATTTATTGGATAAATAATACCAATACCAATAATACCAATAATTCATTTATTGGATAAATATGTGTATACTTGAGAGACGTTGGGACTATAGATGTAATGTGGAGGTCTTCTGTAGAGAAGTGTCCCTGAGAGTTGTGAAGAGTGGAAGAAGGACATGGTGTCAGAATCAGTGGATAGTTAACAACTGGTGGGCAGAGGAAAGGAGACAGAATAACCTGACTGTGAGCAGAATGTCCTTAAAGACAACTGACTTAACGGTGGCAACTACAGATGAAGACTAACAGCTAAGGACATTGGTTATTTGAAAGCCATTGTAGACCCACAAATGAATATTTTTAGTTCTTTGCTTCAAGTTGATTCATACACACTTTTGTCTGTGTGCTATAAACATACTCGTTGTCACATTTACCAACCCAGTGTCAGGGAATAGGTTGAGAAATTGGTAATTTCACACTTTTAAAGCTATCATAGTCTACCCATTTATGGTATGTCAAGGTATATCTGCCTCTGGTGAGCACTTTTTAAAGAACAAATGTGTACTGAATACATACTACATGCTAGATACAGTTCTATGCACTAAAGAAACAGCATAGTTGAAGGCACACTAAGTCCCTACACTTTCTTTTGTGGAGGGGATGCAAAAGATTATAAGAAGCATATAATTTACTATAGATGGTAAGATGTATTAGACAAGTAAAAAGGACTTACAATTATTAAGTGTTAACTAGACAATGATTATATATATATGTATATGCATTAGTCTTTCAATGGATTTCAATAATATCACATCAACCAATTATGAATGAAATTTAAAATTTATCATCTAAGAAACAATGGAAGGCCAGACTTCCCTTTACATTCTTCTAATCAAAGAGTTGAGGTGAACTGCCATTAATTTTACTCTTATTTTGCAGATTTGGTCACATTTTGAAGATTACAACTATAAGTATTCTTGCTTCACTCACTGAATAATAATGAAATAGACATCATTAATGCTTGCAAGACCACTCTCTATAAACAATGTAATCAAGGACTTCCAGGAAGTGATTTATTTTGGAAACACTCTGGTAAAGTTTGATAAGCATTTAGTGTCTCCAATGTATAATTTATTTCTTCTTTCTCACTGGTTGCTAACTGATATTCTTTTATAAAAAATAAAAGAGTACTTGTATCTTAACAGTATAACATATCATATTTGACATAGGTAATGAATAAATTGATTATTGTTACTGACAACATAATTGTAGTCCTATCAGTTTTATTATGAACATAATAACTCTCATATGACAACAGTATACTTTTCCTAGCCATGAGATGTTTCTGTTGATAGAAGTATATCTATCTGTTAATGTGTAGGTCTGAAAAAGCTGAGTATTTAATGAAAACAAGCTAGTTAAAAAACAAGCTTGCTTGTAGTAAGTAGATATGTTGTAGGTCTATGTAATAATGGAAAATAATAATTGGGATTCATTAACAAGAGAGCCAAATAACTCAAATTGATTCATAAACAAGAGGCTATTTAGAGTCATTCCAGGGGGATTTGATATGTTCATTTAGCTACCTTACGATCCTTTACTCCACAGTTTTCTCTATTAGGATTATGTGGAGATGAACCCAACATTTACACTATTGGTGTACTGGTTAGTATGAGATATACATCTTTAATTTTCCTTGGGGAATATTCTTTCAAAGACTTCATAAAATAACCTGTACACTTTTGCCAAATGGCTCTTGGACTTTTCTCCAGGGATAAGAATGAATATTGTGCCTAATAGTGTAAGGGTTAAGTAGACTAATGAGGCAAATGATGCTAGATTATTAATGTTGGTAAAGGCCATTATCTTGTGATTCTGTATTTCTAATATTGAAGTATTATAGACGTTCCTTCATATCCTACTTTAACAAATGAAAACTCATGAGGAAAACTATCTTAGATGTCACGACTATAAAATTCATGTATGTTCCATGAAAGTATTTTGTTTTTAATTATGGACATTTTGTTCCATGTATTGTTACTTTGTAGAAAGCAGAGAATGTTGTAAGCAGGTAACAGGCAAAAAGCATAGATAACATGATGAGAATTTTAGTTTACTTCCCCCATGAGTAATATTTTGAATCACATAAAATAATATTAAACAGATGCATATGTGTATATTATGAATAACAAAATTAGATATCTAGAAACATTTAAGGTAAACATGAGACTTAGAATAATCTACTTTTGTTGTTATTGCTGCTTAGGATCGTGGAAATAGTATAATTACTGTAGAAGAGAATTATAAGAAACAGTAATGCAACTGTTTCGTTCTCTTGACTGACTTAAAAAAACAGAAGTTTTATAGGAACAATGTATACAGCATCGAGTTTGATTATTAAAGCCTTAATCCTTGCTTCATCTTAAATTTCATCTCAAGTTTCACTTTCTTCTGTTTCTCACATTTTATCTTATAATATAAATGTAATAAATCAAACACAATTTTAAACGATTACCCTAAAGCCAAATGTCTGTACTCCCATTATACATATATAAAAATTATACCCCAATGTGATGATGTTTGGTGGTGGAGCTTTTGGGTGGTGACTATTAGCCTAATGAAAGAGGTCCTGGAGAGCTTCCTTCTAGCTTCTGGGAGACAGCCAGAAAATATCAGTCCTTGAACTAAGAAACAGGCTCCCACCACACACGGGGACTGTCATGGACTTCCCAGCCTCCAGAGATAGGAGAAGTTAGTTTTTGTTGTTTATAAGCAATCCAGACCGTGCTGGGTTTTGTTTTGTTTGTTTGGTTTTTTACAGCAGCCCAAACAGACTAAGAAGGATGGGATACAAAGGAGAAAATCAAATATTTAGTTTAGTTAATTAGGAAGGTACATCTAAACAGTAATATACAAAGTTGGAAAGAGCTAAAGGTTAGCTTGTAACTATATTAGCTGCTCTACAATGTATAAGAGAAGATGATGATGTCTCAGATAATATAACTTCTTTACTAATGTAATTACCAGAGGTCTCAAATGTAATGCTTGCTCTGGAGACTGCAGTTACATGAGCGTGGGCCCCAAAAATTCAGTTACACTTTCACCTTCACACTGTTAAACTCAATAAAATGATATTAAACTTGAGGGAAGATGATATGATTTTGTAGCATCATCACTTCTTATTGCCTGTCTTTTATACATTTGACCTTTGTTATACTTTATTATTCTAAAATTGATAGATTATGTTTATTGAATCAAATAATCTTGGATATGAGCCCTCTGCTGCTGTATAAATAAATAATTGCACTGTTCAGTTTTTAAAATATTTTTTCCTTCTGTTACAAAGTCTTATGACGCTTTGTCCTTGACATTCATCTGTACTCTGCAACTGGAAAAGAAAACCCCCTGAATGGATTTGAGTAGACAAATTCTACAGTTTGAATCTACTTTGTATAAAAATTAATAGTGAAGTTTCAGAGTCACTTTGATAAAGTCCTAGGAATACTAATTTTAGGGGTTACTAAGTCACTTTATTCTAAATGGTGAAATGAAATCAACTGAAATTATATTTTGCATTTCCTCTTTCATAAATTCTGTGAGAAAAACTTACTTTATATAGAAACACTTTTATCATAAATTTTCTTAAGTTCCAATAAAGTTCAGGAAAAGTATATATCTAACTAAAGATGTATCAGCTAAATTGAGATTTTAGTTTTTATTTCCTATGTGAGGAATTACATATCAGTGTAATCACAGTATAACCACAGTTAAACACTGAATTTCATCAGGAAAATTGTGGAAACTAATAATAAACATTAACCTACAGCAAAGTAAATTATTTTTACTAATAATATTTAATTATTTAAGATACTTGATTTATACCATTCTGCCTTCTTTTTCGCCTATATAAATAAATTTCTGCCTCTATATAGAAACTTAAGCTGAAACACTGGCATCATTTGTCTCATGCTTTAAGTGTGCCAATATTTTGGGTTTTCCAAGAAAATTACCTGCTAAACCACTTGCATCTAGTGTTCAACTACATACATTAAAATTTTTTTTTAGAGTTAGGACAACCTACTATGTCTTTTCTTCTAAAAGTGATGTCCATAAAGTAGTTAAAAAAGCTATCTTTTCTGTAACCACTTGAATCTTTCCTATCTCCTCTGAAAATTGTATATAACTTCCTCCTACACGTTGTCACAAAACTAATTCTTAGTAGATTTGGCAAGTTTCAATATTTGTAGTTCCTGAACATCTTAGGTATTGGAAACCTTGAGTTAAATTTGACTTTCTTCATTATTTTGGTCTCCACTATTTGTACTGGCTTGATTTTATTCCTTAGTGACCATATAAGTTCACACTTGGTAACTCTAAGATTCCCTCTATCATTTCAATGGCACTAGCTCTTTACTGAAAAACAGTGGGGAGATGAGGGTGAACTGGTAGGCAAAATCTCATCCACAGATTGAAGTCTAAAGCAAATATAAAGAAAAGACAACTTTTGAAGTGTTTTGTGTAATCCAGTAATATCATTTCTAGGAAGGATATTATCTCACCATAATGTATAGTTTTCTCTGGTTTCCCATTATACTCAACAATCTAGGGATAGATAATGGAAATTCTCTCACTGATGCTTATTGTATATTTATCTTACTGAGATGAAATATCTTATCTAGAATAAGTATCATTGCATAATTCTTTGCTAGTATTTATCCTCCATGCTACCAAGCTGATACATTGAAAAAAATATATATATTCTCATGGGCTCTTGAGCCAGATCCGAATGCCTTAAGGGCTGATTCTGAGGCTAGAGTGCTGTTTAGGACATCTGCCATTCTATGAGTCTGCTGTGTATCTCACTTCCCATGTTGGATCATTCTCTCCCTTTTTGGTTCTGTCAGTTAGTATTAGCAGACACTAGTCTTGATTGTGTGATCCCTTTGACTCTTAGACCTATCAGTGTGATCAATTGTGAACTGAAATTATCACTTGGACTATTGAGATGGCATTGGTACATGCCACCTTGATGGGATTGTATTGGAATTCCCTGGCACATTTCTAACTCCATCATTTGGGGCACGACTGATTGAGCATGTCCCAAATTGTACATCTCCTCCCTCTCTTATTCCCATTGTTATATTTCACAGGGATCACTTTTCAGTTAAAGTTAAACACCTAAGAATAATTGTGTGTTAATTACAGAGTTCAACCACTAGTACTAGGATAAAAAAAATACTAAAATGGATGAAGTATTACATTGTACAACAACTTACCACCATCTCTCTCTTCTCTGGCAATCTGCCTTTCAAATAAATAAATAAATCTTTAAAAAATAAAAAATACATGAAGTATCTTAAAATAGCCACTAACTTTAATAATACATGCTTGGAAAATTAATAAAATTATTCTGAAATTTGAAAAAAAAGAAAAAAAAAACCTCCATGGATAAATAAAATAATTCTTACAGTTCAAAGATTCTGTTATACACACACACACACACACACACAAACACACAAATAGCAAGGACCAACCAAAAAGAAAAAAAAAATCCTCTGAAAGGCAGTTCCAGTACAACTTGGGTCAAAGATAGATAAGATATATGAGTTGAATCAATGCAAACTGAAGGGAGAAACATAAAATCTTATAAAATATCCTAAAACTCAGAAAAGTGAAACACCTTTGGTGAATTGGAAAGGTATCCATTTGAACTAAATTTCTCTTTAAGAAGTCAAAATGTTAGTCTTGTGTATTCAACAAAATTCAAACTATTCCATAGTCCAGGCTAAAATACATATCATAAATACTAAATGTTATTAACCCTCATTATGAGTATTCCTGGGACTTTAACTCAGAAACCTCATGATAAATTCCTATACAAAGTAGAATAAAATTGTAGAATGTGTCTATTTAAATCCATTCTAAAGGGTTTACTTGTACAATTACAGAGAGTAAAAAATAAATGTCAAGGACAAAACATCATAAGACATTGTCACAGAAGGAAATTTTTTTAAAAAAAACTGAACACATACAACTATTTGCTTAAACCACAGGAATTATTGAATCAGAATAACTAAAGTAGGTCAGCAAACAAATGATGTATGGATTAAAAAGTCACAGTGATAGCATTTAATAGATGCTTTAAAGATATATCATATTACAGCAATAGGATGTATATTGAAGAAATTAAGTTACAAATGGCTATTAAAAGCATTAATTTTCACCAGAAATAGAGTCAACTCCAGGTATTAAAATAAACCTAAAACATGTTTTGAATGCTAAATAATGTTTTCAGGAGAATAAGTATTATTTCATGTATTTTTTCTGTGTTTTCTGGTTATTAACTGATTATATCATCAAGTATGATATAATGAAAAATATTTGAACTCAAGGCACACCTGGTACCTACCTTTTATTATTATTTAGTTGATTTCTCACTTGACAAATCACTTCCACTTTTTCCAACAAGGTTTGTTCCTGAGTGCTCTAGGGATTAAATAAGATAACAATAAATAAGATAAAATAATAATTAAAAAAAACTACCATGGTTTGTCTCCAGGTTTTCTTGTACTGGGAGCTGGGTCCCCAGTATGGCAGTGTTGAGGTGGCTGCAGCCTTTAAGAAGTAGGGCCTATTGGAAAAGTTTTAGGTAAGGGGAGCTCCATTTGTGACTCTGAAGCAGGTTTTTATAAAGCAAAGCCACTTCATGCCTTGGTCCTTTTTGCAGGAATCCAGTCGCTCTGTGCTGCTCTGCCTTGCATAATGCAGCCAGGGGCCACTTTCTGAGATGCCAGTAGTGCCATACTCTTTCAACCTTCCACCAGAATTGTGAACCACATAAACATGTTTACTTGTAAGTTACCCAGCCTGAGGGATTTTGTATAGCCATGAAAAGCAGACTAACACAGACAGGAAGAAAAATAGGAAGGAATGGAGTGGGGTTGAAGGGAGGAAAGGAAAGAAACAAAAACAGCAAATAGAGAGAAGGAAGTGTTTATTTCCTAGTAGCCATTCATGTTTATGTGTTTACTCCTTTTACTGATTTTCTGAAATGCAAAAAATATATATCTATCCAATAATTATTGATTGCTTTCGATGTGTCAAACATGGTACCACATATAGTGAATATATATAAGAATAAATAAGTTCCTTGCATCTATCAGTCTAGTGGCAAAAAAGAACCCATATAAGATTTCTCAGTATATAAAAGTTAGTTTAGGGAGATGGAACACTTAGGTAGGAAGGCTGAAAAACAAACTGGAAAAGTGAGGTTACAAAGCAGTATTTTTAAAGATTTATTTATTTGAAAGTTAGAGTTACAGAAAGAACAGGCAGAGAGAGAGAGAGAGAGAGAGAGAGAGGTCTTCCATTTGCTGGTTTACTTCCCAATTGGCAGCAATGGCCGGAGCTGCGCTGATTCCAAGCCAGGAGCCAGGAGCTTCTTCTGGGTCTCCCACATGGGTGCAAGGGCCCAAGGACTTGGGCCATCTTCTACTGCTTTCCCAGGCCATAGCAGAGAGCTGATTGGAATTGTAGCAGCCGGGATTCGAATCAGCACCCATATGGGATGCTTGCACTGCAGACCAGGGCTTTAACCAGCTATGCCACCATGCCAGCCCCTAAATCACAAATAATTAATGACAGGAAGAAGTAGCTACAACTCCTGGTGTTGAAGAAATAAAAGAGAAAGGTACACTTGGTAGAAATGTAAATAGGTGACCCAGCCACCCCACTTTTGGGAATTTTCCTAAAGGAATAGAAATCAGCATATATGAAAGAGTTATCTGTAATCCCATGTTTGTATAAGCTCTGATCCTAATAGCTAAGATATAGAATCAACCCAGATATCCATCAACTGATGCTGGATGAAGAAATTGTGGTATATATGTGTAAATGATGGAATTATACTCAGCCATAAAAAAACAACGAAATCCTGTCCTTCTCAACAAAATGGATTCAATTGAAGACCATTATGCTTATCAATATAAGCCACTCCCCAAAAGACAAGTATCACATGTTTTCCCTAATTTGTGGTAACTAATATACAGAGTACAAAAAAAAAGCAATGTATATGAGTGAAATTGTTGCTTTGAAATTTGGTTATTGTTTATAGCCCTTGTCTATATTCTCAAGGAACCGTGTATTTTCTACTTCCTACTTGTTGAATTCTTTATTTAGTGGAAGATTAAGTTTATTATTATAAAATAGCTGAAAGTATGTCATTATAAAAATTAAAGGACAAAGAAGAGAGGACGGAGGAGGGAAAGTGAGAGTGAGAGTAGGTGGGTGGGTGGGAAGTGTCAATATATTGTTAAAACTGTGTGTACGAAATACCTGAAACTTGTTCTATTTATACAAATATAATTAATTTTTAAAATAACTTTAACTAAAAACCTCTTTAAATATTGGTCAGTCAAAAATCAGTCTTCTTACATTGACAATCTGTAAATCCTTATTGTTAATGTTTCCACTAATTGTTGAGAATAAATTGGAAATAAGATGTAGATGTATTTTTATTACACTAACAATTTATGATGCTTGTCTAAAAATCTGACTTGCTCCTTGACTCCATTTGTATTGATTTAACCCTAAAATTATAGTATTCACTCAAATAACACTTTAATATTTAAAATATATTATATTGATTCCATAGCACTCAATTTATGTTATTTATTAATAAGAATAAAAACTACATAATGTTGACACATTTTAAAGCCATTAATTTCTACATTAAGTTTAGCATAGTTTGCCAGATTTCATTAGGTTATAGATCCTTATTTTATTGAATCTATTTATGTATTATGTGAAAAATAACAATGCCTAATAGTATTGTAGCTTTCTTGGTGACTTATTTCTTATAACATTTCTTTGAATAATGAATGAAAAATGTAAATGGAACAGAGACTGTATGAAAGAAAATAATTAAATTTGACAACAAACTAGGTAACTGCATTTCTTTAAGCACTTGCAATCTGTTTAAAATTCTATAGCTCATCTTCCTATACCCAAAGCTGCAAAGCAGAGAGAACATCCCTCTGTCACTTGTTCAAATGACCATCCTCAGTGATTACAATAATGGAAACTCAAATCTAGAAAGGGAAAAATTAATTATGAGGATAACAATAAAAGCTTTTTTGTCTGCTCACCTAATATCTTAATGACATCATATGAAATTTCTTGTCTGTACTTCGTAGAAATAATTATGCAATATTTCAAACCCCTGGAGAAAAGTACTGTAAAATCAGTACTTTTGAGTACCATGTTTAAAAAGATCACCTTGTGGCTCAACAGGCTAATCCTCCGCCTTGCAGCGCCGGCACACCGGGTTCTAGTCCCGGTCGGGGCACCGGATTCTGTCCCGGTTGCCCCTCTTCCAGGCCAGCCCTCTGCTGTGGCCCGGGAGTGCAGTGGAGGATGGCCCAGGTGCTTGGGCCCTGCACCCCATGGGGAGACCAGGAAAAGCACCTGGCTCCTGGCTCCTGCCATCGGAAGAGTGTGGTGCGCCGGCCGCAGCGCGCCGGCCACGGCGGCCATTGGAGGGTGAACCAACGGCAACGGAAGACCTTTCTCTCTGTCTCTCTCTCTCACTGTCCACTCTGCCTGTAAAAAAAAAAAAAAATCACCTTGGCTATGCTTACAATGTGTACTGAATCATCCTCCATGAGAGACAATTGAGCTATATACTGTATTTCAGAAGTTTAAAAGCACAAAAATGAAATTTCTGAGTGGGCAATGTGATTTTGTTTTGGTTATTCTAGGAAGATAATTGTACAGAAATGTATTTGTTACTCCAATTAATCAATCGCCAATAAACCTGGAAAGGAGTCAAGTTAGTTGAGTACCAAGCAAGTTACAGCTTTATGGGGTGGGTGTTGGGTCTGGTGGATAAGACATTGCTTAGGACTCACACACTCCATACCGGAGTTCCTGTGTTCAATCCCAGCACTGCTCTGATTTCAGATTTTCACTAATGCACAATTTGGGAGACAACAAATAATAGCTCAGCTACTTGGGTCCCTGCCACCCATGTCGGAGACCTGGATTCAGTTTCTGCTTCCCAGGAATTTGGGAAGTGAATTAGCAAAAAGGAGCTCAATTGGCTTTTCTCTCTCTCTCCAACAAATACTTAAATATAAAGAAATAGTTCTCTATGAAGTGTTATGGTTCAGCTAATTCCTACATAGCATGCAGGAAAAGTCCCCTGAGACCAGAAGACTTGTAACATGGTAAGCCATGATTATTTTAAAAATATTAAATGTCTATTACATACATCAAACATCTAGTGTCTAATAAATGGCCTTATTAGTTCAACTGTGAAATTTGTGTTTGTACATATTGTATTGCAGAATATTTTGATGGGAGATCTCTGTATACTTATTCAAATGTAGGGAGGAATGTAGAGAATCCCACAGGATGTCCCAAAAATAGAGTCACAGATCACCGCACCGCTTACCTGATTAACAAAATGAGGTGAACTGTGGAAACTCCACAGTAAAATACTGAGTCAAAAATTACCCCTAGCCACAAAATGAAAGCAGAATGGAGTCACTCATGATAAGCCAGGAGCTGATGTTAGGCCAAACACCTGCTAGGGAAACATCCCTAATCATACCAGACATCTCTGGGCAGTCAGATAAGAGTCTGCTGTGGACGATATCCTTCTACCCACAATGATTGGACAGTTCAAACATAAGTAAGGAGGGAACAGTATTGATTAGATTATTCAACCACCCAACAAGTTGGAGGACTGCCAGAAAATGAGGATAAAAAGGGGAGCCCTTGTACCGCATCTCCATCCTATCGAGGATCATGTCCTGGTGTGTGTAAACCACCAGGAGCAGAAGAAAGAGGAGCGGAGCTGAGAAGAGCTGTTACCGAGCTGCCACTGAAGGGAGCTGACCGGAGCGGAAGGAGCTGATCTCCCCAGCCGCAGCTACCTGAGCTGCAGCCCTTCCGGAGCTGTTCCAGCCGCAGCTATCTGAGTGGCCCTAGCCACATGAGCTTCTCTGTTCCTGTCTAGTTCCTGAGCTATAACACTGCTGTCACACTTCGGCTTTGCTGCCAAAGGGCCCGCTGTGTGTGAACCTCTGGATCTCCACACATCTGGAGCTGAAGAGGCAGCCCGCCACTCTCCATGGAGCAGGTAGCAGCGCAAGCCAACCCACAGAGCTGCCCCTGAGCTGTAACTCCCATTGTGTGTGTGTGTGTGTGTGTGTGTGTGTGTGTGCAGGGGCCCAGTGCATGTGAACCTCTGGATCTCCTCGCACTTGGAGCCAAAGAGCCAGCCGGATAGCCCTCTAACTACGCACACATGGTGACAACGGGATCAAGAGGCCTGCGGAGCTGGTGCATCGCTGCTGTGCCACAGTGCCTGGCCAGTGGAGCTGCCACCTCACCGCCTCGCGTGCCTAAATAGCTGAGCTGTCACTGCGCCACCTGAATCGCCGTATCACCTCACCACCTCTTCGCCTTCCCATCGCCTAGCACTTCACTGTTCGTCCAAGGACTCCAGGGCTGCAGCCTGTGACTGATCCGAGGTCCGTCCCTGCTGGGACATTGAACTCTGGACATTGTACACTCCCTATAGGAGAAAAACATTCATGACAGTGATATGAACCTGGACATACAGCTTGCTGAAACCTTTGCTGTGCATATACTGTTCATTGTGATAGTACTCGAAATTACCTTAATGCTGATCACTGTGATCTGTGGTATAATAATATTGATTGCTGTGGAGGTAAGTAGTTATGTTAAGCTAAGAAGTTATGTTAAGTAACTAAGTTTAGTAGTTAAATCATGTTAAGTAGTTGTGTTAAGTTTATTGATAAGTGTGTTAAATGGTAAAGTTTGATAAGCATATTATATTGATAAGTATATTGACACCAATAATTAAACAAATGAGTAGTGTGATAAATCCCTGGTGTGTCCCCGGTGTGTGAGCAATAAAAATCTTTCATTGGAAAGGCAGTCTTGTGTCCCTGTGTTCCCTTCTTCCCCATGACTGACAAATCGTATGTCGCACTTGCTACTGTTGAGCTGTGTGACAGTAGGGCTCCCAACAAGGAATTTGCAAATAAGTTAATAAGTACAAAGTTGCATAAATATATTTTGAAAATTATCTAGAGCATTGAAGCAGGCAGAAAAATTTAATGGAATGATTTAATTTATTATTTATCTTTTGTCAAAGTAATACAGAAAATTTCCCAACTCATAACTTAAGTTTGTACTCTTTTTTTTTTTTTTTGAGACAGTGAGAGACAGAGATAGAGAGAGGGTTATAGACAGTGAGAGAGAAACAGAGAGAAAGGTCTTCTTTCCGTTGGTTCACTCCCCTAACGGCCGCTATGGCCAGCGTGCTATGCTGATCCGAAGCCAGGAGCCAGGTGCTTCTTCCTGGTTTCCCATGCGGGTACAGGGCCCAAGGACGTGGGCCATTCTCCACTGCCTTCCCAGGCTACAGCAGAGAGCTGGACTGGAAGAGGAGCAACCGGGAGAAAGAGAGAAAAAGGGAAGAACAGGAAGTATCATTACATTCTTAGAATTTTATCTATGAACTCCACTAAATCTGTTTTCTCTGTATTAATAGCACATTAGCATGAGAATTCATGAGAATTGTGTTATAGTAATTATTATGCATTTGCTATGACGCTGAGAATCTAATTATCAGTAAATTCCTTAAAAATTAAAATTAAAAATTTCCCTCTCCATTGGGAAGCATTTGATTTCTACTTTTGGAGGCTAAAACAGTGGGTTTCTGGTGTCAGAATACCTGGATTGAAACTTAAAACACCAAACAATGAAAAGCCAGGACTTGAATTAGCCTGGACACTATGCCTTCCAGCCAATGGATTCCATCATCTACCACTCCCTGAAGATGAAAATATCTGGATACTATGCTTAGTGGGTGTGATTAAGGTATCTAATCCCTAGCAATAATGGAACAAAGTATATGGAACAAAGTTTCTGCCAAAGCATTCTCAGTTGAAAATATATTTCTCCTGAACACAGAAAGTGGCTGCAGAATATGGGAACAGCTCCAGTTAAAGCATTTCAGTTGAGAACACCCTCCTCCTGGTTATAGGGTGTGGCCACAGGAGCTGATTAGAGATAAGGAACTGAGTAGAAATAATAAATGATAATATATGATAATGATAATAATGATAATATAAAAATGATAATAAATGATAAAGTAATGATACTTCCTGTTCTTCCCTTTTTCTTTCTCTCTTTCTTCCCTTTTTTCTCTTTTCTTTTCTATTCTTTTCTTTCTCTTTCTTAACTTTTTAGATAACAAACCTGTTGAAGTGAAATGGACACTATGAGAAACAGTGACTTGATCAGCTCTTGTGCTGACTGTTGTTGTACAATGTAATACTTTATCCATTTTAGTATGTATTTTTTTATTCTAGTACTAGTGGGTGAACTCTGTAATTAACACACATTTATTCTTAGGTGTTTAAATTTTAACTGAAAAGTGATTCCTGTGAAGTATAAGAGTGGGAATAAGAAAGGGAAGAGATGTACAATTTGGGACATGCTCAATCGGACTTGCCCCAATGGTGGAGTTAGAAACGTGCCAGGGGATTCCAATACAATCCCATCAAGGTGGCATGTACCAAGGCCATCTCACTAGTCCAAGTGATCAATTTCAGTTCACAATTGATCACACTGATAGGTCTAAGAGTCAAAGGGATCACACAAACAAGACTAGTGTCTGCTAATACTAACTGATAGAATCAAAAAGGGAAAGAATGATCCAACATGGGAAACGAGATACACAGCAGACTCATAGAATGGCAGATGTCCTAAATAGCACTCTAGCCTCAGAATCAGCCCTTAAGGCATTCGGATATGGCTGAAGAGCCCATGAGAATTTTTTAGGCATGAAAAGCCAAGACACTCTGAAAAAAAAAGAAGACCTAAATGAAAGATCTCTGCGAGTGAGATCCCAGTGGAACGAATGGGGCCATCAAAGAAGGAGGTACCTTTCTCTGAAGGGAGGAGAGAACTTCCACTTTGACTATGACCCTTGTCGGAATAAGATCGAAGTCGGCAAACCTTAAAGGCTTCCATAGCCTTGGCAACTCATGACTAGAGCCTAGGGAGATTACTGACGCCATAAGCAAGAGTGTCAAATTGTTAAATCAATAACAGGAGTCACTGTGTACTTATGTCTCATGTGAGATCTGTCCTTAATATGTTGTCCAATGTGAAGTAATGCTATAACTAGTACTGAAACAGTATTTTTACACTTTGTGTTCCTGTGTGGGTGCAAACTGATGAAATCTTTACTTAGTATATACTGAATCGACCTTCTGTATATAAAGATAATTGAAAATGACTAGAAAATCTTGGTGTTAAAAAAAGAAGAAATAATAAATAAACTATCATCAGGAAGAGCGTTGAGTTTTCACAGGCAGGTTGCCTCCCATGAGGAGGCAGCTACTTCCCCAGGCTTGCTTATCCAGCAAACCAGTCATAAGGTGCCCCATCAATGTCTTGAGAATCAAGTTCTGAAGATTATCAAGTAATGTTAGAGCACACACATGTGCTGTACAAATGGCTGATGTAATCTTTGTCGATAAAAAAGCATACTAAGGCAGAACTGAGAGCATTCCAGCAGAACTCTTAGGAGGAAGAGGTCCCCTATCTTGTCTCTCCTTTTGCTTGTAACATAAACCCCCAACATGTTAGATAAAATGGATCTGACAAAAGGAGCTTCCTAGGATACTTTCAATACAACCAATAGAAATTTGAATTTACCAGGAAACGGAGTTTGATCTTGTAAGAACATGAACTTTTTGAAGCACCCTCATAAATATGAGTGCACATACACACACAGAGAGACAGAGAACAATTTCATTAGAATTCTTAATTCTGTACATTGTTTTTTAATGTATAATTATTTTTCCAGACATTGACAGTAAATAAACACACACAAACACGCATACACACAGAAACACATACACACAAAGAGAAATATAGAGTTTTGGGAGCAAAGAAAGCAAATTAACAAAAGTGAAAATTTATAAAGGATATGAATGGTAGAAGGGCCACCTTTCAATTCAGGAAAGTTTATTGCAAGTTTTTTCTCAGTTGTAAGTTGCAGTTGGAAAAGCAGGAATCTCAGATTCCAAAAAGATGTAAAATGCAATGGAGGCATAAAAAAGAAAATTAGATGTGGTGACAGTAGACCGGTGTAAGAAAAAACATGAAACTGGTGTCATATTCTCCACCTTGATGAAGCTATGTAAAAAATTAACCCTTGAAGATACATTTAAAGAAAAGAGAAATACTATCCATATGAATATTTGCAGAATTATATTTTTATATTATAGCTGTAACTTTTTCCTTTGGCAAGCTCTTTATTGCCCTACTGTAAATCTTCAGTAATTCTAAATTTGAATAGGGCAGTCTTCCATAAAAATAGCCATTTGATAAGTGAATTTTTCCCTTTTGTATGTAGAAACATTCTGAATTCTTATGGAGCTTGATTGTAATTTCACTCAAGGCAGAAATTACTCTGTGTGTATATGTATGTGTGTATTTTCTTCAAAGACCATATCTTCACAGAAAAGATTCCATAATAATGTACTCTATAATTTTGATGGATGCCTTCATATATTAATAGTTTGTCCCAAAATTATATTATTTTCCTCTCTTTGGAAAGAATCATTTTTATTTTGTGTCTTTTGTCTACTTGTTAGGATGTAAATAATGCCTTGATTCTGTATCAAGGATGTTCATCCAATGATGAATAATGTACTTCCCAGGGAGGTCAAATAGACTTCTAACCATGCTCTTACCAAATTGACCACTTGTAAATTCAATCAAGACAGTATAGTGTTTTACTCTATACTGTAGTTTTAGGATGCTGATGTAACATTTCTCATTTATGGAATGGAGTTAGAGTCTTTTGGTTTTCTCCTCAATTGCTCCCTAAGGAATGCTGTTTAATTGCATACTTTATATTTTTCTTCTTTTTAGAATTTTATTTGATAGGTGCCTTTAAAGAAACTTTTTTAAACTCATAGGCTACATTTATATAATGAAACATAAGTGCTATTTTCTGATAATACATGTTTGCAATTGATTCCAAAAGTGTATTTGTGCAGTTTATTCATTTCTTTACTACTTAATTAATTTTTAATAACGCTTTTATTTAAAGAATATAAATTTCCAAAATACAGCTTATAGATTACAATGGCTTCCCCCCCATAACTTCCCTCCCACCCGCAACTCTCCGCTTTCCCACTCCCTCTCCCCTTCCGTTCACATCAAGATTCATTTTCAATTCTCTTTATATACAGAAGGTCAGTTTAGTATATATTAAGTAAAGGTTTCAACAGTTTGCCCTCACATAGCAACACAAAGTGAAAAATACTGTTGGAGTAACAGTTATAGTATTAATTCACAATGTATAGCACGTTAAGGACAGAGATCCTACATGATATATATATTTTTAAATTGATTAATTTTCTATGCAATTTCCAATTTAACACCAAGATTTTTTAATCATTTGCAATTATCTTTATATACAGAAGATCAATTCAGTATATACTATGTAAAGATTTCATCAGTACTTAATTTTATCTTAAATATCTTTAAGCTGTAATAAAATATGTATGAGTCTGTTTTATAACAAATTTATTTTGCTATTTGAAAATATATAGTTTGTCTTAATAATAGAACCATGTCCTGCCTGCAAATTTTTTATTAACATTAAAATTAAGCAATAAAATAAATTGCTGAAAATTCAGAAAATATTTCTGAAGGTACTTCAAAAAACTGTCTTGTTTCTCTGGTTTTTTTTTTATTTATTTATTTACTTGAAAAAGTTACAGAGAGATGTCTTTATTTTGAAATATCAAGATTTTTTTAAAGATGTATTTATTTATTTTATTTGAAAGTCAGAGTTACACAGAGAGAGAAGGAAAGGCAGAGAAAGAGAGAGAGGTCTTCCATCTGTTGATTCACTCCCACAAGTGACTGCAACCGCTGGAGCTGCTCCGATCTTGGCCAGGAGCCAAGAGTTTCTTCCAGGTCTCCTACGTGGGTGCAGGGGCCCAAGGACTTAGGTGTTCTTCTACTGCTTTCTCAGGCCTTAGTAGAGAGCTGGTTTGGAAGTGGAGCAGCCAGAACTTGAACCTGCACCCATATGGGATGCTGGCACTGCAGGTGGTGGCTTTACCCGCTACGCCCCAGTGCCAGGCCTGAGAGATGTCTTCCATCCATTGGTTCACTCTTCAAATGGCTGTAACGTTCAAGCAAGGAGCCAGGAGTTTCATCCAGGTCTCTCATGTAGGTGGTAGAGACCCAACAACTTGAGCCATCCTCAGATGTCTCCAAGAGTGCATATTGACAGGGATCTAGAATCCAGATCTAAGCCAGGACTCATGCCTTAGTAGTCTAATACAAAATATGGATATCCCACGTGGCTTCCTAAATGCCATGCCAAACACCTGACCCCAAATGTATTTTTGACAGGCAACATCAAGCAGAGTGTATCCCCTTTGCTTCTGTCCTTTGATGGTATTTTTGTGGTATTGGTTTCATATGTATGACAGTTTTTCTGCTTTATTCTCTGATGTGCACAATGAGAATAAGAAAGAAAATGTTAGAATGAACTTGAAAAATGTGTGCCTAACTTGAGAAAATATTTTAAATTATACAATTCTCCAAGCTACAAATGGAAATGATAGTCATTACAATCCATCAATTTATGTAACAAAAGCATGTCAAAATGCAAAGAAAATAACTTATTTTGAGTTAAAAATAGAAAGGGGCTTAGCTTTGTAAGTGGGCTTTTATTTTATCCTGAATGTAACATATAGAACAAAAGTTCACACATTTAGTTAATATAACCCATTTTAGACAAGGATAATTGCATCTTAATAACAGCATTTAAAACAAGATCACATGTTAGAGACTCAGCCTCCCCAAGCAAACGTTTTTACAAATGTATCTTAGTTTAGAAATGAGTAAATGGAGGTAATTTCTAGGCACAGGGTGGATCCTAGATGGCCAGCTTTGAAACAAATGCAATATAGGAATAAAACTGTAATCATATTATTGTTAAAAATATTATGCAGCTATAAATTTTAGAACAAGGCTTGTGTATACATGAAATCTGCCATTAGGTTTAAAAGCATCTCCATAGTTATGAGACTTTCCTATCCATAACCATCAAATTTGAAGTTTCTAAGGCTAGTGACTAAATGCTTTCCCACCTTCGGGAAAGGTCCTGGAAAATCCATGGATATGTCCCCAGGGAAACTGAACCCTAGTGCTTTGAGAAGTTAAGGAGTGCTGATAAAATATTCTCAGGGGAAAAAAAGGTAAGTTATGAATGAATCCTCATAACTTAAACAAAAACAAAAACAAAATAACCCAAGTTTGGGGACTGGTACTATGGCAAGGCAGGTTAAGCCACTGCTTGTGGTGCCCACATCCAAATGGGAGGATTAGTTAGAATCCCATCTGCTCTCCTGCTGACCCAGCTCTGTGCTAATGCACCTGGGAAAGCAGCAGATGTCCCAAGTACTTGGAAGCGTTAAGTGCACTTAGGAGACCTGGATGCAGTTCTAGGCTCTTGGCTTCAGACTGATCCAGCTTGGACCATCATGACTTTGGGGGAGTGAACCAGCATGTGAAAGATCTCTTCTCTCTCTCTCTCTCTCTCTCTCTCTCTCTCTCTCTCTCATTTTGCTTTTCAAATAAAAGAAATAAACCTTAAAAAAAAAAAAGCAACTAACCTCTACAAAAGTTTTCTTTAAAGTAGTCTTTACAAGAATACTGTGGAATTAAGACTCCTAAGAAAGACCTTATTCAATCACTCTGGCCGCAGCTCCTCTGCAAAGAGAAGCTTTTTGTCGAAAACCAATAATAATAATGACAAAGTAGTGGCCAGTGCTGTGGCATATTAAGTTAAGCTTCCGCTTGTGGCTCCAGCATCCCACACGGGCATCAGTTCATGTCCTGGCTGCTCCTCTCCCCATCCGACTCACTGCTAATGGCTTGGAAAAGCAGTGGAAGATGGCCTAAGTATTTGAGCCCCTGCACTGGAGTGGGAGACCTGGAAGGAGCTCCCGGCTCCTGGATTCAGATCAGCCCAGCTCCAGCCTCCCATCCATGTGGAGGTAAATCAGGAGATGAAAGGACTTCTTTCTCTGTCTCTGTCTCTCTCCATAACTCCGTTTCTAAAATAAATCTTAAAAAAAAATGACATAGCGATGAGATAGGCTGGGTAAAGGCCTAAATTATGTTTTTTAGGTTCTTGCCTTTTACTCAGAGAAGAATTTTAAATACAGGCCCAAACATGGCAGTGTGATAAACTTTATATACAAAGTGATGAAAACACACAGGACCATTAGGGCTTTATTATAGAAAAGGGGCTAAAGAAAGGCAATCATCATCCCCTGCTCTGCTCATCCTGAGTCCATGTAGAGGAGAGTGCATGCTTCCATTCTTCCTAGCTTTTCATGTACTTAGAAAAATGGAAATGTTTATGTGGCACCACCCCCATGTCCCAGGTTACAGGGGGTAATTTCGGGGGGGGGGGATCCCTTGATTGACAGACAGATTAGCATGACAACACAAAATGAAGGAGGTGTGGCTTCCAGCTCATAAACTTAGAAATATGTATCTAATTTTTACCACATCATCCCCTCCTCAGAGATTTCTGAATCTTATTCTTAAGGGGAATCCTAAGGGACATAGACTCATCATATCTTTTATAGCTACTTTCTGCTTTTCAAACGCACAGGCCTTGCCTGTCTCAGACCCAAAATCTCTTTCTATCTCATCTAGTGACTCCGTTTTATGAGCTGGGGAATTTTTGGTCACTGCCGATGGTTGTGTTCCCCATATGATCATCAGTATTTTTAGAAGTTGTTGGATTTTGAATCACACAAGTTTATCAATGAGCGTGAGCAAAACTGGAAGAAAACAAATTGCAAGTCGAGTGTCCTTTAAGATGGAAAGAACATATTTTACAGACTCCCAGATAGTGAGTGGTGATAGGCTATCCTTATGCAGATTAAAAACCATTTAGCCTGGGCATAGAGATTTTTAATGTCCCTTTTAGTAGACATACTACTGTTTGTGTAAAGGTGGTAGATTCTATCAATCACTGCACATGTTCCTCCTTGCTCTATTAATATATATTCCAAGGCCTGCCGATTGTCCATAACAACCTGGGACAGAGTATCCATAGACATAAGTACTTGCAGTGAAGTATAAGCCAGATTGCCAAAAGCAATGGTCAGGTTTTTAAAAGCAGATTTATGTGATATTACAATAGAAGAACCTACTAAAGAGTTTTCCTGCCAATAGCAGCTCCCAGAGAGAATCAAAAGAAGTAGCTACCACATGTCTGCCTTAAAGTGCAGCAGTCTTGATGTGACAAAAGCAAAAAGCTTCACATATCTTTTTGCTTTTGGAAGAGGTATTTAAGATCTTTGATTGGTTTACAGGAATAAGCAGAGATGTCTTTTGAGTACACCTGTGAAGACTCAAGTGGCAGAAATTTAATCCTTGACAAAGGTACCCAGCTTGGGATGCTGTGTAGTTTCACTGAGGTAGGGATGCTCAGTAGTACCTGGCAGGGTCCCTTCCATTTAGGCTGCAAATGGTCTGAAGGGCATCCTCTTATCCAACTTTTGTTTTGTTTTGTTTTTGTTTTTAAGATTTATTTATTTGAAAGAGTTACAGAGAAAGGTAGCTACAGAGAGAGGTCTTCCATCCACTGGTTCACTCCCCAGATGGCCACAACAGCCAGAGCTGTGCCGATCCGAAGCCAGGAGCCAGGAGTCAGGAGCTTCTTCTGGGTCTCAGGGGCCCAAGGACTTGGGCCATCTTCCACTGCTATCCCAGGCCATAACAGAGAGCTGGATTGGAAGAGGAGCAGCCGGGACTAGAACCGGTGCCCATATGGGAGCTGGCGCTTCAGTCCAAGGCTTTAACCCGCTTCCTCATGGCACTGGCCCCTTATCCAAGTTTTTAATAATAATAATAATAATCTCCTGGGAAATAATAATAATAATAAATCTCCTGGGAAAACAGGCTGCTCATGAGTCTTAGGATCTGGCACTGGAAGAACTTTATTACCATACTCTATCATAGCCTTCTATTCCTGGCCTAAATTGATAATATACTTTATCTGATCTTAAATCTCTGAATCAAACAGGATGTCAGAGGTGAGCAAAGACCTTGCATAAAGCATCTCATATGGGCTAAGCTTTAAGGCAGTCTTGGATACTAATCTCATCTGGAGAAGGGCAAGAGGCAATAGTAGAAGCCACATTTCTGAGGTCTCCTGGCAAAGCTTGAGCTTCTATTACCTGGGTAAGATCTACTATGGCATAACCTGCCTTTCTAACTCTTTCCTACACATAACTACTAAAGGACTTGTGGCACATTTTTTCTCCTCCCATTCTTCTTCCTTTCCCCTCCCCACTCCATATCCTCCTTGAGATCCTAGGTGCCAAACCAACACTTCCTGTCTCCTTGCAATGCAAATATCAAAACGAATAAGCAGCACAGAGTATCTTGTGAAACAGATAAGAAGGAAATTCCTGGAGACTTCAAAGAGCCTCCACTCTTCTTCTTTTTTGTAAATTAAAGATTTATTTATTTATTTGAAAGGCAGAGTCATAGAGAGGCAGAGAAAGGCAGAGAGAGAGAGAAAGAGGTTTTCATCTGTTGGTTCACTCCCCAAATAACCACAACAACCAGGGCTTGGCCAGGAAAAATCCAGGAGCTTCTTCCAGTCTCCCATGTAGGTTCAGGAGACCAAGGACTTGGGCCATCTTCTATTGCTTTCCCTGGCCATAGCAGAGAGCTGGATATGAAGTGGAGCAGTTGGGACTCAAACTGGCATCCATAAGGGATGCCAGCACTGCAGGAGGTGGCTTTATCTGCTACGCCACAGTGCCAGCCCCAAAGGGCCCCCTATTCTGCCTTCTACACCCCCCAAATTCCCTCCTAACCTTATAACACCTGAGTCCCAAATGAGCCCAGCATGCAGTCTCTGCAAGAACAGACTGTTGCCAATCTCTTTGCTTCTAATAAAGCAACCTGTGTCTATTGAGGTTGGTCTCCATCACCTTTTTCTGCCTATAGCTATTCCAGACGCAACCACTACTGCCACCAGTAAACCACTCAACATCTGGATTCTCCAGAGGCTCAACTCATAGGTCAGGTCTACTGGAATACAGCTGTTCTATAGTTTCTACGCAAGAATGAGTTAACTCTCCAGTACCCTCAGGTGGCAACAGAGTTGCTGGATTGAGGGTCTGGCACACTTTAAGAGTTACCTCATGCAAATCCAACAATAGAGCCTGATATTTTGTGAGAAGCCCTCCTGTTAGCCATTGATGTCCTTTAATTTCTAAGGGCCCTTGTGCCTGGTGTGGAGTTTGAACTTTAAGTGGCTGGCCTAAAGTCAGCTTGGGTTCTTCCACCAAGAGTACTGTAGCAGCAACAGCCCTTAGACATGTAGGCCACCCTGTAGCCACTGAATCTAGCTGTTTAGAAAAATAGGCCACTGATGGTGGAAGTGGACCCAATTTCTGAGTCAGTACTTCTAATACAACCGCCTTGCTTTTCTGCTATAAACAAAGTGAATGGCTTACTCAGGTTAGGGATTGCTAATTCTGGAGTTTTGTTAAAAGCTCTTTAGTTCTTTGGAATGCCTTTTACAGGCAGCAGACTTTTGTCCAACAAACTGTGTCTGTGTCAGGGCCTTTTAAAGCCTCATACAAAGGCTTGGCTATTAACCTAAATCCTGGAATCCATGTTCTACAGAATCCTGCCACTCCCAGAAATGTCCTTAGGTGCTTTTTGTCTGTGGTGGCCCTATGCATAGAATAGCTTCCTTTCACGTGACTGAAAGAGCATGCTTTCCTGGGGTGAGGATATATCCCAGGTAATCTACCTCAAGGAACTTCTGTACCCTTGCTTTTCCAGACTCTGGGTTTAATAGGATAGGGGTGGGTGGGGGGCAGGAAGCATCCCTTGGCAAGGGTTTAGCACACAATGGATGTATTGAAACAATTGCCTCAATAGCATGAGGGCTTTAACCATTTTTTTACTCTCCATTTTACCTTAAAACAGGCCAGATAGAAGTATTACAGGGAGACATGGATCCAAGAGTCCATGATTGAGAAACTTAATTCATTTTAAAGAAGTAAGGAAAATAACAAATCTTGCAAGCAATGGAATTGGACACTTAAACATAACTGAAATTTAAGAGACATAAGAATATTCTATACTTAACACAATAAAACAAAGCAAATCTTTGAGGACAAGTTTTTACTATTAACTCTCATAATACAACACTTTGATGACAGAGTTCCTGCAAGGGAAGTTAGTGCACAGTGATTCCTGTTGTTAACTTAACAATTAATTAACACTCTTATGTATAATGTTAATGATTACCCTAGGCTCTTGACCTAGGCTGTGGAAGCCTTTTGAATCTGCAGTTTCAAACAATGCCATGAGCAAAGTGGAAGTCTTCTCCTCCCTTCATAGAAGAGTACATCCTTCTTTGATGACCACTTTTTTCCACTGGGGTCTCATCCACAGAGGTCCTTCACGTAGGAATACTTTCTATAACAGTGTCCTGGCTTTCCATACCTAAAATGCTGTTGTGGGCTCTTTAGCCAGTTCACAATGCCTTATGGGCTGAGTCTGAGGTCACTGAGTATTACAGTGATTGCCATTCTATGAGTCTATTGTATAGGCTGCTTCCCATGTTGGAGTATTTCCTTCTCTTTTACTAAACACTTAACCCTCCCTGTAGTACTACTAAACAGTTAAAATTCTACTTGTGCAAGCAGCTCATGGGTAAATGACTTGTTACACCTTTCCCCTCATCCCTTTCTTACCCACCCCCCCCCCCAACTTCCTCCCTTTGAGATCCTTGGTGCCTAACCAGATCCTTCAACTCCTTACAATGCAAATGGAAAAATAGATGAACTGCACAGGGCAGCTATGAAACAGATGAGGGAAATTCCTTGAGACTTGGAAGAGCCCCCTACTCCTCTGCCAGCTGCCTTCTACACCACCCTCACCCCCACCCCACAGTGGCAAATCCCCCCCTCCTAACCTGGATAAAAACCTGAGTCCCAAATGTGCCCTGCACACAGTCTCTGCAGAATAGACTGTCACCAACCTCTTTGCTTCCAATAAAGCAACCTGTCTCTGTTGAGGTTGGTCTCTGTCTCCTATTTCCATCTCTCCTTTCTGGGGGTAAGAAAGGCCAGAACCATGAGCTATTTCAGACCTAACATTTGGTATCCCACACAGGGAACGGATTTTAACAGGCAGAGTAGACAGTGAGAGAGAGAGACAGAGAGAAGGGTCTTCTTTACCGTTGGTTCACCCTCCAATGACTGCTGTGGCTGGTGCACTGCGGCCGGCACACCATGCTGATCTGAAGCCAGGAGCCAGGTACTTCTCCTGGTCTCCCATGCGGGTGCAGGGCCCAAGCACTTGGGCCATCCTCCACTGCACTCCCGGGCCACAGCAGAGAGCTGGCCTGGAAGAGGGGCAACCAGGACAGAATCCGGCGCCCCGACCGGGACTAGAACCCAGTGTGCCGGCACCGCAGGCAGAGGATTAGCCTAGTGAGTCATGGCGCCAGCAAGGAACAGATCTTTTTGTATCTTAACCCCCTCCCTCCCTCCATACTTTTCTTCTTTCTGTGGCAAATGGGGTGAGGACCACGAAGTGACCATTGAGCGTCCAGCTCTCTGTGGTAACTGGCACATCTCAGGGGAACCCCCAGCTGATTTCTCCCATGACGCTGAACCCCTGCCTGCCTTTACTTACTCTTTCATATCACCTCTATTTCCCTTTAAAAGAAAAATCATGGATGTGTGGGATTGGGAATAGCCTGGTAGATGACTGACAGCCTCTGGCCAGGGCGACTCTTTGGTGGGCTAGAACTTTCCCAGGTGAAAACCAGGCCCTGACAGCCTGAGTGGGTATCCTACAATCATCTCCCGTTTCTTCCATTTCTGATTGGACTTGGGGAGCCGAGAGCTGCTTTTGCCCTAAGCTTCTGCCTCTCCTCTTGCCTGTCCCACCCTCTTGCTGAGGCATTCAGGAGCACCACTACCTGCCAAGCTTACTGTAGCCAGTGTAAACCTGACCTTCAGATTTTCATCTTCTCTCCTTTCTTTTCTTATTAAACTGATCTCCAGAGCAGAGGCGTCTTGCCATTCAACCAAATTAGATCCAGATACCATCCTCAGCCCCTTGTGTGGTAATGTAGGACCCCTCCATCTGGACATATTCTAGAGGTACCCTAGGTTCTGGGACCCAGGTACTCCACCTTTAGGCTCCGGCTTTGGTTCACCCACCAGTGAACAAGGGGACGTCTGACTTCACTGCTGCGTCTGGCTCTCCGTTCCTTCAACCTCTGTGTCAAGTGAGGACTTGGCCCTTAGGCATGAATCCTGTATCTCTTTGCCTCACACCATTGAAATTTCAATTCCAAAAGAATTGCCCTTGGCCTGCATGTTAAAGAATCTTAAGCCTCTGGCACTTAAGGACCTTCTGGCTTGCAAAATGACACTTTGTTGCCTACAAATTTGGCCTCAATCCAAATTGGATAATCGCAAAAGCTGGCCAGAATTTGGCACCATTAACCAAAACGGACCAGTGTAACATCCTCAAAAGGAATACCAAGTAGTCTGAAGTTCCCTCCTCCCTGCCTTCTTTCACTCCCCACCCAGTTTCCAGCCATGTGGGACCAGTTTCTTCCCCATAGCTACAGGCTTTCTTCACCCCTTGCAACTGAGCGTCTTTATGTAAGGACTGTTCGTTCGTCCAATGAATTCCTTCTCTGTTCCCCCTCTTTTCCTCCTAGACCCACCACAGAATTCCTCACTCCTCTATCAGGATGCCTTTGATCCAGCTAATGAGCCCCTGGTTACCAACCCCCACCCACCGAACTGCTGGAACCACTCAACTCTCCTGTAACAACACCCTCTTCAACTTCTGAGCCTCTCAAACTCCCTCCACCTCCTCCACTAATACATCCAGGATTATACAAGATTCCCCAACCACCCTACCTCCAGGCCAAACAGATTCATCTGTCTCCTCTCTCCCTTTCCCAACCCCATTTCCCCTCTCTGGTCTCTCCCTGCCAACTATATAGGCTAGCTCCATCTGTTACCTTCCCTGTGCTCCTGTCTCACTGGACCCCTCCCCTTGAAGAATGCAGGCACACAGGTTAAAACTGATTAGGTTTCTGAGCTGGAACAGCACGCCTTCACCACGCCCCTGTGTGACCTCACGCCCTACCTGATACCTTAGCCATGCCCCTGTGTGACCTCATGCCCTACCTGGCCACACCTGGGTCCCCCAGCCAACCAGGTTAATTAACCACACCCCTTTAGATGTGGGTTAAAAGCATGGGACACAGTATGTTCAGCCCTTCTCATCTTTTCCCTGGCCTCTTGCCAGGAGGGGGCTTGCTGTAGCCCTGCGCCTCCAGGGCACATGGCCTTCAGCTTCTTGGCTTAGATGCTCCTCCACGTGGCTGGTTCCTGGTGCTCGGTATGAACCCAGATTTACCTCTCTCAAATAAAGCTCTCATTCTCCTATGCATCTTTCTCACTAAACAAAAGCCTAAAATGTACCATGCTGCCTTGTTTATTTATGCCGGTATTTAGAATTCTTCTCTAAATATTAGGCAAGAACCCCCTCGGGCTTATTAATATTGGGGATTTATTAATAAGTATATGGTGATATCATATGGCACCCCAAATTCTGGTAACATATATGGCATCCCAGATGGTGCTTCTGGGGAACTTTAAGGGGCCAAATTTTCATATAGATTTTAGGGGGTCATTCTCTGATATCATATGGTGACCATGAAGAGACTTAAAATGCGAAATTTGTACAAAGGGGCTTATAACTTTTAAGAAGGGGCTGGCTTTTAAGAAATTTTAAAACTAAGCAGCATGGTGAGAGCAGACTTCCTGTGGCTTCTGACTCTATCTCTGCCTGTACTCTCTTCCTCCTCCATCTAGGTTGGTGCTTTCCCTGCATGCCCAGCCATGGGAATGCAGGGCTCTAAAGTGCCGCCCTGATGGAGATGCACTCACAGAATTTGCAGGGGAAGGGTGCTTCATTCTCTTTGGCCCTGGTGCTGGCTGCGAGTCCCAGTTTCAGATTCGCTGGAGGGCGACCCACAGGGAGCAGCACTTTCACCTGAGTCTCGAGCTAGCCCTACCCTACACAAGCACAAGGCAGGCAGCTCGCCTCAGTGGCCAGTGAACATGGTCAAAGCAAGCTGAGATGGGTGGGGGGAGAGAAGCCTAGTGCAGTAGTCGACCACATGGAGTGTATCAGCCTGGAGAATCAGGCACATGGAGATTTAATCATATGATAACCTTTCTCCTGGAGGGGATGCAGAAAAATACTCATGCCTATGTCAACTATGACAGGCTCAGAGAAATTGCCCAAGGCCTTCTTTTTATCTAGCCTTACTGAAGCATTCCAAAACTATACAAATCTAGATGTAACCACTCCAGCCAGAACTCTATATCTCCACATTGAGTTTACCAGCCAATCAGCACCCAATATCAAGCGTAAACTCCAACTACTAGAAAAAGGGCCCAAAACCCTCCAAAAGGAGCTCCTATGTGTCCTTGAACAACTGAGAGGATGAGGCAAAAAGAGAAAAGGACCAGGACGAAAAACTAAATATAACTTGCCTTCCAAAACCAAAGTTCATCCGGACCTGACAACCCAACACCCAAAGGTAGGACCCCTCCTGGTCCCTGCTTTTGCTGCAAATGGACTAGACCCTGGACAAGAACATGTCCTAACCTGAGGCCCCCAATGAAAGCTTGTCCCTCATGTGGCCTATGGGCTCACTGGAAATGGGACTGTCCCCAGGGATGCCCTGGTGCCTCCAGTGACTTCCCTCACCCTGACTTCTTTCCAGAACAACTGTTCCAATGATGCGGTCCAGGTTCTTCAATCCTGATCAGGGTATCTGACGCTTCCAAAGAACTCTGGGTTGTTGGGATGGTGGCCGGACAGATTGTTCCTTTTATCCTGGACATAGGGGCTTTTTCTCTCATTGACAGCATTTTCAGGCTGCAGTCTGGAATCTGACATCTCCATTAAAGAAATCTCCGACATCCCCATCAAAACAAGAGTCACCCCTGCTTCTTTCCTGAACCTTCAGCTCCCTTACTTTGGACCAGGTCTTTCTTTGTAATGCCACAATGCTCTATGTCCATAATGGGCAGATACCTCCTCTCCAAACTAAAAGTCTCAGTCTTCATAACACCACCAGACTCCATCCTGATCTTTTGTCTACAACTGCACCCCTCTGATTGTCCCCAGATCCCCATCTCTCCCTCCCCTGCTCCTTCCACTGTATGGCAGCCAAAACTGTCTCTCTCTTTCCAAACCCGCCCCCTCCCTTCTTCTACTTTCTCCTTCAGAGGACAAACAATTACTGTAAAGGCTAGCAAAATGTTTATGAGTCTGGAAAGCCCTGCACCTGGGACATTCCAAAGTGCTAAAACAATGTACTGTGAACATTTGGTAGGGAGTCTGTTTCTCACCCCCCCCCCAACTTATCAGGTGCTCTGCACCTCCCTCAACAAACAACTCTGCTCTTCAAGCCTGACTTCAGACCCCCAAACCCAACTCCCCACTGCCCTTTGAGTGCGTTCAGCTCCATAGTCTTCTCTAACTAGTGGTTCCCCAGCTCTGCACCCAGAAGGCCATCAAGCCCATTGTAAAGTCGTGGGAGGAATTTCAGGAATTCCATACCCATGATGCCCTCTACCCAGCAATGGACCACACACACACACATACACACACACAAAGATCTCCCTCCTAACATTAGTTCCCCTGCCTAACATTATCTGAATGATACCTCTTCCAACCTATGTAGAATAATGATCAAGACTACTGGCCTCTCAAACCAGCAGGCTCACCAGGCTAATTACTATTTTTAGACATATCTCCTTTTCCATAATTGCCCCCTATTCTGTCACCTATCAGATTCTTCTCTTTAAAAATGTCTGTCTCCAAACCAGTGGGGTGTTCATCTACTGTGATAGATCCCCTCCCATTAAAACCAACATAATAGAAAATAATTATCTCATATATAAAATTTTGGTTCAGCTGTAGCTGGACATTGGGTTTAAGCATAAAAGTGTGCTATTAGTAAGAAAGGTTAAGATAGAAAGAGAACTTTGAATGAAGGAAGGATAAGGTCTGTAGGAATTTATCCTAATGGTTAGTTTACTCTAGAGTAGAAAGAAAGCTAAGAACTTTTAAGTAAGTTGCAGTAGGTGTGAGGAAGACATAGAAAGTTATAAAAGAAAAACTTTTAAATACAGAGCTATCAATCTGTTTTTCTTCAATATATTTTCACTATATTTCTCCGTATATCTCTCACTGTAAATCTCCCTCTTGGTTTGGACAACACTTTTCTTAGGCCATGCACATAAAACCTCTATGTAGACAGTTTCTGCTTCATTTTCTGCTTGAAACCTGTCTTGACCATGGGTCACTACCTCACCCCTACATATTCACTTACCCCACAACCTCCAAGATCAAGTGAGCCATTAGACTTTTCTTTTGCTTCCTCCTACCAGGGTACAGATTCTACATGCCTTCCCAACCTTAGTCTTCCCCCATGTTACACTCTAAACCCTACATCACTCCTGCGCCCATACCCAAGATTCATAACCATCATTGCTGCGAGGTCTTAGATCTCACCCTCAACCCCTTTGCCCATATCATGGATGAGCCTCTTCAAGACCCCCACACCCCACATTGGATCATCGATAGCAATTCACCAAAACACTGCCCTTTATGGCAGGATATGCAATCATACAAGGAAACAGCTCTAGTTCCCCCAAAACACACACAAATAGAGGCACAACCCCTGCCACCCAAAACTACTTCCCAGCTGGCAGAGTGCATTGTGCTCTCCTGAGCTCTCTCACTAACAAAAAATAAACAGGTAAACATCCACACAGACTTCAAACACACCTATAATAGTCTTCCTTCTAATAACCTTATCTGGAAGGAACAGTCTCACTCAGAAGGGCTCTCCTGTAGTTAGAAGGGCTCTCACATTTAAGCTCTTCTTCTTTTTTTCTAAGATTTATTTATTTTACTTGAACGAGTTACACAGAGAGAAGGAGAGGCAGAGAGAAAGAGAAGTCTTCCATCTGACGCTTCACTCCCCAGATGGCCACAATGGCTGGAGCTGTGCCAATCCGAAGCCAGGAGCCAGGAGCTTTTCTGAGTCTCCCATGTGGGTGCAGGGGCCCAAGGAGTTGGGCCATCTTCTAGTGCTTTCCTAAGCCACAGCAGAGAACTGGATTGGAAGTGGAGCAGCTGGGCCTCGAACCAGTGCCCATATGGGATGCCAACACTGCAAGCAGTGGCTTTACCCGCTACGCCACAGCGCCAGCCCCTAAAGCTCTTCTTGATGCAGCCCTCCTTCCTAAAAAGCTGCCTTACTCCACTGTCAGGGTCACCAAAGAGGTAAGTTCCCCTGACCATTTTAAATAATATCACAGACCAAGTGGCAGGACAGAGTGCCCTCACTCACCCTTTGGTCAGCTCCCTAAACTTGGTAATTGCCCTGATGGCTACAACCTCAAAACCATCCCAACACCCACCTAACCCTTCTACCCCCGAAATTCTCTCCTCTCGTTTCTACCCCCTTTCATCCCTCTACTGAAGTAGAGTAGATTCATAAAGATCCATGAGTCCTCACAATCCCTAGAGCACCTATCTCTAGAAAGCCTCATTAAAACCGTCCCACTTGCCAACAGACAATCCTGGCACCAATCTTTCACCCCAAAGTCCCCTACTCACCAGATGTGGGACTCCCTCCATGCCATGGACTGACAGATAGACTTCACTCATATGCCATCTGTGCATAGTTAGCTATCTTCTTTTATTGGTTGATACTTTCTCCAGGTGGGTTGAGGCACTCCCTACTACAAATAAAAGATCCCCTATGGTTGCCCACTTCCTCCTTACAGAAATTATACCAATATTTTGACTTTCCTTCCTCCATCCAGTTAGATAATGGGCCCGAATTCACCTTCCAGGTGTTACCATATGTCACTCGGGGTTTACATGCCCCTTAGAAACTTCATATTACCTATAGGCCTCAATCATCCTTAAAAGAAACCCTCACCAAACTCTCCATTGAATTTCATTTATACTGGACAAAACTGCTACTCTTAGCCCTCCTAAAGCTTAGAGCTCTGCCACAGAAACCCCTACAGATCAGTCCCTTTGAAGTCATGTTTGACAACTCATTGTCATGCTGAGGCTTCAGATCCCAGTTTCCCCCTTTACTCCAGCTTGCCCTCTCCCCTCCTTTCAGCTCTCAGATGGTCTCTCTGGCAACATACTAACCAGACCCCTCAGGACCCCTGCTGGCTTAGGCTATAAGAAAGGCTCCTCCCACACTGCCCCTCCCATACCAATCCACTTTTGATATATGGCCACTGCCACCGACTCAATATCATGCAAACTAACCAAATTACCTATCTTTTTTGAACAGGATCTGCCTCACAGTCACCTCCCAGCCTAATGGCCTTTACCCTGCCTCAACTTTATGCCTTCTTCACAGCCCTCAGGAAGATCTCTGGATGACTTCACCGTGAATCTCCTCATTCAACAACCTATGACTCCTGGTTGAAGATCCTTGGCTTCAGGGAACCTTCACGGTGGCCTCAGTGACTTCACTCCTATAACCGCCTCAAAGACCATGATGCTACTCCACCACCACAGTCAAGGATACCAGCCCCTTCCCGCACAACCTAGCGAGGATTTCAGTCTCTAGAGCAAACCCAAGCACTTGCTCTGCCCTTCTCAGCAGGAAGTAGTCAGATGAAATCAATGTCCCTTTCCCTTTTTGCCCCTAGGGGCTGGAATAAAGGACTACAAGTCCCTCCCCTCCCCCCTACATTCTCCCTTGTGTGGAGATCTTTAGTGTCTAACCAGACCCTTCAACTCCTTGCAATGTAAATGGCAAAATAGATAAGCTACACCACTACCACCCTCACCCCTACCCCATAGTGGTAAATTCCCCCCTCCTAACCTGGATAAAAAGCTGAGTTCCAAATGCACCCTGCACATAGTCTCTTCATAAGAACAGACTTTCGCCAACTTCTCTGCTTCCAATAAAGCAACTTGTCTATGTTGAGGTAGGTCTCTGTCTCCTTCTTTCACCTCTCCTTTCTGGGGTACAAAAGGCCAGTTTTCAACGGTACCCCTAGAAGTAAGTCTATAGGAATTTATGCAAAACTATACAGCTGAACAATCTCTTTGTAAGGCCAGAGAACACAAAGACAGACACAGCTGTGCGAGCTTAATTACCCTTAAGCATCTGGCTTAGATACATTGCATTAGCTATAATTTTGGCACCTTAGAATGTCCATTTGTACACAAAATGGGGTCCCTTATTTTACCAAGCCCACTAAGGGGGCTCCCATTTTTTTTAACCTTTGTAAAGCCAAAACACCATACCAAAACAAAACAAAACAAAACAAAACCAAAAACACTGCCTGATCTGGGAAACACCATCCTAGAAGGCCAGAGAAAAAAACTGATCCAAGATGAAATCTCAGAAGGCCTGCCATGCCTAGGATACCAAACGCCAGGAGTCCCACATTTTCCAGCAGGAAGCTAAAAAGATAAAGGGAACCAGCCTGAAGCCAAGAGAATAAGGGAGCTGCTGCAAAACCATGAAATGAAAGACCGAGAATCCCATTACAAGACTTCCACCACTGGCACACAGCAAAATAATTAAAAAATTAAAATAAAAATAAAATAAAAAAATCACTTTGATAACCAGGCATGCACGTGTGGCCGGCCACAGGGGCCACCATCTTGGGGATAGTGTCTGTGTAGAGGAAATACAGCCGCAACCAGAGACAAAGAAAAGCAGACCCCTCCTCCCTACACAAACCTTGAAAAGTGGCTGCTTACAATTAACTAGTGAAGCAGCTACCCACTGCTATCTTGTCTAGGGAGGGAAGAAGTCCTAAGTTCTGTTTCTGTAAACTCCAGTCATAAATCTGTCCTAAAAATCTGCCCCTGGTATCTTCCCAGGTGTATTCTCTCCACTCAACCATGTAACCTCACTCTCCCCCAGTCTGAGCGACTGGGTACTCTCTCTCAGGTTCTGTCTGGAGAGGTATCCATCCATTCTTACGGATGTCCCTACCCTAATAAACCTTGCTATTTTGCTTTCCACTTAAAAAACAAACAAACAAACAAACATACCAGGCCCACCAGCCATTGGAAGTGTGGTCCTAAGTCATGTAGGCTGCAATTTAGACCCACCAATGCTATAACAGCTAAGGTATGATGCTGATGAGCCTATAAAGATTGTAAGAAACTTGAGATTGTTGCTCAGTTCTCAGGAAGTGACTCCAGCTGAGCCTGCTGGCGTAATAAACTCTTTGGATCCTCCACTGTCTCTGGTGCCTGTTTGAATGGAA
This sequence comes from Sylvilagus floridanus, assembly GCA_949820135.1. Classification (NCBI taxonomy): domain Eukaryota; kingdom Metazoa; phylum Chordata; class Mammalia; order Lagomorpha; family Leporidae; genus Sylvilagus; species Sylvilagus floridanus. The sequence continues at coordinate 68,798,745 of OX463231.1, forward strand.
GGAGTTTTCCCATCTCAGATTTCTGTAACAGCTTTTGCCTATCTTCCAGTAAGGATGGAAGCCTTCATGGTGTCCAACCACTTGGCAGCCATGCTTTTCCAGAAACCGCCATTTTGGGGTGGAAGTCCCATACTTCGTCACAAAAAGTGGACACTTTGCCATGTTTGGACTCATTCCTGAGACCATGTGGAAAAGTTACATAAATAAATAAAAATTCATTAATAAAGTTTCCTAAAAAGGAAAAGTTACAAAAAAAAATCCATTGGTGCTAACTTCCAAACTGTAATCTTTTTTTGACACAAATATAATTCATTGTTATATTTCTATTTTCACACCATGGAAAATAGCTCCTTTTTATTTTTATAAAATTTGGCACGTGTATTTGAGATGACATGTCAGGAACTATTGGATGCATATTAAACATATATTCAATTTGGAAGCCCATGGAGCACCTGAGAGTGTTGAGGAATCATTGACTAGTTTCTCAGCCTTGGTCCTATTGACTCTCTGGGTCAGATCATTTTTTGTTATGGAGCTGTACTGTGAGTTGTAGGATTTTTAATAGCATCCCTTGGTGCCAGTAGTACTTCCACCTGGTTGTAACAAAATGTCCCTTGCTGAAAGGTATTTCATCCTGTTGAAAGCCACAATCTAGAGCATCTATAAAGATTGATTTAAATCAAACTGCTTCTCATGTAGGCAACCTTATACTGGCATAATCTAAGGTCAATAATATTGATTCTTTATATAATACAGTTTAATAAAATTTGCCCCAGAGAAGATATGCAAGTACAGCTACATTGTATTATGTGTGTCTCAAGAAAAAGAACATATGTTAGTGAATAATTTAAAGTTTACAGGTTTGTAAGAGAAAAAGAATTCTCTAACAAATAATAAATACTATCCTACTAACTGTGAAAGAGAATTATGATTATCCTTTATTAACTTTTTATTTCAAAATTAAGAAAAGTCTTCTTATGATCAAAGTATAATTTGTGAAATTAAAACAATGAAATCAATATTGATTAAATTCTATTAACTAATCTACAGACAGTATTATAACTATCATGTATTGCTCTTTCCCTGGTCCCAGAATTCAAACTGAATCTCAGGCTTCATTTATGTAGCATATTTCCTTATGTTTCAATCAGTGACAAATCCTCCATATTTTAAAATTTTTTCATGATGTTAACACAATCAGAGAGGACTGACCAGTTACCTGGTTGAATGTCTTTCAGTTGCAATTTGTTGTTTTCCTCATGGTTAAAGTTACGCATTTTGAGAGGGAAGGTAACTGTCTTTGATTGATCCCCTTCTCAGTGCTTTATTCCAGGCGGGACATGCTGTTCACACGTCTTATTGCTGGTGATGTTAACATTGAGGGCATGGTAAAGGTACTGTTTTCTACTGTAAAGTAGATGTTTTTCTCTTTGGAATGAACAAATACATTACAATGAAATACTTGAAGTTAAGTAAATATACTATTTCTTATTGTTAACTAATAATTTATTGCCCATTGATAATTCCTGACTGTGTCTACTAGTACTGTTGTCAGCCTAATGGTCATTTAAGAATTTCACTGTAAGACAGAATCATCCCTACTCTCAAATTTATTATTTTATTCTATTATTTATTTATGTCATTTAGATCATATATAGTTGTTTTGCAGTTTAAGATCCTTCATTAATGTCAGTGTTTGTTCTGGCATTATAGTAAACAAATAATCTAAATGTTGAAAACTGGAAGCAAATAGTGGAAACTCAAATGTATTTTGAGTACTGATATCAGGCAGAAAACAAGATGTAATGAGAGCTAACAAATGCACAGTTTTAGTGTTTTTTAAATCTGTGGCAAAAAAAATATTTGTCTGTTTCCATTGTCAAGACTTTCAGAAAGATATAAAGTATTGTTTGGTAGGAAAGATATATTAAAACCACAGTGCTGAGGGAAGTATGTCTGTTATTATAAGGAATGTGGATTTAAACATTTTTGTCAAAAAGCATATTTGATTAGAAGGTTTTGTTTTATTTTCTTCAATGTCTTTTTTTATTGTGAATATTTAAATTTGTAGTTTAGGACATTTAAGAGAATAGGCTAAAACTCAAAATCCACTCGTGGTTCACCTAAGCATTAGCAAATTGTTTAACCTTTGGGAATTCATACACTTATCAGTACAGGGAGATAAAATTAGTACCCATGTCATCCTGGTTTTTCTAGGATTAGAGGAGATAAATAAGAGTAATAAAAGTAAGAGCTGAATGGAATTTCTGGAATATGGTAAGAGCTTTAGAAATGATAGATATGATCATTAGTAGCATATTTTATAGAAAGGAAGTTCAACTTAAAAATATTCAAAATATATGGAAGGCATTCTGTTTTTCCTTGGATTCAACTTGAATTACCTTAAAACAATACTTTGATCTATTTTTCTATGAAAAGATTATTAGCATTTTATACAAATTAGCTGAAGTTAAAGCTCTTGATCAATTGAAATAGGTCTTTCCCCATCCTTTTAAGTCTTTCCTCATGTTAGTATTAGCACTTTCTTCCATGTTTGAGTTAACATTTATTTTACCCATTGCTTTTGCTCTATGAGCTCTAGTTGCTTTTATGGTTAACTAATTCCTGTAAAACTATAGCTGGTTGATAATTCCAATAAAACAGTAAGGTTTTAACTTATTTTACTATTAATTTTAATAACTACAGTTTCCATTTCTATAATTTCTATATGATTTTTTTTATTATTTTTTTCAAATCTGTCTTCACTTTTCTTTCTTTTTGGTCATAATATTTTGAAGTCTCTTGCAAAGTCTTTTGTGATGTCTAGCTTCTGAGATTCAAGCTAGCCATTTCTTCTCATCCTTCACTCTCTATGGTAGTTCATTTCTTGCCCTGTTCCTAAGTCTTTGAATCAGAGTTGAGTTCTGCACATATTGCTTTTTCGGGAGCCTTATGTGCTCTGGACTGTGGGATAAGCTCAGGAAGACAGTTTAGAAGCCACTGCTGCCCAACCCCTATGGGCCTGGATCAATGTTTATGCTGACTTTGCAACTGACATCCTTTCATTACTTTTTTGTTTGTTTGTTTGCTTTAAAATATTTATTTTATTTATTTGAAAGACAGAGTTACAGAGAGAGGTAGAGCCAGAGAGAGAGAGGCCTTCCAGCTGCTGGCTCACTCCCCAAATGACCACAATGGCCAGAGCTGTGCCTATGTAGCCAGAAGGTTCTTCCAGGTCTCCCACGTGGGTGCAGGGGATCAAGAACTTGGACCATCTTCTGCTTTCCCAGGCCATAGCAGAGAGCTAGATCGGAAATGGAGCGGCTGGGACTTGAACAGGTGCCCATATGAGATGCCAGTGCTTCAGACCAGGGCTTTAACCTACCGCACCACAGAGCCAGCCCCAGACCATAAAATTTGGCGTATAAAGGGTCTTCAAAAAGTTCATGAATAACACACATTATGAAAACACTATACCTGGATTGCAAAACATTTTGTACCAAATGAAGCTTATTTTTATTAATGCAAAAAAAAAAAACCCAGATTTTATGCAATCCGTAGGTATAGTTCCAAGAAGACAACCACACTTTTCTGATGTCCCTGCTCTTTCCCTCAGAATAAGCTTATGTTTTGTTTCTTTTTTCCACTTTGAACAGTACCCTTATACAGTTCCTATGAATATCAAAATGTTTTTCTCTCATTTTATATGTACATATATATATATGCACACACACATATATTTGTATATGTGATAAAATATACATGTGTATCAATGTTTTGTAACTGTAACTATTTTCTTTTTATGTTAATTGATTATATTATTACTAATTTATGCATATTCCACATTTTAAAGACAAGTTTCTAAGCACTGGGATTTATTATGTGATACTTTTTTTTTCTTTTTTTTTTTTTAACAGGCAGAGTGGACAGTGTGAGCGAGAGAGACAGAGAGAAAGGTCTTCCTTTTGCCGTTGGTTTACCCTCCAATGGCCGCCGTGGTTGGTGCGCTGCGGCCAGCACATCGCACTGATCTGAAACCAGGAGCCAGGTATTTCTCCTGGTCTCCCATGAGGGTGCAGGGCCCAAGGACCTGGGCTATCCTCCACTGCCCTCCCGGGCCATAGCAGACAGCTGGCCTGGAAGAGGGGCAACCTGGTCAGAATCTGGCACCCCGACCGGGACTAGAACCCAGGGTGCCGGTACCGCAGGCGGAGGATTAGCCTAGTGATCCTTGGTGCCGGCCTATGTGATACTTTTAAAGCTATGTGAAATTTCATGAGGCAGATATCTCAGTAAAATATTAAGACCTAAAAATGTTAAGAGCTAATTTTATTTTAATCTATTATTGTATATTATTCTAAGCTATTGAGTTGTTTTGAGTATTTACTGTTTTAAGGCTTGGTAAAACTGGACTCCAGTCACATATACTTTTGAAATGCTAAAAATGATTTTTTCTCAGTTGTCATTCAATGCGCAATGGCAGATTATTCTGTTTTATATCTTGTCTTTCTCTATTTAATACAATCCCATATTTAGATTTTCTCCTATGCATATTGTTATATAATTTTCAGTTGCCAATAAGAAAGCAGCAAGCAGTTATTAACAGCCACAGACCTAAGGGTATACAGTTAAGAGAAAAAAAACATACACTGTAGGTATTCTTTTATCTCCTTTTGTGTCCCAAAACAATAAATCTAGAAAGGGAACCATCTTCCAAATTGCATTATTTTGAGGAAATGTATGCCTCAAGTATTTTTGACTTACATAGTTCCACAATGTATTTTGATAAATTTATTTCAGTCATCAAAAATTCATTGCTTTTTGAGCAGTTTTTTTGGGATCTATTTAAAATTATACTATAATAATTTTCAATGCTCTGGAACATGACAAAGATACTTTCTTTAGCATTACTTTGGTTCCAGAGTTGATGTGAATATATTTATACCATATTATTTTAATATTGGTGCAGTATACAACTTTCTTTTTAAAAAAATGACATAGAAAACTGCCTCTACTTACCTTAATTTTCCAACTGTAGCACTAAATGCCATTTTGATGGATATTTAAGCAAATGGTTCTTCATAGTGCAAAAAGGAAAAATTTTTAAGTATGAAATATTTTACACTATGAACAGACTAACCTATATCTTTTCCAGTTGCAAAATTCGATTATACCCTGTCCATAGGTATCATTATACAGAAGTTTCTAAAGAAAGCTGCAGTATATACATCCATTCTACATTCTCAAGTTTCTATAATACTGTAGTTTAATATCATGCAGCAATATATTGTTCAGCTCATGTGGGGATAAGTATTTGATTGTTTCCTTGTACATTTTCTATTAAATGGCAAGTATAAGGAATTGTGTGTTATTTAACACTATAACCCCATAGTTTGACTCAGTGCCTGGTAGAATTTATTCAACGAATAGAGATGTAACAGGGACAGGAGGCTAGAGGCACCAGGTGGGTGGTGACAATTAGAGATTGGCTATATATTCTGGGGATTCTGGGAGTTGTTTATTAAAGTAAATAGTAATTACATTTAGAATATGCAAATCAGCTTTCTCATTGTCAGAGAAAGTAAAAATAAGAAGAAAGATAAACTATTGAAGGTCATTGCTAAAAGTGATAATAGAAATTAACGCAAAATAGAAAAGCATTGCATAAAACTGATAGTCATATTTTAAAAAGTTTTACATTTATATAAAGGGAACAAATCTCATGTATTTCATTTATACAGTTGTAAGAAGGTAATGATGCTTCCCACCCTTCCTGGCCTCCTATCTCACTCCCACTCTCCCTGCTTCTTCTGTTCTTATTTTTCTTTTAATATTTGCAATGACATGCTCCAAATTTACTTTATAATCACAAACTTAATCTTCCACTAAATAAAGAATTCACTAAGTAGAAAAAAACTGTTCCTCAGGAGTATAGCCAGGGCTATTATAATCAGTAATCAAATCTCCAAATGTCTATTTTGCTCATAATCATTACATTTGTTGTACTGTGTTTACTTGTGACCACAAATCTGGGAAAACTTGATATTTGTCTTTTGGGGACTGGCTTATTTCACTAAGCATATGGTCCTCGGCTGCATCCACTATTTTGTGAAGGACAGGATTTCATATTTACGGCTGAGAAGTATTCTGTCATGTGTATATATAACAATTTCTTTATCTAGTCATCATATATTGAAATAGTGGATCTTTCAGCATCACAGTGAGAGCATCCCATGTAATGAGAAAGCATGCAAAGGGCTATTATGATGAACTGAGAATCAAAGGGATTATGGACATTCAACAGGCTGGTTGTAGAAATTTAAGGAAAGCAACAGCATTAAGTTCTTTATTATCTATCAATCATGAAGCGGCAGGGAAATTCATTGACAAGATTGCCAATGTCATATTTGATAAAAATCTGAAAACAACAACCTAATGCTGATGAAACATTACTTTTTTTTTTTTTTTTGCATTATTGCACTAGAAAGAATACATTAATGAGCTGACCCCACAGGCATTAGGGATACCAAGGACAGAATAGCTGTGCTGAGATGTGCTAGAATATGTGACTGTAAACTTACTGTGATAGGCAAAACTCTTGCCTCCCCACTGTTTTAAAAATGGTAATTTCTTGCCGGCGCCATGGCTCACTAGGCTAATCCTTCGCCAGGTTCTAGTCCTGGTTGGGGTGCCGGATTCTGTCCCGGTTGCTCCTCTTCCAGTACCAGCTCTCTGCTGTGGCCCGGGAGGGCAGTGGAGGATGGCCCAAGTGCTTGGGCCCTGCACTTGCATGGGTGAGCAGGGTGAAGCACCTGGCTCCTGACTTTGGATCGGTGCTGTGTGCCGGTCATAGTGGCCATTTGGGGGGTTAACCGACGAAAGGAAGACCTTTCTCTCTGTCTCTCTCTCTCTCACTGTCTAACTCTACCTGTCCCCCCCCCAAAAAAAAAATGGTAATTTCTTACCTGTCCATTTTTGTGCTGAACAAAAGGCATGGATCATCAGAGACATAATTTCTGATTGGTATCACATTTTGTACCAGCAGAGGCTGCTTACTGCAAGCGAGCTGAACTGGATGACAAGCGCGAGATTTGGTTATACCTCGACAAGTCTTCTGCTTTTACTGTTCAGTTGAAGTTTTCACCAAAAATTTTATTAATTCCATGCAATTTCCCACAAATGTGAGTCCATTAAATCAGTCATATGACTAAGCTGTCTTTAGATCAGTGAATGGTAAATTTTAAAACCCTTTCTTGAACGGCATACCAAGTAGCAATTAACAGTGCATGGCTCTGTAAGTGTCCACAAGCAATTTAGCATAAAGGATGTCACATATGCTGCTGCTAACACTCAGAACACAGTGACTGAAGATGCAGGTGTCAGTCTGGCACAGTCTCTGGCCTGGGACCTCATTCAGTGATGATGATGATGAACCAGTTGGTGACTCTGAAGGATTCTGAGTCAAATAAGAGGGAAAAAGCAATGACTGAATTCCTTACATATGCAAAAAACTATCTTCAGAGTCCAGTTGTAAGCTGGAAGAAGCAAAAGAGTCTCACAGTAGTAAAGAGACTGCAGTTGTTCCTTCAGTAACTGGTGGTGAAATCATTGAAATGGTTCTGCATCACAGTGATGGTGAGAATAGTGATGAACGTGGTGTAGTTGATATTGATGAGTTGATTGAAGGGCTAGAGGCATGTGCATTCATAACAGAACAGGAAACCATGCAACTTTGTATAATTAGTATGAAATAAAAAGACAAAAACCATTGTTAATGTGACAGATGACTCTGGAGGAGACATATTAAAAAGCCAATCATCAAAATGCCTCCTCATCTCTGGAGGATCTACTTTCTTATTCCTTAGTGACTTCTGATGCTTCCTCTAGCCAAGACAAAATAAAACACAATGCACAGTAGTACCTTTTTAATCAAAATGCAACCTTGTAGGTAGGGACAGAAACCCTGCCATTTGTTCTTACTCCTACGTAGTGACTGTCCTGAGTATTCTGATGATTCTAATGTGCCGCTCATATACCCTGAACACATTAATTTTTCACGGGATTAATTGTTGTGTCATATTTTACTGTTAAACTTTATGTGTGAATTAGTATAAGAAAATTATTGTTTATGACACCATATAAATTTGGAGTCAGGGCTGTTGGTGATGGCAGACAACTGCAGCTTGTCCACATGGGTGGCTGAGGGTGCAATATCACTGCTTTTGAATAATTCAATGTATACAAACCTTGTATCATGCACAAAATTAGTTAAATATTACATAAAATTACCTTCAGGTTATTTTTAAAAGGCACATATGAAATATAATTTTTGTTCAGACTTAAGCACTATTCAATATGGCATTATGTATTTGCAAATATTATATAATCTTAAAAATATATAAATTCTGAAACATATTTGATCACAAGAACTTCAGATAAAAGATGTTCAACCTGTACATGTACCTAGGAAATACAAGTTAAGATCAAACAACTTGTGGTTGCAGACATTGTTTGAGAACTCAGGTGTGATTTTAGATATAGCTTTTGTTACTGGGCATCAAATTTTAGGTGTACTGATTCATAGTAAATCTGTTCAAAACTAAGATGATTTTATTCCCACTTCAAGATCTTCCTAGTGTTAAAATAAACATGAAATACTAATCAAAACTGAAGAACACTTCGAGTCAGCACCATCACTCTTCTTAATTGAGGAGGATTTTCTGCCCTGACAATTGAATTCTACATTTCCCTGTGCCATTCCCTTTCTTGGAGAACTATCTAGATCCTTGTACTTCTACAATTGGAATCATGTCATTATCTTTCTGGTTTACTCTCTAATATACTACAACCTCCTAACCATATTCTATACAAATTAAATTGCAGCTCCTGGTTAACACCATAGTTGATGGATATTAGACTTTACTGTCACTAATACTCCAAATCTTGTTAGAGTTCAGGGACATCAATTCTCCAAATCTGAGAACCTTTGAGGGATACTAGTGTCGGACTTATCTTAATGCTTTACTCATTATGTTAATGTATCTAGTTTACATATGTAAAACGATGTGTAATTTCAGCTATGATGCCATGCTCTCTAGAGACTGATTTATTCTGATTTGAATGTTCTCTCAGTGCACCTGAGTTTGTGAGCTCTTTAGCACATAGATATTTTTTAAAGATTTGTTTTCTTTATTTGAAAGGTGAAGTTACAGAGAAAGAGAGGGAGAAATTGAGAGATCTTCATGCACTGGCTCACTCTCCAAAAGACCCCAACAACTTGCTCTGGGCCGGGCTGGGCCAGGCTGAAGCCAGGAGCCAGGAGCTTCTTTCAAGTCTCCCATGTGAGTGCATGGGCCTAGGGACTTGAGCAATCTTTTGTTACTTCCCCAGACATATTAACAGGGAGCTGGATAGGAAGTAGAGCAGCAGGACTCAAACTGGTACCCATATGGAACGACAGCATTGCAGGCGGCAGCTTAACCCATCATGCCACAATGCCATCCCTAGCATATATCTTAACCAAAGAGACAAACCTAGATGAAAATATGGAGATTCAAATTTTTTCTCTGTCCTAATTAAAGTTTATTATGTGCAGATGGATCGTGGAGATTCATAAAACAATGTTGTTTTGGGGCCGGCACTGTGGCACAGCGGGTTAAAGTCCTGGCCTGAAGTGCAGGCATCCCATATGGGCGCTGGTTCTAGTCCTGGCTGCTCCTCTTCTGATCCAGCTCTCTGCTAATGCCTGGGAAAGCAGGAGAAGATGGCCCAAGTCCTTGGAACCCTGCACCCACGTGGGAGACCCAGAATAATCTCCTGGTTCCTGGCTCTGGGTCGGCACAGCTCTGGCCGTTGTGGCCATTTGGGGAGTGAACCAGCAGATAGGAGACCTCTCTTTCTCTGCCTTTGCCTCTCTGTAACTCTGTCTTTCAAATAAATAAAATAAATCTTTAAAAAAATGTTGATTCACTGTATTTTGATTTCTAGCTGACTGGCTTCAAAGAGTAAAAGAGTAGTTCCCAGCCAAAAAACATATTTTGAGGGGCCGTCATTGTGGTGTAGCACATTCAGTCGCCACATACAGTGCCAGCATCCCAGCTGGGCTCTGGTTCAAGTTCCAGCTGTTCCTCTTTGGATCCAGCTCCCTGCTAATGTGCCATGAAAAGCAATGGTTGTCAGCCTATGTGCTTAGGACCCTGCATCCATGTGGGAGACTTAGAAGAAGCTTCTGGCTCCTGGCTTAGACATGGTCCAGCCCCAGCTGTTGCAGCCACTTGGGGAGTGAACTAGCAGATGGAATACCACTCTCTCTGTTTAACTTTGGTTTTCAAATAAATAAAATAAATTTTTAAAATATACATATATATTTTGATAACTTTTTGTGTAAGGAAAGCACCTATGAAATATATATGACTATGAATCAACATGAAAGGAATGTAATATATTGTCATTTCAGAGAAAATAGGTTAAATTAAGATTAAAATGATTTACAGAATATGTTCCATTAATTGCTTCTGATTCAGTCACTAGCTAAAGAAAGCTCTAGATATTTGCCCAAGAAACTGAATGATATTTTTATTACCTTGTTCATCAGAAAGATATACATTATACCTTCAGATACAGCTTAGATGTGTTTTCCAGCTACAATTAATTATTGATAATATGCTTATTTCAATATTACTCACTTATTAATTCATTAAATAGCTATCGATTGCTACTTTGCGAAACCCTCTGCTAGTTGATGAGTACGAGAAATAAATAACTGCATGCTCAGAATGCATAATCAGACAATATCCATATATACTCTTATAATGAAAATCTCTGTTAGTGTCATGGAAGAGGAAACTGATTTTAATTTGGTGCTATGAACTTGATCCTTTACAGAATGCATTTTATTTTATATTATAATTCCTGCAAGAACCTGTGAATGAGGGATTTATCTGCTGAATGAATATAAATATGATCCCTTACTATGAGCTAAGTAATATTTTAGGCCAGGAAGATTAAGTTGTCTGCAAAGCAGGCAGAAACAACTTTTCTCCAGGAGCTTAGATTTGTCTGTGACAGGGAAATAAAAAATAAATGAAATACCAATGCAAACTCTAAATTATACTGAATTATGACAAGAGCTATGGAGAAAAGCAAAGATTATAAGGATGATACAGAGTATTGCAAAGGTTATGGTGATAGCAGTGAGAGAGGGATGGTATATTTTGTTAGGTAATATTCAATAATATTGTTAGATTTCTATTATTGAATATGGAAGCCAGAGTGCAGAGCAGGTAAGTGAATTGCCTAGAGTCATTGAATATTAGAAGAGCCCCGACTGAAATTCAAACTGCTTTTTCTGTGGTTCCCTGTTATTGTCAGTACAGCTTATGACCACCTGCATGGCTGTTCTGTCTGTTGCACCAATTTTACAGAATTTCATTTCAAAAACATCATTTCTTTCTCCCTTCAAATATCTGCTTCATCAGTTAGATTGAAAAGGAGTAGGTGTTACTGAACTGACTTTCCTTTGAGCAATGGAGAAATCTAGAGATCCTGATGAGCCCTGGAGCGTGTTCTTTTCGGAAGTGTGGCCCTTAGGTAAGTGACTGACGTTCAGGTGACTTTTGCAAGTCTGAATGTGGCCCTGTGCTTCTGACATTCTGCGACTGCCTGCCTCTTCTAAGTACAGGGCAACACTTTGTAAGGCGTTTTTAGCTTTCTGTCTCCCTGTGAACCAAAGCACATTTGGCAGCAAGACCAATAAATCTGGCAGGCAGACAGCAAGGCAGACAGCAAATCCCTTTCGAGAATCAGCCTGGTGGAGCATGAATAAGGAAGCTCACCATCATGCCTATTTACCTGGCAGCTGGCATAACCCTTATGTGCACTTCTTTAACCCTCCTTATTATTTCTTTATAAATAGGACAATGACTTCGAGTGGCTCAGAATCTTTCTACCAGTTCTCATTCAACCCTAGAGGATTAGCTTTTTACTGTGACCAAAGCTGGCTTGCCAGGCCACCACTTAAATCCCTCAAAGGCCTCCCAGCTGATCATCACTGCACTGTTCTTTATATTGTTGAAGGATTTGTCCTTTCTTTTCCACCATGAAGCCATCCAGATTGAATAAGATCTGTTATTCCAGGACTGCTCATGTGAATTTTTCAAGTACCACGCAGTGCCACATTATCTTGAGTTAGTTAATCCTCTAAAAGATTTTCAGATGCCATTTGGAAAACAGTTATCTGGAACACCGCGAAAACAAAGTGCAGGTTGTCATGCCTGCAGAGGAACTGTGTAAGATCACCTCTAGTCAGGAACAATCCTAGTGGGATTATAAGGAAAGAGAAAACTCTGCTACCCCAACCTAGCTTGCTTCCTCCTCTGAGGGAGCTTATGCTTTCTAGAATTTACTAAAGAACTCTGCTTTCTGGCACAACCGCTGAACTTTCTTCAGATAAGTTTGTTACATCTATGTTTTATGCATCCTTACATCTTTCTAATATTAATATACTACTGCTAATATATTTCAAGTCAGGTTTTATAAACCATTTTATTAGCCTGGAAATACAATTTTATAATATGGCAGATTACGTAGCAATATAAACTCATCATTTTAGATGAGATGCCATTAAAAATACCTGTACTTTTAGAGTTTTAGTCAGTTTTACTACCTGCTATGTCAAACCTCTCAATTTTTAAAATTTCCATAACGATTATAGTTCAATGAATACTTTAATGTGCTGTGTTGTGCTTTGAATCCCATAGTGGCTGAATGAGGATAGGTGATAAGCAGTAAATGTACACTCCAAGTTCATTTAAATACTTGCTTTTGATGTCTTTATTTACTTCTTCCCCTCACCTTCCTAAGTCCTAAGCAAGCTCCTGAAATTGTTGCCAGATATTTAAAGGGGCATTGAAGCTGTCAGAAATCTGTAGGCGTAACCTCAGTTAGTGTTCACGATTTTAGGCTCTTTATAAAATTTTTAGGAGGTCAGAACTAGAAGTTTGCTTTATGAGTTATTTAATACCATTGCCCTAATTTTACAGATGAGAAGACTGGGACTTAGAAGGAAAACTAGGCAATATTATGTGGATAAAACATAATGAACATCAGACTACATTGTGAACACAATTTTAAGATGACCTCCTAGATTTTTACCTTCTTGGGAGCATGTCTTGTATCATCCCTTCCCTTTGAATCAGTGAGTGAAATAATAGGATATCCCTCCCAGGATTATTTCATGACATAAAGCAGAAATGAGTGGATTTTTAAAAATCTAATACAGAATCCTAATAAATAGCTTTTAACATAATCAGATCAAACCCGATGGGCCTGACCAAACCAATTGAGTTCTTTAAAAGATCTAGAATCCAGAAGTTAAAAACAGAAAGGAAATAAAACTGGATTGAAGAATAAGACAAATTCTCCCGCTGGATTGAAGAAGAAAGAAGCACAATGTAAATTGCCTTGGGAGAGCCACAGGGCCAGAACTGGAGGGCAGCCTCCAGGAGCTGCCAGAGGCCCCTACAGATGCTAGACAACAATTATTTGGGAGTTAAGAACAAGCACAAGGTTCTGGGTTCTGCCAATAACAGTGGGAATGGAAGAAAACTTGGAGCTGCGGATGAGATTGTAGCCACATTGATACCTTGATGTCTGCCTGGTGCCCTGAGCAGAGCATCTCAGGAACCTGGATTCCTAACTTAAGAAAACTATGGGACACCAGAATTTTACTATTGAAAGCCAATAAAATTTTGTTACTTATTATGATGCACCAATAGAAAACCAGTGTAAAATACAACTCAGGTCTTTCAAAATCAGTTATTTTTTCAATATACTACCAAATTTTGTTAATATAACTTGCATAAGAAAATGAAGAACCTCATGGAATAAATCTAGCTATTACTTTTGCTACTATTTATTATTATTTTCATGTTTTTAGACCTATTATTGTATTCACAGATTGTGACAGGGCAAAAAATAGTTTTACAAGTCCACACGCATTCTTATTCATCCATTTATTTATTACTTAAAAATGATAATATGCATGCCTGTATTTTCTAGTACTAGATGAATAAATACTAAATGCAATGACATCAAAAGAATATTTTGCAATGTATTTGAATTGCTATGGAAACTGTGACAGAGCTAATAAATTGAAACTCAGAAATGGAAATTAAGCTTATTCCTTTCAATTTGAAAGTGTGATTTGTATTTTAGACCACATAAATCTGTACTGTTTTTCCAACTTTACCAGATTTACCTTTGGGAAAATCAGTTAGGTTCTTTCAACTCTGTTGGTTTCCCTCTGTAGATTGGGGGGGATCTTTATTATTTTTTTACCAGGCAGATAAGCTTCAATATAGATATAAAGCAGAAGCAATTTCCTGCTGCCAATAGACTGTCTTTGAAAACATGATTAGACCTGGGACCTATTTTAATTCATTTAAACATTAGGAAAAAACTATTTTACCCAATGCTTGTGCTTATATAAAATTTGACAAGTAGTTGAATTCATTGCTACTGTAGTTGGCATTTATTTAGGAAGAAAATTGGGAGATTCAGCAAAAAAAAAAAAAAGTGTCACCATGGATTAAATCTTCAGTTTTAATACAAAGAAGACCCATGAAAACTCATTGATTTAGAAATAACTGTGCTTTCCTAATGATAACCGTATAATCCCTACCTTTAGTGCTTCTCTAAACTCTATATTTTATGTATAAGCTTGAGCCAAATAAAAACAAAAATGAACAATTCAACAAACCTTTTTGTTCTAAAAGATCAATACTTTCGTTTTCATTTTCCTTTTAATTTATCAAGAAAACTTTTTGTTTTAAATATATCTTTCAGGAAACCTAGAGATGTGTATTGCATTTTTATCCATTGTGACAGTTGTTTTATTTAAAGGAAATATTTCCTCCACCAAAATTTATAGTAGCTCCACCCTTCATACATGGAGGAAGTGTTCTAAGACTCACCGTGGATGCCTGAATCCTTGAATAGTACTGAATCTGATACATTGTATCCTATAATTTTCCTATACTTGCATACCTAAGATAAAGTTTGATTTATAAATTAAACACAGTAAGATATTAGCAACAGTAATCAATAATAAAATGGAATAAACATTAGAATATACCATATGGCTTACATGATAGTGAATGTCTTGTGCTATGTTCACCAGTCTTATGATGCTGTGAGCAGATGAAATGCTTACTTGATGAGATGAACTGAGACGAATGACATGAGAATTGTGATGTAGTGTTGGGCTTTTATTGACCTTTTCATAGGTCAATAATACGATTGATATTATAAAATGATATTCTCACAGGAATATCATCTGCTTTATTTCAGAGAAGGATATCATAAGATTTTGTCATGCTACTCAGAACAGCACAGAATTTGAAACTTCTGAAATGTCTATGTCTGGAATTTTTCACTTAGCATTTTTGGACCACAGTTATCCAGAGCTAACTGAAATCATGGAAAGCAATATCATGGATAATGGGTTTGCACAGCAGTGTTGGCACACGTAATTGGTTTCTTGCCCCCAAAGTGGGAGACATAGATTGAGTTGCTATCTCCCATCTTCAGGCCAAGGTTACTAACCTTGGTTATTGTGGGCATTTGAGTAATGAACCAAAAATGGGAATGATCTCTCTATTTCTCTCTACATCTCAAAAATGTGTATATGAGGGTAGAATACCATATTTTTGTTATGGTTGTGTTTATTTTTTAAGTCCATTATGACAATAACATTTAGTAAATGGCAATTGTCTTGTTTTCGATATTATTCATTAAATTTTTCTCTGGATTATTTCATAAGTAAATATTTTAAGGAAAAATGCAATGAGAATAAAATATAGGAAATAAAATATTACAGTCTTCTACAGTGGTCTTCCTTGTGTGAGTGCTACTTCTCAGACAAAATGTTTTTCTTCCATTTTTAATATACACAATCATGTATCTATGTAATGAAAATGTAAACTGGACTTTCATGGTTGGATTAGTATATACCATGTTAAAAATTATTTGAGAGGCAGAGAAAGAGATTGAGATTGGCCATTCCCACTGGTTAATTCCCCAAATGCCTGCAAAGGGTAAGCCTGGGCCAGTGCCACATGTAGGTCCTGGAAACTCAGTCCAGGTCTTCCACATAAAGGCAGAAACACATTTAACTGAGCCGTCACTGCTGCCTCAGAGTGTCTGTGTCGGCAAGATGCAGTGGTGGGTAGCAAATCCAGGCACTCTGATGTGGGATATGGGCATCCCAACCAAAGTATTAAACACTAACCCAAATGCCTATGCTTACACCTACCATTGTTTTTATTTGCTATTCGTGAAGCTTATTTTTTGCTCTTCCTTTTGTCTTTGTTTTAAATATTCATTTGGGTTGTTGCCTATTTAAAATTTATTTAATGTTGTTTTAGCTATATGTGTGTGTGTGTATGTGTGTGTGTGTGTGTATTTTTTTTTTTTTTTGACATGCGGAGTGGACAGTGAGAGAGAGAGACAGAGAGAAAGGTCTTCCTTTCCGTTGGTTCACCCTCCAATGGCTGCAGCGCGCTGGCTGCAGCTACAGCAGCAGGCACACCGCACTGATCCGAAGCCAGGAGCCAGGTGCTTCTCCTGGTCTCCCATGGGGTGCAGGGCCCAAGCACTTGGGCCATCCTCCACTGCATTCCCGGGCCACAGCAGAGAGCTGGCCTGGAAGAGGGGCAACTGAGACAGAATCCGGCACCCCAACCAGGACTAGAACACGGTGTGCTGGAGCCGCAGGTGGAGGATTAGCCTATTCAGCCGCAGCGCCGGCCTTAGCTACATGTTTTTGCAATTGTTAAATGATTGAATTTAAAAATTTATTTTGTCTAATATCTAAGTACCTGCTCGTAATTTTAATTTTCCAACATTTATGTATATACATATATATTACACATACATACAAAATATATACACACATGCACACATATATTGTATATGTATAAACACGTACACATATACATATTCTTGGAAGGAATATGGTTTTATTTTCTAGTTACTTAACCATTTATTTGAACAAGACCTGCCTCTATTGCAAATTCCTTAATTACTAACCCTCCATTTCTTCAGTGGCAAAAATGCTTCAAGAATACCTCCTTCCTGGCATTGTTGTGAAATATACATGTTACATAGGTATGTATGTGTGTGTGTGTGTGTGTGTGTGTGTGTGTATAGATATAGATAAATAAACAGCAAAGTCAGATACGCATGAAAATATATGCAAATTGCTTCATTTCTTTCATTTCTTAATATTATTTCAAATGGAAAGGGATCTTCTTATAATTTAAAAGTAAACATAGAACAAGAATACATACTATCTTATGGAAAGGCTATATAGTAGCCCACAGGGACATCTTTTATGTCATTCCTTTAAGGTATGATTTGGGTCACACAATGTATTTATTTAAATGTCATTGTGTAAAGGTTTTATTCCTGTTTTTAAAGCCTATCTTTATTTTACCCTGGATAACAATAACACAAATTGATATTTACTCAGCACTAGCTAGTTTCCAGATATTTTAATGCACTATCTAATTTAATCCTCCTAAAAATGCTGCAACTGTTTCCAAATGTATGTTCCACTCAGAGGCAAAGACTTGTTTCAGGTGTTTATTTATGAAATGAGTACAGAAAGCAGAGGTAAATAAGAGACAGAAACAACCAATATTCCCCTGTGTTCTAATGAGAAACTATAGATGTGGTAGGTTGAGCTATGTCTAATGAAAAATGCTTCGAAATAATGGAAACAGTAGAGATACCCACACTGAAAATAATTCAGCACCATCAACTCGGGGCTGCCAGAATTAACAAATATATAGAATGCCCTGTTATGAACAAATAGTATTTTATAGTAAATAATTCTAAAAATTCTGTTCCTTACCTGAAATTGCAAACGTGGCGAGGTGTTCTGTAGTTTATCATCTATTATAAACCAGAGAAAATGGAGATTAATTCTCCACCCAGATTCCTATTCTCCTTACTTGAGCATAACACTGTAACTATGCTTCAGCAATCTCACACTTGTAAGACTAGTCTGTGAGCATCTGTGGAAGATCCACTGATGCCAGAGAAAAGTCTAAATCAAGTAAAGGAGATCCAGACGCCGGCATCAAAGTAGGAAACCCTGACTGGAGCCAGAAATATATTTACTGTAGCAGATAAACCCAAGTGAACCCAGGAAGTGAAGAGGTGGGACACTAACTGTTCCTGCTGCTGAATATGCTTTTCTTTTATTTTAAAGATAAGGAACAAAAGCTTTTGGGGTAACAGAACACCTTCCCTAAGTTGTAACAAGAGACAACAGCCACACCAGGAGCCAGACCAGGTCTGTCTGATTCCAAGGGGCCGTATACTCAGCCACTACACAGCTTTCAGCTAGATGGAAAACCCTTTAATGGAATATGTCTTACACTTCATGCCTTGGCCTTTATTATTAACATTTAGAATGAACTTTTAAAATATTTTCTAGTTGTAATGTCAAAAATATGATTAAGAGCTTTCTTACAACAGTAGCTGAAACCAATGACTAGGAAACTTGAAAGTACTTAATAACATGCCATAAACAAATGATTTTGAATAGTCATATATGATTCAGTTAACAAAAATATTTAATTCATCAAAAATTCAAGCTCCTACTATGCACTATTAACCATGTTAAAGATTATGTATATTAAAAATACAAGCTGAAATGTTCTGGGAATTTTGAAGTGCACATTCCATCCACACTGAAGAGCTGGCTATAATTATTCCCTGTAACTAATATTATGCCCTTACAAAGCAGTACATCACTTTTTTCATAATAAATACCATAATGAAATGGATATAAATATTAGTATTATTAAATTAATATTAATAATAATACATTAATAAAATGTAATTGATATTAGCATTTATTTAAAATCAGTTAGAGGGCTATTGATATTTTGAATATTTAATCACTGGTACTGCATCAGTTTGTATTACATAATTAATAAACTTTAGAATGATTTTAAAAGAAAACATGCAACTTTGCAATGACTTTTTCCTCTTTTGTAAAACATGTTATTGCAATACAGTATGTATGACAAAAATGGATGTAAGTGTACAGGTAAATGAGTTTTTTGTCATCAGATCACACCATAACCAAAATCCAAATTAAGAATGAAGTATTACTAGTACTCCAACATCCCAAATTATTACTCCCATTTCTTTTTTTAAAACGTGAAATAAGAGTATATTTTTATTTTAAGGTATGATTCCATGAAGCACTATTTACAACCATATGCTGAATTATATGATATTCGCACAATTTTTAAACTCTCTTCTCATATTACTACAAATAAGGGGAAACGTGTAATATATGTCCTTTTGGATCTGACTTATTTCACTTAGCATAATATTCTCAAGTTAATCCATTCTGTTGCAAATCAGTTAACAGGTATCTAGGTTGATTTCATATCTTAGCTACTGGGAATTGAGTTGCTATGAACATGTGAGTACAGGTAAGTCTTTCATATGCTGATTCCTAATCCTTTGGATATATTCCCAGGGGTGGAATAGTGGGGATATGTGGAACATTTATCTTTATCTTTCTGAGAGATCACCATACTGTTTTCCATAATAGCTGTTTCAATTTCTATTAACAGTGTAATAGCGTACTTTTTTCTCTACATCCTCACAAGCACTTTTTTTTTTTAATTTTTGAATGACAGCATCCTAACTAGGGTGTTGTGAAATCTCACTGTGGTTTTTATTTGCATTTCCCTAATGGCTAGTGATCTTTCATGTGTCTGTTAGCCATTTGATATTCCTCCTTTGAAAAATGCCTATACTTTTCCTTTGCCCATTTGTTAACTGAATTGTTTGTTTTTGTGTTGTTGAGGTTCTTGGGTTCCTTATATTTTCTGGATATTAATGTGTTATTAAATGCATAGTTTGCAAATATTTCCTCCCATTCTCTCTGTTGTCTCTTTACTTTGCTAATTGTTTTCTTTTCTGTGCAGAACATTTCTTAGCTTTAGGTAATCCCATTTGTCTATATGTGCTTTTATTGCCTGTACTTCTTAGGATCTTATTCAAGAATTCTTTGAATACACAGTGTTTCTCTTATTTTTGTCCTCTAGTAGTTTGGTTGTTTCAGGTATTAGGTTTAGATCCTTGATCCATTGTGAGATGATTTTTATGGAGCATGAGGTACAGATTATATTTCAAATTTCTGCATATGGAAATATAATTTTCCCAGCAGCACTTGCTGAATAGATTTCCTTTACCAGGGAATAATTTTAGCTCATTTATCAAAGATTGTTTGATTGTAGATGTGTGTATTAATTTCCAGAGAACCCATTCTGTTCCATTGATAGGTCTATTTTTGTGCCTGTGCCTGGCTGTTTTGATTTTAATAGCCCCACAGTATTCTTGAAATCTGGTATTGTGATGCCACTAGCTTTTTAGTTTCTTGTTTAAGAATATTCTGGCTATTTGGGTTTTTTGTTTGTTTATTTGTTTTCATATGAATTTTAGGATTTTTTTTCCAATTTTGTATACAATGCCCTTGGAATTTTGCTTGGGATCACATTGAATATGTAAGTTGCTTTGGGCAGTATGGAAATTTTGATATTAGTTCTTCAATTTTATGAATGCATAAGAGTTTTCCCATTTTTTAATGTCTTCTATTTATTTCATTCATATTTTAAAACATTCATTGTAGAGATATTTCACATCTTGGTTAAAATTATGCTGTTAGTTAATTTTTATAGCTATTTTGAAGGGAACTGATTTTATAAGTTCCTTTCAGCCAGAGCATTGTTGGTGTATACGAATGCTATTGATTTTGTGCATTGATTATATATCTTGCCATTTTGCCAAATTCTCTTTTGATATCTAAGAACTTTTAAACGAATCTTTTAGTTCCCTTATGTAAAAGATAATATTATCTGCAAAAAGGGATAATTTACATCCTCTTTTCCAATTTGCATCCCTTCTATTTCTTTTTCTTGCCTAATGGCTCTGGCTGAAACTTCCAGAACTGTATTGAATAATAGGCATGAGAGTAGATATCCTTGTCTGGCCCTGGAGCTTAGTGGAAATGCTTGCAGTTTTTCTCCATTCAGTAGGATGCTAAGTGTGGGTTTGTTATATATTGTTGATGTGATATGTCACATTTATTGATTGCGTATCGTCATATCATCCCTGTATCCTTTGGGTAAATCTCACTTGGTCCAGGTGGATGATATTTCTGATATGTTGTTTGATTTGATTTTCTTGTATTTTGTCAAGGATCTTCACATCTATGTTCACCAAGCATATTGGTCTATAGTTCTTTTTTTGTATCTTTCTCTGGATTTTTAATTAAGATAATTCTAGCCACACAGAATGAGTTTGGATGGGCTCTTTCTCTTTCAATTGCTCTCATTAGTTCAAGAAGAATTGGAATTATTCTTTAAATTTTGGTAGAATTCAGCAGTGAAGCCATCTGGTCCTGTGCTTTACTTTTTTGGGAGGTTTTTATTATTGATTCAACCTCATTTTTACTTATTGGTCTATTCAAGTTTTCTATGTCTTTATGCCTCAATTTGGATAAATTATATGTGTCCAGAAATCCATCTCTTCTAAATTTTCTAATTTTTTGGCATAGGCTTCTTTGTAATGTTTGTAATGTTTCTTTGTATTAGTGTTATATCAGTTGTCATATTTCCTTTCTCATCTCTGATTTTAACAACTTGTGTTAAAGTTGGGCTTGGTGGAGCACCCTGGCCATAGTTGTTGAGGGAGGGGATGTTGGAGCCAGCCAGTGTGTTCACAGTGCCAGTTCTTTTGTGTACCAGGATGAACCAGCTGATTTACAGCCCCAAGTGAGCCCACAGTGACAGTGCCTTCCACCCACCTAGCACGCTCACCCTACAGAGAACTGACCCACTCCACAGTGCGCCCGCTGATTCTTCTGTAAGATCTGCCCCAGTGTGCAGAGGGCTGTGAGTCTCCATAGTCAGACCAAGTAGATACTCAGTAACACAAACTGCAACCCTCTTAGCTCTATGATCTATGCCCAGAACTCCCACAATCATAGGGCGAAGGTCTGCTCTCCATCCTGCAGGCTGTCCCTTCTGGTCCCAGGCTTCTCTGGCAGTGGCAGAACTGTCAGCTGTCCCTCATTTAGGATAGAGTTCAGCTACAGGTCCACCTCACAGATTGAGTCTGACACTTGGATGGGGAAGGGGAGGGAGGCAATATGGTTTCAGTTCACAGTACAAACTATTCACCCAGATTTTCACCAGCTCCCTAGGCTGCACTCAGTCAGTGGGGAACATGGAATTTATCTCAGTCAAAGCCTCCAATGGTGGTGGCTGTGGCTTCCTCTTGTCACCTCACCCTGGGAAAATAGTGCTTCCCAGCCTGGAGCTGGCCAAGCAGATTCAGGAATGGCAGCTGATGTGGCTCTGTCCTCTCTCCTTGCTGCTCCGTGGAGTCTCGGTTCTGTTTTGTCTGTCCCCACATGCAAATTTCGCTTAGACATTCCTTCCTTTGTTTTTTTGGGTATCTTTCCATGGCTAAGGTCAGTGCAGTTTGCAATATTCAGCCATCTTTGACTGTGACATTAGTCTCTGGTGACTTTTTAAAATGTTGGTAGTCATTAGGGAAAATTTTTATTAAATATCTGTTTCTCTATACCCTTGATTTAAGTTCAGGTTTCTGATTCTCTGTGCTCTAACAAGGGGTTTTCCAAATTCATGGAAATGCATGTTATGAAAAAAGAATTCATTTAATTCAATTTCAATTTCTTTCTACCCCAAACTCTTTTAAATCTATTCTTCATGAACATGTTGAATTACCCTTGTATAAATGCAGACTGTAATCATCTTCTAGGTGGTGAACAAATGCTGTAAGAACACAGATTAGAAATGAAACTTCGACATTTTTAAAAGGATAGGAGATTCTTACTTCAATTTTTAACTGAAATGACAGTATTTTTCAACTTTTATTTCATAAATATAAATTTCCAAAATAAAACTTTTGGATTATAGCGGCTTTTCCCTCCATAACCTCCTTTCCATCCACAACCACCCCATCTCCCACTCCCTCTCCCATCCCATTCTTCATCAAGATTCATCTTCAATTATCTTTAAAAACAGAAGATCAACTTAGTATATACTACGTAAAGATTTCAGCAGGCTATACCCACATGACACACAAAGTATAGAGTACTGTTTGAATAGCAGTTTTACCATTAATTCGCATAGTATAACACATTAAGGACAGAGATCAGAGAGGGAGGAAATGACAGTATGTTTTACATTACAAGTGTCTTCAAACAAGTTCTTATGCTTCCTAAACAGCATTATTATTTCATGTTTTGACTGGTCTATGTATACCTTTTAGTTGCCTATGATATAGCTCTCATTTTCTAACCTACTAATCTGTATTTATTCCCCTGAATAATGTAGTGAACAAAAAGACAAACCATAAAACTAATTCTGATTTCTCACATTTACCAACTGTTGTGTTATGTATTTATATGTATATATAAATGATCATTACCAGTTTTAAGCTACTAATTCTGATGTTACTGAAGGTATATTTGGACAGTGATGTATGTAATCACCTCTCATGAACAGTAATGCCTGGCTCCAGTGCACCACTCTCTAGGTCTGCATATTAAATTATAAGGAACCTGCACAGTTATGATTCTAGAGGCTTAATATTTTATAATTATTGGAGTATAATTATAAGACCATTGTTGAATTTAATAATGAGTAAATTTTATTTATATTTTGTTTCATATAAAGTACCATTCTGTGACTTACATGGTAATTCTATTAATCCTTTTGACAACTGAGGAACTATACATGTGTTATCCTCACTTTATATGGAAGAATCAGAGACACAGAACTAGACTAAGATTAGGTGAAGGGA
The DNA here is from genome assembly GCA_949820135.1 of Sylvilagus floridanus. Taxonomy (NCBI): domain Eukaryota; kingdom Metazoa; phylum Chordata; class Mammalia; order Lagomorpha; family Leporidae; genus Sylvilagus; species Sylvilagus floridanus. The sequence continues at coordinate 68,822,667 of OX463231.1, forward strand.
CCATAACTTAAGTCTAGGTAAACTAATGCTAAAAAACCTGCTCAAGCATTTCAACCATGAAAGTAGATTTTGAAAAATTATGGTAATATATTTTACTTATGAAAAAGTGAAGGTTCAGATAACTTAATAGGCATAGCCAAGAGTTACATAGCTATAAAGTTGTAGAACCTAAGTTCATGCCCAGGTTTCTGTGACTCTAAAGATAATTAATGGGTTTAAATAATACAAAGCTATAATGTGTTTATGGATTTCTGTTGCCAGTAGAAGCTAAAAGAATAATGAAAAACCACATATATGTAAATATTTAAACATGAAAAAAATTATACAGGCGGCTATAATTATAGGCCTAATTTATCTACTTAACAAATCACCTTGGTTATGTATATTTGGATAAACATTTGTATATTTGTATATTTGGATAAACATTAAAAGCTATGGAACAGCTGGCACCGTGGCTAACTAGGATAATCCTCCTATGGAAGGATGGAAGAATATGGGACTGATTGTACAGCAATGAGTTAAGCTCCCACTTGTCATGCCAGAATCCCAGATCTGAGTTTGCGGGCTGAACCCCAGCTCTGCGGCTTCTTATCCAGCTTTCCTGCTGATGTACGTGGAAAGGCTGCTGAAGATGTCCCAGCTTCTTGGGCCATTACTACTCCTGTGCAAGACCTGGGTGGAGTTCCTGGCTCTTGGCTTCAGCCTGGCCCAGATTTAGCTTTTGAGAACGTTTGGGGAGTAAACCTTCAATTAGAAGATATTTCTCTGTGTGTCTCTCTTTGACTTTTTTAATAAATAAATATATATTTTTTAAAATTATGAAAGAATTTATGAGTACTTTATTCTCTGATTTAATCTCAATAGAGATTAAGTCATGGATAACTATTTTGTTGTTACTTAAAATGTAGTAAAAAAGAATAATTTTAAATGGAAATCTTATACTTATGTGTCCATTTTTTTTCCAAATCAATTGTGATTAGCTATTGTTTGCATACAATTTGACCAATGTGTTCATGTAACCATCATGCTAAAGTTTTCCCTTGCACATTTGCACTGAAAACTTTCTCCACACAGAACCCCAGAAAACAAATGCTGTTAGATTAGTTACACCTTTTTCATGTATTTCAGTTACTTTTTGTATCATTTTCACTCAAGGTAATGTTTGAAATGGACCTATATTGTTACATGTATTAGTAGTTCGTAACTTATTTATTTATTCATTTATTTTTTCAGGCAGAGTTAGACAGTGAAAGAGAGAGACAGAGAGAAAGGTCTACCATCCATTGGTTCACTCCCCAAATAGTCACTACGGCTGGCGTGCTGCGCCTATCCGAAGCCAGGAGCCAGGTGCTTTCTCCTGGTCTCCCATGCAGGTGCAGGGCCCAAGCACTTGGGCCATCCTCCGCTGCCCTCCCGGGCCACAGCAGAGAGCTGGACTGGAAGAGGAGCAACCAGGACAGAACTGATGCCCCGACTGGGACTAGAACCTGGTATGCCGGCACCGCAGGTGGAGGATTAACCAAGTTTAGCTGCAGCGCCGGCCAGTAGTTCATAATTTATTTTTAAGTATGATATCCAGGGTAGCATATGCATGTTTCTGAGAGCCACTGAAGCATGCATTAATAGTTGTAGTCTCCTTTTCTTCTTTCACTATGAAAGGAAACTTTATCTTCTAGTACACACTTGTTTTGCTTCCAATTTGGGATATTCATATATATAATTACAAATGTGGATATTATTTTTGTCTTGAGTAAATACTTGAAAATAGAATTGTTGAGTTGATAATAAAGTCCAAAATTAACTGACACTCTTTTCCAAATCATCTCATTTTTCTTCTCCCAGTGGAAGTGTTTTTTTGGTTGTTATATATCATTGTCTACCCTTGTTATTATTAGTCTTTTTATCCTTATGCTCATGTAATTGTGTCCCAGAATGATTTAAATTATTATCTATCTGATGGCTTATGATGATTGGCATATGTTAACATTTCATTTTCAACTTTGGTTAGTTATTAAAATTTCTTTGCTTAAATATTTGACACAATTTTTTCCTGAGTTGTTTAAGATTTTAAATAGGAATTTCATACAGTTCTTCTATCAGCTGTAGAACTGCATGCGTTTTTTGCCGGTCAGTATCTTGCATTTTTATTTCTTAAAGGTAAATTCTGAAATTTTCTTAAAAAATTTCTTAAAGGTAAAATCAGAATTTTCTTTCTTTCTTTTTTTTTTTTTTTCAAAATGTGATGAAGCCCAATTGAACAACATTTTGTCTGTTAGGTTCTTGGTTTAGGTTGCCTATGGTATCTTTTCTTCTTCTAGGTTAAAAAAAATATTTCCTTGCGGGCCTGGCATGGTGGGATAGTAAACTGAGCCTGTTAAGGAACCAGCTGTTAGGTCAGCATCATACATGGATGCCAGTTTGGGCCCCAGCTGTTCCACTACCAATCTAGTGCCCACTAATGGCCTAGGAAAAACATATGCTATCATTTTAGTACTCTTTATTGGGAAGTCTCTCATTTGGATAAAAATTAAATTAACTTTATTTCATATCATACACATCAATTAACTCAAAATGGGTCATAGATCTCAATGGGAGAGAGCTTACACTAAGACCAAACTTATGAATGAAAATCTAGGAAACAAGTTTTAAAGATTTATTCTTTTATTTGAAAGGCAGAGTTACAGAGTGAGAAGGAGAGACAAAGAGAGAGAGATCTTCCATCTACTGGTTGACTCCCCAGATGGGGAGGGCTGGGCAGGCTGAAGTCAGGAGCTTCATCCTGGTCTCCCATGTTGATGCAAGGGCCCAAAGAGTTGGGCCATCTACTGATGTTCCTATACAATGTGAATTGTGCTTCAATAAACATGGAGGGGGTAGAGATAACTCTTTCATATGCTGATTTCATTTCATGTGGGTTAATTCTCAGGAGTGGGAGGTAGATCTATTTTCAGCTTTTTGAGGAATCTCCAGAGGGTCTTCCAATAGTATGTTAGGTACCTTTCTCCTTGCTATTGTTTTTTGTATTATATGAACCAAGTCAAAGATAATAAAATGATTACCCCAGTGGGTTCAGTGAAGAAACTAGTGCTAAGGCTTTGAGTGTTAGGAATTTCCTTTCCTACCAATGATGATGATGGTAGAAACCTTGGGAGTGGGTGATTCTGAGGCACGGTATCTAGATTTCTTCTGGACTCTAATTGTAGTGAAAAAAAATCTGGGAGTTTTCATTGACTCTAAATCTCTGTTTTAGGAAAAGCAACCTCATGATCATTGTTGCTTCAGTGTTGACCTTTGCTGAAACACTATCTGGAAGCCTTGGTGGAAAGCAGTGAGTAAGCAGATGCACAATATTTGGTGTTCCAGACCTGCTACATTCTGTGTATCCAAGTTGGTAAGTTACTTATTGTCTTTGAAATACTCTTCTTTGTCTATTAAAATAAGCTTAAAGATATTTACTTCTCTAGTCCTCTTACATAATTTTATAACATATCTTATTTATAATTATCTTATATCTTATTTGATATAATTATCTAGTATATATTAGGAATAACCTAATTTTATAGTTCCCTTCTGTTCAATCCAACTGTGGATTTAGATAAAGAATATCCAATTTCTTTGTGCATCTAGTTTGAATGCCTTCAAAGAAAAACCTCAGTGCTTGAAATAATGTACTTGATCTGGAAGAATTTACCAAGTGCAACTAACCAGTGTCCACTTACATTCACTTTTGTGACATCAAATTTTTTAAAGGCCTTATTTATTTGAAAGGCAGAGTCAAAAATAGTGAGAATGAGAGAATCTGGAGGAGAGATCTTCCATCCACTGGTTCACTCTCCAAATGGCTACAACAGCTGGGGCTGGGACAGACTGAAATCAACAGCCTGGAACTCTATCCAGTTCTCCCACATGGGTGGCAGGGACACAAGCACTTGGACCATCTTAGAAGGGAACTGGATTGGACTTGGAGCAGCCTGGATTTGTACAGGTGTGCATATGGGATCTGGCATCACAGGTGGCAGCTTAACCTACTGCACCACAATGCCAATTCCTATTTTTGAGCACTGCTTACTGGAATGAATGCTCTTAGGAAACACATCTGCATGATGAAATTAAAATAATTAAATATGTGAACTTATTAAATATGGTACAAAACATGGCTGTGAATATATTTTGGATTTTAGCATAATTAGTATTCATCTTTTCATATTTTAAAGGAATAATTTTTCACTAAGCACTTACCTGATATGTATAATGTATTAGATTGTATGAGATTATTGCAAACACACACAAAAAACCATAAATACCATATACTCTATGCCTTTGAGGAATTAACAGTTTAATTGTTTTTCTGGATGAGCTGGAACAACAGCTCCAGCTGTTTCATGAGGTCATTCCTAGAACATGAGTGAAAGACTATGCCTGCAGAATAAAAGAAGTATGTTTCTGTCTTGCTTTGCTGAGGTAAAAGGAAATGCATTTATATTATGCGTGTATGGGTGAAAATAAATGCAATGCTTAGTGCATTGTCTCCTCGGTTCAAAAAATAATTATTTTTCTAGTGTAGTCAAGGGCCATATTAGCTGACTTGGGGGGCGATATCACTTTGTCTAATTATGGGATATAGGGTTTACTGTTGCCTAAAATCACAGATGTCACTGTTTCATTCTAATTGTGAAAATTAAATAGATGACTGACTAAAAGATTCCAAAATGTTTATTTAGATGAGCAATAAAAATGAATTACTTTTTACTGAAAAGAATGGCAGGTGGGCATTTTGGCTCAGTGGTGGACTGCCACTTGGGACGACTTTATGGAATACTGGATGTGTTCGGTATTCTGCTTCCAGTCCAACTGAATCATCCTGGGAGGCAGCAGATGATGGCTCAAGTACTTGGGTCCCTGCCATTCACTTGAGAGACCCACATTTAGTTCCAGGTTCGTGGCCTCAATCTGATCCAGCCCTGGCTCTTGTGGGCATTTGGGAAGGGAAACAGCAGATGGAAGATCTCTCTCTCTCTCTCTTTCATTCTTCCTCTCTCTGTCACTCTGACTCTGACTTGCTAGTAGATGAAAAGAAATCAATATTGTTGAAGAAAGAAAAGTGTGATTGCTATTAAAATGTAGGGCAGCGTATTATATATTATTTTGTGTACATCCACTGAAAGTGAGGATGTGTGTCGCATGCACATGGAATGTGGTTTTCTCCAAGCTTTTGTAAACCGAGGTGATTTACTACTTAAATGAACTTTAAACTAATTAATGTGACAGTTTAGGTGAAATTCATACTGGGTAACTGATATTTTACTTATAAAATATAAGCCATTCTTAAATATTTTGATTTATTAAAATGATAGACACATAAAGCAAACATAATTGTTATGCAACTTGTAAATACTTAACATTTTCATGAGATGTATGATTAATCTTAACACTGAATTATGTCCATTTTTCATATAAAACAGTGTGTATAAGTTAAAAAATTGAGATTTCAAAGAACTCATTAGATCAAAAGTACATTTGCATTTTTTACTCATTTAGAAGATTGCCTTTAGGGGCTAGCACTGTGGCATAGAAAGTTAAGCCTCTACCTGCAATGCCGAGATCCCATGTGGGCTCTGGTACAATTCCCTAGATGCTCCACACCATTTCTGATCTAGCTTCTTGCTAATGTGTGTGGGAAAGCATGGAGGTTGACCCAAGTGCTTGGGCCCCAGTGCTGACATGGGAGACCCAGAAGGAGCTTCTGGCTCCTGGCTTTGTCTTGGCCCTGGCCTGGCTATTGTAGCTATTTGGGGAGTGAACCAGTGTATGGAAGATATCTCTGTTTTTCAAATAAATAAGTAAACCTTTAAAAAGTTGGCTTTAACATGAAATTATATCTAGGAATTTAAGATAAAGGATGTAACTTAAAATAAAAACCATAAAACTGGGCCGGCGCCGTGGCTCAACAGGCTAATCCTCCGCCTTGCGGCGTCGGCACACCGGGTTCTAGTCCCGGTCGGGGCGCCGGATTCTGTCCCGGTTGCCCCTCTTCCAGGCCAGCCCTCTGCTGTGGCCCAGGAGTGCAGTGGAGGATGGCCCAAGTGCTTGGGCCCTGCACCCCATGGGAGACCAGGAAAAGCACCTAGCACCTGGCTCCTGCCATCGGATGAGCACGGTGCGCCCGCTGCAGCGCGCCGACCGTGGCAGCCATTGGAGGGTGAACCAATGGCAAAGGAAGACCTTTCTCTCTGTCTCTCTCTCTCACTGTCCACTCTGCCTGTCAAAAAATAAATAAATAAATAAAACATTTACTAATTTTCATTTGTTACAATGCGAGAAATTTGGGTTTAGTATGTTTAAATGAGCAAAGGGCCTGATCCAAACTTTTAGCTCATTATGACTGATGTTGTAACATTCCTGAATGTGTGTATGTATGTATTTTAGGGTTTTAATAAAATTGAATTTGTCTACTATATATTTTGTTCTATGCTACATATCTGTGTTTAATATATCTTGGAGAATATGCCTGCAAAGATATTCTCAGAGGCTATGTCTGTGTACTAAAAGTATCTTCAGAGATGACTTAACACTTTCATATATGTTAATCAAGTTTTTATCCACCAATTAAGTATAGTATATTATAGGCAAACTGACCACTAAATGTATAAACATCTCCGATTGTATGTGGTCTTCCCATTCACCCTTGGGCTTCCCCTGAATGTGCATTGACCAGTTTTTATACTGTTTTCCCACCTGAAATTTTCATTTCATTCTGTGTTTGACCTAGTCCTATTAAAGTGATACTTCAATACATCTATGGAAAATAGAATTAAAAAGTAAGCCTATTTGTGTGAAAAAATTGTGAAGATTAAGCATACTACTGATTTTCAAACAGTTTATTGAAAATGCATATTATGAAAAAATTATGCCTGGATTTCAAATCTAGTTTGCACCAAAATGAATTTATCTTTTCATTCTAGTTTACATGAAAATTTTGATGTACTCTTGTACTTAGTATATTTTGCTTTATTTTCCATCCCTCCCAATATTACTATAGCCAGCCAACAGAATAGGCAATGCTGTTATTTGTTTTAATACTCTAAATATTGATACTCTCTCTGGCTTTCTAGCCACTTGAATTCAATTCCTCATTCTGCTCATCCACATCTGATGTCATCTAAGTCTCACTCGGTTGCTTCTGGATCCACACTGGTAAGATTATTTTTCACCTTTGCCTCTAATTCCTAATTCTTTATCGGAGTGTTTGCACCCTGTTCTACCAAGCTCCAATCTCTGTCTCTAATCATTACTCTAACAAGAGTAGAATGCAAAAATGATTTTATCTAATTTTAGAAATAATATCAGACAGCTACTCATCTGACCTTAGGATTCTTTTAGGTCACTGACACAAGTTGCAGCAGATTTTTTGCTGTTCTTCAATTCTTCCCAACCCAACTGAGACCAGAATGTGTGTTCTAAAGTGAATATTTGAAAGTTTTTCATATTGTTCACTTTTATTTTGTTTCGTTTGGATTGAACATTTGAATATTTAATGTAATGTAAGTGCAATGCTTTTTGCTTTTACATTTGCTTCATCAGGTCAATGGTATTATGGGAGGGAAGGTGGACCTTGTATTTTAAGCAAAAGCTTCTAGGTTCTATTTTACTGACCTGCAGTGTAGAATTGTCCATAGACACTCCATTTTTCTTTGGGTTCCCATCTCCTGGGAGAAAGAACTCACACACAAATATCCACATCCAGAAGTTTAATCAATATTTGGCAGGCTCAGTTATGTCCACATCAACTTTTACAAGAAACAAACATTTCTCCTAAGAAAATATGGCATATACAGCTGCAGTCCTGCCTTCCACATCATGAAGGAGAAAAAGGAATTCTTAGTCTAACTTCAAAAGCCCACACTATCCTATGGTTTTCTGATGTGAGGATGTTGGTCAAGATGTTGGTCAAGAGAGTAATTGGTATGAAACCTGTATTCTGAGTTACTGGTATGTTATGTCAAGATGAATTCAAGAGAATTAGAGTTCCTGCACTGTTTTCAATGGCTTTGCATCATAAAGAAAGTGCTAGGGCTGCCCCCATTGACATATAATTTATGCATAAACTTCTCACAGATTTGTCATAACCCTGTTGATTTGTTTGCTAGTTGATTTTTGTGGCATGGCTCATTTGAATGAGGCCCCTCCAAATATATTGAGTGTTCAGAAATCTCAGAATAAAATTTTGAATGAAGATCTTAACTAGAGAACTAATTTATTTCTACATGATCCAGTTGGAATTTGTGATGTGGAAATCATTCACTCCAGAAATTTAAGGGGACAAAAAAATTTAGGTCACTAGATATCAAGAAACATAACCTCATTGTTTATTATTATTATTATTATTATTATTATTATTATTATTTTAGCTTGTCTCTCCAGAAGAGTGCAGAAGTCCCTTCATCTTAATATATTGCCTCAGGTTTGACATTTCAGGATTTCCAAATTAAATCATTACTTCAGGTGCACCTGTGACACCGGGTTGCATAGTTCATTATAGCTCTGTTTCTCTGATTTGATGGGATATACTTGAGAAATAGAAATTCACAACAACCAATATAATTAGATTTTTGGGGGGATTTGTGTATGGCTGGTTTTCATTTTTTCTGCCTTGTATATCATAGAAACTTTTCTTACAAGTAATGTTTTTTTTAAAGCCTCAATACTTCCTTTATTTTTTTAAATTTTTATTTAGTAAATATAAATTTCCAAAGTACAGTTTATTGATTACAATAGAATTATTTACAATTATAATGCTATACAACACTTAAAAATCATGAGGCCATACTCTCAAGAATAATGACAATGTATGTTACTTTGCAATAATGAATTCCACAATTAGTGGAATTCCATATTAAACTAAAATGAATGTTTTAGTTTAATATGTCTTCTCCAAACAGTATTTTGTTGTTGAAAATGTAGTACACTAACTGAGACAATACTCTTTGTTATAGTAGATATTAATTGTAAGGAAAACTCCATATGTTACCTCTAAAATCTAATTTTTTGGGAGGAATGGGCTTCCAAATGCTCATTAAAATACCAATCTAGGCACTTAGCTAGGCTATTCTGTTTCAACAATGGAGGATGAACTATTATTATTGTACACTTCTTTAAAAGTTCCACATTGGTCTCCTATACCTTTGAGAGGTTTCTAAGAGTAATGCTAAATTTTGTGGTTTTCAAGTTTTGTTCCGTTACTTTTGTCCTACATCTTGATTTTCAATTTATTCTGCATCATGAGATATACACTGTACTACATGTTAAGTTGCTTTTCTATGGTACTTTTAATAATAAAATTATGAATAATCATAACATTTATTGTACATATAACTAATATGCTGTAGGCACTAATGTAAATGCTTTGCATGTGTTAAATTATCATTGAATTTCAGAACTACACTTTGGAGTAAGTATTACTATCTTCCCCATTGACTATGAAGTATGAGTTGCAGATAGATTCCTAACTAGATAAATAAAAAATGAATTCATTTGGCCTTTTCCATTTCTGCTCCTTAAACTTGTAACTTGAGTTTTATTTGTATTAATTTCATGCTATTTCCTCCACCATGACCATTTCTAGTCTTGTGTGGGAGTCTCACTTCATGGCTTCCATGGGAGAACTTCAAAAAGTTTAAGGAAAGCTATGCACAGACTTCAAAGCTTTTTATGCCAAATAATCTGATATTCTTATTCCATTTTCCATGAAATACCCTCATTTGTCCACATTCTTAGCAGCAATCACAGCCAGACCATCTACACTGACTTTTTATCTGTCTTCCTTAAATTATTTGGTTTCATACTCCTGGGTTTTATACTCTAAATAGCTGGGATACTTGGAGATATTTATGGAATGCAACAATTTTGATTTCTTCAGAAGCATCTTTAAAATATAAACATATTGAGACTTCTCATCTTTTTGAAATTCCTAAGGAAATAATGTTAAATAACCTGAATCTACTAAAACACTCTTAAACTTGCCTATTGATTATAGGGATATCTGAATTAAAAGAAATATGCATAATGATTTATCATAATGATTTCTATACTGTTGAGTAGTTTATTGTATAAGAAATACTTTTCTAATGACTATAACTTTCAAATGAAAGTCATGTTTTTTAGAAGACACAACTAAAGAAAATAAACCTGCATCTTATAATTTAATTTAATCACACTCATTTATCTATTGACTATGTCTTATTTTTCATTACAATTCTTAGATGTAGGATCCAATTATAGTATAAGCTGAAAATTTCATGTTAAATATTTTATATTATTGTTCTTGGCAGAAACCAGAACCTTCAAATATTGTCACATAATGATGTTTTAATTCAGACTAAGTTTCTTACAGAAAGAATGAGGTTTAATTTAGTAAAGGAATCTTGAGCAGAAACCAAGGCATGTTCAGATTCATGATTTTATAAATGGTTCATCCCAGCTCCAGACATTCATCTACTTTTGGTGCTAAAACTGGAACTCAATTTCTTTTTAGTTAGAAAAAAGATTATAGAATATGATCATATGTAAAGTGTTCGTAGTAATGGATAACTTAACTTATATAGCTTTTAAGTTCAATAATCAGTGAGCATATGAATAATGAATCTCCTGTTGGAAATATCACAATTATAAGTTACTTTGAATCTGAATGTTGCTTTATGGTTGAATAACCTTATGACATGCCATCCTCTAAAAATAGTGTTAATGGCTTAAATAGGCAAATCCAGGCAGAAGAAAATCAAGTAGTAGCTTATTAAATAATGACTTTTTAAAAATGTACTTAGTGTTCACAAAGTTGTGGAACTATCACCTCAATCTAATTTGAGACCATTTTCACTTTTTTTAAAAGCCCTGTACTCATTAGTAGTCATTGCTCATCTGTTTTCTGTTTCTACAAGTTTGCTTGTGTTGAATATTTCCTACAAATGGGACCATACAATACATGGTTGTTTGTGACTGGATTCTTTTACTTAACATAATGTTTTCAAGAATCATCCAAAATGTATCAGTAGTTCAATCTTTTCATTGCAGAATAATATTTAATCATAAATCTTTTTTTTATTCTCTTGGTGTGAAACTTCTCAATCAGTGAGCCTGGGGGAGGCTATTGTCATCCTGCATGGCTGATACAGATCTTCTATTTTGTGGGTTAATATTGTGAGGAGGGATGGAATCCTGCAAGGTTGGCCACACCTGTCTGAAATAGAACCTTGAAAACATCAGACAGTGGATGTTGAAAAAGTCATAGTTGTTTTTTCCTAATTTAAAATGATAGCCCTATCTGAGTGCTTGGGAGAGGATCCCCAGGGAAAATTAACACCCACTTAAAGCTCAACTCCCAGAGATATTACTTGGAGTGTAGAGGAATCACATATTCTACTCTTCCTAGTAAATTTTCTTGGATGAATGTTTCTGCATTTGCTCAGTGCTCTACTACATTTTTTCTTTTACTTATGAGAGAGAGAGAGAGGGAGGGGAGGAGACGGGGGGGGGGGGGGGAGACAGGTCTTCCATCCTCCAGTTTATTCCCCTAAATGCCTGCAACAGCTGGGATTGGTCTAGGCAGAAACTAGGAGCCAGAAACTCATTCCAGGTGGTGGCAGGGACCCAACTACTTAAGCTATCACTATTGCCTCGCAGGCTGCACATTAGCAGGAAGCAGATTAAAAGCAGAGTAGCCAGGACTTAAGTAGCCAGCCATTCTGATATGGGGTGTGGGCCTGCAGGCAGTGACTTGATCACTGCACCATATGCCTGCTTCTCAGACCAGCACTTTGATCACCGTTAAACCTCTGTTACATTTTAAAAGGATAAAACTTTCTGCACTATTGAGACTAGATTGTGGAGAGTAGGGTGAAACCTAGGAAATTTATGTAGATTAGAAATGATGGTGGCATGAACCAAAATGACAAAGCTGAAACTGGTGAAAATTGATCCTATTTAGGATATATATTTGGAAATAGAGCCAAAAAGCTTTTTTTCTGATATGTACTCAAAGATGATGTTATAGATTAAGCCTGAGAAGTAGAGGTATAGTGTAGCAATTAGCTGAGTTAGAAGTTTATTGTAGATCAAAATTGGGTAAAAAATGGTGAGGCAAATCATTTAGTTCTGAATGGAATTTAAGATGTCTATAAGTAGGCAATTGTAAGCACAGGTTTGAAACTTTGGGAAAAGGATCAGGCTATAAATACAAATTTAGGAATTATTAACATTTCTGTCATTTAAAGTTGTTTAAATCCATGAGGCTACATAAAATAAAATGGCATAAGGAAATTGAGAAGAGGGTTGTAGATTCAGTCCTGATGCTCTCCAAAAAAGAAGGATAGGGGAAAAGGGCCAAAAATCAAAGGAGGTGATTTATTTACTTTTTTCTTTTTTAAAGATTGATTCATTTATTTGAAAAGCAGAATTCCAAAGAGAGAAGGAGAGACAGAAAGAGATCTTGCATCTGCTGATTCACTCCCTCAAATCACAACAGCCAGGTCTGAGCCTCACTGCAGCTAGGAGACAGGAATTCTATCCAGGTCTCCCACTTGGGTGGCAGGGGCCCAGAGACTTGGGCCATCTTCTGCCGCTTTGCCAGGGATACTAGCAGGGAGCTGGATCAGAAGAGGGGCAGCAGGGACTTGAACCGGCGTCCAAATAGGATGCCAGCATCACCGGCTGCAGCTTATCCTTCTGCGCCACAACCATGGCCCCTCTTTATTCTTATTGAAAATGGAGAGCATTGTTTTATAATATTTAATGATATAATTTATAATAAATATAATATATAAATATCTAATTTAAGTAATATTTAAATAGTGTATTTAAATACAAGACAAAGGAAAAAAGAAAACAAGAAATTTAAATGTTTATTAGAATTAAAAGAACTTAAAAATTTTAACCCTAAGTTCATACTTTGAGGTAGTGATTTTTTTTTTTTTTTTGGACAGGCAGCGTGGACAGTGAGAGAGACAGAGAGAAAGGTCTTCCTTTGCCATTGGTTCACCCTCCAATGGCCACTGCGGCCGGCACACTGCGCTGATCCGAAGCCAGGAGCCAGGTGCTTCTCCTGGTCTCCCATGCAGGTGCAGGGCCCAAGCACTTGGGCCATCCTCCACTGCACTCCCGGGTCACAGCAGAGAGCTGGCATGGAAGAGGGGCAACTGGGACAAAATCCGGCGCCCCAACCAGGGCTAGAACCCAGTATGCCCGCACCGCAGGCAGAGGATTAGCCTAGTGAGCTGCGTGCCAGCCTTGAGGCAGTGATTGTTTTAGCTGCTGCTATGTACCAAGAATTGTGTTTAATGCATTGGATACAAAGATAGAAAATCAAAAGTTCCTATCTTTATGACAGAAACTGATATGGGACCAATCAGGGAGATATGATTAGGCCCATGAGCTGGAAGCCACAACTCCCAGCCCCCTACCTGATCTCACTAGTGTCTACCCACCTGTCAATCATACTACGTAACCACTCTCCTTTTGGAAGTGTATAAAAGGCTGGAGTGTGCTGAGCCGCCCCTGGTTTTGCCAGTGCTAGTGGCTCTCCCGCCCATGTGCCACCTCCAGCCTCTGGCCTGCCCTCTGGAAAAGGTTGGTGTGGATCTCCTCATTTAGTCTTTCTACCCACTTTCCCTTAATAAAACCTTCACATTCCTGTGTATTTCTCTCACTTTCCAAAAAAATCCTGAATTTTACCATGTTGTCTGTCTCATATGGGCCGGTGCTTAGAATTCTTATCTAAGTAAACTGCAAGAACCCCAAATATTAAATTTTGGCTAAAGGTAAACCATAATAAAACCTTGCTTTTTAGTTTAAAAATGAAGGAAGAGAAACTGGCCTCCCTTCCAGCATGTTTTCCAATCAACCAAACTATTTGAGTCCTTTTTTTAAAGATTTTATATATTTATTTGAGAGGTAGAGTTACAGAGAGAGAGAAAGAGAAAGCTCCTTCATCCACTGGTTCACCCCGTAAAGGCCACAATGTCCAGAGTTGGGTCCCATGGAGAATCTACAGAGCCTTGTAAAGAAGCCTCCTCAAGGGAAACCATTCTAGTTTATTTAGACAAAGCAGGTTTCACCAACCTATTCTAGGTGGAGAGACAGCTTCTCATGACAACACACACCTCAGCAGAAATTAAGAATTTAATGTCCCCAGTTCCCTGGTGATATGCCCTAATGTTCACCTTCCCATTTGCAGATCCTATGACTCCCCCTCAGTTCCCTCATTCTACAGGAGATTCCCCACGGGGCTGAGCTTTCAATTTGTGCTGCAGTTCAGCCACTTTCAGGAAGAGACTCTTGGCTCTGTTTTCAGAAATCTCTCTAGTCACAGCTATCGGGATTTAAGAGCATCTTGCCAGGCAAGTAGGGTTATTTTCAAGTCCTTGAAGCTCTGAGCTCATTTTTTTCTTTCCCCATTGCAATTAAGACGAAGCAGCTAACTTAATTGTACTTTTATTTGAATAAAATATTCTGAAATATCAAATATATCATTACACACATCCTTGCCTTGTATAAGTATTTGATTAGGAATATGGAATGAGAATATTTTAATCTCCCTTCTGCCACATTATGATTAGAATTTACCATAGTCATTAGTGCCATTATAATGAATTGTATTTGAGAACCAACTCCAGAAGCCACAAGAACAATCAGAAAATCTATTTATAAGGTTGTGCTTTCGGGCTGGCATTGTGGTGGCGCTGGTTCCAGTGAGAGGTCCCTGCTTCATGGAGGCATGCCTTGGAAGGTACCTCTCAAAGTTGGTTATAAAGCCTGAGTTGGGCCCAGCATTTTTCTCTCTGTTTGCTGGCTCGCCATATGATCCTTCTACACATGCTGCATCTTCCAATCTCACCAATCGGGGGATCAGTGAGTGAGGCCTGGCTGATCTTCAACCATGAACCCCCAAAACCAGAAGCCAAAATAGACCTCCTTTCTCCATAAGTAGCTTGTCTTAGATATTTAGTTATAGGAATGAGAAGCTGACTAATACAATGTTGCCAAGAACTGGTTATCTTTGCTTGCTTCTAAAGGAAGGTAGAAAAGGTAGTCTTCTTTCCCATTAGGAATAATAGTTGCTATGGTAATCAAGTTGAGGAATTCTCTTTCTGTTTCATAGCTAATGATTTTTTTTGGTTATGAATGGATTCTGATTTCTTCAAATGTTTTTCCGCATATAGAGATAATCACACAATTAATTTCATGTAACTTATTTCCATGTGATTACTTTTGAGCAGTGTAATAATATTATTTTATGGAATAATGCACTTCGGCCATGAAAAAGTTTTTATTTTCTATATTTGATCTTCTAATATTTGGTTAAGGAATTGTGTCTGAATGATGTGAACTGTGGTTATATTTTTAATTAGTTTTAGGTTTGGGTAGCAAGTAATTAATTGGGATATTTTCTATATTTCTATTTTCTAGTGGTCTCTGTTTAGAATGAGTATTTTCCTCCCCAAATGTGGATAAAATTATCCAGTATTGTCATTGAGAAATGTCTTTTTAACAAAGCACTTAATTGTATTTGGGTGTCTATTTATGTAAATCCTCTCTTCTTCAGAGAAATTTAGTACTTTTCTTCTTCTAAGGAATTTTTTCTATTTCATCAAAGATATAAATTTTTTAAAAATTCTTCCTTATTAGCCTTTAATATTTAGGAATTGTTATTGATGCTTTCTCAGTCATTACTAAAGTTATTTATGTGTTTCCACCCATTTTTTCCTAATTAGTTTGATTAAAATAGTGTTTATTTTGTTCTGTTTTTCAAATAATCAGGTTTTGGTTCCATTTATTCCATTATTGCTTTTAAATTTTAATTCCATGTGATATTTTATCTATTTTGTTCTTTCATTTTTAAATAAAATATTTTCAATAATTAAGATAGGCTAGAATCCTGCCATTTTCACAGATATTATTAATAGATGATACGATTGTATGAAACAGAGATCAAAAAGGACATAAAGTTAACTTGTTGAAACTATTAAGAGATTTGCAAAATAATTATTTTTTAATTTTATTTATGTTTTAAAATTTTCATTAGTTTTTAACACAATCATATAATTTGTAGATACAGTTCATTTTCACTAGATTATATGTTTTTACTGACACAATAATTTATAGGGTAAAATGTAATATTTTGATGGATGCATACATTTTAATGATCATATTAGGATAATTAGCATCCATTACTTCGTATATTCAAGATTTCTTTGTACTGTGAACATTCAAAATTTTTTCTTCCAGCTATTTATAAATGTACATGTTACATTAACAATTATTACCCTACTTTGCAATAGAACACTAGAAAGATTATTTTTACAATAAGAAAAAAAAGCTTTTTAATTCAATTAAAGTAAACCTTTCTAAGGTTTAGTTTATATATTTTTAAAATTTTTAAGCATTCTTTTTTCCTTTTTTTTTTTTTTGAGAAACTTAATTAACTTTGAAGAGCAACCAAAGAATGATACATCTTTTGTGAGCATTTAGACATAACTGTAGCTTATGAGAAATAATAATTAAATCCTCCACTTAATACACTAAAACAAAGCAAATCTTTGAGAACAGGTTTTACTGTTAACTCTCATTATCCAACTCTTTGAGGACAGAGGTCCTGCACGCAAAGTTAGTGTACAGTGACTCTTATTTTTTATTTTATTTTATTTTATTTTATTTTATTTTATTTTATTTATTTATTTGACAGGTAGAGTTACAGACAGTGAGAGAGAGAGAGAGAGAGAGAGAGAGAGAGAGAGAGAAGAGAGAAAGGTCTTCCTTCGGTTGGTTCACTCCCCAAATGGTCGCAACAGCTGGAGCTCCACACATCCGAAGCCAGGAGCCAGGTGCTTCTTCCCAGTCTCCAATGCAGGTGCAGGAGCCCAAGTGGTTGGACCATCTTCTACTGCTTTCCTAGGCCACAGCAGAGCTAGACTGGAAGAAGAGCAACCCAGACTAAAACCAGCACCCATTTGGGATGCCAGCATTGCAGGTGGAGGATTAACCTAGTGCACCACAGCAGCGGCCCTGACTCTTGTTAATTTAACAATTAACACTCTTAAATATGACACCAGTATTTGTGTGAGGCTCTTGACATGAGTTGCCAAGGCTATGGAAGCCTTTTTTTTTTCCTTTGAGAGCAAGTTTTATCATTAATCAAAGAAGCATCTAAGGAAATATTTTATTCCAAGATTTTTATTTTGTAGCTATTGTTTATGGAATTAATATTAGATGTTCTTTCTCAGTTGTGGCATTGTTTGTATATACAAAGGCTGTTGATTTTGGTGTTTTGATTTTATATCCTGCTACTTTACCAAACTCTAGTCTCTCAGTGGATTATTTTGGATCCCCTATGTATAAAATCATTTTACCTGAAATAGGGCAAGTTTGACTTCCTCCTTCCCAATTTATACCCCTCTGATTTCTTTTTCTTGCCTAATGGCTCTGGCTAAAACTTCCAGGACTATAATGAATAGCAAAGGTGAGAGTGGGAATCCTTGTCTGGTTCTGATCTCAGTGGAAATGCATCCAACTTTTCCCCCATTCATAGGATGCTGGCCATGAGTGTATCATAAATTGCCTTGATTGTGTTGAGAAATGTTCTTTCTATACCCAACATGCTTAGAGTTTTCAACATGAAAAGATGTTGTATTTTATCAAATGCTTTCTCTGCATCTATTGAGATAATCATATATATTTTGTTCTTCAGTGTGTTAATATGATGTATCATATTGATTGATTCGCTAATGTTGAACCATTCCTGCATACCAGAGATAAACCCCACTTGGTCCAGGTGAATGATCTTTGTGATGTGTGGTTGGATTTGAGTGGCTAGTATTTTGTTGAGGATTTATGTTAGACACATAGACTGTTCATCAGAGAAATTGATCTGTAATTTTCTTTCTCTGTTGTATCCTTTTCAGATTTAGGAATTAAGTGATGCTGGGTTCATAGAAAGAATTTGGGAATTTCATAGAAATAATTTGTTTTGAATAGCTTGAGAAGAATTGGAGTTAGTTTTTCTTTTTAGATCTGGTAGAATTCAGCAGTGAAGTTGTGCAGTCCTGGGCTTTTCTTTGTTGGGAGGGCCTTTATTACTGATTCAATCTGTCCTGGTGATGGGTTTGTTTAGGTTTTCTATTTGTTCATGGCTCAATTTAGGTAGGTTATACATGTCCAGGAATATATCCATTGCTTCTAGGTTTCCCAGTTTGTGCGCATATAGCTCTTTGTAGTAATTTCTGATGATTCTTCTTATTTCTGTGGTGTCTGTTACATTTCCTTTTTTACCTCTAAATTTATTAAGTTGGGTCTTCTCCCTCTTTTTTTTTTTTTTTTTTTTTTTGGTTACTTGGACCAGTGGTGTGTCAATTTTATTTATTTTTTTCAAAGAGCCTGCTCTTCATTTTGCTAATGTTTTGTATTTTTTTCTCTTTTAAATTTTGTTTATTTCTTCTCTGATTTTAATTATTTTTTTCTCCTACTAGTTTTGGGTTTGGTTTGCTGATGTTATTCTAGGTCCTTGAGATGCACTGATAGCTCATTTATTTGGTGCCTTTCCAATTTCTTGATGTTGGTGCCAATTATTATAAACAGTCCTCTTAACACTACTTTTGCTCTATCCTATTAAGTTTGTATTATCATCTTTACTTGTTTCCAAAAAATTTTTGATTTCTCTTTTGACTTCTTCAATGACTTGCTGTTCATTCAGAGGAATGTTGTTCATTTTATATGTGTTTCTATATGTTCTAGAGATTCCTGAGTTGTTGATTTCCAACTTCACTCTATTGTGGTCAGAGAAGATGCATGGCATGATTTTGACTCTTTTTAATTTGATGAGACTTGCTTTATGGCTTAACATATAGTCAATTGTATAGAAAAATCCCATGTATTGGTGAGAAGAATGTGCATTCTGGGTTGGTTCTGTGATTATCTGTTAGGCCCATTTGGTCAGTAATATTGATTAACTCTGTTGTTTCCTTGCTGATTTTCTGTCTGGTTGATTTGTCCATTGCTGAAAGTTGGGTATTGAAGTTCTCCATTACTATTGTATTTGAGTCTATGTCTATCTTTAGATCCATTAACATTTCTTTTAAATAGCTAGAAGCTGTGTAATTAGTGCATACACATCTATAATAGTCACTTCTTCATGTTGAATTGATCCCTTCATCATGACTTAGTACTCTTTTTTGTCTCTTTTAACTATTTTTATGTTAACATCTATTTTGTCAAATATTATGATGGCTATATCAGCTCTTTTTTGGTTTCCATCAGCATGAAATATTTTTTTCATCTTTTCACTTTCAGACTGCAAGTATCTTTGTTGGTGAGGTGTGTTTCTTGTAGGCAGCAAATAGATGTGTTTGGTTTTTTAATCTATTTTGTCAGTTTGTGTCTTTTAACTGGAGAGCTGAGGCCATTTACATTCAAGGTGACTATTGATAAGAAATGAATTTGCACTGCCATTTTCCCAAAAATATTCCTATGTTTTACTTTGGATTTCCTTTGTGCCTTTACTGAGAGGTTTCTTCCTTTGCCTTCTTTCACAGTGATGTCTATGTTTTTGTGTTCCTGTGTGCAGCACATCCTTAAGCATATTTTTTAAGGCTGGTCATGTGGTGACAAATTCTTTCAATTTATGTTTGTTATGGAACATCTTTATTTCCCCTTCATTCCTAAATGAGGGCTTTTCGTGGTGCAATATTCTGGGTTGACAGTTTTTTTCCTCTTAAGACTTGGAATATATCTTGCCATTCTCTCCTAGCCTGTAGGGTTTCTTATGAGAAATCCAATGTGAGTCTAATTGGAGATCCTCTGAAAGTAATCTGGCATTTCCCTTGTGCACATTTTAGAATTTTTTTTTTTTTTTATATTTTACTGTGGAGAGTTTGACTACAATGTGTTGTGAAGAGCTTTTCAGTCATGTCTACTGGGAGTTCTATGTGCTTCCTATACTTGGATGTCCCTTTCTTTCTCCAAATTAGGGAAGTTTTCTGTTATTATTTCACTAAAATAGCCTTCTAATCCTTTCTCTCTTTCCACACCTTCAGGAACTCTAAGACCCATATGTTAGGTCATTTGATAGTATCCTACAGATCTCCAACAATGCTTTTTAGTTTTCTAATTTCTTCTTGCTTTTGATCATGCTATTTACAGTGATTTGTCTTCTAACTTGTATATTCTTTCTTCTGCCTCACAAACTTTGTTGTTAAGACTTTCCATTGCATTTTTTATTTGATCTATTGAATTCTTTATTTCTAGAATTTCATTTTGATTTCTCTTAAAGATCTCAATTTCATGGGAAAATTTTTCATTCATATAATTGTTAGGGAACCATTCATGGACAAAGTAATTGTAGCGCCGTTTGAAACAAAGTAACTGTAGCACCCTTTGAAAGAAAGTAACTGCACAGTAGCGCAGCTTGAAAGAAAAGTAGAAAGGTAACCACCCTAGCTGGTAAGATTTGAAAATGGATGGCCTAATTTGAAAGCCTAACTGGAGGGCCTAACCACAAACTGTCATTGCCATGACTATGGGACCCTGAGAGGTGGGAATGTGGGCGGGGCTAGCCTCTAGAAACTGTATGTAAGGGGACCCTCAGACGCTGTAAACCAGAGGTTGCTCAGCCTCTCTCCCCGGTCTGTAGTGCCTATTGCCCGCAGGGAGAAGCTCCTGGTCCATAGTGCCTGGTGCCCGCAGGAGTAGGCTTGAGCGATCTCTCCTCCTATCGCCTAGAGTATCAATAAAGTGTGTTTAGCTTGACCTTCCTCAGTCTCCTTGACTCTTCCTTCTCGGTAACCAGGCCAGTTCCCGAAGGGGGAGATCCTGACAATAATATATAGTTTTCTTTAGTTCTTGAAATTGACTCTGATTGCTTTTGAGTAATCCAATAATTAATGTCTGAAATCTGCTTTTGACATTGCATCAATCTCTTCATCTTCACATTCTAATGTTGAAATTTTGTAGTGTTCCTTTGAGGGGCTCATAGTATCTTCCTTGTTTTTATTTTTTGAATTTTTGCTTTTATTTGTTGGTGTTTGTTGAATTTTTTTTTTTTTTTGTCTGATGGATTTTATCTTTGATTTGTGTTTCTGTGGCTTAGTGGAACATCTACACTTCCAGTGAAGAGTAAGAGGTGTGCGATGAGTATGGACAGGGAGCTCTGTTCAGTATTCCAGGCGGGAGTGAGTATCCAAGACCAGACCCCTGTTGGGCATAGCAGCTCTCCTCTAGTTAATGGATTGAGAGGAATGGTCACCTCTGTTGGTATGAATTCTCTTCCCAGTCGAGGAAGAGCCAGGTTTTATTTCCCAGTGTGATCAGCACTCATCCACACCACTTTATGAACTGCATATTTTGTTTGTGGAGTCTTTCCTGTGAGCATGGTTCCCTCTGCTATGAGTGCTAAAGGCATCTGAGGACCTCGGAGAATGTGGAGAAGTGCTCTGTGGTTGCCCAGAACCTAGCTACACTTTGCCTCCACTTATGGAGTCACTGTTTTCTCAGACTCAGCTCCCTGGGCTCTCTGGGTCAAGGGGTGCCAGTGGGGCCTCCCTGCCCTACTCACAAGTTCCTGTTTGTGTGTGGTCCTCCCAACCAGATTTGGTGTTGGTGGGGAGGGTGAGTTTTTCTCTCTGGTTAGATCTGTTGTTCACAGGCATGAAAAGTACCTGCCTGCTGCAGCCCCTCTTGCTTCTCAATTGTGCTGGGCATGTAGGAGAGTCCCACAGCTTACATTTCCCCTCCATTGGGGTACCTCCCTTGCCCCTCCCATTGCCAGGCAACCGGTGAGGTGCAACTGACTTGGTGGTGGCCCTCCTCCTCAGCTTCCTCTGAATTGGTGAGTGGAGGGTGACTCCAGCTATTCTTGGGTACATGCACAGGGTTTGGGGTGGCTGCCACCTTCCTGTGTCCAAAGTTGGTATCAGCCCTCTCCCTGCTGGCCTCGTGGTTCCACTGTAGCAGAGAGGCGGGGAGGGAAAGAGAGAAGTTGACTCTTTTTCTTTTTTCTCCACCTGAAGAAACCAGGTGGAACTCCAAAGCAGTTCACTAAGCTTACCTTCCTATTGTATCAGCAGTGTCATGGGCCTGTGGACTCCCCTCTCACCTGGCTGCCAGGTCAGACATTCTCCTCCTCCAAGTTGGTGGGTCTTCTATTGTATTTTTGCTCTCTCAGTATGGGTCCAGTCCACCTCCAGTGCTCTGGCAGGATTTCCCACCATGGCTGTCCTGCAGCTTTATCCTGAGATTGTACTGTCTTTCCTTTTTAAAATATTAATTTTGCCCTATGTAAATCAGACCATCTTGTTGCTATTCTGTAATCTTGGGACCTCTTACAACTCTTTTTTATTTAAAGATTTATTTATTTATTTGAAAAGCAGAGTTAGAGGGAGAGATAGAGAGAAAGAGATCTTCCATCCTCTGGTTCATTCCCCAAATGCCTGCAACAGCCAGAACTGGGCCAGTTAGAAGCCAGGAGCCAGAAGCTTCTTCTGGGTCTCCCGTGTGGATGCAGGGGTCCAAGCACTTGGGTCATCCTTCACTACTTTCCCAGGCTCATTAGCAAGGAGCAGGATTGGAAGTGGAGCAGCTGGGTCTCTAACCAGAGCCCATATGGGTTGCCATAGCCACAGGAAGAGGCTTGACCTACTAAGACATAGTGCGAGCCCCTAGATACAATTCTGAGAACATAATGAAATTCCCTTCCTTTCTTTTTTGCCTCCCTCCCCTTCTCTCCATCTCACCTTCCTTCCATCTCCCTTTTTTTTAATTTTTGAGATAATGTATTTGTTTACATTGCAGTAAAATGCTTAATACGTCATTGAATAAGAAGTTTAGCAAGTAAAATGGAAAAGACCCTGTTTAGTGGGATAATAGACAATTATAAACAATAGTTGAATGGAAACATGACCATTTCAACTATATATAGTAAGTTTGAAAGTAATCACCATCATTAAAACTACAGTAGCATAACATTCTTAATCATTGGTTTGACAAAATATAATTGCAGTAGTAGTGATACACACAGGAATTTTTCCTCCCTCCTTGCTTCCATTATTCCTTCCTGCATTTCTTTGTTTTTAAATTTTAGTTTCCATATATAAGAGAGAACAGAAGATTATTATATAAACATTAGTTGTGTTTTGCAGACCAACCAACCAAAAAAATCTCTGTAATTTATAAATATGCTTCATGTGGTAATTAAAATATGAGGTGCACAAGACAGAGTCCAACAAAATTAAGTATCAGAATTTTATGCAAAAATTTCTGAAAAAAATCACGAATATTAATTAAGGATACTATATTGATGATTATTCATAACATCTTTATGGCTAATTAGATGAACTAGTTCTATGATATTGTTGCTTTCCTAGGTTATTCATTGATCAAATGCATTTCCAATAAATATCCAATTATAAACATAATAAGGTTTCTCTTAGAAGTCAGAAATATGATTCAACATTTTAAATAAAAGTAAAATCACCACAGCCAAGAAAGTGGTAGAAAGGAATATTGTCTGTAGTGAAATTTTTCTGTAATAGATATTGAATCCTAACTATTTGCATTATTTCTCCAAAGTTTTGATAGTTGCATAATATCCACATAGCAGAGCATATAACAGTTACATTTTCCCTACAACTTTTTTAATATTAGCAATACTTTTGTTACTCTTGTTTAAATGAGATGGTGTTGTAGGTGGAAGTGGAGAGTGGGCCTGGGTGACACTTTCCTGCTTAAACAATAGAGCATTTATTTTCAGACTGTTTGTGCAGGCTCCTCTGCTGTTCTCAGATATGTGTCCTATGAAACCCTGTCTGCATCTTTTAGTTCTAGATCACCAATGTGTCTGCCTGTTAATATTGAATTCTTCCAGCAGATTTTGTCTGAGTAATCCCCTGGCCTGGTACTTTATTTTAGTGGGCTCTCTTGAAGTCATCTAGGCATTTGTTGTACCATTACAGTCTTTTCTACATTCACCCAATTTTGGAGTAATCCATTTTCTCCCAGGTTCTTCGTGTGTTCTCAGATGCACTTGCAAAAATAGGTCTGCTTCTTGTGGCAGTGAAATTTTTGAGGTGTAATGTGTGATAGACGATCAGAACTCATTTCCTCTCTCTTTCCTATCCTGCTTGGCATTTTTTTTTAAGATTTATTTATTTATTTCAAAGTCAGAGCTATAGACAGATCTTCCATCCACTGGTTCACTCTCCAGATGGCTGAAAGGACCAACGCTGGGCCAGGTCAAAGCCTAGAACTTCTTCCCAGTCCCCTCATAAATGGCGGGGACCCAGGTACTTGGCTTATCATCTGCTGCTTTCCCAGACCATTAGCCCGGAGCTAGATCAGAAGTGGAGCCAGGGCTGGTGCTGTGGCATAGTGAGTAAAGTCTCCGCCTGCAGTGCTGGCATCCTGTTTGAGTGCCTGTTTGAGTCCTGGCTGATCCACTTCTGATCCAGTTCTCTACTATGACCTGCAAAATCAGTAGAAGATAGTGTGAGTATTTGGGCCCCTACACCCACATGGGAGACCCAGAAGAAGCTCCTGGCTTCTGGCTTTGGATTGGCCAACCTCCTGCCATTATAGCCATTTGGGGAGTGAGCCAGTGAATGGAAGGTATCTCCGCTTCTGCCTCTGCCTCTCTGTAATTCTACCTTTCAAACAAATAAATACATCTAAAAAAAAAAAGGAAGAAGAAGTGGAACCCCAGGGGACCATCTGGTGCCCATAAGAAATGCCAGTGTCACAGGCATTAGCCATACCTGCTATATCACAAAATCAGCCCCTCTGCTTGGCTTGTTAGTAAACCAGATACTTGATGTTTCCAAGAAAGGAGAGCTTGCCATTTAATTCAATTTACTTAAATTATAGCACATTAAATTTAAATTCTTCACATGCTTATTCCAATTTACTAAGTATAGCAACAATTATCTCTAATTTAGACACATGCACACATGTTCACACCTTTTCAACTCTGAGTATTAATGCTTTTCAGACCTAGTCTTTCTAGTTCTTTGTGGTTGTACGTTTGCCTGATTATCTTCGAATTTAATTAATTTTCTTAAAAATCCATCTTTAATCATTTTTTATTCTTTATATGTTATTAGAATGTCTGAAGACTCTCAGGATCTGCATCAGAACATACTGATTATATTTGATTGTGAGCTTGTATTTTGGTCTATATAACAAATATTCTGGTGGTTTTTCCCTCCAAGGATTTGCCCTTGAGTTTATGTGAGGAACACTGCATTCTGAGAAAAATGTAATCCCTTCCCAGCATTCAGAAATCACATTTATACTCATCCCCACCATTTGGAGAGCTAATAAACCACTGTGCTCCACTTTTTATTCTCAGATCATTTTAATGGGAGATTAGTCTTGATGATTTCCTTTACATCCTTAGAGGAAAGCAATAAATTAAAATGCATGCTTCATTTTGCTCTTATTTCTCTTTAATGTAAGACTCATAAGTCTATCTAGTGTGCCATACCATCCTATAATTGCTCTTTAATTTTTTTCTCTTACTAGACTGCTAAGCAGCATTGGAGTCATGCTTATTTTAGTGAACAAGCAAATTGATTCAAATGAGTCACATGACTTATTTTCCCTGTATTGATAATTACAGACAACTGAAAATCTTCATCTGTGTCTGTTAGCTCTTTTGCCTGAAATATTGTTGAGATTGACAAAAATTATTGTACTTTGCTTCTCCATCTTTCAATTTTTACATAAATTTTGAGACTCCCTATGATTGACCACAACCCTTTAAGAAAGCTTTTTGGTATTAGTAATGTATTGCTCTAGATTGAAAGACATTATATTTAAATTCAATTTTAGTTACCTCTTTTACTGCTGAATAATGTTCCATCCATTGTGTTATATACCACAGTTTGTTCATCCATTTATTTATTGATGGATATCTGGATCCCTTCCAGGTTTGTAGTATGAATAAAGCTGTTATAAGCGTTTATGTTCAGCTCTTTATGAAGATACAAATTTTCATCTCATTTTGGTAAATATCAAGGAGTATGAGTAGTATAATATACTTTTAAAAAATTGTAAAGCTGCCTCCAAAAGTGCCTGTACCATTTTGCACTCCTCAGAATGGTAAATGAGAGCATCTCTAACTCCACATCTTTAACAGTGTTTGGCACTGTCATGTTCTGAGTTTCTTCAATTCTATGACATGTATTGACATTTCAGGATTGTTTTATGTTACAATTCTTTAATGATGTATTTTGTCTGTCATCTTTTCATATGCTTATATGCATCTTTATGGCTACTTTAGTTGGTATCTGCTCAGATCATTTGACTATTTTATAACTAGAGTGTTTATTTTCTTCCTAAGCTTTGGGAGTTTTTCTATACTTTAGATAAATGTACTTTATCTGATAGGTGTTTGTAAATGTTTTCTCTCATAGTGTGACTTGCTTTTCAAGGCTAAACTCTGTAATCAAGTTTCAGTTATATAAAAGTTTCCCTTCTGTGAATCACGCTTTGTATGTTATATCTAAAAACTCATCATCAAGGTCAAATTCACTTAGATTTTTCTCCTATGTTATTCATTTTGAGACACATTTGTGAAACATTAAAAGTCTGTGTATAGGTTAATTTTTGCATGTTGATGTCCAGTCCTGCAGCTTCATTTGTGTCCTGCTTCTGTAAATACACACATGTGTAACAGCTACCATCTTTATCCAAAGAGATAAAAGTATCTGTTCTTGCATATTTCAGAAGATTGCATTTTCCTGGACAACATTAAGAAATATCCTCATTAAAGTAATTATGCATACAAAATAGTTTACAATGTGAGTATAAGTGAATTTTCTGTCAGGAAAAATTGTGTGTCTTCTGTATTTTAAATAGTGCTGTTTAATAATATTTTCTTTGGGGCTTACCTTCAACTACATATTAAGTGAGTTCTAATGTACAGAGTTGAAATATGTGGTTACCACACTGAGTATTCTCTAAACCCATACGAAATAAGCTGTGCATGATTATAGAATTATGTGTAAAATATTACTTAAAATATGACCTTTTAGATGAATAGTTATGAATATCTTCATGTGCTTATTTTCCATCTGTATGTATTCTTCAATAAAATGTATGTTTGTGTCTTTTTTTAATTTGTTACTGTTGAGTTTTGAGAATTCTTTATGTATCCTATATAAGAGTACTCTGGTAAAAAACCATTTACAAATAACCCCCCATGTCAGCAGTTTGTATTTTCATCATTTTAATATAGTTTTATTTTTACATAGTAAAATTAAAAATATATAGACCACCCTTGATTTGGTTATGCCAGGAAATCAATCTTTTCATTCGTTTTCCCAAATTTTATAATTCCAACTAGCTTACTGAAATAATTGCTTCTATCTCTTGGGTCCAATAAAGCAATTTAGCTCCTTAATGGATCTTGTTAGATTTGAAGACCAGTGCCTTTCTGGGATATTTTTTTGGATTAGTAGTACATTACCTGCTGAGTCATCAGCGTGGAAACCAGAGGTTAATTTCCTTCCTACTAAATGAAGCAGATAATCAGCCATCGGAGAACTGCTCCTCTGCTGTAAATAAGTCCTGACAAGCTGAGGAATAGCCCAGTGCATCGCTCAGTCCTAGTCATGCCATCTGTCCACAAATTAAGATGAAGTAAATATATTAATTTGTTACATTTCAAAAGCTGTACTGACAAACCCATATGGACATTTTAAATGGCAATGGATAACTGAAACACTTTACTAATATTCCATTGAGTCACGGGTTATAGTTTTTCAGACTTCTTTTTCAGCAACCAATTGTGGAGCTGATTCTTGCCCAGATGTACAGCTAATGACAATCAAAGCAGATGTTTTTGACAGCATTACACAAAGGAATTTTTTAAACATCTAAGTTAGACATTATATCAACTTGATGGCACAAAATTTATCCTTTTTATGAAAATGAATTAAACACACAGATCACCAGGATTGTTCTGACCCATACTTTGGAGAAATTATATTTATGAAGTGCTCCTGCATCCCTCAAAGAAATACATATCATAAACTGGAAGTAGAAAACTTCAAAGGTTTCTTCCTTTCATAAAGGAATAGCAAGTCAGATAACAGAGAGGCAAAGATCCAATTCAACTTCCTGGAAAGAAGAAGTTAGTAGGTGGATTGTAGAAAAGCAAATGACAGTCATGCCATGTAATAGTTTCTGTTTGATGAAAAACAAACGTGTATCTGCACAAGTACATTTGGTACTGATTGAATACACAATGGCAAAAATGCAAATCCTTTCAATGAGTGACATTGATACTAACTATGCCATTGTATGTAAAAAATTTGATAATGTATTTATACAATTTATGTGATAAAATGACAATATGTATTTTATTCCTTTATTTGAATATCTCTGATTCCCTCATCCTCTATTGTTTAACTTTATTGGCTGCATCTTCTCAGGATACAAAATAGCTTACTCTTTCTACCATTATTTCTTTCTTTTTTTTTTTTTTTTTTTTTTTTTTTTTTTTTTACAGGCAGAGTGGACAGTGAGAGAGAGAGACAGAGAGAAAGGTCTTCCTTTGCCGTTGGTTCACCCTACAATGGCCGCCGCGGTCGGCGCGCTGCGGCCGGCGCACCGCGCTCATCCGATGGCAGGAGCCAGGAGCCAGGTGCTTTTCCTGGTCTCCCCATGGGGTGCAGGGCCCAAGCACGTGGGCCATCCTCCACTGCACTCCTGGGCCACAGCAGAGGACTGGCCTGGAAGAGGGGCAACCGGGACAGAGTCCGGCGCCCCGACTGGGACTAGAACCCGGTGTGCCGGCGCCGCAAGGCGGAGGATTAGCCTGTTGAGCCACGGCGCCGGCCTTCTACCATTATTTCTAATAAATAAGAGTATATCTAAGGTTGTTTCATATAAATCATCTCTTGCAAAATATATTTGCATGTATAATAAAAGCAAGTGATAATACCTAGAGATATATGTTCAGAGAATAGTTTAATTAACTAATCTAGCATATCAAACCATTCCTTCTCTAAATATCTTTTTGGATTTTTTAAAAAATAATAAACTATATTAAACTTAATTTTATCTAACCTCAAAGCCTATCTTTCTTGCTTTCTTAATGGCTTTATTGATTTAGAGAAAATATACAATATTACCCTATGTTATCTCTGAGTCTTCTAAAGCTTGAATATTTTTTGATTTGTCAATGGTAACATATTTTTTATTTGAATCTGATGACTCTTTACTTATATTTTCAAATCAAACAGTAGATTTTGGCTAGGGCTGGGCCAGGCCAAAGGCAGGATCTAGGAGCCTTTTCATGGGCTCCCTTGTGCGTACCAGGGGTCCAAGCATTTTGACCATCTTCTGCTGCATTTCACAGCTATTATCAGGGAGTTGGATTGTAAGTGGCCTGGGAAAGTAGTGGAAGATGGTCCAAGTCCTTGGGTCCCTGCACCTGCGTGGGAGACCTGGATAGAAGAAGCTCCTGGCTCCTGACTTCGGATCAGCCTAGCTCTGGCCATTGCAGCCATTTGGGGAGTAAACCAGCAGATGGAAGACCTCTCTCCCTCTCTCTCTGCCTTTGTCTCTTTGTCACTCTGCCTTTCAAATAAAATAATCTTTTTTAAAAAAGATACAAGCTATTGAAAATAACTTGTTCTTTTCCTATTCTGAAATTTTGCCTCGTAGTTACATCAAATGGTATAACGTATGTTGTTTTTTATATTTTAAGGTCAAAGAGATTTGTTTAATTTTATTTTATTCTAATCCTCATTATTATCATTTATTGAATAGTAGGG
The DNA here is from genome assembly GCA_949820135.1 of Sylvilagus floridanus. Taxonomy (NCBI): domain Eukaryota; kingdom Metazoa; phylum Chordata; class Mammalia; order Lagomorpha; family Leporidae; genus Sylvilagus; species Sylvilagus floridanus. The sequence goes on from OX463231.1 coordinate 68,852,480, forward strand.
GGCTTCCATCTGAGTCAGTATCAAAGTTTGTGATATACTTGAGGTTAAGAGAGATTAACTTAATAATTAATTTAAAGTCTTCAAAAAATCAAGAAAATGTCCTTATTTTTCATTTTGGTAGTCCTTTATCAAACTTTCTTTTCAAATTTTAGGGGAGCACATAACTTGAAAGAAAGTTTGTAGCTGAATTGGCTGAGTTGGGCTCAGTTTAACATGTAGGTTAACCCTCAATTAACCAGAGTCAAAATGTGAAATAGTTAGCAAGAGGTTGAGGGAAAAATAGGTGGTTAGAACTCATTCAATGTCAGAGCTAGTAGGCAGAGTCCAGATTTGAGAGAGAAACAACGTTAAACTCTAGGAGCCCATCTCTGGGTAGATTTTTCTCTGCCCTCTTTTCACTGACATTAGTGATCTTAAATAGTATAAAACTTACTTTCTGATCCCCAGAAATTGAACGCTCCAGGATCACTGGAGTTGTAGGTGAGCAAAAGAAATTATTTTCTGGAACCAGCGATTCCATGACTACCTGGATGATTTTCTGTGGAAATAGTCCAGAAACAGTGATTTGATATATATGGCAATAGTTCAAACCTTCCATCTGGTCACCACAATAGGAATGATTACTACTACAACCGAAATTCTATGCTAAGTTTTCCAACAATTTAAGCCTTAGCTTGTGTTGCATAGAATGTCAATCACACTATAGCTTCTAAAGAAGGTGAAGTTAGCTGACACTGATATTGCATCACTGAAATTCATGGGGTTTGTCACTTGAGGATTAAATAACCAAAGTCAATTCATAGCTTTCCTTCTTCAGATGGTCTTGTTTTAGCTCCCTGGAGACGTTCTGGGGCAAGAAAGATTTATTTCTGTAATTTTGTTCAGACTGTTCATATATCTTTCTGAAGCTATAACAAGACCTATACGGAAGTTGGTTGTATGAACAAAACCATATTCTTGCCATGCTACATTTTATTATTAATATATGAAACTTTCATGAAAATACACAGTTATTTCTACTAGAATCCAAATTTTACTAGTATTTTTGTTGTATTTTTTTGGAGCTGTGTTTGTTCTGATTGCTTTTTGATATCATATCAAGGACTATTAATATAGAGAAGATGACCTCTAATCTGGAAGCACCAGTCAGGATGAGCTGGCATCACATTTAAATCAGTCCTTTTGTCTTTATCAAGTATTTACCATAAATTTCAGAAAGGATAGCAATGTTAAACATTAAAAATAAAAGCTAAATATTTTTTGGAAACACTTGCATCATTTCAAGGATGATAGTTTTAAAAAAAATTCAAGAGGACTTCAAAACATACATGGAAAATTCATATTATCTTTTAATTCTATTTTTCCAAGATCTTCCTGAAACCCTCTAACATGTATGCCATGATTCTTATTTTACAATCAAAGTATATGTGAGTTTCCTGATTTGATCATTCTGCATTACATACAAGTATTGAAATATGTATAATTATTGTTAATCCAATTATATATATATATATATATATTTAAAGTATGGCAAATAGAAAGTATTTGAAAATTGGAGGAGATATTTAACTAAAGTTTTGAGGTAACAGTTAGAAGCCTGTACCCCACCCAGGAGAACTTCCAATTGAATCAGTTCTTGATTCCAGCTTCTTGCTAAGGCAGACTCTGGGAGGCAATGGTGATGGATCAAGTAACTGGTACCTGCCACACATGTAAGAGACCTGGATTAATTTCTTGGTTCTTGGCCTTGGCTCTGGCCCTGCCTCAACTGTTGGAGGTATTTGGGAAGAGAATCAGTGGATGAGGGAGCTCTTTCTTAACCAGATTTTAAATATTAGAAATCTATTTCAAAACTAAAACTAATAAACATAAATTCATCAATATGGTTGAAGTACATGATAGCATTATGATTTTACTCTATTGTATATTTTTGGTGTCTTAAAACTTTGTAAACTGTGCATATATTATATTTTAAATAGAAAATTTATTATGTAAAATAATAAAAATAATTTCCACTTACATGATCAGAATTTTAATGGGCTTGAATAATTAATTTAACATTCCACTGTATGTCTAGACATGTAGTAGGTTCTCCAAAGATAGAGGAGACACCCATATGACTTCATTATATTATTTTTGACAGATATTATATTTTTCTAGCTAACATGAAATTATCTTGTGTAATCAAATTGTTCTTTAGAAGACTTTAATCATGCAAACTAATATCTATATCAGTATATATTATTCATTTACATAATTATAGCCATGAAGATAACATTGATATGTAATTTTATGGTTCCCTTTTAAAGTGGGAGTCAACAAAATTTCACCCTCAGACCAAACTTGCTTGCTACATGTTTTAATAAACAGAGTTTTGTTGGAACACAGCACCCTCACTCAAATAATATTATCAGTGGTTTCTTTCTTATTACAATATCATGGATGAGTACGTGTGTCCTAGATTCTATGTCCAGGAAAGTCTACCTTTGTTGCTATCTGGTTTTAAAAAAGAAGTACACTGACCCCTGTCCAAAGCAACTCATCATAGTCTAGCTGCAGTTTTATGTTCTGCCCTTCCACATAAACACCATATGCTGCTGTTACATAGAAAATGTGTGTTGTAAATGCCTTGTGCTGTTCAGATCTTAAATAATTTACAGACTCCTGTTCCACATATTTCTCTATCATCTTCTCATCTTCCAGAATCTTAGAGCACAGTTTTATTAGTGCTTGGTGCCTTTATTGAGGTAGAACTTACTTTTTCATATTTTCCCTCACTCACATAGGCTATGATAAATGCCCCTGACTTTCATGCATCCTTGGCTTACTGTGAGTTCATTCGTTCAACATGTCTAGTGAAGATCTACAGTGTTGTGGCTACTAGATTCAACAGAGGACCTGGAAAGACTAGCGACAAGCATTCCATGTACTCAAAAGTTTTACTGTGCTGAAGTTGAGAATATTTTTCATGACTTAGTGTGATTGTCTCATGCTACTTATAATCAAAAAAAAAAAAAAAAACACAAGCAAACAAAATCAAACCAATCACATCCAGAAATGAAACTCAGAATGCTATTGAGAATTTGTGCACAGCTTCCTCACTCCTATAATGACTGTTCAAAATTGACCATTAACAATAAAAACACACTATACTGATCAGTCTACCAATCTCTATAACAAAGATTTATGAATGATCTTTAAATAATGGCATAAAATGAAGATTATAAAGACAATTTGCAAGGAATTCAAAAATCTGTGCATTAAAATAAACTTATCTGGTTGTTCTATTTTCCGTGATCTTTATGACTTCTTTTCACCCTTACTTTTTCTGCAATACATGTCTCATGGGAAAGAGATGTCAAGGAAACATTGAGTACTTTGGAGAAAGGCATGCCTCAGATTGTGGGGCTTCTACATGAAGAGTGGCCCTCCCAGGACAGTTACTCCTACAGAATAGCAGTGAGAAGGACACCATGTGTGGCATGGTGCTAGAGTGACAGTTCCCGTGAAACTGGGTAGGGCACCAGGAAAGGAGACTGAAAAAGCTTGATTTTTTTATAAAGGGATAGACACACACTTTTCCACACCAAACTTGTGTATTTTTTAAATTCAATTACATGTGGAACAGTTTGATTGAAGGATTGTGCTTACATACTAAAGAAGTTACAAGAAACCCAAAAAATCACTAGCATCCATCCATCATCTTGTACCACAACACCATTAGAAATCAATTTTTAAAACAACCACATAAACTCATATATTTAGAAAATAAAAATCTGTTAGAGGGTAAATTGAAAACAATTTTCAATTGAATATCATCAATAACAGAACAGAAAATTATAATTTTCAACATAGATATTAGTTCTTTCCAGAAGTTCATCTAGTTATTTAGAAGACTATGGTTAGATTAAACAGGGGAATAGGTGTATTGAAGCATAATTTTTAAAAGCAAATCATAACTATATTACATATGTGAAATGAACATATGTAAATTCTTTTATTCTTTCCACTAATTAGTGAAGGAACCATCAAGATATTTATACTGTCCAAAGTGCAATTGAGGAACTGAGTGTATATATATATATATATATATATATGCAATTTAATATAGTAATTTTAGGATAATATTGCTGATATTTGTGTTATGGGGACATAAGCTAAACTTTGGAGTTATCTTTCCTATAAGAGGAATATGTACTGGACAGAATCTGTAAGTTCAGATTTTGCTTCTGTAGAATTATAAAATAACACATTGATTATAAAATCCATAGAGGGTGTATGCCTGTCAACTGGAAGAGTTTAATCACTTTTACAAATTTCCATTCTCCAGATAATTTTTTGAAAAACATGAAGCATGAAAATTAAATAAAAAGATATTAGTATAGAAAGAGCTGATTATGCAATTATAAAGAAAATATGAAAAAATAAGTAAGTATATTAGAAAACATCAAAAGTGAATCATGTAAGAATACACTCATTAAAATGTTATCTTCATCCAGTCCATTCTCAAGTTAACAAAAATATGTCATTCGCTGCAAAATGGTGAATGAAAAGTTTGAATAGAGAGTGGGGAAAAAGGAATCCTGCCAATTAAGTTTACTATTCGACTGCATTTTTGGGTAGATAAGTTTCAAGAAAGAAATGGTTTATCTGGAAATTCTGTCAAATTATCCTTGGAAAACTTATGCACCACTTATAATGCTGACAGATTTCCTAGAGTAGTTTTGCACATGAGCATAAGAGAGCATACAAAACTACGTTCAGTGTAACATCGTTTGCAAAAGCAAAGAATTAGAAACACCTAAATTGCCTTTAACAAAAGAACTTATAAATTATGGATTAGTCACAAAGAAATGAGTGAAAGCTATATATACAAACAAGGATAAATTTCAAAGTGGAATAATGATTTTAAAAAAGGAAACCTACAGGACAGAATGAATAATATGATAGCATTTATTTAAATTGAAGTCTGAATAACAAGACACAGATTCAAGCTTATTTAGTGAATATATGAAATATCTCTTTCATATATCAATATGAAATAATTGGGTCTTACATAAGAGCTTTTGAATACCTTATATATATTAGAAATGATTTGGCACTTGTAAAAATTTTAATGTAGCTAAAATGTAATATTAAAGTGTCCAAATCAACTTATCTGCATAATTGAGTTAATTTTATATATGTTAAATTATATATGTTATGTATATTAATAATATGTTAAATTATACATGTTATATGTTAATTCTTATATCATATATGTTATGATCACTCATATTTAATTGTGGATATGTTAATTCTTCATATGTATGTTATAGATGTAATATATGTGATACATATTTATGTACACATAAGTTTTTTTTTTCAAACTTTTATTTAGAATATAAATTTCCAAGGTACAACTTAAGGATTACAATGGCTTCCCCCCCACACTTTCCCTCTCCCCTCACCACCCTCTCCCCTTACCCGCTCCTTCTCCCCTTTCATTCACATCCAGATTCCTTTTTCAATTCTCTTTGTATACAGGAGATCAGTTCAGTATTTCACATAAGTTTTATATGTATATATATGTGTGTGTGTGTGTATCCCTTTGTATATTTATTTGTATTTATCTCCATCCTATACAGAGTTGATTCCAGGATCCTCCTCAGAAATGAAAACTATGAATGTTAAATTCCCTCATATAAAAGGATGTGATATGTTCATATAACTTAATCACATCCTACTACACACTTTACAAAAATATTCTTCTGTCTTTCTTCATTTCAAAGGTCAAATGACAGAGAAAGGGAGAGACAGACATCTTCCATTTGCTGACAGCCCAGCCAGGGCTGAGCCAGGCCAATGCCAGGAGGTGGGCTCTCCATTCAGGTCTCCCATGTGGATGGCAGGGATTAAGTACTCGAGTCATTCATCTACTACTTCCTAAGTGCATTAACAAGGAGCTGTAGAAATGGAGTGGCTGGGACTTGACCCAACACTCTGATATAGCATGTGGGCCTTCCAAGGAGAAGCTTAACCGATTGTGTCATAATACCTGCCCCTCCTGTATACTTTCTATTAATTACAATACCCTATACAGTGTAAATGCTATGTAAATAATCATTATACTCTGTTTTCAGAATATGACAAAAAAAAATCTGTCGATATTCAATGCAGATTCATCCATTTTTGGTTGAATCTATGAATCCAGAATCCACCATATAGAGGGCCAAAAATGAAGCAACTGAGGTTTATTGTATTTAATATATGCCTAAGCTTATTCAGTATTGAAAATAGATTTAGTGACTTCAATTTATTGGATTTATTTGTCTGGTTCATGTAAATATTAAATCTCATTTTCAACGTATTTATAAAATAGTTTGGTTAACTTGTAATGTTAAAATGTAATGTCTATACATATTTATTTAGCTTTATAATTAATTTATATACTCATTTTATGAAACAAACTGTCAATTTCTTTATTTTAATTATTCTTAAATTATATATATACACAAATATGTAATTTACTAACATTGAGCATGCTAAATTCTATAACTATGATTTAAAATGGATTCTGGAATATCTTAAGCAGAATTGACTCAGAAGAAATCCCTGAGATGCAGAGTGATGCCACAGTATTGTTTTTAAGAGAAAAATACTCTAATCTATGTAGAAGAACACCATTGTAGCTTTAAATAAAGAAAGGAGGCACACAGTTATACATAAATTAATTATAACAATAATAGTTGGTATATGAAACTTTATTTTTATATATATTTGAATATATGTGGGTTTTGGGGAGTTTTCCTTATAATATTCAAATAGTTTTAATTCACAGCCAGTGTTATTATATTGTATTCATTTTAAGTAACACCTGATTTTTCAACCAGAATTATTCAAATTCTCTAAGCAGCTATTTGCAATTTTGAGTTGTGAATAATTCCTATCATTAGCAACAAAAAAAGCAAAATAATTTAATGGAAAGAAGTAATAATGTGTGTTACCCATCCTTTCACTAGTACAATGGAATAGAATATTTAGCTCACAGTTTTGGAAGTTCAAGTCTAAGATCAGGCAGGTTCACTGGTATGGATTCTGAAGAGGGTGGTGGACGGCAATAGATAAAACACATGCAGAGGAAGAATCACCCAGTGACCCAGGCAGCAGAGAAACAGGTTGTGCTCAACTCAACTGGAGCATTTTTAACGACTTAGTCTTAAGAAAATACGCTCAATGAACTATGGACCTCCCTCTAGGTCCCACCTCCCTCAAATCCCAACATCTCTCAATAGTGCCACCTAGGGACCAAGTCTTAAATGCATAGGCTTCTGGAGAACACTTGTCATCCAAACTAATGTTCAAACTGTAGCATGATGATTCCTCATTCATTTAAATCTTAAACAGTCCCTGGAATTATACTTCTTTGCTACAATGAGATTACTTATACAATGACTATTTTTATATCGAAGTTCTCTATTGATTTCTGTTATACAATATTGCAACATTTTCCCTTTACAATTATTTTTACCTTACCAACCATTATTTGTATTATTATTTGAATTATTTTTATTGCTGTCTTTTAACTAGCTGTCTTTTAACTATTAGTTATATTCTCAGAAGTATTTCTTCAGTAAACACATTTTAGATGAAAAGGTCAAAAGGTAAATAGCATCATATCCCTTACATTTGCTGCTCTATTCTTTTAATGTCATTAACAGTGCAGTGAGCATTTATTAAACATTTGGTATGGGCCATGTTCTACTATGCAAAGTATAAAAAATGTGATTTTTGTCTTGTGCAAGTCATGCTGTGGAAGGTAAATAAATACTAGCTAATTAGTACATTAGTACATATTTTGATAATTTAATTATAATATTTAATTATAAGCTATATTTCAGTAGACTACCACATTCCTTGTTTTCCCTGTGGGCTCCAACTTCATGGAAAAAAAAAGATGAAGCCTGTAAGTTGCCTGAGAATGTTCATAAAGCACATGTAGTCAAAATGATGGGAACACTTAAGTAGCAATTTATTTTTCTGTTTCCTTTGTAAGCCATTTGTTTTCAGGCCAGGAAAAGTTTGTTCACTTTGTATTTCTACAAATAATCTATATCATCATCTATCTAATATCATCATTCCTGAAAAACAACAGATATTTGTAGAGTGAACCTGCAGAAGTAGGAGACTAGGTATACAGGACAACAAAGTCACCAAAAAGTACAAGGAACTTAGCTGAAGTGAGATGGCATAATATGATAATGAAACTAATTACAAGTAGAGAAAAATATAAGGGATAGATAGTTAAATTTGACCCTATTTTAAATCCACAAAGTAAAATAAAATTCAGTTATGCACTAATTACTCCCTATAATACTTAATTAGAAAAAACACTAAATTTCAAATTTTACGGAAAATATTTTAAAAATTAAAGACAAGAAGAAAGTATACATTTTTATCTTTTCTTTCCTTCAATTTATCTTATTTTTTTAACCTCTGCACTTTCAAAGTGGTTTAAATGTAACTTAGATGATTATTCATTAAATTTAATTGAATATCACACAATTTACTGCCCCCTACTTTTCCAATTTCCTAACACTTGATTAGAAATTGCCAAAAAAAAAAAAAAAAAACCTGTAAATGCCAACTCACTTCCTCAAATGTTTAAACTGTGTTTCAGGAATATATTAAAGTTGTGAAACATTAAAGTTGACTTTGAAACACATCAGCAAGATGGTTTTATTCAAAGTTCTTAGCATTTATCCTGTGCATGCACATTGTCTAAACAAGGAAAAAAACAACCACATTCTGATGAAAACAACTAAAGGAGAGAACTGACGTACAGCCAAGGACTAACTAACAGAAATCCTGTATAGCACAGAACCTAGGACAGACACATAGGGAGCACAAGAAAATTCCTTACCATTGCTACCCAATCCAAAACAGGATTTCAGTGCAGAACCAGGAGGGATTACTCCTTGCAGGAACCCAGAAACCCCTACCTCCACACTGAACATCTACAGCCCTCCACATGAGGGAGTCTGTGGTCAACATAGGCAGTAAGCCCAGCAGAGGGATCTACCTGGAATCTCCACAGGTGAACTCATGGGAGAGAAGGATGCCTGGTCCCCTGTGACCCACTTGGCTACTGTGTTACACCATCTTAGAACCAGAACTGCTGCTGGAATGTGCCCAGCTCTGGTGGAAAGTGACCTTGGCAAACTTCTATCCCTGGGCTTAGCTGCCACAGACCCACCCATATCCTGTGGCCTGCCACCCTCTCATCCTTGCTCTGAGCTACAAATTTGTTGTGGTCCCTAGGATTATCTATCTATGTATTTATCTAATCTATCCATCCATCATCATGCCAACTGCAGAGACAATTTAAATACGTTTCCTTTCCAATTTGTATCCTTTTTTTTTCTTTTTCTAATTTCTCTGGTTAGTACCTCTAGTACTATATTGTATAGGAGTGGCAAGAATGGATGTCCTTGTCTTGCTCCTGATCTAAAAAAACAAACAAACAAAAAAACAAAAAAACAAAAAAAACTTCCATTTTTTCGCTGTTGAATATGGTGTTTGCTAGAGCATGTCATTTATGGCTTTTATTATGGTGAGGGAAAGTCCTTCCATACCTAATCAATTGAGAGCTCATGAATACATGCCAAATTTTGTTAACGAATATTTTTTATCTATTGAGATGATCGTATGATTTTTATTCTTTATCCCATTAATATGCCGTATCACATTTACTGATTTGCATATGCAGAACTGATATAGGCATGACTATACTAATTTCCAATCCAGATTCCTGTCTCACACAGAAATAAACATTGTAAGTGGAGGCTAATAACATGCACAAACAGGAATGAGATTTATTTAACACTGAGGGAATAAACATATATTCACTTGTGTGTTTGGGCCACTGCCCACATGGAGAAATACCCATGATAAGGGGGCCAGAAGTTTGCCTGTGAGAGACAGAGAAAATGAGAATTGTACCTCTAAATGTGGACTATGGTGGAAAGACAGCTCTTGCCCACTCTCAGCCTCTTTTGTGAGGTAGGGGTGGTACTTTATTCAGATATATGGAGTAGAGTCTTAGCATGCACAGATGTGTCCTGGGAAGGTGGGCCTATCAAGCCAGCAGTCAAAGAGATAGACATTACTTTGCAGGGTTGCAAAAATTCCAGCTCACCTAAACTAACTGCCTGGTTACAATATATCAGAACTACACTTGCGTCCCAGGAATACATATGACTCAATCAAAACGTACCTGCAAAGTAATGTTGCGCTCTCTTGATCTCTCGCTCTCGCTCTCTCTCTCAATCAGTGTGTTCTCTTTCTCCCATGCAAAGATTATCTCTTTCTCTTCAGGTTAAACTGATCTTGGAGAACAGTGACATCGATAATGTGAAACTGTCTTTCCTACCCATTTCAAATCATTTTTATTTCTGTGCAATACTCATGTATTGAAATATCTCACCTGGATTCCTTAGTACATGTGAAGGTGTTTTCATGTATCAATACTTGTTTAGGCCGGCACCACGGCTCACTTGGCTAATCCTCCGCCTGTGGTGCCGGCACCCCGGGTTCTAGTCCTGGTTGGGGGCCAGATTCTGTCCCGGTTGCTCCTCTTCCAGGCCAGCTCTCTGCTGTGGCCCGGGAGTGCAGTGGAGGATGGCCCAAGTGCTTGGGCCCTGCACCCCATGGGAGACCAGAAGCACCTGGCTCCTGGCTTCGGATCAGCGCCATGTGCCAGCTGCAGCACGCCAGCCGTAGCGGCCATTTGAGGGGTGAACCAATGGAAAAAGGAAGACCTCCCTCTCTGTCTCTCACTGTTAACTCTGCCTGTCAAAAACAAAACAAAATAAAAATACTTGTTTAAACTGATGTTATCTAGGGAAGATGAGCACTGGAATGCCCTACTATCTCATCTTACTGTTGTCACTGCCCTCTGATACATTCCTTAATGTAACTTTTAGCACTGGAATAATTTATGTATAAACTTGAAAAAAAAAAAAAAAAACAGTGGGGCATGTTTCATTCATTCCATTATTTCCTTGCTCTTGAAGGAGATTCATTTGTGAATAACAGGAATGTTTGTCTCTAAGGCTTTAGGTTATTCAATTCCTAACTCTTTAGGAAGGTGAATTCTTTCCTGATCTCAGGTTGCTGGCTGCACTTGCCATACTTGGAGATTCAATTATCTAGCCTATCTGGCTTTCACATTGAGCATCATCCTCAAAGATGACGTGTAGTTCTCATCAAAGATAGTAACTTTTTAGTTCAGGTATATGCATATTGTGTTTTTAAAGAATTTTCAATCCATACTTTTATAAGGACATTTTTTGTTTGTTTGTTTGTTTGTTTTTGTGACAGGCAGAGTGGACAGTGAGAGAGACAGAGAGAAAGGTCTTCCTTTGCCGTTGGTTCACCCTCCAATGGCTGCCGCGGATGGCGCGCTGCGGCCGGCGAACCGCGCTCATCCGATGGCAGGAGCCAGGTGCCAGGTGCTTTTCCCTGGTCTCCCATGGGGTGCAGGGCCCAAGCACTTGGGCCATCCTCCACTGCACTCCTGGGCCACAGCAGAGGGCTGGCCTGGAAGAGGGGCAACCGGGACAGAATCCGGCGCCCCGACCGGGACTAGAACCCGGTGTGCCGGCGCCGCAAGGCGGAGGATTAGCCTGTTGAGCCACGGCGCCGGCCTATAAGGACATTTTTAAAAATGAAAATTAATTTTAAAATTTGTTGATGCCCTTTTGATATTGTCAAGAGAATTCTGTAATTTTTCTTCTAAGATTTTCTGTAATACTGATATATTCCAAGTATGAACACATTTTCTAGTATTAAGGTCTTCTTGAATTCCCAAGAGAACATACTTTTGATTTGATATTTTTACCTTAGATTTCAGAATTTTTTTAGTATTTTGTTAATTTTTAATGTAATCGAATATGCATGTGTGACCATGCACATTCCATAGATGTATAGAAGGATTAAATATAAAAAAATGAAAAATGTTGTCCATGTGAAAAAGGACGTTATCCCATGCAACTTTTCCCAGTAACTCTTGCTTCACCTCAACTTAGTAACCTTCCTTCTAAATAATATAGATGAATTTTCCCTGTTCTTTATGTAAATGGAAACAGAGTAAGCAATATTTATGTTGGGCTTTCTCACTCATCATTATGCTTCTGAAATCCATCCATGTAAGAGCCAATACTTGTAATTAATTTGTATCATCATAGCTTAGTAAGCATTATGTAAGTATTACACAAAACATTTATCCATTTCATTGATTTATTGACATTTTTATTGCTTTAAGTTTTGGTTATTTTAAAAAGGCCGATAAAAAAACAGAAGGGACTTTTTTTAACATTTCAGATCAAGGTTCAGGTGAACACATGGTGTTTCTGTTAAGTGTGTACCTAGCAGTGCAATTTATGTTTCATAAGTCATGCATCTCTTTAGCTTAAATATTTAATGATTGAGAGTTTTAGATACTAATTGTATAAATTTACAGCATCATTACAGTATCTGCGAGTGCCAGTTCTTCCTAATCCTTATTAAAATATCCAATTTTATTTGTTATTTAGACCATTATGAAAGCTGTGTCAATTCATTGTGTTAATGAACTTTCCCTTAATGAATAATAAAAGTGAGCCCTTTATCATACATATAGCAACCATTTGTTGTCTTTTTTTGATGTACTTGCTTAAGTCTTTCGCCAAGTTTTATACTAGGTTTCTAGTGTTTTTCTTATTAATGTGTACGTATTTTGTTTTATATTTTGGATTCAAATCATTTGTTGGATGTTTGTATGATAAATAATTCTTCTATTTCTGTTCATTTTTACCTTCTTTATAGTGTTTCTTAAAATGAATATTTTCACTATAACCTTAATTCTTTTTTCCTTACCTATGATACCTGTGTTTTTGACCTGCTAATTTCCTCCTATTCTCTGGAGTATATCCTCTTATAATTTCCATTAAAACATACTTTTTTATCATTTATATTTAAATTTGCAATTTATTTGGAATTAATTTTTGTATGTGATATAAGATGGGAGTGGATATTTTTGTGTGTATCCAATTAAGCTGGTGTAATTTACTGAAAATCTTTCCTTTTCTTCATTGTACTATAGTGTCAATTTCATCATAAGTCTGGTGTTTGTGTACAAATGTCACACTATTTCTGCATTCCCTATATTACTCACTGATAGATTGTCTATCATCATGACAGTATTTCCATCTATGAACTAACATAGCTTTATGACAGGTCTTTTGATACCTAGTAGTGTATATCCCTAACATACATTATCTTCATCAAAATATCCTTTATTATTCTTGAAATTCAAAACATCTTTTAATAAGAGCTAGTTAAAAATCCAACATCTAGGATTTTAAATGTGATTGTGTTGAGTCTATAGATCAAATTAGGGAGAACTGATTTTTCTTTCCATTTGAGATATTCATTTAATAATCAGCTCATGTCTCTCAATTTATCCAGAAATTAAGATCCTTTTAGAATTTTGTCCATGATGTTCCACAGTTTTCCGCAAAAAGATTTTAGTGCATATTACATTAGATTTTAATATTTATTTTTATGTATTTTATATAACGTTTTAGCATATGGCAATAAAATTGATTTTCTTGCACTGAACATACATTAAGTTGCTAAAATTACATGTTAATTGCAATTATTTTTTATTCTTTTGTATTTTCTAAAATTGTACTAATAGCCACGTTATTATACTTCTATTTCTTCTTTTCCAGTTATTATTTCTTAGTCCTTTCATTGTCCTATTGCCTAGCTATGTCTTCTGTTGTAATGATGAGTAGAAGTAGTCTACTGGGGCAGGCATTCGGTCTTATGCTTAAGATATTTGTTATGATGCCTGTATCTCACATCTGGGTTCAGTTCCTAGCTCCTGACTCCAGTCTCCTGCTAAGATGTATCCTATGAGGCAATGATCCTGGCTCAAATAATTGGATTTCTGCCACTTTTGTGGGAGACCTGCACTGAGCTACCATTTCTCAGTTCGCCCTCTCCCAGCCTTAGTAACTGTGGACCTTTTGGAGGGAACCAGTTGCAATCTGTACACACTCTATCTCTGTCTCTGTCTGCAAAATAAATTTTAAAAAAGTAATGATAACAAATATCCTTTCTTTATTCCTGAATCAACTGAAAACATTTCCATGTCTGCCTATTTAGTATAATAGTAGGATAATTTTTGCAGATGTTCTCTATCACATTAAAGAAATCCCCTTTATTCCAAGTTTAGCTAGAATTTAATGTATCAATTAATGATAATTCAATACTGAACAAGTGATCATATTTTTTCTTTAGATTATTTAAGCATAAATTGTGTTAATTGATTTTCCAATGCTAAACTACCTTTTGTTTATCTGGAATAAAACCATTTGTGCATGATGTGTTATCTTTTAGATATATGGATTATGCTCATTTGCCAATATTTTCTTAAGTGTATTTCATCCTCTTTTTTGAGAAAGGTGATCAGGATTTCCATTTTAAAATATCTCTTTTATGTTTTGGAGTTAAGTTTATAGTGAATTAATAATCTCATAAGTGATTAATTGTCTTCCATTCTGTGAAAGATTTTGTGGAGAACTATTGTCATATTTTCTATAGGTATATGTAAGAATTAATTGGTAAAGCCATCTGTGGCTGAATTTATCTTTGTGATAAAATATTTTAAATGGATTCAATATTCCTAGAAATTATTAAAGTTTCAAATTTGCCTTTAATATTTATCTAAATATATATATTGATGTTTGTAGAATTAGTTGTTTAATACACCCTGAAAATCATTTTGAAACAATTTTAAACAGTATTCCATGTATAATTTTGATTTCACAATAATTATTGCTAGCATATATAAATGTCAAAAAATTTTAATGATGATCCGTATCTTGCAACTTTACTCAGTTTGTTTCTTAGTTTTAAGATTTTTTTTATAGCTACATTATAGTTTATGCAGATGTTTGTTATTTCCAAACAATGAAAGCTTCTTGTTTTGCAGTTTCTACATTTTTAAAAAATTGCTTATATATTTGCAAGATAGAACAGCAGAGATGGGGAAGAGATAGAGAGATAGAGAGTTGGAGAGAGAGAGAGAGAGAGAGAGAGAGAGAGAATCATTCATTGACTAATTCACTCCCCAAGCAGCCACAACATCCAAGTCTGGGCCACTATGGAGCCAGGAAATTTTTCCTGGTCTCTCACAGGCCTTGCAGGCACCCAAGCACTTGGTCCTTCATCCACTGCCTTCCCAGGCCCATTAGTACAAAGCTGGGTCAGCAGCAGAGCAGCCAGGACTCAACTGATAGAGAATACTGGCATCACAAGTGACAGCTAAACACGCTGTGTCACAGTCTCAGCCCCCCACAACTGCCCCTTTGCTTCTTTTTTTAGCCTCGATGTACTGGTGGAGACATTGCAAACTATGTTAAATAGGAGTTATGAGTCAATATCCTTACCTTATTTCCAAATTTAGGGAGAAACAATCAGTCTCACTGTTAAGCATCACAGCAGCTGTGCATTTATTTTAGTTACATGTTATCACATTGAGGAGATTCCGTTAAATTTGCTGGCATTTTTGTCAAGATTGGATGTTGAATTTTGCCAAATTCTTTCATTTGATTTCATTTGATATGATCATACAGTGTTTTATATTTAGCCTCTCATTATGATGTATTGTATGAATTGATTCTTACATATTTAATCAACCTTTCATGTCTGGAATAAAATCTCTTCATTTTTCTGGAAAAGATCATATGGAATGATGTGATTCTTTTTAAAATGTTTTGAATACTTCAACCATGAGACCATCTGATACTAGAGATTTACTTAAGATGTTTTAACTAGGAATTCCTTTTCTTTCAGTGTTACAGAGCATGCATCTACTTTGTTATTGGTATTTTTAGAAGTCCATAGTTCTCAAATAATTCGTTTCAAACAGTCAAAATATGTGTTCATCATATTTCCTTAGCATCATTTTAGTATCTGTAGATTCTATAGAATATCATATATGTGTTCCAGATACTTTCTCTTTATTTTACCAGTATTTCTAAATGTTCACTTATTTCATTAATATTTTTTAAGAAACTGAGTTTTTCAGTTTTATCAATCTTTCTTCTTTTTTAATTTCATTGAGTTCTGTTCTGTTATTAATTTCTTCCTTCTGATTTTGCTCTTTTGAGTCTATTTTGCTCATCTTTCTGTATTTTCTTTTCTAAAGATTTGTTTTTATTTATTTGAAAGTCAGTTACAGAGAGAGGAAAAGACACACACAAAAAGAAGCAGAGGGTTCTTCCATCTGCTGATGCACTCCCCAAATGGCTGAATGGCTAGGACTGAGGCCTAAGTCAGGAGTCAGGAGCTTTTTCCAGGTCTTCCACGTAAGGGCAGGGGCCCAAGCATTCGGGCTGTTCTCACTGCTTTCCCATTAGCAGGGAGCTGGATTGGAAGTGGAGTAGCCAGGTCATGAAGCGACGTTCACATAGGATGCTGGCATCGCATGCAGTAATTTTACTGCAATGCCACCATGTCGATCCCCTGTATTTTCTTTTTGAGGAAACTGGGAGTATTAATTTGAAAATGTTTGATTTTTTTAATAAGGTCATTGAATGTCATGGATTTATTTTAAATAACTTCATTAGTATCTTCTGGCCATTATTAGAATGTTTTATTTTCATTTTCCCTCTACTAAATCTATATTTTAATTTTCTCTGATACTTCCTGTTTAACTTGTAATTATTTATAAATGAGTTACTTAATTTTCATGTGCATGGAGATTTCCCTGTTGCATTTCTGTTACTGATTTTCTAGTTTGATTCCATTATTTTCAGAATACAAAAGTACATTGTATGTTTATATGTCTTTGCAGTATGTTCCAGTTTGTTTTATGACCAAGGATAGAGGAAATCTTGGTGATTACCCTATGTGAGCTTGAAAATAATGTTTTCTACTACTGTTGACAGAGTGTTCAAAAATAGTAGATTCTATTGTTTATTTCCAAATGTTTGTTTATTTTCAGTTTAGTGGTTCTGCAGGCTAATGAAAATGAATGATGTGATAGGCTGGATATCGCCTCTCAAAAATATATTTATCCTAACTCAAAAGACCTATGAATATGAATCTTAACCTAGTAAAGTATTTTCGGCAGATTGATTAAGCTAAGGATCTTCACATGGAAAGATTATCTTCTACAGTATAGCTAGGCCCTGTGTAATGAGAATCACCCTTATGAGTGTTAAAGGAAGGTAAAATTCAGAAAAAGGAGATATTATGATGGAAGCAGAGGCTATTGTGGTGTGGAGAGGAGACCACCAGCCAGGGGATGGTATTGGCCTCTACAAGCAAGGAAAAGTGAGGCGAGGCAAGGTGAATGGAGGCGAGGTGAGCAGTGGTGGGGTGGGACGGGGTTGGGCGAGGCGGTTCTGTACAAGAATGTTGTGGATTTCTGAACTTCAGAATAGCAAGATCATAAATTTGTGTTGTTTTAAGCCACTCAATTCGTGATAGTGTATTATATCACCAATGAGAAACTGAAGTGTTCAAGTTTCAAATTAAAATTTTGCATTTAGTCTTGTCCTTTTATAGTTCTGTCAACTTTTGCACTTGTTTTGGTTTACGTACATTTGAAATTTATATATAATTTTCTTGAACTTATCCCCTCATTTTTGTAATCACCCTTGATAGTCCTGGTAATTTAAATTTTTTTGCATTGTAGTCTACATTATTTGAAATTAATATAGTCACTATATCTTCTTTCTTTTCACTAGCATGTGTGTGACATATATTTTCTTTCCTGTAATTATAATATTTCTATTTATCTAAACATTTATTTCTGGAGTAAGTTTCTTTCAGACTTAACATAATTGCATTATCTTTTCATTTTCTCCAAGCCTCCAATACTTATACTCTGCTTGGTATGCTTAGATATTTGTTGTAAATGTAATTATTGGTATATAAAATTAAGCCTCCCACTTCATTTTTTCAGTTACTTCTGTTGTTCTCTTCTATTTTGTTCCTTTGTACCTTCCTGCAGGTCACTTGAAAATTTTTCAGAATACAGTTTCAATTTATCTATACTGCTTTTGAGCACATCTCTGTTTTGTTTATATTGGGTGCTCCAGGGATTTCAAGATTCATACATACATTATTTACTCCACTTTGTAAGGATTGATGTTTTACTTCTTTTTAGAGGAATGCAAAAATTTTATTACCATGTAAGTCCTTTCTCCTCTCCCCCTTTCCTTCATAAACACTGAGTACAATATTAAACATGGTTATCATTTTTTATTTGCAGTGGTGAATGCATTTTTTTAAAGCTCAAAAGAAGAAAAAAAATAGGATATTATATATAACTGTGTGGCAATGATTTTCTTTCTGTTCCTCAATTCTTGATTTTAAACTGATCTTTTTAAATTTTGTTTCAATTTGAATAATTTTCTTTACCAATTTCCTTAAGGAATGTATGCTAGTGATAGTTTTCTTGTTTGTTTTTATAATCAGAAAATATGTTCATTTTACATATTCTTAAATAATGTATTCACTGGATGTGGAATTTTGGATGAACGTTTCTTTTTCTTCCAGTGCTTAAAAAAAAAGTGTGCCACTTTCTTCCACACTCCATCATTTCCTACAAGAAATCAGCTGTCATTCTAATTACTTTTCCACTATAGATAATATATTGTTTTTCTCTGGCTCTTATCAATACATTTTTTTCTGTTTAGCTTTCAGAAATCTGATAATGAAGCTTTTTGGTGTGCATTTTTTCAGATGCATCTTTTTAGGGTTTCTAGCTGTTCGGAATCTGTAAATTACATCTTCCACCAATATTGGAAAGTTTCAGGCTACTGTTTCTGAAGGGTTTTTCTGATCCACACTCTTTCTCTTCTTCTGGGGCAAAAAATGTCATGAACTACAAATCCATTTTTAGTTTGCCATTCCCTTTTTAGTTTATCACAGTTTCCTGAGTCTGTGTTTTTCTTTCAATGAATTTTCTCTGTGGTGTCCCAACTGATTTGAAGTCCACTCATTATTTTTTTTCAGTCATAAGCAGTTTGATACTGAGACTATCCACTGTTTGTTTTAGTTGAGTCATTGTCACAATTTCAGTTCTGAAAATGTCATTTGGTTCTTTTACATCTTCTATTTCTTTTCTGAGGCTTTTTTTTTTCACTTTGAAAATAGTTTCTATGCTGGAAATTTTAAAGTATTATACTATGAGACTGTATTAGACAGTTCTTGTCAATATAGTAAACTATCTGAGACAGCCTAACTTTAAAAATGAAAGAGGTATATTTGACTCACAGTTCTGGAAGTTTAAGTCCAGGATTGGAATAGCCACTTTGGTTCAGCCTCCGGTGGTGGTCTGCTTGCTGGCAGAGTCTGCAAGCGGTGCAGATCATCACATGGTGACATGAGTGAACTTGTGTCTCTCCATATCTCTCCCTATAAAGCCAATGTGAGATGATCATGGGGGCTTCACCCTAACAACCTAATCTAATCCAATCACTCCCCAAAGGCTCTAAACTCTTTATTAGATGATGCTTTTTCCTTTTAGTGCCACTAACTTATGATTCTGGGGTATAAATGTCTGCATGAATCTGGGGCCCAAATCATGTACAAACCATAGGACACACTCTTGTTCTTTTTAAAACTCCTATTGTAACTGAAAGTAAATCTGTGTAAGTTGAGAACACACATCCTGTCCCAATTTTATATGCTGTGGTTCAAATACCAACTTGACTTGCAAAAGCCTTGCTGTGATATTCTTGTCTTCCTTGCTTGTGTGCCTCCCTGCTTGAGGATAATCTCAAACCTGGGCAGTCTTCCACCATGCAGCTCACTCATTACATTTTTCATGTAGTTAATTCTGATTGGCTCAGGCATGGGTTCACTGGGGGTTCTGCTGAGAAATGTATGCAAAAAAATTCTCTGGCTTGCTATTTTCATTTTCCTCTCACTCCAGTTGGAGGAGAAAGCATGTTGCTCATCAGTAAAGGGTAAGGATGGAATTCAGATCTCTAATAAAGTCTCCGTCTCTATGTTCCTAATACGTATTTATTTATAAAAATAAGAATAATATTTAAAATGTTAGCACGATTATAATATTTTGTAATCATATACAAAATGAATACTGATGCTCTTATATAAATTTAATTGAACATATTATTTCAAGGTCAACTGTATGAAAAGTATTTTTGGTCTTAAGATAACATTAATTATTTTCTACAGAAAATTTTTAAAATTCCAAACAAAACATTAATATTTACAACTTTTGTAAAGACACTTTTATTATGTGAATAAATTGAAAATTAAATGTCCAAAATCTTTCTCTTTTAATTGTATTGTTAAAATATTATATAACAAAATAAATGCACATTTACACACCTTAGTTTAAAATATCATCTAAGGAACGAGTATTTTGAGCC
Organism: Sylvilagus floridanus; assembly: GCA_949820135.1. Classification (NCBI taxonomy): domain Eukaryota; kingdom Metazoa; phylum Chordata; class Mammalia; order Lagomorpha; family Leporidae; genus Sylvilagus; species Sylvilagus floridanus. The sequence continues at coordinate 68,872,924 of OX463231.1, forward strand.
ACAGTTAAGAAACTGCTTGTGACACTCACATCCCATATCAGTCCTGACTTAAGTCCTGACTCTGCTTCCAACTCCAACTTCCTGCTGAAACACACCTTGAGAGGCTACAGCTGATGCAGAGTCAAACAAGTCCCTGCAGTGCACATGGAGACCTGGGTTGAGTTCCAGGCTACTGCTTTCTGTTTGGTCCAGTCTTGAGTGTTGTAGACATTTGGCAAATGAACCAGTGGATGGAAGATCACAGTTTGTGGAGAATAAAATTTCTGCCAAAGCACTCTCAGTGCGGATATTTTTCTTCTAGAACACAGACTGTGACCACAGGAACTGATTAAGGATAGTTATGACCTACTAACAAGAGGAGCATTGAGCCTTGTGGAAACGTTGGCTCCACAAGGACATACAGCTGCTGCACAAGGCTCCAGATATTTCAAAGAAACCCTAGGGTTATATGAACATGTACATGGCCAGTACAATAGGCTGCTGTAATCCTTATCAATAAAGAAAACACACTGGGCTGGCCTGGTGGCACTTTGCAGAGGAAGAATTCCTAAGTCCCTGTCTCTCCTTTCACTTACACACACCAACAACTGTGTCTCTCCCTCTCCTTCTCCCTCTTTCTGCCTTTCAAATAAAATGAAAATAAATTGAAAATAAAATAGCATCTAACATGAATAAAAATCTCCCAAGTAAGGTACTTCAGCAAGTTTTAAATTCAATTCCCAAAAACAAATATTACAAGAATTTGGTGTATTCTTGGAAATATGACATAAATTTGGTTTCTATCACTAGGGGTGAATAAACAAAATGAGAGCACAGATTTTTATTTTCGAAGTTAATAATGTAAGGACAAAATAGGGGTAAAACACACACTTTTAGTTTTACTAAATCCAGAAGTACAAAACCTTGTCATTGAGGGCTATTTGTTCCATTTAGAAAACTGATCTATGATAAACTCCTACTTATTTTAAGCAAAGCATGAATATCTGGTTTTAAATATCTAAAGGATTTGTTATATTTACTATTATGAAACAAAGTACTATAATACTTTTTATATATTTCATTTATTTGAAAGAAACACACACACACACACACACAGAGAATTTATTTCCTGTTTACTGGTTCACTTCCCAAATGTCTACAATAGCTGGTGTTAGGCCGAAAGCAGGAGTTGGAAACACAATCTGGATTTCCCATGTGGGTGGGAGGGGCCCAAATACTTGAGCCACCTACTGGCCAGGGTGCACATTAGTAGGAAGTTGGAATCAGAAGCAAGGTTGGGATTCCAGTGCAAGCACTCCAGTATGGCATGTGGTATCCCAAGCTGCTTCTTTCTTTCTTTCTTTCTTTCTTTCTTTTTTTTTTGACAGGCAGAGTGGACAGTGAGAGACAGAGACCCTCAATGGCTGCTGCAGCTGGCGCACCGCGCTGGTCTGAAGCCAGGAGCCAGGTGCTTCTCCTGGTCTCCTATGTGGGTGCAGGGCCCAAGCACTTGGGCCATCCTCCACTGCACTCCTGGGCCACAGCAGAGAGCTGGCCTAGAAGAGGAGTAACTGGGACAGAATCCAGTGCCCTGACCGGGACTAGAACCCAGTATGCTGGTGCCGTAGGTGGAGGATTACCCTATTGAGCCATGGCGCTGGCCTCCCAAGCTGCTTCTTAACCACAATACCAAAGATCTGCCCTACAATTACTTATTAAAGTATTAAAATATTTATCTACTCCTCTGACTCCCTACTAGGATATAACTCCACATGGTAGGCTCTGGTCTTACATTTCCTTAAATTTCTAACATCTAGAAAAATTTCTGGAAAAAAAAAAAAAAACTGACTATTGGATGAATGAATAGATGCACAATTTATTTTCAGCGTTCAAGTTGTATCTAGTGTGTTTCACAACCTGACCAGAATAAGTTTATAATTAGGGAACCATTTGGTGAGGGATCTTCAAAATGTTTGTGAAAACGGAATTGAAAGATAGGCGTATTTTGGTAGAAAAGTTTTTGAAACAGAATCTTCTTCAAGGTACTCAGTATTGTCCCATTAAAACTAGTTGCTTTTGGCTGGTGCTGCGGCTCACTTGGTTAATCCTTCGCCTGAGGCGCCGATATGATATCCCAGGTTCTAGTCCCAGTTGGGGTGCCAGATTCTGTCCCAGTTGCTCCTCTTCCAGTCCAGCTCTCTGCTGTGGCCCGGAAAGGCAGTAGAGGATGGCCCAAGTGCTTGGGCCCTGCATCCGCATGGGAGACCACAAGGAAGCACCTGGCTCCTGGCTTCAGATCAGCGCAGAGCGCCGGCTGCAGCACGCCAGCCGCAGAGGCCATTTGGGGGGTGAACCAATGAAAAAAGGAAGACCTGTCTCTCTGTCTCTCTCTCTCACACTAACTCTGCCTGTCAGGAAAAAAAAAAAACTAGATGCTTCTTGTAAAAATTAATTTACCCTGATCCCTAGTAACAGTTTCCTCCTAGCAGTTCTAGTCTGCTTAATACAAAAGGTCACTACTTTTAGTCTCAGTTTCTTATTGGATTCTACAGTACTCATTGTCATTGATATAATCTGAACTGTATAATAACACCTTCTAGGGGCCGGCGCTGTGGCGCAGTGGGTTAAAATCCTGGCCTGAGCGCTGGCATCCCAGCTGCTCCTGTTCCCATCTAGCTCTCTGCTATGGCCTCGGGAAGCAGTAGAAAATGACTCAAGTCCTTGGGCCCCTGCACCTGCGTGGGAGACCCCGAAAAAGTTCTCGCTCTCTCTCTCTCTCTGCCTCTCCTCTCTCTGTGTATCTTTCAAATAAATAAAATAATTCTTTTAAAAAATGACACTTTCTATTAATTTAGCAGGCTTTCTTTAATTCACACTAATGTAATTAGTGGCCAAAAGGAAAAAAAGAAGCATTAATTAAATTATAACTTTTCCAGCAATAAATTTGTCATGGTACATTGGGTCATATCCATGCTCTGCACTCCAAGGCAAGGTCAATGAAATCTTAACACAGGAAGTCAAAATTTAGTTGAATAAAATAATACCAAAGGCATTTTTAAACTCTACTGAGTAAAGAAAATATTTCAGGCAAAAAAGTGCTTCTGTAAAATTTGATATTAAAGATAAAATGACATAATTTGATCTGTTCCCCATTTTTGTTTATTAATATATATACTTTAGCATTATGCACTTTATCATTAAAATATACTTTAGTATTAATATACTTTAGAATATACTTTAGTACTAATGTACTAAATTTTCTAAATATTAACAATTTTGGCTCCTGACATGTGATTGTAGTCTTTATGATCCTATTACTAAAGTAATGAAGAGAAATATATTATTAGAAATTTATTCTTTTTTGGGATAGATATGGCTGTATATGTACTTGGAAGTGCCCTGGCAATTCTGGGAAGAGGTTGGTAAGAGTGTTTGATGGATCCTGGGAGAGAAGTTCCATTGTGCTACCTGGTACTTATCCTCAGAAGCTGCTTGGAGCAGAGAGCGGCATGAGCAAGATCTTGTAGACTTCTGGAGCATGGCCAAGCAAGTAATTTAATTTGTTCTTTTTAGTCTTTGACTCCAGAATCACTACTGTATATTTATTTAAAGGAAAAAAATGAAAGCTCAATATTTTGAAAAATCAATGTACAATGTTATGTTACAGTGGTCACACCTTATTATTACAGGTAGCCTCCACAAAGTTTCAAAAAGTATTAAATAAAGTGAGCTTGGGATGATTGTTATTTGATAGGTAGAACCAAGAGACATTATTTCTCAGCTTCTTGAACCATTTCAGCATAGCTGAGCTCATGCTGTTTGTGGTGAATTATTAGAAGTCATTCCATGTACTCAGTTTCAAAGAAAAATGTTCATTTCACCCAACCTCAGTACTATTGCTTTGTTTGGTTTTTACAGTATCTAACAGATATTGTCATCTGGAAATTATATTGCTGCACAACTGGCAGAAAAGTGCTGAGAGGAGAGTCTATGAGTCAGTTTACAGCAACTCTGAATGATGCAAAGCTCAATCAGAGGAGGACACATGAAGCCCTGCCGTTTAGTACTGGAGTCTGAGCTGTTTATAACTTGTATCTCAAATCCGAAACAGTGGCACATCTCACGCACATGAAAAGAGAGTAACACAATTACTTTCCAAAGCATGCACCTAATTGAATCATATGTACATAGTTGAAATATATATATATATATATATATATTTATTTTTTTTTGACAGGCAGAGTGGTAATCTGACTGAAGCTACAAAAAAGAAAGATCATCAAATTCATATAAAGATACTATGCATAGTTTTATTATACTGAAAGGATATTAGGGACCCTTAACATGTGGACACAATTCTTTTTTTCAGCTAATATATATGGTATAACTACCAGCATTTCATGAGAAGAAAGGTCCACAACACAAAGTACATGACACTGTCCCTTACACTGGTTGTAAGAAGTGCTAGAGCAAGGTGTGCGTTTGTGTATATGTGGTGTGTGTGTGTGTGTGTGTGTGTGTGTGTATGTTGGGGGGGTGTTTGTCTTAGCGGTTAAAACCTCTGCTTCAATGCTCTTATGTCACATTAGTGTGTCTGAGTTCAAGTTCTGGCTTAGGCTCTTGACTCCAGTTTCCTACTAATGTTTATCCTGGGTGGCAGCTTGTGATGGCTCAATCATAGGGCCCCTTTCACCTAGAAGGGAGGAGACCTACATTGAGTTCTTAGCTTCTGGCTTCAGACCCTCTTTGCTGGTGTTTGGGGATTAAGCCTGTAGATGGTGCCATTTCTCGCTCTCTCCTCTGATTCTCAAGTAAATAAAATAAGTAAAAAAAAAAAATTAGAAAGCAAGGCTAAAAGGGAGTTTTTCAAGGTGAAACAATGAGATGATAAGTAACAACATAAAAGCATTTAAATATAAAACTCATTGTTAAAGAAACATGTACAGTTAAATAAAAATTTTATACTACAAAAGGGTATGTAAGTCCCTCAACACTAAAGGGAGTTTAAAGACACATTAAAAAACAACTAGAGCTTCAAACAGTTGGTTAATAGATTAAAAATATAAATGTCTATAAAATATAATATCAGTAGCATAAAACGTGGGTAGGAGTCAACTCATGGAGTCCTTGTATGCAAGGTAAAGGGCTGTCAGCTTAAATCAGGGCATGACTGTAAGATGTTGTGTGTAAGGCTCATGCTGACCACGGGGAAGAAATCCTCCAATGGATAAAGAATAAAAAGAGGAAAAGAAATCAAGGCATACCACTATAAAAATAAAACAAATGACTGAAAAGGCAGTGAAACTATGGGGATCAGAAAAGCAACAAAATAGTAAAGAAATCCAGCAAATGCAAATGGCGGTCTTATCAATACTTTAAGTGTGAAAAGATTAAATTTTCTAATGAAAACTCACAGTGGCTGAGTGAATTAAAAAACAAGATCCAACAATATACTGCTTAGGAGAGACTCACCTTAGCCGTAACGACACGACGCATAGGAAGACTGAAGGATTAGGAGCTGGCATTGTGGCATAACGGGTTAAGCCTCCGCCTGTGGTGCTGGCATACCATATAGGCAGTGGTTCGAGGCCCGGCTGCTCCACTTCCCATCCAGCTCCCTGCTAATGTGCCTGGGAAAGCAGTGGAAAATGGCCCAAGTTTTGACCCCTACATCCACGTGGAAGACTTAGAAGAAGGTCCTGGTTTTGGATTGGCCCAGCTGAGGCTGTTATGGACATTTTGGAGTGGACCAGTATATGGAAAATCTCTCTCTCTGTCCTTCTCTCTCAGAATCTCTGCCTTTCAAATAAATAAATGAATCTTATATATGTGTGTATATGTATTTAAAAATAAAATAAAGAATGGCTTAGAAAAGAACATTCCAGGCAAAGAGCAAACAAAATAGAGTAGGGGTGGCTTTATTTATTTCAGATAAAATAGACTTTAAGTCAATAACAATAAAAAACACAAAGTTATGATCCTATGATAAAGGGGTCAATTCATCAAGTAAATATATTAGTTTTAACTATCTCTCTGTATCTACTTGTCATCTATCTATTTATATTTGTCTGAAATTACTCAAAATTTGTGCAAATAAATATACAAGTCAAATATTTATAGATCTAAAGGGTGAAATAGACTGCAATATAATGATGTTAAGGCCTTCAGTTCTCTCCTTTCCACAATAAACTGATAAGAACAGATACTACACTTGATCTTAGCCAAAAGCCTGAGAAGTGATTCCTTTCCACAATAGAGAGATCATCCACACAGGGAATCAATAGAAATTCAGTAGACTTGAACTTGAACAACGTTTTAGACGTAAAAGACATATATCGAAAATTCAATACAATAGCCACAGATTTCACATTCTTCTTAAGTGAGCATGGAAATTTTCCAAGATCATATATTAGACCTCAAAACAAGTCTTAACACATCAAAGAAGAGGAAAAACATTGTTTATGGTTCAAAATAAAGATAAAAGGAAGATCTATTTCTTTTTTTTGAAGGAGTTATTCTTTCTTTTTTTAAAATTTATTTATTTATTTATTTTTGACAGGCAGAGTGGATAGTGAGAGAGAGAGAGAGACAGAGAGAAAGGTCTTCCTTTGCTGTTGGTTCACCCTCCAATGGCCACCGCGGCTGGCGCGCTGCGGCCAGCGCACTGCACTCATCCTATGGCAGGAGCCAGGTGCTTCTCCTGGTCTCCCATGGGGTGCAGGGCCCAAGCACTTGGGCCATCCTCCACTGCACTCCTGGGCCACAGCAGAGGGCTGGCCTGGAAGAGGGGCAGAATCCGGTGCGCTGACCAGGACTAGAACCTGGTGTGCTGGTGCCGCAGGCAGAGGATTAGCCTAGTGGGCCGCAGCGTCAGCCGGAAGATCTATTTCATATTTTACATTTGGTCAGTTCTCAGTACTGTTTAGAGTGATAACAACATACATTGTTGTCCAGTATCCTTTAATAAAAAGAAAAGGAGGAGGAATTGGAAAAGGAGAAGGAGAGGAAGAAAAAGAATTCTCACTGCTACATTTGCATTTTTAATGCTCAGCTTCTCTGTATAAATCATGTTTGCTCTGCCTGCCTCAACTGATTATACAACATCAACTAGGGTAAAATTTGTGAAATGGTTAAATTCATATATCTATATTCTAAGTAGTATTTTGATATTTTGCAAATAAACAGGGATGCATGTGGGTGAGCCAGAATTCATTTTTTTATTCTCTTTTATAAAAAGTGAGTGATTTTTTGTGCTTCCCTATGTTCAGAATTTTATAAAAGGCCACTTTCCATATTTTATAGCCCCTGGGGGGAAAAGGCACTTGAGTACAAAATGAAGCAATTTTTAAAATTTGTGAATGCTACATTTCCGAATTAATTTTCAAATTTTAAAAAAAGATACAATATTTTATGTCTTTCCATGACTTAAATATATGAAATGACTTACACGCTTGAAATGTGTATTCAATATATTCTTTTATTCCTTTATTAGATTAATATTTATTGAAAACCACTGTGTTATTGAGTGAAAATCAGAATTTAAGATGCTTTCTTGCTGTTCAGTAGTTTGCAAACCAACTCAGTTTTTTATGTGGGCCAACAAAAGTGCAGCTGCATCAATGTGATGTAGTGGTTAGGATTATAGATGTTTTTAAATTTTATTTTTATTAATATAAAGAGAATAAATTTCATGTATTTCATTGGTACAGTTCTAAGAAGATAACCATACTCCCCTCCACTACTCCCTCTCCCAAATCTCCAACTTTTCTCCCTTCTTTTCTTTCTGTTAATTTTTGTAAAGACATAATTTTAATGCACTCTAATATCACAGGCTTACTTCACTACTAACTACAATATTCAGTAAGCTAAAATACAGGAGACCACAGTTCAACAGGAGTGTAAACAAGAGCTAAAAATAACAATTGTATCACTTAACATTTATTTCATTCCTATACTTTTTTCTGTATTCTGTAGTAACTGTTACATATCAGAGAAAACATGTGATATTTATCTTTTTGAGACTGGCTTATTTCACTAAGTATAATGATTTCCACTTGCATTGTTTACATTCAGACAAAAGAGTTTTGAACTACCCTAACTTGGCAATGTATTAAGGTACCATATCTGAGAGACTGGTCCATCTCTGTAAGACTCTTATAAATGGAAAATAAATGCAAATGTCAAAGAATAATAATAATATATATCTTAAAGAGTTGTTTTCAAACTTAAATGAGGTAATAATTGTAAAATGATTTACATAATATTTGGCATTCACTAAATATTTGATACGTGGTAGTTATTTTTTTATTTTATGACAAATATGTATTAGTCTTTTGTTCTTTATAAAAAAGGAGATTCCTATTTTAAAATTAAAAATAATAAAGGAAGACAAGGAAAATTCAGGATGACGTGAAATATTAGACATGCTTTATATAGTTCCAACTATATATTTTATTTTTCTGTGAAAACTTGGAAAACACATCACACTACTATATTGTTTCCTCTTATAACAAAATAATAACATTTATTCCTCAAGGTTATAGATAAAGTCCATGAGGAAGAACCTGAAATCCACTTAAACAGAAAACAAGCTTTGTTTGGAAGAAAACTTAAGTAAATATTATGAGGTAGGAGAGGAGCTTCTGAGAATAGGACTCTACATCATAATCTCTTCACTAAATTGTTTTTTATTTTTATTTTTTTTTCTTTTTTGATAAAATGAGAGAAACTTCCATGTATTAACTCTTGAGAGAGAAGGGCCATGGGTGGAAATGGGGAACGGAGACATGATAGACTGGAGAAAGGAACCAGGTGCAGATACATGAAAATATTTACATCATTAGATAGGGTTGCTGCTATTTTTCATCATTGTTGCTGTTAATGGAATTCTCAGCCTTCCCAACTTCTCTCATTTTATTTTATTTTTCAATATTTATTTATTTGAAAGGTAAAGAGACAGAGAGTAAGAGTGAGACTGAGAGAGAGATCCATCTTCCACTGGTTGTCCCCCCACCCTCGAAATAGCCACAACAGCCATGAACTGGGCCAGGTGAAAGCCAGGAGCCTGGAATTCTGTACATGTCTCCCACATGAGTGGCAGGTACCCAAGTACTTGAGCCATCACTCTCTGCTCCCTACTTCCCAGACACTTTGACAGGGAACTGGATAAGAAGTGGAACAGCTGGGAAACTGGGACCCTGATTTGAGATATAGGTGTCTCAGGCAGCTTAACTTGCCCTAACTTATCTTATTTTAGCATGAAGTTTATGCATGATTTTGTGACCTTTCAATTAACTTTACAGTTCTCAATTTACCATGCTTCTGTTACAATATTTCAGGATGCAGAAAATCATGGAAAACAGAAATAAAAAAATGAAATGCATATTTTAATTAACATAGTCAATGAATTCTAGTTTACTTAATGACAAATTGGCACTTTGAAAAATTGTATTCAATCAATCAATTCTCTCTTTGTCTTGATGCTGTCAAATCAATGAGCCACAGATGCTTCTCACACCACTTTCACTGACTAGATTTTGCATTGGTTTTAAGAAAAAATGCATTTGTATTTGGATTTTTATGTGTAGTCAGTAAAAATAATTTTAGATAAAACATAAATGCTTCCATAAATTTTGATCTGTTCCATCCCATTTGAATTAAGGTGAACACATTAAGGTAAGCACAAACTGAGTGCTCAAAGAATTTAAATTCACTGGCACCAAAATTGAATCAGAAAAATTTCAATTTGTTCCTCTCATCCTTGTTCTTGAAAATATTAGGGCCTTTGCTCTTTTGCTGTTTCTTTGGTTCTTCCTCTGAAACTTAGCACCAGCTGCTTAACTGTCTCTTTCAATAAATAATACACAAATGATTTTTCTAGCTTTCATCCATAAAAGGCACATGGAAATTGACTTCTCCATTTACTTAAGACTCCATGACCACATTTCAGAGGAAACTAGCCTAATTACTAACATCCAGGCATTGCAGCATCAATAGGACAGGCCAATAAGAAAGACCACTTCTCACAAAATTCATATTTACAATCAACTTCCATTCCCAGCAAAGTGACATTGGATCTAATGGAAAGGAGACTTCAATAATTATGATTACTGTGGATAAAAATAATATTATGGCATAAAAAATAAATTTCTAAATTCCAGGAAGGCATAGAAACTGCCTTAGCCAGTTTCAGGGTAAGTTTACATGTAAGTCTTTATTGATGGGGGCCAGCATTTTGACATAGCATGTAAAGCCACTGACCGTAACACAAGCATCTCATATGGACTCCAGTTCATGTCCCATCTGCTCTACTTTCCATCCAGATCCCTGCTAATGGCAGCAAAACATGTCCCAAGTGTTTGTTACCCTCCCACCTATGTTGGAGACCAGGATGAAGCTCCTGGCTTCTGGCTTCAGCCTGGCCTAACACTGGCAATTGTGGCTTTTTGAGAAGAGAATCAGCAAATGGGAGATTCTCTCTCTCTCTCTCTCTCTGTGTGTGTGTGTGTGTGTGTGTGTGTGTGTGTGTGTATGTGTCTTCTCTGACTTTCAAACTAACTAACTAACTAAATCTTAAAAAAAGAGAAAAATATCATGGCAGCAAGAGTCAGGGAAGTGAGGTAACAAAGAAGACAATAGCAATATATCGTCCTGTATTATTAAGCAGGCCACAATGTCACAAGAACACATAGCTGATGGTTCAGTTGTGGTACTTTTAGAGGTACACTATGTAGAATTAATTCACTTGGGATTGATGGTAAGGGAGATGAAGTGAGGGAAATTTGTCTGCTACAGTTTTGTTTTTTACACAGACTTCACAGCTTAGATTATTGCATATCTGGAATTCCTGGTTTTAATACTTGGACTCTTCAAACCAGCTGCCAGGAGAATCAAATCCTACAGCCATAATGGAGGAGTCACTGCTCTAGGTGACGTTGTATAAACACAGTGGAGATTAGGGTATCCTAGAGAAAAATGGAAGAAATGACAGTGAAGGCATTCAGGGCTTTATATTGATGAAGTCATTGAGGACTAAGGCAGATTGGTTTTGGGAAGTCTGGATAACTTTAATTGGTCCAGTAGAGAAATGTAATTGATTTGTAAAAGATATTTTATCCATTTATTTGTATTAGAAAAGCAGAGAGAGAGAATGAGTGAGAACAAGTGAAACAAAGAGAGATCCCTCATCTGTTGACTCAGTCCCCAAATGCCTGCCAATGGACAGGACTACACCAGGCTAAAACTGGATTCTTGGAACTCGATTCAGATCTCCACACATAGGTGGCAGCAACGCAGTTACTTGAGCCATAACCTGCTACCTCCTTAGGTGTGCATTTGCAGGAAACTGGAATTGAACTCAAACTCAGGCAGTTCAATATAGGATGCTAGTGAATCAAGCAGCACCTTGATTGCTATACCACGTACCGGCATGAGCAGAGAAATTTTAAAGTCAGAAATGTAACCCTCAGGCTAATGCAACAGTGATTTGCAGAATGGCATATAATATGGTGTAGAATCTCGAGCAAATGACCTGAAAAAGCAATATTCATGCAGGAATTAAAAATATAGCTTTCTGTCTTATTTGAGCATGAAGCTGGTCGTAACTTCAGCAAGAGATAGTCGATAACAGTAAAATGTATTCTAGATGACTCACTCTTTTATAAAAATGAAGTTTTTCTCCTGTATTCTGTGTGGGAAAATATTTCCCATAATAAATCATAAATGTAAGCATCTAAAATACATAAATATGAGATTCAACATTATACTGCCTTCCTCAAGCGAAAACCCAAAAATAAAAGTTAATTTCAAAATTGTCCTGTGAACTTTTAAATATGTTTATGGCATTATTAAATGATCACAATCAAGTATCTGAAATAAAACACTGAGAATTTTGAGTATTGAATTGTTGGGATTTTCCTATAATCTCAAGATATACTAGTAGAGGTGACCACCCACCTGCCCAAAACATTTTCATGTCACTTTAAATTACCTCCACAAAAGAACCATCTCTAAAAACAGCTTTCCTCTTAAAATTCACAATCACTTTTTGACATTCCATATTCTGAAAATAAAGTGAATAATTCAGGAAACTCTAATTTTATATACAATCGTACTGAGCAAAGATAAGAAACAATGCCTTGATTACACAGCCTTAAGTAGATTTATTTTTATGACAAATGTTGCATGGGATTGAGTACATTTATTGTTAGCATGATATTGGTGTTGCTTAAAGTTAACTAGTTCATTGGATAAAATAAATATGAAATTCTACTCTTATTACAATAAATATTTTTCATATGAAAAACAAAAGTATGTAACAAATGAAACAAATGAATATGGAATATAGCCATTTTAAAATAAAATTGGGAGTACCTTTTGCTCATCATTTTCAAATATATGAGTTCATTATGGCTTTGTACAATAAAATTAGCTAAGAGATGCCATTCTATTAGCAGATACCTGAAATACGTCCTGTTGTCCAGATGATCATTTTCCACTAAATGGAGCCGTGACTTTCCTATGAAATAATGACTGAAAGAGAAAGAATCTTCCATTCTCTGATGCACTCTCAAAATATCCAAAACACTTGGGTTGGGTGAAGCTTAAGGCAGGAGTGCAGAACTCAACCCTGTTCTGCCACACGGGTGGCAGGGACCCACATGCTTCAATCATCACGTGCTGCTTCTTATGGTGTGCCTTAGCAGAAAGCAAGAATTGGAAGTTAAATTGGAGCTTAAGCTTAGGCCCTGAAGTATGAGATGTGGTCACCCAAACAGCATCTCTACTGCACCAAAATGCTCCCCTCTCATAGTGTTTTCTCATAACAACCTGACAAGACTAAGACTCCTACGTCCCAGAGTTAAAATTGAGGAACAGGTTTCAAGTCCCATACATCTATGTCTAATTTGCACATCAAAACCTTATGTAACAAACCACTCTCAGATAAAATAAGCATTCTCAAGCATAAACAAAGAGTAAGAATCTGCTAATCTTCCAATGTCTCATTTGGATACAAATTAATGAGAAAATCAGTCCATATAAATTATCATCTAGAGTCCAAAAAGTAAAATGTTGGGGATTTTTAACTGATCTGAAGAAGTTTGACATATGAGTATGAGTATGATATGACATATGAGTATGATATAGACAACACTGAAATAAACTTCAGAGTTTTCACTTACTGACTAAATAAGATGAATATGTTTACAGGTGGCTGTAGCTCTCAGAAATTCAGCATATCATTCAAGTGTTGTAATAGATATGAGGAAACGTTTATAATATTTTTCTATTTGGAGAATGTTAATAAAAATAGTTAAGTCCTGTTAACACCCAATTCAATTATTTCCTCTATCTTCCTTTATTTGCAGTTCATATCTATATTGTATGTATAACTTTGATTAATTACTCCTACTTTTTTAAACCACTACCGCTTTGGCAAAGAAAGTAATCTCAGCTCAAAACAATGTGCTCTTAAGCTTTGAAAGCACAAGCTCAGAATAATCTAGTTTTGATTGGGCAGTCAGGACAAAATAATTCTGCTTTATCATATTTGTGGATGCAACATCATAATGATGCACCCTAATAAAAGTAATATCTAGTGAATGCTAAAAATAAAGCTGCATTATCATATACTCTGTATTATAAAAAATCTAATCTTATTTAAAAAAGAATTTTGTTTTTTGCATTTGACTCCTGGGAGGCAATTTCTAAACCCTTAGAAAATTTGCTATGTTTATCTAGAGGAATTGAGCCTTTAGTTCACATGGTATCAGAGGGGTTGGAGGCTGACCCAGCCAAGTGATCATTCCCTGTAAACACCAAAACTGAGTTGAAATTCTCTGGTTGGAAATCTCCAGGTATATTGTTATACATTGACTATAAGAATATAATATTCATGATTCTATGGGGAGAGATGAAATGGAAATTCCACATACGGAATTTTCCTACACTCTGCACTTCATATATCTCTTCCCTTGGCTTAGTTTAATACATATTTTTGCTTTAATAAGCTGTAACTATGAGAATAATGGTCTTTAGTAAGCCATGTAAGTCCTCCTAGCTCTTGTCCTGACTATTGATGTACAATGTAATACTTTATCCATTTTAGTATTTTTTTTGTTCTAGTACTATTCGTTGAACTCTGTATTTAACACACAATTATTCTTGGGTGTTTAAATTTTAACTGAAAAGTGATCTCTGTTAGGAATTTGGAAAACATTATGCTGAGTGAAATAAGCCAGTACCAAAGGGACAAATAAAATATGTTCTCCCTGATCGGTGACAACTAACTGAGCACCAAAAAGGAAACCTGTTAAAGTGAAATGAACACTATGAGAAACGGTGACTTGATCAGCCCTTGCCCTGACTGTTGATGAACAACTTAATACGTTATCCCTCTTAGTATTTTTTGTTTGTTTGTTCTACTTAATACTTTTGGTTGAATACTGCTCAATACACAGTTATTTTTAAGTGTTGAAACAACTGAAAAGTTATCGCTGTTAAATATGAGTGGGAATAAGAGGGGGAAGAGATGTGCAATTTGGGACATGCTCAAGCTGACTTGACCCAAATGGTAGAGTTAGAAACATACCAGGGGATTCCAATTCAATCTCATCAAGGTGGCATGTACCAATGCCATCTCACTAGTCCAAGTGATCAATTTCTGTTAACAATTGATCATAATGATAGGACTAAGAGCCAAAGGGATCACATAAACAAGACTAGTGTCTGCAAATACTAACTGATAGAATAAAAAAGGGAGAGAACGATCCAACATGGGAAGCGAGATACACAGCAGACTCATCGAATGGCAGATGTCCTAAACAGCACTCTGGCCTCAGAATCAGCCCTTAAGACATTCAGATCTGGCTGAAAAGCCCATGAGAGTATTTCAGGCATGGAAAGCCAAGACACTCTGGCAAAAAACAAAACAAAACAAAACAAAACACCTAAATGAAAGATCTCTGTGAGTGAGATCCCAGTAAAGAACAGGTCATCAAAGAAGGAGGTACCTTTCTCGGAAGGGAAGAGAGAACTTCCACTTTGATTATGACCTTATCTAAATATGATCAGAGTCAGTGAACTCAAAAGGCTTCCATAGCCTTGGCAACTAATGACAAGAGCCTAGGGTGATTACTGATACCATAAACAAAAGTGTCAATTTGTTAAGTCAACAACAGGAGTCACTGTGCCCTTATTCCTCATGTACGATCTCTGTCCATAATGTGCTGTGCATTTGATTTAATGCTATAACTAGTAATCAAACAGTATTTTTCACTTTGTGTTGCTATGTGAGGGCAAACTGTTGAAATCTCTGCTTAATATATGCTAAACTGATCTTCTGTATATAAAGAGAATTGAAAATGAATCTTGATGTGAATACAAGGGGAGAGGGAGCGGGAAAGGGGAGCGTTGCGGGTGGGAGGGAAATTATTGGGGGAGGGGGGAGCCATTGTAATTCATAAGCTGTACTTTGGAAATTTACGTTCATTAAATAAAAGTTAAAAAAAAAAACCTGAAATTTTGAGAATTCCCTAAGCTACATTTGGAATCAGATATGAGGTTAGTTGTATAAACTATTTCTCAAACTCTATGGCCTCTTACCTTAAAAATAATAAAAAAGTATTAATAGCAAACATTTATTGTTATGTGATGCAATCTTAGAGTGATATTTCTTTTTTCAGGTAGCATAAAATCTGTTTGAAATAACTTATGTGAAGGCAACTGTTGAGGAAATAAAATGACTTTTCTATTTCTCTTCTTATTTCTGCTAGCAAAATATCTTCCTTAATTTTGTTTTTACTATTACCTTCATCAATATAATTTGAATGAATACACACTAATTTCCTATTTTGGGTCTATGATGGTATTAAAATGAAAATAAAGAGATAGATGACATAATCATTACCATAAAATAATCCATAAAATCTTTTTACATGATTTGACATGTATAAATTACCTATAATACAGATAGACTCATAAAATTAATATAATCACTCAATATGGAAGTGAGTATAATTTGGGATATAACTTTAAATGCATTTGGCCATGGAATGGCTTTCCCTTTATTTGTGATGCCTTCAATTTCATTTAACAATGTTTTCATTGTATGTGTCTTTCAACTTATTGGTGTAGCTAATCTCATACTAAGTATAACTATTTTATTCTTTTTTATGTGTTTGGAAATGGAATTTCTAACATTGGTGTGTGTGTGTAAAATATTTTCTGGAAATAAGTTCATATCATCTGCAAACACAAATAACTTCTTCCGTTCCTAGTTGATGCCTTTTATTTCTATTTTTCTCCATTCTCTAGCTAGAACTTCCAATGGTATATTCAATAAACACAACAAAAACATGCATCTTTTTCTTGTTCTTGAACTTAAAGGAACCAATTTTAGTCTTTTGTCATTGAAATGATATTAGTTGTGGGTTTTTTCATATATTCTTTTAATTATGTTGAAGCAGTTTTCTTTTATTGCTAGTTTGTTGAATTTTTTATTATGAAAGTTTTAAATTAAAAGAATTTGTACAAATATGTTTATCAAATGGCTTTTTTGTATCAACTGAGATGATCAGGTTTGTGTTTGTATGCATGTGTTTTCTTCATCTGTCATTGTGGTGTATTACATTGATTGATTTTTATATGTTGAACCATTCCTGAATTCCAGGAACTTATCCCATTGGTCATAGTATATAGTCTTTTAAATATGTTGCTCAGTTCAGTTGGTACATCAATGTTCATAAATGATATTGGATGTAGCTTTATTGTGTTATCTTGTCTGGACTTGGTATCACACTGGTGTTGACCTTATCAAATAAGTTAGGAAAGGTTCTCAACATGTCAGTACTATCTAGAGTAATATGAGATTTCAAATACTTATTAACAAAATCCCAATAAGTATTTTTACAGAAATGGAAAAATATATCTTAAATTTCTTATTGAATTTCAAGAGATTAAATAGCAAAACAGGTTTTACAAAGAAGAACAAAGTTGGAGGATTTGTATGTCCTGATTGCAAAACTTTCTAGTATGGCAGTGGTATAAGACTGATAGAATACGAAGGAGATCTCCCTCATAATTAGTCATATGATTTCCGAAAATCTGCGCCAACCACTTTACTTGCAAATGGCAGACTTTTCAACCAATGATAGTGGGAAAACAAGATAACCACGTGTAGGTGAATGAAGATGGACCCCTAAATAATACTACATAGTTAAAATTAAAATTAAAATTAAAATTGTAAGTATAAAAACTAGCCTTAAATGGATTGCAAAATGGTGTAGACACAATGCAAAACAGTATGATAGTTCTTCAAAATGTTAAACAAAGAATTGCCATATTATCCATCAATTCCACTTCAGATATTTACCCAAACCAATTGGGGTGTCAAGGGGCTATTAATAAATTCACATTTACACAGTCTTGTTCTTTTTTTTTTTTTTTTGACAGGCAGAGTGGACAGTGAGAGAGAGTCAGAGAGAAAGGTCTCCCTTTACCGTTGGTTCACCCTCCAATGGCCGCTGCGGACGGTGCACTGTGGCCGGCGCACCGTGCTGATTCGTAGGCAGGAGCCAGGTGCTTCTCCTGGTCTCCCATGGGGTGCAGTGCCCAAGCACTTGGGCCATCCTCCACTGCTCTCTCTGGCCACAGCAGAGAGCTGGCCAGGAAGAGGGGCAACCGGGACAGAATCCAGTGCCCCGACTGGGGCTAGAACCCGGTGTGCGGGTGCCACAAGGCAGAGGATTAGCCTATTGAGCCATGGTGCTGGCCCAGTCTTGTTCTTAATAGCCAAAAGACAGAAGCAATCTAGGTGTCCACAGACAGATGAAAGATAATAAACAAAATACTTTATGTATATAATGAAATATTATTGTTTAAAAATGAAGGAAATTCTGAGAAATGCTACAACTTGATGAATCTAAATATATCTGTTAGCTCATCAAGTTATGTATTTTAAAAAATGTATTCATTATACCTTTCTATTTTATATAAATGGTGCTTCATTGAAGTTTATATGAAAGAGTACCAAAAGAAACACAAATTAAACAGATATATACTCGATAACATACTTTTATTTTTTATGTATTATATCTAAATATGCAAAATATTCTATCCTTAATAAAACTTGAGGTGAGGCTACTGAATGGGATAATGACCGAAGGCATATCAAAATGAACTGCATCTTCCTGTATCCTGTTTTTACATCAAAATAATATTTTATAATATTGAAACAATAGCATTTATGAAGTGGTAGGGATTAATGTAAGGAAAATTATTTCCAATTAATGTCTAATAACATTTATTCAGTTTTAAAAAATTTTGTAGAGGTAATTTAAAGTGCATATCAAAGAATACACTGACTCTTCCTCAGGGAACTAAGAAAATATCAGTCCTTTGTGACTCACTCATTAGATTCATTCTGAAGTTACTTCAGCAGCTAGGCTTGATGATATAATACAACCTTAGATACTCCTTTTCCCTCCAACATATTAAATACTGAAGAGTGATCTGTGAAATTTTCCAAATTGCGAAGACCTCTATTTATTTATTTATTTATTTATTTATTTTATTTTATTTTTTTACAGGCAGAGTGGACAGTGAGAGAGAGAGACAGAGAGAAAGGTCTTCCTTTACCATTGGTTCACCCTCCAATGGCTGCCGCGGCTGGCGCGCTGCGGCTGGCGCACCGCGCTCATCCGATGGCAGGAGCCAGGTGCTTTTTCCTGGTCTCCCATGGGGTGCAGGGCCCAAGCACTTGGGCCATCCTCCACTGCACTCCCGGGCCACAGCAGAGGGCTGGCCTGGAAGAGGGGCAACCGGGACAGAATCCGGCGCCCCGACCTGGACTAGAACCCAGTGTGCCGGCGCCGCAAGGCAGAGGATTAGCCTGTTGAGCCACGGTGCCGGCCGAGAAGACCTCTATTTATATTCAAGTAAGGTAAAGCCGTGTAAAATTTTAAAAGAACCTTAACAAAATAAAGTTATGAATTTGTCTAAATTCACTGTATTGGTACTAGCATGCACTTTGGAATACCTCAAAGATTTCTTATCTCATCGGGTAGTCATTTACTCAACAAATACTGTGCAAGAGTGTGTGTGTCGGTGTGTATGTGTATGTGTGTATGGGGTGTATGTATACATACTTACCCAGTACTCATCACTAGTGTAGGTGCTGTGTGTGTACTGGATTTTCTTGGGACGTGAAGGCTGCCAACAACTGGAGATGTTAGCAACATGTTGCATTGATTTATAATGCCCCTACCCCCAGGAAAACATAACCCTTACTCATTATCTGTCAGGTGCTATCTTTTCTTTCTTCATCTACATAAATTCTTCCTCGACTAATCATTCACTTTTTCCCTCCATTATCCATATGTTATCTGTCACATCCCAAAAATTCTCTTTTCTGGATATTCTTTTAGGTCTGTCTGTATGTTTGCATTATGTATCAGCTTTCAATAACTATGACTACTGACAAAATTGCTAGAAATTTGGTCTATTCATATCCCTAAATGTGTCTTTATTGAAAAGACGAGTTTTTCCATTAGAGAAGTTTGTAGCTTTCATAAGATCATTTAGAATTTGGCCATTATCTGTACACTCATTTTATTAATTCATTATCTGTACACACATTTTATTAATGTGGTGAGCATATTTTTGTCTCTCCTTCTCTCCAGATTAACCAGTATGGTATTTATTGTTAAGGAAAGGGGGGTGGGGTAATTAACCTTTTCTTTATCCCCCATTGTAAGCTTCACTCAACTATATGAAAGAATACAGCCAAGTCTTGTAATTTTTCCAGTCAAGAAAGTGTTAGTTTATGGAAATTATTTGTTTTACAGTCATTTTGATATTTTATATATACTTGATCTTTTAAAATATTTTATTAATTTTTGAAGTCAGAACTACAGAAAGTGGGAGGAAGAGACAGACAGATCATCCATCCACCGGTTCACTCAGATGATGGCCACAATGGTCAGGGCTGGGCCAGCATGAAACCAGGAGCCAGAATTTCATCCAGTTTCCCACATGAGTGGCAGGGGCCCAAACACCTGGGTCCTCTGCTGCTCTTGCCAGGGTATTAGCAGGGAGCTATGTCAGAAATGCAGCAGCAAGGACACAAACCGGCACCCACGTAGAATGTTGGCGTCACAGGTGGCAGCTTACCTCACTTTGCCACAAAGTAGTCCCACTGATTTTTTTTTAAAGTTCCTACTTGATACCTTAGTGAATTCATCCACCTAGCCACATCACCCATGATGTGTTCTTCATCAAGACACAACAGGACCTATGGAGCCCCCTTTTGTAGGGAGAGACTGAGAAGTGAGATGAAAAGCGGTTTTGCCAGATCTCTGAAGGTAGATAGCTCCAACAGTTCACTTACTATTCTAAAAAAGAGGTACTACTTCAGCTCTTTCCCTGAAGAGTGAAAAAAAAAATTCCATTGATTAGGTATAGCTGTATCTGACTCCGTATCTTAACAGCAAGAAACCATGAGGTGGAAATATTCACTTATCCAATAATCACTCTTTTATATTTCATATATGGGCAGAATAATTTTCTGTCCAAATGTAATTGATTGTATTTGACTGAGGTGAGCGTTATAGAATGCTGTGATGTGACCAAAAGCTTGAAAGTAGTCCCCAGAATCTCAAGCGTGTTTAGCTTAATGGTGAGCTAATTGGAATCAGGAATTCTACTTCTCCAAGGGGGGTGCATTTCATTTAAACTTAGGTTCTCACAAACTGGTAGCTTTAATCCCTCTTAACAGGAGGTATGTTTCTAACTAACTTCCAATTGACCTCAACTTCAGGTGTTTGGCAACTGATTTACCGTTTTTTTTTTTTTTCTTTCAATTTTCACTGGCCATACAGCTAACAATTTGAACACAATCAGTTTCTAAATCCCATTCAGTATTTTACACAGAATTTATTTTTGAAATGACAAAAATTCTGAATATGTAAAGTATAAAAGGCAAAAGGGACTCAATTTAAAAAAAAAAACACTATTGTATGCCAATCTACTAACTCGTGTCAGTGAATAATGCCATAGATATAAATGAGTAGTCATGATAGAAAAATGCAACATAATCAGTTGATGAGATGATTATCAGCATCTTATTCCATTACTGAACTCTCAGGTGATGTTAATGACAGCCAAAACAGGCTTATGGGTATTTCTCTGATTGTTTTGTCTTATCAACAATAATGACTTTGGATGAAAATGCAAAGAGTTGCTGAGTGAGAAGACATTTTTTTCTTTTTTTATTAATATAAAGAGAACTATTTCATGTAGCTCATAGATATAACTCTTAGCATATCATGAAAAAAAAAACTCTCTCCTTCCTCCTTTTCTTTTTTTTTCTTTCTTAAATTTTGCAATTCGTCTTTAATTTACTTTGTAATCACAGGTTTAATGCTCTATTAAATGCTTCAGCAAAGTCTTGACTAATGCCTTGGTCCCGGGTCCTAGGCAAAGTGTTATGGAACAATAATAAGGTTGTAGAAGCTCTTGCTTTATGAAATTAGACAGAAATATGGGGTGTAACACTTTCCTTGGAAAGATAAACCAAACCATTTGCAGAAAACCCAACCAAAATTTGTGGAATTGGTAGTACAATGATTCTTCTATCTCACTACCCTTGGTTTCACAACTTATTTATTTTTTTATTTATTTATGACAGGCAGAGTGCACAGTGAGAGAGAGACATAGAGAAAGGTCTTCCTTTTCCGTTGGTTCACCCCCCAATGGCCACTGTGGCCGGCACGCTGCAGCCAGAGCACAGTGTTGATCCGAAGGCAGGAGCCAGGTGCTTCTCCTGGTCTCCCATGGGGTGCAGGGCCCAAGCACTTGGGCCATCCTCTGTTGCAGTTGAGTTTCTCAACAATGTTGCAGTGGATTCGTTTCTGAGAGGAGCAGCGTGGTGGGGGCAAGAGACGCGGAGTCAACACACAGACCCCGGGAGTCGGGTGAAAGCAGGCTCGAGGCGAGCAGCCCGCAGACTCGTTTATTACAGTTGGTACAACATCTTATATAGCCAAGACCAGCCAATCTGGTCAAGGGGCGGTCTATGCCCCAACCAATCACAGCCTATTGTCAGGCAGTTTCCAAAGCCATCCAATCACAGCCTTTTACCAGGCAGTTTCAAATCCATCCAATCATAGCCTGTTGCCAGGCAGTTTCCAAAGCCATCCAATCATAGCCTGTTGCCAGGCAGTTTCAAATACATCCAATCACATCCTGCTCTCAGGCAGTTTCCAATCCATCCAGTCACAGCCTGTTCCCAGGCAGTTTCCACTCCATCCAATCACAGCCTGTTCCCAGGCAGTTTCAAATCCATCCAATCACAGCCTGTTGCCAGGCAGTTTCCAAAGCCATCCAATCATAGCCTGTTGCCAGGCAGGCTCCATTGCCAGGTGGGTTTCAAAGCCATTCCTGAGTAACTGACGCTCGCTTGCCAGTGGCCACCTTGGCATGGCCTTCTCATTCCACCACAATCCTCTACTGCGCTCCCAGGCCACAGCAGAGAGCTGGACTGGAAGAGGAGCAACTGGGACAGAATCCGGTGCCCCGACCGGGACTAGAACCCAATGTGCTGGCGCTGCAGGTGGAGGATTAGCCTAGTGAGCCGCAGCGCCGGCCCTCATCACTTATTTATATACCTCTCTTCATTTTCCTCCTCCTTCCAATATCCTAAATGAACACCAATCACGTTGTTGAATATCCCCTTAATACTATGTGCCAAGGAGAAGAGTTTTAGAAACTGAACACCTAGAGCTCAGTTAGGTACTAAAATGAAGGATCTTACTAAACTACAGGAATAAAAATAGAAATCAAATACTAGTTATAGAAATCAAATGCTAGTTATAATTGGCTAAATGATTTTTTCTTATGCTACCAGATAACTTAGAAAGGCATATCAGACAGACTGTATCCAATTTGATCTAGCCTGTCCCTAGGCCAGTTTACCTATAAGGGACCTATTCCTGAGTTTTTATACACTTTCAAGCTGTGTTGAATGATGCCATTCCTTCGGTTACCTTTAATTTGTCTATGCTATTTCCTCATTTGAAGCTTAGGAAACAACCTGTTTATCTTATGCAGTTCAAAATTGACTTTGAAAAGCACGCTTTCAACAATACCTTCTGTTCCAATAAATAAACTGCAGACTAATTTGTTTCCTCTCCATTTGTAGCTCATCCTTACCACTTTCCCATTGTACTACAGTTTAGGCTTTCTATGTTCATTTTCTACAGTGACATGTAAACTCCTTAAGGAAAGTACCTTATTCAGCTATGCATCCTTCAAGGCAATAACCTTAAATAATAATAATGTTTATTAATTTGTGGATTAAAATTAAAATGTATTTATTAAAACAAATTCTTATTTTAAAAGATTTTATTTATTTATTTGAGAGGTAGAGTTACAGACAGTGAGAGGGAGAGACAGAGAAAAAGGTCTTTTTTCTACTGGTTCGCTCCCCAATTGGCTGCAATGGCCAGAGCTGTGCTGATCTGAAGCTAGGAACCAGGAGCTTCTTCTGGGTCTCCCATGCCAGTGCAGAGGTCCAAGTGCTTGGGCCATCTTCTACTGTTTTCCCAGGCCATAGAAAGCTGGATAGGAAGAGGAGCGGCAATGACTAGAACTAGCACCCATATGGGATGCTGGTGCCACAGGTGGAGGATTAACCTACTGTGCCACAGCACCAGCCCCCCAAAGCAAATTCTGTGTAAAATACTGAATGGGGCTTAGAAGTTGATTGGGTTCAAATTGTTAGCTGTATGGCCAGTGAAAAATTGAAGGAAAAAAATAATCAGCTGCTAATAAGTGTATATTGAATGAATAAAGAAACTGTTAGAAATATTTGGCTACAGAAGTCCTAAACTCAGCCAAAAAGTAAATGAATGTTGCTGACTTTGGATGAAACACGTAAAGAGTTAAAAATTTTCGTGGCCAGTGCTGTGGCATAGCAGGTAAAGCCGCCACCCACAGTGCTGGCATCCCACGTGGTTGCCTGTTTGAGTCCCTGATGCTACAATTCCGATCCAGCTCTCTGCTATGGCCTGGGAAAGCAGTGGAAAATGGCTCGAGTCCATGGGCCCCTGTACCCTCATGGGAGACCTAGAAGAAACTCCTAGCTCCTGGCTTCAGATCAGCGCAGGTTCGGCCTTGCTGTCATCTCTGGAGTAAACTAGTGGATGGAACACCTCTCTCTCTCTCTTTCTCTCTCTCTCTGCCTCTGCTCTCTGTAACTCTGCCTTTCAAATAAATAAATGAATCTTTAAAAAATAGTGAAATTTTAATTCATGCTTCATTTATTTATTTTGAGCTTCACAATGTTTATCCAGAAAACGATGAGTCCAATTAATGCTAAAAGAAAATATTAATAATTATATGAATAGCCCTACTAAAAAATCTAAATACTCTTTAGATTGTCCAGATGTCTGTTTATATTTGTTAACAAAGAAAATTAAAAGCTTTGTCTGTTTTAAGCATTACCAAAATATGCAAATCTTTGCAAAAAGAAATCTAAACATAAAGTAAAAATAGTTGCTCATTTTCTTTATCTTTCTTGAGAGAATTTGTATGTGTCTTGCAAAGGTAGCAGCTGTTAGGGCAGACACAACTGCCCCGGCATTGCCAACATATGAGAATCATTACCTCTGCAGGAGTCCAGTGAGACAGAGGGCACACACAAGTCAGTCTGACAAGATTGATTACTCACAGGCAGCTACCATAAGCAGAAGCCAAGTGTCTTAGTCTATTACTACTGCTCTAACAAAATTCCTAATTTATAAACCACATGCATTTATTAGTCACAGTTCTGGAGGCTGGGACCAAGATTAAGGTGTCTGCAGATTTAGTGTTTGGTGAAAGTTCACTCTCTGGTTCAAAAATGGCCTTTTAGCTGTGTTTTTTTTTTTTTTTTTTTTTTTTTTTACAACAGAAGAGGTGAATAAGCTCCCTCTGTTGTCTTTTTTTTTTTTTTTAAGATTTGATTTATTTATTTGAGAAGTAGTTACTAACAATGAGAGGAAGAGACAGAGAAAGGTCTTCCTTCCATTGCTTCACTCCCCAAATGGCTGCAATGGCTGGAACTGTGCTGATCCGAAGCCAGGAGCTTCCTCCCAGTTTCCTGCACGGGTGCAGGGGCCCAAGGACTTGGGATATCTTCCACCGTTTTCCCAGGACATAGCAGAGAGCTGGATGGGAAGAGAAGCAGCTGGGACTAGAACCAGCGCCCATCTAGGATGTCGGCGCTGCAGGCCGTGGCTCCAGCCCCTCTGTTGTCTTTTATACAGGCACTCATCCTATTATTGAGGGCTCTGCCCTGTGTCCTAATCAGCTTCCTAAGATCCCATCTCAATAGTATTGGTTGGGATTTATATATCAACATATGAACTGGCAGGGAGGGGGCACAGACTTCAGACTACAGTCCCTATCCATGGTGAACCAGTTACCCAGGGTACCCAGGGAAGATGGAATGTTGTCAGCAAATCTTCCATGTCACAGTGCAGCTAAGGGACCCTGAAAACACTCCATCCTAAGTTGTCAAACCTAGTGTATTTATCAGCTCATGAGGTCTGGCGAACATGCTGTTGTAGGAAACAGGAAGACATAGCCTAGGTTTTTGCGGACAACTTCTCCTTATCTCCATTCTTGGTATATTCTTTTTTTTTTTTTACAGGCAGAGTGGACAGTGAGAGAGAGAGACAGAGAGAAAGGTCTTCCTTTGCCGTTGGTTCACCCTCCAATGGCCGCCGCGGTCGGCGCACTGTGGCCGGCGCACCGCGCTTGTCCGATGGCAGGAGCCAGGAGCCAGGTGCTTTTTCCTGGTCTCCCCATGGGGTGCAGGGCCCAAGCACCTGGGCCATCCTCCACTGCACTCCTGGGCCACAGCAGAGGGCTGGCCTGGAAGAGGGGCAACCGGGACAGAATCCGGCGCCCCGACCAGGACTAGAACCCCGTGTGCCGGTGCCGCAAGGCGGAGGATTAGCCTGTTGAGCCACGGTGCCGGCCCATTCTTGGTATATTCTAAGAACTGCAAGTTTGAAGGGGAAGATTTGGGTCATCAAGGTCATTTGGGGATTTGTTCTATATGTGAGTCAATCAATCTATCATCTATGTTATACATGTAAATTCACACACACATATGTATATATATATATATATATATATATACAAAAATGTGTATGTACATTTCTCTGTTTTAGAAAGTTCATATGAAATGTCCTGGCATGTATTATGATACATCTAGGTAACATACCAGCTTTGAAGCAGGAATGAAAGGTAGGCTCCTTTCCTTGGAACTGCCCTAGGAGTTTTTGCTATATTGGAACTATTATTGTTTTAATTTTAGTACACTAAACAAACATGTGACTAGAATCTAATGGAATAAGGCCCTAGGTGTCTTTCTGGTAGTTATTTTATTTAATAGGCTATTACCTATTTTCAAGTCATTTGAGTCAGTTATCAGCACTTTTATTTAAAAATAAGCATTATTGATGGGAAGGTAAAGAGTATATTATTGTACATGTATATAGTTTGGAAAATATGCATTCTGAATTCACAATTTCTTAGTGGTTTTAAGAAAAATCATAGATCATTTTAACCAACACAAGAAACCATTGTCGCCAAATTTTTTTAAAATCATTAGTGTTCCAAAAAGATTTACCAATCCCTACATCTATGAGTCCCAGCTTTAAATTAAAGTTTTTCATATATTGAAGGATTAGTATAGCTTCCACACACCCAAATCCAGAATACAATTTGTCCAATGCATTTTCAAATTATGAGATGGAATCATTCTTATAAGAAACCACTTCCATCAACAACAAAAAGGTTATGCAACATTCCCCTCTTCCTCCTTCCTTTCCTCTCTTTTTTCCAAATCTCTATTTGATAAAAAGTAATAAAATTATGTTAAAATATAACCACATAAATTACAATCTTGGAGCATTATGTTAATCCTGATGGCTCCTATAATTCTACTCATTGTTCCGTAAAATTTACTTAAATAGATTATTTTTTTCTGAGTATAGTTATTATCTCAAAATAAAAGTTTGTGAGATAAGAAATCGCTGAAGGTTTTTGAAAATTTTTTTGCTTACTGCTTGTATATGTCTCCAGTAAGATATAGTTTAATTATTTTATTTTTCTGACTTTCAGTTCTACAGATAGCATTGGCAATCACCCAATTAATGAAATGCCCTGTTGAGTGGAAATTTAGAGTACATGTTTTCTATTGGATTTAATATAGTATATATATATATATATTTATATATATGCATATATATATAGACTCTTACTTGGGCAGTTATCTTCTTTTTTCTTTCTTTTTTAAAGATTCATTTATTTTATTTGAAAGTCAGAGTTACACAGAGAGAGGAGAGGCAGAGAGAGAAAGAGAGACAGAGAAAGAGAGAGAGAGAGAGAGAGAGAGAGAGAGAGAGAGAGAGGTCTTCCATCCAATGCTTCACTCCCCAGTTGGCTGCAATGCCCAGAGCTGCACTGATCCGAAGCCAGGAGCCAGGAGTTTCTTCCAGGTCTCCCACGCGGGCACAGGGGCTCAAGGACTTGGGCCATCTTCTACTGCTTTTCCAGGCCACAGCGGAAAGCTGGATCAGAAGTGGAGCAGCCAGGCCTCGAACCGGCGCCCACCGGCACTTCAGGCCAGGGCTTTAACCCACTGCACCACAGCACTGGCCCCAGTTATCTTCTTTTCTACGCAAGTTCTCTAAACATTTCTAGATGGAAAGACATAAAAAATGCCCTTGGTTTAATTAATCAGGATCAGTGAGTTTACAGAATTTCAGTCTCCTTATTCCTTCTTGGCTGCCCTTCCTCTTCCTACCTCCTTGTTTTAGCTGTCCTTTCCTTTTTTCAGGCTTCTACTTGTTTTTCCCTATTATAGAGTTCTCTAAAGAAATAATAAGTACTGCTACTACAAGTGAGTTCTTAGGTGCTAAAATTTATAGGTAGCAATGAAGGTATGTACTCCCTCACCCCAACCTTGCAACTACTAATTCATACTGTCAAAAAGAAGCCCTATAGACCTTATTCTCTTGCCTAAAAAGGAATGGTGAATTGTCTTATAAGATTGCTACTAGGGAAGGTGAATAACTATAAGACTCAAATACTGATTATAAATACAAAATTCAAAATATTTAAAATCAACAAATCCAAAATTACATTATACAGTCTGTAAATGTCATCATTTCATAAAAATGCTTATAGTACTGGGCTGTTAGAGGCTGAATATACAAACATGAACTATAAAAATATTTTATTTAGAGAAACTTAAAAACTATTGGCTGGTGATGACTACATGAAGAAATATTTCATTGCAATGTGATAATATGATAGTTTTAATGAGGTATAACAATACATATAATAAAATGATATTGCAATAAATGCCTGCACTGTAATTTCTAGCAATTGCTTCTCTGTATCATTTAGGTAATCCTTTGATATGTGGTGCACTTACAATGACAAGAATACATTGAAAAAACTCTTCTTCTTCATTGGAACGAAAACTTTAGAATTGTTAATTAGGTTCTAGATACAATCAACCTATTATATATTGTCTATTTCATGTAAAATAAAATTCTAAATATTTTGGGGGTAAGAAGTGGGGTAACATTGTTATTAAGTTACCTATCTCATTTCTAGTAATTCATTTTACTCAAGTCTGAATTAGGAGATTAATAATTTTATTAAAGCATTCACTGAGTTACTACATCACATATAAAATTAGAATATTACCTATAGAACAAAATCCTCCACATAGTAAAATTCTGAAAGATAGGAAAGTAAGAACGTTAGGCAGTTATAGCTCTCCCAGCAACTGTGAGTCAGTCGCTGTCTCCAGATGAAGCATTTTGGCATTGCAAATGTACTCTAATATGTATGTCTTTGTATATACCACATAGAGAGCTAGTTTTACTCTGAGAATCATGAATTGAAATTTTCAGACCCATGTGTACTAGTCATCAAAATATTAAACTCTAAGTAAAATACAGTTTTTCTGCTCCGTTTTCAAAGTATTTGGAGAAAATAGTGTCATTGATTGCTCAGAGAAATAAATGTAATTTTGAATAAGTGTACATTCATAAACTTAAATTTTGTAACTGTCTGACACAGATATGCAGATTCTGTCCCAAGCACATTAACTTACTCTTTTAATGAAACAACAGGAAAAGTACATGCTTTATGACAATAGTTTGCTTTTCTCTAATATTTTGAATCCAAATTGTAGCAGTAACAATAACACTTACTCTCTACTTAAAGTGGTAAAACTTGATCTATACACACATTCATTTCTGTAATTCTGCTACTTTTTTAATGTTCATGGATCTGAAGTAGATGAGGCATTTATCAGATCCAAGGAGGATGAAGCGAGACACTTATATTGGGAATTCTCTTTCTTAGAAACCCTGGTTGACTTTCTAGAGTGTAATCTATCTTCACGTATACAACCTGAATGGCTTTGGAATCCTGTTTTTCTAGACTGAAACTATTAACATTTTGGCTGGCCAGGATTATATAACATATAAACTAAAGAAAGTGATGTAATACTGAGAATGATACTAGAATGGCCTGTATTTGTCCACAAACTAAAGACTGATAAGTATTTAGCAACCAGCTGTCTAGAGGAATTTTAAAAATCCCTGACTTATAGTATTTTTTAATTCCCATGGTGTTGTGTGTGTGTGTGTGTGTGTGTGTGTACATACTTTCTCACCACAGTTGATTTCAAGCTATCAATGCATGGTGTTCCTTAAGACTGAATGAAAAGGTTTACTTCAAATAACATAATTTGAAGTCAGACTGATGCCATTAAGAATATTTACTTATTGAAAATGAGATTTACTTTGTTCTCATAGGTCTTATGCATTCAATATAAAAATCATTTGTTTCTTTATTCCATATACTTGAATATTTAAAGCTCAAATATGTGTATTTGAACTTCTATGCTGTGAAAGTGTCTGGGAATGATTTTTGTCCATGTTTTATTTCAGCTGTCCTTTTAATAAAAATATTCAATTCCCTTGCGGTTACCATACATTGTAAACATCTCTTATGAGAGTGAAACCCCTTGAGGGTGGGTTCTAAATAAGAGATTAATTTCTGTAACCTGGTTGGTGTCTAACATTTTGGTTTAAAATAGTTCATGAACTCAGTACATTAATTAAATTCAGAATAATTGATTAAATATTTAAATAAATACACAAAAAGTAGATTTTATGCATGTTGCCATTGTGAAAAGCCAATATATGATAAGGAAGAATTGTTACTTATACAATAAATCTTAAATAATTGATTTTTGTTTCATCATTTTGACATAAACAAATTTAATCCCTGATATTTTTTAAAAAATAAAGAATAATTTGAAGTCTGTAGACAGTGCAGTGGTTAAGACATTTGTAAATAGCATTTAAATAGGCTAAGGAGTTACTGATTTAATAGTAACAGCTTTGTTATAGCATGTAGAATTGAGGGTCTGTCTCCACACTAATGCTGTTGATGAAGAACAATGGGAAAGTAGACAAAAACTTTGCTATATAGATCCTCATGTATAGGATATTCTATTAAAAATTCAGTGAGCTATGCACATCATTAGAAATTCTTGCTGTCACAATGAATCATGTTTATGAACACTCTGATGCACCTTGACGTAGGGAGCTCAAGCTTGGCTGGCCTGCCTCTAAATAAGGATCTGCTGACTGACTCTGTTCAGCTTCTCTTGCATCTCTAACAGGTTCAGAGAGACTCCCTTTTATCCAGCAACCTCTGCAAACAAGGGAAGCCCTCTTCAGAGAGTTCATCTCAAAGGAAATGTTTTAGTGAAATTTCTTATTTTCAAAGTGACTATCATTTAGCTTCATGGGATAGTACACAAGGAGTGGGAAAGGATGGTAAACATATTAAAATACACTGGATGATCCTTATCTGAAAATAATTATTCTGCCTAAAATGTAGATAAAATATCTCTGGTAATCTGTTTCCCAGATTCCCCCAAAGACTCCTCACTTCATAATATTTACATATTTACATGATCCTATCCCACGATGTAACAGGGTTGGTTTTTCTGATCAATGGGATTTGACCTGAGATGTGGCATGTTACTTCTGAGGTTAGGTTATAGAAGTCTCTCTCTCTCTCTCTCTCTCTCTCTCTCTCTCTCTCTCTCTCTCTCCCCAGCTCTCAGATGACTTCCTCTGCAGGAAGCCAGCTGCCTAGTATGAGAATATTCAGGATTCCTAAGGAGAGGTCCACAAGTCAAGGAAATACTGCCTCTAGCCCACAG
The DNA here is from genome assembly GCA_949820135.1 of Sylvilagus floridanus. Lineage (NCBI taxonomy): Eukaryota > Metazoa > Chordata > Mammalia > Lagomorpha > Leporidae > Sylvilagus > Sylvilagus floridanus. Next base: position 68,904,215 of record OX463231.1, read on the forward strand.
CCAAAAAGAAACAGTTCTGTCCCACTTTGTGAGTGAGTGAACTGGGAAGCCAAGAGTGTAGGTCTGAGTTCCTGGCAGATTCCATGAGTTTGTGAGTAACAGTAACCCAGATAAGCTGCTTTCAGATTTCTGATCTTCAGAAACTATTAAACTATAATAAATAGTTTTTATAAACCAGATTATTTTTAATCTGATTTTTAATTAATTATCTATTAAACAATAGATAATCAAATGTTTCTATTGACAGAATCCAATATTAACTGTTTGATTGATTTATCTCAGAAGACCCTTTCTTGGGCCTACTTGGTATATCTGCATTCTAAACAAAAATTTACGCTACTTCCTCCTGACAAGCAGAATATTTTACTATTAACATGAATTTTAGCATGATTCAGAAGTGATGTCATATGAAATGTTTCTATAGTCTAGTTTTCTTAATGATGCTATATCTTTAAATGCACATATTATATACCATATTTTAAAATATTAAATCTCCTATATGGTGTTTTGGAAGAATTGGATATCTGCAAATGAAACTGAGGTCCTCCTCAAATATTTCATTTAAAATCTTTCTCATCAATGATATAAATATTTATCATTGATGTTTGAAAGTAGTTGAATTAGTGGTGTGTCAAGGAAAAGTTAGAGTGTGAAACAATTTCACTTGGTATAGGCCTTAATATAAACTTTATTGTTAAATTAATGGTTTAAAATATCACCAACATGGGTCAGTGTTATGACATAACAGGTTAAGCCGTGGGCTGCAATGCTGGCATCCCATGTGGGTGCTGGTTTGAGTTCCAGCTGCTCCACTTCCTATGCAGCTCCCTGTTAATGCACCTGGGAAATCAGCAGAGGATGGCCTGAGTCCTTGGGCCCCTGCACCCATATGGGAGGCCCGGATGACGCTCCTGACTCGGGCTTCAGCCTGTTTGTTGATGAAATTTAGCTTCACTTTTATTTTTTATATATATATTGCTCCTGGCTGGTTCTAGGAAAACAAAAGGATAAGTAATCTTGAGAATTAAAAAAAATTATCACAAATAAATAAGGAAATAATTGATAAAATTACAATCAAGATTTTGTAAATAATAACTTAACAAGTATGATAATCATTTGTTAAATACTAGATAATTGAGTGTAATGTGATCAGGAAAATGATAATAATCTAAAGACTAATCCTGATGTGATTTACTCTGAATAGTCAGAATTGCCTGATTTCTGATGCTTGCACTTTAATAAGTTTTATATTTTAATATAATAATTACTCAATACTGTTATAGATGCTAGGCACATAATAAGCAAAGAAGGAAAAAAATGTCTCTGTTCATAAGTATATACTTTGGTGCCATAAGATAGTCAATAAATTAATAAGCATGTGACAGACTTCCAAGATTAGGTAGCATAGTGTTTGTACTGTATCTCTCTTTTTTTTTTTTTTATTTTTGACAGGCAGAGTGGACAGTGAGAGAGAGAGACAGAGAGAAAGGTCTTCCTTTGCCGTTGGTTCACCCTCCAATGGCCGCCGCGGTCAGCGCGCTGCGACCAGTGCATCACGCTCATCCCATGGCAGGAGCCAGGTGCCAGGTGTTTTTCCTGGTCTCCCAGGGGGTGCAGGGCACTTGGGCCATCCTCCACTGCACTCCCGGGCCACAGCAGAGAGCTGGCCTGGAAGAGGGGCAACCGGGACAGAATCCGGCGCCCCAACCAGGACTAGAACCCGGTGTGCCGGCGAGGCAAGGCAGAGGATTAGCCTGTTGAGCCATGGCGCCGGCTATGTACTTTATCTCTTGAAAAGTCTTGTCCCTCTGAAACCTCAGTTTGTGACCTTATTTGGAAATACGCGCTTGGCTGATGTAACTAAATAAAGATGAGGTAATACTGGAGTAGGGTGGATTTAAATCCATGACATATGTCCTTATGTAAAAAAGAATAAAACACACAAAGACAGAAAAGAAGAGGATTTGAAGGCAGAAAGAAACTGGAGTAATGCATCTGCCAGCTAAGGAACCATAAGATGGACAGCAGCCACCAGAAGCTGGAATAGGCAAGGAAGGATTCTTCCCTAGAGTTTCAGTGGGACTGTGGGCCCTTTGACACCTTTATTTCATAATCTCAGCCTTCAGTACAGTAAGATACTATTAACATAGCATTTACTTCCTATTAGGTATTACAAGTAATGTAGCTGATTTAAACCACTTGTGATGATGTGCATAGGTTTCTATGCAAATATGACAGCACTTGATCCAGGTTATTTAAACGTGAAGACAGCATTGAAAATCACTGGCATAAGATGCTTTTAGTTGGAGAACTGATGGAAGTGAATGGCAGGAAGCTAATTTGAGGGTGGATGATAAGTAAGCTGGTATTCATAATCATAAGCCTGGATAATCAAATGGATTATATTAATAATTTCAGTTCAATAGTAAAATAATTGTTTGAATAAGATTGATTAGAATCAGTTTGCAATGACATTCTTATGTTAATTCATCCTTTTTTTATTATAGTTTTTCAAGCTGATGGTTGTAGACATATATTATTACCTGAATTATTTTCTGGAATCTGAGAATCCAGTCCAGCTCTCTGCTGTGGCTCGGGAAGGCAGTGGAGGATGGCCCAAGTGCTTGGGCTCCTGCATCCACATGGGAGACCAGGAGGAAGCACCTGGCTCCTGGCTTCGGATCGCTGGGCCGTGGCAGCCATTTGAGGGGTAAACCAACAGAAGGAAGACCTTTCTCTCTCTCTCTCTCTCACTGTCTAACTCTGCCTGTCAAAAAAAAAAAAAAAAAACTAACACCACAGAAATGCATCAAATCATTAAGAATTATTACAAACTGCTACATGATAGCAAGTTAAAAGAAGTGGAGTATTCCTGGGCACATACAATTTAACAATGTTGAGATACACAGACATAGAAAACATTAGTAGACCAATAACCAACTCTGAGACTGAATCAGTAATAAAGAAACTCCCAACAAAGAAAAGCCCAGGAGTAGATGACTTCACTGCTGAATTCTACTAAATTTTAAGGAAAAACTAATACCAATTCTTTTTCTTAAATTATTCAAAATAAGATAAATAAAAAACAAAAAAGAATTTCTGCATGTTATACCTAATATTTTTAGAAAGATATATTAGAGGGAGAGAGAGAGAGAGAGCAAGAGAGAGCACAGAGATCCTTCCTCTGCAGATCACAGCCCAAATGGCCACAGCAGCCTATACAGGGCCATGCCATAGCCAAGAACCTGAAACTCCATTCAGGCCTCCCCCACCCCCCCACCATGCACTTGGTTCACCTTCCACTGCTTTCCCAGGTGCATTGGCAGGGAGCTGGATCAGAAGTGGAGGAGCTGGGACTCGAACCAGTGCTCATATAGGATGCTAGCATTGCAGGTCGTGGTTTATTCTGCGCCACAATGCCGGCCCCACTACCTGAAATTTGTACAATTAAGGTTACCTATATTAAAGGGGCTAGTAGTTAGTAGATGTTAGATAAACACTACTGGTTTATATATTCAATAAAACTATCTGCAGCTATCTACAGTCTGTGTGTGTGTGTAATGTGGCAGCAAGAAAATATGCTAGGGAAAGCTCCCGAAGCCTTAAAGCACTTACCTTCTGTAATCTACAGTCTATGAGTCTCCTGACAATAGAAGAAGAAGAAATGAGAAGGGCAGTGATTGATCGGAGAATACTCAGGCAAGAGGGCCCTGTGCTGGGGCCAAAGCCAGCACATGACTTTGGTCTTAATAACTTTCCATTACACACACTTCCTTTGGCACCAGGGAAACAAGGTTTGATTTATTTTTGATGGATCTTCTCCACATCGGAACTCTATTGCTTTCAAAGCTGTTGCTGCCGCAACACCTGAAGTGATTTTTATCACTGCCATAAAAACATTAAATGATTTCAGGTGCCAGAGACCTTTTTCAGGTTCTGCTGTTTGATAAGTGAAGTCAGTTGTTAAAAAATGTTTTTCTGCTGCTTTAACTTTTGACATGCCCCTAGAAAATCTATCTTCTGTACCCAACAGGATGTCTGATGCTTTATAAACGTGGGGAAACACTGACAGATTGAGATTGGTGAGGTATAACAAAGGACATTTAAGCATTGTCTGCCATCCTGTAATTGTTATTTGCTTGTTGATGTTATTTATTTGAATTGGAGGGACTATTTGTTTTCTAGTAGAAGGGGTCTATAGGAAGGAAGATTGTGAGAGGATCCTATGTGTTCTATTTTCTTACTCCCAATTCATTAGGCAATTATAACAAAATCAGCAAATATTCCAGTTGATAACAATGTTCTCTGGCACTGACTGCTCAGTCCTCCTGAAGTAGATTTCAGTGTCTCTCCGCATCAGGTAAACTTTTAGGGAGTAACAGCATAAATAAGAGTGCCAGAGGTATGCAGTGAGAGAAAGCTAACTGCCTAAGAATTTTAAAAGAGGGGCTGGCATTGTGGCACAGTGGGTAAAGCTGCTACATGCAATGCAGGCATCCCTTATGGACACTGGTTCATATCCTTGCTGCTCCACTTTCAATCCAGCTCCCTGCTAATTGCCTGGGAAAGTAGCGGAGGATTGCCCAAGTGCTTGGGCCACTGTTACCCAGCTGGGAGAACTGGAAGAAGCTCTTGGCTTCTGGCTTTGGCCTGGCCCAGCTGCGGCTACTGCAGCCATCTGGTGAGTGAACCAGCAGATGGAAGATCTCTGTCATTCCCTCTGTAACTTTGACTTTCAAATAAATAAATAAATCTTAAGAAAAAAACCAAAAATAGGTAGATTCACCTGTCATCTCATCATAAGTTCAGGTTTAAGATATTGAGGGTTAATATTTAGAGGATGTTTCCAGAATGGAATTTAATAATTAGTTTTGTTAACAACAGCTTTCTCATAAGATGGAATGTCCATCTCTTTCAACATGAGTGCTCTTCTGAAGCCTAGAAATTTCCACAAATAATAATCATTTCTCAGTATTTTGACAAGTTTTAATGGTCCTGACCTTTTAAATACCTTTCTGTTGAATTAAGCACACTTCTTAAATTTTGGAACATGTCCTTAATATTTTAATTCATATTCTCAGAACAAATGATGTGCATTATAATTAGATTCAATATCAATTTCTATCAATTTGGTTAATATGTACATCATGAAAACTTCTGATCAATCTATTGTGCCACTTTTTCAAAGTCATATTGACATATCATATTCAAATATCAAAGCAATTTGTTTTTACTTTTTTTTTTCAGGAAGCACCACCTGATACTACACCATTCTAATGCCAAGATAAACAAGCAACAATAACCAAAATGTCACTAAAGCTTATTTAGTGAGTAAGCAATTAGAATAGACTAATTATTTCTAATTAATTCCAGGGTCTTTCAGCATGATCTTGTTTACAAATTATGGAAACAATAGGCCCGGCAATATGCTGAATATGCTTGACCATGTTGTACGCTTAGCTAATTCTATGACTAGCCATCGAATAAATGTGGGCAAGTACATATATCTCAATTTTCTCCTTTGCAAAACTCAAGTTTTGTGTTTTGCTTTTGTTTTAAATGCTTATTGATTTTTTAAATTCATTTGAAAGGCAATATAAGAGAGAGAGAGAGAATTTCCCATCTACTAGTTCACTTCCCCAAATGTTGACAACAACCAGGAGTAGATCAAGCATAAGAAGTCAAGAAATGGGAAATCCATTTGTGGCTCCAATGTGAGTGGCTGGAACTTAGCACTTGGGCCATCATCTGCTATCTCCCAGGAGCATCAGTAGCGAGCTAGATAGGAAATAGAGAAAGAGATGGGACTCTATCCAGGCATCCCAAATGGCAGTTCAACCTACTGTACCACCATGTCAGCCCTGAGTTCTCCCTTTTCAAGGTGATCATGAAAACAAAATTAACTTAAAAATAAAAAAGCTCATTAGTGCTCTTCATATACTATCTAGAATACTGTAATGTAGAAATGCTTACTTAACTTATAATGTTAATATTAAAATATATGTGTATGATAGAATCTGTATACATATATGATTAAATTTCAAATAGATATTTATGTTTCACTGTGCCTTTCCTTTAAACACAATCTACTACCCAGAAATAATTCAGCAATCATAAAGGACTCTGAAAGATAGAAAGAAGGTAGACTGGCTAGGGGCTTCAGACTTAGATAAGAATTCCTTGGCTGGTGCCGCAGCTCACTAGGCTAATCCTCCACCTTGCGGCGCCGGCACACTGGGTTCTAGTCCTGGTCGGGGCGCCGGATTCTGTCCCGGTTGCCCCTCTTCCAGGCCAGCCCTCTGCTGTGGCCCGGGAGTGCAGTAGAGGATGGCCCAAGTGCTTGGGCCCTGCACCCCATGGGAGACCAGGAGAAGCACCTGGCTCCTGCCATCGGATCAACGTGGCGTGCCTGCTGCGGCGGCCATTGGAGGGTGAACCAACGGCAAAGGAAGACCTTTCTCTCTGTCTCTCTCTCTCACTGTCCACTCTGCCTGTCAAAAAAAAATTTAAAAAAAAAAGAATTCCTTGAGATGCCTTTTCATTTTCCACATATACCACACTGAATATCTCATTACTCTGCAACCTACAACTGCTAACAGGCATAGAAAAAGGTAATAAAACCCTTCTGTCTCTGGCCAGAGGACAGAGAAAGAGTCGAGAAGAGACTTAGAAAAAATGACCCACTTCTGAAAGCAGCAAAAGACTTGATCAGTTGTAGCAAACAGTGTCAACAGAACTCACTTGGGTCAAACTACCCTATATCCTATACCTGCTGAAAGCCATAAGCTTGATATGCCAGAAGCTAAATTCAGGCAGGCCCACCACTTATTCTCCCCCGCCCAGAAACAGCACCCTTTATGCTTATCCCAGAGGTGCTTGAATTTCCACAGAGTGGAATACGATCTAGGAAAGGCAGCTTCCTCTCTTCTGCTCAACAACTAAAAGCCATGTAGAAGCAGTGGCCCCTGGATTTCCCTTCAGAAGCAGAATGGACACAGGCTGGACATCGTACAGCCCTCCACTAAATATAAGAAATCAATTCAGAGCTGATATCACATGACTTTCCACAAAGAAGCAGAGAATCACCTGAATTCTTCAGCTCACTCTGTAAATACAGCAGATAAACTACATAAGGACTTCCATTAACTATAGCACAATTGGAGAGGGTTGAGAGGTGAGATGGCCAAAAACAGGCTTGAGGTCCTCTGCTATAGGCTGCATCATTAATGATCCATAGGGAGCTCAAGCAGAATCAAAAGAAAGCAGTCAGCAACATTGCAAGTGCTCAAAAAATGAAGTTGTTCTTAGAGATGTGAACCACAAAGAGCTTAGAACATACATATTAATGCAAAAAAAAGGAGGTAACTACCTGTTAAACTATGAAGTTATGTGTTAATAAACACATCATACACTGAAAATACAACCTACTGAACATCATAGCTTAGCATCACAGTAAATGGTAGAGCATCAATTGTTTACCATTGTGATCATTGGGCTGCCTGGGAGTCCCCTACCACTGCCCAGCATTACAAGAGAGTATCATAGAGCACAGAGTTAATCTGGGGAAAGATCAAAATGCAAAACTCAAAGTATAGATGCTATTAAATGCATCTGGGTATACTCTAGAATTTAAAATTTTTCATTGACTATTGACAAGTTAGGTTTGTGTTTTTGTTCAAAAGGTTTGTGTTTGGATATGAATAGATTAGAAAAAATAAAATTAATAAAAGTTGAGTATGAGATATTAAATCATTCTTAGAAACTATAAAAAGTAATATGCTAATCATTGCAGTTTATGTAAGATAACTTGTTCTGTTTTCTCAGAATTCTCAGTCAAGGAGAAAAGAGAAAATAATATCCACAAGAATTGCTTAGATTCTAGTATAAAATGAAAAATCAATGTTTTTAAAATCGCCATAGTAAAAAGAATAAAAATGAAAATTGCATTAGAATAAAACTCTCTAGTTGAAAAGATATAATTGTTAAAGAATGAATGGAACCAAAAGAAAACAGGAAAAATATTTAGAAGAAACACATACTTGGACATAGTGAAGTAATATTTTAAATCTCATTAGTAAATATTAACACCATAGGGATTCAGGAATTTTGAATAGTTAAAAATATGATCTCATACAAAAGCACAAAAATTAGCCTGATATTAACATATTCATTAACATGAAATGGCCTCAGAAAACTCAGTGATGTTAACAGAATTTTAAGGAACATTATTGCCAACAAAAATTCCCTACCAAGCCTACTGCCCTCTTCTTTCTTATTTACAGTGACACAGAAAATACACGCATCTGATATGGAACTGAAGTTCACAATATTAAGTAAAATAACCCAAGTACAGAGACAAGTACTGCACTATTTCACTCATATGCAAAATCTAAAAAAGTTGATATCATAGAAATCTGAAGTATAATGGTGGTTACCAGAGGCTGGAGAGAGTAGGAAGGAGGAAAGGGTGGCAAAAAGGTGATTAATAGGCACTAAATTAAGGTAGATTGGAGTAAGGAGTTCTGGTGTTCTATTGCATAGTAATGCCACAATAGAAAATGATAATGGATTATTTTTCTATAAAAATTGTTAAAAATGGAAGAAAGTATTTTGAGTATCTCACCATAAATATATGTTAAATGTTTGAGGAGATCTACATGTTAACCCTGATTGATTGACAATGTATATATGTATTGAAACATCACAGAAAACCACACAAATATTTTCCATTTTAATGTATCAGTTAAAAGCAATTTATTAACAGTGTTTTTCTTTATAATATAGTTCTACACTTCTGGAGTTTTTTGTTAATAGATTAATCAGAGATGTTCTCGAAAATTAAATCAAGGATGTCATCACATATTTATAATATTTGTAATAGAAACAATTTTGTTTCTATAATGTAATTCTCACATTGTCAACAATGAACATGTTTCAATTGGAAATATTAAAAATTAGATAACTATATTTTAGAAAGTGTAGTTTTTATACTTAGAAAACACATTATAATATTTTAGTATTTTTCAGTTTCAGTTACAGACCTTATACTCCAGGGGAATAATAATAGGGAGAAGATTGGAATTATCTCCTAATTATAATCCATTTATTATAGGCTTTGTTGTTTCTGGGAAAGAAATGTTAAAATGAGTTAATATTGCTAAGCGTGAAGGCAGCCGACTATGCTCCTGTTTTAGCTATTTAAAGCAAAAATAAATTGATAGTGCTGCTATTTGTTAAATAAGCCTTGAACACTTTGTGCTCTGCTCTTTGCTCAGGCTCAACTGTATATCTTCCCCCTCATATGCACTCATCAAAATTGTACCTATTCTACTCACAAAACACTTCACACTACTTACTTAGCTTTTTCATATATTGCTCTAGATTACAGCTATTTGGGAGCATATCTTGCCTCATTTCCTAACTCTTAGAAGACAAATAGCCTATCTATTCATCACTGTTTCTCATAGCAATGTACAGCACAATGCCTGGCACTAAGTAAGTGCTTGACAAATATGTGACAGATAGAGAAATGTTGACTAAATTGGGTCTCTTTTTGGGTTCTTCACTCTTCTTTAAATTCCATTTTTCTAAGGTCTTCAGAGCATTTAAGAATTCCATTGCAATGAAAGAATTAGAGTTTGTAGAATGAGAGTTTATCATAGATACTGATAATCACACTGCACCATACACATACACTATGATTATGCTTAGTCTTCTCATTCACCTATTTCTTGTGCACTCCATTTCTGCTTTCTGAGTTCAGCTCTAAACTTCATGGATAGAATTTTGCATGCTTTCTCAATGGGAGTTATTGTAAGAAATTGAAATTATGAGGACTGGTGTTGTGGCAAAGCAGGTTAAGCTGCTACCTGTGATGCAGGCATTTCATTTGAGTGCTGGTTTGAGTTCCTGGCTGCTCCAGTTTCAATCCAGTTCCCAGCTAATGTGCCTGGGAAAGCAGAAGATGATGACCCAAGTGCTTGTGCCCCTGCTACCTATGTGGGAGAGCTGGAGTGATAGTGAAGGAGAAAGAGCTCTTCCATCAACTGGTTCACTCCCCAGATGGCTGCAATGGCCAGCCAGGTCAGGTCAAAGCCAGGAGCCTGGAACTCCATCTGGATCACTCACATGAGTTAAAGGTGCTTTTGTAGGTGCATTAGCAGGGAACTGGATTGGAAATAGAATGAGCAACTGGGACTTGAACCTGTGTTTATATGGAATGTCAACATCATAGGCAGCAGCTTACCCTGCTGTGCCACGATGCTTGCCCTTGAGGAATTTCTTTAGAAGAACAAATTTATGATTTGATAGTGCTGGGCTCACTACAGGAAGCAACTATTTTGTTTACTTCACCCATCACAGGATATTCTCATGATAATGATAGGACACCCTTCTTCTGACTGGTGAATGGTAGCTCTTAAGGCCATCGCCTCTGTTTTGTTTCCCTCCTATCAGAAAGGAATAATTAATTTCCCCTTTTTTAAAGAAGACACGTTTACTGTTTATTTGAAAGTCAGAGTCAGAGAGAGAGAGAGAGAGAGAGAGAGATCTTCCATCCTCTGGTTTACTCCCCAGATGGCCAAAACGACCAGGGCTGGGCCAGGCTGAAGTCCTGAATCAGGAGCCTCTTCGAGGTGGGTAGCAGGGGCTGAAGCACTTGGGCCATCTTCTTTCCCCAACCAGATCCCTGCTTTCCCCTGATCATTAGCAAGGAGTTGGATTGGAAATAGAACAGCTGGCAATCATGTGGGATGCAGGCATTGCAGGCAGCAGCTTCACCCACTATGCCACAATGAATAGTTGATTTCTGTGGCTATAAGCCTGTGAGTTTTCCCTCAGTTCATGTACTCATTTGCTCTTCCATCATTTTTTTTCTGAAATCCTTGTGTTAAATTCTATTTGAATTCCTTAATGTGAGTTCCTTCTTCCCTCCCTCCCTCCCTTCCTTCCTCCCTTCTTCTCTCCTTCCTTTCTTCCTCCCTTCCTTCTATTTCCTTTTTCCTTCCTCCCTCTATCCCTTCTTTCCTCTCTCTTGCATTCTTTCTCTCTCTCCTTTTTTATCTGACTATGATACACAAATATACAGTAAGAAATATCTCTTGGATTTAAAATTAAATTCCTCTCTATAAAAAAATTTAAGAAATAAAGAAAAACAAGCAATACAGCAAGGTGACAAGAATTCAATATAAAATGGATTACATACATAAGCTGGTACTTGCGATACCCCCATGATTAAACACAGAGATGAGCATCCAGCATAAGTATTAGCATATGTTTACAATGGAGGCACTCAGAGAATTCTTACCTGTAACTTACACATACAGAGAAATACAAAGGTCAAGTAGGTTCTTCAAAGTCATGCATTAGAAAGTGCAAAATCAGTACTCAAGTACTTCCTACTTTTTGCATATGCATCTTCTTTAAGTAATAATCATATATTGATAGCTAATATGCATTAATATTTGTAATACATTTCATATTTATTAATAATGCATTTCCAAGGTATGTATTAGCCTACTGTATGGGTTCTATCCCTGGTGAAAGTGAAGAAAAAAAATCTAAATGCAGCAACAAAGCACTCAGAACTCTTACATGCCCTTTCACAGTAGGGAAAACCAAAGCCATAAGGGTTCTTAATTTAGCTCAATTGAGCTAATAGTAGATTCCTCAGAAATTTGTTAAAAATGGAAATACATCAGATTAGCTTATCTCAAAGAAAATGGAAATCATTTCATATTCGGTTGTCCATTGGGGCCAAATATGTATTTAGAATTTGTATTTCGCTGAGATACTGGGCTTTAAAGATTAGTTTGCAGACACCTAGGTGTTGTAACACTTTCAGAATGTCTGCAAGGTCTGACTCTGTTATTTCTGAAATGTGGGAAAAAAGTGAAAATAAATAACTCTAAATACAGAAAGATACATAACGGGATGCTTCATTGTTCAGTTGGCTCTGAAGCAAGGTTCTAATATTGTTAGCAAACACAAGTGGTCCATTCTCTTGGACCGCCACCAATCAGTCTGAAGCAGGCATTGCTCAGGGGAAAGTTTTATTTAACTGTGGTATGTAAAGGAGAAAGTGAGATGGTATAATTCCCATAAAAGTATGCTGCCTGAGAAGCCATTTACTAGGGCTTTTAAAAAATCATTTTTGAATGCAGAGAGAGAGGGAGAGAGAGAGGATCAATCTTTCTCCCACCGATTCACTCCCTAAATGACCATAATGTCCAGGGCTGAGCCAGGCTGAAGCCAGGGAGCCTGAAACACCATTTGAGTCTCCCACATGGGTGGCAGGGGTCCAAGCACATGAGCCAACTTCCACTGCTTTCCCAGCAGCCTTAGGAGAGAGCTGGATAGGAAGTGGAGCAGCCAGGGCAGGGTTTAGCACCCATTTGAGATGCCAATGTTGCTGGTGGTGGCTTAACTGGCTGCACTATAATGTTGGTCCCCCAAGTGACATCTTAACTGTTAACATCGAAGACCTTCCCTGCTAGGGGTTTTGCAACAAAGGTTAGAGGGTGTCCCAGATGTAGAAAAGTGCCTTTCCTGCTTGAAACATACATACGTCTAGGGTATTGAAAAGATAGTGTGGGAGGTCCTTACCAGCTAAAGCTACACACATCTTCATACAATGTCTGTTCAAATTGACTTAGACTGGTTTCTGGAAGCTTTCCTTAGTTGGTCTGTACTCTTGAAGTACAAGGTTGTAAGATCAGCCCACCTGGAACATACTCTGAAAACTAGCTCTGATTGTTAAACTCTGTCACTCTCTGCGCCTGTTCCTATGGACTCCTCTCGCCGGAAACTTGCACCCTTGGTTACAAAAAGAAACAGAAGCTGGGGAGCTCATACCCTGTTATCTAGTATGCCAGAGTTCCTGGATTATCTTGTACATGCTAGACTCATTTCTCCAAGAAACTCCACTTCATTTAGTGAGAAATCATGCTTTGAATCACAGTCAATGAGTCACAAATGCTCATTGCTGTGTGTTGAAGACTTTTCTTTCATCTTTGTTTGATCTTCTTGCCAAGAGACACAAAGGACTTTTTTTCTTTTCCTTTTTAATACCCAGAGATTTTACAAGGATATATTTTAATATTTATCCCAAGTTTTATTTTCAGGCAGAGTCTGTAAAACTATTTTCTAGGGCAACTCTTATCTGTATATTTCATATATTCAATAGTTCCATATTCTTTTGAGTTCTCTTTACTGTGGTATTCTTTGTTTTATGCTTATTTTTCTGCTTTTGTTGTAATTCATTGGTTCTTCATTATTTTATTTACTTACTCCTTTATTTCATCTAGCTTAGCTTCCCTTTATAAAATCATTTCTTAAGAAAGCTTGTATTTGATGAACACAAATGTCATAGGTACAGCTTTAGGAATATAGCAGATCTTCCCCTATAACCACCCTCCCACCCCCACTCCCGTTCCACCTCCTATTCCCTGTCCCATCCCATTCTTCATTAAGATTCATTTTTAATTAACTTTATGTTCAGAAGACCAACTATATGCTAAGTAAAGATTTCCACATTTGCACCCACACAGATACACAAAGTAAAAGGTACTGTTTTAAAACAAGTTTTACAGCTAATTCTCATACTACAACTTATTAAAAATAGTGGTCCTACATGGGGAGTAAGTAAACAATGAATCCTGTTGCTGTTCTAACAGTCAACACTCTTATTTATGACGTCATTGACCACATGAGGCTCTTGACATAAGCTACCAAGGCTATGGAAGCCTTTTGAGTCCACATCTTCGTTATTATTTAGACAGAGTCATAAGCAAAGTGGAAGTTCTCTCCTCCCTTCAGAATAAAGTACCTCCTTCTTTGATGGCCCCTTCTTTCCACTGGGGTCTCAATCACCTTCATGTAGATCATTTTTTGCCATGGAGTCTTGGCTTTCCATGCCTAAAAATCTATTATGGGCTTTTCAGCGAGATCTTAATGCCTTAATGGCTGATTCTGCGGTCAGAGTGGTATTTAGGACATTTATTATTCTATGAATCTGCAGTGTGGCCTGCTTCCCATATTGAAACATTCTCTCTTTTTTAATTCTATCTATTGTTATTACCAGAAATTTGGTCTGATTTATGTGATCCTTTTGACACTAAAATCATTAATTTTTTTATTTTTAAACATTTATTTTATATATATATATATTTATTTATTGACAGGCAGAGTGGACAGTGAAGAGAGACAGAGAGAAAGGTCTTCCTTTTCCATTGGTTCACCCCCCAATGGCTGCTGCGGCTGGCGCTCTGTGGCCGGTACACCACGCTGATATGAAGCCAGGAGACAGATGCTTCTCCTGGTCTCCCATGGGGTGCAGGGCCTAAGGACTTGGGCCATCCTCCACTGTACTACCAGGCCACAGCAGAGAGCTGGACTGGAAGAGGAGCAACCCGGACAGAATCAGGCACCCCAGCTGGGACTAGAACCTGGGATGCCGGCACCACAGAGGGAGGATTAACCTATTGAGCCGTGGTGCTGGCCATATTTTGTATATTTGAAAGAGTTACAGAGAGAGGTATAGACAGAGAGAGATGTCTTCCATCTGCTGGTTCACTCTCCAGATGGCCGCAACAGCCAGAGTTGTGCTGACCCAAACTCATGAGCCAGGAACTTCCTCCAGGTCTCCCACGTGGGTGCAGGGGCCCAAGGACTTGGGCCATCCTCCACTGTTATCCAGGCCACAGCAGAGAAATGGATTGGAAGAGCAGCAGCCGGGATTAGAACCAGCGCCCATATGGGATGCCGGCGCTTCAGATCAAGGCTTTAACCTGCTGTGCCACAGCATCGGTCCCAATCATTAGTTTTTCAAACATCTCCTGGGTTCCCTCACTTCATCTCAGAGTTTGAAATAATACTGTTATTTTTTTCACATTATGGTTTTATTAATATGTATAATATCCTATTGTATATTGAAGCACATAGGAGATTAGAGTTATGATCTGATATTTGCATACATATTTTTCTCATCTTTTTTTTTTCTGCAGGTATGTTGTTTTGCTTCTTAGTTTTCCTTTATTTAAAAGATTTATTTATTTATTTGAAAAGTCAGAGTTCCAAAGAGTATGAGAGAGACAAAGAGAAAAAGATGTACCTGATGGTTCACTCCCCAAATGGCCACAACAGCCACGCTGGGCCAGGCAGAAACCATGAACCAGGAATTCCATCCAGGTTTCCCATGTGGGTGGAAGTCTCCCACATGGGTGACCCAAGGAGTTGAGCAATGTTCTGCTGCTTTCTCAGGCACATTAGCAGGGAGCTGGATCTGAACTGGAATAGCCCAGACTCAAACCAGAGCTCATATGGGAGCCCAGCATCACTGGCTGCGGCTTAACCTGATGAGCCACAATGCTGCCTCCAATTCTCTTTTTCTTTAGCAATTAAGATGTTGCCTTAAAGATTTTCACTTGTCTATTTTTCATTCAATAATTTCTGACATTGTAAAAGGAAGCATAGGGCCAGTGCCACGGCTCAATAGGCTAATCCTCTGCCTGCAGCACCGGCACACCAGGTTCTAGTCCAGGTCGGAGCTCCGGATTCTGTCCTGGTCGCTCCTCTTCCTGTCCAGCTCTCTGCTGTGGCCCGGGAGTGCAGTGGAGGATGGCCCAAGTCCTTGGGGCCTGCACCTGCACAGGAGACCAGGAGAAGCACTTGGATCCTGGCTTCGGATCAGCGCAGTGTGCCAGCTGCAGCGTGCCGGCCACAGTGGCCATTGAAGGGTGATCCAACGGAAAAGGAAGACCTTTCTCTCTGTCTCCCTCACTGTCCACTCTGCCTGTCAAAAAAAAAAAAAAAAAAAAAAGGAAGCATAGTTGAAGGTAGCTTTCCAAATGCTAAAATGCGTTCTCTTCTGTTGTTTTCATGCTGTATTAAAATCTCTGAGATTCCATGGAACTGTTCCCTTCTGCTGGGAGTTTTTTTTTCCCTATCCTACTTAGTTTACATTCCACTCAGAAGGTTTTCATTGTATTGTGTCTACCCTGGAAGAAGTCCTGATAACTCAGTTCTAATGATTTTAGGGGTTAGGTTGCTCAAGCCCTGCTAAGATCACCTCCAGTCCTTCACACCCTCTCTTACTTGCAGCTGAAGTTCTCACATTAGTCTACCATTCTCAAATCTATCTGCATGCTTTAAAACCAAAAAAAATATCTGTTGCCTCATTTAGAATTCGCAGATGTCCAATGCTGCCTGGCTTCTCTTCACCTCCTCCTGGACAGATGCTGTTGTGGATGCTTCTCTCCACTTGCTTGAATTTTGGGATCCATGTGATTCATTTCATCTTACTCTGTTTAAATGTTTTCATGAGCTTTTGGGCTTTTGTATTTAGTTTTTTTTCTGTCTTATTTTATGTGAGGATTCAGAAAGTCTCAAAAGCAAGGCCACTGCTACCATTTTCCAACAATTTGCTATATACAGTTTACATCAACAAGGTCCTTGTTAAATAAGATATTAGTCCTAAACCTTTATTCAAAACATTCTTTTTTTTTTTTGGAGAAAGTGTATGAAGATAATATTGTATTCATATTTTTCCAATCATACTCAACTGATTTTCTATCATTTTGGTTATACACAAAGGGAATGCATTTGAATTGTGAAAGTGGATTCTATGCTTGCCTTTACTTTTGTAAATAGTATAGTCTTCATGAACATATTCCAGAGTCAAAACTTAAATGCATATTTTCTATCTAAAATGATGGATGTGGCTCAGCTGTTAGAAAATTTTCTTTAAGTGCGCAGTATTTTTTAAAAGTTTTATTTATTCTGAAAGGCAGAGTTACAGAGAAAGAGAGCTAGAGAGATCTTCCATCTGCTGGTTCACTCCCCAAATGGCCACAATCCAGCGCTGGGCCAGGTTGAACCCAGGAGCAGGGAGTTTCATCCAGCTGTCCCACATAGGTGACCGGGGCCCAATCACTTGGGCCATGTTCTGCTGGTTTTCCCGTGCCATTTTCAGGGAGCTGGATTGTTAAGACGCACAACCAGGACATATACTGGCACCCATATGCAATGCCAGCCTCACAGGTGGTGGCTGTATCTCCTACAACACAAAGCCAACCTCTAGAGTTTTCACATATAGCAAAAAAAAAAAAATTCTCATAAAGAGGGATAGAAGGAGAAGAAGACACTCAAAGTGGCAGAGACCGACATAGACAGAGAGAGACAAGGTCGGTAACAGATTCTTGTTTTTCTAGTAACCTCTAACAGTGAAGCCAACTAGCCAACTAATGCTAGTGGGATGTCAGGGATCACACATAGTACACAACTGCAGTATCATTAGATTCCCTTGATTCACAGAACCAATCACATATTCAGAATGATAAAATTCTTGAAGCAGTCTTGTTTCCAATATGCTTTTTGAAGTTTCTTTTTACCCTATTTATTCCCATTGCTTTTTCCCCAGGCATCTTAAGGAAGCTTACCAAACTGTTCCTGCCTTTACCTATTCTTTCACTCATATGTTGTAGTTTTTGAAAGGCATAAAGAGTGATGTTTAAGAGAAAATGTCTCCCCTAAAAATTTTAATATTTTTTCCTAATGTTTGTAAGTTTCCTTACTTGTTCTTTTCTGCATTCATTTTTTTTTTCTCATTTTAGTCGTACCCGTTTTTCAATATCTGAGCTCTTCTATTCTTATAACCACTGTGGAACTATGAGGAAATGCACAATATTTGTGTATTTATGAAACAAGAACTAATATTTACCTTAGAAATTTGACATAATGATTATGTATGGTAAACCATTCTTTTGTTCTCAGTGCCTAAGTTATTATTAATTGTGATTTATGTATTGGGAATAATTAAACCCAAACCATTGCAATAGCTAGGTCTTTTTGTTTATTAAGAAAACAATTACTCAATATACAAATAGGGCATGTTTCAAGTATTTAAGCTGAATATTTTAAATTTTTAGTTGATACTTTTATTTAATTATAAAATCTGGGGTTAATCAATATTAGCTTCTTACTCTGTGTTTCCTGAAAGCATATACTTTCAGAAAAAAAGTCTCTTTTTTGTAACTCCAAGGATATTATGGTATTTGATGACATTCCCATATAAAAAAGGCCTGACTCAGTGACCCCATCTGATTGATATTTTTAATGGATTGTATGTTTCTGTCTGAAACCATGCTGTCCTTTTGATAATGGTAGGATTACCAAACATGACTGCCAACATGACGAACAAGAAAGGGAATTCACCAGAGATAGCCTGGCTAAGTCTGGATATGTGCGAATTCTCAGGGACACCAAAGCGTCACTTAATATAGATACTGGATATCTGATGGGACATACACTGAAAGCTACCACCCCATTCTGAAGCCATTATTAAAAGTAAAACAAGTGGGAAAGGTGTTTTTTCATGGCAGGTTGAGGGTTAGGACATCCTATATCAGAATGCCCAAGATTAAGTCTCGTCTCTGATTTGCATCCAACTTGCTGCTAATGCACCTGGGAGGAAGCAGATAATAGTACAAGTATTTGGGTCCCTGCTACCCAGATGGAAAACTTCAATGGAATTCCCGGCTTCTGGCTGTCTTAATCTCTAGCCTAAGTATTCACTCCTGCAGCTTTTTAAAATATTGTTTGAGTGTGTATTTTACAAAAAAAATTAGTGTATATATAATCTGTGTACATTGCTCTATAATTATCTCTATATAAATATGTTACATATAACATATATAGTATGAGCTGTTATCAAAAAGATAAAATATGAATTTGTATGAACATTGGAAAAATTAAAATGGTATGTGAGCAAAATATTCAAGTATTTTTATGTATTGTAACTTGTAAGTTCTTTTATTTTCTTTATATTTTCACTACATATCAAATATTATAAAAGGTAAGGGTCTTTTTAATGCCAAATTTAACTGAGGGCTTCTTATGAAAGAATTGCACAATTATGAAGGAATTACACAAATATTGATTTTCAAATATTTCTTACTATATATCTAGCTCAAAACAATGAGTGGTGATGAGTGGTGACGATTTTCTAAAATATTTTCAAGACTATTAATTCATTATAAAAGGTTATCAAGTTTCTTATATTATTTTTATTTTATTCATGTGTAATCCAATCAGAATGACAATGGCTTAAAGATAGCATTTGTTGTATTTATCAAAATTGTATATGAGTATCATGCACCCATAAAATCCAAACAACTCCACACAGTCCAACAGGAAACACATTGGTTTTTCTTTATGTAACATAGAAATCTAATCTTTCAGGCCTTGATTTCATGCTTGAGGATTTTTATTTTAAAACACATTAAAATCTGCTCAGGCACTCCTTCTTTTATGAAAGGTAAGACTGGACACATGTGTTCGATAAATTTTAGAAGTCAGAAGTTTCTTTCAAGAGTCTTCACCCAAGGTATGGTCCTGTGCTAATGACAATGAGTCACATACCCAAAAAGCATGACACAATGTACAATGGGTGGTCACATTTTGTGTCCTGGAAACAATGATATAATAAGATGAAATAAATACTCTGAAAATTGCCAATATGACTGATTTTGAGCAAACAATGTAGATGTTTTCAGGGTGACAGGTTGCTTATTCATTAATATTGAATAATAGAAGAAATGGTTTTAATCAGCCATCTACAAATGAAGCATAGACCAAATAACAAGCAGAATACTCTCATTACTTTTCATTCTGTTACATTTATTTTTATTTATCCTAAGAGAACATGTTTGGAGTCCTTGTCTGTATATAACTTTTCTGAAAGTAATAGTTACTAGAAAAATGGAATTTGAATTATACAGACAGATAAAGTTATAAGCAGACAATTAATCTAATAATACTCCCAAAAAGGTCGGCGCCGTGGCTCAACAGGCTAATCCTCTGCCTTGCGGCACCGGCACACCGGGTTCTAGTCCCGATTGGGGCGCCAGATTCTGTCCCGGTTGCCCCTCTTCCAGGCCAGCTCTCTGCTGTGGCCCGGGAGTGCAGTGGAGGATAGTCCAAGTGCTTGGGCCCTGCACCCCATGGGAGACCAGGAAAAGCACCTGGCACCTGGCTCCTGCCATCGGATAAGCTCGGTGCGCTGGTCGCAGCGCGCCGACTGCGGCAGCCATTGGAGGGAGAACCAATGGCAAAGGAAGACCTTTCTCTCTGTCTCTCTCTCTCACTGTCCACTCTGCCTGTCAAAAAAAAAAAATAATAATACTCCCAAAAATCTTTGTAATAAAGATATCCCAGTAAAAAAGATTTGAGGTAGGTGTACAATGTATTGGTGTATTGATGATGGTGCTGCTGGTGGTTAAACAAATGCTTTATATTCAGGTGTCCTGGTGGTGTGTCCCAGTTATGGACTTTCTGATTGTGAATTTGGAAATATTTATAATCTCACTGAAGCCTCTGGCTCCTCATTTGCGGGCAGGTTACCTCTGTCAAAAGCATTGTGGATTTCCTGTGGCGCATACTGGTGATCCAGACACAAAGCAAGCAACCATTCCATCTTAACCAGTATTACCAGGACTGATACTAATGGTGTCAGTTCCAACAGTAACTCAATTAGAAGTGGAAAGAATGCATAACACTCTGTTCTTATATCAGGTCTTTTCAAAACAATATGAACTGGCCAACTCTTGCTGTGCTGGCATTCCATATCAAAGTGCTGGTTCCTGCTCCTCTGCTTCCAATCCAGCTCCCTACTGATGTGCCTAGGGAAACAGCAGAGGTTGGCCCCTTGCCACCCATGTGGGAGAGTAGGATGGAGTTTCAGGCTCCTTAGCTTTGGCCTGGACCAGCCCTAGCCATTGCAGACATTTGGGGAGTGGCTAGGAAATCTCTGTATTTCTCTCTCTCTCTCTCTCTCTCTCTCTCTCTCTCTGTTACTGTCCCCTCTTTCTCTGTTTCTTTAAAAGATAAGAAATTTAATTTTTAAAATAAAAAGAAGCCATGAAATATTCTAACTATATACTTTACATAGATGAAAACAATAAATATCACTGAAATCCAGTAATTTCAAAGTTATAAAATATAGAAATGAAAAAGTGAAAATGAGACTAGATTTGTTTAGCTCTACATTTATATTCAAAACCAGAAATCAATTTTAAGTACTTTCTAAGTGCTTGTTTTCAAGATCATGGATCCTAAATTTGAAATTCCCTGTGAAGAAAAAGTTAGAAATATTAGATAGCAGCAAAAGTGACTATAGATGTCATTAGGAAGAAACTGAACTGATTGAAGAAAACCTACATTTTTACGTGATATATCATGTATTTTATGATAAAATTAGTAAGAAAAATGACAGTGGATTTCCTTTTTCAGTTATAGAAATTCTTTGAAAAATAAAGGCCTCTAATCTCAATATTGTTCTTAATTCCTATGACTATATCCAAGAGCAACACACTGCCCTGTGGAATTGGGTCTCCTATTTTCTAATTGTTGAATAATACTATGAGTGGTGAATTAAGCCTCTGAGTACAGAGTGGATAAAAGTTTTTTAAAAAATGTTACTTTAAATAATTTTCTTTTACTTTGATATCAGTTATTTTTATCAAAGATACTGCCCTCATGTATCTACACAACAGATATCCTGATTTAGGGCTCCAAACCAATTTAATTTCAGGGTCATACTAGATGCAAGCCTTGCCCTTGCTATGCAGAAGGTGAGTTTTGATCACAGAAGTGCGAA
This sequence comes from Sylvilagus floridanus, assembly GCA_949820135.1. Classification (NCBI taxonomy): domain Eukaryota; kingdom Metazoa; phylum Chordata; class Mammalia; order Lagomorpha; family Leporidae; genus Sylvilagus; species Sylvilagus floridanus. The sequence goes on from OX463231.1 coordinate 68,925,867, forward strand.
GGCAGTGTATTGTAAAAGTTGTACCTGAATTTCTGCCAGGCAGCAAAAGATAATGCTGTGATTATTGTGCTTATTCTTATTCTAATGACATTAGCTGTTTTTACTTAGGATACGTAAGTGGTCTAATTGTGTCAATAAATTTATATTTTTTCAGTGCTCCAACAATCTCATACTTCCCATTAATTATCACTTCTTTAGACCTAATCTCACATTATGCTCTCATTTTACCTTTGAGAGTCAAAACAATGTAAGAATCTATAAGAATTCTCTGAAAACTTGATGTTCCTGGCATGATAATCTGTTATAAACGTTAATTCATATCAGTTTTTGACTAGTTGATTTCCAACCAACCAAAGGAAAGACATAATACCTTCGTAATTTTATTTGGTGTTATTCTACATTGTCAGCTGTGCTAGTTCCCTGTTCAGGACCTAGTTGTCAGCAATAAATAAATGACTCCCAACGTGCTGGATCATAGAAGTCTCCTGAGCTCCTCAAAGAAACAAAGCAAAAGGATGAATCTGTAGTCTTAAGGGGTTTATTCGTAAGTCTCCATTGTGCTTAAAGCATTGTGTGGTATACACAATAAAGATGGCTTTTTGTCCACAAACCACTGGAAAAGTGTGTGTCTGGAAAAAAAAAAAAAAACACAAACAAAATGGTGTCATTCTCGGATCTCCATTGAACTTCAGCATTTCTTTATGAAATTATCAGTATGGAGAAAATGTCTGGTTGTTTTTGAGTGGTTATTGTTAACTGACAGCAATATTTAAAAGCCATAGCAAAAGAAATGACCCCTGTCTCCCAACAAAAATTGAGAGATCATGATTTTTTTGTTTCTCTCTCTGTCTTTCAGCTCTTTCCACTTCAGGAAATATTCCCAAATTTTCTAAGAGATGAATAGCTCTTATTTGTTCATATTTGAAGTGAAAAATAGAGAAAGTACTGGTAGTCAGGGCCATATATCTTAAGTGACTCAGATAATAGTTTTAGTAAGTGCCTTTTTCTTTAGAGATTCAAGCCCATACTGGGAGCCACTAAAAGCCTTTCCTCACTGACAATGTCTGGACTCACAAGGGAAATATATTCTGTCACTGTGAACTTACTCCTAAGTGGGATAACATTTTCTGACTAGCATTCAGCTGCTTAAAATTCAGGGCACTAGATACAATATTTTATGATTGCAAAGCATAAATCATGTCAATGTGGCAGCCCTAGGTATTACTGTATTAGCTGTTTTCTAAATTTTTAGGGAAGAGAAATTTGTGGGAGAATTCATGGAAGATATTTTTATAAATAGTTTTTTTTTTTTTTTGACAGGCAGAGTGGACAGTGAGAGAGAGAGACAGAGAGAAAGGTCTTCCTTTGCCATTGGTTCACCCTCCAATGGCTGCCGCGGTCGGTGCGCTGCGGCCGGCGAACCGCGATCATCCGATGGCAGGAGCCAGGTGCTAGGTGCTTATCCTGGTCTCCCATGGGGTGCAGGGCCCAAGCACTTGGGCCATCCTCCACTGCACTCCTGGGCCACAGCAGAGGGCTGGCCTGGAAGAGGGGCAACCGGGACAGAATCCGGCGCCCCGACCGGGACTAGAACCCGGTGTGCCGGCGCCGCAAGGCGGAGGATTAGCCTGTTGAGCCACGGCGCCGGCCTATAAATAGTTTTTTATAAACCCATATCTATATGCATGAATATTTAGGAAGAAATAGCTAGTTGTGTAATACAATGATGATATAAATTAATCTGTATTACATAGCTCAGTGATAATCTAAAGATAACTAATTTTCTTCTAAGGACTTCTTCACAAGAATAATTAACAAGTAAAATCAATGCATTTTTCATAACTGAGTTTTTGAAAACATCTAAAATATATCCATTTTATGTCAACTTAATTTAAAGTTCATATTTTCTTTACCTTAGTCAAAAAGGTTATGAAAAATGGATGCAATGAACTACATGTGACTTTTATTGTACATATTGTAAATATTCTGAAGAATGGGGACAAAAAGGAACTAAGGACAAAGAGATCCCAGAATCAGGTCCTTGCAGAAATACAGTTTTACAAATTTTAATTTATATTTTCTGTGGTCAGAATACAATTTGTCCTATGGAACAATTCTGATGAAGTAGTAATGTTATTCTTACACAGAAAACATTTCATATTTGCAGAATTCTTGGTTATTTATTTATTTGGTTTCACCTCATAAGGTGAGTGACAAAAGCTATTATTTTCATAAGGAAAAGGCTACTGTCAGTTTTAACTCAAGGTCAGTGTGCTTTATTCATGGTCACTGGGGTTTGTGTTTCCATTATAGCATCTGCCATACAACATAACCAAGGAAGGCATTTCAGAATTGAAATCCCAAAATTCAGTTAACTATTTCTAATTCTTGTTTTATCAAAGCATGCCTTACAAGCAAAGGAAATGTCATTCTGTATCTGACAAAGGCCCATACATTTTACCAAGATACATTTTTTGGACCCTTGAGAAGGTGATAAATTTAACTAAGATCTGGCTTTGTCCTTGGGGAATTTGTCTACAGTGGGTTTATACTCTGCCTGTCCCTAAGGGGTTTATGGAAATTACGAATTTCAAGTTATTAACAGGTATGCATGCGAGTAGTGTTAAGAAGTACTTAGAGATCTCGAGTTTCAACTCTGAATCACATGAGGATATTATTAAAATGGAGAATCTGAGTTACAAGGCCTGGGATTGCTCCTGATATTCTGAATCCCTAGCAAGATGCCAGGTGACATTGGTTAAGAAAAAAAAAAAAAAAAGAAAAGGATAGGAAAACAAAATACAGGCTGTCACACTGAATAAACATAACCAAATTTACATCAAATGCAATTAGTTTACATTTACTTCATGAAATTTACCTGACCTAGTGAAATTTTTGAAACAAATCTAAGCGATTCTTTGTTGTTGTGTAGTTGATACCAGTAAATGGCCATAAAGGGAATCCAAAGTGATTTAAAATAAATATGCAGTCAAACAAAGTGAAAACATAAACAGTTAGAAAAGTTGTTTAATTATTTGGACATTATATTAAAAATACTAATGGTTATAAATTTAATCTTCATATTTTTTAAAAAAGATTTATTTGTTTATTTGAAAGGTGGAGTTACAGAGAAGCAGAGGCAGACAGAGAGAGAGAAAGAGGTAGGTCTTCTATCCACTGGTTCACTCTCCAAATGGCCATAACAGCCGAAACTAGGCAGATCCAAAGCCAGGAGCCAGAAGCTTCTTCTAGGTCTCCCATGCCAGTGCAGGGACCCAAGGACTTGGTCATCTGCTTCTACTGCTTTCCCAATAACAATATCTTAATAAAAAGAGTATAATCTGCTACTTTAACATGAAAGTAAATTAAAAACAGACTTTCTGGTTGGTAATACTCTTTTGAAACAGCTTATTACAGTATAAACAGTGGTCACTTTTACTTTTTATAGCTGAATATTGTGATCAATAATGTAAATTTATTTTGACAATTTTATCAGTGAATTTCCTTACAGTTTTGGTTGTGAAATAATCTTCTTTTGAAAATATATCTTCATTTACATTCATTGATTTCTACTATAACTTTTCGCTGGTCTTATCACCAGATCTTCATATACCAAAAATCTCTGAGCTTGGTATAATCGGTTCTCTGGTTCCTTATCTCACAATTTAAATAGATTAACTTTTGTTTATGAATATTAAAATCCTAAACAATGTCTGGATTCTTAGAATCAGATTAACAAACAGAAGCATGTGGTTGCAAAAAATCTTTATTGACTGAATCTCAAGAGTATCTCTTCATCTGATGAAGCTGTTTGTGAGGCCAGCATTAGTTGTAAAGCTGTCAGTTATACATGTGATTTCCATCTTTAAAATTGCAAGAGACAGATTTAGTACTTGAGAGCTATGATTAGATTCAGAAGCTGAGAGGCAGAGGACCAAGAAAATGTTCTTATAGAAACAAAAAGAGTTGCTGAGTCGGTGATAATCCTTCCACTTTCTCCACATGGTTTCATTCAGTGCCATTTCAGTTAGGCACAAAATGTTTTCTTTAGGTGGACTAAGGAAATAAAAGTCACTGCATTCTTTTCAATGTAGCTAAGTACTGGAAACAAACCAAGATGATAGAAGTGACATTTCATTTCAAGCCTTTAATGACTAGCCATATTGTTTTCCATTTCAGTGGTGACAGATTTGAACAATGTATGATCACATGAAAGAATCTAGATAGAATTGTGCAACTTGTTTTCTCTTTGCCATAGCCTTCTCCATTAAAATAATGTTGCAATTAAAATTACTGAAAAGAGTAATGTTGATACTTAAACATAGTTCAATATCATTATAAGAAATATTGACGTCATTATTGACAAGGCTGGATAGTAAATGTAATTAAAAATGAATCTTTACTCAGTTAAAAAGTCATCAGTGGACTTTAGTGCCTAAGACAAACAGGAAACAGAAAATGACAGTGATGACTCTAATTAGGGTAAGGTTTATATTAACAGAATTTTAAACTAAGCCTCAACTAATGATATCAAGTGACATTTTCTTTTGACACTGAAATAAAAGCAAAATATTATTGGTTTACATTGGATAAAAATGAGAACTCTGAAAAAAATCACATCATAACTTCTTTGAATTTTAAAAGAAATGCTGACACAGGCATTATGGCACAATTAAGCTTCAGCTTGAGACCTGATGTCCCATTTCAAAGGACCTTGGTTAAAGTCTTGATTTGCAGCAGATGACTCAAGTAGTTTGGTCCCTTTCATCCATATGGGAAACTCAGATAAGGTTCCTGTCTCCCTGGATTTTGGGTGTGAACCTGCAGATGGAAAGCCTTTATCTCTAATTCTCTCTCTCTTTTTTTCTCTGTGTGTGTGTGTGTGTGTGTGTGTATCTCAATGTAACCATTAAGGAATATTTATCAGGAAGATATGACTATAGTAAATGAATACACTCAATGACACTCAATGATAGGACATTTGACTAAAACAAATGTTAATGGAACTAAATGGAGACATAAACTCCAATGTAATAGTAATGGGGGACTTCAAATCCCAATTTTATCAGTGGACAGATCAACTGAAAAATATTAACAAAGAAACACTGGAGCTAATCTATATTATGGGATAAATGGACCTAATTGATATCTACAGAACACTTCATCCCACAACTGCAGAATACACATTCTTTAATCAGTTCATGAAACTTTCTATAAGATAGACCATATTCTATGCCATAAAGCAGATCTCAAAAGGTCTTTTAAAAAAATATTGAAATCATGACAAGTATCTTTTCTGGCCGCATTGAAACAAAGCTGGAAATGAACAGTTTAAGAAACTCTAGAAAATATCCAAAAACATGGAGATTGAACAATATGCTCCTGAATGAACAGTGAATTATAGAAGAATTCAAAAGAGAAATAAAAATATTCCTAGAAATGAATGGACAACACAGTGTATCAAAACTTATGTGATACAGCAAAAGCAGTGTTAAGAGGGCTCTTATAGCAATTAGTGTCTACTTCAAGAAATTGGAAAGGCATCAAAATAAATGCTCTAACAATGTTTCTGAAGGACCTAGATTAACAAGAACAAGCCAAACCCAAAATTACAAACAAACCCAAAATTAGTAAGAGGAAATAAGTGATTAAAATTAGAGAGGAAATAAACAAAATTTAAACAGAAAATGATGGAAAAGATCAGTGAAACGAAGAGCTGCTTTTTGAAAAACCTAACAAAATTCTCGCACCATTGGCCTAACTAACCAAAAATAAGAAGGAGAAGACCCAAATTAATAAAATCAGAGGGAGCCAGGAGCTCCATCCATGCCTCGCATGTGTAGCAGGGACCCAACCACTTGAGCCATCATCACTGGCTCTCTGGGTTTGTAGTAGCAGGAAACCTGAGTCAGGAACAGTCAGGAATTGAACCCAGGCACTCCAGTATGGGATGTGGGCCAAACGTCTGGCCTAGAAGTTTGTTTTTAATTTTATTTTCCACAAATATCTCCTTTTGTCTCTCTCTGTATTTGTTTTTCTTATGAATATATTGCATATTGCACACAGGTCAGGGAGAGGGCACTGAACCCCTTTATCCTTCCTACTGACCATAAACTTATCTTTTAAATCAATTCTTCCACCTTTGAAGTATTCTTGGGAGTCCATTTCCTGTTCAGTCCTCTTTTTTTTTTTTTTTCCAAAGGCCAGCTTAACCATCTTTTGAGACTCAGTGACAGTGTAGAATATTTGCTTTATCATGTGAGCAGGGATATACTCAATGAGAAGGATCCCTATGAGAACCAGAGACAAAACTAATACCGATAATTGAATCATACTAAAAACAGTTTATAATTCCAGGGAGCAGCCATTCAAGAAGAGCTCTAGGAGGTGAGTTCAAATGATCTTATGATAGTGGAATGATGACTGTAGTGGCAATATGATAGATTTCCCAGTTTTGAGTTTGGATATTTTTGGTGCTTTCATAGATGTCAGTGAGATTTCAATAAGATCACTCACAATCCTAATTATTTCCTGGAGCAAAGCAAATAAAATTCAGGAATGCAGGTAAACTTCCTTGGTAGCTCACATAGCACAAACTCTGGGTACAAAAGTTGTCCATATGTGATCTGCTTTAGAAAAGAGCTATTAGAAGTTAACCCTAAATTAAACTTTAAGCTTTAGCTTATATATTTTTTTCAGACCATGGGAATAAAGGACAGTTAAAGGACAGCTTAGAGTTTCAAAAAAGATCTGGACAGTCAGGTTTTAGTGATCAAAGATGTTAAGTGAAGAGGACAAGGGAAAAACTGGAAACAACTTTGGAAAGGTGTATTCAGAGACTGAAGGAAAATAGAACTGAAAATTTGGTAGATTGATAAAATATGCAAGAAAACAGGATCTAGACCAATTTAAAGGAAAGTCATAAACTGATAGTTTACAATGAAGCATAAGTATCTCAAAGACAGTGAACAGAAAAAAGTTGATAACTCCCAAAGTTGTATTATAGTTTTTATGGAAATATATAAATTTCTATCTCTAATCATCTCCCTCTTTAGATCAAAGATAAGCAAACTAAGATTTTTCTGGTTTACAGAGTAAGTCTGAAATTATATTTGGACTGATTATTCTTCTACACAAAGCAAGAAAAGGAATTAGGCAGATAGGTCTGCTAAGTTGCTTTGTCAGGCATTTTTCATGAGGAATCTCAGATTTGGCCTTTCACATTCTTTCTCTTGAAGCTAGGAAGACAACCCAAAGCTCACACCAAACTTCTCAACTACTTAGAGACTTGCATGAAGTTCTGTCTTCTCGAATTCCCCCAAATATCCTAAGGTTCTTGAGTCTGTCAGGAAATTGAGTTTCCTTATTCACTTATATGTCTGAGAACATTATAAGCTGGCTATGAGACTGGTTTCCTAAGACAGTCTTCTAAGCATTTGTCACATAGAGTCAATCTTATTTATTAAAACTAGTCATAACTGATTCCATGAATCATTTTTGCTTATAGCATTCCAATCAAGGTCTTGATTATCATATTTTCCAATATGTTATAAAGGGATAGGTTCTTATCATTCCTAAGTATATGTTTATATTGCCATAAAAATAAGAATACTCAAAAAAACTTCAAATTCTGGAGGAATCATACAGCAAGTAAAAGGTTTCTTCTTCTGTTTATAAAGTAATAATCCACTAATTTCTAGGAATTATAAATTAGAGAAAAAGTGAATGAGTCTTTCATATCCATAAAATAGAGCAAAAATAATCTGCAATGATCTAAATGCAAACCACAGATTTTTATAGCAACATAAAATGGTCTAAGATTTTTATGCCTTGGTCCTTAACTGTACAATGGAAGTAATAGATTTTATGAGGACTAAATGAAATAATTCAGGAACACCATCTAGCATTAAGCTTGGCATTTTTTAAAATAATATTTAAATGAACAACAAATATAATATTTCTATTTGAAAGATTGATAAGTTAGAAAAGCAAAACAATGTCATCTAATTGAGTGGACTTACTTGGTAGGTAACATTGGTGTTGGACAGTGAAGGCTGCTCAATACCTAGGTCACTTCAAGAATGAATTCAGAAGATGGTTAAAGATTAGTCAATACCAAACAATAAACATTTTATTGATAAAGTTAAGATATGCATGCCACAGACATGCTGGACCTACTCGGTGGGGAGAGGTCCCATCTTTGAATTCTTTCTAACATCATATGGGTCTTTTAATGAAAGATGATACATTTTAATAAAAATAAGAAATATTTGTGCTTTTTCTGGGAAGTAGGTAGATATTTGATTGAATCTAGGTACTGCTTCTTTTAGCTTCTTTTAGGGTCTGATATTTCCTGTCATGGTTCCTGGTAGGTATGTACTTTAGCATTCCATTGATTTACAATGAGTGGATAATGAGAAACAGTTCAATTAAGGTAGCCGTGGCTTCCTATACTTTCATGAACCTGGTCCAGAAAAGAAATCTCTTTATCTTAAGAACAACAAGGAAAATCAAGCCTGTATCCTATACATTTTGAGACAATAAGAAATATTCCTATCTCAACGTTGGATTATCATTCATGTCAATTCCTTCCTTTGGTAGTTATTTTCACACACTGAGATTACACATCATGGTATAGTATTTATATATCAATTTAATGATATATGCATATATGCTTGTACATAGTTTTGATAACTATAAGAACCACAACCACATTACTACCCCCCAACGCACACACACACCCCTCCACATACAGCTCAGTATGGATGATAAGACATGCATGACTTTGCTATTTCACTATCTTCATCTATATTAGCTTAGTTTTCATGAAGGCCTAGCCCAAGAAATGACTTACTTATTTACTATGATATAAAATCCCCCCAACCTGGTTGGAAGAGTTGCTATAAAGCCCTCTAAATTGGATTCACCCAGCCCACATAGAAAGCCAATCCCTGACATCAGGGTGATGGAAGAAAGAAGGAGTTTGTAACATGGTGCAGCACAAGAAGCTGGGTTGCTATTGCTCAGTTCTCAGGCTCCCCAAGTGAGTCAACCAGTGAAACTTAGAGTTCAGATTTGGGGAATGAGAAGTGTATATTCAGGATGTGTCTAGGTTCCTGATTGGTAGGTGGGGCTGCGGCTTTCTTTGATTGATCAGTGATACTGTGTTCTTTATATTATCACAGTGGCTTTGATCAGTCTGGGAGACTGGGATCTACATGCAGGTGGTAATTATTTTCTGTCCTGGGCCTGGAATCTTAGGCTGAAAAGAAAGCTCCTGAGATAATACCAACCATCAAATGATCAAGATATTAATTATTGGAGGAACCAAAGACCTCATGAGTCCAGAGAGAACTGTATTACTCTTAGAGGTTGCTTTGCAAAACAGAGCAAAGTCACCTTAAGCTAAGGGAGGGAGGCTGGGACATGGTGGCATCTAGCATCTGCATTCAAAGGACTTGGAGGGGCTCAATTTTAATTTACTCTATTTCTTGTTACTCCTCAGGTCTGAGGAAGTGGGGAAGCTGCCATTCTGGCTACTTCAGGCTGTCAGGGGGCAAGATGGGGTGTTGCAGGATTGGGGGAGAGGAAGTTGTGGACATTCATTTAGAGAAGATTCCTAGTCCCTGGCTTAACTGAGTAGATTCTGTACATCATGAATAATAGCGTTTCGCTGAGTTAGTCTCTGCAGTTTTGTTGAGGGGCTCCACAGCTCCTCAGATGTACTCATCTCAAGGCTTCTCTTGGCTTAAGAGATGAATTCAAAGAAGAGATATACATAAAGCTCAAGAATGGGAGAAGTATTTGTTTAAAGAGATTAAAGAGACAGTACATACTCAGAAGTGAGTAAGAACAGCCTCAAGAGGAGAATCACCCCTCCTCATCTTGATTACCCCCTTTGTGAAGTATGGGGTGGTGCCCTGACTGAACATGCAAATGGGGTGGAGTGTGGGAAGAGTTCAGGGCATGTACTGATCTCTGGGAAGGTTTTATGATGTCTCCATGTGGAACTCAGCTTCCATGTGTTCATTACGCATCTTTATGCATGATGGAGGAGCAATTGCCTAACAGGAAAGTAGGTGTGCTGAAACAGGAAAGGGGTGGAGGATTTTCTCAGTGCAAGGCTATGGCACAAAGATTGTTATAAAATTCTTAAGTCCTTTCATCATTTCCAGCCTCAAAGATTTTCATCCCTTAAGCTTTATTGGAGGTTGAGAGAGAAAGGTCCAACTTCTGGAACTGCTTCTTGCTAAGGCAGGGTATTGTTCCTGCCCATCCAGGGTCTATACATTCCTTGATTTCTAATCTAGATATTCCAACTCAGGAGCCAGAGAGAATTGCCACCACTCAGTGCAATGACTGCAGTGACTGCATGACCATAATTTCTCTGAAAAATTGTTGAATTCTGAAAAGGACGAACTTGACCATTAAGATGAGTACAATTGGGGCCAGCATTGTGGCATAACAGATTAAGGTGCTGTGTGTGACACTAGCATCTTATATTGGTACTGGCTTACGTCCTGGCTGTTCTACTTCTGATCCAGCTCCCTGCTAATATGCCTGAGAAAGCAGTGAAAGATGGTCCAAGTGCTAGTGCCCCTGAACTCATGCGAGAGACCCAGAAGAAGCTCCTGACCCCTAGCTTTGGCCTGGCCCACCCTTCACCATTGAAGCCACTTGGGAAGTGAACAGTCCAGGAAGATCTCTCTCTCTCTCTCTCTCTCTCTCTCTCTCTCTCTGTGTGTGTGTGTGTGTGTGTGTCTGTCTGTCCCTCTCTGTTTTCAAATACATGAATAAATAAGTAAGTAAATATTTTCTATAAAAAGATGAGCACAATCAGGAAATAAAAGCAAGGTTGAGACCCTTGTCAAAAAAAGGAAAAAAGCTTCTTACATTCTTCCCAGGTAGTGGAAGCTGGAAGGCTTTCCTTAACAAAATTATAGAAAAATTTAGTCTGAGTATAAATCTTCATGCTATCTCTTCATGACTACACTGTTGTTTAAGTAAATGCAACATAATGTTAGTCACTGTACATACTCTACCTTGTTGATATTCTAGGGCTAGTCTGCTGTCCATTAGTACTTCAGCTAGGGAATCCACAGACTTGCATAATAGCTGTAGAATCTGGATAATAGTCTTGGTTAAGGTGTCCAATATACAGGTTTCTTAAAGCAATTTCATGAAATGTAGCAAAATTTCCTCCCATTGTGGTGGCAGAGCTCACTAGGGAGTCTTTCTGCCAATAGCAGGTTCTGAAAAGAATATAAGTAGTAGGTAAAACATATCAGTAGAAAGTACACCAGGCTTAAAATGTTTCCCTAAGGTCAAGTGCATATATATATATATATATATATATATATATATATATATAAGAAAATTCTACTTATTCTGCTTTTTAAAGAGTCAGTTGAGATCTGTCCTCATTTGGCTCACATGAGTAAAATTATCCTCTATGTGTACCTGTGCAGACTCAAGACATACAGGTTTAAAGGGATTCCCCCAAGGCTCTTGAGTAACAGGCTTCTTTGCTACTCTGACAGTGTGTTTCCTTGGGTGATGTGCCTGTTTCCCTTCTTGTGCCTCCTACAATACAAAACAGACACTTGTGGAGGCTCCAAAACTGCCTGGATGAGAGCTAAACTTTCTTTTTCATGTATAATGGGAGACTTTCTTGCAGTCAGTAGGCATCTCTTTCTCCATGTAAAAGAAAAATCATGTAAAAGAAAAAGCAAAAGGAAAGCATATGTGGAGTCTGTGTAAATATTGGTTCTTTGCCTTTTCCCTGTTGTAATGCCCTACTCAAGGCAATAATTCAACCTTCTGGACTGAAATGTTGAATAGCAATGCCTGGTCTTCTACCACTTGAATAATAGGATCCACTATGGAATAGCCTGCCTTTTTGAGCCTTTCCTTGAAATTGCTGCCATCGGCGGACCATTCAACATCTGAGTTTTCCAGAGGTTCTTCTCACAGATCAAGCCTTCTTTACTAGAACTGCTCTTTAGTCTCTATGCAAGAGTGTGCTAACTTTTCAGTACCTTCAAGTTGCCAGAGAGTAGCTGTGATGAGGACTTGTCAAGTTTTGAGCATTCCCTCAAGTGAGTCTGGAAGATAGCCTGGTGCTTAGTAAGACATTCTGTTAACCATTGGTGTCTTTTAATCTCTAGGACTCCATGTAAACTGTGTGGGGTTTTAACTTCAAGGGAATGGCCTAAAGTTAGCTTGGTGATTTTCTCTACCAAGGGTGTGGTATCAGCAACTGCTCTCAAGCATGCAAACCATCCTTCCTGTGGTCACTTAATCCAGTTGTTTGATAAAGTAGACTGCTGGGCCAGTGCTGTGGCATCCTTGGCTAAGCCTCTGCCTGCAGTACCGGCATCCTGTATGGGCACTCGCTCAAGTCATGGCTGCTTCTCTTCAGACTCAGCCCTCTGCTTATGGCCTAGGAAAGCAGTGGAAGATGGTTCAAGTGGTTAGGCCCCTGTATCTGCATGAGAGACCTGGAAGAAGACTCTGGCTCCTGGCTTTGGATCGGTTCAGCTCCAGCCATTGTGGCCATTTAGGGAATGAACCAGTGGATGGAAGACCTTTCTCTCTGTTTCTCCCTCTCTCTGTCTGTAACTCTATCTCTCAAATAAATCTTTAAAAAAATCTTTAAATAAATCTTTAATAAAATCTTTTTAAAAAAAGAAAAAGTAGGCTGCTGATCATGTACGTTGGTCCAATTTTTTCCTCCACTCTCATAAATTCTTAGTTGCAAGTACAACTCTGTAACAAAAGACAGATTAACAAGAAAAAACCCAGAAGTTTATTATCATGCGTATTTTATATATCTGTGGGAAATATCCAAGGAATGAGCAATTCTCAAAGAGATGACTTTACATTACAGCTTATATAGTAGCTTTAACAAAGAGCAGTACTTTTAGAGAAGTGACAAGGCAAAGGAAAAGGAGTAAAGGACTTTGAGGCTCTAGGGGTGGCAAATTGCTGAGAAGCAAATAAATGGCAGATAAAGGTTAATTAGTAAAGTTGGTTGTGTGGATTCCCCTGGCTTTGTCTGCAGGCCAGAAAGGGTCTAAAATTTTCTTCAATGTTTAACCTCTGGTGGAGAAGAGGGGAATATATTTGTCTTTGTTAAGTCAGCTGTGTTCTACCTTTGGGTAAACAGGAGGACAGAGAGCTTTCCAACATCTGCTTCTTCTTCATTGCCTTCAGCTGAAAATAATTTTCCTGCCAAAAAGGCATTTTCTGATCTCTCACATCCATAAACAAGAGTACAGACTTCATTAAGTTAACAAAGGTCTAATTACCAGTCATTTATTTTAAAATCTATGCATATTTTATTTCTTTTCGTTTTATTTGAAATGCAAAAAGATCGAGAAAGAGACAGAGGAGAGAGAGAGAGGGAGAGAGAGACAGAGAGAGAGAGAGAGAGAGAGAGAGAGAGAGATCTTCCATCTGCTGGTTCACTCCCCAGTTGCTCACAACATCAAGGACTTCACCAGACCAAATCCTAGAGCCAGAACTCAATCCATATTTCTAATGTGGCAGGCAGGGACCCAAGAACCTGAGTCATCACCTGCCACCTCCCAGCATGCATATTAGCAGGAAACTGGAAAGAGAAGCAGAGCATGGGCACAAGTCAGGGACTCTGATAAAGGATGCAGACATCCCAAGCACTGTTTTAACTGCTGTACCAAATTCACCAATAGAAACCACAAAAAATTTTCATCAGACTTAATACAGTTCATACATACAGTTCTAAAAGTGTATTCCCTTCCTCCCTCCCTCCCTCTATTCCCCTTTACCTCCCTTCCCTCTTCCTTTCACCCTCCCTCCTTCTTTCTCTCTCTCTCTTTCTTCCTTCCTTTCATCTGTCTTTTGTTTCTGAGATAGCATTATAATAAAAAGGTTTAAAGCTTCAACAAACACAAAAGTTTAGCAAGTTAAAAAAATACCCAGTTTAGTGAGACTATAAGTAAGGACTATAAATGTGATTGAATATAAAGATGACCATTTCACCCACATGTAGTAAACTTTAAAGTAATCACAGGTCATTAAAACCATAGTAGCATAATATTCTTAACCATTGGTTTGGCAAAGTTATAAAACCAAGTTTTCAAAAACTGTATTTGCAGGGATACTGATACAGGCATTTCTTTCTCTTTTGTTTTTGATTTTGTTCTTTTTTATTTTTTTATTTTTCTCTGACATATAAGAGAGAATGTGTAGCATTTGCCTTTCTGCACCTGACTTATTTCACTCAATGTGATGTCCTCCAATTGCAAACATTTTGATGCAAATAATAGAATTTCATTCATTTTTATAGCTGAATAATATTCTATTATCTCTCTGTGTCTATATATATTATATATGTACCATTTTTCTTTATCCATTTTCTTTATGTATTCATCTGATGATAGACAACTTGATTGATTCCGTATTTTGGCTATTGTAAACAGTATTGCTATAAACATGGTGGTGCTGATAGGTCTTTGATACAACATGTTCAAGTCTTTTGGTTTTATATTCAGCAGTGGCAGTGCTGTACCATATGGTGAGTCTATTTCTAGCTTTTTTTAAAAAAATTATTTATCAATTTTGAAACTCAGACTTATATAAAGAAAGGAAGAGACAGCGAGAGAGATACCTTCCATCTGCCGTTGCACTTCCAGATGGTTACAATGGTTAGCACCAGACCAGGCCAAAGCCAGGAAATAAGAGCCAGGAGTTTCATCCAGATCTCCCATGTGGGTGACAGGCGCCCAAACACTTGGGCCGTCTTCTACTGCTTTTCCAGGACATTAACTGGGATGCCAGCCTTACAGCTGGCTGCTTTACCCACTATGCCACAAAACTGGTCCCTATTTCTAGTTTTTAATGAAATCTCCATACTGTTTCCTACAGTGGCTTCACTAATTTCCCACCAACAGTGTATAAGTGTTCCCCTTTCCCTATGTGGCTGTCAGCATTTGTTACTCACTGTCTTTTGGATTTATCCATTCTCACAGGGGTGAGACGATATCTCATTGTGGTTTTGATTTGATTTCCCTGATGGCTACTGATGTTGAAAAAAATTTTTTAACACATTTGTGGGCTGTTTGTATTTTTTTTCTTTTGAGAAATGTATTGAGGTCCTTTGCCCTTTTCTTAACTGCATTTTTGTATTGTTGAGGTTTCTTTAAGTTATTGATATATTCCAGATATTAATCCTTTGCCAGATAGGTAGCTTGCAAATAATGTTTCCTATTCTGTTGGATGCCTCTTCACACACTTGTTCATGCCCTTTGCCACGCAGAATCTTCTGAGTTTTACATAATATCATTGTTTAGTTTTTCTTTTGTTGCCTGTGTCTTGGAGGTCTTGCCCAAGAAGTCATCCTTACATTTTCTTCCTGCAACTTCATAGTCTCAGATCTTAAATTTAGGATCCATCTTGCAATGATTTTAGTATATGGTGAGAGGTATGTATCTAATTTCATTCTTTTACACATATGCATCCAGGTTTGCCAGCACTATTTGTTGAAGTGGTTATGATATCGTTATGATATCGGGATTGGCCCTAAAATATGATATTGGAATATGGTCCCCTTAATGTTCCCCACAAGTCCCATCTGGGGTAGTATATGGTATCGGAATGTGGGTGCCATATAATATCACCATATGCTTATTAATAAGTTCCCAATATTAATAAGCCCATGTGGGTTCTTTTTTTTTCCCCATTGGTTCACCCACTAAATGGCTGCCATGGCCAGCACACCGTGTTGATCCGAAGCCAGGAGCCAGGTGCTTCTCCTGGTTTCTCACGTGGGTGCAGAGGCCCAAGCACTTGGGCCATCCTCCACTGCCTTCCCAGGCCACAGCAGAGAGCTGGACTGGAAGAGGAGCAACCGGGACAGAATCCGGCGCCCCATCCGGGACTAGAACCCAGGGTGCTGGCGCTGCAGGCGGAGGATTAGCCTAGTGAGTTGCAGCGCCGGCCAACCCATGTGGGTTCTTGCCTAATATTCAGAGAAGAATTCTAAATATTGGCATAAATGAACGAGGCAGCATGGTACATTTTTAAGCTTCTATTCAATGAGAAAGATGCATAGGAGAGTGAGGGCCCTATCTATAGGAGAGAGGTAAATATGGGTTCACACTGAGTGCTGGAACCAGCCACGTGGAGAAGTATCTGTGCGAGGAAGCATGGAGCAAGTGGCCCAAAGGCCACGTGCCCTGGAGGTGCATGGCTGAAGCAAACCCTATTCTGGCAAAAGGCCAAAGAAAGGAAGGGGGTGGGCACACTGTGTCCCAGGCTTTTAACCCACTTCCAAAGGGGAGTGGATAATTAACCTGATTAGCCAGTGGGTGCTCAGGTGTGGCCAGGTAGGGGCATGAGGTCATACAGGGGGTGTGGTGAAGGCGTGGTCTTCCAGCTCACAAACCTAATCAGTTTTAACCAGTGTGCCTGCCTACATCAGTTATCCTTACTCAAATGTACAACCTGAGCACTTTTGTCAAAAATCAGTTGACTGTATATACATGAAAATTTAAAAAGATTTATTTATTTGAAAAGCAGTGTTACAGAGAGAGTGAGAGAGAGAGAACTTCTATCCACTATTTCACTCCCTAAATGGCCATAATAGCCAGAGCTGAGACAGGATGAAGTCAGGAGCCAGGAGTTTTTCCAGGTCTCCAACATGAGGTTTCCCAGGTACATTCGCATTAGAAGTGGGGTAGCTGGGATCAAACTGCCAACCATATATGAGGCCGGTGCTTCAGGCAGTGGCTCTACCAGCTACTCTACAGCACAGGCTTGTGTATATGGATTAATTTCTTGGCTCTCTATTCTGTTCCATTAATATATATGTTGGCTTTTATGCCAGAATCATACTGTTAAAATTACTATAGGTTTTTTGGGTGCTGTGAATTTTGGTCTTGTGAAGCTTCCAGCTTGACTTTTTATGCTCCAGGTGGCCTTAGCTATTCTGGTTCCTTTTGATTCCATGTGAATTTTAGGATTTAAATTCTGTAAAGAATGTCATTGACATTTTGATAGAGATTGCATTGATCTATAGATTGCTTTAGGTAGTATAGACATTTTATTGATATCGATTCTTCCAACCCATTAGCAAAGGCTATCTTTTCATTTTTTGTGTCATTGATGACTTCTTTCATCAACATTTGATAATTTTAATTGTAGAGATCTTTTATGTTGTTAGTATTGTTAAAATTAGCTTCAGATTTTATTACCAAGCCAAGTATACTCACATTGTGAGGTGGTGGATGTACTTTTGGTATGAGGAAAGGGGAAGTATTTTTGACAGGGTACAAAATGCTTGCTTCTCCTCATAATCTTTCTTTAGCAAGACAAAAGTGCCAGTCTCAATCCTCTGAATTTCCAGTTTTATCATTAGAGTAGCAAAGAAGTAGTGATTCTAGCTCTGAGTTTTTAGTTTATCCTGAAAACAGAAAGACTATCCCACCCTTCTGATGGCTTTTTGGTTTGTTTGTTTGATCATGAGCAAGCTAGATCAAATTACAACTCTGGCCTCTTGATGAGATTTGTCCCCACCCTCTGATTGCTTGTTCACTACTATTTTTTTTTCTCCCCAAAAATTGTCCTTAAAAGACTAGACCATCACAGTTTCTCGGGTCTGCCTCTCTTATAGCCCCATCCTGGCTACAGCCACAGGAGGTCTGACTTGAATAAATCTTGCTTTGCTCACTGCCCTGTCAGCATGAAAATTCTTCTTTTACATGAGACAGGAATCTAGGTTGCCTTTTGTCATTGCCATTTTACTTATAACAGTGTTGCTGAACTTACACTGAACTCTGTTTAATATTAATAGGTAATAAGCACAGAATCCTGAAACATAATACAACAGCTCTATAGGAAAATTTAATTATTCTCCTTAATTTAGTTATTCTCAAATCTCATGAAGCCTATCAGGTTGTTTTCCAAAATGTTAAGAACTGGTTATATCACGCATATTGAAATTTTATCAGATATTTAATCTTAGAATTTTATTTAAAAAAATAAACTCTCCATGGGTGTACAATTTTAAATGACTGGCTAGCAAGTTCTAATGTAAATAAAGCTTTAGACTTAAACAGGTTTTCTAATGCAATTGCCCCTCCTTTTGTTTATTACTGTCTGTATGAAAATACAGATGCATACAAAGGGGCTCTGCTACTTTCAAGAGTGCCTTTATCCTGGGGGACACAGCAAGTGAATTCACAGATGGTATTTTCAGAAATACAGTAGGAGGTTTAAGGATGAAAGCAGGATCCTTACTTTTATCACTGGCAATTAGTAATCATTGTGAATTGAGAGTGCCCCTTTCATGCCCATTTGTTCTCAGGAAATTACAACTCAGAAAGAAGGCTGGCACCCATGGTTTGCTAATCTGTTTGGCTTTATGAGCTCCAGTATCTCAGCTACAATCAAATAATCCTTTCCTCTTATTTGTCTTCATTCGCTTCCTGCCTCCCAGGATTTAACTATCAAATGTTCTTTGCTTTTGACTAGAGGCCTTTCAACAATAGTTCTATAGCTCCTGACATCATTAATCTTGTATGAAAAAGGAGTCCTGGGCATATACTAACACCAATACTTTTCTTTTCTTGAGCACAGGCTAGTGTTCACCTTATTGTATCAGTACTCTTATTTATTATTGTATCAGACTTCATTCCAGTATAATATCATAAAGGGATTGAGGAACACAGGAACTGTGGTCAGAAAAAGGAAACTGTGTGCAAGATATATGTGTTCCTACTTATCTACACGTATTTATTTATTTATTTGAAATTACTCATTTTAGTAAGGTTTGGTGTCAGTAACAAGGTTCTGTTCTACAAATATCTACTTCTTCCCAAGTCACAGGCTCTCCCAAGACAACAATCTACAAAGCAGAAAGGGATGCAGTTTAAAAGTTATGTGCCGGATATATTAGCACAAATCCTGTTATACATATAACATAATTTTTGCATGGAGCTCCCTCACAGTTCTTTAAAAATATACATTTCCATATAAAAATATCTGCCAGGATATTAACAAACCAGAACAAATCTTTTTGTCTTTTTAGGTGCTGTGTTGTCTGTGCAACTTTAACTTTTCCTGTTGAGACAGGGAGGGGAAGACATCAACTCAGCTACCTGGAGATAATAGTTCCTTTTATTTTAAGACCCTGATGATATGGCTTTTTTCCTTGCTCTGAAGATAGAGACCTTCTGCCTAGACCAGGCTATACTAGTTAAGTGGAGGACTACTGGCCTACACTGACCTACAGCTCATTGTAACACTTGTGTGATAAAAGACACACCTACCCGCCCCCATGATCGGATACATGGAACCATATGAGGTGAAAAAAAGTCAATAGCTAGAGTCTGGGCAGTATCTCCCTACTTTAGAATGAACCTCCTCTATGTTAGAATGTCCCTCCCCTTAGGCCGGCGCCGTGGCTCAACAGGCTAATCCTCCGCCTTGCGGCGCCGGCACACAGGGTTCTAGTCCCAGTCGGGGCACCGATTCTGTCCCGGTTGCCCCTCTTCCAGGCCAGCCCTCTGCTGTGGCCCAGGAGTGCAGTGGAGGATGGCCCAGGTGCTTGGGCCCTGCACCCCAGGGGGAGACCAGGAAAAGCACCTGGCTCCTGGCTCCTGCCATCGGAGGAGCGCGGTGCGCTGGCCGCAGCGCGCGGTCCGCGGCGGCCATTGGAGGGTGAACCAACGGCAAAAGGAAGACCTTTCTCTCTGTCTCTCTCTCTCACTGTCCACTCTGCCTGTAAAAAAAAAAAAAAAAGAATGTCCCTCCCCTTTCATTAATGACTCATATAATGTGAAACACAGTTCTGAGCCAAGGCCAATTGGCTTTGAGCAGGTTCCACCTCTGTCTATGGAATGTGTATCTTTGCTTTCTCTATAAAATGCTTGTTGCTTACTGTTTGCTATTCTCCCACTGGCTCCTGAATTTCTTCTTGAAGCAAAGTAAAAGACCTGTGTAGTGGGCAGCTCTTGTTGTCTTGCATGTTACTCACCCTTGGGAAAAGCTGCAGTAGTCAAAGATTGTAAGTGTGCAACCTTGTTTATTTTGTTTTATTATGAATCATATATATATATTTATTAGTTATAAAATTACACAGATGTTTAAAAAGTGTGATTGCAGGGGCCAATTCTGTGGCAAAGAGGGTTAAAGTACTGGCCTGAAGTGCTGGCATCCCATATGGGCGCTGGTTCTAGTCCTGGCTGCTACTCTTCCAACCCAGCTCTCTGCTATGGCCTGGGATAGCAGTAGAAGATGGCCTAAGTCCTTGGGCCCCTGCACCCATGTGGGAGACCTGGAACTAGCTCCTGGCTCCTGGCTTCAGATCAGCGCAGCTCTGGCCATTGAGGCCATCTGGGGAGTGAACCAGCAGATGAAAGGCCTCTCTCTCCATTTCTACCTCTTTCTGTAACTCTTTCAAATAAATAAAAATTAAATCTTTAAAAAAAATAAAAAATAAAAAAAGCGTGAGTGCAACTATTTTATTCACATGTTTCTTTAGTGTTTTTAAATGTATATTTTGTCTTATAATATTTTCTTAAAAAAGAAAAAATAAAATTTAGAAGACTCACAGAGCATCTATTTTACTCTGTGAAGGAGCATGTATGTTTTTTATTTTAAATTCATTTGCACAATAAGCATGAACAATCTAAGATTAAGATTTTAATAATCTAAGTGTGAGTCAAATGATGAAAGTCTCAGAGAAAACACATTTGTAAATATTTGCATACATATTTAAATATTTAACAATAACAGACCATGATATCAGAGAATTTTCACTGCCCACAGCTCATGGTGGGCACTTCTAGCAGTAGCTTTCACCATTAGGAGAAAAGTCAACTGTATCATATCTTAATACTGAGTAATATTGTTAATGTAAACAATGCTGATACTAACAGTATGTGAAAAAGGTCTTGCCAGCTAAAGAACAGAGGGGAGAAATGCTTCTAAGGGGAGTGCAGTTCTGCTGACATCTTGGTTTGGAACTTCTGGCCTACAGAATGCTGGAACACATTTCAATTGTTGTAAGCCACTCAGCTGTGATTGTTATGGCTGCCACAATTTATCAGGAAAGCCACCTTAGAATTGTAAGAATAACTTGAAATATCCATTTAGAACATTCCACAGATATCTCTGGCAAGTTTGCTAGTCCTATGGGGCCCTCCCTCCTACAGTTCCTGGGAATTACATACTCTTGTCCATTGTTACTGATAAATATGATAAATAGACATTGATCATGCTATAAAATCAATGGTTCTCAGTACAAAAAGCAACTATTATTTATTCTATCTTTCTGTACATTTGATGGCCTGGATAGGAAGTAAGGCTTGAGCATGCTTTCTTTGATCAAAAAGATTTTCACTTTATTTTAGACAGGAGTTTTGAAATGTGGTCAACCAGATAAGAGGAAAAGTTTACTAGGTTATAAAATATCTCTTGCATAAATACATGTCTTACCCATATTGCAAGTGCTGGTCCTGAATTTCATGACCTCAGCCAGGAACAGTGGTATAGTATGTGTTCTGACTCCCTTTGAACAAAACATTTATTTAATTTTTTTTCTTTAGGACAGAAAGATGTGGTGAGCAGTGGGGGTGATATTACATGAAGACAAAATAGGAAAATTGCTTGCTGAAGCTGTTTTTCAGATTTTCTAAAATACTACAAATTAAGTGCAATCAGTTTAAGACAGTGTTTTGCGCCGCGGCTCAATAGGCTAATCCTCTGCCTAGCGGGGCCGGCACACAGGGTTCTAGTCCCAGTCGGGGCACTGGATTCTGTCCCCGTTGCCCCTCTTCCAGGCCAGCCCTCTGCTGTGGCCAGGGAGTGCAGTGGAGGATGGCCCAGGTGCTTGGGCCCTGCACCCCATGGGAGACCAGGAGAAGCACCTGGCTCCTGCCATGGGATCAGCGCGGTGCGCTGGCCTCAGTGCGCCGGCCATGGCGGCCATTGGAAGGTGAACCAACGGCAAAGGAAGACCTTTCTCTCTGTCTCTCTCTCTCTCACTGTCCACTCTGCCTGTCAAAAAAAGAGACAGTGTTTCTCAACTTTCTTTGACTGTTGGCATCTCTCCGATGCTATGTCTATTTGGATGAGGAAATACTATGTATGAGAGCTGCCTGTGCATTGCAGCATATTTTGTATCATTCCAGTTTTTCAACCACTAGGTGCTACTTGCACCTGTTCCTGTAGTGTGGTCATTAAAAATGTCACCTCTTTCCTAGGAGGACACCAATAATAAGAAACAGTGGAATTTAGCATGCTGTTTTTGTAAGCATTAACATTCCTTGATGACATTTGAACTTTCACAATGAGTATATTTCGTGTGTTTTTCATCTGTGTTTCACTTTTATGAGGTTAGCTGCAGGAAAAATAATTGTAATCAAGACATTCAGTCCTTGTTTTGTAGAGCTTCGATTCTCGTGGGGAAGACACACTGAAACTGATTTACTTAAAAACAGATGTATGCTTTTAAATGATAGATATATTTTTTGCCGACTAGTAACTGTTTCTCTCATCTTTACTAAGAGAACATGGATATTTCTTGTGGGGGAGGGCAAAATATCCAGTTCAATGGTGACACATATTTTTCTTTGCCAGAAATGAACATGGCTGCATTTTAGAATTGTTGGATTCTGATGGATAAGGTGAGAAAATGTGTGTGCTGGAAGTTTTATAGAAAATATTTTCATCCTTTCCATAAAAAAAAAAAAAAAAACTAATGGTTTTCCCTCTCCATGCATTTCCCCGTCTTATCTGCAAAAGCCTTCTTGTTACACTAAGGAGTAAACCATGAGATTCAAAGCAATATTGACCAAGAGGCTTAGCGTAATTGAAACGCTAAGCCAATAGTGGCTTTACAGGAGACTGTCAATACTGATTGGAGGAGTTGTATTAGAACTCCCCAAACCGGTCTGCTAGTCTGATGGTCAGTGAACCAATCACTGACACCACAGAGGTAGAAACAATTAGGTGTTCATTGCAAAATGCAGAGAAAGGAACTTGGCATCTGTCACTTAATTCCCAGGCTTTCTGAGGAGTTAGAGGTAGAGATTCTTACATTTTGAAGTTGGGCCTGAGAGATTCCTCTTTAGCTCATGTCAGATTTCCTGGTTGGGTCTGCCATGCTCAGAGCTCTCTTCGATAGATGATATGATTTTCTTTGGAAACATTCCAGGATGGCCAAGTGGGCTGCAGTCCGCCCGGGGGTCATGTGCAGGTCATAGTTACTTTCTGCTTGAGCCTTGGGATTTCTGGAAAAGAAACCCCTGAATATAACACTGAACATCAAAATATTATCTGTAGGGGAAATAATGAATTAACCCCTGTGTTCAGTGACTCGGGGCCTTGTAGATTGGTTGCATCAACTCCTTCAGATTTGTCAGTTAGTTTTAGTGAAAGTACAGCAATAGAAATTTTAAATTAAAGGCCAAGAGTCTGAGGATGGGAAGGCTCTGAACTGATGGTATTTGGTATCTGCATTCCAGGCTTTGTGTCAGACAGATCTTGGCTTGATAGCAGCCACTATTATACACAACTGCAGTCATTCTGAAGCTACTTTTAATCAGTTATCTTATGTTGTGAAGCAAAGAACTTTAACTCATGTACAAATTGTGACATTCATTTCAGAATCTGAGGGAAGAGTAGGCACTTCGTGGAAGCTCCAGGCCAAAATGGTGGGTGAAAATCCCTGTGCATAACTCTAGGGACTCAAGATGATCTCAGTGAGCAAAGTTTGAACAACGATGAGAATAATTTGGCATTGACTGGAAAACCATGTCCTATTGGACATGAAAAATATTTTCCCTTTATCTGAAAGGTTGTGGAGAATCATAACAGGGTTTAAAATCATGCGATCAGTTCTGCATCTTAAAGCAAACACAGAAGAGTGGAGGATAGCAGATGATGGCATGTCGCTTTCAAGGACGTTACAATAGATCAGGAGATTCCAGTAGCTGAGACTAGAAAACTGGCAGTGCTTACAGGGCTCATGCTTAATGTTAATCTGAAAAATAAATAGCTTGCTTAAAAACTAATGCTTAATTTATGGGAGGAGTTTTATGCAAAACCAGATTTGTGGTAGTTGAATACTCATATGCCAATATAAGGAGCTACTTAAATTTAAAATTCAAGTTTACATTATAGTTGATAAAGTTGTTTGTTCTTTCTGGTAAGGAAGTCACCATGACTAGTGCTATTTTGACTACTATTTATCTTCCACCCCACCAATTTCATGAAGATCATGTCCATTTTTATCACTAATCTCTCTATGTATTTCTTTACCATAAAATAGGCAATAGCCAATAAGTATAGAACATTTACTCTTTTTATATGTAACTGTGCCATTCAAATAAATAAATAAATCTTTAAAAATTGATTAATACTATAAATATTATTAATGGAAGAGAAAGCAAAAATGATATGGAGACCCCAAATGGAAGAAATCTCCTGTGGAAGTGAAGTTCAGATACCACAGCACACATCTATTGTAAATGCACAGCTCAGTGAATTTTCAGTTAACCAAGGGAGATTTGTATTACATACACCTTGGCAGGCTTGATGTTTTTCCACAGGTCTTTGAGGCACTGCTAATTTTTCCTTAATCTTTTATTTTCTCTCTGTTCTTCAAATGGGATATTTTCTATTGTTCTAGCTACAATTCACTGACATTTTCTTTTGTGCTCTCAGATCTAGTAGCTCATCCAGTAGATTTTTCTTTTGTTGTGCTTTGCATCTCTAAAGTTTCTAATTTTTAAAAAGATTCTTAATTTATTGTGTCATCATACTTTTTAATATTGTTTAAAAAGTTGCTATAATTCTTTGAATATATTCATATTTATATTAGATGTTTTGAAACCCTCATTGGCTAAATTCAACATCTGGGATCACAATCAATTTTTTTCAGACTGAAAATTAGAGCATTCTAAGTGTTTTTTTCAAATTGTTAGTATGCAATTTTGTTGAAATTTGAATGTTTTAGATTGGATTACTTATAAAGCAGCAAATCTGGAATGGACTGTCATTTTAATTTGCCTGTGTTAATCTCTGGAATCTGTTCCCACTGTGGTAGTCACTGATGAATCTCCTTAGATGTTTCTCTTTTTTTGTTGTTGTTTTAAAGATTTATTTATTTTACTTGAAAGTCACAGTTACACAGAGGAGAAGGAGAGGCAGAGAGAGAGAGAGGTCTTCCATCCACTGGTTTACCCCCCAACTAGCTGCAATGGCCGGAGCTGAGTCAAAACGAAGCCAGGAGCCAGGATCCAGGAGCTTTCTCTGAGTCTCCCATACAAGTGCAGGGGCCCAAGGACATGGACCATCTTCTACTGCTTTCCCAGACTACAGCAGAGACTGGATTGGAAGTGGAGCAGCCTGGTCTCAAACCGGCACTGCAAGTGGCAGCCTTACCTGCTATGCCACAGTGCCGGCCCCCATATACATTTCTTATGTCCGTATCTTTGTTTAACAAATTAAAGAGTTCCCTCTATGTGCATATCTTAATGTTCAACCAATGATTTGGGATAACTTTGTGCTCAAACACCTTGAGCTTATAAAGTTTCCATCCATCTGTTAACTGCGAAGTCACTCACAGCTCACTCAAGTCTCCAGTACACCTTGAAATACTTTCCACTGAGTCCTGTGGGATCTCTTTGTTCATGAATGCAATTTCCTAGTCAGAGCTGTGTGGATTTTATATAGCCAGTCTTTCTGGGACTGATTTCCAGATCTCCCATTAAATTTGTGGACAACAATTTCAGGATAATAGTGCTTCAAATTTATCTCATTATTTTTTACTGGAAAGTAATATACACTTTTATACATATATGTGTTTCAAAATTCTGAGTGGATTCCTGAAAATATGTATAGGACTGAGCCCTACATATGGTGTCTTTTATCCTATACATATATATCTATAAATGTTTTCATTTTTTTCATTTAAAGGAAACATTTTTTTCTTCCTTTGCTTCTTTTTGGGATATGCAAATTACTAGATCACAATGTGGATCTGTAACAGTTAATTTAATAACTGAGTTGGCCACTAGGTGACTAATAGTGTCTAATGTGCAGGTAGCATGTCCAGTGTGGAAATACTGTGCAGAGAGATGATTCATATCCTCAGTTGGATAGAGTAGGATGACGTGGCATGGGATTTCATCATATGACTCAGAATGATGTGCAAATTAAAATGCATGAGCTTTTTATTTCTGTAATTGTTCTTGTGGATTCGTTCTGAGAGGAGAAGTGCAGTGGGGGCAAGAGGCATGGAGTCATTTCAGATACTGGGAGTTGGGTGAAAGCAGCTAGAGGCAAGCAGCTCGCAGACTCATTTATTTCAGTTAGTGCAGCAACTTATATAGCCAAGGCAGACAATCTGGTCACGGGGCAGTCTATGCCATAACCAATCACTGCCTATTGCCAGGCAGGTTCCTTTGCCAGGTGGGTTCCAAAGCCATTTCCTGAGTAACCGATGCTCATTTGCCAGTGCCATCTTGGCATGTCCTTCTCATTCCACCGCATGTAATTTTCCATTTACTATACTCAAAATATAGACTACAGAATGCAAACTTGCAGATATGGAAGGATTACTATGATGACAATGCTGCCAGCCACTCATGGATTTCACCTTCTACACCAAATCAAATTTATCTCTCTGGCACCAGTACTGCTGATTTTCGCTGCAAGACTATGAAACTGCTGCAACAATTGGGTATGAGAAGATAGCAGCATCCTAGGCAAGAAGACTGCAGACTCAGATTTTAATCTGACAAAATTCTAACTGCTTTTCATGCACAAACACATATCACAGTTTTTCATGCATAAACATATCTCAAATTGTTGATTGTCTTTTAGCAACATCCAGAGCTTGGAAATAATTATTTGCAGCAGTTTTATCTTGAATATTTGTTTTGGGTAACTAGATTCACAGACCCTGAGTTGATACTGAGGTGACCATTAGGCATAATGCCTAAGATACTAGGTAAGACACTGGGCGCTCACATCACAGTGCTTGAGTTTGGCTCCCAGCTCCAGTTTCTGACTCCAGCTTCCTCTTAATGCAGGCCCTGGGAGGCAACAGTGATGACTCAAGTAGTTGAATTCCTGCTACCCACTTGGGAGAATTTAGTTGAATCTCTGGCTCTGAGATTTAGTTCTCTAGCCAATAGGGCACTTGAGTTCATCAGCAAAGAGAATCTCTCTCTCTCTCTTTCTCTCTCTCTCTCTCTCTCTCCCTCTCTCTCATCTGCCCTTGCCTTCACTGATACCTGACATCTGTCTGCCCCTTAAGAAAATTAATTTTCCTGCCTTTGCATGTATACCTTAAGCTTGTCAACTTCTACCCACTGCTGATACAATTGTCTGTGGACTGGAAATTGGTTAATTTGTAATAGTGTGTCTTATATCTACACATATTCTTGAATGGCCTATTTAGTGCATATATAATAACTGGAAGATAGCACTTCTCTTTGAATTTCTTATCTGTAGCCTCTTGAATTTATACATATATAGATACATAAAACTGCATATGTATGTGCATATTTATGTGTGTATATATATGTATATATATTTGTATGTAAGTGTTGGGGCTCAGAACAAGATAGCCCAATGTATAGCATCTTTGCTTGCTGAATTCTTTGAACTAAAGAGGATTGGATGGGCCTCAGAAAGAAGATTTCTCTGACCTCTCATCCTCTTGTCCCCTATGTCTCCTTTTCCTTTACATAAGCCGTAAAATCCAGAATAATCTCATTCCAGAGGGTGTTCTACCCCATATTTGGGTGGAAGGAATGATGCTCAGGGAGTCCAAGAAGAATTTGAAATATATGACTTTCTGAATTTCCTCCTCAGTCTGTTACTGTCAGATCATGACTTTGTGTCCAATCACATCTTTAGATGATTCTATTCACCCTTGATCCTAAGCATAAAGATAGAAGGTTTTCCATGGGTCTTTGCAATCTTTGTTTTTAAAGGTGGTCCATCGTGGAAAACTTTGATTGGACAAACTTGTTATGATTTTTTCTTGAAAATTTATATTGTGTAATAGAAGTAGTGGCCATGACCCTTGTGATAGATGATGGAACACACTGTTATCCATCTAAGATTGTGGGCCTGATTCCTGGTATGTTCTAAGAAACACAATAGGAAGTTTCATGTAAAGCAACTTATTTGCAGCCAATAAAGAATACTTTCCAAAGCTGTGATTCCATAAACAGGGAAAACATGTATCTTTTACTTTATGGGGGAATGAATACGTAAGAGGGAAGTTCTGGTCATCACACGTAGGGGTGGGCACAAATTCATGGAGGTGCAGTTGAGAAGTATACTCCAAGCACAGGTTGTGTGTTATGGTAATGATTCGTATGCTTCTCTTTAAAAAGAAGTAAGGATAGTAGCATGTATGCCAGTCCAGGGTGATGCGTGATTGCATATCTCCCTACAATGTGACTGAAAACCAGGGACTTTATCACACCTTTGTGCCTCTGCATGAGCCAAAGTTCCTTTGAGTACTATGTGACTGAATCTGATTGTCAGTGTGATTTCAATAGAATCCTGCATCGTGTGGGTCCTGAAAGAAGATAAAATCTAGTTCAAATAGACACTCAGATTCATTCTATCCTGGACTCTGTGGATTATGTTTCTTTCAAGAACATGTGTGCCCAGGAGTGACACAAAATACAAGGAGATTTAAAAATAATTATTCATTTTAGAGTTTGGCAATGAAATACCAATAGAAGAAAAGGACAACAGTCACAGGATGAAACTGAACCAGTGGTGCTTTCCTTGTTGCCTAAAACTTTTGTTTGCTATCCATTTCCTAACTCTGTTCTAAAAAAAAGATTTTTTTGAAAGGCAGAATTACATGGAGAGGGAGCTACAGAGAGAAATCTTACACCTATTGGTTCATTCTCCAAATGGCCACCAGAGGACCTGTGCTCACATGGGATGCTTGCTTCCCAGGCCTTGGCTTAACCAGCTTTACCACAACAAGGGCCCTGAAAGGCTCCTTAAAATTCCATGACCTAATTAAAATAACTTTAATAAAACTTATGTTAACCAGAGTTTAGAATACTAAAATAAATTATTTTGAGGTTATGCTATTCTGGAGGCCAAGGCAAAAGGAAAAATTACTTATAAATTATTTATGATATTATTTATAAAATATAAATAAAGTATATTTATTTGATACTTATCATGGGTTTTATCTTATTTTTATTTTAAACATTTTTAAAAGATTTATTTATTTATCTGAAGGGTACAGTTACAGAGAGATTGGGAGAGGCAAAAAGAAAGAGAGAGGAGGAAGATCATCCATCTTCTAGTTTCCTCCCCAATTGGCTGCAGAGGCCAGAGCTGGCTTGACAGAAGCCAAGATCCAGGAGCTTCATATGGGTCTCCCACGTGGGTGCAGGAGCCCAGAGATTTCAGTCATCTTCAACTGCTTTCACAGGTACAAATGCAGGGAGCTAGATTGGAAGTGGAACAGCCGGACTTTAACCAGCACCCATATGGGATATTGGTGTCACAACCGGCAGCATCGCCCACCACTCCACAACACTGACCCCTGCATTAATTTTATTTAATTCTGTTTTCACCAGAATATTCAAGTTGATTGTTTAAGCTTTTGAGTGATTCTTTAAATTTTGTACCCATTGTATTTCACTATCTCATCCAGGACTCAGTTTGGTGAGATTAGCTAAACACTGATAATGCAGTATCCGAGGGCTGGCACCGTGGCTCACTTGGTTAATCCTCCGCCTGTGGCACCGGCATTCCATATGGGTGCCGGATCTAGTCCCGGCTGCTCCTCTTCCAGTCCAGCTCTCTGCTGTGGCCTGGGAAAGCAGTGGAGGATAGCCCAAGTCCTTGGGCCCCTGCACCCCCATGGGAGACCTGGAAGAAGCTCCTAGCTCCTGGCTTTGGATGGGCACAGCTCTGGCTGTTGCGGCCACTTGGGGAGTGAACCAACAGAAGGAAGACCTCTCTCTGTCTGTCTCTCTCACTGTCTGTAACTCTACCTGTCAAATAAAAAATTAAAAAAAAAATAATGCAGTATCCAGGCAAACTAAGAATGTTGATCATGAACATGTCTGAGTAACATCTACGACACAGCTAGAGAGCCTTGAAGGTTGTTATGTGCAAATATATGTAAATATAAAATACGGTGTATCATTGGGCTTGGCATAGATGCATTATGGTGGAACCATTTCTTTCTGTTTATCATCAATTTAATTGCACTAGAAATTAAAATCTGAAATCTATATAATAATCATTTCATTTAGAGGTAACGAATCTATTTGTAGTGACTCTTGGACAAATACAACAAAATTACTGTATTATCCCAACTTCACAATAACAAGAAACATCCTAATTTCATATTCTTGTTAGAACTTTAACTAAAGATTAAAAAGTTTTTCGGCGACACCTTTAATAAAAATGGGCTACAGAACTTTTGTTGACATGAATTTTACATAGATTTTCACAGTTTAGTTATTTTAGTGACATCAAACAGTTCAAGAAAATAAGGTATGGTTACGCAGGGAGACACTTTCTATTTTCCATGAGAAATATTGTCATGGAAACTGAAATGCTCCAGTTATCCAGAAGATGCTATTGTCACCCTTTTTACCAGCTGAATACGGACTAAAAAATCAGAATGAGATATTGCCTATAGTCACAAACCATATCACCTCCATGTCAAAACACTGGCAAATGCTTAACAATGGGTTTATGATGCACACAGTTAAGATTCCCTCCACCTGGGTTGGTGGTGACTGGATGAGCATGAGCAATATTTAACTCAGATTACTTTTGATTGTGTACATAAACAGCTAACCAATCTCTTGTCAGATTCATGACATCTTTACTCTGAGAATAAGCTGTTCATTCTGGCTTCAGACAAATCTTGCTGGATAGGATGTATTTCAGCTTCTATAAAGTGACTTTTATGTAAGGAGAAACCATGCAAAGTCTTGGGAAAAGTATATATAAATAACTACATTTTGAAAAAGGAAAAGAAAGCTAATAATGTTTAGTTTGTAAAATTTAAAAAAGCAATGTGTAAAGGGATTAGTATAAAATAATATATTGCATACAAAACTAACCATCAAAATTGTCTTACTTAGGGGCCGGCAATGTGAAATAGCAGTTAAAGCTGCCGCCTACTCAGCCAGCATCCCATATGGGTGCCAGTTCTAGTCCCAGCTGCTCCTCTTCTGATCCAGCTATCTGCTGTGGCCTGGGATAGCAGTAGAAGATGGCCAAAGTCCTTGGGAGACCTAGAAGAAGCTCTTGGCTCCTGGCTTCGGATTGGCACAGCTCCGGCCGTTGCAGCCATCTGGGGACTGAACCATAGGATGGAAGAACACACTCTCTCTCTCTGCCTCTCCTCTCTCTGTGTAACTCTGACTTTCAAATAAATAAATAAATCTTAAAAAGAGAGAGAGAGAGAACCCTGAGAAATCACACCAATAGTGATTAGTTTATCTATGCCTTTCTCTCTTTAAAAAAAATTGTCTTACTATATAATTTATATTATTCTCAAGAAAGTAGATATGAGATCTAGTGACTGAAAGTATTAAAAAAAAGTTTTACACCTACCATCATTTCTGGGAAAAATAAAAATCTAATTCATATTTCTTTTTTAAATTTTTAATTGACAAATTATACACACACATATTTTATATATATATATATATGATGGACTGTTTACATATAGTTGGCAATATGATGTTTTGACTTATGCGTACATTGTGGAATAATTCAGTAAAGCTTATTAACATATTCATCATCTCATAATTACCATTTTTTATGGTAAGAACATTTGAAATTTATCTTCTTAGCAATTTTGAATGAATGAAGAAACTTAAAAATGTTCATAGAAAATAGTGCTAAGATATAATTTTATTCTGGCTCAAAATAATGCTAAAATCCATGCATACAAGGAGTCTTCAAAAAGTTCATGGAAACTATGTTATGACAACAGTATGCATAGAGTGCATCATTTTTATGCAAAATTAAATTTATCTTTTAATTCCATTTCCCATAATTCTTAACATGTTTATTATTTTCATCTACTTTAAAGGCAGAGTGACAGAGAGGGATAATGAGAGAGATTTCCATTTAGTGGTTCACTCCACAAAGGCCCACAAACACCCAGGTCTATGCTAAGCTGAAACCAGGACCCAGAATTCTATCCAGGTCCTCTATGTGTAGGGTGACAAGGACATGAGCAATTATGCTACAATTTACCACTTTGCTTCTCAGGATATCCATTGACTTTGTGAAGTACACTTGAACAGTATATTATTATCACCCTTCCAAGGCTGATGTCTTGTTATTTCCCTTGTTGAAGAATAAAATCTCAAATAATTGAACTTAAAAACTGGGTTTTTTCAGCAATTCATGAACTTGACAGTACCTTATCTATGAAATAAGTGCTCCAATGAGCTGAGCAAAAGGGTTGGCTTTTTATGCAGAAAAAGGATGAAGAAAGTGGATACAAGGATCAAAAGTGGATGGGTTATTTAAATTTTACTTTCCTTGTATGAGTTGAAGTTCTGGGGAAAACCCTATCATGCTGATTCAGGCTGATTGAGCCCCTTAGGACCAACTGCTGTGAATCTTCTACTGTTTAGAAGGATTAATCTGTTTCTAAATTCAATTTGATTACATGGTGTGTAGCAAGAGTGACTTATTCCAGCTTGGCCTGGTCTGTTCGGCTTCAAGCGGAAGCTCAGCCCAAAACGGTGGCCTGGATGTGGGCATTATGGTGCAAGGAACTAAGCTACTCGTTGGAATGCTTGCATCCCATATTAGAGTGCCTGAGGTTGAGACCTGCCTTCACTTTCAATTTGTCTGTCTGCTAATGTGCACCCTCAGAGGTAATTGATGGTGACTCTAATCCTGGGTCCGTGCCACCCACACGGGACACCTAGATGGAGTTTCTGGCTCCTCTGGCTGTTCCGGGCATTTGGGAAATGAACCATGGAAAATCTTTCTGTCTTTCTCACTGCCCCTCTGCCTTTTAAATAAAAATAATTAATGAATTAATAAATGAAAAGAGAGATGGGGGCCGGCTTTGTGGTGCAGCAGGTACAGCCTCTGCCTGAGATGCCTTTAATCCCCTGTGGGCTCCAGTTCATGTCCCAGCTGCTCCACTTGTGTTCCAGCTTCCTGCCTGTGACCTGAGAAGAACAGCAAAGGATGGCCCAAACATTTGGGCCCCTGCCACCCACGTGGAGACCCAGGTGAATGTTATGGCCCCTAGCTTTGGTCTGGCCCAGCACTTGCCATAGTGTTCATCTTGGGAGTGAATCAGCTAATGGAAGACCTCTCTGTTTGTCTTTCTCTGTCTCTTTGGTACTTTTTCCCAAAAAAAAAAATCATCCTTTTTTCAAATCATCTTTTTTCAAAAAAAAGAAAATGAAACAGTGACCTCCCATGAGTTTTATTTAATACCTTTAAAGATAAAAATCTCCATGAAATCTGAAATTGCTTCCTGCTATTCTATATCTATTTCTAACATTTCAGAATCACATCCTAGAAATAGTAGTAATTTCCCTGTGTTCAGATTGCTTAAAGCAAGCTGGATCCATAAGTATACTTGAGCCACATTTTATTTTCTCTTTCTTTTTTGAATCATTTTCATTCTTTTGTTTTTCTCTCCCTCCTTCTTTCCTTCCTTCTCTCTCTCCCCACCCTTCTCTCCCCCTCCTTCTTTTCTTCCTTCCTTATTTTTCTTTTCTCTTTCTTTTTGTCTTTTTGTGCTTTACAATACACATGTAATTTGGTAGCCTACTATCTATAGACAAATTTTCCTTTGTGTTTTAGTCATTTGAGATATATAAATTGGGGTATTTAAATTGGGATATTTAAGTTGGGATATTTAAAATGAGAATTATAGTATTATTACATGCTGTATACACTTTAAAAAAAGTAGAATGATGTTTATGTAAAATTTGGTCTAAATACAATGCACAAAACCAATACAATGATCTAAAAAGGACTTTGAAAATGTTGCATTACTTTTTTTTAAAGATTTATTCATTTATTTGAAAGTCAGAGTTACAGAGAGAGAAGGAGAGGCAGAGAGAGAGAGAGAGAGAGAGAGGGAGAGAGAGAGGTCTTCCACCCACTGTTTCACTCCCCAATTTACTGCAATGGCCTGAGCTGCACTGATCAAAAGCCAGGAGCCAGGAGTTTCTTCAAGGTCTTCCACGTGGGTGCAGGGGCCCAAGGACTTGGACCATCTTCTACTGCTTTCCCAGGCCATACCAGAGAGCTGGATCAGAAGTGGAGCAGCGGGGTCTTGAACCAATACCCATATGGGATGCCGGCACTGCAGGTGGTGGCTTTCCCTGCTATGCCACAGCACCGGTCCCAAAATTTTGCATTTCTCACCCTCTGTTATTTGGTAAACACCAAGAAAGAAATAAAAATAACTAACCTATGTATTTTTTTCAAAATACCACTTTATGATTTTTTTTTTTTGACAGGCAGAGTGGACAGTGAGAGAGAGAGATACAGAGAGAAAGGTCTTCCTTTGCCATTGGTTCACCCTCCAATGGCCGCCATGGCCGACGCACTGAGGCCGGCGCACCGCGCTGATCCGAAGGCAGGAGCCAGGTGCTTCTCCTGGTCTCCTATGGTGTGCAGGGCCCAAGCACTTGGGCCATCCTCCACTGCACTCCCGGGCCACAGCAGAGAGCTGGCCTGGAAGAGGGGCAACCGGGAAAGAATCCGGTGCCCCAACCGGGACTAGAACCCGGTGTGCCGGCGCCGCAAGGCGGAGGATTAGCCTATTGAGCCACGGTGCCGGCTACTATTTATGATTTTTAATAGCCAAAGTTGATATGCTTATCACCTAACAGTTTAAGAAGAGATGTCAAAGGATGGAATCTGGGCACTGGTCCTTCCTCTTTTTGTAGCTGAAACAAAAAAATCCCAATTTCAACTTAAGCAGCCTAGGAAATGTTACAATTTGGAATTTTGATAAGGTATATCAGTTTTTATGTTATTTCATGACATGAGGTTTCTTAAAATAAAAGTCACACATATCAACACAGTGTGACTCGATGCTGTGTTCCAGGCTGTCAAGTGCTCAGTGTATATATATATATATATATATATATATATACACACACACATACTTAATTGTAATTCACTTTAGTTTTCCTGTAAGATGATATAATATTATTATACTATTGGAAGGAAAGGGAAACTAATATTTAGTGGCTTAAGTAAAAAACTGGCAATAATACAGTAAATAGAGGAATTTGAAGATTTGAATTCAAGTTTGAATTCAGATATTCTGTCATTATTTCTCCTCCAGGAAGGAGAATCTATTGTCTGTGTATTCCCCAGGAATTCCAGTGATTTAGTGCTTACTTTTTGACGTGGGACAAAAAAAGTCTTCACTTAGAGTCTTTGTGGGAATGTGAAATGTAGCAATATGCTCCTCAAGTCTGTCCTCTTTGGAGTGAGAGAAATCTCGGGATAAATAATGCTCACAAACAAGTTAAAATCCCACAACTTAATAGATTTGGCTCCTGAATGCCTTTGAACTAGGATAGGATGCCACTAGATGAAGTCCTGATTAATAAGCTATGGCCTAGATTTATCCTGTATTCTCATCTCTAAGCATGTCTCAAGGTAACCTCCCTGCTAATGAACATACAGTTCTTCCAAACCAGGAAGGATTTTGCTTGAAGTCACAGAAAAGATCTCTTAGGATTCGTTTAATGAAAATAATTTTGGTTTATTAGTTTAACTAATCCTTGTCAATTAAATTCTCCCAATAGCTGAGATAAGCAAAAAGGTAAGAGTACTCTGAACAATTTTCTTACTCAGTACAACTCTTACTCTAGCATAAACATTAAATAGCAATTAAATAATTACACAAGATATTATTAGTAATCACACATTTACTTACAACTTCTAATTAGTTTTTTTGTGTAATCATAAATATTAGTTAATGTTTGCCACCAGCTTTTAACAAATGATTTCAGACTTAGAAAGCATGATAAATGGAACCCAATTTGGAAATTACAATGCCGTACACAGAATCCAACTTGCTGCAGACAAACACTTCCTGGTCATCCTTCTTCTTGTATATAATTCTAGCTCTTAGGGAGATCAGTGTTGGTGACTTCACTCTTTAGATGAGTATCATGGCTTTCATCATTTTCACTTCTGTTTTAGTGAAATTTCACTTCAATTTATCCCACTAAAACTTGTATACTAAAATCTTGGATCTAGCCATCAGAAATAATAAAATCTGAACAAGTTTCAAAATCCTACTCTTACACCAGTATTTCGTCCTTTGAAGAACTCACTCATTCCACTAACCTGCTATCATTACATTAAATCCTTTAGTCAAACTAAACCACCAAATGCTCAGAATGATAGCCTCTCTCTAGACTATTTTCATTTTTCCAACCAGAATTCCATGATTTATAATTGTTATCAGCATTCAGTTCATGAAATATGCCCAATTTCTTTCTCCATTTTCTTTCTATTTTATTATCCTGGCAAAATAAAAATCTGGAAGAATACATATCTCTTCCACATTTGTAACTGATGATTTTTGGAAAGAGAAATTTCACAATTAACGCCATGTTCTTTTCAAGTTACTGTCAGATTTTCAGTTCTCTTCCACATCAATTTTTCTCACATATGTTATCTGCATATCCAGTCTCCTCTTTCTCACTTTCTTCCTTCACATCCACGCTGTCTCAGTGGGACTTTCTCATCTACAATTCTTCATTGTCAAGGACTCAGAAACTTTGTTGCTAATTCTCTATTTTTAACTTTCTTGGCAATTTATCTGCCTTCTACCCTATTTAGAATAAAATTGAATCTCCTCTCTCTGGCCTTTTAGGCCATATGTGATCTGGATCCTACATTCTTAATCAATATTGTCTCATTTCTATTTCCAATTATCTAGCTACCTTCTTTGTCATCTACTTTCTCAAGTAAAAAACCAAAAATCTTCCCCCCTTTAGGAAGTTGATAGTATTCTGTTTCTGCTGACTGGTTGACTCTTTGTCATTCAGATTCTAGCTTAAGATTTCTGAGATTATCAAACCTGAAATGTTTACTTATTCATTGATCAGAACACCACCAAATAATTTTAATTCTAGGTATAACATAGAATTTTCTGTTTTTCAGTTGAATATTGTCTATACCAGAATATGAAACCCATGAGAACAGATGTTTAACTGTCTTGCTCATTCTTTATACCCAGTATCCAGTACATCACAAACACAACAAGAATTAAACCATGGCCTACATTTGGTATTTTAAAGGTACTGTTCTTTTTTCAGTACCCCCACCAATGCCAACAGTTAGCATATTAGATATTCTTTATGTACTATCTTATTAAAAAAGGAAAGTGGTCCTCTACTTTTACAATTCTCTTTTATTGTCACTGCTTCAGAAGGCATTGGTCATGCTATTCTATGTATAAGTGCCTCATACCCCAAACCCTCAATCTTTCATTATTGTGGTTCATTCTTGTCACTAATAACAACCTATTTTGCTTATTCTTCTTTCTGTTTACTAATTTATATTTTCTTGTGTCATCCTACATTTCTATCAGCACAATGACCATGTTTGTCTAACTCAATCATCTTTTTCCAATTGTGCAAAAAAAAGTAACAAAATATTCAGTGTTAATTACTTTTAAGTATGATCTGTCAGAAGTTTGCCCAATTTTTTTTCCCTCCTTCTAGAATGTTGCCTGACACAGAGGAGTTACTCAATAAAATTTTGTTAAAAGAATGAATGAATATTTTGTGATTTGATAAAACTCTTGTTTGTTTTTCAATGCATGATTTTGCACAGGCCTAAACCTCAGTGGGAATAGAAAAGCCAGTTTGTATAGCATCTTTTATGTCCTTAAATGTGCTTGAGTCTCTTTCATCAAGAATTCTTTGGATCCTGTTTGGACATCTTCTAGACCCTGCAAAAATATAACAGGGTTTGTGTTTAGCTTTTTCTCCATTTAAAAAAATTCTAGATTCAATTATTTTTGTTTTATGTGCTTCAAAATTTATTTGAAACTGAAGTAGAGGAAACAATTATAAGTGCTTTTTTATGATTATTTTCTAAGTTTCACTACATAGAGTGAATTTGGTTGTTAGTACAATGCATATATACTGATCCTTTACTATGTGATGGGTTTTGGGTATGAGTAGCTAAACCATAGTACTTGAAAAGAAAATAGGAGAATTTCTTCTGTAAGTGAATACACAGAAGGGAAAGAGGCATCATATAGGGATGTGGAACATCTTTAATAAAATGTGAATCCTGAACTTCTTTAAAGTTCATAGTAGAAAATGTTGCTGAGTATTATAACTGCATTTACCAAACAATTAGTCTCAAAGAAGTTAAATGACATAGCGAATATGTTCAAAGATTCTAAACTATTGTCACAAATGTAAATTTTATTGTTTGATGCCATAATTTAATTTCTTAGTTAATGTCATCATATTGACTATATGTATATATGAAACTCCTGTTTCAAATAGTACATTTTACACACATTTTCTTATTTAACTCTTACAAAATCCTTCAAAATAAGGAAGATTTTGATTGCTTATAGAAGACACATAATTGCTCAAAGCAATAAAAAGCGAGAATTACTGGACCCAGATTTCTTTGACTTCAAAGTACATTCTTTTAATTAGTCCTATTGGAGCAAAATATTTCATAATACTGACTATCTTTTGTGCGGTAGTAATATTAGCTGTATTATACTAGTTAATATAATATATATTATATATCATATATATATTATTTGCACATTTATTTGTGTTCATATTTATTTTGCATATGTTCATTTTTAAAGAATTATTTTATTTTGAAAGACAGAGGAGCTACAGAGAGAAGTAGATCCAGAGAGACAGAGAGAGGAATAACATTCTGTTGGTTCACTCTCCAAATGAACACAATGGCCAGAGCTGAGATGATCCAAAGCCATAAGCCAGAAGCCAGGAGCCTCCTCCAGGTCTCCCACGTGGGTGCAGGGGCCCAAGGAGTTAGGCCATCCTCCACTGCTTTCCCAGGCCGTAGCAGAGAGCTGAATCAGAAGAGGAGCAACTGGGGCATGAAGAGGCACCCATATGGGATGCTGGTTCCACAGGCTGGGGCCCCAACCCACTGCACCACAGCGCTGTCCCCCTATATGTTCATTTACTGGCATTTCTCTTATTCTCCCACTTAATTGAGGATTTCTTGAAGATAGTGTTTATGTACCTCTGGTTCAGCTTTCTCTCAAAGATACTGGAGCTGTCTCTGGAAATGGATAGAATCCTGGAAGGGAATTCAGACTGCATGTTAACTCCTCATCATTTTTTTTTAAAGGAAGGAAGCAACTGCTCCTCTTCCTTCCTTTTTTTATTTTATTTTTTATTTTATTTTTTGACAGGCAGAGTGGACAGTGAGAGAGAGAGAGAGACAGAGAGAAAGGTCTTCCTTTGCCATTGGTTCACCCTCCAATGGCTGCCATGGCCGGCGCACCGCGCTGATCCGAAGCCAGGAGCCAGGTGCTTCTCCTGGTCTCCCATGGTGTGCAGGGCCCAAGCACTTGGGCCATCCTCCACTGCACTCCCGGGCCATAGCAGAGAGCTGGCCTGGAAGAGGGGCAACCGGGACAGAATCAGGCGCCCCGAATGGGACTAGAACCCAGTGTGCCGGCGCCACAGGCGGAGTATTGTCCTATTGAGCTGTGGTGCCGGCCTCATCAGCGTTTTATTAAGAGGTTTTCTCCAGGAGGATGTGTAGAGCAGTACTGTGCATTTTGACCTTTCTTCCATAGTTTCTAGTGTATGCATGACTAGGTATCTATCCCAGCCAAATCTTGGTCTCTTTGGGGTCAATGTGAGGAGACATTAATTTAAGGCAGGTGGAGATGAAAAGAGCTTTGCTTCCTAGCAGCTGATAACCATGGTGTATTTTTTATTCTTGGAAGCATCCTGCAGTGCTCTTCAAACAAGACACCAGTGACACTGAGTACCTCTATACCTGTCATGGTATTTGCTGATCTTTCCTTGGAAAAGTATGGGTACTTTTTTATTCTTAATGTGAGAAAAAAATTCTCAAGAGAGAGGAAAAACCCATGCTGGAATAGCAATGAAGTAGTGCTCTACATGACATTTTATTTCTGGATGGCTGGAAAGATCAATGTAGTTGCCTGCAGCTCATGAATTAATGTCCTCAGCTATCAAGGAATGAGACACTGTGCACAGCAACTTGTTCTTCATTGCTAGCTTCTTGACATAAGTAAAGTAATAATATAGCAACTTCATAATAGGTGTCAC
Source organism: Sylvilagus floridanus (assembly GCA_949820135.1). Classification (NCBI taxonomy): domain Eukaryota; kingdom Metazoa; phylum Chordata; class Mammalia; order Lagomorpha; family Leporidae; genus Sylvilagus; species Sylvilagus floridanus. The sequence continues at coordinate 68,966,210 of OX463231.1, forward strand.
CCTTGGGACATAGTATTGCTGTATCTTAAAAATCACTAGCAACTCTAATGCACAAGCTTAACAAATTTTCTCTACAAATGAGACATTTTCTACTAGGCGTATGCAAAGCAGAGACTGAGTAATTCAGCCTTTATTTTTATATTTCTAGAGGTCATTGTATTCTCTATGGCTCAATGAGGAGGATCAGGAAGTTCTTGGATATGAATTTTACTGCTACTTTACTCTGGTAAACCTTTTACAAAATGTCAATCACAATGGCTTTATGAATTGTATATTAATAGGAGAAATACATTACAAAGGGCCAGAATTGCAGTGGAAATTGTTTCTATAACTATCATTTCAAATTACATTAGCGTTTAGTGGTTTTACATAGGATTTAAGGGAAATAAAAATATTGCTATATGATAAGGGACATGAAAAGTATAAGTAATTGGAGGCAGTAGAAATTTTTATTCATGAAAGTAAAACTATATGCTTGCATCATAGAATGGCAAAGGTGTGTTCACACAACTTATAACTCAGTAACATATTACAAGTCTAAAGTTTGTAGGACCTCAAACACAGGATGATACCCTTAGTATAAATTCATCCACCTGTAATGATATAAAATGAAATAAATTCACACAGTAAAAAAGAATAGGTCAATGTTCTTGGAGGCAGTGAGTGTCTACATGGCCACTGAAGTTTTTGATAACATTTTTGAAGAAGGGATTCTAAGAGAATTAAAGGAAACAGAGTAACAACACCTTCCTTGTTGTTTCCTTGTATTTAATAGTAGTCTTGTGACATGAATAAAATTATGCCCACTTTCAAGGTGGATAATCTGGGATTATGTTATTTGAGATCATCTAAGTAAATAAGAGAATTTGAATGGAGGGGCCAACACTGTGGCCTAGCGGGTTAAGTCGCCACATGTAATACTGCCATCCCGTATGGGCACTAATTCCTGTCCTGGTTGTTCCACTTCCAATCCAGCTCCCTTCCTATGTGTCTGAGAAAACAGCAGAAGATGCCCCGAGTCCTTGTGCCCCTGCAACCACATGGGAGACACAGAAGAAGCTCTTGGCTCCTGGCTTTGACCTGGCCCTGCCCCAGCTGTTGTTTTCATTTGGTGAGTGAACCAGCAGTCGGAAGATTTTCTCTCTCACTCTCTGTCTCTTTCGCTCTCCAACTCTGCCTTTCAAGTAAATAAATATTAAAAAGCCGCAGAATTGAGTGGAAATTGTCTTTCATTTCAATCACAAGCATTGTTCTGCCCAGCTGAGATATTGTCAAGATAAATATGATTAGTCCTCAACTGAGTTTATACATTGCTTTCACCTAAATCTTCATTTTCTGAAACGAAGAATGCAAAGGAGACAGCTATAAGGGCAAATTGATTAAAATGTGTAGATATACATTATGGCATGAAATCCACACATTTTCCTGTATCAATTTATACTATGACATCACTGAGCATTCTTTCACTGTATATATCCCGACTCATACATTAGAATGTGAATATACAGGAAATCAAGAAACCACTATGCCTTACACAAATTGGGTTTGTGCCTTGTCTCATGTTGGTTAAAGACAATATGGGCAAACATTTGCCTGACAAATTTTCTGTGTACACGATGTCATGTTATCACTTATTAAATTTGTAGGTTAGATGACATTTAGTAGTGGAAAGTGGAAATCCATGTAATTTTGCATGACACTGTTTGAATTTGTTGACCATATTTGTGTTCTATTTCTTTCCATTTTCTTTCCAATCTAGTCCGACCAGCTATTTCTCCCATGCCTCCATTGAAACTGCTCTTAATAAGTTTATCAATAATCTGGCGGCTAAAATAAAGTCACCTGAGCCTCCTTGTCTGAGGCTGCCCACAGCTTTGATGAAGCTGACTGTGAAGTCCTCCTTGAAACATGTTCTTCACTGACCCCCAGGACACTCCACTTGCCTCCACTCCTTAGTCTCAGTTTCCCCTTCTCAGCCTTCCTCCGGCTCCTTAGCATCAGCTCTAACGCTTGAGGGGTTTGAGGGCCGGTGTTGTGGCACAGTGGGTTAACGCTCTGGCCTGAAGCCCCAGTATCCCATATGAGTGCCGGTTCAAGACTCGGCTGCTCCACTTCCGATCCAGTTCTCTGCTATGGCCTGGGAAAGCAGTGGAAGATGGCCCAAGTCCTTGGGCCCCTGCACCCACATGGAGACCTGGAGAAAGTTCCTAGCTCTTGGCTTCAGAACAATGCAGCTCCGGCTGTTGCAGCCAGTTGGGGAGTGAACCATCAGATGGAAGACCTCTCTCTGCCTCTCCTCTCTGTGTTACTCTAACTTTCAAATAAATAAATAACACTGGAGGGGTCCAGAGCTCAATTATTTGATGTTTTCTTCTTTCACTAATCTAGCTTCATAATTAAACTACAAACTAGATGCCAGTGACCCCCAAATGTACTCCAATGTGCACTCTTCTGAACTCCCAGCTATATCCTTCACATCCCTGCTTGGATATCTAGCAGTCTTTTCAAATTTCCATCCAAAATGCAAGTCCTGATACTCCACATGCAAACCAGATCTGCCTGCAGACCTGCATTACTTGTGTCCTCACCCTTGGGTTAGTTCCCTAAGGCTGCTCTCATAAATCACTCTAAATGAGTGGCTGAACAATTCAAATGCATTCCCTCACAGTCCTGGAGGCCAGAAGTCTGATCTTGTATCACACTGGGCCAAAATCAAAGTGTCCACAGGACTGGATGCTTGTGGAGGCTCTAGGAGAGAATTCGTTTCTTTCATCTTTCAGCTTCTGCTGGCTGCTAGCATCCCGTGGCTTGTGAATGCATTACTCCAGTTTCTGCTTCCTGGCTTATTGCTTTGTCCTCTTCTGTTGATGAATAAAATGACTTTAGAAAATATCTGATGCATTTATCATTTAGGGTCCCACTGGAGAGTCCAGGATAATGTCACTGTTTCCAGAGCCTTCATGTAATCATTTCATTCAAGACCCTTTCTCCTTTCATTCTACACTCTCTTTCTCTTCTTTACATAAAAATCACATTCATAATTTCTACTCAGTAGATCATCTGACTAGGAATATTTTCAAGACCAGGGAAAGTTCTCAGTCTTATCACAAACTCCTCCAAGTCAGGGCTGAAATGTCAAGGTTTCTTCAATTCTTTCCTTGATCTTATTGCTTAAAATCCACTCACATTCACTAATGTCTCTGTGTTTTTTTTTTAATCCTAAATCCTTTAAATTGTTTCCTTATTCTAAGTTAATTGTTTTATGTGTGGTATTTTCAATTTTTCAGATTTTAATACTAATTCAGTATTTTAATTCTTGGAATACAGCAGCATTTTTTAAAAATGTATTTCCTATTTGAAAAGCAAAAGCACATGCAAACACACACACACATACACACACACGGTTCTTTCATCCTTTGGTTCACTCCCCAAATGTCTTAGAACTCTATCCTCGTCTCCCATGTGGGTGATAGAAACTCAAGTACTTGGGTCATCTTCTGCTGACTTCCCATGTACTTTATTAGGAAGCTGAATTGGAAGCAGAGCAGACAGAATTCTAGCTGACGCTCCAATGTGGGATTCTGGCATCGCAGGTAACAGTTTACCCTGCTACACTACAAGGTCAGCCCTTTATTTATTTGTTGATTTATTTATTTTTAAAGATTACTTATTATTTGGAAGACAGAGAGAGAGGGAAGGAATGCATAGTATTTTAATTTTTAGATTTTTATCTTAATTTTTAGAACTTTGATGTGATATTATTTTATCAAGTTTTTATTTCTGTGTTCTTACTAGAATTGGAAAATCAGTGGTCATAGGAGCTGATATTGCTGACCCTAAGTCCACAGATTAATACTTTGCACTGTGGCTCAATATTTAGAAAACTAATTTGGTAAATGATTTGCTATTATCAACCAGTCTATGGAAATAGATCTCTGTACTACTGTTATACTCATTTCAGTAGCACTTCCATTCCTGTTTTAAAGTAAGTGAATTAAACAAATTCCTAATAGGATTAGAAAATCTTATACTCATAGATATATTCTCACCTGAATAGCTATATTTAATAATAGTTGGGCATCTCTCTTTATTTTCTGCCATTTTTTTCTGATTTATTTTGAAATAATGATTGCTAGTAAAGCAAGTCTTTTTATTTTTCATAAAGGATATGACTAATATATTTGAGTAAAATGATGTTATTATGTTATAATTATTCTAAGTGAAATTATAGTGTGATGAAAGTAAATTTCTGAGCTTTACAAATCATAAAATATTAAAAAAATTCCCCCTTTCTAGGAGGTGTCCCTTAAGAAATATATCTGTACAAAAATGTAGTTTAAAATCCAACTTTAGTACATATGCATATTTCGCATTTATTGATTTTAATTAATTAAATATGTATATCACATTTATTTCCAAATTCATCCTAGACTCTGTCACCATTAGGGCTCACTAAGCCATGAATTATGAAGTTCACTCTTTAAATGCTAGTTGGTCCTGCCAGACTATTTTCCGAGATGACTGTATCAACTCAAATCCAACATTTTACAAAGATGGTTTTCTCTCATATTGTTGCTATTAATATTATTATATTTATTGTACTCTCCCTTCTTCCATTTGAGTCATGCTAATACTTATATCTGTATATTGTTTTTTAAAATTTTATTTGAGTTATACAAGTTTCATGTATTTCATATACACAAATTTTGGAATATACTGAAACTTCCCCCCTACACTCCTTCCCACATCCCTCTCACATTTCCATTCTTAATTTTTACAAACATCTATTTTCTGTTTACTTAATGATCATATGGTTAACACTACACTAAGTTAAAGAGTTCAACAAATAACATCAGTAGAGATGTTTCTCAATGGAAGAGACCAAGACTCTAAACAAGCATTGAATCTCACAATGTCTATTTCACTCCAGTACATTGCATTTCAGACACTCTATTAGCTTTATATTTTAGTCTTTGTCATTGTTCCTTGAAACTTTTCTAAGTTCTCTGTGTTTCTCATTCGCTGTGATATCCAAAATTGGAAAAGCTGCTCCAGATAGTTTTTTAATTTTTGCTAAATTTTGGTACTTATTTCATAAATCTTCATTACCCGTTTTCTATTCTTCTTGTTTATCATCCCCACTCTCTGTTTTTTTTCCCCTAGACGTTTTGAGTAGATAGCTTACTACTCTGCTTCCTGCTTTATTCTGTAGATTACTACAAGAACTAGTTACATTTTAAATTGAGTTCCTTCTTGCAAAGATCCCCTCTATTATCTGATAGCATTATCTTATATCATCATTTAATTCCATCATTAAAGAATATTGAATGCATATTTTAAACATTTCATGAAAATCCTAATAGCAAAACTACAATATTTTACATTTTGAACACTAATCCAGAAATAACATAATAAAGTTACAGTTCTATCCATTTGGACCCATTTGGTTGTCTATCACTGCTTATCATTGGGCTAGTGACAGTAAACTACATTTCTTTAGAATGTTCTCTGAAGAGATAGGAAATATGTGGGTGGAAAACGTAAAATATAAATCAAAAGAGATGAAAGTGTATGCTAGATATGAAGATTCACTTTAAAGGAAAATAAAATCAGGTGTGGACGTAGAAGCAATAAGGAAATTCTGACTTAAAAGATTCAGAATCCTTTGTTTTACATTATCAGGTTTATTGCTCCTTTTGTATGATTCTAGACTGGGGAATATCAGATCTCAGCATTTAACAAAACATAACATTTCCTAATCTATTTGTATACTTTCTTTGTTCCTTGGTACTGGTTTTATTTTTGTGCTAGAACTGGTTAACAAAATTCCTATGGTTGATAAATATAAATAAATTCTCATTTTAAAATACATCATTTTAAGGGACAGGTGTTTTGCCTAGGAATTAAGACACTGGTTAACATGCCCATGGCTTATACCAGAGTACCTGGATTCAATTCCTGGCTTTGTTGATGACTGCTTCTGCTTTTTGCTAATACAGACCCTGAGAGTCAGCAATGATGGCTTGAGCGATTGAGCTTCTGCTATCAGCATGTGAGGACCTCTATTGGGTTCCTGATCCTGATTTTGGCCTCTGCCTAATTCCAACCATTGCAGGCATTTGAGGAATGAACCAGTAGATGAGAACTCTCTGTCCCTCTGTCTCTTTGCCTTTCATAAAATAAATAAAATAAATTTAAAACATCTATAGCACAGAGTTTAAAAACAAAATAATAACATTTAAGAAATTATTAAATATACTCACAGAGAATGAATAGAAGAATGTTTTTGCTGGATGTTAATTTTTACATAAACACTATCAGTCATATTATTATGTATACACTAAAAAGAGTTGTTCAATGAATGAAGGGAAACTGATTCATAAAGAATAGTTTAGTTTTAAAATCTGCAACCTGTAACAATAGAACCACATAAATGCATTAAATTAAGGAAATTTTGTTTTACAACTTACATTTTTGAACCGTGCTATAATCTGGGTTTTTTGATGTTGGCTCTATTCATATTTTGGCTGAGTATGTCTTTGCTGGGGGAAGGAGGGTGTGGCCTTTTGCAATGCAATACACTTAACAGCATCCCAGGCTTCCTGCTAGTAGTGGCTAGTAGCACCCTTAAGCTGCCTCTCACCCCTGCCACAATCATTATGACAATTTTTTTTTTGAATTAAAAGGTAAGTTTATTTTTTCGTGAGAAGTTTTTCAAATCCGTGCATAGTTTTTTTCACAATATACATTTTCCATGAACCTTTTGAATACTCCTCATCTATTTATACACATGTGAATTTATCTCCTGTTGGTTCTTTTTTTTTTTTTCTTATTTAGAATATAAATTTCCAAGGTACAACTTGTGGATTGCAATGACTTCCCCACCCATACCTCCCCTCCCCCCCCCACCCTTCCCCCTCACCCACTCCCCCTCCCCTTTCATTCCCATTCAGATTCATTTTCAATTCTCTTTGTATACAGGAGTTCAGTTTAGTATGTGTTAAGAAAACTGATAGGTCTAGGAGTCAAAGCGATCACACAAGCAAGACTAGTAACTGCATTATGACAATTTTTAAGCCTCTGACATTTCATATGCTCCTTAGCCATAGAGCAGAGGTTTTACAGTTTGAAGTTCATGTCTATAAGATAAGAAATAATACTATATTATTATGTATTATTATAACTTACATTTGTGTCCTTCTATATTAGATTTTAAATTATCTAAGGTCACCATACATTTCTTTATTTTATTTATTTGAAAGAATTACAGAGAGATTGAGAGAAAGACAGAGGTAGATCCTCCACCTGCTGGTTCACTCCCCTAATGGTTGCAACAGCTAGGCTTGAGGCAGGCTGAAGCCAGGATCTAGGAGCTTCATCTGGGTCTCCTACATGGGGGTAAGGACCCAAGCACTAGGCACATTAGCAGGGAGCTGGATTGGAAGTGAAGCAGCTGGGATTTGAAGCAGCTCCCATATGAGAAGCCAGTATTGCAGAAGGCAGCTTTAACTCACTATGCCACCATCTCCACCATAGATTCTTATGTACCATTAGAGCATTTATATATGTGGATTATTAAAACAGCATACCTGGTATTAAATGCTAGGAGGCAGGAATAAACAAACATATAGTGAATATGATAAAGTGTAGTATATTTTAATAATCCTGTCATACAATAACAAGTATTATTTTACTTCATGTTTCTATACAGCATAGTTTGCCTCTTATTTAAACATAATTAAAGTAATAATTATTTCTGTAATCCCTGGATGGTCATTATTCCTTCAAACATTAATAAGCCCAGAATATACATTATACAGGGAATCTTCATTATACACAGTATTTTAAATGTATGTGTAAATTTCAGGTTTTTTTTAACACCAAAATAAAATTATCTTTTTATTCCATACTCCTATAAATCTTTTGAAGAGGCCTTGCATGTTTCATGATTTGTCACATGCTTAAATGGGGATGCTTTTTCTCCAACAAAATTTGTCTTCTGCATCTACAAATATATTGAACAGGAAGAGATTTCTTCGTGGCTGTGTTCATTTTAAATTTGAAAATTTGCCTCTTTATCAGAGTTCTGTATTAATATCTTGATAATTAATAATTTAAATAATGTTGCTTCTGGGCCCAGATTGTTAGATTATGAAAACTTTCATTCTACAGTTGAAAAACGAATGCACACTTTAGCAAATAATATGCAGAGGGTTACATTATGAGTAAGTGTAGCTCCTTTGATTCAGAATAAAGGAACAATTCATAAGGGGGTGCAATTGTAACATCAACCTGATGCTCTAATTTTTTCTGCTCCAGGGTCTCTCCTCACATTGAGAACTGCCTCTCTTTCAGAACTTCATCTGTAACCCCTTTAGTTTCACCCATTTCCTTGTCTGTTTAGTCCAGTCTATTCTGTTGTAAGCAGAGCCATTGCCCTTAAGTGTATGCTATTTGATCATGGCACGCTCTGTAGTAGAAGCTCATCAGTGGCTCCCAGGTACCTGACATATTGATCTTCATAACTGACTATTTAGAACTCTCCGTGAGCACAATAGGCTGCTAGTGTATTTTGGCAAGGTGCATTTAAAATAGCTTACACACAGGCCATGTCAATTGAGATTCTTGTATGATTACAGAAATAAAACGCCTGAAGAGTGGCTAATAAAATAAAAACTAATTGAGACAATTTGATTCATTTGTACTTCAGAGAGAACTGATAAAATGTCTGTATCATTCTCTCCAAGTGGTTTAACATTAGTTTTTTGTATTCTACAGTATTACTGAGCTTTTATGATGAAGCAAAAACCGACCCAATCTTAGCTTCTCATAAACAATTCATCTTTGTCTTCTGTGTAAATGTACCATATCCCCAAGTCAAATGTCTGCAATTTCTGGGAAATTTTCTGTTGGTGTCCCATGTTTGCTCTTGACCTTGCCTACATGTTATCTCCACCTGTCACTGCATCTCAACTTATTGAATTTCACTGCTCATTCAAGACTCCCACAAAGCTACCTCTGCTCTATACAGAGGATTTCTCCCACCTGTGCAGTAGGGCAAGCCTTTTCCTCAGCTCCCTTACACATACAGCTCACGGTCTTAAAATTAGTGTGACGAGCCATTTTCACACATCATTTTGATAGAAAACTTCCTAGTACAAAAAAATGTCTATATGATAATTTTGACTTCTGCCCTATATGTAATCAATGTTCAATAAATATTTATTGTCTAAAGAAACCACCTTGGTTAACAATTGGATGATCTATTTAATAAACAAATAATCAGAACAGTTTAAAAAGTATTACAAAATTCAAATACATAAATACTGGACCAAGATTTTAGGTGTGTTTATCTAAATGTCATAAAAATAGCCTTTATTTAAAAAATAACTTTATATGAAGTGATCATAATTTTAGAAAATCCTAAGTCAATCAGTATTTCTCACTTAAGAAATATTTAATTTAAAATCTGGAAGTTTTCTTTTTCCCTACCTCTGATGAATACCAGCTATGTATTTAAAAGAGGATGTTGTTAGTAGAGTTTCATTGTCATAGGAGTAAAATACTAAAACCATGGAAACAAGGGGAAAAGGATGCATGTGTATCTTTTCAATGTCATTCTTAAACATTGCCCAGCAGACACACTCAGCAATTATTTAATTATTCAGCATAGTTTAGCTATTTTGACTTATCATTTGCTGTAGACTAGCAGGTAGATACTACACTGTTGATAATTTTTGTCTGGTGGAGTGTCAGAATGTTTGTCTGCTAGAGATAAAAAAATAACCCCAATAGGTACGGTTATATTTCCCTGAGGTTATTAGCAGGTTCTTAACCTAATAGTGATTTCCTTCCAACACTATCTTGAGTGACTAAATATTCTTTAAATAGTCTTTGACCACATCAAAGTCATCCTTTCAGTTTCAATTTTAAAAATTATCCTTTAACAATAAGATTCTAAGAATGTTTCAAAGACACAGATACCTCCAAATGTCCTGTCCTGGAACTCAGCCTGATGCTATATTAACCTTGTAGTAAATGATATTCTTGGAAAGCACTAAAAGACCATTAAGAAGGGTGTTTAGTTCCTGAGAGGAATGTGGGTCAATTAATATTGATTGGAATGGAGATGATGGTGGGGCAGGATGGGATAGGATAGAAAGTGGGGATAGTAGAGACTAGAATTTATTTTATAATTTTGAGGAAAAGAGTCTCATAAACTTAAGCTTTAAAAAGAAACCGGTGAAATGTGCACAGCTTTAGAGAAAATAATCAAGATTCAAGATATATATATATATATATATATATATATATATATATATATATATAAAACCCTCATGGACCTCTCCTGTGAGAAAAAATTATATTTAAGAGAAAAAATATTACTTACAACACTTATCTGTTTACAGCTGTCACTTTGGGGAGTATCTCACATAAACAAGAGAAAATATTTGCATCTTGTTTAAGATTCCAAGGACATGAGGCCAGCGCTATGGCGCAGAGGGTTAATGCCCTGGCCTGAAGCACCAGCATTCCATATGGACGCCGGTTCTAGTCCTGACTGCTCCACTTCTGATCCAGCTCTCTGCTGTGGCCTGGGAAAGCAATAGAAGATGCCCAAGTCCTTGGGCCCCTGTACTCATGTTGGAGACCTGGAGGAAGCTCCTGGCTCCCGGCTTCGCATCAGCGCAGCTGTGGCCATTTCGGCAATTGGGGTAGTGAACCATTGGATGGAAAACTTCTCTTTCTCTGTCTTTACCTCTCTCTCTGCCTCTCCTCTCTCTGTGTAACACTGACTTTCAAATAAATAAATCTTAAAAAAAAGATTTCAAGGACATATGTATATTTTTTGGCCTCACATTTGGGAAAGAAACATTATTTCTCAAGCAGTGTTGAGTGCAAACCAAGTTTAACATTTTCATACACAACAATTTAGGGCTATTATGAGAGCAAATAACTAAGAAAAAAAAAGAGAACAGAGCTAAAAGACATCTAATTGAAAAATTCTCCCTTGTGCAGTAGTCTGGGTAATTTAGAGATTCATAATGGTTTAATAAAGCTTTAAAAAAATCACCTCTGGGCTTAGAAATTCAAACCTTGCACTTTGTTTTTGGAGACTCATTTATGAATAAAGACCCATTTTACACTGATTTCATTAGTAGTGTGTTACATGACCTGTATTCAACCAGCTACTTCAGGCTCTTGATGGGGCATGAATGTGGGGAAATTGCTTTTAGAAATAGGAAAATTATATTATTCTGTATCCATAGACTTTGCATTAAACTGATTGTTCCAGATGTAGAGTACTTGAGTAAATAAGCAGAGTGCCATGTGTTTTGCTAAACGTAGGACCACAGTGGTAGTGCATACAGTTAACGCTGAAGGAAGTGTTTAGCTCCTATTCTCCATCTGCATTTTTAGAGCTCAAAACCAGTGCTGAAATACTTCAGAATTAATATTCTGTTTCTTCCTTGATTGATTAGTCTCTCTCTGCCGGACTACCTGATACGAACATCGCATGGAGTCCCACCAAAATTTCTTGTGTGTTGCAGACACTGATACCTATACACCATCTATCAGTACTGTTTGTGTTTGGAACACTATTATTGCATTCATAAGTGTCTTCTGCTTTGAAACAGGGATGGGACACCCTTGGAGATATACAATTTAGACTTACTTGGTGAGCATCAGGATAGAATCACAAGAAGTCTATTGACACAGTAGCAAATTGTCAGGCCTTTAAAAGATAACCCAAACTATTAAGTATTCACATTCCCCTTGATGTCTAGTAGAGTACATTTATTTGAAGAAATTTTTTTTTAAATCTAAAGTTCTAAATGGGTTTATACTGTTGAAAATCAATGTCTGTTATAAAAGACATGTTGTAAATGGTGACTTTTCACAGCTGTGACAAAATAACATGGAATACTGTAAACATTATGCTGAAATATCCTGGTATGGTGATTAACAGAGCTTAGTTTGGGCAATGCCATATAGATCTAGAAAAGGTGAACCTCATTACTTACAATTTCTTCCATCATATAAAATAAAAAGCAATCTGCATCAAACATGTAAATCCCTAAGTCTCCACTTCTCCAAGAAAACCACCTAGTTTGGATCACGGTAGAGGGAAACACATAAAGAATTCTGCTCAAGGAAAAATAACATAGTCAAACAGCAGAACATGCTGTCCAGTGTCAGAAAGCCTGTTTTAGAATTCCAGTTTCCCAACTTATTAGTGAACAAATCTGCATAAATTGCTGCATCTCTTCTTTGATTCTGTCATCTGTAAGGTGGCAGCAGTAGACAGACCAACATGATAGAGCTATTGTGAGAATTAAAGTTAATTTATGTGTGTTAAGTTTCTAGAATAGTGTGCAATGCAGCTGGCCTTTAATGAATGTTTGATATAATTAATATCATTATTATGTAATTTGGTTTATGCATTGAAGGATGCTATGATTCAGTGTAAGAGGTCTTTGTTTTTCTGTTCCTCTCTCCTGTAGAGATAGGAGATGAACCAATGTGTTTTCTTCTTCTCGGACACAGTCAACACTAAACCATTCTGTGACCCCTGATATTCAGAGGTTGTTTTCCACATGTCAGGCAATTCTTCAATAGCTACCCATTGGCACTCCTCTAATTCAATTCAGTTCTGACACTATTTACTTGTAGAGGGTGTCAGATACCACTGGTTGTGGGTTCAGTCACATAAGACTTCCGCTCACCCTCTTGGAAGTACGGGAAAGTACTGCTTATCCATCTGGATTCCATAACATTTTCTTCAGTTGCATTATTTTCCTAGAGCATCTAACCTGACTTAAAATCACTTCACTTTTATCAATTTATTGGTAAAGGACATAATGAAGGATACAGATGAATAGCAAGGTGTAGAATTACATAGGAGGAAGTCTGGAATGGTCCTAAGCGCAGTAGCGTCTGTCTCATGGGTTTGGGATACACCATCCTCATAGTACACAGATGTGTTCACCAACCCTGTAACTCTCTGAGTCCCATAGTTCAGGGATATCTATGCAGACATTAACACATAAGCACGACCCATTTTTTTTTTTTTTTTGACAGGCAGAGTTAGTGAGAGAGAGACACACACAGAGAAAGGTCTTCCATTTTCCGTTGGTTCATCCCCCAAATGGCTGCTAAGGCTGGCGCTGCGCCAATCCAAAGCCAGGAGCCAGGTGCTTCCTCCTGGTCTCCCATTCTGGTGCAGGGCCCAAGGTCTTGGGCCATCCTCCACTGCACTCCTGGGCCACAGCAAAGAGCTGGACTGGAAGAGGAGCAACCGGGACAGAACCCGGGGTGCTGGCGCCACAGGCGGAGGATTAGCCTAGTGACCCATTATTAACTTGTCTGTTTGAAGAATGGGGGCTGGGGCTGAGAGTTCCAAACCTGTAGGATTGTTTGGACTTTCTGGTGGCCAGTTCCTATCTAGCAGCCTACAAAGAATTTTATCATAAGAACAAGTATCATTTCTGTCACCCAAGAAATTCCAAGGGGTTTAGGAGCTCAGATTCAGGAACAGATCAAAGATCAAATACCAGAACCAAAAATTCACCTAGCATCCCTGTCTTTAAGGGTGTTGGTCACTTTCTCTCAGGAACCCTGGAAGATATTAAACATCAGAACCAGAGAATCTCCCATCTCCCATTTTCAGTCACCAAGAAAATTAAAACAGCTATAGGAGCTGTGAACCAGCAACTATGGACAAGACAAAGTAGATATTTCATAAGCTCATACCCTCTTTCTCTTTTCAGCAGTGACTGAAAATTCCCTCCATCAGTATCCATTCTCCCTTTCTTCCTCCTCATAATAGATGTCTTTCCAGCCTAATGAAGGTTTAGTGGCACTACTTATTCAGATTCTCTTGAAAATGAGTAATGTGTGAAACTTGTACATCACTTTATTTAAGGTTTGCCCTCCTCTTATCATTTCTCATTTCCTTGTCCTGGAATAAGCATATGGTACTGCTGAGCAATCATGCAAAGAAATGAGATTGAAAATAACTGATTCCTTAGAGGACTTTTGTATCTGAGCCATATACTGACCTTTGTACTCCCACCCACATTTTGCCTGTGAAATGGTGAAAGACTTTAGCATTTTGTAATCTTTTTTCACAATAGCTATACCCAAATAGAGAATAATCATATGCTTTTGTTTCCATTTTTCCAATCGTAGATTAAAGATAATTAGTTTATTTTAAGATTATTGTATGTTATTTAAAGAGAATACATGAGAAAACTGTTTAATATAGAAACGGGCATATTATGCTTCCTTTCTTTTCTGAATACAAGAATCATTCATATTATCTATAGATTTTCTCATTCTGTATATGAAAGATTTTATATATTTACTTTCTGTAGGCTTTCCAAACATTCAAAATGAATTCCTAAAGGTAGGAGAAAAAAGTTATCAATTATGTAATATGTAATGTGATATTATATGATTTTAAAAGGTTATTGAAACATGTCTCAAACAATTCTTAAAAATATATTTTGGGTCAAATTAGCTTAGAAAGCTTTACAAACCCTTTCCCTCGCATTTATTCTTTTGAAACTTGCATTTCTTGTAACTTATTAAGGTCTGAGAAAATCCTAGAAAAATCTGCTTTACTCTTTGAAACATCATATAGCAAACATAATGCTTCATCTATGGACTTTTTTTTTTTTTGTATTGTAACATGACTACTACACAGGAGAGTATTATTAAAAACACAGATTAGGACAAAGTTTTCTAGTCCAATAGACATTTGAAAATGTGTTGTAACATTTCATTTTTTCTTTTTGTCATGATGTAGTTGCAACAACATTTAGTGGATGGAGTCAGGGCCATTTCATACACTGTAAGAGGGGTAGTTTCGCTCACGACCCCATCCTCCCAATTAGCAATATTTTGTCTATTGAGAAATGTGAATTTCTGCTTCACTTATTGTTTGGGAATTTCTAAATATTTGCAAGGCATATGAATGACAAAGCAGGAATGTTGGGCCTTGAATGTAAATTTATATTAGCCCCCATATCTAGAACACTTTTGAGGATGAATCTTTCTTATTTATATGTTGATATTTATGTGAGTATATTCTAACCGTCCTTATGATGTGCATTCACATTTTACAAAATTATGACACTTTCCCATTAAAATTTTCCTTAGTATTTTTGAGACTTATTATTTATCATGGGGTCAAGTATTAAAGTCAGAATTAAAATCAGAGAAGACAGAAACTTTCATTTCATTTCTTTTTTACATTTTATTTAAGTTATTTAAGTTTCATATGTTTTATGCATACAGATTTAATAAAATAGTGACACTTCCCACACAACCCTTCCTACCACGCATGCTCCAATCCTTCTTTCTCCTTTCTCTCCATTTCCCACTCTTAATTTAATTTTAAAGACTTATTTATTTATTTGAAAGACAGGGTTACAGAGAGAGGTAGAGATAGAGAGAGAGGTCTTCCATCTGCTGGTTCACTCCCCAGCTGGCCGTAATGGCAGAATCTGTGCTGATCCGAAACCAGGAGCCAGGAGCTTCTTCTGGGTCTCCCATGCGGGTGCAGGTGCCCAAGGACCTGGGCCATCTTCTACTGCTTTCCCAGGCCACAGCAGAGAGCTGAATGGGAAGTGGAGCAGCCGGGTCTCCAACATGGGATGCTGGTGCTTCAGGCCAGGGCATTAACCCTCTGCGCCACAGCGCCAACCCCTTTTTTTTTTTTTAGTTTTAGACAGGCAGAGTGGACAGTGAGACAGAGAGAAAGGTCTTCCTTTACCGTTGATTCACACTCCAATGGCTGCTGTGGCCGGTGCACTGTGGCTGGCGCACCGCACTGATCCTAAGCCAGGAGCCAGGTGCTTCTCCTGGTCTCCCATGGGGTTCAGGGCCCAAGCACTTGAGCCATCCTCCACTGCACTCCCTGGCCATAGCAGAGAGCTGGCCTGGAAGAGGGGCAACCGGGACAGAATCTGGCACCCCGACCGGGACTAGAACCCGGTGTGCTGGCACCGCAAGGCAGAGGATTAGCCTAATGAGCCTCGGTGCGGCCCCCGCACACCCCCCCCCCCCCCGGATAAAGTTAACTGAACACTAAGTAAAAGAGTTCAATGAATAGTATAAAGAAAATAAACACTTTTCCTCAACAGAAGAGACAAAGGCTATAAATAATCACCCAATCTCAAAATGTTCATTTCACTCCAATACATTACATTTTAGGTACTCTATTACTACTTCATATCAGGGAAAACACATGGTATCTTCTCGTAAGATTGGCTTATCTCACCAAGTATAACAGTTTCCAGTTGTATTCATTTTGTTACAAAAGGCAGAATTTCATTATTTTTTTATAGTTGAGTAGTACTCCATAGTGTATAAATATCATAATTTCTTTGTCCAGTCAACAGTTGATGTATATCTTGTTTGTTCCATATCTGAGCTACTGTGAATTGTGTTGCAATAAACATGGGGGTACAGATAACTCTTTCATGTGCTGATATCTTTTGATTGGGGTAAATTCCTAGGAGCGGGATGGGTGTATCATATGGTAGGTCTATATTCATATTTCTGAGGTAACTCCATACTATCTTCCACATTGGCTGCACCAGTTTACATTCCCACCCACAGTGAATTAGGGTACCCTTTTCTCACATGCAAATATTTTCTCCTATTCTTTCGATTGCCTCTTCACTTTTCTGAGTATTTCTTTTGCAGTGCACAAGCTTCTCAGCTTCATATAATCTTATTTGTCAATTTTGGCTTTGATTACCTGTGCTTATGGTGTCTTTTTCCAAGAAGTCTTTGTCTATGCCAATGTCTTGCAGTGTTTCCCCAATGTTCGTTAGTAATTTGATAGTATTGGGTCGTCTGTAGGTCTTTGATCCATTTTGAGTTGTTTTTTGTGTAAAGTGTATATATGGGTTTTGTTTCATACTTCTTCACGTGAAAATCCAATTTTCCCAGCACCATTTATTGAAAAGACTGTCTTTTTCCCAGGGTTTGATTTAAGTTCCTCTGTCAAAGATAAGTGGGTTGTAGATGTATGGGTTAATTTCTGGAGTTTTTATCCCATTCCATTAGTCTACACATCTGTTTATGAACCAGAACCAGGCTGTTTTGTTTAAACTGCCCTTTAGTATTTCTTGAAATCAAGTATTGTGATGCCTCTGGCTTGGTTTTAGTTGTATAAGATTGCTTTAGCTCTTTGCAGTCTCTGTGTTTATATGAATTTTAGCATCATTTTTTCTATATCTGAGAAGAATGTCATCGATATTTTGTTTGGGATAATATTGAATGTGTGAATTGCTTTTAGTAGTATGAACATTTTCATGATATTAATTCTTCCAATCCATGAACATGGAAGATTTTCCCTTTTTTCATGTTTTATTCTATTTCTTTCTTTAATGTTTTATAATTTTCATCATATAGATCTTTGACACCTTGGTTATTATTATTATTCCAAGATATTTAATTCTTTTTGTACATATTGTGAATGGGATTGATCTTAAAAGTTCTTTCTCAGCCCTGGAATTGTCTGTTTAAACAAAAGCTACTGGGCTGGCACTGTGGTGCAGTGGATTAAAGCACTGGCCTGAAGTGTCAGCATCCCATATGGGCTTCCAATCCAGCTCTCTGGCATGGCCTGGGAAAGCAGAAGACGGACCAAGTCCTTGGGCCCCTGCACCCACATGGGAGACCCAGAAGAAGCTCCTGGTTCCTGGCTTCAGATCAGCACAGCTCCGGCCATTGTGGCCATTTAGGGAGTGAACCATCAGATGGAAGACGTCTCTCTTTCTCTCTCTCTCTGCCTATCCTCTCTCCGTGTAACTCTGCCTTTCAAATAAGTAAACAAATCTTTTTTTTTTTTAAAAAAAGGCTACTGATTTTTGTGTGTAATTTATATCCTACTACTTTACCAAATTCGTTTATGAGTTCCCATAGTCTCAATGGAGTCTTTTGTATCCCCTATATAGCGAATCATGTCATCTGTAAACAGGGATAATTTCATTTTCTCCTTTCCAATTTGTACCCCTTTGATTTCTTTTTCTTGCTTAATGTCTCTGGCTAAAACTTCCAGGACTATACTGATAGCAATGATGATAGTGGGCATCCTTGTCCGGTTCCAGATCTTAGGGGGAATGTTTCCAGCTTTTCCCCATTCAATAGGATGCTGGCCATGTGTTTGTCATAAATTGCCTTGATTGTGTTGAGGAATGTTCTTTTAATACTCAGTTTGCTTAATGACTTCATCATAAAATGATATCATATTTTATCAAATGCTTTCCCTGCATCTATTGAGATAACCATATGTTTTTTCTTCTTCAGCTTGTTAATGTCATATATCACATTGATTGATTTACAAATGTTGAAGCATCCTGTATCTTTTGTTAGATTAATAGGTACCTTACAAATATTTTTCCAATGATGTTGGATGTCTCTTAATTCTATTGATCATTTCCTGCAGAACTTCTGAGCTTGAAATAATCCCAATTGTTTAATTTTGCTGTTGATTGCCTATGCTTTGGAGGTTTATCCAAGAAGTCGTCACCTACACTAAAGTCTTGGAATGTCCTCCCTGAATTTTCTTCAAACAACTTTATAGTCTCAGTTGTTAAATTTAGGTCTTTGATCCATTTTGTGTTGATTTTTGTATACGGTGAGAGGTATGTATCTAATTTTATTCTTCTTCATATTTACATCCAGTTTTTCTAGCACTCTGTTGAAGAGACTATCCCCACACCAAGGTACGGTCTGGGCACTTCAGTAAAATCAATTGGCTGTGTTAAATGGGTGAATTTCTGGGTTCTTTGTTCTGTTTCATTTATCTGTGTTTTATTCAAGATCCATGATTTTTTAAATTACCATAGCTTTGTAGTGTGCTTTATAGTCAGGTATTATGATACCTCCAGCTTGATTTTTCTTGATCTTTGGCTATTTTAGATTTTTGTGTTTCCATTCAAATTTTAGGATTATTCTTTCTAATTCTGTGAAGAATGTCACTGACATTTTGATAGAGATTGCATTGAATCCATAAATTTATTTAGGTAGTATAAAATTTTTAGTAATATTGGTTCTTTTAATCCATGTGCAAGAAATATCTTTCCATTATTTTGAGTTCTTACAGATTTCTTTCATCAGTGTTATGTAATTTTCATTATAGAGATTTTTCATTTCTTTGATTAAATTTATTCCTGTTTGATTTTTTTGAAGGCTATTGTGAATGGGATTTCTTTTCTTTCTTTCTCTTTCCATGAGTTCATTAGTGTATAAAAAAGCTACTATTTTCTGGATGTTTACTTTGTCACCTGCAATTTTACTGAGTTGGTTTATCAGTTCTATCAGTTTTTTGGTGGAGCATTTAGGTTTTTCCATGTACAAATATCATGTCATTTGAAAACATAATATTTTGACTTTCTCTTTTCCAATTTTGATGACATTTATTTCTTTTTCCTCCATAATTACTCTTGTCAATGCTTCTAATTCTATATTGAATAAGAATTCCAATTCTGAAGAAAAATGCTTTAAGTTTTTCCCCATTCAGTAGGATATTGGCTGTTGGTTTGTCATATATAGCCTTTATAATTGTGAAGTATGTTCCTTGTATTCCTAATAAGTGGAGGATTTTTATCATGAAGAGGTATGGAATCTTATCAAGTTCTTATTCCACTTGACCATGGAGTTTTTGTCCATTATTCTTATGATGCGATCTATGATGCTTATTGATTTATAAAAGTTGAATCACTCTTGTATCTCTGGGATACAACTCACTTGATCATATTTGATCTTTTTAATGTGGTTTTGAATTCAGTTCACTGCTATTTTACTGATGATCTTTGCATCTGTGATCATCAAAGATATAGATATGTAGTTTACTTTTCACGTTGTGTCTTTGTTTGATTTTGATATCAGAATGTTGCTGGCCTAATGAAAAAATTATGATAGAATTCCATGCTGTTCAATATTTTGGAATTGTTTGAAAAGTATTGGAGCTGGTTCTTTAAATGTTTGTTGAATTCAGTGAGAAAGCCATCAGGTTCTGGACTTTGCTTGATAGAAGACTTTTGATTACTGCCTCAATAGCATTGCTTATTGCTCTCCTTGAATTATCTTTATCTTTTTGATTTAATCTTTTTCTGTTATATATATTCAGAGATTTATTCATTTCTTGGAGGTACTAGTTTATTAGCGTATAGTTTTTTCAGAGTAGTTTTTCTTTTTTGACAGGCAGAGTTAGATAGTGAGAGAGAGAGAGACAGAGAGACAGAGAGAAAGGTCTTCCTTTTTTCGTTGGTTCACCCCCTAAGTGGCAGCTACTGCCTTCGTGTTGCAGCCGTCACTCCGCAGATGCGAAGCCAGGAGCCAAGTGCTTCCTCCTGGTCTCCACTGTGGGCACAGGACCCAAGGACTTGGGCCATCCTCCACTGCCCTCCCGGGCCACAGGAGGGAGCTGGACTGGAAGAAGAGCAACCAGGACAGAATCTGGCACCCCAACCGGGACTAGAACCCGGGGTGCTGGTGTCGCAGGTGCAGGATTAGCCTAGTGAGCTGGCCCAGAGTGGTTTCTTTTGATCCTTTGTATTTCAGTGGTATAGGTTTCAGTGTCTCCTTTTTCATTTCTATTTACTTGAGTTTTTTTTTTTTCTTTTTTTCTTTGCTATTCTGGCTAAAGTTTGTGTTTTGTTTATCTTCTTAAGAAAGTAGCTTTTTGTGGCTCAATAGGCTAATCCTCGGCCTCGGGTGCCGGCACCCTGGGTTCTAGTCCTGGTCAGGCGCCAGATTCTGTCCCGGTTGTTCCTCTTCCAGGCCAGCTCTCTGCTATGGCCCGGGAGTGCAATGGAGGATGGCCCAAGTGCTTGGGGGCTGCACCCCATGGGAGACCAGCAGAAGCACCTGGCTCCTGGCTATGGATCATCGTGATGTGCCAGCCGCAGCGCGCTGGCCGCAGCGGCCATTGGAGGGTGAACCAACGGCAAAAGGAAGACCTTTCTCTCTGTCTCTCTCTCTCACTGTCCACTCTGTCAAAAAATAAATAAAATAAATAAATAAATAAATAGAAAGTAGCTTTTTGTTTTGATTTTTTTTAAAGTTTATTTTTATTTATTTGAAAGGCAAAATTACAGAGAGAGGGGGAGATTCAGAGATAAGGGGAAATCTTCCATTCATTTCTAAAATGGCCACAACAGTCAGGCCAGACCAGGGAGCTGGATCAGAAGTGAAGCATCTGGGACTCAAACCAATGACCTTATGTGATCCCAAAGTCACAGGAAGGGGCTTTACCCACAACACAACAATGCCAGTCCAAGTTTCGTTGATCTTTTGAATTTTGGTTTTGGTTTAATTTATATTCTGTTCTGATCATTATTATTTCCCAAGCCCTGCTGATTTGAATTTGGTTTGTTTTATTTTTCTAAGTTTTTGAGATGCCTCATCAGGTCAGTTATTTGAGATATTTCTCTTTTTTAAGTGTAATCACTTAATGCTACAAACTTTCCTAATACAGCTTTCACTGTATATCATAAGTTTTGATATGTTCTGTGTTTTCATTTTCATTTATTTCAAGATAGATTTTTCCTTTTTAATTTCTTCAGTAATATATAGGTTATTCAGTAGCATGTTGATCAATTTCCATCTATTTATGAATGCCTTATTGTTCCTGTTATTAATATCTAATTTTATTCTATTGTGGTCTGAGAAGATACATAGTAAGTGTTCAATATTTTTAAATTACTAAGACTTGATGTGTGGCCTAATATGTGGTCTATCATAGAGTATGTTCATGTACTGATAAGAAGAATGCTTATTTTGCCATTGTTGGGTGAAATGCTTTGTAAATGCCTGTTAGGCTCATTTGCTCACTAGTATGTTTTAATTCTGAAGTGTACTTGTTGATTCTGTCTGGATAATTTGTCTATTTATGAAAATGAAGTGTGGAAGACAACCCCTATTATTGTATTGCAGTCTATCTATCCCTTTAGGTCTAATAGTATTTGTTGTATATATTTGGGTGTTCTTTTTTTTGGATGTGTATATATTTATGAATGTTATGTGTTCTTGATGAATTGAATGTTTATCAAAATATAGTGTACTTCTTTGTCTTGTTACTTTTTTAAAAATTTAAAGTCTGCTTTATCTGAGTATGGTTACTCCTGCTCCTTTTGATTTCCATTTCTCTAGTATGGCTTTTTTCAGCCCTTCACTTTCAGCTATGTGTATCTTTATCTGTGAAGTGAGTTTCTAGTCAGCAGGATTTTAATCCAATCAGCCAATCTGTCTTTTGGCTGGAGCATTTAATTCATTTGCAGTTAGTATTGATAGACACTTGTCATTTGTTGATTGGATACTGATTTGACCTGTTCTGTTATGTGGTATCATTTGTCTTCATGGTGTTTCCTTCTAATGTAGAACACCCTTCAGAATTTCTTGTAAGCCTCCTCTGGTGGTGATGAGTTCTCTGTTTTTATTTACCTGGAAAATACCTTATTTCTCCTTCATTTTTAAAGGATATCTAAATTATGTTTTTTTTTTCTTTTTCCTTTTAAAACCTTGAATGTATCTTCTTACTTTCTTCTGGCTTGTAGAGTTTCCACTGAGAAGTCTGCTGTTCATCTAAATAGTTTTCCTTTATACATAAATTGGTACTTTTCTCTTACTGTCTTTAGGATTCTCGTTTTATCCTTAACTTTTGATAATCTGACTGCATTACATGTTGGAGAAGATCTTTTTTTGGTTAAGTCAGGTTGGGGTCCTTAAGTGTCTTGTGTCTAGATATCCATATCTCTTTGAAGATCTTATATATTTTCAACTAATATTTCATCTAGCAAGTTCTCAACACCTTTTCCTATTCTCCTTCAGGAAAACTTATAACACAAATATTTGGCTCCTTAATAATATTCCATATTTCACATAGACTTTCTTCATTCTTTTAAATTATTTTATCTTTATTTTGTCTGATTGGGTTATTTCAAAACTCTTTTTTTTCAAGATCAGAAATTCTTTCCTGCACTTGCTCTATTTGATGTTAAACTCTGAATCATATTTTTTGTTTAACTGACTGACGATTTCATTTCTAAAATTTCCATGATTCTTTTTAATGATTTCTATCTCCGTAGCAAATTTCTTATTCATGTCAGTCTTGATTTCCTAATTTCTTTAAGCTGTCTATCTGTACTCTCTTGCATTACATTGAGTTTCTTTGTATTTATTATTTTGAATTCCATTTCTGGAATTTGAAAGGTATCCTTCATTTCAGCATCTAATTCTGAGGAACTGTTGTGTTCTCTTGACAGTATTATGCTACCTTGCTTCCTCATGTCTCCTGTGTCTCTACATTGACATCTGATGTAATAGTTCCTGCTTATTTACAGAGTACATTTTATTGGAAAAAAGAGTTTAGGGTTTAGATGGAATGTAAAGTATCCCTTGTCCTCTTGTTTTGACTTTGGTTCTAGGTGAGCCCACCAGTGTAGCTTTTGAGTGATTTATTTTGCTTTAATCAACATCAATTGTGTCTGTAAGTGACACAGTGTAATAGTCTGCCACAGGATATCAGTGCAACTTTGAGATGAATGTGGGATTCCTAGCGTGTGTATCTTCGAAGCACAGACAATTTGAGGTCAGTCACCCTAAGGGTTGTTATAGCCAGAACCTTGTTCTTGGTGCTGAGGGAGACAAAAGTAAATGAATGTTCCCTTGTCACGTTGGCAAGCATGAGTGGTACTAGGGTGTGTGACACCAACTGCAATGGTTCTAGGACTTTGTGAGGTGGATGGGCACTTTGTCAGGTCCTGTCAGGAGAGTGCAACTGGTTCTGTGGCCTATAACACCAAAAGCATTAGTCCCAGGACTGAGGGAATTGAACTGATCTCTGTTCCAGTCCTGCAGGGTGACTACAAGGTATGTGAGAGTTTGCTCCAGTAGGCATGAGTCCAGAGAATTGAAATGCAGATAGGTTCTTTCCCAGGTCCAGTGGGAAGATTCCAATGAGTTGAGGTAATTAGAACTGATTATTATAGTTCTGGTGTTGTAGGGTAGAGTGGGATCATTACCCAGATCTCTAGGGTGAGAGCAGATTTTTTTTTTTATGAACTGCTGCTGTTGCTAGGCTCCAGAATATAAGGGGGGAATCTGCCTGGACCACATAGAGTGAATGAGAGCAGCTCCAGTGCTAATGTCCAAAAACTCCCAGTTGCAGGATGCAGGAAATTTATTCTCTGCCCTGACTTTGGTTCAGACCACTTCTGCTAACAACAGCACACAGATCCAATGTGTGACTTTCCACATGGGAGTCTAGTGCTCTGCAGAGTTAGGGAGGGGAGAGAGACGACGTGGCTTCCCTTTCTGTAGCCAAGCTGTCACTCAGACCCCAGTCAGCTCCCCAGGCTGCAGTAAAAGCCAGTGGGTGATTGGAATTCTCTCAGCTAAAAATGCAAGTGAGGGTCTCAGGGCAATATCTTCCTACCTTGACTTGAGCACGTGGCGACTCCCAGTGGGCTGTTCCATGCAGCTGGCCCCAGCAGCATCTCTGTCCTCTTTCCTCACTGTCCCAAAGAGACTTTCATTGTTTGTTACTTCTCTGCTGCAAATTTTTGTCATTCAGATCCCTGGAAATGTGGCCTTCCTTTTTTTTTTTTATTTTCTTCATATCTAAGGAAGCTGAAGTCAAAGTCAAGGCGGCTACACCCAATTTAGCCATCTTAGATCTCCATGTCAGCATTCTTGATGTTCAGGATTGAGGGTCAGAAAGATCCCAAGGCCTCCTGGGGTGTTCAGTGTTTAGGGAGATGTTGAAATTCTCATAGTATTGAGGAGATGAAGAGGTATATGATCCTGTAATCTCTGAGCACAGGGCAGAAGTCACAGCAGAAAACTGCTATTTACTGTCCTGTGGGGCTTACTTTTCCCTTAGTGTTTTCTGGGATTATCTTATTCTTACAATATGGTTGCAATTAAATATTATGTGGAAAAGACTTCCATGAAATAGCCATGTGGGTACAGTCTCATTCTCCCCTCTTACTTTCGGTGCTGTCAGAATCCTATTTTCTTTCTTCCTCATTGCACTTCATGTTATCGCTAACATATTTGATTGAAATATTAGTTAATGTACTTTATTTACTATCTATTATGCCAGGATAAGATATCTCAGTGAAGACTGTAATGTTCATAGTCTTTTCTATCAAAGTGAAAAAATCTCTTCAATACATTGTTTGAATGAATTGTCAGAGGATATGTTTACTTGGAATATTAGGAAATGTGATACAATTTCTTATAGTGTTAAAATTACCAAAACATTAATAAAATCATCTCTCACTATTTCACATTGGTTTAGGGACTCTGCTTCTCATTATGTGGATGGAATGCTTTGCAAATATTCTAATACCTATGATTCTATTTCCAATATTTTCTATATCCTGGTTCTTTGTTTTTGCTCAGTTCCTCTGGGAGATTTTTGGCAACTGGGAGATGGATCAAAGGAAATGGAATTGCTAACAATAATGACAGGTAATAAAAAATTTGACCCTAGTGCTTGTAATTTTTTCAGAGAAAATTATGTACACATTTTGCTTTTAAATAATTGAAAAATATTTTAAATATTTGTATATAAATATTTCCTGAATGATGCTATTATATTGCTGATATTAACATTTATATGTAAAGCAGTTTCACAAAACCTAAAATGTCAAATGGATAACTTTGCCATAATTCCTAAGATGGCAATGACTTTGCTATGACTCAATGACAAAATGAAATGGTTTGTCTGATGAAGCATCATAGATTCTTCACCTTCCGTAATGTTCTATATGCCTGCAAGCTTGGTTCACCCCATCACCCTCCTCTTTATAACATAAAACCAACTGACAAGTTAGAGGAATAATGTGCCCATAAAATGTCCTGAAACCCTGCTTACCATTATTAATAGCAAATGATTCCTTTTGAAATAAAAGGGGATGTCAGGCTATTATTGGCTATTCTTAAGTCTTTTCAGTAGTATTCTAGAAAGATGGTTTTTCAGGGCAGGTTATTAATTAAAGGGCTTGAGTTTTCCCCCCTTTCATAAAAGCTATCAGAGAAAATTTCTTTGAACTATACTCCCTGAAGTTATGAATTAGTGATGCTTTTACACTGCTATCATTTATAAATCACAATTTCAAGTAATAAGGCAATATCATAATTTTAAGCAAGAATTAACCATTAGTAATGAGATAGCTAGCATTAGTGGAGACTCTTCCTTTGACCTCAAGCCTCAAGCCATTCCAAAGTAAAAACTTGAATCAGTTTTCTCTCAAGTTGTTTCAGTGAAAATACTTTATAGTAGAACTGGAGATTCTTCCCTGGCTGCATATTTTCACTCATAATTAGGTCCTTTCTTGTCTTAAAATAACAATACTGAAAGGAACAACAGTTATGAATATTGACTGATGCACACAACTCAGTCTTGGTATCGCCTCTTGGCAGCTCTTGACAAATTTTGATTTCTTCACATTGATCATGTGCCGGTCTTACATTGGGTTCATGGGGTTCAGGTTTATCAAGCTTTTTCTGCTAAACAGAACGATTACTTAGCTGATGCAAAATTCAGATCTCCTTAGGTGTCAAAGAGACAATGTAATCGGATAGATGTAAAGGAAATTTTAAAAATGTAATGAAATTACTCATTCCCCACTCTAAGAAATCAGCTTTATTATTCAAAACCACAATCTTGCTTTGCTGTTCTCCCAAATGATTGTCAGTCAGGTGGAAGGAGAAGTTAAACACTAACAGGTTTGCTTATGATTCTTTCCATTGGAGAGTCTCATGACAGATGGAAACATTTTTACATAGAAAATGAAGCTTTAACTATGATTAAGAGAATTAAGACGGGACATTTGTCACATCTACCTTCTCTTATTATGGCCATTCATTCTCATGTTCTTTCTCTTCATAATCTGTCATTATGTTGGATGGATGCCTCTAAATGACACAGCAAGAACTATTATGAAACTGACAGCTTTGGAATAAATAAATCCTGTTCCACAAGATGAAGCTATTAAAGAATGCTGGAAAATAGCATACAGCTAAATATGAGTTCGTAATATATTATGGGCAAGTTTATAAAACTGCATTGTGTGTATACTAAACAAAAAAGTTCATAAATTTCCTCAGTTCAGAAAACCAAGATATTAAAAACCCATTTTAAAGCAATATATCCCTTGTATTCATTTATTTAATAATGACATATGTTTTTATCTCAGTTGGATGTTAAACATCAGAATGATTAAAAAAAAACTAGGAAAAACAATATTATTGGAAGGATTCAATTATTTAAATGGCTTATGAAATGATTAATCAATGCTTAAGTGGTTTATTTAAAGCTTTATAAGGTTTCTAAAATGTTGAGAGGGATTGACTACATCCACAATAAAGAATTAAACAGAGTGACAAGTCTCTCTTCTACTGTAGAAAGATTTTAACATAGATATTTATGACAGAGATCAATAATGGAGGAATTGAATTTTGTCCAAGAATTTTATGCTTTACTACTTTAAAAATAAGGGCATAAATGATGGTAAAGTGTTTATAAGATATAATATTCATTTTTAAATATAGTGACAATTGTTACTAAAAGCTTTGGGAGAGAAACATGGTCAATACTCATTTATAACAAATACATTTTTAAAAAAATTTTTTTCTAATTTTTAAATTTTTTAAAAAATTTATTTATTTGAAATCAGGGTTACACAGAGAGAGGAGAGGCAGAACCATTGGATGGTTCACTCCCCAATTGGCTGCAACAGCCGGAGCTGAGCCAATCAGAAGCCAGGAGCCAGAAGATTTCCTCCAGGTCTCCCAAGTGGGTTCAGTGGCCCAAGGACTTGGGCCCTCTTCAACTGCTTTCCCAGGCCACAGCAGAGAGCTGTATTAGAAGTGGAGCAGCTAGGACTCGAACCAGCACCCATATGGGATGCCGGCACTTCAGGACAGGGCATTAACCCCCCGTGCCACAGCGCTGACCCCAACAAATACATTTTTAAAACAAAATGATGTAAAATCATTTTAGATGAAAATTATATTATACTAAGATAGTGACTCATAATTTCAAAATTATTCCACAATTTCATTGAAGATTATGAAACTATAAACCTTATTTGTTTTTTTTTATTTTTTTAACTTTTATTTAGTAAATATAAATTTCCAAAGTACAGTTTATGGATTACAATGGCTCCCCCCCCATAACTTCCCTCCCACTCACACCTCTCCCATCTCCTGCTCCCTCTCTCATTCCATTCACATCAAGATTCATTTTCAATTCTCCTTATACACAGGGGATCAATTTAGTATATATTAAGTAAAGATTTCAACAGTTTGCACCCACACAGAATATAAACTGTAAAATACTGTTTCAGTACTAGTTATAGCATGGACAACACATTAAGGACAGAGATCCCACATGAGGAGTAAGTACACAGTGACTCCTGATGTTGATTTAACAATTTGACACTCTTGTTTATGGCGTCAGTAATCTCCCTAGGCTCTCGTCATGAGCTGCCAAGGCTATGGAAACCTTTTGAGTTCGTCGACTTCAATCTTATTCAGACAAGGAGCTTCATCCATGTCTCCCATGTGTGTGGCAGGGACCCACGTACTTGAGCCATCTTCTGCTGTTTTCCCACATGCATTAGCAGGGAGCTGGATCAGAAGCAGAGAAGCTGGGACTCAAACTGGCACTGCAGGTGGAGGCTTAACCTTCCAAGCCACAGCACAAGCCCTCATGTTGAAGTCTTTACCCCAAACCTCAGAATGATATATATGGAACCAGCGCCTTTAAAGAGACTAATAATTTAAATGATGACATTAGGGTGGAGCCTAATCCAATATCACTGATGTGGTTATATGAGGTGGGAGAGACTCCAGAGGTACGAGCACAGAGGAAAGGCCACGTGAAAATACACATAGAGGGTGGCCATCTGAGAGTCATGTAGGGAGGCCCCCTGGAAAACCAAACCTGCTGACCTAGCCTGCAGAACAGTGAGGAGATAAATGCCCAGAGTTTAAGCCACCTCATTTGTGATATTTTGTTATATCATCCCTTGTCAGCTAATATAGAGTGGCAAACTCATTCTAGGCTTAGGAAGCAGCTTGAGGAATAATGCATGCTTCTCAAAATCCAGTGTCATCTGGAAATCATACTAATGTAGATTTTGATTTACTTGGTTATAGATAAAAGTCTGACATTCTGCATGTCTAAGATTTGAGAGAGAAAGAACATCCCTGCTGGATCCAACTTGCAGGGTCTGAGTCCACCCGTACAGGATGGACTGGGTCCGAGGAAAGGTGAGTGCGCCGCTCGCCTGTTCCCCAGCCTCCAGATCCCAGAGACAATCAGACGCAGCGGGGAGCCAAGTCTAGCAAGGACTCGTTTATTCCATGCGTAACAAAACCTTTTATAGCACAAAACTGCAGAGTCATTGGGGCAGGACGAAGGACCAACCAATCACTTAAACGGTCACCTTACGGGAGGATATCTATAGGACTAGCCTTATGTCTATACACTTGTTACTAGTTTTGTTACCTCCCCTGATGTTGCGCAGCCAATTAGTTTTAGTGGTAAACAACTTTGGATTCCGCCCACCACCCTACTTCCTTTCGGCACCATCTTTGAATTGCTTCGTGTAACTAATTTCCCCACACAACTTTCCAGCCAGTGCTGCTGAGGTGCCACAGGGAAGTGAGTAAAGACTTCCTAGACCCTCAGACCAGACTAACTGCCACCTGAATAGTACAGAGTGGGCTCCACTGACACCAAAGGAAACCAGTCTTGTTTTGAAACATTGATCAACACAATCTATAAATCACATGGTTATTGTTTCAGTCACTAAATTTAGGGGCCATTATGTAATCACACATCACTACCAAACCAGAACATGACCTTGTTGGATTACTGTTTGTTCAGCTCAACAACTATATTTTTATTTCAATGGGCATCATAGTGGGTGGATGAGCAGCATTTGAATAGCTGCAAGAGGTTATACCTCTGCATACATGGCTGTATATGGGGAAGATGAAAGAGAAGTGAAGTGAGAGCTCTGTGGAAGGAACGGTTATATATAAAATAAAGGGCACAACAATAAATAAGGCTGATGGCCATAGGAAATAAATTTAAGTGGATGCATGATAACTGAAACTTACAAGAAGGAGACATGTTTAATGCATTTAAAAATTTTTGGTGTGTAATGTGGCACGTTATCACTTTCTTAATATCTTAATGAAACTTGTTAGTAAAGATTCCCATAGCTTTTTAATGCTTGTGAGAGATCTTTTTATTTATTGCATGTCAAGATAATGCTAAGACTAGATATAATACAAGAGCAAGAAGGAAGCTCTATTTCACTTGTCTTAAATAGCATGAACTAGGACCATAAGTAACGCTAAACTCAAATACTCTCAAGACGTATAGAATTGTGAAGTGACACTAGAATTTTGAGTCAAAGCTCCCTCAAATTATGGTTGTTTTGAATGTAATTTGTTCACAATAAGTGCGTAGTTTAGTGTCATATATTTTGTGTAGATATACATTTCTACACGCACACACACACTCACACACATGTTAGTAAATATTTTAAATTTAATTACATTTTATGTTTTTCTTTTGAAATTTTGTTTGTATATCAATGGTCTCACTGAGATAGGGACACTTTAATTATGACTTAAGTAAAATAGGAATTATAAGCATTGTATGGAAACAAGCTTTAATGTTTTAAGATTTTTCTTTAACTTGATCATGTCTCGTCCCTTTCTATATTTTTAACATCAGCTACTTTCACTCTGCTTCTTACACGTGTTTCCCATCTTATCATGAATACATAAAGCCAAGTGCAGCATTTCAGTAAAGGAAAATAGATTCCTCCTGGTATTCCCCTGGTTAAAACCTTGCTTATATCTCCTGTTCAACTGCCACAGCCCATCCTTCTTTTGCTAACACACATTCATCTGCTGCCAACTTATCTCCCGGAGCACCTTAACTCTCCTTATCTTGCCCACAGACCTTGTTTTGAGGCTCTTTCGCCTTTCCCCATTTAGCTGCATGTCTAATCATCAGGAAGACGAAAGAGAATGGTTTTAAATAAATCATGTTCACGTGCAACCTGACAAAGATAGCTCTAGTCATAGGAATCAAGGAGAGAACATACCCACAGAGCAGTGTATGGTTTCTGAATATTGCTATTTTCACCTGACAAGTTCCTGGATTTTAAATTTCTTCAATTTTAACACCTGAGTATCTGCTTGCATGGTCTTTATCTTATTTTTTTTTTACACCTGTCAAGATGGGAATTAGAATGACTCCAAGATAGTAGCTGCTCACTGTTGTTTTCTGTTGAAAACATTAAGATTTTTACTTTGAGAAAAAAGGGATCTGTCAAAAATTTCTGAGGGAAAAATTTTCTAAGCATATTTGTTAGAAAATCATCATTGATTAAGACAAAATTACTTATTAATTTATTCCTGTCTATCTTTCTAGCAAGGAAATTACCCATGTGTATCTCAAATATATGTAAAATCCTATACCAGAAAATTATCTTGAGTGTCTATTCCCTGTGGTTACTCCTAGTACAAACCACTATTTCATTTAGAACCCCAGCAGAAACAATGATGGAAAAGACTACTTGAAAAAGGTGTAGGCAGGGTTAAGAGAAAGGAATTGTCATACCATGAGTTAAAAGAAGAAGGGAGAAAATTGTATACAGAAATCCAATGAGAGCTGAGGTAGTGGAAAGAATGATCCTTCCTGGACCAAATGCCAGGTGGAAACTGTAGTTTTGGTACCAGCACTGTGCATAGTAGGCTAAGCCTCTGCCATCCCATCTGGGTCCCGGTTTGTATTTCGGTTGTTCCTCTTCCAATCCAGCTCTCTGCCTGTAGCCTGGGAAAGCAGTGGAAGATGGCCTGAGTACTTGGACCCCTGCACCACATAGGAGACACTGAAGAAGCTCCTGGTTCCTGGCTTCAGATGGGTTTAGCTCTGGCCATTGTGGCCATTTGGGGAGTGAACCTGCAGATGAAAGACCTTTCTCTCTGCCTCTCCCTCTCTCTGACTCTAACTCTATCTCTCAAATAAATAAATAATTTTTTTTAAAAGGAAAGAAATTGTTTTTAGGTAAAACAACTATTTTTTTGGAAAGATACCTAAAAAACATGTTGAAATATATGGTTTTCGTTTACTAATTTACTCTCTCTTGAATCACAGGTTTCAGGTGACCATAAATGGTAAATAGTTTGGGGCTCATATTGTGGTTTAATGGGAAAAGTTGCTGCCTCCGACACTGGCATGCCAAATGGGCTCAAGTTCAAGTCCTGGCTGCTCTACCTCTGGGTCTAGCTCCCTGCTATTGGCCTGGGAAAAGCAGTAGAACATGAGCCAAGTGTTTGAGCCCATGCCACCCACGTGAAAGACCCTAATGAAGCTCCAGCCCTGGCTTTTGTGGCCATCGTCTGGGAATTGAACTAGCAAATGGAAGATCTCTGTCTGTCTGTCTCTCTTTCTCTCTCTCTCTCTCTCTATGTCACTCTGTGCTTCTCCCTCTTTTTATGTAACTCTGACTTTCAAAATAACTAAGTCTTTTAAAAATGGTAAATAGCTTGATTTAAAATATATTTTGTTGGCCAGTGCTGTGGCTCAATAGGCTATTTCTCTGCCTGTGGCCACAGCACACCAGGTTCTAGTCCTGGTCGGGGCGCTGAATTCTGTCCCGGCTGCTCCTCTTCCAGTCCAGCTCTCTGCTGTGGCCCGGAACTGCAGTGGAGGATGGCCCAAGTGCTTGGGCCCTGCACCCGCATGGGAGACCAGGAGAAGCACCTGGCTCCTGGCTTCGGATCAGCATGGTGTGTCAGCTGCAGCACGCCGGCCGCTGCGGCCATTGGAGAGTGAACCAACAGAAAAGGAAGACCTTTCTCTCTGTCTCTCTCTCTCTCACTGTCCTCTCTGTCAAAAAAAAATATATATATTTGTTGACTATATTACACAGGTAAATGGGAGTAAGAAAGATTTTTTATTTAGCTAATTATTATTTTGTGTAACTTATAAATAGATCTATAACAAAATTAATTAGTGAAGGAGAATTTTCCCTTTCCTTAAAAATATTGACAAAAATTTCAAAGATAGACAATTTGTGTGTATATACATATATTGGAATTGTGTCATAACTTTATTAAAACATTTGAAAGGTGGAAATTAGCATATCAAATGGAATACAATTTGCAGGGGTGAGCCCTACATTGATTTCCAAAAATCATATAATGGGTAGAAAAGAATGAACATTCTCTTCCAAAGATTCTTCTTTGAAATCCCGTGAAATAGAGGTCTTAACAAATAAAATCAATTATTATTCTCTTTCTCTTTTGACATACAGT
This sequence comes from Sylvilagus floridanus, assembly GCA_949820135.1. NCBI lineage: Eukaryota > Metazoa > Chordata > Mammalia > Lagomorpha > Leporidae > Sylvilagus > Sylvilagus floridanus. The sequence goes on from OX463231.1 coordinate 68,999,594, forward strand.
CGCTAAATTAAAGAAGTAAGAAATACTTAGAAGCAGCCAAGTGTAAAATATAAATGTTTTTTCTGCTCAAAATTCAAACATCTCAATAACCTTATTTTTGATATTAATTTACCCTTACAATTCCTTTTTTTTAAAAAAATTGACTGCCTCTAAATGCATTTCCATTAAATAAATCATAAAAGGAAAGCTTTTCAAGCTGTGAAATAAATGTACAATATGTTCTAGAATTGATCCCGAGGAAGTTTAAGTTCAGTTTCAGTTTTTTAAGTCACTTTTTTAAGTGACTTTTTAAACTTTTTTAAGTCACTAAAGGATGAGAAGGACAGTTTCAAGTATTTTAGTCAATAAGCAGACTTGTTTAATAGAAGAAAAACTTGCAAGCTGATAATTAGGAGAATTTCACTTAAGCTTAAAAATTAATTTTCTGATTAAGTCTTTCTATCTTAATCACACATACACACATGCACACAGTTTAAAATCACACATTTTATGTAATCTATTTTTATAATTTGCTAAATTTGATATTTCTTTATGAAGATGAGAATTATACTGGTCTTATTTCACACATATTTTTGAGCAGATTTTATATAGCACATTGTGAGCTGGGCATCAAAAAGGGAAAATGTTACCCACCTGGAAGTTAGTCTAATTATAAAATGAAGATATGTATGTGTATAGTGTCCCTAGAAGATCGATTACTTACATGTTTAGATTCTAAGGCTCCTGTATTCAGGTTTCCAGAAGCTCATCTACACATCAAAGTACTTTACCTCTCAGATTCTAACACCTATGTTTATTTATCAGGTTCTGATAGATATACACACAGTTTTCGGTTCAGTCCACTTCACTAAATGTTTTCTCATCGCCCTGTCTTAACAGACCTGAGCCACAGGAATAAATCATGTTTCATTTCTCGTTCTGTCCATTGACTTTGTCATTCAGTGCATCACTATGTTGTCACTTTGCCCTTTGGGGTATTGCTGAGACACACTCATTCTTCAGACTCCCCATTCTTTGTCTAGAATTCATTTACCTTGTGCCAGAGCCACTAAGACAGTCTTCAAGGTAGAGCCCTCTCTTCAACCTCTCTCCTATCCAATTTATTCAGCCCTCAGCAACTAGGGTTATTTTTTCCAAAACAACATGACCTTCGCCTTCATTATCCTGAGGTAGCTGCAAGTATTGTTCCTCCTCAGTCTAGGTTTTGATCCTTGCTTTCAAGGTGCTCGGCCTATATTACCACTCTTCCCTCACTTGTTTCACACTTGCATACATGCTCAGCTCTTTTAGGACAGACCTGTGTACCAACCTCTAGGCACCTGCCCCATTTAGTAAGGTATGTGCATGTCCTCATTTTTAGAATTGCCTCCTTACTATTGCACTTTTTTCTTTTTCTTCCTTCAAAATTCTTCCCCGGGCTCAGTTTCTTCATGTTGCTTTCTTCTAAGGTTTCACTATTTTAATAATTTATATTTTGTGAAAATTTTTATTTTATGTGCCTCCAAAGAGCTCATTACTGAATACCTTTTACAGATACTGAAGAAATATATCAATAAATGAGAGAGGGACCGGCATGAAAGATCCAGCCAGATTTGTTGAATTTCAAACAGCTATCCAGTTGTTGGTGATGTGTGCAGTGGATTAAGTTGCCACTTGCCATGCTGGCATCCTATGTAGGATAGTCAGTTGCTGCTCCAATTCTGATCCAAGTCTCTGCTAATATTCTTGGGAAGCAGTGAAGGATAGTTCAAGTACTTGGGCCCCTGCCACCCATGTGAAAGATTCACATGGAGTTCCAGGTTCCTGGCTTTGGCCTGGACCAATGCTGGACATTGCAACAATTTGGGTGAGTGAACCAGCAGATGGAAGATTCCCCCACCCCCCTTCTATTTCCGTCACTAAGCCTTCCAAACAAATAAAATAAATAAAATTTTAAAAACAAGCTATCCATATTAGCCCATAAAAAGATTTATAACTTACCACCTATGGCTAAGCTTGATCTGTAGCCTACTAACATTTGAGCATTTAGTGTGAGTCTTCTTTTTGTAATCCCTTGTTGCTGAAGCTATTTTTTTAATTGTAGGCTTTCAACCAAATACATTAACTAGCAAGTATCCATATATCCTGATAAGTCTGACATCTGTCTCTGAACATACAAAGGAATTTTAAAAAGTTCAAGATAACAGAATAGAAAGATATTTGGGTGCAAAATTTATATCCATACATAATTTTTCATAATATGTAATTCTTTTATTTCCATGAACTTAATGAGGGCATGGATTTCATCAAGACTTTTTGTGCCAAAATCAACTGACTTTTAATTCCATTTTCTGCAAAGCTTTTGAAATACCCTCATAAAGTTTGTATTTTATATATAAGTTCAAGAAACAGCATCTTTCAGAAGCACTCTCATGTGAAGTGGTTGTCAGGGAGAGCCTAGAATAAATGTGCAAGGTTTCCCTAGTCTATTCTTATTTTTATGTACTGAGATGGAATCAGATCCTCTAAAACTGATCTGACTCAGGTTAGATATTGAGAGAAAGCCTTCTACAAATTTGAAGATCTTCCTTGGTAACCCATCATTTCCTTACCTCAGCTTCTGATTTTAGATTTCTAAAGCAGCTTAGGAATGGAATAAGAACCCTTTCATTTTCTCTATATTGTAAGGTGATACAATCTGAAGCAAAACTTGAGAAATGTTCTCCCTGGAGACTGCATATTATGCCTGAAATTGGGTAGCTGAGCAGGGTATTTTGAATAATGATGGTGCCTATGATAAGAACAGTAACTACTGTTTATCACTCACTCCCTCTCTATGGCTGACCTCCCATAGAGTTTGACAGGGAAGGTTTCTAGCTTTACATTATGTGCTTTGCACAGATTACAACATTTAATCCTTGTAAAACTCCTAATGAGGCCATTTAACAGGCAAAGAAAGTGAAGTGCTGAGAGGCCAAAGATTACAAACTAAGTGCTTCCTCCAGGCTGATCTCACTTAACACTGGTTCCTGAATGGAACGCTAGAAAACCAAAATGTTGGCCTTCTGCAGGCATGAAGATTTATAGGAGAATAAAGGAAATGCTTGGAATGTACCATTGCTTGAAATTCTGAGCACTTGGTAATAGTATCTGAATAGCGTAGTATTAAATAGTCAACTTAGAGAAAAATTACAGGTTTTAAAGGGAGGAATATAGCAGAATGAAATAAAACTAAAGTAACAGTACTTGTTAATCATTTTAGCATGGAGGTTGTCCTATATATTGGCATATTTATATACACACAGCCAATAAAACATGGTAAGTTCCTGTAATACACTCTAAGAATGTGTTTACTTCAGGAGAGTAGCCTTGTGTAATGTACTACTTCTTTGAAACAATAAATATTGTTGTTTGAACCACAAGCTGAGTACTCAGCCTCATTTTGCAAATATCTAATGGAAAATGACTGGTGTCTACAAATATCATCCAGAGGAATATCCTATACGTGTATAAGCAATTTGTTAGATATTTGCCACCTCGTTATTTATGAAATCATTTATGTTGTTAAATGTGAGGGATGCTGTATTTTGTCATTTATTAAAACCACCATATTAAATAAATATCTCCTAGAAATGACTAGGAAGTAGATGTGAAGGCAGAAAAAAAGTAAAACTATTTAGTCCAGTGTTACATTTTTATATTCTATAATGAGAAATGAAACTAACCATAGAATTTATTGGCAGTCACTGTAGTGTACTCCACTTGAGTCAATTATAATATGACCCATGTACAAGTACAATACAGTTTCATTATTATGTCTCATTCTGTTATGTCAGGTTTTTAAAATGAATAAAATCCCTGAGGCAGTGGTTATGTATTCCTTGATTCTGAAACTCAAATGTGATATAGCACAAAATTATTTGCTAACTTGAAATCAGTAACCACTCCCTCATCCTATCTCTATGGATACTCATTAACACATAGAAAACACATAAGGTCAGTCAAAAAATGTTTCATGTATTATACTAATGGAATTGAATCGGTTGTGTGTTTCTCAGTAGGGTACTATTTCTGTTTCTTGTTACCTTTCTCCCAATTTCTAGATGAAATAAACCTATGAATTAAAATTTCTAGATGTTCCCTCTTTCTCTCTGACTCTCCCTTTTCTGTTTCTGTGTGAATCTGTATGTTCATGTAAGTATCTGTATGTTTAAACAAGAATAAAACTCATATTCCATAGTAATAAAATGTCCTAAAAGCAAGGAAGTGAGTTTCAAAGACAAACGATTTTGATAGGAGTATGACAAAGGAACACAAGAATCAACTAAAGGAGCTACCATAGCCAATGCTGGAATCGTTTGAGGAAGAAAATAAACATAGGAATATTGGATTATAACAGACAATATAAAATAATACCATGAGTTCATGCTGATATAAATATGTGACAGAAATATAATAAAGTGAGGAAAGTTTCCAAAAGTAAAATAATTTCAAATAAATTTTATAGCTGCTTCACTTTAATTGAATGTGGGAATAATTTCTCCACTAATTCTATATGAGCTGCACATTTGACTTTCTCCAAAGAGTACAGGTTGAAAAAAGGAAATAGCTGGACAACCACAATCCAGCCAGATATCAAGGTCAATATCAACAGTCATAAATCATGTTGATAGTATGCACCTTTGACATGATGTGATGACAGTGGAATTTTCCCTCTGTGATCTAATTCCCCAAAACCCATAGCCACAGTCTCATAATGAGAAAAATGTCAGACAAATTCCAGTAGGGGTCCTTGTATAACATATGGCCAGCACTTCTCAAAACTGTCAAATTAATAAAAAAAATCTGAGGAAAAAAAAGTCTGAGAAATTTTGATCCAAGAGTAGCCTGAGAATATAGATTTTAGTAAATGTGATATATAGTGCAGATGAGATTGTGGAATTATAAAAGGAAATATGAATAAATTATGGAACTTTATTAACAACCATATTGATATTAGTTCCTTAATTGTAACATCTTATTAATGTAAGACATTATTAACAGGGGAAACTATATGTGGAAAAAAAGTATATAAAAACTCTTTAATATTTCTGCAAACATTAAACTGATCTAAAAAGAAAAGTTTATTAATATTAAAAAAGTTATTAGAATTGTGGTTACTTCTTTTTTGGGGGGAATTAAGGTTTATTTATTTATTTGAAAGTCAGTACTAGAGAGATAGAGAGAGAGAGAGAGAGGTAAAGAGAGATGAGAAAGAGCGAGATAAAGAAAGAGAGTAAAGATAGAGAGTGTTCTCCCACTCCCAGGGTTCATTCCCCAGATGGCTGTAACGGTGAGGGAGGAGCCCAGCCAGGGGTTGGGGGGACCCAGAAGCTTCCTCCAAGTCTCCCACATGAGTGGCAGGAGCCAGGTACTTGGGCCATAATCTGCTGCTTTCTTAGGCCATACTAGTAGGGAGCTGGACTGAAAGTGGAGTAACCAGAACATGAACCAGTGCACATATTGGATGCTGGCAACTAAGCCAGAGGCTTTAGGAACTATGCCAAAAAAACAGCCCCAAGGCTACTACTTAATTCAAATTTTATTTATGTTTTCATTTTATGGCCATGTGATTTTGCTACTAAAATAAGAATAGTACTTTTACTTAATGTAAATTTATGTATCTCAAATTCAGAATATCAGAGTTTGAAGAGTCCTGATACATCACTTATCTCACCAAAAGTTCTCATTAAGGAATCCATATTGCATGTCTATGCCTTTTGTAAGAGTTTTAAAGGATACATAATCTGTTAGAAACCATTCTGTTACAACCATAATTCCTATAGTTTTCCACCATATTTTATATGAGTTATTAACTAATCTTGCATGATGTCCCATATCTCCTTATGTAAATCATATAATTTATGGATCATTTCTGTCATTGTAAATTAATAAAGAATAACTTCTTCAAAGAATAGAGCCAGCATCAATCTCTTAAAGAGAAAACTTATAGTGATAGGCTTTAACATGGCCCTTTGGAATGGGTGTAAGTATAAAAAATGAGATTTCCCTATTCTTGCCAAGGACCTGGACTTAAAAGAAGCAAAAATCAAAACAAAAACAATAAAAACCTAGAGATAACAAACTCTGTAACCAATTATTAACAATTAGAGTTGAGAGATTGAACAGCAAAACTGATAATGAGGAATTCAGAAAAGAGCAAGAGAGGAGAGGCATCATGAGTGATAGCCTACATTGACTACAGATTGGTGAATTTCCAGGACAGGATACACGTAGCTCTTTCAAGTAAGATAATCCTATTTATAATGCTATTGAAAATATTTTGTTTCTTAATTAATTAATTTATATAAAGAGAACATGTTTTGTGTGTTTCATATGTGTTTGTCTTTTAATTTTTGCAATGACATACTTTCAATGTACTTTATAATCACACTGTTAATCAACCATGAAATAAGAAATTCAACAAGTAGGAAGTAGAGAAATAACTCCTCAAAAGTATAGATAAGGGCTCTAAAATAAGCCAATCCCCAAAAGACAAATAACATATGTTTTCTCTGATTTGTGGTAACAAACAAATAGAGTACTAAACAAAAAGTAATGTATATGAGTGAAATTGACATCTTGAGATTTGAAAAGATCTTCCATTTTCATGTCTCTTCAGCCCAAGTCTGCTATTACAGGAGCTGGGGAATTAGGATGTTATTTAGTAGCAGACAATCTATAATGACAAATTTTACAAATCCCATAATACAAAAAGAATTACCCAATATATCTTACCTCTATCTTAGATATTCTTGTAAAGCGTCGGCATCCAATATGGGTGCTGGTTCTAGTCCCAGTTGCTTCTCTTCCAGTCCAGCTCTCTGCTGTGGCCAGGGAGACAGTGGAGGATAGCCCAAGTGCTTGGGCCCCTGCACCCGCATGGGCGACCAGGAGGAAGCACCTGGCTCCTGGCTTTGGATCGGCGCAGCACACCAACCGTAGCAGCCATTTTGGGGGTGGACAAATGTAAGGAAGACCTTTCTCTCTGTCTCTCTCTTACTGTCTAACTCTGCCTGTCAAACAAATAAATAAATAAATAAGATATTCTTGTAAAATTAATTTCATTTTAATATTATAAAAATTATTAAAATAGCAAAGTCAATATATTCAAATTTTACATATATATTGTGTGGGTTGATGGTTTGCTGCAATTCAGTCAACATGTACCACAGAAATATAGTGTGGACTGAAAACTACAAGATCACATGTTTCTTGAATTAGATATATGACTGCTGCTCTGCACTCAAAAACCAGTCTTCCCTTGGTATCCATGGGGGGTGGGTTTGAGGAACTCCCACCTTCAATGGATACCTAAAATCCACAAATACTAAAATACTAAATACCAAAGTACCAAAATACTAAAATCCACAAATACTTAAGTTCTTTATATAAAAATGACACAGTGTTTGTAATAAACTATGCACTTCCCTCCATTTACTTCAAATCATCCCTAGATATAAAAGCTGTATAAATTGTTACATTGTATTTTTTAGGGAATGATAACAAGTAAACAAGTCTGTGTATATCTAGCACAGATGCATTTTCCTTTCCACATATATATTCAATCTATGGTTGGTTGAATGTGCAGTTGTAGAATCAAGGGATACAGAGGACCAACTGTACTGTAATTTTTTTTATTGGACATAAAGGGTTGTCATTTAGACTTTTCTTGACTTAATTGCACAATTTCTGGTTTATGCTCACTTCTGTTCTCTTCTAATTTTCCCACAATGATTAGAACAACTCACTGCATTTTGGTCAGAAAGATTTTTTTAAAGATCCTTATCGGGGCCAGCGTCATGGCATAGTAGGTTAATTCTCCGCCTGCTCCTCTTCCAATCCAGCCCTCTGCTGTGGCCTGGGAAAGCAGTACAAGGTGGCCCAAATCCTTGGGCTCTTGCCCCCACATGGAAGACAAGGAAGAAGCTCCTGGCTTCAGATGGGTGCAGCTCTGGCAATTGCTGCCATCTGGAGTGTGAAGCAATAGATGGAAGACCTTTCTCTCTCTCTCTCCCTTTCACTGTCTGTAACTCTACCTCTCAAATAAATGAATAAATAAAATCTTAAAAAAAAAGATCCTTATCAAAATGAAAACAAAATATGAAAAAGTCCAAGTACAAGCCATAACACAAGAATTCCCTTCAGGAAATCTGACCTTTCTTCTCACATTTGAAGGTTACCACATTCTCCATTAATTAATGGATTTTTTTCAACTCTTCTCTTTCATATTTAATCAATGAAATACAAACAAATTATATTTTTCACTTCTATGGCAATGCTTGACTTATGATAGCTAAGTGAATTATTTTAATCTGAAACACCAATAGTCTTCAGTTGAAGAAACACTAACTATATAATTAAGAACAAACACTTTTTTAATGACTTCAGTTTGATTCAGATTTGCCTTTTTACATATATTGTATAGTAGAACTGAGTTAACCTCAGATTCTATTTTGTAAATTGACATATCTTATTTCTAGTCTCAGAATGGAACTCACAAGTAATTTTCTTAACATCGCTTAATTACAATCTCATGAAAACAACTAAAGATAAAGTGATTGAGCATTCTATTTTGGAAGAAACAAGTCATATTCTACAAATGTGATTATCCAGTGATATGCAATGTATTTGTGTGTTAGTCTTATAAAATGTAATTCATTTTCATAATACTGTATATGGAAAAAAACTAGAGACTTTCAGATTCCTTATACATTCTTAAACTATTTTTGCTCATGCAATATTTCTATATATAATTAAATTGCATATTTATAGTTATGTGTTATTTTATTCATGATAATTGTTTAATTAAGTTACAGAAAGAGTGAGGGAGAGACAGAGAGAGAGTTCTTCCACCTGTTGGTTCATGCCCCAAATTACCGCAATGGCTGGGACTGGGCCTGGCCAAAGCCAGGGGTCAGGGGCATCTTCCAGGTCTTCCAGGATGCAGAGACCCAAAAGTGTGAGCCATCCTCTATTACTTTTCCAGGCCATTAACAAGGAACTGGGTCAGAAATGAAGCAGCCAGTTCTTGAACTGCAGGTGATGGCTTTACCCACTGTGCCCAGGTTCTATGTTATTTTAAGAGTTATTTTTGTTATTTTAAAAGATTTGATATTATTTAAAATTATAAATGCTTGTAACAAAAGCAAATGTTAATAAATATATATTTTCTGATTATATTGTTACACTTTTTAGAATAATACATGACCTTCAGAAACTGTTTTAGGAACCATAAAAATGGCAAGAGAACACCTTGACTTTCCTATCTGAGATTTTCTGCTCACTGTTGACCTTTTCATGAAAGAAGAACATGAAACACTTTCTAATGATGTATCCACTTCAAATGCTGTTACTCTGTGATCAGTAACTTTTGTAAAAATATAGAAGTTGGGCAGGTTTTTGTGGGATAAGAAAATGCATGCTAACTTAATGTATCCCTGTCTTAGACCTCCTAAGTTCTTTTCTGCTATAATCTCAGCTATTTTTGCAAAAGTGTCAATTTGACTACATCTGATACAGACACGCATAGCTATTTCAGAGAAAGAGAAGGAGAGAGAGAGAGGAGAGATCTCATTTAGAGGTTCACTCCCAAAATTCTCACAATAGACAATAGTTCAGGTGGGGATGGGCTGGGCTGGGCCAAAGTTGGAGCCAGGAGCTCAGTCCAGGTATTTTATGTGGTTGGCGCGTGTCTAAATACTTAAGCTATCACCTACTATCTTCCAGGCTCTGCATTAGCAGGAAGCAGAAATCAGGGGTGTGAGGTCAAACCCAAACCTAGATATTCCAGTATAGGACTTAGGCATCTTAAATGCCAGGTCATGTCCCAAGCCCTGATTTATAGTTAATATTAAAAGCTACCAGACTTTCTAGTCCTCTGCAAAACATAAACAAGTTACAGAAAATAGAGATCAAAAAGGACATTCAATGATTTTTTTTATTTTATGAAAACATTTAGTATAAAATTGATACTTCCTTAGCACCAAAATCCCTTTTAGTATTTCTGTATTGTGACATGGTAAATATTATAAATTTGTAGGAAGCCCAGAGCTTCCCACATCAGTGTACCTTGTTTGAGTTCCACCTCTGCTTTCAATCCTGCTTCCTGCTGATGCACACTCTGGGAGGTGACAGATGTGACTCAGCTACCTAGATCCCTATCACTCAAATGGGAGAGCAGGCTGAAATTCCTGACTCTTGGCTTTGGCCTCGCCCAGCCCTGGCTGTGGCATACATTTAGAGAGTGAACCAGTGGGTGGAAGATCTCTCTCTCTCTCTCTCTCTCTCTCTCCCTCTCTCTCTTATATATATCTATTGATCCATCTATTTATATCTATCTATATAGTAGGCAAACATTTCAAAAAACAGTTTCTAGGAAATATTTTCCATAAGTAGATTCAAGAGTATACATGCATAGGAATGTCAGAAATCTCATAAATAAAGCCAAATGACACATATGTACAAAGCTTCTGCTATTCCTTTGGTTATGATACAGGCAAAGTTTGTCATATCTTTAATGTAACTCTGTCATCAACTCACAATTCGATGTTTAGCAGAATGCTGATGCATTATTTACTGAATCAAGAATTTATTTTATTCATCTTTTATGCATTTGTCATTTCTGTGCATTTAACTAGTCTTAATAGTGCTTCGCAAAGTAGTAATCCACATACAAAAATGCACAGTTTATAAGTGTGGGGCTCACTGAATATGTGCAACTCAGGCGAAGCAGAGGATGGAAAGATTTCTCTCCCTCCCTCCCTCTCTTCCTCCCCCCTTTCTGCAACTCTGCCTTTAATAAATAAATAAATCTTCAAAAAAAAGTACAGAGGCGTAAGTAAGACCAAAGTTAAGGTAAAAGCAGTATCATCACTTCTTAATGCTCATTCTAGATGAATTTACTCTCCAGAATAACACCATTCTGTTTTATGTCACCACGATTGTTTTCTAACTTTATAAGAAAAAAGTATTCACATAGGAGGTATGCATCTGAATATTGGATTTTTCATTACTGTTATGTGTGTGGTTTTATTAATGTTATTTATAGCAATAATTTGTTTTTATAATATAATTAATAAATTAATAAATCAAAAATATATATCCATTCTTCTGTCAATGAATATACAGTTTGGATCACTAAACAGTGTTGTGAAAATTCTTGTGTCTATATTTTTTCTTTTGGTGATCACATTGAATGTTTGCTTACCATATATGAGTACATCTAAGAATGGAATTTTCATGGTCATAGGAAATGCACAGGTTCTGGTGTGGTACTTACTGCTACTAGAAAAACATTCACAAAGTGCTTACACCATTTTACAAATAGTATAAAAGAATTAAAATGAGTCCTCAACCTCATCAACACTAGTTACTATTTATTTTTAATTTTTGTCATTTTGAGTGTTTCAGTAAATGTTTTGAATATCCTGTTTTGTACTTTCTCTGCTGACTATACAGGCTGATGACTTTTACATATGCTTTTACATGTCCATATCTATCCTTGTTTTTAGTAGAGTTGCTTCACATTTTCTTATTGATTTGGAGTTAATTATATTCTCTATATATTAGTTCTTTGTCATATGTATATACAAAATGGTTCAAGTCCCAGCTGCTCCAATTCTTGCCTGAGTGATGGAACAAAGACATAAGCCTCAGTCATTTTTGCTCATTGCCCAAAAGATAGACAAACATTGGAATGTATTCCTTGCCCTTGAATCTCAATTGGGTCTCACACCCTACCATGTTCATATCCCACCCCCTACCACCACAGCCCCTGAAAGACCAGTTGCTGGAACACCTTAACGACCAGTTCCATGAATTCACCTCTGCCTACTGGCCCCCACACTCATCCCCATCTCTAGCCCTCCTAAAATATAAAAGGCCCAGCCCCACACTGGGAAAGCAGCAGAGGATGGCTCATGTTCTTGGGCCTCTGCACCCACCTGGGAGATCCGGAAAAGCTCCTGGCTTCAGATCAGCCCACCTCCAGCCATTGTGGCCATTGGGAAGTGAACCAGAGGATGGAAAGATTGCTTTCCCTCCATCCATCTCTGTCTCTCTCTGTCTCTCTCTCTCTCTCTCTCTCTCTCTCTCTGTAACTCTGCCATTAATAAATAAATAAATCTTCAAAAAAGAAAAATATAATGACTATTATGTGTTTTTATTCAGTATATTTATAAATAAATTGTCCATTAGACTGTAAGTGAAAGTTAAATAAAAATTAACCCTAAGCATTAAATTTTCATGTCTCTAAGAAATATGAAATATCTTTATATACCTTATAGAATAGAGATATTTGGAAAACAAAAGATGAAATAAATAACAAAAATTGTATATAAACAAAATTTAGGTTGTCTTTGATCATTTTTGTAATTCTAAATATTTCTGCTTTCCTGTCAAATTTCAGCTGTCTTAAAAGGATCATAAAGTGAATTTTTATATTCCATGATTCTTCCCCAAGATGGCCCATGTCAAGACATACTGTTTGATTAATCGCAGGAGACAAGAGAGGTGATATTGCAAGAGTTATAACTGCATTTCTAGAGACATATGAAATTCAGTATTAACTATCATGAGTGAATACTCTTAAGAGAGCATCTTGTGTAAAGGTAGGATAGTTCTAGTTCAATATCAAGATTATTTCAACTCCAGTGCCTAAGGACAAATTGTTTTTCTGCCTCAAATTCTTATTTTGAAAATGTTTCATGATCAGCACCAGTTTTCTTTGCAGGGCATTTTTCTCAATGTGTTATCAAAGGTCATCTATACCTCCTGCCCCACTTGGAGGGCTTTGTCTCATTAAGCTCTGTCTTCTTCGTGTTCTTCACTTCCGTAATTGCCAATTACATTCACTGGGGGCAAGAACTGGTCCATCTCTCTCCACTGGGGGTCCACGGAGGCAAGAATATTTCTGATTTATTTATGATTATAACCCTTGGACCTGTCGTTTATTATAAAACAAAGCTTGAAAATCTAAATGGCACATATTTGTTGCATACCAACTTTTTATCTTAAGTGTAACACTGCGCATGTCAAGAAACTAGTAATGGGGTTGGGGGGGGCAGTGCTGTGGTGTAGTGGGTGAAGCCACCACCTGTGACACCAGCATCCCTTATGGCACCGGTTCACATCTCAGCTGCTCCACTTCTGATCCAACCCCCTGCTAATGGCCTGCAAAAAGCAGTGGAAGATATCCTAAGTACTTGGGCCCCTGAACCCATGTGGGAGACCCAAATGAAATTCCTAGCTCCTGGCTTCAACCAGGCCCAACTCTGGCTATAGTGACTATAATGGAGTGAACAGGCTGATGGAACAATTCTCTCTCTCTCTCCCTCTAACTCTGACTTTCAAAATAAGTAAACAAATAAATACATTAAAATTAGTAAAAAATGACCTTCTTTCTTTAAATTGAATTTACAAGTATAAGCTATGCAGTTCCTTATTAGACATTCCACTGGGAATTTGGGTCATATGTGAAAAATCTGTTGGGATGGTGGAACTGTACAATTTAAGAAATTCTATTCATCAAAAGAGCCATTAAGGGACAGTTTTCAGAATAGAAGATATTGTTATATATAGGTATATAATATATATGACTACATATATTTATATATATGCTGGCCTCTGTATTTTTCAATAGAAATACAGTTAAGAGTTCAAAATAATGATACCTCTTTGATACAGTCTGTTCATTTATTTTTTGCTATGTATCCAGTGTGGAATTGCTGGATCATATGGCAAATCTTTTTCTAGATTTTTAAGAAAACTTCAAAGTATTTCCCACAGGGACTGCACTAATTTACATTCTCACCAATAGTGTAAAAGAATTTCCCTTTCTCCACATTTTCACTAGCATTTTTTATTTTCTTTTTTAAAAGTTAATTGCCAGTTTTTTTAAAGATTTATTTATTTATTTGAAAGTCAGAATTACACAGAGAGGAGAGAGAGAGAGAAAGTGAGAGAGAGAGAGAGAGAGGTCTTCCATCTGCTGGTTCAGTCTCCAATTGGCCGCAACGGCCAGAGCTGAGCTGATCCGAAGCCAGGAACCAGGAGTTTCTTCCCAGTCTCCCATACAGGTGCAGGAGTCCAAGGACCTGGGCCATCTTCTACTGATTTCCCAGGCCATAGCAAAGAGTTGGAATGGAAGTGGAACAGCCAGGACTCGAACTGGCATCCATATGGGATGCTGGCACTGCAGGCGGTGACTTTACTCGCTATGTCACAGCTCCAGCTCCCAGTTTTGTTTTTTTGTTTTTAAGATTTATTTATTTTATTTGAAAGGTAGAGTTACAGAAAGAGAGAGAGACAGCGAGAGAGAGGTCTTCAATCCACTGGTTCACTCTCCAGATGGCCACAATGGCTCTGCCTATCCAAAGCCAAGAGCCAGGAGCCAGGTCTCCCATGCAGGTGCAGGGGCTCAAGGACTTGAGTCATCTTCCACTGCTTTCCCAGGCCATAGCAGAGAGCTGGATTGGGAAGTGGAGCAGTCGTGTCCTCTCTTCTTTCAGTCCTAACTCTGTTCTTCATAGCACTATCAGAGTAGTTTCAGCATGACAAACGGCTTCATTGTTACATTTATTTCCTCAGTAGGTCAACAATCTCCGCAAACTAAAATCTGAATCCTTCATTATTACATAAAAGACTGTGTCTTTTTTAAGAAAGTCTTTATTATGCAGTTGGATTATTTTCTCCAAAATTATGATATTTGGTTCCCTAAATATTAACAGATAAATTCTCAACTGCCCCTGAATTTCTATGCAAGTTATGAATTTTCTAGAGATCAACTAGAAGCCATGTGTATAATGGTATAATGGAGTATGTTCTAGGAAAAATAAAAATATTTTTGAGCAAAAGAAAGTCATCATTTTTACACATGTACAAATTGGTTTGTCACTCATTTCCATAAACTCACCCCTTTATAATAATTCATATTACTGTTGCATAACTGTGGACTAAATATTAAAAATTGCAAGCACAAGTTAGATAAGGGGTATACTGATACTTAAATCCAGTAGTCCCCTCTGTAAATCAGGATAACATTATTGAAATATTTCTACTATGATTCATGTTACAATATGTATTTCTGTTAGATCCCACGATAATTAGAATATGCTTCAAAATATTTTTAAGATTAAAGACTATTTAAAACACATCACATTAGTAAGTACTATTTAAAAGTATTCTAGATTGAAAGCATTTCTTTCTTTAATAGGGAAAGTTGGCCCTTTCTAGTAGGTTATCATAGAGACACTTCTTTTACTTTGATTTTTGTTCACATATTGCCATTGCTATGACTTTTCAAAATTACTTGCAATGGTTCAATAGCAAAGATATCAGTAAAAATTGTGAAAGAAAGGCAACATAGGGAAGAGAAATGGAAAATGTGAAAATACTTGGTGTGGAAAGATATGTTCAATACAGAAGATGAAGAGAAGTCAAAGACAGTGAAAGTACAATTTACTTTTGGAGTTACAGAGAGTTTGATGAAGACAGCAAAAACACAGAGAAGCACAAGTGGAAAAGAAAAAAAAAAGAAAAGATATTTGAAGCCCACTAATTTATTTTTCAAATGGAAACTAATTTATTTTATTTAAAGTTCTTAGGCACCTTTTTTCTTACTGGTATTTGTTTCTCTGGCTCATTAAGTTTCTGAATGATTAATCTTTGCTCTCTGTGGAAAGAGAATGAGATTATTTAGTGAAGTATGGGAGGGTTGAACCCCTCAGGACAGCACTTAATCCAACCAGAGTGAACTCAGAGCTGAGATTGTCATGACATTCTTAATAACAAATATAATGACAATATTTCTCTTATTTTTGGTACACAGTAAATGAGACATGCCATTTGTCTTGTGGTCTCTAATATATATATTTCAATGTAATATGCTCCATTGGCTCATTTTTCCATTGAAAAATCCAGTCAAAAGTCTTTTAGAAAAGCAGCAGAATTGAGACAATGTATTATAGTTATGCCTTATTTGTGGGGAAAAATCAGGTGTTAATTTCTTTCCATAAGGGACACATTCAGGTATTTGACACCTAGATCTATAAGTGCCATATTATTCCTGATACATTACAGCTTAAAATGACAACTTAAATTGAAAAATCATAGTGAATAAGTTAAAAATGCATTAACTTATTTGAATTAAGATCTGTATAAACAGCTAAAGAATACTTATACCAAGTTATTTTCTTACCAAAAAGGTGATGAAGATATTACAAAAATGGAGAAACTTTCAAGTAAATTCTCATTTAAATGCTACCTTAAGATGTTCAAGTGAGTACTGGGGGCTTTCCTTGCCTCAGTAAATCTCTTTCCATCTTTCTCTCTTTAAGATCTTTCTGTAAGATCTCCCCTGTCTCCCATGTGTACACATGCACAAACACACATGCATACACATATACACACCTGCACACGTACATACACACTCTGGAGGGGCAACACAGAGCATAAAAGCCCTTAGACGTGTTGCTTTTTCTTCTCTGGAATCTATAATCCCTGTTTAAGTCAAAGCCAATGCTTAGCAAACAAAATTTTTCAAAAAATTAAAAATTTTAACAGATTTTCAAATGTCTATGACTTAAGCACCTTGAAAGCATAAGAACCAAGGATTCTTTTCTCTAAACTGTTTATACTTGAGAGGAAACTCAATTCCTTAAAATTTATAGTAGATTATGTTTTTTAAAAGCATTATGTCAGAAATGAAACTAATTGTTTTATATAAACAAATTCATTCATTAAACACAAAACCCTATGATAAAGATCTAGGTGATATTGTAAATACTTCCCCAGGTAAAACACCAGAGTAATGCATCTGAATGGTCCAAGAACAGTCAGAAAAGATAGCAAATGTAAATAAGCGATAAGATCACATAGGTGGGTAAGTACTAGGTGTAGCCCCACTTTATAACTGAGGAAACCCAAGCATGGAGATGACTTATTTTGCCCAGTGTTAGATAGCTGGAAATGAAAAAGCAGGACTCCAATGAGGAAGTGTAATGCTAAAACCCCAGTTCTGTCCTTTATTCACCTACCTCGACCAGGCCAACAGAAACAGACTTTGGAGTTGGGAACTGTTTAACATCTGTAAACTTTATACGAGTAGGCTGATGCATATTAATTTTGCTGCCTAATACAGGACAAGCTAGGTTAGCGAAAAGGAAACTTACTGATACAATTAGCCTTCCATATGTAGCAATTCTGTATCCACAGATTTTTTTTTTTTAGTATTTCCCTAGTACTAAATGTGCTCTAGGATCAGCTTGTTTATTTCCTGCCCAAATCTAAAACCATCTGTTTAATCAAAGGACCCTGGCTTCTTCTATTGAAATAGGATTTAGGACCAAGAACCAAGTGCCATTGCTGCTGAGATGCTCCTCACTCTAAGCCCTCTCAGCTCCAGAGAAAAGAAATATATGTGTCTGTGCTACCTGCATATATGTGTGTGTGTATGTATATCTGTCTATGTCTACCCATCTATCATCTGTCACTATCAATAACTGTTTCTTTTTTTTATTTATTTATTGTTTTTGGACAGGAAGAGTTAGAGAGAGAGAGAGAAAGAGAGAGAGAAAGGTCTTCCTTTTCTGTTGGTTCACCCCTGAAATGGCTGCTACGGCCGGTGTGCTATGGCTGGCGCGCTGCGCCGATCCGAAGCCAGAAGCCAGGTGCTTCCTCCTGGTCTCCCATGTGGGTGCAGGGCCCAAGCACTTGGGCCATCCTCCGCTGCCTTTCTGGGCCACAGCAGAGAGCTGGACTGGAAGAGGAGCAACTAGGACAGAATCCAGCACCCTAACTGAGACTAGAACCAGGGGTACCGGCGCCGCAGGTGGAGGATTAGCCTAGTGAGCAGCGTAGCCGGCTAATAATTGTTTCTATAAGTAGCAGTGCTTAGCTACATGAAGCAAACTATGAGTTTATGTCTCCTTCTCTAATCCATTTCCATATGGATCATGATAGCCTCTTCTTTGTGCTTAATACATAAATTCCCACTCCAATAGAACAAACTTCATTTTAGTCATTGTCTCCATTCATTGACTTGCTTAATTACAGTATTTATACAAGAGTACTTTCAAAGTTCATGGAAAACAGAAAGAAAAAATTGGGTCCAGATGTATAGGTGATTTTCAAACATTTTATGAGAAACAAACTTTTTTTTTTTAAAGTGTGTATCTTAAATATTTTATACCATAATACACTCATCTTTTAATTCTGTATTTGTCCATGAATATTTTGAGGTACTCTTGTAGAGTGATGTCAGAACTGATAACACACACTTTGATGGGAAAACATTATAAACTGGAGGACAGTTCACAAATACAATCTCTTTGGTCTTTAATTTTATTCACTCATTTCAAAAGTTACATGATCAGCATGTGTTTACACTTGATTCAAGGTGAGGTTGTTTTATATATTTGTTTTGTCATCTTCTGCATACCATTCTCAAATAGCCTTCCAACCTAAATGATTCAAAAGTATTTTCATACAGTAACAGTCACCTTTTTTTTTTGTTAAGTTCTGTGAATTTTGACTGCATAGTAAGTGGGATATCATGTATAGACCACTACAATATCAAGGAGCAAAGTTTCATTAGCCCAAAATACTCTTTATGCTTGATTTATTCTACACTTGCCTGGCTCTGACAGCTTCCAATCTTCTCTAGAGAGAATGAGTTGGGAACTCTTAGGTGCTTCTATTTTTTGGAAGAAATAAAACAGGTTATTTATTAATGATGCAAATGTTCAGTTGATATATTTATGTATGTAGTAGATATAAAAATTATCTCAGTTTCCTGGTGTGAGTTTTGGTAGTCTCTGTCTTTCAAGGAATTGATTTATCGAAACTAAATTGGAAAGTTTGGTTCTTTATATTGTTTTTCTTATAGCCAAGTAATGTCGATAGATTGATGGCAAAGACTCATGTTTCATTTCTGATACTAGAAATTTGTTTCTTCACTCTTTTATCTTTGCTAACCTGACTCAAGGTTAATTGACTATTTTCAAAGATAAAGCTTTTGATTTTGATGATTTTTTGTTACTATCCTGTTTCCATTTTCTATAATTGACACTATAATTTTGATTTTTTCTGATTATCCTTAATTATTTTTTTCTCTGCTTTCATACAATTGAAATTTAAGTTCTTGCTCATAGATATTGCTTATATAATATGTTCATTTAAGCTATAAACTTCTATCTAAGAACAGGTTTCAATTCAACCTACAAATTTTGATGATATGTATTTTTATTTAGCTCAAAATATCTTCCAGATTTATTGAGGTATAATTGATGAAAGGAATATATTTATGGTTTATAGCATGATGTCTTGATATATTATATATAGTGAAACTATTACCAAAATCAAGCTAATTAGCATACCAATTACCTCACATCTTTATGTGTATGTATGTGGTAAAAACATTTAATATCTACTGTCTTCACAAAATTCATTATTTTCCCACCTCTTGTCTCTGGTAGCTACCAGTCTACTTTCTACTTGTGTGGATTCAACTTCTCTTGAATGTGGGATCATGCAGTATTTGTCTTTCTGTGTCTAGCTTATTTTATTTATCATAATGTCCTCCACGTTGTCCCATATTCTCATATATGCTAGAATTGCCTTCTTTTAAAAATCTATATAATATTTCACTTTATGCATATGTGTGTTTATGTGTGTGTAAATATTTTATTATCCATTCATCCGTTGATTAACACCTAAGATGTTTTCACATCTTAGCTGTTATGAATAGAGATACATTAAATATTAGAATGTGATTCTGATTACAATTTCTTTGAATTTACACCAGAAGTAGGAGTGGAAGACCACATGGTATTTATCATTTTTGGTTTTTGAAGAGCCTCTATACTATTTTTCCAGAATGGATTTCTTAATAATTGATAATCTTGAGAATATCAAAAGTGTATAAGGGAGTTCTCTTTTCTTTATATTCTCACCAATTATTGTTACCTTTTTTCTTTTTGACAGCAGTCATTCTTACAAATGTGAAGTGATATCTTGTTGTGGTTTTGATTTGTATTTTTTTGGTGATCAGCAATGTTGAATACCTTTTCATATATATGTTGACCTCTTGTATGTATTCTTTTGAGAAATGTGTACTCGAGTTCTTTATCCAAGTTTTATTTAGATGATTTGTTTTCTTGATCTATATACTGAAAGCTATAAAACAGATTTAAAAAAAAGTAAGACAGAAATAAATGGTAAGACATCCTATATTCACGGATTGGAAGAATGGAATTGTTATAATATCTATGCTATTCAAAGTGATCCATAGATCCAATGCAATATTACAATTACAATGAAATTACTTGCAGAAATACAAAAAAATCATAAAATTTGTTTGCACTAACAAAAAACTTGAAGTAACCAAAGCATTCTTAAGCAAAAAAAACCAAAACAAAACAAAACAAAAAACTAGAGACTTCACATTACCTGATTTCAAAACATACTACAAAGATACAGTAATCAAAATGGCATAGCACTGGCATAAAACCAGATAATGGAACAGGATAGAAAGTCTTGAAATAAATGCATACACAGTCAATTGATTATCTTTGAATGTCAAAACGGTCTGTTTAATCTTGAAAAGAAGTTTTTCTAGTGGTTTTGGATGAATTTTTCTATAAATATCCATTAGACCAATTTGATGGAAGGTGCTGCTTTGGTCATCTATATCCTATCTAATTTTTTGCCTACTTGACCTGGAACTCACTGAGAAACTACTGCTGAAATCTCCCAACAAAATAGTATTTCTCCTAGCAATTCTATCATATTCTATTTCATGCATTTTGATGGAGCAAGGGCAAACATCTTTAGGATTGTTTTGTTTTTGTTGAAAATTGACTCCATTATTAATATTTAATACCTTTCTTCAGCCCTGAAATTCATTATTCTGAACTTGGCTTTATCTGAAAATTATATATCCACTCTAGCATTCTTCAATGTTTGCATAGTATAACTTTCTGCATCCCTTTACTTTGAAAAAAATCAGTGATTTTATCTTTTATTTATTAGACAAAGACACAGAGACTAAGAGTGACAGAGAAAGTTCTTTGATCAGTTAGTTCACTCTCTAAATGCCCAAAACAGTCAGGGTTGAATCAAGCTAACCCAAGAGCCAAGAACTCAATCTGACTCCCCCTGGTGGGTTGTGGGGAGCCAAGTACTTGAGCCATTATTTGATGCACATAAGCAAGAATCTAGAATCAGAAGAGAAGTTGGGATTTGGACCGGGAAATCTGATATGGGATGCAAGTGTTCCAAGTGGTGTATTTAAATTATTTTTTCATTTTATTTTAGAGAGATAAAGAGAGAGAGAGAGAGATTTCTTTCTCAGGCTTACTACCCAAATGCCCACAATAGGCAAGAATGGGCCAGGCTGAAGCCAGACAGCCCTGGAACTCAATCCAGGTCTCACTTGTGCATGACAGGGATCCACATACTTGAGTTCTCATCAGCTTTCCTCCAGAATGCTCATTATCAGAAAGCTGGATCAGAAACAGAAGATCTGGGGCTCAGTCCAGGCACTCTAATACAGGATGTGAGCATAATAAACAGTGTCTTAACCACTGAGCCAAAAGCTCACCCATACCTCCAACTGTCATCTTAAATGCTTTGCTAAATGCCTGACACTCTCCCTTTGCTTTTAATCTATATGGATTTTTATATTAAAGTGAATTTCTTGTAAATAATGTAGCCGGGTTTTCTGTTTTGAATCCATAATTATAATTGTTATCTTTTAATTGGTATGTATATTTTTACTCTGTATATTACTACAAAAAAGGGAAATATATGATATTTGTCCTTTTGAGACTTACTTCTTTCACTAAGCTCAATGTTCCAATCATATCCTTTTTTTTGATGAAAGACAGGATTTCATTCTTTTTTAAGGCTGAGTAGTAATGCATTATGTGTGTGAGTTGTAGAAAGGAGAGATAGAGAGCACCCTCATCCATTGGTTCACTCCCCTACATGGCCTCAATGGCTGTGGCTGGCCTAAGCCCAACCAGGAGCCAGGAATTCTTATCCAGTTCTCACACATGGGTGACAGGGATCCAAGTACTGGAGCTAATTCCTACTGCTTCTCAGGGAGCTGGATCAGAAGAGGAATATTTGGAACTCAAAAAGTCATTCCCATATGGGATACCAGCATTGCAAGAGGTGGCTTAACCACTTGCATCATAATGCCAGCTCCTACATGGACTTTTATATGGAATATGTATGAATATCACTTTAAATGTGTATTAGTGTATTAGGTAATGTTTCTTGGACAAGAAAGACTTTATACCTGTTGGATATTTGAGGGTGCTAAAACTAAAAATGTTTCTGAACACTAAAGACTGAAAAAGAGTCATTAGAGGATTCAAGTAGCATATCAGCTTTTATTCCTGATAAAGTGAATAGGAAAGTGACTAATCATTATCTCAAAGATAGAATTCCTTGTGTTGAAAATGCAGATTTGACAGAGAGCAAAATTGGTCTTTCTAACATACTCCCAAAAATCTTGACCTACATATCTATCTGTAAGTACATTTAGATTTGCAAAGGACATTCCATACAATTTCTTACCCATAATGGTGCATAGATGATCTGGATGATCAAGGTCTTCCAAAAAAATAGATTTTGATTTTTTTTCAAAAAAGAACAATTGAGTTTAGGGAATAATTGAACAGAAACTATTGAGTTTCCTATATTCTCTCCTCAACTAATAATTGCAGCACTATTTACATCTTGATAAGTATTTCTTACAACAAATATAGTATTATTAATTAAATCCATCCTTTACATTAGGGTTCACTCTTTGTTGTATATGTATAGTTCCATGATTTTTTGTCAAATGCATGGCATCCATCATTACAGAATCATAACTAATAATATCACTGCTCTAAAACTCTACCATAAACCATCTATACATTCATCTTAACACCTCCCCATGACCTTCAACTCCTGGCAAACCAATTTTTTTAATTAACTCTATAGTTTTTCCTTTTACAGAATGTGGTAGAGTTGAAACCACTCAGCTTTTTCATACTGGTTTCTTTCACTTAGCAATATACATATAAAATTTTCTTCATTTCTTTTCTTAGCTTTGTAGCTCGTTTACTTTTATTGCTGAATAATATTTCATTATATTGATATACCACTGTTTCAGTCTATTTACTTATTGAAAGACATCTGATTGTTTCTACGTTTTGGCTATTGTGAATAAAGTTGCTATAAATATTGCATGCAAGATTGTATGTGAGTATGCATTTTCAACTCAATTAAGTAAATGCATGATGATTCAATTGACAGATAATATAATAGGTTAGTTTTATAATAAACTGCCAAACTTTTTTTTGCAAGTGGCTGTACCACTTCAAATTCCGCCTCAATGAATGAAATTCTTGCTCCATATCATTATTAAAATTTGATATTTGTTAGTGTTTTGGATTTCAATCATTTTAATATGAATGTAGTGATAACTTGTTGTTGCTTTAATTTGTAAATGTTTAATGAAGAATGATCTTCAGCATCCTTTTTATACTTGTTTGCCATCTGTATATATCCTTTGGTGGGATGTCTACCAGATATTTATTGCCCATTTTTTAAAGATTTATTTATTTATTTATTTGAAAGGCAGAATTACACAGAGAGAGAAGGAAAGGCAGAGAGAGAGAGAGAGAGAGAGAGAGAGAGTCTTGCATCCGCTGGTTCACTCTCCAGATGTCTGCAATGGCTGGAGCTGAGCCAATCTGAAGCCAGGAGCCAGGAGCTTCTTTCGGGTCTCCCACACGGGTGCAGGAGTCCAAGGACTTGGGCCATCTACTGCTTTCCCAGGACATAGCAGAGAGCTGGATTGGAAGTGGAGCAGCCGGGACTTGAACCAGTGCCCATATGGGATGCCGGCATTGCAGGCGGTGGCTTTACTTGCTACGTTACAGTGCCTTTTTTGCCAATTTTTAAGCTGTCATTTGTTTTCTTACTGTTGAATTTTAATAGTTCTTTTTTATATATTTAAGTCTTTTATTAGATCTGTTTGTATCAAATGTTGGCTCCAAGGCTATGGAGAGTCTTTTTATAAATTTTTTAACAATGTTTTATGCAGAACAGAATTTCTTTTTTTAATATTCAGCCCTACTTATTTTTTACTTTCATAGATTATGCCTTTGCGTTTTATCAATAAGTTCATGTCAAAACCATGGATTTTCTACTTTTATCATCTTCTGAAAGTACTGTAGTTTTGAATTTTACATAAAAGTTTACATTCAATTTTTATTTAATTTTTAAATATATATAAATGTCCATATCTATACTCTTTCTTTTTTTTGCATGAGGATGTCAAGTTACTCTGACATCCTTTGTTAAATAGAATAATTTCATTCTTCCTCTTTTCATTATTTGAAATTGCCTTTGCTCATATATGAAATTTTGATTGTATTTGAATGAGTGTAACTCCTTTGAATTATCTGTTATTAAAACAAAACTACCCTGTTGTCATTACTGCTGCTTTATAGTAGGCCTTGAGGTTAAGTAATGTCTCTACTCTGATTTCATTTGTCTTCAATAATGTGTTATATATTCTGGATCTTTTCCCTTCTGTATAAATTAGAATCAGTTTGTTCACATCCAGAAAAGAAACTTGCTGGGATTTTTCAACGAATCTATATGAAAAATTGGGAAGAACAGATATATTTTTTATACTTTTTTTTGACAGGCAGAGTTAGACAGTCAGAGAGAGAGAGTGAGACAGAGAGAAAGGTCTTCTTTTTCCGTTGGTTCACCCCCTAAATGGCCGCTACAGCTGGCAGGAGCCAGGTGCTTCCTCCTGATCTCCCATGTGGGTGCAGGGCCCAAGGATTTGGACCATTCTCCACTGCCTTCCCGGGCTACAGCAGAGAGTTGGACTGGAAGAGGAGCAACTGGGTCAGAATCCGACGCCGGCGCTGCAGACAGAGGATTGGCCTGTTGAGCTGAGGCACCGGCCAGATATATTTTTAAAACTACTTTATTATTTATTCATTTGAAAGACAGAGGGATGGGGGGGGGAGATCAAGAGAGAGAGAGAGAGAGAGAGAGAGAGAGAGAGAATAATCTTCCATATGCTGGATCACACCTCAAATAGGCACATTTTGTGCTGAACAAAGCCAAAACTAAGAGCCAGGAGCTCCATTCGGGTCTCTCATATGGATGGGTCGGAATCAAGTACTTGAGTCATCATCTGCTGCTTCCCAGGCACATTACCAAGGAGCTGGATCAGAATCAGTATAGCCAGTACTTGAACCATCACTCCGATACAAGATGTGAATGTTGCAAATGGTGGCTTAACCAGCTGTACCACAACACCTGCCCTGAACCTGACATGTTAACAATATTGCATCATGCTATCCATGACTCATTTTAGTTCAAATTTCATCCATCAGAATTTTGAAATTTTCCTCACACATATCTTGTAAATATTTTGTTAGACCATAGCTAAGTATTTTATATTTTGATGGTAATTTAAACATGCTGTATTTTAAGTTTCAAATTCCATTTGCTCACTACTTAAATTTCTATCTGTATATCTGTCTATTTCTATCTTTCTATCAATGAAAGAAGTTTTCTCAGAATAGGCTATTAAAGTAATGCAATGAGGTAGAAGCTAGGGTTAGAAAGTATATCCTATTTTTTTTTCTATTTTCTGGGAGAGATTGCATAATTTATTCTTTAAAAGTAGAATTTCCCAGTGAGCTTGGCTGAGGCTGATGCTTTGTTTTGGAAGATTAATGATTACTGGCTGAGTTTTTTTCTATCTATTTATGTATCTATCTAAGCATATTGAATTTGTCTGTATCTATCTATCTATCATATATCTACTCACACATACATGCATACACATGCTCATTTGATTTTCTAGATAGTACACTTTTTGGTAAACTATGTCTTTCAAAAAATTGATCCATTTAATCATATTCATCAAATTTGCAGGTATAGGATTTTTCATAATATTTCTGGATTATCCTTACTTGCGTCATGTTTTCTTGCTGAGCTATATCTAAATCTATCTATATAAAATATTATTATATGAAAATAATATCTATCTATATGAAAACATTTCCTTATTATAAATAAGGAAATCCTGATCTTTTTGGCAATATGGATGTACCTGGAGCACTGCATGCTAAGAAATCAGACACATAGAAATAGTGCGTTACATCATTTACATTTACAATCTAAAAGAGATAAACTCATAGAAATAAAGGGTAGGAAAAAGATCTACCAGAGACCAGGGTGATGATGAAAATAGAGGAGCCATTTGTCAAAGGTTATAAAATTTGCAGTTACAATATGAATACCTTCTAGATATCTAATGTATAGCATGGTAGCTACAGAGTTAATAATACCATGTTTTATATCTGCAATTTGCTGACAGCAAATCTTAAATATTTTTATCACACACACAGTGTGTATGTGTGAAGTGTATGTGTGAAATGATAAATATGTTAATTATGTTGATCATAATGAATAGCTTGCAGTATATTGGCATATCAAAAGATTATATTGTACATCTTGACTATATATATTTAATTTGTCAATTACATCTCAGTAAAGCTGAGGAAGAAAACTAGTAGTATTTATTAATAGCAGTAGGAAGCAGAGGTGAATACATAGTTCTGGTGGGCAATCCATTAATGAAGCAACACAAATATTGGCTTAGTTCACTTAGTATGATTTGCCCACATTCATTCATATTGTTGCAACTGAAAGAATTTCCTTCTTTTAAAAGGTTGAATAATATTCCATTGGATCTATATACCACATTTTCTTTATCCATTCCTCCATCAATGAACATTTGAGTTGTCTTCATATTATTGGTTATTGTTAATAATGCTGCAATAAATGGGGATCTTTTCAGTTCTTTAAGGCACATATTCAGAGGTTGGATTGTGGAATCAAATAGTAAAACTATTGTTAATTTTTTGAGAAACATTCACATTATTTTCCACTGAAGCTGAATAATTTTATATTCCCAGGATCAGTACATAATGCTCAAGATTTCCCACTTCTTGGGAAATAGTCATCACAGTGATGCATAGTAATGTCTCATTGTAGCTTTGATTTGCATTTTCTGAATAACTAGTGATGTCAAGAATATTTTCTGATACCTTAGGCCATTTTTCTATTTTCTTTGGGAAATGACTGCTAAGCAAAATAAGCTAGTTATACTAGGACATGTTCTGCATGATTCCACTTATGTGAGGATTTACAATTGTCAAAATCACAGAAACAGAATTCACTGGTAGTTACCTGTGGCTAGGAGATGAGAAACTAACAGGGAGTTGTTCAACAAATGTAAATTTTTAGTTATGCAGGGTGAAAAAATTCTAGAGATCTTCTGTACAACCTAGTGCTAATTATATGATATTTTGCACTTTAAAATTTGTTATGAGAGTTGAGTTCAGGTTAAGTTTCCTTACCACCAACAAAAAAAATCAAAAAGACACAGGAAATTTTGGTGTTGGATCCACTTATTCTCTTGATCATGGCAATAGTATCACATATGTTTGCAGACATATAAATTCATAAAATTGTACACTAAATTAAATAGTTGAAGTTCTTTGCATATCAGTTGTAACTTAATAAAACTGTTTAGAAAGATACATTGGAACAAGTTTCATGTTTAAAGACAAAGTAATTATCTGTGATTATGTAAACTGGTTAATGGAATGTCCTTCTTAATTAATCTACTCCTTTCTTAGAAAGAAATAAGAGCAGAAATGATGGAAATTCCTCTTAGTGATTGGGGCTGTTGGATCAGTTTTCTTATTTATGTTTTATAGTAGGAATGGGGGCAGGTGCTGTGGCATAGCTGATAAAGCCTCCACCTGCAATGCCAGCATCCCATATGGGCACCGGTTCGAGTCCCAGCTGCTCCACTTCCAATCCAGCTCTCTGCTATGGCCTGGTAAAGCAGTGGAAGATAAACCAAGTC
Organism: Sylvilagus floridanus; assembly: GCA_949820135.1. Taxonomy (NCBI): domain Eukaryota; kingdom Metazoa; phylum Chordata; class Mammalia; order Lagomorpha; family Leporidae; genus Sylvilagus; species Sylvilagus floridanus. The sequence goes on from OX463231.1 coordinate 69,027,582, forward strand.
CTTGGGCCCCTGCACCCGCTTGGGAGACCCGGAGCAAGCTCTTAGCTCCTGGCTTTGGATCAGCCTACCTCTGGCCGTTGTGGCCATCTGGGAGTGAACTAGTGGATGAAGATCTGTCTCTGTCTTCCTCTGCTTCTCTGTAACTCGGCCTTTCAAATGAAAAAATCTTAAAAAAAAATGTAATGAGAATGGGATGAAAAAGGAAAAGGAATCCTGTACTATTTAGCCTTTAGATTTTGGAAACAGAAGTCAATTTAAAATACCAAGCAAATGTAAGAACAGTGTGTTTGCATATATTTTATTTATACATTACCTTTAGTTTTCACAGAATGATTTTTCTCTATAGATAATGTTAACCATGAAACACCATTCAAATATATTTTTGTATTCTATTCATAACTGAGTTTCACTAGTGACTCTTCTAATACAGGAAATGATGAAAATGTTTGTTTCTCCCTAAGTGACTTTTGTATTTATTAACTTGGTATTTGTGGACCATGGGGTGGTGGGAGAGGGTCGGCTTATGGACATCTCTGGAATTATATAAGTAGTTGAAAAAAGATTGAAATCTTTTGACATAGATAATTGTCATTTCTATCAGTAAATGAGAGGTGGTAGTATATGAATGTTAAATACTCTTTGCACATGCAATTGCTTTAGGTGTTGGACAAGATTACATAGAACTTTTATATCTATAGAAGCTAAGCGACACAAAGCAGTACCTTAGCTCTTTAGAAGCTTCTGCTTTTCTGATTTTCCCTACAGTAGTCCTAGAAAAAATAATTCATCTGACTAATCCAGGATCTTTTACCATAATATTACTTAGACAACATTCCTTCTCTGTTAGTTCATTTTCTCGTGTTATGACAGAATAGCACAGACTGGGTCAATTATAAACAATAGTTAGCTCATGATTCTGGAGTCTGGGAAATCAATGAGCTATTGCTAGTATCTGTCAAGGGTATTCCTGCTGCCTCATTTCCTCCCAAAGTCAGAAAGATACAGAAGCACAGGGGTAAAAGGGGAATGAATTTATCCTTTCTTCAGTAGCCCAATTCTCCAACAACTCACTCACTCCTTCAATAGTGGCATTAACCCATTCTTAAGGGCAGAACCTCCATGGTCGAATCACTTTTTAAAGGTCCCATCTCTTAACATTGTTGCAATGACAAATTTCAACATGAGTTTTGGAAAGGACATTCAAATTATGCAATGTAGAGACAGCTCAAAAATTCCAGTAAGTCTAGAGGTAAACTCATTACAAATGAGAAAACCCAAGCACATTCTTAGAGGCTGGAGGAAGCTTCATCTTTGAAATCTAGGAGTACAAGAAAAACATCTCCAGCTGGCGCCGTGGCTCACTTGGTTAATCCTTTGCCTGTGGCGCCGGCATCCCCTATGGGTGCCGGTTCCAGTCCCAGTTGCTCCTCTTCCAGTCCAGCTCTCTGCTGTGGCCCGGGAGGGCAGTGGAGGCTGGCCAAGGTGCTTGGGTCCCTGTACCTGCATGGGAGACCAGGAAGAAGTACCTGGCTCCCGGCTTTGGATCCGTGTAGCTCTGGCAGTAGCGGCCATTTGGGGAGTGAACCAACGGAAGGAAGATCTTTCTCTCTGTCTCTCTCTCTCACTGTCACTCTCTCACTGACCTGTGATGACTTGCATATTTATTTTTAATAGAAGCACCTACAAGAATTGAGAATAACCTTCCAAGTAAATATTGGTTATTAATTTCAGGCATGAAGCCAGGGAATTTTTACTTAGATGTGTCATATCATAACTCTATCTGTCAAATTAAAAAAAAAAAAGAAAGGAAAACATCCCCATTTGATTTTACCAATGTAAGAAATGAATAAAAACATAATTGTTAAATTTCCATATTAGAATATTTGTATTCTACCATATTAGCATATCATTAACTGTCAATCCTCTTAGAATAGCTACACCCAAATTACAAAATAACTGCAGGTATTAGTCCTTACAAACATATGTTTCTATGCTATCTAAGGTGATAAACTAATTCTAATAACTGCTTTGTGGCCTTGCAGCAAAAAGCAGTGACATTTTTTAATTTTCCTTGACTTTTTTGAAACTCAGCAGTTACTTTTTTGTATAGAGCAAAGATTAGAATGTAATTTTCACTTCACTACATTGTAAGGAGTGGTTTTTCAGGTATATGTTTCTTATGATTGGGTATACCAAAACGTTTATCTGCTACTAATAATGTGCAGCTCTTTAATTGCAAAGATATTTTAAGTTCTCATGGATATTAAAAAATTAGCATACACTGTTTCCACATGCAAATACAAAAAATAAAACACAACAAAAATGACACCTAGTTTACCTATATGGTTTAAACATATTTTAATAACCCTTTACAAATTAAAGCAATACAGTAAACTTAATACTACAGATTGTGCATGATTTACATTTACATAGGGAAGACAGCCACCAGACCAGCAGTTCAGACTTAATTGACCATTTTTATGGCTGTTACAAGGATGTTTGTTTTTCTATTGAAGTGCATTAGTAGGACCTGAAACAGTTTATCAATAATTTAACAGAGAATTTGCCTTGCTTATATGTTTATGGATAGACTGTGAAGCTAATAAAGCCAATTTGAGTTCTTTTGACCTGTGATGACTTGCATATTTATTTTTTAATAGAAGCACCTACAGGAATTGAGAATAACCTTCCTAGTAAATATTGGTTATTAATTTCAGGCATGAAGCCAGGGAATTTTTACTTAGACATGTCACATCATAACTAAAAGTCAGGCAGTTTGTAACAGGATGCATATAAATAATGGAAGACTATCATTACCCAAACAATGAAGAGAATCATCAATTATCTTTAAAAATCTGTTGTCCATGAATTAATTTATTTTTGAAGTTACAAACAAAACAAAAATAATTATGCATTTGATTTCTAAGCCATTTAGATAAAATGAGCATGTGTCTAATTATGACTGTCTCTTTCACTGGGGCTTTAGGATATTTTCGTCATTAAATTATTCTATAATGGTGGGCATTTAGTGCAACAATCAGGGTGCATTTTGGAATGCCTGCATGCCAGATCTAAGTACCTGTGTCCTAGTCCTGGCTGTGCTTTGATTCCAGCTCCCTGCTAATGCTTACCCTGGAGACAGCAGTACACGAATCCCTGCCACTCATATAAAAGACATGGATTGAATTCCAAGCCTCTGGCTTCGGTGAGGTCCAGTTCAGATTTTGTGGGTATTTGTGAGTGAAGCAGTAATGGAAGATATCTATCTATCTGACTCTGTCTGTCTGCCTTTTGAATAATAAAATCAAATACTTCAGAGAATTCATATACACAAGATAAAGTCATATAAGCTCTGCTTGAAATATGAAATACGTAGACACATATACATGTATGTGTATGTGAACTACATAGAAAGACAGTATATTTGTGATATCTCTTCAAGTGATCAGTAACTTTCTGAACCTTCAGGTAAAAAGGTTAAAAATTAAACGAGGATAAAGATATAAACAATCCTTATCTTGATAACTGATTTGAGAAACACAAATACTTGAATACTGCTAAAGAATAAAAATGGTAAAATCACAATCTCCTACCAATGTAAAATTGACAAACGAAAATTTATTTAATCTATGACTTAATGAGGGGATACACAAGATATTAACAAGTTAAAGAAAGTTAAAATATCACCTATGTATTAGCAGAAAATAAGTACTTAAATGAATATACATACAGATGCAAACAGGTCTCTACAATGAGCATTAATTAGTACAACAGGTATAATTAAAATGTGTAGTAACACATTTGCAATGTTTTCAGTTTCCTATGATTTACACAGTTGTGCAAGTCAATGATGATGAAGGTGGACATGATCCAGACAAGAACCCTAGAAAGCACATATTTTCCAATGTAAATTGTCAAATAATCTTTTTGGATTATTTCAGGTTTTTTTTTTTTTCTAGATAATTTTTCTGTCAGTAAAAGTACTATTTCATTATAAAAGACCTTTCTTCTATAGAATCATTTTGCACCAAGCAACATCCTTTTTCTAAAACATATTTATCCATAGCCTTAATAATAATCCAAGTTTTTCATCTATTTCTTATCTGTCTGGGTTTGAATCTCTACATCCCCCCCCCTTTTTTTTTAACATCCCTTGGTATATTTTTAAGCTACCTGATCATGTTGACAAACTGCCATGAAGATATCTTTGTAATTGATACCTTGAATTGTAAACACAAAAATACCTTCCTCTTGAGTGCATCTCAGTTATAAATACCTATATTGTTTCAACAACCAGTTTGCTGCCTAATGAGTATGAGAAGGTGGATGTGGAGGGAATTAAGCAGAACTGAAGCACTGTTTTGCCTCAGAGTCAAGGCAGGCCTGGTACATTCATCTTCAGGAAGAAGAGATATCAGAACTTTGAACAGCATTCATCAAGCTCACGGTTCAGGCGCCATTTCTCAGTAATTCTGCTCTGGCTGTTCTTGGATTCTTGTCATCACACTATTTGAGCAAGACTTCCTTCTAAAGATCTTAAAATGACAATTTATACATTTAGCTTGAAGCTTTTCTTTTTAACATTTGGAAATTAGATGGCCAAAGTTGGACTGCTCCAACAAAAATGTACAAATTCAGACCTGCTCCACCCGAGTGACCTGAAGAGGCCCAATAGAAGAGGATCTTATACATCACCTGCTCCAATGACCTTGGTTTAACAGAGGAGAAGCCAAGATCAGCATAGCAAACCTAATGTGCTCCCTCAATTCTTATACATTTTTTACCTGAAGTGCCCTAAATTTTATTTTGTCTCCCACTATACAAACACAAATTGGAAGAATTCTCATGTGAATAACCATAGAAGATCCTATAAACTATGTGTAAAAAGAACACCCAGCAGCTATTTGCCCAGTTTAAATCTCATAGAGTATTCTGCTTTATAAGATATAAAAAACATTTATTTTGAGGCCAATAAATGAAGTAGATAAGCTAAGATATGGAGTGAATCATGATTTAGAATTTTATAGGTGAAACAAAAATCATATTATTGGAGTTAATGGAAAATCCTATATTTTCTTCAGTTAAAATTTTATAGCCTGAATAAATCTCATATTGAAGTAAGTTTGTAGATAAACTATCTAAAATGTAAGAATATTACCTATTGGTTTTGGGTTGAATATTTGGATCTCTATGATTTCATTAATGCTATGAGTTGTGTTTTTCAGCATTAAACTTTTCTTTGCAACTTATTTACTAGAGTTTGGCTAATAATTTAGAAGACTCAGAAGAAAATAAATTTGTGATGGAAAATCAATAAATGGAGAACCCCTGAAATAATGAATTTACATTAATTATTTATAGTTTATTCATTTTGAAACAAAAGATATATATTTTGTTATTTCAAAATTCTATTCCAGCACTGAGAAAATTGTTTAACACATAAGAAGTGCTTGATAGAAATTTTGCTAAAATGATAACAGGAGTTGTAAATGGCTGGAGAAGGCAATTGACATATCTTTACCTAAACTTCTTTGCCTCTATAGAATAATATATAAAATTATCAGATGATATTGAGAATCTGAAAGAACATAAAATATTTCATGTTTCTTAAAATAATAATTTGATAGTACAATAAAGTCTTAGATTGTCAATTTTACTCTGCCGCATAAACTGATTTAAGTTAATTTCATAGTCAATCTGATACAGCAAAAACTCTGTTGAGCTTTTTCTACTTATTTTCTTCAAACAAAACAGTGCATAACTATTCATGCCACTGTTTCTTTTAGAAGCATAGTGAATATTCTCAAGCCTTCTATTCAAAGGTAACAAGCACTGATCTCATAACACAATATTGGATAGGAAGTTCAATGATTCCTATATTATACAAAGAAAGCAGCTTTATGACTGATACTTTTTCATTAAAAAGTTTATGGTAAATGTGAATTATCAAAAACTGTTTATGAATTTCAAAAATTTTTGTACCAAAATAAACTTCTAATTTTATTTTCCCATAAACTTTTTGAAGTGTCCTCACATGACCACATATGTACATAATCACATTGTGTTCCATTTTAGGTATATACAAGATGCCATAGAAAACATGATGGAATATATTCATTGATATATTCATTGTGGGAAATTAGAGCTGTTCTAACTTTTTCAGATTAGAAGAACAACTTGTTTGCTTTCTGCATAGCCCTATCCCCTACAAACTTACTCCTAACCCTTGGGTGATTAAGTTAGGGTTCATATAATCAATGCTGTTATTACTCAGCTTTAGCTTTTATTCAATATGTAATATGGCAGAGCATATACTTGGGAGTCTAGATTATCCAGATCTCTACCTTGACACCTGGTTTGTAATTCTGAAAATATTATGTGTCCAGGGAAAATAGACTAAGATGCATGGGTATTAATTTCCTCAAAAGCAAAATGAGATTAATTTTAATGCCACTATCAATTGTTTCAATGTGAGAGTTAAAAAAGTGAATACATTCAAAACACTTACAAGGTGGCCAACATATTAAACAAAAAAACAAAAATATCTTTAAATTTTTAAGCCATTATATTAAGAGTAAATGTATATTTCATTTGACATATCACATGACCCTCTTTTTTTTTTTTTTTTTGACAGGCAGAGTGGACAGTGAGAGAGAGAGACAGAGAGAAAGGTCTTCCATTGCCATTGGTTCACCCTCCAATGGCTGCCGCGGTCGGCGCGCTGCGGCCGGCGCACCGCGCTCATCCGATGGCAGGAGCCAGGTGCTAGGTGCTTTTCCTGGTCTCCCATGGGGTGCAGGGCCCAAGCACTTGGGCCATCCTCCACTGCACTCCCTGGCCACAGCAGAGAGCTGGCCTGGAAGAGGGGCATCCGGGACAGAATCCGGCGCCCCGACCGGGACTAGAACCCGGTGTGCCGGCGCCACAAGGCGGAGGATTAGCCTGTTGAGCCACGGCGCCGGCCATGACCCTCTTTTTTTTAGATTCTGTTTATTTGAAAGGCAGTTACAGAAAGAGAGAGAGAGGGTGACTCTTCCATCCAGTGGTTTACTCTCCAGATGGATGCAATGGCTGGGACTGGGACAGTACTGCAGAGGGTAGTTTTATCCCCTACACCACAGCACCAGCCCAGGCCTCCTGTTTCAAGTATGTGTGGTTACTGACGCCATAAATAAGAGTGTCAATTGTTAAATCAACAACAGGAGTCACTGTGCACTTATTCCTCATGTAGGATCTCTGTCCTTAATGTGTTGTAATATGTGAATTAATGGTATAACTAGTACTGAACCAGTACTTTACACTTTGTGTTTCTGTATGAGTGCAAACTGTTGAAATCTTTACTTGGTATATACTAAATTGGTCTTCTGTATATAAAGATTGAAAATGAATCTTGATGTGAATGGGATGGGAGAGGGAGTGCGAGATGGGATGGGGGCGGGTGGGAGGGAGGTTATGGGGAGGAAAACCCGCTATAGTCCAAAAGTTGTACTTTGGAAATTTATATTTATTAAATAAAAGTTAAAAAAAAGTATGTGTGGAGAGAGCATATTTTGCACAGTGAATAAACAAGGTTAAATTGCTTTTTATCATAATGGAAAATCATGGCATTTACATGGGTTATGGACATTCATAGGAGCTAATATTTCATACACTATTTTTTCTACTACATAGATACAGGAATCTGAAAAGAACAATGTAAATCAGAAGGAAAAATGCTAAACCACTGGCATATTCTTACATAAAACATAGCTTCTCACAAAAAAAATTAAAAAGGGGGGGAGCACCTCAACATGTAAAGCATGAGGAAATCCGTTTCCAACTCCTCCACATAGACTGAAATCAACACCAAAAATTTATTAAGAATCCATTTACTGGTCATATTTCTGACATCTTACTATGTGTTATAAGAAATTATAAAAGGACAAACACCTGTGATGAAGAATCCTCAAAAATCTCTGTCAAAATTACTAATATGAATTCACACAAAGTCTTATTAAACTATGTCTGATAAAATAATAAACCAAGCAGAATACTTGGAAGATATTGGATTACAGGGGCTGTTGTGGTGTAGCAGGTAAAGCTGCTGCCTATGATGCTGGCATCCTGTGTTTGTGCCGATTCGAGACCTGACTGTTCTTTTTTTGATTTAGCTCCCTGCTAATAAACTCAGAAAAGCAGAAGAGGATAGTCCAAGTGCTTGGAGCCCCTGGAACCAACAGGGGACCTGGAAGAAGATCCTGGTTCCTACTTTTGTCTGGCCCAGCCAATTGGGAATTGAACCAGTGGATACAAGATCTATCCACCTCCCCCAACACACACTGTTTTTCTCTCTCCTTTCTCTTTCTAACTCTACCTTTCAAATAAAAATACATTTTAAAAAAATCTTATTTAAAAACCATGGATTATCTAATAAAAGCTTTAAAATATCAATATTTCCTCAGACATTGTACAGACTTTCCCTTCTTATCTCCAAAAAAGGCACTGGTAGAACACACCTGTTTCCTTTAAGTTATATAATATGTTAAGATATATTTATTCATAGTTATTCTGCTGCAGTTTGAATATGTCTTCCAAAGTCTATGTGTTGGAAACAATGCTCAGTGTAGGGTGGGGCCTTTTAGGAGATGATTAGATAAGTGGATTAATTCTGGAATAATGACAGTGAATTCATTAATGTGAGTTTGTTATAAAAATGAGTTTGGTCCTCTGTGCTTCTCATTCATGCATGATGTCTTCTTCCACCTCCACCATGGACTGATGAAACAAGATGACTCTTGCCAGAGTGCCCTTGGCCTTGCAGTTCTCAGCCTCCAGTATAATTTCATAAATTATACACTCTCGAGAATTCTGTTATATCAGGACAAATAGACTAAGACAAATGCTTATAATCCTTTTTATTTCTGAGGCACCTATTGTAATTTCTTCACTTTCACTTCCGTTTTATTTATTTGAATCTCTTTTCCTTTTTATTGAGTCTGGCTAGGTTTGCAATTTTGTTTATTTTTTGAAAAAAAAAACTATTAGTATTGATTTTTCTATATGTTTTTCTGTGCTACATATGATTTATTTCTGCTCTGATCTTTATTATCTTCTACTATTTTTAGGTTTAATTTTTTGTTTAGCTCCTTGAGATATATTGTTAGAATATTTGGAGTCTTTCTCTTTTTTTGCTGTGTTTATTGTTATAAACTTACTTATAATTATAATAATTATATAATAAATATAAATGTAAACTTAATTATAAAATTACTTTTGCTGTATGCCATAGGTTTTTGTATGTTGTGCTTCCATTGCCACTTTTCATAAGATAATTTTAACCTAAAGTTGAATCAGAAAGAAATAGAAAGCTTGACTAGACCAATAATTATGATATTGAAGTAGTAGTTAAAGACCTCCCAAGAATGAAAAGCCCAGGACCAGAAGACCTCACAGCTGAATTCTACCAAATATTCAAAGAACTAATGTCAATACTTTTTTCTTATTTATTTGAGACATGTAGAAATAGAAATAGTGAGAGAGAGACAGAGAGAGGTCTTATCTGCTGGATCACTTCCCAAATGCTCACCACAATCAGAGCTTCATCAAGCCAAAACTGGGAGCTAAGAACATGGTGGCAGGGACCCCAATCACTTGAACCATCACTGGTGCCTCCCAGAATCTGTGTTTCAGGAAGATGGAGTCAGGCTTACAGCTGCGTGTTTAACCCACGTACACTTTTGTGGGAAGTGAGCATCTTAATAGATGTTTTAAATGTCTGATCTCCAATGCTTCTTAAAATTTTCCAGAAAGTAGAGCTAGAAGGAATACTTTCAAAGCAATTTTTTATCAATTTGATACCTAAAGCAGATAAATACATTACAATGAGAGCCTGGGGTTGTGGCGTAGCTGGCAAATCCACCACCTGCAACTCTGACATCCCATATGGACGGCTGCTCCATTTCCAATCCAGCCCCTCGCTAATGGCCTGAGAAAAGTGGTGGAAGATGACCCAAGTGTTTGGGCCCCTGCCACCCACATGGGAGACCCAGATGAGGATCCTTCTGACTTCAGCTTGACTCAGATCTGGCCTTTGAAACCATCTGGAGAGTGAACCACTGTAAGGAAGATCTATCTCTCTCTCTTTTTGTCTCTCTCTCTCTTTTTCTTTCTCTCCTCCTCTCCCTCTCTCTCTCTTAAGAAAAGTGAAGTAAGCCATACACATAAAGGTAAAGGTTGCATGATCTTATTGATATGTAAAATATCTTAAAAAGTCAAATATGCAGAGAGGATAAGAGAATGGTTACCAGGAGTCAGGAGAGAAGAATAAATACAAACACCAAGTTGCAGATGTGTAGGAAGAACAAGTCTAGAAACCTAATATACAACAACAATGGACTATATTAATAATATTGAATTAAAATGTTTGCTAAATGAGTAAATTTTAGCTTCTCTTGACACAGAAAATTGGGAAATTATGTGAGATGTGCATATATTAATTGCTTCACTATAGCAATAATTTTACTACTACATGTATCCCATAACATCATGTTGTATACCTGAAATATGCACAAAATATGTATTTTATAAAAGAGCACAATAATGGTTGTAGATGGTTTTATCAAATTTATCCAATGAGTTACATTAGTGTTTTCAAAAATATCAAGTTCCTTGTGTACCAATATTCCAAGTACAATTCTATGCCCTCAATAATGGGAAGCCCTTGCAACAGATGAGTCACTAGATGATTTCATTCGGTGTGAATATAATGGCGTGTTTTACACAAACCTAGGTGGGATCATCTACTATACAACGAGGCTATATGTTGCAGCCCATTGCTCCCAGGACGGAAAGCTGTATGGCATGTTATTGCTCTGAATATGATAGACAGCTTTATCACAGTGATAAGTGTTTGTGTCCCTAAACATATCTAAACACAGAAAATAAGCAGTAAAATACTATATATCAGGAATTTTTCAACTAATTAAAATCTTATGGGTCCATCATCATATATGCAATTTGTCACTGACCAAAAAATTATCATGTGGCACATGACTGTTTTTACCCTTTGCAAAAAGAAGTCAGATATAGTTTCAAGACAGAGAGAACAGAGAGATTATTACAAAGCACATAACCTTTGATTGAAAAAAAGGGTTTCAATAGGAGAATCGAAAGAGTTAAACCCAGCATAATATGCAAAAAGTAAACATGTGGCTAAAATATCATAAAAATTTATCTCCGGCGTATGAACATAGGGAACATAGAAAACGCAAAGAAACAAATGAGTGTCACTTTTTCTTCATCTAATTGAAAATTCAAAATGTCAGTCTTAAAGTTTTCCTTTCACAGGTTGACATACATGAATTTAGCTACACTAATGAGAATACATAAGCACTGGGAAGCTCACCCATACATATACTTTAATTATTAAAATTCTATTTGTAATCTGTTGCTTATCTTGGACTAAGCAGAAAAGGTTTCTGCCATTATTAGAAATAAGAGCTGTGCAACATTTTCTTTCCATAATTTAAGGACATTGTATTAAAACCCTGTGCATTTAAATAAGGAAAATAAGACCAAGTTGGAACACTAGTGGTAACATAATACTCAAGAAAAGAAATGATGCACTTATGACTTCATAAACTGAAGAGAAAAAAATTGTTAGATGCAAAGTAGTAAATGTCAAAAGTTGCTATTAAACAAAGGCTGCCCTTTATGGCCCTCATAAGATTTTTTAAAAAGTCAGTGGTGTGTCCAGTAGCATCCCTGGAATGATTACTGCAATGCAATTTCTATCTACAGCCTTCATTATATTTTCCTGGATTCCTACATTTATTCCTAGGAATATTGTAGGAATGCTACAATAATAAATTCAACTCACAGTAGCCTGCAAATCTCATACTAACCAAATATTAATCCTTTATAAAATGCTGTTGTAATGTCCAATATTTTGGAATGGATATAGGAACTGCACATTGATAAGTGAGTATCTCTGGCAGCAAACTATATAATAATATTTTTATTAGGAAAAGTAAGAGCCGTTTTTTTTTAAAGATTTTATTTATTTGAAAGCAGAGTTACAGACTCAGAGAAGGAGAGACAGAAAAAGAGATTTTGCATCCGCTGGTTCACTCCCCAGATGGCTGCAATGGCCAGTGCTGACTGATCAGGTGATATGAGCCAGGAGCTTCTTCTGGGTCTCCCACTCAGGTGCAAGGGTCCAAGCACTTGGGCCGTTTTCCACTGCTTTCCCAGGCCATAGCGGAGACCTGAATCTGAAGAGGAGCAGCCGGGACACGGACCTGCGCCTGTATGGAATGCTGGCACCACAGGCAGATGCTTAGGCTACTGCACCACAGCATTGGCCCCAGAACTTTATTTTTAATGTGATTATGTTTCTGATTATCACTGTTGACATTGTCCTTGATTATTCTACATAGACAGTGTTTGTCTATTTTGTCCCCTGCAAAGTTGCTTCCTGCTTCGCCATAATTGCACTGATTGGAAGGAAGTCACACAAATCAGCCCTCAGTTCAGGATTGATTTTGGCTTCTCTTTGAAGATGGTGTATCTACATAAATTATTTATAATTCTTCGTGAGAGCTTTGTCTGTTCTCCCCATTCATTTATTTATTCAATTACATATTTATTTAATATGGACTCATTGATTTCTGTTTTAAAATTTGGATTATAGTCAAATATTACTCTATTTTTCTTTCATATTAATTTGTATGGTTTTTAAATTTTTTCTGTTAATTTTTAATTAGTTTTAATTAGTTTGTATGATTTACTCCAGCCAATCCTAAAAATCGGTCATTTTTCCGATGAACCCAGATTACTTTTTGTAGAAAGCAGTATCAGAAATCTAGATCTTGGTAAAGTGTCTCCATTTTAATAAAGGAAAAGTAGACACTTAAAGAAAAATTCAAAATAATATGTTGAGTCTAAACTGTGACAATAAAATGACTTTTGAAACCAAGTTAAAAATTAACTTTTTGACAGTTAACATGATTAATTAAATAAGTAATCGATAATCAGGGAAAGGTATACTCACCAAACTACCCACTCATATACACACACACACACATCTTAGAAATCTTATATTACTCTTGCTTTAATGATGGTTTTTGTCATATAATTAATTGAAATCACCCTCAAATAAACTGCAAACTATTACTTTGAAATTGGATTATTTACTTTTTGGTGGTGGGATCATCAGAGATAGTTTCAAACAAGAGATGCCATATTTAACTGCACTTCTTAGGGTTCTGTCTTTGTTCACATATACAGGGAAACTATTAAACAGATGGCTGTGATGGAAACAGATAACAGAAACCAGAGATAGAAAGGACCATTAAAGCAAATGCTTTGTTCCCTTCCACAGAAGGGAATGCAACTGATCAAGAATGAAGAGCATAAAGAGGAACAGGAAGGGGTAGGATAATAAAGGTTTACACAGAACTCAGTCAGCTGGAAAAGTATTCAAGATGACACACTTTAGAGCAGAAGCCCATGTTCATACAGGTTGACTGGCATTGCACAAAACATTTTAGCTTTAGGTTTAAGACATTCTGGTTTCACTTGCAGACAGAAAAGAGACTAGTGGAACTCTATGGAAGAAACAACCAGTGTGGTTACTCATTTAGCGATCACTATGTAGTTATCTTTTAGCATCTGGCAAAAGAAAACAGATAGAAAATCATTAAGTCTTTGTCGTTTAGCAATTTCACTAAAATTGAGACACTTTACCAATTATATATTTTCTCTCTTTCATCTGCCAACATTAGAGTGTAGGAACTTTAAAAGATCACTACCAGGTTCATTTAGCTATGTAATTATTTCCTTTATCTTAAAGATATTAAAGAGAAATGCACTGATTTTCTAACTGCTAATATAAACCCCTGTCAAATAGCCCAATAAGTTCTTATTATTAAAAAAGAACATTTTATGAGCTGGGGATGCATGAAGTCTAGGACAGTGGAGTTACCCTACACTGTTTTGAAAAGATAGGGATAAGGAAAAGAAAACCAGTGATAGTTATGAAGTGCAGGATATAATGAAACACAACAAAAGTAGTTAAAGTACTCCCCAACACATAGCAAGTGTCCAGAAAATTTTCGTTTCTGTATATTACTGTTAGTCAACCTCTGAAACTTGTATGATTATGGGGATTTTGGTGTGGTATGTAGGATAATGTTTGCAACGGAAACCAATGTGACATTTTCACGTGGTTCCAAAGGTAACACTTAAGAAAACATAAGATGCCTTCATCTGGAAAGTAGAAAGGGCATATACCTTTTTTTTTTTGTTCCCAAACTTATCAGTTTGGAACACACAGGTACTTTGCACATGTCTTAGTACAAATCTGTTGCTGCGTTTCCTGAGTTACACTGCTAAATATTTTGCCCTCATACCTTTTGTCACCTCCTATTATTCCTTTTAATGTTTATAGGAGAAGCATTCTTAGTAATCTATTTCCTGGATCCCTTACTACACTCCTGTGAGAACTGACTCAGCATTCCACATCAGGCATCATCATGAAATCCTCCAGAGAAGCTGAAGCTGGGCAGGAAGTTTCTAATGTGGATCTTGCCTTAACTTTAGAAGTCATAATCTCACGCATATGAATCCTAAATTACCAGAGCTTAGTAGAAAAAATATTGCTTTTCAGAAGTTAAATTTTAAAAGATCTTATTTCTAGAAAGCTATAACTTCATTTTAAACTTTCACAATGTCTATGTAAAAAGAAATAATGTCTCCTTTTTTATGGACTAAAACTGCAAAGATAGACAAAGCTGGTTTGTTGAGAAGTGCCAGAGGCAAAATGTGTATTACATGCATGAATCAGTTATTATAATTAAGGAAGGTGTCCACTGAGTTTGACCTCAGGAATAAATGGAAATAAGTGCCTAAGTTTCATCACAATTCTACTTCTCATATCTAATTCAAATGGATTATTCTGTGAAAATAAAGGAACTCTGTAGAAGAGAAAAATGATAAGCTAAATAGGATAGCTTCAATTATGGAAATGAGTCAATTAAAATTATATCTTACTAGGACCCAATCATGTTTGCTATCTAAGACTAATTATAGTAATGAGATTGTTAAAAATATAATTTGAATCATCACAATATACATTTTTATAATTTAATTGAATTATTATTATTTTATGATTTAATGAAATGTTCAGCAATGAACTATAAAATTATAGTGCTCTGTAATACAAAAAGAAATACCTCCAATTTGGTACCAAAACATCTGTGTGGAAGAAAGTAGTTCAACTCAATCTGCTTTGAATTCTATATATATATTATCAATAAAATAGCAAAATGTATTTTCCATATTCATACATATGAGTGATTAAGAATGTAACATCTGAGGACTTTGTTCATTAGATTAAAACACAGATAGGACAAACATTTTCATTGAAATGGATGGGTTGCAAAAACCCATCTTAATGGTTGTTTTCTCATATATTAGGTAATTACAAAAAGAATGCCTTAAAATATTGCCTTTCATTTATAGGGTTAAGATCATACCTAAGTAAGATTTTTTCCTGAATTAGAACTCTTGGTTAAGCAAACTAATTCACTCAGTCTTCTTTGTCAATTAATCTCCTGCAAGACATACCAGAAATCCTGGGTTTCAGTTGACTTTTTACTTTGCACTTCAGCTCCACAGAAGCCTCATTAATGCTGCTGGGTTTGTCCTTTGCTGGGCTTGATGACTGCTGTCTGGCATTTGTGCATCTTACCAGTTAGAACATGCTTCTTCTTCCTCATCAAGTTTTGTCATCCAGGTGTCCTCAGTGTAGGGACTGCCTCTGGATGGTGAGATTCTGTTACAAAAACTAGCTATATTCATTTTAAATCCAGTATCTAAACCTATTAAGGGAGGTTTTGAAGAAAAATGGTAATTTCCTCCATAAGATTTTTTTTTCTGGTAGAGACTGCTTGCTTGAACAAGGAGAAACGCATGATATGTGTTTCAGAGGTGTTTTGGAATCTAGGATAGCCAGAGTTCCCTAACCTCTTTCCACCAAGGTTGTATTTAGGAGGGAAATATCATGTTCCACTGATTATTTTTCTCTCTTTTTGATAACTAGCTTTCTTAGCAGATCAAGATTTATAGGCCTTTATCTTCCTCTCTTTGATTTTTTTTTTTTCACTAGAGAACCATAGTCATTTTAGAAAAAACATAACTAGGGTCAGCACCACGCTCACTAGGATAATCCTCTGCCTGGCACCCTGGGTTCTAGTCCCAGTTGGGGTGCCGGTTCTGTCCCAGTTGCTCTATTCCAGTCCAGCTCTCTGCTATGGCCTGGGAAAGCAGTGGAGGATGGCCCAAGTGTTTGGGCTCTGCACCCACATGGGAGACCAGGAGGAAGCACCTGGCTCCTGGCTTCAGATCTGCGCAGCGCGCCAGCAGTAGAGGCCATTTGGAGGGTGAACCAACAGAAGGAAGACTTTTCCCTCTGTCTTTCTCTCACTGTCTAACTCTGCCTGTCAAAAAAAAAAAAAGAAAGAAAGAAAAGAAAAACATAACTAGAGTTTCCAAAGTGAATTCAGTAACATTCATGTTGTGTCTTCTCAAAGGTAGTAGTCTAGAAACATTGCAGCACTTGGTCTCTGTTTATATGACCGAATACTTTCTAAAACTTTCCCTTACATTCTACAGGTCAGAGATCTAACATAACTTACAGTTCATAATTATGCTGGTCTTTCTCATTTGGTGTTAACAAATCTTACATTCTCTGATTACAATATCTTTCTATATTTGCTCTTGTGGCAAATTTTTAACTCTTTCTTCAAGAAACACAGCAATTAGATACCTCTTCTCTAACATTTCCTCTGATTTTCTTAGAACTATAAAGTTATTTTTCTCCCATAATCTGTGATGTACATTATTTAACTTCAAATTTTTATTGGTTCTATTAATGTCTTTTCTTTATGTGTGTCTCTTAAAATAATTGAATTCTTAAAAGTTGGGAGCAGATTTTCATGTTTTTACTCTTTTTTTTAAAGATTTATTTTATTTATTTGAAAGACAGAGTTACAGAAAGAGGTAGAGACAGAGAGAGAGGTCTTCCATCCGCTGGTTCACTCTCCAGATGGCCGCAACAGCTGGAGCTGTGCAGATCCAAAGCCAGGAGCTTCTTCCCGGTCTCCCACATGGGTGCAGGGGCCCAAGTACTTGGGTCATCTTCTACTGCTATCCCAGGCCATAGCAGAGAGCTGGATTGGAAGAGGAGCCGCTGGGACTAGAACTGGCATCCATATGGGACATTAACCTACTGCTCCACAATTAATTAGCCTGAGCAAATTATCTGTACTTCAGTACATGCCAATGGCATTTGGAAGAATTATGAGATAGCTGTGTAAGAGTAAAGTCTTGGCAACATAGTGTATCCAGACATGTTTTGTAACCATAACTATAATTGATCTTAATAATAATAAATTAATTGTAGTTTTATCTCCATTATTACCAATATACTCTGACCACATATTCACAGCACATAAATAACTTCTGTCAACTTTTAATTATTGAGAAATTATTATAATTATTTGGAAATCTGAATGAGAAAAAAGAAAGGGAAGGGAAGACAGAATATGAAAGAACTGTGGGACAGTTTCAGCACTTGCCTATGTGATAGCAAACCACAGTAACACCATAGTTAGTCCCCACCCATTTTGCCCCACCCCCCACCCCTGTCTTAAATATATGGCCATCTGTCACCCTTGCTAGTACCACTCTCCAGCTAGAGTTTACGTGCTATCACAAGCCCATCTGATAGAGTGGGATAGTCCAGCAAGATGCTCAAGGGGCTACTCCTAAAAACAGTAAAGGGATATTGACACTCAAGTTCTAATCACAACATTCTTCATAATTTGTAAATGTGTACAAATTGTCCCTTCTACTGTTCTTTGCAAAACAAGCTTCTGCAGCTGTGCCCAAACTGTTGGCACTCCAGTGTGGGATCCCTTATGCAATTGCCTTAGTGACTCCTTTCTTCTTCTGAACAGGTTTTTTGTTCATTTTTGGTCTCAGAATCTCTGCTTATTTCCAGGCACATTACATGTTCGGCCCCACCTGACCATCAGATAGTGTGATTGAAATATCAGAGGTAGAAAAAGATGGCTGGAATTGTGGCATAGCGAGTAAAGCCACTGCTTGCCATGCCAGCATCTGCTAGGGGTCCCAGCTTGTGTCTTGGCTGCTCCACTTCTGATCCAGCTCTCTGTTAATGGCCTGGAAAAGCAGTGCAAGATGGCCCAACTGTTTGGGCCCCTGTACTCATATGGGAGACCTGGATGAAGCTCCTGGCTCCTGGCTTTGGCCTGGTCCAGCTCTGGCTGCTGTGGCCATCTGGAGAGTGAACCAGCAGAAGGAAGATCTCTCTGTCTTTTTGTTTCTCCCTCTGTCTCTGTGTTTCAAAATAAACAAGTAAATCTTTTTAAAAAGAAGTAAAAAATAGAGCAGAATAATTATTTGAAATAATAATGGCCAAGAATTTTGAAAGCTTAATAACAAGCCTAAAATTACAGATCCAGGCAGCATGGGTATGACCAATCAGGAGAAATAAACTTGGATATCTATATAGATACAGAGATAGACATAGGTATCTAGGTACTTGGATAAATCCAGATTTAGCATATTGTACTCAAAGTACAGGAAACCAAAGCAAAGATAAAATCTTGGAGAAAACCCAGGGATGGGAAATGGAATCATTTTACCTAAAGAGGAAGAAGGACAGAGTTGCATTGAGCTTATAGTCAGAAACCACATGAAGAAGAAAAGACTGAAGTAAAACCCTTGCATTTATGGTATTGTGAGAATGATCAAGCTATTGTTCCATAGCTAGCAAAATTATCCATCAAAATGAAGGAGAAATGCTTTCTCAGGCATACCACAAAGAATTCAATGACAGTGGAACTCCCCTGCAAAAACAATGAAAGTTTCCTCAGGCAAAACGAAAATGATTAAACCTAAAACATGCATAAGTGCAGAAGTTTTCTCGTACTGTTATAAATAAATGGCTGAAGATTTTGATAAGTCACTAAGAGACTTATCAAATTTTAGTGTAGCAGAATTATACATCATTTACATAGTTACTGCCAAAAGAAGTAGAGGATAATTTGCCACTAAAGCCTGGGCTTCACTTGGCGTTTTCACTCAGAGGACAGCATTGTAGTTACATAGCCCAATAACTGTAAGTTTTAGAATTCATTCATGCAGAGGCCAGCATTGCGGTGCAGTGAAATCATTGCTTAAGACATTTGCAGCCCATTGTGGAGTGCCTTGTTAAGATACCACCTACTTTGTGCTTTCTATGCAACTTCCTGCTAATACACCTTGGAGGTAGTAGGTGACAGCCCATGTTCTTTGGTTTCAGCCACCCATGTGGGAAACCCAGATGGAATTCCTGGCTCCTGGTTTTGGTTTGGCCCATCCCTGGCTGTTGTAGGCATTTGGGGAGTGAACTAGTGCATGGAAGATATCTTTTTTCCTTTCTCTCTTTCTCATTTTCTCTCTGTGATTCTGCCTTTCAAATAAAAAAAAAAAAAGACTCTTAAAGAAGGAATTATTTCATGCATATGACTTTTTTGCAAGCTAAACTCTGAGTTATATATGAGAAGAGGATTTGTGGACAGTAACTTTGAAGTGGAAAAACCTGACAAATGTAAACATTATCTCAGCCAGATGTTCAAAGTCAACATCAACAGTGATAACTCATGTCGATTGTATGCTCCTTTGAAATGATGTGATGAAAATGATACTTTACCTCTGTGATTCTCCACCCTAAATCCCATAAACTCAGTATGAACATGAGAATAACATCAGAAAATCTCAATAAAGAATCATCTACAAAATTCCTGACCATTAATCATACAAACTGTGAAAGTAATGAAAAACAAGGTGCATTTGTATAAAATGTCACAGCTTCTAAAGGGGACTAAAGAGGAAAAAAAAAAACTTAATGTAAGATTATTTCTGGATAAGGTGCTGGAACAGATAAAGGATACTTCATAATAAGTTAGGCAAATATGAATGAAATATGAACTTTGGTTAATAGCATATCAATAAGAATTTACAAATTACAACAAATAAACCAAATCATATATAATGCTAATGATAGAGGAAATGGAGAATGGGGGAGATGAAAAATGTATATACTCTCTTCATAATTTCTCTGCAAATATATAATTGCTTAATAAGTTATTTTACAAATAAAACCTTCTTGCCATGTAATTCCCTGATTAAAATCTTTTAAAATCTCCATTTAAAATCATTTTAGAAAGGTTTTCTCAATAAATATTGTTTACACCAATTATCATTGACCATTAACGTCATGCACTTTGATCCATATACTAATTAAGACGGTGTTTCTGAGTGACTTTTATATAGAAGTGATTTCAAAGTTTGTTAAAATACCAGTTGAGACTTCAAGTATATTGAGGTCTCAAACTCACCAGATTTTGCTGAAGTGTTTAGCTTGGTACAAGCCTAGGAACATGGCAAATGACCTCATATCCATCTTCATGAGGACGAATGCCTCTATCACTTCTGGTTTTCTAATTCATGTCTTCCATGAGCACATAATGGTGAACTAATAGCTATTGATGAGGAAAATGTTTTAATCTTATAATTAGTGCTAAGCATTATTTTATGGTTAAAAAATCACATGACATTTACTATTCTTGTACTTTAAAATACTAATGCAGAAATTTTGTGTATTAAAACAAGTTTACACAAATTTATGTTATTTAAAATCTAAATAAATTATAATGTTCATTTGATTATAGAAAAGCAAAGAACAATAGGGATTTGAAATGGGAACAATATTGAGGAAGTACTGAAAGTGAGGAGATATCAAAGAAAAAATTTTGCTCACATCTTATCTTTTCAAGGGCTTGATAATATATGTTCTTTACATTAGAATACATTCGACACTCTATCAGTCTTCAAAACAGAACTGAATTTTCATATTCTTAAAAATGTCATTATTAGGTAACCAACAATCAATAATTTTAAAATTTCTTTCATGCGTTAAGTCTTACCAAGCTAGACTATGAGTTACAAATTGGAAAAGATTAAATTTTTGTACTCATATGATTTCAATAATGCATAAGAATACTACATGACTAAGAAATTTTTGATAAATAACCATGTTTTAGAGAAATACAATGCACAAAGCAGATAAATATAGTCAATCCAATACTATAAATGTAAAAACTAGAATATAAAGTTGTTTAGTATTTAACATGAGTCAAAAAAATGAAACAAGGCTTTTTGAGTGGAAGTTTAATTCTCAGAGATATCCACTTGCTTTCCTGCTATCAGTTCTCCCTGATACCAAAGTAATATTGTAGGATGGAGCTAAATACAACTAAAGAAGTTTCTGCTTTACTCATTTCCTTTTAATGTATTTTCCAATTGTGCAATTATCCTAAAACTAAAACTCACCATAAACACTGAAATCTAAGAGTAATTTTGAAATCAACACTGCTTATGCACTTATAAGTAATGCAGGAAGCTATATTCATGGTTAGCAAGGATCACATTGGACATGAATATGTAATTTCTGCAATGCATAAAATTTTAGTACTTTCAGAAAACTTGAAATAACAAAGCATATCCTCAAGCAACTTGAAACTATCAAATAAATCTAGACAGTGAATAAATCTAGATAGCAAGGAGAGACAAAAATTAATATTCCCTGGGAACTAATGCTAACAGTGTCAAGGTGGCTTGCAAATAATGAGTTAAAGTAGAGATGGGGAAATAATTCTCAACATCATCATCATTATTATTATTATTAGTTCATTTCTATGGGTAAAATCTACATTTTTCTAGCATTCTTATTCCTATAGCCTTAAAAAATAAAAATTATAGCAAAAATGTTAATATCCTGGGAACTTTAGAAATTTCTCCAGCCTATTCCATTAGAATATTATTTATACTAGTTAAAATATATATAATTGTTGTGCTGTTTTCCAGAGAGGTTTGGAACTGTGAGTTGAAAGATGGGCAGAGACTACTGTGAGAGCAATATTCAAATTTTATTAGTTTTACAAGGGCTTTTATAAAAAATTTATTTGAAAGGTAGAGCTATAGACAGAGAGAGAGAGAGAGAAAGGTCTTCCTTCTGTTGGTTCACACCCCGCCCCCCATGGCCACTATGGCTGGCGCACTGTGCAGATCCGAAGCCAGGAGCCAGGTGCTTTCTCCTGGACTCCCATGAGGTTGCAGGGGCCCAAGCACTTGGGCCATCCTCCACTGCTATCCTGGGCCACAGCAGCGAGCTGGAGTGGAAGAGGAGCAACCGGGACTAGAACCCGGTGCCCATAAGGGATGCCGGCGCCACAGGCAGAGGGTTAACCAAGTGAGCATGGCGCCAGCCCCACAAGGGCTTTTATGCTCACACAGTCACAGCATGCTTCACACAGGGGGCTAGCACAAAGATTAGTTCAAGGAAATATGTTCTTTATCAAAGGAAATAATATTCATATTTCGTATAATCTGAAGGAACAATCATATTAAAAAGGTGGCCAAAATATTTGCCTTCAAGGACAGATATAGCCTGCAGCTGCATGAGAAAGGGAGGTTGCGGTATCTGGCCAAGGAACATTCTCAGACTAGTACGGGACGGACGCTAGGAGACTATGCCCTGTTTCCTGAAGTGTTCTTCAGGCTTTTCATGTACATTTCAGATTCGACCTAGCCCGGTCTCCACAATGTTGTTTGGAATCACTTTACTCTGAAATCCCACTTTGAGAGAAGTAATTAATATTCTTATGTACTTTATTAAATTTCTCTACATGTATGTTAATTTTAAAATATATTTAAAATGTATTTATTCATTTATTTATTTTTTACTTATTTGGATGACAGAAAGAGACAGACTGAAAGAGAAGTTCCAAATGGTGGTTCAATTCCAAATGAATGCAGTATCCAGCACTGAGCCAGAACAAAGGCAGGAGCCTGGAGCTCAGTCATTGGTAGCAGGGACCAAAGTACTTGCAACATTATCTGTTACCTCCCAGTGCACATTCTCAGGAAGCTGGAAGTAGAAATACAGCAAGAAGTCAAACCCAGGCACTCTGTTAGCTAATGAGGACACCCCAAACACTGTCAAATGCTTATCCTTATGCATGCGAATTTTAATGAAAATATTGAACATATATGTTTCTATGGTTTAGAGTTTTAAACTTTGTATTATGACTTTGCCTCCATAAATGAGAAAATGTTATATACTAATATCACTACATTTATATTATACAACATAGCAATAAAACAAAGAGAAAAAACTAGTGCTTATGCTTATTATCCTTTTTCAAAATGTTTATTTATTTATTTACTTACTTATTTAAAATGCAGAGTGATAGAGAAAAAGGGAGAGAGAGGCAGTGATACGTTTCATCTGCTGGATCACTCCCCAAATGGCCACAAGATCCACAGCTAATCAGGTTGAAGACAGGAACCTGTGTACAAAATTTTATCATTTACCTTGTTACTGTGTCAAGATTCATTGCAATGACTGACTGTGTATTCAAAGAACTTTTAAATTAAAAAATGCAAACTGATAGCATTTTAAAAATAATTTTGGTTTTTAATAAAAGTATTAAAATAGACCTATTTAATTAAGGTGTGAAATAGCCATTTGATACCTATCTGAAAATAATTTATAATTAAAAACAAGTCCACATAAAAAGCTGTAAGACACAATTTGTCCAGACTAAAAACAAAATTCATTTTTAAACTTTATACCAATTGCTCATTATTTTCACATTATTAGTAATCTCATTTTTACCACCCATATAAATGGGCTTACTTTATATTTTACTCAGATACAATAATCCTTTTTATGGGTTAAACGAGTCAGTTTCTGTTTCCCTGTCTCTGCCTAGCTTAATGCTCAGTGACTCTTTTGACAACTATTGCTGATATTAGTTTGATTTTTGTTTTTAACTTTGAATTTGTAATATTTGATGTTTTTCTGTTTTTTAATAAAGCAATGAAACAAAGTGCAAGAAAAGCATATGTAATTTATATAACCAAATGAATGTAAAAGTTGTTTTTAAACAGGGTTCAAAGCTGGTTATTTTTATCTAGCATTGATAGCGTCATGCCAAAACCCAGAAAATAAGTGTCTGTAGTGAAATCTATTCTCATTACAGTTTTATTATATGCTTGATGAGAATTAAATTGATGTTTACAAATTTCACCAGGTGAATCATTATAGGGTCAAAGACACAATCAAAAGCAAACAAACCAAAAAATTAGTCCAGTAGGAAAATTGGCAAGGACAATAAAAAATAATCAAATGAAAAGATGTTCAAATTCACTTATATAAAGTAAATTTTAAAATATTCCAATTATCATTAAAACTATAATAGTATATAATTTCTATTAATTTGTTGACAAAGATTTAAAACAAAGCTTGACAAAACACTGTATTTGTTGAACATTTTATTTAGTGGTGCTATTAAGCCTTTGCTTATAATGTAAATTAAAAATGTTATCTCAAAAGAAATTCAATAAAATAAAATAAAAATGTCTAGTTACACAAGAAAAAGAGGAAAAGAAAAATTAACCTTACAGAATAAGTTTTATATTTGACTTTTTAAATCATCTTGTTATATTTTTTAGAAATTGCACTTTATTATAAAGTTTAGCACAAAAGTATAGTCACAAGTAAACATTCCCCTGCATTAAAAGGTAAACTGTTTCTTTATATCCAGAAATACCTTGTGTTCCTTTGTAATTAGCAGATTAGATTAGAATCTGTTTTCTGTCATTGCATATTTACTTGCTTGAGAATTTTGGGTTTATTCAGGTGGTTAAATTATCAATAATTTATTTCTTTTGTTGCTAAGCAATATTCTGTTGCATGTAAGTAACATTATTTGTTTATTCATTTACCTCTTGATAATGGTTTACATTGGTTGTAGTTTGGAGCTGTTATAAAGCTGCTAATAACATTTACATGAAAGATTTTCTATTAATATATACTTTCATATGTTGTTGCAAATATTACCATGGTATCTCTGGATCATACTGTAATTGTATGTTTAACTTTTACAAAGTACAAGCAAACTTTTTCAAGGTGATTGTAACATTGTAAGTTCAAACCAGTGACATTTCAAAGTTTTAGCTGTTGCACAACCTTGCCAAAATTTGGTAATGTTAATTACTTAAATTTACCTATTATGGTGGATATGTATCTAGTTGAAGTTTTATTTGCATTTCCCTAATGACTAATTATAGTGAGCATGATTTAATTTGCTTACTGACCAGGTTGATGTCTTCTTTTATGAAGTATTTTTTCAAATATTTGCATATTTTAATTGGGTTTTTAAAACATGACGGATTTGTAGAGGCTAGAATATATCTTCGATATGTCTTTTGTCAGATATATGTATTTTAAGTATTTTATCTAAGTCTGAACATTGCCTTTTCATTATCATATAATTATCTTTGAAATACAGTAGTACTCTACTTGATCAAGGTCAGTTTATGAAAGTTTTTTGAAGTTTTCTTTTATTTGTGTCTTGTTGAATTTTCTCCTTTATTATATCCAATGTGTTTTTTTTATAGATTATACACGGCTCTATGATAAATGTCAAGATGTTTTGTGTATTTGTTGAGTCAAAGTTACTTTTTTTTCTTACAATTTTCTAATTGTTCCAGCACTGTTTGATAAAAGATTATTCTTTCCTCCAGTAAAGTTGCCTTCATGTGCTTTTTAAAAATTGGGTTAAGCTTATTTACAAGGATTTATTCTTGACTGTGTTCTCTGATCCACTGATCTGTGTATGAATCTTTAATCCCAATCCAGCAATGTGCAGTCTTGGTTACTGCCACATTATAATAATCTAGGAAATAAGGCAAATAAACTCTAAGTTTGTCCTTCATATTCTAAATCATTTTAGCCATTTTAGGTCATTTGTATTTATAAATTTATAATCAGCTTATTAATTTCTATAAGAAAATAAGATTATAGAGTTTTCACTAAGATTAGATTGAATTTATAAATTAATGTAGGGGAAATTGAAATCTCAAAAAATTTTGTAATAAATGAAAATGAGCTATTTTTCTGCATTAATAAGCTCTTTATTCTCTAAAGAATGCTATAATTTATATTGTACAGATCATTTATGTGTTTTTTGTAGAAATGTTGCTGGTAAAAGACACTAGACCCTAGGTCAGAGACAAGAGGCTTTATTATGCATGGTAGAGGAAGCATAGTGAACTATCTTGCAGGTAGGCTCCTGCAAGATGCCAAAGATGCAGTGAGTTTGTGTTCCTGCTGAGACATTTGGAGCCTAGCAAACCTTAGGCTGCGGACACTGCCTAAGAGGAAGACACTGTCTCTCTTCCAATGTTGTTTGTTATGCAAATGTATTTGCAAAGAAAAATTGAGACCAAAGCTTACAGTGTCTCTGATGACATCACAGAAGCATGGACATGGTGGATGACTAAATCCCAGCACTTGCCTGACTTGTGTGCCTTCAAGTAGGGATCGCCCTCCTGCACTGGCAGTTGTTCAAATATGAAACAATTCATCATAATGTGTCATTGACCCACTGTGTTACTGTTCGCATGGGGAAAAATAGGCGAGGTACCAAGAAGAAGCCCACATTAATATTGTTGAGAGATCACCAATTAAAAAAGAAAAAAGTAAAATGCAGGGTTGGTATTTAGTACCCACATCCCATATCAGAATGCTTTGATCCCAGTCCTGTTTATGCTCCTGATTCCAGCTTCCTGCTGATATACCCTGGGAGGATGCAGGTGACAGCTTAAGTGGTCAGGTCTCTGTCGTTCATCTGGGAGATCTGTACTAAGTTCCTAGTTATGGTGCGGTGAAGCTCTGAATGAACTATTGGGTGAGGGATATCTGCCTATCTGTTGCTCTCTGTCTCCATCTCTATTTGTGTCTTTTTCTTTTCCTTCCTTCTTTCCTTCCTACCTTACTTCTTTCCTTCCTTCCCTCCTTCTCTCTCTTTTTCTCTCTCTGTCTCCCTCTTCCCCTCTCTGTCTCTTTGCCTCTTAACTAAATTAATGACAACTGATAAAGTAAAATCAAATTGAGATAATGATGTCTTTTAAAAATATGACATATTGCAAATATTTTGAAGTGTAGTTAATATTCTTGCATAAGTTAACAAATTTAAATCTATTTCTTTTAGTTATGAGCACACACATATACAGAGAGACATCAAAAACTTGTTGAAAAATGGAATTAAAATATGTCTATTTTGATGCACATTTTCTATTTTTACACATAGTTTTTTCAAAATACATATTTCACATGAACTTTTTGATGACTCCCTATATGCATGTATTTGGAAAGTGTTATTCCATCAAAAAAAAAATCTTTTAATTTTAATTTCCCACCATTTTTGATGTACCATCATATGTGTGTGTTTGTGTGTGTGTGTTATGGTTCATTTGACATTTGCTAAGCATAATCAGTGTATACCTCAGAATTTTGAGACAGCAAAGAATACCTGTTATAGACCTACTGAAATTATACTGCTTTTCAAATCTGTTTACTTTTGCTTAATATACTTTATGCCTACAGTGCCCTTCCTACTTTTTCTTTTTATTTCCTTTATACTTTTTCTAGCTACATCACACTTGTCTGTCCTTTCAGAACAAACTTAAATGTGACTTTTTTATGCAATATATTTCTGAGTTCTTGAAAAAGATATACATAAATCTCCTTGACACCAAGATCTTAAAATCACTATGTTCCTGATGAGGACACTCCACATTCTATGTAGAAATTTTCCTTGCTAGGAAATGTGGAGCATGGTTTGCAGAGAAGAAATGGTAAGGAACTAATGTAGTGGGGATTTGACCAGACCAGCAGTACTGTTGACCTAGCTGGAGGTGAGTGACAATGTAAATGGACACTTGAGAATGGAGAACCAATGGGGATTCAGGATTGCTTAGATGTGAGCAATAAACAAGAGACAGGGTAATGGTGTTGCTATTTAGGACATCATTCCTAGCCCTCCAGGCAGAATATTCTACCGTATTCCCTGCAGCTACAATGTTCTCCCAATACCGATTACGAAGTAATATTTTAATTTACTGTATTTTATTTCCTCATATTAATTTTAAGATGTGATCACCCTGAGTACATGCTAATGCAACCTCCCCACATCATTAAGTGGCAATAAATAAGCCAGAGATGACTTAGTAGCATGTTAACTCCCTCTTTCTTCCCCCTGGGTACTAACGGCAGCTGAAGGAATGTGATATAGGCAGGCGCCACTGCTCTGCTCATCAACACAATGGAGCTATCTGCTTTCATGCTGTAGCCCTCATTCATAACTTCCTAAATCTCAGCCCTATAACTTTTCCTCTTTATTCCTTCTGTCCCTCAACCTTCAATTCTCAGCAATCCTCACTTCTATTTGACATTCAGAGAGTAATAGCTCAGTTAAGTTGTTTTAAACCTCACTGTCATGAAAATCTGTACTTTCCACGTATTCTTTGCTCTAGTGGTAGAGTCTGAATGAGTGCTGTCCATTGGGAATTGTTTAGAAGGCTTATTAAATACATATGAAAATGTGAGAAACGGGCTGACAAACAAACTCTAGTAATGCTGGAGTGTTGAGCATAATTGTCAAGAAGTTAAATACCTGCCTCAATATTATATCACTTCTACTCTGCTTAAAAACACCACTACTTTCCCCATACTCTCTTGTCCATAAAAAACAAAACAAACAAACACTATTTGTAGTTATTCTTCCCCTTTGGTCAAGTGACAGTTTTCCCCTATAATGTAAATAGTATTAAAAAAATCATCTGCTTTGTGTAAAAATGATTCTTATCTGTAAAAGTGTTGTGAATATTGGCACTATTTTTGGATAACTACTATAGCCTCATAAAACTAGAAATGTCTGGGAAAAAAAAACATTAGTAATTATTACCTGGCTCTTTCCACTTTTCCAAGTATCACTGTAAAGTGTAATAATATTCAGGCAGCCTTAGAAAATCACCTAAATAGGTAAAGACTATATGTCTATATACACTGCTATCCAACTACTTCCAGAGTGGTTTTTACGAAGGCAGCACAAAAGCAAATCGGGCAGACAGGTTTTCCTAAAACCTGCAATCAATAGATGATTTAGCTGCATTACTAAGGCACCAATTTTCTGAGTCAAACACTCTGTGCTTAGTAGTGAAAAGAAACAATTATCAAATGTTCTATTAGCAAATAGTTATAAAGACAATCATTAACAATTGAATCAGGGGTGGAATTTTGGCCTCATAGTCAGATTGCCAGTTGAGATGCCCGCATCCCATGTTGGAAAGCCTTAGTTTAATGCCTACTGTCTCTTGACTTCAGATTGCTGCTAGTGCAGACCCTGATAGCAGTAATGGCTTAAGTATTTGGGTTACAGATGCCCATTTGGGAGACCTGGTTGTATTTCCATCTTTCAGCTTTGACCCAGCCCTGTGTCAATGGTTGCAAGCATTTGGGGAATGAACCAGCAGATGGGAATCCTCTCTGTATCCTCCTCTTTGTTTTTTCAAAAAATAAACTTAAGAATTTCATTAGAATACATTTATACTATAATTGCATATGCAACATCTTGACATAGAATTAAACACTAATTTCCTAAGAGCATTACTGTATTAAGAGGGAACATGTGTAAGCATGGCTAAGAAATAAAGATAAAACATGGGAACATTAAAACCAGTACAAAATTCAGAAAGACTAAAATTTTGTCAGTGGTTGCATGGGGCAGCTCATTTTATTTTTCTGAAGATCAATTTCCTCAAAGCTTCAGTGAAGAGCTTATCCAGGTGATCTTTTCCCTAAAGCTAAAAATGCTTTGATACTGCATGACTAGATGATATCAAGTAGGACATAAATTCAGAATAAAGCACATTTTTAACTACAATTTTATTTTAACTTGACTTAATAAAATTTTGACATTCTTCCTTTAGTGATCCTGATGAACATTCTTATTCTGAGTTAAAGCGCATTCCTTGAGTATAAGAAAGAGGATTGAGACAATTAATCAGCTGAAGTTGATGTATGTTATTAAGTTCAAGCCATAAACCTATTTCAAACAAAACTCCTTAACTGACATCTACTCTGTTCTATTGTCACTTTATTTTCTAAAAATAGAAATGATGCTATGCAAACATATCATGTTGGAAAATCTTTTAAAATGATTTTAAAAATATATTGCTTTGATTGAAGCATAAAGCTTGCTTTCCACATCTATTGCTTTGTTTTATGATGAAATGTCGAATTTAAGGGCTCCCTGGAGAAATGTAAACAAATGTTATCAGAGAAATATTACTTACTCATTAGGAACACATAGCATGCTTATCTTTTATGTTTACTTAGATAACAGAAATATTTCAAAGAGTTGTCATTTTTAACTTAAATAAGCATAGAGTACTAGAAGACAGGGGTAGATGCATTTTCCTATGTAGCTGAAGCCAGTAACTGAGGGATTTACATTGCAAAAAAGAAGAAATGTAGTATTTTCATTATTAGTGATATTTGCTTCTACCTTGGCTTATCTAAAATTTTCCAAGAGATAATATAATTTGAATTCATTTATTTTAATATAACGAACATGGTTTGGAAAATATAAATAATTGTATATCCTACCAACGATATTATATACTATATATATATAACTTATATAATACATATATAGTAAATATATATACCTATATATATGTAGTATATAACACTATAGAAAAAAGCAAAATAATTGGCTAACTTTGGAAAGCAAGTTAAATGTAGAGAAAGGAACAGAGTTGGGAGGAAGATTACATAGAACATAGCAAAAGGCAACTCCCAAAAGGAAGCAGAACAAACAAACAAAAAGTAGCTCTCAATAGCAGAGGAAATTGTGATTCACTGTCTATATGTTTGAGATGATTGGACTGTTCATAGTAAAACTATCTATATGCTATGCATAACTCCATCAAAAAGGCTAAACTCTGAAAAAGTATTTTACAAGACATGGCTTTGGCTCTACAGTATTTGTAACCTAATAGTTAAGTAAAAATTTTTACTTAAAAAGTAGGAATGATGTCTTGCCCACTTTCCTCTGGGCTGTAAAAACAACCCAACAAACAAAATTCCAAACCAATAAATTCACAAAAACATTGAATAAAGGCTAATTTCTTAGTTATTGTCATAGAATTCATTTTAGGGAAAAGAAGGCACAGAGCAAAAGAGAACAATCACCAATATAGAATTTTTTTCTTTTCTTTTTCTTTTTTTTTTTTATTTCCCAGGTAGAGTTATAGACAGTGAGAGAGACAGTGAGAGAGACAGAGAGAAAAGTCTTCCCTCTGCTGGTTCACTCCCCAAATGGCTGTAATGTCCCGCGCTGTGCTGATCTGAAGCCAGGAGCCAGGTGCTTCCCCCTGGTCTCCCATGTGGGTACAGGGGCCCAAGCACTCAGGCCATCCTCCACTGCCCTCCCAGGCCACAGCAGAGAGCTGGACTGGAAGAGGAGCAACCGGAACTAGAACCTGGTGCCCATATGGGATGCTGCCGCCTCAGAAGGAGGATTAGCCAAGTGAGCCACAGCGCCAGCCCCGAATTTTTCGATTTTTAAATTGACAAATTGAATCATTTTTAACAATTTAACAGTCAATAAAAGAGATGTTATTTCTGTTAATACTTATTAAATGATATTTATTAATTGCTAAATGATGTTAATATATACACATACATGTGTATTAGTTTAGGTGAGATAATACTACAGAATCCAATTATCTCCAAAATCCCAGTGATTTCATCCAACAAACAATATTTTAGACTCTCATAACTTTTCCATCCTGAGTGACTGCGGCTATTGCCCAGTGAACGGAGTAAAGTGAACAGGATAAAGTGAATGATGAACAGAATAGAGAATCTCAGTCTCTGAAATTCAATGTCTATGATATGTGGTATTTGTCGCTGCTAGAGGCTCTTTTTTTTTTTTTTTAAGAGTTTACTTATTTATTTGAGACACAAGAGTAACAGACATAGAGAAGGAGAGAAAATCAAAATGGCCATGAAAAAATGCTCAAGATCACTAGCTATCAGGGAAATGCAAATCAAAACCATAATGAGGCTTCACCTCACCCCAGTTAGAATGGCTCTCATATAGAAATAGACAAACAACAAATGCTGGCAAGGATGTGGGGAAAAGGGTATCCTTATCCACTGTTGGTGGGAAAGTAAACTGGTAAAGCCACTATGGAAGACAATATGGAGATACCTCAAAAATCTGAATATAGACCTACCATATGACTCAGCCATCCCACTCCTGGAAATTTACCCAGGGAAATGAAATCAGTAAATCTGTACCTCAATGTTTATTTCAGCTTGATTCACAATAGCTAACACATGGAATCAACCTAAATGTCCATCAACTGAAGACTGAATAAAGAAATTATGGGATATATACACTATGGAATGCTCAGGATAACTATAGAATACTACTCAGCAGTAAAAAAAAAATGAAATCTGGTTATTTACAACAAAATGGATCAATCTGGAAAATGTCATACTTAGTGAAATAAGCCAGTCCCAAAGGGACAAGTACTATATGTTCTCCCTGATCTTGAAAACTAATAGTACACCTAAAACAAAAGCTGTAGAAATCTAATCAACACTTTTAGAAGCAATGATTTGAACAGCCCTGTCTTGACTGTCACAGAACAGTTTTTATTATTTTTTTCTCTTCTTCATACTATATGTTGAACTCTTTACTTAACAGAGTTAATCATGTGCATATAAAATCAATTAAAATAGATCTCAGTAAAAAATAAGAGTTGGGCTAAGAGAGGGAGGAGGAAGTTTTTAACTGTAAAGCTATATAGTTCTGCACACATTCCTATGGACTAACTTCTAAGAGTACAGTTTAAAAACTTGTCATGGGACTCCAAATCCCATTGAACTTGGTGGTAAAAATGCCATCTTAATTGTTAAAGTGATCATATTAAGTGTTAAAGTGAACATGTAGATAGGATCAAGTTTTAAAGAGATCATATAAATAGCATGAAGTGCCTGGTATTAATAATATAATTAAAAGGGAAGGAATGTCCAACATGGGAAGCAGTCCACGCAGCAGACTCATAGAACGACAATTGCTTTAAGTAACACTCTGACCTCAGAATCAGCCCTTAAAGATCTGGCTATAAGGCCCATGAGAGCATCTCAAAAATTTTAAGCCAAAACACTGTGGCAAAAAATATCCTACAAGCAGGATCTCTGTGAGTGACACCCCAGTGGAAAGAAGGGGCTGACAAGGAAGGATGTACTTTTCTCTGAAGAGGAGAGAACCTCCATTTTGCATATGGCTTTGTCTAAAAATTGATGGAGTTTGTGGTCAAGAAGGCTTCTATAGCCTTGGCAGCTCATGGCAAGAGCCATGGATGATTACTGATGTCATAAATAAGAGTGTTAATTGTTAAACTAACAAAAGGAGTCACTGTGCATTTACTCCCCATGTAAGACCTCTGTCCTTAATGAATTGCACTGAGAATTAACTGCAAAACTTGTTCTCAAACAGTACTGTATAAATTTTGTGAGTTTGCAGGTGCAAACTGTTGACATCTTTACCTAGTATAGAGTTGTTATTTTGTTTAAAGTTAGTTAAAAATGAATCTAAATTTTAAAAAATTTACTTATTTATTTGAGAGAGAAAGAATTATAGACATAGAAACGGAGAGATATAGAGAAAGGTCTTCCTACCACTCCACAAATTGTCACAACAGCCAGAGCTGCACAAATGTGAAGCCAGGAGCCAGGAGCTTCTTCTGGGTCTCCCATGTGGGTGCAGGAGCCCAAGCACTTGGGCTATCTTCCAGTGCTTTCCTAGGCCATAAGCAATGAGCTGGATAAGAGGAGTCAGCCGGGACAAGAACCATCCACTGTATGGGATGCCAGTTCTGCAGGCAGAGGCTTAACCTATTATGCTGGAGACTCTTGTATTAGCGCTAACAGTTTGCTCTAGAGGAACACATTTCATTTTTACACATAGTGTATTAACCACAGAGCATCATTTAATTATATATAACAAAATAGGGAAAGAGAAAACCCTCCCTTGTACTCAGAAGGAAATAAGGGGAATAATCCACATCCTAGCCAACATATGATCCAGTCACACTGAGAGTTAACAGTGAGGTTAACTTGTTGGTTTATAAATCATGAAACTAGAACTCTATTTTTCTTTCTTTAAGGTTTTCAACACAGCCACTTTTTAATTGTGGTCAGAACATATGGAAGGCTTTTTGATTACATAAATGTTTCTTCTCAGGGCCAGTATTGCGGCACAGTGGTTTATATTTACAATGCCAGCATCCCATATCAGAGCACAAGTTTGACTTCTGGCTACTCTACTTCTGATCAAACACCCTGCTAATTTGCCTGGGAGAACAGCAGAAGATGACAGTACTTTGGCTGCTCCCACACACTTGGGAGACCTGCATAGCCTTCTGCACTCCTGGCTTCAGCCTGACTCAACTAAGGCCAAAGGGGAAATTTAGAGACTGAACCAGCAGATGAAAGTGCTCTCTCTCTCTCTCTCCCTCTGTATGTGTGTCACCCTATCTCTCTGTCACTTGGCCTTTCAAATAAATGAAATAAATCTTTTTTTAAAAAAAATTCATCTTTTCTAACAATAAACCTCACTTCTTTAAAGAGCACTGAATCTCACCAGGTCTCTTTTTGATTGAAAAATTATAATGCATGTATGAATAATGGTTTATGCTTACATAAAATTAGTGTATAAATTGTTCCAGTGTCATTATGGACAGAAATGATATATGATGCTTGGTTGAAAGACAATAAAATCTTCCTATAGTGAATATTTAGCTAGATATATTAGAAACAGCTACAATAAAAACAAAGAGACTTTAATTAAGTTAGACACTTCTGGCAATGGCTCTTGGAACTTGGAAAAAAAACTACTCATTACCAGCAATCAGGATAAATGCTGTTAAGAATATGAAACAGTCAGACTTTAAAAATATATTAGATTTTGTGAGATTGTATTTGAATCTTTAAGCTGTGAGATGTCAAGGAGAAAAGTAAAAGTCAGTCAAAGGCTTCACTCTTTTTCTAGAGAATAGGCTAGGGTGTTTGTTTTCAGTTGTGCAAACCACAGTTGTATGATGTTAGCATAATTATCACCTCCTTCTGGGTTTATCTGGAGAGTAAGTATGGTTTAAGGAGATGTTTATGAGTGCCAAGTTCACAAGCGGTAGACTTGTTATGGTTGCTATGTCTTGTAAATTGGACTCAACTACAAGTGTCCAGATACTTAGTCAAGCAATAGCAGAGTGTCTGTGAGAATGTTTTTGGATGTCGTTAACATCTGAATTGTTAGACTATTCAAAACAAATTGCCTCTCTAATATAGAATGGTCTCATCTAATCAACAAGAATTGGCTAAAACAAAATGGTCAAGAAGGAATTCTCCTGCTGACTATTTGGGCTGGAACATCTGTGCTTTTCTGCCTTAGGGCTCAATCTGAAAACCAGTTGATTCTCACGCCTGCTAGCTTTTAGACTTAAATCTACATCTTTAGCAGGTCTGCTGGTGTTTTAGTCTGCTCAGCCTGCTATAACAAACTACCACAGACTGGGTGGGTTATAAAAACAGCCATAATTTATTTACTTCTCATACTTATGGAGATTAGGAAGGCCAAGATGAAGGCTGCAGCAGATTTTGTGTTGGTGATGGCCCCTTTCTTGGATTGCAGATGGACCTCCTTTCATTGTATTCTTGTTGCATTGAAGAAGCAAAAGAGCTCTCTGTGGCTTCCATTTGGACACTATTTTCATTCATAAGAATTTTACTTTTATGACCTCATTTAGTCCTAATTACCCCCCCACACCATTTAAACTCAAACATATAATTTTTTTTATTCTTTTTCTCTAGAGAAACTGAACTAATACACCCACATAACATTGCAGCAAAAATAAATACTTCCAATGATAGAATATGGGTTCTGATTTTTAAAAAACTGAGCTATTGACCCATTTGGTATACAGACATACCTGACCCCCATTGATTCTTGAAAGTAGGAAAATTGACCTGTAAAAGGGCAATTCATGGTAATCACCAAATACATTTTTAATGCAGAGTATCCTGGTTTTTAAATATCTGCTCAAGCTTTTAATAATATTGTACAGAACAATATATACTTGGTACAGAATTACTATCACTGAAATTTTTTCTAGCTGAAGTCTAATTTTCATACTCTTCCTTATGTATTAATGATTATAGATCCTTGCTGTAGGATCTCTATTTGCTCACAATACATGTCAAGAAGAGCTTGAAAGATATACTCTGATGTGGGTTGCATGTTCTGGCAACATAGAAAGGTTTAATACTAAGTAGCAAGAAACAAAATATCAGTAAGTGGAGACAATATTTGCTCATGGAGAACAAGGTACAACCTTGGATTCAATCATGGAGCCTTTCCCAGTATACTGGAGCCTTCTTTTTGTGCTCTAGAATGACATTTGTCATATATATGCTCAAGTCATCAAAACCATCTCCTTAAGGTAGAAGGTTCTTTTGTATTCAAGTTCCCAAAGTTCATATATCAGAATTTTGAAAAATGTGGAATTCATTTTTCTTTTTTTAATTAATTTATTTTTATTTAGTAAATATAAATTGGATTTCCATGTGCAGAAGCATGAAGCAAGACCCCTACCTTTCACCTTACACAAAAATTCACTCAACATGGATTAAAGACTTAAATCTACGACCTGACACCATCAAATTATTAGAGAGCATTGGAGAAATCCTGCAAGATATAGGTACCGGCAAAGACTTCCTAGAAAAGACCCTGGAGACGCAGGCAGTCAAAGCCAAAATTAACTACTGGGATTGTATCAAATTGAGAAGTTTCTGTACTGCAAAAGAAACAGTCAGGAGAGTGAAGAGGCAACCGACAGAATGGGAAAAAATATTTGCAAACTACACAACAGATAAAGGGTTGATAATCAGAATCTACAAAGAAATGAAGAAACTCCACAACATCAAAACAAACAACCCACTTAAGAGATGGGCCAAAGACCTCAATAGACATTTTTCAAAAGAGGAAATCCAAATGGCCAACAGACACTTGAAAAAATGTTCAAGATCACTAGCAATCAGGGAAATGCAAATCAAAACCACAGTGAGGTTTCACCTCATGCTGGTGAGAATGGCTCACATTCAGAAATCTACCAACAATAGATGCTGGAGAGGATGTGGGGAAAAAGGGACACTAACCCACTGTTGGTGGGAATGCAAACTGGTTAAACCACTATGGAAGTCAATTTGGAGATTCCTCAGAAACCTGAATATAATCCTACCATACAACCCAGCCATCCCACACCTTGGAATTTACCCAAAGGAAATTAAATTGGCAAACAAAAAAGCTGTCTGCACCTTAATGTTTATTGCAGCTCTGTTCACAATAGCTAAGACCTGGAACCAACCCAAATGCCCATCAACAGTAGACTGAATTCATTTTTCAATGGGTGGGCCATAGAAGAGTAAAAGTCCTTATGATGTTATTTTATTTACTTATTTATTATTTTTTTCTTTCAGAATTCTTTATAAATATCTTTTTTATTTTAATATTTAACAGTGTTTAATATTTTGCCATATTTGCTTCATATGTAGATATTATATATACACATATCTTTTCTTGAAAGGAGAAATATTAATATCACAATATGTGGGATTTATGACAATGATCATAATGGGGGAAAAGAAAGGTATATTTTCATGTATATGGTATACCAGTGAAACAATATTTGCTTATACCCAATAACATGACATCTGCTCAATTTTTCTACTCTGTGTGTTTTATCTTCCACAATTAAGAGAAAAGATGATATTTGTCTTTTTGAGGCTGGCTTATTTCACTTAGCAGATGTTCTTTTTGAAAATGTCGAGATTTTATTCTTTGTATGGCTGAATTACAGAATAATCTTAAGTTTAGAAAATGAGGATTCTGCTGCTCCTCTTCCAGTCCAGCTCTCTGCTATGGACCAGGAAGGCAGTGGAGGATGGCCCAAGTGCTTTGGCCCTGCACCCACATGGGAGACCAAGAGGAAGCACCTGGCTCCTGGCTTTGGATTGGCATAGAGTGCCGGCCGTGGCAGCCATTTAGGGGGTGAACCAATGGAAGGAAGACCTTTATCTCTGTCTCTCTCTCTTACTGTCTAACTCTGCCTGTCCAAAAAAAAAAAAAATGAGTATTGTGAAGCAGTACAAAGAGTTCTCATATACCTAGCACCCAGCTTCCCCTATTGTTAACATCTTATATTAGTATGGTATAACTTAATAAGAATGGACATTTAGTCTGACTGTAATACAAACACCAATTGAGATATTATTGAAATAGTAAAAAAGAAAACAAAATTTGGAGAGAAGAGATAATTACAAAGAAGGCACTTTAATAAATTATTATTTAGGTAAGATATGCACTCTCATTCACTTCGATGTGTCTTTTCTTTGACCATCTAACCTGATCTGTGTTTAGGCATTAAGCAAGTGGGCAATGGGTTTCTTCTAATTTATTCCTTTGTTCACTCAGTAGTAGAAGTTTCTGGGTCCTCTACATTTGAGTAAAGGGGAAAGGGAAAAGTTAAAGGAAAAACACTCATTATCATATGAAAAGTGATACTAGCTCTGTGGACAGATGAAATTTCCATCACTATAAGCTCTCATTTTTTTTCTCCTTTCGTTAACTACTTTCAAAGCTTAACCAGCATGTAAGGCAACCTTCATAAGTTCATACAAAACTCATAATGTGCTTCCTACAAGATTAAAACTCCTGACATTAGCCAATCATACTGTAACTTCATACATTAGTATGCAATTAATTACCAAGTGAATGTAGACAATAATTATACATTAAGAGTAATTGATATATTTTAAAACACAAAAAAATGCTTGACACCTCATATACCAGAAACATTTTACATCATATATTGGCATTTTCTTTTTTAAACAAAATATGTTTTATTTATTTGAATGGCAGAGTTTCAGAGAAAGAGTCATACAGAGATATATCTTCCATCCACTGCTTCACTCCCCAAATGGCCACAATAGATAGGGTTTGGTCAGATGGAATCCAGGAGCCTAGAGCTTCTTCTGGAACTCTGAATGAGGTACAGGGTCCAAGGACTTGGGCCATCTTCTACTGCTTTTCCATGTTCATTAGCACGGAGCTGGATTGGAAATGGAGCAGCAGGACTTGAACAGATACCCACATGGGATGCTGGCATTGCAGGCAATAGCCTCACCAGCTCTGCCACAGTGCTGACCCAAGAGTTTTGTACTATATGCATTTTTAATTTTCTGTATATTACATCTTGTTGTATTAAAAAGATTTTCTCTGGGAAGAGACCACCCCTCCTGCATTTAGTGAATTCTTCACATTTGGTGCAGCCAAGGGGATATCTTTCATTGCAAAGTAAAGAGTCCAGAGTCGTATCTTCTATATCTGGCCCACAGACCTCAGGTAGCAATATTTCCCTGATTTAAGAAGCCTAGTTGAGTACTAGGCCACCAGGGACCACTCCTAGTTGAGAGTCTGCTGAAATTACTCAAACTAGCCAATCATAAGGGCAGATGTTTTAAAACTATTGGTTAAATTGACACTTAGGACACCCACATATAATATCTGATTGGTGGTTCCAGTCCCAAGTATTCTGCTTCCAATCCAGCTCTTCATTAATGCTCCTGAAAAGCTTGAGTTTCTGCCACCTCCACTGGAGACCTGGGTGCAGTTCCCAGCTCCCATCTTCATCTTAGCCCAGCCCCTGCTGTTGTGGAAATTTGAGGAGTGAAACAGCAGTTGGAAGATCTCTCTCTTGATCTTGCTCTTGCTCTCACTCTTGGCCTTACAAATAAAAAGCTTTTTTTTTTTAAATTAGCCAATCATAAATGCTCTGCCTTGCCTATCTCATAAGAAACTCATTAAAAGAACTGGGCTGATTATTTTGTCCTTGCTCCTGTTTTGTGTTTCCTGGTCATCCTGGTGTTTCTTCATGTAAAATCACATAATACATTGTACCTCTTGCTTCTAAGACCTGATGAAGTATCTCTGCTTGATCAGACTTCAGTCGGGCTTCTGAGCCCATACGTGTACTCCAATAAAATTCATTTTTAGCATAGAATCTTGCAAATTGGTTACCAAGAAGCCCCCACCATCAAAATCTGATCACCATGAATTTGGGATCATGTTTCTCATCTTTCACCTCTGCCCCCCGCAAGTTTGTGTCTCATCACCCTGGTCTGCCTTCAGCAAGAATACTTTCAGATTGGTTTAGCCAGAATTCTCATTACCCCTGATTTTTCCTTTAAGTCATTTTTTCATCCACTGACCCTCCCCCATCCTGTTCCTTGACTAATCAATTCCAATTGTCATATTTGGAACAGATTCCAATGTTTCTCAACTACAGCAGCATCTCATAGCTGTAGCACCTATGCTATCATGGTGGTCCTGAATAAAATCATTTAACAAGTACCATTGGGTGATTTTTTTCTTCAACAAGCCTGTGAATGTGATAAACTTGGTTTTTCCAGAGCAGCACTGTGTCACCTCTTTGGGGCCACACCTGACGGACCAACTGTTACTAAGATACAGAACAAAGTTGTGTTTCATCTAACTGATTTTATTGAAGTAAGCAGCTGAAGAAAATTAGACATAAAATAACAGCAGTTAATCAAAAGAAGTATGAAAAATCATATTGCAATAAGATACTCCACTGACCATGCATTTCCACAGGAATATATCTGAGTGGCTATCAGCCAAAAGACAACAGTGATTTATGGAAATATAAATATATAAATATAAACTATATGACAAACCCAATGAGTAATTAATTTGCTAATTAGAGTAATCCTCAACAACTGGGATGGTAGGAAATGGAATTAAAGGACAGACCTAAGGTCATTCTGTAAGAAATTTCCGTAAGGCTTTACAACTTACAAAAGGAAAACAAACCATATTTTGAAGTTGACCT
Source organism: Sylvilagus floridanus (assembly GCA_949820135.1). Classification (NCBI taxonomy): domain Eukaryota; kingdom Metazoa; phylum Chordata; class Mammalia; order Lagomorpha; family Leporidae; genus Sylvilagus; species Sylvilagus floridanus. Next base: position 69,068,586 of record OX463231.1, read on the forward strand.
ATTAATGTGCTAAGTTTTATTTATTTAACTGGCTGAGTTAAAATCTCTGTGTAGGAGCAGGCATTTGGCCTGGTTGTTAAGTTGCTGATGTCCCATATCAACTTGTCTGGGTTTGATGTCGGCCTCTGGCCCCTGATTCCACCTTCTTGCCAAACCTGACCCTGGTGGGCAGTGGTGATGGCTCAAGTAGTTGATTTCCTGGAATCCATTTGAGACCTAGATTGAGTTCCTGGCCCCTGATTCATAATTCCTGGTTTCAGCCAATCCCAGCCCCAGCTATCGAGGGCTTTGGCAAAATGATGTAGCAGATGGGAATTCTCTGTGCGTCTCTATCAAATAAAACCTATGTATGCAATAAATTCATGATGAAATGCCTGGTATTTGAGCTCTACAAAACATGTTTATGTGTTATTTAAAAATCTCCAGATGAAAGATACATAGTTGGATGTGTTGTACCTCTATGCCATCAATCATTTCATATACCATCATGTGATGTAACACATTGTGACTGATGAAGTCTCTCGGGAGCACTCATAACTGACAGAGCCTAAATTGATGCTTTATTAAAATGTACTCTAGATATGCCTGAAAAGATGCCTGTGATATGGCATCTGGCATTAACATGTTATCTTTATGACTTATGACTTAAAAGGTTAAAAGGTTCAAATATATCACTAGAGAAGGTAATATCTAAAATGATGAGAATGGTTTAATTCTTCCTCTTCACTCTCCTTAAATTCTATATTTACTTCTCAAATTATAAAACTTGTCAACTGAATTCATTTATTCCTTGACACTACCTATCACTCTTTTTCTTTTGGGTCTTATTTCTTAAATGATAATATAATATGCACCCAAACACACAAAAGTACATTAATGACTGAAGTGATCCTCTGACATAATCATATTTCCTCTAGTTTATAGTCCATATAACTAATGCATATGTCTACATACTACTCTGACTACATGACTCATCACAAAAACTACAGAGAAATTTTCTCATGAATTTCCATAATTACATTAGTTTAAAACAAAAGAAACAACTGTTTTGAAAAAAACATGTACATACTCTAGCAAATGGTAGAGAGGGGTAGGATATGTTTGCAAATATTTAGAAATTGAATAAAGCCTCGTCTATATATTAGTCCAGAGTCGTATCTTTTTCAGTACAGTGGCTATTATTAAGCAAAGGACATTTTTTTTTTCCTTTTGAGAGTATCTATGGATCTGAATAAAAAAAGTGTGGGCTTGGATATGAGTTTGGGAATTGAGAGTTCAATTGTTTTATACTCTAGGATTGGAGGAAGCTGAGGTTCAAGAAATCACCTTTGCAGGGAAAGTGTGAAGATGAGTATGAGAAACATGGCAAGAGAACATAAGCTGAAGTGTAGACACAAAAAACACAGGTTTAGAATTGGGTACAGTCATTTAACCTAACACTTGCTGTGTTCACAACTCATATTTGAGTACCTAAATTCAAATCCTGGATCTGTTTTCATTCCAATTTTCTGCTACTATGTACGCTGGGAAGCTTCATAGCTTTTAACCATAGTGATGGTTAAAATAGTTGTATCCCTGATACACACAAGGGAGACCCAGAATGAATTTGCAGCTTCTGACTGCACACTGGCCCAGCTCTGGCTATTGCAAGCATTTGGGGGAGTGAACAAGTAGATAACTCTCTCTCCCTCACTGCCTTTCAAATAATCATAAAACAAGTAAATAATGAAGAACAGATATAATTACTCTCTCATTTTTGAAGGTATTGAATTATTTACTGAAAATGTTTAATTGAGTTCTATTTATACATGGGTTTTTTATTCTGGGGATGATTTGAAGGAACAATAAGAATAAACATTCTAGACAACAAAGAACATGAAAATAAACATGTCAAACATGTAGCATATTAGATAACATCATGTGTAAGGAGAATAAAGAGCTATGAAGGAGATAAGTGCTTCTATAAACAAAAAAGCTTGAAATTACAGTTGCTCCTTATTAACCTTGGAGGATTGGTTCTAGAAGCCCCCAGAGGATATCAAAATCCATGGATGCTTAAGTTCCTTTTCTTAAACAACAGAGTATTTGAATATAATCTAAGCATTACCTTGGTATACTGTAAAACATTTCTAGGTTAATTAGAATGTATAATACATTGTGAATGTAATGTAAGTACTTTTTATTCTATATTATTTAGTGAGTAAGGACAAGAGGGGAAGTCTAGTACAGATGCATCTTTTTATTTTAATATTTTTCTTTTGCAGTTGGTTGAGTCTATGATTCAGAATCATGGGTCAGGAAAACCAAATGTATGAATTGAGTGGTAAGTGAAAGCCATACTGATATGCTGAGTCAAAGAAAGGGGAACACTCTGTGGAAATTGTCAGAGAAATGCATTCCAGTAGAGGAAAGAGTAATCGCAAGGGCTGTGAGTTGAGTTGGTTAAGTGCTTGGAGTAAAAATATGATGAGGACTGTGTGGCTGTGCATTAAGAACAACAGCAATAAGGTACATAAATCTTAAATATATATGTGAATTCATTTTTACATGTCAGTGTTGATGTATGTCAGAAAATAAAGGACATATTAAGCACAGATGGTATCATTTTTGCACCCTCAATGTCATTGTCCTGCTCAAAGGCAACCAATGTTCTGATTTTTATTACTTTAGATTAGCCTGGCATGCTTTTGGACATCACATAAATGATTGATATGATACATATTCTTCAGTTTCTTTTGTCACTCAAAAATATGTCTATGAATTCAGGCATGGTATTGCGAATGGTTCAATTGTTTACGTTGTGTAGCATCCAAATGCATACCATTACATTTTACACTGTACCACATGATCTCCACTCTTTCTGCTGATGCTGAATGTTTGGGTTGCTTCCAGTTTGAAGTTGTAAATCTGCTGGGAACATTTTATACTTATCTTTTAATGGACATTGTGATGAACAATTTTACACATAAAGTTGACTAGGTTGAAGGGTATTCAGATAACTGCTCAAATATAATTTCTGGGAGTGTCTGTAAGAATGTTTCTGGAAGAAATTAACATTGGGATAAGCAGATAATAAAGAAGCTCTGCTCTCATCAATGTATGGAGGCATTTTCTAACCCACCGAAGGCTTGAATAGAAGAAAAAAGTAGATGATGGAAGTATTCACTCTCTCTTCTTCAGTGGGGACATCCATCTTCTCCTGCTTTAGACATTAAAGCTCCTCATAGGTACTGCTAATATCTGTTTCTAGGCTATAGTTTGCATTCATTTTGGCTCTCTTTGTGGTGTTTTTTGATGAACTCTTATTCCTAAATTTATTGAAGTAGCGCTGGACATTTTGGCAGAGTGGGTTAAACCTACTTGGGATGCCCACATTCCAAATAGGTGGGCCATTTCATGTCTTAGCTTCTGTACATTCGATCCAGCATCCTGCTAATGCACCCTGCAAGGCATCAGATGACTACTCAAGTTCTTGAGTCTTTGCCACCCATCTGGGGGACATGGATGGAGTCCTTGATTCCTAGATTCCTAGATTTGGCCTGTCATACCCCTGACTGCTGCAGTCATTTAGGAAATGAATCAGAAGTGGATGGAAGATCTCTCTCTCTCTCTCTCAGTCTCTGTTTCTCTTTCCCAAGTCCATCATATTACCTTTCATGAAGATGAAACTATGTAAGTAAACATGTAAAGAATATTGAAGGATAATTTATCAATTTTGATAAAATTTTCTAAGAACAAACACAACTTTATTCTTTTCTTTACTATTGATTTATTTCTTTGTTTATTATTGTTATTACTGTAATTTACTTTTTTGTGAAGATAGGTTTATTTATTTATTTATTTATTTGAAAGGCAGAGTTACTGAGAGAGAATGAGTGAGACAGAGAGAAAGAGAGAGAGAGAGAGAGAGATAGAGAGAGAGATCTTCCATTTGCTGATCTATTCCAAATGGGCATAATAGCCAAAGCTGGGTCCATATGAAGCTAGGAGCCAGGAGCTTCTTCTGGGTCTCCCACACTGGTGCAGGGGCCCAAGGACTTGGACCATTCTCTGTTGCTTTCTCAGACACATTAGCAGGGAGCTAGTTTGGAAATGAAGCAGCTGGGACTCAAACTGGTGCCCATATGGGATGCCAGCACTGCAGGCCATGGCTTTACCTGCCATGCCAGAGTGCTAGCCCCATACTGTAATTTTCTGATTTTTACTTTTGGAGTTTAATTTCTTTTATTATTTTCCAGGTCATTGAATTAAAACTTAGATCATTAACTTTGAACTTTTTTCCCTTTCTAACATATTTATCCCTTTCTAAGCTATTTATTGCTTCTCAGCAATACTTCACCTGCATTCTATAAGTGTTGATACACTACATTCTCATTATTTCTTAGTATTTTGTATTATTCATTGCAATTTGTTCTTTAAAACCTGGATTAGATAGAAGAATATTCCTTAAATTTCCAACATTGTCTAGTAAATTTTCTGTTTTGAGCTAACATGAAGCTCAATAGTGGTCAGAGAATATAGCTTGCATAAATACAGTTCTTTGAAAATTGTCAAAACTATGGACAACAAATACATGTCCATATGCACTTGAAGATGTTATCTGCACTTTAAATGCATATGAACTTCAATATTACTTCTTTCCATGCAACCTCTCAATTCTGATAGGTGATCCAGACTTGAAAGTGTTATTTTATCACACTTAGAATTTTAACCTATTTTAACCTATGAATGGCAATCTGCCAAGGAACTAATGGAAGTTCTTACACAGATTTATGGAGTTACTTTTCTGAAAATTCTTCTTCAAAGAATCCTAATCCTGGAGATTGTTCAAACCACCAAGGCTGTTCTGACTTTCAGTCTCTGTTTCTTCTACCCCAAAAGACAACTGTGACTTGAAAACACTGGTCTAGCATATAACTCCTGTCCTAGCATTGTATAAAAAATGCTTTCCTGGAGAAATCCTGGATTATTATAGGAAATCACTTGTTCTGCCCTCATCCTTTCTTTGCTTCATTGATGGTTACACATTATTTTTTTTTCAATTTCTACAAGTAGTATTTCTATGTGATGTTGACCTTATTATAATTAATAACAGTAAGAATATAAGTATGATTTTAGCTACTCCATAAGCTATCCTGTGGAGTCATAAATAATGATAAACGAGGATATGAAAGCTGTCTAGAGTGAGTTTTTAAATAAGTGAGAAATATTGAGATATTCCTTATAGGTAAATTGGTTGATCTTAGCTATGAGAATGGAGACCTCAAAAAGGGGGGAAAAAAAGGAAAAGCAAATAGGTGCATTGAGATTTCCTCAGTGTAATAAGTAACACCATAGATTTGATATGATAATTGGAAAAGAAGTGCTAGAATTTAATAAAAGATGGGAAATTATGATTTAATAAATTAGAAAACTGGAGATGTTAACTCCAAAATTCAGTGCATTGTAATTGTCAACAACTGATGGGGCCAGGTGAGGTTACTGATCGGGGATTTCAGATGTGGACTGGGGCTGTGGTGTAGCAGGTAAAGTGCTACCTGAGATGCTGGCATCCCGTAAGGGCACTGGTTCGTGGACCAGCTGCTCCACTTTTGATCTAGAGTCTTGCTAATGGCCTAGGGAAAACAGAGAAACCTGCCCCCACATACTTTGACTCCTACTATCCATGTGGGAGACCAGTATGAAACTACTGGTTCCTTGCTTCAGCCTGGCCCAGCTCTGACCATTGTGGCTCTGTGGGGAGGAAACTGACAGTTGAAAGATTGATTTTCTTTCTCTCTCTTCCTCTGTCTCCCTCCCTATCTCTCTGCAATCATGGCTTGCAAATAAATAAGTAAATGAGAATTTAAGATGAAGGCGGTCAACATGGTTGTCTCATCTATGTTTCACTGTGTAACTATATACAAGGGGAAGGTATATTATTTAGGTCTTAAGAGAGTGGCAATTTAACGCACTGAATACAATGAAGCCAAAAAAGATTTGAAGGCTTTATGTGAAGGAGTAATTGCAATGATTTTCCTTGTGATGCAAGAATGAGTGACAGAGGGCATGAAGAACATAAAGTAGGCTAGAGATAGTGAAAACCAGATAGGATCCAATCATTAAGGAAGGTCTAGATCTGTTTTGAGAATTGCATGACGGTATTACAGAAAAGAATCTGGAAGACAGGAGGAAATGATGACTCTGGCATTTCGAATTCAGATAATGTAAATCCCTGCTATTTCCTTGTCTCCCAAAGTTCACTTGAGAATAGGATACATGCAATTGATTTAAATATGGTTGTGTGAGTGCATGCATGTGTGTTTGTGTGTGTGTGGTGTGAACAAAAATTAAAATAAAGGTCAAAGTTTTATGGTTCCACAAATGTGGTGGGGAACAAGAACAGCCCAATTGTAATGACATATGATTGCTAAATTGAACTAATTTAGCAGAAGCAGGATTTATGAGCCATACATAGTTATAAGAATATATGCCTCTTGGGAATTTTCAGAAATCCTGTGGAGGGCAATGCATTTTTCAATATCACTGTAATGAAAGTTTAAGGGCATTTTATTTCTAACTAAAACAGAATCAATCCAGCTGATATCTGGGATACATTTGATATTTCCAACTGATCCATCACAGTGAACACAGTATTTTTGAACAACAAAGCCCAGGAGACAAAACACAGCTATAATTAAAATAGTGCCTTACAAAAGTAATTACATCATCTGTCAAATTATGTTTTCTAAAAATTCAATGAAAAGTTAGCTTAGCTTTGTCTATGACTGTGCATATGTCTTCACATATAAAGAACATAATGCTGAATATTATAAACAAAAGCTGTCATTCTGAACATTTTTGTCAAGTTTTATTGAATATATTTTCAAAATTTCACCATTTATCAGATGCCTTTTGAATTAATTTTTGAATTATAGTAAATAATTTAGGTTGTTAGGTAACATTGATTGAAACAGAAAAATATAAACATATTGACTACATGAAATGTTAAAAACAATCTTATTGGTCACCTAAAATATAAAATGTGTCTATGGCATAAGATAAAATAAATAAACTGGAGAGAGACAAAAGTAGAAGACAAAGATTATCCCTGAATAGTGATGTGAGCAGCCCATACAGTAAGCAAAGACCAGTATTGCTGATACATTGTGTCTATAAATTAATGAAATAAATGCACACCATGTTATAAAAATTAGTAGTTTAAAGATCATAGGATTTGTGCATGTGACTTTCTGATTTTGATTCTGCGTGAATCACTTGATGCTCAGCATTGCTTTATATATATATCTCATTTTCTGTGAAACGTTTAATCATGTCTCTTGCCTGTGGAACTTTTGAGTTGTGCTTTTGTTAATAATTTGAGGAATTATTTTTATCTACTGTGATATTTTTTCAATTATGAATCAAAAGAATCTACTCATAGCTTTTAATTCATGTTTTAATTTTCTTTAGTGTGTTTTGGTGTGCTTTACCTTAAGGTGAGGAGTAGGAATTAAATTCTTCTTTCTTGGGGTGGCTGTTTGACCTAGCAGTTAAAGTGACAGTAGTATCTGAGTTTGAGTTCTGGCTGTGCTCCTGTTTTTAGGTTCCTCCTAATGTTGTACATAGGATGCTCAAGTACTTGTGTCTCTGGCACACATGTGGGAGACCTGGCTTAAGTTTCTGATTCCCAGGTTCAACTTGGCCTAGCCCTGGGGAGTCAATAGCAAAAGGCAGCGCTCCCTCTGTCTCTCTTTGTATTTTCCCCATCTCTCAAATTATTTAACTAATTAACTAGCTATTAAAGTTATTTTTCTTGTGTGCAGCTGAAACATTGCTGGTTTCAACTGAAAACCAGAGAAAAGATTACCCAGCAATAGATGTGTTCCTGCACTAGAAATTATGTGAATTGGCTCTTTTCTTCTTTTCTGCATCAATTATCTTATGGACAATATGCTGTGTGTAATTACGGCACCCTACTTCAAAATCTGTGTATTTTTATTCAGTACTGGAGAATTGCACTTATAGGGATGTGTGAATGTATGTGTTGTATATTTATATTAAGAACATTAAAATTTATAAGGATTATGAAAATGAGAAGACTTTTGGGGCAAGGGCTAAAAACACAAATATAATGAACAATTTTAAGTTTGGCTTTCTGTTCATCTCACACTTTCTTCCTCTAGTAATAGTCAGTTTTAGGAGATTAAATAATTACTCTCATATTGACAAGTGGATGGGTGATTTTACTTTACAGAAACAAAGAATGTTTTCTGTGATTGTTTCAATTTGGACATCCAGAGTCAAAGGAATGAAACGCTGTGAAATTTTATCCTGAAGGTCACAGAGCAACATTTTATGAAATTAAATCAATTGTTCAAAGGGAGAAAAGCAGGTTTTGGAACAAATAGCTTTGTCTTCCTGCAAACCTCATGAGAATCTGTTCATGCTGACTCTTTATCTTAACATGTAACACAATCGCCAATTAGTGTCAAAGTTACTGGAGCCAACACACTCCCAACTGCATTAACCTTATGTACTGGTTCAAGGAAAATGCAATTATTCTTCTTCTAAACTAATCACCAATCTGAAAGTTATTATTAACTAATTTAATCTTTAAATTGGCATAACCTATAAAAGTACATATCGAATTTATTACCTAAAGAAAAGGAAGAGTATTTGGAAATGTGTTAAAACCAAAGCAAGTGGAAAATAAGATTTTCTTAAGTTCAGTTTCAGGGAAGCCATGCTTTTAACCTTGTCCAGGTCAGAACCATTGGAAGAAAAAAAAGACATTATTCATGTCACTGAAGGCTAGGAGTAATTTTTCTAATTCCTTGGCATATTAATGACCAACAATGAGGGAACCCCTTAAGTACTTCATTTATTGTCTTAAATATGAAAATGTTTTAGAGATTAGAGGGGAAATTGTTTGAATTAATTAACTGAACTGGAGCTCAAGGGATCTAGTACAAGATTTTCAGACAAAAGCTGAGAATTTACAATAATGACATTTCTTTCATGGTTAGAAAATATAGAACCTGTGGGATTTGGAGACACTCTTAACATTTTAGCTGATGTCTGTTGAGGGCTTAAGAACCCTATGAAACCATTTATTTTATTCATTGGAGACTTCTCTCAATTACAGTATAAAAGGCATCACATTAAAATAGCCATGAGGCCCACAAATTTCATCACATAAGTGGAATTGGATAACTGGCACAATGAAAATTCAGAATGCAAATGGAAGCTATTAAAGTAATAGTGTCATTTTAAATATTCTTTTTGTAGGAAAGGTAATGTGTAGAAAGATAAAAAACAGAACAACGTTGTACATGGTTAGCTTAATCACATTTTTATTTCTCTAGTGGGTTATTAGCTGCAAATGAGACTCCCCTGTGCTTAAGAATCCATCCATTTGGTGGTGATTCCTATTGGCATGACAAAAGAATTTGAAAAAGCATTTTGGTTCAACTTAGATTATGTAAATACACTAAAAATGTAAACTTCAAGGTTAGTCTAACATATGCACTTACTGATTTATTTAGTCTACCTCCCCATTTCTACATACAACTATTTATCTATTTCCCTATCATCTGTCTACCCATCACCTATGCATTCTAATTATACTGATCAATTTATGCTATATAAATTCCCAGTTGATACTTGCCTTCTTACTAAAAATATACTACTAAAAGTACAAGATGATAAAGAAGAATTTGACCTATTGGAAACAGTTCTGTTTTTTATTTTTTTTCAATTTTTATTTATCTATTAGAAAGGTTGAGAGACAGATGAGAGACAGAGAGGGGGAGAGGGAAAAAGGGGGGGGGAGAGAGAGAGAAAGGTGGGGGAGAGGGAGAGGGCTCCCATTTGCTGGTCCACTTCACAAAGGCCTGTAACAGCTGGGAATGGCTGGGCTGAAGCCCAGGACCAGGAATTCTATGGAGGTCTTGCATAGCAGGAATCCAATTACTTAAGCTGTAATTGCTGCCTAGAACATTTGCATTTTCAGGATGATAGTCAGGAGCTAGAGCTGCTCATGCAATGTAGATGCTTCAATGTGAAACACAGACATCTTAACCGCTAGGCTAAATACTTCCATTGGGCCTAATTTTGATAAGCAAAATGTTTCACATGTCATTCCCTTCCTGTAAAGATACCTCTATTATATTTCTTACATAAATATCTAAAGTTCAAAGTCTCTTAAACTCTCATCATCAAATTTGTCCCAACTTTATTGACATTTATTTGTGTGACTTCATAAACTTAAAGTATAAAAATATTGATGTATGTACATACCCATGGAAACATCAAAGATAATGAACATCTCCGTCATTCTCTCAGGAATATTGCAGTCCATCATTCTTTCCTTACAATATTACTCCACCTCATCCCCAGGAAACTACTGATTTGGTTTCCGTCAAAATGGATTATTTTACTTAACCTATAAGTTCATTTTAAAAAGAATCATAATGATGTTCTCTTTTGTCTCACTCTTTCTGTACACATAATCATCTTTGATTCATATTGTAGCTTGTATCATTCATTCATTCATTTCATTAGTGCCTAGTATTCCACTGTGAACATGTACAATAGTCCATTTATTCAGTTATTTGTTGATGGATAGGAAATTTTTTATCTCTTTTTGGCTAAGAACATTCATACAAAGTCTTTTTATGAAAATATGTCTTTAATTTTCTCTTAAGTTTCCCACTTAGGTCTAAGGTTGATTTTTAGTTATATTTTCTATATTGTGCTACAAATAGGTTAATTGTCTTTCTCTTTTTTGTACCCACTTAATTCATAAGCCTGTTGTTTAAACAATCTTTTAAACCGACAATAACAATAGTCATCCTTTCTCCACTGAATTACCTCTATACCTTAGGTTAAAGTCAGTTGACTATGCACCCATGGCCCAATTATGTTCTATTTATCTACTTACCACCTATCATCATCTTTATACAAATATTGCAGTATCTAAAATATTACAGCTTTATAATAAATCTTGGAAATAGATAGCAATTGGTGTCCAAATGGATGTGATGATTCTATATATAGTAGATATTGTGAGTGTCATTAGCCACTAAAAATAAGAATGAATCTCTAAGAACTTCAGATAATTCAATTATTAAAGAGTCTATAAAATCACTGTACAAATATTTAAAATTGTGAAGGAATTTAAAATATTATATTAGAACAAGAAATACAATACCTAAAATATGAAGGGATATCTGTTTTCCATAAATGAAAATGAAGAAAAAAAAGTTAGTGGAAGGAAGTGTGTATGTTATTTATAACAGGACACTGAGGATTATTTAAAAACTGAAAAAAAAAACCATTTAGGTGACATTACAAATAAAAGTGTCCAGCAACAACAACAACAACAACAAAAAGCAAGACTTTTAAAATTCGGGTGGTAGGGGGATGTAAAATGTACAGTTAATTTCTTAATTGAAATTATAAAAGTCAGATGACAGGAGAATGATTTTGGTAAAGTGATAAAAGAAAAAACTGCCAATCTTGAATTCCCTGGAAGGACAGTGCCAGGATACTCTTTGGATGACTCTTGAAAGAATGGGAAAATTATGGCATGCAGTATGTAAATTATTAATTCTAGAAATACATATTTTGATGGCAAAGAATAAAGCCAGAAAATTAAGAGGTGGTAAATTAGTTAAGTAGAAAGGTCAGAAAATCATCCAGTCATGTTCTACAGAAGATTCTGAAGGAAAATATGTGTTTTCCAAGGCAAAAAGAGATGCTCTAGTGAGAGGGCACCAGAATCATTCAGAAGCTCAGTGGTGAATCTTTCCTGTGTGTTAGGGCTGAGAGTAGGAGGTACTGTTATAGGAAGATCACTGATTATAATGGTAGGATCCAAAAGTTCTAGAATGCAGCTCAAGTTGTTTAAATATCAGGATCAAGGTGATCATGGTGGTTGTACAGAATAGTAAATTCAAAGTGACTGACATGGATATTGGACCTACAGACAGAAAAGTTGATGGCAAATTGCCAAAGGTTTTCATAGAGCCAGATGAACGTGCAGCTGCCAAAGTATTGCTATATTAATGTAATCTGAAGAAATCAGGGATGTATGATCAGGGAGCTGAGTCAATTCTCACAGTTCTCAGTTAACTCCTTCATGAGATGAGAGGACTTATCTTGATAAGGATATGTAATTTCACAAGAAACATTTTAATAGTAGTCAGGGTTCAGCCTGGCCAACTCCAGGTCTTATAGACATTTGGGGCTCATTGTGACCATATGGAGCTGAAACCAGTGAATAGAAGATCATTCTCTTCCTCTCTCTCTCTCTCCCTTCCCCCCTCCCTCCCTTTCTCTCTCTCTCCCTCCCTTTCTCTTTGCAACTCTGCCTTTCAAATAAATAATATATTTTAAAAAGAAAAATATGATCTCCTAGAAGGAGGAAATTGTGCCAGTTGATAGCCTTTGCATTTGGTTTCAACATTGGTTCTTCCCTCAGTCACCAGCGCACTCTGGAGATCTTGGACTTGCAGACCTTCTAATTCCTATAAGAGGCTCCCTCTCAATAAATATCTCCCTTTATGTATGCACATCCTTCACATTAATTCCTAGAGCATTTATTTAAGTGACTTTGTAGTAGAAAAGGTGAAAAAATCTGAGAAACTATTCTTGTTACCCTCTGCTTTTTGGCAAAGCTACTATGTTTAATATGTTAAGAATGGGTGCAAGTGAGGAAGAGGAAGGGCATTGGGGAGGGTGAAATGGCAGGAAAAGCCATCTCTCAATGACTTAAAAAGGCAGTGATCGGGGCCGGTATTGTGGCATAGCTGGTAAAGTCACCGCCTGCAGTGCCAGCATCCCTAATGATTGTCAGTTCAAGTCCCAGCTGCTCCTCTTCCAATCCAACTCTCAGCTATGGCCTGGGAAACTGTGGAAGATGGTCCAGGTCCTTGGGCCCCTGCACCCACATGGGAGACCCAAAAGAAGCTCCTGGTTCCTGGTTTGGGACTGTTGCAGCTCTGACTATTGCGGCCATTTGGGGAGTGAACTAGTGGATAGAATACCTCTCTATCTCTCTGCCTCTGCCTTTCTGTAACTCTGCCTTTCAAATAAATAAGTAAATCTTTAAAAAATAAAAAAGCAGTGATGGTAATTATCACTCTATAAGTACCATCTGCTCTCTGCCAAAAAAGCAAGTGAATAACAGGGCAGAAACAGTGAACTACCAAACATGTGGTAGCCTATATTACATCTGCTCTTCTAGATGTGATAACTCACCCACAGCAAATCACTGATTTCAGAATGCAGCAATATTGCCCCAAATCTGTATATCAACTATGTTTTCCTATGTTCAAATATACTTATCTACTCTTCTTTTTTTTTAAGATTTATTTTATTTATTTGACAGGCAGAGTTACAGAAAGAGAGAGAGAGAAACAGAGAGAGGTCTTCCATCTGCTGGTTCACTCCCCAAATGGCCACAATGGCCTGAGCTGTGCCAATCTGAAGCCAGGAGCCAGGAGCTTCTTTTGGGTCTCCCACATGTGAGAAGGGGCCTAAGGACTTGGGCCATCTTCTACTGCTATCCCAGACCACAGCAGAGAGGTGCATTGGAAGAGGAGCAGCCGGCACTAGAACCGGTGCTCATTATATGGGATGCTGGAGCTTCAGGCCAGGGCATTAATCCACTGTGCCACAGTGCCAGCCCATATCTATCTATCTTCTAATGTAATCTGGAGGTACCCAGGTAATTCTAATATTCTACTGAACATTGAAATAGTCAACTATGTCAATAAATTGTATAATGTCAACCAACTTTTATTGTCAGAATTAGCAAGAATATTGGAGAGTGTGGAAAGCTAATGTACTCCAGACAGTGAGAGATAACCTCTATAATGAGTCAAGGGCCTACCACATCAGTGAAACTTTTCAGAAGTCCAAGTATATGAGGGATATGAAGTAAAAAAACATGTTTTGAATATTATGTTTTTCATCAATAAGAAAGAAGCACAAAACTATGTGTTTCCCCCATTCTTGAGTTAGCATCTAGAGACGTATGAATAGTATTTGCCCCACTTACCTGGCGAGAGGAAAAGCTGCCAGTATGAGTGGAGGCCAGGGTGCAAAAGTATTTGCAACAGATTTTGGTTGAGGTACATTGTACTATTTGAAACATATAACTTTGCAGGTCATATGATTAGAGATCTCTGCAATGGAAAAGAATTCTCTATGGAGTTGAGGAAAATTTCCAACACTAGTTTTGCAAACTTGACCTTTGTAGTCTCTACTTAAAGGCCATGGTATTTGCATGAATTAAAAATGACTCTTGGATGTGCCGGAGACCCTGGTAGAGACAATGCTGAAGTACTTTGGGAAACTGTTTTACAGTAGCTACTTAATAAAAGTATGCATTACTAACTTTTGAAAATATATTATAGAGAGCATGTAAACAAGTAGAGACCAGTTAGATATAATTGTAACAGCCCAGGAAGGGAATAATAGGAATTTTCAGATTAAAGAACTTCAACTTCTCGTTGATTCTGGTGTGTAGGAATTAGGTGGTGCCAGTGGTGGAAGTGAGAGCAACATGATGCTGGACTGTTAGGGTGTGGTACGATATGCATTGATGGAATATTCATGAAACATAAAGGATGATTTCAAGAGTTTGGCCTTGAAGGACAAAGATCAGATAAGTTGAAATTTAGAGTATAACTATCAGAGGAGCCAGTCCTGTGGCATAGTAAGCTAAACCTCTGCTGCCTGCAGTGCCAGGATTTCATAGGGGTGCCAGTTTGTGTCCTGGCCACTTCTTTTCCAATCCAGCTCCCAGCTAATGGACTGGAAAACAGTACAAGATGGCCCAAGTACTTGGGCCCCTGTACCCACCTGGGAGACCCAGAAGAAGCTCCTGGCTCCTGGCTTCAGATTGGCCCAGTTCTGGTTGTTGTGGCCATTCGGGGAGTGAACCATTAGGTGGACAATCTCTCTGTCTTCTCCTTCTCTCTCAAATAAACAAATAAAATCTTTAAAAATAGAGCATAAATTATAGAAATTCAAGTTTGGGTATTTTAGTATCAAGATGTTTATTAGATATTCCAGAAAATATTTTGAACAGGTAAAATGAAGATTAGAAAAGTCACCAAAGGGAAGCCCAATGGAAAAAAAAAGTCAGTGAGATATTTCCACACTAGTGAATTGTAAAAAGAACTCTGATATGCCACATATCATCAAGAATGTGAATATAAGTGAATTTGCTTTTCTGATTTATTCAGAAAATAAATTTTTAAAATCTCTTCAGTAGGAATTTGGTAATTTTCAGAAATGTGTCACTTGTGATCCAAGATTCTAGTCTTTCAATTGACATACTTTATAATAGCATAAAAATAGAGGATAAGTTTAGAAATTCATAGGTTTAAAGTATGAATATTACCAAATCTCTTTTAATTAGATAAGATTAGTCAATGCTAAAACAGCAGAATAGGGAGGGAGCTTACTGCTGTAATCCTGGGGGAGATAAATAAACATGGTAAGAGTGCAATTTCAGGGAAGAGTTAGTGAGAAAATGGCAGAAGAAACACCACACAAATTAGAGGGACACTGTGGATCTATGTGGAGGGTGTGGATGCACATAACTGAAGACCCCGGCAGCCAAGAGCCTCAGCACCAGCTCTGGAGAATCAGGTGAGACCAGACTGTAGCAGCATAAGTCATTGGTGATAAAGCTTTGGGAAGAGCCTGGCGGGAGTCTGGCTTGGAGCCCTGAGGGAGACAGTATAACCTGCCAACCTAAAGGAAAAAAAGGTGGAGGCATGTTTCTCTGTCCCCGGCCACTTGGCACTGGTGTCCTGTAACTAGCTGAGAGGGGGCAGATCCCATTTTGGACATACGTAACAGCTGCACCAGCTTTTGTCCATGCACCCAACAACCAGCCAAGAGGAGATGCCTGAGTCTGGTTGGGAGAATTGACAGGGAGCTGGATGCTCATGGCTGTGGGATCCTTGTGTGCTGGGACTGTGAAGACACTGTGACTGCATGTGAGGGTGGAGCGTGTGGCTATGTCTTTGGGCAGTCACTGTGGGCAGCTCCACATGCTTGGGGCTCCCTGATTCCCTGGTGAAGGTCATTGCTGCAAGATCTATGATCACACGGAGGAGTGCACAGATCTTTTGTGTGGTTCTTGTGGCAGAGTCGGCACCAGTCAAAGCAAGTTATAGAAACAGAAAAGTGTTACAATTTTTGCTCAAAATAAATCTAAAATTTTTAAATATTTGATTTTTGTTTTTAAAAATTTATTTATTTATTTGAAAGTAAAGTGACAGAGAAGAGAGAGAGAAAGAAAGAAAGATTTTCCATCTGCTAGTTCACTCCCCATATGCCTGCAACAGCCAAGTCCAGGCCAGGACTAAGCCAGGAGTCCAGAACTCCAACTAGTTGGCAGGAACTCAATACTTGGGCCATCATCTGCTGCCTTCCCAGGTGTGTTGGTAGGAAGCTGGATCACAAGTGCAGTAGCTAAAGCTCAAACCTGCACTCCTGCATAGGACATAGGCATCACAAGTGGCTTAACATGATGTGTTACAATGCCCACCCCATTTATTTTATTTGAGGGGCAGAGATAGAGAGATACAAAGAGACAAACAGAACGCAGAGAGCTCCCATCTGCTGGGAGCCACAAATGCCAAGAGCTAGGGACTCAATGCAGGTCTCCTAGGTGGGAGGCAGGACTCCCCACCTACAGGAGCCATCACTGCTCCTCTCCAGAAATGTAGAGCAGGAAGCTGAAATCTGGAGCAGAACTAAAACTCTAATTCAGGTACTCCAACTTAAGATGCAGATGTCCCAAAGAATGTCTCAACCACTGCAACCAGATGTCTGCTCACCCATTTTCTGTTTTTCACTAATCCATGCACAGTGTTTCATAACATATATTTCCATGTACTTTATGAAGATCCCTTATATCTACAATATTACCTTGTCATATATTTTTAGTAATTATAGCATTATATAAACTCAATTCGCTATGAATTTAAGTGATAGTTTCCAACCTAGAAATTTTAAGATATCCTGAATTGGTTCAAATCTGATTATTTTGATAATAAAATTATTTTGACAAAATAAATAAAAATCAGACCTATTTTCAAGCACATTTATTTCAAAAAGGAAAGCAATCTGAGCTAACAGAGATGAATATTTTATGAGTTACTTTAGTATGGCAGGATTGTGGAATTGGAGATAGTAAGAGTGAAATTTTACATGGCATTACATTAATGAAAAAAATGGTAATAATTTAAGAATATTTTGAGTCAAAAGACAGGTTTTAAAGTATTGCATTCACAACATCACTTTCAAATGTTTTAAATTTTACATTTATTGTGTTTCCCTTGATAAGAAAATAATTGATGCAAACATTGAAATATATTATGAATAGAGCAATATGATGTATTTCTCATACATTGGCTAAATTTATTTCATGTAATCAGCATACCTCATTCGAAATGTTTTCATTATTCTAAACAGGACAGAGTATTATTTATTTGACATGTTTAGATGCAAACATGATGGCAATATTCTTAAACTTCAATCAGTATTTTCCACTGCATCAGTGTGTGAAGCAGCCAGTTGAATTGCCAGCATACTATATCAGAACACCTGGTTTCAAGTCTTGCCTGTTTCGGACCCAGCTTCCTGCACATCAGATGATGGCTCACGTACCTGGGTGCTTGCCACCTGTGTGGGAGAGCAGGATAAAGTTCCTTGCCCCAGATTCTGTCCTATCTAGCTCCAGACAGCAGCAAAGGAAGACTCTCTCCATATACATATATACATAATTATCATATGCTATATACATTATATATATAATGTACATATAATATCACACATTCTGCTTTTCAGATTAATAAAAATAATTAAAGTTTAAAGCTATCATTGAAATAAAATTCAAATTTTATTGAATAACACTCATTGAGCAAATATGTCTAAGGGATGTTTTTGTTAAGAATCTATTTTATGTGTTTCAATTTCGTGTTTTTTAAACTACATTAGTTATAAGAAGACAAGTACAATGTTATATATTCAATCTGGATAGAAACAAATTGTTCTTACATTTCTTTTTTTAAAAAAGATTTATTTTATTTATTTGAAAGACAGAGTTACAGAGAGAAGTAGAGACAGAGAGAGAGAGGTCTTCCATCCACTAGTTCACTTCCCAGATGGCTGCAATGGCCGGAGCTGCAGCGATCCAAAGCTAGGAGCCAGGAACTTCTTCCGGGTCTCCCGCACAGGTGCAGGGGCCCAAGGACTTGGGCCATCTTCTATTGCTTTCCCAGACCATAGCAGAGATCTGGGTGGGAAGAGGAGCATCCAGTGCTCCGGTGCCCATATGGGATGCCGGTGCTTCAGGCCAGGGCATTAACCTGCTGCGCCACAGCACCAGCCCCTATCACTTTTTCTTTACCTGCGTATGGGTAAGGAAGGTATCCCACAGCCAGAACTGATAGAGATTCACTCTACTGCTACAAGGCAAATTTCTGATCTGTTGCATTTAGAATTAAATAAAACATCATAGTCGAGAAATATCTGCACATGAAAGGATAAGCCAGGAAAACCCCAGCATCTACTTTGGTGGAGTATGCCAGTCAACAACAAATGCACACCAGGTAGGATTGATGACTGAAGCTCAATGAAATGATGACCCATTTTTAGCTTAGCTCTTTTTCCCCATTTAAAAAGGCATGACTGAGCTTCGTCTTTATGTTTTCATAAAATGATAGCTAAATAGCACCAGCTAGAGCTAAGAACAGAGAAGGCAAGCATCTTTATAAGTCTCTGCCAATACTGCTTCCTGCTCTTCCCACCTTGGACCTAACTTGAATAAATTCTGCCAAATATTCAGAACCTTGGCAGGATATAGACAGAAGCTCTTTTGTGAACTGTTGACCTCTTGGAATCAGGATTATATTCATGAATGCCTAGACACTTTTTAAAAAGGTTTATTTTATTTATTAGAAAGTCAGAGTTACATAGGGAGAGAGGGAGAGACAGAGGGAGAGGTCTTCCATCCACTGATCCACTCCCCAATGGCCGCATTGGCTGGAGCTATGTAGGCTGAAGTTGGGAGCCAGAGCTCCTTCTTGGTCTCCTGAGTGGGTGCAGGGACCCAAGCATTTGGACTGTCTTATACTGCTTTTCTCAGACCATTAACAGGGAGTTAGATTGAAAGTGGAACAACCAAGACTTGAACCAGTGTCAATACGAGATGGCAACATTGCAGGTAGCAGCTTAACCTGCTACATCACAACACTGGCCCTGATGTCTAGATCTTTACGGTAACATTCCTCTGGTACTGTGATGAATAAAAAGGAATCACATCTAGGGATCACCATGGTAGGAAGATCTTGGAAAGTTATTCAGTTCAATCATGTTATAATTCATATTTTTTAAAGATTTATGTATTTATTTGAAAGTCAGAGTTACACAGAGAGAGAAGGAGAGGCAGAGATTGAGAGAGAGAGAGAGAGAGAGAGAGAGAGAGGTCTTCATCTGATGGTTCACTCCCTAATTGGCTGCAATGGCTGGAGCTGCACAGATCCAAAGCCAGGAACTAGGAGCTTCCTCTGGGTCTCCGACATGGGTGCAGGAGCCCAAGCACTTGGGCCATCCTACACTACTTTCCCAGGCCATAGCAGAGAGCTGAATTGGAAGTAGAGCTGCTGGGACTCAAACCAGTGCCCATATGGGATGCTGGTACTATAGGCGATGGTTTTACCTGCTATGCCTCAGTGCCAGCCCCATCTAATTCATATTTTTAAAAGACCACATGAAACAATTAATTATACTGATCTCAAAATACTTTGGCTATGTTCTCCGATGAAGGCAAACATTCTGACTTCAAATAAATAAGAGAAACTCTTATCTTCATCAGGAAATTATTATTTTTTTTTTTTTTTGACAGGCAGAATTACACAGTCAGAGAGACAGAGAGAGTTATAGACAGTGACAGAGAGACAGAGAAAAAGGTCTTCCTTCCGTTGGTTCATTCTTCTAATGGCCGCCACTGCCGGCATGCTGCACAGATCTGAAGCCAGGATCTGGTTGCTTCCTCCCTGTCTCCCATGCGGGTGCAGGGACCCAAGCACTTGGGCCATCCTCCACTGCCTTCCTGGGCCTCAGCAGACAGCTGGACTGGAAGAGGAGCAACTGGGACTAGCACTCGGCGCCCCAAGCGGGACTAGAACCCGGGGTGCCAGTGCCGCAGGCAGAGGATTAGCCTAGTGAGCCATGGCGCCAGCCAGGAAATTATTATGTTATGTTTTTAACCATGATCTATTATTCCCAAATATTAGAGTTATTGAATTCAAATCTTTGACCAGACCTGGCTTCTAAATGAGTCTCCTAAAGTATTGGAATGAATTTATAACTTATTTATAATTCATTTGAAAAATGGCCAATAACATTACGAATTTAATTTTATGTAATGGGGGCCAGGGTATGGTATAGCAGGTTAAGCTACCACTTGAGATGACAACATCCCATAAGAGAGTGCCAGTTCAAATCCCAGCTGCTACACTTCCCATCCAGCCTTCTGCTAATGTGCCTGAGAAGGCAT
The DNA here is from genome assembly GCA_949820135.1 of Sylvilagus floridanus. Taxonomy (NCBI): domain Eukaryota; kingdom Metazoa; phylum Chordata; class Mammalia; order Lagomorpha; family Leporidae; genus Sylvilagus; species Sylvilagus floridanus. Next base: position 69,089,158 of record OX463231.1, read on the forward strand.
TAGAAGATGGCTCAAATAGTTGGGCACCTGCCTCCCATGTGTGAGACCAGGATGGGGTTCCTGGCTCCTTGCTTCTATTTGGCCCAGCCTTGGCTGTTGCAGCAATTTGGGGAGTGAACCAGCAGATGCAAGACTTCTCATTTTCTCTTTCCTTCTCTCAGTCACTTTGCTTTCCAAATAAACATATCTGTTTTATTAAATTTTTATTTACATAAAATGAAAACTTTTCATGTATTTCATATATGCAGTTTTAAGAGCATAATGATTCTTTCTACTCTACCCTCCCTCTCTCCCTCACTCCCACCTTATCTCTTTTTCTTATTTTTCTTTTAATTTTTACAATGGCATACTTCAATTTACTTTATAATCACAAGCTTAGCCCTCCACTAAATATAGAATTGAATAAGTAGTAAGTAGAAAAACCACTGCTTATGGCCGGTGCCGTGGCTCACTAGGCTAATCCTCTGCCGGTGGCTTTGGTACCCTGGGTTCTAGTCCCAGTTGAGGCACCGTATTCTGTCCCGGTTGCTCCTCTTCCAGTCCAGCTGTCTTCTGTGGCCCAGGAAGGCAGGCAGTGGAGGATGACCCAAGTGCTTACATCCCTGCACCTGCATGGGAGACCAGGAGGAAGCACCTGGCTCCTGGCTTTGGATAGGTGCAGCATGCCGGCCGTAGTGGCCATTTGTGGGGTGAACCAACAGAAGGAAGACCTTTCTCTCTCTCTCACTGTCTAACTCTGCCTGTCCAAAAAAAAAAAAAAAAAGAAAGAAAGAAAAACCACTGTTTAACAGGATATAGATAAGAGCTATAAACTATAATCAAATTTCAAAATGTCAATTTTGCTCATATACATTAAATTTTTTGTACTATGTTTATTAGGTATTTTTATTTGTACTATGTTTATTATCTGGGAAAATATAGGATATTTGTCTTTTAGGGACTTGCTTATTTCACTAGCATAATGGTTTTCAATTGCATCCACTTTATTGTAAAAGACAGGATTTCATTCTTATTTCTTTAAATAAACAAAAACATAAATTTTATGTAGTCATTTTAAAAATAATGATTACCTTTTATTTAAAACATTAATTTTTTCAAATGTTTTAAGTAAACTATTACATGAAATTGATAGTGAATTTTGTTTTTACTGCTTATATAAAAGATTTCTGTCTCACAGTATTTTTATTCCTTTGTAGTTCTTTATTGTGAATCTCAGAGTGCAGGTTAACCTAACGTGGGTTAGTTAATAGTAGTCCATCGATGGAGTTTGTTTTGTCACACACTCTGCTATGCAACTAGGTTGCATCATTGTAAGTTTACAATCCAAAATCAGGTAATCGCGTTACTCTGGTGTCTGATGAGGACAGAGGATGGCGATGGCAGTGTATGGATAGTGGAATGATCACATGGTGAGCCAAGAATCACAGAGAGACAGATCATGCTTGGTTTGTATTAAAAAAAAAAAACTCTTTTGAAAGAACTACCATCTGAGATTAAGCTCCATATGACATAAAGACCTCCCATAGGTCCACTTCCAGATGCCCTAATCGGATCAACATTCTACTCTTCATTCGTCAACCATTAACATTAATCCATTAATGATTAATCATTAATATATGACTTTTGGTTTTAAATGTATGGAGGAATTGGGGAGCCAAACCCTGATCATACTATTACAAGCAGGAATAATATAATTAGATGAACAATGTAGGTAAGCCACCACAACCTTGATTCTTTCAACATTCAGTAAGAGAACATTAAGATGGGGCATTGTGTAGCATACTATTTGTTTTATCTGCTTGAGGAATTTATTTTCAATCTTATTTTATTTCTTTTGAATAAAAGATAAAAAATATGTTGGCTTTTTCTTCCTTTTTAAATATTTATTTATTTGAAAGACAGAAAGAGAAAGAGAATCTTCCTTCTGCTGATTCACTCACCAAATGGCCACAGTTGTGCCAAGATGAGGCCAGGAGTCAGGATCTCCAAACTTCTGGGTCCCCAACATAAGTAACAGTGCCATCAAGCACTGCCTCTCTAGGCACATTAACAAGAAGCTGGAGGAAAAGCATAGTAGCTGGTACTCAAACTGGCTCCCCATTGTGGGATGCTGGCATTGAAAACAGTGGCTTAATCCACTATAGCGCAGTATTGCCCTCTATTCTTCCTATGGAATAAGATATAAAATGATTCATTAACATTGCTCAAATTAAAATAAAATTTAGAGATCGGAATAAACCAATGGCAATGAAATGAGATAATGTGAGAGAACTACAGGTAAAAAGACTCAAATTTGAAACTAATAAGAAGAGATACTACACTTGATCTTAGCCAAAAGGCTGAGAAGTGATAAGACTCAAATTTGGACATACATGCTTGTGTTTCAGATTGATGCATTCATTTAGCCACTGATCTTGTACTTCCATATAAGGATTATATCTGATTTGTCATCTGCTTGGATATAAAAAGAAGGGACAATAATAAGAGTAGAAGTTTGACTCAAGAAAACTTCTGATAGTACTTAAATGTAAATAAAGAAGAATGACTTGGACTGTTCTAATAAGCCAGGATTTTTAATGGCAATGTTTTTTTAAAAAATATATTCTACTTCTACCAAGAGTTATGAGGTGTTACCAAAAGATATATAGTTTTGTGGTAAAATAAGTTAATCTCTGCATTAAACCATGTTGAATGGTTTTCTTTAGAGTAGGATAGTGATAGACTGGGGAAAGATTTCGGCACCATGATGGAGTCCAGTCAATAACATCTTAAGTATAAGTTTTTGTAACTTATCCAAGAGAAAGTACCCAGTTGGTAAAAAAAAAAAATGAGTTCACTCTTAGGGGAGAAGCTTGTGCTACAAGCATAAGCTCAATGCCACACAAATAGAATTTAGTCATTAGATTCACGTAGCTTCCTCCTCTTCCAGAAATGAGTACGGAACCGGAACACAAGAACATTATTCTCCTGTTCTTCAACAGGGGAAGGGGAAACAGGGAAAAAGATGAGAGTGTCCAAGAAAACTGCCTCCCAGTCAACAGAGGCAGATGCAGAAGGGTTTTAAGGAGAACACGACGTCCCACTGCTGAAAAAGCACTTGGTATGGTTGATATTTTTTGTGGACTAAATATGAGAGAGTCTTTTGATGTGCCAAACAAACAAAACAAAAAATGCAACAATGACAACACAACTTATAGAAGTGCCTTACTGAAGTAAGCACTGCATCTTACCATGAAAAGGTAGAATTTTAAACATTTTGAATGTATTTTTATTTATATAAGGAGAACAAATGTCATGTATTTCATGTATACAGATTTAAGAGCATAGTGTTATACTCTACCCTACCATCCCTCCCAACTACATTCCTTCCCCACCCTCCTTCCTTATTCTTTCTTTTAATTTTTGCAATGACATACTTTCAGTTTATTTTATAATCATAAGCTTAACCAACACTAAGTAAAGAGTTCAAGAAATAGTACGAAGGAAAAAACACTCTTCCTCAACAGTAGAGAAAAGGGCTATAAACAATAATCAAATCTGAAAATGTGAATTTCATTCATATGCATTACATTTTTTGTGCTCAATTGGTTACCATAGATCAAGGAAAATATTTTTTTGCAAAAGATAGGACTTCACTATGGTTTTTTATGACTGAGTAGTATTCCATAGTGTGTATATATATATATATATATATATATTCTTTATCCAGTTATCAGTTGATGGACATCTGGGTTGACTTTGCAAGAAGACCTGGATAATACCATCAGGAGGGTAGATGTAACCACACCTTTACACTTTAGTGGGCAAATGTAGAGACAGTGGAGCTGACGAAATGGATAAGGCCCTTGAAAAGTCATGAGGAAATCAGACAGCAATAATAAAGGTGTTGAAAGAGACTCAGAAAGCCATTACTGAACTAGCTGGACATTTGCAATTATGTGACATTTTCTATCTATGCAGCGGGACATCTATACTTATGCCATTGGATTTTATTTTATTTTTCCCATTCTCAGGAAGGCATTATTATACAAACTGTAACTATGAAGTCTCTCTTTTTAAATCATGCTCTTTTCTCATCCTACCTTCACACATGCACATGACTAAAATCTTGAGTTCTCTGGCAGATATAGTCTAACTTGGTTGCTATAAGCAGGGAATGGTAACTATATATTTTATAGTTTCTCTTAAGGAGAATGATAATTAATTTATGTTTGGTTAACATGCACATTAAAGAAAATTAAATCATATTCATAAATATATACCATCATATATTATATAATAATTACACATCATCCACTTGGTTATAGTAAAATCACTTAAGTAATACAATTATACAGTCTGAACTTTATACACATGATATACTTGTAGATATAAAAATGTAAAGTTGATCAAAGATTTCTATTAAAACAAATAGGTTATAGTTGTATTTTATGATGCAATAAACATAAACTATCATTTCTATGCAGAGAAAGTTTATTTTCTCTTTTCTGTGAATATTTATGCTATGCCAAAATAAACACATAATTCTAAAACAATGTGTATTTTACAAATGCTAGAATTTGGTTTATTTTCCAGACTATTACAAGTGCAAGGCCATTTAACTTAAGGAAGCATCTTTTAGGCTGTGTTCCAAAGTGTAATGGCTAGAGTTATTTATATTTATAAAACACCAAGGATTAGGGCAAGATGGCGGAATAGGAAGGGAGCACACCGATAGTCCGGGGAGAGACAGTTTAATAAAAGTGGAGATACTGCAGGTTCAAGGAAGAGTAGGGGAAGAAACAGCAGAGGAAACTCTTCCAGAACTAGTGATTCATAGTGGACCTTTGAGGAGAGCGTGGGAGCCCACAGTTCGGGACACCAGTGGCAGACTCAATGCACCAGCGCTGGAACGCCAGGTGAGCTGATCCTCAATAGCCCGAGACACCAGCAGGGAAGCGGAAAGAGGAGACTAGAGCGAACAAGGCTTGAAACCCTGTGGGGAAAAGTTCACCAGGCTAACTAGAAGAGACAGAGAAAGAAAAAAGTGACCGATATGAACACGAGTTTCTCTCTCTCCGCCCACCTCTCAAAGGTGAGCAAGACAAAGATCAGGCGCCATTTTGGACATACGTCATAAGCAGGGCGACCTCAGGTCTGCACCGGCCCTGAGCCTAGCAGAAAAACCTGACTCTGGGCGTGGGGGTGAAATACCAGGATTAGAACCTAATGAATGTGTGGTGCTAATGAACTGAGACTGTGAAAAAAGAGACGGTTGGGGAGAGAACTCACGGAATTCACCACGTGAGTACTCTCCAGAGATGCTACAGTTCGGTAGCCTTGGTAGCCCAGTGGTGAGACTACAGGAGAATCTGAACCCACACTAAAGGCCGCTGAGATTCCCTCTGTGGTCCTTGGGAAAGAGCTTCCGATCTCTGGCTCCTGTCGGTATATCATTTGCCTGCTAACCACCCCCAATTCCATTCAGCTGTGTGGAATTACTTCCCTTTTGAATCAAAAATAAAGAAAGAAACAGAGAGAGATTTACCACGCCTAACCTGGGAGTGTCTCCTTTGACACACCCTCAACCCTGAGGAACCAAACAGAGCTCTCAGGCCACACCCATCTCAAGCCTCTAAGGTTCCATCAAAAGCAGACAGTCCACTTATCTAGAGTCATAGTATAACAAGAAAAAACACCACAGTGAAGAAACCAATATGCCAAACAACAAACGCAAAAACCGAGGTAATAAGAACAAGGAAGACACTATGACACCCCCAAATGAAAAAGACACCCCAATTCAAGATTACGAAGATGATGAGATAGAAGAAATGCAAGAAGCAGATCTCAAAAAATTGATAAGCACACTAAGAAGTACTCAAAAACAAATTCTTGAACTACAGAAATCCTTAATGGACAAGGTAGAAAATCTCTCTCGTGAAAATGAAATATTAAGGAGAAATCAAGCTGAAATGAAACAACTAGTAGAACATGAAACTGTGATAGTGACGAGAAATCATAATGAAGTGAAGAATTCAATAGATCAAATGAAAAACACATTAGAGAGCCTTACAAACAGAATGGGTGAGGCAGAAGAGAGAATATCGGACTTAGAAGACAGAGCACAGGAAAATATAGAGTCAAACCAAAGAAAAGAAGAGGAAATTAGAAATCTAAAAAATATTGTTGGGAATCTACAGGATACTATTAAAAAACCCAACATTCGAGTTCTAGGAGTTCCTGAAGGCATGGAGAGGGAGAAAGGATTAGAATGCCTTTTTAGTGAGATAATAGCAGAAAATTTCCCAGTTTTGGAGAAGGACAGAGACATCCTAGTACAGGAAGCTCATAGAACCCCTAGGAAACATGACCAAAAGAGATCCTCATCACGACACATTGTAATTAAACTCACCACAGTGAAACAGAAAGAAAAGATCCTAAAATGTGCAAGAGAGAAACGTCAGATTACTCTCAGAGGATCTCCAATTAGACTCACAGCAGACTTCTCATCAGAAACCCTACAAGCTAGAAGGGAATGGCGAGACATAGCCCAGGTACTAAGAGAGAAAAACTGCCAGCCCAGAATATTATATCCAGCAAAGCTCTCTTTTGTGAATGGAGGTGAAATAAAGACCTTTCATTGCAAGCAGAAATTGAAAGAATTTGTTGCCACTCGTCCAGCCCTGCAAAAGATGCTTAAAGATGTGTTACACACAGAAACACAGAAACACGACCATCAACATGAAAGAAGGTAAACGAAGGGAACCTCACAGTAAAAGATCACAGGGAATTCAAAGCATACATTTGGATAAAGAAATTATGGGACATGTACTCTATAGAATAGTATACAGCAGTCAAAAACAATGAAATCCGGTCATTTGCAACAAGATGGAGGAATCTGGAAAACATCATTCTGAGTGAATTAAGCCAGTCCCAAAGGGACAAATATCATATGTTCTCCCTGATTGGTGACAACTAATTGAGCACCAAAGGGGAAACCTGTTGAAGTGAAATGGACACTATGAGAAACAGTTACTTGATCAGCTCTTGTGCTGACTGTTGTTGTACAATGTAATATTTTGTCCATTTTAGTATTGTTTTATTCTAGTACTATTGGTTGAACTCTGTAATTAACAAACAATTATTCTTAGGTGTTTAAATTTTAACTGAAAAGTGATCCCTGTGAGATATAAGAGTGGGAATAAGAGAGGGAGGAGATGTACAATTTTGGACAAGCTCAATCAGATCTGCCCCAAATGATGGAGTTAGAATCGTGACAGGGAATTCCAATACAATCCCATCAAGGTGGCACGCACCAAGGCCATCTCAGTAGTCCAAGTGATCAATTTCAGTTCACAATTGATCACACTGATAGGTCTAAGAGTCAAAGGGATCACACAAACAAGACTAGTGTCTGCTAGTACTAACTGATAGAATCAAAAAGCGAGAGAATGATCCAATATGGGAAGCGAGATACACAGCAGACTCATAGAATGGCAGATGTCCTAAATAGCACTCTGGCCTCAGAATCAGTCCTTAAGGCATTCAGATCTGGCTCAAGAGCCCATGAGAGTATTTTATGCATGGAAAGCCAAGACACTCTGGAAAAAAAAAGAAGACCTAAATGAAAGATCTCTGTGAGTGAGATCCCAGTGGAACGAATGGGGCCATCAAAGAAGGAGGTACCTTTCTCTGAAGGGAGGAGAGAACCTCTACTTTGACTATGACCCAGTCAGAATAAGATTGAAGTTGGCGAACCCTAAAGGCTTGCATAGCCTCGGCAACTTATGACTAGAGCCTAGGGAGATTACTGACGCCATAAACAAGAGTGTCAAATTGTTAAATCAACTTCAGGAGTCACTGTGTACTTACGTCTCATGTGGGATCTGTCCTTAATGTGTTGTCCAATGTGAAGTAATGCTATAACTAGCACTGAAACAGTATTTTTACACTTTGTGTTTCTGTGTGGGTGCAAACTGATGAAATCTTTACTTAGTATATACTGAATCAATCTTCTGTATATAAAGATAATTAAAAATGAAAAAAAAATCTTGGTGTTAAATTGGAAATTGTATATCATGTAGAATCTCTGTCCTTAATGTGCTATACATTGTGAATTACTACTATAACTAGTACTCCAATAGTATTTTTCACTTTGTGTTGCTATGTGAGGGCAAACTGTTGAAATCTTTACTTAATATATACTGAACTGATCTTCTGTATATAAAGAGAATTGAAAATGAACCTTGATGTGAATGCAAGGGGAGAGGGAGTGGGAAAGGGGAGGGTTGCGGGTGGGAGGGAAGTTATGGGGGGGGGAGCCATTGTAATCTATAAGCTGTATTTTGGAAATTTATATTCTTTAAATAAAAGCGTTATAAAAAAAATAAAAAATAAAACACCAAAAAACATGGTTTTAAACTGAGCTGTATTTGAAGAATGCCTAAGATCTGTCTCTCAGACTGTGAAAAACAATTCAAAAACAATTCAAAGCCAAATCCAATTTTCTTCTTTCTTCCTTTAAAATAATGTATCATAATGTATCACTTTGAAATAATCAACGTTCTTTTTTTTTTTTTTTTTTTTTGACAGGCAGAGTCAGACAGTGAGAGAGACAGACAGAGAGAAAGGTCTTCCTTCCATTGGTTCACCCCCAAAATGGCCGCTTTGGCCAGTGTGCTGCACTGATCCGAAGCCAGGAGCCAGGTGCTTCTCCTGGTCTCCCATTCAGGTGCAGGGCCCAAGCACTTGGGCCATCCTCTACTGCCTTCCTGGGCCACAACAGACAGCTGGACTGGAAGAGGAGCAACTGTGACAGAATCCAATGCCCCACCTGGGACTAGAACCTGGGGTGCTAGGGCTGCAGGCAGAGGATTAGCCAAGTGAGCCACGGTGCTGGCCAAAATAATCAACCTTCTAATGCCTGCCTGTGGTTGACAATTTTTGCTAGGTATGTTCCAAAACACAATTCATCAGACACAAAAGCAAACACTGTGCCTAGCACATTGTTGAATTATGAAATGATAAATGGAGAAGAGTGCGCATTTGCTAGAAAAAGCTGCATTCTGTCAGTTCATAACTATATTTGTTGACTATTTGAATCCTCTTTCTCCTTCCAAGAAGAAAATAGTTCTGGATGTGCATGAAACCTAAGGGGACAACTATTGTTCAGGTAGGGACTTCCCCCTCCCCTGATTTGTCGTGAGACTCTCCTTCATGGTCTGACATTGTAGCTTGATTATCTCTTTATGCTCTAGAGACTTCAAATATTTCATTTAAGAAGGATCTGTTGCTATTATTTTTCAAAGTTGGTTGACTTAATGGGTTGAATCCTCAAATTTAATAAAGACAATAAAATTAGAGAAAGTGCAAACTCAGAACCTCTTGGATAGTCTGCTCATTCTAATCATACCTGCATAAGGACAAAATGAAGTGTTAAGCTTTAAGAGAATGATTTATTTTTTAAATATTTTCAAAATTTTGTGCCATAATTGAGATTATAAAAGAGATGCTATATGTACATATTCATGTTTGTATATATTTTTTTGCCTTATCATCTCCTAATCATGATGACAGCACTTCTGAGCAAGGTAAAATAACGCATATCAGTAAGTATACCATGTTTTTCCTTCTTCTTGCCTTCTCATCCCTTTAATACAGATTTTGAATTAAAGAAACTGCTATATATACTCTTACATCTGAATCTCAATATAAGTACAGATGATCAAATTAAGTTTACACATGGACTTATGATAGGCAACCTTGGACACTTAGGATGGAGCAAGATTCCCAAAGAATGGAGCCATCTGTCTAAATTTGTATATATGAAATGCATGAAGCTCATTTACTTTAAATAGGAGGTTTCTAGATGAAAAAAATGGAGCCATTTGATGTAATTGAAGCTTTATGTATGTGACTTAGGAATTTTCTTGTTAAAAATTGACTATTTTTCAAATTAAATAATAACTCATGGTACATATTATTTTTAACACATTGAAAATATCAGATACTTACAGGATAATGATTTTTCAAGTTGGCTCTACTATAAAACTATAACAACTTGGAAATATAAGACATGGTATCTGTTCTAACCTTCAGAGACAACCTGAATTCCTTTTTATTCATCTGAGAACTGATGAAAAGAATATTGTCTCACAATTAGAAATAATGACTTTTACTTTCTAACATTGAATATACCACTTGTATTGTTATTTTTTACTCTTATTCTATAAAAATAATAATGTTAATAACAAATAATGACCTCACACAGATATGTTGATACTTCACTCAGAAAACATGTGTAAGGAAAAATTTTGATTAGCTCTGCTTTGTCATATGGATGATGATTGCATGCCTTATCTTGTTTCAACTTTCTCTTAACTACCACATAATTCACTTGCTGACATAACTAAAATATTATGAATAACAAGACTTCTGTGTTTTAATTTTTTATCTAAACAGAAAAACTTTGTAAACATGTTTAAGTTAACACATATAAAATGGTATGATCTAAATAAATTTGAGGTGTAAGTTATTCAATGAGCAAATATTTCTTCAGCACCTGCCCTACACTATTAATTCTCCCACACACTGGAAATATAAAAGCTCCAGCTCTCCATTAATCTTACATGTAGCGTTGGGGATGAGATAATAAATAAGTAATTGAACGAATAATTACAATAATTTCAGGGAATGTTAGGTTCTATGACATGAATAGTATTGATGAATGATTTAGACACTAGAAATGGGTTGGACATCTACTTAGGTTTAACAGATCTTGGGAGGCATCTCTGAAGAAATGATATTTAAGCTGAGACTTTAATGATGATGCCATTTGAAAATTTTTTGGAATTACTGCTGTTACTAGAATTTTTATTATAGGATGACATTTATTGAGGTAGGATATGACAAAATTCTTACACAAGTTTTGTAAGTATCAACGTGTTGATAAGTCATATTTTAAAATAAGAGGCTTTTTTGGAGTAAAAGCATGTATTTCAAAGTGGCCATTACTTTGCTTACATACACATACATATATAATCTTGGATCCCCAGTTGAAATCTTTTGAACAGGATTTTTACTATTTCTTTTGTATAGTATAATATATTTTTTATTGCTTTTCACTGAGGAAATTTTGGCAGAACTTGGAAGTTCACAGAAGGAAAACACCTTCTGGGGACACGGCAAAGTTATTCCTACGCCCAGCCCTGTTGGAGTCTGACATCACATTATTGAGTACCAAATTATTTTTCTTAACATCTTTGCTTTCCATCAAATAGAGTTTTATGTGTTGTAATACTTTTAACGTTGAAGACTTTGACTATATAATTTGGTACATACCATGTAAGAATCCCAGACAAGACTCTTCCTTGGTCTGAATACAAGTTCAAACAGTAAAGTACTAATGGTGAGGCATCTTTCATCTGCAATATTTTTTTGGTATAGATAGGTACAGTGATGGTAAAGCATTCCGCTTACTATCCTTGGCAAAGGTGTATTAGCTTTCCAGGTTATCATTTTATGGCTTTCTATAACACGTAATTATACAGCATTATGGTGGATTTAGGGAAATCCATTTACAATTTTAAAACTAGTATTTGAAGTGATCACAACTGGAAACCATTATACTTAGTGAAATAAGCCAGTCCCAAAAGACAAATACCGTATGGTCTCTCTGATCTGTGATAACTAATAGAGTGCTTAAATTGTAGTCTACAGGAATGAAATTGGCATTTTGAGATGCCGTGAGTTTGAACAGCCCTTACTTTGACTGTAGTGGAACAATGTTTGCTTTGTTTATTTTTGTTCTCTACCTCTTTTTTTCTTCATTCTGATCACTGAACTCTCTACCTAGTGTAGGCTTAATATTATGACTGTAAAAATTAACTGAAAATTGATCTCTGTAAAACATAAGAATTGGAAAGGAAGAGGGAGGAGAAAGAAATGGGAGGTGGGTATGTGTGGGAGGGAAGAAAGGGGGCAAGAAGGATCATGTTCCCAAAAATGTATATATTAAATGTATGAAGTTACAGTCCTTAAACAAAATAATTTTTTTTAAGTTGCTATTGATGGGACCTGGCACTGTGGCCCAGTGAGTTAAAGCCTCAGCTGCAGCACCAGCATCTCGTATGGGTGACTTTAGAGTACCTGCTGCTCCATTTCTGATCCAGTTCCCTGCTAATGCACTTGGGAAAGCAGCGGAGTATAGCCCAAGTTCTTGGGCCTCTGCACTCATGTGGGAGACCTGGAAGAAGCTCTTGGCACCTGTCTTTGGATCAGTTCTGTTCCAGCAATTGTGGTCATTTGGGGAGTGAACCAGAAGATGGAACACCTCTCTCTCTGTCTCTACCTCTCTCTGTAACTCTTTCAAATAAATAAAAATAATTGCTACATATATACAAATATACATATATATCTATACATATATACATGTATATATACACAACATATACATATGTATGTGTCTGTGTGTATAAAACAGATTATTTTGAACTTGTCTTGGAGAGATTCAAGTTACTTCTTTAGGAATAATTTCACATATCTGCAATAAAATGCATAAATTAAACAACTTATGGTTAATATATTGTGAGTTTTTTTTTTCATTTTAAATACAAGGCAGAGAGATGGTGGAACAGAGCATGAGGGAGAGAGAAGAGGAGAAAAAGAGAAGAGGAAAGGGGAGAGGGGAGAGGAAGGGAGGGGAAGGGGGAATGAATGAGGTCAGGGGAAGGAGAAGAGAGGAGAGGAGAGGAGAGGAGAGGAGAGGAGAGGAGAGGAGAGGAGAGGAGAGGAGAGGAGAGGAGAGGAGAGGAGAGGAGAGGAGAGGAGAGGATTTTGCTTTTCTGGTTCACTTTCCATATGCCTACAAAAGCCAGGGCAGGGTGAGGCAAAAGCCAAAAGCCTGTAACTCAATATGAGTCTCCCACATGGGTGACTGTCACCCAAATACTGCTGCCTTCCCAGGGTGGGCATTAGCAAAGAACTGAATTGAAATTTGACCAGGCATGCTGGTCTGGGATACAGACATCACAAAATAGTAACTTAACCTCTACCAAATGTGAGGTTTTGATATAAAGTTCCAACTTTTCTTTTCTGTATCTTCTTTTTTAAACTTTTATTTAATTAAAGCAAATCATAGGTACAACTTTAGGAATATGTTAGTCCTTCCCCCCATACCAGCACTCCCACTCCCACTCCCATCCTACCTCCTACCCCCTCTCCCACCCCATTCTTAATTAAGATTTATTTTTAATTAACTTTATATATGGAAGACCAACTCTATACTAAGATGTGAAATGTTTGCACTCACACCCACACACACAACTTATAAAATAGTGTTTGAGAATAAGTTTTTCAGTTAATTCTCATAGTACAACTCATTAAGGACAGAGGTCCTACATGGGGTTTAAGTGCACAATAAATCCTGTTGTTAATTTAAAATTTAACACTCTTATTTAGGATGTCAGTGATCACCCGAGGCTCTTGTCATGAGCTGCAAAGGCTATGGAAGCCTCTTGAGTTCATAACCATGACATTATTTAGACAGAGCTATAATCAAAGTGGAAGTTCTCTCCTCCCTTCACAGAAAAGTACAGTTTTCCTTGATAGACCCTTCTTTCCGTTAGGGTTTCACTCACAGAAATCCTTAATGTAGAACAATTTTGCCACAGTATCTTGGCTTTCCATGCTTGAAATGCTCTCATGGGCTTTTCAGCTGGATCTGAATGCCGTAAGGGCTGATTCTGAGGTCAGAGTGCTGTTTAGGGTGTTTGTCATTCTTTGGGTCTGCTGTGTGGACTGCCTCCCATTTTGAAACAATCTCTCCTTTTTAATTCTATCTATTGTTATTACCAGACAATTGGTTTTATTGATGTGATATCTTTGACACTTAATCCTATCTATATTATTAATTACACACTTAATATGATCACATAAACATGTAAGATAACATTAGTAACACTCAGCTTAATGGGATTTGGAGTTCCATGGCAAGTTTTTAGCTTTACTCTTAGGGATAATTCCCTAGGAATGTGTGTTGAACTCTACAGCTCCTCCCTCTCTTATTCTCTCTCTTAAATTTTTACTGGGATCTATTTTCAGTTGCCTTGATATACTATGATTAATTCTGTGTTAAGTAAAGAGTTCAACCAATGGTATTAAATAGAAAAAATAATAAAAAATAAAATAAAATAATAAAACTGTTCCTCGACAGTCAAGACAAGGGCTTTTCAAGTCATTGTTTCTCATAGTGTCAATTTCACTTCTACAGGTTTCGTTTTATGTGCTCTTTTAGTTTCCACAGATCAGGGAAAACATGGTATTTGTCCCTTTGGGACTGGCTCATTTCACTAAGTATGATGTTTTCCAGATTCATCCATTTTGTTACAAATGACCAGAATTCATTTTTTACCACTGTGTAGTATTCCATAGAGTACATATCCCATAATTTCTTTATCCAGTCTTTTGTTGATGGGCATTTAGGTTGATTCTATGTCTTAGCTATGTGAATTGAGCTGCAATGAACATGGGGGTGCAGCTAACACTTTATTTGCTGATTTCATTTCCCTTGCATAAATTCCCAGGAGTGGGATGGCTGGGTCGTATGGTAAGAGTATATTCAGATTTCTGAGGTATCACCAAACTGTCTTCCATAGCAATTTTAGCAGTTTAAATTCCCACCAACAGTGGATTAGGGTCCCTTTTTCCTCACATCTTTGCCAGCATTGCTGTTTGTTGATTTCTATATGAAAGCTATTCTAACTGGGGTGAGGTGATACCTCACTGTGGTTTTTATTTTCATTTCCTTGATAGCTAGTGAACCTGAGCATCTTTTCATGTGTCTGTTGGCCATTTGGATTTCCTCTTTTGTGAAATGTCTAAGTCTTTTGCTCATTTATTGATTGGGTTATTTGTTTTGTTGCTGTTGAGCTTTTTAATCACTTTATATATCTTGGTTATTAATCCTTTATCAGTTGCATGGTTTTCAAATAATTTCTCCCAATATGTTCGTTCCTCTTCACTTTCCTGACTGTTTCTTTTGCAGTACAGAAGCTTATCAATTTGATGTAATCCCATTTTTAAAATTTTGGCTTTTAGTACTTGTACCTCTGGGATCCTTTCCAGAAACTCTTTGCCTGTGCCAATGTCTTGCAGGGTTTCCCCATGCTCTCTAGAATTTGATGTTATCGGGTCATAGATTTAGATCTTTAATCCATTTTGAATGGATTTTTCTGTAACCTGAAGATAGAGGTCCTGCTTCATATTTCTGCATGTGGAAATCCAGTTTTCCCAGCACCATTTGTTGAAGAGACTATCTTTGCTCCAAGGAAAGGTTTTAGCTCCTTGGTTGGATATAATTTGGTTGTAGATGCTTGTATTAATTTCTTGCATTTCTATTCTGTTTCCTTAGTCTATCCATCTGTTTTTGTATTAGGTTGTTTTAGTTATAACTGCCTTGAATTCTGTCTTGAAATCTGGTATTGAGATACCTCTGGCTTTGTTTTTGTTGTATAAGTTTGCTTTAGCTATTCAAGATTTCCTGTGTTTCCAAATGAAGTTCAAAGTCATTTTTTTTTCTAGATCTGAGAAGAATGTCTTTGATATTTTGATTGGTATTGCATTGAATCTGTAAATTATTTTCAGAAGAATGGACATTTTAATAATATTGATTCTTTCAATACATGGGCATGTAAGTTTTTTTCCATTTTTCCTGTCTTCTATTTCTTTCTTTAATGTTTTATAATACGCATCAGAGATCTTTGACAACCTTGGTTAAATTTATTCCAAGGTATTTTACTTTTTTGTAGCTATTGTGACTGGGCTTGATCTTAGAAGTTCTTTCTCAGCCGTGGCATTGTCTATGTATACAAAAGCTGGTTTGTGTGTGTGTGTGTGTGTGTGTGTGTGTGTGTTTATTTTATATCCTGTTATTTTACCAAACTCTTCTATGAGTTTCAGTAGTCTCTTAGTGGAGTCTTTTGGGTCCCCTATATATGGAATCATATCATCTGCAAATAGGTATAGTTTGACTTCATCTTTATCTATATGAATCCCTTTGATTTCTTTTTCTTGCCTGGTGGCTCTGGCTAAAATTTCCAGGACTATTGAATAGCCATGGTAATAGTGGGCATCCTTGTCTGGTTCCAGATCTCAGTGGGAATGCTTCCAATTTTTCCCCATTCAATAGGATGCTGGTCAGGGGTTTGTAATAAATTGTCTTGATTATGTTGAGGAATGTTCCTTCTAAACTCAATTTGCTTAGAGTTTTCATCATGAATGGGCATTGTAGTTTGTCATATGCTTTCTCTGCTTCTACTGAGATAATCATATGGTTTTTGTTCTTCAATTTGTTAATGTGATGTGTCACATTCTATGTCTTCTTGCCCTACACTCTTTTCCACGGTGATTGTGTTTGTTTATTTTTTAGGAATTTTTACTTTGTTTTTAATATTTGTGCTTGCAAGTATGCACATTAGTTTATTTTTATTATACCCCTAAAAAAACTGAATTCAAAAATAAACTTTGTTCCTAAAACTCTATACTCCAAAATATTTGCAGCTACTGTCTGAGTCACTTACCATCTCTAAAGATCAATTCCCTCTTGGGTATAATAGAAATAGCATACTTAATGAGGCATGATGATTGAATACCACACATTTAAATCTCCAGAACAAAGGTACTCCAAAAAAGGCAAAAAATGTCTCTAATAAAATAAACTTTCAAAATCTAGCCATCATCTCAATTATTAGAAGAAACAAAGGATGTAAATAATGCAAGTTTAGTTTTAAAAAACTAACTTTGTAGCAAGATAAATTGCGTTATATATTAAAAGTGTTTGGTATGCATATTCTAAAATGAACTTCTGTACTTTGTTAGGCTCCTCTAAAGTCAAACCACTTTAGGATGAAGAATCCTTGCCTTTCACAGATGACTCTTCAAGCATTTCAGTATTGGCATTGGTTCCAGAGCACTGGATGGAAACATCCCTGCAGAGACATAGATGGTGCTTTCATTTCCTCCAAAGAGTCTAAGCTTTAAATATTTAAATGCAGTTAAAGGATTTAAATTTTGAAGAAGAAAAAGAAATTTATTTTTTAATGATGTATACCACTTAGTCTACTATTTCTGCATTAGTGTTTATTGCAAATTCCCCAAGCAGTTATTATTTAGGGATCTTTTCTCCAGTGATTTATAAAAGTAATTTCCAAGAGCTACAGCTAACTTAATTCTTCTGTGGGTTACAGGGTCTATGCATCAAAACAAGTAATTTTGTTTTGTAAGAGTTATTTTCAGCAAATAATCTGATACAGGCAATCTTTAATTTTACTTTTTTTTTTTGCTACCCAGGGGAGTCTCATTGTGGCTCTGAGTTCAATTCATGATGGAAGGTCCCCTGAATCTGGGGATCATTTATTTAATTATCTGTTCTCTCATTTGCTGAGCACATTGTATGTGCTAGCAGTGTCTTTAGGCTCAATATATAAAGGCGACATGACATAGCCTCTACCTTCTCTATGAATGCGAGAAACAGACATAATTTGAACAGTAACATGGTAAAGGAGAGAAATTTTCACAATGTGTTTTTTAAGCTCACAGGAAAATTGCCTTAATCAACAATGAGGAAACATTGAGGATGGTGGATGTGAAAGACTTCTCAGAAGTAAACCTTACCCCACATAATGAAGAGAATGCCTTGAGGCAGTGCAGACCACTAAAAAAAAAATTGATACAGCAAAAAAGTGATACATACATGGGAAAGAGATGGTAAAAAAGAATGCTTGGGTAAGCAAGGCTTATGTTAAGAATGATTTTATATTTCATGCCAAGGATATTAACTTTGTTTTGTTGTGAGAGATAAGAGCTTACTTTGTAAAATTTGAAGAAGAGGTTGATATAAATTTTCTCTTTCCATTACTATTCCCACATGCATGACTGCTCTTGTTAAATTCCAAGCACGTGTTTTAGAAAATATTTCTTAATCTATCTCATTTGAACTTGTTTAAGGAATTAATGCATTTCCTCTTTTAGACATATGAAGATACAATGTTTTGTTTAACAAATGATCCTTATTGGTAAAGATGGACAAAGAGAAGATATTTTATAGATAAAGGCACTGTAAGGGAAATATAAGATTGAGACAAGTCAATCTCTCCTTTCATCCCAGGCTGTGCAGGCTACCCTTGCTACCCTCTATGAAAAGTTGGTGCCACCATGTTGATGACAGTGTCTTTTGTGGATTGCAGAAGATGTAGTTTTCTCTGTGCATCAGTCCCCGCTTCTTCATAGGTCCCTCACATCACGACAGACATGGATTCCTGGACTGTGAGTGCTGTGGGATGTGAGACTGCAGTTCTAGGTGACGCTATTGCAGAGCACTGTCCTCTACTGAGTATTCAGTAGTTCTTTGCCTTTGTTTTATTTTTGGTTTTCATAAAAGAGTTTAAATTCTTTGGAAGGAAAAATATAGATTCAGATTTTTATAACACATACTATTTTCATCTACCATTAATGAGAAATAAAATTGAAATTTTACTTTTTGAAACAAATTGCTGAGGCTGGTGCTGTTATGTAATGGATAAAGCTGATGCCTGCAGTACCAATATCCCATATGTGCACCAGTTCGAGTCCTTGCTGCTCCAATTCCAAATCAGCTGTCTGGAATGGCCTGGGAAAGCAGTGAAAAATGGCCCATGTCCTTGGGCCTCTGCACCTGTGTGGGAGACCTGGAAGAAGTGCAGCTCCTAGCTTTGGATTGGCACAGCTCTGGCCATTGTGATCATCTGGGGAGTAAACTAGCAGTTAGAAGACCTCTAAATAAATAAATCTTCAAAAAATGCTTTGTTGGATAATTAGTTTTTTTTAACCCTTTGTGAGGCCTGAGACTCAGCAGAATATGTTCCACAAGAAGGAACAAAAGATGAACTGTTCTTTAATGACATCAGGAATATGCTGATGAGAAGGGAATAAACACCACTAAGAAAGCAAATGATGGCTCATTGAAAGTCATCAATGATACGGCAGACCCCCAGCTTAGTACATTTAAGTGGCAGCTTTTCAATTCCAGAAATGAGGGGGACAACATTATTTTAACAATTAGTGTGAAGGACATTCAAAGTGTTTGACCCATAAGGAGTTGAGGAGATAGTACAGCTCGTGGTCTAAGGGGCAGGATCCATTGCAGGTGACCAGGTTACTGCCCAAAACTAGATGTTAAAAGGCAGGAATGGAGTGATAAGAGATTAAGAGAAGCCACAGTCTGTTTCTCAACTCCTGAACCTAGCCTGTTTTCTGATACGGGTGCTACCCTCACTAAGATAGTAAATAAACAAGGATGTTGTGAGGTGGGCCTTTTGGGGCAGTGACTGGGGCTACTGTTTGCAAGGACCACATCCCGTACTGGAATGCCTAGGATTGAGACATGATTTTGCTTGTTCCTGCTTATGCTCCTGGGAGGCATCAGATGGGTCCCAAGCACTTGAGTAACTGTCCCACTTTGGAAAACCTTAATGGAGTTTGTGTCATGTGGTTTAACCAGGCCCTTCCTAAGGTGTTGCACACATTTGAGTAGTGAACCTGCAGATTGAAGATCCCTCTCTCTCTCTCTCTCTCTCTCTATATATATATATATATATATATATAAAATTTTTATCTCCTTTTTTCTTTCTTTTTTTTTAACAGACAGAGTGGACAGTGAGAGAGAGAGAGAGAGAAAGGACTTCCTTTTTTCCATTGGTTCACCCCCTGATGGCCACTGCAGCCATTGTACCACGCAGATCCAAAGCCAGGAGCCAAGTGCTTCTCCTGGTCTCCCATGGGGTACAGGGCCCAAGTACTTGGGCCATCCTTCACTGCACTCCCGGGCCACAGAGGAGAGCTGGCCTGGAAGAATGGCAACCGGGACAGAATCCAGCGCCCCGACATGGACTAGAACCCGAGGTGCTAGCGCCATAGGCGGGGGATTAGCCTAGTGAGCCACGGCACCAGGTATAATCTCTATCTCTATCTCCATCTATCTTCTTCTGATTTTCAAATAAACAAATAAACCTTTTTAAAAAGGAGCATTGCATCAAGTGGGTAGAGAGAAATTAGTGTTTTTATTAATGATTTATAGAAAGCAAAAACAGTGTTCTCTATTATACTCATGTTAACTTACATGTCTGGCTCCTGAAAAACCTGAATTTTGCTTGTGAAAATGTAGGTTGCCGATAGTTCAGCCAAGTAAAATTGGTCCTCATTATTCATGGATTCTGTACTGGCAAATTTGCCTACTTGCTAAAACTTATATGTGACTCCAAAGTTAGTGTTGTGGTGGTTCTCTAGTTATTCACAGATAGGCACAGTGCTGTGAAAATTCTGATTCTCCTGACACGTTTCTTTTTTTTTAAGATTTATTTATTTATTTGAAAGTCAGAGTTACACAGAGGGAGAAGGAGAGGTAGAGAGAACGAGAAATCTTCCATCTGCTGGTTCACTCCCCAATTGGCCACACGGCCGGAGCTGTGCCGATCTGAAGCCAAGAGCCAGGAGTGTCTTCCAGGTTTCCCACGAGGGTGCAGCGGCCCAAGAACTTGTGCCATCTTTTTTTTTTTTTTAAGATTTATTTTATTTACTTGACAGACAGAGTTACAGAGAGAAGTAGAGACAGACAGAGAGGTCTTCCATCGGCTGGTTCATTCCCCAGATGGCCGACACGGCCGGCTGGAGCTGCGCCGATCTGAAGCCAGGAGCCAGGAGCCTCTTCTGGGTCTCCCACATGGGTGCAGGGGCCCAAGGACTTGGGCCATCTTCTACTGCTTTCCCAGGCCATAGCAGAGAGCTGGATGGGAAGAGGAGCAACCGGGACTAGAACCGGCGCCTATATGGGATGCTGGCACTTCAGGCCAGGGCTTTAACCTGCTGCTCCACAGCGCCAGCCCCATGTTTCTAATAGAGTTTGTGCACTCTGCCTCCTTGTTTCAGGTTACACACTATAAAAAAGTGTCCTTTATGGCCGGCGCCGTGGCTCAACAGGCTAATCCTCCGCCTTGCGGCGCCGGCACACCGGGTTCTAGTCCCAGTCGGGGCGCCGGATTCTGTCCCGGTTGCCCCTCTTCCAGGCTAGCCCTCTGCTGTGGCCCGGGAGTGCAGTGGAGGATGGCCCAGGTGCTTGGGCCCTGCACCCCATGGGGAGACCAGGAAAAGCACCTGGCTCCTGGCTCCTGCCATCGGAGGAGCGCGCTGCGCCGGCCATTGGAGGGTGAACCAACGGCAAAAGGAAGACCTTTCTGTCTGTCTCTCTCTCTCTCACTGTCCACTCTGCCTGTCAAAAAATTAAAAAAAAAAAAGTGTCCTTTATGTGATCTATGTAGTGCCACAGTTTCTTTTCATTTTTATTGGCAAGTCTGCTGCTTGAAATGCCCTGCAAGCATAGGCTGGAGCACTGTATAGTCAACGTCAGTGCAAGGAGGTTATGATATTCCTTATGGAGAAGCTCCATGGATTACACAAACCTCAAATGGTTTGGATTGTTGTGCTGTCAGCTATGAGTTCAGTGTTAATACTTTATCAGTATTTATAAATTAGTTGTCTTTACACAGAATCACACATAAAACAAAGTTTATATGGACCAACTGATGGAAATGATGACCCAAATCTTGTAGGAACCAAACCTTGTATTTCTCCTAGGAGAAGTGGTTCAGTAGTCACTAAAGCAGTTTTCATGGTACATTATAATAAGACTACCATGAATAACAAGCATTGACTACTGTAGCTCTGGTCACAGCAGCTGTGCCAAGAAATGATACTTTTACAAAGCAAATTAAGAATGTCTCAGATAATGCAGCCTTGTCCCTGCTGTTAAAGAGCTGTTTCTTTTTTTCCCTCATACTATTTGTTGAACACTTAGTGTAGGGTTATAAAGCAAACTAAAAATATATCTCTGTGAAAATGAAGAGTGGAACTAGGAGAAAGAGAAGGAGAAGGAAAAAATGTGGGAGTGTGATGGGAGTGTTGGGTGGGAATATTCACTATGTTTCTAAATCTGTACATATATGAAATACATAAAATTTGCATTCCTTAAATAAATTTTTAAAAAAATTAAAAAGAAAAGAAAAGGATTAGCCCCTATATGACAATAATAAAAAATGGTGCCTCAGACATTTTTAATATGTTGTGTTCTGTATGGCCACTAATTTGGCAAATGCATCCTTTTATATTCTAATTAATAAGAGGATCAGGAACAGTTATCATTCAGACAGAAATGACCGTAGCATTCACCTAACATTCTGTTCAAAGGCTATGTTACTTTGTCACCTTCTCAGAATATGGTTTAAAGAGTTATTGGTCAATTGAAAATCCCACAAGTCTAAACATCAGCCTTATGAATTAAATATATCAGGCGAACTATGCCAGTATACTGGTATACTAGGTTGCTTAGTGTAGGTTTAACCCTTTGATATTTTGAGTACTTGACAATTGAAAAAAAAATAGTTATTCAGTGGTGAGGATAATGCTGGACACTGCCTCCAAAGTAAAATATGCATGGCTTTTAACACAAGGAATCAAAAACAATGTCCCATAGACCTCTTTGGATTCTTGACAATAGAATCAATATAGACGGGCCGGCGCCACAGCTCAATAGGCTAATCCTCTGCCTGTGGCACCAGCACACCAGGTTCTAGTCCATGTCGGGGCACAGGATTCTGTCCCAGTTGCCATTTTTCCAGGCCAGCTCTCTGCTGTGGTCCGGGAGTGCAGTGGAGGATGGCCCAAGTGCTTGGGCCCTGCACCCTCATGGGAAACCAGGAGAAGCACCTGGCTCCTGGCTTTGGATCAGTGTGGTGCAATGGCCACAGCAGCCATTGTGGGTTGAACCAATGGAAAAGGAAGACCTTTCTCTCTGTCTCTCTTTCTCTCTCTCTCTCACTATCCACTCTGCCTGTCAAAAAATAAAAATAAATAAAAAAGAATCAATATATATGGATACACCAGGTAACAAATATAGACATATGTAATAATTCCTATTTTAGAAAAAACTCTACAGCAAATCCAGGCTACAATGTTATCATTCTCATCCCTTGGGACATGCTATTATATGGGTCCCATTGTTTTGGAGACCACAGAGGTAGTAAAGAATGAAGAATGGATTCAATTGAAAAACCATGGCATCTATTACAGTTTTACTGTGGAAGTGCTACATTTCAGTTCCCTGCTGTTTGGGAGCTAGTCTGTACCATCTATAATAAAACTAAATAGGATTAACTTTTGAGCAACCAAGAATTATTTTAGCAAAGTACCATCAATGAGATATGTATTCAGAACTTTCTATTTTTAGCAGGATTCTATTGGATCTATCAAGTTTTGATCTTAAGAGTACCCAAAAGGGCTGGCACTATGGTGCAGCAGGTTAACACCCTGCCTGAAGCACCAGAATCCTATATGTGCACCAGTTCAACACCTGGCTGCTCCTCTTCTGATCCAGCTCTCTGCTATGGCCTGGGAAAGCAGTGGAAGATGGCCCAAGTCCTTGGGCCCCTGCACCCGTGTGGGAGACCCAGAAGAAGCTCCTGGCTTCTGGTTTCGGATAGGCACAGCTCCAGCTGTTATGGCCAAATGGGGAGTGAACCAGCGGATAGAAGATCTCTGTCTCTCTGCCTCTCCTTCTCTCTCTGTGTAACCCCAACTTTCAAATAAATAAATCTTTAAAATAAAAAAGAATACCCTAAAACTCTAGATCCAAGCTGCAGAATTAGCAGGTCCATAATTTATGAGTGATTTTCAGATTCAATTATTAGTATCCCAGAGCTTCTTGAAACTCAGTGATTTTACAGTACTTTGCTTATACTTTTGTATGGAAAAACCAAACAACTAGCTAAAAAATGAAGAAAAAACCTGGTTAATTGTTGAGTCAACTTCAGTAGAAGACCAAAGTGGGCAAAAATGCAGGTGGTATACCTGGTAATATGCTTTGTATGGGAGGGAGAATGAGGTAACAATACACATATATTCCTGGAGGGTTTTCAATGGCAGGAGACCAGGAAGGAAAATAACTGGAGGATCAGAAGAAAGAAAGCTTAGGTACAGGCATGTGGGTAGAGATAGGGGACTAGGAAAGTATTGTATTCACCTTTCAGTTCTTACCATAAAGTATCTATCAGAGAATAGACACTCAAACTTCAAGTAGAAAAAAGGACTTGTTGATATCAGCTTACCTTTATCATTTATATCAATCATATATAATTATATATATATGAAGCAGCCATATTGGCAGATATGAGGATATATGTGAGCTCAGTAGCATTGAGTCCCATTTACTGAGATGAATGTGCTGAATATTATCTCTGAATATTCTACCTACTAGCTATAAAGAAAAACAGTGATCCTCCAACATAGCATCATTCCTGAAGGGTAAGTCACTTGACTACTAACCAACTACACTGCACCTCTTCTTTTCTGATAAGAACAGACACTACACTTGATCTTAGCCAAAAGGCTGAGAAGCGATTGCACCTCTTCTTTTCTACAACAGACACAGATACTTTTCCTAGGTATGGTTTTTCCTTTCCTTCTGGTAGAGCCTCAGTCAGTATCACTCTTCCCAGGGTTAAGTAAATGCTTACTTCATGAGCATAAAATCCCATATAACAGAGTATTTATTTTATTTATTTGAAAAGCAGAGTTACAGAGAAAGAGGAGGAGAAATAGCGTGATCTACCCTCTGGTTCACTCAACAGATGGCTACAATGGCTAGGGCTGGGACAGGCTATTGCCAGGAGCAAAGAGCTTCTCCTGGGTTTCCCACACATGTCCAGGAGCCCATTAGTTGTTATCTAAGCAATGGTCATTGACTCTGATCTGCAGAAGGAGATACACCTGCCTTTATCCAGTTGAACTAAAAAGATTATGTCTCCATTTGGTGCTAATTTGCCACTTTAAAGCTTTGAATATATAGGTGGTTCCTCTGAGCCTTTCTTTCTGAGCTAATCTCCAAACAAAGCATTAATTAATTAATCATTAATTTACTATTTGAAATAGATAAAGTAAACAATTTTTTCCCTGCTGAGAAGCGGACATGTGGTAGGCAAGTAGCGGAATGTAGCAGCAACAGAAATGCTGCTACAGCTGCATCAAGAGAAGCAGCTGCAAGGGGCAGCACTGACAGATGGCTCAGCTGCCACTCTTATGAAGCCATTACAATGTTTAAACCAAGGCAGGCTTTCCCCAGACTGCTGTTAGGCTGAGCATGGCAGGATATGTATTGTTGGTTCAATTCTGTGGGACATGGAATTCCTTTACGGAGTAATATAAGAGGAACCTCCTAATAATAGAGTCAAAAGATCTCTTAGAAAAGTGCTATGACTGTTTTTGCCCAAACCTCTTTTGAACTACATCAGGCCAGCTTTATAATATGAAAGCTTTCTCTACAGTTCTCCCACCCGCCTCTACTTAAAAAGGATTTCCCTAATAAATCTCTAGTATTTATAATTCCATCTTACTGTGTGCTTCTCAGAGGACCTGAATTAACACAATGATCAACTGCTGAATGGTCAATTATGTGTCAAATGAAGCTTGTAAAGTATGCCTATTTCTATAATTTAGTATATGAGTATAAATATGTTCACTGCAATTGAGATTGTCTTTCCAGAAAAAGATTTTACTTACTGAAAGCATTTTTTTTTTCTTTTTAAAAGTGGTTGGCTCAGGGGCTATGCTGTGGCATAGTAAGCTAAGCCTCCACCTATGGGGCCGGCATCCAATATAGGTGCTGGTTTGTGTCCCAGCTGCTTCTCTTCCCAGTCAGCTCTCTGCTATGGCCTGGGAAAGCAGTTGAAGATGGCCCAAGTTCTTGGGCTCCTGAACCCATGTGGAAGACCTGGAAGAAGCTCCTGACTCCTAGCTCCTGGCTTCAGATTGGCCCAGCTCTTGCTATTGTGGCCAGCGTCTGGAAGACCTCTCTCTGTGTCTCTACCTCTCTCTCTGTAGCTCTGCTTCTCAAATAAAGAAATAAAAAGTGGCTGGCTCAAAGTTGTAGACAATTCCAATAAACATGTTTTGGGATATGCCAGAAATGTTTGGGATACATTGGTGAAGTTACATGATATATATTATGTAAAACATTTCTATAACAGTTATACAAGGAATTAAATGATACATTAAGTGGGACCAACCAGAATATGGCTGATGCAAGTATAAACCAATACATGGTGCCCTCAAAGGATCCAGAGCCCTTTCTACTGGAATCTAATTAAAACCAAGAATCTACTTGCTAGGTCAAAGGTGTTGAATTAGCTATGGACTGCCGAAATATTGACCCCTTTTGTAGACATTCTCAAAAAGTAATTGTGTAATGCATTGTTCAGGACTGAGCAGTAGTTTAGGCAAAGAGAGATGGGTGAGGGCAGAGAGATATTAGTTCAATCATTCTGTCTCTAGACTAGGTAATGTGTGTTTTCCAGTCTTTCCATGGGTGCTCACAGTCACACTGAGCCTGTTGAAGGAGGATGGGTGAAAGGTCTGCAGGGAAGTGATGTCTGTGTGCTGCTTCTTCGGTGCTGCACACTCCTGCGCATTCCAAACCTGGGTATTCCTATTGACATTGAGTTGCTGTGACCCACAATAAAGCAAATAGATTCATAAATGGTGGTATATCTCTACAGTGCGCTCTTAATATAAAAATAAAATTACTAAATATTATTTTACACTTTAATCCAGATAAATCTCACAAGCAATATCAAGTCAAAGCAAGTCACCAAAGAAAAAGTGATAATCATTAATTTACTATTTGAAATAGATAAAGTAAACAATTTTTTCCCTGCTGAGAAAAGCTATTAAAAATTAAGGCAAAGACCATCACAGAAGTTAATTTGGTGGTTCTGACTGAGAGGCAGGGACAGGGATGTGATCCGGGACAGTGATAAGGTGATTTGATTATTTGTGGTTGCCTCCGTATTCATTGCATAATAATTCTTTTACCACACACTCATTCCCCCCACACACATTTACACTGCAACTTTTATGATTATTTCTAAATAAGAATTACATTGGATAAAGACACAGAATATAACACACTCTGTTCTAGGCCATATTAATAGTGCTTGGAAAAAAATCCTAAAGGAAAATATATTGTTAATTAAAAAAAGTCATTAAGAATCAATTTATTCAGAGTTTATACTATCAAAACAATCTCACCTAATCACTTTTCATTGGAAATAGACTCATTATCATACATTATATACAGAATTACACATTTTAAAAGTAGCTAGTGGAGAAGGAACGCATGGCACCACAACAACAAATTCAGAACAAAAATAACCAAAAATATTAATAGTGCACAAGGGGATTTTCCCCTTTTTGACAAAATGTACTTTTCTTTCTCTTTTCTAATAATGTGAATCTATTTACTTACAGCTAAACTATTTCTATGTGCAACTATTGCTATAGCTACCACAAATTGAAGTTACATAACATAGAATGGTTTCAGCCATGGTCTCAACATGGTTCATGTGATTATTTCCCAGAGCAAGTAACTGAAACCTGGACCCTCAGCAAAATGGATCATTGAGTATGACAGTTGTGCAATTGTGAGGTAATCTCACAGTATCTCACAGTACAGGGAAAATTTTTATTGTAGATAAAATGAGTTGATAGGCTCCCTGGAGGTGAGAGATAGGATGGGAAGATTAAGATTCTTTAAAAGCATTAATTTTTTTTAAAAAAAGCATCAAATTTTACTCATTGCTTGGTTCTGCTAGGAACTGTTCTGTTGAGCAATGTACTTAGTTTATGAACCATGTAGAGGAATTGAAATGTGCTCTGCTTTCATTCTTTTTATTACATTCATGGCCAATGACTTGAATGCAAACTTCAAAAATACTGGCTTAAAAAAGGCAAAAGTAAATTAAATATATTTTTGAGCAACTGAATAATCAAAGAAATTAATAAATGACATGAACTGTGTACCTTAATGTTTCTTATGTCTGAAACTGAATATAATCGATTCAGATATTCTTCATTGTGGAGGATGTAGGAGACAATAGTTATGGAATTAGAGATTGATTTTTGACCAAAATGATGACTTGAATTCTACTTGCTTCTGTTCATCTCTCAGGGAGTCTATGAAGTCTAATTTATGATTATAAGAGGAACATATGCACAGTGTTAGCTGTAAACTCAGCAGGTGTTCAGTCAGCTTTCCATGCTTCTGTCCCTTCGCTTCCAACTAAAACTGAATTTTCATTCATAGGAGCACAGCACATTATTTACTAACGCAGAAAATTCCAAGAATTAAAAAATAATTTTATGTTAGCTTATTTTTTTCTAATACCCACTTAAAATATAAACAGCAATAATAAGAGAAGAATTTCCATTTTAAAAAGTCTTATGCAGGCGGGCGCCGTGGCTCAATAGGTTAATCATCCATCTGCAATACCGGCACACCGGGTTCTAGTCCCGGTCAGAGTGCTGGATTCTGTCCCAGTTGCCCCTCTTCCAGGACAGCTCTCTGCTGTGGCCAGGGAGTGCAGTGGAGGATGGCCCAAGTGCTTGGGCCCTGCACCCGCATGGGAGACCAGGAGAAGCACCTGGCTCCTGGCTTCGGATCAGCACAGTATGTTGGCCGCAGCGCGCTGACCGCAGTGGCCATTGGGGCATGAACCAATGGCAAAGGAAGACCTTTCTCTCTGTCTCTCTCTCTCACTGTCCACTCTGCCAGTCAAAAAAACTAAAAAAAAAAAAAGTCATATGCATGGATATGTGGCAATTATGTGTATAGTAGATACCAAGACATTATCCTCTACTTATCTCTCCCAAGGGTCCCACTATAAGCATCACTATTTGATACAGGTTGTATATCAAATCTAAAGTTGTACACTTTATGAGAGTCTAGCAATTGGATTATTTTTCCCAGAATGTGAAATTTGGAGGCTCTGCAATTTAGTAACTAGAAGTCTGGTCATTGGGAAAACCATTACCTGGTACTAAAATCCTAAAATGCCCTGATGCCTACCTTTCTCCATCATTGATGCATTCAGATTTTTGAATGGCTCAGAGATGCCACTGGAGAGTTCAGAAGCAACATTGCCTATTAATGAACTTCCTAATCCTTTAGGACCAGGTCAAGTTTAGAATGGCTTTGGCATGAAACTCATGATGAACGAATGAAAGAAGCTTTACCAAGAAATTGTTAGTCGATGTGGATTTGTATTTATCACTGAAAATCTCTAATAATTTACTGATAGACCAAAGTTAAAATATGACTATCACATCAATCTATTATAATTTCAACTTCAACCTCATCAACGTTTTTGGTTTTGTTTTTGCTGTTGCTTTGTCTTGCTAGTTTTCTCCATGCATCTTCCAAAATAATCTAATAATTGTCTCTAAAACAAGTATTAAAGTTCATACTGTATCTTCATTTTATATGTTATAAATATTTTCTGTATTATTTATGTGTATTTATTTGCAGCAGCTCTGCAATATCATTTTAATTTATTAATTAATTACAGACAGAGAGAGAGAGACTAAACTCTCACCAAGTGGTTTATTTCCCCAATGCTTACAATGTTTGGGACTGGACTAGGCTGAATTCAGGAAACAGGAACTCAATTCAGGTCTCCCAGGTAGGTGACAAGGAACCAATAACTTGAGTAATTGCTATTCTCTCTCAGGGTCTACATTATCACAGAGCTAGAAATGGATATCAAAGCCAGGCACTTTGAGAATTGATGCACTCATCTTAACTGCTAATCCAAAGCCCCCATCCTGGGATATTATCATAAATTTGTTTTTAAAGGCTACTTTGGGACAGACATTTGGAGTAGTGGGTAATGTGCTACTTGGTATACCCACATCCATATCAGAGTGCATGTGTTTGAGTAGCTCTGCTCTCAATTTCAGCATCTTATTAATCTATACACTGGCAGGCAGAAGGTGACGGATCAAGTAATTGAATCTCTGCCTCCTATATGGGAGCCTCACATTGAGTTCCCAGCTCCTGACTTTGCCCTACTCAACCCCAGATGTTGGCATTTGGAGAGTGAATCAGTAGATAGAAGTTCTCAGTCTGAATCTCTCTCTGTGTCTCTCTCCCTGACTTTCAAATAAACAAATGAGATGTAAAAAGTCCTTCTACTTAGAAAAAGAATACTGTCCTGACAGCATTATCACAAACACTGCATCTATGCTTTTTTTCTTATTACTTATATTTTAAAAAGTGAATTTATTCTCTTTTCAATGATATAATAGCTAAAATATATATCCTCAAATTTCCAACCATTTATTATGATAGTTTAATTTTGGTTCATTGATTTTTTTTATGTCCACATGATGATTCTAATGATACTCTATTTCTCCTTCCTAGGTGTATTTTTTTGTGTCTTGGCCTAGAAGCCTTTATTAAAAATGCCCTAATTCAAATGTTTTGCTAGAATATTACATTAGCCAACACATACACTTCAAATATACAAAACATTCTATGTGTTTTATAAATAAATTAATTCACTTAATTTTCAAAAAAATTTGATTTTAATATATCACAGGACAGTTAAAATCAAACAGCCTGGCACTGGCACAAAAATAGACATGTGAGTCAATGGGACAGTTTACAAAGAGCAGAAGTTAATCCAAACATATACAACCAATAAGTCATTGACAAATTAGCTAAAATTATTCCCTGAAGAAGGGACAGTCTCTACAACAAATGGTGTTGGGAAATTGAATCTGTGCATGCAAAAATACAGAGACAAACCCTACTTTATACCCTATACAAATATCAACTCACAATGGATCAGGGATCTAAACCTAAAGCCTGAAACCATCAAATTACTAGAGGAATACATAGGGAACACACTTCAAGATATTGGCATAGACAAAAGCTTCTTGGACAAGACTGCAGAAGTACAGGTAATAAAGACAAAAACAGACAACTAGGATTACAACACGCTAAGTTCCTACACAGCAAAGGGAACACTCAGCAAACTAATGAAGCAACCAACAAAATTGGAGGAAATATTTGTAAACCATACATCTAATAAAAGATTAATATCCAGAATATATAAGGAACTCAGGAAACTCAATATCAACAAAATAAAAAATACAGTTAAGAAATGGGCTAAAGATATGAATAGGCATTTTTCAAAGGATAAAATACAAATGGCCAATAGACAAATGAAAAGATGCTCAGGATTACTAGCCATCAGGTAAATGCAAATAAAAATCACAATGAGGTTTCACCTCACCAGTGAGAATAGCTGTCATCTAAAAATCATAAATAACAAATTCTGGCAAGGATATAGAGAAAAAGGTACCCTAGTATTGACAGGAATGTAAACTGGTACAGTCATTATGGAAGACAGAATGGAGATTCCTCAGATATCTGAAAATGGATCTACAATATGACCCAGTCACGGCACTCCTGGGAACTTTCCCAAAGAAAATGAAATCAGCAAATGAAAGAGTTATGTGTACCCCCGTGTTTATAGAAGCCCAATTAACAATGTATGGAATCAACCCAGATGCTCTTCAGCTGGTGACTGGGTAAAGGAAATGTGGTGGAATACTACTTAGCAGTGAAAATAATGAAATCCTATCTTTTTCAAAAAAATTGGATGCAATTGGAGGCCATTATGCGTAGTGAAATAAGCCAGCCCCAAAGATACAAATATCATATGTTTTCTTTGATTTGTGCTAATCTAAGTATGCAAAAAATGTAATGTATAAGAGTGAAACTGACAACTTGAGATTTGATTTTTTTTTTTTTTTTTTTTTTTTTTTTTTTTACAGGCAGAGTGGACAGTGAGAGAGAGACAGACAGAAAGGTCTTCCTTTGCCGTTGGTTCACCCTCCAATGGCCGCCGCGGTCAGCGCGCTGCGGCCGGCGCACCGCGCTCGTCCGATGGCAGGAGCCAGGAGCCAGGTGCTTTTCCTGGTCTCCCCATGGGGTGCAGGGCCCAAGCACCTGGGCCATCCTCCACTGCACTCCTGGGCCACAGCAGAGGGCTGGCCTGGAAGAGGGGCAACCGGGACAGAATCCGGCGCCCCGACCGGGACTAGAACCCGGTGTGCCGGCGCCGCAAGGCGGAGGATTAGCCTGTTGAGCCACGGCGCCGGCCGAGATTTGATTATTGATTATAACCCTTGTCTATACTCCTGAGTGATATTTCTGCTTACTAGTTGTTGAGTTATTTATTAGGTAGAGTGTTAAGCTTGTGATTATAAAGTATACTGAAAGTATGTCATCACAAGAATTAAAATAATAATAAAGGAAAGAGTAGGAAGAGTGTGAAGCAGAGAGGGAGAATGGGAAGTATCATTATGTTCTTAAAACCGTATATATGAAATCAGCTCCCTTTATATAAATAAATAAATAAATAAATAAATAAATACATAGAAACAGGAACAATTCAAAGAATTTCCACCATGTTGAATTAATGATGGGAATTTTTTGAATTGTTTTTATTTCAGACACAACCAAAAAATCTTCAAGTAGATAAAGAAAGCCTTATTTTACAGATGAAAATAATTGAGGTACTGAGAACATGCCATAGCTTAGAGGTTATTAAATGGCAAACCTATGTATCAGGCTATCTGTGTTCCTTGACCATCAGTGACACTCTTCATTTCTTTCCTCCCCTTTATAAATGATGAGTGATCATTCTTTACCTGTTGAAGTCTGGTGTGGGATCACCCAGTCCTCAGTTGGTTCTGCCTGTTAACATATCATAGGTAACTATGGATTGGCAAGTGGTAGAACAGGATTAATTCTCTCTGTTCTCCAGTTTTATAAAATTTGTCTTGGGAAGCTCTGGCCTCTGGGTTGAGGTTTATAAGGAATAATAGGTCTATATCTAGAAACAAGAAAGAAAGAGCACAAATTACCATCCCTTCTCATCCTGCTAGCAGTAGAAGAAATTCTACAAAGCTACATGAATACTATGGCAGTGGCAGCTCAGCTTGATTCATGAACATCAAAAAAATCTTCTAAGAAATTCCTCCAAAACCTTCTAAACATAGAATCATTGCTCTACTCACCTATCTCCTTTCTAAATCCTTTTGCATGTTCACACTGATTTGCACTTTGTTCTAGCCACTGTACCTTTGTAAGTGGTTTCTTTCCATGCCAACAACATACATCATCTAGAGTCATTCCCACTTGCAGCAGCACTAACATGGCTTCTTCCAGTTCCTCAACTGGTTTACTGTAATTCTTAAGGTACCTCCAGTAGGATATGAGAAGTTGGGAGAGGCAGGGATGCAAGTTTATGCAATCCTCCCAGAATTCCCCATTACTCATCACTCTTCAGATAATTTAAATGAAGCAGTTTTGAATTTCTTAAATTTGCATAAAGAATTATAACTTACATTGCTTTGTGAGAATATTTTATTTTTATTGTATACTAGCTGTAAAGGCTAACCCCCAAGCATTGTATTATAATTTTAGGAAGTTAATATAGTTTTTGCATTAAAATACAGTCATTCATTTTGTGAAAATTTACTACAAATAGTTTATATATAAATCCAAGTCAATGGAAAAGGTTCAATTTCAAAATATTCTTTGGTTCTAAATGCATAATATTTTCATTTGATTGTTAAAAAGGTGTATTTTTATTTACTTTTATGTTATGTTTCTCAATAGGCTCTATTCTTCTCTGGAGTAATTTTTAGTACAATGAGGAAAGAAAAATATCCCTCTCCAATCATAGTGCCTGCTGTGCCAATTATCAGTTCCAGTTACTAACTGTAGAACCTTCAATGATGTGAACTTGAGGTTTTCAGTAACTTCTATGTAATCCTACTTTGTGACACATCTGGTAATACTCTAAAGAAGAAACTATCCTTACCTTGGTGTGAGCTATAACCCTTACATTTTACTCCTATTGAAGAATGTCATTAATATTTTTTTTTTGACAGGCAGAGTGGACAGTGAGAGAGAGAGACAGAGAGAAAGGTCTTCCTTTGCCATTGGTTCACCCTCCAATGGCTACCGCGGTAGGCGCGCTGCGGCCGGCGCACCACGCTCATCTGATGGCAGGAGCCAGGTGCTAGGTGCTTTTTCCTGGTCTCCCATGGGGTGCAGGGCCCAAGCACCTGGGCCATCCTCCACTGCACTCCTGGGCCACAGCAGAGAGCTGGCCTGGAAGAGGGGCAACCGGGACAGAATCCGGCGCCCCGACCGGGACTAGAATCCGGTGTGCCGGCGCCGCAAGGCGGAGGATTAGCCTATTGAGCCACGGCGCCAGCCTCATTAATATTTTTTATGTGTCTTCTTGCTTTCAACACTTATTTTCAATAGGACAGATCATTTTATTGTTTTGGCTTAGTGCAAAAGTTGCCAGGCTTCAATGTATAGCTAACTAAATAATAAATGTAATTTTGGCAGTTTTCCATGTTGTTTGCTTCTGCTGTTAGTAATGTTAAATTTATTACAAAGCAAATACATCTGAACAGTATTGGAAACTAGTATTAGTATAAAAGATAGCAGATGGTCCTTTTTTCCCCTATGTTTAGTACCTTCAATTATATTTTGACCTCATAGGTAGACCAGAAAAGTTTTCACTCAATTTATCATCAGCCATTTTGAAATATTTTGCTTCTGCTATTTGTTTTCTACCTATCTAAATATCAAGAGATGTTCTGTTCAATTCAACAAAGATTTAATGAGTGCATATTTGGTTTTAGATAATCGGTGTAAAAAATTATGTTAACATTATAATTAGGAAAAGAATTATCAATAAAAATTAGGAGATAGCTTCATTTAGACTCATAAATACTGTATTATACATTTATATAATCTATATAGTTATTTGGCAATGTTATATAAATATAAACTATGATATATATATACAAATAAATTACACAAACTATTATACATTACATATTTGTATAATTATGTTTGACATTTGAAGTAAAATTTAGGCTTTTAGGAAACAAAAATAAATATGGTAAGAGCAGCCCCATATAAACAGAGAGAATAGCAAAAATAAATAGCTTTATAGAGTTTTATTGGATTTATGAAGACAAATGGAGCTGTGCAGCTGAACAAAAAAAGGAGAACACAACAAGGAAAGGAAACCCCGTGCATAAAATTGTATCACAATCATCACTTCGAATTACAGATTTTCAAAATATAGTGGAGTGTAATTAAGCAGGGAAGTTGGCCTGTTTCTGCCTGGCTTTCCTTGCAAGATGCCTCTTGTGAGAGGAGCCAGGGTGACATAGATGGTTTACTCCAGCCTGCACCGATGACTTGTGTGTATGCATGTATGGGAAGTGAACCAGCAGATGGAAGATATCTCTCTGTTGCTCTGTCTTATAAATAAATAAATAAATAAATAAATAAATAAATAAATCTATCTTTAGCAAAATACAAAAACAAATGGTCAACAGGTTGTGGAATAGATCAGATGTTCTTAAGTGAGAAACTTATGAAAATATGTTGTTTGGTAATGAATGTACTTTATTAAATGAAATGTATATTCATATTTAAAATTTTTGTTAAAGGTTTGTATAATTATTTTTTATATTGGGATTTTGTTATATAATCTACTACCTCTTACAAATAACTGGTAAAATAAACCTCCTAGCCTGGAGACAAAAGCTTTCTTCACAGAATAGAGACATGAACTGAAAATGGCTAAGTTATGGTTGGGATTCCTCCATTGTAAGATTTTATAGTTTTCTGGTTCTTTCTAATCAGAGTTAACATTTTCAATTTTACAAAGGTTTATTTATTTATTTGAAAGAAAAGACAGAGCAGATGAGAGAGAAAAAGATAAAGAGAGAAAGATACCCTTCCATCTGCTGATTCACTCTGCAAATACCCTCATAAGCCAAGGTTGTGAGTTTGAAACTCCATCCGGGGCTGCTAGGTGGTTGCAGGGAACCAAGTACTTGTGAAGTAGGCAGGCATATAGGTTAAAATCGATTAGCTTTGTGAGCTGGAAGACCACACCTTCATCATGCCCCTGTGTGACCTCATGCCCCTACCTGGCCACACCTGGGTATCCACCATCCAATCAGGTTAATTAACCACTCCCCTTTGGAAGTGGGTTAAAAGTCCGGGACATGGTATGTCCGCCCTGCTCTTCTTCCCTGGCCTCTTGCCAGGAGGGGCTGGCTGTAGCCCTGCGCCTGCAGGGCACATGGACTTCGGGCCACCTGCCCTAGGCCTCCTGGCCTAGATGCCCCTCCACGTGGCTGGTTCCTGGTGCTCAGTATGAACCCAGATTTATCTCTGTCTCGTAAATAAAGCTCTCACTCTCCTATGCATCTTTTTCACTAAATAAAGGCTTAAAATGTACCGTTCTGCCTCGTTTATCTGTGCCCGTATTTCGAATTCTTCTCTATATATTAGGTAAGAACCCTCTTGGGCTTATTAATATTGAGGATTCATTAATAAGCATATGGAGATATCATATGGCACCCCAAATTCTGGTAGCATATGTGGCATCTCTGATGGCGTTTCTGGGGGAATTTTAAGGATAGATTTTAGGGGGTCATTCTTGATATCACTTGGACCATCACCCATTGCTTTCCCAGGAATATCAGCAGAGAGCTAAATAAGAATAGGAGAGTCAGCCAGCGCCATGGCTCAACAGGCTAATCCTCTGCCTTGCGGCGCCAGCACACAGGGTTCTAGTCCCGTTTGGGGTGCCAGGTTCTGTCCCGGTTGCCCCTCTTCCAGGCCAGCTCTCTGCTGTGGCCCAGGAGTGCAGTGGAGGATGGCCCAGGTGCTTGGGCCCTGCACCCCATGGGAGACCAGGAAAAGCACCTGGCACCTGGCTCCTGCCATCGGATGAGCGCGGTGCGCCGGCCGCAGCACGCCGACTGCGGCAGCCATTGGAGGGTGAACCAATGGCAAAGGAAGACCTTTCTCTCTGTCTCTCTCTCTCACTGTCCACTCTGCCTGTCAAAAAGAAAAAAGTTGGCAGTGTCTTAGTCTCCACGTGTCAAATATAAATTCTATCCCCTAGGATTAAATACCAATGTTATTAAAACTTTTTTGTTCACTGGCATAGTAATATTCTGCTCTTCTTTGGGAAAAATTACTTTGTTGTTGACACCGAGTTGAAAGGATTTGTTGGGCAGAAGCATAGAAGCCTTGATACTGTATATCTAACACTATTTCTTTGAATTTCTGACATGACAATGAATGTTCAGTAGCTGTCAATATGGATGCATTATGCTATAGTAGTAATATTTAAATTTCAAGGTACATATAATGATTAGATCATTACTAGGCATTTAACCTAACAATTAAGACGGCTGCATACCAAGTTGAATTGAGTACCTGGATTCAACTCCTGCTTCTGAATCCGGCTCTAACTTTTTTTCCAATGCAGATTCTTGGAAGCATCAATGATGATTCAAGTAATTGTATTCTTGCTGATCATGTGAGGAACCTGGATTGCATTCTCCATTCCTGATTCTGGTCCAGCCATACCCTTGTGGGCATCTGGGGAGTGAACCAGTGGATGAGAGCTCTCTATCTGTTTCTCATTCAAATTTAGTGTGTGTATATATATATATATATATATATACACATATATATCTTTTAAGCACTGGTTTCTGGTTTCGAATCAACACAGCTGCGGCCTTTGCGGCCATCTGGGGAGTGAATCAGCGTGTGGAAGACCTCTCTCTCTGTCTCTATCTCTCTAACTCTGTCTTTCAAATAAATAAAATACATCTTTAAAAAAATTCATCCGTGTAGAAATGTCTGGGTGAGAGACACTTGCCACAATATTTCTTATATAAGATTAAGGAAACGGTAAGCATCCAAGGAGCTTACTAAATTGAGTGTCACACAATTGCTTCCTTTGAAATCAAAGCATTACTAAGTTTCTTACCATTGAATTTCAGCTTATTTATTTCCATAAATCATAGCATTTGTCCTGTATAATGCAATTGCTGGATTTATCTCCAAGCTTCTTCACTGTAAATACCTGCTAAACTATTCTTCTCAGTGACTCTCGCATGTCAGGCATTCCTAGAAAATGTGTTTTTGTTGCACAATGAAGTCTTACATTTTAGAATTATATCCTCAATTCAGAGTTAGAGAGCCTTTTTTCCCGTTCTGGCACAGTAGCCAATTCAGGACATCCAATGGAAAATTATAGCCATTCATCAACGAAGGCGAGGGAGTCGTCATTTATTGTGAAACCTTAGGTTTCTGGGTGATTGTAAACTATCACAGACAGAATTACTCCCATTGTAATCCTCTGTGGCTTCTTAGTTCTCAGAAAAGAAAAGCAAAGATAGTAAAGTTTGGCTCTTAACCACTGTCTACCTGAAGATTCCAATTACATCCATACTTCAGACCTCTTCTAAATTCCAAGCCCTATTCTCTCAAAAAGTATTAAATTGCACCATTCAAATCAGTATGACTTATAATGTGCTCTAGTCTGCATTTGAATTCTCTGTGTAGTTTATGCCCAAGAAAGGCTTTTGTTTATGAATAGATGTGGCAGGTTGCTACCAGGAGACTAAAGCATCAAGAAGAAAAGATTTTATTATTGTTGTTTAAAATATATTCTGTTTTCCCCTCTGCTCAGTTCTTGGACTTAAGGAGAGCAATTCAGCTGATTATGGACCATGGAAACTTGGTGAACCAGCTCACATCATAGTAGGTACTTTCCATTTTCTACAGGAACTCTTACGTGACTAATGTAAGGCTGCCACAAAACACACCAAACACTGGAATAAGGGAAAGGGTTTTTAGGTGGGGGAACCCCAACAGACCAAAGGGAATGGGTGAAGAAGGGAAAGTGAGTGTAAGAGGGAGAGATCAAGAGAGAAAGAGAGGGAGAGATCAAGAGACAGAGAGAGAGAGCCAGGTGTTCAGGAACAGGTCCTCTAAAAACTTTGCGGGGGGTGGTAGGTGGGCAGGGAAACAGGCAGCAAATCCCATGAGGATGGGGTGGAGCTGACACTGGTGGTTGGACCATGGGATTACCTAGCTTCCAGCAATGTCAGAAGGAACTAGAGCCTAGGATGTGTCCAGGGTGTTGATCGCACCATAGGACTGCGCCATTTTGCTAACAACTAACTCATCCTTTTATTCTTTCATTTGACTGGCAAAATGTAAATAAGCTTAATGATTTTCCTAAGAATCATTGACACACTATAATTTAATGTTCTACATGTCTTATCATATTTTCCTTCCTAACCCCACCATTTTCACCCTGAAACAATTGCAAAACCAGAGTTTTAACACTTGAAGAAACAATTGCATCATCATGCTTCAAGGAAAGTTCTTTCAGAATAAATAAATAAATAAGTTATAATGATGATTAATCCAAAATTTAAGCCTAGAAATTATGTCTCCTCCTTTAACAAAGTTCTAAAAATTTTATAAAAACTAATTTTATTTCAGGCTGAAAATTATTTTTATTTTCTTTTGTATCTTTTTTCTAAATAGTCTTGATGTAATATCATTTGGGTTAGGGTATTCTTTTTATTTATTTATTTTTTATTTTTATTAATTTAAAGAGAACAAATTTCATAGCTACAGTTTGAAGAAGATTAGAAAATTCTTAATGTCAAGAGCCAACTAATCTTATTAAACTAAAGGAATATAATTTGCCTGCTAATAATAATGTTACTTGAGTTTTAATATTCAATGTGCTTTTCTTCTTCTGTACCCTGGAGGTATCAGGGAATAAAACAGTAAATCTGGAATGGGATAAAATGATAGCTTAAAAGTAACTGCCTGAAGTATATGATGAGTCTTCCAAAAGTTCAAAGAAAATGTATATTATGAAAAATTAGGTGTTACCAGTCATGGAGGGGAAGGCGGTTGCCAGAGTGTCTCGTGGGTTCTTTTCCTTAGCTTAGTATAGAAATAAAAACCCAGGAAATAATTTGCAAAGAGGAAGAAACTTTTATTCAATTGGCAAGCAACAGAGAAAGCATCTGGTCCAAGAGGAGACCAGGCAGAGTGCCTGAGCAGGTCACTGGCTTTGAGGAAGTGTCCTGTGTTTTTAAGGCATTACTGTCTGTTCACTGGGTTATCCTACTGGGGATGCTCATTAGACAGAGGATTTCACATATGTATGTTGATTGGCTTGGGGCTCACAGAGATAGCAGGGGTTTCCTGGAGACTGTCTGTCTCCTTAGGGGCTCAGACCCCTTCCTCTGCTGGCTCTGGGTGATAGATTGCCCCCATCCTGAAGGTGTGATTTAAGGCTGCAAGGTCTCACATGCAGCACAGAAGCTATTTGTGGGGAAGATGCCAAGTGATCTGGAGATAGGCTTTCCAGTCACAGCTTATAGGACATTCTATCTATGTCTGAAGGGGTCCACAGACTCCCAGCTCCACTGGCCACCCTCACTAGGCATGTATTTTTTAAATTATTTTTGCATCAGAATAAAGTTATCTTATAACTTTTCCACAAACTTTTTAAAGAATTCTCATACATCTAAACAAGGAAACCAATCTTAAATGAGTTGCAACCTTTTTGTTTTTGAAATACAGAGTGTCAGAAAAAAAAGGAGAGGGAGAGAGAGAGAGAGAGAGAGAGAGAGAGAGAATGAATCTTCCATCTGCTGGTTTACTCTCCAAATGGATGCAATAGCCAGATATCTGCCAAGCTGAAGTCAAGAATCAAAAATTCCATCCTGGTCTCCCACATGGTCTCTCCTGGTCTCCCCAAGAACTTGGGTCCTGCTGCTGACACAGGGGCATTAACAGGAAGCTAGATTGGAAGTGGAGTAGCCAGGACTGGAAATGACACTCTGATATGTATACTGGTGTTACATGTGGCAGGTTAATATGATGTACCACAATGCCAGCCCAGCTACTATTTTTGTGTATGATTTTCCATCCTGAAATTTTACTAAAATAATTTACTGATAACAGATTTGTGGTGGAGTGTATAGGTTTTCCTATATATAAAATTATGCTGTCTTCCTACATGTATATCTTTATTTCCTTTTTTCTCATTTGAATGCCGTTTGTCGGACCCTCGCCAACATAAGTCTAGACAGCAAAGGTCCAACCGATGGAGTCACGACACGACCACTGTTGATCGGTTCTCGAGGAACTTTTATTCTTAGTGATAGAAGGAAAGGAGAGAAGGGGAAGCAGCCGGGAGAAAGACGGAGAGAGACTGAAGAGGCTGCTCCCCGTTCCCGCCCCTAACATGGTCTTTTATCCATCCCCAATCCCCCCGGGCTAGGGCGAGTAGTCCATCAAAGGGCATGCACAGTCGCACAGTCTTGGGTCAAGGTGCATCTCATCTCAGCAGGTTGTTTGCAAGTCCTTTCAGGTCAAGGTGTGTCTCATCTCATTAGGTCAAGGTGTGTCTCATCTCATTTCCCTGACCTTGTTCTGCTCCGCAGGATGAGGCAGTGCAATGAGAAGGTCCCCACAGGTGGCCTGCCTGTGGTTCCCCACACCGTTCCCTACTTTCTGTTACTAAATGCTCTTCAAGACGTTCATTACCAATTAAATAAGAATGGTGGAAATATTAAATTATCATATTGTATTCTATAAACATTTACAATTAAAATCATAATATTGTTGGTTGTTTGCCCTAGTTAAGACACTGAGTTAAGACTCTGGTTAAGATGCCTACATATTATACAATCCCATCAAGGTGGCATGTACCAAGGCCATCTCACTAGTCCAAGTGATCAATTTCAGTTCACAGTTGATCACACTGATAGGTCTAAGAGTCAAAGGGATCACACAAACAAGACTAGTGTCTGCTAATACTAACTGATAGAATCAAAAAGGGAGAGAATGATCCAACATGGGAAGTGGGATACACAGCAGACTCATAGAATGGCAGATGTCAAAATAGCACTCTGGCCTCAGAATCAGCCCTTAAGGCATTCGGATCTGGCTCAAGAGCCCAGGAGAATATTTTAGGCATGGAAAGCTAAGACACTCTGGAAAACAAAAAAAAAGAAGACCTAAATGAAAGATCTCTGTGTGTGAGATCCCAGTGGAAAGAATGGGGCCATCAAAGAAGGAGGTACCTTTCTCTGAAGGGAGGAGAGAACTTCCACTTTGACTATGACCCTGTGGGAATAAGATCGAAGTCGGCGAACCCTAAAGGCTTCCATAGCCTCGGCAACTCATGACAAGAGCCTAGGGAGATTACTGACACCATAAACAAGAGTGTCAAATTGTTAAATCAACATCAGGAGTCACTGTGTACTTACGTCTCATGAGGGATCTGTCCTTAATGTGTTATCCAATGTGAAATAATGCTATTACTAGTACTGAAACAGTATTTTTACACTTGGTGTTTCTGTGTGGGTGCAAACTGATGAAATCTTTACATAGTATATACTGAATTGATCTTCTGTATATAAAGATAATTGCAAATGATTAAAAAATCTTGGTGTTAAATTGGAAATTGCATAGAAAATTAATCAATTCTTTAAAAAAAATCATGTAGGATCTCTGTCCTTAATGTGCTGTACATTGTGAATTAATACTATAACTAGTACTCCAACAGTATTTTCACTTTGTGTCTCTATGTGAGGGCAAACTGTTGAAATCTTTACGTAATATGTACTAAACTGATCTTCTGTGTATAAAGAGAATGGAAAATGAATCTTGATGTGAATGCAAGGGGAGAGGGAGCGGGAAAGGGGAGGGTAGCAGATGGGAGGGAAGTTGTGTGGGGGGAGAGCCATTGTAATCCATAAGCTGTACTTTGGAAATTTATATTCTTTAAATAAAAGCTTTATATATTAAAAAATAAAAAAATTAAAAAAAAAGATGCCTACATACCATATCTGACTACCTGGATATCTGGCTTCCACTTCTGATTTCAGCTTCCTGTTAATTCAGATCCCAGGGCACAGCAGGTGATGGCTCAAGTAGTTGGGTCGCTTCCATCCATATAAGTGGCGTGCAATGAGATTCTAGCTCTGCTTTCATCCTGGTCCGGTCTTGGACATCATAGGCATTTAGGTAGTGAGCCAGCGAATGGGAGCTCTTTCTGTCTTTTTCTTTCTTCTGTCTCACAAATAAATAAATACAATTCTAAAACAATAATGATTATAATAAAAGAAAAGTAGCTTTCATGGAGAATTACTTAAAAGATGATGGTGGAAGCAGTTTTCCAGATATAAATAATTTTCATTGTTTTCCAAATACAAAATTTATTTCCAAAACATTTATACTTAAACATGTAGTTATATCGATAAATGCATATTGAATACATACTATGTTCTAGAAACTTGAAGTTCAGGAGACTCAATCAAAAGCAAAATAGATAGTAATCCCTGCTTTTATGGCATTACATTCTAGCAGAAGTAATATATTTTTTTCACAAACTTGAAAAATTGGGTAAGCAAATGGGCTTATTATTTCAATTTGGTTACAGTAAGCTTTTTATGATACATAAGTTTGCTCTTTATTCTAGTTCCCAAAATTCTCCATTTTTATTTCTTTTTCATTTTTATCACAATTTTTAATTAACATGGTATTGGAATG
Organism: Sylvilagus floridanus; assembly: GCA_949820135.1. Taxonomy (NCBI): domain Eukaryota; kingdom Metazoa; phylum Chordata; class Mammalia; order Lagomorpha; family Leporidae; genus Sylvilagus; species Sylvilagus floridanus. Next base: position 69,132,563 of record OX463231.1, read on the forward strand.
TTTTTGTACTCTTAAAATTCTTTCTGAAAGGCCAGCACCGAGGCTCAATAGGCTAATCCTCCACCTGCGGCGCTGGCACACCCGGTTCTAGTCCTGGTTGCCCCTCTTCCAGTCCAGCTCTCTGCTGTGGCCAGGGAGTGCAGTGGAGGGTGGCCCAAGTGCTTGGGCCCTGCACCCGCATGTGAGACCAGGAGGAAGCACCTGGCTCTTGGCTTCGGATCAGCGCGGTGTGCTGGCTGCAGTGTGCTGGCCACAGTGGCCATTGGAGAGTGAACCAATGGTAAAGGAAGACCTTTCTTTCTGTCTGTCTCTCTCTCTCTCTCTCTCTCTTACTGTCTGCTTTGCCTGTCAAAAAAAAAATTCTTTCTGAAACAAAAAGTAAAATATATGAACAGAATTAGTGAGGACAATATTCACTCTACTAATTGTCAAAACAAATAAATCAAGCATTAAAAATTTATTTTCTCATAATTTTAGACATTAACATTTCACAAACTACATTTGTATTATTCATGATAGAAAGCTCAATTACTAAAGAAGTCATTTTTGTTTTTGCCTGTAATCACATATAAAGCATAACCTCTTAGGGCTAGTGTTCTGACACAGAGGGTTAAGCTGCAGGCTTTGGTGTTGTCATCCCATATGGAATTTCTGGTTCATGCCCCAGGCACTCCACTTCTGATCCAGCTTCCTGCTAGAACACCTGGGAAGGTAGCCCAATGGCTCAAGTATTTTGGTTTCCTGCCATCCATGTAGGAGACATGGACAGAGTTCCAAACGTCCAGTTTTCACCAGGCCTGGCTTTGCCTGCTGTAGCTATTTGGAAAGTGAACCCACAGATGGAGGAAGATTTTCTGTCTCCCTCTCTCTCTCTCTTTCTCTCTATTGAATAGCCTTTCATATTAAACAAGTCTTTAAAAAAAGACTCTCTAGTTCTTAAATTATACAATTCTATATTACCAAATGAATGTATGTGTTTTAAATAATTTTAACCTATTGCAAATATATCCTACACAATTAAAAATTATTTAGCTCTTATGAGATATCAGATTTCCCCCCAGTTCCTTATATGCTTTGTTAACACAATTAAATCTGTTGCCAACTTAATTTTATTAGTTATTAGCCCAGAATAAACCTAAACAGTAGATGGCATTTTACTCATTGTATAGATGAGAAATCTGGGGCATAGAGAAGTTGAATCTCTTGAGCAAGTCATCACAAATAGCAAGTGATGGTCATTATGCTCAAAAATAGACAAATTTAAATCCCAGCTATCATACTCTGGGTACATAGCTACAATCTTCATTGTGTGTGGAATGTGGAAAATACAGATTGACATTTTTATATGTAGACATAAGGAATATGTTTTATCCACAGATGACAAATGGGGCATAAAAATGGACTTTTAGATTAAGAAGAATAAAACTCTATTGAACATTGTTGGGAGGGCTTCAAGGAGTTGGATATAGAATGTATCTTCTCCAAAAGTAGAGTGATTGTTAAGGAAATAATGTGCAGTCATAGATTTTAGATTGAAAAAAGCTGAAAGATTACCTATGGGAGGCAGAATATTGGTCTTCCAAAGACATCCACATTCTAACTACATAACTCTTGTAAATGTGCTTTTATTTGGGAAAAGGGACTTTACAGTCATGATTAAATATTTAGACATTGATATTTTCATGGATTATCTAGGGAGTATTTTTTTAAAAAAAATATTTATTTATTTACTTATTTGAAAGTCAGTTACACAAAGAGAGGAGAAGCAGAGAAAGAGAGAGACAGAGACAGAGAGAGAGAGGTCCTCCATCCGATGGTTCACTCCCTAGATGGCCGCAATGGCCGGAGTGGCGCAGATCCAAAGCCAGGAGCCAGGAGCCTCTTCTGGGTCTCCCACATGGGTGCAGGAGCCCAAGGACTTAGGCCATCTTCTACTGCTTTCCCAGGCCATAGCAGAGAGCTGGATGGGAAGTAGAGCAGCCAAGTCTAGAACCAGCGTCCATATGGGATGCCAGTGCTTCAGGCCAGGGCGTTAACCCACTGCAGCTACAGAGCCAGCCCCTAAAGGAGTATTTTTAAAACTAGAGTCAGAGAGATGTAACAGAGCAAGAGATAGGAAGTATTTGAAGCTTGAGAGGGACATAACTAGCTTTTACTAGCCTTTAAAGTGTATGAAGGGCCAGGAGCTTAGGAGTCTGAAAGGTGACAGAAGGGAAATTGGCTTCAGCTATCAGCCAACAAAGAAAAGAAGGTGCTAACTCTTTAATTCTGTCAATAATATGAAAGTGCTACTAAGCCGACCCTCCACTGCAACCTCCAGGAAGGATTATGCCTCTCTAACACTTTGTGAGACCCATGTTGACCTCCTGGACTGGAGATTGTTAGACAACTTTGGTTTATGTAAAGTCCTGGATTGTTGTAATTTGTATGGCATTAATAGAAAACCAATAGAGAGAATCTCTTAACCGAAGTTGGTAAATCAGAAAAGGGATTGTATCTTTAAAGTGTTAGCTGGCTTTTTTACAGATAATATAGCTGGAACATAGCCCTTTTGAAAGATTTCACAATGATAGCTAATTGTACTGTTTTTAAAGTTCACTTGAAAGAAAACTTAAAAATCTCTATTAGTAATATGTATATTGTAGGGAATGAAATTCTTTGGAAAAAGCTTACATCTTGGTAAGAAGGATTTCAATTTCATATAATTAAATTTTTTCATAAAATTATAAAGCATTTGAGCTAGAGGCAAATTTGAAGAAAATCAATCCTGTAGTTTGACTTATGAGGATGCTGAGGCATGGAAATTGTTCATAAAGACATTCATTTTCCAATTTGGGGAAAGATTTTGGGATTCATTTTTCACATTCAAAGGCCTACTTTCCCTTAGTATATGTATTTGTCTACATTGTATCCTCGGGTCAGGTGGAGACCTGCACACAAGCCACATAAGTGGTTTTTCTGCCCATGAATCTATAGACTGATTACAGAATCAAATGCTGAAGGGAAGAGTGAACCTGAATTCCACCAGAGAAAGCTATTGTAATGATTTATTATGAGCATGATTCATTATATCATCACTGAGATGGGAACAACAACCTGTATTACAAGGGCTACATGGTCTGCACTTCTTGTACCATATTTTAGAAACCTTAAACCCAAACTGTGACAGGTATGTATAAAGGGAATTGATTTAAACTCCCTTAAAAATGCAAATACATTCATAACTTTAAGTCTACACATATATTCTACCACTGACTCAGACTTCTAAACAGTTTCAATTTTCTCCAGACCTTTTTATGGAGTCCCCATACTTATTTTATATAAAGGGTTCAGTTTTGCCATTAGAGACACAAATGCATGCTCAGGAAACTTCTATACATAGCATGAGAGCTTAGTGAATCAATTGCGACTGGTAATAAAATCTACATAGAGTAACATGAAAAGACATATGAGTATCAACTTTTTGTGTGTGTATTTGTCTTCCTCAGGTCACTGACAACACATCCAAAGCACACCTTTTCCTCCAGCATTTTGGAGGAATCAGAACCAGAACCAGAACATAGAATGAATGACTGGGGAATTCTAGGACATGGTGTTCCAACTCCAGATTTCTTCAACTCCATCATGAAATCTTAAGTAAGGCAGTGTTCACATTAAGTCAGCTTGAAATCAGGTTGTAAGTCATAAATACATATTCATAACTGAAATAAACTCAAATTCAAATAAAAATAAATGAGTCAAGAAAATTCTTAATGTCAATTTACATTCAAAATTCGTTAGATATATATCCTTAGGATATGGTCAAAGTTATAAGTAACAACCATTTATTTGAATAGACCTGTTTTTTCATTAATCACAGTGATCTATAGATACTACGAATTTTATTCATAACTGAATTAGATAGTGATTTTATAATGATACTTGGTATTTCCTAAATTTTTGGATTTTGGAAAAGTAAACATCTTCAATGTTTTAATAATTTTCCATATATTAAGAACTGTGCATAAATTATAATTTGTAAAATATTTCATTGTTTCACATCTTCCTTTAAACAATCCTTTAGATCCATTATTCACATCTCTTCATTACGCTTGGAAAATATGATAATTTGGCTATTTGAAGGCTTCTCACTTTATATTGTGGATTCTGACAGGAATAGACTGTTAAGTCCTCTGATAATTTGTAACGTGTTTCTATGGTTAATTTTTTGAAAGATTTTATTTGTTAATTTGAGAGGTAGAGTTACAGACAGAGAGGGGGAGACAGAGAGAAAGGTCTCCCGTCTACTTGTTCATTCCCCAATTGGCCAAAACAGCCTGAGCTGGGCCGATCCAAAGCCAAGGGTCAGAAGCTTCTTCTGGGTCTCCCCGCGAGTGCTAGGGTCCAAACACTTGAGCCATCTTCCTCTGCTCCCAGGCCAATAGCAGAGAGCTGGATTGGAAGAGAAGTAGCTGGGACAGTAACCGGAGTTCATATAGGATGCCGGTGCTGCAGGCAAAGGCTTAACTTACTATGCCATAATGCCAGCCCCAGGAATAATTATTTTTAAAGTAATTTTGGAAAATATAGTGATCAAAACTAAGATTTTGTTTAATTTAATGCTAGGAAATATTCCTACTTTTCAAATTATAAATAAAGCAACAAATTTGAAGGGAGTGAAGAAAAACAAGGAAATATTGATAATAAACAAGTATGTCAGAGCCTTCACATTGCAGGAGGTATTGGACTTACCTTTTGCCTTTAATAGTAGTGAGGAAAAGTTGTCAACAAATACAAAACACCTGCTAACCAGGAACAGGACAGCACAGATCTGTGATGCCTGCAAGAAATGAACCTAGGAGGTGACATCCACATGCACCCTGGCTTTCTGTGATCCTCACTATCCAAATCACAGCACTGGAAATTGCTACATAGACAAAATTGCATCTTCAGGAAACTTATGTATATGGCTGGAAATTGTAGTGAAACATACCAGACTTAACTGAAAGATGGTGCATCACTAGGAATGCTAAATTAGCAGGGAATCACCTGACAGGAACCCAACCATGAAGGAGTTGCAAAGACAAGCAGATCTAGAAGACAGCACAGCTTCCTCTTGGACCATTTGTCTGAATACTAACTTGAGGAGCACTGGGAAAAAGTGCCAGGTCAAGCAGAGAATAGGTCACAGGGCAAGTGAGTGGATCTGGAAGATGAATGTATGTCTGGAAACTTTACTTTGTTGGCAGAATTAGGAGATGTGACTGTTAAAATTGAGATTCCTCATTGAACAGTCAAGCATGCTACTGTGATCCTAGAAAGATATTTTAGAAACAGGAACTGTCGGCCGGCGCCGTGGCTCAACAGGCTAATCCTCCGCCTTGCGGCGCCGGCACACCGGGTTCTAGTCCCGGTCGGGGCACCGGATTCTGTCCCGGTTTGCCCCTCTTCCAGGCCAGCCCTCTGCTGTGGCCCAGGAATGCAGTGGAGGATGGCCCAAGTGCTTGGGCCCTGCACCCCATGGGAGACCAGGAAAAAGCACCTAGCACCTGGCTCCTGCCATCGGATGAGCGCGGTGCGCCGGCCGCAGCGCGCCGACCGCGGCAGCCATTGGAGGGTGAACCAACGGCAAAGGAAGACCTTTCTCTCTGTCTCTCTCTCTCACTGTCCACTCTGCCTGTCAAAAAAATAAAAAAAAAATAAAAAAAAAAGAAACAGGAACTGTCTAGGCCAGTATCTTGCCTAAAAATTTCCCAAACCAAAGTTTGATAGGATTAAGCTGATCTGCCTGTTTGCCAGAAAACAACTCAAATATGTTGGCGCCAGTTTGAGATCTGGCTGCTCTACTTCTAATCCAGCTCTCTGCTATGGCCTGGGAAAGCAGTGGAAGATGGCCCAAGTCCTGACTCCTAACTAAGATCAGTGTAGCTACAGCCATGGTGGACATCTAGGGAGTGAACCAGTGGATGGAAGATCTCTCTTTCTCTCTCTCTCTGCCTCTGCTTCTCTGAAACTCTGCCTTCCAAATAAATAAATAAATATTTAAAAAAAGACTATGCTTAAGAATTATTAGAGAAACACCTAAAATTCTCTTGATTCTGTTAACTCTGTGGCCCCTCAATCTCAATGCTGCCAATACAGTTCATTGTCCTGTTCACTTCTGAAAGACTGTTGGCTTTTGTATTATCATCCCACCATCACAGCTCTCCTTACATCCTTCACTATCACCAAACAGTTCTTAATTCATTTGCATGGGCCTAATCACAAAGGAACTGTTGGGCATTGCCTAAACCCTCCATTACAATATAGTGCCTGGCACATGTTCAAGGGGCGTGCCTGTGGCAGCTGTGGTTAAACTATGTAAGATCAGACCACCAGCGGCATAGGTCCACTTTAGTTCCGGACACGTGGACAATACGTGATCCCTATATTTTACTTAAGATGCCCCTATGCGTGGTCCACCCATGCCTGCATGACCTTTTCACTGATTAGCTCCCCTACTGTGCATGTCTTTCTAAGCTTTATAAGCCTGCACACTTCCTCAATAAGGTAGTTCCTGCTTTGACAGAACTCACAGGTGCTTGCGGTGTGTTCATGACCCTCGACCTTACCCTTCCCATTCACCTTGTCCGGGAGTGCTTGTACTGCCCAGGCTGGTCAGGGGCTAGCCTCAGGCTTAAGACCCCAACAAGGAACCTTTTATCAAGTCACCTAACTCACAAAGGCTTGTAACAAGTCACCTAATGAAAATTTTATGAATGTCAGAATTGCATATGTACATTAGAGTAAATACATGAGAAGGAACTTGACTACCCAAACAACTTTGACAAAACAGTGCTGTCTGATTTTTCTTCTTATGATACTAGTTTACTACAGGAGGAAGCAATAGGAGGTAATTGTCAGAGAATAATAACATCCTGTACTCTCCCTGCCTCCATAAAAGCAAAGAAATTCTTCACTTCTCAAGAGGAAAGGTATGGGAGCATCTCTCTCCTTTCTAATGAATTGCTTCTCCAAGTCACATAGGGCGAGGCATCTGAGAAGTGAATTGAGAAGGACTTGAGTATACTTGGGTGGGAGCCTCTATGTTCCCTCACGAAATAGTCAGACTGTTGATAATTTGATTTTTAATAATTTGCTGGGCTCTGTATCTTCCAGGAGAGGTTGGATTTTACTAATTTTGCCAATAACTAGATAGGAACAGTCAGATCACAGGGGACACACAAGAAACTCACTTAGCCATGGATACATGCTATATTCTCAGCTTAGCTTTACCAGTAGTGAATTTTGTATTTTGATTTCTATCTATCCAGCTCCTCTGTCATGAGGGAAAGATGGATGTGCTTATCTCCTATGTTCCCTTTGCAGAGGCAGTTCAGGGAAGATATATTGGTGGAAAAGAAGCAAAATGCAAACGATAATATGGTCAGGTCAGATGGCACTGAGAAGTCTCCAAAGCAGACATCTAACCAACAAGGACTGGGTTTTAGCTCTGTTTCTGCCAGTCTGAAGCCTTCAAAACTCATGAAGAATGATCCTTCTTAAGACATAATCTCATATTGCCATTGTCTCTAGTCCTGAGACAGGGACACGGAGGAAGCAGTTGAGCCACCTGGAGAACATGGGCCCTATTATTTCAAGATCCACAGGATATGAGTTTGTTTCTCCTTGCTGTAAAGATAAACAGACCCCATATTTGGTTCAGGCTCATATCAGTTTGGGGGCCATGACTGACCTTGATTGATCCTTTTAATACATGATAATAATAATAATAATAATAGCATGATAAATGACACACCTACCAGCTGCCACAGGAAACATCAGACCACATAAAGAGCAAAAGGGGCAGTGACTAGATTGTGAGAAATCTCCACCTACTTCCCAGAAACCATGACTATTCCTCTCCCTTATTACAGTGCACCACCATTTATTAGAATGCACCACTCCTTCATAGAACGACCCATACAATGTAAACACGATTCAGAGACAGTAAAACTCTCCTCTGTGGAGTGTGTATCTTTTGCTTTCTCAATAGCACCCTTGCTGCTTGCTATTTGCTACTCTCTGACATGCTACTAATTCCTTCTTGAGGCAAAGTCAAATACTTGGGTATTGGCAGTCCTCACTTGCTGGTACTATAACCATAGGAGACTTGTCTCCAAGGCCAATTCAAGACAGGACTTAGGCAAGTGTTTTACTCGGACAAGGTGTTTTTGTTCCTTAAATAGTGAACAGGGTGCTATCCCCATGCTCAAATTCAAAATTAGTTTTGGGCTCTTTGCATGCAAATATTCGTGATAGGAAAAGGGGAAGGATGGAGACTACAACACTATATTTCTTAAAATGTGCTCTGCAAGCCAAGGTATGCATTACTGTACAAAGAACATGCATCCTAGTTAATAGATATGAATTTATTTTAGTGTATAGAAAAAAACTGCTTAACTTGTTTATGATAAGTGGTACTATTTAGGGTGGCAATATGAGGCTTTTTTATGAAAATAAACTTAATGGAAAAACAGTTTTTGGAGAAAATAATATTATATGTAACATATACCCATTGTAAAATAGTAAAGGTTGTCTGTGAATGTTGGAAGCATAGGGCAGCTCAAAGTCATGTTGAAAATATCACAAGATAGTTAAAATATTACTTTCTAAAGGCTGTTAGCAGTAATGCGGGATCTTACTAATTAATGAATGCTAAGATTTGTAGTAAATTCACACATTATGAACTTTTTTAGAGGTTAATTATAACCAAATAGAGTTCATTCCAATTCAGTTGTTTTCCACCTTCTAAGATGACAGTTATAGAAAAGTAATGCCTGCAGCTTACTTCAAATGCACACAAATAAGACATAAAGGATACCTACACTATCAAGCCAATAGAGTAAAATTATTAAAATTATAGAAGTAATCATAGACATGTGAATTTTTACTGATGATTTTTCAATCTTTTTTATATTTCAAATGTTTGTAATGAAATGTTGAAGAAAAAACTAGTTATTTCATAATTTATACTTAAATATTTTTAAAATTTTTAAAAATAATTTTAATTTATATAAGGTGAACACATTCTATATATTTCTTTTCTTTTTTTTTTTTTTGACAGGCAGAGTGGACAGTGAGAGAGAGAGACAGAGAGAAAGGTCTTCCTTTGCCGTTGGTTCACCCTCCAATGGCTGCCGCGGTCGGCGCGCTGCGGCCGGCGCACCGCGCTCATCCGATGGCAGGAGTCAGGTGCTAGGTGCTTTTTCCTGGTCTCCCATGGGGTGCAGGGCCCAAGCACTTGGGCCATCCTCCACTGCACTCCTGGGCCACAGCAGAGGGCTGGCCTGGAAGAGGGGCAACCGGGACAGAATCCGGTGCCCTGACCGGGACTAGAACCCGGTGTGCCGGCGCCGCAAGGCGGAAGATTAGCCTGTTGAGCCATGGCGCCGGCCGCACATTCTATATATTTCATATGTACAGATTTAGGAGCATAGTAATACTTCCTACCTTACATTTTCTTCTGTCCACACTCCCACTCTCACTCCTCTTTCCTTTCATTTAATATTTCTTTTTTTCTTTTTTTCTTTTTTTTTTTTTTTGACAGGCAGAGTGGACAGTGAGAGAAAGAGACAGAGAGAAAGGTCTTCCTTTGCCGTTGGTTCACCCTCCAATAGCTGCCGTGGACGGCGTGCTGCGGCCGGCGCACTGCGCTCATCCAATGGCAGGAGCCAGGTGCTAGGTGCTTTTTCCTGGTCTCCCATGGGGTGCAGGGCCCAAGCACTTGGGCCATCCTTCACTGCACTCCCAGGCCACAGCAGAGGGCTGGCCTGGAAGAGGGGCAACCGGGACAGAATCTGGTGCCCCGACCGGGAATAGAACCCGTTGTGCCGGCGCTGCAAGGTGGAGGATTAGCCTGTTGAGCCACAGCGCCGGCTCCATTTAATTTTTCTAATGACACACTTTCAGGTTTATTTTGTAATCATAAGCTTAACTCTCTACCAAGTAAAGAGTTCAACAAATAGTAAGAAAGAAAAAAAAAAAAAAAAACAGTTCCTCAACAATAGAGAAAAGGGCTGTAAACAATAATCAAATAAAAAAAAGTCATTTGCTGATATACATCACATATTTTGTACTTTATTAGTTACCACAGATCAGGAAAACCTGTGATATTTGTCTTTTAGGGACTGACTTATTTCACTAAAAATAATGGTTTCCAATTGCATACATTTTATTGTGAGTGACAGGATTTCATTCTTTTTTATAGCTGACTGGTATCCATAGTGGATATATACGACATTTTCTTTATCCAGGTATCAGTTCATGGACATGTGTTGATTCCATACCTTAGTTATTGTGAATTGAACTGTGATGAACATGGGGGTACAGATAATGCTTTAATATGCTGATTTCATTTGTTTACTTAAACATTTTTATATGTTAGTTTTTTAAAGATTTATTTGTTTATTTTGTGTATGTGTTGATAAGATATTATTTGAAAGTACATGGCCAAAGTTATTTTATGGCCAATGATCTCCCACTCTTATTATATAAACTGCAGTTTTTAACTCATCTTGCTAAAATAAATCTTTCTTTATTTGTCTAAGTCTGGTTTTCATTTAGTTATATGAATAAATTTTAAACCCTTTGTTACACCTTTTTCAAAATCTCTGAAGGAGAAATTTAAAAATTTCTCAGTATTTGTCAGTTCAAATTACAGTTTTATGTTGCATTTCATCTCAATAGAAGCAACATCTTCTGATGTTCAAATATTCTGATTAATGGATGTGTACAGGTCATCACTGTTCAGTAAATTTTGGGTTTCATTTGTTTAGTTGATATGGGTGTAACTGAGATATTATAGTACAGGTTATTACAAATACATCGATTTAGATATCATTATGCATCATCATCATCATTCGTTCCTCAATAAGGATGATAAAATATAATTCCTTTATCTGTCCAATCACACTTTCTGTCATAATTTAGGGTTACCATAGTTTCCTTATAAATTAACTTATTAGGCTAATTCTCTAGCAGCTGGAGTTTGGTTCTGTTATAGACACCCAATTAGTTTGTGATAAGAAGATCAGATAGCCCTCCTTGGTGAGAATATAATCTCATTCCATGTGATGTTGATGAATAAGATGCATATGTGGATTCCCAGCTTTGTTTTTTTCCAATTTTCAATTTTAGGACAAATTTGTTTAAGCAGTAGTATTAATTATCTATCGTTGTGTAATGAATCCCCATAAACATAATGACTTAAAGCAACACATGGTTTAAATATTTACCACCTGCTAGTTTCTTAGTACAGGCACAATATATCCTGATTTTATGCTTAGGATCTCATAAGTAAAAGTAGTAGTTGGCTCCATTAAAGAATTGACTTCCAAACACATAGAAGTTTTGATAGAATTCAATTACACGTGGTTAGGACTTGGAGTTTCAGTTTTATTCAGGTTTTCTTTTTCCTCCAAGTCAGCCCACAATCACCTTCAGTTCTTAGAAAATTCTGTGGTTTTTAGAGGTTTGCCACACTACCTCTCTATGGGAGTTTCCCTACCATGACTTTGTACCTCATTGAGCCAGCAAGGAAAAAAAGTCTCCTGAAAGAGCCATTGCAAGACAGAGTCTTATAATGTAGTTACAGAGTTGAAATGCCATTACCTTTGCTATACTCTGTTGAGTAAAAGTAAGTCACAGATCTGCTCTGCATTCAAGAAGAGAGATTAAACAAGGGATGTAAATACCAGAAGGTAGGAATCATTTGCAAATCACCTGAGAGTCAGTCTATATCACACCAACCAAACTGACTCTTAAGACCTTTCTCTCTACCTGTTGTGTAGGAGTATCTGAATTGCATATTCCAGTTTTCAATTATTCCACTGCTCTGAAAGTGAAAAAGATTATGAAATGCACGTGTAAAATTATACTTTTAGTCCATTTTTGAAATTCTTATCTTAGAAGACAAATATGCAACTATATCAATTTTAAAAACTGTGTATAGGGGCCAGTGCTGTGGCGCAGTGGTTTAACGCCCTAGCCTGAGGCGCTGGCATCCCATATGGGCGCCGGTTCTAGTCCCGGCTGCTCTTCTTCCAGTCCAGCTCTCTGCTATGGCCTGGGAAAGCAGTGGAAGATGGTCCAAGTCCTTGGGCCCCTGCACCCGCATACGAGACCCAGAAGAGGCTCCTGGCTCCTGGCTTTGGATCGGTGCAGCTCTGGCTGTTGCAGCCATCTGGGGAGTGAACCAGCGGATGGAAGACCTCTCTCTCTGTCTCTACCTCTCTCTGTAACGCTGTCTTTCAAATAAATAAATAAATAAAACCTGTTTATTATTCAAAATCTTTAGATTTATGCCCCAGAATATATCTGTTAGAGAATCAGTGTATTCTAAAATAGAAAAAGCTTGTTTGCATGTCATACTCACTTTTAGCTTTCTTTGGCTACTGGAAGAGGTTCATTGTGATCTATTTGCCTGCTCTGATTAGGAGCTTACCTTGGGAAATTTTATACACAATTATTTGAAGGGATTCCTTTCTGTTTACATTGGACAAAGTTCTCATGATAGATGTTTCATAGGGTGCAACTGGACTAAGTAAAATATTAGATCATTTGTTCATAATCTGAAAACCAATATACTAAATTCTTTATTCTAGGCAGATAGTATGTTGATCTGGATAAGTCTTCTAGGGGGAGGGTTTCACATGATTTCCTTAGTATTTCTGAATTTTCATAGCTATTTACTTACTGGAGTACCCTTGTGGAGATTTGATGGCTATTCTCTATTGTCTGTTAACTAGGACCAAATTTTTGCCAAGCCACAAGGATCTTGGCCAAACACCAAGAGTCTAAGATTCTATAGGTTCACCAAAGTAAAAACCTAACTCTTCCACTACCAAATAAACCCCTCTCAGTTCTCCTGGAGTGAAGATTTGCCCTAATTTTATGTCAAGCTTGTACAGTCTACAAAGTAGATTGATACTAATTCCTAAATGGCAACACGCTCTCAATCCAGAAGCCCATGTAAATGATCCAGAATGTTTTCTTTGCCTCAAGTCCAAAAGCATCTTAGGACCATAGAATGATTCAGATGGGATGTGCAATCAGGTTAGAAAAAGATAGATAAAGAGATGATAGAGATAGAAATAGAGATAGAGATAGAGATAGAGATAGAGATAGAGATAAAGGGGGGGAGAGAGAGAGAGATGGAGAGAATAGTTAGTAAAACTCTACAACCAAAAATGGAGAAAATGCATTTTTTCAGAGGCACATATAATGTAGAATATATTAAATAAAATATAGAATTATAAACCAAGTAAAAATTGAATTCAAATTATTAAAATCATACTGAGTATACTCTTTGGCTATAGAAGAATTTAATTATGAATCAATAAAATTAAATCTGTTATACTTCCAAATATTTGAAATTAAGCAACCTAATTTAAAATAACTCATTAATAAGACAATTTATGTAATTATGCAAATTAGATAATTTTCAAGTTGAATGATAACAAAAGTAGAAGACAGCAAATTGAGGTAAAGGTAAAGCTGTTTTAGAGGGACATTTATAGGTTTAAAAGTTTATATTATACAAGAAAATATAGATAATGATAATATAAAGTTGTGCATTAGAAGTCTGGAAAATAACAAGCCAATTAAACACAAAGTAGTAGATTTTTTAAAAAGACTTATTTATTATTTGAAAGGCAGAGTTCCAGAGAGGCAGAGACAGAGAGAGAGAGGTTCTCCATCTGCTGGTTCACTCCCCAGATGGCCACAATGGCTGGAGCTGCACCTATCCAAAGCCAGGAGCCAGGAGCTTCTTCCAGGTCTCCCTCATGCGTGCAAGGACCCAAGGATTTGGGCCATCCTCTCTTCCCCTTCCACTTCCTTCCCTTTCCCCTCCTCCTTCCCTGTCCCCTTGCCTCCTTTCATAATGTTATACAAATTCTGCACTTCACTGGGGGTAGTGCTCTGTAGTGGAAAGAGTGCTGGGGAATGCCATGCCAAAACTAAGGCTGATTTCCTTTACCAAATCGGTGTACTTTCATTTTTTCATTTTGGTGAATCACTTTTATTTGAACATTAGTTTGCTCATTTATAAGTGTATTAGCATGATATTAAAACAATTTTAAACAGTGAAATGCTACGCTTGCTAACAATTTGCAGTAGAAACATGAAAATATTGACTATTTGGTTGATGATTCAAGCAAACGCATGCACTATACTTTTTCTTAATTATATTAATAGACTTATGTAAAAAAGTGATGATTAGTTGTCCCTTATTCCCATAACTCATTAGATGCTGAATGGAATACAGAATACTTGTGTTCCTGTATGGAATACAGAATATTTGTGTTCCTTGGAATTTACAATAAGAAGCTGAAGGCCTAATTTTTAGAGTGTGATGGGAGTTCTCAAAGGGATTTTCTTTAGGATGTGTTATGATGAATATATTTGATACAACATTTGAAAATTCCTTGTGTTCTTATTTCAGAGATCCTATAGTTAGAAAATAGAAAGGATTGCAGATATAGATCTCCAAACACTCTCTAAATAGGGTGGTTATTGTTTGGGAAAGGGACTCCACCATTTTCGACTCAAAACTTTATTTTTCTGAGGCCTCCTGGTTCTCAGAACATAGCTTCTTGCTTTACTTCCCACCTGGCTGATAGAGGCAGCCAACAAAACCTACAAGGTACTGTTGTTGCCTGGTTCCAGCTGGTGGAGGAGTAAGCCTGGAAATGTTTAAATGCTTCCTTCAAGTCCCTCAGGTCTGCTATTCCTTGAGATACAGCCCTTCACAGTATTTCCTCTGTGAATTAAAACTTCATCTCTTCGCTTCTCGTCTCCTCTTTCTCCTTCCCCCTTTACTACTCTTCTCCTCTCCCTCTCCCATTCAAGAAGACCCTACCAACATGACCCAATTACCTTCCAAGCATGCCACCTATAATAATATCACTAGTGTCCTTATTCGAGGTTAGGTTAGCTACATATAAATTTTGGAAGCACAAAAAACATCCAGACCATGACAGATGGGATAAGATTTTCTTAATACAATTTGGCATAGAACTAGATTTAGTGCCTTAAGTCTGGAGTACAAGGAATTGATTCAAATCTTGACTCAATCATTTCATTTTTTTTTTAGCTTTGTGCACACTATTTAAAAATCTTTGTATGACTTACTTTCCTCATTTGTGAAATGTAGATGATATTGATAACAATAACCAGGCTCACTGTAATATTATGAAGAAAAAAGATACTGCATGCATTTAACTGAGCCTATTGCCTGAGAAAAATTATGAGCTAATAAATAATAGTCGTTACTTGTCTGTTAATAATTAGGATAGTCTGGCTCTGAAAAAAATGAAATTGCATTTAAAATGTATGTATAAAATAAAAATACATGCACATTACTATGCTTTAATCAGTCTCAGCAAATAATGCAGAATTGGAAAGTTACTTTATAAAGAATGAAGATAAATGCATTTTATAAATATTAATAGTAGCTTATAAATATCTATGGCTACTTATTAATCTATAGAACTTTTTGATATTTATTAATTATCACACAATATTTAGAAACTAAGTTGGGCTTTTGGCACAGGTGTTAAGACACCATTTGGGATGCCTGCATCCTGTATCTGACTTCTTGAGTTAGTATTAGTCCACTTCTAATTCCAACTTTCTGTTAAAACATACCCTAAGAGGCAATTACTTGTGTATCTGCCACCCATGTGGGAGACCTAGAGTGAATTCAGGTTTCTGACTCTGGCCTGGTCTAGAGCTTGTTGTTGTAAGCTTTTGGAATGTGAACCATTTGATGGAAAATCCCTGTCTCTGTCTCTGTATCTGTCTCTGTCTCTCTCTGTCTGTTTGTTTCTCTCTTTCAAATATATAAAAACAAATTTAAAATATATATTTGGAAACATAACGATAATATTTAACTTTTAAAATTTTTTTTGCTGTTTAAAATAATATAGATCACACTTTCAAGATTTTACATATCTGTAGTATATTTAACTTTACCATACTGTATTGTTATATGCTTATTAATTATTCTTATTATTGCCGAAATGTTTATAAATATGTCTGCCTCGACATATGCAGTCTATGTAAGTAGATATGTGATAGTTGAAATATTATATCAGAAATATTTAAAAAATAGAAACAATACAGTTTCCTGCATATATTCATCCAATGCATGTACTTTCAAATTAATTATATCAATATACACTTTAGTATATCAGAGTAAATATTATTCTCCTTCAACATGTTTTATGATTTTGTACACAAAATCTCTTAAAATGCAATAAAATTAATGTATATATGACCATATCTGTATTTTTCAATCTTTAAATTTGGAATTACATTTATTTTTGGACCTTTTCATGTAAAACTTGAAATTCTGTTTGAAAATACAGTATTGAATCTTCAGCCAGCAAATGCTATAGGGAAAGTATACTGATTAGTAGTGGGCTGCAGGAAATCCACTGATTTCCTTCATGCAGGGACCTAGACAGAAAAGAATATATGCGATACAAAGCAGCTTTGTGATAGTCAAAATAAGAAAACACAGAAGTTATTGATGGCGCCAATCACGAGTCATTAGAGTTCTTCCTAGCCTGCAGCTTCACGTCTATACTTCATATAAATTAGGCTGTTTCTGAAATGACAGTATTGAAAATAGCTTTACCCTGAAAGGAGAAATATTTTCTTTTCCTCTGTCAAGTTTATTTATCAAATTTGGTACTGAAACCAAAAATAGTTGGTGCCAATTTATAAGTTAACTTACCCACTCACAGCCAGAAAATATATTTCAGTTAAAAGCTATCTCAAGCACAAATTAGTTGATTCATACATTTTTCTTTTACTTGCATTACCTTTTTTATTTCTTAACTAAAGCACCAATATTTTGTGTTATAAAATTTGATTATATTTCTATGTCATAGGGTAAATATCTACAAATTTAATATCCTGGAGACACTATTTATAGTAATTACTTTATATAATATTTTTGTAAGGATTAGATGCCAAATATATAAAGCAGTATAAGGCAAAATAAGGCTTTAGTTTTATTTGATAAAATATCATTTATTTAATGGTTTAGTCTTCTGTTTGGAGAACTGAATTGCTCCTATTTTCAGAGCACAGGGCACTGTATCTGTAGGTCCCGTTTTATTTTATGTTTTGTTTTATTTAAATTATTTCTTTTATGTTCCCATTCCCTTGCATATAAAGGCTTATTACATTTCACATTTGCCCTTGAAAAAGTGGTTATCTTTATAAAGTATGTATGTTAACTGTGCATTTCCCATTCAACTATTATCAAGCTACATGTTCCTTTGGTTTATAAAATTTTATCCAATCAATACTGGCTTTAAGGTAACTAAGTGTTTCTGTATGGATATTTGATTACATCCTTTTGCCAGCTTTTCTGCACTCTCCACATACTACCTATACCTGCTCCATGATAAAGACTTGGGCAAATCCCTGCTTCCTTCCACTGTGACCCTGTGTTCAGTATCCTCCCACCTGCTTCATTGCTTTTGTAGATCCCATTATGTAAGAGTCACTCTAGGAGACATAGTGAAGAGAGGACTGTTGAGTCCCAGATCATAAACAGGTTTCATTTCATCGATGACTACTAGGTTGTTCTGAAAACAAACTGAAAGAATTCAACCACCTATCAATATTATGTGAAGATTTAATTTTTTGCCAGTATCTTCATCAGTATGTATGACGAAATGAATTACCTCATATTTAAATTCCATATTTCTCTAATTTTGATTTTAGCAAACCAACTGATACTTATTGACAATTCTAGTAGTTTGTTCATTGATTCTTACATTTTTAGTATTGAACATCTAATCATAGTCAACTTTGACAATGAATGCTTTCTTTCACAATCTTTGAATATCTTCTTTTCCTAATTATTATTTTGTGCAGAATCCTAAATTTTCTCTATGATAATGACTCAATTTGTTTTGTTTGTATAAAATTGGGTAATTTTTAAAAAAATCTCATTTAAGAATAATACTGATTTTCAATCAAACTAGGAGAAATCTTTATGAATTCATCATTAATTAAAGTGTTTTTTTTGAAAAAAGTTAATACATTTTATTCAGAATTTTGTTTTTCATATAATTTTAATCCTGTGTTATGGCAAATGTTATTGTTGGATTTTTAAAAATTAAACCATTCTCTGCTTAAAAGTATCATTGGCTTTGTTATGATGCTGTTTATATAATATTTTCATAACTCTATTTAATTTTCTAGTGTATAATATTCTTACTAGATTTCCTGCAAAGATTATGTTACTCTCCTTAAATTAATTGGTAATAATTCTTCTCTTTCCCATTATTACATATAAAAATTTATAAAACTTGGTATTTGGAAAGCAATGGAAGATGATCTAAGTGTTTTTGATCTACCACCCATGTGGAAGATCTGATTGAACTCCAGACTGCTGGTTCGGCCTGGCACAGCTCCTGCCAGTTCAGATATTTGTGGAGTGAACCAGTAGATGGAAGATCTGTCTTTCTCTCACTCACTCTGCCTTTCAAATGCAATTTCAAAAGTCTTTTTAAAAAATAAAAATAAAATATCTAGGATGGTCTTGGTAGACTTCTATAATACTTACAGTTTCAACTATAGACTTAACTGGTCATGTGACACGCATTCAGATAATTTTAGCATTTTTGTTTGCTTAAATATGAAAGATGATGAAAGTTCTCCGACATCACTGCCCTTCCAGCCAACTGAAGTACAACCCATGCTACTGCCTATGCGATGCTTAGGGCACATTAAGCCACCTATCAGTTGGGCAAGTAGAAAAACTGGAAAAATGGATAAAGTCAATTTGTAAATAGAAGTTGTGCAACACGGCTTTTTATTCTGTGGCATAATTTCAATCAACTTTCAAGAATGGAATTGCCGGGGCTGGTGCCGTGGCATAGTAGGTTAAGTATCTGCCTATGGCACCGGCATACCATATAGGCATAGACTCAAGTCCCAGCTGCTCCACTTTTGATTTTGTTGATGGCCTGGGAAAGCATAAAAGATGGCTTAAGTGCTTGAGCCCCTGCACCAGCATGGGAAACTGGGAAGAAGCTTCTGGCTCCTGATTTCAGATCAGTCCAGCTCCAGCCATTGTGGCAATTTGGGGAGTGAACTAGTGGATGGAAGACTCTCTGTCTCTCCTCTCTCTCTCTCTGTAACTCTGCCTCTCAAGCAAATAAATAAATCTTTAAAAAAAATAGTGTAATTTTCATTTTTTAATGGCAGAATTGTATTTACATATTTTAGTGTTTAAAATGAATTGCATTCTACTACAAAATTGTCTGCAGAAATAAACTCATAACAAGTATGTAACCAAATAAGCCAGCCAAAGTAACAAAGGAGTAAGTTAAAGTAGGAAGCTATTACCCCATAAGTACTCATCTACTTAATAAAACTTCTTTTATTGACAATAAGGATAGATTACCCTACAAAATCTAACCTTTATTGCTTATGTGTCAGTTTTGTTTACTCATAGCACTTTATACCAGTACTTACATTTATAAAATTTCAGTAAGGGGTTTATATTAAATGTGATCTTAATAAAAAAATTGATATTTATAACAACATTGGATTGAATATTTGTAAGTAAGAAGGCCATGTTAAAAAAAAAGCTACCTTATGTATTACCAAAGAAAAATCAGAGAATAATGGTCATAAAAGTATAGAGAAATTTTGGAATGAGTCTATATTATTGCTTGATGGAGCATAGTAGGTGTAGAATAAGTGAAACTGGCTTTATTACACAAATTAGAAAGTGTTCTGTATTTTACTTTTTTGTAAAAGTTTAAGAAGCATTGGTGCTGATTCTGCTTTAAATGTTTATTAGAATTCACCTACTAAAGCCAACTTGTCCTAGGAATTTCTTAGAATGTTTTAGATTATTGACCAATGTCTGTATGTGTTACTGGGCTATTCAGGTTTCCTATTTCTTCTGGTTTTAGTCTTGGTAGGTTAACTGTCTCTAGGAACTTTTCCAGTTTTTCTATGTTTTCTAATTTTTGACATATTATTTTTCATAATAGTCATTTAGGATTTTTTAAATTTTATAGCTTTAAATATAATGCCTCCTTTTTCATTGCTTATTTTATTTTTTTAAATTTCCTACACTGATATCAGAGTGACAAAGACACACCATGAGGAAAGAATAAGTTATAAGCCAATATATTGGATGTTATAGAATCAAAAATCCTCAGCAAAATATTAACCAACTGAACTCAACAGCACAGTAAAAGACAATCAGTGGTCAGATGAGTCTAATTCCTGGGGTGCATGTATGGTTCATCATGCAGAAATCAATGAGTGTGATATATCAAGTTACTAGAAAGAAAGACACAAATCACATGATAATCTCAATAAGTGAATAAAGACAGCCTTTTCTTGTAAAATCTTTCAACAAATTCATTACAGAAATTATATACTTCAGGGAGGAGATGTACAATCTGGGACATACTCAAGCTGACTTGCCCCAAATGATGGAGTTAGAATCGTGCCAGGGGATTCCAATACAATCCCATCAAGGTGGCATGTACCAAGGCCATCTCACTAGTCCAAGTGATCAATTTCAGTTCACAATTGATCACACTGATAGGTCTAAGAGTCAAAGGGATCACACAAACAAGACTAGTGTCTGCTAATACTATCTGACAAAAGCAAAAAAGGAGAGAATGATCCAACATAGGAAGCAAGATACACAGCAGACTCATAGAATGGCAGATGTCCTAAATAGCACTCTGGCCTCAGAATCAGTCCTTAAGGCATTCAGATCTGGCTCAACAGCCCATGCGAATATTTTAGGCATGGAAAGCTAAGACACTCTGGAAAAAACAGAAGACCTAAATGAAAGATCTCTGCGAGTGAGATCCCAGTGGAAAGAACGGGGCCATCAAAGAAGGAGGTACCTTTCTCTGAAGGGAGGAGAGAACTTCCACTTTGACTATGACCCTGTCGGAATAAGATCGAAGTCGGCGAACCCTAAAGGCTTCCATAGCCTCGGCATCTCATGACTAGACCCTAGGGAGATTACTGACGCCATAAACAAGAGTGTCAAATTGTGAAATCAACATCAGGAGTCACTGTGTACTTACGTCTCATGAGGGATCTGTCCTTAATGTGTTATCCAATGTGAAATAATGCTATAACTAGTACTGAAACAGTATTTTTACACTTTGTGTTTCTGTGTGGGTGCAAACTGATGAAATCTTTACTTAGTATATACTTAATCGTTCTTTTGTATATAAAGATAATTGCAAATGATTAAAAAATCTTGGTGTTAAATTGGAAATTGCATAGATAATTAATCATTTTTTAAAAAAAAATATCATGTAGGATCCCTGTCCTTAATGTGCTGTACATTGTGAATTAATACTATAACCAGTACTCCAACAGTGTTTTTCACTTTGTGTCCCTACATGAGAGCAAACTGTTGAAATCTTTATGTAATATGTACTAAACTGATCTTCTGTATATAAAAAGAATGGAAAATGAATCTTGATGTGAATGGAAGGGGAGGGTTGCGGGTGGGAGGGAAGTTATGGGGGGGGGGAAGCCATTGTAATAAATAAGCTGTAGTTTGGAAATTTATATTCTTTAAATAAAAGCTTTATATATATGTAAAAAAAGAAATTATATACTTTGTAATGGGCCTTGCGGAGCAGTGCTTAAGCACTTGGGATGCCTGCATCGCACATGAAGGGCCTAGTTTCCATCCCTGCCTTTTCTTCCAATTCATCTTCCTGCTAATGCATACCTAGAAAGGCAGCAGGTGATGAATCAAGTGGTTGAGTCTCTGCCTTACACGTGAGAGACCTGGATGGAGTTCCTGATCCCTGTCTTTGGCCTACCCTAGACTTAGCATTGGGGGCATTTAGGGAGAGAATCAGCTGATGGAAGATTCTCTCTCTCTCTTACTCTCATATGAAATACAACATCCATCTCTTAAATTTTAAATTTTTAAACTAAATTTTTTGATTGCTTAAGTATAGATATTTGCTATGATACTATTGATGTTATTATAAAAGAATATTAATTTGATGGCAACTACCCTAATTTCAGATTCAATTCCAAAAGTATGATTAGTTGGCTCTATATTTGGCATAAAATTTTATATGATGCTAAAATTCTTGCTAAAAGTAAAATAGTGTTATATTTTCTTGTCATAATCAGCTATATATCTAAACTTTAATTTAATGAGAGCCTAGTACATAGGTACTCTATCCATATAATTGATGAACAATTATGAGGAGACAATTACTCTATTGGATAGTACAGTATGCATATTTTTTCCTAGAGGGCTAGATTTATGTATTTGCATGAAGATTATATAAAATTTAAACAATGTAAAGCAAAGTAAATATTACTAGCTCCTATAACATGAATTCTATTTTTTAATATGCTCTATCCTAAGAATTCTTTTTTTAACAATTTCAATCATTTTTATTATTGCAAGGGTAGACTTGAATTAGAATCCAATTCTAATTTTAGAACTGCCTTCACACACACACACACACACACACACACACACGCACATGCAGTGGAAATATTTTCAAATGCAGATTCTAATATAGTAAGCCTGGTATGAGTCTGAGATTCTACTGCTCTTATAAGCTGCCAAGGAGATGCTACTGATGTTGATCTGAGAGCTATATCTTGAGTATCAAGATTCAGTTTTAATGTGGCCATTTTTTTGTTTGTTTACCATTATGACATTTTGCATTATTTTCACAGTTGGTTCTTTGGTGTGGGTATTGGCTGTCCAAGAATTCAACTGTTGGAGGCTTGGTCCTTGGTAGTGTAATGTGAAAGATGGAAGAAACTTTGAGGGGAGCTTGTAGGATGTCCTTAGGTCACCAGGATCACCATCCTTGGAAGGGATTAAGGTGATTCCCAAGGACTCTGAGTTAGCTCTCAAGTATAAAAATAGCTCTCAATTATAAGAAAAGCTCTCAAGTTATAAGAATCCTGTCCTCTCTTTGGTTTGCTGTCTTGCTGTGTGATATCTTCCTCCCACTGTGCTCCTACCACTGTGATGTCATCTACCATCACATCCTCACTAGAGTCAAGAAGATGACAGAATCATGCCAGAATTTTGTGCTACATAACCATCTTTACGTCTTTTAAAAATATTTATTTGAAAGTCAACATGTGAGGATGAGGGGGCAGATTGAGAGAGAGATATATCTTTCATCCATTAGTTAATTCCCCAAATGTCTACAGCAGGCAGGGCTGGCCAAGCTGAAACCAGGGACAAGAACTCCATTTAGATCTCTCACTTGGGTGGCAGGAACTCAAGTCCTTGGGCCATCACATTCTGTCTCCCAGCACATTGACAGGAAACTGGATAGTAAGGGCGAACTAGCAGGGACCCAATCCAGGCTCTCTATTATAGGACACTGGTATACTAATGCTGCTTAATCTACTGCATCACAATGTTTGCTCCTCTCTTTTTTTTTTCTTCTCTTAGGAGCCTCAGATATTTCATTATAATAACAGAAAATGAAATAATACAATTATTTAAGTTATATAAATGATATCACAGGAGTGATTCATCAATATAAATATTTGACAGCAAGGGAACATGAGAAAATCCATAGGAGAAACATCACATGCTATTATTTTATCATATAGTAAATGTATCATACAGAGGGGAAATACTTGCTCACATAAGCTTTCAACTTCCTAAAATTTCTTGTATTAAGAAGGACATTGAAAAGAAGGCACAAATTTACTCTGATCTGTGGAAGAATATATTTAATGTTTAGACAGTTGTCCTGGACATTTCAAAGCTGGGAGAATACATTTTGGGTTGCATTATCACATAGCCTTGAATATCATATTAAAATGCATTATTTCATACTTTGCTGTTTGTCTGTAGATAATTAAAATAAACTAGAAATTGTAAATATGAACCCCCAAAATGGCATGGATCCAAGAGAATCACATGTGGAACAGAATATATTCTAGGTGAGACATTCAGTTGGGTGCTGTAGATATCCTAGGAGATGTGTAACTTTCAAAGAGCAGCGTCTTCCTCCATGTAAATAGAAACAAGAATATGAAGGAAGAAGGAACTGTTATATAGTGAATCCAATGTGTGCCGTTCTCTGCTTGAAGTTTTAAATTGTTTATCCTTTATAACATCTCCATATGCATCCAGTTGAAAATAATGTATGATTTCTGTTGTTTCCTATAAAAGCATAGACATAATCTATCTTGACAGTGACAGAATATTGATTCAGTAAATGACAATATCAGATAAGTAGTCATGTATTTAACACAAAATGCATTGGGATAATCGATTTTTGTTTTGATTATTTAGTAATTCTCCCTTAAGTTCCTATGTAAATGGTTTAATACTGATTGAAGGTGAGGAACATGCTGCCATTTCTTTTTATCCACATATTCTTTTCCTTCACAGGGTGTCAGTAGGGGATGGCAGAAAGTCAGAAAGTCACAGTGAACAGCATCTTGCTGTGGTAAACTGTGTTGTAGTTGATGAGCAACAGAGAATTATTTCAGCTATTCTGAAAACCAAGGATTTGCTTCACACAGAATCCTGCAGCATTTTAACCCATTTATTGTATTAAATGTTAATGTTATGTTATTTTGGTTATTGGAATGCAACATGTAGTGATCATGTCTATTTTAAGACAATTATCATGTGATAGTTTTAGTTGGAAATAAAATAGAAATGTTAGGAAGCAATCTTAAAGGAAGAGAATAGAGTCCCTTTACACTTTTAATTTATTTATTTATTTGACAGGTAGAGTTATAGACAGCGAGAGGGAGAGACAGAGAGAAAGGTGTTCCATCCATTGGCTCAATCCCCAAATGGGCTCAACGGCTGAAACTATGCTGATCCGAAGCCAGGAGCCAGGTGCTTCCTCCTGGTCTCCCATGCGGGTGCAGGGCCCAAGCAAGTTTCATTCTGTAAAGTTCAATATCAACAGTGGATTGGAAGAGTCATCATGCAGTGACTGTGTGCCTAAAACATAAATGAGCTCTTACTGCATACTTACAGAATAATGGCATCTTATCATAAACT
Source organism: Sylvilagus floridanus (assembly GCA_949820135.1). Classification (NCBI taxonomy): domain Eukaryota; kingdom Metazoa; phylum Chordata; class Mammalia; order Lagomorpha; family Leporidae; genus Sylvilagus; species Sylvilagus floridanus. Next base: position 69,157,632 of record OX463231.1, read on the forward strand.
GATTTACTTTTGTTTATACTGTGCCTTTAAGTCCACTAATTTGTTTAGCTTTATCTCCGCATTTAGTGGTACAATAAGAATCCTTCATGTCTTGTGATTAACTTTTAATGTATTAAAAAAAAATGTCCACTTTATGTCCCCCAAAGCAGTCTGTGTTCCGTATTTAAGGTCAGTGTAGAATTAATCATCAAAACCGCAAGGTTGGTTGAAAATATTTTTCCCTTTCTCCAGTACAAACCAGCTGTAGGAGAGCTGCACATGAATGAGGCAAAAAAAATTGCTTTCTTTTCTGTTCCTTGAGAGGAGAGTACCTTGGTGAAGCTTACAAAGCTAACAGTAGGAAGTGAATTCATACCATATGCTTCTAATGTCTCTGATGTAAAGCAGTACACTATATTGTCTAACTAAAAATAAAAACCATAAAACAAAACAATCTGTTTTCCTAAGATAACTTAACTTTTAATAACGATTGTGATTTAAATGTTTCCCAAACACTCCAATCTCATTACACTAATGCATAATGTGTACTTTAATTGTAGACCTAATGACAACTGCTGATTATTTTGCTATAATATCACTAGAGATCAGAGCTGAACAACTTTCCCCAACTTTTACAACAAATATGGATTTGACAAACAAATTGCAATCACTTTGAAAATGTCAAGTAACTAAGAGCTTGCCTAAATTTTAGGTAACTTTGGGTCTGAGAAAACAAAATCCGAATTTCTTTCTACTGAGGAAGTAAAAAATACTTGTATTTCAAAAGTGAAATGTGGACTGGTAGAAGAAATTCAAAAGTGACTCAGTTACTTGTTCTCTTCATCTTCAAAATATTTATTCTTTCCTTCTGTTCAGGGGATGGAGGACAGTAAAGCATAGATTCTTTAACTCAATTTCCACCTGATGATTAACCATCTGTCAATTAAGATGTAATTATTCAATCTCTGTTTCAACTTCTACACAACTTGTGTCCACTAGCATAAATATCAATTTGGCTTAGGAACCACAGTGCAAATTTTTTAATTTATTATTGTTTGCTATCTTCGAATCATCCAATGCCTTAAGTGCTAATTATAGCAAGCGACAAGCAAAGTGCGTCCATGTGCTGAATTTATTTAAATTATTTAATGAACATACTCCATTATCATAGATTTCCTTGTATTTTTATTTGTATATTTAACATTCATCTATTAAAACATTTTTCCTATCTAGTTCTCACTTGAGATCCTATAAACAGAAGAAGTTAAATGTACTGTTGCCTATTCCAATTTGAATATTTGGCAAATGTTGTACCAGGAAATCCTGGATCAGGAAGAAAACAATCATAAGTAATGAGAAAATGCATAGTTTTTGACTCATTATTCTTTTTTTTTAAAGGTTTACTTATTTATTTGAAACACAGAGTTTACAGAGAGAGAGGGAAAATCAGAGAGAGAGAGAAGAACAGACAGACCTTTCATTCACTGGTTCATTCTGCAAATGGCCACAATAGCCAGGGCTGGACCAGACTGAAGCCAAGATGCAGGAGTTTCAACTGGGTCTCCCACATGGGTGAGGAGCATGAACACTTGGGCCGTCTTCTGCTGCTTTTCCCAGGCCATTAGCAGGGAGCTGGGTTTGAAGTGGAGTATCCAGGATTTGAACTGGCACCCATAGGGATGCCAGTGTTGTAGGCGGCAGCTTTATCCATTAAGCCACATTACCAGCCCCATGTTATCCTTTATTTTTTCTTAAATTGTTGGAGATTATTGTCAGTTGAATTTACCATGACCAATAAGAAGCTTTGAAGTAAACATATATTGTGGAAGGGTTAAATCTAGTAGTGTAACCAATGTGTTACCGCATAGTGTTTTTGTGGTGAGGACAGATAATCACATTTGCTCTCTACATTTTTAAAGAATAACAAGATATCTAAATAGAATATTCTCAAAAGAAGATATACAAATGGCCAAGAGGCTTATGAAAAAATGCTCAATAACATTAGTCATCAGGGACTTGAAAATGAAAAACATAATGAGATATTACCTCACTCCAGAAACCATGACAATTATCAAGAAGACAAAAAACTAATATATGCTGGCCAGGATTTTGGGAAAAACAATTTCTTACACATTGTAGGTAAGAATGTAAATTAGTACAATCATTATGGGTAACAGTGTGGAGGTTCTTAAAATATTAAATATAGAACTGTGATTAGATACAGCAAACTCACCATAATGCATCCAATGGAAGTAAAATCAGCATATAAAAGGGATACCTGCACTCCCAGGTTTATTAATCAAAGTATGCAATAAGCCTAAATATTGAATGAATAGAATGAAAGGGAAAAGAAAATGTGGTTTATTTATACAATTCAGCCATAAAAATTATGAAATCCTGCCATTTGCAACAGTATCAGGCAACCTAGAGGATAATATGATAAATGAAGTAAGGCAGACATAGAAAGACAAATACTGAATGATCTCCTTTTTTTTTTTTAACAAAGTATAGTTTTTGGAGGATTTTATAAGTTAACAGTTTAGCTACATTTACCTTATATGTAGACATTATATATATACATATATATAATTTTTTTCTTGAAAACAGAGATATTAATATAATCAAATGAGGAATACATGGCAATGAGCGAAATGTGGGAAAGAAAATACACGGTATGATTCAGTGAAACAACATTTATACCTGCATATCAGATGATAACACATGCTCACAACTTTTATCCTTCCTGCATATTAATGTCCACAAGTTAGAGAACACATGGAACGTTTTTCTTTCTGGGTCTGGCTCATTTCACTTAGCATAATGATCTCCAGTTCCATCCATTTGTTGCAAATGTCAGATTTCATTGTTTCTATGGCTTCTTAATAGTCCATCCTCTGTGTGTGCCTCATTTTCTTCATCCTGTCATCAGTTGATGGGTATTTAAGTTGTTGGACATCTATCTTTGTTATTGTGCATTGAGCTGCTGTTAGCATGAGCCTGTAGGTATCTCTTTCATATGTTGATTTCAGCTCCTCTGGATTTATTCCCAGAAGTGGGAGAGGTGGGCCTATTTTGTGTCCATTTTTAGTTTTCTGAGGAATCTCCATAAGATTTTCCATAATAATTCTACCAATTTGCATTCCCATCAGTGATGAATTAGGGTACTCTTTTCTCCTTTACCTAACCAGCATTTGTTGTTGACTTACTTTCATAAATAGAATCTAAAAAAGTTGATCTCATGAAAATAGAGAGTAGATTAGTAGTAACTAGATTACTCATTATTCTTAATAGCTTATTGTAGTTATTTTAAGGACTATGACTTTTAATTGCATAGTTTTGTCAGAGCAAATATAAGAAAAGAGCTATAAAAAGAGCATTATGCTTATAGCAACACTTTGCATATTTAATAAGTATCAGGAAGATACAAGGTCTTCACATAAAATTTATTTTAAAATAAATAATGAGACAGATGTTATTGCATGCTCTCAAAATATACTCTGAAATATTTTGCTTACTTAATAAAAAAACTGAATTTGTATCTCTAATGATTGCACAACATACAGAAATATAAAATAACTCAGGAAAAAAAAACAAAAATGATGATAAATCACAAAAAATAATTTCATATGGAGAATGATTAAATAGTACAATATTTTAAAATAGAGATCCATAAATCTGCATTAAGCCATAGTCTATCTATTGTGCTTTGATTTGCAATGCTATCAGCTAAAAATAATATTTATAAAAGGAATCTCCAGCATTTTGTTTGCTTTGTTTCAAAAGTTTGAGAAGGCAAATATTTAAGAAATAAAAAGTGAAAAAAAGAAGATACAAGCATATACCCTTTATAAAGAGAAAGTTATTCTGGAGAATAAGATTTCTGTCAATGAACTCCTAGTGAAGCTATTTGCTCCCTAGAGCACAGAGTGTGACTACAGGGACTGATTAAGGATAGTTTATGACCTACTAACAAGAAGAGCATTGAGCCCTTCTGGGAACGTTGGCTTCACAAGGACATGCAGCTGCTTTCCCAGACATGCTTGTCTGTCTTGCTAAACATGTTTTAGAGAAACTTTAGAGTTATATGAACACGCACACTCTACAGTAGACTGTTGTAATCCTTATCAATAAAGAAAACACGCTGGGTTAGCCTGGTGGCACTGTTCAGAAGAAGGGTTTCCATGTCCTGCCTCTCCATTAATTTGTGCACCCCAACAAGTTATGATAGATTAAAAATTAAAAATAATGAATGCAACAGCAAATTTAAAATTAGCAACATAAAATCTAGAATATTTATAACTAAAATCAAGTCATGATATGCAACATTCAAAATACATATCTTACATCAAAAGAAACCTTAGCTAAAAATGAACATCAAATCTTCACACTCAAGAAATGGCAGTGTGGGGCCAGGGCTGTGGTGAAGTGGGCTAAGCCTCCACCTTTGGTGCCAGCATCCCACATAGACACTGATTCTTGTCAGTGCTGCTCCTCTTCTGATCCAGCTCTCTGCTATGGCCTGGAAAAGCAGCAGAAGATGACTCAAATCCTTGGCCCCCTGCACCCACTTGGGAAGAAGGACATGAGAGAACTGGAAGAAGCTCCTGGCTCAGTTCTGGCTGTTGTGGCCATCTGGAGAGTGAACCAGAGGATGGAAGACCTTACTCTCTGTCTCCGTCTCTCTGTAACTCTACCTGTCAAATAAATAAATACATAAATCTTTACAGGAAAAATAAATGGCGGTGGTTTATGGATTATTGCTATTAATATTTAATTTGTAATTAGTTGAGTGATTTTGAAAGGTTTTTTCTTGATGTAAAATTAATGCAAAGACAATAGGTTTAAGGTAGTTCTTAGATACAGTTCTAAAACTATAATGATATTTCCCTCCTTCCTTCTCCCTTCTCTCCCTTTCATTTTTTTACCTTCCTTCCATCCTTCTTTTTTTTACCCTCTTTGCCTTCTCTCCCTCCCTCCCTACCAAAATAAACAATGACTTAGTCATTGACTTATTCTATTTTCAAAATGTAAATAGCAAAATATCATATTATTGCAAACACTTCTTCACAAATCACGGTAAAAATAGAATACATTTGAAGCTAAATTAATTGTTATTATATATGAACATGAATTTAAAAATTGGTTTCTTAAGAGAATGTCAACAAATTTATTTTGTAATTTTTTCTCAACATTTATATGCACTTGTTAAGTGCATCCTTTTTGCAACCTGAAAATCACATAAAATCTTCCTTCTAATTTCTGTCAGCTACTCCCTAATTCTGCTTATTTTCCAAAACTTTCCTTTCTCTCTCTAGAGTTCCAAGGACATGTTCCTTAATCTCTTCTTTGTTTTTCAATGGTAGTTACATTTGGATGAATAGAAAGTAAATTATATTATTAATATTCTATAAGTCACATGAGTCCATTCCTACTACTTTAATGCTTTCTCATTTCACAACCAGTTTGAAACTAATAGAACAATTTTATATTATGCTTGAAGCCACCAAAAAAAGTCCTGAATTTTCTGAGAAAGAAGGATTACTTATATTATAGTAATATATTTCTAAATTATGGGAACTATTTATTTTTAACTATTTAAACCATGAAAAACATAATCTGTGATTTTGTATGCTCTATGTAATCAAATTCAATCAATGGAAACAGTGTAAATGTCCAAGAATAGATAGAGAAAGTAAATTATTGCAATAGAAAAGACCTTATTCTTCTAAAAACATAAGTACTTGATCACTTCTTACTTAGATTTAATAAGGTAATTGAGTTCCTTACAGTCTATTTTTGGCATCTCTTTTGACAAATACTCATATGTCATTGTGGCTTTTACTCCTGCCTTTATTTATGAAAAGTTCAACAAGTAAATTAATCAATACTCATTTTCTCAGAGAGATAATTTCATAATTGCTAGTTAGGTAATACTATTACTTAGATGTGTTAATGTAGCGCTCATTTATTTGGTATCTTTGCTCCTACATTGCTTTGGAGAAAATAAGCAAGATCTTTTTTTAAATAACATTCCTCTACCATCATGATAATTTGGAAGACTTTTGAATCTCACAATGGAACACAAAGCTAATTACACTCACTTCAGCTCTTTTATATTCACCATTGCTTGACTAATTTAGTTTCATGTTTGATAGGCAATTTATTTAAATCTAGCAGACTTTTCTGTCATGTAACAACAAACACTATATTCAGAAAATACTTATATTATATTGAAATACAAACACTATATTCAAAAAATACTTACAGAAAGCATTGTAAGAAAAATCTCCTAGGCATGCTTCTAAACAAGGGATTGCATCATCTATGCTGTTCTGTTTTGCACTCTGTCTGTGCCATTACCTACTTAAAATTAGACATATAGGGCAGTTGTTGTGTTATTGCGGTTAAGCTGCTACTTAGGACACGCTCAATCCAAGTGGAGTACTCGGGGTGGAGTCTCACTTCTGCTTCCAACATGAGTTCCTGCTAATGCACCCTGGATGCCAGCAGATGATGGCTTTTTGGATCACTGCCACCTACATGGATGATCTATGTGGAATTCCTGGCTCCTGGCTTCAGCCTGGCCCAGCCTTGGCTGCTGCAGGATTTGGGTATTGAACCAGCAGATAGAAGATTCTCTCTCTGTCTGTCTCTCTCTCCAATTTGTTCCCTCTCTCACTCTTTCTCTCTCTATTGCTCTAGCTTTCGAGTAAATAATAATAAATAAAAACTGTAGACATATAAATAGTGCAACTGTATCTCATTCGTTTCTTTTTGTGCTAGCTAAAGTCTGTAAGTTACTACGGACGCTAAACTAGCAGATACTAAACATTTTTCCACATGGAAACGTGCATTCAGGGTTTTGTACTCTGAGTCTCTTATCACAATGCTTTGTCAACTGAATGCCGTTTGCATTATATACTTCATTTACCAACATCCTCACAAACAAGACGGTCTTATCCCCACAGATAACAAGGTTTGCCAAGTATTCATTTTCCTGTACCACACATGGTAGGCATTTTAAATATTCTTTCACAACCCTCAATCTTCAGAACCTACCTGATCAGCAAACTTGACATTCCCATGCTACCTTTTAAAACGTAGGAGGCAATAATTCTTGATGGAGAAGTGTTTAATATTTTCCTCAGTATGTGTCCAGTGATCATAAATTTCTCAGGCTTTCAGTCCTACAATTATGTCCATTATATTTCTTTTATTCCTTAATTTTAATTTTTTAAAATTTTATTTAAGGTATACAGATTTCATTTCATATATACTGATTCAGAAACACAGTGACACTTTCCACCCTACCCTCTCTCCTGCCCACGCCCCCACCCTTCTTCCCCCTCCTCTGCTATTCCCATCCTTATTTTTTACAAGTTAACATGTGATGTATTTTCCTGTTTTAGGTTTATAGGGAAATGAGTACAACTACAGAGTGTCCCCATATGTCTACAGCTGCATTAGAATTCTCTTTTGGTGTTGCACATTTTAAGGGTTTGGATAAATGTCTAATGACATGTATTTACCATTAAAGTATACAGAACATTTTCACTTCTCTAAAAATTCTCTATGGTTTATCTATCCTGGCTACCACTGAAAATTTCACTGGTTCCGTAATTTTGCCTCTCGAGTATATCATACAGTTGACATCATGCAGTACTTAGTGTTTTCAGATCAGCTTCTTTCATTAGTAACATTCACTTAAACTTCTGCCATGTCTTTTAGGGCATGATAGATCATTCCTTTTTGTCAATAAATAATATTCCATCATATGAGGCACCTCAATTTCTTTATCCATAAAGTCAAGAAAAACATAACTGCTTCCAAGAATTGGCAATTATGAGTAAAGTTGCTATGAGTATTCATGTGCAGATTTAGTGTAAGTCTCAGATTTCAACTCAGTTGGGTAAATAAATACCACGGGAGTGTGACTGCTTGGTCATTTGGCAAAATATATTTAGCTTTCTAAGAAATTGCCAAACTGTCTTCCAAAGTGGCTGTACCATTTTGCATCTACATTACCAAAAAATGAGAATTCCTGTTGCTCCATGTCCTCACCAGCATATGCGGTTGTTAATATTTTAGAATTTAGCAGTTCTCCTAGGTACGGATTAGAATCTTATGGTTGTTTTAATTAATGATTCAGTAATATTATACATTTCTCTATTACAAAACCACAAATAAAACCTCTTTTGTATCTTATTGGTAGATTCATAATATACATTTGATTTTACCAGTGACTGTACATAAAGGTCAATTAATAGCTTCCTTCCATTTCTGATTACACAACATAGGAATTCATTTACATGGAGCCCATTACCAACAGCTCCATAATTCTTGCCTGAACAAAGACTATCTAGCACGTGCCATTTCTCCAGAGGATATGCTGCAACCCTCCTTTGCTGGGGAGGACTAGTCAACATATCAGCATGTGTGTGGGGTCATTTAAAAAAATACTTAGACATTTACTTATTTGTTCATTCATTCATGTATTTGAAAGACAGAGTGAAGTTGTGTGCATGTGTATGTGTGTGTGTGTGTGTGGGTGTGTAGGGGAGAGAGAGAGAGAGGGAGGGAGGGAGAGACTGAGGGAAGGAAGGGGAGAGAGATTCCTTCATTCACTGGCTGATTCCAGCAAACAGCCACACTAGTCAAGGTTTGGGCAAGGCCAAACCAGGGGCCTTGAACTGCATCTGGGCTCCCCACATGGGTGGCAGGAACCCAAGTACTTGGGCCATTATCCACTGCTTCTCCAGGTGCGTTAGCAAGGAGCTGCACTGAAGCAGAATATCCAGGACTCCTGGCACTCTGATATGGGCTGCTAGGCCTTGCAAGTGGAAATTAACCTGCCGCCTCATACCACTGACCCCTGTTTGAGGCCATTTTAAGCAGTAAAATATAAAAAAAAAGCATAAAGTTGTGAAAAAATATGGCACTAAGTTAAATAAAAAAGACATGTCTTTTTCTTAATATGGAAGCTTAAATGAGCAGACAGAGTATTGCCCTGTTTGATCCTTGGTGAGTATATATATGTTGAAGACACAAATTTTGTGTTGCCTTGCACATGTCTGCAAGTGATTTTGAAATATATGGGGGTATTGAATTTGAAGTTTAAAAATAAATTTTAGCTGCTAAAACTAGCAAATACTGAATTAATGCTTAATGAAGAATCACTGCATATTCTTGGGGCTCATGTTGTAGTAGATAAAACGTGCTTAATAGATTATCAGTACCATCCTGTATCCTTCCCAAAGAAATACTCTTCACAACTAAAATGCTTCAGAATTCTAAAAGAGGGTGCAGAATAGAAGAATATCAGACAGCTTAGTCCTTGGTGGGGAGATGTATTTGGGGTTGAGGTGCAGCTTGATGTCCTTGAAACCAGATAGTCCTTTATTATTATTTTTTCCTGCATTTTTTTTGTTGATTTATTTTATTTATTTGCAAGGCTTAGTTATAGAGAGAGAGTGGAAGAGATAGAAGTAGCAATCTTTCATCCCGCTGGTTCACTCCCCAAATGGGTACAACAGTAAGGACCGGGTCAGGCCTAAGCCAGGTGCTTCATCCGGATCTCCCGTGTGGATATAGGGTCCCAAGCACTTGAGTAATTTTCTGCTGCTTTCACATTAACCTGGACCTAAATCAGAGGCCCAATGGCCAGGACTCAAACCAGTGCCCAAATGGAATGAATGATGGTGTTATGGGTGGCAACTTAACCCATAATGCCACAATGCCAGCCAAAGAAACATTTTACTGAATTAGAAAATCATTGAGCATTGTATAGAACTAGAGTGGGAGATTTCATTGCTTATGTGTTTACATTTAGGCAGTAGTGTTTTTACATTGTTCTTATTTCTTTAATTGGTTCTTCTGTTTACTTCTAACTCATGATATGGGAGTCACAAAAACATTTTCATGGAACACCTACCTAATAAGCTCAACTGTTATTTCTGTTAACAAGAACACTAAAAATTCAGAATAAGTTTTGACTACTCTCTATAATGTTTCTACCTATAGCTCACAGATAACCATTTCAGCATTTTTTGTTTCTATATAATTTTTCTGAAATGAAAGAGCATAATTATTTTGAAAAATAGTATCATATAAATATAAAATGGAACACTATGTATTTGTGTACTACTAAAATATATGAAAAAAATGGCAGTGATTAGTATATGTAATCATTAATGGCTAAAGAGATTTGTTTTCTTTTCATCAACTATAAACATATACACAACACAAAGCATATTTCCTCAGATCTAAATATCAAAACATTTAATATATATGAATATCGTGTAAATAAGCCTGTGAGATTATCATTTGCAGCCAGAAATATGTATTTTCAAATGAAAACAGTAACTAGTGACCAACTATACCAATTTTCAAATTTTAACTAAAATTTTAAATATTCCAAACCAAGCTGTATGTAATGCAAGTTGACATTGAATATGATTATTTGAATCAATTTATTTAAATTTAATGCAATTTGAAGTAAATTTAATAGAATAAAATTTTCTTTCAAGTGTTAGAAATTGCTCTCAGTGTCTGTAAAAGAGCTGGCAATGCTGTTGACTAAATTCTTATCTTTTTTCAGGTAATCCCTGATTGGCGACAACTAACTGAGCACCAAAGGGGAAACCTGTTGAAGTGAAATGGACACTATGAAAAACAGTGACTCGATCAGCTCTTGTCCTGACTGTTGATGTACAGTGTAATACTTTATCCATTTTAGTATTTTTTTTGTTCTAGTACTATTGGTTGAACTCTGTAATTAACACACAATTATTCTTAGGTGTTTAAATTTTAACTGAAAAGTGATCCCTGTTAGGAATCTGGAAAACATTATGCTGAGTGAAATAAGCCAATCCCAAAGGGACAAATATATGTTCTCCCTGATCGGAGACAACTAACTGAGCACCAAAAAGGAAACCTGTTAAAGTGAAATGGACACTATGAGAAACGCTGGCTTGATCAGCCATTGCCTTGACTGTTGATGAACAACTCAAAGCGTTATCCGTCTTAGTATTTTGTTTGTTTGTTTGTTCTACTTAATACTTTGGTTGAATTCTGTAATCAATACACAGTTATTCTTAAGTGTTGAAACTTAACTGAAAAGTGATCACTGTTAAATATAAGAGTGGTTCAATCCCATCAAGGTGGCATGTACCAATGCCATCTCACTAGTCCAAGTGATCAATTTCTGTTCATAATTGATCATAATGATAGGACTAAGAGTCAAAGGGATCACATAAACAAGACTGGTGTCTGCTAATACTAACTGATAGAATAAAAAAGGGAGAGAACGATCCAACATGGGAAGCAAGATACACAGCAGACTCATAGAATGGCAGATGTCCTAAATAGCACTCTGGCCTCAGAATCGCCCTTAAGGCATGTGGATCTGGCTGAAAAGCCCATGAGAGTATTTCAGGCATGGAAAGCCAAGACACTCTGGAAAAAAAAATGACCTAAATGAAAGATCTCCGTGAATGAGATCCCAGTGGAAAGAACAGGTCATCAAAGAAGGAGGTACCTTGCACTGAAGGGAGGAGAGAACTTCCACTTTGACTATGACCTTGTCTAAATATGATCAGAGTCGGTGAACTCAAAAGGCTTCCATAGCCTTGACAACTCACGACAAGAGCCTAGGGTAATTACTGATGCCATAAACAAGAGTGTCAATTCGTTAAGTCAACAACAGGAGTCACTGTGCACTTACTCCTCATGTAGGATCTCTGTCCTTAATGTGCTGTACATTGAGATTTAATGCTATCAGTAGTACTCAAACAGTATTTTTCACTCTTTGTTTTTATGTGGGTGCAAACTTTTGAAAGCTTTACTTAATATATGCTAAACTGACTTTTTGTATATAAAGAGAATTGAAAATGAATCTTGATGTGAATGGAAGGGGAGAGGTAGCGGGAAAGGGGAGGGTTGTGGGTAGAAGGGAAGTTATGGGGGGGGGGGGAAGCCATTGTAATCCATAAGCTGTACTTTGGCAATTTATATTCATTAAATAAAAGTTAAAAGAAACTGAAAGATGTCACAACTATCTCATTGTGCAAGTTATTCAGTCACATCAAAATATTTACTAGCACATCAAAAACATAAGGCATATAAATCTTGAATATTTAATGTCGATACCAAATTATATGCTACATGTTCATATTGAGTTACATAATGAACTCTTGCTCAATTCTCTTACCTCAATGATTTATTATAAATGTATTTTTTAAATCTAAGACTATCTTGTTATTTCTCACTGAGCATGAATTAAATGGGATGATCATGCTAAGCCCAAATTATTATTTTACAGTCAAAAAGTATGTGATGAAAGAATTGTTAATTAAAATAGTCATCAGATGTTAATATATACCTAGTGAAATGACTGAATTCTGTAAAACTGACAGAACCAAATGCTGGTGAATACTTAGAGCAACGGAAATTGCCATTTATTGCTGTCAGAATGCAAACTAGTATAGCCACTTTGGAAGACAGTCTGATATGTTCCTAGAAAGCTGAACATTTATTTTCCTAAAAGGGATTATTTCAGTTTTGAATTTTGACACAAAAAGTTTAACAGATAAACTTTATTTTTATTCTTGAATCTTTTCATTAAAAGGATTCTGGCTGGTTGCATGTTTTTGATCAGTTAATTATGAATAAAAAATCCATTCAACGTCAAACTCATAAAAATCACTATAAGTTGAAATAACATTCCAAAAATCACCATTTGCTGCCTTTTCCTGCTAAGAACTGATCTCTTGTTTTTTGGTCAAGTGTTACTTCATTTGCTGACTCATTGCATTTGTATACATTTTTTAATTTGTCTAAAATAGTTGTTTTTGTGAGCACAGTTTTTCAATAAAATACAATTTGAAATATCATTATTGTTATCTAACAGTTACATTATTCTAAGTGATTATATGAAAAATTTTAATTAAAAGTTCATTGTAGAAAAGTCTTAGTAAATAATTTAGAAAATGTCTATGCATGTTTTACATCAGAATCTCTTTGAGACATAATGACATGTACATACTTGCACAGTGCTCATCTTGGTCACTAATATGTATGTCAGCTGAAAATGTAGAAAAAGCAAAGATGTTTCCAGATGATAGCAGTTAATAAAAGCTAGAATATTGAAAGTATTTATAGAAATAGTGTTGTATTACTTGAGGACTGTTGATGGAGTTTCTTGTTGCAGAGACGAGAAACACAATATGATTACCAAAATTTGAGAATCAGCCAGAGTATTTGTAGGTTGGATAAACTTGTTTATATAAAGTAAAACTCTGTTAAAAATACAAGACTGTTCAAAACATGCTGTGTCTCAAAAGACAATCACATTTTTACCAACAAATAATATGTAAACCAACTCTGTACTAGTGTACAAATACATTTTTTACTACATTAACCTTAAAGAGAACCTTGTAACATCTCTCACTCTTGGCACTGTAAAGAGGAGCAAGGTTCTTGTTCACGAACATCTCTGTTTGACCTGTCTGGTGGTTCCCTGGAAGCCTTGTCTTAACTGTCCAGAATTAAACATGTCTCAGGGATGTGGGATGGAGGATGCTTGTTGAGTGTTTCAGCATCACAGGATTGGATATGATTGATAAGAGTCAGAACAAATGATATATAAAACAAAAATGTTCTAAAAGAAAGAGGTTTCTATAGGGATTTGAGAAGTTCCCACGACATCCTGGGTATCTGCAGGGATACATGCTTATGTAGCGCTGTGCATAGCCGTGCACAAGGCCAAGATGCACTTTGAAGGTCCTGTGCAGGCATGAACAGTGCAGCACAGCATTTCAAGCCACTACTTAGTACACCACATCCCACATCCGGGTGCCTGGAGTCAAGTCCCTCCTCTGCTTCTGATCTGGCTGCCTGGTAATGGTCACCTTGGGAGGCAGCAGATGATGGCTCAAGTAACTTGGTCCCTGCCACTTATGTGAGGATCTTACACAAAGTTCCTGGTTCCTGGCTTGAGCCTGGCCCAGTCCCAGCTGCTGCATCCATCTGTGTGTGGAAGATGTCTTCTCTTCCCATCTCTATCTCTGTCCCTCTCTCTCTCTTCTGTCTCTCTCTCTCTCTCTCTCTCTCTCTCTCGTTCTACTTTTCAAATAAACAAATTAAAAAAATAAAACCTTAAAAATAGGTCTTATGCTCTCACCTCTGACTGACTGTGAGTGTCCAGGAAGGCATAGGGAAGGAAAGGCTAAGGAAAGTTGAAAAACCGTCTAGATAAGTCCTGAACAGAGCCTGGATACTTACAAAGAGCTCCTTTGCAAAGTCTGGGAGACTTACTAGTTTCAGATATTTAGGAAATTAATGTCCCGTGAATAGCTGACCACTCAGCTGGGACTTCAGTTATCACAGCTGATAAAGAGGCAGACTTACTGAATTAGTCTAGAAAAGTCCATAGACAAGAAACAACAAGTGCTATAATAAGCTACAACAAATACTGAGGAGGAAGGAGAAACCCATTCTCAGAGTTGGCTTTTTGTGTTATTTGAAATCCCTGGTGACAAAAACTATGAGCTGGAAATAAACAGAAAAATATGATCCATAAAATAAAATAAAGACAAGTAGAAAACGATGAGTGGTAGAAGCTGTCCTCAGAAAGCCTGGATAGAAGATATGCTAGAAAAATTCATCCATTAAAAATATGTTCAAAGTGATACAGAGGGTGGAAAGAACTAAAACACAAGCATGAGAACAATGTCGCACCAGAAAGAAAATGTCTCCGAATTATAGAAAGGATTCACATAGAAACTCTGGAGATGAATGCACACCCACTGAATTGTAAAATTCAGAACTCAATTGTAAATTGAAAACTCTATAAAATGAGGCTAATTACCGTAGGTTAGGATTAAAAATGGCAAATACATAAATACTTAAAAATTTGCCTGATGTATTCATACAGTAGGCACTTAATAGATGAATATTATTATTTAAAAGCAATATCTATTTTCATTGTTTGAACATTTTACAAATACAGATAAAATGTCTTACTATATATTGATTAACAAATGTCAAGATTTTATCATATTTACATCAGAGAGATTCATGAAGTCTAGTGGAAGTATCGTTTTAAAATTGTTTTCCTTGTTCCTTTTCCAATCTTATTTCCCTCCCTAGGTTAGAGACTACTACTACCTACCAGACAGTTCTGACTTTGTGTTTCCTTTCTAGCTTTTAGTATGTTAACTTTGCTAGATATATATGTGATTCAAAATATATATTTATTCACTTGTCTGAAAAAATATTAACTATTATTATTTTTAGAATATTATAGTAATAGTATTAATACTGATAAAATATTCGTCTTTTATTGTTCAAAATATAGAAAGTGAACCTGTTTCTTTATCATTAATAAATCATGCAATGAGGGCATGTGACATATCTAAACAGTATAAAATGGGGATGAAGAGAATACAAGTTTCTTGAGAAATTAATACACATTATTTTCCATATAAATCATCTATGGAAGGACACTGTTATAATTTGAAACATAAGCATATTACCTGAAGCAGATTCCCCACGTAGAGGTTAGTTTTCTTCAAATGTAAGGTATTGCGAATGCTGAGGAAAATCTGCACGTGGCTGGCTTTCCCTTGTCTCTCTGCAGTGATGTCGTTTCTCCCTGAAGCATTGGAAGACAGGCCTGCAAATTTTTTTGAATCTATTATGGTCATTATAGTCATATATGTATGTAAACCTACACTGTTTTCAAAATGAAATTCCCAATATTTTGCTAGATATTTTGTTAATTATTGTAAAATTCTGTTTTTGAAGGGAAGATAAAGATTTGAAATATGAGTAGATGGATGCATGAATGGATAGACGTATCAACAGACAGATGATAAATAGATCATATGCAATTATGTATGATTAGAAAAGTCAAAAAAATGCAACCCCAATTTTGCTTTGTCAATCTAATAATTGAGCTGGTTACATTATTTAAAGGTTTACACTAGTCCCCTTAATTTTTGTTAAACCACACAACATTTCAAGATATTAAGGAGAGATATTAAACTAATAAAACATAATCACTAGTTGAACTCAAGATACTATATGTGTTGAAATCAGGTCTCTGGAAATCATGTAATGAATGCACTAACCTATAGAACTGACTGGTAAATTATGTCTGACACACTGAAGTGTAAATATCTGAGTGAGTTGCTTTTGTTTGAAATATCCCCTTTAAATCTATATTTATAGAACCTTCCCATGCCCAGGTTACTCCTTAGGAAATAAAGCATATTGATTACTGCATATCTAAATATTCTTGGGATCAAATACATACAATGGATTTTGGGTAGTGTTTGACTTAACTCCTGAACTTTCAGGCAATATAGACCTAAAGGGTCAAACTTTCCCACCTCGTATTTGAATATCCTCAACTCCCTTCCTTCTACCAACAGTATAATTACTTTACAGAATGAACTTCCCACTTTATTAGCAAACTATATATGTGTGTGTGTGTGTGTGTGTGTGTGTGTGTGTGTATAGTAATTTTCATAGTCAAAATATAAAACTAAAATAGAAGTAAATTAATTTATTTATCACAGTGATTCCTCCTATTTCAAGTCTCTTTGTTACAGAGTAAATATTTTCCTCCCTTTGGGTGGGATATTTTTAATTCTAAATGGTATAGAACTATAACTCTTAGATATAAACATGAATTTTCTTTTTTGAAGTCCTTTTCATTTTAAAAGTAACTGAATGAATTCCTACTGCTAATGATTTCTTATGTTTTATAATAAAAGCAAAATTTAAAGTCTTTGACACTTAAATTCTGCAATATCTGACAATTCACTTTCTAATCCATAATATTCAAGAAATGGACAAATTCTGTGCATCCATCTTTGAAATACAAGTGGAATTTGTCCATTCCCAACCATTTCTTACACCACCACTCCAAAGCAAATAACCATAATTTCTTACATAAAAATATTAGTCTGCTTTCAATTTTGCTCTTTAATCACTATTTATCTCTTCTTGGAATGAGATGCTGAGTTGTTCTCTTAAAAATGTCAATAAGATTAAATCAATCCACTTTTCTAAACCCCCCCATGTCCTGATAATACTATAAGGTTTGGTACTGTATTATAATTCAACAACTGTTTATCAATTTTCATTCCATTCAATTCACAATGGATTGCTTGCTCCTTTTCAAATTTGTCCAGGATGCTACATTTTCGGGGAGCTTGCGGTTGCTGTTTCCTTTTTCTGGAACATTGTCTCAGTAAACCAGGTGCCAACAAATGATGGGTCATGGGTCATATCCAGTCCAGTGTCTGCATGTGTAAAGTTTATTCAGCCACAGTCACACGTGTTTATCTGTATAATACGTATGATTAATTTTGTCCTGCCATGAAAAGTTGAACAGACTTCATGGCTTACCACACCTAAAGTATTCACTCCCTAGATTATTCTTTTAGAGGGTTTGAATGCTGATATAAATAAAAGTATGGCTCACGACCAGTCTCTGCTCCCCATATATACATGCCTTCATGACTGAATGAAGGTTATCTTATTTATTCAAGAAGATTTTCTTGGCTACTGTAGTAAAATATCAACAATTTCTAGTCCTGGGATCATCGAGTTTCTCCTCATTCAGTGCCACTTTTTAAAAATAACATTCATCAATCTGAGTATCTAACAATTAAGAGTTATTTCTTTTTAAAAAGTATATTTATTTATTTATTTATTTAAAAGAGTTACAGAAGAAGAGGAGGGAGGGTGGGAGGAGAAGGAGAGAATCTTCCATCCTATTTTTCCCTTTCCAAATGGCTGCAATGGCCTCGGCTGGTCCAGACTGAATGCTGGAGCCAGGAGCTTTATCTGGGTCTCCTACGTGTGTGCAGGGACTCATGTACTTGGACCATTCTCTGCTGCTTTCACTGCTGCATTGGCAGGGAGCTGAACTGGAGATGGAGCAGCTGTGCTCAAACTGGCACCCATGTGGGATGCCATCATTGTTTTAAGGAGGCAGCTTTTCCTGCTAGACTACAATGCTGGCCCCTACGATTTGTTTCTCTACAGTAAATAGTAAACTCAAAGAAAGAAAGAACATTCTTTTGTTCAGTGATGTATTTGAAGAACCTGCAAAAAAATGAATTATTATATTTTTATATTACATTCAGAACCACTTATTGAACATGATATTTTTGATCACCAAGATCAGTTAGAACTACGAATATGAGAAAAGTATAACCCATATACTTTAACAGTACAATATTGGGGACAACAGGAACCATCTCAGACATGAACAATTCAAGCACAATTTAACCAAGATTCATAAATAATGAGCAATGTTTTTAAGAGGTATCAAACACTTATGTGTAAGACCATGGGATAAGTGTTAAACAATACAGACATGAACCCTTCTAACATGCATATAGTTAGACTAAGCAAAAGAAGAGAGTAATCATGAATAAATTTATAAATGAAAGAGAAGACATTATGACTGATTCAACAGAAATAAAGAGGACCACAACAAGTTGGTATGAAAATTTATATACCAATAAATTGTATGATCTGAATTTTTAGAAACATATATTTCTCAATGAAAATATTTAACAGAACAGGAACCTCCATTGTGGCTTAATGGGTTAAGCCACTACCTGCAATTCTGGCATCCCATACCAGTGCTGGTTCTAGTCCCAGCTGCTCTACTTCCAATCCTGCTCCCTGCTAATGCACTTGGGAAAGCAGAAGAAGGTAGCCAAAGTTATTGGGCCCCTGAACTCATGTGGGATATCTGGATGAAGTTCCTGACTCCTAGGTTTGGTGTGGCCCAACCCTGGCCATTGTGGCCATTTGGGGAATGAACCAGTGAATGGAGGATCTCTCTCTCTCTCTCTCTCTCTCTCTCTCTCTCTCTCTCTCCCCCCCCCTCTGTTTCTCCCCCCCTTCCCTCCCTCTTTTTCTCTCTCCTCTCCTTTTCTCCCTCTCTCAACTCTGCTTTTCAAATGAATCTTCTAAAAACATCACAATAGACCAATAGTGAGCAAAGATATATAGTTGATAACAAATGTCATTCACCAAAGACCCAGTATTGATGGTCTCTCTGCTGAATTCTAAAAGGAGACATAATAGCAATCCCTAAACTCCTGGAAAAAATAGAAGGAAAAGGAACTTTTTAAATTTATTTATTTATTTTATTTTTTATAAAGCTTTTATTTAAAGAATATAAATTTCCAAAGTACAGCTTATGGATTACAATGGCTTCCCCCCCGCATAACTTCCCTCCCACCGGCAAGCCTCCCCTTTCCCACTCCCTCTCCCCTTCCAAACTACTTTTATGAGGCTAACATCACCCTGATCCCAAAACCAAAGACAAAACAAGAGAAATATAGAATGAGATCTGATTAATATTGATATAAAGTCCTCAACAAAATATAGCAAACCAAATTCAGCAGCATAGTAAAAGAATTATACACCATGACCAAGTGCTTATTCCTGGAATGCAGAAATGGCTCTATATAACAAAATCAATCAGCATAATACACCACACTAATGGAATGAAGGAAAAAAAGCAACATCTCAACTGATGCAGAAAAAGCATTTGACAAAATTCAAAACCCTTTCATGGTAAAAACATTCAGCAAGCTATGAATAGAATGAAATTACCTCAACAACATACAGGCCATATGAAAAGACTGCAGCTAACATGATATTCAATGGTGAAAAGTGGAAGATTTTGCTGTAAGATCTAGAACAAGGCAAGGATGCTCATTCTTACTATTTTTTTCAGAAAAGGACTGGAGATCTTAGCTGGAACAATTAATTAAGTAAAAGAAACAAAAAGCTTCAAAACAATAAAAGAAGAAAAGAATATCTCTGTAGATCACATTATGTTAAATGGTTAAAGCCAGAAAAACTACACACACACATACACACACAATTAACAATTTTTATAACTTGAAAACAAATAGAGTTGCAGTAGATAAAACTAACCTGGAAAAAATCAATTGAATTTATGTATACTAAAAAATGAAATATCTTAAAAGGAAGTTAAAAAGATAATCCCATGTATGATTTTATCCAAAACAGTAAGCTACTTAGAAATAAACAACTACCTATTACAAATTATTGTACATAAAAACATTGCCAAAATACATCAAAGGTACAAACAAATGGAAAAATGCGTTGTGTTCATGGATTAGGTAGATGTATATTGTTAAAGTCTACAAACAATCTACACATGCAATGTATTCCTTATTAAAATCCCAAAGGCAATGTTTGTAAATTAGAAAAAAAAAAGGAATGTCAACAGACTACAAACAGTGGCCAATAGAGTCTTGACAAGAAAAATCAGATCTATTCTCATTTTAAAACATATTACAAAACAATAGTGATAAAACAGTACGGTGGAAAAAAAGGGGTGAAAATAGGGTATCTTTGTCTTGTTCCAGATCCTAAAAGAGAAAAGACTCAGCTTTCCCCCATTCAACAAAATATTAGCTGTTGGATTGTTGTAAACGGCCTTTATTACATTGGCTATGTTCCTCATATATCTATTCTGGTCAGAGATGTTAAATTTTATCAGATTCATTTTCAGTGTCTGTTGAGAAGATTATAGATTTTTGTCCTTAATTCAGTTGATGTGATATACCACATACATTGGTTTGTGATACTGTTTTTGATTTCACCCTGGAATGAATCTTAATTGATCATGGTGAACAATCTTTTTAATGTGCTTTTGGATTCAATTTGCTAGTATCTAGGTTCATCCAGGATACTGACCTATTCCTTTCTTTATTTGTTGTACCATTGTTTAGTTTTGGTAACAAAGTAATGGTAGCTTCATGAAACAAATTTGAAAGAGATCTCCCTCCCCCCTTTTCTCTTTTTCATTTAATTTAGGGATTAATGTTAATTCTTCTTTATAAGTTTGGTAATAATCCTGTTTGCTAATTATCTGGGAAACCAGTGGTAGATAACTTGGGGACTTAGACCCTGCCACCAACACAGGAGACCCAGATGGAGTTTCAGGCTCCTGCTTGTAGTGTTGTTCTGATTGTTGCTGGCATTTGAGGACTGAATCATTGCATGGATTGCTTCTATCTATCAATCTGTCTGTCTGTCTATCTATCTATCATATATCATTCCCTCTATCTTTGCTATTTTGCCTTCCAGTCCTTCAAATAAATTAATATTTAAAAAGAGAAAGAACAAAATGCCAAAACACAGATGTGGAGAAAATAATTGCAAATCACATATGTGATAAAAGTCTTGCATCCAGGGTGCATAAATAATTGTCAACACTCAATAAAATATTAATCCAATGTTAAAAAGGAAATCATGTTTGATTAGAAATTTCATCAAAACATTTGAGTGGAGAGCTGGTAGATAAGCTATCACACATGTACAACATATAAATTCATAAAAGCCCCACAGCATTTCATCATTCATAAAAAAAAATTGAATGAAGGTGATACAAAAGAACCAAAGCATTCACTAAATGTTAGAGATTCCATCTTGTGAAGTTTTGTGTCTATTATTTTGTGACATCATTTCTGAAATAGACTCACATGCATCTGCAATTTTCATTCCAATGTACTATAAATTATATTTCCAAACTTACTTGTGCTTTTCTAGCTGTGTGGTCTACAAAACAAATCCATACTCTTCCTTTTTATGTGCATCACTTTCAAGGAAAAAAGCAACACAAGATAAACTGTCTTATTTTTCCATACATGCCTCTCACTTTCTAAATCCCTATTTCGTCATTCTGAATATCTGCAATAAGCCCATAATTAATGGTTTGAAAGAATCATATTTGAAGTTTCCTTATAAAATTCCTACTAAAATTTGGGAGTACAGAAGATAGGCTTAGCACGTAGATGTCAATGCAGATTAAGCATATCATTCTTCATTTCATTAATTTTGAAGTTTGATTTAATTTAGCTTTTTGGATTACTATGGATTTGCCTTATTCTGTGTGCCTGAAAAAATTTAATACACTGATTTTTTTTTTAAATTGAACTGCCTAGTTTTGTGATTCAAAGCCACTAAAGTATATACAAATTAAATTTAAGATTTGGCATTATGGGGGTCTTCATCATGATGCTGTGAGTAAAACTGCTGACTGTTATGCTAGCATTCTACATGAGTGTTGGTTCAAATCCTGGCTGCTCCAATTCAAATCCAGTTCCCTATTAATATGCTTAGAAAAGCTATTGAATATATTCCAAGCACTTGGGCCCTTTCCATACATGTGGAAGACCAAGATGGCATACTAGGCTCCTGCTTTCAGCCTGGCCCAGCTTAGGCCATTGTGGCCATTTGAGAATGAACCAGTGGATGAAAGATCTATGTGTCTTCTCTCCCTCTCTCTATGGAACACTACTTTTTAAAATAAATAACTAACTAAATAAATAAAAGGTTGATTTATTTATCTGTAAGGCAGAATTATAGAGAGGCAGAGGCAGAATGAAGGAGAGAGCACGAGAGAAAGAGAAGTCTTCCATCTGCTGGTTCATTCCCCAGATGACCGCAATGGCTGATCTGAAGCCAGGAGCCAGGAACCAGGAGCTTTTCCCAGGTCTCCCAAGTGGATACAAGGGCCCAAGCACTTGGACCACCTTTTATACTTTCCCAGGCCATAGCAGAGAGCTGGATCAGAAGTGGAGCAGCAGGGACTCAAACTAGTGCCTATATGGAATGCTGGCACTGCAGGCTGTGGCTCCAATCACTGTGCCACAGGGCCAGCTCCATGGAATTCTGCTTTTCCAAAAAAAAAAATATATATTTTCAAAAAAGATTCATGAGGCCTATGTTGAGCATAGTGGATTAAGCTGTCGCTTGCAATAGTAGGATCCTGCATGGGTACAAGTTGCTCTCCTGTCTGTTCCAGTTGCAATCCATCTCCCAGCTAATGCACCTGGGAAAGCAGCAAAAGATGGTCCAACGACTTGGGCCCCTGCCACCCACCTGGGAGACAAAAAAGAAGATCCTGGCTGTTAGCATTCGATGGGCCCAGCTCTAGCCCTTGAGGAGTGAATCAGCAAATGGAAGATCTCTCTATAACTCTGCCTTTCAAATACATCTTCAAAATATATATTTAATAAAGATTCAGGATTATAAATCTGAAAAAAGTACTCAACAATGTAACTAATTTTGTTGCTACTAATTGATTGTCAATTATGTTGAGCAAGTTATAACTTGAGTGTTCCATATAATCATCACAATTATTATAATTATAACCCTTCTGTAATGACCAAAGTCACTACCATTACCACCATCCTCACTACCATTACCAACATCACATCATCAACACCCAATTATAGTTTTAAGAATTTGGAGCAGAAGTCTCCAATCCAAGTGATAATGAAACACTTGAAAATGTTATATTTCATGGAAAGTCAATGAAATATTGAACTCCTCAAACTATTATCTACATTCCACACTCTGAAATGTGATTTCCTTAATGAAGCCTTGTTTGACTTCTCCAGTTTTGCTAATCTTTTCCATCTCTAAAATCCATAAGGCTTTGATTCTAGCACTATTATAAAATTTATCATATTACATCATAGTTTGATGATGTACATCTTTTCCCATCAATCTAATGAGATACTCAAGAACAGATTACTATGATAGTATCTTGCTCATGGTTTGGCACAAAGCAATTTGTTATCAAAATTTTACTGAATAAATAAATTAATACAACTGCTGATGAGTGTGGGTTATATTTATCCAAGGGGAGCAAGATCATTTAATAGCCTTAGAGAATCTTATTTCCTGAATATTCAGTATATCTTAATATTTATCAATAAAAATTTCATTTGCTCTCAGTCTATTGAAGATGATAATAAACCATTTGACATTTTCCATTGTTGTGTATAAGATCTTACTCTACTTGAAAGCATTGTTTTATATATATATGTATGTATGTGTGTGTATATATAAGAATTGTTTTATATATATGTATATATAAATATATATATATTTATATATATGTATATATAAATATATATATTTATATTATATATATATAAATATATATACATACATATATATAAAAATATATATATTCTTATATATATAAGAATTAACTTTAGGGATCACTTTATCTTTCACCGGTGACATTAATTTCACTAAATAACCTAAGGTGTGACAAGTTAATTTTAAATCTAAAACTGTCAATCTTTCTGCATTAAATTTAGGATCAAGGACTGTGGTAGGGGTCAATCTAGTGGATTTACTTTGAGGTAGAGGAACTGCCTGTGGGGAACTAATTAAAGAAACATTTTTCAATCCATTCTTTTCACCCTTTCCTCACCTTTTGTAATCCAGGGGCATCTTCATATCTTTTATGGAAAGTGTAATGAACAGTGCTTTGAGACTTATTTTCAGTTTTAGCGTCTACTCACTGTGCAACCTTAAACAAAGTACTAATAACGTCTGAGTTGCAGTTATCCAATTATTAAAAGGAAATTATTTTCTTATAGTATGACTGGGGGAAATGAAAGAAATAATGAATATAAGGTACCTGATAATAAAAATTAAGTTTCCTAAGGGCCGGTGCCGTGGCTCACTTGGTTAATCCTCTGCCTGCGGCACCAGCATCCCATATAGGTGCCAGGTTATAGTCCCGGTTGCTCCTCTTCCAGTCCAGCTCTCTGCTATGGCCTGGGAAGGCAGTGGAGGATGGACCAGGTACTTGGGCCCCTGCACCCACATGGGAGACCAGGAGGAAGCACCTGGCTCCTGGCTTCAGATTGGAGCAGTTCCGACTGTAGCGGCTATTTGAGGGGTGAACCAACGGAAGGAAGATCTTTCTCTCTGTCTCTCTCTCTGTATATTACTCTACCTGTCAAATTAAAAAAAATTGTTTTCTTAATTTTATTTTATTCTTTTAAAATAATCCTGAAATAGAATAGGGAAGCCATTTTTAAAAAATGAAAGCTTTAAAAACACAAGCTTTAAAATATTTACATAGAAGCTGGTGTTATGGAGCAAGACAGTTAAGCCGCTGCTTTTAACACCAGCATCCCGTATCAGAGAACCAGTTTAGGTCCTGGCTGCTCTGCTTCCTGTCTAGCTCCCTGCTAATGTGCCCGGAAAGCAGCAGAGAATGGCCCAAGTACTTGGGTCCCTGCCACCCATGTGGGGGACCTGGATGAAGTTCCAGGATCCTGGCTTCTGCCTGACCAGGTCCTGGCTGTTGTGACCATTTGGGGAGTGATCCAGTGGAAGATTCTCTTTCTCTCTCTCTCTCTTTCTCTCTCTCTCTCTCTCTCTCTCTCTCTCTCTCTCTCTCTTTCTCTCACTGTCTCCCCCCTCTTAATCTCTCTTTCTCTCTTTCTTCCCCTGTCACTCTATAAAATAAAATAAAACTTAAAAAATAATTTTTAGAAAGGTAACTGACCTAGACCTGCCATAAAGAGCTAGAGAAAGCCAACCAAAAGCATTTTATTAAAAATCTGAAAAGGTTTTTTTTTGTTTTTTGTTTTCCAATTTTTTTATAATCTTATTTTTAAGTACACAAGGATTGCTACATTTTAATGTTAAAACGGTGATAATTAAAGATAAATATGTATAGGACTCCACATATGAGACATGTGTTATCAAATCCCAATAATTAGCATGTCAAATTTGTTATCATTTATTCATATTTGGAGGCCAGAGTGTGTTGCTTGGAGATTTTCATAAAATATTTTGTAGTTTATCGTAAACTATAGTCTCTCAAATGTGCTGTAGAACACTAGAGTATATTGCTTACCAAGCTGTGTTTTAGTACCTGTTATCTCTCCCCAAATCTCTCCTTTCCTCATCTTTCCCAAACATTAGTAAATATTCTGCATTCAGATCAAGTTATTTATTTTTATCTTCCACATAAAAATGTGACATTTGTCTTGGTATGACTGGCTTATTTCACCTAATTTTCTTATTTTCTTTCAGCATTGTCAAAAATGAGAGTATTTCATTCTTCTCTATGACTAAATAATACTTCATTGTATACAAATGTCATGCCTACATTGGTAGACACATATTGATTTGATATTATGGCTGTTTTGAATAATGAAGCAATAAACATCAGATTCAGACAACTCTTTGATATGCTGATTAAACTGCAGATATATACCAAGAAATGGGATAGTTGGATCCTATAGCAGATCTATTTTTACTTTTTGAGGAATCTATATTGTCCTTCAATATTGCTCCATTAATTTGCATTCCCACCAACACATATAGAGGTTTCCTTTTTCTTCATACCTTTCTATTTCTTACTATTTGTCTTTTTAATTAAAATCATCCTAACTAGTGTTAGAAATGTCATTATAGCTTTGAATTGCATTTCCAAGATGACTAAGAATACTGACGATTTGTCATGCATTTTTCTTGTCATTTGTATTTCTTATTTTAAGAACTGTGTATTTATATCATTTGCATATATTTTAATTTTTAATTAGCTTGATAGCAATACTTTGTAACATGAAGTTTGTCAATATTCTCTCACATTCTGTTGGTTGTTTCCTTGGCTGAACAGAAACTTCTTGATTTCTTATCACATTTGTCTAGTTTCTCATTTGTTCCCTGTTATTTGTGGTCTTACCCATAAAATAATCGCTTATATTGATTTCTTGAAGTATTTCTCTTATGTGTTGTTCTTGGAGTTTTTTTTTTTTTAAGATTAATTTATTTATTAGGAAGGCTGAGTTAGAGAGAAGCAGAGACATAGAGAGAGAGGTCTTCCATGTTCTGGTTCACTCCTCAAATGGCCGCAACAGCTGGAGCTGGGCTTATCTGAGGCCAGGAGCCAGAAGGTTCTTATAGGTCTCCCTTGTGGGTACAGAGGCCCAAAGACTGAACCGTCTTCCATTCCTTTCCCATGCCATAGCAGAGAGTTTGATCAGAAGTGGAGCAGCCAGGACTTGAACTAGTGCCCATATGAGATGCCAACACTGCAGGTGGCAGCTCTTCCCTGCTACACCATAGCATCCGCCCTATGAGTTTTATGGTTTTTGAGTCCTAGATTTAGAATTTTCTTCTATTTCAAGTTGATTTTTGCATTCAATGATAATTAAGGAATTTTGTGTCAATATTCTGCATTATGGGAATCCTGTTTAACAAGTACCATTTAATTAAGACTCCATCCTTCCTCACATGAATGTTTTTTGCACCTTTGTCAAAAGTAAGTATGTTGTGGATGCTTGAGTTTGTTTCTGGGATCTCTATTCTGCCCCATAGCTTTAAATGTCTGTTATGATAGTATAATGCAGTTTCAATTACTGAAATTCTGTAGTACGATTGGAAATCAGGTACTGTGATACTTTTACTTCGTTCCTTCTGTTCAAGGTGGCATTGGTCAATGAATTCTTTTGTGATTCCATATGCATTTTAGTGTTTTTTTCTAATTCTACGAGAAATACCATTGGTATATTTATGGGGATTATAATGAATCCATAAATAATGTCCTATGGGTGTTTTTAATAATACTAATTCTTCCATAAATGTAGGCGTCTCCCCCCTTTTTAGGTCTTTTCCAATTTTGGTCATTTGTGTTTTATGTCTCATTGTAGAGGATTTTTTTTTATTTTTATGGTTAAACTTGTTAATAGATATATTATCCTTTTATAACTATTGTAAATGGAGAACATTTTCATTATCAATTAAAAGATTTCTGGGTGAATTTTGAGGTTTTTACAGAGTCTTATCATCTGCAAACAGGGACACTTGGATTTTCTCTTTTCTCATTTGTTTGCTTTTTATTTCCATATATTACTTAATTATGGCTGAAATGTCCAGTAGTATACTGAATAAGAGTGCCAGTAGGGAGTATCCCTATTTTGCTTCAGATCTTGGAGGAAATGCCTTTAACATTCCTACACTCACTATGATGATGGCTGTGGGTTCATTGGGTGCAGTCTTTATTATGTTGAGACATCGACTTTCTAAAGCTGCTTTTTCAGCATTTTATCACCAAGAGATATTGACCTTTTCAAATTAATTTTCTGCATCTATCGATATGACCATATGGCTTTTATCCCGCATTTTATTGATATGATGTATTGCATTTATTGATTTGCATATGTTGAACCATATTGGATTCCCGGGATAAATCCCACTTATTCCTTGTGAACAATCTTTCTGATGTGCAATTCTATATTTTTCATGTCACTGTTGAATTCTTTATTCCCATGATTTTTGTTTGTTTATTCTTTTATTCCTTTTTGTTGTTGTTGTTGTTGACAGGTAGAGTTAGACAGAGAGAGGAGAGAGACAGAGAGAAAGGTTTTCCTTCCATTGGTTCACCGCCTAAATGGCCACTATGGCTGTGCAGATCTGGAGCCAGGAGCCAGGTGCTTCCTCCTGGTCTCACATGCGGGTGCAGGGCTAAGCGCTTGGGCCATCCTCCACTGCACTCCCCGGCCACAGCAGAGAGCTGGACTGGAAGAAGAGCAACCAGGACAGAATCCGGCACCCCAACCAGGACTAGAACCCAGGGTGCTGGTGCCACAGGTAGAGGATTAACCAAGTGAGCCATGGCTCAGGACTATTGTTTTAATGTTTATCTGTGCTGCATTTTTCATTCACAACATAGATTGTTTTTTATTTCATTCAACTGTCTATTTTAAATAGTTTTGAATGTTCTTTTTTTTTTAATTTTTAATTAATTTTTATATTCAGTATGATTAGTAGATACTAATTTTAAGAACATAATATTTTCTTCTTTCTCTTCCCTCCCCCTTTCTTGCTACCACCCTAGTCCTCTTTTGAAATAACATGTTTTAAATTCATTTTACCATAAAAAAGCTTAATATTTCACTAAGGAATGGAGGTGAGCTGATCTGAAGCCAGGAGCCAGGAGCTTCTTCTGGGTCACCCATGCGGGTTCAGGGGCCCAAGCACTTAGGCCATCTTCTACTGCTTTCTCAGGCCATAGCAGAGCTGGATCGAAAGTGGAGCAACTGGGACTAGAAGCAATGCCCATATAGGATGCTGGCACCACAGCAGCGGCTTTACCTGCTTTGCTACAGTGCCAGCCCCACCCCAGAAAAATGATTCTTATCTTTTTCTTTAATCTGTTTTCTAATCTTAGTCCTTATAATCAATCTCCTTCACCTGGGAGGATGGAGTGTGCAGCTAGCAAGTAACTGAGTTACTTCAGAGGCATAATATTATTATTTCATATAAATCTTTAAAAAGTAAGAAAAGAGAGGCTACATTAGGAATGTGTGGTGAATTTTTCCTCTACACTGATTGTAATGTGTGTGATGTATTCAGTATGGCCCATTGGAAACATCACTGTGGGTAGGCTGGCAATGGTGGTGAGATGCGAGCAGTATAGAATACAGTCTCTACTGAATTCAAGTAGCTTCCTGAGCTGCTTAACAGACTAACTGACATCTCAATTGATATTGTAGATGTATGTGGCTGTATGGAAGAACATATGAAAATATATCTGTGCATGTATTTATGTATCCAAAATGTATGCGTATACTATTTTAAATAAAATATTTATTCATTTTTGCATTTTTACTTTACAACATTAATAAAATGATATGGGAATAAAACCAGCTATTTTTAATTTTTTTGCCATGGTAGGCAAGACATGTTAGATAAAATATAATTTTAGACTTGTTGGGGAATGTTGACTCAAATTTTTCCCGTAAAATTTAAAAGCTACATATTTTTATTGCATACAGCCTGAATAATTTTTAAGAATGCGTTTCAGGGGCCAGTGTTGCGCTATAGCGGGTTCCCTATGCGGCCACTTTGGCACTGAGAGAGGCTGTACTGGGGCCAATGATGTGGCATAGTGGACTAAGCTGCCACCTCTAATACCAGCATCCCATATGGGCTTCAGGTCGAGTCTCGGCTGCTCCACTTCTGTTCCAGCTTCTGGCCCATCTCCCTGATAATGGCTGGGAAATGCAGCAGAGGCTGATCTCAGTGCTTGAGCTCCTGTTACCCACATGGGAGACCTGGAAGAAGATCGTGGCTCCTGGCTTTGGCCTGGCCCAACACTGGCTGTTGTAGTTATCTGTGGAATGTCTCTATCTCTCTCCTCCGTAACTCTGACTTTGAAATAATTAAATAAATCTTATTTAAAAAATGAGTAATCATTCAAAGCTAATTGTTTTCTTATCAAGTAAAAATATTTTAAAAAACTACAAATGATTATTTGAAGTTCTTTTGGTGATGAAACTGGTTGTTGATCGATTTGGTATATCTTTCAAACTGAGGTTGTTGGTGTAGTCGGCCCTGATTAATATTCTGCTCTTCTTATTGCTTAAAAATAGTTTATGCTCAAACATTCACTTCTGAATGAGAACTATGACGATTTAATTAAAATTTATAATCTAGTAGCTGTTGAAGATCATATATAATCCAATTACTTTTAATTCAGTTAACTTAATAGCAGAACACTTTGCTATAATTACTGTTAATCCCCTGATTTTCTTCTTTTCGGCTGTTTATCAGTGACCTATGAGATATCTTAGAGGATTTCATGTTGGAACATATTATCAGCAGTCCTAGCTGGAATTAATGACAAAAATATTATTTAATTACCAGGAGTTCCGCACCTCTACATTAGTTAGAAACTGAGATAATAAGAATATTATTAAGAGGCTTGCATTTGTTCTTTAGAAATTTGAGAATCCTTGACTTAAAAACATCACCAACAGAATTCTAAGCCAGAAAAATGCGATCAAAGTATCATGTGAAGATGAGGGTAAAAGCATAGACAAATGCTGACAAATTGGGCACAGAAACCGAAGAAACAGCTTTCCCCACTGAAGGTGAATATTAAAACTTTACATAAAGGAAACTTCAAAAGTCTGCAGAAAAACAGAATTAAAAGACAATTTTCTTGGTACAAAAAATGTTTGAAGGCTATGCATAATTTTATTCATAATTTCCGTGAACTTCTCTGAGACCACATGTATGCATGGATCTAAAAGCTTTTTGCATCAAAATAAACATTTATCTTATAATTTAATTTTTCATGAATTCTTTAAATTACCTTTGTATATGAATAAGAAGAGTCTTGTCTCATTATCTCTTGTAAGCACTTTTTAGTTTTCATTAAATCATAACAGTGCTCCATATCAAAGAATAATTATCTGTTAATATTGAACATTCATTAATAATTACTCTCAAAAATATTCTTTTCCTTCTCATCTTTCAGTGTGTGTTCATAATTTTAGAGAATCCAGGTCATGTATTGTTATCAATTCTATCTTTTATTTGCTCTTACCCACAACATTGCTGATGTTACCTAGTTCTTAAATGTTATTTTAATGGTTATAATATTTCACTTTGTCTACTGTGATTTTTTTACAAGTCTTCTAATTCTGAAAATCAGTTAATTGCAATCTTTTGTTAATTTTCATAAAACATAACCATATTCTTTTTTAAAAAGCTTTTATTTAATGAATGCAAATTTCCTAGGTACAACTTTAGGCATATAGTAGTTCTTCCTCCATATCCACCCTCACTCCCGTCCCACCTCCTATTCCCTCTCCCATTCTAATCTTCATTAAGATTCGTTTTTAATTAACTTTATATACAGAAGACCAACTCTATACTAAGTAAAGATTTCAACAGTTTGTACACACACACACACACACATAATGTAAAGTGCTATTTGAGAACAAGTTTTGCAGTTAGTTCTCATAGTACAACTCATTAAGGACTGAGGTCCTACAGGAGGAGTAAGTGCAGAGTGACTTCTGTGTTAATTTAACAGTTGACACTCTTATTTATGACATCAGTGATTACCCGAGGCTCTTGACATGAGCTGCCAAGGCTATGGAAACCTTATGAGTCCACAAACTCCATCGGTATTTGGACAAGGCCATTAGCAAAGTGGAAGTTCTCTCCTCCCTTCAGAGAAAAGTACATCCTATTTTGAAAGATCACCATTTTCATGCATGCATTTTGTGTATTTTCATAACAAAACAAAACAAAAACCTTGTAATTAGAAAACATCTTTATTGTTAACAACTGATTTTTATTAATAGAATTTCTCTTCAAAAAGTTATACTACTTTGTTTAATAGAAGCCACAAACCTTAATAAACAGAATGAAATCCTAAAAACACATATCTAAACATAAATAAAATTCATCAAAAGCTTATGTGTATATAATGAAAATGTGTTTTTACTTAAGTAGTTACATGAATGGGGCTGTTTTTAATTTTCTTCACTGGCAACTCTATTGTAACCATTTAACAATGCTATTTAACAGTAGTTAGAATTAAATTAAAATTTGGAAACATGCAACAACAAAATAGGAAATATTTTCATTCTCTAGATTTAACAAATTATTGGGCACTCAGATACCTTCTGAGGCACATCAAGAGACTTAACATTAAAAGTTGCGTTCATTTGAGAGGTATCAGTACATTTTCCATCCTGACACTACATGTATCATGGAATATACAAAGCAGCATTATACTATTATGGTTCATATTAGAGAGACACAGATTTAAACTGTATGCTACAGTTTTCCAATTTAACAGTTAGTCATTTCATATTTTTTATTTTGCAACCAAATAGGTAAATTAACATTTAAACACAAGGAGAAATGCCATATCTTTTTAAATTTTTTGAAGGAAGAATTATTATATTGAAGAGTATAGTAATTTTAATAGTATACATATATGTATATGTATAATTTAGACATATAAAATTTACCCTTTGAAAAGTTTGTACTAATTTATACTCATAGCATGGTATGAAAGGCCAGAACTCTAAATACTTGTTATTAATTTTATGTCTAACATAAAATTTCTATAAAAGTTGCTGTACTACATGACATTAAAATTAACATGGGGTTATTGTGCTTGCTGTTTCTAATGCCACTGTGTTTTAGTAAGAGAAATAACTAAGTCACATATTTTTACATTATTTTGGTGAATATTCCTGTACAAATCTTAAACTAAGTAACAATGTGGTATGAAAAACATTAACCAGCATACCTTTCTGATTTAAAATAATGAAATATTTACTTCTGGTAATTGTATTTTATATCCACAACCAATTAATTCCAGGACTAGGCTAAAAAGGCAGCCTGTATCTGGGACATCGCCCAGTTCATGACTAAGGGAAAAGAGACACAGAGATACTACACAAAGACTATTAAGACTTTGCTTAAAAATAGACATATATCTGTATATTAACAAATAAGAATAGTGATGTATCTAAGCCTTGAACCTATGATATATTAAATATAATACTTGAATGCAGCAATAGAGTTTCTTGGAATACAATGAAAAATACATATAATATTTAAAACTATACCCAGATCATTTAAGGTAATAGAGCTTAGACTCAATAGTTACCACTTTATCAAAAAATCCAGTTAAATTGAACTGGCAATTGACAGACCTGTGTTGCAGTTTCTTTAGTAACAAATGGATCTGTTTTAGGAATTTCCACAAAAATATGTTGAAATAATATTGCACTAGAAATAGAACTGAGGATCATATTGATTATGTTTTTGTATGAAATGCCTACATTGATTTATAAATTAGTAATGTTCAAGTATGAACAAAATCTGGAGCCATGCATATTCAATGAAATATAAACATGTACCTGATAATGACTATATGTATATATAAAAAAGAAATAAATTACAATTATTATGTGCATTTGCATTTCATATTACTAATAAATCTCATTTGAGCTAGTGATCCCTTGAAGCCTTTCAAGTCTCTGTGATAAGTAAATAATGAATAATACCTACCTGACTTCTAGTGGATATACCTCATAAAGGAACATAGTAGGAGGCATCTCCTCTTGGGTTCAGTGGAGGTAATGCTGAAAAAGGAGTTTCAGGAAGATTAAGTACCATGATTTAAGTCTAAGAGGTTGTCTCACTACAAACTGTTTAGAGGATTATCTGAAATCAAATACAACTTCCGCAGCTCTCATCAAACAGAAGCATTGACCAAACTTCTTTTTAAAAAATTTATTTTATTTATTTGAAAGGCAAAGGGAAAAAAATAGAATCTCCCATTATCTGCTGCCTCCCAGAGTGAGCATTAGCTGGCAGCCGGCTAAACTGAGATTCAAGTTCATGCACTCTGATGTGGAGGCAGGCACTAAAGGTAGCATCTTAACTGCTATTCCAAATGCTCACGCTGAGATTAATGGAATATCTACTCAACTGAAATAAGAGCCATGAAAACTATTTTCATTTTTCAGCCATCATTGCATCATTTACATCTAAGAAGTTTAGCTACTGAGCATCCAGTTTTAGCACTGATTTCCTGCAAATGGGATTATGAACCATAAAGTTCCACGATAGTCACATTCCAGACAGGAATAGTATTTGTGTAATTACACTGGCAAACTCTAACACAAAAATAGGAAGATGACAACCATAAGTCTGTGAAGCTGCGTGATTTAGAATACACATGTAAGTGATTTGGATGTGATCATAATACAGCCATCATGTCTTTTATTCCATTGATAATATAATTTATGCAAATGCCTAGAAAATGTCCCATTTATTCTTTTTAGGCCTCCTGGGAAGAGAAAGATCACATAAGCAATGATATGTGAATTCCGTTTCTTTATAACCCAAGACGTGCCAAGATGATTAGGTGATCAGTACCAGTTATAGGTTAATTGATTGGCCTAAATTTCCCATTGCCATTTTGTGTCCTTTGTCATTCTATTCCAATATTCATAAATTTTCCCAGACAACAGACTTTCTGGCTTAAGAATTCTCCATGTCTTTATGCTTATAATCTTAGAAATTTTGGAAGTTTTGCAGGGAATTTCTGAACATATTGTTCTTTAAAACAAAAATTTTATTCTATGTTAATTTAAACACTGTAGATAAATGGATCAATGACCTCACATTGCTATTGTTATTTATCAAATGTATTTTCTCAAAATTTGTTCAGATCTAACAGGAATCATTATGTTCTTATTTTCAACAGTGTATTATTTAGGGAAATGTATATTTAATATGAACTTTCATCACCTCTGGGTCTTAGTAAATGTAGCAACATAATAAACGTTCTTCCAAAGTGGCTTCTAGCATCTCATGTTCATGTAAAAATCAGTATAAAATACAATTCTCTGAGGTAATCTCCATAAGATTTAAGCAGAAAATCTTGTATTCTTAAAGTAAATTTGTTCTAAAGACTCAGGTTTAGACATGGTGAATATGGTCGCAATAGAGAGGAATGTGTAGACCTTCTCTTCCCATCTACTGGGAACAATGCTTTATCAAACACTATCTATGGGAATTTTGAGAGCATTATTGAATTCTAAGAGTAAATATTTGAGTAAAGTGTTTCTATTATCTTCATTTTGCAAACAGGAAGTAAAATTGTGAAGCAGTTAAATACCTTTCCAGGATCACACAACTAGTCCATGGAATAAGATATATAACCAGATCAATGTGATGTCCAAAAGTTTCCTAATGATTAGACAATGTTACATTTTGTGCTTCCTAAGAAATTTTTATGAACAATACTCATTACATTTTTTCCGTATTCGATGTGTCTCAATGTGTCTTACAGACCTAAACGCAAGTTCTGACACTATTATTTGACAATATTGATTTTTGGACATCAGTTTCACACTCTCTGGTATGATCATTGTGCACAGTTCTATTAAATAACTACATAACAGGTTCATCAAATTTCATTGCAAAGTCCACTCAGATTTTTCAGAATTGAAGTGAAGCATTGATGAAAGACATACTCTAGATTCATTACAGACAATTAAAAATACAGAACTGAGTGCTATTCGCAAACTGTCAACTCATTTTCATGTTTCTAATATTGACAACACCTTTGGTAGCAAAAATATGAAATAAAGTTGCACGATGCAAATCGAAATTTTAGCATCATAATCAAAGTTATATGAATTTCATACATAATATTTTCCTCTGGTCATACACATGAGGAAACTCAGTCTATCTTTAGACTTCAATTTCCTTAACAAAATGACCATGAATGGGGCTACATTTAAATATTATATTAAATATTTACATGTATTACATTAAAGGTTATACATATATCAAATATATTATTGTACGCATATTGAATATAATATTTTCCATATCATATGTATGATAATAGCATAAAGTCTTGTCATGTATATATAAATATGAGCTTTGGTCTAATTTTTTAATCTTGTGGATCAAAGTGTGATCATTTTAAATTGAAACTTATCCTCATGCAGAACAAAAGTGAGCGAGTGTAATGATTTATCATAAATTTTTGTTTGATTTCACTCTGTATCTTTTCCCAGCAATAATAATGTTAAGTCAGCCGGCGCCGTGGCTCAACAGGCTAATCCTCCGCCTTGCGGCGCCGGCACACCGGGTTCTAGTCCCGGTCGGGGCACCGATTCTGTCCCGGTTGCCCCTCTTCCAGGCCAGCCCTCTGCTGTGGCCCAGGAGTGCAGTGGAGGATGGCCCAGGTGCTTGGGCCCTGCACCCCATGGGGAGACCAGGAAAAGCACCTGGCTCCTGGCTCCTGCCATCGGACGAACGCGGTGCGCCGGCCGCAGCGCGCTGGCCGCGGCGGCCATTGGAGGGTGAACCAACGGCAAAGGAAGACCTTTCTCTCTGTCTCTCTCTCTCACTGTCCACTCTGCCTGTAAAAAAATAAATAAATAAAAAAATAAAAAAAATAATAATAATGTTAAGTCAACTTCTGAAAAGGCAATTTCTTGTCAATTATTATTTTCCCTTGGACAGCATGCCCAAGGAAAGATTATGGAATTTATGACTCCAACTATATTTAAGACATTCCCAAGTAACTTTATAGTTTGGATAATTATAACAAAACTTCTAAACATATTTTATATTTATCTGTCCCTTTGTCCCAAATGATTTTATTCTTTAAAATACTTTATTTAAAAGTAAATCAACATGTTCCTTTCAGTTCCCAAATATTATTTCAACTAAAAGAATCTTCTAGGAAATATTTTACCTAGTGATTACCAAGCCCTACTCAAAACTGCATATGGTCAATAAACAGTTCATAATTATCTGAGAAAGAGAGAGAAAAAGAGAGAGGAATAACTTGAAAAGAGAAGATCAAATTGCTAATCTCAGAAAACTAAAGTAAAATAAGTCTAGTAGTTGTATAGAAATCATGCCAGACAAATGAGGCTACCAAGTGTCACTGACATGTCATTATTACATGCAGGGTCACTTTCTCAGGAGAAATTAGTTTTGCTTGTGGCAATGACTTTAGACTTCAAAAAAGTGCTTTGTGTTTCTCAACAAAAAAGAAATGAGAGTGACATGTATCTTGATAATATTTAAAAACCAATTCACTTTTTTTTAGATTTATTTATTTTATTTGAAAGGCAGAGTTAGAGAGGCAGAGGTTGAGAGAGAGAAACAGAGAAAGAGAGAGCGAGAGGAAGAGAGAGAGAGGGAAGGAGAGAGATCTTCCATCCTCTGGTTCACTCCCCAAATGGAGCCAGGAGCTTCTTCCAGATCTTCCACGTGAGTGCAGGGGCCAAGGACTTGGGCCATCTTCTACTGCATTCCCAGGCCATAGCAGAGATCCAGATCAGAAGTGGAGCAACTGGGACTCGAACTGGCACCCAAATGGGATGATGGCACTACAGGCAACTACTTTACCTGCTAAGCCACAGCAATGGCTCCCCCCAATTCACTTTTTACCACAGTTTAATTCACCTCTATCACAACAATCAGAACAAAGTTCCAGAAAGAAACTATCCATTTAGCCTTAGTTATGGTGGTGTGTAATAGAGCCTAAGCCAACCAGTAGAAGATATATGGTAGGAAATGTGCATTTGCTCTTTTACTTCTTTAATATTTAAGGTTAATGCTCAGTATAAAACAACATTGCTTATTCTGATTGATGCAGAATATCATATCAATTAGAATAAAATGCTAAATTGGTATAATATGAATTAGTTTTAAGGAACTGAAATTTATATATTATTAAATATTTATCAGCTGTCTCTACTCAAGTAGATCAAGTTATATAATAATGATACTAGAACATATTTGTTTCAGTAAATAAATAATTTAACCATCATATTTCAGTTGTGAATTTTTAATAAGTATTTCTAAAGTATGTGTCTAAGTTAAAACTACTATCATAAGTCATATAAATACAATTCATAAAATTATACTCACCTAATTAATGACCCATTTAGTGTAAGATAATTCAATGATCAGTTCATTAATATTTGGTGTGGGTTAACAAAACTGAATCAACAAGGGCTAAATGCATTGCAAGCAAAAATGTGTTTTTATTGAATATTTCTTCTAATAGTTGGATCTTTACAGACAACAGATATTATTGGATATGAGTCCCAGTTTAGTACTTAGTTGTCCGCTGAATAATCGTAAGGTATTAATTTAATCATGCATATATCAATTTTCATGATATCAATGTATTCAAAAGAATTTGTGAAGACTTATGTGTATTTGATATGGCAGTAGTTTCTGGGTATTAAATAAGCATTAAATAAACCAAACTCTTGTGCTGACTTATCAGAACTTATGTTCTAGTGAAAAGAGTGACAAAAATAAACAACTAAATAGATTTATAATTCAAAATTCTACTAAGAGTTAAGAGATGGATAGAGTAACTTCACTTTAGATACTGTGCTGGGAAAGTCATTTCTGAAGAGATGACTTTTAAATCAAGATGGACCTTGAAAGTGGAAAGAAAAATAGATAAAATTTCAGAAAGAGAGAATAACATTTTTGAAGGCACAAAGAGAGACATGACATGTTCTAGAAATAGAAAATAAGAGCTGACTAGGTGGTTTGAGTAAGGAGAGAAGTAACTAAAATCTTCATAAGCTATGAGAAGGAATTTCATTTTAGTCCAAGCGTAAATGCATAACATTGAAAGGAGTTAGGCAAAGTGAATAATATTACCAGATTTACATTTACTAAAAATTACTTGGCGGATATAGTTAGGCAAAGGGAATAATATTATCAAATTTACATTTATTAAAACCTGCTTGACTACTAAGTGTTTAGAGAAGAGTGCTGTATTGGCCAGTCTTTTTAATGCATATCATTTAACATTCTGATTGACATATAACCCTTGTTGTTTTTATGGAGTATAAAGCAATTCTTCAATGTATATATCCAAAATTGCCAGTCGAAGCAGGGAACGATCCTTTCATTCCCCTGTCCTTTCTCTATGTTTAGGGCACACCAGCTCCTCTCTTCCAGCGCTTTATGTGATATATAAAACACCATTGGGAACTATAGTCAATCTGTTACTTCTGTGTTTGGTATCTACAATCCAGCCCTCCTCTCCACCCTCCCACACTGCCCACACACTTCCTAGCCAGTAGTAGTTGCCATTTTAAATTCAGATTGAATATTTTAACTTCCACAATAAGAAATAACAGGGGATTTGTCTTTCCGTGTCTTGCTTATTGAATTTAACAAAATAACCTCTAGTTCTATCACACTACAAATATAGGAATTTTAACCATTTTTATGGCAAAGCATTTCAAGTATATAGAAGTACCACATTCTATTTACTTGTTCATCTGCTGATAGACACCTAGATTGATTTTCATATATTGAGAATTATGGCTAGTGCTGCAGTGAACATAGGACTATGGGTATCTCTTTCAGATGCTGATTTAAATTTTTTTGGAAGTATACCTAGAAGTGGTTTGGCTGTGTTATATGGTAGACCTATTTTTAGTTTTTTGAAGAATCTCCATACTGTTCACCATAGTAACTGTACTTATTTGCATTCCCACCAACAGGGTCTGAGAGTTCCCTTTACTCCACATCTTTGCCAGTATTTATTTCTTGTCTTTTTAACCAAAGCCATTCCAACTCGAGTTATACCTCATTGTGGCTATGCTTTGGATTTCCCTGACAGCTAGTACAGTTGGTGATAGTGAGCATTTTTTCATGTAATTTCTTGCCATTTGTATTGAATTTTTTACAGACATGTATATTCAGAACCTTTGCTCATTTCTTAACTACATTATTTCTTTGTTATTGAAATTCTTGAGTTCCATATTTATATATTCTTAATATCAATTTTTGTTGGATAAATAATTTGCAAACATTTTATTCTATTCCTTTGGTTTTTTTTCACTATGTTGGTTGATTCTTGTGTAGAAGTTTCTTAGTTTGATATAATATCGTCTAGTTTTGCATTTGTTATGCGTGCTTTTGAAGACTTAAGAGTCATTGTTTATACTGATGCCATGAAGTGTTTCTCTTCTGTTTTCCTCTAGTACTTTCAGAATTCTCAATCCTAAATTCAGAATTCTGATTAATATTGAATTCGTTTTTGTATGTGTTAAGAGTTAACTTGTTAGGGGAGTAACCATTTCAATTCTTCTCCATATAGACACCTGGTTTTCCGAATACAATTTATTAAAGAGATTTTCTTTCTCTGATGAATGTTTTTGCCACGTTTGTAAAAAATCAACTGGCTAGGGCCGGCGCTGTGGCGCCGCAGGTTAACGCCCTGGCCTGAAGTGCCGGTATCCTGTATGGGTGCAGGTTCTAGTTCCGGCTGCTCCTCTTCGGATCCAGCTCCCTGCTATGACCTGGGAAAGCAGTAGAAGATGGCCCAAATCCTTGGGCCCCTGCACTCACATGGGAGACCTGGAAAAGGTCCTGGCTCCTTGCTGCGGATTGGCACAGCTCTGGCTGTTGAGGCCATCTCGGGAGTGAACCAGCAGATGGAAGACCTTTCTCTCTCTCTCTGCCCCTCCTCTCTGTGTAATTCTGACTTTCAATTAAATACATAAATAAGTCTTTAAAAAATCATTGGCTATAGACATGTATATTAACTTCTAAGATCTCCATTCTTTTGTACCAGTCCATGTGTCTGCTCATATTCTAGTGCCATGTGTTTTGGTCATAATAACTGTCAGTCTGCTGTATAAACTTGTGATTCCTCCAGCTCTGCTCTTTTTGTCCACAAATCCTTCTTTTAGGGCTGAATAATGTTACATTATATATACTGAATAATATTGCATGTTGTCCACATATATATCTATACATATATATGCATTTGTTATCCATTCATCTGTTGATGGACATATTAAGTTGATTGATTATTGATTTTTCCAATCAATGAGCAAGGAATTTCTTCCCATTTCTTTGTGTCCTTGCTGATTTGTTTCATTAGTGTTTTATAATTTTCATTGTAGGAATCTTTGGTTAAATTTATTCCTAAATATCTGATTTTTTGTGGCTATTGTGAATGGTATTTATTTCTTGATTTCTCTTTCAGTAAGTTCATCATTGTCATATAAAAAAGCTACTGTGCTCTGTAATTTGATTTTGTAACCTATAATTTTACTGGATTGGTTTATTAGTTCTACAGCTTTTCAGGAGAGCATTTAGGTTTTTTTCCAAGTACGCATCATGTCATCTGCAAGCATGGATATTTTTGACATGTTTTTTGGTAGAATTACACTCTTTTCAATATTTTAGAAAAGTTTGAAGGCTATTGGATTTAGTTCCTCTTTAAATGCTTTGTGAAGGCCGGCACCGTGGCTCACTAGGCTAATCCTCCACCTGCAGTGCCAGCACACTGGGTTCTAGCTCAGTCGGGGCGCAAGATTCTGTCCCGGTTGCCCTTCTTCCAGGCCAGCTCTCTGCTGTGGCCTGGGAGTGCAGCAGAGGATGGCCAAAGTGCTTGGGCCCTGCACCCCATGGGAGACCAGGAGAAGCACCTGGCTCCTGCCTTCAGATCAGCGCGGTGCGCTGGCGGCAGCATGCTGGCCGCGGCGGCCATTGGAGGGTGAGCCAACGGCAAAGAAAGACCTTTCTCTCTGTCTCTCTCTCTCACTGTCCACTCTGCCTGTCAAAAAAAACCCAAAAAACAAAACAAAACAACAACAACAAAAACACGCTTTGTAGAATTCAGTAGAGAAGCAATCATGTTCTGGACTTGTACGTGATGGAAGTCTTTTGATTATTGTTTCAATCTCATTGCTTTTAAGGATCTATGTAGATTATCCTCTTGACTTAATCTTGCTAGATTATATGTATACAGGAATTTATCCATTTATTTGAGCTTTTCCAGCTTATTACCATATTTTTTTCACAGTACTTTCTTAAGATCCTTTGTATTTCAGTAGTGTCAGTTGTAATATCTCCTTTTTATCTCTAATTTTATTTATCTGAGTTTTTTAATCCTCTCTTCTTTGTTAGTTTGGAAAAAGTTTTATCACTTTTGTTTATATTCTCAAAAAATCAGCCTTTTGGTTTTGTTTCAATAACGGTAAAACTTGTTCTCAGTTTTGTGTGTGTGTATGTGTATGTGTGTGTGTGTAAATCATTTAAATCTTTACTTAGTATAGAGTTGGCCTTCTGTGTAGAAAGTTGATTAAAAATGAATTTTAATGGAGAATGGGACTGAGAATGGAAGAGGGTGGAGGAGGTAGGATGGGAGTGGGAGAGGGAGGGTGGGTATGGTGGGAGGAATCACTATATTCCTAAAGTTGTATTTAAGAATTTTGTGCTCATTAAATAAAAGGTTTCTTAGGGGGAAAAAAAGTAAAAAAATTCATTTATTTATGCTCTGATCCTTATTATTTCTTGCCTCCTGCTGATTTGAGGTTCCACCTTTCTTGTTATTCTACATCTTTGAGATGCAACATTAGATCTCTTCCTAGATAAATCTTTTTCCTAATTGTAAGAGTAAATTCTATAAACTTCCTCCTAATACTGTTTTTGCTATATCCCATAGGTTTTGATATATTTTGTTTTCATTTTCACTTATTTCAATAAAAGTTTTTGATTTTCTTTTAAATTTCTGCATCAACACATTGATCATTCAGTAGTATTTTATTTAATTTCCATGTATTTATGAGTGTTTTATCCTTCTTGTTGTTGATTTGCAGTTTTATTTCTTTGTGTTCTGAGAAGATACTTTCTGTGATTTCAAATGTCCCATGTGCTGAGGAGAAGAATATGTATTCTGTGGCTGTTGGGTGAAAGGCCTGTAAATATCTGTTAGGTCCCTTTGTTAGTATGGTTCAATTCCAATGCATCTGTAGTAATGTTCTTTATTTATCATTTGTCCATTGATGAGTTTGGGGTGTTGAAGTCACCAACTAATAATGTCTAGGAATTTGTCTCACATTTTCTGTCTGATGATATTTGCTATAAGTATTTGGATGGTCTTGTTTTGGGTCTATATATATTTTTGATTGTTATGTTGACTTGCTGAATCAAAACATATATATATATATATATATATATATATATAGCAAGGAAACAAAACAAAATATAATGTTTTCTGTCTCAGTTTTCTTATTCAAAGTCTGTTTCTTTTTCTGATATTAGGATAGTGATGTTTTGGTTTCCATTTGCCTTGAATATCTTTCCCCATCTCTTCATTTCAGTCTGTGTATATCTTTGTCACATGAGCTTCTTGTAGCCAAAATACAATGGAGTCTGGGTTTTTTACCCATTCAGTCAACCTGTCTTTTGACTAGAGAATTTTATCTGTTTCTATTCAATGTTAAAATGGATAGATAAGAACCAACACCTGTCCTCTTATTGATTGGACACTGATTCTAACTGATCTGAAAGTGATTCTATGGTGTCATGTGTTTTCATGAAATTTACTTCTAATGCAGGACTTCTTTCAGAATTTATTGTTAGGCTGGGCTGTTGGTGGTGAATTCTCCGAGTGTTTGTTTATCTGCAAGCTCTTATTTCTCTTTCACTGTTAAGAGATAGCCTTTGCTGGATGTAATATTCTTGGTGTGAAGTTTTCTTTTTTAATTTGAAGACCTTGAACATATCAACCTCATTTTGCAGGGTTTCTGCTGAGAAGTCTGATGTTAGTCTATTTTTTATGCAACTTGATGCTTTTCTCTTGCTGTCTGTGGATTCTCTATTTGTTCTTAACTTTTGACAAGTTGACTACCAAAATAAAGATTTGTTTTAGGTTGAGTCAGCTTTGGGTCCATTGAGCTTCTTGTATCTGGATGACAGTATCTGTTTCAAGCACCAGGACATTTTCAACTATTAATTCATTTAGTAGGTTCTAAGTGCCTTTTTCCTTCTCTTCTCCTTTAGGGATACCTATAAAATGAATATTTGGTTTTTTAATGGTATCTCATGTTTCACATAGATTTTCTTCGTTCATTTTAATTCTTTTCTATTTTTTTGAGTCTGATTGTGTTATTTCAAAAGTCTGTTCCTCCATGTCAGAAATTCATTGCTACACTTGGTCCTTTCCTCTGCTAAAGCTCTCAATCATAGTTTTTATTTTGCAGATTGAAGATTTCTCCTCCAAATTTTCTACTTGATTCCTAATCATTTCTAGCCCATTAGTGAATTTTTCACTCATGTCACTCATTGATTTCCTAATTTCTTTAAGCTATCTATCTGTATTCTCTTGCATCACATTGGGTTTTCTTGAATTTTATTTCTGGCATTTCATAGATTTCCTTTGGTTCATAGTTCTGGAGGAAAATTGTGTTCTTTCAGAAGCATAATGCTCCTTTGCTTCCTCACGTCTCTTGTATCCCTATGTTG
This sequence comes from Sylvilagus floridanus, assembly GCA_949820135.1. Taxonomy (NCBI): domain Eukaryota; kingdom Metazoa; phylum Chordata; class Mammalia; order Lagomorpha; family Leporidae; genus Sylvilagus; species Sylvilagus floridanus. The sequence goes on from OX463231.1 coordinate 69,202,098, forward strand.
ACTCCTGCACATCTATTGTAATAGGCTCTTCTTTAATATGGAGTAGGTTTTACATAAAGAGTTAATGATTTAGATGGAATGCAGGATATCGCTTGATTTGTTGCTTTGGCTTTGGTTCTATGTGAGTCCAGACATACAGTTTCTCAGTGATTTGTTTTGCTATAATCAATGTCAGTTCTGTCTTAAGAGACACAGTGGTGGCTTTATGATGAATATGGACTTCCTAGGATGTGTATCTTCATTTCACAGAAAGTTCAGTGTCAATCACTCTTGGCTAGGAGGAAGCTTTCAACAGAGGAATGGCTTGTATAGGCTTCTGAGGGGTGAACCAGGGGATGGAAGACCTCTCTGTCTGTCTCTGTCTTTCTAATTTTCAAATACATAAAAAATTTTTTTTAAAGAATTATCTCCTGATTCTATGTCAGATGATAAATTTCTAAACCCTCTTATTACCTGACATATTGCCAAATATCTCTTAACTATTACTGAAGAGAGGTAAATTCTGGCCGGATTCATCTCAAATATACTTCAGCATCTCAAGCTCCATTCAGGTCTTCCATTTTGGGTGCCAGAGGTCCAAGTACTGGGCCATCTTTTATTCCTTTCTCAGGCACATTAGCAGGGAACTAGATCAGAAGTGCAGCAGCTGGGACTCAAAATGGAGCTCCAATATGGGATGCCAACATCTCAAATAGTGGCTTAAACAGCTGTGCCACAAATCTGGCTAGGATCTTAGTATTTGAGCCATTACTCCCTGCTTACTGGAATTTGCATTAGCAAGAAGCTGGATTCAGAAGTGAAATCAGGATTTGAATTTATATCCTCTGTCATGGACACTGGGTACCAAGCAGCACCTCAACTACTACCTAATATGTCACCTTTTTATACACAAAACTTTTACACACCTATATGAAATGTATATACACATGTCTGGTCCCTTCCAGAATCACAGACATTCCCCTACCTAAGAGGTCCTAAACTTTAGCTACTCTTGGTAAATTCACATATGTTAATAAAGTTGCCCACTAGTAGTATCCAATCATACTCCCCTATTCTTGGTATCCCAGAAGTTGGTGTATATGGAGCAGAGCATGAATTCTACAAATGGGACTGAAAATCCTCAGACTGAAAAGAATTTTTATGCAGGTGTGAAATGTTGACTCCATTATACCTCCCACTAAAGCAAAACTAGGGAGGATCTAATGAAAGGTGAAAATACAAACCTTCCTTTAAATACATCATATATTCATGAGATAAGTCACACTCATTACATGTGCTATGATGTGCTTAAACAAACAGGGGTGGAGTTTGGGCAAATTTGTAAATCGGCACTCCTGGCACTGGTTTAATGTAGCTTCCTTCAAAACACTCTGGGATTTTGTAGAATTCACCAGTTTGCCTATTCTAATGTTTATGAGCAATGCAACTCCACAATTCACTCATGTAGAATTTTTAAATTTGAGAGTTAGTAAAGATAGTAATTGTTTTTATTTCTGATGTCACATCATTAAATATCACTCTTCATATTTTGTGTTTTTCCCTTCCTCTCTGCCAACACCCTAGAAGTTTGAGGAGGATAAATGAACATTTTACATTGATTTTGATTAAATGGCTTTTGCCCTGGGTAGTATTAGATGGCTAGGTCATTTCAGCAATTATACGGCAGTATTCCCCAAGCGGACCCCTCATCTACTTGTAATATAAAATCAATAATGTCTAAACAAGGACTGAAATGGCATTTTAATGTTTTCCAAAGAGCATTTAGACATCTGAGCTGCCTCAGAAGTGGTTTCAAGATGCATTTAGAAAACAGGGACAGAAATGTTTCTGTCTTGTTTATGCCCTGAAAATATATCTTTAGGGTTATAGTCTATGCTAATAAACCTCAAGCAAAATAGTATTTGAATTTTTTGGTATAAAAATAACTTGTGCTTCTGTTTCTGCAAGACAATATTCTATATACATAGAATGATTAATTATATAGTTTAATTTATCATTAATGTGAAGTGCATTCACTGAAATCCAGTAAAATAATAGTGTTATCTAATATTTATATTGCATCGCACATTCAAAGTTGGAAATGTGTAATTTATTCAAAATTGGTTGATTGATTTTATAGCATCCCTTTTAAAATTATTTACAAACCTGATTCTTCTAGCAATATATTGAACAAATTCATGTTATATGGATAATGAGGAAAAAGTCATTATTTTACATATGATGAAAACTGGGCAAATAATGTTCTTTCTTATCTCTATTGATAATTACTTAAGGAGATGTATTTTCATAAAAAATGCTCATACTTTTTTTTCTTTTCAGTGGAATGGAAGAATACAGAACCTCAGTGACTAAGTCAGGCACTGGTATCTGTTTTGGTTAGCAAATTACCTGTATTATCCACTGGAACTTCGAATGATGCTTAGGAAGAAAATTCAAAATAAATCCAGAAGGTATTTCAAACCAGTGACCTTTCATTGAGTGAGGTTAAGCTGACAAATGCTGCAAAAGGTACAAAATTCCTCTGAGGAGCCCTTTATTTCAGACTGTGCATTTGAAAGACCCAATTAATGCTTTATCTCATGTGATATTTACAGATCCTATGTAAGCAGGTCATCTTGTTAAACTAACTTACTCTTGCCAAGCACATCATTACATCATAAGTCAATGAATAAGGGTAAATTACCTACCTACTACTCTAAGGAATCACTAAATTGACCAAAACCTTGGCGTATCCAAGAGAATTAATTTTTCCTTTTTTTCATAACAAATGCTGTATCAGTGACCCTATAAACCTACACTGTTTCCATATCACTAGGCTTATAAGGTGTATGGTGAATTGCCTAAGCCACTAATTATAAAAATCCATAAAACTATTCAAATTCCCCATACAATTGTTTCATTTCTACTATAAAGATGTTCACATACTTAAATATTTATATATATTATATACATTCTGTCTATAAATACCAGAACATCAGTATTTGAAAACTTCTATGACTACTTTATAATTTTTTAGAAAACAAGATGTTCCATTATTTTCTATCCATCAACATGTACATATTCACTATGATTTATTATGCTATACTAATTCTCACAGGCAAGAATAAGTCAATACCTATGTATCTTGTGTTCCTTCTTAACTCTTCCTTCTAACCCTCTTGTTATATATCTGTCCCTTGTTCTTTATAGAGCACATTCCAGTATTTTCCTAAATACTGGAATCTGCAAGAGTGTGCACCAAAATTGTTGAGCGACTTTGAAAAATAGTCTATTACAAAATAGTAAAATTACAAGATAATAAAATGCTTGGATTGGAATTCACCTGATCAGTATATAATAAACTATTTATACAGGTATAAAGGGTCACAAGAGAAAACAGGTATTTAACAAAACAGTAATTGAAAAATTTTCATGTTAGAATGGATTTCGGTATGGCTAAAAAATGTAACCACAAATTCTGAAGAATATTCAGGAAAGGGAGAATTTAGTGCAGGAACAGATAAATGATTCAAAACTGTAATTACACAGAATGTTTAGTTTTACAAGTAATGTTTTAATCTGTAAATTATTTTATGAACTATTTCTAATTTGATATTACAACAGTGATCTTCATGTGGTATTCTTTGTTATGTTCATGTGAAATTTGGTCCTTATATTCTTTATAGTTTGGGGCACATAGTGCAAAATGAGAGAGATTGATTGTGTTTTTCATACATCTAGAAAACAAAAAACCCAAAAGACTTGGTCTGGCTCTATTCTTCTCAATTTCATATATATCATTTTCTGCACTGATAGATGGCTATGATACTATACTACAACCTCAAAACGATAGAAATGAACAAGACTGCTTGGGTCCCCACGGAGAATAAAAGTTCCTGGATGAAACATTTTCCATATACACCAACTTTGCTCTACTATCCTGTCATGTTATACTGTGCAAAATTGCAATGTACATGAACGATCCGAGGGATTTTGAAGTGCCTAGTTAACATAAAAGTACTATGAGAGGAGAGGTTGACCAGATAAATCAGATAAAACTTGTGCTGATTTTCTCATATACAACATGGTGAGAGTGTTCATAAAATTATGCCCTGTAGTGCATCCCAAAGTGGATGGTGTTTCATGCTCTCCTTAGATGTGCATAATTGGCATGAGAAATATTTCTGGGGAAATTCAAGAGATGGTTGAACCAAAGCTCAGCTATGGTTTACTCTGATGTGAAAAAAATATATACAGTTTATTTTCTAGTTTTGTTGTATGTCGGGGCTGTAATTCTCAGCCAAATCAAGTACTATCACACTGGAAAAGTTGCAGACTGGTACTCTTGCCCCCTTTGGGGTTTCTATGAATCTTTTATGGTGTTTTGCCTCTGAGGATGATCCTGGAAAAAATCAAGGATTTGGGACAAAATAAAGAATGTTTCTGCTTTCTAAAATTCCATATGGAGTTCATAAATAACAGAAAGTTATTATTTGACTACTTTGAATAGGAATCTACTGTTTATTGAACATAGTGCTTGATAGGATGTCAAGTAGAAAATATGTTAATTAAACATCATGTAGCTATAGGACATTGGCAAGCTAGTTCATGTAGTGTAAATTATAAATAAAATAGTATACTATAAATAGCTTCTTCACATGGTATTATTTGTTATGTTCATGTGAAATTTGGTCCTTATATTCTTTATAGTTTGGGGAATGCAGGGCAAAATGAGAGATTGTGTTTTTCATACATCTAAGAAAAAAAATCCTTAAGATTTGGCCTGGCTGTATTCTTTCCGAATTTCATATATATCATTTTCTCCACTGATGGATGGCTATGATACTATACTTCTTGGATATATATGAAAAGAAATTTATGTTCTTGGTCAGCAGTTTGTGGGTACTTTTTAAAGAATTTATCACTCCAGCTGCAATAAGTCTGTGTACAAAAATATGAACTAAGAACCATAAAATCTCAAATTGACAGCTAATGTCATTTTCTCTAAAAGAAAAGTGTTTTTTGGCATCCTGTTTTTTTTTTATCTACTAACAACACAATTCCAATCATTTTTATTTTCTCTGAATTTGTGTGAATCCTGATTACAATTATTTATTATCTTCAAGCCTGATTTTGTTTCTACTCTTTCTTAGTATTTGAAATTCCTCAGGGTAGAGTAGATAACAAATATTTCTCCAATACATATTTTAAATGTATGATGATTAGTTAGGCAACTTGCTATTACCTAAATAATTTTCTAAATGAACCATGAAACATGACCATAACTCCAAATCATTTAAAAATTTATTTGAGAGACTGGTTCATTTCCCCAATGTCTGCAAAGGCTGGGAGGAGTGGGGCAAAGCTGGGAGCTAAGAACTCAGTATGGATCTCCCTTATGGGCGGCAGTCACCCAACCACTTGAGCCATCAGCAGGAAGCTGGAATCAGGATCCAGAGCTGGGAACAAGCTGAGGCATGCTGATGTGGGAAGTGCACATCTCAACCAGATGCTTAACCATTAGCCTCCAGGCCAAACAACTACCCCAACATAGTCATTTTGATAAATACAGAAATATTTAACTGCAGATGGCTAGATATGCACATAAAATATCCAGTTGTTTGATATCTTATATACAGTGTTCATTGTCCTTATGTCTAGTAAGCCTGACTTATCATGAAAAAGAGGATCTTATTATGTTATTAAACTTACTGGACATTTAGGAAAGTGATGTACTTCATATCAAAGCACTATAAACTCATTGCTATGACATGAGAATATGACAAATAATCAAATGTATTCAGTAAATTATTTACCATTCAGTTATACATTCAGATGCAAATTCATTGTCAATTATTAACCTTATTTGATATGTTTCTGTGTAAAAAATTGTTAGTTTATCCCAGTTTCACTGAAGAAATGTAGAAGCCTGAAAAGATAATCACATATTTACATAAATAAAACATGCAAAATTATATATTTTCTTAAGCCATTTATAACTCTTAGTTTACAGGGTGTAGTAGAATATGAATACTGGAGACCTTGGAAGGGAGTAAAGATGGTTAGTTGTGGGATAGACACGAATTTTGCAGAGTTAGAAGAGAAACTGGGGCAAGCTAATAATGAGCCTTCCAAAGATATCCACAATCTGTTTGAAGACCTTTTTTTACTAACAAAACACAAATAGATGATTGTTTATATTTTAAACTATATATAAATCTTCATATTTGTGTATAAACCTGATATTAAGGGTAATATTAGCTGTCAATTTTATAGATATCCTTTATCCAGCTGAGGAACTTCTATCTCTAATTTCTTGAGTGATTTAAATGATGAAAGTTATTATATTTTCGAATTTCTCCACCAATTTAAATAGTTATTTGTTTTCTTTTTCCTTCATTGTATTAATACCTTGCAGTTTATCAACCCTCCCCCTCCCCCTTGCACCTGAGAGCCTAGTGTTTTACTAATGAGCTTTATCACTTTGTGCATCAGTTTGCTTGTGAGTAAGAACTGGCAAGCAGGCTCTGCAGGGTCTCAAATGACAGGTTCATCCTGAGTCAGTTCAGACACCTAGCAGTCCAGGGCCACCAAGGACAGCCCACTCACCAAGGCCTGTCCATCTGCCTTTCATTTTTATTTCTGTTCCCTGCAAACCAGTGGGGCACCATCTTTCCAATTACATTGCCCTCTCTTATTTTAGAATCTTGACCTTTGATGCTCAGGGATGAATTCACTGAGGACATAACAGTTGATATGAGACCTGAATGATAAGAAGAGGCCCGCAATAGAAATTTGTGATTAAAGATATTCTCAGTGATAGTTTTGTTATTTTTTTTCAATTGAGAAACAGAGAGAGAGAAAGAGAGACAGACAGACAGGTATTCCATTTACTGGTTCCATCCTGAAATGCCTGCAATGGCCGTCAACTAGTATTAAAATTGAAAGCCAAGAACTCAAACCACAGCTCCCAAGTGGTGTGGCAGAAGCCCAGTGGCTTGAGCCATCAGCTGCTGCCTCCCAGGGGTCTGTATCAGCAGTAGGCTGGAGTCAAGGTACAAAGCCAGGCATTGAACTCAGGCACTGTGATATGGGGTGCAGGTGTCTCAGCTGGTGTCTTAAGCACTAGGACAATAGTCTGCATCCCAGCGAAACTTCCTGAGAGCTGAGTTCTAAAGCTTGAAGTATGGATGTTCTGAGCAACCTTCATATTCTCTGAAACTTCCTTGAGTCAATAATTTCAGAGAATGAAAATCTGGTCACATATAATTCTTGAATTAAAAATGCCATTTTAAAAGGAATTATGATAAAGAGAGCAAAAAAGAGTAGGGAAAGTATATTACTCAAAGAATAAACTGAGAGAAGAATAAATTGTGAAGAAAGTAAAATAAGAAAGAAAACATGCACATGGCAAAAAAAAAGGCTATTGTGCTGAGATGATCCAATGCCATGGGAGGTGGTTATTTCAGGTTGGCAATTTCTCCTGCCTCCTAAAGGAATGTAAGGCTTTGCTTTTTAAAATGCTGAGTGCCCTAAAGATATGGAAAGAAATAGGTTCGTGTGTAATTTCTAAACCAATGTTGTGTCGTTGTTCCATTTCACAAATGAAATGAAAGGAAGTAATTGTTTTTGGCTGAGTGCTGATAAAATTTTCTAGCTTGCTGAGATAATTCCCATTTCTGCTTTTCAGATCAAAGTAGTGTCTTGAATCTGAGTTCTTACTCAGATCTGCAATTGATACACAAAGCATAAGGAAGAAACAATCACAATACTAAAAATCAGAAATAAGTGTTGAATTCTTTCTGTCTCCCCTCCATTGTAGCTCTTTCAAATAAATAAGTAAATCTTTAAAAAAGAAACAAATGATGAAAAGTGATGTACACACAAAACACACAAAAAATTATTGAAAGGAATTAAAGCATAAATATATACAAAAGTATTCTGTTTTCATAGATTGAAAGATTTGATAAGATGGCATGTTTCCCAAATTAATTTACAAATTTAATAAAATACCCATCAAAATTTCACCCACCATTTTTGTATAAATATATTATCTAATACTAAAATTCATATGGCATTGCTGTGATCACAGATAGCCAAAATAATCATTAAAAAAAGTAAAGATAGAGAGCAGCTGATCTCAGTACCGAGTGGTCCATTATGGCTGACATGCAAAATCTGGTAGAAAGGTTGGAGAGAGCAGTGGGCCGTCTGGAGGCAGTATCCCATACCTCTGACATGCACCGAGGATATGGAGACAGCCCTTCAAAAGCAGGGGCAGCCTCTGTGTGCAGACATCTGACTCACTGCTTGCCGGTCCTGTGGCAGAGTACTTGAAGAACAGTAAAGAGATTGGGGCAGATGTGCAGAAACACGCAGAGAAGGTGCACACAGGCCTGAAGCTGGAGCGAGCGCTCCTAGTTACAGCCTCTCAGTGCCGGCAGCCAGCAGGTAATAAGCTCTGATTTGCTGGCACCCATCTCCAAGCAGATGCGAGAAGTGATAACATTTCGGGAGAAAAACCGAGGCAGCAAGTTGTTCAATCGCTTGTCAGCTGTCGGTGAAAGCATCCAGGCCCTGGGTTGGGTGGCTGCGGCTCCCAAGCCTGGCCCCTATGTGAAAGAAATGAATGATGCTGCCATGTTTTACACAAACCGAGTCCTCGAGGAATATAAAGATGTGGATGAGAAGCATGTGGACTGGGTGAAAGCTTACTTGAGTAGATGGACAGAGCTGTGGGCTTACATTAAGGAGTTCCATACCACCGGGCTGGCCTGGAGCAAAACGGGGCCTGTGGCAAAAGAACTGAGTGATTGCCGACTGGACCCTGGCTGGATCGGGTCCTCCTCCCCCACCGCCTGGCCCTCCTCAACCCACCCCGGTCCCTACCAGTTCAGTCTCCGATGACTCTGCCTCCCACTCAGCACTGTTTGCGCAGATTAATCAGGGAGAGAGCATCACATATGCGCTGAAACACGTGTCTGATGTCTGAAGACTCACAAGAACCCTGCCCTGAGGGCTCAGAGTGGTCCAGTACGCAGTGGCCCCAAACCATTCTCCGCTCCTAAACCCCAAACCAGCCCATCCCCCAAACCAGCCACAAAGACCAGCCAGCTGTACTTGAACTGGACGGCAAGAAATGGAAAGTGGAAAATCAAGAGACTGTTTCCAACCTGGTAATTGAAGACACAGAGCTGAAGCAGGTGGCTTACATATACAAGTGTGTCAACACAACATTGCAAATCAAGGGCAAGATTAACTCCATCATAGTAGATAACTGTAAGAAACCCGGGCTGGTATTCAGTGACGTGGTGGGCACTGTGGAGATCATCAATAGCAGGGATGTCAAAGTTCAGGTAATGGGTAAAGTGCCAACCATTTCCATTAACAAAACAGATGGCTGCCACACTTACCTGTGCAAGAATTCCCTGGACTGCGAGATAGTCAGTGCCAAGTCGTCTGAGATGAACATCCTCATTCCCACAGAAGGCGGGGACTTCAACGAGTTCCCAGTCCAGGAACAGTTCAAGACTGTGTGGAACGGGCATAAGTTGGTCACCACAGTGACAGAAATTGCCGGTTAAGTGAATGCCACTGGGTTCTGCACCCTCTCCCTCCACACCATGGGATGACTGTTATCGAGACGGTTCCTTTCTAGGTTTCCTCTACCTTTCTGCTCTTAACGGCTTCTCTGCTCTGAGAAGCACAGCTACCTGCCTTCACTGAAATACACCTCAGGCTGAGATTTGGGGCGGGGTAGCGAGTCAGTTGATCTTCTGCAGGAAGGTTCAGCTTCCTTGTATTAGTGCAGCCACACCGCCACTGCATTCTTCAAGAACGCAGGCCAGGACTGGTGCATTTTAGCTCCCAGCTTCGGGGTTAGTTGACCAATTACAGTCCTTTGAGAAGAATAAAACAGTCTCAGGATGAACGGATCAGAACGTTCACACTAGGCGATCTTTTCCTAACAGTGAGCAGATAGGTAGCAGAAGCTGTGTGACTCCAGGTGGTTCTTCTAACCAATTGATCTTTCACTGTTGACAGGTGAGGCAAGGGTTGCACTGGATCAAAGGCTGAGACTCAGCCATCTAGCATTCCAAGCAAAACAGTTTCCCCATAAGCATTCCTTTCCTCTGCATTCATTCCATCCTAAGTCTGCCTCAGCCATGAGACAGTAGGTTCTCTGGGATCAGCTGCTCTAGCAGTGCCCATCACTGAGGGCAGGACCCTTTCTTAGGAATCCCTGCCCAGCACCTTCCTACAAAAATGACTTTTTAAAAAATATCATCACACCATTCCAAGGAATCTGGCATTCTTCCTCCGTCTAGGTGCCTGTCGTCTTCATTGCCTCCTTTGCCCACCATCAGTGGCACGTGGCTCCCGTCCAGACACTGCACAGAGGACTAAAACCTCCCCTGCAGGCTGGTTTTAGGTCTTGGTGGATGTAAGGATCTCACACAGCATTGCTAATGTAAATTTCAGTTTTTCCCTCTAGAACAAACAGTTACCAAAATATGCAACTTTTTTGGTGGGAAGAGAGATTGTCCTGTGACCTCTACCCATTTCCTGAGGCCTATGGAAATAAACCTTTATGTACTTAAAGTTATACAGAAAATAGAATAAAGTTAATACCAAACTTGAAAAAAAAAAGTAAAGATAGAGGACTCATACCTCTGAATTTTCAAAGTTACTGCCAAGTAATAAGGTGGCATTAGCAGAAAGATGTACATATAGATACATACCGTATAACTGATAGTCCAGAAAGAAGCCCACATATATGTGGAAAATTGATTTTGAACAAGAATGCCAAGTCCATTCAATGGAGAAAACAATAGTATTTTCAACAAATTATTCTAGGAAAATTGAACATTTATAATGCAAAAGAATGCAGCAAGAAACATATCTTGCACCATGTAAAAAAAAAAAAAAAAGTACTTTGGTTTGGAGTAGAAGAGGCGTTGTGCCACAGTGCGATAAGCCACCACCTAGGACACCCGTATCCCATATGGGAGTGTTGGTTCAAGTCCCAGGTGCTCAGCTTCTGATCCATTTCCTGCTAATGTGCCTTGGGAGGCAGTAGAAGAGGACCCAAGGTCTAGGGTCTCCACCATCCACATGGGAAATCTGAATGGAATTCTGAATTCCTGAATTTGGCATGGCCCACCATCAACTGTTGTAACTATCTGGGGAGTAAACCAGCAGATGGAAAATGTGTTTGTCTCTGTATCTATCTCTCTCTCCCTCACTCTCTCCCCTCCCCTCTGTCACTGCCTTTCATATGAATAAATAAATAAATAAATAAATATTAACAATTACATGAGCAAGTATTGTGGCACAGTGGGTTAAGTGGTCACTTGCTATGCCCATATTCCTTATGGGAATGGAAAGACAACTTGAGTCCTGGCTACTGTGCTTATCATCAAGCTTTCTGCTAATCTACCTAGGTATGCAACTGACTACCAATCAAGTGGTTAGGTCCCTCCCAACCATGTGGAAGACCTTGATGGAGTTCTGGGCTCCCGGCTTCAGCCTGGCCAAGCTCCTGATGCTATCAGCATTTGGGAAATGAACAAGAGGATGTAAAAATCTGTATCTCTCCCTCTCTGTCTCTCTGCTTTTCAAATAATTACATTAAATAAATAAATAAATAAATCTTTAAAATAAGTACATGGAAAATGGAATAAAAATATGAATTTGTTTTGTGCAAATGAAAATTGAAATCCATATGTGTACTCTTCAGGAAATGCATTTTCCATGAGCTTTTTGAAGACATTTTCAAGACGTTTTGCCAGCATTGTTTCATAGTAGGTTAAACCACCACCAGCAACACCAGCATCCCATATGGTGCCAGTTATTATTCTGGTTGCTCCACTTCTGATCCAGTGCCCTGTTAATGTCCTGGGAAAAACACAGTAATAAGACCTAAGTGTCTGGAACCCAGCTATGTGGGATACCTGGATGAATCTCCTGGCTCCTGTTATTGTTCTGGACCAGTGCTGGTCATTGCAGCCATCTGGGGAATAAACCAGCAGATGGAAGATCTCTCTCTGACTTTCCCTCTCTCTATAATGCTGCCTTTCAAAATAAATAGATAAATTTTTTAAAAATATTTTGCCAAAATAAATTTAGCTTTTACTTCCATTTTTTCACGAGTATACGTTTGGTATGAGTACCCTCATTAAAAAATTTACTCTAAATTGGACAACTTAAAAGTAATAGCTAAAAGTTTAAAACACTTAAAAATAGTTATGATCTTTATCCCCATTGATTCAGCACTGCCCCTTAAGTGTGACACCAAAAGCAAGCAAAAAAGAAGTACATTTTATTTTGACAGCCACATATTTTTGTGTATCAAAGAACAATATGAAGACAATGAAAGCATAGCCTCTTGGAGAATATGTATGTGTATATATATATATATATATATATATATTCCAATTATATATCTTGTAACTATTTAGTATCCAGAATAAATATAAAACTCTTAAACTATTAAAATTCAATAACAAAAGAATAAATAATTCAGTTAATTAATTGAAAGACTTGAGTAGACATAAAATATCCAAAGAAGATGTGCAAATTGCCAATAAAAACATGTGATGTTATGGAACAATAGTCAGAAAAACTGCAAATCAAAACCACAATGAAATGCATATCCCCCAGAATGGCTAAAATCAATAAAAGGAAAATAACAAGTGTTGGTAGGATATGAATCTCATATATTGCTGGTGGTGATGTAAACAGTTCAGCTTCTATGGAAAACAGTTTGTTGTTTTCTCAATTAGTTGAAAATGCAATTATCATAAGACCCCAAAATTTTACTTTTAAACATACACTTATGCGAATTGAGAATATACTTTTGAACAAAAACTTACACATAAATGTCCATACATATTATTTATCATAACTAAAAAGTTGAAATAACAAAAATGCTCATTGTCACAAGCAAATAAGAAAAATGTATTATACAATACATACATACAATACAATACAATACATGCTCATTAACAGTGGACTATTATTTAGCCATGAAAAAGAACAAGACACTGTAAAATAGATGAGCCTTAAAAACAACATGTTTAATGAAATAAACCACACACAGAAATTGTATAGTGCATGATTCCATTTTCAAGAAATATCCATAAAAGATAAATCCATAGAGACAGAACCAGATTTATATTCACTAAGAATGGAGAATGAAGAAATGGATGGTAAGTGCTAATGGGTACAAGGTTTATTTGAAGGGTTCTGAAGGTATTTTAGAATTAGTGGCAATGATGAATAACATTGTGAATGCACTAAAAACCAATGAATTGCACACTTTAACTGGTAAAAATGGTAAGTTTTATGTCATGTGAGAATTGAAGTAAATACACAAATGAAAAAAGCAGAGGATGCTGGTAAGAAGTATAGAGGAAACCTCCGTAGTGTATTTACCACTGCACTTTAAATCTAAAAACATTTCAAAATGAAACACAAATAAAAAGAAAAAAAGATTCAGATAATCTATAATGAAACACTCACATAAATGGAGGGAATATTTACATGATAATAGCCAAGTAATAAACACTAAGAAAATTCAACATTCAATTTAGATGATCAGTATAAGTATTGAACTATATCAATAAATAAATTTTACCTGTAATTGAATTCTAGACAATTACTACAGTAATCTTATCATAGTACTAAAATATCTATTGCCAGACTAATGACAGTAGAAAGCAGTAGAAGATAGCCCAAGTGCTTGGGATCCTGCATCTGCTTGGGAGACCTTGAAGAAGCACTTGGCTCCCCCAACTTCGGATCTGCCCAGTTTCACTGTTGCAGGCATCTGAGGAGTGAACCAGCGGATGGAAGACCTTTCTCTCTATCTTTCCCTCTCACTGTCTGTAACTCTACCTGTTAAATAAATAAATGCAATCTTTTTAAAAAATACATATATTTTAACTGATTTTACCCAGTAAGTCCCACCCAATCATTAAATTATGGGTCCTTGAATTTTATTTTTCCTTGCGGTACTGTTATCTTTCGAAGAACGGTGTATTAATATCTTGAGAGTGCTGCAACCTAACCACTATAGGGAGCCAATGTATTAATATCTTAAAATGGACTTCTATTTAACTAGTTTCAGTATTTCATACTAAAAAGAAATTTTTAAATATTTTTATAATTTGGCTCCTGCAGTGTGGCATACTGGGTAAAGCCAGCGCCTGCAGTACTGGCATCCCATATGGGTTTCAAGTCCAGGCTGCTCTACTTCTGATCCAGCTCTCTGCTATGGCCTGGGAAAGCAGTAGAAGATGGCCCAGGCATTGGGCCCGTACACCCATGTGTGAGACCCTGAAGTAGCTCCTGGCTCCTGGCTTCAGATCAGCCCAGCTCCAGCCATTGTGGCCATTTGAGGAGTGAACCAGTGGATGGAAGACCTCTCTCTCTCTTTCTCTGTCTCTCTCTCTTTGTCTCTCTATATCTCTGCTTCTCAAATAAATAAATAAATCTTTAAAAATATATTTCTATAATTCTAGAAAACGATGCATACCTACCCTGTGTTTATGTAATTGCCAAAGGTAAATCAGAATTATCCCCTAATACTGAATAATTTTTTTCTAAGAAAGGAATCAACATTATTGACTTAAAATTCAAGGACAGATATTATTAGATTTAAAAATCTCTTCTCCCGCATAATACTCATATGTAAATTCCTAATTCCAAATATTTCAGAATAGGAATTTATTGGGAAATATGGAAATTGCAGAGGTAATTAATGAAAATGAGATTTCTCACTCTGTTGATTAATCAGTGATGTTCATGAAGTCAGTGGACCAAGCTAAAAATTTGAAGATAAGAGGCTTCCAAAACAACTTGATCTGTTTTAGTTAATCATAGCATCTATCTATGGCTCTCTATATCATCTGTCTTTCATGGCATCTATCTATGGCTCTCTATATCATCTAGCAGGTTTGTGATGCAAAAAATGCTTGATGAATGATAGAATTGTGTGAAGAGGCACAAGAAACATGCACATGGTTTCCTAGTGTTGTTCTTTAAGTTATTCGTCAAACACCCAAAGGAGTCACATGAGAGGGCACTTGAAGAAGACCATGGAAAATAGTATTGAAAGACAAGTTTATTTTGGTATGAAAAGATAAAATCCATACATAATTTTTATACATGCATTTTCTATTAACTTTTAAAAGAAACTTCATTGTCGAGTTTTATATATATATATATATATATATATATATATATATATCATTAGATGTGTCTACACAAGGGTATATAAGATGTCAATTTTGTTATAAAAATTATTGTGACATAGACTATAAACAACTCAGGGTCAGCGCTGTGGCATAGCAGATAAAGCCCCAGCCTGCAGTGCCAGCATCCCTTATGCAGATGTGTTTAAGTCCTGGCTGCTCCACTTCTGATCTAGCTTCCTACTAATGTGCCTGGGAAGGCAGCAGAAGATGGCCCAAGTCCTTGGGGCCCTACACCCATGTCTGAGACCCAGAGAAAGCAGCAGGTATTTGACTTTGAATAGGCCCAGCTCCAGCTGCTGTGGCCATTTGGGGAGTAAGCCATCAGATGGAAGACCTTTCTGTCTCTGTTTCTGACTCTGCCTCTGTAACTCCACCTTTCAAATAAGTAAATAAATCTTAAAAAAAAAATATAAACAACTCTACTATGTTTTATTTGTTTTTTGGGGGATCAAAAGAATGAAACAATAACCAGTTGGGGCTATTATCAGGAATTGGCAATGTATGGCTACAACATTGCTAAATTTGGGCCACTGCCCATTTTGTAAATAAGGTTTATTAGAAACACACCATGCCTGCTCCTGTTTTGTATAAGTTGATTTTTGTGATACAGCTACAGAAATGAATTCTTGCCGCAGAAATTATATGGCTAGAAAATCCTTAAGTACACTACAAGGCTCTGCTATATATAACATCAATATTGATTCTCACACACCACAGAGCCAGGTTTACCTCTGCTTCAAAGTACTGTGGTTGAGAACATAGGATCTTAAGTTACAGTACCTGGTAAGTTCTGAGTAGGTAGCCTATTAGCTGTATGACCATGATCAAATTATGATTTTTTTTCTTTTTTTTTTTTTTTTTACAGGCAGAGTGGACAGTGAGAGAGAGAGACAGAGAGAAAGGTCTTCCTTTGCCGTTGGTTCACCCTCCAATGGCCGCCGCGGTTGGTGCGCTGCGGCCGGCGCACCGCGCTCGTCCGATGGCAGGAGCCAGGAGCCAGGTGCTTTTCCCTGGTCTCCCATGGGGTGCAGGGCCCAAGCACTTGGGCCATCCTCCACTGCACTCCCGGGCCACAGCAGAGGGCTGGCCTGGAAGAGGGGCAACCGGGACTAGAACCCGGTGTGCCGGCGCCGCAAGGCGGAGGATTAGCCTGTTGAGCCACGGCGCCGGCCCAAATTATGATTTTTAAAAATCTGTATGTTCACTTGAAATTTGAAAGAAAAGTAGTATATTTATTCATATACTCTGTAGAAATTAAAATATTTATCTAGAAGAATTACTCTTCCATCTGATACAGAGTAAATACTATAGAAAATGAATCCTTATTAATACAAGTGACCTCGAATGCAGTCTCCTTTTGTTAGACCTTCATTTTCTACTTCCACCTTCTGGGGCAGTTTGTAATCTTGATTTTTAAGCATCCAATATGGTTCTAATTATATAGATTGTATTAAAAAAAAAAACCACTGTACTATGACAATTTTTAGTATCTGATAATAAAACCTATGTACACAAATGACAAAAATAAATCACAAACTCTCTACCAAAAATAGTTGAGAGGAAGAAAATACAGTTCAACTAAAGGGTTTTTACCCAGGAAAAAGGGAAAAAGAATATTTCTTATTTTGGTTTCCATAGCAATTGAAAATTAGGTACTTGGTGTTGCAGAATTAACATGACATGTTTACTTAATTCCTTTGATAGAATTTCCAAGGATTTTTAAAGGGAATTAACAACAAGTTGTATTCAAAGGAAGAGAAAAGTTTATTATGTAAAAGTTCATAGTGTTGTTCTTTGCATTGTAAAAATCTCCTATTTGAAAATGCTTGATCAAAATCATATGATGATATTTAATTTATAATTAAATAGTTCAGCAATTCAAACTAAGATTTTTAAAATTCGGCTAAATTTAAAAATGGCTACTTCAAAATTTTATATTCTAATTTCAATATTAATGAGGCATTTACGAAGCATTTGCGATTTAATCAAAGTTGAGTGGTAAGCAGTGAAGACTACCAGAATCTAGGAACATTAAGGTAATATTGAGTTCCCTATTTAAAACATTCATATGTGTATGAGATAACATTTGTTCCAAGAATATTATTTTCCTCACATTAGTATAATTTTCTCAGAAGATTTTTTATTTCAACGGGGAACACATATATTACATTTTAAGGTTTCTGACTTTATCTTGGAGCACTATGTGGAAACATACAAAAGCATAAAAATAAGACCTAAGAATGTGTTATGAACAAGAGGTATTATCTAAATAAAATCAATCCTACATTTGAAAACTCAAAAAAATGTTTCACAATACTAAGAAAATAAAGACAAAAAGCCTTATGATCATCTCAATAGACTGAAGAAACAGCATTAAGCAAAATTTAATGTTCATTTGTAATAAAAAAACAAATATCTCAGCAACTATGGTAACAATCTGAGAAATGGCTTTTATAGAGAAGCCTGCAATGTCAGTGTGTTATGCAGAACAGCTGTCAAGACTCCCATGTCTTCATCCTTGGAGTCTGTGAGTGTAATTCAAGAGCATTGAAAAGATAATTAAGATTAGAGATCTTGATGTAATGAGATTTTCTGTAAAAGGGGACCAATGTAAGAAAATGAGTCCTGGAAGTGGAGACATTTTTCCTACTTCTTATAGAAAGAAAGGGAAAGAGAGATGGTGTCTTGAGAAGGAGCCAGCATGTCATTGATCTAAATGATGGCACAGTGGGTTAAGCTTCAGCCTGCAAGGCAGAAATCCCATATAGACAAAATTTCAGTCAAAGCTGCTCCATTTCCAAACCAGCTTCCTGCTAATGCACCTGGGAAAGTAGTGGAAGATGACCACCCACATGGGAGACCTGAAAGAAGTTCCTGGATCCTGGCTTCAACCTGACCCAGCACTGATTGTTGTGCCCATTTGGGGAGCAAACCAATGGCCAGCAGATCTTTCACTCTGTCTCTCCTTCTTTCTCCCTTTAACTCCACCTTTCAAATAAATAAATAAATCTTAAAAAAATATGGTTGAAAGTGATCAAAAGTAAATGCTCTCTCCTTTGTTCTCTCTGTCCCTCTCCCTCTCTCTTTCTTTCATTTTTAAGATTTTGAGATAACATATCTTAATTTAAATTATAGTCAAAAGCTTAATGTACCACCAAATAAAGAATTCAACAAGTAAAAAGTAAAAAAAAAAAAAATGGCTAGTTCAGCAGGAAATAGCCAAGGGCTATAAATAATAATCAAATGAAAGATGACCATTTCACTCATAAACAGTAAACCTAAAAATAATCATAGATTGTTAAAGCTATGATAGTATATAATTCTTAACCGTTAGTTTGAAAAAATATAAAAACAAAGCTTGATAAAACTATATTTGCAGCAATACTAATACAAATAGGCATTTCTTTTTTTTTTTTTTTTGACAGGCAGAGTGGACAGTGAGAGAGAGAGACAGAGAGAAAGGTCTTCCTTTTGCCGTTGGTTCACCCTCCAATGGCCGCCGCGGTCGGCGCACCGCGCTCATCCGATGGCAGGAGCCAGGTGCCAGGTGCTTTTTCCTGGTCTCCCATGGGGTGCAGGGCCCAAGCACTTGGGCCATCCTCCACTGCACTCCCGGGCCACAGCAAAGAGCTGGCCTGGAAGAGGGGCAACCGGGACAGAATCCAGCGCCCCGACCGGGACTAGAACCCGGTGTGCCGGAGCCGCAAGGCGGAGGATTAGCCTGTTGAGCCACGGCGCCGGCCAAATAGGCATTTCTTTTAATTTTTTAATTTTAGCTTCCACATGTAAGGGAGAAGGTGTAAATTTTTTCTATCTATATATGGCTTATTTCATTCAACATGATGTCTTCCAGTTGTATCCATCTTGATGCAAACAGTAGAATTTCATTTTTCATACATGAACAGTGCAGTATTCTATTGTGTGTGTATGTGTGTGTGTGTGTGTATATACATTATATTTATCATCTATATCCGTTCATCTGATGATAGACACATTGCTTGACTATATTTTGGCTTTTGTGAATTGTTCTGCTATAAACATGGTGGTGCAGGTTTCCCTTTTATACAGTGTGTTCATGTCTCATGGGTATATAGGAGTATACAGCCAGAAGTGGGATTGCTGGATCACATGGCATGTCTATTTCTCATTTTAAGAAATCTTTATACTATTTTCCACAGTGACTACACTAACTTACATTCCCATCAACAGTGCTTAAAATTTTGCATTTCTCCACATCCTCACCAGCATTTGTTACTCTATCTTTTGGATAAAATAGACATTCTGAAAGGGGTGATGCGATTTCATGCTCTGGTTTTGATTTACATTTCCGTAATGACTATTGACATTGAGCACTTTTTCATATATTTATTGGCCACTTGTATTTCTTCTTTTGAGAAATGTCTGTAGAATTCCTTTGTCCATTTCTTAACTGGATTGGTTCCCAGCAGTTGAGTAGGAAGAAGCAAGCCACACTGACTCCACCTGCAATAGCATATGAAAGAAACAAAGGAAGGACCACACTTCTAGGGATCTGACTGGAAGAAATGCTCACTGGAGAAATTACAGGGTAAAAAAGACTTCCTGGGACAGTGAATAAGGATGACAGACATGCTACTGAGGCCAGCTGAGTGGCACAGCCAGCTGCCGGCTAGGAGGTGCCATCTTCCATTGTCAAGATTGGAAGATTTGCATTCTCCACCACCTGAAGCTTTACGTGATGGAGAATTTTAAAGTCACCACTTATTTTTATTCCAGCCTGGGGCATTTGATTAGGATTGAGCCCTGCTAGGCTCTGAGAAGGGAAGCCACATGACCTCCCTTGCCTTGTGTACCAATGCAGAGCATGACTGCACTGTAAAAAAGTCCCAGAAAAATCTCCACTCAGCTGCTTCCACTGATCAGAGCCAGAGTGAGGGCAACTTGCAAGGCAGAGAACAGAACCCCTGCCTCTGTAGCTGTGAGAGTTTAAGGCATAAACCCTGGAGCTGCTCTCACTCACTGTACATGATCGAGGTTCTGCTCAGCTTCTTGGAGTTAGCACCAGCAGCATTGCATTAAAAAACTTAGACATGACCTGAAGTAGTTACCTCCACATCTCCTAGACCCAGGCACAAATCCCAGAAACACTCTTCCTGGTTTGTGAGATCTGGGGGCAGTTTCATCTGTGCTTTGTGAAACTAGGACTGTTGCTGTTGGTATTATAATCTTTAGAGTTATTTGTACTCACTCGTGAGGTCTGGAATGTACTATCAGTACTACCTATATTGTGCTACTTCATACGGGTGATTATCACTGTTGCAAATACCTGACTCCCATTCTGGGAGATCTAGTTAATGGCCTCACTGTTATCATTCAACATCAAAACTTTAACAATCAGAGCTAATTTCCTCAAACCCACTGGATTCTACATGGTGGACCTAGGGAGGAATCTGCTTGCATTCTACATCTCTGTACCCATACCTGCCAGGACAAAATCTATATACTTTGTTGTCATGATGTAATACTGAATCACATCCACTGGTCTTGGAACTATGACTGTTAGTTTTATAAGCCCCAGAGAGAGTTTAATTCTCCTAACAGGACCTGAGGAAGGGCCGTCCATATCACATTGTCTTGAAGCCAAGGTTATTGATGCCACAAGCCCCAGTGTCACTCAGGCTTGTCGATAGGACAGTTCTTTTTGTCTCTCTCAGCACCAAGAACAAGGTCCTGGCTATCAAAATCCTAAGTGTAACTGACACTGAATGCTTTGTGAACTGAAAATATACACGCTGGGAAGTTCACATTCACTGCAAAGTCACACTTCTACCACTATAAGTGACTGTGTTCTAAACCACTATGTCATTTATAGTCACAATTGACATTGATTAAACCAAAAGAAGTCAATGAGAGGCTACATTCCTGCACTCACCTAGAACCAAATCCTAAGCTAAAAGCAAAGGAATAGAATGTGTTCCTTCTAAGCCATAAATTCTTTTCCACCAAATATATAGACATGAATGTAGGGACACAGGAAACATGAAGAAACAAGGTAGCACTACGCCCCTAAAAGAAGAAAATATGTTTCCAGAATTAGATTCTGATCTGAAGGAAATCTATAAATTCTCAGAAGTAGAATTCAAAATAATAATTATAAAGAAACCCATTGTGATGCAAGAGAATACAGATAGATTAAAGAAAGAAGGAAATCAGTGAGTGACATGAATGAAAAATTCACTAGATAGAAATAATTAAGGACAAAGTAGAAATTTTGGAGATGAAATCTTTAGTCAGTGAAATAAAAAATATGATTGAGAGCTTTAACCACAGAATATACAAAATGGAGGAAAAAAATTCCAAAATAATTATCATTATTTTTCTTCATGAAAGATATTACTAAGCAATACATATCATATCCAAGAATATGGATTAAACAAATTGTAGATGTTTAAAAATACATGGAACTTTTTTGCCAATTAAAAGGAATAAGATATTATATACAGTGAAAGAAGCCAGACAAACATGTACACATACACATGCCTGAAATTGTACATAAAAAAGAATAAAACAAAAAGTTTTCCTTTAGATAATAACGGGTCTTCTGCAAGAGATCATGGAGATATTTGCATTGTTGATAAATGTTTCTCTCTTTAAAGACTTTATATATTTATGTATTTATTTGAAAGACAGAGAGACCTTCCATCAATTGATTCACTGTCCCAAAGGCCAGCAATTGTCAGTGCTGGACCAGGTAGAAACCAAGAGCCTGGATCCTATTCTTGATCTCCCATATGGACCCCAGAGGTGAATGTACTTGAGCCATCACATTCTGCCCCCTAGAGTGTGCAGCAAGGAGGTTGGATCTGAAGTAGAGATGGGATTTGGATCCAGCTCTGAAAGAGGACAGGGCTACCCCACATGGCATGTTAAGCAATGCACCAGAGACCTGCGTCAGAACAAAATATTTTAATTGCTTAATAATGATACATAAAATTTATGCAGTATTACATTGCTTTATTATTTATAGACTTGCCTATAATTTAGAAATTTATAAATAATGAATATATAATAAAATTAATAAAATAATAAATATAAATTTAGAAATTATTTAGAAATATAGCTCTATGAGTCTTATGACACTGTATGTATTGCATTAATGGATTAGAAAAGTTTGTCACAAGCTTGTGAGTAATTCTGGCAAGTAGTAAGCCGAGATCCTAAGTTAAAATGAAATGGGGAAAAAAAAGAAGATCAAAATCAAATCTCTACTCCCAGTTTAGAAACATCATTTTCCTCAATAAAAAGTTACGTGAGAAAATTAATATGACAATAGCATATCTTTCCAATCCTTTCCCAAGTCACAGCACTGTTGGTAGATACAGCAGATATATCAGCAGTTATCCCAGAAGTAAATCTGCAAGAAAGGAATATTACAGCCAGTTATGTGATCCTATATCACAAGCAAATTTGATTGTAATAGGCTAGCAGTTTTTGAGCCTGTATTTTGTTTTGCCCCTGGGCCCCTTGAAATCATCTAACTTATTCAAAGGTCATCTAAACAACCTGACCTTTATTTCCAAACTCACTTTTGTTTCTACCTAGTCATTTATCCCTCTTTGTTTTAAGAACAACAGAAAAAAGGAAAAGTAAATTACTTGAGGAATTGTATGCTATGACTTACTATTCCTAGCTTCTTCCTCTGTAAAACTGGGCATTTGAACATTTAGATGACCTCTAAGGGACTTCTAAACTACAAAATTATGTAATTAAATTTCACACAATTCTTTCTTTCCTTACCTAGTCTTATGAGTTGATTTTTCCTGGCTAAAATAACAATTCTGTAGATTCAGTTATATAAATAGGCACATAACTATTGAGATTCAGAGTAGCAAATATATTTTGAGATTCAAGAAATGATAAAATGGATATATGCAATATTTCACAAGGATGTGTCAAGTGACATTTTTAAAGCTTTTCCTTGAAGTGGAAAATTATTGAATTTCCCAGTATTTCACAAAACAATGTAATAAAATTTGATTTTCCTATATTTATATTTACATTATGTTAGTACATTCATTGGCTAGTTTGTTGTTATTATTCATGTTTTTGTTGTTCAACATTATATTCCTGGAGATCCAATAAGGACTTGGCTGCGTAGTCATATTTGTCACTTTTGTTATTATGAAATGTTGTTTTGCTTGTATACATGGTTGTATACATAAGCTTACTCTTATTACAAAATATTGCTCTTGATCAAGTTTATATGCTGTTAATCATTTTAAAAACAACTACATCAATAAAAGCCATTTTATTTTCATTTCTTGAAATAAACATTTTAGACATATGAGATCCATATGGATGCCAGTTCTAGTCCCAGCTGCCTTTCTTCCAGTCCAGCTCTCTACTATGGCCCGGGAAAGCAGTAGAAGATGGTCCAAGGCCTTGGGTCCCTGCACCTATGTGGGAGACCAGGAAGAAGCGCCTGACTCCTGGCTTTGGATCGCCACAGCTCTGGCCATTGCGGCCATTATGGCCATTTGGGGAGTGAAATCAACGGGAGGAAGACCTTTCTCTCTGTCTCTCCCTCTCACTGTGTGTAGCTCTAACTCTTAAGTAAAATAAATAAAATCTTTAAAAAAAGAAATTAATCAGTAAATTTTTTTTAAAAGTTGATGCTACAGTGAAATAAAATATGTTTATTTTTATGCAACATTATTGAAATCCATGCATACAAGTAGCTTCAAAAAGTTTATGGAAGGGCTGGAAGGTGGTGGTAAAGCCACCACCTGCTATGTTGGCATCTCATATGTGCGCTGGTTAGTGTCCAAGCTGCTTTCCTTCGGATCCAGTTCCTTGTTGATGGCCTGGGAAAAGAAACAAAAGATGGCAGAAGTGTCTGGGCCCCTGTCACCCATGTGGGAAACCCAGTACTAGCTCCTGGATTTGACCTTGCGCTCGCTCGCTCTCTCTCTCTCTCTGTCATTCTCCCTCTCTCTCTGTAACTCTGACTTTCAAAATAATTAAATAAATCTTTTTTAAATAGTTCATGGAAATTTTGTATTGCAAAACCTGTATGGATTAATTAAAAAAAAAAGATGTATTTATTTTTTTGAAAGACAGAGTTAGAGAGAGGCAAAGACCGAGAGAGATCTTCCATATGCTGGTTCACTCCTCAAATGGCCGCAACAGCCAGAGGTGGGCCAATCCAAAGCAAGGAGCCAGAAGCTTCTTTCAGGTCTCCCAGGTGGGTGCAGGGGCCCAAGGACTTGGACCATCTTCTGCTGCTTTCCTAGGCCATAGCAGAGAACAGGAATGGAAGTGGAGCAGCCAGGTCCAAGCCGACACCCTATGGGATTGCCAGCACTGCAGATGGTGGCTTTTATCTACTATGCCACAGTGCTGGCACCCTGCATGGATTTCAAAAATTGTACACCAAACTTTCATTCCTCTACAAGCTTTTTGAAGTACTCTCTTATACATTCACCAATATATTGCCTCTCATTTAAGATGACATTTAGATCAATTTGCAGAAAGTTTTCATGGTATTGTATTCACATCTATCACAGCCAAAAATTTATTTACACTAACACTAAGAAATACTGTCTGGCCAATGTTTGGGGGGCAGCAGGTTAAGCAATACTGGTATCCCATATTAGAGTGCTGTTTCAGGTCCTAGCTGCTCCCCTTATGATCCAGCTATCTGTGAATGTGCCTTGGAAAACAGCAAAAGATGGCTTGAGAATTTGAGCTGCTACACCCATATGGGAAATCAGGATGGAGTTCCTGGCTCCTGACTTTGCCCTGGCTCAGCCCTGGCCATTGCAGAATCAATGGATGACCTCTCTCTCTCTCTCTCTCTCTCTCTCTCTCTCTCTCTGTGTTTTTGTGTGTGTGTGTGTGTGTGTGTGAGAGAGAGAGAGAGAGAGAGAGAGAGATTTTAAAGAAATAAACATTTTTAAAAATAGAAATATTGACATTATTTTCCATAATATTATGGTTTCTGTTTCTAAAAATTTTCTCTAACATCGATACACCGTCAAATATTGTTATCTGAAAGGATTTTATCAAAACTTTAGAAATTTAATGATGCTCAGGAAATAATACACTTAGCAATACCCCAAAATTTTCTGTTTCAATGGTGAACTATCACACATACTATGGCATATACTAGATTACAACACTGTGTTTACCTTTCATGCTAAAAGAGTGCCATTCTTTAGAATTAATAACTCTTTTAGTAAAATCTGCATAACATAAAAGAAAACATGTTTTCCTAACTTCTGTGAGATTTAGAAATCACTATGTGTTATGGAATTTAATCAATCCCAATCTTCACAGAGAAAACATCAAATGAATTTAACCATAAAATAATCTTTTAAAAAATTTCTGTTGCCATCTTTAATTTGAAATTTTTATCCATTAGTAAATGAGCTGCCAGTAAAATACTATTTCTTTAAGAAATGTCTACATTTGCCGGCACCGTGGCTCACTAGGCTAATCCTCCACCTGTGACGCCAGTACCCTGGGATCTAGTCCCAGATGGGGTGCCAGATTCTGTCTCAGTTGCTCCTCTTCCAGTCCAGCTCTCTGCTGTGGCCAGGGAGTGCAGTGGAGGATGGCCCAAGTCCTTGGGCCCCTGCACTGGCATGGGAGACCAGGAGGAAGCACCTGGCTCCTGGCTTCGGATTGGTGCAGCACTGGCCATAGAGGCCATTTGGGGAGTGAGCCAATGGAAGGAAGACCATTCTCTCTCATTCTCTCTGTCTCTCTCTCTCACTATCTAACTCTGCCTGTCAAAGAAAGAAAGAAAGAAAGAAAGAAAGAAAGAAAGAAAGAAAGAAAGAAAGAAAGAAAGAAAGAAAGAAAGAAAGAAAGAAAGAAAGAAATGTCTACTTTTTTCAAAGTGGGATCAAACTATTTTTTAGGTTTGCTTTTGGTATCTATCAGATACAGTTACTGTTATACTGTTCATTAAATAGAAAAAAGTATATCACATCAGGAGTTCAATACTAAATAGTTTTAAAAGGAACCATTTAGTAATTACACATAACCAATTACTGTATGTAAATTTTCTCTAGCTCTTCCCTTTGAAGAAATTCCAATAAACAATCCCTTCTCTGTAACATCTATTCCTCTAGCCTTACTGAGAGGTTTCCTCCATTCTATTTTTGAATGAAAAATAACAAGTTGGATCCCTTTTACTTCTTACCTAGTTTATATTAGTGAGGAGCATAAGTATAGAAGTCATAATATTCTATATTATGTGTCATGAAGACCTATCAATGCTTTATAGTAGACTGATTACACAAGGTATCTTAAATCAGATATATTAGGTTATATTACTTATGGCACATACACAATTAGGAAAATATTTTCTAGTGATCTCGCAATTCTATCAGGCATATACAAACAAGGTACTCATAGAATACCCTAAATATGAATGACAATCATACACGTTGGATTAGAATCCACCATATGATCTCATTTAACTTTAATGACTTCTTAAAAGGCTAATCTCCAGTGCTGGGTGTTTGGTTTGGTGCTAAACCAGTGATTGGGATGCCTGCATTCGTTATCACAGTGCCTAATTTAAGCTCTGCTCCCATTACCAGCTCATACCAAACCAGAGTTTCTTGGTTCGCTTACAGGAAGAAATTGACAAGAGGTCCATATTCACTCCAAAAAAGATATTTTTTTTCAGGATTTTAAACTGTAGCACAAGTGAAGCGGCATGTCAGAGACAGTTTCTATCTACAGCTCTCTTGCGAGAGAGAAAACCGGTGTTTTCATTGGGTTGGGACAGCATGGCCACACCTTTTTTTCCTCTGGTTTGTCACCCTTGGCACACAGTACTTCGGGTTGTACTGGACATGATGTGCTGCACAGGCCTGGCTGCTCTGTTTGCACATTTCATGCTCTAAGTGGTGGTGTTGCTCTCTACTGCCTCCTCAAGGAGGTCGAACATTAGTGGTGCTGAGCAATTCTGGGCAGTGCTGGGTTGGGGAAGTCTCTAACGTGGCAGTAAGGATGCTCCTGTTTGGTGTGGAGCTCAGTGAAAAGACCCATGGTCAGAGATGGACACACATCAGGTTGGAAGTGGATTGGTTTCGTGAGTCCTATTTCTATTCTGTCTTACACTCCCTGCTAATGTGCACACCAGGAGGCAGCTGGGGCTGGCTCCAGTGGATGAGTCTCTGGTACCCATGTGAGAGACCTAAATCAAGTTCTTTACTCCAGGCTTTGGTCTGTCACATTTCTCTAGTTAACCAGCAGATGTGGTTCTCTTTGCTTCTCTCCTCTGTCTCTCTTACTAAAACAAGATAGAGTAAGGCAAATAGTACTGGCGTGGGCATTTGGCACAGTCGTGACAAAGCCACTCTGGATGTTTGCATCCTGACTTCGAGTCCCAGCTCTGCTTCTGATTCCATTTCCTAGGAGGAAGCAGGTTATGGCTCAGGTTCTTGAGTCCCTGACACACACATGGGCTACACAAATGCAGTTCCTGGCTCTTGGCTTCAGGATGGCTCAGCGCTGGCTGGTGTTAGAATTTGGAAAGTGAATTGTGGGTGGAAGATCTCTCTCTTTCTCTCTCAAATAATGAATATGTGAATGAATAAATAAAATATATAATAACAAATAAATAAATAAATAAAGAATATATTTTAAAAATTATACAAAAACTAGATCCTATCTCCAATACACCTACCTTTTGATTTATTAGATTTTAGGGCTTTACCGTATAAGTTTGGGGGAAGGCACATAATGCAATTATGATATATTTCTAGCAAATCTTAATCCCTTCTCACTAAAAGACATGGTTTCTCTCGGCAGGAATTGTCTACAGTAATATAAGTTGGAGTAGTTCCAATATTTGACAGAGAATACTTGGTTTATGACAGTTGTGCTCTCCTCATTAAAATGTATTTGGTTAATCCAGCATCTTCTCACTATTAGTGCTCTAAGTATAACACATCTTCTACCGGATTTGCCAAGTCCTTAGTTCACATGCTTCATGTCTAAGATTTCTCTTCCTCACAGTTTATTGAGACAAAACAACAAAAACAGAATGCACACAACACTCATTGATTAAGGTTGCCCCGTTATATGGATATGGTTTGTAGCACCTCAAAATAATTACAATATTAATGTAGCAGGTCACTGATCACAGATCATCAAAATAGATATAATTAACATAACTAAAATAGTATGCAAAATAGGAAAATGTGATACAGAAATGTGAAGACAGCACATGCTATTCGAAAAATGGTGGTCAACAGACTTTCTTAGTGTAGAGTTCCTACCAACTTACAATTTGTAAATATGTAGTATCTGGAAAGCACAATTAAGCAAAGCATAGTGAAGCGATATATGTCTGTACTGAAGTTTCTTGGACATATATTATGGTTGCATCCTGATAAACTTGTCAGAGTTGAAAATATTATATGTTAAAAATGCATTTTATACAAATAACCCATCAAATAGCACAGGTTAGCAGCACAGAATACTGTTATTTACTCTGATGATGGCATGGCTGATTGGGACCTATATTTTGCTGAAACTGCCCAAAATCATGTCATATACTGCTAGTCCAAAGAAAATTAAAATTCAAAATTTGAAGTATGACTTCTTTTTTTTTTAAAGATTTTATTTATTTTACTTGAAAAAGTTACACAGAGAAAGAAGGAAAGGCAGAGAGAGAGGTCTTCCATCCGATGGTTCACCCTCCAGATGGCCACAATGGCTGGAGCTGTGCCGATCAGAAGCCAGGAGCCAGGAGCCTCCTCCATGTCTACCATGCAGGTGCGGGGGCCCAAGGACTTGAGCCATCCTCCACTGCCCTCCCAGGACACAGCAGAGAGCCGGACTGGAAGTGGAACAGCCAGGTCTCAAACAGGCGCCCATGTGGGATGCCGGTGCTTCAGGCCAGGGTGTTAACCCACTGTGCCACAGGCACTGGCCCTGGCTCCTGATTGGTCTTAGTGAATGCTTATTGTGTTTTTACCAACATAAGCTTGAAAAACTGCAAGTTAGTGTATCGAAATTAGGAATTTACTAAAGTTGGAGTTCGACTCACCATCCATTCAGCCATTCTGTGTCATTTGAATATATAACTTAAATATTTACATATAAAATAATTGTCAGTGGATAAGGATTTACTACAAATATTTGTTACTTGTTTTCTAGTTTTTCTTTTCATTCCATTCTATCTCTTTTGCTGTCTTCTTTTGTGCCTTGATGAGTTTGTAGTGGCATAGTTTTAAAATTTTATTTTTCTTGTGTGAATACACTCTAAGTTTCTGATTACCATAAGGCTTTCAACAACATATCTTTTATTATTTTTTTATTTGACAGATAAAATTAAACAGTGAGATAGATAGAGAGAGAGAGAGAGAGAGAGAGAGAGAGAAAGGTCTTCCTTCCGTTGGTTCACCCCCTAAATGGCAGCCACAGCCGGAGCTACGCCGATCCAAAGCCAGAAGCCAGGTGCTTCTTCCTGGTCTCCCATGGGGT
Source organism: Sylvilagus floridanus (assembly GCA_949820135.1). NCBI lineage: Eukaryota > Metazoa > Chordata > Mammalia > Lagomorpha > Leporidae > Sylvilagus > Sylvilagus floridanus. The sequence continues at coordinate 69,231,827 of OX463231.1, forward strand.
GCAGGGCCCAAGCACTTGGGCCATCCTCCACTGCACTCCCGGGGCCACAACAGAGAGCTGGACTGGAAGAGGAGCAGCCGGGACTAGAACTTGGCACCCATATGAAATGCTGGCGCAGCAGGCAGAGGATTAACCAAGTGAGCCAGCCCCTCAACAACGTATCTTTTAAAAATATATTTATTTACTTATTTGGAAGACAGAGTGACATAAAGAGAGCGAGAGGCAGAAAGGAACATCTTTCATCCACTAGTTTAGTCTGCAAATGGGCTGCAACAGTTAGGGCTGAAACAGGCTGAAGCAAGGAACAGGATCTGGTCTCTCACATAGGTGGCAGGGACTCAAGAACTTGGCCTATCATCTGCTGCTTCCTAGGTGCATTAGTAAAGAGCTGGATCAGAAACCGAGCAGCTGGGACCTGAACCAGCACTTTAATAGGGAATGCATGTGTCGATGCCAACCATCAGAATGTGCTTTTAGTTACTCGCATTTCATCTGTGTTGTGGGCTATTGATGCCATAATTCACATCTTCTGTATCCATTAAAATTATTTAAGCTATAGTTCTTTTAATAATTTTGCCTTTTAACTTTCATTCTAGAATTGAAAGTAATTTAGGTACCACTATTGCAGTATTAGAGTATTCTGAATATGATTATATTCTTATCTTTACAGTGAATTTTATGCTTTACATGTTTTTGTGTTAGTTTGCATCTTTTTATTTCAACTTGAAGAACTCTAAAATGAGTTTCTTATAGGTCAAGTTTAGTGTTGATGAATTCCCCAGGTTTTCTTTGTCCAGGAAAATCCTTATCTTTCCTTTATTTATGGAAGACAGCCTTGCTAAGCCTAGTTGTCTGGGATAATAACTTTATCTTTTAGCATTTATTTATTTATTTGAAAAGCAGGGTTACAGAGAGAAGGAGAGGCCGAGAGAGATCTTCCATCTGCTCATTCACTTGCCAAATGGCTGCAACAGCTGGAGCTGGGCTGATCTGAAGCCAGGATCCGGGAGCTTTTTCCAGGCCAAATCACTTGGTCCATCTTCTGATGCTTTTCCAGGACATTAGCAGGGAGCTTTATCAGAAGTGGAGAAGCTGGGAATCAAATCTTGGCCAGGTTTTTGGAAGCTGACACTGCAGATGGAGGTTTAACCTACTATGCCGTAGCACCGGCCCCTATTTGAGCATTTTGGGTGCAATAGTTCCTTTCATAAATGGGGAATACATTCTAAGCACCCTACTGGATGCCTGAAACTGCAGATACTAAAAAGGCAGTAAGTATTATGATTTTCTAATACATAAGTACTTATTATAAAGTAAGCTGGTCATAGTAGCACATTAATAATAATAACTGATTATAAAATAGAATAATAACATTTTACTGTAGTAAATATTGTACGAATGTTACCTCTCTCTCTTTCAAAATAAAAAAAAAAACAATTGTTTTGTTTACAGAAATGCATTAGTTATTTTCTCTATGCACCATATCTGGCTTTATCATTTGCCTGGAAGGGTTTCCATATCATAGCTTAGTTAACCTGCCCTTCCATGTTCTATGCTCAGGTGCTTCAATTGGTCATCTGTTTCCAACTATTTTCAGTGAAGATTTACTTTGGGTGACACTCTTTGTCCTTAATCAGCTTCTTCAACTCTGTAGGAATTGTGACAATAGTGTTTTCATTTGGAGACACAGCCTGTCCAGTAATTGCTATACTTTTTGCTCCAAAGTTATTTTTGAATCTGTGCAACTAACTCACTTTCAGCAAATATCTTGGCGTCATTCATTTCAGGGGATGTCTTGCTGAAGTCTTTTTATAAGTTCAATGCTTTTGGGCACAGCTCTCCAGTAAAAATCAAAACACATTTTCTGATCATGTTTTCCACCCACACATTTAATAATCTTTCCATCTTTAACGAAGCACTTATTATACACTGTGACTGTAACTTTTAGAATTTGAGGTGCAACAATAACACTAGCACACGTTTAGCACAGTGTCATAAATAGAAGAATCATCCTTACCATAGACCTTAGCACTCCTTAAGTCAAGAGCGTTTAATTTTTACGTAAAGGAAACATTTTAAGGTTTTTGTTTGGCATATTCAAATTGCCAGAGTTAACACTTTTGTGCTTTGGGACCCCTATTAACAAGAATACTGGGTATTTGAATACTAGTAATGTGACCACGAAGATCAAGTTGGTATCCAAAAATGGCTCTTATGTGATTAAGGAGGCAGGTAGCATAAAAAGTTTTGCTAAACCTGGTAAAAGAATGCTTCAAATTCCATATAGATTGTATTCCATATAGATTGAAACAGGACCGTGTGAGGTTTTATCACATGACTCAGAATAGCACATAATTTAAAGTTTATGCATTAATTACTTTTGGAATTTCAATTTAATATTTTTGGTTTATGGTTGAATATGAGTAACTGGAACTACAGAAATCGAAACTATGGTTAAGAATATCCTGTTGTATTATAACAAACCACTTTCTCCTAGTCTGTAATGTTTCTGCCGAGAAATCTAATGATAGTCTACAGATGTTCCCTTGCTTGTAAATAATTGCTGTTCTCTCTATGCTTTCAAAGTATTCCTTGTCTTTAATTTTTGAGTGATTATTATAAGTCTCAGAGAAGAGATCTTTACCTTTAATCTACCCACGATTTTTGGGGGCTTTGTGAATTTTGGATGTTTGTCTCTAGATGTGAAAAGATTTCTGACAATTTTTAAAAACAAGTTTAGTTTGGAACCAGCACTGCAGTATAGCAGGTAAAGCCATCACCTGCAGAGCCAGAATCCCATATGGGTGCTGGTTCAAGTCCCAGCCACTCCACCTCCAATCCAGCTCCCTGTTCTCTGTTAATGTGCCTGGGAAAGCAATGCAAGATGACTCAAGTGCTTGGGGCCCCTGCCTCCCACATTGGAGACCTGGAGGAAGCTCCTGGCTCCTGGCTTCAGTCTGGCACAGCTCTGGCCATTGTGGCCATTTGGAGAGTGAACCAGCAGATGGAAGATTCTCTCTCTCTCCCTCTTTCTCTCTGGTAAATCTGTCTTTTAAATAAAAGAAATAAATATTTTTTAAAAAGCTTACCTTTACTTTCTCTTTCTCTTCTCCTTCTGGGATACCCATAATGTGTATATTGATTCATGTAATTGTGTATTTTAATTCCTATAGTCTTGATCACTCTTTTTTCTTTTCTTTTCTTTCTCTTTCTCTCTCTTTCTTTCTTTGTTTCTCTCTCTCTCTCTCTCTCTCTCTCTCTCTCTCTCTCTCTCTCGTCCTGCTATCCTTCCTTCCATCTTTTCCTTCCTTCTTTTCTTTTTTTGTTCCTCTATCTGGATCTTTTCAAGAAAAGATCTGAATCCTTCTGCTTGATTGAACCTGTTGTTAAGCTCCCTATGGGAGCTCCATTACAGTCACTGTTTGCTTCAGAATTTCTGTTTTTGTTTTTGCTTTTTTGTAATTTTTATCTTTCTTGAACCTCTCAGTTTGTGTGTCCACTATTTCCCTGATTTCATTTAGTTATCCGCTTGTATTCTCCTGTAGCTCTTTGAGATCCATTAAAATAATTCTTTTTAATTCATTTGGGGCTGTTCATAAATTTTCAAGTCAGTTGCTAATGTTTTATTTTGTTCCTTTGGTGATGTTGTGTTTTCCATGCTCATGATCCTTGTGGGCATGAGTTAGTGTCAGTATGAAAGTATGTACTTATTCTAGTCTTTGCGTGTATGCTTCCCTTTTCTGGATACCCTTCAAATTTAGCACTGTTCGGAGATTCTACGAAGGCTATTTGTTATGTCCCATGGGTAAGTTTGATACTGGAGTCCTACAGCAAGCTGACCTGGTGCCCTGGTCTCCAAGGAAACAACTTGGCTTTTTGCTGTTTTCAGTTCGGTTTGGAGCTTGGGACCACTCAGAGACCCAGAGTTTGTTCTGTTGGTGTAGGAATGGATCTTGAGTCTACAGTAGTTAATCTAAGGCCTGAGTCCATGGAGATAGGGCAACTTTGAGCCAGTATCAGTAGTTGCTAGATATTATCTAGATAGGCCTAGAGCCTTGGTCCACAGGGACAGCCTTGAGGCCAAGAGTCCAGCCAAAGTGTGAAGTCTGAGTCTGTAGTGGCTGGGTGATTGCATGTTTTACTGGAATGGATCTGGACCCTGAGTCTTGTGGAGCAGGCTTGATTGCAGGGTTCAGTTGGAACTGGAGCCAGGGAGAGTTTCTTGGATCCTATGGCTGGCTTCTCCTAGGGAAAGCCTCGATCCTAGAATACTGGGTATTCTCCTTGTTCCTGCAGCTCTAACCGTCAGTTAGGAGGTTGAATCCATAGGTAACAGCCTGCATGAAGGATTCATGGGTCCTGGCTTGGAAGCTAGATTTGCGGCTTGCAGCCTAGAGTCACCAGAGATGATTTGGCCCTTGGGAGGTCTTAGAATCTGGCTGATAGGGTATAGTCTGGGGTCCAGCCCTGTGGACCTAAAGTCTGTGATGACTGGAACAAAGGCTTGGTTTGGGAGCATCGGCCTGATGCCATAGTGGTCAGCTTATACCTGAAGTTCAAGGATGCCAATTATAACTGGAATAGACCTGGAGACTGAGTTTTCTGGGGCCAGACTATATCCTGGGGTTCAGGTACAGGGCAAGTGACAGATACAAACTGAGGCATGGGTCAGCAGACGTTGGCCTATAGCTAGAGTCTGGGTCCTGGTCTGACACTGGGCTAGGTGTAGAGGTTAGGTCTTTAAGGAAAGCTATGGAGACATGAAAACCAGCCTAGATCCTTGATCTTTTAGCACCAATCTGGTAATTAGTGGAACAAGAAACAGCCTGTAACTGGGTAAGCATAAAGCCTAGGGCTAAGGGACTTGGTTCAGTTCTGAGGAAGTCAGGATATTGGAGCTACTAGAGTTTTCCTGGAAGTCGGGTAGGCCTTGAACCTGAATCTATAAGGGACAGCATAAGGTTTGGGACTTCTGGCTTAAGTCTGGGCAGATTTGCAGTTTGCTGCTGCATGGCTAGCTTGATGATTGGTCAGGCCTGGAAGCTGAATCTACACTGTGGGCCTGGAATCTAAGGAGGTGGGAGGCTGCCAGGTATTGATGTATGAGGTTGCAGGGGCCTGCCTACTCATTAAGTTGGCCTAGAGACTCGGTCCTTTTATACTGCCATCTAGGACTGCAGAAGTGTTTCTGGATCTGAGTTTTACTGGTGTAGACTTGATGTTGAGATCCAAGGAAAACTTTCCTCCTTCCCCATGCTATACTCCCTGAGGCTTCGGAGACTGACATAGCTGATGTCTTTCTTATTATCTCCAATGTGTCTTTTTCTTTGTCCTCTGCTACACTGTGTGCTGTAAACTCTCATCTTGTTTCCTTAGTTATAATTAACACATTTTTGCACATGGATAGTTGTAATGGTTTTTTGGAGGGGGAAACAGATGCTGGAGAATACTGTTCTGCCCTCTCGCTGACATCAGTCCTTATAGTAATTTCACCACATGATTATCACAGAGTATAAAAGACAAAGCTGTCTTGATTCCATTTTAATCAAGTAATGTATTATATTTTTGTGTATATAATCCTTTTATGATGGTCCTTGGGTTTTCCAATAAATTTCAGCTTTATACATATTTTTTAAATCTCATTTCATCAACATTATATTTCTTCAGGTATAAATACATTCATTTGTTTAAATGGGTTCTCTTTGTCTTCCTCATCTATATCATATATTAAATGTTATTTTTTGAGAGTTCCAAACTTCTTTGATTCATCTTTGTGGCTTTTCAGGCTTTGAAGTAATGGCTCCTATATGTATTTTCCCTTTTTAAAAATATCTACTTTCTATTTGTCTACTGGAAAGGCAGAGCAACAGAAATTGAGAGAAAGGAAGAGGGAATAATTTGAAACAATATTAGATAGCAATAGGAAAACCATTTGATATGATAATATAGTCAAGCATTAAGCAAAAGAAAACTATTTTACATATATATTATCATACAATGCTGATTTTCAGGCAAAGATCATTAATGCAGATAAGTAGGGACATCCTATGATAATAAAAGAGGTTAATCCATGAGGGAAACATTATAAATTCTTTTACTATACCTCTCAGTGTTACTCTATTCCAACAACTATATATTCTATTAAATAAATACATCACTCTGGTAACCGAACTTTCAGGCTATGAACTTGTTTTTATAAATACATATTGCTAACCAATGTGACTTCCTAAGGATTTAAACTCATGAATCTAATTAATTATTTGCTTTATCTGTAAAAATGGTTTCAAAATATCTAGGATGTATGAATGATGAACACAGCAGTGACTTCCTAGATGCCAATTTGTGGTATTTTATCCATAATGATGACCACGTATATTTGGCTTTGATTAGTGATTATCTGTATATGACACATTCTGAAAATGCTTAATAAAAAGATTTCACAATGTTTTTGAAAGCACTTTTGAACTCAAATGGTTACACTTTATATTTTGATCTGAAAACTAAAGAATAGTTGTGAAGCCATTGACAAAGCATGCTACAGGACTTTTTCTGTATTTAACAACTAAATGTTTTAAAATTCTAAAAAACATGCCAGCGTTAAAAAACTAGAGCCTTTTTGGGAAAGACAGTTATCATATATTTTCCCTGATCTGGGAACTAATAGAGAACCTAAAATGTAATGTATTAGAGTGAAATGGACATTTTGAGATTGGATGAGAATTTACAGCCCTTGTCTCTATTGTCTGGGAATAGTGTTTTTTTTTTCTTCATTTTATTTGTCGAATTCTTTACTTAGTGCAGGGTTAACCTTATAAGTATAAAGTATACTGAAAATAGATCATGTGAAAATTAAGAGTGGGGATAGGAGGAGGTTAAAGGGTTGAAACATGACAGAAGGGAGGGTGGGTAGGAAGACTCACTATGTTTCTAAATCTGTATGTATGAAATACATGAAACTGGTGTACCTTAAATAAAATTTTAAAAAATCTTTAAAATAAATAAATAAATAAAAACTAATAGCCAGCTAATGGTATGAACTTTTTAAATTATTACGAGGTCTATTATTAAATTTATTAATTTTCAAATACCCTTTTGTGGGAAAGAATGCATGGTAATCACTAAATTTTCAGTAAACCTTTTTGCTTTTTAAAATCTACACTTAGAGTATATTTGATTCAAAACAGCAAATACTTTAGTTGCTTGGATTGTAACCGAGAATGACAAAGACATTTAACAGCTATCAGACGCTGCTTAGTCACCAATTTAGAAATTTCAATGACACAGGTTACAATTTATCTAAAACCTCCTGCTATCACTTGGAGAAATGCTTGGGTTTTGTGAGTAATCCAACTTGTCAATTAGTCCTACAGCTCTGTTGATGGAACAAAGATATTAAACAAAGGCTGCTCCTTAATCTGAGAGATTTCCCACAGTGATTTCATGTACTGCCAAGTTTCACAGATTGACATCTTACTATAATCCTACATTGCAAATCAGTAATGTTCACAAGGGGTAGATGCTTTGACCTGGAGAAGGGATGACAGCATAAATGCAATTTCTCTACTGTAGTGAATGTATATATTTTTTGTCCTATGGTAAAAATAAATGACACGAAAAATACACATTCTGCCTGCAGCTTTGTACTAGCAAATAACTCCAAAACTAAACAAAACAAAAATCTCCCCACAATTTTGAAATAATAAATGAAAGTAAATATAAATTAAATCATATTCTCTGAGTATGTAATACTAATTTATGAGTAACTTGCTGATACATAATGCTAAAAACTTGAATGATTATTTGAGACAGTATAATTAAATCACTGATTTTAAAAATAAGAAAACTAAGGCCAAGGATCAAATGTTTTAGGGAGAACTATCTATGTTGAATTCAAACCACTACATTGTACGTATCTATGCTGTGGTTTGGATATGAATACTTCCTCAGACTCATGTAGGACTTTAATCCCCAAAGTCATTGGTATTAAGAGGGTAGATACTTAATCCAACAGTGCTGTTGAGAGGTGTGGTCTTTAAAAGTGATTATGTTGGATTAGACTTGGTCAATCCCAACCCAGCTTCCTGCTAATGTGCACCCTAGGAATTAGCAGCAATGGCTCAAGTGACTGAGTCCCTACCACAGGCATAGGAGACCTGGGTTGAGTCCCTGGCCACTGAATTTACCCTGCCTTATTCATGGTTGTTGCAGGCATCTTGGGCGCAAACTAGTGGATGTGAGATCCCTGCTTACTTGTCTATGTCTGTCTTTCAAATAAAATACAAAAAGTAAATAAAAACAAAAACTAGAATTTTGAAAGAGACAAACGAACCACATAATTAAATTAAATTAAATTAAATACCTCAATACTGTCCATATAAAGATGTAAATGGGGCCACTGGGAACACAATATTGCTTGTAATTTAGGATTGAGTTAAATTTCATATAAAATTGAAACTTATCAGAAGACAAAGAGTCAATGTAGAGATCCAAAATGAATATGATCTTTTATATATAGTGGAGAAGCATGACTGAAATTCAAATTAATAATGTATAGTATGAATAGCAGAATCAAGAGCAAATAAGGCTCTTAGAGAAATATCATTTAGGGGCTGGCATTGTAGCAAGGCAGGCTAAGCAACCACCTCCAATGCTGGCATCATGTCATCCTGGGGCGCTGATTTTTGTCCCAGTAGCTCCACTTCCACTCCAGCTGCCTGATGATGGGCTTGGGAAAGCAGCGGAAGATGGTTCAGGTATTTGTGTCCAGGGCACTCACATGAGAGACCTGGAAGAAGCTCCAGGCTCCTGGCTTGCGCTTGGAGTAGCCCTGGCTTTTGCAATCATTTGGGGAATGAAACGGTAGATGGAAGATCTGTCTCTTTCTGTCTCCTACTTTTTCTGTAACTCTGCCTTTCAAATACATAAATAAACTTGTTATTTAAAACGAAATACTATTAAGTTGAAAAATAAACTTTAATAATCATTCTTTTTTTTTTACAGGCAGAGTGGACTGTGAGAGAGAGAGAGAGAAAGGTCTTCCATTTGCCGTTGGTTCACCCTCCAATGGCCACCGCGGCTGATCCGAAGGCAGGAGCCAGGTGCTTCTCCTGGTCTCCCATGGGATGCAGGGCCCAAGCACTTGGGCTATCCTCCACTTCACTCCCGGGCCACAGCAGAGAGCTGGCCTGGAAGAGGGGCAACCGGGACAAAATCCAGCGCCCCGACCGGGACTAGAACCCGATGTGCTGGCGCCACTAGGTGGAGGATTAGCCTATTGAGCTGCTGCGCCGGCCTTTAATAATCATTTTTAAGAATCAATGAATTCTCATATGTTTTTAGTTCTACTTTCATTGCTAAAATATTATAAGCTAAATAACTCAAAATTACTAATATGCCTTTATCAGCTACAGTTTCATTATAAATGAATCCTAGATTTTAAAAAATAGAGCTTGTTCATCATATATTTATTAAAATGGAGAAATATATTAAATACACTTAGATTTCTAAATACAGTTGTCTCATTTTATTTTTATAGTGATAGGTCTATAGGAATCATTATAATTCGTCTTTTCTTCAATCAACAATATTAAATATGAATCTACTGTGTACTAGATATTATTTTATGTATGTGTGTCAGCTTCATAATTTCTTCCTTCTTTCATGTGCTTCATTTTCTGGTGGGGCAAGAGATCAACACAAATGTAAATAAAAAAATTAGCATTTCAGATGTTGACAGGTTTGATAAAACAAAGGGGCCGGCGCTGTGACCCAGTAGGTTAATTTTCCACCTGCAGGACCAGCATCCCCTATGGGCTCCTATTCTAATCCCAGCTGCTCCACTTCCGATCCAGCTCCCTGCAATGGCCTGGGAAAGCAGTAGAAGATGGTCCAAGTCCTTGGACCCCTGCACCCACATGGGAGACCTTGAAGAAGCTCCTGGCTCCTGGCTCCTGGCTTCGGATTGGCTCAGCTCCGGCCATTACGGCCATCTGGGAGTGAACCAGTGGATGGATGACCTTTCTCTCTTCTCTCCTCATTATCTGTAAGTATACCTTTCAAATAGATACATAAAATATTTTTAAAATACAAAATGAAACAGAAATACTCTCAGAAGTTACAGTAAATAGTTGAATGAAAACTAAATTACCTGCTAAAACCATCAGAAGAATCTTTCTTAAATGACTTACATTTATAAAGGGATATAGATGATGAAAACAGGAAAGGCATGGGGACACAGTGGTAAAATTTTGGGCAGAATGAAATGTAAGTGCAAAGACTAACCTTAAATTATACACAATCAGTATAAAAACTAAATGGCCATGATTAACTTAATGTGAAGGAAATTGCAGTGGCTAAATTTAGGTATGGAGGCAAGATTATATAACAGTTATATGATCACTATTGGTTTTCTGAAGCTTTGTAATGTAATTATAACAGTTTAAATAGAGGGTTGGTGTAGAATTACACTGCTATGGGAAGCAATGAAAAGTATACAGGCAGGAGATATATATTAGGTCATCATGTGTGTCATACATATAATACACATATACACATACATGAACGAATTAGAAAGAGAAATGTGGCTTTTCTGTGGCTATTATGAAAAAAAAAGCAAAGAAAGCTGGAGAGGACATTATTGTGAGCTGGGGGCAGAAGAGAAATTGCTCTTGGAGTGAAACAGGGGAAATTGTAAAGGGTGGCTGGACTATTAACAGGAACACTGATTAATTGAATGTCTACAGGATGGACACAATCTGACCAAAGGCAACACCTGGAATTGTGGTCTGCACAGTGGAGCAGATGCTGCCGTGTACTATGATAGCAATGGCTATGGAAAGACCTGGTGTGGCCATAGGAGTGGCTCACAGAGTTTTAAAGCCTTTTTTTTTTCTTCGCAGCTGTAGTAAGCTTGAATGAGTTAGTTGGAAACCAGGAGGATCCATTTTCCTTTGTTTTTACAGAAGATACTGAGTAGAGGAAAGGGAGAAGGGGACAAAGGAAGACCTTTGAGGACTGGAAAGACTCGTGTTTAAAGATGGAAGGAAAGAAGCCACTAGAAATAGAAAGAATGATAAATAAAAGACTAAAGAAGAAAGTCCCAGGAGAGGCAAGGAGATGAGGCATTAGATGTATATATTTATAAAAGTTGTTCCATATTGTACCATATGAAGAAAAGCAGTTAAAGTTGATTCAGATCAGGGCCAGCTCTTTGGTGCAGCAGATTAATCGCCAGCTGCAGTGCCGGCATTCCATATGGGTGCAGATTTGAGTCCCAGCTGCTTCATTTCTGATCCAGCTCCCTGCTAGTGTGCCTGGGAAAGCAGCAAAAGATGGCCAAGTCCTTGGGCCCCTGCATCCATGTGGGAGACCTGCAGGAAGCTCAAGGTTCCTGGTTTTGCCTGGCCCAGCCCTGGCCATTGTGGCCATTTGGGAAATGAAGCAGTGGATGGAAAATTCTCTTTCTCTCTCCCTCTCTCTCTGTCTCTCTCCCCCCATTTTTTCTGTAACTCTGACTTTCAAATAAATAAATAAATTCTTTAAAAAAGTAAAAAACAAAATGGATTTTGGTGTTTCTTCATAATGCACCAAGGAAGGTAGTGGATGATGTTCCAAGTACCTGGGTTTGTGCCATCCATAAGAGAGACTGAGATGGAATCCTTGACTCCTAGCTTCAGCCTGACACAACCCTGGCTATTTCAGCAATTTTGGGAGTGAACCAGTAGATGGAAGATCTCTCTCTCTCTCTGCCTTTTAAGTAATTACATGTACAAGTCTTTAAAAAATATTCACTTCACAGTAGTGTTATAAATATATTAAATAAAGTCTATAAAATGCTTAGCAGACTTCTTGGCCCTTAAGATCACCAAATTCAAGAAAACTGAATGAACAGTATAGAATGTAATCACAAAATCCGGAAATGACTTTAAAAAATAAGAGAAAGAATAGAGGTCAAACTAGTTTGATAGATACTATTCTATAATCATTTATAGAATCAAATATTCAAAATAGTATAATTACTTACTCTGTCACTGAACATTGTAAGGATAAATATAGGGTCTCTTTCATAATTTCTAGACCAGAGATTTGACAAGCTCTAATATGTGGTATGACAAATCCCAATTCAATACTTTTGTAGGTAAAGAACATGTTGGAAGTAACAGATGTGACTTTCAGTTTCCATAAAAAGGAGATGGCACAAAATAGTATTTGGGTCAACAAAATTGCACTTCATGTTGAAGTTTGTTCACAACAAACTCTTCAAACTTTAATACACTATTGAAAGAATATAGTGAACATGTACTCTAAGATTATATGTACTGACCAGTCAAAACATATATCGCTAGTTTTCTTTGAATTATATATCTAATCAAATTTGTCAGAGATTTTCTAAAAAGAAATTATGGGATATGTACTCTATAGAATACTATACAGCAGTAAAAAAAAAATGATATCCGATCATTTGCAACAAAATAGAGGAATCTGGAAAACATCATGCTGAATGAAATGAGCCAGTCCCAAAGGGACAAAAATCATATGTTCTCCCTGATCGGTGACAACTAACCAAGCACTAAAAAGGAAACCTGTTGAAGTGAAATGGGCACTATGAGAAACAATGACTCGATCAGTGCATGTCCTGTCTGTCAAGGAACAACTTAATACTTTATACCTTTTAGTATTTTTTTTTGTTCTACATAATACTATTGGTTGAACTCTATAATTAACACACAATTATTCTTAGGTGTTTAAATTTAACTGAAAAGTGATCCTTGTTAAATATAAGAGTGAGAATAAGAGAGGGAGGAGATGTACAGTTTGGGACATGCTCAATTGGACTTGCCCCAAACGGTAGAGTTAGAAATATGCCAGGGGATTCCAATACAATCCAATCTCACTAGTCAAAGTGATCAGATTCAGTTCACAATTGATCATAATGATGGGATTAAGAGTCAAAGGGATTACATAGACAAGACTAGTGTCTGCTAATACTAACTGATAGAATTAAAAAGGAGAGAATGATCCAACATGGGTAGCAGGATACACAGCAAACTCATAGACTGGTAGATGTCCTAATCAGCACTCTGGCCTCAGAATCAGCCCTTGAGGCATTCAGGTCTGGCTAAAAAGCCCATTAGAGTATTTCAGGCATGGAAAGCCAAGATACCCCAGCAATAAAGAAAAAAAAAATGGCCTAAATGAAAGATCTCTGTGAGTGAGATTCCAGTGGAAAGAAGGGCCATCAAAGAAGGATGTACCTTCCTTTTTTTTTTTTTTTTTTTTTGGACAGGCAGAGTTAGACAGTGAAAGAGAGAGAGACAAAGAGCCAGGTGCTTTCTCCTGGTCTCCCATGCGGGTGCAGGGCCCAAGCACTTGGGCCACGCTCCACTGTTTTCCTGGGTCACAGCAAAGAGCTGGACTGGAAGAGGAGCAACCTGGACAGAATCCGGCGTCCCAACCAAGACTAGAACCTGTGGTGTTGGCACCACAGACGGAGGATCAGCCTAGTGAGCCATGGCACCGGCCAAGAACTTCCACTTTGAATATGACATTGTCTAAAAGAGATCAGAGTTGTGAACTCAAAAAGCTTCCACAGCCTTGGCAACTCATGACAAGAGCCTCAGGTGATTACTGACGCCATAAACAAGAGTGACAATTGTTAAATCAACAACAGGAGTCACTGTGCACTTACTCCCTATGTAGGATCTCTATCCTGCATGTGTTGTACTATTTGAATTAACGGTATTGCTAGTACTCACACATACTTTACACTTTGTATATCTGTGTTGGTGCAAATTGCTGAAATCTGTACTTAGTATATACTAAATTGATCTTCTGTATATAAAGATAATTGAAAATGAATCTTGATGCAAATGGGATGGGAGGGGGAGCGAGAGATGGAATGGTTGTGGGTGGGAGGGAGGTTATCGGGGGAAAAGCCACTGTAATCCAAAAGTTGTACCTTGGAAATTTATATTTATTAAATAAATGTTTAAAAAAAAGCTTCTTAAACAGACACTTTAAATTATTATCAGATTTTCAGTGACTAAATGCCTTCTTTGATATTCTAATATAAGCATTTTATAATAGCCAACAAGATCTTTAATCTATATAGCAATAAATAGTTACATTTTAAAAAAGCTAGAGAAAAATATTAGAAAAGCATAGTAGACATGGGAGGAGAGGACACATAAGAGAAAAATATAGTATTTACTTATTTAGAAAATTCTATTCTTGCATTTTATTCTCAATTTTATAGATAATCCTTCTTATTCGTGTGACGTTCACAGTTTTTTACTCTTCTAAAGTAAAATATTGAACAACATAATGTTTACAGATTTTATATTACCTTAGCTATATGAGTCACATAGAAATTCAGGTGGGCATTATTGTGTACCAGTATGTTATTAAAGGAAAATTACTTTTTCAGTGTTTTGATAAACAGGATTGTTACCGTCTTTATATAATTGCACACCAGTTAGTAAAGCAAAGCATTTAAAAACATTAAGAGATACCAGAGACACTGGAAAGAAGCAATATAATATAGGAATTGGAGACACAGATTCTGGAGCTAATTTTCTGGTTTGAATACTGCCTCTACCACTCACCAGTTGCGGATAAATTTTTTAAAAAAATAGCTTTATTGAAGCTTTATGCAACATAAAATTGACCCACTCAATGTATGCCATTTCAATGGTTTTAATAAACATATATAGCTATACAAACCTTATCAAATCCATTTCAAAATATTCCCATCATCACCAGAAATTCCTTAATCCCAATTTACTATATGTTAGGCAATCAAGATGAGCTTTCTCATTAGACTTTTTAAAAAATCAAATTAAATTGAAATCACACATTATGTATTGTTTACATCTGTCTATTTTCACTTAGTATGACTGTGACATTCACTTACTTTATAGCATCCACCAATATTTCATCCTTCTCCTTCTTCTCTGTCTTCTTCTTTTGTTAACTAATACTCTGTTATTTTGAACTGTGTTTTTTTGTCTACCCACCAGTTGATGATGCTAATTGTTTTCAGTTTGGGACTATTATAAATGATGCTTATGTGACCAATTTTGTACATCTCATTGGATGGACATGAATTTGTATTTTTCCTATGTTAAGTTACACCAGATTAAATGGTTGATATATGTTCAAGGAATAAAAATCACCAAACAGGTGCTAAAGTGACTACACCATTTTTATAGTAGCATCAACAATTTACAAGCATATCAGGTTTTAAACATCCTTTAAAATATTTGACTTTCATAGTCTTGCTGATTATAGCCATTATATTTTGTATGTAATGGTGTCTCACTGTGATTTTTTTTACATTCATGCTTATTTTATTTTATTTTTTAGTCTTTTTTTTACAATAAAGTTTTTTTTTTTTATTTAGTAAATATATAGATTTACAAAGTACAGTTTATGGATTACATTGGCTTTCCCCCTACCATAATTTCCCTCCCACTTGCACTCCCACATCTCCTGCTCACTCTTCCATTCCATTCACATCAAGATTCATTTTCAATTTAGTATATATTTCAATTTAGTATATATTAAGTCAAGATTTCAACAGTTTGCACCCACATAGAAACACAAAGTGTAAAATACTGTTTCAGTACTAGTTAGAGTATTACTTCACATTGGACAACACATTAAGGACAGATCCCACATGAGAAGTAAGTATATAGTGCCTCCTGTTGTTCACTTAACAATTTGACACTCTTGTTTATGGAGTCAGTAATCTCCCTAGGCTCTAGTCATGAGTTGCCAAGTCTTTGGAAGCCTTTTGAGTTCACCGACTCTGATCTTATTCCAACAGGGTCATAGTCAAAGTGGAAGTTCTCTCCTCCCTTCAGAGAAAGGTACCTCCTTTTTTGATGGCCCCGTTCTTTCCACTGGGATCTCACTCACAGAGATCTTTCATTTAGGTCTTCTTTTTTTTTTTCCCCAAAGTGTCTTGGCTTTCCATGCCTAAAATACTATCATGAGCTCTTCAGCCATATCTGAATGCCTTAAGGGCTGATTCTGAGGCTAGAGTGCTATTTAGGACATCTGCCATTCTATGAGTCTGCTGTGTATCCTGCTTCCCATGTTGGATCGTTCTCTCCCTTTTGATTATATCAGTTAGTATTAACAGACACTAGTCTTGTTTATGTGATCCCTTTGACTCTTAGTCCTATCATTATGATCAATTGTGAACTGAAATTGATCACTATGACTAGTGAGATGGCAGTGGTACATGCCACCTTGATGGGATTGTATTGGAATCCCCTGGCACAATTCTAACTCCATCATTTGGGGCAAGTCCGATTGAGCATGTCCCAGATTGTACATCTCCTCCCTCTCTTATTCCCACTCTTATATTTAACAGGGATCACTTTCAGTTAAAATTCAAACACCTAAGAATAATTGTTTGTTAATTACAGATTCAACCAATAGTACTAGAACAAAACAAAAAAAAATACTAGAATGGATAAAGTATTACATTGTACAACAACAGTCAGCACAAGAGCTGATCAAATCACTGTTTCTCATAGTGTCCATGTCACTTCAATAGGTTTCCCCTTTTGTGCTCAGTTAGTTGTCGCTGATCAGGGAGAACATATGATATTTGTCCCTTTGGGACTGGCTTAATTCACTCAGCATAATGTTTTCCAGATTCCTCCATCTTGCTGAAAATGACCGGATTTCATTGTTTTTTACTGTTGCATAATTTTCTGTAGAGTACATGTCCCATAATTTCTTTATCCAGTCTACTGTTGATGGGCATTTGGGTTGGTTCCAGGTCTTAGCTATTGTGAATTGAACTGCAATAAACATTAAGGTGCAGGCAGCTTTTTTGTTTGCCAATTTAATTTCCTTTGGGTAAATTCCAAGGAGTGGGATGGCTGGGTTGTATGATAGGGTTATATTCAGGTTTCTGAGGAATCTCCAAATTCACTTCCATAATGGCTTAACCAGTTTGCATTCCCACAAACAGTGGGTTAGTGTCCCTTTTTCCCCATATTCTCCGGCATCTATTGTTGGTAGATTTCTGCATGTGAGCCATTCTAGCCGGGATGAGGTGAAACCTCATTTTGGTTTTGATTTGCATTTCCCTGATTGCTAGTGATCTTGAACATTTTTTCATGTGTCTGTTGGCCATTTGGATTTCCTCTTTTGAACAATGTCTATTGAGGTCCTTGGCCCATCTCTTAAGTTGGTTGTTTGTTTTGATGTTGTGGAGTTTCTTCATTTCTTTGTAGATTCTGGTTATCAACCCTTTATCTGTTGCGTAGTTTGCAAATATTTTTTCCCATTCTGTCAGCTGCCTCTTCACTTTCCTGACTGTTTCTTTTGCAGTACAGAAACTTCTCAATTTGATGCAATCCCAATAGTTAATTTTGGCTTTGACTGCCTGTGCCTCTGGGGTCTTTTCCAAGAAGTCTTTGCCGGTACCTATATCTTGCAGGTTTTCTCCAATGCTTTCTAATAATTTGATGGTGTTGGGTCATAGATTTAAGTCTTTAATACATGTTGAGAGGATTTTTGTGTAAGGTGAAAGTTAGGGGTCTTCCTTCATGGTTCTGCATGTGGAAATCAAGTTTTCCCTGCACCATTTATTGAATAGACTGTTCTTACTCCAGGGATTGGTTTTGGACCCTTGATCAAATATAAGTTGGCTGTAGATGTTTGGATTGATTTCTGGTGTTTCTATTCTGTTCCATTGATCTATCCATCTGTTTCTGTGCTGGTACCATGCTGTTTTGATAACAGCTGCCCTGTAGTATGCCCTGAAATCTGGTATTGTGATGCCTCTGGCTTTGTTTTTGTTGTACAAGATTGTTTTAGATATTCCTGGTCTCCTGTGTCTCCATATGAATTTCAGCATCATTTTTTCCAGATCTGAGAAGAATGTCTTTGTTATTTTGATTGTTATTGCATTGAATCTGTAAAATGCTTTTTGGAGCATGGACATTTTGATGATATTGATTCTTCCAATCCATGAGCATGGAAGATTTTTCCATTTTTTGGTATTCTTTCTATTTCTTTCTTTAGGGTTTAGTAATTTTCATCATAGAGATCGTTAGTGTCCTTGGTTAAGTTTACTCTAAGGTATTTGATTGTTTTTGTAGCTATTGTGAATGGGATTGATCTTAGAAGTTCTTCCTCAGCCGTGGCATTGCCTGTGTATACAAAGGCTGTTGATTTTTGTGCATTGATTTTATATCCTGCTCTTTGCCAAACTCTTCTATGAGTTCCAATAGTCTCTTAGTAGAGTTCTTTGGGTCCCCTAAATAAAGAATCATATCATATGTATAGAGGGACAGTTTGAGTTCTTCCTTCCCAATTTGTATTCCTTTAATTTCTTTTTCTTGCCTAATAGGTCTGGCTAAAACTTCCAGAACTATATTGAATAGCAGTGGTGAGAGTAGGCATCCTTGTGATTTTAACTTGCACTTTCTAAATTGCTAAGAATATTGTCCATCCTTCCATTTGCTGCTTAGCCACTTGTGTATCATCTTGGGTAAAATATCTATTCAAACATTTTTAAAGATTCATTTATTTATTTCAATGTCAGAGTTACACAAAGAAAGAAGAAGAGGCAGAGATAGAGATAGATATAGAGATAGAAATATATATATATATATATATATATATATATATATAGAGAGAGAGAGAGAGAGAGAGAGAGAAAGAGAGAGAGAGAGAGAGAGAGAGGTCTTCCATCCGCTTGTTCACTCCCCAGTTGGCCGCAATGGACGGAGCTGTGCCAGTCTGAAGCCAGGAGCCAGGAGCTTCCTCCGGGTCTTCCCATGTAGGTGCAGGGGCCCAAGGACTTTAGCCACCTCCACCGCTTTCCTAGGCCATAGCAGAGAACTGGATCTGAAGTGGAACACCTGGGACTCAAACTGGCACCCATATAGCATGCTGGCACTGCAGGTGTCGCCTTTACTTGCTACGCCACAGAGCCAGTCCCTCTATTTACACTTTTGGCCTAAGTTTAATTATTTGTCTTACTTTTGAATTCTAAGAATTTTGTATTCTGGATATAAGTCCTTCATCATATAAGTGGACATGTTTTACAGTTTTTTTCCAAAGATAAAAATCAAGTTTCAGAATTTATCAATCAATCAATCTATCTATTATCTGTCTGTCTATCTATATATCTATCTATCATCCATACTAATTTGAGAGGCAGATAGGGTATGGTATACAGAGGGAGAGATAGGGAGACGGCAGTGGGGGGAGAGAGGGGCAGAAGGAGAGGAAGAGGGAGGGACAGAGAGAGAGAGAGAGAGAGAGAGAGAGAGAGACTCTAATGCCAGGGGTCTAAAGTTGGGAGTTGGAAACTCAAGCCAGGGCTCTGTTGTCAGTGACAGGCATCCAGTCATTTAAACCATTACCAGCTGCCTCCCACAGTCTGCATCAGAGTAAGCAGGAGTGGAACTGGAGCTGGGTATTGAAACCAATTTTCTTTCCCTTCCAGTCCATTACCCACAATTCTTGCACTTTCCATATCTCAATTTTTGTATATTCTATAATCTCAACTAAGAAGTTCTACAAAGGTAAACACATTTTTCTATCTCATGTTCCATTGATAGTACTTAGAACATAATCTGGCTCTTACCAACTGTCACTGGTTGTATTTCATATGTATAAATACTTCATAAGATGAGGATTTTAGTGCAAAGGACTTTTTAAGAAAGTGCTATATGAGGAGAATGGTTAGGGAGAGAAGAAGAAAGGACAGCAAAAGAATGAAGCCATGGCAAGTGCTGTCTAGGTATTCTCTGAGAGTACATTCAGCCCGTTTCCACAGAGGAGACATGAAAATTATACTATCAAACTGCCATGCATTAGTAAAAGACTGTGTCTATATTTATATCATTCACTATTTGCAATTTTTCCCTCATTATGATTTAAAAATCTACCAAAGTGGCAGACATTGTGGTATAGCTGGTTAAGCCAGTGCTTTAGTTCCTGCATATGGTATAGGAAAGCCACCTCCCCTGCTACCAATCCAGCTTCCTGCTAATTCTCCTAATACATATGACCAGAAAAGATCTTCACCATGATACTTTTTTTTACTGTTACTGTCATTTTTAGACCTTCTCACTAGTGGCCATTTACCTGGCCTGTTGCTGTAGTCTTTTTTTTTGGACAGGCACAGTTAGACAGTGAGAGAGAAGGAGACATATAGAAAGGTCTTCCTTCTGTTGGTTCACTCCACCCTAAATGGCTGCTATGACCGGCACGCTGTGCTGATCCAAAGCCAGGAGCCAGGTGCTTCCTCCTGGTTTCCCATGTGGGTACAGGGCCCAAGCACTTGGGCCATCCTCCACTGCCTTCCCGGGCCACAGCAGAGAGCTAGACTGGAAAAGGAGCAACCGGGACCGAAGCCGGTGCCCCAACTGGGACTAGAACCTGGGGTGCCAGTGCTGCAAGCAGAGGATTAGCCAAGAGAGCCGCGGCACTGGCCACCATGACACATTGTAGTCAAACTTCCAACAGTAAAGCATTTAAAAAAGGTTCTAAAATGTGCACGAGAGAATTTCTCCATAACTGAACTCAACTTACTCTGATTTAACATAACATCACTTCTGCTACTGTTGAAAAGATTTAAATTTTATGACTTTTAGATAATTTAGTCATTTCTGAACTAAAATTATACTCTGCAAAGTAAATATTTAAACGATCTTCTGTATATAAAGATAATTGAAAATGAATCTTGTTGTGAATGGGATGGTAGAGGGAGTGGGAGATGGGATGGTTGCAGGTGGGAGGGAGGTTATGGGGGAGGGAAGCCACTGTAATCCAAAAGCTCTGCTTTGGAAATTTATATTTATTGAATAATAGTTTAAAAAAACAAAAAAAAAGAGAAATAATAAAAATTACTGGAAACAAATGAAGATGAGAATACAACGTATCAAAGCTTATGGGGTAAAAGAAAAACAGTGTTAAGGAGGGAATATTATATCAATTGGTGCCTATATCAAGAAATTGGAAAGGCAACAAATAATGAGCTATGTTTAAAAAAATATTTATTTATTTATTTATTTGAAAGAGTTACACTGAGAGAGAGGCGGGGTGGGGGGGGAGAGTTCTTCCATCTGATGGCTCACTCCCCAGTTGGCTGCAATGGCCAGAACTGCACTGATCTGAAGCAAGGAGCAAGGAGCTTCTTTCAGGTCTCCCATGAGGGTGCAGGTGCCCAAGGTCTTAGGCCATCTTGTATTGCTTTCTCAGGCCATAGCAAAGAGCTGCATTGGAAGTAGAGCAGCTGGGTCTCAAACCGGTACACATGCGGGATTCCAAAACTTCAGGCCAGGGCGTTAAACCATTGAACCACAGCGCCAGCCCCAAATAATGATTTATTAAGAAATTTCTGGATCTAAAAAAACAACAAAACCTGTAATTAGCAGAACGAAGTAAATACTTAAAAGTAGAGAAGTAAACAAAATTGAAACAAAAAGTGCAAAAGATCAGTCAAATAAACAGTTGTTTTCTTGAAAAAATAAACAAAATTGATATACCATTGGACCAGTTAACCAAAACAAAAGGAGGTAGAAAACCTGAATTAATAAAATCAGAGATGAAAAAGGAGATGTATGAATGGATACCAGAGAAATAAAAGAATCACCAGGAATTACTACCAACAGCTATATGCCAACAAATTAGAAAATCTAGAATAATGGATGGATTTCTAGACAAATACAATCTACCAAAATTGAATTATGAAGACAAAGATGGAGATTTAATCAATCATAAAGACCCTCCCAACGAAGAAAATTCCAGTAGCAGATGGCTTCACTGCTGAATTCTACCAAATATTTAAAGAAGAATTAATATTTTCCAATTCTCAAATTCAAATCAAAGGGAAGGTATCCTCCCAAACTACTTTTTTGAGGCAAGTATCACCTTAATTCCAAAACCAGAAAAAGATACAATAAAAAGAACCCTATATATGAAAGAACCAATATAACTGATAAACATATATAACTGATAAACAATATAACTGATAAACTGATAAACTGATAAAAATCCTCAGCAAACTACTAGTTACTTGTGACCAACATCAGGGAGATCATTCACCTACACCAAGTGGTATTTATTGATGTCATACAGGGATAGTACAACATATGCAAACCAATAAATGTGATACAACACATTAAAAATTGAAGAATACAACCATTGGATTATCTCAATAGATGCATAAAAAGCATTTGATAAAATACAACACCCTTTAATGTTAAAAAAATCTTAAGCCACTTGGGTATAGAAGGAACACTAAAGGCAATTTATAGCAAACCCACTGCCAGCATCTTATTGAATGGGGAAAAGTTGGCAGCCTTCCCACTAAGATCTGGAATCAGACAAGGATGTTGACTTTCCCCATTACTATTCAATATAGTTCTGGAAGTTTTAGCCTGAGCCATTAAGCAATAAAAAGAAATCAAAAGAATACAAATTGGAAAGGAGGAAGTCAAATTATTCCTATTTGCAGATTACAGGAATCTATACAGGAACCCAAAGACTCCAGTGAGAAACTATTTGAACTTATAAAAGAGTTTAGTAATGTTGTGGGATATAAAATTAACACACAAATATCAGTAGCCTTTCTATACACATCTATACATAAACAATGCTATGGCTGAGCAATAACTTGTAAGATGAAAGCAATTCCAATAGCTACAAAGAGTTGAATACCTTAGAATAAATTAAATTAAGGATGTGAAAGATCCCTACCATGAAAATTACAATACATAAAGTAAAGATATAGAAGAATACACAAAAAATGGAAAAATCTCCTATGTTCATGGATTAGAAGAATTAATATCATCAACATGTCCATACTACCAAAAGGAATTTACAGATTCAATGGGATCCCAATCAAAACACCAACAAGATTCTCAAATCTAGAAAAAATGATGCAAAAATTCATAGGGAAACATAAGAAATCATTTTTTTTGACAGGCAGAGTGGACAGTGAGAGAGAGAGAGAGACATATAGAAAAGTCTTCCTTTGCCGTTGGTTCACCCTCCAATGGCTGCCGCAGCCGGCGCGCTGCGGCCGGCGCACCGCGCTCATCTGGTGGCAGGAGCCAGGTGCCAGGTGCTTTTCCTGGTCTCCCATGGGGTGCAGGGCCCAAGCACTTGGGCCATCCTCCACTGCACTCCTGGGCCACAGCAGAGAGCTGGCCTGGAAGAGGGGCAACCAGGACAGAATCCTGTGCCCCGACCGGGACTAGAACACGGTGTGCCGGTGCCGCAAGGCGGAGGATTAGCCTGTTGAACCACGGCGCCGGCCAACATAAGAAATCTTGAATAGCTAAAGCAATCTTAAACACAAAAACAATACCAGATTTCAAGACATATTGCAGGATGGTTATAATCAAAGCAACCTGGTACTGGCAAAAAACAGTAGTCATGTAGACCAATGGAACAGAACAGAAACTATAGAAATCAACCCATGCATTTAAAATCAACTAATCTTTGACAAAGTAGCTAAAATCAATCCCTGGAGCAAGGACACTCTTTTCAACATCGAGTGCTGGGAAAATTGGATCTCTATATGCAAAAGTATGAAATAAGACCACTACCTTACACCTTATAAAAAATCACCTCAAACAGATTAAGGATATAAATCTATGACCAAATACCATCTTATTATTATAGGAGAACATTGGGGAGACTCTGTAAGACATTGCATAGGCAAAGACTTCCTGGAAAAAACCCCAGAAGCACAGTTTATCTAAGCCAAAATAAACCAATGGGATTACATCAAACTTAGAAGCTTCTGCACTGCAAAGTAAACATTCAGCAAAGTGAAGGGGCAACCAACAGAATGGGAGAAATATTTACAAACTATGCAACTGATAAAGGATTACTAGGAAGAATCTATAAAGGGCTCAAGAAACTCAACAACAACAAAGCAAACAATCCAGTTAAGATGTGGACAAGGGACTTGAATAGGCATTTTTCAAAGGAGGAAATTCACATGACCCACAGACATGAAAAAATGCTCAGGGGATCACTAGCCATTAGGGAATGCCAGTCAAAACCCCAATCATTTTTCACCTCACCTCAGTTAGAATTCCTCTCATACAGAAATCAACAAACAATAAATTCTAGTGAGGATGTGGGGGAAAAGGGACCCTAATCCACTCTCGGTAGGAACAAATACTACTGCAGCCATTGTGGAAGACAGTATGGAGATATATCAGAAAGCTGAAAATAGATCTACCATATGACCCAGCAATACCACCATTGTGAATTTACTCAAACAAAGTGAAATCAGCATAGGAAAGATTTATCTGTACCCCATGTTAATTGCAGCTCAATTATAATAGCTAAGATATGGAATCAACACAGATGTCCCTAAATTGATGACTGGATTAAAAAGATGTAAAAATTAAGAGTGAGAATAAGAAAGGAAGGAGGAGGAAGAGTGGGAGCATGGGTCTGAGGGAAGTATCACTATGTTCCAAAATCTACATTTGTGAAAAACATGAAATTTGTTTACCTTAAAAATTTTTAATTCCTAATATGTTTTCAATGTTGTATTCAAAACAGAAGTCTATGTAATTCAACTATCTAATAAGATCTATTTCCCTGTCAGCATATTTAAAAAGCAATCAGTATCTCACCTGACACTGCTCATTTAGTCTCAATTAAAATGAAATATAAATTCACAAATGCAATTTAAAAAATTTCTTGAGCAAAATAAATTCTGACAGTCCAAAAAGATCCCTAGCATTTGTGTTAAATCTTGCTGTTGTAAAAAACTTGATGTAGGATCACATAAAAGTATTTTAACACAGCCTAATAGGAACAAATGCCATTCTAAAATTAACTCTGAAGTGCCATTTTATAAAAATAGAATAGCACCCTAGTAAACTTGTTTACAACAGTGATTTCAATCTTAGAAAGTGTTAGTAAAATGAGGAAAATAAGGAAAAAGTTATCACTAACATGTTTCACTAAATGCAATATACCCACTTTTCTATGCATATTGCATATGTGTTCTCAGACATATAAGGAAAGGGAGTGTGCAAGACCCAGATTTTAAATATGGCACCACTACTCTTGAACTCAGAAAAAGTTGCTTGCTTCCTGTGTGTCATCATTTTCCCAGAAGTAAGATAGGAGCAAAAATACTACCATCTCATTTAAAAATAAAATATTCTAAATGATGCCAGCAGCAAGCCTGATACTCAATAAATATTCAGTATTACTTTTGAAATTGAATAATGAAAGTCTTCAGGTAACACAGATTCTCATTCCTTACTCTAATTCTTCCAAATGAACATCAGCAAAGTGAAAGAAATTAGTTTTACATATCATTTTTCCTTAGTATGTAGCTTGTTCCCACAAGGTAGTGATTCTAATTCATCTTTGTGTGTTCTCCACCAGCTCAAAGAGCACTTTATACTTAAGGTGTTCAATAAATGTTGAAAAGATGAATGACTCTGTTCTACTGACCTTGCTATCTAAGAATAATAACACAAGGGTGAAATTGTGGCACAGAAGGTTAAACCATCATAGACATCAAGATCATATATGAGCACTGGTTCAAGTCCCAGCTGCTCTGCTTTTGATCCAGCTCCCTATTAACGCACCTGGGAAAGTAGAGAAAACGACCCCCATGCTTGGGACACTTGAATCCAAGTGGGAGACCCAAATGGAGGCCCAGGTTCCTGGCTTCAGCCTGGCCATTCTCTTCTCTTTAAAAAAATAAATAAATCTTAAAAAAAAAAAACCTTTGCTGCGCTATTGAGAGAGAGAGACTTTCCATGAGCTGTTTCACTTCTCAGATGGTAGCAATAGCCAGTGCTGGCCCAGGCCAAAGCCAGGAGCCAGAGGCTTCTTCAAGGTCTCCGATGAAGGCAGCAAGGACTCACGCACTTGGGCCATCTTCCGCTGCATTTCCCAGGTCGTAAGTAGGGAGCTGGATGGGAAGTGGAACGGCTGGGACATGCTCTGGTGCCCATAAGGGATGTCGGCATTGCATGTGGCAGCCTTGCTCACAACACAGCAATACTGGCTTCATAGCAAAGCCTTCTTAACCTTTTTCAGATATGTAACTTTTAGATTAATTTGGCTTTT
Source organism: Sylvilagus floridanus (assembly GCA_949820135.1). Lineage (NCBI taxonomy): Eukaryota > Metazoa > Chordata > Mammalia > Lagomorpha > Leporidae > Sylvilagus > Sylvilagus floridanus. Next base: position 69,257,924 of record OX463231.1, read on the forward strand.
GAAGGTATATTTTTGTATCAGACATTATCTAATTAATTCCTAACTTTCTCTTATCAGTTCAAATCTAAAGGAGGATTTGCTAAAAGATCTGTTTTAATATGGGATCGATACATGAAATGGATGTAATAATAGCCAATATATAGCTTTGAGCAACAACCTGAATCACTGAGAAATAAAAGAAAAAGCACTATTATATACACTGGTCACCAATATAATTTTTTAAAAAGATGCTCTATCAGTTTTTATGCCTGACACCTTTTATGTTAGCATTGCAATTACTCTGTCTTTTATTATGGACCATTAGAACATCACCAAGGATATGATCTAAATCATTCTGTTCAAGCTTCCCTACAAATGTTGTGAAATCCTATGTAGAAACAAAGATCCCATGATAACCATGACAAATAAAGTAATCTGAGAAAAGCAGATACCAATATCTTCTACTTGTCTAAATAGAAATGAGAAAATGTTAAAATCATTTCTAGACAAAGAAAGGAAACAAAGGGTTACACAATTATTCATTGAATTCAGGTTTCCAAAATAGACAATTTAGAGTGGGCAAAAGAAATCCTAATATATGGTTTAGAGATAATATAATGGAGCGAAATAATAGCCATAGACTTTCAGAAACAGATGAGTTTTATAAAAACATGAATGCAAGATTAATGCTCTTATGCTTCAGTGTTCAGAGTGTTACAATTTTCTAACACTGAATAGGGTAAGAAATATCAAGAAAATATTTTTTGCTATGTTTTCTAATTGGACTCTCAAAAGGAGTTTACAATGGAGACAAAATAATGTGTGAGAAAGGGGCAATGGACTGCAAATGAAGAAACTTATTTTCCAGAAACAATTCTGTCATAAATCACAGTGGAACCCTGGGTAAATTATATGTACCCTCTGAGCCATAATCTCTTAAATAGGAAAGCTAAGATGCTGAGGTACATTATCTTCAGGCAGAGATCTGATTATCTATTTTTGACAAGTGGTTTGTGAATTAGTCACTTAAACAGTACCTTAAATGTACATATTCCATTTGTTACCAAGATAAACTAAGTCATTCCTTGTATAGATAAATGTATGTTGACAGAATTATTACCTCAGGCCCTTTGTTGCAAGAAGGTATAGTGTTACAAGTAAATTCTCCCAGAACTGATGTTTTTCTAATATATTTTTAGAAAAGTCACAATCTTTTTATATTTTCAACTATAACAGTACAAACGTGACTATTAAAGAATGTGTTTTAATCTGGAGTGTAAAAAAAAAAAAAAAACCATGGCTTGCTATTGCTAACCAGAATATTTTCTAGTTAAAGATTTTCAGTGTTATAAAGCCAATGATTACCTAACATTTTTTTTGTCTTTTCCATAATCCAATTTTCATGGGAATTATGTGTATTTTTCTCAGTAAAACATCATTGTTTGTAACTAATTATTGTCAAAGTTAATGATCTAAAGTGTAGCGTCGGTAGTAGTATAAACCAAATAGTAAAGTATCAAACTGAATGTAATTCAGATATGATAGTATGATAGTCCTTTTTATTAAAGCACTATAAAAACAAGATATACACAGAATCAATTACATTTTAATTAGATCCCAAATTATAATTTCCTGTTGGGAGTCAATCTGTATACTATATCTAGGAGGAAAACTGGGAAATCAGGTGCAGCAGAAAGTAATGAACTCATTGATTTGTGATGATTCCAATTGGCTCTTAAAAATAGTGAAGACTCATCATTTATTAAAATATAAATATATTTATCTCTTCAAATGTTTCCTTAAAAAATCATTTCAAATATAAATTGTCCTAAGAGCATATAGAAAATAGAGATGTGTTCTAGGACATCTACAAAATCTTAATAAAAATGTTGAAAATTGTTGGCATTTGAATTAAATCCTTCTCCATTCCTTCATCAGCTCTGTGGGATGGAAGTTCTAGTCTAGCTGAAAACAGGGCACCCTCTCCCCCAGCAATGAACCTACAGTGATGGTGAATTTTTGGGAGAAGTAGCCCAACAGCATTTTCATCCCTTCAATCTTACTTTGCAGCAGCAGTGCTGTGTCGTCTGTAGAGGAATCACAAGCAAGGGCTCACACTCCCTTTTCCTCTCTGCACTCCCTACCCAGGGTTCGTTTGCAGTGAAGAAGCTGCATGATCCAAATGCAGTATGTGAAGGATTCTAGGCTCCATTAACCTCCAGAAGCTCACTTGTAGGGAAAAGTATTACAATGGGCAGCCAATACTGTGTTTGTAGAGTAAGGCTGTTACTAAAAAGGCAGATCGTGGTATCCATGTTCTCAGTTCCAGAGCAGAACAGAGATTAATGCCGGGAGAGAAGAAAACCATAACAACAATAAGTTCTATGATTTTCCACAGAACTGAATACATGAAATAAAGGTAGGGAAACTGCATTCCTAATGACCATTGTGTGAAAATAATAGTTCCTCATTCTTAAGAGCAATAATTTAAACCATAAACCAGTCATATACTAATAAGTTAAGATGCATATTTTAAACTTTAGATTAAAATCACTGAGAAAAATATCTCAGATTACAAAAACCATTAAAGTTATTGAAACAGTGTATCAGAAAATAACTATTTAATGAACATAAACATAGGAATGTAGGACAAAAAAATAAAAATATTTCACTACATGCCAAAATTAATTCAGGATACATAAAAGGCCTAAATGTAATACCTAAGACTATGATTTTGCTGGAAGAAAATGCTCTCAGACATTAATGGAATTACATCTTTGATGAGACCCCAAAAAGCACAGGCAATGGAAGTATAACTATACAAATGGGATTATGCCAAACTCAGAAATTTCTGCACAGCAAAGGAAATAATTAATAGAGTGAAGAAACATTCAACAGAGTGTGTTACCTATCTAACAAAGGATTACTATCCAGAATATATCAGGAACCCAAAAAACTCAACATAAAAACAACCAATCCAGTGATTTAAAAAAAAGAAAAAGAAAAAGAAAAAGAAATAGCCAACAAGTATATGAAAACCTGCTCAGCATCACTAGCCATCAGGGAAACGCAAATCAAAACCACCATGAGATAACACTTCATGGTGACCTCTGTCAGAATGGCTATTATCCAAAAGACAGAGAGTACATATAATGATAAGGATATGGACAAAGGGAACTTCTTATGCACTATTGGTCAGAATGTAAATTATTGCAGCCACTGTAGAAAATAGTATTGAAACTTAATAACCATGTTTTCAGAAATATGTTATTAGGTGATTTCATTATTGTGTGAAAAACACTCCACCTACATTCACCAACCCAGATAATATAAACTCTCTTATATTTGGGCTATATGTTACATGCACACACTTGTGTGTATATATATGGCATTGTATATTGCTCCCATGGCTATGATGAACAAAACCACATGTATTAAATCAAGGTTAAGAGAAAACAATGCAATCCAGAGACACAGTGAACACAGTGTTTATGAAATACTGCAGGTGAAATATAACATACTAGTTTTAAAATTTTTTGTGTATAAGTAGGAATACACTTTAATAATAAAAAAGTCCCGTATGTTAAATACACACATCAGTAATATAATTATTTATTATCATTATCAAATATTATGTACTGTACATAGTTGTGTGTTACATATTTGCACAATTGATCATGCAATATGTTTGTTTTCATTAACATCACTGCAAACACATGGTTAATGTACTGCTCTACACATAATGGCAGCTACAACATCACCAGGTAATAAGACTTTTTCAGCTCCATTAATATCTTAATGGACTACTGTTATATATGTACCACACTGTTGATCAAATGTTATATGTTGTAACTAGTATGGCTAGTAAAAAAGATACATATATGTAGACATAGCAACAATAGCATTAAGTGTGAAAGGGTTGCACAATATAATCAAAATGAAAATATTGGTAGAATGATTACAAAACCCTAACAATACTTAATAGAATAGTAGATATTGGATTCAAAGAAACAGTGAAAGTAAAATAATAGAAGGGATCTACTATGACTTGATCAACCATTGGAGATGTGAAATGTCTATACTAATGTAAATAAAATAGACGTTATAATTAAAAGTTTACTAGAGATAAATAAGATTTATCACAGTAATAGAGTCAATGAGCTGGGAGAATATATTAATAATTAATATATTAATACATAACCATATATGTACCTTATCAAGAATCTTAGTATATGTGAGACAACACTAACAAAACAAAGGGATTAAAATATAATTCAACAGTACAGTTGAAGATTTCAAAAAAAGCTTTTAAATTGAATTTTCAGCAAAATAACCCTTAGATACACTTTCCTGAGCAAAAATTAGAAGGTTTTGCTTACCTCATTTTTGGATTTTACTGTTCGTAATTTTATCTTGAAATTCAATTTTATCCCAATGTAGATTACCATATCAACTTAGTAATGCACAGTTGTGTGCGATTCAGCAAAACAGTAGTATACTATCAGGCTTGATTTACTCAGGCTTAAGAAAAACAGGAATGTTCATATAAAAACAAATGTATTTCATGCTATTTGCCAATGTTTAAATTCAGTCTATAGTCTGGAATGTAAGCCCTGGATAAATATTAATATAATTGTGATTTTTAAAAGTAGTCAGAGTATGCTTACAGTTTAGTTCTGCCTGGCTGAAGCAGAGATTTTCGAACTTCATAACTGGATCCATGTTGACAATGATTTTAAATTAATCTTGAGAGAGCTGGTTGAGGATTCATTTCACCAGTCATTACACCAGTTACATCCAGTCAGCCACTGTGACTGTGCAGTCAGCCTTTACCCATGTGGGAAACACTTATCATTTGTGGTTCCTCACATTCACCTCTGAAGCCACTCCTTCACCACACATTTTTTCTATGAATTGTACTCCCTGCTTTTCAAGATGCTTCTCCAACATCTTAGAGAAAAGATTTGTCAATCTTACATCTATCACCTGCAAAGCTGCTTGGAGCAGACTCAAAAAAATCTGAGAAAAGTTTTGTATATGAAATATACAAAGAACTCTTACAAGTCCATAATAACATTATTTGACAGTGTATGATCATATACTTCTACAAATAACGTGTGCAAAAGACCAGTAAACAATTGTAAAAATACTCCATATCATTAACCAGTAGGAAAGTTCAAATCAAAAAACCATGACAAGATACCATTTCACACTCATTAGGATGGCTATTGTAGAGAGGACAGAAGATATCAAGTGTTGGTGAGGATATGGAGTGGAGAAACTGAATGCTCAAACATTGCTGATGGAAATATAAAATGTGCTAGCTCTGATGGAACATAGTTTTACATCTTATAAAATATAAGTATAATTTCATAGGATCTAGCATTTATACTTTTAGATGTATATCCACATTAGTTTTAAACATATTCATACAAAAATATGCAACAGGATATCCATAGTATTATTAATGATGAAACTGACATACTTACCCCATCTACCAGTGAATAAATATAAATAGAATCTTTTCATCTATTCAATAAATATTTGTTCTGCAATAAAAAAGAATGAAACATGAGTCTATGTTATAACATAGATAAATCTTGAATAATATGTGAAGTCCCAAAAGATTACATATCATATGAATAGAATAATATGCAATGTCAAAAATGAACTTCTATAGATTTTAAAAGTAGATTTCTGATTGCTTAGCAGTTGTTGGGCTTGAAGAAAGTAATGAGGAGTGTTTCTTTTAAAATTGGTGAAAAACTAAAGTTAGGCTATAATGATGCTTGAACAATATTGTTTATATACGACAAAGAAATTGCCAATTTTAAATTGTGAATTTTATTGTAGTAATTATCATGCATTTTATGTGACACTGCGAACCAAGTGTATTAATAGATTTCTTTAAAATGGAAAATCCCAAAAAAGAAAAATAGCATATGTTTTCTGATATGTAGTAGTTAATTCAGAATACAAAAACATATAAGAATGAAACTGACTTCTTATCACTTGATTGCTGTTTTTAGCCCTTGTCTATACTCCTGTGGAACAATGATGTTTCTACTTTTTACTTGTTGGACATTATGGTTAGTGGATGCATTAAACCTATGATTATAATTGAAATTATTTTATTGTAAAAAATAAAGGAGGAAAAGGAAGATATTTGAGGAGGAAGGGAGAGAGAGGGGGAAGTATGGTGATCTGAGAATTGTATTTAGGAAATACATGTGAGCTGTTCTTTTATTTTAAAATGAAAAATGCTGTTTAAAAATGAGGGGCATGTCAACATCAAGCTTTCTAAATCTCATAAAAGCAATTAATTGTTTAGGTGAATTCATTTAATTCATTTTTTCTTTCCCTGTGAAGGGAGATTGTTATCAAAACAGAGTTAGCTACATAAAATCTCTGAATAGGAATGACAAGCCTAGTAATTTCTTCTTGTAAACATGATGACCATTTGTGTTTGTTAATTTACTTTATCCAGAGGGACAGAGACAGACAGATACTAAACTTGATGTATAACTTATTAATGGTCCAAGTGGAAGTTGTTGAGTAATGATTAAGGATCACATTATAATATTCTAGACTGGTGGATGCAATATTGGAGGAAAAATACAAATACAACATTTGGCCAACTCACAGATCTCTCCATAAAGGAAGTAAAGGAAAAAAAACAATATTTTTAGAGACTCAGCCTTAAGCTTTACTGTGATGTGCATCACTGGCAATGTGCTAATGAGATTACAAAGGAGAAAGAAATCTCATCCTTTAATAGCACCATGCAGAAACTATTCATTACATGCATACTTTTAAGACCAACCAAAACATGTCCTCATATCCAAGGACCTCACTACACAGTTTGCTGTTTGTTCTTTCATAATTTATCCTAAATTCATCTAGTATATCAAATGGTCATTTGTGTTAGCAAATTTCTTTTATCCAGAGAGACAGATACAGATGTCCCAACCACTGGTTCACTCTCCAAGTGCCTGGAATGGCAAGGATTGAGCTAGGAAGAATCAGGAGCCTGGAACTCAATCCAGATTTCTTAAATGGGTGGTAGGGCCCCAACTACTTGAGCATCACCCATTGCTTTCCAGAAGACATTAGCAGGAAGCCAGAATCAGGAACAGAACTGAGACTTTGACTGAGTCTCTCTGATATGAGACGTGGACTTCCCAAGAGGCATCTTGACCACTGAACAAAATGCCTGACCCAACTTCTATCTTTATTACAAGTCTGAGGGAACATAATTTACCTAAGCTCAAAAGGGGACAGATATGGACTCTATCTTCCTTGGTTTTCATACTACAAAAATAGCTGCAAAGACATTAAGAAATGCATCACTTCATTGCAATGCTGATAGCAATCTTAAATTCACACTTTTAAAAATATTTTTAAAGATTTATTTAATTATTTGAAAGGCAGATTACAGAGAGGCAGAAGCAGAGAAAGAGAGAGAGGTCTTCCATCTGCTGGTTTACTCCCCAGATGGCCACAACAGCCAGAGCTGAGCTGCTCCAAAGCCAGGAGCTAGAAGCTTCTTCTGGGTCTCCCAAGTGGGTGCAGGGGCCCAAGGACTTGGGCCATCTTCTACTGCTTTCCCAGGCCATAGCAGAGAGCTGGATTGGAAGAGGAGCAACTGGGTCTTGAACCAGCGCCCATATGGGATGCTAGTACTGCAGGAGGAGGCTTTACTTGCTACACCACAGCACTGGCCACTTAAATTCACTCTTTAAAAGGTGTACCTATGTATTATTTTGACAAAAAATATATTGAAAATTATGTCTTAAGGAATTCCTCTATGAAAAATGAGAGGAGAAAAATTCTCCTTCCATTTTGGAAATAAGGACTATGTACTTATTTATTGTTTAAGAGGCAGACAGACACAGGGACATACAGACAGGGAGACAGAGTCAGACAGCTCCCATCCTCTGGTTCACTCCACAAAACCCGCAATGACCAAAGCTATAGCTGGGAATCAGAAAGACAATCCATGTCTCCTAATTAAGTGGGGTGGCAGAAACCCAAGTGCTTGAGCCATTGGCTCTGCATCAGCAAGAAGCTGGAATAAGGAGCTGGAGCTGAGAATTGAACCCAGGCATTCTGGTGTGCAACATGGGAATTCAATCACCAGGCTAAATTACCTGCTCTGAGATTGTTTTCTAAAAATATGAAACTCCTTTACAAGAGCAAAAATGGTCCATCCCAGAAGTTTCTGGAAAGAAAATAAAATTTCAACTCTCATGAGCACCTGTCTCCTAAAGCAGTAATATTATGGTAATGAAAACAGTGGAATAAAGTAAATCCATGGTAAGCAAACTATATCCCTTAGGCCAAATAATTTCTATTGCCTGTTTTTTACATCATATCAGCTAAGAATACTTTTACATTTTAAATGGTTGAAAAAAATGTAAAGAAGAATAATAGTTTGTGGCACAGGAAAATAGAAAATCCAAGTCTGTGTCTATAAAAAACAGTTTTATTAGCACAGCTACACTCATCTGTTACAGTTTTCCATGACAGTTTCATACAACAGTGGCAGAATTAAGCAGCTGGGAAAGGGATTATCTGTTCTACAATGCCTAAAATATTTACCATCTGATATTTCGTGGACATCTTGCCAGCTTTTAGGTAGTTACCAAGCTCTGTGGAGCGTGGTCGGTTCAGCTCTCAGAATGAAAGGAAATAAGGAGAAATAGGTCAAAGAGTCAGAAAGTGAAAATAAAAGGGAGAAAAGAGAAAAACTCATTGAAAAGTAGAGAAAAATGATTCCATATTAATGTTACAACCTATAAGTACCTAATGCAAATTTTAAATACTGAAAATACTATTTGCATAATGAAGCTGAAATTTTATGAAGTCTCTTTCACCCTCCCTCCATTCCTTTGAAATAAGATGCTTGTTATTTCTGGACCTCACCCTCAGTTTAGTCTGATCACCCTTTTAGACAAAATATAGTGTTCTGATTGACATCTTACATAGAAAGTGAAAAAACAAAGTTATTTTGGTGATTGATCATATTTTTGTTTTACTTTAAAAAGCTATTTAAATAAGATTTTAGGTTATGTAAATGTAAGGCAAAACATTTTTCAGTATGGGAAATGTTCAGTTACAGGACTTCTAAAGAGATATAACGCCTTTTTGGATGAAAGGATAAACTGTGTCATTGCCAGGGATAAACTCAGAAAGATTTCTTCAAACACAATGAATAAGACACAACAAAATAACTGATTGGGGAGAGGTGTTGCTCAACAGGCTAATCCTCCGCCTTGCTGCGCCGGCACACCAGGTTCAAGTCCCGGTCGGGGTGCCGGATTCTGTCCCGGTTGCCCCTCTTCCAGGCCAGCTCTCTGCTGTGGCCCAGGAGTGCAGTGGAGGATGGCCCAAGTGGTTAGGCCCTACACCCCATGGGAGACCAGGATAAGCACCTAGCACCTGGCTCCTGCCATCGGATGAGCACGGTGCGCCGGCCACAGCGCGCCTACCGCGGTAGCCATTGGAGGGTGAACCAACGGCAAAGGAAGACCTTTCTCTCTGTCTCTCTCTCTCACTGTCAACTCTGCCTGTCAAAAAAATAAATAAATAAAAATTAAAAAAATAAAAAAATAAAAAAAAATCAAGGAAAGATACTTCAGACTAGAGTGATGGGTTATTAGCTTAATAACCACCTAAAATTAAATTTACAAATCTTTATGTCACAAGATGCATTGGATGTGTAAATAGGTTTAACAAAAGAAATGATGCAACAGACTAAACTATAATGTACATTGTTCATACTGAAATGAAAGGTAAAGCGAATTCTTTCTCAAAGTTGCTTTTAGACAATACTAGAAAATTTTATTTTATATATTGTCACATTTTCTAGAGCGTCAAGTAATTAATAGAATCTTTGAAATGAGTAGTCATAAATTTTTCTAGAGGCCATTTTAGTAGAATACATTAGTATTAAAAGGCTATTTTAGGCCAGCGCTGTGGCTCATTAGGCTAATCCTCTGCCTGCGGTGCCGGCACCCCGGGTTCTAGTCCCAGTTGGGGCGTTGGATTCTGTCCTGGTTGCTCCTCTTCCAGTCCTCAGCTGTTGCCCGGGCGTGCAGTGGAGGATGGCCCAAGTGCTTGGGTCCTGCAACCACTTGGGAGACTAGGAGGAAGCACCTGGCTCCTGCCTTCGGATCGGCACAGCGTGCTGGCCACAGCGGCTCCTTGGGTGGGTGAACCAACGGAAAAGGGAAGACCTTTCGACCTTTCTCTCTGTCTCTCTCTCACTGTCTAACTCTGCCTGTCAAAAAAAAAAAAAAAAAAAAAAAGCAAAAGGCTATTTTAAACCACTTACTGGTTTAAAATTTGCATTTTATATAGGTACATATTTAACCTAATTTGTTTAGTTATAAAGGATTTTTTTTATTTTTAAAAGTTCAATAACTTTGGCAGTGTTTTCCTAGCTCGATGTGCAATCTGCTTTGCAAGATGTAAATGGTAATGTCTGTGAACATACAAAATTAATTGTATTTTAATTAACAATCTAGAGCTCTGTACAAGTTATTCTTTTAGTCTAGAAATAAAATATACCTTCTTAAATGACAGGAGAGTGAAAGCATGGTGTTACGTACTTTGCTGAACCTGACCTGGTTGAATTTGGCTTGGACAAATAATTTGTAGCAAGCACCAACGAACTGAGGTGAACAAGGGTTAGTTACTTTCATACAGCCTACATACCAGGTTATAACAAAATAAATCTAAGATAAAAATCTTCTTGATATACATTAAAAAGTCATTAGGAAGCAACCACAGATCTCACACAATCGGTTTATAAGTTCCAGGAGACACTAGGTTCTCTCTTTCTCTCTCTCTCTCTCTCTGTGTGTGTGCTCTGTGTGTGTGTCTTAGATGATTTATTCATTTTTAAAGACTTATTTATTTATTTGACTGTCAGGGTTACAGAGACAGAAATACACACAGAGAGAGAGAGAGAGAGAGAGAGAGAGAGAGATCATCCATCCACTGCTTCACTCCCCATATAGCCACAAAAGCTGTGACTGGAGCAGGTGGAAACCAGGAGCCAGGAACTTCTTCCAGGTTTCCCTCATGGGTAGCAAGGACCCCAGCACTTGGGCCATCTTTTGTTGCTTTTCCCAAGCCTTTAGCAGGGATCTGGATCAGAAGTGGAGCATCCGGGACAAACAGCACCCAATATGGGCAGCCTGCATTGCAGGCTGCAACTTTACCCACTATGCCACAATGCCAGTCTGAGATGTTTCACTTTCTAAGAGTAGTGTATAGTTTACAGTAAAATTGAAAAGAAGATACAGTGAAGAAATGCAATATTCCCTCTGCCCCCAACATGCATAGCTGACCTTCAGATTCTAAAACTTACACTATCAGTCCCTTTGTTGAGTGAGTGATTCATTGGATTCCCCACTTCAGAAGCTATTAGACTTCAGCTGAGCTATACCACCTGCATTCCAGGGTCTTAAGACTTTAGAGGATCTGTGGTGGGAATTCTCAATTGCCATAACTGCTTGAATCAGTTACTCTGTAAGTCTCATCCACTTCCTTCTCTTTCCTCTCTCTCTCACCCAATCTCTCTATACACACACCTAGCTAATTTACCAATGCATCTCCATGTACATGCCACCTGCCATTAGTCACACTGTAGCCATCTAGATTATAATATTGATGGTCATGGTATCACAATACTTGTGTTCAATAATCCTTATGTAGTGGCCTAATGTTACATCACAATGTCTACCACCTCGCTGTAACTGTAACAGTGTCTACCTCCTTAGTGTAACTGTCTTTGAAATAAATAAAGTAAGTAAGTAAGTAAATCTGCAGGATATTTTAATTCATAGAAAAGCTGAATTAAACCTTAGGTAAATTAGTACCATGTAATTAATCAGATTACTACTGTTGTTAAATAACTGTCTACCTCAAATTCATTTGTTTTGTTAGGGACAAGAAAAATAATTTAATAAAAACGATGGCAGGGCCTTATTTAATCTTTCAATGAATACTGGTCTTTATGGATCAGAGCTTCATTTCCCTTGACCTTGTACAGATCTCTCCCACATTAAAGATTCTCATTGATTTCAATGTAACAGAACTGCCAGGTAGGGAGTGAAATGAAAAACTGAAAGTGTCTGATATTTTCAGCTTTTGTCAGATATTTACTTTCTATCTTAGTTCTTCTCTGTCAGGACAACTCCAAAAGAAACACAATATGCTAAAAGGGCACCTTCTTACTTTACCTCTAAAATGCCTGATTTTCCAAAGGGAGCTATCTGTGCTAGGAGTTACTAATGGTAGATCCCAAAAAACTCAGTGAATCTTAAGCTTCAAATAAAATTCACAGTGCACGCACATCTACAGAGATGAAAGAAACACAGGTACATGCTGATTCTATTTAATTCATACAGAAATCATTTCCTACTCAGCTCTTACTCATTATACTTTGTCACAAATATAAATGTGGTAAAAATATTTTCAGTTTTAATAGAAGTGCTTGTGTGGTTATTTCTATTAAATCATCTAACAGACCTTATTTATTCCTGACTCAGAGAAGATCCTGAGCTAAAATACAAAGAGGTAAGTGGTAAATTATTGCTTATTCGATAAAGAGTTTACAAGGCTGGCCACTAACACGGTGAGCTCTAGCAAGGGGACTAAACATAAACATCTCTGATACAGACATCTTTTAAGCCAGGCATCAGCGAACAATTGTATAATCCCATTCCATTCCAAATAGTCTTTTAAATGATTCTACAAATGTTAATACATTGAATAAATTCAAAAATGCTTGTAGTATATGCTAGTTTGGGACCGTTAAATATATAGGACACTGAGTCAGAGAAAATATACAACATTTACATGTCACACAACCCATAGATGAAAACACCAAGTCAAAACCAGACAACATTTTACCATTTCACCTGGTTTTGTCTGTTCTGCTTCTGATTTACCTCTTTGATTAGTGCCTGGAAAGGAAGTGGAGAATGGTACAAGTGCTTGGGACCTTGCCAATCACCTTGGAGTTCTGAATGGAGTTCCTGGCTCCTGGATTCAGCCTGGCCCAGCCTTTTCATTGTAGCCTTTTAGGGAGTGAACCAATAGATGGATGGTCTCTCTCCATCTCCCTCTGGTCTCCATCACTTTTCAAATAAACAAATTAGTCTTTAAAACATACGGTAAAATCATATAACAGAAATTTATGTTCTTTTTTAAAGATTTATTTATTTATTGGAAAGGTAGAGATACAAAGAGAGGCAGAGACAGAGAGCAATCTTCCATCTGCTGGTTCACTCCCCAAATGGCTGCAATGGCCAGAGCTGGGCCAATCCAAAGCCAGGAGCCAGGAGTTTCTTCCAGAGTTTCTTCTTTCCCACAGCCATCTTCTGCTGCTTTCTCAGGCACATTAGCTGGGAGCTGGATAGGAAGTGGAACAGCTAAAACTTGAACCAGCACCCATATGAGATGCCTGCACTGCAGACAGTGGCTTAACCAACTATGCCACAGTACAGGCCTTAGAATTTACCCTCTCATCACATTAAAAATGAAAGGATCTGAAAAGACAGAAGGTATTTGGAATTTATTTTTATTTGGTGTGCCAATCCTTTTACTTTGTAAAATGAAATCAGGAAGGGGTAACTTTCTGGCCCAGCAAATATCCATACAGTTTTGTTGGGTTTGGGGCCTGTGTGTGATATGGGATAATGCCTGACTTTGCTATCAGACTGAAGTAAACAATTCACTATTCCATCAGCAGTGGAAATCAAGTTGAAAATATGAAAAGGAAGAATAAAGCAGAGAAGTGAATGCAACATATATGAACTTAAATAAACTTTTCATAAAAATATGATATACTTATTCTGTGGGTAGTTGTGTAAAGAAAGCATATTTCTAGTGGAATACAAATTCTTATCGAAATATTTTATTTCCATGTATTTTATATCCAAGTATTTCATTTACCTTCATAATTCCTCTTTGATACAAAATGAGCAGAGGTAGGAACTAATATTACAGACACTGAATAATTACACAGTAGGTTGAATGTAATTAAACTAAACTCTCTTTGGACTCAGAATGAATACTGCTTAAGAGCTCTTCATTTAATTACAGGCTATTCATTTATTTCATTTGCCTTATTTCAGGACAGCACCTGAAAGGAGTGATTGGCCTTTCCATTGCAATGATTGTGGAAGGCTGGATTTCAGGGCAAGTTAAAGAACTGATCCTGATCATCACAAAACGATCCAAATGACAATTCAAAAAGAAAAAGAAAATAACAAAACCATTGGGCCACAAAAATATACCCATATAAACTTATTTTTTCATGGGTCCCTTCATGTAATACACATCCATATATCATGACAGAAGAGTTACTATAAGTGGGTTTATACTGCCTTTGATGTATAATGTGAATTGCATCATATCCTAAGAACCTAAAATAATTCCTGAGCATATTCATGTTAGATATTTTTCTAATATTGAAAATAATATTCACAAGTTGCCTTAGGGTATAGTGAAGCTTAATTAATCTTACAGTGAAAGGAATCAGGTGTATGAGCACTATATGTTTACACATCACAGGATGACAAGGAAAAGACTACAAACTTAGGTGAATTAGTCCATATCTGCTGATTAGTCCATATCTGATAACTCAGTGTTACATCTTAACAAACCTTGAAAACACAAGATGGAATCTTATGTGGAAGAAACAGCTGGAAAATATTTCATTCTTATCTGCATTATTTCTCTATATTCAGCAGCTTTTCCATTTTTACAGTAAAATTCCCATATAGGGTGGCTCGTGTTGTGGCTCAACAGGTTAAGTCCCTGCTTGCACTGCAGGTGTCTTATATCACAGTGGCAATTTCAGTATCAGCCACTCTGCTCCAATGCTCACTGCTAATGCGTCTGGGAAGGCATGGATGATGGTCATAGTGCTTAGGACCCTGTACCCATGTGGTGGCCTGAATGGAATTCTTGGATCATGGCTTTGACCTGGGTCAAACTTGGCTGTTGAAGCCATATAGGGAGTGAACTAGAAGATGGAAGATCTCTCTCCCTCTCAACCCTCCATCTCTGATGCTTTTCTTTTCAGATAAATAAAAACATGTTTCAAAAACATTCACACGTATAACAGTTGAACAATGCAGTGACATTTAGTACATTTGCTATTGTATGCAACCTTCAACACGCTACCATTTCAGAAATTGCTCTAAAAGGAAACCATACCCCTTAAACCAATAATTCACTATTCTCCCTACCCCCACAATCTGGGAATAAAAAATTTGCTTTTTTATATTAGTGGATTTACCTAATCTGTATATTTCACATAAGTGGAATTATAAAATAGGTAACCCTTCTAGCATGGCTTCCTTTACTTGTCATAGTTTTTTCTAGATATCTCTGTATTGTAGCATGGATAATCATTTCTATGGCTAAATAATATTCTATTGTATTTGTATCAATAATACATGTATGTCCATCACTTGATTGACATTTACATTAATTATGTCTTTTGGCTACTCTAAATAATTTGATATAAATGTTCTTTCACAAGTTTGTTTTGAACACATGCTTTCAGATAAGTTCAGGTAAATATCTGTGTTTAAGTTACACTTTGGCTGTTTCCCAAAGTGGCTATATCGTTTGGCATTTCCAGAAGCATCACACAGGGTTCCAATTTCTCCATGTCCTCAGCAACACCTGTCAGTTTTATTCCCATTTATTTTTGTCATAGCTATCCTACTGGATGGGAAGCAATATCTCATAATGATTTTGAATTGCATTTCTTCAATGAAGAATGACGTTGAACATCTTATCATGTGCCTATTGGTCTTTTGTATACATTCTTTAAAGAAATGTCCATTCCAAATCTAGTCACTTTTTAAATTGAGTTGTCTGTCAGTTTCTGGTTGTGATGGAGTTGTAATTCTTCTTTATGTTATCTAGATAACAGATCCTGATCAAATCTGCAATTTTTTCCCATTCTGTGTATTATCTTTTATGTATTTTGATAGTAACTTTAGATAAACAAAGTTTTCATTTCTATCCACTCTAAGTTATCTATTTTTCTTTTATCTTTTGTGCTTTTGGTTTTATATCTAAGAAACCATTGCTAAATCCAATATTCTGGAGAATACCCTCTAGTTTTCTTTTAAGTACTTCATAGTTTTAACTCTTAACCATCTTGAATTATATGTTTGCACAGTAAAGAAAAATATCCAACTATGTTCCTCTGCTTATGACAACCTGTGGTTCCAATACCACTTGTTGAAGATGATATAACAATGAATGAAATTGGCAGCATTATTGAAAATAAATTATCTATAGATTATGAATTTATTTTTTAACTCTCAATTCTATTCCACTGATGACTACTCCATATGACTATCCTTACTTCAGTGCCACATTACTTCAATTATTGCAGCTTAATAGTAAGTTTTGAAATCAGGATGAATGACATCTGAAACTTTGCTCTTCTTTTTCAAGATTGCTTCGGCCCTTCACTGCCATTCAATTCTACATACAGTTCAGTGTTGTCTTTTCCATCATACAAAAAAGTCCATTGGTTGTTGTTTTTTTTTTTTTTTTTTTTTTTTTGACAGGCAGAGTGGACAGTGAGAGAGAGAGACAGAGAGAAAGGTCTTCCTTCGGTTGGTTCACCTTCCAATGGCCGCCGCGGCCAGCGCACCACGCTGATCCAAAGCCAGGAACCAGGTGCCTCTCCTGGTCTCTCATGCAGGTGTAGGGCATAAGCACTTGGGCCATCCTCCACTGCACTCCTGGGCCACAGCAGAGAGCTGGCCTGGAAGAGGGGCAACCAGGACAGAATCTGGTGCCCCAACCGGGACTAGAACCCGTTGCACTGGCACCGCAGGCAGAGGATTAGCCTATTGAGCCACGGTGCCAGCCCCATTGGAGTTTTTATAAGGATTCAATGGAATCTGTAGCTTCCTTTTGTGAGTTATTTCCATCCTACAATGTTAAGTTTCCTGATCCACATATATGGAGTTGCTTATTTACATGGGTCTTTCATAATTTCTTATAGTAATGCTTTCTACTTTTCATGATATAAGTCTTTCAAATTCATCACTAAATGTATTCCTTAATATTGTTTTCTTTTTTGATGTGCTTTTAACATATTTAACTTTCTCTTTTGGTTTATTCATTTCTGGCACATAGAAATAAAAGTGATTTTTATGTATTGCTATGTACACTACAACACTGACAAAATTATTGAGTAGTTCTAATACTTTTTACTTTTTAAATTTGTATTATGTAGTATAATTGTGTGTGAATAGAGATAGTTTTACTTTTTTCCAATTTGGAAGTCTTTTGTTTCTTTTTCCTGCCCATTGCGTTGGCTATGATTCCTAGAATAATGGTGAAGAGTTAAAACAGAAACCTTATGTTATTTCCAATATTAGCAAAATATTTTAGGTCTTTTGCCACTGCATTACATTATCCTGAGCTTTACATAAATAATCTTATCTTGTTGAGAAAGGTTTAGCCTTTTCCTAAATCCTTCAATGATCTGTTTTGAAATCATATTGACTTTTTAAATTATTTATTTGTTTAAAGGCACAGCAACAGAGATAGGGAGAGAGAGAGAGAGATTTTTCCACTTGCTGGATCACTACTCAATAGCCAGATCCAGGCCATTTGGGAGCCAAGCACTCCATCTGGGTCTCCCAGCTGAATGAGAGGGATCCACGTATTTGGGCCATCCTCTGCTGTCTTCACAGGTGAATTATGAGGAAACTGGCTTGTAAGCAGAGTAACTGGGACTCAAGTAGGCACTACAATTTGGGACACTGGTATCACAAACAGGGGCTAAATAGGTTGTCCACACTCTGGCTGTCGTGTGTTGGTTTTTTGTCAAGAGCTTTTTCTGCATCCATTGGGATTATTACAATAATTGGGATTGTTATTGCCCCATTCATTCAGGTAATGCAGTGTGCGGCATACCTGAGTTTCACATGGAGAAATATCCTCACATTCTGGGATAAATACTATTTAGTTTTGATGTGTTGAGCCTTTTATGACACTTATTTGTTCTCTTCATACTTTCTTGGAGATTTTTGCATCTAATTCATAGAAAAATTGGTTTGTGGCTTTCTATTTCTTAGGACATCGTTGCCCGTTTTGTTATTAAGATGATGCTGTCCTCACAGAATGAGTTAGGAAGTGATCCCTCCTGACTGTTTTGTAAAATTTTAAGAATAATTGCTATTAAGTCATTACTAAAGATTTAGTAGAATTCACCATCAAAACCACTTTGTCTTGGATTTCTCTTTATCAAGAGGATTCTGATTACTCAATCAGTCTCAAGTTCTTCAGGATAAATTGTACAATCAACTATTAATTGTAAGTCTTTGCAAAAGGAAAGTTAAAAACTTCCTAATACAAAAACTTTCTCATTTCCTTTAAAAGAGAGAAAGATCATAAAGGCCATGGTAAATTTAAACATTTTAAGAGATGAATCTAGTTCTTTTAAATCTAGTTCCTTTAGCCAAATTCAACATGCTTTTACTTAGTAATTTTACTTAATGCTTCAACTGCTGACTGAATAAAAAAGATATTTCCTGGCTTTTTCCTAATATATTAAGAAACTTTATATATTTGGTAAAATGGCAAAATTAAAAATGTCAGAATGAGATCTTAAAGAAAAGTAACACAAATGCAGAGCAAATGGCTCCAACACAGAACTAGAATTCCTAAGAAGATTGTATAGTCATGGAACTACTTTTTGCATTTTACTTGGAACTATAGCTCTTATAATATACTTTAAAAACTAAATATTTCACTAGGAAGATACAGAAATATTTATATCGAAAAAAGACTGCAGTAAACAAACAAAATTGTTTTGGAAGCTCTGAGATCAAATTTACAATAACTTCCCTAAGTTTTCTCACCATTTTTGAAACTGAAAACAAGCTATATAAACTTGAAGTTTTGTAAAGTTTCATGTTTATAATAGCAACAAACAAAATGTATTTCTCTCCCAATCACTGAAGTGGATTAGTACTCTGTGAATATCTTTTCATGGACTTATTTAGTTGTCTAGGTTCTTTCTAAACAACTATCTAAAAAAATACTTTCCTGGCTTATACAATACTTCCATTTTATGACCGGGAAATCCTTCCTGCATTTGGAGAATTCTTTTAATCAAAGACAAACAGGAATGATTAGCAACCTAATGCCTTCCTCTGAGTTCTTAACTCTTTTTATCAAAATATTAGAAGTAGAA
Organism: Sylvilagus floridanus; assembly: GCA_949820135.1. NCBI lineage: Eukaryota > Metazoa > Chordata > Mammalia > Lagomorpha > Leporidae > Sylvilagus > Sylvilagus floridanus. The sequence continues at coordinate 69,277,161 of OX463231.1, forward strand.
AGAGAACAAGAACCATCAGTGGGAGGGTTTTATTACTAAATCTGGAACTACACTTTTTTGCCTTAGGTAAAACTCAGGTAAAGGATATTGGGAAATGCAAATAAAATAATTTGCAGTTGGAAGGAAATACATAATTTTAAAAATACCAAACTAACCTCTAACACATTCCTTTATTCCATCACCAAGTATTCTCTTCAAGTACTGCCTCATATAGTAAAACATTCCCAAATCTCAAAGTTCTCAGCAGTCCCTAGATTCAGGTAAAGTCAGGAATATCCAAGTCTTGCACAATTTCCTCTCTCAGCTCTAGATACAGTTCATTGTGATTCAGTACCTTATAACATAGAAATATCTGAAAGATTTCCAATCACCCAGTATGATTGGAAAAAAGACTAAAACAGGATTAAGGGACAAAAACGAACAAAAATCAAGAACAATAATAAACTTCAAAAAGCATTCTCATTTGTAAAATTGAGTAGAGAATATAGGGAGTGCCAATCCCTTACAACGACACAGTACCAATCTGGATTGGCTGGCAATTTAAATCTCTCCATTTCTGGAATGGGGGTTCTTGTGTTCATCCTGATTTTGCTCTCTGGGAGGATTCAATCTCTTCAGTTTTCTATGATGCTTTCTGTCAATTCTCTACACATATGAAATGAGATTCATTGATATCCCAGCATCATTTTATGTATGGAGACTTGCATGGAGAAATGTATTATCTATATATGAAGTTTGCCAGGCAAACTGTTGAAATCTTTACTTCATACATACTAAACTGATCTTCTGTATATAAAGAGAATTGAAAATGAATCTTGATGTGAATGGAAGGGGAGAGGGAGCGGGAAAGGGGAGGGTTGCAGGTGGGAGGGAGGTTATGGGGGGGGGGGAGCCATTGTAATCCATAAGCTATACTTTGGAAATTTATATTCATTAAATAAAAGTTTAAAAAAAAGAAAAAATGTATTATCTATCTACATGTGTCTATGATCCTCTATCCATAGTAGTACCTCTCTTCTCAAATAAATATTTTAGGGATGAAAAGCAAGAATAATTTTTAGTGATTGTAGAAATATATGCTCTAATCTCAGTGGCATAACAATATAATTTACTTGTCACTTGTGGAAAACATAATAAATAACATTTTTTTATTATTTTATTTTTTTTTATTTTTTTTCTTATTTAGAATATAAATTTCCAAGATACAACTTGTGGATTGCAATGACTTCCCCACCCATACCTCCCCTCCCCCCCGCTACCCTTCCCCCTTACCCACTCCCTCTCCCCTTTCATTCCCATTCAGATTCATTTTCAATTCTCTTTAAATACAGGAGTTCAGTTTAGTATGTGTTAAGAAAAGATTTTAAACCATTTGCCCTCACATAGCATCCTAGAGTGAAGCATACTCTTTGAGTACTAGTTGTAGCTTTAAATCACGTTGTACAGCACATTAGGGACAGAGATCCTACATGATATTATTTTTTTTTAATTGATTGATTTTTATGTAACTTCCAATTTTTTTTTTATCATTTCCAATTGTCTTTCCATACGGAAGATCGATTCGTATATATTAAGCAAAGATTTTGTCAGTTTGCATCTATTTATTAATTTGCAGGCAGTCCATTTTATAGTCATTCAGGAACCCAACCTGCCTTCCCTCTGTGGTATTGCTCTCCTCTCAATACTTAAAGTTTTCTCCGTTCATTTAGTAGACTGAAAATAATTGCGTGAAATACTTTTGGAGGAACTATTTTGGGACCTCATTTCAAATGGCATACATATGTCTGTCCATTTTCTGTTTGCTGGATATCAGTTATTTGATCGTAACTTATCACAAGGAATAGTGGTAAATGTAGCCTCGCTATGCAGTAATGAACAGGAAATTATTCCACTAGAAAGCACCTAATTGATCTATGTTTAGTCCACTAATGTCAATCTTTTTTCTAGATAGGCCTCAATATATACAATGTTTTCATTCCAAGAGTACCATAGAGAATTTCATATTTAATCTTATGTGTGATTCCTCAATACCCTTATGGTTAAAGTGGTTGAGAAGCCAGCATGTAAATTACACACTTAAGAGGTTGGTTTTCCCTTCAAAATATTTTACTATGTTACACTCACTGGTGGTGCCCTGCATATATTGAAATTAGTATATTTAAATTAAACATTCAAGCAGATAATTTTATGAGATATTTTGGTTGGCATCATTTAATCTTAGAAAATTGGTCTAAATAACTTTTAGAAGTAATTCTGTGAATTGTATGTTTATATAATATGTGAAAGAATTTTTCAGGGAACATTAGCAAGATCATTGTTCATCAATTGATAAAATATATGGTTTACTTCCTCTGAAAAACCAAGACTTTTACTCAAGAAATGTAATACCTATCCTTTGGTGTTCTGCAACCATTCCCATATAAATTATTTAAACTTTATGTAATTCAATCAACTTGGAAAATTGCGAATTTAAAAATATTCCTCTTTTCCATCTCCTGAAGGCTAATATTTCACCTTTAACAACATAACATCTACTCTTTTAGTTACGACTCTTGGAAAGCTCTGATTCAATACTCTATATTTCTCCAGACCTTACCAGTATGTTATGTTTTCATTATTAATTCCTGGTTTTTACCCCTACTTTTATAACTGAGGTTACCAAAAATTATTCCAAGTCAATATCTCACCAATAATCCTACAACAAGACCTAACACCAGAAAAGATTTGTCTTTGAGATATCTATATACAAACAATATAATCTTCATGACAGCTCTAGCATTTATGATAAGGATCCTCTCTCCTAGTGTCACCAAAATCACAATTAATGGGCTGACCAAACCTCATTGTCAGCAGCACTCACTTCATAATAAGTACCATACATACATTCAACATGATATAGTTAGGATAGCCCCCTGGATTCCAGCTTTTGGTCTACATACATTGAATAATCTCCTTCCGTTGTATGTAGATGGGACTCATGAGTAGGACTGATATCACTCCATTAGTTAGCTTATATTATATGCCAAAGGAGAAGATATATTTGTCAATAAATAAGTTTACAAATCAATTGATTTTCTGTTAATCAAAAGGGAGATTAGGGGCCGGCGCTGTGGCGCAGCAGGTTAGAGCTCTGACCTGAAGTGCTGGCATCCCATATGGGCGTTGGTTCTGGTCCTGGCTGCTCCTCTTCCGAACCAGCTCTTTGCTATGGCCTAGGAAAACAGTGGAGGATGGCCCAGGTCCTTGGGCCCCTGCACCCACATGGGGACCTGGAGGAGGCTCCTGGCACCTGGCTACGGATTGGCGCAGCTCCAGCCATTGCGGCCATCTGGGGAGTAAACCAGCTAAAGGAAGACCTCTCTTTCTGTCTCTACCTATCTCTGTAACTCTGACTTTCAAGTAAATAAAATAAATCTTTTTAAAAAAAGTGGAGGGGGAGATCATCTTAGTCTAATGTGAGTTGTTTTTTTGCTCCATCTACTTTCTCCTTTTGTTACTGGTCGTGACACCAATGATTAGTAGTTCACATTATGCTTTTCTCCTTAGGTTATAATGGATTGTAGACTAATCTTAGATTACAGTTTAGGTCTCTGAAATAAGACTTTGGATCAATCCAAAAGCCTGCAGACCATGACTAAAGCTGGTAGTCCTAATGCTTCATCCTGATACTTGGGTCCCTACTGAGAGAAGCTTCTATTAAATAGTGTATCAGATTTGCCAGTGGATTTAGTCCAGCCTCATTTAGTGATTTTAACTATAAAGGGGACTAGAGTGACAAATTTATGTAAAAATTTGACTTTGACCAAAAATGGGCTAAGCCAAGAGAGGGACTTTCTTTTTTTTTTTTCATTTTTTTATAATGCTTTTATTTAAAGAATATAAATTTCCAAAATACAGCTTATAGATTACAATGGCTTCCCCCCAATAATTTCCCTCCCACCCGCAACCCTCCCCTTTCCCACTCCCTCTCCGCTTGCTTCACATCAAGATTCATTTTCAATTCTCTTTATATACAGAAGATCAGTTTACTATATATTAAGTAAAGATTTCAACAGTTTGCCGAGAGGGACTTTCAAAAGAAATACACCATGGGTTCTGAGAATCCTTTCACATCCTTCCTAATCAAGCCAAAATGCAGGATCTTAAACTCTCTGCAGATATTGTTTTAATGATTTTAGTTGAGGTAAGCTTTCTGAATATATTATCCCTACACGTTATTATGTACATAATATTTGCATCTAATTACATATAATATTATATAATTATTATATATGTTATAAAATATTATATATAATTATAATATAATTGTATTATATATAATATTATTATATATTATATATATTATGTAATATAAAATAATATATATATTATATTATACATGTTATATGTGATATTATTATATATAATTATAATATTATATATAATTATAATAATATGTTATATAATATATTATTATATATTATATGTTATATAATATATATTATATATGATATGTTATATAATATTATATATATAATATATTTTTTGCTTGATAGCCTCTGAATTTCTCTGATCTGTGGTTTGAGTCTTGTCATTAATTTGGAAAAAATGACCATTGTTAGTTCAAACATGTCCTTTGGTCCTCTCTCTCTTTTTCCTTCTGATACTGCAATCATGTCCACATTATTCCTTTGTAATTACTCCAAAGACTTTGGATGCTTTTAACAGGCACAGCTTTTTTCCATTTCATTTTTCAATTTTTTTTGGCATGTTAATTTGTAAGTTTATATTAGACGTATTTTCAAATTAATCAGTTCTTTCCTTTGCTGAATCCAATCTACTGATGAAGTCATTTAAGTCGTTCATTCTTTACTCCCATTACAGTGTTTCGTTTTTGTAGAATTTTGTTTTGAAATTCAAAAAAATTTGAGTTTTAAAATATTCCTTGTTTCTTAGTTTCCACTCCTTTGCTTAAATTACCTATTCTTGCCTTTTCTCTATTTTGTCTATCAGAGTCCTGAACATATTTACCACTGTTATTTTAAATTCCTTGTTAATTCCAGCCTTTTTGTCAAATCTGAGTCTGGTTCTGATCTTCATTTTGCCTGTAGTACTATTTTATGGTTTTGGGTTTTTTTGATACATTTGCCTTTTGACATGTTTGTAACTGCTCATTGAAACCCAGTCATGGTGTATCATATAACAGGGGATGACGATAAATAGACATTTACTATGAAGTTCTAGGTTGGTCAGGTCAGGATCTGTGCTGTGCTTATTTTTTGTTGTTTCTGTGTGTGTCTAAAGGTTGAAATTCCTACAGCATCTTTGTTTTTGTTTCCTTTTTGACTCTTGGTTTTCCAAACAACTTCTTTTCAGATGCAGGCTTAAGCTTGTTTGGCTGTAACCGTTATTGCTGTACTTTGAGGTGTGGGAAAAAATGCTTTTTAATCTTTCTATAAATATCAGCCTTTTGAGGGTCTCATTATATGGACTGTGACTTTGGCCGATTTTTCTTCTTTGTTTCTCTCTTTTCGGTTTGCCGAGGCTGAAGTTAGCAGGGGCTAGACGAAGACATGATCTTCTTCAAGATGTGTAAGAGGCAGGTCAAGTCATTTCCCTTGGAAAAAGATCTCTTTGTTATAGGGACATTGTGGGGGTATTTTCCCCTGGTCAGATCCACTAGAAACTCTTTTTTGAATTTTTTCTTGTTTTCATCATTTTTTAAAATACATTTAAAAGCCATCATTTACTAATATTTGAATCTTAATAATCTTAATATTTACTTAATATTTGAATCTTAATAACTATATATTGAATGTCTCAAATGCAAGCCCTCAAAAAATACTTTGTAAAATAAAGCTTGAAGACTTAAAAGTTATTTTTGAATTGTATAATGTATTTATTTGAAAGGCAGAGTTACAAAGAGGCAGAGGCAGAGAAAGAAAGAGAAAGGTCTTCCATCCACTGGTTCAGGCCCCAAATGGCCACAACGGCCAGAGCTGGGCCAACTGGAAGACAGGAGCCTGGAGCTTCTTCCGGGTCTCCCTCATGGGTGCAGGGACCCAACCACTTAGACTATCCCCACTGCTTTCCCAAGCATGGTAGCAGGGAGCTAGATTAGAAATGGGACTCAAACCAGCTGCCATATGAGATGCTGGCACCACAGGCAGAAGCTTTACCCACTGTGCCATAGCTCTAGCCCCATGTATAGTATATATTTGTAAAAGTTATTTCTCTAGTGCATCACTCTTTTCTATTTTGAGAGTAAGAAAATGTCTAGAAGATATAAAGGTGGAACGAGCTGAAAATAAAACAGAAAGAAAAAAGAAACAGAATTCCACTGTTTTTACTTAATCCTCAACAATCGTTAAGTGCCAAATAAAAATGCTTAGAACTTTCAACTCCAAACAACATAGATGGTTTTGACCTGATTTTGCTATGGTTTAGTCAAGCAAGACTTTATGTGTTTGCCCTGTTCAGAATGTTTAAGGAGAACTAAGTCCTCACTGATTAATAAACTGAAGAAAAGCATATAAACAAAGAGAGAAATTGATATGGAGAAAAATCATTTCAAAATTCTGTTGCAAGATAAGGTACATTACTGCCTTGAGGATTTATCATCTCAGACAGCTAGTGCAAATTCTAGTGCCATTAAACACTGTGAATTTTTAAGAAATATCCACGCTATATCCCTCAGTGCTAATGCACTGCATAAATTCACAATCCTCCTTAATGGCCTCTGCACTTCTCATTTCCTTTGCACAGTGGGATAGTATTATTTTTGCAATTCTATTCTGAAATAGGACTTTGAATGTAAGAAAAAAAATATACGTGTATTTGTAATTTTCATTCTTGCTGTTATTTAAAAGAATCACATAATAGTTATTTTCTTGAAGCTTTTAAAAAAACTCAGAATTACATATGTTTTTACATTTTCTGCAGTGTATGTCATGCCCCACACAAACAGAACAGCTGAAGTCTTGTTTTACTTGTAGGTACATATTAACTCAAACATGCTACTTTTTATTACCAATATCAAATTTACTAAATTTTTTTACAAGTCTTAATAAAATTGTTTTGGTATTTAGCCTATTAGTAGCTAGGACATTTGCATCCCAAATCAGAGTATCTGGGTTTGATTCCCAGCTCCATGACTGTACTACAGCTTTCTACTATTAGAGTCCCTCGGAAATAGTGGTGATGGCTCAAGTAATTGAGTTCCTGCCTCTGATGGGGGAAACCAGGATTGAGTTCCTGGCTCCTGACTGAGCTCAGCTGTTGTGGCATTTGGGGAATGAAACAGCAGATGGGAATTCTAGCTCTCTCCCTCTCTCTCTCCCTCCCCATCTTTTCCTCTCAAATAAATAAATAATGGCTGAAACAAAATACATAAGTAAAACTGTCGTGATTTTTATACAGCATCTATTATGAGCTTTGAATTCCTAGCTAGCTTTGTTACCTATTAATATCAAAATTTTATTACCCAAAATGAATCAAAAAATTATGTCAGTGTGTAACTGGACAAGGTGACATGCATGATTTGGCCAGTAGAATTCAGCTTCTTTGGATAGCACATGATAGAGGGGTAGAAACAGATTTCTGTAAGCCAGGAGTAGCCATTCTTTGTACAGCGTTTTCTGATACTGCCATGTTGGTGCATGTAACGAACGATTTGGTTACTCATTTCTCAGCTGTAATCAGAAAGCCTCACTCCATACACAGATCAAAGACATTTCTCTCTTTGTGCTTTCCAGGTTTGAGAAGCTTCAGTGAAATTTTGTTTGTAAATATTTTAACAGCCTCTTGTTTGCTGGAATATACTATAATGTCTAAATAAGAACAATCCCAGACCTAGAGCATATTATAATCAGAACATACCTTGCAAAAATTTTATCTGCCATATAAGCAGATTGTGTGATCTTTCTAAATGGCCCCAAAATGACCTTAAATACCTAAGGTAATATCGGCTACATGTAGTTTTAAAAGGGATGTTTGAATTCAAATTAATGTTGACAGAAGTGAAAGCATATATTTTGCAAGAACTTCCAATAACTTTAGCTGCCTTCCCTCTAAAATGCACACACAAACATTTAGACACACATATGCACTTGGGCACACACAGATATGGCAGAAAAGTTTAGAGGTAAGTCTGCAAATGTAATTTATTTTCAAATAATTTTGCCAATATTATATCTTAAAATGCAATTGGGCTCGTTTCACAACATTCTATTGTCACATAACATTAAACAAAGTATTAAATCGTTGTTATGTTGGAAAACAGCTATGGTCATGTCTTCCAAGATGTTGGAGAAAAATAGTTTCTGGATGATTCCAGATAGTTAATTTCCATCTGATCATTTTCTGATCCTGAGAAACAAAAAATTCCAAGCTAATCAGTACCACATACTTGTTCTCACTTTCTTTTTTTATTTGTTTATTTGAACGAGTTACACAGAGAGAAAAGGAGAGAGGGAAAGAGATCTTCCAATTGGCCGCAATGGCCAGGGCCTCACCAATCCGAACCCAGGAGCTAGGAGTTTCTTCTGGGTCTCCCACGTGGGTTCAGGGGCCCAAGCACTTGGGCCATCTTCCATTGCTATCCCAGGCCATAGCAGAGAGTTGGATCAGAAGTGGAATAGCCTGAACTCAAATCGGTGCCCATATGGGATGCTGGCACTGTAGGCAGCAGCTTTACCTGAAATGCCACAGCGCCGGCCCCTGTTCTTACTTTCAGTCTGTGAGGCAGTCCAAACTCTGGAAATAAAATAGTTTTACACACTTTTCAATCTTCATTTGGCCAATGGTCTTTTTCTATTGTTGCATAGGAATCCTTTCTTTCCTTGAGGGCCTATTCATATCTCTAATGCCAAAGTGTGAATGGAATATGATATGCAAGAGCAGAGCATTTATTCTGCAGCTGTTTCTAGTGATTCTGAAGCACCAGGCATATGAGAAAATATCAACCCTGGATAATGCCATTGCTTCCTCCCAGCCACCAACCCATTATTACCAATGAGCCATTGTGCAGCTTCTGCTACTGTAAGCAATCTGCTCCAGTTATAATTATCAGTATTCTCTCCCTTAACAAGAATGTTATGCCCATTCCTCCAGCAGCAGGCTGAGCTAGTCACTCTATAGTTATTTTTAGTATGCAATTTTATGGAAATATTGTTTGGTTAAAATCAGGAAAAGAACAGAATTTTTATTGTCAATATCTGCCTCCAGTTTCATCATGGATAAAAAATAAAATCCGTTTCTATTAGAAAGGAGCTTCTTGTCAAAGATAAGAGAAGTATGTAAGCAAATGTGAGTTGACTAGCAAAGATTACTTGAGACACGGGAAACGTTATCTATTTATAGGGAAAGTTTCTGTTGGATCTATGAATGTAAATAAAACAAATACATGGTATACTTTTTTCTGGGGACAAAATATTTTTACTGAAGCTCAGAGAGGTAGATGGTGGGGAGGGGAGGATATAAAACAATCTTTTAACAATGTTTGTAAAAGTTGTTTTGATTCCAATAGAAAAACATTCTATAAGTATAGCTTCTTAAAGATCTCAAAAATGATGCTGCTTGGTAGATTCTTTTTGTTTACACACTAATGTGCACATGAATTACTATTATTTTAATTGTTATTGAAGAGGTTAAAGGGTTAGACAAGTTTGAGAACTGGATCAGTCTCTGTGGGCATCTTTCATTTCTGTTTGTGTTGTGAGAATATGCTTTTTCCTTTATCATCTCAGTTAGGAAGTTTATTTACCAAATCGCCATTATAGCGTCACCCTCCAGAGCAAGGGGAAGGTTACTTACTGAACAATTTAATAAATACGATGATTTCCTTCTAGATCAAAAGGCAAGCTGGCTTCTTATCAATTATAAAAGATTTTGATTCCACAAGTTTAGTGTTCTTGAACGTAACATTGCAGTATGTATGTGACTTGTGGTGTTTTGTATGTCTTATTGTGAGAATTGGAATTTAGGGAACCTGTGTAAAAATGCTGATATCCTGGATATTGGTATTTCTGTGAGTAATATATTTGACATCATTTTTGATCATGAGTTTTGGGTTCTCTACCACCATTCAAGAGAATCTGGTAGACTGATTCATTTGTAAATAAAATAAAAGTTCATATCATTTGGAGTTCTTGCAATTCATAAAACATTCAGTATTAGGGTCATAAAGAAGAGGTGTAGAGGTGATAAATTTGGGATGTTGACAACAATATGGAGATATTGGTCTTCTTAAGATGAGTAAGACATTTCTAATTAAATCAGATTTTTCAGAGGAAAAGACATGTATGCGAATTTTTCTTACTAGAGATGTATCACTGCCCTTTACTTTTTCTATTCAAATCCTGTGACTAGAGTTAATTCATATCATCTAATAGCCCAAAGGTAACTAACACGTCATTTGGCCTTTAGTACTTTTATGTTTTTAAATTATCAAGATGAATAGCAGCCTTCTATCCCTACTTTAATAACAGAGTACAAGGACATGCAGGTGGTGAGATGATAATAGTCATTCGGATTTACAGGCTTATTTACTGACACGATATATAATACAGGTACCTGACTCAAAAGAAAAATTAACTCCCTGTAATCCCGGAGTTAAGAGAATGTATAATTAAATATTTGCAGTAATACAAATGTGCCATCTGAATTCTGTGTACCATCACAGCAAAATAGACTTCCCTATTTTGTAGACAAATGAGTCGACTCAGAAATAGACAAGATAGAAATAGAACTCACAGGGGCTAGCATTGTGTAGCAGATAAAACTATGGCCTGTGATGCCAGCTCCATTTCTAACCTATCTCCCTGCTAATGTCCTGGGAACAGCAGAAGACGGCACACGTTTTTTGGGTCCTCGCTGCATACAGGGAAGACCCAGATGAAGCCCCTGATTCCTGGCCTCACATCACCTAGCCCACCTGTGGCCATTGCAGTACTCTGTGGAATGAACCAGTGGATGGAAAATCTCTCTCTCCCCTGCCCACCAAATAACTCAGACTTTCAAAATAATACATAAAACTTTAAAAAATTAGACCCACAAATTCCAGCCCTGTGTCCTTCTGACCCCAACCTGATATGTATCTAGCTCCAGCTCCAAACAAATAAAGAGCAAGAAATGTCAAAACCCTATCTGCAAGACTGCCTGCTGCCCTCTTGAAGACTTCCTTAACCTGTACCAGTTCCTACAATAGCACAATGTGTTACATAACCTACCCGGGATAGTAGTAGTGAGAAACACCATCATTTTGAGTTTTTCGTGTGCAAAAGAAGGAGTAGAGCATGTACAGAACACCAAGCCAGATGCATACGACTTCCAGGTGTCAATGGAAAAAGCCTGAAATCTGGGCCAACTGCACATCAGTGTCAAGTGCCAAGGGGGAGCTGCCATGCTTCCCTACCCACTAAAATCCTTGCATGGCTCACCACATTGAGCCAGTAGGCAGATCCCCTTCCCACCATGCTGTCTCTCTTTTTCTCCTGTGTAAGCCTGCCATATGCCTTGTCTGGGCTGCATTTTTGTCTCTTGTCAATTTCCATATTTTTTGGCAAGGAAGCCAAAGAACCTAAGGTTGGTAACAGAAGGATTATGGAAACAAAACATTGGTAACAGAAGGATTATGGAAACAAAACATTGTTCAGATTTTTTTGCTTATGTGGAGGAATGAAAGTGTGGTATCAGTTTTGTTGTATTTCAGTTCAGATGTTTTACCACTACTGCACACTCCTGTAAGAAGTGTAATAACAAAGAAACATTGACTGAATCAGAACCCTCCTGCCAAATTCAAATGTGTATTTCCATGACACAAGAGTAGTAATACAGCCTCACAGGTAAATTGAGCGTAAGCATAAGCATTGTCCTGCATATGAAATGCTCTTATACAGCAAATACAGACACACTAAACAGATAACAAGGAATAAAACACCCACTTCATTGTAACTTACAGAACTGAACTCGGCAGCCCACATAAGCAATTCTCTGAAGATCTCCTAAAATACTTTTTTTTTAAGAGAGAGAGGTCTTCCATGCGCTGGTTCACTCCCCAGTTGGCCGCAACAGCTGGAGCTTTGCTGATCCGAAGCCAGGAGACAGGAGCTTTTTCCAGGTCTCCCACATGGAGCAGGGGCCCAAGGACTTGGGTCATCTTCTACTGCTTTCCCAGGCCATAACAGGGAACTGGATCAGAAGTAGAGCAGCCAGGACTGGAACCGGTGCCCATGTGAGATTCTAGTACTGCAGATGGTGGCTTAACTCGCTATGCCACAGCACCAGTCCCCTAAAATACTTTCAAGAGAGACTGCCTTTCATAATTGTTAGAGAAAAAAGAATCACATCTGGCTATTGTCCCTATGATCCCGATCTTAGTGAACAATTCTGGTAGCTGGGGGAACAGTTGTAGCTCAAGTCTTTCTTCCCATTTCTCCAATTCATTACAAAATTTTAAAGACAAGGTAATTGTATTACTCAATCCTAAATTCCAAGATGTAATCAGTAATCGCCAATTAACAGCTACTAAATAAATGTTTAATAAATTAATGAATAAGTTAATTAAAGATGAATGAAACAGGCAAAAAAATAATGTAAGGGCAGGCATTTGGTGCAGTAGGGAAGCCACCACTTGTGATATCTGTATTCCATATTGGAGTGCACGGGTTCAAGTCCTGGCTTCTCTCTCAATTCCAGTTTCCTGATATTGCAGACCCTCAGAGGCAGTAAATGATGAGTGCAGTACCTGTGTCCCTACCACCCACATAGGAGACCAGATTGAGTTTTGGATTCTTGGCCTCAGCCTGGCCCAACCCTGGCTGTTGAAGACATCTGGAGGAGTGAACTAGCTGATGGAGAATCTGTCTACCTCTTTTTCTCTGTCTCTCTTTCTTCCAAATAAATAAGTAAATATTTTAAAAGTTAATCTAAAAAGAAAGTAAATTAAGAGAGAAAACATGAACAGTAGTAATGCTTACTGACAATAAAGATCATAAAATAAAATATGGGAAATAGTTGATTTCAGAAATTCTAAAATTGAAGTCAAAGATTAACTATAAATGATTTTATAAGTAATCCTGTTTTTGTTCAAAGAAGACATGAGAAAATAAAGACAAAGACAGAAATAAGAATATTAAATACCTAGCTTTTTGTTTGAAGAGTTACTGACCAACTATGACAATGCACAAGATATTCTTAACCATAGGACAGATACATATTTTCTTCCCAGTTAACATGTTTTTCAACATGCATTGATTGGGCAGCTAATATGTGTTAGGAGCTACTATGATGTGGCTATGCTATGCTAGTGTATGAAGATAAGTAAAACCATATTCTGGCCATGAATTATAATACAATTTGGTAGAGAAGACAAAGAAATTTATCATAATTACACTATATCCAGTATAATGAGCAAGCTAGGCACAGAAGAAAGAATTAGCACTTGTGCCTCCTAGAAAGCTAGAAAATGCTTCCTAGAGAAGATGTGGTAGAGAAGTCACTAACTCCATGACAAAACGTGAAGCTAAATTAACCTAACTTCATCACCCACACAGGTTTGTACCTAAATATTTTTGACCCTTCATTAGGGTCCCTACCCATGAATGCATTTCACTCCTTTAGCCCCTTCATCCTCCAATCAGAGCAGGTTCAAATCCATTTTCTTTCTAATTTTCACAGACAGTTTGAAAAGCTGTGTGCGTGTGTGTGTGTGTGTGTGTATTCAGAGATGGCCATAATTGTAACAGGAATCATCACTGAGTGAATAACGACGGGGAGATTACATTGTTGAAAGAGCCACGTTAGCAAAATGCAGAGTAGTTCTCCTGCTCCAGGCCACCTCACAGAAATTCAGCTAGCAACTATCCTCAGAGAAGAATTCCTTTGTATTTATTTCAGAACTCAGGAGTGAGGCTGAGACACTCTCTTGAACCAAAGAACTGTAACCACAGATACAATGTGTGTTTGAAGGCTAGCAGGAATAGTTTTGCTTTAACCACACTGTGAACCTATGAAACACACCTTGGCGCATAGAGAGGAGTCCCTTGGCCCACGGTCTCCACACCAGGAATGAGAGCTGCAGGTAGACATCCATCTTCTTCAGCATGCTGAGCCACATTGGAGGAGGCCCACTTCCCTCTCACCTCATTGGAAATATTAAGGGTATAGCAGGTCCAGAAAACCTACGGTTGGTTATGAACAAGGACAAAGGAGCTCACAGAAGCTAGTACACAGATCTCAGTGGTGGCTCTGTAGTTTGGGCAACAGAGATGCCTGGAGAGAAGAACCAGCCAACAGCATCACTCTGCAGGAAGCACGGGTCTTCCAGTTCCTAGCCTACTTCCTTGCTCAGTTCCAGTGCTCTGCAAAATGTTTACTCAGGCTGGGAGGCCAGAGTAGGACAAAAAAATGTCTGTAGGGCATAGCCTATATTCTGCCCTTTCAAGCAGCCTAGACTCCATGACCTTACCCAGTCTTGGAGCCCATGCTGCAGCCCTGTATAGCTACAGATCCCAAAAAGCCATAACATTCAATCAAGGAATACAGCCTGCTACCTTCCTGAGCAGAAGCAATTGCAAAGCCCAGCTAACAGTACCATCTGACCTTGTAGCCCAGCCAGCAGTCCAAATCACTTCAATGCATAGGCAGTGGCTCAGTCCTATTACAGAAAATCAAAAGATATGCCTGCCTATGCTTTGTCACTAGCCAACACACACAGAGTCCTAGGCTAGAATAAATAGTGAAGATATATTCTCTCCAAATAATAACTGCTTCCTGAAATGCACATACACAAATGCAAGGATGCAAGGATTACAAACAATCTTAGAAATAAGGCCATCACCAAAAGAAACTAATAAAGCTTCAGTAATGAACCTAAAGAATTGAAAATTTATGGACAGATGTTGTGACCCAGTAGGTCACATCTAAAATATGAGTGTCTGGATTACCCACATCCCATATCTCAACACCCGGGATGGAGTTCCCTCTCCACTTCTGATCCAACTTCTTCCTAATGCACTCAGGAGGAGCAGATGGTAGATGCAGTGCTTGAGGTCCTATTACCCACATGAGAAACACAAATGGAGATCCTGATTCCTAGCTTCAGCCTGGTCTAGCCCAGGATATTGCAGACATTTGAAATGTGAACCAGCAGACAGAAGAATAAAGCAGCCAAGGGGCAGGCATGTGAGACAGAAATTAAGATACAGCTTGGAATATTCACATCCCCTATCAGAGTCCCTGAGTTGGAGTCCTAACTCTGCTTCCAATTCTAGCTTTCTGCTAATGAGCACCCTGGGTGGCAGCAGGCAATGGCTCCAGTATCTGGTTATTCATGGGGGAAACATGGCTTGAGTTCGTGGCTCCTGGCTGTAGCATGGCCCAGCCACAACTATTGCATGCACTTGAGGAGTGAATCAGCAGATGGTAACTCTGGTTCTGATTCTGTCTGTCTGTATCTCTCTGCATTTCAAATCGAATGAATGAATGAACGCTATAAGAATAGCTGAAATGAGAACTTATTGAAATGAGAAATCCAATTCAACAGCAACTGGATTAAATAAAAGAAAGAAGCAGTGAGCTAGGATAACTATATATATATATATATATATATATATATATATATAAAACTATGTGTGTATATATATATAACTATATATTCAGACAATGTAGACTTTAAATAAAAAAATGTTAAGATTCTAAAAAGGGGGCTGGCACTGTGGTGCAACAGGTTAGGCTGTCACTTGCTGAGCCTGCATCTGATATTGGAGTGACTGTTGGAATCCTGGATGCTCTGCTTCTGATCCAACTTCATGCTAATGCTCCTAGGAAGGCAAACAAGATAATTCAAGTACCTGGGTGGAGTTCCTGGTGCTTGGGTTCGGCCTGGTCTAAACTTAGCTGTTTATGGCCATATGAGAAGTGAACCAGCAGGTGCTCAACATTATTAATGATTAAGAAAAGCATATAAAACCTACACTAAAATTAAAAAAAGATTTGTTGTACCCCAGCTCTGGATGACCTCAACCCATATTGAAGGGTCTGGTTCATGTTCCAGCTATTCAGTGATTCTGAACCAGCTTCCTGCCAATATGCCTGAGATGCAGTAGATGAGGGCCCAAAGACTGGGGTCTGTTCTACTTACATGGGAGATCTGATGGAGTTTCTGTTTTTTGGCTGTGGCCTATCCTAACCTCAACTGTTGTGGGCATTTTGAGAGTGAACCAGTAGATGGAAGATAGCTCTTTCTGTGTCTGTCACGCTTTCAAATAAGTAAATAAATAACAAAACTTTCAAAAACAAGAAATAGCAAGTGTTAGAGAGGATATAGAAAAATAGAAATAAAAATATCAAATGCTGGAGAGGATGTAAAGAAACTGGGACACTGTGAACGGTGAGTAGAAATGTGAAATACTCCAGCTGTTGTGCACCACAGTGTAGTGGTTCCACAGAAAACCAAAGTTAGAATCAGCTTCTGATCCAGAAATTCCACTTTTGGGCACATCTTCAAAATAATTAAAACAATGTCTCAAAGATGTATTTGTACAGTAATATTCATAGGAGACATATATAGCAGTTAAAATATGGAACCAATCTAAGTGTCCATCAACAGATTAGTGGATAAACAAAGTGTGCTATATACATAAAATGGATTAAGAATAGCTTAAAAGGAAAAGTCAGATACAAAGACAAATATTGTATGAGTGCAAGAATATGATGTACTTAGAGTATTCAGAAATCATAGAGACAGTAAAATTGTGGCTTCCAAGGGTGACAGCAGGGGGAGATGCACAGCTCTTCTTTAATGAGTGCAGAGTTTCCACATTATGATCTGGTGAAAGATGGTGATGGTGGCTCATCAGCCTGCTTATATTTAATATTATTGAACTTTATATTTAAAATCATTCAAGTGGTAAATTTTATATTATTTTAACAAAATAAATATCTGTAACAAAAAAATGTATAATGTAAGGAAAAACAATTCTTAAAAAGAGTCACTATTGGGGGCCAGCACTGTGGTTTAGTGAGTAACACTGTTGCCTGCAGTGCCTGGCATCCCATTATAACACTGTTGCCTGCAGTGCCCAGCATCCTATATGGGCACCGGTTCAAGATCCGGCTGCTCCACTTCCGAGCTAGCTCTCTGCTATGGCCTAGGAAGCAGTGGAAGATGGCCCAAGTGCTCGGGCCCCTGCACCTGTTTGGAGACCCGAAGAAGCTCCTGGCTCCTAGTTTTGGATTAGCGCAGCTCTGGCAATCTGGGGCATGAAACAGCAGATGCAACACCTCTCTCTCTCTCTCTCTCTCTCTCTGTCTCTCTCTCTCTCTCTCTGTCTCTACCTCTCTGTAACTCTGCCTTTCCAATAAATAAATACATCTTAAAAAAACAAGAGTCATTATTTAGTTTTTAGTTCAGCCATAGGAAAAAAGAACTTCATACAATCAATCATAAAAGTCAAAGACGCTTTTATTTTACAAATAAAATTGAAATTTTGACTTCTATATTCCTAAATGCCTTGGAAAATCGTATTTTTCCTATTGTAACAAATTACAATGAACAAAATTCTACATTAAAATGAAAGAAAAATTTTGATATGCTCTGAGAGTTTATGCTGGTTAAATTAAAAAAGGATCTTTTCTGAGAAGTTATCCTTGAAACCATTTGAGACACTATGTGTGATTTTTGTTTGGAGGAAAACAGTAAGATAATTTACGCTTATTCATGCACACCTGGCTTATTAGACACATATACTCTGCTTTACAACAAAAGGAGCTGCAAATTTCAGTTATCAGAAGGTTTGTATTTCAGACACAGTATAATAGTAAACATTGCTATTCTTTGAAACACAAAATGCGGCTCTACCACCTTAACAGTTCCTTTTAGAATCAGCTCAAGAAGACTGCCAAATCTCATTGATTCTCATCCAAAACAATTGCATTAAAATCCAGAGATACTGTTTATATATTCAAATTAAATCATAATAAAATTAGGTCAGTGTATACTAATTCATTCTCATACAAAATTTTCCTATTAGCTATTTAACATTATTTTTTAAAAGGAATTACATTTTGTAGCAGTTGAAATTGTTTTTAAGTTTTAATTTTGGATTCCTAGCTGCTCAATTGTAGAATAGCATTTAGAAGCTCTTCCCAGCCAATATCCTCCATTTCTTTACTTCTTTCTAGGCAAATTGATCAGTGGTGTTTTGAGGATTGGCTGTGTGCCCAGTTTCCACAAATGCCAAAGACTTCTGTGAACCAAGTTAATTAAAATTGACTGCTTGTTTTAGGCAGAAGAAACAGGCAGAACGCTGGATGGTTCTAAAAGAGTGATTGAACAATTTAAGCAAACAGAATAACCTGCCTTCAAGCTAGAGAATAAAAATCCCTTATTATGTTGCCTTTGCTCAAATAAAAGTCATCTAAAATGTTATTTTTAATTGAAAAATGTGAAATATATACCTGAATTGTAAAATGCTATCTTAGTTATAGCAAAACATTAAAAATCTGCAAGCCATCACTTTTTGCAAATGTATATATTAAATTTTTTGATGACTAGTGTTTTAAGTGAAAATTGCTTAGACTACAAATTTGTACTAAATTTCTTTTACAACTGTATATACCAAAAAGATATAATTTTCAACATTATATATTTGTGTCATCAATTAACTTCTAACTTCAAAGAAAAACACAAATTAGAAGCTCAGGAAAAGTGTGGCAATTTTTAAAATATAGTTAACTGTTATTTAAATATGGAATTTTCTTTAAATAGCACTCTGTCCAAATGCTTATGGAAATCATCTCTATTCTATTTAAATACAAAAATAGCCAACTTAAATATCTAATGTATGATCATAGCATGGATTAATTAGTTTAAGTTTGACTTCATAGTACAATTTTGGCACTTTTTAGGTAGGAACTGGAAGACTGATAACATGTATTGAAAGTCTACAAATCAGTAGGAATACTACCAGTTATAGTATATATGTGCAATATTTACTGAAAATACTAGCCATCAAATAGTCTAATATGTATTATTTTTATTACTTATCATAACACTGTAAAATAGACATTTATACATTCGTTTCATAGATGAAGCTGAGAAACAGAGAGAAGAAACTTTATCAATGTCTGAAAACATTGAAATTAACTGATTTGTATGAAATAATATTACTTTAATTATTTAGTTTATTTTGAGTTTGGAAGAGTCCCTGAAGTTTACATAATCTGTTCGTTTCAAATTGTTTACCTGTTACATAAAACAAATTCCTATTTGGAACACTGTCAAGATCTAATGAATCTAAACTAAAATTTAAAGTCATGCACTGATATTCATGTATTTACTCAAAGAAAATTACCGTCATCATACATGCAACTTACATAGATGTCAACTAAGCTTGATTTTCTGATTTCTATGACAAAATCAACTGAGATGATATATGTAATTAAAGACTGGAAAACTTAAAGCAATAGTAAATGTCTTAAAATTGTCTTATATCAATGGAAGAAAAAACCTAACATCTTGAAAAAAAAATCAGTAATCTCAAAATGTATGACATGTTTTAGGATGTTTTATTCAGAAGTTACTTATTCTACATAGCTTCACAAGGCATGCCTCAATTCACTAACTTTATATTATGTTCTTACCTTGTACAACCATGGTTCTGAGATAAGAGTAGGTGTGGTTAGCACACTGGGAGTTGGGAATTGGTCATCCTCACCTTTTCCTCTTCTTTCTGCTCTGGTTATAATTCCTCTCAATGTAGTTTGATTTGTCTTTCTACAACTGAAATTGCTCTACTTGAACCTAAGAACTTCTTAATTGCAAATTCCTTATTCACTCGTTCATCAAATATTTTGAGCATTTTCAATGCAAAGTGTGAAGTTAGGTAAAAGTACACATGTTTGACTATTGATGATAATAACAATGATTATGAAAAACAAATTACCTTCTTAAGGCAAAATCTTTAGAAATACACTTAAATTTAAACAAATTCAGTTTTATTTCACATAACAGGGAGAACTTAATCCAAGGAGACATTAGAATATTTCAGTAAAGAGAAGTTAGCAGCAACTTCAATAAATTTCAGATTGGCTTGGATGGTTAAAACAGAAATTAAGGAAATGGAGGACTGTTTTAGAACTCTGAAGTAGAGTCAGTTTGGTTATTTGATATCTTAACATTTATTTAGTTGGTGGGAGAACTAAAGATGGACTAGAGCTATTAATAAAGAAGCAGCAGTTGGGCATTTCATTCAGAAAAAAAGACGAATACTATAAAAATCTCAGTTGGTTCAGCCTACCCAACCCTGGAAAATCAACACGGAGTAAACTTTCTGCTGTTTGGATACCAAAACTGTTGTAACCAGATACACTGCAGACAAGAGCATAGCTTTCAAAGTAAGTTTTAAACAAATGAGATCAAGATCTTAAAGAATTTTTTGTAATAATAGTGACAAGAAATGAAACATGGCTTTACCAGTATGATCCTGATGATAAAGCACAAAGTAATGGCCACAAAAAGGTAGACGTGGTCAAGTCAAAGCAAAAGTTGAGATTTGTCCAAAGTCTGCTGTTGATGCAGATTTTTCATTGATTCAATCCTATGGTACTCCCAAGCTCAAATCTGGCCAAGAACTTCAATTGGTGTGTTGTTCAGAAAGCCGGGGAAGTTTCATGATGTTCTATCACACCCATAGCCCATAAACCACAACGACCAGTGCATATTCTGGGTAGGGCCAAAACCTTCCATGTTACTTTCTTTGCCTTTTTAAAGATTTATTTATTTATTTAAGGGCAGAGTTACAGAGAGGGAGAAAGAGAAAGAGGAAGAGACAGGAAGAGATATATTTTCCAACCACTGGTTAACTCCCCAAATGGCTGTGGATGGCTGGAGCTGAGCAGGTGAAAGGCCAATTTCCAGGATTTCCTCCAGGTCTCCCACATGAAGCAGGGCCCAAGTACTGGGACCATCTCCTGCTGCTTTCCTAGGCACATCTACAGGGAGCTGGATGGGAAGTAGAGCAGCCAGGACACAAATCGGTGCTCATATGTGATGCTGGTGTCACAGGCAGTGGCTTTACCCACTACCACACAATGCCACCCCTTACCCTGCTATTTCCTATCTAATGAGGAGATAGACTCACTGCCTGATGCTGTTCCAGCCACTGTTGATGTTTGGGTATAAGACTGATCATTTTGGACTGTGATGATTCTTCCACCTAACTATCTTTTGACCATATGTTTCATATTTTATCATCTCCTGGTTTTACTTGTTTCAGTCCTCTGTTTCTTTTTGCAGTGCAGAACCTTCTTAGCTTGAAGTAATCCCATTTGTCAATTTTGATTTTTATTGCCTGTGCTTCTGGGATCTTTTCCAAGAAGTCTTTGCCTATACCAATGTCTTGCAGAATTTCCCCAATGTTCTCTAATATTTTCATGATATCGGGTCATAAATTTAGGTCATTGATCCATTTTGAGTGGATTTTTGTATAGTGTGTAAGGTAGAGGCCTTTTTTCATACTTCTGCACCTAGAGATCCAGTTTTCCCAATATCATTTGTTGACGAGACTATCCTTGCTCCTTGTCAAAGATAAGTTGGTTGCAGATGCATGGATTGATTTCCGGAGTTTTTTCCATTTTTTTATGTCTTCTTCTACTTCTTTCTTTAGTGTTTTGTAATTTTCATCATAGAGTTCTTTGACACCCTTGGTTAAATTTATTCGTAAAATTTTAATTTGTTTGTAGCTATTGTGAAGAAGTTCTAGACATCTACAGAACAAATGTATCCAAGCCAGAACTAGGAGCTTTTTCCAGGTCATTCTCATGGATAGCAACAACCCAATCCATCTTCTGCTGTTTTTCCTAGGCCATTAGTAGGAAGCTAGACTGCAAGTTGAGCAGCCAGGACACAAGCCAATGCCCATATGGGATGCAAGTGTTGCAGGCAGCAGCTTTACTTGCTATGCCACAATGCAAGCCCTAAATTCTTTATTTATGGAGCATTAAGTTTGTGATTTTTAAAGTACATTGAAAGCATGTCCTCCAAAAAATTAAAAGAAAAATAATTTGGTAATTTGATAATTCTTGTTGTGATGCATCACAGAACAAGCTTCCTGCTTTGGAAGAGTCCAAGTAACCATGTCATGTATTCATAAGGCCTATGTTTCAAAACACAGAAAGCCCCAAAGCTGTTGAAACACCAACTGTGGCTTATGGTACTGATCTTTTTTTTCTCTCCTTTATCAGTTGATTTGGGGATGTACATTCTGTATTATAGTATGAAAGTGTAAGGGTATTTGTTGCATTTCATGCAGTATTTCTAGAAGTCTTACTAAAAGAAAGGCTTTTAAAAATTAAAGATTATAATATATGCATAAAAAAATTCAACAACCTTACTAGAAGAGTTCTTTTATCATGTCTGCCTTTAAAACTTAAAATGCCTACTTTGTGTTTCCCGAATCACATATCAAAATTCCAGGCAGGGTTAATGACAATTATGATGTAAACCCATACAATTTATTTCAATTTTTTTCCTTACTACTATTATCCTTCTACTGATTTGCCTATCAGGCCAATCTACTCACTATCCCTAAACAATATAAACAACTTTCTTGGTTTCCTGTGCTAGAATACGTCCTACTTAGAGTAATTCCCTCCCTGCTCTGTGAAACCAAAATCGCTATGGATTCGGCAGCATCCATGCTTCTGCTTCAGGGGAGCTTGCAGGGGTCTCCTGATTTCACAGGAATTTGCATAATGCCTTCCTGTTGGTTCCAACATTTTCATGGTTTCTTATCTTATTTATGTGCATATGTGGAGTTTGTGATAGGGAAACCAGAGTCAGTAAATCAAAACACAGACCTCCCAGTTTCACTGGAATTTCAAACAACAAATTTGTTTTTTAGCTGGTAGACTCACTTAGTGACCACAGGTAACTTGCATGATTTATTTTATTTTAAAACTGTATAGGAGATACAAACTTAAAAGAACAGGTAATACTTGATCATTTTGACTGGACTAAACCACACAGAGATCATTTAAACCCATTCTATTGTTCTAGACATAAATACCAGACCTCTTTATGAGTTTTCTGTGAAATACATTACCTGCAGAATATCTAATGTAATAATAAATTCATTAGACATTTAAAGAATCACTATTTTTAAGACAGGGCTTTCATAAAAAGGCTTTTATATAGGTTTTTAATATCTATTAATCAAATATAACATGTAAGGTATAATATTTTTCATCCAGTGAGATAATAATCTGCTTTTCTTGTACTCTCTGTCACAACTTGGACTACATCTGGTAAATTTTTTTCTCAACTATTACAAAGAAGAGTGTAACACACAGGTGTTCATTATTAAGAAGCATTATAAGAACATCATTCTTTGAATAAAATCACCTATCATAAAACTCAGTGAAAGTTAAGTCCTTCCTAAGGGCAAAGGTAACTTAACCATAAAAGTATTTAACATCCAGCACCACACAGCATCAGGGATGAAAGGGAACTCAAGAATTGGCTTTGGGTTGAAGTGCCTTAAGCCATACCTGTGTGGCCAGCATCCCATTCTGGAGTGCACATTGGAGTCCAGGCTGCTCCACTTCCAATCCAGCATCCTATAATGTGCCTGGGAAAGCCACAGATGACCTCTCAACTACCTTGGCCCTTGTCACTCTTTTGGAAGACCTGGATGAAGTCCTGGCCCCTTGCTTCAGGCTGATCCAGATATGGCTGTTGCAACTCTTTGGCAGTGAACTAGCAATGGAGGATACCTATCTCTTTCTTTCCCTGCACCTCTCCCAACCATTGCTTTGCCTTTCAAATAAATTTTTAAAAATTTAAAATTTAAAATGAAAATAAATGAAACTGAGATAATACTTAGGCATTTTTATTTTTATAAATTAGGAATATATAATCTACAAAAATTAGAAAACTATTTGTATAACACAAATTGTACCTGTTGCTTCATGGTTACTATGTTACAGTGCTTTCTACAATTACATAATACCTTTTCTACAGGAATATTAGCATGTAATAAGAAGTGAATCATGATAGGGGCTTTTCCCAATATGTTTTCAGAGGAAAGCTTTAAAAAACTTATTCTTTTTAAAAAGATTTATTTATTTATTTGAAAAGCAGAGTTACAGATATGCAAAAGCACAGAGAGAGAGGGGTCTTCCATCTGCTGGTTCACTCCCCAGATGGCCGGAGCTGTGCTGATTCAAACCAAGATCCAGAAGATTCTTCCCAGTCTCCCAAGTGGGTGCAGAGGCCCAAGGACTTGGGCCATCTTCTACTGCTATCTCAGGCCATAGCAGAGAGCTGAATCGGAAGGAGAGCAGCTGGGACTCAAACCAGCACCTGTATGGGATGTTGGCACTGCAGGTGGTAGCTTTACCCACTACACAGCACTACACAGCACTGGCTTATAAACAACTTATTCTTAAATGCTAATTAAAATACATAAAACACATTATCTGTTGTATTTTGTAGTTCATCCCATTGATTTAAAGGCTTGCATAAGAAATATTGACTCCTTTTTTTTTCCAGTCACCAATGCTTAAATCAAAAATACACAAAATTTTGGTTTCTGGTAGTGTCCTAAATTTTAATAACACCAAACTCTTACCTCTTTCTTTTTAAAAAAGGAGAAAGAAAACATTAAAATGCAAATAAAACCAAAAACCTCATATAAATACTCTGGCTTGCTTACAACATTGGTCCTTGTCTTGAAATACAAAATAATCCCACTGGAGAGATTGAAATTGAGCCAATCTACCATGGCTTGGATGCAGATGCATCAGGTCCTAATCTTTTATGTCCTTCAAATTTCCTACCTACCTTAAAGTTTCCTCTTCTGCTTTAATGACTGTCAACCTGTTTATATATATATATATATATTCTATATATATCACTATATACTATATATATAGTATATGTATATATAGTATACATATGTATATGTATATATAGTATATGTATACTATATATACATATACTATATATATAGTATATAGTGATATATATAGAATATATATATACTATATATGTATATATACTATATATATACTATATATATACTATATATGTATATATATGTATATATACTATACATATATATACATATATAGTATATATATAGTATATATACTATATAGTATATATATATTCTATATTCATATATTATATATAGTATATATACATATATAGTATATATATATTCTATATTCATATATTATATATAGTATATATACATATATATATATATATATCACTATATATCACTAAATTGAGGGAGTGGTGCAGCTGGCCCTTCAGATTCCATGAACACAAGGACCAAGAGGCCAGGTATCTCTCCTCTGTTAATATCTTGATGTTAGGCCTTGCTTGAGGCTTTTCTTTTTCAGGAATCTCAGTCCCTGAGCAAAAACACCACCTACACATAGCCTCTAGACTAGATGGGAGCCAGCTTTCTGATCATCGAAATTACCAACGGCAAAGGAAGACCTTTCTCTCTGTCTCTCTCTCTCACTGTCCACTCTGCCTGTAAAAAAAAAAAAATTACCTAAAGAATATGATGAGGCCAACCAATGAAAATAGCACCACAAGCATTGTGAACCAGCCAGGGACTTTGACAGGAGCTGAATACCCACTTCTCAGCCCCAAATTCAGTCTATGACCTTTATTCCTAAACCCTAAGAGATGCCAGAAATTAAGCTATAGCTACCCAGCTCCTTGCCCTGTGTTTTGAAATAAAGACCCATTTTCTTCTACCACTCTGGTGTCAATGATTGGCTTCCTGTACGCTCGGAGAGTAGACCCAGTTTTGCAGGATTCTATAGCAACGCCTCCAAAGAAATTGGGGTGTTTTCTGTAATACAATAATGTAAATGAGAGTAATGCACTGAAGAAAAAGACTCACAGCACAGGTGTTCACCGGGGCCACACAGCTTTGAAACAACAGTACAGCATGAGGTTCTCTCCCCTTAAGCTTTTTTGCTGGAATGATGGTTCTTTTACTGTAATTGGGTTCAACGAGCATGGGCAGTTAGGACCACTCAAACTACCGTCCTTCAGTTTCTTAGACTTCCACTCAGATTATTGGAAGTGCCAATGTTTGCCTACTGATCCTGTGAGCTACAGAGGCTTTCATCATGCTAGTTGCTTTGTCCCTGAAGTGAAACTTCTCCACTCAGAAGCTTTGTCCTTTTTAGGAGGCAGAAGTGAATGAAGTTGGGACACTCTGTGTCCCTAAACCTCAGGCTGCCAAGCAGAATTGCTGTGTTTTTGGCAACGTGTGTTCTGAGTCTTCCCAGAGGAATAAACATCACCTGTTGTGATCTTTAACCTAGCCTCATATATAACTAAAATAAGGACTTTTAAGGGTCATCCAGAAAAGGAAGAAACTTGTTTTCCTCAATTGCTGTTTTAATTTTTATTAAATAAACTGTTTAGGATGCTTAGTGATGAACATAGTTTATCCAGCTCTATTGACACATTGTTTATTGCTCACCTTCATTTAACAGCACATTCTACTGAAGAACATTTCTCATCCCATGCAAGTGCATAGCACTATCAACCACATAATACAAAATGTTCTGCATATCTGGATAAGACACTTTGTCTATCCCAATGGGACTTAAACATAAGCAATGATTGAAGTCTCAAACGATCATCTCAAATGCACATGAAGTTGCATGTCTCATCCTATCATCTCAGTAACAGCTCAGAACAGGAGCTCAGTATGTTTCTGTTGGAGTTTTTCCCAGTGAAGCTCTCTTCAGACACAACCAAGTCCTTCCTGCTGCGTTGCTGCTGGGCAATAATCTTCCCTGCTAAGCTCTGCCAGTCTCTCACTGCCTTTTTCTGTGTTTCCTGCAGAGCAGTGAGTCTCCTCCCATATCAGAGATCAGGTGGGATAATTCCCTCTTTCAATGCATCTTTCTCGCTAGTGAAAAAGCCCAATCCAAACCTGGGTTTCCATTCACATCTTGAGTCTAATGCCCCTTGGAACAATACAGGAAAATTTCAGATGTATCTTGGTAATAATAAGATGCAGTTTTTCATGGTCTCATTATTATACTCTAACTTTACTTCCAATGTTTTTGGTTTTTTTCTCTTCATCAAATTAGCAGTTTCTCATGGTCTAATTATCATACCCTAAATTTGCTTCCAGTTTTTTTTTTCCCCATCTCAAACTAACAGTATTCTTTAACATGAGTTAGAAGTGCTAAATATACCTGAATATTATTTTATATAATGCATCATATTTTTCTTGTTAGATGTTTAATTGATTTAATTATTTCTTATCTCTGGTTTAGGTATCATAATTTAGATTAAGATATCTGGATATCAAAAATAAATGTTGAACTAGAATTCACTTCCTTATTTTTTAAAGTTTTTAAGGTTACTTTTAAATATTACTTGAAGAGACAGAGACAGGTAGAGACAGGGAGGCAGAGGGGAATGCTCCAAACTAGTGGTTCACACACATAGGAGCTGGGAACTCAATCCAGCCATCCCACATGGAAACTTAGAACCCAGTTACTTGCATTTGCCCACATCAGGCAGCTGCCGTCAGGAGTCAGAGGCAGGTATTGAACACAGACACTATGATCTGGGATGCAGGCACTTCACCTGAATAATAACCACCAAGCCGAAGACCACCACTAGCTTCTGTCTTTTAAATCATTCTTCTATCATCATTTAAATCAGGATACATATAAGTTATTTTTGGAATCAAATAATTTCAGAGTTAGTTTTTTTTTTTTTTTTTTAGGAATCATAGTGCTAACTAAAAATTAATCCTCAGAGAAAGGGGGTTGATATTCTACCTCCTCTCTTTTAACACTCTCTCATACTTCTAGGTACATTCTTGGCCACTCACATGTAAAATGCACAGCCAACTTGGCCAGCAGCATCCAAACTATAAAGGTTAAAGAGCCTATTAGAGAAAGAATATGTAAAAATAACTATCTGAACCCTTCTGTTTGTTCTGATAAAATATTCTATTCCATGTATTAGAGAAAACCAGGGCATATAGTGTTACTAGTAAACTTAAGAGGAATTTAAAGATAAAAGCATAAAAATAAAGGAGAATAATTATAATATAAAAGTTTGTAGAAATCATACTTGTTTGTTCTTGTATTACCTCTATAATTTTAATCACTGTCCACCTTTGATAGTCACATAGTCTTTCTGATACTGTGTCCTCATAGTCAAACAGGGCTTGACATGTACTGATTAAGGGGAAAACAAACAAACAAGCAGAATTGAAGCCAATGAAGAGTAGGAAAAGGAAGAAAGAACAATGGAAGACAGATTCTTACTGCAGCCCTGAGACATAATTAAAATATAAAGCAATGTAAGAACAAAATAAGTAATATTTGAGTGCTAGATATGGTATATAAATACTTGAGTGACAATTATCTTTGCACTTTAACTCTGACAAATTAGAAAAATATAAAGTAGTATATAATTATGTTATTATGCTGCAGGACAGTGGGTGCCATATATATGTATTTGCCAAATTAATGACAAACAGAAAACAAAAATATTCTGTTATGCTTTATGTGAGAGGGGAATTTCTGAGTTCTAGGAGGTAAAGGGTTACAGAAAAATTGAGTAAAATATGATAAATCCTAAGTTTATTAAACATGAACCTTTAATTAAAAAAATGTCTTCATCACCTAACCATTTGGTAGTATAATTGTATTTTTCTGATGAAATGCACAGAACGATCCCAGCACTCTTCAAGGGAGAGAATCTAGATTTCTAGGATCTGACCCCATCCTATAGTGAAATTAAAGAGCACACTTAGTCTGAGAGTGGAAAATAAAAGTTCTTTTATCTTTGCAGATTTGGGTGCAATTTTACAGAAGGGGTGATATTTGAGCTGCATTTAAATTCAAAATAATGTGAAAGGGAAACTTTAGAGAAGAAATATTCAGGGTTTATGATATTTTGAAAGAAATCATTAGCAGTACACTGTGGGAGCAGCTCAGTTATGTAGTTAGAAAACAAGGCTAAAAATGTACTGGCTTTAGATGCTAAAGAACCATGAAACATAGTTAAAAACTTTAAAACAGTAGGATGACAATGGAAACATACTTCAAAAAGTTCATGGAACATTGAGTTAAACTACAAGTTTACCCTTGATGCCAAGAAATTTAAAGGCTATGCATACGGAGGGTCTTCAAAAATTCACACACAAAAAAATGGGTACTATTAAAAATGCATGGATTTCAGAAGTTTTTAACCAAAATAAATTTTTTTTTTACTTCATCTTCCCATTAACTTTTTGAAGTACACTTACACATCAATGTTGCACAAATGTATTTATTTTTGTTGAGTGGAAGAAAAATTTGACAAAGAGGACAGAACACTTAGGGAGACCAGTCAGGAAGAAACTGAACTTGGTTAATCCTCTGCCTGCGGCACTGGCATCCCATATGGGTACCAGGTTCTAGTCCCGGTTGCTCCTCTTCCAGTCCAGTTCTCTGCTGTGGCACCAGAGGGCAGTGAAGGATGGCCCAGGTGTTTGGGTCCCTGCATCCACGTGGGAGACCAGGAAGAAGCACCTGGCTCCTGGCTTCAGATCAGCGCAGCGCCTGCCGTTGCAGCCATTTTGGGAGTGAACCAATGGAAGGAAGACCTTTCCCTCTGTCTCTCTCTCTCACTGTCTGTAACTCTGTCAAATAATTTTTTTAAAAAAGGAAAAAAGCAAATTAAAGAGAGTACCAAATGATAAGAAAAAGCAATTAAAGGAGAAAGCCAATTCAGGAAATTGTAATCAATCAGAAATGACCTCCAAGAATTACTAATTATTTAAATAAAGAATTAAAAGATGAAAGAGAGAAAAATCTATAATTTGCATTGTAGAAATAGATAATCATATTGTTATTAAATGAATAAAATAATAATAGTAAAGGTAATGGGTACTGAATACTTACTGTACCACAAACACTAGAAATTAAGGTGTCATCACGATTAATTAAGTTGTATTGACCAAATTATGCAACTTCTATGAGGTTTAATTTCTTTATCTTGAAAAAAGTTAAGACTACCTGCATATATATAAGATGAAACTAAAACATATTTGTTTTAGAAATTGGGAAACAAGTTCAAGATAATTTATGTGGTATACATAGAGTCAGGTCACAATTTTTATTTTTATTTACTACTATCAAGTAATAAGTTCTTTTTTAAAAGAACATTTGTTTATTTATTTGAAAACAGGTCACAGAGCAAGATAGAGAGATAAAGAAAGAGTAATCTTCCATCTGCTGGTTCACTTCCCAAATGGCTGCATTAGCCAGTGGTGGGCCAGGCTGAAGCCAGGAGCCTGGAATTCCATCTGTCTCCCCTGACAGTGTCAAGGTGCCAAGCACTTGGACCATCTTCTGTTGCTTTCCCAGGTGCATTAGCAGGGAGCTGAATGTGAAGTGGAGCAGCCAGAACTAGAACAGGCACTCACATGAAATGCTGGCATCACAGGCAGCACAGTGCAGGTCCCATAAGTTTGGTCTTTCCAGATGCAGTTAAGCTCAACATTTTGGAATGAAACTATACTGGATTGCATAGTTTGGTCTTAAATGTGTCTTTTTGTGGAATAATGGGCAATATCTTAGAAAGACAGAGTCACAGGGGCTGTTTACAATCGCCAGAAGCTGGGAGAGGCAAGAAAGGACTCATGTAGAAACTGCAGAGAGAGAGAGAGTAGTTCTGCCAGCACCTTGATTATGGATTTCTGTCACTTCAGATCTGGGAGATGATCATTTCTCTTATTTTAAGCAGCCTAATTATGGTAACTTTTGTAGAATCCCTTGCAAATGAATGAGCTAATTATCAAATCGTTGCTTGCTCCTTACCTCCAAATCCAACCTTCTTTGTCTTCTCTTTGAATGTTGTGATGGGCTCTTTAAATATTTCTTCTCTGCAGGTGTCACCATTTAAACTTTACCAGTAGATGGCAGTGGATGGACACCATTGGAGGATGAGGCTTCGCTTCTTAATCCTTCTGTGTCCTCCATGTTCTCTGTCTCCTTGCTTTTATGGCATGACTCCCAGTGGTTTATGTGCTATTGGAGTGGAGACTGAGTTTTAACTGCAACCCCATGGGAAGATTCCCAGGAGGATGCTATGATGTCCCTACTGGTAGATTCTCAATCCTAGCCAGCCAGCACCCTCAAAGAGTTAATTCTTTCTTGCTTCATCTTAATACTGTTCCTCCACCAACCTCTGCTCAGGGAATGTGGTCTGCTCTGGCCTAGATTACACAATGACCTTCACAATCTGCCTGGGTACCATTCCTCCTCTCTAGTGAGGTTTGAAGTACAACTGTGGGGAGAGTGGAAATTCCCTCCAGCTTAATGACTGTGTGGGTAGTTAGAGCTACCCTTTATAGGGTAGTTCATTGTAGTTCATAATTCTCTGGTAAACGCCCTTTTTCAAGCAGCTATGTCGTTACTGTCTCCTGATTGGACCCACAATCCACACAGGGTCCAGTCAGGAGACACATTTTACAAATGATGAAATTGAGGCACAAAGAGATAATTGACTTGCCCAACATGACGCAGCTATTAATTGATAGAATCACTATTGAAACTGAAAAACTCTATCAGTCTCACTCTAGCATGTGTTTGCTTGGCCACTGGATTGTACCAAACCTACAAGAGTGAATTACATAGTTAACATATTGGATTGGCTATATCTACATGATTATTTATATTAGTCATTTGACAGTTATAATGTATATATTAAGAGAGGTATATAGGACTGTTAAGGGTTTCAATAACATAAAAAAAGGAATATATTATCTCAAAAGAGGATGTGGAGCAGTGAGGACAAGCTAGCAAGTGGAATCCACAGGTTGCAAATGTCCACACATGTGTCCCTTTGGTTTACACAGTATTGGATTGTACAGTGTTTTGGAAACTTCCTACACAGCTCCCAAAATTTAAAATTCAGGAGATCTCACAGAGTAATTCAGTTTTCGAGCTTCTCTAAATAAAATTAGAATACCATAACCACAAAAAGTCCTGCTTATACTGTTCAAAAAAATCAACTTCATTTATTCAATATCATGTCATACTATTTTGTTACTTCTGTTTTGTCCCATACTTAACTTTTCTCTTTATTATCTTTTTTGGTCTATTGGTATAAAAATTCTGTGAGATTGTATACTAGCTATATTTGTTATTGTTATTTCCAAGAACCTCAAGTTATTACTGATATATATCTTAATGTTTTTTAAAAGGATAGAGAAAAAAAGCCAATTTGTTGTAGGTTAAAGGCAAGTCAGTGAAAGTAGTAAATACAGATTAAAAAAGAACTCAAAAGGAGTACTAACTCCTGGTTTTTAATAAATATTTTGAAAGACTGTCTAAGACCAACCAAGTACCAAAATCTAATTATAGTTAATTGATAGATTAGCAAAAAAATACCTATGGAAAAGTACAAATAATCTAATCAGGCATTCCACTTTTGGTTGCTGTATCATTGAAACTGAATTACAGACATATACGAAACAACAAAACATAATCTGAAATCCTTACTCATTCTCAGGGCACAAGTTGAGTCTTCAGTCTAAACAAAAAAATAAATAAAACAAACATTTCCTGATGTTAAAGGACTTTTAAAAAATTCTCACTCTGTTTCACTAGTGAAAAATGGTAGATAATTCATTTCTAATAACTCTTAAGATTGTACAATGTATCAATATATTTTTATATTTTTCTTTAAGTAATCTTTGTCACACTTAGAGTTATATAATCTATTTTTATATTACCACTTCTATTCATTACAAAATTTCTGCCCTATTGCAAAAAATTACACACAAAATTTTCAACAATATTTTCCTAGAAAGAATTATACCATATATTATTATAAAAACTACTTTCACATATCAAGTGGCAGTCTTATTTATATCTTAAGGTATATAAATTACATACTTTATTTATGTAAATAAATATATATGAGTTATAGATTTAATGAATTATTTTCAATGCATGTATTTTAATAGATATTTTCATAAGTACAGATATTTAAATAAATTGACTTAATTTATGCTTAAGAGATTGTTTATTGACATTCTGGCTAAAGTTATTTCCTAGTCACATTGAATCTTTTTTTGTTTTTTGTTACTATAAATCATTTATTTGATTGGTAACTTTCAAATATTTCAATATCCTATGTTTTTCTTATGTTTGTTATGTCCATTCATATTCATTTCTCACGAATCATTTTTTTTTTTTTTTGGACAGGCAGAGTTAGACAGTGGGAGAGAGAGAGACAGAAAAGTCTTCCTTTTTCCGTTGGTTCACCCCCAACATGGCCTCTACAGTAGGCACGCTGCAACAATCCAAAACCAGGAGCCAGGTGCTTCTTCCTGGTCTCCCATGCAGGTGCAAGGCCCAAGGACTTGAGCCATCCTCCACTGTCTTCCCAGGCAACAGCAGAGAGCTGGGCTGGAAGAGGAGCAACTGGGACTAATACCCAGCGCCCCAACTGGGACTAGAACTCAGGGTGTGCCGGTGCCGCAGGTGGAGGTTTAGCAAAGTGAGCCACGGCACCGGCCTCTATGATTCATTTGTTTTATACTGTCTACTTCATCATCCCATCCTTCCTTTAAATTCTCAACCCTATATTGACTTGCTTAAAATCACGTCTTCTATTTATTGCATTTTTCCACTTCTACATAAAGGCTTCTACATAAAGTTTTCCTCATGTTTGGAGAAAAAAATACACGATTGTTATTAACAAATGGAAAATACCATAACTGAATAAGCTCAACATTTTAACTCATTTTGTATGTCTCCTATTTTTCTTTTTTTTTTTTTTTTTCTTTTTGACAGGCAGAGTGGACAGTGAGAGAGAGAGACAGAGAGAAAGGTCTTCCTTTGCCGTTGGTTCACCCTCCAATGGCTGCCGCGGACAGCGTGCTGCGGCCGGCGCACCGCGCTCATCCGATGGCAGGAGCCAGGTGCTAGGTGCTTATCCTGGTCTCCCATGGGGTGCAGGGCCCAAGCACTTGGGCCATCCTCCACTGCACTCCTGGGCCACAGCAGAGGGCTGGCCTGGAAGAGGGGCAACCGGGACAGAATCCGGCGGCCCGACCGGGACTAGAACCCGGTGTGCCGGCGCCGCAAGGCGGAGGATTAGCCTGTTGAGCCACGGCGCCGGCCCTGTCTCCTATTTTTCAAAATTACATTTTATAATTTAATAAAGAAATTATTTCACTTTAAATTGATCATACCATA
Source organism: Sylvilagus floridanus (assembly GCA_949820135.1). NCBI lineage: Eukaryota > Metazoa > Chordata > Mammalia > Lagomorpha > Leporidae > Sylvilagus > Sylvilagus floridanus. Next base: position 69,311,403 of record OX463231.1, read on the forward strand.
AATATGTAGAATATATTTATAGTTCTAATTTTTCCCCTCCCAATTGTTAAAATTATATATATTTATATAGTTATATAAATATATGATATATACATTATATTATATAGAAATACATAAATATTTTATATAATATTTATTTATATATTTATTATATATAACTGCATATAATGCATTCCAATATGTAAAGCATAGATATTGATATAACTGCCTAGAAGTACAAAGTATGTAATTCAATATACACAAATGTGCACAATATAGCGATAAATGGGTGGCAATACATGTATTATCATAGAGACAAATGTGTAGAATAACAGGAATTATGGATATAAACTTCAAAATTCATAATCCCAGACTTTTTGGAGAGCTTTTGTGTTTATTTTGAAATTTAATATTAGAAAATTCCTTATAGGGCATTCATTAACTATTTGAATGAAGACAGAGGAAACCCAAGGATAAGGAGATTCAGTTAACTTGGTCAATAAGTTTCAGTGCTGTGATTTAAACTAGACAATTGGACTCCAGCATTTGTCTTCTTAAACATCACACTGATGTAAATCAGAAAATATTATTTTATTTCAAAGGCCAGTGAAGGAAAACATTTCATTTACAATCAAAAACTAAGTATGAAAACATTTAACAATCTCATCAAAGTTCCAATGTCATTCTTTTTCATGAACTTTAGATTTAGGGTGAATAAAGATACATATTGAAAACAATCTAAAACTCAATTAATTTTCATGGCATTGATGATCTCTAACAGTGTATTTGCCACATCTCTTTCACAAAATGACTCACAAAAAATAGGATTGCATTATTATGCAAACAGCATTTAATATAATTCCTAATCCGAGGGATGTTTTTCCAATATTAGCCATGAAAACAACCGCTGCTGTGTTTTAATGGAAAATTCTTTTTTGCACTCATGTAAAAAAGAAAAAAGATTACTGAGATGCAAGTCAATCTTACTTTCAGGTATGGTTGAAATGCTGAGATCATTTGATCTGCTTGCTATATCATCATAAAGCAGATGTGAAAGATATAATAATATTATAATCTTGTGATCTTTGAGTGGCTTATGAACCTTGCTTTAAAAAAAAAATATTCTCTTGGGGCCGGCATTGTGGCATAACAGGTAAAGCCACCACCTGAGACTCCAGCTTCCCATTTGGGCTCTGGTTCAAATTCCAGCTGCTCCACTTCTGATGCCGCTCCCTGCTAATACACCTGGAAAGTATAAGAAGATGGCCCAAGTGCTTATACCTTTGCACCATGTCGGGGACCTGGAAGAAGCTCCTGACTCCCGGCTTTGTTATGGGCCAGCTCTAGCAATTGAGGTCTTTTGAGGAGTGAACCAGCAGATGGAAGATCTATCTCTCCCTTTCTCTCTGTAACTCTGCCTTTCAAATGAATAAAATAAATCCTAAACAAAAAACTAAAACTAAAACTAAAATGTAAAAGATGGTTCTCTAGATTAGGTAAGAGTAAAGAATATGAAGCAAAATAACAATTTTCTTTATTTCACTGTAAATTCATTTTATTTCCTTCCTCCAGGCTCATTTGTGATATATGATATGGTACAGTTCTGTAATCTAGTTTGTAAGTGAGGTCATAGAAAGCAAATGGAGAGGAGAGTTTTTTGTAACCCTTCATTCTATCTTTTTATGCCTTTGTTCTTTGACCTCCACAGGAAGGATTCTGATATACATTTCATTGATCGTTTGATTTCCTAGGCTTGACTTAGAAGCCATTTTATGGCCTCATAATTCTTTTTGTGTGTACAACCAAAATAGATGCCATCAATACTTACAGAGCTCTTTAAAACATTTATGAAATTAGGGAAGGTTAGATCTCTTTTGGGTTCACATGTAAGCGACTGTATGTAACATCTTCCACAGTGGGCTTTTCTCATAGCCTACCATCTTCAAGTTCTAAGACAACAGTTGTAAGCTCTTTGGCTATGAAGTTCATAAATCTGTGGGGGTGATTAGAATTTTTTGGTATTCATTGTATCAAAAGTTAAAAGCATATGTGCACTGATAACAGGATATTTCCTAACATCAAAAGAATGTAAATGTATTAAAAAGTAAATATTTATTCAAAGTTTAAGGGAAGTTGCATTTTCACTCTGATATCAACTCATTTAAAAAAAGATAATCCCCTAGAATTTGGAGAAGAGACCATTTCTATTTTAACAATTCTTTCTGTGTCTAGCCTCTGTATTTCTCTTCATTTTTATACTCCTTGTTTGTAGAATATTTATAAATATAACATGCAGCAAGCTGAGAATTCCTTCTCTGTCATTTATTAGTCATGGTGATATTGAGCAAATTATTTGACTTTTCTGAGCGTTTATTTCCTTATATTTTGTAAAAGACAAACACCATCTACCTTGTAGGATTGTTATAAAAATAAAGTTAGCTAAAATATATAAAGTGTTTAGTCAAGTGATCAGCACATATTTTATTCACATAAAATTCTAAGTGCTACCATTGTGGCTTTTGACATTGTAAGATTAGAAATAACTTAAATCAACAGCAAGTTTAATTTTGGACCAAATCATCATCATCATCTCCATCATTTCTTAATTTATTCTAACCATACTTTTGATTTGGTTTGACAAAGCTTCTAGTCAGAGCCTTCCTTAGGAATAAAATGAGAAAGTGATCACTTTAGAAAACAGGACAACTTAGAAAATCTTTTATAAGTATGTATGTGTTGATATGAATACACACATATATTCATTTATAAATAGAAAATAGAAAAATATGCATAAAGCCAAAGATATTTATAACATAAAGCTTTAAGTTAATCTGAAAAGTTCTCATCATTTTCAAATTTGACAGTTGGGGATTACTGTCCATAAAACGTGTGTATTTTATAATTGAGGTCATACATTTCAGTCTTACACATTCTTTATGGTTGGAAATTTTCTAAAAGATCAGGACAATAGTTAACCCAAGCATGAAAAAAAAATGACTAAGCATAGAACTTTGCTTGAAATTGTTAAAATATAACTTTCTAATTAGAACACATTTTTTACATTATATCTTTATAAATAGCTTCACCGGGAATTATGAAATGTCATAGGACCAAAGAAAAGGGAAATTAGAAATCAGTATCCTTTCATTTTTATTAGCAGAAGCGTCAAAAACATGGTGAAATTCATTCAACATAGATATCAATTACCAGAAAGGGAAAAAATTAATCCCAGAGAGTCTAAAGAACTTGATTTCAGCAAAATCCATTTTCAATCCTTAAAGTGACACAGATTCCATTAGAGGCCACGTGTAAGTAAATGATCAAGCTGAACAGCAGTGCTTAAAGAGCCATAAGTCAGAAGGAGTTTGAAAGTGTGAGCATTATTAAGGTTAACTGCTGTAAGATAAGGAGGTGAGAAACCTTGACAGAGCAACAAGATAGTTATCACTGCTTTAAGGTGAAAATCATTACTTTAGAAGGAGAGTTTAATTTGTTCCTAAATAAAAGAAGATTGATTTTTGTTTTCATTTTGCAGGTTTTATTTTCTTACTGAAATTTGAAGCTAGGGATCCAGGGTGGTAGGAAGAATAAAATACTGACATATTGGGACCAAAAAAGAGAAACTATTGAGACAAATTTCTAAGTATGAGTTTGCTTTTCGTGACCATTAAAAATTAAAAAAAAAAAAAACACAAATCCCCAAACAATCTGCAAGTCACTTTCATTTAATTTATACCACCACTATGTTTTCAACACTGGAAAATTTCATGAAATGAGGAAAATTAATAGAAGAGACATAACCCTGGAGAACTGCCAATGTTTTGTATTCAGGTTTACCTGAACTTAGTTACTTTACTAATGCAAGTAATCACTGATAATAGCAAACTGATACTAATAAGACCACAAGGAATGTTTTATAACTATCTCTAAAAGAAATTAGAAGGTGATTTTCCAGGTAGGGATCAGAATGTAAATGGCTCTTTCCAAATTAACTGGGAATAGTTCTCAGTTTCTTTTGATAGAGTCTAATCTTCAAGCATAATGAAAATAAAATTGATGGAAAAACACATACACAGAAATATACAGAGGGGACAAATCAAGACAGCAAATCCTACATGGAAAATATTTTTTGTCTCAACTGTTAACTTCTATAGTGACTGCTAAAACATTGTAGAGGTTCTCTAAGATTTCTGTATTTCCTAAATTTTACACAAAAATGATTTCTAGAGGACGGCGTTGTGGCAGAGCAGGCTAAGCTGCTGCCTGTAGCACTGACATACTAGCCTCCATTCATGGTTCACTTCATATCCAACTCCCTACTAATGCACCTGGGAAAGCAGCCAAAAAAGGCCCAAGTTTTTGGCCCTGCCACCTACGTGAGGCACCTGGAAGAATCTCTTGGCTCTTGGCTTTGGCGTGGCCAGTCCTGGCGGTTACAGCCATTTGGGGAGTGAACCAGCAGATGGAAGATCTCCCTCTCTCTCTCTCTCTCTCTGTGTGTGTGTGTGTGTGTAAAACTAACTTTCAAATAAATTTTAAAAATCCTAGAAAAATTCCTTTGTGGAGAATCACTGTGTTTCTAAAATTGTATTTATGAAATGCATTAAGTTTTTATACCTTAAATAAAAGATTTCTGGGTAATAAATAAATAAATACCTATGCTTTTCAAAAAAAAGCACTCAAAATGTTGGTGATTTTTAAAAGAAATATCCTTTGCATAATGGCTTTGGATTATAATGGATTAAATGCATTTGGCACTAAAAATACAAATATGAATTAATATATTTTTTGCTCTCAAGAAATTCAACTTAAAACATGTCAAAATATTAACACTTTAGTCTAGGGTGAGTATTGTAATAGAGTACTTGAATTATTCTTTTGAAATGGACATAGTGAGTCAATTTTCTTCATTTCTCTACTTCTACCATCACTGCCAAAAGAAGCTTTAAAATGAAGCAAATATAGGAAAAAATGAGCTCAATGGAAGTCAATGACAAAAAAAACTCTTAAGTTATTTCAAATTTTTGTGTGACAGAATAAATAAATCTTCAAACATTGATAATTGATGAACATTCCTTGATCTTCCTATGTTATATTAGTGCCACCAACTGCAACCATTTATTGTGCCTCACATCCATTTTCAAGGGTATTAAGATGTCAGAGGAAGGACCATTTTTGGGAAAATCCTGGTTATTTCAGGCTCCAGACATTATGTGATGTCTTCATATGCATTTCTGAGACATCAGAGCTTTTTCATTCGCTATCAACATGAATCTCTTCACAGGAATACTGTGCTCAGGGCTGCAGCTCCATCCTGAACAACCAGACAAGGAAGCCCACTCTCATAACTTCAATTCTATATAGTCCTACCTGTTTTATCAAGATGAAAAGGAATCAGAGTATGAAAGAGTTATCTGTACTCCCATATCTATTGTAGCTCAATCTACCATGGCTAAGATAGGGAGTCAACCCAGATGTCCATAACTTGATGACTGGATAAAGAAATTATGCAATACTACTAAGCTGTAAAAATATTGAAATCCTATCTTTTGAAACAAAATGGATGCAACTAACTGTAAACCATTATACTTAGTGAAATATACTGGACCCAAATATACAAATACCATATATTTTCCCTGATCTGTGTTAGGTAGTAGAGTACCAAAAATGTAATGTATAGGAGTTAAAAATGACAGTTTGAGTTTTGATAATTGTTTAAAGCCCTTGTCTGTACCAAGGAAGAACAGTGCTTTTTTTTCTTCTTCCTCTTACTATTTGTAGAACTCTTTACTTAGTATAGGGTTAATCTTATGAATGTAAAGTAAACCGAAAGTCGATCATTGTAAAAATTGAGAAGGAATAGGAGAGGAAGAAGGAGGAAGTGTGGGAGTGTGGAAGCAATGGAGGGTAAGGTGGAAAGTATTACCTAAATGGTACTAATATTCCTAAATCTGTATACATGAAACTTGTTTACCTTAAATAAAATGAAAGAAAAATTAATGAAACTAATTGTTAATCCCCTAGGTATGTTTTGGGTCTCTGACATCCATGAAATAGGATGTGCAGAATCCTGAAGAAGTGAATCAATTATGCATTTATTTGGTGAACAGAAAATAAAAAATAAATAAAAGATAAAAAAAAGAAAATAAAGATTAAAAACACATAATATAAGCTTTGCCATCTTAATCCTTTTTAAGTGTTTGGTACTCTATTTTTAAGTGTAGTCACATGACTGTACATCAGATATCCAGACATTTTTTTTCACAAAACTGAAACTCTGTTCCCATTAAATAGTTCCTCACTTCCCCTCCAACTTTGTCCCTCATAGCACCATTTTACTACTTATTTCTAAGAATTTGATTATTTTAAATATCTCATATGTAGGAGATGTACAATTTGGGACATGCTCAAGCTGACTTGCCCCAAATGGTAGAGTTAGAAATGTGCCAGGGATTCCAATTCAATCCCATCAAGGTGGCATGTACCAATGCTATCTCACCAAAGTGATCAGTTTCAGTTCACAATTGATCATAATGATAGGATTATGAGTCAAAGGGATCACATAAACAAGGCTAGTGTCTGCCAATACTAACTGATAGAATTAAAAAGGAGAGAACGATCCAACATGGGAAGCAGGATACACAGCAGACTCATAGAATGACAGATGTCCTAAATAGCACTCTGACCTCAGAATCAGCCCTTAAGGCATGCGGATCTGGCTGAAGAGCCCATGAGAGAATTTTAGACATGGAAAGCCAAGACACGCTGGAAAAAAAAAAAAAAACTAAATGAAAGATCTCTGCAAGTGAGATCCCAGTGGAAAGAACGGGGCCATCAAAGAAGGAGGTACCTTCCTCTGAATGGAGGAGAGAACTTCCACTTTGACTATGACCTTGTCTAAATAAGATCAGAGTTGGTGAACTCAAAAGGCTCCCATAGCCTTGGCAACTCATGACAAGAGCCTAGGGTGATTACTGACGTCATAAACAAGAGTGTCAAATTGTTAAATCAACAACAGGAGTCACTGTGCACTTACTCCCTATGTAGGATCTCTGTCCTTAATGTGTTGTCCAATGTGAAGTAATGCTATAACTAGTACTGAAACAGTACTTTACACTTTGTGTTTCTGTGTGGGTGCAAACTGTTGAAATCTTTACTTAATATGTACTAAATTGATCTTCTGTATATAAAGAGAATTGAAAATGAATCTTGATGTGAATGGAATGGGAGAGGGAGCAGGAGATGGGAGGGTTAAGGATGGAAGGGAAGTTACGGGGGAGGGGAAAGCCACTGTAATCCAAAAGCTGTACTTTGGAAATTTATATTTATTAACTAAAAGTTAAAAAAATAAAATAAATATCTCATATGTGTAGAATAACATAATGTATGTCTTTCTTGTGACTGTCATCTCATCTTCTTCTAAGAAATAATACCGTCAACATTCATTCATGTTATGGAATGTGAGATTTTCTTCATTTTAGTAGCAAATAATATTTTCTTATATTTACAGGGTACATTTTATTTATGCCTTTTAGTTTATTTGTAACACTGATGCCAAAATAAACTATGAAATGAAAATACAGTGATCTAATTCACCTAATTAAACACTTTTAGAGCATTATCAATAGTTAGATAATGTTCAATATAATCAGTATTGAACTAGTCAGCAACATGATCTATTCTTATCCAAGCAGCTTCATCCCTCACCGTACTCCATGCCTCTTCTTTGCCATTCATACTTTATAGTGAATATCCTTTGGTTTCTAAAACTAATCATGATTGTATAGATTTCTATGCTTAGGTTTATATTTTTCTTTCCATAATGAGCCCTTTGTCCATTTATTTTTGGCAACTTCCTACTCATCTTTCATATTGTAACTTAAAGTTAACTCCTTTGGGATTTTTAAAAAGTTATCCTTTTCTGAGTCACATGCTCTTGTTACAGGTTCTCATATCATCTTGTATATCTCTACTACCATGATTTCCACAATGTACTGCATTGGCTTACCTTATTCTACCCCTCTCACTAGGTCATACACATTGTGAGGAGAGCAATAGCACTTATGTTCTTCACTATCTTATTCACAGAAGCTAACAAAACAACTTCTTATTGAATGATTAATGAATAATTTGAATATTGAATGAATTGAATAATGAATGAGAATTCTGCCTAGCCAGTAATTTTAAATAAATTATACATAAAATATAATGAAATAAATTTAATTGTACTAATCTATTAAGACATATGATATTAGGAATGATTTTGTGATATAATCTAGGACATCATTCAACAATATTTGAAGCAAATGTTTACCATTAAACATGAACTGGAATCACGAGAACTTTCCATTTCACAAGCATTGAATTAGATTAAGAATTCATCAGTAGTGCCAGATTGAGATGATGCACTAACAAATTATTCATGTCTGCCTCTGATTCCCTAGCTCCTTAGGTTTGCAGAAAAAAATATTTTCTTGGCAGATGAATGTGGAATACAAACTCTGAAATAAATAATATTTCTGTTTAACTAGTACTAGCCTCATGAACTCAGCTCACAACCGAGTTCTCAATTATTTTCATAAAATCTAAGCCTGCTTTCGTATACTCTTAGCCACATTAGCTGTAATTTTAGGTGAACCTCACTGACCTCCTGTGAAATGAAATTTTACCCTAAACTCCATATCTATCGTGTAAATGGCATATTTTTCCTGATCTCACGCTGAAGGACTGTCTTTATACAGTGAGATCTTTATATATCCTGTGTATTTGAGAACCCATTTCACTGATATACTCGTGCCTGGCTATCTTAAATACCACCTATCATTATATTCAGTTACAATTTCCTGTATAGATGTTTATTCCTTTATTTAGTAAATCCTTCTTGTTTTGCTTACCCTGAATGATGTACAAATGTAAAATTACAGTTGTGTCAAGTGTCATGATAAAAGTATCAGTATTCAGTATAGTGTACTTTATAAAGCTCCATTTCAGAACAAAGCAGCTTCTTTGGAAATTGCAAATCTGACGTTTATGAGCTACACGCTCTTAGGCAGCTTACATAAACCATGTCGTCTTCTAATTCCTTACCTAATGTATTAATCTTTTCTAAATCACTATAAAGAAATCCCTCGTTGCAGGCTACTTTATAGAGCAAAAAGGTTTATTTAGCTCTCCTTGTTGGTATCTGCAAATCCAAACAGCATGGCAGAGGCTCTGGTTGGCTCCAGAGATGAACTCCCAGTCAATGATGTGTCAAAGAGCCTGTGTAGAAGGAGAGCTCATATTGTAAATCAGAAGCCAGAGAACAAATCACCATTTGGTCTTGCTTTTCTAACTGCTTGATTTCACAAGACAGCAAAGCCCATTTATATAGGTGGCTGGAGCCTAGGTACTTGAGCCATCTTCCACTGCTTTACCAGGTGAATTAGCAGGGGGCTAGAGCAAAAAGCGAGTATCCAGGACTTAAGCCTCTGTACTCTGAAATGAGATGCTGGCATCTCTGCTTTAACAACATGCCAGTCCCTAGGCCTAATCTCCTAAGGGTCCCAACAACTTCCAATCACCACCTCGGGACCAGCTTTCCAAGACCTGAACCTCTGGGAGGCAAACCCCTTGAAACACTGCATTTGAGGTGACTGCCAACAAATAAACACCCTGGACAAGGTTACAAACAGCTGGTAGGTAACCAAAATATCTCAAGTGTGTAAAGTTTGTGTGCAAGGACCTTGAGAAATAGGACCTGTGTTTGAAGAAGGATTAACCTACTCAGAAAAAAACTCACTTGTTTCTGAAGAGCACCATCTGGGGACTCAATGAACATCCTGTGTTAGTGGTGGAAAATGCAAAGAGCCCGGAAACCATGGAGGTTAAAGGAGAAGGAGGATAACGTTAGAACCAAGATCCCAACATAATCTCGAGATGTCTGAGACCTTTCATTGGAGTTACGCTGGGGAAACAAGCCAGAAAATTCCACATGCTTCCCATGTGGACCATTTATGGAACCCATTGTATTTGCCCAAACATGTGCTCTAATGTTCTTGCAGTCATGAAAATTCCAGACTCTGCCAGAGGGTCAGTAGCAGACAATAAGATAGCAACTGACAAGTCAGTACATGTATGATTATTCTTTTACTGAGTTTTGAAGCCAATGCTAAAAATAGTACTCAAAGAGCCTATTTCACTCTGTGATGATAAGTGAGGGCAAATGGTTTAAAATCTTTTCTTAACACATACTAAACTGAGCTCCTGTATACAAAGAGAATTGAAAATGAGTCTCGATGTGAATGCAAGGGGAGAGGAAGTGGGAAAGGGAAGGGTAACGGGGGGGAGGGGAGGTATGGGTGGGGAAGCCATTGCAATCCACAAGTTGTACCTTGGAAATTTATATTCTAATAAAAAAAATTTAAAAAAAATTAAAAAAAAATAAATCTCTAAAAAAAAAAAATAAAGCCAACATTGTTCAGAAAGCAAGACATAAGTCTTTCATGTAAGAAAGCACTTGTCCAGGGCTGGCTTTGTGGCAGGGTGGGCAGTGTGGCAGTGCTACAGACAGGAGCTTTACCTTCTGCGCCACAATAGCCCCATTTCAGGCTGTTTGCTTTAACCAATTCCTGATCCGCCAATTCCTGATCTAGACTTTACAATTAAACTCTTTTAAATTCTCAGTAATCCTGTTGTTGAAAAACTGTGCACAGAAGCAGATAATTAGATAATTCAAAATCCTTCTCATTCAAAATGTGTTAATAGTTGAAGTTATACCTTTAAAATTCTCTTTCTTTCATTGATAAATGTAATCTTGAAATTTCTTGTGAAAGGATTTGAATCCAATTAAACTTTTTTTTAAAGGTAGGTACCTAAAAAGTAGCTCGAATTGTAGAATACACACATGCTGCTATACAGTAAACTGTAGCTGCACTAAGCACCAACTGAAGGGCCATGAAGTAGGTAACAAGATTGAATTTTAAGGAAATCGATGAAAAAGACAGAGCCTGGACTCTTAGTAGTGACATCGTTGAACAGTTAAAATAATGCTAACAAATGCCTAAATCCAAATGTCTCACAATGCAAGAAAAATAAACTCCAATTGTTTAAGCCACTCCAAAATATGTTTCATTATGACTCTTAAGGCTGATCTAAAGTAAACAATAATATGCCATTGATGCCTTAAACCAAGTAACAAATATTAATATTGAACAAAATATGCACCATGGTAGAGCTCTATGACATACCCGTAAAGATATTTTTCTAATATGAATTTACTGTTCAACAATTCTATGTATGATTTAAAAATATAATTAATAAATATGTATTGTGTGGTTTAATATGGTTTATGGCTCCATATTCATGTACAAGTTTAAACCCCAAAGTCATATGTTAATATTAAGAAAATGGAAATTTAATCTGACTATGGTATCTAAGGTAAAGATCACAGGATTAAATCCTGGAGGGTTTATAAACAGGGAGGCAGACACAGACAGACACAGATGCTCCCTGTCTGTGGACTCACGATGCTTTGTGCTGCTAGCAAAAAGGTCATCACTAGAGGAGGCCCCTGGGCCTTACACCTGCAGAATCATGAGCCTTTTTCTTTGTAGTCTACCTTAGTATTGCATTATGATAAATCGCAGTTATTAGGTAGTATCACAACATGATATCATATGGAACTGCTGCTTTAAAAGTAATTTTAAAATATTTAATCAAGTACTAATAAAATATATACAAAATTTTAAAAAATGAAAGTTTTTAAACACCTGAGTAGGTCTTCACATTCATGCTTTTATCAAAAAAAATTTTTAAATGGTTAAGTGTTATGGTGACTGAAATAAGCCAGTCGCCAAAAGACAAATATCTGTTTTCTTTGATATGTAGTAGTTAATATAGAACACAAGATAATGTGCAGGAACAAAACAGACATTTTGTGATTTGATTGTACTTTTTAGTCCTTACTCATACTTCTGTGGAACTAGGGTTTTCACTTGCTAAATATTATGTTTAGTGATACAGTAAGCCTGTGATTATAGAGTGGACTGAAATTATGTTTTTTTAAAAATGAAAAAAAAATAAAGGAAGGAAGGAGGGAGATTCCAGGAGGGAGGAAAGAGAGAAGCCATTGTGGTTATCTTCATAGACTTTTATCTATGAAATACACAAGATATGTTCTCTTTATACTAATAAATGTTTTTAAAAAGGAAAAAAGAAGTGGAGAAGCCAGTACAAAATTGGCACCCATATGGGATGGTGGCATCACAGTCGGTGACTTAACCCACTGCACTGCAATGCTGGCTCTGGCTTTTTACCTTTTATGAAACCTTCAGAAAATGTAAACCAACAAAATACAGAAACCAAAGTGGTGGTTTTCAGTGACTGGGAGGAGAGAATAGGGAGTGGCTGCTGAATGGCTACATGGTTTTTTCTTGGGGAGAAGAAAATGTTTTGAAATTAGCTAAAGATGGTCTTTGTATAACACTGTGAATGTAGCAATGCCACAGAACTATGCACTTTGAAATGATTAATTTTATATTATGTGAATTTTATCCCAATTAAAAAAATGAATTAACAAAAAAACTGTCAAGTGCTGTTGAGAATGTGGAGGAATTGGAACCCTTGTGCACGTTTGATAGAAATGTACACTGTTAACAATCACTGTGGAAAACAGTGTGATAGTTTCCTAAATCTCTTAAAATATTACTGTGTAATCCAGCAATTCCACTTCTGGGCATATGCCAAAAGGAATTGAAGGCAGGCTTTAGAAGAAACACTTGTGCATCTATGTTCATAGTAGCACCACTCACACTTGTCAAAAGATAGAAGCAACCCAAGTGTTCACTGAAAGATAAATGAATAAGCAAAACAGGGTGCTGATGCACAAAAGAATGTAATTCTGACACATGTTGTAACTCCAGTAAACCCTGAGGCCATCATGCTGAGAAAATAACTCAGTTACAAAACTACAAATGCTGTATGATTCCATCTATATATTGTTTCTAGAGTAGTCAAATTTGCAGAAACTTAAAGTAGAATTGAGTAGCTGCTGCTGGAGTCTGATGGGAGAGAAAAATGGATATTTGTTTAATTGGTACAGAGTTACAAAATAAAAAAAAAATTCCAAAAACTGTTATTCAAAAATGTGAAAGTACTTAGCACAATTAACCCTGTACTTAAAAATGGTTAAAATTGGCCGGCGCCGTGGCTCAACAGGCTAATCCTCCGCCTTGCGGCGCCGGCACACCGGGTTCTAGTCCCGGTCAGGGCACCGATTCTGTCCCGGTTGCCCCTCTTCCAGGCCAGCCCTCTGCTGTGGCCCAGGAGTGCAGTGGAGGATGGCCCAAGTGCTTGGGCCCTGCACCCCAGGGGGAGACCAGGAAAAGCACCTGGCTCCTGGCTCCTGCCATCGGACGAGCGCAGTGCGCCGGCCGCAGCGCGCCAACCGCGGCGGCCATTGGAGGGTGAACCAACGGCAAAAGGAAGACCTTTCTGTCTGTCTCTCTCTCTCTCTGTCCACTCTGCCTGTAAAAAAAAAAAATGGTTAAAATTGGGACCTGTAGTACTGGCATTCCTTATGGGTGCCAGTTCAAGTCCCAGCTGCTCCACTTACAATCCAGCTCTCTGCTATAGCCTGAGAAAACAGTAGAGGATGGCCAAAGTACTTGTCCCCCTGCACATTCTCCAGGCTCCTGGTTTCGGACTGGCTGTTGAAAGCTCTCTCTCTCTCCCTCCTTCTGCCTCTCCGTAATTCTAACTTTCAAATAAATAAATAAATCTTAAAAAATTAAAAATAAAATAAAAAGATGATAACTTATTTGGTCATGTGTATTTTATCACAATTTAAAATATTTTTTATGAAATAAGTAGTTCCTTGGCCCTGACCTTCCCCCAAATCGATTGTATTTTCTTTAAAGAAATTCCATTTGTATTTCAAAAATCATACATTTTAAACTCTTTTTATTAATTCAATACTATATACTGGATTCTCTTATGAAATGTGAAAATTTAACATTGGCACATTCACTCAGTCACATACTTGTCCTTTTGATAACCATACAAAACTTTGTACATATATGTTTTAATTAACTAAGCTTTCAATGTGTTGTCTACCCATCTGTATTCTACTAACTATGGGCTCAAGAAATGAATCATGGTCCCTTTCTATGTACAAGATTTGTGTATTTCCTGGCGTTAATAGTTAACTTGACAAGTACCTCTTTATTTTTTTCTTTGCCACTATTTCTAATTATTTCCAATGAAACTGTAAACCTCTAAACAATTTAACCACACCATGTTACACATGAGGCATTCACTCTAGCCTTCCTGCTCACTCCACCACCGTGGAGCCCTGCATCTTCCTTCTGCTCTTTGTACTGTTTACTGCCTAGGCCTGGTACACAGCTGTCAACACTCTGTCTTTCCTCAGCCCTGTGTGGAGCTGTTCTCCAAATACTTTACTAAATTATTTTTTGTTTCTACTGTTTTAATGCATAACATGCTTTATAGTTTTCTGAGAATGAAAAGTACCTGTTCTCAGAGTTTTTATGTTGATTAATCGCCTCTTTCTATTGTTTTAGTGTTTATATTTGCTGGGGAATAGAGTGAGGCTGTTTACAGGCTTTCAAATAACACATTTTTTTTCAAAGAATAAAGAAATATTTAAGTTGTTTTTTGGTATGCAGTGTTGTGCTATCAATCATACCAAAAAGAAGGTACTCAAAACAATCAGCTTCAGTGTTGAATGTGTACAAGCAAATAAAAATTCAGCTAGAGTAAAATTGACTGTAAATACCTCATTATACCTAAATGCTGTTGTTCACAATTTTGGATTAAAATGTGTTTTTCACCAAGAAAAAAATAAAATAAAATGTATTCATTTGAAGGGTCAAGCATTTTGGTATGGCAGGTTAAGCCATTGCCTGCAAAACTGGCAACCCACATGGGCTCTGGTTCCAGTTTTGACTGCTTTACTTCTGTTCCAGCTCCTTGCTAATATGCATAGGAAAGCAATGGAAGATTTGCTCAAGTAGTTGGGCTCCCAGCATCTAGTTTCAGCTGGGCCCAGCCCAGGGTGTCGCAGCCATTGGGAAAGTGAACCAGCAGATGGAAGATCTTTTCCATCTCTCCTTCTCTCTCTCTGTGATTCTTCCTTTCCAATTAATAAATAAACTTTAAAAAAAGCAATGCAAGGACCTACTGTTTGGCACAACATTAAAAAAACACTGCTTGGTACACCTGTATGCCATGTTGAAGTGCCTGGTTTGAATCCCTATCCTTTGCTTTCAAATCACTTTCCTTCTAAGGTGTACCCCAGGGGTCAGCAGCAATGGCTCAAGTACTTGAGTCCCTGCTACACATGTGGGAGACACAGAGTGGATTCCACGCCACCGACTTTGATCCTACCTGGCTATTTGAGACAACTACTGAGTGAACCAGCAGAAGTAAAAATCTCTCAGTCTAATTCCCTGTATCTCTGCCTTTTAAATTAGATTAAAAAATTAGGTAACTAGAGGTTCTTACTTTATATAAAGAGATATGATAAAAGCAACTAGGCTTTTTTATTTACTAATCAAAATACAATTTGAATGTTTTCAAGACCAAATAATGTTAAGAAATCCCATTTGTTCCTCATTGAATTTCTACAGAAATGAAACAAATCATTTAACTGCTAGTGACTCATTAATAAGTATTCCAACTTCAATAAAATATTATTATTACAAATTTACTATAGAAGAAGACATCGCAGGATTATCTTTTTTCCTCCAGACACCATTAGTGGAAAGAAAATATGCATATGTTTTATTCATGTATACTTATATATGCTCACATATGAGCATGTTTGTGTATGCATATATACACACATACTATAAACATACACACATGTGAAAATACTCATATACACACACTACATACACTATACACACAAATACACACATGCACTCATTGATGAGCCTGTCCAATTCTCTATGCACAGAGCAAAACCACATTTTAAATGAAAGCTCCATGAAATTTTTCTCTGAAGGCCCAAATAATAAATTCTTTAAGCTTTTAGGCCATATGGTCTCTGTGGCAACCATTCAGCTCTGCCGTTGTAGCATGAAAGCAGCCATAGACAATGCACAATAAATGACTGTGACTAGAGCAATAATTATAACAATCGGGTGGTGGATTAGATGTGGCCCTTTACTAGTTGCCTAGGGCAGCTATCACAAATTATCATTAATTTAACGGCTGAATAGGAACTTATTTTCTCACAATTTTAGACCTCTAAAATCATAGTGAGTGCAGGGTTGGTTCCTAACTCTTATGGTGGGAGAGATAGTGTTTGGGGCTTCTCTAGTAGCTTCTGTTGCTTGCCAGTAAGCCTTGGCACTATTTGTCATAGTATATGTCAATACAAACTAACTGTTTTCAGATGTCATTCTCTTTGTCTGTGGCTGTCTCTGTGTCTCTTCTCTTACAGTTACTCAGATTCGATCCCTTTAAAATCTGACAGTCTTATTCAAGACCAGGTCACAGTAACAAGGATAAGAACTTCAACATGTCTTTGGAGAGACACAATTCAACACATAACTGCCCCACAAGTTGTGGTTCCATGATCACTGGATTAAATAATATAGAGTTAATAATGTAATAATATAGAGTTTCTAAGACATGGAAAATAATAGAGGGAGATAAATACACAATGGATTCCCAAAATAGTTCCCATGAAAACATTCAGCGTACTTCTCAAGCAAGAGATGTAATTCTTAGCTATCTATTGCTATGAAACAAATTATTCTAGAGCTTAGTAGATCAAAATCAAGTACTTATTACATCTCAGGATTTTTGAAAACTTACTAGGAAGATTTTTTTTTAATTTATTTTGCTTACTTGAAAGGCAAAATTACAGAAGAGAGAGGGAGAAATCCTGCACAGGATGGTTCACTCCCCAAATGGCCACAACAGCCCAGGTTTGGTCAGGTTGGAGCCAGGAGCCAGAAGCTTCGTCTGGCTGTCTGTCTGACATGGTGCAGGGTCCCGAGCACTGGAGCCATCTTCCACTGCTTTCTGAGGAGCTTGAGCAAGCAGCTGGACGGGACAGGGAGCAGCTGAGTCTCTCGATGGCATCCATATGGGATGCCAGCATTCCAGGCAGTGGCTTAACCCATTATACCACAATGCCGGCCCCTATTAGGCAGCTACTATGCAAAACTTCATTGCACTTCTGCTGATGTAACAAAGAATCTGAAACTGGGCATTTAGTTTCTTATGGTACTGCAGGCTGGCAAGTTCCAGATCAAGACACTAGTAGTGTCAGTTGTCCGTGAGAGCTACTTTTTGCTTCTATGGTGGTGCCTTGCTGTGGTATAGCATGAGGAAGAAATCCTGTGTCTTCACATGGCAAAAGGCAAAAGGGCAAGCAAATGAATGGGCTATATGAAGTCTCTTCTATAAAATATCCTTCATCTCATTCATGAGGGAGGAGCCCTCAGGAAATAATTGCCTGTTAAAGAAACCCCCTCTCAGTACCATCACATTGGCTCTTAATTTTCAACATCTGGGGGCCAGCACTGTGGTTTAGATGGTATAGCTGCTGCCTGCAGTGCTGGCATCCCATGTGGACACTGGATCGAGTCCTGGATGCTGCATTTCCAATCCCGCTCTCTGCTGTGGCCTAGGATAGCAGTAGAAGATGGTCCAAGTCTTTGGGCCCCTGCACCCACGTGGGAGACCCAGATGAAGCTCCTGGCTCCTGGCTTTGAATAGACCCAGTTCTACCATTTGGAGAGCAGATGAACGATCCCTTTCTCCTCAATCTCTCTCTCTCTCTCTCTCTCTCTCTCTCTCTCTCTCTCTCTCTCTGACTCTCTGTAACTATGCCTATCAACTAAGTAAATAAATCCTTTAAAAAAATCAGTGTCTGATTTTTAGAAAGAACACATTCATACCATAGCAATCACTTCCACAAAATATGCTATCTGTTAAAACATACACAAAGATCAGCGATATTGAAGGAGAGAATAAATAATCAATTCAGTTGATGAGCTAACTTATATTTCAAAAAAGAATGCAAGGTGGAAAATATTCTGATCAATCTTTGAGGAAACTGTCTACCAAAAGAGACAATATTTCTAATATTTAGTATCTGTGTGATGTGTATAAATATAACCACTATTTTGTAATCTTCCCATAATGTAGGTATCAAGTATTTGGAAAGAGTTTCATTTTATTTCACTAGAAAAATGGCAATTATATAGTGAGCATTTTGCATGTTGATCAGTTTGTGTATATATATTATTTTAGATACAGAAGCAAAAATGTATACTACTTGTGCTATCATTCTCTGTCTTCTTACAAACGTACTGCTTTTCCATGTATGTTATGATGGCTAGACTGTTATCTAATGAGGATGATGCTACTGTGCAAAACAAACAAAAAATAAATTTAACTGCCAAAAGTCTTTCCTCAGAGGAATTCAGGAACTTTAATTTCTGGGACACAGAACAAATGATAAATCATAGTTAAGCTTCTAGGAGTTAAAGTTTAAAATGATTTCTAAGCCTGAAAGTTCAGCTGAGGTGATTAAAATGTTTAATACTTTAATATTCCAGAGTTTCCAGGATCATATTAAGCACTGAGTGAATACTTGATAAATTAATTAACTTTCCCCTAGGGTATTCTGAGCAAGAATAACTCTGTAGTCAAATCTCTAAAGTGTAGACTGAAACAGAGATGTATGAAAATGGATACAAATACTTTATGTACCTGTTATATCTGGAAATCTTAGAAAATAACACAACATACTTATCTAATTTATAGAAAATATTTTCTTATGTATGCATGTTACTGCTTCCAAAAAATCTTTGACCCTTTAAATATTATTTAAAGTGCTAATTTAAAATGAATATAAGCAATTTCTGTATTATCTGGATAATTGTTTTAACACTGGTATTTCAATTTGATTTATTGACTCACATTTTATGTTGTCAGTTGATTAATGAAAGTTTTACATTGTGTAGGCTATAAATGAAAATTTGCAATACTTAGAGGCATGTAGCAGAAGAACTGAGATAGAGTATTGCAAGTCAGTATAGATGTGCCAAGTTCAAAAGTGTGCTGTGGTACTCTCACACGCTAGATACAGGTAAGCAGATGCATTGTATAAACAAAATATTTTGAAACAAGTTTAATAATAGTATATACAGTCATAAATAAAGAATATAGTAACTTTTTCAGTATTGTATTTTCAGTATATTCTAGTAATTCCAAAGAAAATAATGGATCTGATTTAAAATTATCTTTTTAAAATAATAAATTATGACCCATGGTCCTGAAAAACAAAATAAGAAAGTCTATAAATGACCATTAAATAAAAACCTCATATTTATATGAATAAAACAATATCTATGCAGTACCATAATACAACTTTAAATTATTTAAAACCTATTACATTAATGCTTGAATTATATTGGATTGTGCCATCTTTATATGCTTGAAACATTACATGTTAATGTATATCCTATTATGGTAGAATATTCTTATCTCATTTCATGATTTTAAATATCTGATAGTGTAATTAAAAAATTGATCGGGTCTGATAGTACTTAGAAATTTTTTCTTTCAAAAAAATTCAAGTTAGAGATAAAAGCAATCTAGACAATGTCTTCAGTTTTTATATTTTTTAGCATCTTTCTTCCTCTTAATTTTAGTCACACATATCAATATCCTCTTTCCCAAATCAGTAAGTAACTTACTACAATTATATCAATAACTAAGCTGCCACTCAAACTTTGTATGCTATATAAACACAAATGTTGGGATTTCAGGATATTGTTCTATTTGGGAACCTATATTTAAAGCAGGGACGCTGTTCTTGAGGCTATTATCAATTGTTTTCACAAGTACCTTTGTTTTATTATTCATAGTGTATATTAGTAAATGGATAGAAAACAGTGGGCCTGAATGATGAATGAACATTTAGAGATGTGCTAAGATATTGCCATCTTTGGAAAGAGATCGTAACTATTTTATTTTACTGTTTTATAGTATTTATCCTAAATATATCAGTTATGCAGAAAGCACAATATCAGTTTTTCACATCTCTGTCTGGCTAGCTGACCTCTTTGAGTTAATGAATTTCAACTTCATCAGGTCAAACTGGTATCATGTTAAGAATCCAAAAGGATTCACCACCTGTCATTACATTAATATTAGATACTGTATTATTTAAATGAAGACATTGAAGGGGAGAAAACATTTTATAATTGTTTTTCCTAAAATCAATACTCAATAAAATTGTTAATAGTATTCCAGTTGATTTGCTGACTATCCAAATATGATTAAATGACTTGTTTTAAATTTTTTTGCAAAAGAAAGAATTGGGATAAAAATAGGGGGCAACTATTGTGAACAATATATAATACTAATGTGATGTGTTAATATTAGGAGAAAAGGGATGTTGTGTATAAGGAAACTCTTTATTCTACTACTTTAAAATTTTTGTTTTGTAAATTTGAAAATATTCCAAAATAAATTGTTAAAGAAATGGAATTCTACATGGTCCTAAAAATTTAATGATGTCTGCACATAAACAAACTTGCTATTCATTAAGAATTAAAATTTATATTGATTTATTCTTTGGAATACTATTAAATTTTGTCTTTACTAATGTCATTTCTTCGTAGAAATAATATTTAATTGGAGGATGTTTTAGCAGTTATAATGACAGTTAAGATGGCTAGGTTCTGTCAGAGTACCTGGGTTGGATACCAAGTTCTTGACCTGACTCCAGCGTCCTGTCCACAGGGCAGGGTAATGGTGATGGCTTAAGCAATTGGGTTCCTATTGCCCACATGGGAGAGCTGGATTGCACTCTGGCTCCAGCTTTGGCCTAGCCCAGCCATCATAACACATAGTGAATGAATTTCTATCTGCTTCTATCTGTATCTCAAATAAATATTTTTTTAATTTTATTATTCATTTATTTTTAAATATTTATTTTTATTATTTGAAAGGCAGAGTTACAGAGAGAGGGAGTGACATAGGAAAAGGGGGGAGAGAGAGAAAGAGAGAGAGAGAGAGAGAAATCTTCCTTTTGCTGGTTCACTCCCCAAAAGGCTGTTAAATCTAAGCTCAGGGTTAGGCCAGGCCGAAGCCAGCAGCCTGGAGCTTCTTCTTGGTCTCCCTTGTGGATACAGGGGCCTAAGTACTTGGGGCATCTTCTACTGCTTTCCCAGGTGCGTTAGCAGGGAACTGGATAGGAAGTGGAGCAACCAGAACTGGAACGAATGCCCATATGGGAAGCCACTGTCACAGGCAGCAGCTTTACTCATTACACCACAGTGCCAACCCCAATAAATAATTTTTTAACTCCTCTGTTAAGGAACAGAGATAGGTTAAATACAAAACATGTAATTTTTAAAGGCACAGAAACTTTAATATTTTCTAGAATCGAATGTATGTGACAAAAAACATTATAAACTTTCTTTGCCACTTATTTGAAATAATCTTCACCATTATTGAGAAAGATAGCTAGTAAAATCATAGCAATAAGATCCTCTACTTCCTTAAACTAGCATTCCTCAAAGATTTTGGTTTCAGGACAACTTTATGCTATCAAAAACTGTTGAGGATCCAAATGAACTTTAGTTTTTAAATACACGTCTGTGTATTTTTCACATATACCTTCACCATATTATAAATCAAAATGAACAAAAAAATGTATTAGTATGGGGCCAGCACTGTTGCTTAGCAGGTAAAGCTGCCACCGCCAGCAGTGCTATCATCCCATATGGGCTCCAGTTGAAGTCCTGGCGGCTCCACTTCCAATCCAGCTCTCTCTTATGGCCTGAGAAAGCAATAGAAGATGGCCCAAGTCTTTGGGACCCTGCACCTACATGGGAAACCCAAAAGAAGATCCTGACTCTTGGCTTCAGATGGGCCAAGTTCAGGCTGTTGTGGCCATTTAGGGAGTGAACCAGAGGAAGGGAGACCTTTCTCTGTCTCTGCCTCTTTGTAACTCTGCCTTTCAAATAAATAAATAAGTCTTTAAAAAAGTATTAGTATGCATTGTTATTAATTTAATAACAATAAGTCAATAGATATTAACATAAAATATAGTTATGATAAAAATAAGTTTCTGAAAAACATTTTCAAATAAAAGTGACAAGAGTATCATTGCTCTGACCTTCGTGTGATCATTTAAGTGTTTGCCTTAATAGAATATGATTGGGTTATCACATCATGTTTTGCATTAATCCTATTAGAATATATTCTTTGGGTTGAAATATATGAATGGAATTCAAATTTACAGTTAAGTAGTTGAAAAAGGGAAGGATATTTTAACAGCATTTTCAGACAATGATGTATATTCTTAGTCACTCTACCAAAACTTACAAAATAGTAGCTTCTTAAAGAGTAGTTGCAATATGGAATTTGAGCTATTCATACTCTGCTACATTAAAATCCATTAGTCTGCCTTTCATATTGAATGGATATGCATGATTTCATAACATCAAGCACTGTGTATTAGGAAAATAGCAATCTATGTGAATCTTCCAAATGTCAACATCTTGTATTAAGATAAAAATATCATTGTACAGCATAGTAAGTATAGTTAATACTCTATATTTCAAAATTTCTGAGATACAAAGTTTCAAATGCTCTCAACACAAAAAATAAGGATGTGAGTGGATGCTGTTAGTTTGATTTAATCCTTCCTGAAATTATACAAGTTTGAAACATACACTATATCCTATGAATATAAAAATGTTATTTGTCCATTAAAATTACAAAGAAAGTTCATTTGTTGATATTGAAACCAATTTCACCAGAAAATATTTAGTATTTACTTATTTATTTTGAAATTCAGAGTCACAGAGAGAGAGGGAGAGACAAAGAGAGGAATCTTCCTTCCACTGGTTCAGTCCTCAAATGGCTGCAGGAGCCAGGAGTTTCTTCCAGTTTTCCCCTGTGGGTGGCAAGGGCCATCTTGGGCCATCTTGTGCCATCTTGGGCCATCTTCCTCTGCTTCCCAGACCATTAGCAGGGAGTTGAATAGTAAGATAGTAAGTGCAGCAACTGGGACGTGAACCGGTACCCATAAGGTATGCTGGGTGTTGAAGATGACAGCTTTATCCACTATGCCATAACCCTAGCCCAAGAAAACATTGTAAATGTTAGCATGCCCTCATGCTACTTGTGGCAAGTACATATTTTTTTAATTCTAAGTTTTGCTTGAAAGCTTGAATTTTATCATTGGCAACTCAAATTTTTCAGGATTTTCCTAGTATTTACAGGCTTACTTCATGTAAATGAAAAATATACAAATATTAGTATCCTTAATTCGTCATCTTTTTTCAAGTAAAATTGTTGTCTGTGGAAGAAGCAGCTCATTCCCCTTGCAACTTCAATGAAATGATAACTTCTTTACTGAGAGAAAATTGATCTTCTTGGACAGTCTTGGTGCTTTGTATGCATGTTCTTTTGTAAAAAAATTATTTATTTATTTGAAAGAGTTACACACATAGAGAAGGAGAGGCAGAGAAAGAGAGAGAGAGAGGTCTCCCATCCGCTGGTTGTATCTTCTATTTTACTCAGTGAGAGCACTCTTTTAAAAAAAAGCCCATTTCTGATCTGTCATTTCTTTTCTGTGTGGAGCCACCAGTGAAGAATAAAATGATGACTTAATAAGGATGTCGTCTTTAAATAACTCACTTTCTATTTCTTTTTTGATACATTTTTTAAATATTTTAACTTTTTTATTTAGTAAATATAAATTTCCAAAGTACACTTTATGGATTACAATGGCTTTCCCCCCACCATAATTTCCCACCCACTAGCACCCCTCCCGTCTCCTGCTCCCTCTCCCATTCTATTCACATCAAGATTCATTTTCAATTCTCTTTATATACAGAAGATCAATTTAGGATATACTAAGTAAAGATTTCACCAGTTTGCACCCACATAGAAACACAAAGTGTAAAGTACCATTTCAGTACTAGTTATAGCATTACTTCACATTGACAACACATTAAGGAAGGATCCCACATGAGAAGTAAGTACACAGTGACTCCTGCTGTTGACTTAACAATTTGACACTCTTGTTTATGGCATCAGTAATCTCCCTAAGCTCTAGTCATGAGTTGCCAAGGCTTTGGAAGCCTTTTGAGTTCGCTGACTTCGATCTTATTCCGACAGGGTCATAGTCAAAGTGGAAGTTCTCTCCTCCCTTCAGAGAAAGGTACCTCCTTCTTTGATGGCCCCGTTCTTTCCACTGGGATCTCACTCGCAGAGATCTTTCATTTAGGGTTTTTTTTTTTTTTTTTTTTTTTTTTGCCGAACTTTCTATTTCAAGAGCAACACATATCTTTTCAAATACAGATGGCCTCAACTCTAGGATGGTGCACACCTGGTACACCCTCGATGGAAACTGAGCATTGGATTTTGATCTATGTTGTGATCTATGATATACAGTATAATACCCTCGAGTGATGCTGGACAAGGCAGCAAATGCAGCTCACAGTCCTACATAATAAAGAAGGTAAGCAACCCATACTCTGCAGTGTACTGTGTTATTGAGCAATGATGTTTGGTAGAATAGTTGAATTAAATGAATTTTCAACTTAAGATTATTTTCAATGTTTGATGAGCTTATTAGCATGCAACCTTATTACAAGTTGAGGGGCATCTATATTTAATTCTGCTGAAAATTCTTTCGAAACATTATACTTCTAAATGAATAGATCCATAAAATCTTCTCTAAAACTGAATCATAAGTATCCCATGTTTTACAATGATATTTAGTTGGTGCTTCTCAGATATTTCTCTTACTACATATGAAATCATTTCATCTATAATATATGACATAAATTTTCTTTTCTGAGACTTATACCTTTTATTTTGCCACCTTATTTCACAGTCTGAGGCCTCTAGCACAATGTTGTGTATAATTGTGGATATATGCGATTCATTTCAAAAGGAAACTTGTTAATAAATTGCTGTATCTCTGTAGCTATCTATATATTCTAAGGCCTACTGTAAGCTTTAAAATACTCAGAAAGTCTTCTTTTATTCTGTTTGCTAATCTTTTAATCTTAAATAATGTAAACATTTTTCTAATATATCAAAGTGTCAATATAACTTTTCATTTTTTCCTTTTTAGTGTGTTGAATAACAGATCACAAATATGATATAGACCCCCTAAGACTATGTCAGAGTTGAATAATTTCTATCAAACAACCAGTGTTGTAGCTAGCCATGGTAACAGCATAGTGCAATGCATTACTCAAGTACTTGTGGTGATGTTGGTATGAACAAATAGACTGTGCTATCAGTTGTATAAAATCATAGTAATATGATTATTGATAGGACTTAAGATGACAATAATAAGCAACTATGTTGTACATTTATGTATTTACTATACCATGCAGTTTTGTTATTATTTACAAACCATATTTACTGTGAAACAGTATACTGTGTTATGACTGTGGGAGTCTCAGACTGGCAAGAGGCAATATTGAGTATCCAACATGTGTTATCTAGTTTGTGTAAGTGTACTCTATGATGTTCGCACAACAGTGAAGTTGCCTAGTGAATTATTTCTCAGAGTACGTCCCTGCAAAATCACATATGATTGTGTTTGGAAAATGTTCATTCTATTTCTATTTGCTAAGAGAATTTATGCAAAGTGGATGTGAAACCTAATTTAAATACTTAAAAGAATTCACCACTGGTACCATCTGGGCTAGTATGTGATGACTTTTGTAAAATCTTGTTATTTGTGGTAGAGAACATATTCTATAATTTTTAAAATGGGAAATGTTCTCTGTATTCCAATTGGTCAATTTGGTTAAAATGAGTTTTTGAATTTTTTGTATCTTGAATATTGTATACTGTGCTTGTTCTATTAACATTAATGAGAGTTGTTAGTATCTCCCATTCTGATCATAGATTTTATTTCTCCTTGAGTTCAGTTAATGTTGCCATTAATATTTTTCCAGCTTCACCAAGATATAATTTACATACAATAATGTAATAATTTATATAATTTGATGTATGAATATATAATCAGCAAAACCATCACAATAACAACATTGTGTACAACTACTTCACCATGCCAAGTTTCCTTCTGCCCCTTGGCAATCCCCAATTCCCACTTCTATTGCTCCCTCCAACTCTACAACCAACCACTAGTCTGATTCCTACCAATACAGATGCATTTGCCTTTACTAGAACTTCATATAAAATTAGACACACAGCATGCACTCTTTTATACATAGACAGTTTACAATTAATTTAAATCAAACAGCCATAAAATCATGCCACTTATTTTGGTCATTTGCTAGGATTCATTTTTATATTAACATGTTTTAAATATGCAAAAACTTTTTTATTTATACTTTGAAGTTTTATAATTATTTGCCTAATTCTACCAAAAGCTTCAAGAACTCTCTTAGATATGGCAGGGACTGACATTGTGGTGTGGCAGGTACAGCTGCAAGGCCAGCATCCCGTATGGACACCTCTTTGTATCGTGGCTGCTTCACTTATGATCCAGATCTCTGCTAATGGCCTGTGAAGAGCAGGGGAATATATCCCAAGTGTTTGGTCCCATGCCATCCATGTGGAAGACTTAGATTAAGCTCTCAGATCCTGGCTTTGGCTTGCCTCAGTCCTGGCTGTTGTGGCTATCTGGGGAGTGAACCAGAGAATGAAACATCTCTCTCTCTCTCTCTTGTCTCTCACTCCCTCTCTGCAACTCTGACTTTAAAATAAATAAATGAATATTTTTTAAAATGATCTGGTAGATATGTACTTCACATAAAATATTTCATTTACAAATTATATTCTCATACCATTATTTAATATACAGGCATAAAGTCACATAACATAATTTTTATATAAAACTATAAAACTGGGGCTGGTGCCATGGCGCAGTAGGTTGATCCTCCACCTGTGGCACCAGCATCCCATATGGTCACTGGTTCTAGTTCTGGCTGCTCCTCTTCCAATCCAGCTCTCTGCTGTGGCCTAGGAAATCAGTGGAGGATGGCCCAAGTCCTTGGGCTCCTGCACCCACATGGGAGTGAACCAATGGATGGAAGACCTTTCTCTCTGTCTCTCCCTCTCATTGTCTGTAACTCTACCTCTCACATAAATAAATAAAATCTTAAACAAAAAACTATAACACTAAAATATGAGAAAAGTATGTTTTCTAAATTTTTTGTGTTTGGTTAGCTTTTAGCACTTTGTTAAAGAATGGCTTTCTCGGCCAGCGTCGTGGCTCACTAGGCTAATCCTCCACCTGCGGCACCGATATTCTGGGTTCTAGTTCCAGTCGGGGCGCCGGTTCTGTCCCGGTTGCCCCTCTTACAGTCCAGCTCTCTGCTGTGACCCGGGAGTGCAGTGGAGGATGGCCCAGGTGCTTGGGCCCTGCACCCCATGGGAGACCAGGAGGAGGCACCTGGCTCCTGGCTTCGGATGGGCGCAGCGCATCAGCAAAAGCAGCCATTTTGGGAGTGAACCAACGGAAGGAAGACCTTTCTCTCTGTCTCTCTCTCTCTCACTGTCTAGCTCTGCCTGTCAAAAACAAACAAAAAAATAATGGTTTTCTTATGAATAAGGATTTTTTAAAAAATCTTGATTCTTTGGAAACAAATTCAATAGTCGTAAAGAGAAATGGGAAGTATTTCTTCATGAAAACTATGGTGCTGGCAGCACTGGGAATAAAAACCTATACACTATTTTCAGTATGCATTAGATAGTTTACCACTTCAGCTGAGAGAAATATATCTTCATTTTGACATTTT
Source organism: Sylvilagus floridanus (assembly GCA_949820135.1). Lineage (NCBI taxonomy): Eukaryota > Metazoa > Chordata > Mammalia > Lagomorpha > Leporidae > Sylvilagus > Sylvilagus floridanus. The sequence continues at coordinate 69,339,158 of OX463231.1, forward strand.
CTTTATTTATTTGAAAGTGAGTTACAGAGAGGGACACACGTACACACACACATACACACACACAAAGAGAGAGAGAGAGAGAGAGAGAGAGAGAGAGAGAGAGAGAGAGAGATCTGCTACCCACAGGTTCACTCCCCAGAAGACCGCAACAGCTGGGGCTGGGCCGGGCAGATGCCAGGAATCAGGAACTTCATCAGGTCTTCCATGTGGGTGGCAGTGGCCCAAACACTTGAGAAATCTGCTGCTGCTTTTCCCAGATCGTTAGTAGAGAGCTAGATTGGAAGTGAAGCTTCTGGGACGTTAACTGGTACCCATATGTGATGCCAGGGTCACAGATGGAAGTTTTACCCATCATACCACAACACCAGCCACAGAATATATTTTTATAATTGGGAAATTGAGGAACATTTGCTTATATTTTATAAGACATTTAATTATTTGAAAGGTAGAGCAACAGAGAGATTGAGAGAGAGAGAGAGAGAGAGAGAGAGAGAGAGAGAGAGAGAGAGGTCTTTCATCCGATGATTCATTACCTAAATGGCTAATAAAAATTACCAGGCCAAACCAGGAGCTAGGAACACCATCTGAGTTTCCTACACGTGTGGTAGGGTCCCAAGTACTTGAGTGATCATCTGCTGCCTTCTCAGACCCATCAGCGGGAAATTAGATTGCAAATGGAACAGCTGAAGCTCAAATTGATGCTCCAATATGGGATCAGCAGTGCAAGTGGAAGCTTAAGCCGCTGTGCCACAACACTGGCCCCATTTTTCTTATCTTTAATTAGAAGTGAAACAAATAATTTTCTTCCAAAATTTCTTGCATTTACTTGTACTTCATAGTTCTTTTTAATGTTCTATCCATATTCAAAAATTTTGACATCAACATTTAAATGAATACCTTTTTAAAAGTTGATTAATAAGACAAAGCTGAATCCAATTCCTAAATAATGAAGCCAAAATAAATTTCTTTTTTTTAAAGATTTTATTTATTTATTTAGATCTATAGACAGTGAGAGGGAGAGACAGAGAGGAAGGTCTTCCTTCTGTTGGTTCACTTCCCAGATGGCCACAAATGCCAGAGCTGCACCAATCCAAAGTCAGGAGCCAGGTGCTTCCTCCCAATCTCCCACAGGGGCCCAAGGACTTGGGCTATCTTCTGTTGCTTTCCCAGACCATAGCAGAGAGCTGGATTGGGAGAGGGGCAGCCGGGACTAGAACCTGGCGCCCATATGGTGTGTTGGCGCTGTGGGTAGAAGATTAACCTACTGTGCCACGGCGCCAGCCCCCAAAATAAATTTCATACAATTAATTTTTCAAGATATGAACACAGAACTAACAGTTTTCAACACCAAGGAAAAGGATATTTAAACTAACGTAAAAAGCCAATTGATGTTTGGAAGCAGGATTTAAAGCAAAGTAGGTAATGTTTACTCAAATAATGAGTTTTTTAAATGGATCAAGTGGAGACTATTGCAAAATATACAGAAAGTTTCAAAACTTTCACAGTGAATGCCAACCTATTGACACTCACTAAATTAATTTGTCTACTTTATGCCTCAGCTTGAACTGTTCAATTAAATAATTTGGACGAATGAGCCAGCCTCTGGTCAATAATGAGGTATTGAAGGTCAGATGTGATGCTTGGAGGAGTGGCTTTGCTTGACATCATTTTCAATATCTATTGAAAATGCAGCTTTCTTTAAATACTAGAAGCTGTTCTTGTAATCAATGGACTAAGTGATGAAACTGTCACAAGACTTAAGGCATCCGTAATCATATCAGAAGTAAACACACCATTGTGATGACTTTTCCCAACCAATTTCTCCCCACACTGAATATATTTCAGGGTTATGGAAGGAAAAAAATATGTTTGCATATGCACAATTCGAGTTGACTAATTTGGTTTATGCTAAGCAAATGACAAGTGCAGAGACTATATCACTATTCTTGGGTAATATCTGACAATGAAAATAAATACAATGCCAACATTAAGAGAAAATGAAACAAATGAACACAAACATCTCATTAAATGTGCAGTCTTTGAAAGTACTGGCATTCTGATCTTTTTATACCCCTGGAAATGTTCCTATACAGACTGTTTCTCTCTTAAGGTAATTTCACTCAATTATCTCTCTAAAAGGGATTTACACTATAAAAATTCTGTATAATCTCTTAAGAATGTATTTACATTCCATAATCATCAAAGGAAATGTGTTATTGACCCATAGAAATTAAAATATGTAAGTACATAGTTTAAATCAGAACAATTTGGCCGGCGCCATAGCTCACTTGGCTAATCCTCTGCCAGCGCTGCCAGTACTCTGGGTTCTAGTCCTGTTTGGGGCTCCAGTTCTGTCCTGGTTGCTTCTCTTCCAGTCCAGCTCTCTGCTGTGGCCCGAGAGGGCAGCAGAGGATGGCCCAAGTGCTTGGGTCCCTGCACCCACGTTGGAGACCAGGAGAAGCACCTGGCTCCTGGCTTCAGATTGGCGCAGTGCCGGCCATAGTGGCCATTAGGGGAGTGAACCAATGGAAGGAAGACCTTTCTCTCTGTCTCTCTCTCTCACTGTCTATAACTCTGCCTGTCAAATAAAAAAAAATCAGTACTTTTTTAAATAGATATTTGGACAGAACAATTGTTTGTGATGGAGGTGGTGAGTTCTTCCATTACTCATTTTTTTGTAAAACCTCACTTAGAAGTTAAGAGTGAGGAAAATATCCCTAGCACTATAAATAGCAACTATTTTAAAGTAAAAATTATTGTTAATAAGAATTGTTCCACTGTGTGTGCCATCCTCCATTACACTTGAGAAACCCAATAGAGATTTAGATACTGTTAATATTTTTAATTAGCATAAAATCATGAGGCAACGGAGAAGTTCTTGATTCAGCAGAAGACCTTCAAGCTCAATTATCTAACGCTATTTCCCAAGTTCCATTGTTTTTCCATTTCTATCCTTATTCAGCAATTCACACATTTCTCCTTAAAATACTCAATTATTCTAAAATAAAAAGCACTCGTCAAGGCTAGATACTTTGAAAATGAATTTAAGAATATGAAAAAATCTCTGGCCTGAGGTTTCTTAAATAAGTGAAAAATTTTTGTACTATTTTAAATAGTTTTGAGTTCAATAGGAGTATTCATAGAAGAATAAAGGTTGTAGAATTATAGCCAATGGAGCATTCTAATTTTTTTTCCTTAGACAGAAATTAACTTTTATTTATTTATCTTTTAAATATTAGGAATGTATTATTTATTGTTCATTGTGATGTTTCTTTTTTGGCTATAATTTATTTTATTTCTTTTTTTAGTTTTTGTTTTTAATTAGTTCTTATTAGACCCAGTATAGTCATAGATACAATTTTAAGAATGCAATGATATTCAGTTCCTCCTGCCTCCCTCCCGCTCTCCCTCTTTCTTCCTTTCTTTCTTTTTAAACTTTTTTACATTATAATAAAATGACTTAATGTGGAGCATTCTAATTTGGTAATTTTATAGATTCAATGTTTGGGTACCTGCCAAATTCAATTACTGAAGCCCTAGCCTCCAATGTAGCTGTATTTATAAACAGGGCATCTCCAGAAGTAAGCAGAGTTCAGTGAAGTCAGAGGGATGGAGCCCTGGATGGAATGTTGTCCTTCTTAGAAAGACATTAGGGAGCTTGCTTTCTCTCTCTAAGTAGGTACACATCAAGGAAAGGCAGTGAGAGCCCGTAGCGAGAAGGCAACCTTCCACAAGCTAGGAAGAGTCTTCGAGGGAAATCATATTTACTGCCACCTTGAACATAGGCGGTCAAGCTTCTACAACTGTAAAAGATAAAATTCTGTTCTTTCTTTTGTTATAGAAAGCTTTTATTTAATAAATACAAATTTCATAGGAGTATAAGGGTTCTTACCCCACCCCTACTGTCATCCCACCTCCTTTTCCTTCTTTCATCCCATTCTTCATTAAGATTCATTTTTAATTATCTTTATATACAGAAGACCAACTCTAAGTAAAAATTTCAACAATTTGCACCCACACAGATACACAAAGTATAAAGTACTGTTTGAAGACAAGTTTTACCATTAATTCTCATAGTACATCTCATTAAGCACAGAGGTCCTATGTAGGGAGAAGTGCAGTGACTCTTGTTGTTGATTTAACAATTGACACTCTTATTTATGATGTCAGTAGTCACCCAAGGCTCTTGTCATGATCTGCCAAGGCTATGGAAGCCTTTTGGGTCCAGAAACTCTGTCAGTATTTAGATAGGGCCATAAGCAAAGTGGAAATTCTCTCCTCCCTTCAGAGAAGGTATCTCCTTCTGTGTTATTACCAGACACTTGGTCTTATTTATGTGATCCCTTTGATACCTATCCCTATCTATATGCTCAGTTACACACTTAAAATGATCACTTTAACTAGTAAGATGCATTAATTTCTGCCAACTTGATGGAATTTGGAGTCCCATGGCAATTTTCTAGCTTTACTGTTAGGAGTAAGTCTATGGGAACATGTGCTAAACTGTACATTTCCTCCCTCTCTTATTCCTACTTTTATTTTTTACTGTGATCAGTTTTCAATTGGATTTTTTTCTTTTTCTTTTTTTAAAATATTTATTTAATAAATATAAACTTCCAAAGTACAACTTTTGGAATATAGCAGCTTTTTCCCCATAACCTCCCTCTCACCCGCAACCATCCCATCTCTCACTCCCTCTCCCATCCCATTCATATCAAGATTAATTTTCAATCATCTTTATCTACAGAAGATCAATTTAGTATATACTAAGTAAAGATTTCAACAGTTTGCACCCACACAGAAACACAAAGCATTGTTTGAGTACTAGTGTTAATTCACATAGTGCAACAACTACCCAGTCAGTGGCATCCTGGTATGGCAAGCCAGACAGATAAGTGGGAAAGACACCTTTCTCTGAAAGAACACTATGCATGATTTTCAAATGAGTGAGGAATGAGCTAGTTAGGATATAAAGCACTAGGCAGACCGTCACGTACAGAAAACAATACCAGGAGGGTTCTAAAGCATGAATCAGGTTGATGTGTTTGACAAAGAACAAGAAGTCTCATAGCTCATGTGGCAGGGATCAGATCATGGAGGACTTTGTAAAACCATTATAAGCGCCGGCGCCGTGGCTCAACAGGCTAATCCTCTGCCTTGCAGTGCCGGCACACCAGGTTCTAGTCCCGGTCAGAGTGCTGGATTCTGTCCCGGTTGCCCCTCTTCCAGGCCAGCTCTCTGCTGTGGCCCGGGAGTGCAGTGGAGGATGGCCCAAGTCCTTGGGCCCTGTACCCCAAGGGAGACCAGGAAAAGCACCTGGCTCCTGCCTTCAGATCAGCGTGGTGCGCTGGCTGCATTGTGCCGGCGGCAGCGGCCATTAGAGGGTGAACCAATGGCAAAAGGAAGACCTATCTCTCTCTCTCTCTCTCACTGTCCACTCTGCCTGTCAAAAAAAAAAAAAAAAAAGAAAGAAAGAAAGAAAAAAACTTAAATACATGTATATTAAAAAAAAAAAACATTATAAGGATTTGGGATTTCGTTTGAAGAATGACGTGGAGCTCCTAGGATATGTTTAGCAAGGTAGAGACATTATATGATTTATGTTTTAAGGAATTAGTAGAGGGCCCAGTGCTGTGGAGCAGCGGGTTAAAGCCCTGGCCTGAAGCGCCAGCATCCCATATGGTTGCCGGTTCTAGTCCCAGCTGCTCCTCTTCCGATCCAGCTCTCTGCTGTGGCCTGGGAAAGCAGTAAAAGATGGCCCAGGTCCCTGGGTCCCTGCACCCACGTGGGAGACCCAGAAGAAGCTCCCGGCTCCTGGCTTCAGATAGGCACAGCTCTGGCCATTGTGGCCATCTGGGAGTGGCTGGAAGACCTCTCTCTCTCTGATTCTACCTCTCTCTGTAACTCTTTCTTTCAAATAAATAAAATAAATCTTTAAAAAAAAGAAGAAGAAATCAGTAGAGAAGTTAAGTGTTGTGTCAGAATGGATAGATACAAATAGGGAAAATTCTGAAACACTTCATGCGTCACCTTAAATAAATATTTCATTAAGCCAAGTAGCAAAGGAGACAACAAAATCTCACCTAAATAGAATGTTGAAATGTATCAAAGAAATAACACTGGTGCTCTAAATTAATATGAAAATCTTCCAGTATATTTCAAAAATCAAAATATAACATTTGTAACTAATGAATAATTTGTGCTACACTGAGTGATGTGTCCAGGCCTAAGGAAGACAAAGGGTGAAGATAAAAATACAGATATGTTTAATTTATATATGTATCCATGGCTCTACATATGTATGCAAAATTTTATGATAAAATATATTTGGAGATAATAAAATATAGGGAGAAAGATGACTAAATCACATCATTTTATATTCAGTCTCTGGTGATGACCACAAAAATAAGAAACAGTATTATGACTTGGGTAACATGATTCTAGGAGATGTCATGTCTTAGATTCTTGTACAATTATTATAAGTTTATACCTTAAGAATTTCAGAGAGATTGAAAAATCCTCATTCTGACTTCTAGAAATAACATTGACACAAAAAAATCAGTACCAGATGGAAAAAGAAAGAGTGAAAATTTTGTATAATGAAAAGTTAAAGTGAATTACATTCTTTAATAAGATGTGATTTCTGAAAGTATCAATTTATGAATGAAGGATAAAGAATAACCACAAGCCTTCTGAAATTCATTTGAGGATGATGAGATTGCTATAGACCTAAGATAAGAAGATCTATATTCATTTTGAAGTCGATAAGTAATGGGAAATAGGTAATGACATGATTAAACAATGAAAAATATCTTGTATAATTGAATATAGATTTAATTTTTCAATGGAAAAGGAAGACAGATGGTATTATTAAGATAGTTTCAAAAATAAGTAGATTTCCAAAATGAGGATGTGTTTTGGACAACGAAATAAAAAGAAAGTTATTTGCAAAAGGAGGTTTGTTTGAATGAGAAATTCATTCAAATACTGCAGGGAAGATTACTTGGCAAAAAATTTTGTATGCAATAAAATCTTAGTTGTCATATGAGGAAGGCTACTTACACCAAATAATCTCTTTACATATCTTTAATAGTGAATGACCAACAATTTTCCCTGAAATCCTAACTTTTTTTTATAAGATGCTATGTTGCAGTACACATTATCCCTGACTTCTAAATTGCTTGCATAATAAACAATTTCACTCCAGATATATGTCCAGTGCAAGCAAGTTAAATAAGCACCTAGTACAGAAGAGCAGTATTCCACATACACACCAAGTGCAGCAGAGCAGTACTGCATAGAAACACCCCACGCTGCCCAGCACTGTTCTACATAAACACTCAGTACAGCAGGCAGTACTCTGCATGAGCACCCAGAGATCCAGGAGGCTGCACAGATATCTCACTGTGTCCTCTGAGACACAATCTATTTACCACTTAAAGTTCATTGTGCTGTTAAAGAATATAACTATTTTATTTTTTTAAAATTCTGATGGCAACAACTTGTGAGAGAGAGCAGTATCTTATTCAGGTTAACATATTGCCAGACTGCTTATTATACCTCTCACACTAGGCTTGGGCACTTTAGAATAATGGAAAGTAACAACATAATTCTGCCTGTCTTTTTCATTGATTGATAATTTAATTGTATGTATTTTTAAAAGATTTATTTATTTATTTGAAAGGCAGATTTACAGAAAGGCAGAGGCAGAAAGAGATAGAGAGAGGTCTTCCATCTGCTGGTTCACTCCCCAAATGGCTGCAACAGCCGGAGCTGTGCTGATTTGAAGCCAGGAGCCAGGAGTCTCTTCTGGGTCTCCCACGCGGGTGCAGGAGCCAAGGACTTGGGCCATCTTCTACACCACAGCACCGGCCCCTAATTTTATGTTTTTTAAAAGTCTTTTACACATTTAGGATTTCTCATGGATATCAATGTAGATCTCACTAATTTGAAGAATAAAAGAAAATGAATCTTGTCAAAATATTTATGAATTGTTAGAAAAAGTAACTAATTCTTTCATTTTATTTGTTTTTTTTTCTTCCCCAGGAACATTTTATTTAAAGAATACAAACTTTATGCATTTCATAAATGCAGCTTTAAGAATACAGTGATTCTTCCCACTATACCTGCCCTCCCACCCCTCTTCCTCCTCCCTCTCCTATTCCCATTCTTATTTTTTACTAAATTCTATTTTCTTTTTCTTTTTCTTTTTCTTTTTTTTTTTTACAGGCAGAGTGGACAGTGAGAGAGAGAGACAGAGAGAAAGGTCTTCCTTTTGCCGTTGGTTCACCCTCCAATGGCCGCCGCGGTAGGCGCGCTGTGGCCGGCGCACCGCGCTCGTCCGATGGCAGGAGCCAGGAGCCAGGTGCTTTTCCTGGTCTCCCCATGGAGTGCAGGGCCCAAGCACCTGGGCCATCCTCCACTGCACTCCTGGGCCACAGCAGAGGGCTGGCCTGGAAGAGGGGCAACCGGGACAGAATCAGTGCCCCGACTGGGACTAGAACCCGGTGTGCCGGCGCCGCAAGGCGGAGGATTAGCCTGTTGAGCCACGGCGCCGGCCACTAAATTCTATTTTCAATTAACTTTATACAATACAATTAGCTCTTACTAAGTAAAGAGTTCAACAAATTCTATGAAAAAAAAAAGTTCCTCAACAGTAGAGACAAGGGCTGTTCAAAGTCATTGCATCTTGAAGTGTTAATTTCACTTGTATAGATTTCCTTTTAGGTCTCTATTAGTTATCACAGATCAGGGAGAACATCAGGAGACTGGCTTATTTCACTAAGTATGATGCTTTCCAATTTCAAGATGCAAGGGGCAATATGCCCATGACTTTAGTCAACTCATTCTTAATTCTATACTTTGGTTTCAGGTACTCTTACTCAGGGGATACAGTCATTTATTCAAAGGAGTTTAAATCTTTCTATTTCTCAGGCTGATAATGAAAAAGTTAGAATTCAAGAGGGAAGTCATCTAATACTTTTGTATATGTTAGGTAAATGTGCATAGAAGATGAAACACACAGAAAAAGTTCATATGTGATTAACTATAGCTTCTTTTTCAAGAATAATAAACTAGTACCATGGAGACAAAGCTTTAAAAAATAATTTTAAGTAAATTTCTCTCACAAATATTTGAGCTGAACAATACCAGAGATGTATGTCCTGTACATTGTTACTGTTTCATATTACTCAGAAATATTTTTTAATTCTGATCCTTTGCCTGTGTGAATACAAACTTTTGTAATAAGTCATTTTTTGGAATAACTTCTCAGTTATGCCACGTCTAATGATGTATACTTAGAGATATTTGGATACAGAAATAATCTGTCACATTAGCTAAATTTAGATCAGATTAATGAAGTATCCAGATTATCAACTCCCTGGATGTGACACAAAGAACTATTGGAAAGCTGGATAATTCATACCTTTCATAGTAGTGGAGATACTACATTATATTTTGTTATAGAATATTCCTTGAGTATAGAATAAAATAGTATATTTATATTCTATATTGTAACAAGCACATTTAGTATTTTCACCTAAATTATAGTTGATAAAATAATTTGGAATTTTAATGTCAATGTTAAAATAATTTGTAACCAGTAAGGCATAGATATTAAATTATGGTTTGAAATTTAAAAAGATGTTTCTTGGAAATGAAAATGGATATGGACCTCAAAAATGATACAAAACTGAGTCATTTCTCTTGATAACATTACTCACCATTCAAATGACCTTTGCACCTTTTCTCATTTTCGAAAGAGTAGTGCTCCTCAGAGTTTTAAGCACAAAGCAAACTTAAAGGAGTCTACTGCAAAGAAGTTGTGTATCCAGACACACAAACACATTCATTTATTCAGCAAATATTTTTGAGCAACTCCCTTGTACTAGGCATGACAACTGGCATCAGGGAACAATTTAGAATAAAATAAAATCCCTCCTTTCAAGTAGCTCACAGTCAGCTGGAGAGGCAGACAATGAAAAGTAAGTTTTTAAAAGAATGGGATATATGATCTTTAGAGCCACTCTATAAGCAAAGTAAAATAGTATAAGGACACTGGAGAATATCTGATGTCTGTGAAAGGAATTGTACTTTTCACACAAAGAATGGTCAAGAAAAATGTCTGTATTAACATGATGTTCAGTGAAGAAGAGGAGAAAGTGAAATATAGAGACACAGATATCAGCAGAAAAAGAGAAGAAGAGAAAGGAAGAAAAAGAGAAATGAAGAAAAGAAGAAAGGAAGAGAATATTTATTTATATGTTTATCCATTTTTAAATATTTACTTGCTTATTTGGAAGGCAGAACAGAGAGAAAGGGAGAGAGAAAAATCTTCCTTCAGATAGTTCACTTCCCAGATGGTACCTACAGCCAGGACTTGGCCAGGCTGAGGAGGGGATAGGAACCGGCCCCTGGGCTCCCACATAAACTGCAGGGGCCCTGGTACTTGGGAATCTTTTACTGAATTCTCGGGTGCATTAGGAAATGGAATAGGAGGCAGAATAGCTGGGACTGGAACCAGCACTCTGGTTTATAGGATTTTGGCATTATAAGCAATAACCTAAGCCACTGTTCCACAACCAAAGGAAATTGACCCCCTAGGGCAATAGAACTTTTTAAAGTATAGTCTTCGTGATAGAAAAGTCATTTCATCATATGGGTATATAACAAACTATTTGATAATTTTGCTACATAAAATATGGATATTTAGGATCTATTTTCCTAATAGAAAAAAATGCTTTTGTAATCATATCTGAAAACCTCATCTATGATTATTTCTTCAAATGAATTTGAGGAGTGGAATGTTAAAAGATTATGTAACCTTGTCAATAGAGAAAAATGAAAAAATTAGTTTTTACAAAAATTTGTACCAGTTTCCTTTTCCAACACAATTGTTTGGTTCATTTCTCTGATTTTTAGCCAGTCTTGGTTGTTATTGAATATCTTTATTCTGATTTAAGTTATGATTATGACATAAAAGGTGAAAATAAAATATTTATCAATGTTAGCTGATTTACTTTAGTGAGTTATCTGTTTTGGGAATCCTCAAAGATTTGTAATTTATATTGTAAAAATTAATTAGTTCTTTTATATTTTGATTAAATATGAACCTTATTTATAATTCATATTAAAAGAAAATTTGTTCCATATCCTTGTATCATTTTTTGAATATTTTTCTTTATCTGCATTTATTCAAATAATATCCTTCCACATTCCTAAATCAAATAATTATTTCTCCATAACTTTAACTTAACATATATTAACTTAAACTCGATTATTCATAATTTTCTCCAGTGGAGCGATTAGGATACTGGTGTCTATTCTTTATTTTTTAAAAATAGAAAATTTTCCTAGTACAACCTTGTAGAACTATCCATTCTTTTTTCACAGGTGCAATGTGACTCCTTTTTCATATGCTAATTTTCTGCATATATCAGACAGTATTCATGACAATCATTTTTTCTTTGATTTGTTTACCAATTCTTCTAAAAGAGCCATGATATATTATTAACTTAACTTGAAATGATATTTAAAATTACCAATGAGTATCCTTTTACACTTCTACAATCTTCCAAAAATTTCCTTCTTTAACATATATACCTCCCTAAATTCCCTGCAAACTAATTTAATTGAGGTTTCAACAGCAAGAATCTCTATAATCACGGTTGGGTTCCTCATCTAAACTCTTCCTGTTGGAATACTGACTGCTGTATTGAATTGGGACACCTGCCAACTCTGAAACGCAGATGAACACTGGAATTCACTCTCCCTTTCTTCTCCAGCCTTTCCCCTGTTCTAACTCACACATAGCCACTCTTATGAGAATTGCCTTCTCAAATGAAAACCTCTCAGTCTTCACTTCAAATGTTTCTTTGGCTACATGCCCTGTTTCTTCCTTCTAGCATTTCTCTTTGATTCTTTCTATGATTTCTGTCTTCTGAATTTACAGTATCATGAGCTGGTATTCTACCCTTGTATTGTAGACTTCAACTAATGGGTATTGATAATATTTGGGATTTTTTTGTTGTTGTTCATTTCTTAAAGATTCTATTTGTTTTAAAGCAGTGACAGAGAGCAAGAGAGAGAAGGGAGGAGAGAAACAAGTACCAAAAATTCCACTGCACGTAATTTTTTTTTAGAACACAATACCATGAAGTCCCAAATTACAAGAACAATGAAAAACATTTAAAATTTTGAAAGGGAAAACATTCAGAAGTATAGAATTGAATTTGACATAATATTTCTTTACATAGCTACTATGCATAAGAAAAACAAACTGAAACTTTTGACCAAGGGATATCAAATTCATTTTCAGACATAAAAACCCTCAAACATCCCTATACCTCAAATACTGTTAAGAAAATAATTGAGAAATATTTTCAATAAAATAAATGACAAAGACAAAACTTTTGGAAAGAATTACTGAACTCAGAAAGTTCCTGGACAAGACCTATTCAGTAGGCATTATGACAAATTAATTCAGTTTGGAATATAAAATGAATGAAAGAAACAGGAAGGCATCTATTCTGAGAAAAAATCCATTGTTATTGTGACATGCATGGAAATATACACTTATACTAATAATTTAAGTACATAAAATTATCAACTCATAGATAATATGTTTTAATATGAAATGAAACTATCATTGATTTATGCAAAGTTTATGATGTAAACCTAATGTAGGAAACGGTTGCAGCAGTGTGATGGATATTACTTCATAATATATCATCCTAGCCTACAATATATTTGCCACCAAACAGCAATGATGGGTATGCCTGCTCCATACTCCAGGAAACACCTAGGAGTGTTGACTTCCTCTGCTTTTGAGAACAGAATCATGGGTGGGATTGGATGATCCAAGGAAAACTTTGGTTTGTCTTTTTGTACTGTTTAGCATTTAAATGTAGAAAGTTACTTTGATTGAAATAATTAAAAATAAAATCATATTTATAAAAATTTAGAACTACAGAATATATGTAAATGAGACATAATAAGACATAAAAATTATAATTTGTGAAAAGATACTAGCTGATTCTCTGATTATTGATAGCACAGTAATGGACATAGATACATGAATTACGACATTACTATTATGCAATTGGCATTCATCTGTTCAACGCTGTGATGATTTAAGCTTTCAATTTTATCTTTAGTAAGCAAATGTACTACATAGGTAAATAGATATGTTTTAGTTTCTAAGGAATGAGGAGTACTGTCACCTGATCTGTTATGTTAGCAAGAATGAAAAAGTTTTAAATCAGACACACACACACACACACACACACACACACACAGAGTATCAATTACCTTGGTTGATAATACATACAATGCCTTTTGAGATGTTCTTGCCTTCCTTTTTCCTTAGACGTTTAAAGAAATCTGATCCTTTGATATTTACATTTGCCTAAAAATTTAAATATCTTTGCTCAGGTTTTATTTTTCCATCGAAGAGTTTTAGAACATGATTTATTTGTGTTTTTTATTAAATCATACCTAGTGGTGCTGTCAAAAATTACCTTAGTGTTCCTCAAACCCTGTTGAACGCTCCCTGGTTTCCTGAGTATTAGATTTAATATGAGGATTCTAGTTTGATTAGAACACCATTTGCCTTAGGAATCATTCATCTATTTTTTTTTTTTTACTGCTCACAATAATTAAAATTAATCAGATTCTTCGTTGTCATGGTCTTAAGATTTAATATAAAATATGCTAGAGGCTTGGGATTCTCTATGAAGGAAGCTCTCATTATTACAATTCTTTCCCTTTAGGAAGATAAAATATATTTTTAGGGACTATTCAACTTTTTCAATTAACAGAAAGGATAAGATTAAATCATACATGTTTTTGGTGTCAATCATGGGCTTATGTTCTGGGCCCTCACTATTCCAAAAACATTATGGAAGGAAATTTCTTGCATGGTAAAATTTCTGTATCATTGCACTTTATATTTAAATTCACTATATAAAAATATAAAGTCTTTTTTATCCAAATTAGACTGCTTCAGTGGATTTTGGAAATGGGGACCTTTGTTCAATAATACACAATTTTAGATACTGAAAGATTTTAAAAGACTACTGCTGAATCTTGAATGTAACTGAGCAGACTGATCCACTTGAAGGCAACAAAATATTTATTTTATAAAAATTAATTGTCTGCTAGGGAATGAATAATATGTGTAAAAACCATAGGATTTTTATATGTGATTATATAAAGCAGAATAGAAAATCATACTGAAAAAGGCTTTGGTGTGAATGTGGCTAATTCACTCCTTATTGTTAAAATATCAAAGAAGCCCTTATAAATGGCTGCTAACAGGAAGCTGGTGCTGTGAACCATAGGGTTAAAAAACTGCCTGAAGTGTCAGCACCCCAAATGAGCATGATTAGAGTCCCAGCTGCTCCACTTCCAGTCAAGTTCCCTGCTGATGTTCCTGGGAAAGCAGTGGAGGATGGCTCAAGTCCTTGGGCCCCTGCACTCATGTGGGTAACCCAAATGAAGCTCCTGGCGCCTGGCTTCAGCCTGGTGTAGCCCTGGCCGATGCAGCCATTTAGGGAATGAACAGGCAGATGGAAGTTCTCTCTGTCTCTCCCTCTGAATAGAGGGAGAAACATGATCTAATGAATAGAGCAGAAACATGATCTAATTGTAGCATCTGTAGTCAGAGCTGGGCAGATCTGAAGCCAGGACTCAGGAGTTTCTTCCCGATTTCCCTTGTGGGTGCAGGGACCCAAGCACTTGGGCCATCTTTCCAATGCTTTCCCAGGCCATTAGCTGGGAGCTGGATCAAAAGAGAAGCAGCAGGACAAGAACCTGCACCCATATGGGATGTCAGCACCACAGGCAGAGGCTTAGCCTACTGCGACACAGCACTGGCCCTGATATTTCTAATGAGATGCTTCACTGTTTTGAGTAGGAATTTGGCCCATGTTCGCTCTCTGCTTCCTAGCTCACTGTGTGATTGTGTCTGCATCGACCATGGCCATCAGGACTATCAGGCCACCTAATCCTGAACTGATACCGCCAAACAGTAAACTAAAATAAACCTTCCTAAGAAGTTCCTCTTAGATATTTTAGTTAAAAGCAGACTAATATATGGCTAAGATTTTTTTTTACTCATAAACTCAAGTTTTCCAATGTTTGCTGTTTAGATTTTCTTCAATATTGCCAACTGCTTGTAGGAGAAATTCACAAACCTAGAGTATTGTCCAACATTAACCAATGCAAAAAAATATTGAAAACTCTCTCATGTTACTATGTCTTTACTTTATCAAACTGGTGATCAATAGAAAGACCCTCAATTCAAGAACTTAAAATGTCAGATAGGTTTCAACTCAAAATGAAATAATCTTTTCTGTCAGCAAGTGTACTCCAGGAACTTCACTTACTCAGAGTTATCATGATTATACATATTTGCTGAAAACTTTTTAAGTGCTGAGCAATGACACTATCTTTTTTTTTAACTTCTCACCCTTGCCATCTGATTTGAGTACTGTTTTAACTCAATTTTACAGAGAGATTAAGTGGTTATAACATGTCATTCAGGTCCGTGTCACATACTGTAAAGACAAAGACTGCCCAAATGACCCTTCTGTCATAACATTTCCTTTAAACAAGAATTTAAAATGAAGGCCAGAACTTAGATATTAGGCTCCATTCATAGTTTTTGATTCCACATTTGAAAAGTTCAGCTCAGAACCTTGAGTTTTTCTGCTCTATAGAGCTTTCTGCTCTGCCATCGCCACTTTCCAGATACACTAACACATCACTTAGATCAGTCTGGACTCATAATCCCACCATCTTCATTGCAAGTATTCAATTTTCCAATCAATGCTTCCTAAGTTGACAATTATTTCTGCTTATATTATTATATAAACTTCCAAGGCTAAGAATGCATCATTTATAGCAATTTTTATTGCTTAATAATTTCACATCATTACTTTTCTTTCTTCTAAGTCTAAAATCTACCATCTGTTTTTAATCACTTCCTTCAATATATCCTCAACTGCTTTGCCACTGCCAACTTTCACTCCTCACTGACCAAGCTTCAAAACATCTTAATTTGCCTACTCCCCCTGTTTTGTACTGCATACTCATCTCTATTGCTTAATGTGCCAGAATTGAGATAAAATCAAAGGCCAAAACTAAACAAAAGGATACGCACAAACATGCCAAGTGTCCTCCCTGTATATTACACTTACTCATTTTGGGTTGTCCTAACTGTGGCCCAGGTATAGCCAGGTATTTTCCCAACCCACTAATGCACATAATTTTACATCTTCTCATGTGTTTAAGCATCAAATGTCTCTTGACCTTTAGCTGTTGAGCTCACAAGTCTATGCTCACAATAATCTCTAGTTTCTCATTGCACTTATATAGCTATTTTCTTCTGCTTTCCTGCTGCTGCTCCCTGAAGTATGGTGACTCCTGCAGAAGGTACTCCTGTTTTAAGTTACTGAACAATCTTTCCAACCAATCTTTGTAAATGGAACTTTTTCTACTTTAATTCTTTTCTTTGAACCCAATACTATCTTAGCTATGACATCACTTTGTCTATTCCCCTTCAAATTCTCTTTTCATACACTTTA
This sequence comes from Sylvilagus floridanus, assembly GCA_949820135.1. NCBI lineage: Eukaryota > Metazoa > Chordata > Mammalia > Lagomorpha > Leporidae > Sylvilagus > Sylvilagus floridanus. The sequence goes on from OX463231.1 coordinate 69,355,747, forward strand.
ATTGATTGAGTATTTGAATTAGATCTTAGCTCATCCCTTCACCAGTTACTCATGTAATGTTACCAATGATCTCAACTATTTTCAGTCTTTACCTTATTGGGTCAGCATCAAGTAATACAAGTGATTACTTAAAGGGATTTTTTTTTAATTTTGATTTTACTCTTACTTCGTTAATCATTCCTGCTCATTGATTTTTGCTAAATCTTCTAATTTTGTAAGTGCTGACATATTCTAGGGCTCAAATGTTCTGCCAACTGTCTTCACTGATAGCATTCAATTTACTCTTATATAATAATGTGTGGTCTCATGATTTAAACAAATCATTTGTGCACAGATGACTTTCAAATACAAGTCTCCAGCTGTCTATACTCCTGAGACATATCCAGCATCTTTCAATAGTCTCACTTGTATGTCTAATTGGCCTTTTACTTAGCATACCAAAGTTTCAACTTTTTCTGTTTATCCAGACTTATTCTTCTAGCCTATTCCTTTTTCATGAATTTCAATTGCTTGCAGTGAAGTTGGCAAATAAATAAATAAAGAAATAAAATTAAGTCTCTTGTGACTTTTCCTATTTCACACACTCCGAAACCAATCTTTCAAAATGAATTTGTTTTCAAAACAGGTCTATAGCAGCTTCACACTGCAACCAGCACTTCTGTTCATGTGTCAAGCTATCATTAGCTCCCTACTATCTGTTTTCAAGGCTACAGTCATATTTAGCTTTTAAAATATAAATGTAAGCATGTCAAATTGTTCAGTGTCTCTAGAGAGTTTGCATCCAAGTGTAATGTTAAGGTAAAGGGAAATGCCACGAGATATGCAGAGCCACACAGCATGACATTGGTTCTCTGTCAGACACAGAGTACTAGTGCTCCATGCCGCCCTTGCCTAGCCAAACTTCTTTTTAATGCTAATAGCACAATGAGAATATTCCTAACTTGGTATCTTTCTACTTTCTGTTCTCTCAGCCTTAATGTATTTCTTCTTACACCCATGACCCAGTGCCTCATCTTTTTTTAGATTTCTGTTTGAATTTTAAAATATTAGTAAAAAATTTTTGATCGTGTGTTTAGCATAATACTTTTAGCACTACTTTTTTTTTACTTTGTATTCTTTATGTAATTCATTTGCTCCTAACCTTATATATTTTTACATCTCCATTAGCTTACTACCTCATGAATGTGTATGTTATGGGAAAGAAATTTTGAAAGTTTTTTACTATTATTTACCCTTGAAAAGAAATATGCTACCAAAATGGAAAACCACAATACTTATGCATTTAATTAGTTAATTAAACACAAAATACACCAATAGTGTGTTAAGTATATAGATGGAATAGCACAATCTGGCAAATCCAAAGAATTATCAAGTAACAGAACAAAAATTAAAACAGAAAACAATGATACAAGGCAGGGAAATCTGTATAGACAAAGTGGAATAAGGAGTATGGCAGCTGGACTAAAATGCAGACATGTCACATGTATCTGACCTGAAGAACAACATCAGAAAAACATAAGGGCTTAGAAAGTGGGTGTATGCTAGAAGGTATGGTAAGCCATATCCTGAAAAATTAATTATTTATTATGATACAAAGTATGGTCTGAAATTCCGTGAGGACTCCACTCATTGTGTCACATCTTTTGAGTTATTTTCAATTACTGTTCAAAATATGTCAAGATGGGACTGTTTAACTGAATAGAAAATACTTTTCACTTTTTTGGAGACAAGTGTAGCAAATTGTAAGAAGTATTATAATTGTTCTCTGATGAATATTTTATCTGCTAATTGGCATTATATATTTTACAAGTCAGATGTTACCTGAAAATATTTTAGAACATTGTGCTCTACGTTTAAAACTCCACAAAAGGGGCTGACATTGCAAAGTGTTTCCTGAGACGCCAACATCACATATGGGTGCCAGTTCCTGACTGAGTTGCTCCACTTCCTATCCAGATACCTGCTAATGCAGCTGAGAAAAGCAGCAGAAAATAGCCCAAATCCTTGGGTCCCTTCCACCCATGTGGGAGACCTGGATGAAGTTCCTGGATCCTGGGTGCTGGCCATTGTGGCCATCTGGAGAGTGAATCAGAGGATGGGGAAAGAAAGGGTTTTAACGGAGTCTCTAAGAGTCTTTTGTTTGTCACTGCTTTTTTTTTTTTCTAGTGTTTGAGAAGCAGAAGAGAGAGAGAGAAAGGGGGCAGTGCACCCCATCCACTGGTTAAGTCCCTAAGTGCCTGTAACAGTCAGAACTTAGTAGGAGTGAAGCCGTGATCCAGGGACTCAATCTAGGTCTCCCACGCAGGGGGCAGGAATCCAGCTACTTGGGCTCACCACTGCTTCCCAGAGTTTGCTCTAGCAGGAAGCCAGAATCAGGAGCCAGAGCCTGGTATCAAGTCCAAACAGTGGGATGTGGGGCACGAGTGAAACCAAGGTCCTGTACAGTGTGTGGATGCTAAACACCCTCAGGTCTTAGTCTCCCGCAGTCTCCCAGCCTCTCTTCATTAGCTTAAAGTATCATTTCCCTGCTTTCAGATAGCAAATCAACACATACTAAAATTAACACACTGAATTGAGGGAGTGGTGCAGCAGACCCTACAAAACTCCAATTACTGGACTCAGGAAATCATTTGTTTCTCCAGTACATAGCATCTTGTCTCGAGGGATGCCTTTTCCAGGAACGCTAGGCCTGGAGTAGGAAATAACTGCCCTCTGCACGTAGCCCCAGACTGACTGAATCCCATTTTACCATCGTCAGAATTCCATAAAGGAAATGATATGGACAACCAATTGAAGCAGCGCCTCGAGCCATAAAACTCAACCAGGCAATCTGGACAAGAATGGAACACGTAACTCTCCGCCCTCACTTCAATCTGTAACATTCTCTGCACTAACCTTCAGGAAGCTTGGAAATAAAGCCACAGATGCCTGCCTCCTAGCTCTGTGTTCTGCAAGAGAAGCCTCCTTTCTTCTACCACTTGGATGTCAGTGATTGCCTTTCTGTGTGTTAGGCAAGAGGACCCAGTTTGGGGGTTCCATAGTAGCTCCTAGAATCTCTTGTGTGAGTTGTTCTAGACCATAGAAGTCTCCACCGCTGTCTTCAATTGTTGTAGGAAAACTGGTGAGATGAGTCCGAGTTTATGTCCTGGTGTCTGAGAGACCTGAGCCTGGGTCAAGGTGCAACTATTTTAAAATAGGCCTCAATCTTGTAACTCAGGCCTGACCGAGCCCTGAGCCCTGACCAGAAGCTCCTAAAAATAAATAAATGAGCTCCCCTTGCAATAATCTCTCCTAGCAACAGCCAGTCAGCAGATAGCAAGGAAATACCTAAAGTTCCAGGTGTCTTTTTCAGGGCAGTTAAGGTGATTGATAACATCCCCAAACGCTGCTGTTTGACACGTACATGCCAGCAGCTCGGACCCTATACTTTAGCCAATCAATTTAAAAGGCATCAACCCCAAAGCCATCCAACCACCTTTACTAGGTCCATTCCCTCCGCTGGATGCACTAATCAGTTTTTAGAGATGTTCTTTAAATTTCCTGAGAAATGAGATGATTTGCTAAATGGTGCTACAATGCATAGAATGTCTCTGAAAACCCTATACAAGCCCTGTTAACTGCAGAGTCGGGACTCTCAGTTCAAATCCACTGCATCGGTGATGGTTGAGAGTCCAGACCCAGGCCTGTAATAAAACTCTTGTGTGTTTTACAGAGGTATGGGCTCCTTGGTGGTCTTTGGGGACAATCAAACTGAGCATAACAGTGACAACGATTTCTAAGAATAGATGCAAGGGTGAGTGTGAAGAAGTGAGGTCATCTACAGCAGAACAACAGAATCTGAGGAGCTGGTAGAAATTAGAGACTAAGCTGCTGAGGTCTCAAGATCTAGGGGTAATTGTGTGTCCTTAACACAATAGGTTATCTCCAAGGAGCAAAGGTAGTGGTTATATGTGAGTTACTGTGAAGGCCAGAGGCAGCCTTCATGGAGCCCTTTCTAGCTTGATTTTATCTAAGCTTAGATCTTGTCATCTTTGATAAGTGTTTGTTACAAGAGGCTTCAACCCTGTTCTTTGTAGTGTGTCTGTGCTGGCAGGGGCTGTGCAATGGCATTAGTCCTGAGCACCCTCAGACCCTCAGAACGAGAGGCCAAATGCTTACTGCTCCAGGAGTTTTGGACTCTCAAGCTAATCCATATTCTAACTCTTCATTAAGTTACTCCTTTAAGTCTTCTATTGTTAACCAGCTGCAGTGGCTTTTGCTTCAAGCAAACTGGTCTGTGTTCTCTGAATCCCTTCAGTTTGGGGATAGTGGTGTGGTTTATCCTGTGACCACAATTCCTTGAAGGATCTAAGAAATGAATTTCAGTTTGGTCAGCTTTTTCTCTCCTGAGGGTGGATGGAAGTGGTAATCTGCAAGTTCATGGCATTTTGAAATATAAACAGGAAGTCTTCCAACTGGCAGTTTCAGTGGCGTTTTTTTCTTCCTCTCTTCTCTGCTCAGGAGAAGTGGTGATGGAGGGCACAGAAAACTATTTCCCATAAAAATTCATGTCCTTCTGTTGTGTGTGTGTGTGTGTGTGTGTGTGTGTTTAAGAATGACCATGGTGGTTTAACATTCCTCTGGGGCAGACTAAACTTTTGATTGATTGTTTTTGACTCCAGGCTCCTGACCTTACCTTAAAGCACTTACTTTCATTTTTAAATTCTCTCTCTGTTCTCTTCATATGTAAATGCTTTTGTCTTGAGCACAGCAGTGGTGTGGCAGTGGCACAGGTCTTTAAGGGGATCTGAGTCTCAGCTCCTGGCTGGTGGTTTGGCTCTAAGCAGGCGGAGTCTTGCCTCAGGGGAAGCAGAGCCTCAAGGCCTGGTGATTGCAGGGTTGGCTGGGAGAACCCTCTCGCAGGAAGATCTGAATGCGGTGGGTTAACTCGGTGCTTCTGCTCAGCTGCACTCAGAAGAATCTGTTCAGCGTCCCCACTGGCCTCCTCAGTCTGTGTTTTCAAATATTTTGGGACAGTGAGTGTAGGGTCCATAAGGTCCCGGAGAGGGTGTGCACAGGCCATGGGTGGTTCTTATCAAGTCCATGCAGATCTCTTGCAGTCAGCGTGGCTCTTGCTTATTTTTGTTAATATTATGGTGTAGTTGTTTAATTTTCTGCACCTTACACTGTTTAACAGCCTCTGGCCTGCTTTGTGACCCAGGGATTCTTAAGAACCTGGAGTATCTTCTTGAAGGAAGGTACAGACCCTGCCCTCCAGTCTCTGGAGGAGAGTAGGAGTCTAAAGTGTTGCCACCTTCCTTCTAATTGTACAGCTCTCCCCTGCCAGCAAGAGAAAGCCGATTTCTCCTGGAGACAAAGCCACAAGGCCAAGTGCGAGTTCCCTCTCACTGACACTCTGGTGCTTAAAATACTCCCACTCTCCAGTTTCCTTTGAGTGGAGGTCACATTGAGCTCTGAATTTCTTCCTTATTGCAATCTCTCTCTCTCTCTCTCTCTCTCTCTCTCTCTCTCTCTCTTCCCCTCCTGTCTCTGTAACTGTATTTGGCAAATAAATAAGTAAATCTTAAAAGAGAGAGACAGTCTCACCTTGGCCACACTGGGTTTTCCTAACCCCTTTCTCAACTATGCTCTGAGTTTAAGTTTCCACATTCATTCTCCTATTGTCCAACTTTAGCAAGAATGCTGCTAAACAATGGAAAATACTGACTGCTTCAACGAATACTACTGAGCTACACACTTAATGATGGTTAAGGGGTAAAATTTGTTATGTGTGCTTCGCCACAACTAGAAAGTAAAGATTTATGCTCAGTTTAACCAGGATTCTCCACATTTAATATTGAATCACCCTCAATATCTAATTGCCTCACCTCCATCATTCCTCAGTTGTCACTGGCTAAGGCCCCGAGCAACTTGAAAGCATTTCTTGTACCTAATTTTTGTTTCAAGATCCTAAGGCGCCTCGTCTTCTCCAGGGTTGTGTTAAGTTTTAGGGTTTCAGGGTTTGAAAAGTCACAGAGATGACAGATTAAAACAGAAAATACTTTTTATGTAGAAAAGACTGCATAGACAGGGTTTGGGGCTAAGTTGGAAGCCACCCAGAGAGCAAGAGAGGAGGCTGACAGTGCGTGTTCAGCCCACAGGGAATGGGCCACAGCCCATTTACATTGTTTTTTGGAGAGGGATCCTATTGCAGAAGGGCCTGTTGGTAAAGTCCCCTCCTTTTTTACAAGGTGTTGTCTCCAGGTGAGGGCTTTCCTAAGCAACAGACATTCCACTTACCTTTAGATCATCAGTGCTCAGTTTTATCCAGTTTGGGGGATATTAGGCCCCTTGCAGGGCCTAATAGGTTCTAATAGGTTTCACTAATATTCCAGGGAGAGTTACAATCTCCAGCCACCCTGGACTAGACCAGACCTTACTACAAGAGCCTGGCCTGCCCAGATGGGTCCTAAAGTACCCAAAGGTCTCCTTTTGCTTCATGTTAGCACTAACATTTCTACCCCAAAAGGAGCTTGAGTACTATTAGCACAATACAATCTATATTGGCACATGTTTGTTCTTTTAAGATTTATTTATTTATTTTTATTTTGAAACCTAGAGTTAGAGAGAGAGAAAGAGAGAGAGAGAGATCGTCCAACTATTGGTTCACTCCTCAGATGGCCACGGTGGCTAGAGGCGGGCCAAGCTCAAGTCAGGAGCCAGGAGCTAGACAAGGGCCCAAAATCTTGGGCTATCTTCCACTGCTTTCCCAGGCTGTTACCAGGGAATGGATCAGAATGAAGCAGCCAGGGCAGAAACAGCTCATATGCGATGCCAGCATCACAAGCAGCAGCTTTACCCATCAGGCCACAGGGCAGGCCCCTGGAGCACATTTAGGAACAGCTCCTGTGATGACAAGAGCGTCCCCTCTTATGTATCCATCCCACCCTCAAATGAAAGACACCCATTTATCCTCTTCTGGGAAGCATGGAAATTATTCCCTTCGACTTCTTTACTTGTTACAGAGATTACTCTCTTTGACAACTCCTTCTGCTGTGTTTCATAGAACTGACTAAGAAACAAGCCCTTGATTTCTGATGGCTTATGAAGTGTTATCTGTGACCCTTATCTGACTCCAGCAAGAGCCGTGTTAGGTTACTTTAACCAGAATCCACCATCACTCCTGGTGCTTTGCTTTACTAAGGCTGTATCATTGCCTACTGGTAAAGGGTGTGGTCATTTGTAAAACTTGATGTTGCTCCATTTCTTTCAGGTTTGTTAGAGTAAACCAGAATAAATTGCCAATTTTGGAGATAAAATGTTTTCAGTGTTAGAAATTTTATTTGAGTAAATACAATGTAATGAACCTAATATTCTTTCAGTAAGAGTAATTTTGGCAAACTCCATGATTTAGAATTTTATGAAAGAATAATAGCTGTTGTAAATATTATTTCTTCAACGTATTGTTATTAGAATTCAATGTGACAATCTCAAATTTTTGTAAAAGAGAATCACCTTAAGAATAATTCCTGGGGTGCTGTGGAGTAGCCAGTAAAGCTGCCATCTGCAGTGCTGGCATCCCATGTGGGTGCTGGTTTAAGTCTCGGCTGCTCCTCTTCCATTAAAGCTCTCTGCTATGGCCTGGGAAAGCAGTAGCAGATGGCCCAACTCCTTGGGCCATTGCACTCATTTGAGAGACCAGAAGAAGCTCCTGGCTCTTGGATTCGGATCAGCTCAGCTCTGGCTATTGCAGCCATTTGAGGAGTGAACCAGCAGATAGAAGACCTTTGTCTCGCCCTCTCTCTGTCTGTAACTCTACCTCTCAAATAAATAGATCTTTAAAAACAAGTAATAATTCCTAATTTTCTTTCTATAAATTTATCTTCATGTATGAAAAGAAGGGAATGTTTCCCAATTAGCATCTTAAATTCCAGAGAGAAACAGAACAGATGTGCGTTCAGATGAATATAGCACATAATATACATTGCCATTATTCCTCTCTTACCTACTTTTGCAATTGTAAATTATGGTCTTTTTAAAGTAGGCTATACAACAGATGGTGAAGAGTTAGTTTAAAGTGATGTTTCTTTTAATATTGACAACTGTGCCAACTGATCTCATACTACAGCAGTTTATTCATTCACTAGAACAATTTACTTACCACATTAAAATATATTGGATTAAGTGGGCATTTCTACCACATTTGCCATATTGTGAGTCTGACTTTAACAGAGTGTCACTGCAGTGTACTCAGACTCTAAAAGAATGATGGATGCTGTGAGGCTAGTAAGAAATCACAGTCTGTAAAATGACAAGATTCAGCATGATACAAAATTCAATTTGTATCCTGCTATCCTTTGTAGGGAAAAAAGATCTTATATATCCATGTAGTTAATCATAATGTGACTTTAAATATAATGAAATTCACAGCCTCTTGAAGTACTTTAGCTGTTTCAGCTCCTGGGTGCCAATATATTTAATATACATAATTAGATATATTAGTGAAAAACACATATATGTGATTGCTGTGTTCGTGCATGAGTTTTTGTACGTAGTTTCTGAATAATACTCTGAAAATATTACATTCCAGGACACAATAAGATTCCCCACCTTGAAACTGACTCAAATTCATTAGCTATAAAATCTATGTGAAGCTCCTCCACTGCTCTGAATTAGGACGGCGGTCTTTTTCGTGGCTGCTAGCATGATTAAATCAATTTTACAGGAATTGGAAAAGACACATTATAACAGCTCAAATAATTTAACCATTTTACACTTTTACATATCTAGATATTAATTATATTTATGTGTAAATGCTAAAAATGCATGACATGAATACTTGGAAAGATAACTTGGTTTAACTTGAGCTCTGTCCCTACCTATAGTCATTTAACTATAACCATTCCAAGATCACATCTCTAAAATATGAAATTTACACCAAGTCAGCACAAGTAGAAAAGGAAACACTGAATATACCTTACAGAGTTAACCCTGCAGAAATATTTATATCCACTTAAAAATACTTCTTTGGGGGCCAGCACTGTGTTAAGCTGCTGTCTGCAGTGCCAGAATCCTATATGGGTACCAGTTGGAGTCCCAGCTGCTCCATTTCCAATCCAGCTCTGCTAGCGTGCCTGAGAAAGCAGCTGAGAATGGCCCAGGATGCTTGGACTTCTGTACAAATGTGGCAGACCTGTAGGAAGATCCAGGCTCCTGGCTTCAGCCTGACCCAGCCCTGGCCATTACAGCCCTTTGGGTGGTGAACCAGCAGATGGAGGATTTCCCTCTCAGTCTCTCCTCTCTCTTAACACTAACCTTTTTATTTCCACCTCAATCTTTTTTATAATTAATAATTATTATGTTAATAATATAAAGGATACAGAGTGATAACTGAATGCATGAATAAAATGTGTAGTTATAAAATCAGATCAATTAGCACTTGCACCTCTTTAAACATCTGAAAACTTTTTTGATTAGCAAGTAAAATTATACACATTTGTGGCTTAAGTGTTATACTTAAAGATATGATACAAAGTGTGTTGATCAAATCAGGATGATTAATGTTCTTCTGTCCTTATGTTTAGAGAGTTCAGGGTTCTCTTTCTGGCTTTTCATAAAATATGTAGTAGCATATTGTGAGCTACAGTCATCCCACTGTGATATCAAAGACTAGAATTTATACCTTCTGTTTATGTGTTTTTCTGACCATTATCTGTGTGTATATATACACACAAAACGTAAATGCAGCATGCATGTGCGTGACAAAGAGATAACAAAGAGAATGTGCTGAATATCCTGGCCATACATTTTTGACACCAATTTTCATAAGATGTGAGGCTACAATGTGAAGAAACACATTTTTGAGAGTGTTTCTTTTTATAGACTTATTCAAGATCAGAATATCCGATAAAAGCTCATTGTATACCAAGGCCATCGAATGAAGTAGAGAACAGCAAACCTCGTTTTGCTGATCTTGACAACTGAAAGAATAGACTTTAAATATGTTGGTTTCCTTGATAACAATTTTTGTTTTAAAGATTGTATTTATTTATTTGACAGGCAGAGTTACAGACAGAGAGAGGGAGAGACAAAGAGAAAGGTCTTCCATCTGCTAGTTCACTCCCCAAATGGCTGCAGCAGCCAGAGCTGGGCTGTTCTGAAGCCAGGAGCCAGGAGCTTCTTCAGGTCTCCCATGCAGGTGCAGGGGTCCAAGCACTTGGGCCATCCTCCACCACTTTCCCAGACCCTACGCAAAGAGCTTAATCAGAAAAGGAGCAGTGGGGAACATGAACCAGCGTCCATAGAGGATGTGAGTGCTGCAGGCAGAAGTTTAGCCTACTACGCCATAGCACTACCCCTGATACCAATCTAAGAATCAAAAGTATGGGACAACAACAACAAAGAGCGTTCTGAAAAAGGACAATTATATAAATATGAAAATAGTGTAGAAAAAGTTAATTAAAATGCAAATTTAATAAACTAATACCTGAAAAGTATAATATTTTGCTTAGTATGACATTAGTAGAAAAATAGCCTATATTACTAATCAAAATTCATTTAAAAATAATTTTCAGGAGGACCATGCATAATTTTTATTTGATATTAAATACTCTCATAATGCACATGGTTTAACCTCTAATGCAGAACACTGGTTTTAACAGTTATTCTCAGTAATGCTGATTTATATCACAGAATAAGTGACCACATAAAAGACATCTGCAGTGTATTAATTATGTACTATAACAGTTGAACTCAATTTTAGTAACACTAATGGTTTAATAAAAGTTGAAGCTACTCATGGTGAGTGATTTTCAAAACCAATAATAAAATATATTGAGAAAACACTAACCTGTAATAGGAAATAAGTAACATTTCTGGGTTTGTTTCATTATTGCTTAGTGATTGTGGAAAATGGTTAGTAACTAGATATATAAGTATATAGAGCTATTTTATTATAGTCTCTCATTTTATTTCCTGTACCTCAATGAAAAAACACATATTTTGTCACTCTGGAATTGCACCCATTTTGTTGCTATTGTTTGTTGAAGCATAAGAAAATAAATGACAAATATCATTACATTTCACACTAGATATATGTGAGCATCTAAAAATAACCTACTATACCAATATCACACCTAAAAAGATTTTGCATTCACTAATATTATCTATTATTCAATCCATATTAAAATTTCTCCAATTTTTCCATGAATGTCATTTTCAGCTATTTTCTTTCTTTTTAAAAATTTTTTAAAAGATTAAAAATATATGTATTTATTTATTTTAAAGGCAGAGTTACAGAGAGAGAAGGTGAGACAGAAAGAAGAGATTTCTACTAGGTGGTTCACTCCACAAATGTCTGAAATGGCCAGGCCAAAGCCAGGAGCCAGGAGCATGAGCAGGAAGTTGGATTGAAAGTGGAGCAGCCAGGACTGGAACTTGCGCCCATATGGCATTCTAACATCACAGGTGGCAGCTTAACCTCCCGTGCCACAGGCCAGCCCCATTGGATTTTTCTTAAGTCAAAGATCAAGTGACTTATCACACACTGCATTTTGTTATCATGTTCTTTAATATTCTTTAATGGAGAAGACTACGCTGATGTTCTCAGCTTCTATGACACTGACATTGTTCAATATTCCATACTGGCTCACTTTTAACTTGCCACACAATCTTAATTTTTCTAATCATTTTCTCATGATAGATTCAAGTTAAAATAGATTCAAGTTAAAACTTTTATTCTGGACATTATATTGATGATATCATCTATTTCCCATCGCATCCTATTATCAAGCACATAATGTCAATTTAACCCATTATTGCTGATGCTAATTTGATTGTTCATGTGGTGCCAGTCCACTGCAAAAAGTTACTTATAAAAATCTTTACTCCTCCAAATATGCCTACCTTAGCACTCGCAGAGTTGCCTAAAATTGAGACTCCCTCTCTGCAACTCATCAGATAAACAGACTTACAGCCATAAATGTGGCATAGTTTTCTGTTTTACCTTGTTTTGTTTGTCATTCTTATCTTCAAATTGTCTCCACCTATTTGTGAGGATAGGCATGCCCAAATAAGCTCCCAACACTGACATGTGAATACTCTCCTACTGACCCAAATAAGGAAATGCTGAAATGCTAGATTTGTGCCTCAGAGAACTGAAGTTATTTAAAGACCTATGGCTACCAATTTTATCTGCAAGATACTTGACCTACATCATCCCATTTTGAACTTAGTGGAAGTATGCAGCTGTCTCTCACGTATTTTGATTCAGGTTTACAGATATCTACTACTTTTTTCAAAGATTTTATTTATTTATTTTAGAGGTAGAGTTAAAGACAGTGAGAGGGAGAGAACAAGAGAGGTCTTCCTTCTTTTGGTTCACTCTCCACGTGGCTGCAATGGCTGGAGCTGCACTGATCCGAAGCCAGGAGCCAGGTGTTTTTTTTCCCAATCTCCCATGCGGGTTCAGGGGCCCAAGAACTTGGGCCATCCTCCACTGCCTTCCCGGGCCACAGCAGAGAGCTGGATTGGAAGAGGGGCAGCCGGGACTAGAACCGGCACCCATATGGGAGACCAGTGCCACAGACATAAGATTAACCTACTGCGACACAGCGCCAGCATCTACTATTATTTTTTAACTAGTACATACATGCTCTCTAATTTTCATGGGATTTATAAAAGGAGAGGACAACAGAAGCATTTTTACTCTAATATTTTAAAACTAAAATTGTCTGTTTTGTGTTTTTCATGCAGTAGATCAACAGGAAAACACAGAAATTATTTTTCTAAGTGGAATAACTGATATTGATTACCATGAAGATTTACAGTTGTTCTTACACATTTACAACAGGAAATTATATGTCTGAAATTCAGAGTATTCACTTGGATTAAAAAAAAAGCTCTGTATACATGTGTTGAGATTTTGTACTGTACCCCTTAAAGATATTTCAGCATTAAATGTTAATGAAAAATTTATAAATGTAGCAAACACTTAAAAAGCAGAAATGACCGAGACCTGGCTTCTTCTGTATCTCTTACATTCTGCTTCATGCATTTTTGTGTTTTTTTGTCTTTTTTTTTTTTTTTTGACAGGCAGAGTGGATAGTGAGAGAGAGAGAGAAAGGTCTTCCTTTGCCCTTTGCTGTTCGTTCACCCCCCAATGGCCGCTCATCTGACGGCAGGAGCCAGGAGCCAGGTGCTTCTCCTGGTCTCCCTTGGGATGCAGGGCCCAAGCACTTGGGCCATCCTCCACTGCACTCCCGGGCCACAGCAGAGGGCTGGCCTGGAAGAGGGGCGACCGGGACAGAATCCGGCACCCCAAACGGGACTAGAACCCGGTGTACTGGCGCTGCAAGGCGGAGGATTAGCCTGTTGAGCCACGGCGCCGGCCACATTTTTGTATTTTTTAACTGCACTGTTAGTCAATACTTAGGATGTATTTGTTCCTTACAGAACTTCCTGAATCTCCACATGGCTATTGCCTAATAGCAAAATTCACCTCTACCTAAATACCTAAATGATTCTTCTCTTATCACAGTTTTCTACCTAGTGGTCATTTACATTTATAATGTGTCTATCAAATTCCAGGGACTCTCCAAAGCACCATAGATATACCATTTCATTCACTTATCACTGCATATGTTTTTGCTTTGTTTTGTTTTGAAAGGCAGAGAGACTTACAAAGAGTGTTCCCAACATCCAGTTCATTCTTTCAATGCCTGCAATGAATAGGACTGGGCCAGGAACTGAGTTCAGCTCTCCCTTGTGGGAGGCAGTGACCTAATGACTTGAGCATTCCCCGCTGCCTCCCTAGGTCTTCATTAGCAGGAGGTTGAAGTCGGGAGCTGCAATTGGGAATCAAACACAGAACTCTGATACGAGACATGAGTGTCTCAACTGGCAACTTAATTGTGAGACCAAAATTCAGTTCTCATATGTGGTTTTAATTATTATCCTCATTTACATATAAGTAAATCACAGCACCTGACAGGAAAGTGAGTTCTGAGGGATGTCAGAAGTCAGGATTCAAACAAGATATTTTATGTATTGAGCATCTCCCCCAAGTCCCTATCCTCTCCTGTGTTGCATACAGGTGGTTTGCTAGCTTGGATAAGCAAACCTGAAATAGAAGTTGTAGCCCTTAGACATCATGATTTGAACCATTGCATCTATATCAAATAGTGAAACTTCTCCCTACTGGTCGTTTTAAACAGAGATAAATTTGCCAACCTCTCTGACTTTATATGCAGTATTATTTTCTTTTCAGTACTTAACAATAGCAATAAAAATAACACTATCTCAGACATATTTTTCATTAGCTGAGCTGCTGCTGGTTGGAATTGGTTCACATTTGACCAATTATACTCATCAACTAAATCACTTATTTTAATATCACTGTTATAGGAGTATCTTGCACCTATATCTGAATCCTAGAACTTTGAATAGTAGAGTGCAAGCAGAGAACAAGTATGCCTTATGCTTTTTAGAAAACATAGATTTTAGATGTCAATCCTGGAAGTACCACAGACTACTTAATTCTTTTCTCTGCCTCCGCCTCCTCTTCACCTCCTCTTATAACTTATTTCTTTGTTCCTTCTTCCCCTTCTGTCTTATTCTTCATCTCCTTATTGTTCCCTGCCTTAACTAGGAAAACATTAATTCTATAAGATTTATAGTGAACTGAAAACTATTATTCAAGATTGTCACTTCTCACACATTTGCTTATCTAGCAAGGGGCTATATGGACTCCACCAATCACTTGCCAACAGGACAACAAGTCATACTGGCCTTTAAATAGTTACTGAGTTTGGGGATTAACTTTAAAAGCTTTGACAATAAGCAAGCAGAAGCTATAGTATCAAAGAAGCAATGTGGTTTTAGATCCAAGTGAATGAAGAGATGGCTGCAAAACCACATTATAGAATATACATGGGAGCTCATATACATTTTTTAAAAAAGGATTTCAGTGATGTAGAAAATATAATTTAATTTCCCTAAAGACTAACCAAAATAATATTCACTTACCATGGAAAGATAAGTGATGTGCTTTGTATGGGACAGAAGGAGTTAAATCACATATTTAGAGGGTGGCCTAATTTTCTCCTATTACTAAAAAAAGTGCAGGAAAGGAAGAAAGCAGATGTTATGGGCTAATTTCTTTGTAAATATACTCACAACTTAGTACTTGATAAACAGATTGATAGTGTTTCCTAGGAAGGGAATATTATCTGAGGAATGCTCTTAGCAGAATGTCTATAGTTTAGTATGGCTTTTGCTAAACCAAACCAGATTATGTTGCTTTTAATGCGTGCTTCCCCTAAGCCCAAGCTGTATAAATATACACAATAGAAAAATAGCAGCAAAAATTCAGGACAGGCATTTGGCCTAGTGCTTAAAGTGCTGGTTGGTATGTCTGTGTCTCCTACCTTAGTGCCCGGTTTTGATACCTGCTTCTGGCTCCTGACTCCAAATTCCTGCTGATGTAGACCCTGTAAGGCAGCAGTGATGTTTCAAGCACCAGGAATCCTGCCACATGTGTTAGAGAACTGCACTGAGTTTCTGTCTTCCAGCTTCAGCCTCTGCCCAGCCCCAGGCTGTAATGTCAGAAATTAGAAAGTTAACCAATATCTCGGAGTTCTCTATTTCTGTCTCTCTTTCTCTCTCCAAATACATTATTGAAATTTAAAAAGGAAAAGAAATCTATTTTTAGATCACAGAACATTCCTTATCATACATAACTGTCAAATTTATTCAATGCTTTTATGAAGATGATGAGATAATTTTTCTGTTGACATACTTTGTATTAGAAGAAAAATTATCTCAATCGTCTATCAAATTTTAAGCTGAACTTGCACTCTGACATGTAAATTCCTTTACTTGTAGTGAATCGTCCTTTTACTTAGTTTTGAATTTTATTCCTTATATGGTATTTTATATGCTGAGATATAATGAGAATTTCATTTATTGAAGAGAGTAGTCTGTATTTTTTAAAAAAAAATGATATGTCTTTGTTACATTCAAGAAGGTCTGTGGATAAAACAGCTGTTTCAGTCGACTGCAGATATCATAACAAAATACCATAGACAGAATAGTTTAAACAATGGATATTCATTTCTTACAGCTCTGGAGGCTGGAAAGTCCAGTCTCAGATGCCACAGGTAAGGTCTCTCACTGGATTACAGAAGATTGCCTTCTCATTGTGTCCTCACAGGATGCGGAGAGCCAGTTCTGATTTCTTCCTCTTCTTCTAGGGATATTGGTCCTATCATGGGGGCTCCAACAACAGGATTTCATCCAAGCCTAATTATTCCATATTCAAACACCACCACACTGGAAATTACAGCTTTAACATATCAACTGGGGGAGATAAAAGATTCAGTTCACAAGAATGCTTTCTGAATGGCCATTTTGTTTGTTTTGACTCTCTGGGAGAATTTATTTAAGATTGGGTTATATGGGTCAGTGCTTTGGTGCAGCAGGTTCTGGCTCCTTGCTAAGATATCCAGAAAACTAGTAGATAGCTCAAGTGCTTGGGCTCCTGCCACCCATGTGGGAGACCCTGATGGAGCTTTTGGTTCTTGACATTTGGACTGCCCCAGCCCCCTACATTCTGGCCATTTAGGAAGGAAATCAGCAGATGGAAGATTTGCTCTTTCTCTTTCTCCATGTTTCTATAAACTTGCCTTTCAAATAATTAAATATATATTTTTTTAAAAAATTGAGTCTCCTTCCTAAATATATAAGGAACACCTTCTAATCAATAGCAAATAACACCCCAAGGCAAAGGACTTGAATTCCCCCAAAGAAATTGGAGAAATGAGCAACAAGTATATAAATATAAATACACTTAAAATGATCATTAATGATCAAGGAAATACAAATAGAAAACATAATGAGTGATTTTCTAATATGTGTTAGGATATTTGTAATTTAAAAACATTTAAAAATTAAAAGACAAGCATTGGCAAAGATGCAAACAAGTTGGAACTCCTATATCCTATGGAATGGTCCAGCAATCCCACTTCTGGGCATATATAAAAGTCAAGATTAAAGAGATATCTGCACTCCTATATTTGTTAACTTATCAACAACAAAGACATGTCCATTAGGATTCAAATAAAGAAAATGTGTTATGTGTATACAAGGAACGGTTACTCTTATTATTCTTGCAAAAGAATGTTGCAATATGTGACATTACTGAATCCTGAGGACATTATGCTAAATTCAGTAATCCAGTTATACAGGAACAAATACTTCATGAGTCCACTAAAATAATTAAACTCATAAAATCACAGTTTGTGCGAAATACCTTTTTCTCTCCTATTAATTTGAACCAACAAATGTCAGGTTTTTTTAGAAAGGAATTATTGCATTGATTTTATTATTAATACAGAAAATTCTATATTTTAAAATATTTATTTGAGAGAGAGAGAGGGGTCTTCCATCCATTGGTATACTCCATAAATGGCTGCAACGGTTGGGGCCGTGCCAATCCGAAGCCAGTAGCCAGGAACCAGAGACCAGGAACCAGGAGCTTCCTCTGGGTCTCCCATATGGGTGCAGGAGCTCAAGGAGTTGGGCCACCCTCCACTGCTTTCCCAGACCATAGCAGAGATCTGGATCAGAAGTGGAGCAGCTGGGACTTGAAGCGGGGCCCATATGGGATCTGGCACTGCAGGCAGCTGCTTTACCTGCTATGCCACAGCATCAGCCCCTGATAATTTTTATAATAACCTTGGTTGTCAGTTTGGTAGATATAATGGTAAAATTCATTATAATAGTCTATTGGTATATGGGAGACATACTTTCTTTTCAAAATATAAAATGCTTTGTTGAATGATCCTATAGCTTGCTTTAGTCTTCCATGAAATAGTGCAGTAGCTACTGAGTAGTAGATGAGTCCAGATCAGAACATAGAAGTATTCCCAAGAGACACAAGTGAAAACTTTATCTCAGAAAATGCATGAAAGAACACAATGAAAATTGTTCTCCAATAAATACTATAACTTCTTTGCCAAAGAATAAACTGAAAAAAATAGACTTGCTAGTTGAGCATGCATGTGATTGCAGAAAACAGAACCCAAGTCAAATCTATCTGTGGCTGTGGCATTGAAGTGAGGGAAAAATGCTTCATCCATAGTATCAAATGCTTCCTCTCTCATGCTTACTCTAACAAAGGGACTTTTACTGTCCCTATGACCAAAATATAAAAGCTGTAATAAAAAAATTCTGAATTAAGATTCATGCTTCTAAAGTTTAGAAATAGGTGCATACTTCTGGATTTAGTGTGTTTGCAGAAAGGACACAGATTTGAAAAGCAGGTGAATACTGAAGCATGCATGACTTTTGGTTTGTAATTAATCCTTTCTGTCATTTCAATAGAGAGAAGTGATTACATTAATAAACAAAGGATTTAGCATGTTTGTTACAAGTGCAAGTGTCAAAAACAAAAATTATGATTTATGTGTTTTGAAGGGACACAATCATTCAGTCCATAACTGAGTAAGACTGGATTAAAATTATTGTTTTTTTCCAAGGTTAGGTATCCCAGTTGGCAAGCATGTTGAGAAGTTGAGGGGCATCTGAAAGTCCTTACAGTTCCATTTCCATGTAAATTACCCAAATACCCAGCACCCTTTCTTCACTATGTATTGTCCCTTGGATCAATTACTGTTGACTGTTTACAACTCAAGCACCTATTAAATATGCAAATTCTGGGCAAGGTACCTTGCCTCTTGTCATACCTAATGTAGAGTTAACTCTAATATTTATTTAATAAGGAGATTAAGAGAATAAAAGGAAATCACATATGTAAGAGTACAGAATAGTTCATGGTTTTATTCCATACTCAAGAATTATGCTATTATATTTACTATTAATATATTGATTCATATTATTTAAATCATATAACTTCTTCAGATTCAGCGAGTATTTCAAAAAGGTTTTGGGAAAATAGATTAACTAATAAGATCATTTCAGTGAGAAATATTTTGAAGTATCTATGGTCTTCAAAGAATTCATGAGAAGTAGATATTATGAAAAATTATGCCTGGAGTTTTAACATGTTTACCAAAGTAAACATCTTCAATAAGACATTGCAGTAGAAAAGCTGAGAGTCACATTCTTCTAAATTTCTCATTTAATTACATTCTCTGAATATATCCATGAATGCAGTCATGAGCTTCTTAGGGTTTACATGAAACAAGCTTCATTGTGGATAGGCACAATGTGACAAAAATAATTCTACCTTGTGGGAGCAATATGGAGCATCAAAGGAAGCTGGTATAGACAGCAAACTTAATACAGTTGTTAAAGAGAGAAGACAGCAAAAGA
Source organism: Sylvilagus floridanus (assembly GCA_949820135.1). Taxonomy (NCBI): domain Eukaryota; kingdom Metazoa; phylum Chordata; class Mammalia; order Lagomorpha; family Leporidae; genus Sylvilagus; species Sylvilagus floridanus. Next base: position 69,375,058 of record OX463231.1, read on the forward strand.
AAGAGATGCAAAAATTGTTTTATTCTGCTTCACAATTGGGTTCAATGTCATCTAAGTTCATAAGATAATTTCTTGACTTCTACTAAAATTCTTCAAAGACTAAAAATAACTAATGTAATTGGAACACATTGGGAAAAGATTTGCCTCACAAATGTGTCACCATCTTTATCTGAAAACTACAAAGGGATAATTGAGATTATGCAGTCCAATCATATGGTAATGATGAGAAACTAAAGTTCCTCAGAATAGAATGATTTGCCACAGATTACACAACAAGCATCTGGTAGAGACGGCAAAAAGCTCATGTTACCAAAATACCAATAAGGATTTGCTTTTCCACTACTCCAGGAAAATTTTGTAAACAAAGTCAAAACATTTTCAGTTACTAACGATTCAGATAGTTAAAATTCAACTGTCTGCTTTGAATAATAGGAATCTTGTTGGTACCTAAAATGGAAAGGTTTTTCTAGAATAGTTTGTATGAAAGAAAGGAAAATTTCATGTCAGCTAAATATAGATGATGGATCTGTTTTTAAAGTTTAGGTATTCAATTCAATCAGTTTCTAACTTTAATAAGGCGGTTACTGTGGAGAGAAAACACATTAAGGTATTTCAAATCCCAGGGTTCATCTGTTAAATTCTTTCTTTTTGCTGATTAAGTGAATAGTTTGACACTCAACTTAGATTTTATACTGTAGAATTGAAATAATCATTGATTTCTGAGAATTTAATAAGAATTGAATTTTTTAGGTTTTCTAAACGGATTCTCTTAATGAAATTGAGTCTCTCATTTAACACATTTACAAGAATAAACCTCTCTGATTTAAATAACCATTTTAATATAGATATAATGCTTTTGATAAATAAAGTACAAACTACTCTATTTTAAATCATTTAAAAGTATATTCAAATGAAGACATTTCATAGGCAGATTAATAGAAAAACATTTCAAGCATTTTATAAGAAACAATATAATTTTATTTAAGATACATAAAGAAAAATAAAGAACACATTTTCTCTAATATTTGTTTCGTATTGCCAATAGGTATATTTTGAAGCTGTTCATAATTTTAAATAAAATAACTGTCCCAACTTTATATATTTTTCATAATATTCTATTGATTTTCACTTGTATTCTTCACTTTATTTTCATAATCACTCAGGTCAATTGTAGCATTTTTTAAGATTTTTTTTTATTTGAGTGGTAGAGTTACAGACAGTGAGAGGGGAGAGATGGAGAGAAAGGTCTTTCATCCACTGGTTCACTCTCCAAAGAGCCATAACAGCCAGAACTGTGTCCATCTAAAGCCAGGAGCCAGGAGCTTCTTTAAGTCTCCCACGGCAGTACAGGAGTCCAAGCACCTGGACCATCTTACTGCTTTCTCAGGCCATAGCAGAGAACCGGATAAGAAGAGGAGCACTCAGGACCAGAACCTGTGCCCATAAGGGATGCCAGCACTGCAGGCTGCGCCACATGCTGGCCCCTTGCCCATTTCTTAACTGGATTATTGATTGTATTTTTGTTGACTTTTTGAGATCTTTATAGATCCTGGATATTAATCTTTTATCAATTACATAGTTTAAAAATATGTTCAGCCATTCTGTTGGTTGCCTCTTAACTTTGTTCAGTGTTTCCTCTGCAGTGCAGAACCTTCTTAGCTTGATATAACCCCCATTTGTGAATTTTGCCTTTGGTTGCCTATGTTTCTGGGGACTTTTCCAAGAAGCCTTTGCCTATGTCAATGTCTTGCAGCATTTCCCCAATGTTTTCTTATAGTAATTTGATGGTTTCACTTCACATATTTAGATCCTTGATCCATTTTGAATTGGTTTTTGAATAAGATGTAAGGTAGGAATCTTGTTTCATAATTCTGAATGGGTAGATCCAGTTTTCCAAGCACCATGTATTGAAGAGACTGTCCTTTCTCCAGGGATTGGGTTTAGCTCATTTTTCAAGGATTAGTTGACTGTAGATAGGAGGTTTAACTTCCGCCGTTTCTATTCTGTTCCATTGGTCTATTTTCATGCTTCTCCCAGGTTGTTTTTATTATAACTACTCTGTAGTATTTCTTGAAATCTGGTGTTGTGATGTCTCTAGCTTTGGTTTTTTTTTAAAGATTTTATTTATTTATTTGAGAGGTAGAGTTAGAACAGTAGAGGGAGACACAAAGAGAAAGATCTTCCTTTGATTCACTCCCCACATGGCCGCTACAGCCAGAGCTGCGCCAATCCAAAGCCAGTAAGCAGGTGCTCCTTCCTAGTCTCACACATGAGTGCAGGGGCTCAAGACTTGGGCCATCCGCTACTGCCATCCCATGCCATAGCAGAGAACTGGATTGGAAGAGGGGCAGCTGGGACTAGAACCAGGCACCCATATTGAAAGCTGGTGCCTTGGGCAGAGGATTAACCTACTGTGCCATGGCACCAGCCCTGCTAGCTTCACTGTAGTTCCTTTACATTGCTTTTGATATTTGGAGTCACTTGCATTTCCTTATACATTTTAACATTATTTTTTCTATATCTGAGAAGAATGTCCTTTGGTATTTTGATTGGGATAACATTAAATTTATAGATTGCTTTGGATAGAATTGACATTTTGATGATATTAATTCGCCCAATCCATGAACATGAAAGATTTTTCCATTTTTTGTATCTTCTATTCTTTATTTCTTTATTGTTTTGTAATAGTCATTGTAGGGATCTTTCATGTCCTTGGTTAAATTTATTCCAAGGTATTTAAATTTATTGTAGCTATTGTAAATGCTACTGATGTTACAGGTTCTTTCAAAAGCTAGAAGCAAGAAATTAGAATGTTTTCACAACAAAAACAAGGCAAATGTTAGAAAAACTAGATTTTTTATTTTTATTTTTTTATTTAGTAAATATAAATTTCCAAATTACAGTTTATGGATTACAATGGCTTTCCCCCACCCATAATTTTCATCCCACTCGCACCCCTCTCATCTCCGGCTCCCTCTCCCATTCCATTCACATCAAGATTCATTTTCAATTCTCTTTATATAAAGAAGATCAATTTAGTATATATTAAGTCAAGATTTCATCAGTTTGCACCCACACAGAAACACAAAGTGTAAAAATACTGTTTCAGTACTAGTTATAGCATTACTTCATATTGAACATAAAATTAATGACAGATCCCACATGAGACGTAAGTACACAGTGACTCCTGTTGTTGACTTAACAATGTGACACTCTTGTTTATGGCGTCAGTAATCTCCCTAGGCTCTAGTCATGAGTTGCCAAGGCTATGGAAGCCTTTTGGGTTCGCTGACTTTGATCTTATTCAGACAGGGTCATAGTCAAAGTGGAGGTTCTCTCCTCCCTTCAGAGAAAAGTACCTCCTTCCTTGATGGCCCCGTTTTTTCCACTAGGATCTCACTCGCAGAGATCTTTCATTTAGGTATTCTTCTTTTTTTTTTTTCCCAGAGTGTCTTGGCTTTCCATGTCTAAAATACTTTCATGGGCTCTTGAGCCAGATTCGAATGCCTTAAGGGCTGATTCTGAGGCCAGAGTGCTATTGAGGGCATCTGCCATTGTATGAATCTGCTGTGTATCCTGCTTCCCATGATGGATCATTCTCTAACTTTTGATTCTATCAGTTAGTATTAGCAGACACTAGTCTTGTTTGTTTGATCCCTTTGACTCTTAGACCTATCAGTGTGATCACTTGTGAACTGATATTGATCACTTGGACTAGTGAATTGACCATTTGGATTTCAAAAGAGGTAATCCGAATGGCCAACAGACACATGAAAAAATGTTCAGGATCACTAGCAATCAGGGAATTGCAAATCAAAACCACAATGAGGTTTCATCTCACCCCGGTTAGAATGGCTCACATTCAGAAATCTACCAACAATAGATTCTAGAGAGGATAAGGGGATAAAGGGACACTAACTCACTGTTGTAGGAATGCAAACTGGTTAAGCCACTATGGAAGTCAGTCTGGAGATTTCTCAGAAACCTGAATATAACCCTACCATACAACCTAGCCATCCCACTCCTTGGAATTTGCCCAAAGGAAATTAAATTGGCAAACAAAAAAGCTGTCTGCACCTTAATGTTTATTGCAACTCAATTCACAATGCTAAGACCTGGAACCAACCCAAATGCCCATCAACAGTAGAATGGGTAAAGAAATTATGGGACATGTACTCTATAGAATTCTATACAGCAGTCAAAAACAATGAAATCCAGTCATTTGCAACAAGATGGAGGAATCTGGAAAACATCATTCTGAGTGAATTAAGCCAGTCCCAAAGGGACAAATATCATATGTTCACCCTGATCAGCAACAACTAACTGAGCACCAAAGGGGAAACCTGTTGAAGTGAAATAGACACTATGAGAAACAGTGACTTGATCAGCAGTGACTGTTGTTGTACAATGTAATACTTTATCCATTGTAGTATTTTTTTTATCCTAGTACTAGTGGTTGAACTCTGTATTTAACACACAATTATTCTTAGGTGTTTAAATTTTAACTGAAAATGATCCCTGTTAAATATAAGAGTGGGAATAAGAGAGGGAGGAGATGTACAATTTGGGACATGCTCAATTGTACTTGCCCCAAATGGTAGAGTTAGAATCATGCTAGGGGAAAAACTAGATATTTATCCCGATTTAAATATCATGTATTGTTTATCTATTGAAAATAGTATGATATCCCTTAAATATGCACCATATTATGTGCTCATTAAAAATAAAGTAAAAGATCCATTTAAATGTCCCTACAAATCATACAAGACATAAATTATATACAGAACATAAAATAAGTCAAATATTTGTTTTTGTTACACTTCTTATATTTTAAGCCTTTTTTGGGAATAATTGACCAATTTGGATTGAGAAAAAAGAATATATGAATGGGGCCGGCACAGAGGGTAAAGTTGACACCTGCAGTGCCAGCATCCCACATGGGCCCCAGTTCAAGTCCCAGCTGCTCCACTTCCGATCAACTCTCTGCTTTGGCCTGGGAAAGCGGTAGAAGATGGCCCAAGTCCTTGAGCCCCTGCATCCATGTCAGAAACCTGGAAGAAGCTCTTGGCTCCTGGCTTTGGATCAGCACAGCTCCAGCTGTTGTAGTCATCTGGGGATTGAAGCAGCAAATGGAAGACCTCTCTCTCTCTCTCTCTCTCTCTCTCTGTCTCTGCCTCTCCTTCTCTCTCTATGTTATTCTGTCTTTCAAATAAATAAATAAATCTTCAAAAAAAAAGAATGCATGACTAAAGTAATACAAACTTGACAGACTGATAGAGAAGTAGTGTAATTGAGCAGCTCAGATATATGAAGACTTTCTCAGCTGGAATGTTTATAATGTAGATAGTTTGAAAATGAATGAAGTTGACAGCAAGACCTTTTACTAATATCTTCTTTGCTGCTAAGAAAAAAACACTTTGCAGAGATATGTACTGATTGACCTTACTGCCTATAATGTGATAATGCAATGTTTTATATGAAAATCTGAAATGAATCATAAGGAGCTGTTTACTTTGTGAATAGAAATGAAAAATGTGCCCTTCAACCCTTTTACCAATAAAGTAAAATACCTTTTATCATCTCATTATGCTTCCAAATGACTTGACATTTAACAATTTAAATGCAATCAGTGTTAAATACTAAGCATCCATTAAAGATGATTTAGATAAATATTTGTAGCTCATGCTTCAAAAGAGGAAGTGTTAGCAGCATTAAACCAATGATCTCAGTTCATCACAGGAAATGTAAAATCATTGGATATGGAATGCTTATTTTTTTCATCCAAAATAATGTTATACCTGCTCTGTGATCAATAGAGTAAGCTCACTAAAGTGGAATTCTTACTGCATCCAAGTCTTTGTTGCTCTACCTCACATGAATTGGAAGAAAAATACAAATTTATGGGGAAGATGTTTTTTGCAAAGTTCGACACCTGCATCCTATATTACATCACAATATTTGGGCACTTTAGGAGCCAGCAGGTGATGGTTCAAGTGGTTGGGTCCCTATACCTGTGTGACAGACTTACATTTAGCTCTGGGCTATTGACTTACTTGGTTGTTGTGGGAATTTGGAGAGTAAACCAGAAGATTAAGTTTCTCTCTCTCTCTCCCTCTCTACCTCTCTCTGCCTGTCTAATAAATATTTTAAAGTTTAAATTTAAGCCATACAAAATATTCATTTTTTGTGTGTTTTTGAGTTTCATAATATACTGATTAATTCTTTGAATTTGAGAGCCTGTGGAACTTAAGGGGAGATCCTAGCTCAGGCACAAATAAGTGTAGTAAAATTGCGTCTCGGACAAGATCAATGATTCTCGGGTTTCTCATGGGAAATGAGAATCATAATGCCTACTTCACAGTTGCTGTACTGTGTTCACTAGTTCCAGTAACTTAATCTAATAGCTTAGGTGTTGAAGTGAAGGTGGGTTAACAATTATGTTTAGTGTGTCTCTGCCCATCACTTGAAATGCCTTAAAGTTGAAAAAAGTGAGCTTTCCCAGTGAAGAAGAAATTCTGCTTTACTGTTGCAACAACCTCTTCCACCTGAGAAATTTCATACTTGACAGCCCTCCCAATCATGTGAAGCATCTCCTTAAAACAAATCTCCCAATAAACAGAATGTATTTCCTCATCTATTCAGGTTTGCTGTTAATATTTTCTAATTTTCTTTGTAGAGGAATTAATAATTGGTATAAAATCTATCCTTAAACATTTGCTATTTTGAATGTTTTAAGATGGATCATATAGGCCGGTACCGAGGCTCAACGGGCTAATTCTCTGCCTTGTGGTGCTGGCACACTGGGTTCTAGTCCTGGTCTGGGTGCTGGATTCTGTCCCGGTTGCCCCCTCTTTCAGGACAGCTCTCTGCTGTGGCCCGGGAGTGCAGTGGAGGATGGCCCAAGTGCTTGGGCCCTGCACCCCATGAGAGACCAGGAGAAGCACCTGGCTCCTGCCATCGGATCAGCGCGGTGTGCTGACCGCAGCAGCCATTGGAGGGTGAACCAACGGTTAAGGAAGACCTTTCTCTCTCTGTCTCTCTCTCTCTCTCTCTCTCTCTCACTGTCCACTCTGCCTGTCCAAAAAAAAAAAAAAAAGATGGATCATATATTATTAGATGGATCATATATTATTATTGGTCAATTTATTTTCATCTTTCATCCACAAGCTTGTAAAACATTTCAAGTAACTCTTTATCTATTTAGATTTTCTAGGTAAAAAGCATTTTTTCTGAAAAGGATTGGAGTTTTGCTTTTTCTCTAGAATATATAATAAATATTTGTATTTTTTCTTGCTTTGATCATACTTTCAGTAGAAGTGATTGTGAGTGCTTTGCCTTATTTCTGGTAGATAAGAGTAAATGTAACATTTCATTATCTAGTAAGATTTCTAATGCAGTTTTATTATATAACATTTAGCACCTTAAAGTAATTTTCCTTTATTTTTACTTTGCTAGATAATTTTAACATTAATTAACATATATTAGTTTTCTTTTTTTTTTTTACTTTATTGTAATAATTGTATAAATTTTCTCATTCTACTACTCTAGTGAATTGCATGGATTATTGTCCAGGTGTGAAAACAAAATTGTACTCCTAGAAGAACGTCAACCTTGACTGCAATTTCCATTACTTATAAATATTCTTTAATTGCTTTTATTTTTTTTTTTACTTTTTTTTTTATTTTTGGCAGGCAGAGTGGATAGTGAGAGAGAGAGACAGAGAGAAAGGTCTTCCTTTACAGTGAGTTTACCCTCTAATGGCTGCCGTGGCCAGCATACTGCGCTGATCCGAAGCCAGGAGCCAGGTGCTTCTCCTGGTCTCCCATGGGGTGCAGGGCCCAAGCACTTGGACCATCCTCCACTGCACTCCCTGGCCACAGCAGAGAGCCAGCCTGGAAGAGGGGCAACCGGGACAGAATCCGGCGCCCCGACCGGGACTAGAACCCTGTGTGCTAGCGCTGCAAGGCGGAGGATTAGCCTATTGAGCCGCAACGCCGGCCCCTTAATTGCTTTTATTAATATTTTTGCCTACCATTTTTAATTATATGTTCATTAGTAAAGTGTTCTTTTGCAGCCTTCATGTCCTTTCATTATCAAAATTAGGTTGGTGTCATAAGGCCAGAATGTTCCCTTAAGAATGTATAGAAGTTTATGTGAGATTGATTTAATGTTTCCTGAAATGTTTAGTACATTTCATTTTCTTAAATGATTTGTTTACTTAATTGAAAGAGTGACAGGCCAGCGCCGCGACTCACTTGGTTAATCTTCTGCCTGTGGCGTCGGCAACTGATGTTCTAGTCCCGGTTGGGGTGCCAGTTTCTGTCCTGGTTGCTCCTCTTCCTGTTCAGCTCTCTGCTGTGGCCCAGGAAGGCAGTGGAGGATGGCCCAAGTGCTTGGGCCCTGCATGCATATGGGAGACCAGGAGGAAGCACCTGGCTCCTGGCTTCTAATTGGTGCAGCGCACAGCCTTAGTGGCCATTTGGAAGGTGAACCAATGGAAGGAAGACCTTTCTCTCTCTCTCTCTCTCACTGTCTAACTCTGCCTATCAATAAACAAATAAATAAATAAATAAAGAGTGACAGAGACAAAAACAAAAACAGAGAGAAAGAGAGAGAGAGAGATCTTCCATCCACTGGTTCATACCCCAAATGGCACAAAAACCAGATCTGGACCAGTCTGAAGCCAGAAGCCAGAAACCTCCTCTGTGTCTCACTTGTGAAGCAGAATGCAAGTACTTGGACTGTCATCCACTGCTTTCCAGGTGCATTAGTAAGGAGCTGGATCAGAAGCAGAGTCTGGGTCTCCAATATGGGAAGTGGGCATCCCAAGCAGCAGGTTAATCCGCTGCACCAAAATGCTAACACTTTTCTGGATTTCACTAACAAAGTTTTGTGAATCTAAATTTTATTTAGTGAGATTTTAAGATAATTATCTGTTCAATTTATGTATTGCTTAAAAAGCTATTTAGATATCTTATTTCTTTACCTTTAGGGTTCTGTAAATTACACTCTCAGAATTTTTCCATATGATCCACAATTCCATATACTTGTTTTTAATGTCCTCTCTTATGTGTATGATTTAGTGGTATCCGTTTTTCTTTTTGATATTGATTAGTTATTTCTTCTTTTACTTTCTTGAGGAAGCTTGTCATAGGTTGATTAATTTTATTTGAATTTCCTTCCTTTTTCTTTTTCCTGTTTTAAGATTTTATCAGCATAAAGACAACAGATTTCATGTATCTTATAGATACAATTCTAAGAAGAAAACCATACTTTCCTCTCTTAATCCTCCTTGCTTTCTTCTTTTTTTGCCTTAAATTTTTGCAATAACGTAATTTCAATTCATTTTATAATCACAAACTTAATACACAACTAAGCATAATATTCATCAAATAAAAAGTAGAAAGACCACTATTCCATAGGAGTACAGGAAAGGGATAAAACAACAGTTGTATCAAAGATGTCCATTTCACTCCTGTACATTTCTTGGTATTCTATATCAACTGCCACATATAAGAGAAAATAGATGATATCTCTTTTTGGGACTGGGTTATTTCACTAAGCGTAATAGTTTCCAGTTGCATCCATTTTGTTGTGAAAGACAGAATTTAATTTGTTTAATGGCTTATTGTTTAATGGTTTATTCGGTCATCAGTTGATGGACATCTTGGTAGATACCATATCTTTGTTACTGTGACTTGATCTTCAATAAACATGTGATACAAACAACTCTTTCATATGTTGATGCCATTTCATTTGAGTACATTTCCAGGAGTGTGATGGCTGGGTCTTATGGTAGATCTCTTCAACGTCCTGAGGAATCTCTATACTGTCTTGCATAATGGTTGCACTAGTTTAAATTCCCACCAATAGTGTACTAGGGTAGCTTTTTCTCCACATCCTGGTGCCCAGTTAGAAATACCGTCATGCAAAAACCATCCTCATTCCTAACTTGAATTAATGATTTAACATGTTTCAAGGCTTCAACCTGTTATCAGTACAGCAGTCAGAATAATCCTCAAAACACAAATCATTACACATTACTCCTTAGAATATTCCAGTAGTTTTGTCTGGTGTTTACAGTAAAATTTAGGGAGCTTTAAGTCATTTATCTTCCTATTCCCTTCTTCCTCAGAAACTCCAGAGTCTTTTTGTTTGTCAAATATCCAAATGTTTCCTAATTGAAATCAAGAACTAATAAATGAGATTTATAAGGATTAAATAAAATAAAGCATATTTATATAGTTGGCCCAATTTCTTGAATATAATGGTTTAATAACTATTTTGACTGTTTTTTCTGTTATATTAAAACATATTTAGATCATGCAAATGCAAATATATTAAGAATATATATCTCATATGTTTGAATCTGCTTTCCTCAGTGACTTACCTTGAATGATTCTATAGAATATTGATCAAGTCTATAAACCAATCTGATTTTATGGCACCTTTCAACTTATATTAACTGCCAGCAAAGGAATCACTTCCTGTGATTCACAGAACAAGCACACAGTCTTTTCAGGTTCTTCACTGTGCCTCTTTCGGCCTCCGTAAGTGTCCCTGTTAAAAACTAGTAGGGCCATTGTAGTTACAGAATTTTCATCCTGTAATTTTCATTCTACTAATCATCATCTTTTAGCCATCTTCAAATACTAAGCAGTCATTCATTGATTGTGCTTATCCAGAATCCATTGCTTAACCATGAGTTGACCCTTAAAGAGGTTTGTTCCAAAGATGAGTGCTAGGTGCTCCTTACAATTATCTCAGCACTATAACAAACTGTCACTCCTGTGAACTTTCAGTGGTTGCCCTTGGCCTTCCAGATTTCACCACCTTTGTGAGAATTTTATAAGATCATTTGGACATGAGTTTTGTAAAAGAAACCATTGAGAGTTTTAGGTTGTATTTCTTCTAATACTTTTCTATTATATCACTTAATTATAAAAACAGTGATGTACAACTCAGAAGGACTGTTACAATTGTCCTTCATGATTCGTTAGAAAAAGTTTCACTATCCATAGTGTTGGAAAAGCACATTTTTAAAATGCTTGTTACTTTTTAATAATAGAGCTGGAATCATGAATGAAAAGCAAGTACAGTTTTACTATATAGATTCAAATAAAATACAAAGATAGCTACTATGCTCAGCTATTCTGAATTAATCACATGCCAATAATAAACATAGCTAAACAATGTTCATAAAACACTAGATTCATAGAAAAATATTGAGTATTTTTAAAAATAATATTCAAAAAGAAATTATTAAATATTAAAGTAAATATTAATATTTACTTTAAATCAATTTTGATCTTTTTCTTAGCTTTTTGGTATCTCATAACATGGACAAGAGATATCAGAATCTTTTTTCATGTGTCTTTCAAAACCTTCATATTTTTCCCAGTTCCTGACCTTTCTAAAGAAAATATTGTGTTCTTTTTATATTTTCCTTACCTTCTCTTGGAATATGTAAATCTGGATGATATTATGTGCAATGCTTCCAGTTCTTTCAGAAAGTATATTATATTTCTGAAGATTAAAGAAAATTAAACCTGATCATATTTCTACTTCTCTTCCAATGGAAGAATACCGCAGTAGATTATGGAAAAATATCACAGATCATATTTTGTGTATTTAAATATTTTAGTCCAGGGGCAGGAGTTGTGATGCAGGAAGCTAAGCTTCCATCCAGAATGCTGGTGTCCCATAGTCAAGTACCAGTTTGGGTCCCAGCTGCTCTTGTCTGAACAAACTCCCTGCTAATGTGCCTGGCTATGCAGTGGAAGATGGCCCAACCACTTGTGCCCCTCCTACCCAAGAGGGAGACCTGAACGGAGCTCTGGGCTCCGGGCTTTGGCCTGGCACTGCCATTGCTACCAGTACAAGTTACTCCTTTTATAACACTTAACATGTGCCAGGCACAGTCCGAAATTCTCTGCACACACAGCACTGCGTATCATTTCTCATTCTATCTATTTGTAACAACACTTGTTCCTATTAAGGTGCTTGCCCTGTAACAAGTACAACAGAATAAATCTTGTTAAATACTATTTGTGAATAACTGATTTGTCTTTTATTTCCAGTATATATGAATTATAATACATTAATGATGCTTACATAAAAATGTCCTAGTGCAGATATTTTAGAAATCACATAGCAAAGTGGCCGATGCTGTGGCACAGCGGGTTAAAGTCCTGGCCTGAACTGCTGGCATCTCATGTGGGCGCCGGTTCTGGTCCCGGCTGCTCCTCTTCTGATCCAGTTCTCTGCTATGGCCTAGGATAGCAAAGGAAGATGGCCCAGGTCCTTGGGCTCCTGTGCCCACATGGGAGTCCCTGAGGAGACTCCTGGCTCCTGGTTTCGGGTCAGCACAGCTCCAGCCATTGCAGCTATCTATGGAGTAAACCAGTGGAAGGAAGACCTCTCTGTCTCTACCTCTCTGTATTTCAAATAAATAAAATAAATCTTTTTAAAAAAAGAAACAAATCACATAATAAAGAAAATAAAGAGCTAAAAACAGAGCATTAGTATTTTTAAACAATGTATTACTCTGAATAAAGATGAAAAAATAGCTTGGGTGGGGGCCTTCCATCTAAAATAGTTGACATTCATGCAAACCATATTAGAGAACATGGATTCTGCTGCCCATTTCTGATTCCAGCTTCCTTGTAGTGCTGCAGAGATGGCTCAAGTAATTAAATTCCTGTATCTTCACGGGATTGTGTTTCCTACTCTGGGACTTGGCCGCAACCCAGTTCTTACTGTTGTTAGCATGTAGGGAGTGAACCAGTCAATGAGATTGTTTGCTGTGTCTCTTTCTCTTTCTCTATTTGTCTATCTCTTTATCTCTTCCTGTTTCTCTCTGCCTCTCAATTGAGCAAACCAAGAAAAAAAAAAGTGAATTATTAATTAAATCTAGGAGAAATAATGCAAATAAGAAATTAAAAATTATTTTTATTTTTTGTATTTATCCCTTGAATAGTTCATAATAATTATCTAATTATTTTATTGTATCCTTTTTTAGAAAAAAGATCTTATTTATTTATTTGAGCTGTAGTTACAGTTAGAGGGAGAGACAGAGAGAAAGGTCTTGCATTCATTCGATAACTTCCAAGATAACCACAACAGCCAGAGCTGTGCCAATCCAAAGCCAGGAGCCAGGTGCTTCTTCCAGGTCTTCCATGCAAGTGCAGGGGCTCAAATAATTGGGCCATCTTCTACTGCTTTCCCAGGCCATAGCAGAGAGCTGGATCAGAAGAGGAGCAGCCAGGACTGGATTAACCTACTGTGCCACAGCGCGGTCCCCTATTGCATCTTGACATATGTAAATCTTATGAGTTTGTTATTATTGTTAACTTTACTTCAAAATCATAAATGAAGAAAATAAAATTGCAAGAGGTTGTATGTCTCATCTAAGTTATAAAATTAACATTTAGCTAAATAAGAGCATACATTTAGAAAATCCCAGATTCAATTCTACCTATATATATCCTTAGGATAGAAAATTTAGAGGAGGAAGTTGATCCACTCTGGATGATCTAATTCGGTGAGAATCTACTTGAGATACAGTCACATCAATAAAGAAAATTATGTACTTTATGGTCTCTCGTAAGTCATGGAAAGGCTGAGAGGTAAGGTGCAGAGGTGAAGATAGTCAGTGGCCTTTGGAATTATTTGGCCTGTCTCTGAATTACCCCTCTGTGACTTACAAGATCCCCTGTTGTGACCTTAGAAAATCACTAAAGCTGTCTGTGCATCAATTTCCTCATCTTTAAGATAGAGACAATAATAGTAACCACTTCATATTGTTTTATATAGTAAATGAATTAATACAAGAGTACTTCAAAAGGGTTGTGTGAAATAATACTAAAAGATTAGTTTATTTTGGCATAAAAATTTTTGAAATCTGAGCATGGTTTTTACAGTGTTATTTTTCATGAAATTTTTAAATTCCTTTTTTAAAAAAATATTTTATTTATTTACAAACAGAGAGACAGAGAGAGAGAGAGGTATTTCATCTTCTGGTTCACTCCCCAGATGGCCACAATGGTAAGACCTGGGCCAATCCGAAGCAAAGAACCAGGAGTTTCTTCCAGCTCTTGGGCCATCTTCCACTGCTTTCCCAGACCATAGCAGAGAGCTGGATTGGAAGAGGAGCAGCCAGGACATGAACCAGCATCTAAGTGGAAAGCCAGTGCAGTAGGGCCAGCCACATCCATGAAATTTTTGAACATTCCTCATACATGTAAATATATAACAGTGGCTTATGTATTGATAACTGATTTATAATTATTGGTATTATTATTACCCAATATTGTCATTGCACATTATTAAATGAAAATACATTATACCGATCACCTTTGTGAAATGGAAAAATCATCAGCCTCATATAATGTGCATGACAACTCACCATATCACTGATCTAAAATATTGTTCAGTTTTGATTTCTGTTGCGTTGTATTCTTAATATGAGAGCTCAGACATGTGTTTAAAGTAATAAAAATTATGGTGCTTCTTATTTGCACTTTAACTTTCAAAAGAATAAGAAATGACTAAGCAAATTAACATATCCATCACTTTGGTTTAGCTATCATGTTTTTGATGAGACATTTGAAATTTATTTTCTTGGCACTTTTGAAATAATATACATTATTATTAACTATACTCACTCTTCAGTGCAACAGATACAAACCCTGTTGCTCCTATCTAACACTGAACGATTTGACAAACCACTTCTGTCCTTCTCCCTCCCTCACCTCTAGGGAGGTTCAGGTAGTCATCATTCTACTCTAAATTTACGTGAGAATAAATGTACTTAAATGACAATGCCATTAATAAGCATGCGATGGCCAAATGTGTTTCCATTTTAGTACCATTGCCAGGAAACTCTGAGCAAAATTCTCACCCATCTCTCAGATTATTTTTTAAAGCTAATACTGAATCTGCCACAGCATTACGTATATTACATTTATCTGACTCCAGGTTAATTGTATTACTTTTTGCATTATGTTGTTGTTTTCACATTTTCTTACCAAACATTGTTGTAGCACAGTGGAGCGAGCAGCCGATTGTGACATCAGCATTCCAAATCCTAGTGTGTATTTGAGTCCAGCCTAGCCTGTTTTTGATACAGGACTCAGAAATAGGCATGAGAAACTCAGACATTCCAAAAAGGAGTAAGAGTTTTGTTGTTGTTGTTGTTGTTTTGGACAGGCAGAGTGGACAGTGAGAGAGAGAGACAGAGAGAAAGGTCTTCCTTTTGCCGTTGGTTCACCCTCCAATGGCTGCCGCGGACGGCGCACAGCGCTTAACTGAAGCCAAGAGCCAGGTGCCTCTCTTGGTCTCCTATGGGGTGCAGGGCCCAAGCACTTGGATCATCCTCTGCACTCCCGAGCCATAGCAGACAGCTGTCCTGGAAGAGGGGCAACCGGGACAGAATCCGGCACCCCGACTGGGACTAGAACCCGGTGTGCCGGCGCTGCTAGGCGGAGGATTAGCCTATTGAGCCACCTCACCTGCCAGAATATGAGCTTTTTAACTGTGCCTAACACCAGTCCCATCTTTTTATCAATTGGTTCTATTTTAGCAACAATATTATTTTCACTATTCCAAATGTATCACAGAATTATTATTTATCTGAGTTTTTTTTTTTTTTTTAAGGTTACAAATCCCCCAAGTAAATTCACAAATCCACATCTCTATCTAGGGAATGAAGTTAGATTGCTCCATCTCGCCTAGGTTGTATAGCATGATTAAGCTGCATACTAGAGAAAGCAAGGGAAAAAAAAGTTACAAGAACATTCTTGTGCTGAGTTCACTTTACCACATATGCCAGTGTTCTATGTATTATGTTTCTCGACAATGTACTCCTTAGACCATATGGGATTTTGAACTAATAGACTGAAGATTCCCATGCACTTTCATAACACCACTGTTATACATTTATGTAATGAGAAATATTGCATGTAACATTCCACCTTTTTTGCTAATATAAAACAATGAATTTAAAAAATGATTACAATTTTGTAATTCAATATTCCGTAGGCTCTTCTATATCTTTCTGGACTTCTAAGCCTTAACAGTGATATCATATGGAGGGAGAGAATTAAAAATCTTGAAAAGCTACTAACAGTTTTATTCAAAAGCAAAACTATTATTTCATGAGACATAGGAATATCTGTTAAGATTAATAATCTGCAATTGTTCTCATAATCTTATTTACCTATTATTTCCTCTAACTGAACTTAAAATTATTTTCCCTCTTTTTTTCTTAACACCTCATTAGTTTTGGGAGACAAGTAACCCTAAAACACTGTGTTGTAAAATTCCAGATTTATTCAGTGTAATTTTTATTATGATTGACTGGCATTGATAAAATATTAATGGCAAAGGGAATATAGTAATCTAATGAACACATGTAAAATCCTGTCTTTGAGCCTGGTATCTAACTATTACTCTGTATTATGTTTTAAAGATTTATCTAAATTACTTGAACGGCAGAGTTAGAGACAGAGAGGGAAATCTCCTATTCACTGGTTTACTCCCCAGACAGCTACATTGGCCAGGGCGGGGACAGGTGGAAGCCAGGAACCTAGAACACCATCTAGGTCTCCCATGTGGGTGGCAGAGGCCCAAGCTTCTATCAACAGCAAGAGTGAGATAAATTGCAGAGAGGTTTACAGTTAAATCAGATTCAGCATTAATTGCTTGGACTCAGGGTATGAGTATGGATTCATAATTGATATGCAAAATTCTAACTTTTTAAACTGAGGTTATGTTTATATACTTTATAAAGTCATTGTTTGGGAGCTGGTGCCTTGGAGTCTTAGGCTAAACTTCTGCCTGCGATGCCGGAATCCCAAATAAGCACAGGGTTGAGTCCCGGCTGCTCCTTTTCTGCTGCACCTCTCTGCTATGGCCTGGGAAAGCAGGAGAAGATGGCTCAAATACTTGGGCCCCTGCACTCACATGGGAGACCCAGAAGAAGCTCCTGGCTCCTGGCTTCAGATCAACCCGGCTCCAGCCATTGCAGCCATTTGGGAAATGAACCTGCGGATGGGAGATCTTTCTGTTTCTCTCTCTCTTCTGTAACTCTGCCTCTTTAAAATCTTAAAAAAAAAAAAAAAAGGAAAAGGAAATTATTGTTTTTTTTTAATGCTCAGGGAAGCAGCTGCCAAGGTGGCAGTGCATATGCAAGATATCAATTGGCGTAAACCTTGAGTAAAACAGAACAATACAGAAAGAGCCAGAGAATGCAAGGAGAGCTTTCCGACCACAAAATCACGTTTTTATGTCGATCTCCTTCAAGGAGACGTAGTAGGCAACAAAGATCTTGGAAAAGTGTATACTGTCACTCATTTATCTAAGAAAGTGTTCTGGCAGTGGGGAGTCTCTGATGCAAAGACAGCTATCTCAGGAGTCCCGTATCTTGTGTAAATGCAACTTTCAAGGATACCTTCTGGGCTTTACTACTGACTATGAACAGGGATTCAATGATGGATGCAAAAGTACTATAGCCATGAATGTGAAAAAATAAACTGCTTGCCACAGTAAGAGGTCTGAATGAGATAGATTTATGACTACCATAGTTACATATGTGATTGAGTTTTCATGTAGGGCATAGAAAATGACTTACACTAAATAGATACAAAAAATGTTGGGTGATAAAGCTAGGATTTTTATTATTTCAAAAGCCATGTTTAATTTGAATCTCTGAGGTCTAGATTGCTCCAGGTCCCCTAGCATTCCATGGTCACTATTTCAGTAGAAAAATGAAATAAGACTTAAGACTCATTCCACATAAACACTATCTGCTGTTACCTCTGATATGTGCTCCTTTTCCTTGACTCTCACAGTAAGAGTCTCCTTGGTTAACTTTGTGGACATGGTTTTTGCCTCAGGTGTCTCTCTGAGTCATTTTGTCACATGCAATCCTTTGTGGAGGAGGTGGATATTGATCTTCCATTTTTATTCTTGCTTCCTGGGATATCTAGCATACAATATCTATACAAATCTAAAACAGCAAAATTGTTGTTAAAAGTTTCAAAGGAGATCTATGGGACTCAAGAAGTCAATGAAATTCCAATACTTTTAAATTGGTAGATTTATTTGAAAAGTACAATCATGGCTAGATAATCAAACTATTTGTTTTCCACAATACAGCTCTGACTTCATGGAGGAAGTTCAATAATTTTCCTCCTTACTTCATATAATTTCCAAACAATTGCTGGGTCTAGATCACAGGTTATAGCACAGACAAGTGAAAGTAGAAATCCAGCCTTTGACCTAACACTACCATTCATTTTCTTTCCCTCTGTCCTGACGTTCCTGTTTTCTTTCTTCAAACATCCATACACCTTTTAAGAAAGTGTCAGAAATAAATCTTTTATTTATGAAAATGTAATAACGCACTAATTTTAAACTGGAGGATTTTTAATGTAATGGATGCCACTTTTTATTGAGTGGATTAATCCACTCCGCCAAAAACAAAGTTCAATGAAAGTAGTAAATAGTCATGAATTTTTAATTCACTTTTACCATCTTCTATCTCAAGTCTCTTGGTTAAAGACACAGAGCAATGTTCACTAGGCAGGCATATTTACACAGCACACTTATCTTTACCAATCTAGAATCTTTTATTACTATAAATATTTTTCAGATTTCCTCATTTTCCTAGCTATGCATCAGTTGTACTCAACCAGCAGTATTAACTATTTTAACTTAATGTTTTTTCAGATATCCTAGGAAATACAGTCTACTGTATTATACTATATTGCCAGAAAAAAAATAAGCTAAAATATTATTAACTTTATAACTACTGCTACCTTAAAGTCTAATATAAAAAACAATCTTCAATATTTATTAATATTTTATTTGGACTTCCAAAATTATAGAGCATATTTGGGAAGACCATATAAGAAGACATTTTGTGTGCTGCTGCAACTAAATGTATTATCCAAAAACTGAAAATTATGCCAATCATAACCCCAGCCAATGAACCAGCTTGAATATACAGATAGGAAATTCATGACCTAGAAGCATGTCCAGAAGCAGAAAGGATATGTGTCAAGTAGGTCATGCAGATATGGCAAGCACGGCTTAGGGTCATCAACCTGGAACAGGTTAGCAAATATGAGTCAATACAGAAAGGATAAATAAACCCATGGAATTGAATTTGAATGTTAGTGGCTGACTAAAATGAATACATTAAAGAATAAATTGCAGAGATTTTAAGAGTAAGAGATTAGACATTGAGAATGGATTTTTAAAAAGCAACGTAGTCAAAAAGAAAGCAGCATGAGTATATACATACAATATCCAGTACAAAATGTGCTTTAATTCTAGGTTACAGTGGTTGTATTCTATCCCCAAGTACCTCATCAGGGGACCTTGAAAGATTCTCATCATATCTCTAACATTTATTTCCATGCCTTCCTTCCCTGCAATGTACCTTGTGGTACTCCATAACCAGTGTTTTTCAGCAGAATTACTCAGAATACTCTCCGTACACTGCAAAGAATAGAATTTCGAAGTTTATGATGTTGTATTTCTCTTTGTAAGGAAGACAGTGCCTGTGACTTTGTACTCTTGTTTCTGTTCACATAATTTGGGATTAAGTGGAAAAATGGTTACAGAAGAATAACATGCTTAGGTATTTATTATAGGATAAACAATTTAAATAAATTAGCAACTTGAATATTCCTATTTACATATTATTTACTTTCTGCAATATTAAACAGTTATATAATAACTTTTGTTAAATATGCTTAAAAATAGAACCAAATTACAGAAGTCTGTATATATTCAGTGGAAAATTTATTAAATGACAGCATAATAAACTATACTGAGTGTTTAAAGAAGCACTAATTGAAAAGATCTAAGTACTCAGATTCTTTGTTTATTTGATATCAATTAAAGTTAACATATTTCTAAAGCCAATCTTTTTTCAATCACATTTGCAGTTAAGTAAAATTATTACAAAATATGAGAATATTCTGCAGTTGATCAAGTGCAATTAGTAATGTATTTACATAAATATTTGTAAGTATTCAAATAAGAGCTATAAGATTTCATTAGGTCACAAACCACAAAAGTTTCATTTATATCTGCTTTTATTATTTACTAAAACTTGTGCTAGAATTTACTTTAAATTAAGCGATATATTTTAAAATAGTATATGTAGTTACAACTCCTATATTAAGTCATAAACATGTGCTTAAATAGTTCATTTTCTGAAAAGATTTTTGAACATTATAATACTTTTAAACCCCATGAAATCCACTACTGTCAAGAGTACAAAGCTGATCGTTTAGTAATTTGAACAAAACTGGAATGAAAACACATTTATTTAAATCAGAATAAACAAAATACTTTCCAAATAATTATTTTAGGATACAGAATAGCTAAGTAATAGCTTCACATTAGAGATAGAATGTTTATGAAGCTATTGAATCTTTATTCTGTCAGGAATGAAAAGATAATGGTTGTTGAAATTTTCTTCTACATTTCATTATGTTCTAGCTACAAATATTTCAAACTCCTTGCAGACTATTAAATTCATTGATTCATTCACTAAATTCTTTAACATTTAAGCACATGGAGGCAATTCCTTTGTATATACTCACGTAAAAGTTTTAAGTCCCTTTATTTGTAGCCTGCTTATGGAACTTATTGCCATTGACCCTCCACCCTACTAACTGAAAATGCATTGTTACAGTAGATCAATAAGTACTAAATAGTGTGCATGAAAATGATCTCTTTATGGACCATCAGAGTTGTAAAGTGAATGTTTAAAAGAACTGTAAATACCAGTGTGATCAGAAGTACCAGTGTGATCAGTGTGATCAGAAGTCTGAAATTTCCATTGATCTGATTGTTATTTTAAAGCAACATATTTATTGAATAAGCACACTTTGGTGGGTAATTTTATAAGCCATAATTCTCAAACTAATGATCTTTTAACCAGACTTTCCTGTAGCCATGTTCCAATAGAAGTTAAACGAAATGAAAGTGAGAAACAAATGCCTTTCTGAACCATGCATGCGTCATTTGCAGAGCCAACAGCTCTGAATAATCACACATCCTTCCACTTTACATGTTTATGTTGCCATCTACTCTGTGAGAATATGGGACAGAAACCCCCGCACACTATACCAATTACATGCTGTGTCTTTTTCTTCCCTTATAATCTTCAAGCTTGCTGGTATTTACAATGACAAAATTTTAGTTGCCTTGTGTTGAATGTTTTGGTTTTCTTAATTCTTTCTCTTTCTTTTTTTTTTTTTTTTTTTGTAAAAGCAGTGTGTATAAGGCAATTATACATGTTATTTTTCCAGGTTAGGTTGCAAGCTATCAGAGCGGCTATGTGGCATTTCCAAGATCCCTCAGATATTTTGGCTTTCTTAGACTTAATAGCAAGGAAGCAACACTCAAAATGATAAACATGAGACAACATAATTTCTGTACATCAATCCTTGTATAATCAACCCTTTATAGGACAGTGTTAGTCATTGTCAAGGTAAGAGTTTCACGACACAGATCAATCACAAGTGTAATCAAATAAGATTGTTCAGATTTCTGAACAAGATAGCAATTTCAATTTATTCTCTAGACATATTACAAGGAAATGTATGATTTGAAAATAGAAAAAATGGAATTTAAAGATTATTTACATAAGATAAAAAAAATCTGTTGACACATTTCTCCAGGGACAAGAGGCAGACTAGAGAAGCACACTGCTCATCCAGGATGCATCAACATGGACCAGGCATTCGTTTTGGACATGAACGTAAATACAACATTCTGCCTGTATGACAATAGCCTTTGGGCAGATATCCAAATAACTCAATATAGCTTTATCTTTAGATTGGGGGTTGAGTGTCTGGATAGAAGAACTTACAAACTCAGAATAAAGTAAAGGCCAGTTGAGGGGGAGAGGAAAAGGTAAAGGAATTCATAATCAAATTAAACCACCCAATAAAATAATGCAATAGTAGAAAAAAAAAGTGTGGCATACTTATTTTATTGTTGCAGTAGCCAAAACACAATTGGAGAAAGATGAATTTGTTCTACACAAACTTAGCTTTAAAGTGATTTAAAGAGAAGACATTGTGGTGCATAGCAGGCTAAGCCACAACTTGAAACAATAGAATTGGATATTGAAGTGGCAGTTTGAATCCTAACTGCTTCTCTCTCTCTCTCTCTCTCTCTCTCTCTCTCTTTCTCTCTCTCTCTCTCTCTCTCTCTCTCTCTCTCTCACACACACACACACACACACATTGCCATTTAGTTACTATCTGATTAGAAACAACTAAGAATCCAAACCACAGGTATGGAAATAAGTATGCCACACAAATATTGGGAAAAAGAAAGGCAGTAAAACAATATTGATATTAACAACATAGAACTTCAGATAATAAGTATTAAAATGTAGAAATAGGAAACCTAACTAAAAAAATAAGAAGAAGACAAAATAATCATAAAGTTTTACTCAAGTAAGCACATTGTATCCTCAGTGATCACATATCTTCCTTGTTGTTTTTTAGAAAAAACAATTCTGCTTCTTGAATCTATGACCATTGAAATTATGCACCACTGTCATTTACAGATATAAATACAATGGCAAATCCAAACTATATATTGATATAATGTGATTAAATGAATCATAAATTATTAAATATCAAAAGTAGTAATTTTAGAGCCACTTCTGCTTATTAATCCTAAAATCTCCACAATATAGGATACAGGTATTGCAATGTTTCTAATACATTTTCAATGCATTCTTTACAAGTCTCGATATAGTCAACATCTTCCACTTGAATTTAAAGTAAAACATGAATATAGGATGAGATTTAGACAGAGAATATGTGTAAACCAACTATTTTGTTGTCTTTCACTTATCTACAAAAACACTACAAATTAAAAACTCTGCCAGGAGATGGCCGTTTGCCCCTGACTTCTGTATCCTTTTGCTGCCTGGCCTTTCCGATTGCTTCGTTAGAGTGGGGCAGATTCAGATTCAGGAGTATTAGCTCTACAGATGACTTGCTGTAGGAGCGCTTGAGGAGATGATTTTAGGTAGCTCAAATGAGGAATGGAGAGGTCTGAATGTGACTCCATAAATCATTTTATTCTAATTTCTCATAGTAGTATTGCTCATATATGCAGTCTTTCACAGTATGAAGTGAAATCACTGGAAGGATTTGGATACAGCAGAAGCAACATATTTGCTAAAAAGAGGGTATAGGCTCTAAATATTTGCAGAATATGTTGAAAGAAATAAAAAAGAGGGTATAGACTCTAAATATTTTCAGAATATGTTGAAAGAAATAATAAACCTTTGTGTCGGGTTCTTTGGTGTGAGAAAGAGGCAAGAGTCTGAACTACTTTAAAGGGCTGGCTAGATCAGCAGTGGAGTTCCTGCATGAATTTTCCCCTCGGCATTACCCAGAGCAAAAACCACGGAGTCATGACAGAATTCTCTTTTTCATTTCATAGCCTACAAATTCATTTGCTCTATTTTCAAAATATATCTCAATTTGACCAATTTCCCCAATTTCACAGCTGTAATCCTTGCTCAAATTGCCCTCATGCGCCACCTGCACCACTGTAATAGTCCTCCAGTAGACCTTTTTTATGCCCTGTGTCTCTATAGATCTTTCTACTTAGAGTGGCAGATGGCATCTTTTTAGCAAATATCTTGCTTCTGCTGTATCCAAATCCTTCCAGTGATTTCACTTCATACTGTGAAAGACTGCATATATGAGCAACACTACTATGAGAAATTAGAATAAAATGATTCACTATAAAAACATAAATAGTATATTTTAGAAGTGTTAATGAGATTGGAAATGGAAGATTTTGGACATGGTAGCACTTCTGAAATCACACAAACATACGTGTGAGAGTGTGTGTGTGTGTGTGTGTATGTGTGTGAGAGATAGAGAGGAGAAAAGAGAGACATTGAGAAGGTTAGTGCTGTTGTATTCATCAATTTATTCTTTTTCACTTACTTCATTTAGAATATAGCAGTGAGCTTAAAAAATAATGCAAAGTTTATTGCTCCTCATCTTCCATTCAGTCCTCCAGCTCAGAATAATGGAGATTGGGAATTTATACAAATATATCCTCTCTTTCTTATACATACATATTACTTAAATTTGTTATATAAATTATATATATTTCTCACATTATTTATACTAATATTATATATTTCCTGTGAATCATTTAAATTTCTCTTAAAAATTTAATCATTTCCATTTTATATGAAAAGCAGAGAGATAGAAACAGAGACAAATGGAGAAAAATTTTCCATCTACCAGTTTACTCCTCAAATACCTACAACATACAGGGCTGAGCAGTCTAAATAAGTAGCCCAGAATTCCATCCAGGTGTCCCACATGAATGGCAGAAACCCAAGTACTTGAGCCATTCCCTGTTGCCAACCTAAGAATGCATTAGCTGATAGCTGCATCATTAGCAGAGTAGCCAGGACTTGAAGCAGGAATTCAGATATGGGAAGCAGGTGTGCCGAGAGGCAACAACCACTGCTCCCACCACTTATGCCTATTTTATGTGTTCTATTATGAAATACAAAGTAATTACAAAATGCAAAAAATTCATAACAAATAGCTCTTGTTAATTTGGCACAGAATACTTCATGTGAAGTTCTATTTAAAAAAATCAAGCTTTGGGGTCAGTGCTACAACAGGTTAAGTCTCTACCTGCAATACTAGAACCCCTTATGAGGGCTGGTTTGCATCGCAGCTGCTCCACGTCTGATCCAGTTCCCTGCTAATGTATCTGGGAAAGAATTGGAAAATAGCCCAAGTGCTTGGGCCTGCTTCCCACATGGGAGACATGGATGGAGTTCCAGGCTCATGGCTTTGGCTTACTCCATCCCTGGCTGTTACATACATTTGGGTGTGAATCAATGAATTGAAGATGACTTTCCATGTCTATCTCTTTCTGTCTCTTTGTCTGTATAAAATAAATAAATCTTTAAAAAGCATCACGCCCTTTCTCTGTTAAACCATTTTTCTCTGGTCTAGCATATCTTTCCTTTTGATCTATTATCCTTTTAGAGAAAACTTCATGAATGACTCCAGATATATTCCTAGATATTAAATTCACTTTTATCAGGTCAGTAGATTTAAGAAGATAAAAGAAATAGAATTTAAAAGATAGTCATCATACTCTGTAGTGTGTGGCTGAAATCTTCTTCTGGCATTAAAGTTATTTCTTGAAATAGGCATTGCGGAGGATGAGGTTTAGTTTAAATCCATCAATAACACTCATTTATCAAAGATCTAGTAATTATAAATATCACTGCTGGTACTTTGAGAATGATCCCTTCTAGATGTGCCCAAGCCACATAATGGTTCTCTCTCTCCTTCTCTCTCTCTCTCTCTCTCTCTCTTTCTGTTTCTCTTTTTGGCACAATTAGTTTTAAAGGTTAAACACTGATCAAACAAGTCAAATAGATTAATGCTACATAAGCATCATATTCTTAGGTCTCAATTGTCATCCTTTGGGAGAATAAAATAGTAAGCACATTTTTTCCTTTCTAAACGCCTAAATCAAGTACACATGTACACTAAATTATACAGGTAACCCCCAAGTCAAGAAAATTTGCTAAAACCAACTGAAATTCACAAAAATGTTCTTAAGCTTTAGTTGATTAGAACTTAGGCAATTAGTATTGCTTGGGAACTACCTTACTTCATCAAGAAAATGTTCAGATTGTATTTTCATAATTTTAACAATGCCCATTGAGCAATAGAGAAATTTCAGTCATGGTTGGATAAATCATAAAAATGTCTAGAATCTCCACACTGTGTGCTGAGCTCTAAGGGAATGTGGAAAGCAGCTTCACACAGAAGTCTAAGATGAGTTTAGTGGAAGTCTAAAAAAGAACTGATTTCTATAGAAATCAAGTGGAAGAGAATTGTGCAGGCAAGTCATCCTAAAATTAGCTGGATTGCTAAGAGGAGAAGTCTACTTAAAGCTCATTTGCATAAGCTAAATTTGTGCAGCAGGAAATGGATTGGTCCTGGATATGCTGGTGCCTACGAACATTAATAAAATTCTCATCATTTAAGACAAATCTATGACCTACCAATTTTGAGGGCAATGCATGCTAAACTAAGCAGTTATCAAAGTTTATAGGGGGAAAATGTTAAAGAGAGTACATTGAAGTAATATATTATACTTTCCTAATATCATTCACAAATTTTAGTTTCTTACATCATTCATTTGATCACATGCTGTGACCAATAAAATAATTTGTATGATAGATCTTCCCATTAAATTATAAATTATCAATTATAAACAGATATAAAATATATTGCTTCATTTGTATGTAATCTTCTGATTCCCACTTAAAATGATCTAAGAACTGATTACTAAATGCTGGGCAATGATAATTATAATGCTAATAACGATGATAATGATGGAGACGATCATTCAAGGAAAGCAATGCTATATATAATGCTTCTAGATGTACCCAAGCAACACAACAACTTTCTCTTTTTTAAGAGCAGTTAGTAGTGTGGATTAAGCACTGGCCAAACAAGCCAAAAGTGTTAACTTTAATGCTAAATATTTTTCTCTATTTTATTTTATGATTTATTTACTTATTTAATTGGACATCAGAGTTATAGAGAGAGAAAGAAAACCAAGAGAGGGAGCTTACATCCATTTGGCTTACTACCTAGATGACTGCAATGGCCAAGATGGTACCAGGCTGAAACCAGGAGGCAAGAGCTTCTTCCAGATCTCCCACATGGATA
This sequence comes from Sylvilagus floridanus, assembly GCA_949820135.1. NCBI lineage: Eukaryota > Metazoa > Chordata > Mammalia > Lagomorpha > Leporidae > Sylvilagus > Sylvilagus floridanus. The sequence continues at coordinate 69,401,844 of OX463231.1, forward strand.
GCAGGGGTCCAAAAACTTGAACCATGTTCTGCTGTTTTTCCCAGGCCATTAGCAAGGAGCTGGATCAGAAGTGGAACAGCCAGGACACAAAGCAGTATCCACATGGGATACTGGCGTCGCAGACAGCAAGTTTACCTGCCAAGCCACAGTATCAACACTTGGGAACAGATTTTAAATCAGATGTAAACATTACTAGATTTAATACTTATTTTTGATAAACATACATACTCGTAATTTCTGTAAAGTTTCAATTCATTATATGTAAATGTCATAAAATATTTGGGGATTTTTACAGTGTATAGAATAGTTTAGAATTTTTTACCTAAATATGCGTACATAAAGATATAGTCATAGTTTCTTCCATATTTTCCTTCATAGGTGAGTGAAACTCATTATTTTCTGGTAGGTATTTTGTCAAATACCAATTATCTGCCTGAATGGAAGACAGAGTAGCACAGATAGCCTTAGACCAAAGAAATATAGAAAGCAAATATGTTGTCTTTTCAATGTGTGGTGACGCTGGTTTATAATATTTATTGTTTGCTATTAATGCTACATTTAAGTTGGCGTTAAAATCAGTTTATATTCCTGAAGCACACACTAAAAGATAATATGAACAAACATAGTCTGTGGTGACAGAAGTCTTCCTGACATTAAAAGTATAACATAAATCATGTCCTTACTAGAAAATCAATGAAAACAATGGAATGATTGTTTAATGCAGCTCCATAACTAACATAGGCATCCGGAGTCAATTACTTATCTATCGTTTGCCTATAATATGATTCATTTCTTAGAATATTCTATAATAAACACTACAGTATTGTAGTACATTGTAGTATATTTGTAACCTATCACAAAGGAGTGATGAGCATGATCAGAAAGTGCTAATAGTTTCAATGCCATGTTGACAGCCATTATTTACCCATTCCTATGAAAATTATCATTCTTTTTATAACAACTGATCTCTCCTAGGCATGAGAATTAACACAATCTTTTTCAAAAGGTTCATTTTAAGGCCTGTATGTGAAATCTTAGCATGTTGCAAATACCTTTGTCCATTTGCATCGACAGGAAGAAACAGGGTAATATGAATATTCTCTGATTTTTAATCTTAGACAAAAACAAAATGTAGAAATTTACCCTGTAGGTAAGGTGCATAGTGTGAAGTAAATAGAACATATTTACACCATCTATTTTATTAAAAAAAAGTGTTTGTTTGGTGCACCAAAGTAGAGGGAGAAACAGAATCAGAGAGATATCATCCATCTGCTTGTTCCAGTATCCTGGAACTCAACCCAGGTCTCTCACATAGGTGGCAGCAGTTCAATTACTTTGAGTCATCAATCTTCTACACCACAGCAAGAAATGAATAGGAAGAGGGGGCTGAACCCCAACCCAGCGACTTCTACATGGGATTCAGGTATTCCTGGTAGCAGCTTATCCATTGTGCAGAAAACTTGCCCTAAATTGCAACTTAAATCTGTTATTGTGGTATAGTGGGTTGGGCTACCACCTGCAGTGCCTGCATCCCATTTTGGCACCAGTTCAAGTCCCAGCTGCCCCACTTCTGATTCAGCTCCCTGCTAACATGCCTGGGAAAGCAGTGGAAAACTGTCCAAGTGCTTGGGCCCCTGCACCCAATGTGGGAGTCCCAGAGGAGGCTCTTGGTTTCTGGCTTCAGCCTGCTCAGCTCTGGCTGTTGCAGTCATCTGGGATATGAACCAGCAGACTGAAGTTATTTCTCTGTCTATCTGCTTTTCAAATAAATAAGATAAATCTTTGAAAAAAAGAGTACAAGTACTTCATCTATACACACAGTTGAAATAAACATTTCTCATTTCCCTGTTTTGCCAACCCAAATGAGTAGATTCTTTTCTTTCTTTCTTTCCTCTTTGTGTGTGTATGTGCGTGTGTGCCCCACACTGCAGATCCTATTCATGGGATCAACACTATTACATTATGTAACTTTAATATTTAGGTTCTAGTATGAATTCTACTCACTGCACAATTTCAGGTGTCTGAAACAATGCCAAGTTGCAGACACTTAATGATAAAGCAGAATCATTATAACAAAAGCAAACCTAGAGTTTTACTTCATCCAGAGGATTTTTGAAATTTGTATTGATCTATTTCTGAATAAGGGTAAGTTTTAAGACTGCATTATTTATCTTTCTGTACTGTTAGCATCTCAGATAAACAAGAAACCTGTCCATTTTTAACTTTTATGATGAATTTACCTTGGACTTGAATACTATTATATCAGCAACAGAATATTGAGAGTGGAAAAATATGTACAGTTAGTATGTGAAGAATTATGGAACAGAACTAAAAATAACTCTGCAATCTGCCAATTTTCACTTAAATGCCAAGAAAGAAAACATGTGTGCATATGCACATGTGCACACACAAACAAGTAAGTATTTTTGTAAAGGTATCTTTTATGTATTTAGATTGTACCCTCGGATTTAAAGTCTAGAAAATGGCATTACTCCTTAGACAGTGTTAAATAAATGATATTGCTAGTAAACGTGAATGATTTCTTGAGATCAAATTCCAGTATGAATAGGAGCATCAGATGGATAGCCAATGCTATCTCAGTGAACCATACCTATACTGGGTGGCCTCTTACTTGAAGAAGACAAAGTACCTTTTGAAAAAACAGAGAACAAGGCCTGGGGCAGGCATTTGGCAGTGTGGCACTTGGTATTGGAATGCCCACATCCCATATCAGAGGGCCTGTGTCTGGGCTTTATTTCCAGCTCCAGTTTCCTTTTAATGTACACGTTAGGAGGCAGCAGGGGGCGGCTCAAGTTCTTGCATCCCTGACAGTAAATGGGAGACCTGGATTCAGTTCCTGGCTCCTGGCTTTGCTTGGCCCATCCCTACTTTTTGAGGCCACGTGGTGAGAGAACCAACAGAAGGAATATCTGCCTGTCTGTATTTCTCTCTCTCACTCTGCTCTTCAAATAAAAGTACATAAATAAAAATGTTTTAAAAAAAAGCAAGACCTCAGCTTTAAATAGTAAGTGCTGGTGGTAACAAGCAACACTTACACTAAACCTTTCATTTTATACAGTAGGAAATTAAAAGAGAAGTGTTTTTTTCCCAATTTTGCACACAGATGTTTCCAATCATATCTTGGATAAGAACAAGTTCTCTTTTCCACTGAGATACTGCTTCTGCACAGTGATTACAAGTACAAGATGAAAAAGGTATTTAGAATTAGTGATTAAGGTGTTAATTCCCAGCAGCAAACAGCCTTCCAGAAACTGTGGTGAGAAAGGTTATTTGAACTCCCTTTAAATGATAGCACTAAAGAGCACAGAGGATTGAATAGATCCAACACTTCAATGTTGATAATGTAAAGCAAAACTATCTCTGGGGTTTTTCTTTCAAAATCATTGTATTTCGTAGTCCCATTTTGCCATTTTTTCTTTTTGTTTTCTATTTTTAATGGCTACCAGAAAACGAACAATTCAACTTTCCTCAAAGAAATCACAGCTAACTTAGAACAAAACACTGAAGAGATTTAAGGAAATTCAAAACAATGGGGTGCTCTTGTAGAGTAAGAAAAATTGCCCTAGGCTGTGTAGAAGATCAAAACTCAGTTCTTAACAGAATTGATAAGGATGCATGAAAGAAGTGACATTCCAGTTAGGACTTGGTTGAATAGGATTTTGCCAGAAATGGAGAACAAAGTAAATGCTGTAGGTAGAACTCAATTCCAGAATCTAGGAAGTAAAAACGGTGCTATGTGGCTGAGCTTTGTTTATGTGTCTTCCGCTATCATGACACATGAACCACTCATAGCTGAACTGTGACTTTCCACTGTACCAATGCATTTCCCCTGCCATTCAAGAATACGTAGGTAGCAAGAAAAAGTCCAGGAAGTAGAATAGAGGAAAATATACCCCCTTTTTATGCATGATGAGGCACATTTCTATATTTGATTGGTAGAACTTACCTCAGCAAAAGAAGTCCCAAGAGGAAATGACTTCCATTCTCCAGCCTGACAAGGAACCTGTCTTCATTGTCCTCTACAGCACTTAGCACATGGTGGATGTTTAATTAATGAAGGCCCCTCTCACTACAGTGATTAATGTTGAATTCTAACATCCAGGCTTACATTTCAATGGCAATTTAGAGCCTCTCCTCAACTGCAGATTCAAGTGACGAGTTCGTAATTCTCTTCCTTAAAATGCAGGGTCGATGACACTTAACAGAAGTTCTTATTTTAAATCATCTTGTTCAGTGGTTCCTAACTGGTGTTTCTCGTAGATGTAAATGATAACATGATTCATTCAACCCTGGCCAACCGCAATCTATGGATAAATGTGGATTTCAATAAAGTGAAAAACAGGACCCTCCAATGCATTTATCACTAGAACGTGTATTATTTGGCATTTAGTCTTAATTAACAGTAGAACACTTGCTACATTCAACAGATTCCCAAAGTGCTTTTCTCTTAAAAGAAAATAAAATGTGATCAGTATCTTTACAAGTATGTACCTTGTAATATTAGCAGTGGTTGATTTTACCCTAAAATCAAGCTAGTGCTCAGAATTCTATATAAAAATCACTGAAAAATTAATGTTATGCTAGAATATTTTGTTTACCTCATTACTGATAAAAGTTTGTGAGAGCTGCATCCTAAGTAGCATGAAATGGTAATCCCGGAAAGTAAAGAGTCTCATTAGATTCCATTGATTTTGAGGATGCACATAACTGGCATAGAACTAGTAATGCTAGTATTTCGATAATTGAGGATTTATTATGAAATAGTTATCAGTAGAACCAAGACACACATGCATATATCAATGAAACATATGAAATACTTTTCTTAGAAATTTCATATTACTAGTTCTGACGATATTTTAAGCATAAGCATGTTTCATTTTTGAGTGGCAATCATGAAATATTTCAGAAAGAAACAAAAGCAAGTAAATAATATTATCGCTAGCAAAATATGATAAAAACCAGAAATTGTCAAATATGACCAATATTGAACAAATGTATCTTAATATTTTCTTAGCAATACATCTGCTAGTTATAACAGTTGAAGAAAATGATGTCCAAGATTCAATTTCATTTGAATATTTTACTGCTTTTTAATATGTTACTGTTTGTAAGTTACAATCCCTAAGGGTAATACTAAATTTCTTCAAACATGTTTGTGGAAAATTGAATAAATCGATATTTGTTGCAAAGAAATTGAAAGTCCATATATATATGGAGGTCTTAAAAAAGTTTGTGAAAATACATACTATGATAAAAGCATACATCAATTTTAAAGTTTTCTGTATCAAAATAAACTGATATATTTATTTCATTTTCCATGAAATTTTTGAAGTACATTTATATTAGTTTTACTGTTTGCTGTCGCCTGAATGTGTCCCCAAAATTCATACGTTAAACCTTAATTTCCAGTGTGTTAGTATTAAGAGATGGGATGTTCAGTCATGAGGCCAGAGCCTCACCAGACACCAAGGTTGCTGGTGCCCTGATCTTGGATGAACCTGTCTGCAGAACTGTGAGAGATAAACTTCCCGTGTTTACAAATTAACCAGTCTGTGGAACAAACCAGCTAAGATGCTTCTTTGTCCTTGATCAGATCAACTCATTTAGAATGTCATGCTCTTCTGCTATTTTCTGGCACACTGTCAATACTTTCTTTTCATTGAGATTTTCTACCTCAAAGAGTATGGCAATGGTATGTTTTTAAAATTGTTATTTTTTTTAATTTAAAATAATTGTTTGAAGATGCAATTCTCTGATTACGTGAGATGTGGAACATCTTTGCATATGCTTACCTGCCATCTGTTCATTTTCTTTCGTATTTGTTGAGAAGCATATTAAATAAGGTCTTTGGCATATGTCTACCTGTACATGAGTTTATTTTGTATGTTTCAGGTGTAAGACATGGTTATTTGAAGTACATATTCACCCTACATAAATGCAGTTTTGTACTTTTTGGCCTACATATCTCCATCTTTTCTGCTGTCCATCTCTGGACATCATTGTTCTACTCTCCATTTCTATATTCAACTTAAAAAAAAGATTCTACATATAAGAGAGATTCCATAGATTCAAGTTGTATCGGGTTTATCTCAATTAACATTATGTCCTCTAGGGACATCCATGCTGTGACAAATGGCAAGAACTTTTTAAAATTGAATTAGATTCCACAGCAATCATGCATTGTAAAGAAATTTATTTATTTATTTATTTATTTATTTATTTATTTATTTATTTTGACAGGCAGAGTGGACAGTGAGAGAGAGAGACAGAAAGAAAGGTCTTCCTTTACCTTTGGTTCACCCTCCAATGGCCACCACGGCCGGCGCACTTCGGCCGGTGCACCGCGCTCATCCGAAGCCAGGAGCTAGATGCTTCTTCCTGCTCTCCCTTGGGGTGCAGGGCCCAAGCACTTGGGCCATCCTCCACTGCACTCCTGGGCCACAGCAGAGAGCTGGCCTGGAAGAGGGGCAACCGGGACAGAACTGGCACCCCGACCGGGACTAGAACCGGTGTGCTGGCGCCGCAGGCAGAGGATTAGCCTAATGAGCCACGGTGCTGGCCGGAAAGAAATTTAAAACAACTACACACCCATGAGAATGTCCAAATTGTGGAAAACTGACAACACCAAACACAAGCCAGATGTGGAGCACCCGGGACAGTCACTCACTTGTTGGTGATGATTAACGGTGCAGCCACTTTCAAAGTCCATTTGATGGCTTCTTACCAGACTGATTACACTCTTATCACACCATCCAGTGATTGTATTCCCAGGTATTTCCCCAAAGGTGTTGAAAATTTACACCTGCACAAAAGCTTGTACATGGATGTTTATATCAGCTTTATTCAAAATTGCAAAAGGTTGTAAGCAATCAAGATATCCTTCAGTTGGAGAATGAATAAACTGTGAAGCAGCCAGAAAATGTAATATCCATCAGTGCAAAATCAAATGATCTAACAAACCATGAGAAAACATGGAGAAAACTTAAATGCATACTACTAAGTTTAAAAACATCTCTAAGGTCTGTGTACTGCATGATTCCAGCTATGTAGCACTTTGGGAAAATACAACATTATAGAGACATTTGAAAGATCAGGATTAAAGATAGGAAGATGGATAAAGAGGCAAAGGATAGGAGATTGTTAGGGTGGTGGAAATACACCTTATGACATTGCAGTAATGGATAGCATCATTATACATTTATCCAAGTATGTACAACACCAAGAAAGAACCATAATATAAACTATGGTGTTTGAGTGAGTATGTGTCAGTTTTAAATCCACAAATTGTAACTAATGCCCCAACCTAGTAGGGGTTTTGGTAATAGGACAGGCTATGAGTGTGCAGAAACCATGGTATATGGGAACTCTCTGTACCTTACTCTTTATATGGCTGCAGAGTTAAAACTACTCTGAAAAGAAAATGCTGCAAATTTATTAAGAAATTGCCAATATTGTACTGGGAATTCTCATTGATACTTCATGCAGCTTCCCTTAATGTTATCATCATACATAACCATGGTATAAAAATAATAATAATAAAGAAATTAACTTTGCAACAATATTATTAACTAAACTATAGTCTTTGTATTCAGATTTCACAGGTTTTCCAACAATGACTTTTTCTATTCTAGGATATAATCCAGTATCTCACATTTCATTTAGATGTCATATTTTATCTCCTTAAATAAGAGTGAAAATATAATATACAGTAGATTTATGTTTTACTCTTCAAGAAACAGAAAAAAATTCCCCAAAATGTCTGTGCAATTTTCCATTGCCAATAACAATATATGAGTATTGTATTACCTCCATATTTTTGCTAAGACTTGTGTGACTAATCTTGTCCATTTTAGTTACTGTAATATGTGTCTGGAGGTATCACATTGTGGCATTAACTTGTATTTCTCTGGTGACAAATGATGTTAGGCTTTTTTTCTTGCATTTATTTACCATACACACTTGTTCTGTAATGAAATGCCTATTCATTCTAAGTTCTGATCATTCATTGATGAAAACTAGGTTGCATTTAACCTGTTCTGGTTGTAATTGTCCATTCTTAGAGATTTAATTTTGATTCCTCTGTAACTTACTATTCCCATCTTTTTTAAAATATCATTTTAAAGAATTATTTATGTATTTTTATGTGAAAGAGTGACAGAAACAGAAGGTGAGACAGAGATCTTTCATCTGCTGGTTCACTCCTCAAATGCCAAGGAAAGACCAGACTGAAGCCAGGAGCATCAGGTCTCTCCAGTGGGAGGCAGCAACTCAAGTGTTTGGCCATCATCCACTTCTGTCCCAGGTACTTTTGAATAGTTTTGTATTGCATTACATATAGTATGGTACATCTTCAAATTTCTTCTTCTTCTTTGTGTCATTGTTGTCATAAATTAACTTTTACATCTGATATAAACACACCACACATTGCTAATATGAGAATCTCAGCTATCGTTCTAAACAATACAAATTTTTAAAAGATAACTATGTTTGATTGTTTATTCCATATTCAGTATTCTTGGTTTATTGATGTGGATACAAAGTCTGTCTTGTATCATGTTTCTTCCCACAATATTGTCTGGATAATGAAAGTGTATATTTCAGTTTTGTTTTTGATAAATATCATTTCATGGGGCTTATGTTGTGGCCCCTATATGAGCACTGATTCGAGTCCCAGCTGCTCTACTTCTAATCCAGCTCCCTGCTAATGCATCTGGGAAAAGCAGCAGAAGATGGGCCAAGTGCTTAGGTCAGTCCCTGCTATCCATGTGGGATTCCCAGGTGGAATTCTGGGCTGCTGGCTTCAGTCTGGCACAGCGTTGACCTTTGCAGCCATTTGGAGATTGAACCAGAAGATGGAAGATTCTCTCTCTCTCTCTCTCTCTTTCTGTTTTTGTAACTCTGCCTTTCAAATATATACTTGTTTTTCCTAAAAATACATCATCTGTTATTATAGATTGGAGACTGTTTCTTTTCCTTCAGTACATTAAAGACATTAAAGAGACCTTTCCACTGGTACCTAACTTACATGACCTCTAAACTCAACATATTCTATGAATTCTCTGCCAGCTTTTGAAACCTTCTCCCATACCTTCTTGTAACCATAATGCATTGTTGAACATTTCACAAATTAAGTTTTGGTTCCATAGAGGATATAAAGGAGAAGGACATCAGGAATTAAAAAAAATTGTGACTTACTTTGCAGTAGCTTTTACCTGCTCTTCTAAATCTGCACTAAAATGGAGATTTCCTTTGTGCTCTCTCCGTATTTTAAGTGGGGAGAGTAAAAGGAAAGCCTATAGGAACGGGGTTGGCATTGAGGTGTAGAGGCAAAAGCAAAGCTTGGGATGCTGACATCCCACATGGGTGCCATTTCTAGTCCCAGCTGCTCCAGTTCTGATCCAGCTCCCTGTTAATGAGTCTGGGAAAGCAGTGGAAGATGGTCCGAGTGCTTGGGCCTCTGCGCCCACATAGGAGACCTGGAGAATGTCCTGGCTCATGGCTTTGGAATGGCCCAGCCTGGGGCTGTTGCAGCCATTTAGGGAGTGAACCAGAGGATGGAAGATCTCTCTCTCTCTCTCTCTCTGTCTATCCCTCTTTTTCTGTAACTTTGCCTTTCAAATACATAAGTAAATCTTTAAAAAAATTAAAAAGAATGATGGTGAGGCTCTCTCACTGTATCCAAGATCCAAAGGGACTTCACTTCCTATTTGCAGTGTCTTTGCAGTCTTCATCAATTAGCTGATAACCGCAGTGACCAGGTACATCAGTCAGTGCTCTGACGGGTTCAAGAAAACTTATGAATTTTCTGGTTTCTCCAGATTTTTGCCAATGCCTGATCTTTAGTGAAATCTGGCAAATTTAGCAGATGTGTTCTTATTTTATGAAGACCACTGTGTTCCATGCATAAGTCATTCTTAATAAATCTTTAAAAATGCATGAAAACTCTAGAAATCTTTACAACTCTCAGTATTGAAAATGATTCAAAAACAAAATTCTTAATGTAGTAAATTGTAAAAAGTAATGCTAATAATTTTAAATATCGGAAAAAATTTAAAAAAGGAAGACAGACAAAAAACTTTAGAACAGTGACTTATGATAAAATATGTGTATGGCTTTCCTTGGTAAACACATTCACATTAATTTTCTACCACATGCTGCAATTCTTTTCAAAATTATGATTTCATACACACAGATTTGAGGAATCCCTTTTAATTTTCCATCTTCTGTGCCGTGAGTCTATGTTCTTTATGTTTTTTTTTAAAGATTTACATATTTATTTGAAAAGCAGAACTACAGAGAGAGAGGAGACACATACACATGCACACACACACACACAGAAGTCTTCCATCCAATGGTTTACTTCCAAATGGTGCAACAGCTGGAACTGTGCTGACTCAAAGCCAGGAGCCAGGGAGCTTTTTCTGGGTCCCTGACTTTGGCCTGGCCCAGCCCCTTCCTCTGTGGCCATTTAGGGAGTGAACCAGCAGATGGGAGATCTCTGTCTCTGTCTCTCTCCTTCTCTCTGTATTGCTGCCTTTCACATGAATAAATAGATCTTTTTAAAAAATGAAAATGCTTCTTAAAATATTTGTATTGCTGCTGGTGCATAGCACAGTACACATTCAGTAACTGCTGGCATTATTGTTATACTTGCTGTCATTATTTTGCTATACTGCATAAATTTCCTCCAGCCTTTTATTTATTTAAATTTTACATATGGCATTCATCACTAAGAGGTTTATGGTTTAAAAACTATAATAATATGCATTCTCTAGTACATAGATTTCTTCGAGGAAAAATTAGTTTGGAGTTTTCTATAGCCACTTGTTAAATTCCCTATAGCAACCTGCATTAGCTCATAGAGTGATTACATGTTTGTTGAATAAAGGAAAGAAGACTGGAATGGTCTAAGTGAATAAACAACAAATATTATTATTGTTTGCTAATTTTTCCACTGTAGCAAACCTTTAGACAAACTATGTTAGCTTTCAGTGTAGTAGAAAAATAATTCCAGTTAGATCAGAACAAGAAGCTTAACTGAACCACATGTATGCTTCTATAACTTCTGGTCATATGTGACCGTATATATTTGTGACCATATATAGATAGATAGATAGATACATACATACATACATATAGACATATAACCATATATATACTTCATTGTCAAAGTAAGTTATATGGCTAAGCTAAAATGGGGAGAGAGAATATCCTACACATACAGGGAGATCTAGAAAAAAATGAGGATGGCTAGTGCTTGTAGATGGGAGAAAAGATTATCCAAAAACTAAAACAAAGACCTCTATACTAACAGCTTCTCTAGGGCCCATTTAAATGAACAGAATACCACAATCTTCTTCCATGATTGACATAAACTCCAGAATATTATTTTCTAAAAATTTAAAAAATAATCCTAAACACTTCGTTTGAACAAATATTTGCCAGATTTACATATTATTTGAATTCTGAGGATATGTTTTAAAAACATATTTGTTTTCTAAATAAGTACACTCCTTTCAGGTATTTGCAATCTTCCTGGGATATAAATATTTATCATTATTTACCCTGTTGACATATGCAGTTGACTCTAAAGACAAAATTTTAAGAATATAAATATGAACCTGTAAAAACTCCCTTGGAATAAAATAGAGAGCATTTACCAAAATATACTAGAATGTTTTAACAAACAAGTTCTGCTGTGAAAATAAATCTGTATATTAGGTATGAAAAAAATCATTGCAGGATAGTAGACCTTGGAGACAGAAGTCAAGCAGTTATAAATGTAACTATCCTTCTTTTACTGTCCCTTGGGTACTCAAGTTCCTATTTTTTTCTATTTAACTTGTAAAATTTACACTATGAAAATATAATGCATAATTTATGCTCGAGTTGGGTTTGTTTACCTATAGCCTTTGAAGATTAGAGAGATAAAAGAGGTAAACAACTTTACATGAAAAGTATAAAATTAGCTTTTAAATTAGTATGCCAATTTATTTAAATTGATGAGATGGGAATAATACTGCTACTACTTCAAAAGGCATAGAAAATTTTAAGCAATTTTTTCTAGTTTATAGGAAACAGTCTTTTTAAATTGATGACAACTTAAGGGGCAGGTGCTGCGGTGCAGGGAGTTAAGCTGTCATTTGGAAAACCCTATCCCATATAAGAATACTTGGTTCCAGTCCCAGCTATTCTGTGCTTCCAATCCAGCTTCCTGTTAATATATGTGGGAGTCAGCAAACGACACACTCAATACCTGGTTCCTGGTCACCCATATCGGAGACCCAAATGGAATTCCTACTTCTTGCCTTTGATCTGGCCCAGCGCCGACTTGTGGGCATTTGGAGAGTAAATTCTGTTACTCTACCTTTCAAATAAATAAATTAAAAAAAAAAAAAACTGACTACTAAGCAGGGGCCAGCTTTGTGGAATGACAGGTAAAGTTACTGGCTGCAATATCAACATTCCATATAGGTCAATGGTTCCTGACCCAGGTAATCCATTTCCCATCCAACTCCTGGCTAATAGCCTGACAATAGCAGTGGGATATGGCCCAAGTGCTTTGGCCCTTGACACCCACATGAGAGACCCAGATGGAACTCCTGGCTCCCAGCTTCAGCCTAGCTCATCCCTGGCCAGTGTGCCCATTTGGGTATTGAATCAGTGGATGGAAGCTATCTCTCTGTCTTTCCCACTCTCTCTGTAACATTGACTTTCAAATGAATAACTAAATATTAAAAAAAAACTGACTATTTGAACTCTGCATACCAACGTTAGAACAAAACCACCCTTAAGAAAAAGACGCTTACTATTTTTTTCTGAATATTTATATTTAAACAAGCACTATTCATGCAAAGTTTACCAGAGTCTGTATGTGGTTCATGAGAGCAGCAAGCCAGCAGGTTAAGCAATGGCAGCATTTTTCCCATATCACAATGTCTTTATTCAGGAAGCCTATTAAACTGGGAGCACAAGTGTTTTATGTAATTTATTGCTCTTAGGAAGATCTATGCTAGTGAGTGATTACTAGAAAAGAAACATTATAAATTGTGGTACACATGATTTTGAAGGGAAGAACTAGAGAAGAAGTAATATGCTCTATATACGAAAGTACAGGAAAATCAGGCAGAAACAAAGGGATTTAGGAGCTATCAGAGAAAACAAAGAGAGAAGGAAGCAAAGACTAATTGAAGGTAAGGTTCATGCCCAATCCCAACCTTTACTTCCTCCAGTTAGCAGTTGTGTTTGTGAGTAGAACCATGGTAAATAAGCAGTAATGAAGTTGTCTGACCTGATACAAGTTATATTAAACTCTTTCCTGTAGCAGGGTAAATGTATTAGTTATAATGTGCTTAGGATTTTAATAATCTCCCACAATGACTTCATACCACACAACGGTTAGTTTTAGAAGACAGTGGAGGCCAGCGCCGTGGCTCAACAGGCTAATCCTCCGCCTTGCGGCGCCAGCACACCGGGTTCTAGTCCCAGTCGGGGCGCCGGATTCTGTCCCGGTTGCCCCTCTTCCAGGCCAGCCCTCTGCTGTGGCCCAGGAGTGCAGTGGAGGATGGCCCAAGTGCTTGGGCCCTGCACCCCATGGGAGACCAGGAAAAGCACCTAGCACCTGGCTCCTGCCATCGGATGAGCGCGGTGCGCTGGCTGCAGCGCGCCATCCGCGGCAGCCATTGGAGGGTGAACCGAGGGCAAAGGAAGACCTTTCTCTCTGTCTCTCTCTCTCACTGTCCACTCTGCCTGTCACAAAAAAAAAAAAAAAAAAAAAAAAAGAAGAAGAAGAAGAAGAAGAAGACAGTGGAGCCAGCTTATGAGGAAACCAGCTAATTAGGTACATTGGGGGGAAATTGGTGTATGTGTGTTTATACATGTAGTAAATAAGCATAGACCATATCTATAATGAATATAATTATTGGCACTATAAAATTGCAAAAGAGTTTCTTGTATTTGGTACTCACCATAGCCCTATGCAGTAGATATTAATATTATTCATTTCACTACCACTTTATGTGTTGTATCCAAGAGTTAGAAAAGTCGAAGCTGGAAACTGGGTTTTAAAACCAAATTCTCACAAATCATTTAAAATAGAGAGAAGTGCTTGAAAAAGTACCTCAGCGTTGATCACTGCATAAATATTTTCAATGAAGAATTTTACACCCAAATGTCTGTCATTCTGACCTTTTAAGAGGTACTGGAAATGTCATGCAAAGTCTAAATAGCACACTTAGCACATGCTGAAGTGTTCAACAAAATCTAAACAAGGACCATCTGTCAAGCCAGCTGTTCTAAATTTTGATAACACCCTCCTTTACAAAAAGGATTGTAGGCGCTGGCACTGCAGTTAGTAGGCTAAACCTCTGCCTGCAGCACTGCGAACCCAAATGGGCGCTCTATTGTGTCCTGGCTCTTCCTCTTCCTATCCAGCTCTGATAAGGGTCTGGAAAAGCAGTGGAAGATGTCCCAAGTATTTGAACCCCTGCACCCACATGGGAGACCTGAAAGAAACTCCTTGCTCCTGGCATCTGATTGGCCCTGCTCTGGCCATGTCAGCCATTTGGGGAGTGAACCAGATGATGAAAGACTTAATACTTCATTTAAGGTGAAGTTCAAGTGATTTCCAGGTGAAAGAAAAAGATCTCTTAATATTTTAATAAATACTATGATTCTTAATAACTAAACATAGTCTGAATATTGGTAATTCATTAATATTTGTGTTGTAGCACTCATATAAATGTATCAAATGGAGGAAGAATGAATTGAATTCAATTGATTCAAACTGCTATATTTTATCAGACTATAAGTTGACTTGTATATTTTCTTCTTTATGTTAACCACAGAGAAATGATATTGATATATAAGTAACATAATAAAAATTATGAAAAGCAAATATTTGTTTAACATGGGTAAAACAGAAAATAAGACACAGAGGAGCAGGCAGAAACAAAAATATATAAAATAAATAGCATGATTTCAGATACAATTTCTGCAGTATCACTAATTGCACCATATTATTACTCAAGCATTCCAATTAAAAGGCAGAGATACTAAAATTGGATATGAAGTTGGTTCAACTTTACAATATATCTGAGAGACACTCATTAGGTTAAAAAATAGTAACAGAATGGTGAAGGGTACTGATATTTACTATACTGGATTTGTATTAATATCAGGCAAAGAAAATTTAGCATTTGACATAGTAACACAGAGAAAGGCTTTTAATAATGATGAAACAGTCACTAAAGCTCTAAGACATCATGATTATTAATTCATATGTACATAACAGAGTGCTAGGATACACAGAGACAGAGTAGAAACTTGAAAGAAACAAATAGACGATTCAAAACTGGCAAAAAAAAATCAGGAACAATACACAAGACTGGAACATTATCAAAAAACTGTACTCAACTGATGTGTGTAGAACTCTAGCCAACAATAGTAAACAATTTTGTTTTTTCAAGTTATATTTGTTTATTTACTTAAAAGATAGAGTAACAGAGAGAGGCAAAGAAACATGCAGAGGAAGGGAGAGAAAGAGAGATCTTTCATCTGCTGGTTTGCGCCCCAAAAGCCCGCAACAGCAGAGACTATGGTAAAACCAGGAGCTGAGCATTCCATCTGCTTTCCAGTATGGATGGCAGGAGCCCAGGAACTTGGGACATTACCTGCTGCCTGCTAGCAGGACTCTCGCTCAGAAACAGGGACAAAGCTGCATTCCAGGCACTCCAATATGGAATGTGGACATCCTAAGTGGAGGCTCAACCAGGCATGCCACAGCACCCACCCAGTAAATCCATTTTCTTTTCAAGCACAGAGAAAAAAATTTTCAGTATAGACACAGTCATAAAGAAGATTTTAAAGGATTTAAAGGATTATTATATGTTAACTAGTTTCTGAACACAGAATTAGTTACAAATTCAAAAACTAAAAGAATTCTGAAAAATTAACAAATATTAGAATTAAAAAAATAGATTTAGATAACTTATGGGTAAAAGAGGAAGTCCTAAAAAAGTTGAAATAACACATCAGACTTAATACAAAATAAAACTATAACAAAATATATAGGATGTAGATAAAGCAGTTCTCAAATATTCTAACAAACTCATGTTAGAAATTTTCAACAAAGTAACAATGGAGTAGAATTTCTTGACTCTGATAGAAAGTATCTACAATAAAACATCAAGTTTACATGTGTTGATAAAATCTGAATTCTTTCCTTTGGGAACAAGGGCAGAGCATAGACTTGATGGATTCTATTACTTATTGTAATAGAAATGGGAGAAATAGCCAATGCAAGAAGCAATTAAATACACAAACACACCTAGGTTGGAGAGTTGTAAACTGCTCACAGAAAATGTAATCTTGTATATAAAAATTATAGGATTTACTTTCTATTTTAATTAAATATAAATTATTTGAACTAAAAAGCATATTTAACATGGTAGCAGTTTACAAAATCAATATTTGGAAATTAATAATTTTTATATATCTGAAACTAATAATATAAAAAACAAAAATTCTATTTAAATTTGTATCTAAGTAAATAATAAGGAAAAATGTAACAAGATATTCATGATATATGCATTGAAAACTATGTAAAATTACTGAGAAAAACAAAAATAAATGCAAAAGCGTTATATAGTCATTGATTCGGAGACAATAATTTTTTATAATTATTATTTGAAACAGAGTGGCAGAGAGACAGGAAAGAGAGGGAGAGAGAGTGTGTGCTCTTCCATTTGTTGTTTCACTCCCCTAATGTCTAACAGCCAGGGGTGAGCCGGGTTGAAGCCAGGAGCCTGGAATTCCTTCGAGGTCTTCCATGTGGATAGCAGAGGTCCAGTATTTGGGCCATATTTGGCTGCTTTTCCAGGCAAATTAGCACTTCTCTATGTGCTGACAGTCTTGCAAGTAGTGGCTTAGCTTGCTGCTTTAAGATGCTGGTGAGATATCTGAAATATTTGAGATGCCGGTTCTCCCCATAGTGATGTAAAAACTTAATGCAATCACTACAGGAATCGCAGTCATCATTTTTTGTACAGTTGTGAAGCTGTTCTAAATTATGTTTGGAAACAACAAGAACCTAGAAAAGTCAAAACGATGTTGAAAAAGATAACTAAGTTAAATGATTTACACTGCTAGACTCCAAGATTTTATAAATCTATTGTCTTTAAGATAAAAAGGTATTATCTTGAAAATAACAATAAAGATCAGATTTGAGCAATGATCATTTATTATTGATGAATTTGATATGACCATTCATTGAGAAAAGGACAGTATTTTGAACAAATGCTACTGCAACAATTGGAAATTCATGAGCATATACAAAAATATTGACCTTTAAATTATACCATACATAATACTTAATTCAAAATGAGTGTAGACCTGAATTTTAAAATGAAGCATATATATTAACATAAAGTTTGTCATAAAATTGTTGCGAAATTTTTAGATACATTTGTAGGGAATTCTTGGTTTAACATTATTAAGTCATCTTGTCCATGGACATAGAATATTTCTACAATTACTTAATTTGTCCTTCATTAGAAAACACATATATTTAGATATCTATCAATTCCATAGTTTTAAATTAATAAAAATAATTTTCCAAATAGTTCCTTGTAGGGAATATATTCAGTTTTGCCAATGGTAGCATATTATGAGATACAAATATATTTCTCATATATTGCCAGTGCAAATATAACAAATCATATATTTCTCTTTATTATAATAAAGATAAAACCTCCATAAATGAAAGCTTTGAAAATAAATTCTATTTCAAAAGATGTTCCTTATACTTTACTTTCGTAAGAAATTAATCCAGATGGCAATATATCTTACTGACATAAAAACTAGAATAAATCTAATATAACTCATAATATTCAGTATTTGCATCAAAATATTCAAATATACAAACATTTTCCATCAATGAAATTATATTATGCACCACATATTATTTTTTAGCATCATTGGTTCACTATATTGTAATTTATACTATTAAATGGAGATCACATGATAAAACAGTGTTTGAGAGCAATTCTACCATAACTCTTATCATTTACATAGTGACTAAAAATTCTTATTCAAACATAGCTATTAAATATTTAAAATAATTTAAGATAATTATATGATTATTAGAATTATAGAAATAGTTCACCATCATGAATACATATAAATGTATATGTCAGAGTGATAAAATTTCTATGCAGTCTAACAGATCAAGCATTTAGGAGTGATTGAACTTGGATTATTTATCCCATGTTATTTATAAGCATTTATTAAGTAAGTATCATGTGTTAGACATAATAAATGATAAAATAAGCTCTAAAAACATTTCTGTACCCAAGAATGATTTCCTTACTAAACCAACATACAGTTGTAAAATACTGTGAGGATGGTTACAATATTCATCTGTATTTATTCTAGGAGCAGGAATAAAAGAGCTAAAATATATCTTTTGGAAATGAGTAGAGAGAGATGAGAGATGAGAAGTGTCCTCATAATAGGCATAATCAGACAATTACTTTAAATAGTGCATCATTTAACTTAATAATGTTTAATAAAATCAGGTAGTTGTCAGGTGTATCACAAAGGCGATTCATCGTGTTAGTATGCCTCATTGTAATATTAAATACAGGAAAACCTTTTGTTTTTAAAAGCAGTTAGAAAATTCAAACAATCAAAATACAGGAAAACAAAAAGTCCCTATTACATAGGTAAATGTGTAATTTTTTTGTATATGTGTATATTTTTCATACATGAATTGATTTGTGAAACAGATGATAGAAAAGAGAGACTGAGCAATGAAGCAGAAGAAAAAAAGAGAGAGAGAGAAGGGAAGACACAAGGAAAGGAAAATGGATGAAAGGAAGGAGGGAGGTGTGAAGAAGGAAGGAGGGAGGAAGGAAAAAAGATGGACAAAAATATATATGTGGACTAATTGACTATATACTAATGAATTATTAAGGAATTCTTTATGTTGTTGCTTCATGGTGCCATACACTGTTCTAGGTTCTGGATAACTGTGGAAAATCCAGACAAGCTTTCCTCTCAAAAGAGAAGAAATTGAGCTAACGAGTAATTAAAATTTCTTTTTGTAGATAACATAAGGGAAACTTCAGGAAGTTGAGAAAGTGAAAAAAAGGGATGGTGTTCAATTATTCAGATGTGGTTTTTAGAAGAAAAGACTCTGCAAAGAAAATATTAAATGGAGATTAGAGGAAGAGAACAGTGACAATTGTGTGAGAAAGTGTTTCAGAAAGAGAGGAGTATAATATTGCAAGCTTGCAGTGCCACGGATGCTAGCACTTCCTACAAATTTAAAGTATTAAAGACAAGTTGGAGTTCAATTATAAAGGATAAAATAAAGGTTGTACAGACAAGACAGAGTTGGTTCTCAGATCAGAAAGCTTCCCTCTCATAGAACACAGTACAAAATTTTGTGCAAGGAAATGGTAAGATTTGGCATATTTAATCACAATATTACACTGAAAACTATTTTGGAAATAGTACAAAATGAAACCAAAAAGCCAGGAAACCATTAAAGAAAAGTGTTCTGCTTATAGACACTTGCACACACATACGTGCACAAAAACACACATACAGACTCATGCACATACACATGTGCACAGAAAAACGCACACAAATATGAGCGCACATGTAATTGCTTCTATTGCAAGGACATTCAGAATTAATACAACAACTGATATCACGATTTATAGAATTTGCAGCATACTAAATTGAAGTGCACATAAAATATGTTAAATTACGATGTAAAAGATTGGTCATGGTGGTACATTTAAATGTATCTTATTGCAAAGACAGGATTGATAGCTATGGGGAAAAATTCAAAGATAATGCTATCTGGAAAAATCATATAATAAAATCAAGAGTCTGAGGCTAAATCAGAGAACAGAAATATTTGGGAGTTCTGCATGGTAAGAAGACAATTGAGATGATTAAAAACACTTAAAGCAGAATATATATATATATATATATATATATATATATATTTCTATAACTTTCACTCTAAGAATTAGGGAAATAAGGTGAAAATTTCAGGCTAACATTCCAGTATTTAATCACTTTAAAAATCTGGGATATTTAAATTTGAGTATGAGAAAATCGTATTAGTAACAGCTAATGCTCTAGAATTTTTGTATGTCCCAGCTTCTGTTAAGTAATTGCATTTCATTTAATCTACATAATAACTATGACATATGAATAAAATATTGAATTATAATTAGCTCAGGGTTTCAGACAAGAAACTTGAGGTTTAAAAGTTAAAGTTAGATATAGGGGCTAGCATTTTGGCATAGCAAGTAAAGCTGCTCCTGCTTCCTGGATTCAGCCTGAATCAGTCCTAGTCTTTGCAGCCATCTGGGTAGAGAACCAGCAGATGCAAGTATCTCTCTCTCTCTCTCTCTCTCTCTCTCTCCATCTCACTTCTCTGTAACTCTGACTTTCAAATAAATAAATAAAACATTAAAAAAAGATTAAATATGTAGCGAAAAATGATAAGGGGGAAAGCCATGATTCAGAATCAATTTCATCTTGAAATCATGCCTACAATGAGAGTAGTACCTCCATGTTTATAAGCTAGTTCAACTAATCAAATAAAGGGGGAAGTCTAATGTTGCATAAGCAGGAGTAGCAAAGAGATGAATTTGAAAAACTGAGGGCATAAGTGGAATGACTGGGCTATAACACTAGAAAAGTATGTGCTGCATGAATAACATGCCCAACAAATGCATATTCAAGTAGATTTGTATGTTTTACAATATTCACTTTGTTGATGTCAATTTTCAAAGGGCTGGTAGACAAAGTGTTCAGCTGGAAAATCATAGTAAAAAGCAAAAGTTGGCATTAACACTCAGTCTTCATACATCTAATGAGATATCTCTATGAATATTTGAACACTTGGTGGCTAAAAACAGGGAGAAAGTGCGACTTCAGGCCTCAAGGAAGTTTCTGAATCATTTGTACAGGAAGACATTTTAATGGGCCCATTGATTGTGTGAAGTTAATGCCAAAATTCTAATCAGGAAAGGAGAGGTAATGAGTCAATGAGGAGCTAAATGCTCTGTATAATGATGTAAAAAATGGTCTTTCTGAACTGCAGCCCTGGGTGTGCCTCATTTAGGGTACAGGAAGTTCTGAGAAAAGAAGGCAAACCTTAATTCCCCCATCCTTTCAAGCCATGGAAGAGGTTAATAACCTGATTGAATCTCTGAGTGATTTGAGGTGTTGATAATCGCCACTGGTGCTTGTTTATGGTGATATGAGGAGGAGGATTGAATTCTTCCTATTCTATTTGTTGCTGGGAGATATATTGGCAGGGAACACAACTGAGAAAATCCAAGACCTACTTATTGTAGGAGAGGCAGCATCAAATTTCATTTTAGTAATTTCTCATTGCACTTCTCATGCATGGCATCTAAGTTCCCAAAAAATGCTATTTCCAAGATCCTTGAAAACTTGAGAAATGTATTTATGACAATAAAAAATTGACCGAGGTGCCACTTTAGCAGTGAGTGAGGTATGGAAAGGCACCCATGATGGATTTCCAGACCATGTAGGCTTTTCCTTAGAATTCTTAACAACCAAAAATAAAGCAGAGGAAAACAAAACCAAAAAGAAGAAAACACTAACATTCTGAAAAATGGTGAATTTGAGGGCAACTGAGTTTCAGTTTGGAAATTTATCTGTAATTATTTTGAACCCTAGTGCACCATTTACTTATATATTTAATCAATCTGTACCTTTATTATTGAGCTAAGAGTACGTTACAATCCTACTGTGATTGCCAGTGTATTGGACACACCGGTCAGGCATTTCCAGCTGTTTAGTTGCCTTGACATAATAAGCTAGCTGTTAAAAATATTCTATCATTACAATTCTAGATTACAATATCACTCTCAAATAAGTTATAATTCATTAGTTTATTATTTCCCCACCAACAATTTGGAGGAGTCAGGGCTATCAGAATGAATAAAAGAAATCATGGAACACAAAGATAGCAAATAAATAAATAAGTTGACCTCACAGTTCTTATTTACATTAAATATTTAAGCTTTATTGTAATCTAAGCCTGATTTCTTTTTTTAAATATTTGTACAAACACACACAGAGAGAGAGAGAGAGAGAGAGAGATCTTCCATCCACTGGTTCAGCAGGGAGCCGGATCAAAAGAGTGGGCCAGAACTTGAACTGGGCGTCCACATGAGATGCCTGTGTCACAAGTGACAGCTTTACTGGCTACTTCCTGGCGCAGGCCTCTAAGCCTGATTTCTAAGTCAGCTTTCACTATTGCTGACTGCTCGAATGCTCACAACAGCTGGGATTGTCATAAGCCATGACTTCCACGTGTTTCTCCCACGTTAGGGGCAGGAACTCAAGTACTTAAGCTATCATGTGCTGCCTCCTAGAATATCTGTTAGCAGGTAGCTGGATAAGAAGCAGAGGCTGGACTCAAATCCAAGCATTCTGATATGGTATACGGGCATCCCAAGTGGTAGCTTAACCTGCTGTCCTACAATGGCTGCTCATTAAACAGCATATTTAGAAATGTTTAATTATACATATGCATAGAAATGGACATGCAGGTAATACTAATATTATCAGTTTCTAATTAAAATATTATTACTAGTTAGGTAATTTAAATGTTCAAAGTACAAATAAAAGAGTGCTAGAAAATATTAAGACTTCCCCTGTGCTACACACATAAAACAGATGCATTAAAAGGCCTGTGTTTTGATGCAGCAGGACAAGCCACTGCCTGCAATGCTGGCATCCCATGTCCCAGCTGCTCCACTTCCAATCCAGCTCCCTCATAATGGCCTAGGAAAAGCATATATATATTTAAAATAAAGAGATTCATTAAATTGTATCTCATTTTTACACTTAATCCTCAAAATACTTAAGAGTGATTATTATAGGTCAGATGGTCATTACATATTTGCAAAATTTTAATTAAGTGGATTGGCCCCAACTTGATTAAAACATGGTTTAAAACTAAGACTATTTTTTGAGACTATCCATAACAAAATCTCTTGAATGTGGAAGAATAGCATAAGCATGCATATATTCCAATGAAGTAAATAGTTTGTACAATTACCTGTGATTGAAACTAAATAAAACTTTGGGTAGGAATACATTCCAGCGGTTTTCTTAAGAAATATATTATAATAATAATATTAATAAATTATTAATAATTTGAATACCAGACATTATTATTCCTTCCAATAGGAGAAATATTTAGAGGGGTTTAAAAATGATAGAGAAATGCTTATCAAGTTATTTAATTATACAATATGCTTAATTCCTAAACTTTTAAGTCTAAGGCTTGTTTTCATATTTGATTTCTCATTAAAATCCATTGCTAGGTACTCAAGGAGTTTCATAGTAAATGGATTTATCAGTCATGATCTCAAGAGTTGATAGATACATTTCTTCAAAAATGCCCCTTCATTATGTGAATGCTCGAGTTTTGTTAGACGTTATATATGACATATTATAACTGTATTGAGATTTTAAATGCAATTAGATTTGCTATATGCAATTTGTTATCCCATCCCCGAGTTCTTGATGTTTAAAAATCAATTTCATAATCTATTTTGTTCTTGTTTTTGTCATTTACTCATGCTAAGTGTTTTTGATATTTTTCCAATATTTCAGCTAATGTCATTTTCATTTCTTTGACATTTCACAATCATTTTATGGTTTATAATGACAAAATTGGGGCTGAATTTAATACTGAGGTACATATTAAATAAGATTCTTAACTGTGATAATTTAGGATGGATTATATCCGTAAGATGCATTTGATGTGTTTTACTAATTTATCTAAAACACATGGGAGCTGATTATTGTGGTAAACATATTTTGATTTAATGATGTAAAGAAAGTAGCTTTATTCTTCGTGAATTATAAAGTACTTTGCTTAAAATATATGATTAAAATGAGAACATATATGCATTGGGAAGTTACTAGAATATAAATAAAACTATCATTTTATAGTTATTTTAATGAATAAATTTCCTCTAACCACAACATGTTACTAACAATTTATTAAATTCTAAAGAATTTATTTGAAAAACAGTAAATATTTGTGAATTTTGGTATACACTTTCTAAATCTATCTACAAATGGAAGTATCTATAAAATATACATATATATGTATGTTTATGTACTTAAAATACATATGTAAATACATGCCCTCATGTATACACTTATGTATACATTTATATACATACATGTAAAATATTTACAAATATATAATTAAATCATATGTACATAAAGCAGTGCATGTATGTATAAATAAATTAAGATGTTTTTTAAAGCACAGAGTGTAGAGAGTAAGTTGAAAAAATGAAATTCACATACACATTATACTATAAAAATCATAGCTATTCTACCACTAAAATATGATTCTTTTCAACAATATTTTGGATTTTCCAATGTTTTTGTAACTTTCCATTTTATATAATCTTTTCTATATTCAGTCTGAAGTTTACCAGTTCACATAAAACAACTCTAGCTGAATCTAACCACATTTACTTTAAGAATTCAAATTGTCTTTGAGTTGTTTCTGGCACCTCTTCAGAAAGATAATTTTGCTTTTTAGAAACAACAGTTTCCTTAAGCTCTGGTTCATCTGTTTCCAGACATTGAGTAGAATATTGAAAACATGAATTGTTGAGCTCAATGGAAATAGAAGTCTTTGAAGTGTATGTAGTAGTCATGCCTGTAATTGAAATACTAGAATTTTTTAGGGAATCATACTGAGTAAATGAGCAGAGTGAAAAGTGGTAAAACAGTAAAGGCAGAACTAAGATATCGACACTGGCAAAGGCTGGAAATTTGAGAAGCATTGCTGCTTTGGAATGGACAAACATTTGGTCAGACCACAAAAGTACAGGAAATCAATGCAAAAATAGGCATATGATAATTCAACAAGTTAAAGATCTTCTGTCCAGCAAAGGAAACAATCAACTAAGTTATGAGACAAATACAGAGTGGGAGAAAATATGCAGAATATAGAGAAAGAACACATACATATCAGTAGCACAAAAACAAATAATCCAACAAAAAATGGAGAATTGATCTAAACAGACATTTTTCCAAGGGAGACATACAAATGGCCAACAGGCTCATGAAAACATAATCAACATTTCTAACCACCAGGAAAATTCAAATTCAAATCACGGTGAGAAATCAACTTAGTTCAGTTAGGTTGGTTAGGATAAGAAAGATAAGAGATAACATGTGTTAGCAAGGATGTAGAGAAAGAGGAATTCTTCCATACTATTTGTGGACAAATAAATTAGTATAGTCATTGAGGAAAAAAAATTGGGAGATTCTTCAAAAATCTAAAATTAAGTGTCAGTGTTGTCTTACAGTGAGTAAAGTCATTGCCTGTGATGTCTATACCCCAAATGTGATCTGGTGTGAGTCCTGCCTGTTCCACTTCCAGTCCAGCTCCCTGCTACTGCCCTTAGAAAAGAAGCAGAAGATGGGCCAATACCCAGGCCTCTGTCCCCATGTGGGAGACCTACAAGAAGCTTCAGGCTCATAACTCAGGTCTGGCCCAGCCCTAATTAGAGAGTAAACTAGCAGGTGGAAGATCTCTCTCTTTGTTTATCTCTCCCTCTTTCTTGCTATCTCTGAGTTATAAATAAATAAATATATATATATTTTTTAAAAACCTAAAAATAGGGCCATCATATGATCCAGCAATTCCACTTCTATGTGTATAAGAAAAGAAAATGGAATGATCTGCTGCACTCCCATGGTCATTGCAGCACTGTTGACAATTGCCAAGAAATAGGAACAACCTAATCATCCACCAAATGATGAATTAAAACAGTGTGCTATATATACACTATGGGATTCTATTCAACCCCCCCAAAAGTATGAAGCTATAACATTCACAATAACATGAATGGAGTTGGAGGTTACTAAGCAAAGTGAAATAAATCCAAGCACAGACAAGTTTCACTTGGAGTCTAAAAAAGTACTGGTGATCTCATAGAAGTTAAATGTATCATGGTGGTTATCAGAGGCTGAGATTGGAAGTAGAGGAAGGGAGGGATGAACAGTGGGTTAACAGGTGCTAAGTTATAGTTAGGGAGCAGTAAGAAGTTCCAGGGTTCTATAGCATATTAAGATGACTATAGAGGGCTGGCACTGCGGCTCAATAGCCTAATCCTCCTCCTTGCAGTGCCGGCACACGGGGTTCTAGTCCTGCTTGGGGAGCCGGATTCTGTCCCGATTGCTCCTCTTCCAGGACAGCTCTCTGCTGTGGCCAGGGAGTGCAGTGGAGGATGGCTCAAGTGCTTGGGCCCTGCACCCCATGGGAGACCAGGAGAAGCACCTGGCTCCTGGCTTCGGATCAGCGCGGTGCGCCGGCCGCAGCACGCCGGCCACAGTGGCCATTGGAGGATGAACCAATGGCAAAAGGAAGACCTTTCTCTCTGTCTCTCTCTCTCTCAGTGTCCACTCTGACTGTCAAAAAAAAAAAAAAGGTGACTATAGAGAATACAGAGAATATATAACTGTATATTCTTTATGAAATTTAAAATCCAGAGGTAGGACTTTAGATGTTTTCACATAACATGTTTAAAATAAAAAATTATAAATGTCTGAGGAGCTATTTTTACCTTATTGGACATTAAGCAATATACAAATGGATTGAAATTTGACAAGATACCACAGAAAATGTAGAATTTTTATGTCTGGTAAAATATCTTTAGGGGTCAACATTGTGACATAGCTGGTTAAGCTGCTGAGACACAAGCAATGCCATATGGGGGCTACTTAAAGTCCAGGCTGCTCTTCTCATCCAGCTCCCTGCTAATGGCCTGGGAAAGCAGCAGAAGATGGCACAATTGGTGGGACCCCTGCCACCCATAAAGAAGACCCAGATGGAGCTAGCTCCAGGCTCCTGGCTTTGACCCAAACCGGCCAATTGGAAGATGGCTCTTTCTCCAGGCTTTCTTTCTCTCTGTGTAACTCTGCTTTTCAAATAAATAAATTTTTAAAAATATTTTCAACAAAAAAATTTAAAATAAATAAAGTACAAATTGGTAAAAAGTGTTCAAAAAGAAAAGCAATGCTGAGGTATTATTAGGCAACAAAGAACTCACAATTCTACACATGTGAGATTTCAAAAAGCAGGGAAATGCAAGTATTATCAAGTTTTTCCTTGAAGTTGATAAAATATGATCTAAAGAGAGCTATCATACTTAGTAATAGGAAAATGCTTAGTGATTTCAGTAATACAGAACAAAAGGAAAGAACATGGAATCTGAATTTTGGCTGACATTTGATTGAAAGATATTTGAAGAACTGAATGTAGTAAATTTAATCTATTGATTTTTATTTGATCTGTACTGTGTCATCATTCTGTAATAGTGAAGCTATAAATAACTCACTATCTTTATGTCATAAAATAAATTAAGCTCTTTCCATATATGCTATCTCATTTCATCTTCACACATATCCAATGGGTTATGCACTATATCCTTCATTGTGTCTGATGGAAATTAAGGAGAAAGGAGGGATTCAGTAATTCACCAAGAATTAACAGTAAAGAGTGATGGATGTCACTATAAATCCATGTACATGGTGCAACTTCAGAATCTTTGGCTTTTAGTGATGAACTCTGTCTTCTTGTAGTATTATGATTATTCTCTACTGTATTTTATATCAGAATTTTGAGTTGCGTTGGATCCAGCATGTCATTATTTTTCTTAGCATGCTTCTGTGTTCAATGCAATTGCTAAAAATTCAATGTCAGGGGCATCCCTAGTTAATGATAAATATGGTGTTTATGTCTATTGAGCGGGAAAGGAGCCATGAATGATTTCTAAAATAATTAGATGTTCTTCACCCACTCTCCCCATTTCTCAAAAACATAAAGATACTTGGCTTCAAATTATTCTTTGTGTCTTCTATTATTTGCCTAGAATTTCTTCATTCTATATTTTGTCTTCTATTCCATAATGCTTTACTATTCATGTATCTAATTCTGACACTGAAATGCTTTGAAATGTATCTCATTATATCAAGGTCATAATTGTATTAAATATGTTGCATTGATTTTAGATATTTTGATAGTCTCCCTTGTATCATTACAATCTTCAAGACAAAAAGATCTGTTGAGGAAGAAATTCTGACTTAATGATTGATTTATCCTAATTCTATATTCTAATATGAACTAGGAAAAGCAAGTGGATGGTTGTCAATGATCTTTTTTACACTTGTATTTAATTTCTGAGGCTTCTTTTTCTTGCCTTTCTCCATAAAAAAATATTTTTTAACCCAAAGAAGCAAAATCTAGTATTAGCATGTGTCTATGCTAATACTGTTCAGTCCATTAAATATGCCATATACAATTGGTTTTCTCTTCAAGACTGAAAATAAACTAAAGTGTATGTGGCTTATTTTTAAATTACTATTTTTTTTAAATTCTATTTTAAGTCACATTGTCCTATCAAAGCATTGTGGTAAGAGCAGCCTGAGACTTAATGGATGATAATCAGTTAAGCCTTCAATTAAAGTGATAGTTTTCTTAGGTGGTCTCTGCACAAGATGAGAGATCCAGATTTATCATGGACTCCAGACCTCCAGAAAGAAAAAGGGGGCCTTGAGAACTTTACCAGGTGAAAGCTGGTGAAAATCCAGGGCTCAACAAATTATAAACAGATTTTTCCTGTTGGTTCTACTAAATAGCTGTGCAAGCTTCCATGACATAAGACACAGTTGTGATATTGACAACTACACACATAAAAATACAGAATATCTTTGGTCATAGAAACCTCCACATTTATGCAGAAGAATTTCACAGTAATGAGAAATAAAAGTGGATTCCAGTGAGCATTTAGCTGACGAAATAGAAAAGATGTTGATGCCTCTAAAGAATGTGGTAGTGACAGCCTGCCATCTTGTACAGAAATAGACTCGAGGTAGAAACGCCCAGCTGGAATACACACATTCCAGATTTGGATGGCAGGAAAACCGCCCT
Organism: Sylvilagus floridanus; assembly: GCA_949820135.1. NCBI lineage: Eukaryota > Metazoa > Chordata > Mammalia > Lagomorpha > Leporidae > Sylvilagus > Sylvilagus floridanus. The sequence goes on from OX463231.1 coordinate 69,430,897, forward strand.
TAACAAAGCCTTTCTCACACAGGTCCACAGAAAGAGGCATAGATTAAGAACCTACTAGGAATTAAATGTGGAAACTAGAAGAGGGACAGCAGTAGTTTTTGTAGATGATTAATATAAGGCCTCAATCTTATCATTCATGGTCTTGTTTGTTTTGTCTTTGTTTTTCGCTTTAAATGCTTTTTTTTAAAAGGCATTTGCTATTACTAACTTTATGGAAAATGTATAGTGACTAAAAAGACATGCAAAGTGAAAACAAAGCAAATTGAAAAATCAACTCTTCAGGGCTTTTATACAAGCTCTATTGAAGTAGAGTGATTAACCTTAGAAAGTTGTGTTCAGGATTTAATCATATCATATGGAAAAATGCTTTATTATCTTATATGATAAAACTAGATAGTGAAATGTATAGAGTTTTTAATTTATATGTTTGCTTCTTTTATCCTGTTTTGCTAGTCAAGAAGTGCCATTATTTATTAAAGTATGTATGATTATATGAATGTTAAAATATTGTTTATATGAAGATATGTTTGTATATGTATGTCTGAGTTCAGTTGTTTTCCAGAAAAAGGCTATATTAATTTGATATTTTAAAAATGCAATTATGATAGGGGTGAGCAATATGGTGCAGCAGGTTGGGCCACTTGTCTGGGAAACCTGCATCTTGTATCAGAACAATTGGAATTATATCCCACATCTGCTTCCTATCCAACTTTCTGCTAATCCACCGTGGAGACAGCAGGTGATGGCTCAAGAATTTGGGTCTCTGCCACCAATGAAGGAGACTTAGATGGATTTCTACTGCTCCTGGTTTCAGCCTTGAACAGCCTTGGCTATTGTGCAGCTTGTGGAGTGAACCAGTGGATAGACTATCTCTCCGTACCACTCCACTCTCTTTCTTATTCTGCCTTTCAAATAATTTAATCAACTAATTAAAAATAAGGGCATAGTAAACCTCTCCAATGGCCTGTGAATGAAACTATGTAAAATACCCACTTACAGCAATACTTTTTAATAAACAGATACCCGTTTCATAATGAATAATGGAATGAATACAAAAATGCACATCTAGTTGTACTTGTCCAGCCCCATGTGCAAAGATATAGAACATTTAAACATGCAACTGAGAAGAGTCTAGTCAAAGAACTATTTATAGAGGGTTTGGGGAAGAGGAGTAAGGACAGTGAATTACCACAAGGTCATTGGCAACAGAAAGCTCTTAACACCCCTAACCTTGAAAATACAAGAGAATGGAGTAGTTATTAAGCACAGAGACATTTCTGTATAGGTAGGGTAGCTTGAATGAGTTTTTGTTTACACTGGAAAGGAAAAATGTGTGCAGAAACCCAGCAGGAAAGGAACCTTGGTAACAAATACTTTGATTTTATTTTCTTCTCATGGTCTTAAAAAGAAAGATATGTCTATCTATCTTTAATTTATCATATATGTATTTTAAAGGCAAAGAAACAGAGAGGGAGATAGAGAGAGACAAGGAGAGAAAGATTTTCTATTCATGAGTTGACTCCCTAAGTAGCTGCTATAGTTAGGTGTGGGCCAGGAAGAAGCCATGATCCAGGAACTCTGTCTGGGTCACCCACATGGGCGGCAAACACCTAAATAATTGGGTTATCATCTTTTGCTTTACCAGGTATATTAGCAGAACGCTGCATTGGAAGAGCAGCAGCCAAGACTCAAACTGGCACCACAACATGGTGCGTCAGTGTCACAAGCATTGGCTTAATTCGCTGTGTCACAATGCTGCCCAACTCTCCAACCCCGTGTTTGAACTTCTGCGAATGTTGCCAGTAAAGAAATCCAATTGGAAAATAGAAGACTAAGAAGTCGCCTTGGGCATACATAAAAACTGGGAAGTGCAGGAGTGTATGTAGAGAAAAAAACAAGGATAGTTAGCACATAGGTTGAAGATATCCTCAATGAAAGTTTATTCTTCCACATCTCACAAAAGTGAAATTATATCAGAAAGTCTGAAGAGAACATCTGAAACATTCATAGGATTTATTTCTTGAAAATTAAATTGGATAACTTGAACAGGGACTCCATTTTTCTTTTAAAGCAAGGAACAGCGAGGCAGTCAACTATTGTTATCAAATTCATGGGTTGAATGTATCTTTAGGGCTCTAGATGGAATATTCTCTTACCAAGTTAATTGAAAAAGCAAGGAAACTGAAGTTATTATGAAGAGATCCCAACAACAGTTTTGGGTACAAATTTGTAAGGTACATGTGAACTCAGATTGGCTTTGTCATCCACTAAAATGATGGCATATATTCTGCCTGGGTAAACGTTTATGAGGTGTGCATCGTTTTTGAATGATTTCTCAGGTGATTTTATAACCTATTAAATGAGACTAGCAGCACTATGCCTGATTCTTCATCTGTTTTCACTGATCCCATGTGTCAATCTAGATGATGGTTTTTTGAATATCAACACATAGAAAATAAACTAATCTGTAGTTAATTAAGGAATTTACTATCCACAGTGGCTGAAATTTCAGTGTCAAAGACACAACAGTTTTTTAAATTTGAGATGCAATTCAACTTGCACACTGTAAAATCTCCTCACTTCTCCAAAAAATTCCTACTTCTTCCAGGAGCATATAATTATTCACAAAGCCTGAGTCTATAACTGGGAAATTATGACTGTAGTTACAAAAGAGAAAGAAGGTACTGGTGTTTTCCCACCAAAGAGAGCTTCTCCAGCCTGCTTCCCCAGTGGGGAGGAGTAGCATAACGCAGTAAGGCCGCCAGCTGTTCCAGGTCCTCAGGACGTCAACTAAGCCATGTATTTCTGGAATCTGTTTCTGTTCCTCAATTATGTGTAGTTTTTGGGTACTCATTTATCACACTCTGAATCACATTCCAATTATGCCTAGGAGAATGGTGAGAGCTGGAAATCTAAGCCCCTTCATTGGTTAAAAAAAATAAGTGACTGCCCTACCACTTATACTGATATTTCTATAAATATTGTAATATTTAGTGGTTCTGAAACATAAACTTTGACAGTGACATTTGTTATGTTTCCACTTCAGTCATATCATATTCAAGATTTCTAATATGTATTATACCTAGAGGAAAAATTTCAATAACATATTTATAATATAAAATACGAAGGCAAGATCAAATATTAAAATGGTAATTAATTCTAGACACCAAATCTCATGAAATTGTAATTGTATATTAATAAATGAATGTGGCTTAGGGTCTGATGAAAGAATTTAATTTGTATGATGAAGGGAGATTGTTTTCAGAAAAAATGTTCTTTTACGTAGGGGTCAAACTAGCACATGTTACCTTCATAAGTCATGGTGTTTCAACTGTCATTCTTGGAAATTCCAGGAGTTATTGAAGACCTCATATCTTCGAAAACAGATTGCATATAAAGCTTCATAAGATGGGTGTTTGTAATTCCAGAAGACATTTCTGAGTGTAGAAAACAATAATGCTCTAATTTTTATCAAGCATGGGAATATAATTTTCATGATTACAGAGATTTATTAAATCTATTTGGGAAGCTGCTAAATTCAGCGAAAATGAGAGAATTAAGTAACTAGGAAGCATAACTAGTTAGCTTGGTTTGATTCACACTAGCTGAGGCTACACCGAAAGAGTGAAATGACAATAATGGCTTGTTTCTAATTTCCTGAAGTTAAAGTCTTTTTATTTTATTTATTTATTTTTATTTTATTTATTTTATTTTTTATTTTTGACAGGCAGAGTGGACAGTGAGAGAGAGAGACAGAGAGAAAGGTCTTCCCTTGCCGTTGGTTCACCCTCCAATGGCCACTGCAGTCGGTGCACTGCGGCCTGCACACCGCGCACATCCGATGGCAGGAGCCAGGTGCCAGGTGCTTTTCCTGGTCTCCCATGGGGTGCAGGGCCCAAGCACTTGGGCCATCCTCCACTGCACTCCCGGGCCACAGCAGAGAGCTGGCCTGGAAGAGGGGCAACCGGGACAGAATCCGGCTCCCCAACCAGGACTAGAACCTGGTGTGCCAGCGCCGCAAGGCGGAGGATTAGCCTGTTGAGCCAAGGCGCCGGCCTTGAAGTTAAAGTCTTGGTATACCTCCAGTGAGTGTCACCATAATTCCACATACATAAACTCCTCCTCCTTTCACCCTTGAGTAGATTTGATCCCTAGAAAGGCAGGCTGCAATCCTCCTGGTTTTTTAACCTTGACTACAGATTGCTTTAGTTTCACTATGACAGAGATTATCATGTCAAATAATGTGACTCTCATTATTTGTTACAAAGTTTCACCTAATACAATGAGTACAGAAATCCAGGTCTGGTCTTCCTACATGTAGGCTAATATGATTTAAAAAAATTTTTTTTGACAGGCAAAGTTAGATAGTAATATATATATATATATATATATATAGAGAGAGAGAGAGAGAGAGAGAGAGAGAGAGAGAAAGAGAGAGAGAAAGGTCTTCCTTCCGTTGGATCACTCCACAAATGGCCACCACGGCCGGCGCACTGCTCTGATCCGAAAGGCTGGAGCCAGGTGCTTCCTCCCGGTCTCCCATGCGGGTGCAGGGCCCAAGGACTTGAGCCATCCTCCCCTGCACTCCACAGCAGAGAGCTGGACTGGAAGAAGAGCAACCGGGACAGAATCCTGTGCCCAAACAGGGACTAAAACCCGGGGTGCCAGAGCCACAGGCAGAGGATTAACCTAGTGAGCCATGGCACCGGCCGGCTAATACAATTTTAGGAAAACCACAACTCTTCTGAATCTTAGTTTACCATCAGTATAATGAAGCTAATGTACTGTGTGTTCATTTACAAAACCAAATTCATCCACATGAAAATACTTTTTAAGATGATGACATTAAATGAAAGGGCATTTCCACAGCTCTTAAAGTGGTTATGTTCAGCATTCACTCTCACCAAACATGTTATGTAAGCACTTCCTAAGGGTAAAGCTCTGATTTATTTGGTGTAGTTGGGCAGTTAAAAAAATAACAGAACCAACTTTATATCATAGCCAGTAAAGCTGCCACCTGTGATGCCAGCATCCCATATGGGCGCCAGTTTGAGTCCTGGCTGCTCCACTTCCAATGCAGTGCCCTGCTAAGGGGCTGGGAAAAGCAGCAGAAGATGACTAACGTGCTTGGGCTCTTGCCAGACGTATAGCCAACCCAGATTAAGTAAATAAAACATATCAAATTGTTAAAAATAAAGAAAACGTTCCAATTCCAAAATGAATCGTAACAATTTACCTGTGAAAGTCTTGCCAGCTAATCATATAGGTCTCCTCTCCAAGAATGACATCTGAAGACCCAAAACTATCTGAATTTGCAACAAGCAAAAGTGGTTTAGGGATTAACCTGGGGATACTGTCTATCTGTGCCATTACACAGAAAGATAATCTCCCTGAAACACAGGCTGAAATCACATGTATCAACAAAGCATTCTTTAAAATTTACTATTTCTAAGAATAGAAGAAAGAAAATAAAAACTATGGCCCCTAAAAACAAATCCAATTTAAAAGTAACACTAACAATGACATCTGGGGATATTTCATGGAGTTTGACTGTGAAGCAAAGCCCTTTGAATCCTAAAGGCCAGGGATGTAAAGACAGCAGGAAAGCAATAGAATAAAAGCATAAAGAACAGGCAGTAACAAGCTCCCAGGGTAGTCCTTAACTCAGGTTTTAATAACATGTGAAAAGGCTATACTGAGACAAAAATATATAATTTATAATTGTTACTTGGAGTAATATAATGTAGTTTGATTTAAAAGACTAAAATAAAGCTATTTTATTATTTTTCTTAATAAATTTCACTTATTTTAAGATTATGTAAAATATCATATAAAAGTTTTATTGGAGTGGAAGCATGCTTAGATTTTAATGCAGATTATTTTGTTTTAATTAGATAATTATTTATTTGTAAGGCAGAGAGAAAGAGACAGACAGACACAGAGAGGGACACAGATCTCCAATCCAGCTTACTCTCCAAATGCCTGCAATAGCTGGGCCTGGGCCAAGGAAAGCCAAAAGGTTGGAACTCCTTTCAGGTCTCCCACATGGTTGCAGGGACTCAAGTACTTCAGCCATCACCTATTGCCTCTCAAGATGTGCATTAGTAGGAAACCAGAACGGAGAAGAAAGCTGGAACTGAAACGTAGGCACTCATTTATGGGAGGTGGGCAACCCAATGGGCCACTGAGCTGCTACATCAAGTGCTTCCCCAACGTACTTTTTTCACTTTTGTTGCAAAGCTAAGAAGACATTGCCCTAAGATTCTGCAATGTCTACTACATTGTGTGTTGAACTTGTTGAGTTGGGCTTAAACAATCCTTTCCTTTTTGTTTTTTGCACTCCCTCTTCCTCCCATTCCAGATGTAGATATAATACCTAGATTAGGAGCCATTACTTTGCCAAGAGCCTTCGTAAGAAGGCTGGATGGGCTGTAGAGTAAGTAACCATGAAAGGTAGCTATGAGATCCCCAACCATTTCTCTCAGATTGACTAAACTATACACAGGTTTCTTCCTGCCTCCTTGAAATATGTAAGTGCAAATTATTTTTCTGTCCCTTGAACATATACACAAATCTTTTTAAAAGCTTCTGACCAGTTTTGGATTTATGACCTATGGAATATCTTTCTCAAGAACCTGGGAAATATATCTATGAAGATTTCTGAAGATAGTGCCCCTGTTTCCCAGGGTCTGTAAGAAGATAGGAGATTAATTTCAGAGGCACTTTGTTCCAAATGGTGAAAATCTGTCTAGTCGTGAAGATAGGAGGAATAGTACTGTTGGTTTTTGGGGATTAATTGGCTAAGAATTGAGCATAGATGGCCTACCACTCCCCGCCAAAACACCAAATCGAGTTCTATTTCAGAGTTAAAGGGAGTATCTGCCCCCTATTGTGATGTTACTGGAATAAACTTCACATTTGTATGCACATCTTGACTCCTTTTTTTTTTATTTTAACAGTTGCCACCCTGGACACGGGATGCTTACTCCTGGATTTGCTGCTAACCTCAATTAATATATTTATTTCTATTTTACACCAGTTATTATTACTGGTAAAACTGATTATAACCTCTAAGCAATATACAATAATTGTCTAAAAGAAGTCAGAAGTTTTAAAGTTGAATCCTGGATTTTTACCATTTGATGTTCGAGTGTCCTAGCAAAACAAACAAATAAAAATTAAGGATAAAGAAAAAGGAAAAAAGAAAACATTGCAAAAAATAGAATCCAAGTATGCAATAAGAAGATAGGAAATCAATTTTCACAAAATAATGAAGAGGTTGGAGTGAGGAAAATTGGACTTTCTATAGAGAAATCTCTCCTTACTATCTCCAAATATTTTTTTTAAAAATATTTATTACTTGATAAAATTAAGCTCAAATATTTTGTTCAATTTTTAAAATATTTTTAAATAGAGAAAAAAAGACAATTATTTACCATGGATTTTACGATTTTTTACAAGAATAAAAATTGAAAATGAATGTAAGATGTCATTCATTTATTATTTGCGTATTGTTTACATATCTCTATCCAATAATATTGCAGGGAATCTTCTGGTGAACAAAAAATACTATCACCCAACTATTAGTCATTCCAAGTTGTAACACAGAAAAGCAATACCACACCTAATTAAATTAACTAAATGCTGCTGTCTGGATTTATCTAGCTGTTGTAATTTAATCAGAGCTAAATGAGATCATCGTTTAATTAACATTGAAACAAATTAATTGTTTCAATTGTTTCTATGAAAGATGCAATTTCTTAACATAGCCACTTTGATGAAGAGGAGAGATCACTTGGAACATTGCCTTAGGACCATTGCTGGGAATTGAAGTCATTCAAAATATAGTCATTTTCTTACTTTGAATTAACATATACATTCAGGAGACAATATTTGCTTCACATCTTAGTCCTCCTAATAGTAATAGTTCTCAAAATAATGAAGCAAAGACTTGTTAATGTTATAGAATAGAGCATAAAATAATCACAAAGATTGTAAAAAAAGTGCTCATGTTCTATCATTTATTGACCCAAAATAATCTGATTGTGACACAGGTCATGTTTTTTGTGTGACTGTTATAAAATATTTGTGTTAATGGACTCAATTGAATCCTAGGTCAGACTTGTTTTATATTGTATTATTATTTCCTGATTTTTTTCTGCTACTTTGATTTCTCATTATAATACACTGAAAGCATGCTATTTCCTTTTACTTCCACTTTCTTGTAAAAAGCTGACGACTGAATGCACATTAGCAGGGAGCTGAATCAGAAGTAGAGGAGCCAATACTTAAATCAGGCGTTTGATGAATGCTAGAATTCCAAGTGGCAGCTTCAGCACTGTGCAACGTACCTACACCAGAAGAATATTCTGATATTGGAATCCTAAGGAGGCTTTTGCACTAATACCAAGGCAGTCTTGGGATTTGAGATCCTTGCAGAGACCCAGCAGCTTCTCTCCATTGTTCATGTTGTGGCTGTCTAAGAATGGTAGAGCAGTTGCCGCTGAAGCGTCCAACTAACAAAGCACACTGAGATGACCAACCACACAAACTGGCTGCAGGAAAACCAGGTCTAGTCATGATTCTGATAATGATGAACTTTTTGACCCTGGCTATCACACTTTCTATTGCAGCATTTCCTCATCTCTGAATGAAAGAATTTGACATAACACGTTTGAAGACCTCCTACTATTTGATGTTACTTGATTCTTATTCCAGAAAACACACAAGGTTTGTGTGCACTCTAATATTGTCCACTCTAGGCTATTTCCTGGGACTAAATAGACAAATACAATGCATCAACTTAAAGGCATATCCCCGGAGGATCATGGGAAATGAAAAATTTGATCAGATATCTGGTAAGAGTGGGGAATTCTTATGAAACAAACTTAGCAGGAGTCTTACTACAACTGGGCTCTTGAGGATAAGGTCCAAAGATGGAGCCTACTTGAGAAAGTGATCAGAGGAGCCTATCTAGAATTTGATCAGGAGAAAAATTTTTGTCAATGGTTGCTATGTAGTTATATATTCACTGAAAAAATATCTTGAGTACCACCTGGTCCACAAGCCTTGTGTTTAGGAGTGAGAATCCAAAGATGATAACAGAGCCAAGCCTAAGCAATAAAGTGCCCCCTGCAGGATACAGTGTGTAAGCGAACAGACCCAGCTTGAAGTGGTATTTTTGCTTAAGTGTTTTTAATTATAAAATTTAACAATTTTAAACATCTTTCCAGATTCACTTCAAATGTAGAAATTTTATACAAACACATATGCTATTTTTCTTGCAAACAGAGATATTGATATCACAAAGGGAGGGATTCATTATACTCATAACACAGGAGAGAAGGAATATATTTACATTTATATAGTATGTTTCAGAAAAGCAGAATTTATAGATATATACCAAATGATATGGCTCTGTACAATTTTTATACTCTATATATTAACTTCCACAAATAAGAGAAATTGTGTGATGTTGTCTTCATGAGTCTGGCTTACTTCATTTAGCAGAAGGAATCCCAAATGGACAGAAGTGAAGTGGTGTTTTATATGACATAGGTACAAGCAAATTATAGTAAATTATAGTATACAAGAGACTTACCTCACCAAATTAGATCAGACATGTATACTGAAGCTGTGCTTTGTGACAAAGTATACATTTGCAATATCAGTTATTTCCTTAAAGAAAACTTCTCTGTACAGTGAAAGCAAATGCTAGTAACATTCAAGATATCTGTGAGGTCGATGAGCTAAAGCAGCACAACCCTGGAGAGAACCTTGTTCCTTCTTGGTAAACACTTGGTAATTCAGCCAAACACATGTAGAAACAGTCTTACTTAATAGTAAATACAGTGTGTTAGGCATTGAGCAAAGCAAAGTGATGTGATTTTTTTCTTCATTAACTCACAGTTCTATGGGAGGCTGACAATGGTCAAGTAACAGACTTACAAATATAAAATTCCAAGTTATGATTGTACTTACCTAGAAATTAAATAAGATGTTCTGATAGAAAATACGAACCTAACATGGCTAGGTGATGATCAAGTTCTCTCAAAGTAGATTATTGTCAAACTAAGACTGTGGGAAGGTGTTTGACGCTTTGAGTAAGAGGCTGCTTATTATACCTGCATCGCAGGAGTGCATGGGTACAATGCCAGCTCTGCTCCTGATTCCAACTTCCTGCTGATATTTACTTGGGCTCGTTCAAGCACTCAAGTCTCTGCCACCCTGGACACTGGGGTTGAGTTTCATTCTCCTGGCTTGCGCCTGTCCCAGCCCTGACTTCTGAACGCATTTGAGGAGTGAATCAGTGGTTGGAAGATTTCTTTCTGTATCTTTCTCTATCTCTGCCTTTCAGAAGAGTAAGCATAAATTTAAAAAACTAACCACACTAAGGGAGGGTTGAAAGAGGAGAAAGAACTCACTGATATACAAAAACTAGTCTTTGTGTTATGGTATATGTAAATGTGTTAAATGAGAGTGAAAGGGAAAAAAACAAATTATCTACAGAAATGTTCCTCACCCTATTAGTCTTCAGGAGATAAATCAAAGCATTTCATGGAGAAAGCTTTGCTAAAGAAAAAACAAAGCACAAAACAAACAAAAATCAGCTCTACTTAGCAATACTTAGCAATAGGTTTGACTTGCACTCTGTCTCAAAAAAAAAAAAAAAAAAGGCCAGCGCAATGGCTCACTTGGCTAATCCTCTACCTGCAGTGCTGGCACCCTGGGTTCTAAACCCGTTGGGACACTGGGTACTAGTCCTGGTTGCTCCTCTTCCAGTCCAGCTCTCTGCTGTGGCCCAGGAGGGCAGTGGAGGATGGCCCAGGTGCTTGGGTCCCTGCACCTGCATGGGAGACCGGGAGGAAGCACCTGGCTCCTGGCTTCAGATCGGCACATCACAGGCCGTGGTGGCCATTAGGGGAGTGAACCGACGGAATGAAGACCTCTCTCTCTTTCTCTCTCTCACGTAACTCTCTGTCTCTCTCTTTCACCGTCTGACTCTGCCTCTCAAAAAATCTTTTAAAAAATTAAAAAAATTTTTTTAAAAAGTGACCCCTGTTAAATATAAGAGTGGGAATAAGAGAGGGAGGAGATATACAATTTGGGACATGCTCAATCGGACTTGCCCCAAATGATGGAGTTAGAAACGTGCCAGAGGATTCCAATACAATCCTATCAAGGTGGCATGTACCAAGGCCATCTCACTAGTCCAAGTGATCAATTTCAGTTCACAGTTGATCACACTGAGAGTCAAAATGATCACACAAACAAGACTAGTGTCTGCTAATACTAACTGCTAGAATCAAAAAGAGAGAGAATGATCCAACATGGGAAGCGAGATACACAGCAGACTCATAGAATGGCATATGTCCTAAATAGAACTCTGGCCTCAGAATCAGCCCTTAAGGCATTCAGATATGGCTGAAGAGCCCGTGAGAGTATTTTAGGCATGGAAAGCCAAGACACTCTGGAAAAAAGAAAAAAAGAAGACCTAAATGAAAGATCTCTGCGAGTGAGATCCCAGTGGAAAGAACAGGGCCACAAAGAAGGAGATTCCTTTCTCTAAAGGGAGGAGAGAACTTCCACTTTAACTATGACCCTGTCTGAATAAGATTAAAGTTGGCGAACCCTAAAGGCTTCCACAGCCTCAGCAACTCATGACTAGAGCCTAGGGAGATTACTGAAGCCATAAACAAGAGTGTCAAATTGTTAAATCAACAACAGGAGTCACTGTGTACTTACTTCTCATGTGGGTTCTGTCCTTAATGTGTTGTCCAATGTAAAGTAATGCTATAACTAGTACTGAAACAGTTTTTACACTTTGTGTTTCTGTGTGGGTGCAATCTGATGAGATCTTTACTTAGTATATACTGAATCGATCTTCTGTATATAAAGATAATTGAAAATGAAAAAAAAAACCTTGGTGTTAAATTGGAAATTGCATAGAAAATTAATCAATTTTAAAAAATATCATGTAGGATCTCTGTCCTTAATGTGCTGTACATTGTGAATTAATACTATAACTAGTACTCCAACAGTATTTTTCACTTTGTGTTGCTATGTGAGGGCAAACTGTTGAAATCTTTATGTAATATATACTAAACTGATCTTCTGTATATAAAGAGAATTGAAAATGAATCTTGATGTGAATGGAAGGGGAGAGGGAGCGGGAAAGGGGAGGGTTGTGGGTGGGAGGGAAGTTATGGGGGGGGGGAAGCCATTGTAATCCATAAGCTGTACTTTGGAAATTTATATTCTTTAAATAAAAGCTTTTAACAAAAAAAAGTACCTCTTAAAAAAAAGAAAGGAAGGAAGGAAAGAAGCAAGTAAACCTGGCCTAGTTGCTGATTTGTGACAATTTGCTGGCTGGCTAGCTGTTCATCAGTATCCACTCAGAGAAAGCATCATGTTAGAAGGTCCTTAAGGAAGAAAAATGTGTGTGCCAGAAGGATCACTGGGTCCAATGTGCAGTGCCTTCGGTAGAGCAACAGGATCCAAGTTATGAAGAGATTAGATTTTTTGAGATTTAATTGGATGTTTGAAGAATGGATTTGGAGGAGGTGTTTGGTGCTGCTTAGGATACCTGAAATCTAAATTAAAGTGCCTGGATTCAAGTCCTTGCCTGCTTCCAATTCCAGCTTTCTGCTCATATCTGTTCTATAAGGCAGCAGGAGATGGCTGAAGTGGTTAGGTCTCTGTCATCCACACGGGAAACCTGGATTGAGTTCCTGGCTTTTTGTTTCAGTCTGGTCTAGCCCTAGTAATTACAGGAATTCAGAAGTGATCTAGGAAATGGGAGCTCTTTCTCTTTTTCTCTGTCTCTTTCTCTGTCTCTGTTAAATAAAATTCGTTAAAGTCTGTATTTGTTTTTATATATAACCGACAAGCTAAAAGGTTTTTAAAAAGGGCAACTGCGAGTTCCAATTTTAATTATTTAAAGAAATTATTATTTTGTTAATGATCTTGTAGTCTCATAAAGAAAACCAGGATAAATGCAAGAGTCAAAATAAATAGAAATGTCATATCAAATTATTAAATTTTGTCACTTTAGAGACTGGCAGTGTGACTTAGTGAGTTAGGCCACTGCCTGCAACACCAGCATCTCATACCTGAGCATCAGTTCGAGTTCCAGCTGCACCACTTCAGATCCACCTCTCTCCTAATACATGTGGGTAAGCAATGGAAGGCAGCTAAGTGCTTGGGCCCCTTTCACACATGTGGGAGACCCAGATGGAGTTCCAGGTTCCTCATTTCAGCCCGGTCCAGTCCCAGTTTTTGCAGCCATTTGGAAAGTGAACCAGAGGATGGAAGATTTCTTTGTCCCTCTCTGATTCTCCCTCTCTGTCACTCTGCCTTTCAAATAAATAAAATAAATCTCAAAAAGCTTGTCATGTCAGTAAGTGAGACTCCCCACTATGAAAATATGTCTTCTACTAATATTCATGCTTTTCTTTTTGTCTTGTGAAAACATTAGTCTGGATACTTCCATATTTATGTGTTATATCTTTAGTCAGTTTAATTTTAAACAGTTTATCAATCAAGTAAGATCCTTTGTCTGATTCTAGAGGAATTCAAAGTTCTAAGCAAGACGTGACAAAAGATTTGGGGAAGCAAACAGTGAAATTTAACTTTGAAGCAACCTACCAAACCTTTGTATAGGTTTCTCCTATGTAGAGCTACATGTAAGGAAATACATACCCAATGATGTAATTAATAAAGAAATAAACAAATTGTGTTATGATAAAAGAACAAAATATACATTTTAGTGGATTAGGCTGTATCTGAAAATTGTGTTTTGGAATTTTTCATTGACAAAGATAGTACATATTAAAGGGCAAAGTTGATTAATTTAAAAAACATTTCAGGTCTTAGAAACTGAGCACAAAGAGAAATATTGCTAATACCTGTTAGGACTCCAAAAGGAAATGATACAAAAAATTCTCAATCACCATTAGAGTTCCACTAGTACAGTGAATAAAACCCATTTTTATAAACGTACATCTAGAAGTATGTGCACATGTGACTGTGTTGCAGACACATAGAATTATGACTTACGTGGAATTACCATCCTCCCCAGTTATTAGGGACTTGTTATTTTGATCACTTAGTGAATTTCCTTTTTTACAGGTATAACATCCCCATACATTTTGTTATCTCCTAGAGAAAGCGATGAATCATGAGACTCAGAAAATGGCCGTAGTCAAAAATTTCACCATTTGAGGAAAGAATGAAGACACTAAGGAGGTGGAAACAGAGTTGAAAAGGCAGCAGAGACATTTTTGTTGTGCTTACATTACTCTAACTTGAAATAAGCAATTTCAGTTTTCCACTGAGAGTACTGAAATCAAAAACACATCTTCTATTGCTATCATGCTAGTCAATCAGGGTAAAAACAAATAACAGCTAACTGAGTGTAAAAACAAAATTCAAAGGTGTGTCTTTTGACCCTGCTACTATGCAGATATAATAAATTTCCACAACTAGCATAGGTTTTCTTGATTATTTTCCTCTCAGGATTACATACTTCATTCATCAAGTTCCTTAATTTAGATAACTAAAACAATCAAATGGCAAACTTGTGCCAAACACAGACATGTATGTAGTTAAGAATATAACATAAATAAATATAATAATCATAAAGAAGAAGAGATTTTGCTAAACATATATTTAAGGATGACAGCATTCAAGGACTATGTTAACTAAAAATTTTTAAACTTGCATCAAAGAGAGCTAAGTAAACAACCAAATATGTGACTTAATGCTTATCTCATCTTTGAAACCATTTAGGTAAAATTGTGTGAAGTGCTTAGGTTTCCAAAGTCCTTTTCATATTTAGAAGGAACAAAGATTTAAAAGAGAATTACACATTGATACCTAACACTTGGATTTTGGAAAACATTACTCAAAGCATCCGACCTCATGAAAGCATGTACTAATTAAACATAAAGAAAGAAAGGTTATTTTTTGTGTAAGTAGACAGATTCCAGTTACACTGATGTTAGAGACTTTTTTTTAGAAAACAGGGAAGCAAAAAATATACTTGCTATTCAGCCTTAATTATAATTAATGAGAAAAAACAAAAGAGTATTAGAGCACCTGTTGTAGAATATGCAATGGGTAAATGTGTATTAAATTATTAAAATGGTTGGAAATGTGGAAAGTATTTGTGATATATTCAGTGTCAGGTAGGAATTTGTCACGGGAAAGGAAAAAAGTAGAATAAAGAATCAGCGTAATCATTAAACTATGCAACAATAGGTAATTTTGATACATAGGGAAATGAGTACTCAGTCTAACTGTGAAGTGATATAAAGAAAGAAACTACTATGTATCATTCTTGTATGTAAATTTTTCACTTATAAAAATGAAAATAAAATATCTAACTCAAAAGATTGTTTTAAATCTCAGAGGAGAAATGTATGTACGTTGAGTAAGATTACTATTTCTGTGTGTATACAGAATCTTCCATGTGATCCAAGAAACTTGTAAGTTGTTAAATGAAGAGCCGCCACTTACAGGTCTAAATTGATGCTTATTTTCTTTTCTAATCAACAGTACTTTTCACAAAAATCTGAAAATAGTTTTTACTATATGCCAATAATCAATCATATTCTCTTAACTCATAACTTATATTGAAACAATGATTTTTAACCTGCACTGTGGATTCCAATTCCAAATGGCTAACAGCCTACTGTAGTTAATGCTTCACTTCCCTGCTCACCATGTCATCACACCCCGTCCTAAATAATTTCTTTAATATTGACCCAGTGGAGGAGAAATCAGTTAATCTCCTTTATTCCTGAGAGACTGGATTCTGTCTCTTTCTCAGGATATAGACCGGGCTCCTTCTTTAAAGAGAGATGTTAATATTTACCAGAAGAGCAGCCAATATTGTACAGAAAGGCCTATATAAATATACACCATAAAATTTTGTCTTTCTTTCTTTTTTTTTTTTTTTTACAGGCAGAGTGGACAGTGAGAGAGAGAGACAGAGAGAAAGGTCTTCCTTTTGCGGTTGGTTCACCCTCCAATGGCCGCCGCGGTCGGCGCGCTGCGGCCGGCGCACCGCGCTCATCCGATGGCAGGAGCCAGGAGCTAGGTGCTTTTCCTGGTCTCCCCATGGGGTGCAGGGCCCAAGCACCTGGGCCATCCTCCACTGCACTCCCGGGCCACAGCAGAGGGCTGGCTTGGAAGAGGGGCAACCGGGACAGAATCTGGTGCCCCGACCGGGACTAGAACCCGGTGTGCCGGCGCTGCAAGGCGGAGGATTAGCCTGTTGAGCCATGGCGCCGGCCCAAAATTTTGTCTTTCTATCTACCTCTAACAGGAGAGTAAATTTAGATTGTTCCATTACTGGGAATATCAATTCTTGTAATAGAGCATCTTGTCATCTTCAAAATGATTTTGTGTGTAACTGTTTAGATATGGATGACATTATGTAATACTTACACAATTATCAAATGGATAGAATTAATTGGTAACACTTTGCTGTTTATCTAATCAACACTATTGCCAACCTGTAAATAAATGAGTTACTCTTGGAATGACTACTTAGGAGCAGGTTAGTGCCAGGTTAATACAATAAGAAGGGTAAAATCACTTGTATAACAGGCCTAATCTCAATGTTCATTTATACTCTATTTTCTACTTGTTTACAGAATATAAATTCCTACATTTTTACTGTGTTGAAAGAAGTAATTCTGTATTTACAAATGTATCTGTAGCTTTATACTAATGAAAACATAAATAGTTCTGCAAAGTCTTTATGCACCTTAGAAGCAATTTTTATCAGAGAAAGATTGTTTCTTTCATTTCTATGCAGGCTTCCTGTTCTCTAGGGAGTAGGACTTTAATTTGTTTATCTTTATATCAATAATATCTTGGATAGAGTCTGGCATATATTTGATACCTCATAAATTCATGTTTCCCAATTTTTCCTCGGCTGTAAATCAAATATATTTCTCATTACAGGCAATTTTTTAAAGCATAAGAAGTATGACAAAAATATTGAACTTAAACTTTGATTTACTAAATTATGTACATGTTTCTATCTAGCATATATTTGAAAATACATGAAATTTTATTGAGGCTGAAACAGGAATTTTTCTAACTTCCAGATTATTGTTTGATTATAATAATTGGGGCCGGCACTGTGGCTTAGAATGTTAAGCCTCCATCTGTAGTGTCAGTATCTAATATGGATGTCGGTTCAGGTTCCAGCTGCTCCACTTACAATCCAATTGCCTGCTAATGGCCTGGGAAAGCAGCAGAAGATGGCCTAAGTCTTTGAGCCCCTGGACCCATGTGGGAGACATAGAAGAAGTTCCAGGCTCCTGGCTTTGGCCCAGCCCAGTCACAGCTGTTGCAGGTTTAGAAGACGTAAGCACAAGAGCTTAGGTAAAATCAAAAGTTCACAGAGATGACAATACAAACAAGACCACCTAGGCA
Organism: Sylvilagus floridanus; assembly: GCA_949820135.1. Taxonomy (NCBI): domain Eukaryota; kingdom Metazoa; phylum Chordata; class Mammalia; order Lagomorpha; family Leporidae; genus Sylvilagus; species Sylvilagus floridanus. Next base: position 69,448,348 of record OX463231.1, read on the forward strand.
CTTTGTGGCTTCTTCACGGAAGACCCACAGGTGTCTGATCTGCACACTTTCAGCTATAAGCCTTCTCATTTTCGGCATTCCCTAGTAGCAACAGACAAGGCTGGGTTAAGAGGAGTTAGGGTGTAGTGAGTACAGAAGGAAAGAAAGGTAGAAAGAAGCCTAGACTCTCAAGCACAAGAGACATGAGAGAGGAAAAGCTTACCAGCGGATATGTGGGTGGGCTTCCAATCGCTGTTCCAGGATCCTGGCTTTCTTTCCATTTAGGTTGTGGGTGGACCCTGGATAGGTTTGGTTCAGCTTTTCTCCACTGCAAGAAAGAGATTAAGGTGCAGACCTAGATAAAAGTCAACAGAGAAGCAAGATTTATTTATAGGCAAAGCAAAAGCACATACTCAGGGAGGAGCGCAGGAAAGCTCAGAAGAGAAAGAATCATGTTGGAAGGTTCAGGTTCATGTTTTTACCCAATCTGGGTGCTGGCGTCCAGAGTGAAATTAATTGAATATTCAAAGGGGGTGAATATGGGAGTGGAGCTTAGTACCATTGGTTTCCTTGCCCTTTTTGCAAATAAATATCATGCTGTTGGGTGTATGATGGGAGTTGGAATGCCTGCTATGGTAATTTTATGCCATTATGACAAATTAAAAATCATTGTAGGGACAGACTGCAGCCATATTGAATACTTTAAGCTGGAGCCAGTTTTAAATGGCAACATCTTGGAAGTTGCAATTTTCCTTTACACAAAAGCGAATATGGGCCAGCGCCATGGCTCAACAGGCTAATCCTCTGCCTTGTGGCGCCGGCACACCAGATTCTAGTCCTCGTCGGGGCGCAGGATTCTGTCCCGGTTGCCCCTCTTCCAGTCCAGCTCTCTGCTGTGGCCCAGGAGTGCAGTGGAGGATGGCCCAACTGCTTGGGCCCTGCACCTCATGGGAGACCAGAAGAAGCACCTGGCTCCTGCCATCGGATCAGCACGGTGTGCCGGCTGTGGCAGCCATTGGAGGGTGAACCAACAGCAAAGGAAGACCTTTCTCTCTGTATCTCTCTCTCTCTCTCTCTCTCTCTCTCACTGTCCACTCTGCCTGTCAAAAATAAAATAAAATAAAATAAAATAAAATAAAATAAAATAAAATAAAATAAAAAGCAAACGTGTTTGGCAGTGTGTGGAAGGGATATTTGGGCAGTACACAAAAAAAGGAGGGTAGTGCATAAAAACAGGGAAGGGGGAATTGTTGGTGCACAGAAGTAGGTAGTTTAGGCATGTCAGGCTGGCTGCCATACCACTGTGCTGCAGAGCATTCCCGACAATCCTCAGCTCCTCTCGCTAATTCTACCTATCTGCCTGCATCATACTGTTTGTAAGAGTTTATGAGGGATTAGTGTTAATTCTTTATGTGTTTGGTGAAAATCATCAGTGAAGCCATCTGCATCTGGCATTTTCTTTGTGGGTAGTTTTTTCTCTCCCACAGCAGACCTGTATTTTATTTGTATAAGTTGTGCACAGAATTCAATCATGTTCTTTTCATATTTCTGTAAGGCCAGTGATACTGATGCCTCCCTCATTCTTGATTCTAATAATTTATGCCTGTACTTTTTTTCCTTTCGGTTAAACTAAAAGATTTTCATTTGTTCTTGATAGTTTCAAAGAACCAATTATTGATTGCTCAGGTTTTCCTTAATGATTTCTTTTAAATTACTCTTGGATCTTTACTTTTTCCCTTTCTTCTTCTAGCTATAGATTTAAATTTTTATTTTTTAAGGATTTATTTATTTATTTGAGTCAGAGATTCACAGAGAGAGAAGAAGCAGAGAGAGAGAGAGGTCTTCTATCTGCTGGTTCACTCCCCAGTTGGCCACAACGGCCGGAGCTGAGCCGATCCAAAGCCAGGAGCATGATCAGAAATGGAACAGCTGGGACATGAAATGCTGCCCATTTGGGATGCTGGCACTGCAGGCATCGGCTTTACCCACTACGCTACAGCACTGGCCACTTGTTATTAATTTATAATTTTACTCTATTGTTGTCAGAGAACAGACTTTGTGTGATTTCATTCTTTTTAAATTTGCTAAGGCTTTGTATGTGTCTAGGGTACCAACATCATTGAGAATGTGCCATATACCCTTGATAAGAATCATTCTCTGCTTTAAGTGGATGAAGTGCCCTATGGAGTGTCTTAGGTCCAGTTAGTTTATGTGGACTTATTTTTAGCATGAGTTTGGGATATAAAGTTCTAGAATGGCTATTCTTTTTATGTGACAGAAATAACACCCTGACAAGCATCTCTTTCAATTTGAATGTTTTCTTATAGACAGGGACTGTGCTTTATCTTACTTTGCATTCCTAGTCATCATAGAAAACAGATAAAAAAGGTTTTGGAGAATTATTTTATTTTTATGTTTCCCAGTTACCATGATTCAGTACTTCCACTATAAGATCAAGAATCAAAATATATACATTTAATTACAAATAAATCAGTTGAATGTACTGAAGTTTCATTGGTCTTAGCTTAAGCATTCTTTGTAAATGATCCTTATGATTATTTCCAAATTCCTTTTATTTGTATCCTATGGCAGCTACTATCTTCTCAGTCAATAAATTAGGGCATATCATTGTAGATACATCTACGTTAATTTTCTCTGTAACAAACTGAAGTAAAATAGTTCACGTACTTCAAATATACTTCTAAATGAAATAATGGGTGTAAAAAGCCATTTTCTTCTATTTTAGTAGAAACTATGACATTTAAAAGTGAATATTGATAATCTCTGTCCATCACCATATGTAGCTCCAGGCTTCTACATTTTAAATTTAAAATACTTTAAGAAATGTGAAAGGGAATAAAATACCAGAGCCAGCAGAAAGTAAAAGAGCAATGATTAAAAACATAGTAAAACAAATTGACAGCCTGCAACAAAATTTCTGTGTGCACAGAACTTTCCAAATTACAAGTTATGGTCCTTGGATATAACATGTACAATAGCTGACTTATTAAAGGGCATTAGTTCATGGCTTTATAGATATTTATATCTTATGCAAAAGCCATACCTTTTGAAATCAAAAGTCAGTCATCAAAACTTATCACAGGCATTTCCTTTTGGAAAGTGAGGTTCCATGGTTTAAAATAGATTTCACTTCTTCACTTTTATAAGTAAAAAAATTTTCTCCATATAAATGCATTTCCCAGGTATATTGGAACTTCTATCTGCATATGGATAGCTTTTCTAGATATTAAAATCTTAGAGAATTGAGTCACTATAGATAGCAAGTAAGAATATGTAAGTTTTCACAATATTAATAAAGGACTCAGAACAAATTTTAGGCTTTCTGAAGATCAGAAATTCTCTTCCCCAAATCTTCAGGTTAGAGTTTCATTTTAAAATGTGAAGTTTACAATCTATGCAAAGTATTTGTGGTGGGTAGAATAGCAGCTGTCAACAATGTCCATAATTTTGTTCCCAAGAACATGGGAATCTGTTACCTAGTCTGGCGAAAGAGAGCGACAGGTGTGATTAAGGTTAAAGAACTGAAGATGGGGAACAAGGAAACTAAATGGACACTGTCTAATCACATGATACTTAAGAGAAGACAGAAATTGTATATTGGGTTAGAGAAATGAATTTGAGAATGAGAGCCATGAGCAAGTGCTGTGTTAGGCCAAAGCCAGGAGCCTGGAGCTTCATCTGGGTCTCCACATGTGTGGCAGAGGCCCAAAACCTTGGGCCATCTTCTGCTGTTTGTCCCAAGCTATTAGCAGGGAGATGGATTGGAAATGGAGTAGCCAGGACATAAACTGGCATCTGTAAGGGATGCAACCCTCTACTCCACAGTGCTAGCCCCATTCTTATATCATTTTTGTTATCAGTCCACTAACAATTGATTATGATGATGCTTATGTGAAATTATGATACAGATTTTTGAGCAAGTGTTGAATATTTGAAAATTTTCTGTTCTAGTGAAATGTTGAAAGATTAAACAAAAATTGAGTGCTTAAAGTATTTTTCTGGAAATGCAAGATTTAAACATGAAAAATAGTTAAGACTCTTCCTCCACAGAGAGATATTAAGTGAACCAAGTGGACATCATTCTTATGTTGCCTTCACTTCACTCCTCCTGAGAGTCTTTCTATGTATGAATATTTAAATGATTTATTTTATTTATTTGAAAGGCAGAGTGACAGAGAGAGTGAGAGAGAGAAACGGAAAGAGATCTTCTATCTGTTAGTTTGTTCCCCAAATGGACACAACATCAGGAACTCCATCACTGTCTCTCATGTGAGTGGCAGGGTCCAAGAACATGGGCCATCTTCTGTTGCCTTTCTGGGCACATCACCAGGGAGCTGGAACAGAAGCAGAGCAGCCAGGACGCTTTGATACGGGATGCCAGTGTCACAGGTGGTGCCACAATGCCCCTTCATAGAAAATTTAGAGTTCTAGACTAAATCATATGTATATGGAATTTGGAATATTTAAATTGGAAAAGGGAGTCAGTTAAAAGATACTTGCTGTTCTCCAGCCTCAGAATCGCCCTTAAGGCATTTGGATCTGGCTAAAAAGCCCATGAGAGTTTCGCAGGCATGGAAAGCCAAGACACTGTGGCAAAAAACCTAAATGAAAGATCTCTGAGTGAGATCCCAGCAGAAAAAAACGGGTCATCAGAAGGGAGGAGAGAGCTTCCACTTTGACTATGGCCTTGTCTAAATAAGATCGGAGTTGGTGAACTCAAGAGGCCTCCATAGCCTTGGCAGCTCATGACAAGAGCCTCACGTGATTACTGACATTATAAATAAGAGTGTCAATTGTTAAATCAACAATGGGAATCACTGTGCACCTGCTCCCCATGTAGGACCTCTGCCCTTAATGTGTTGTGCTATGAGGATTAATGGTAAAACTACTATTTAAACAGTACTCTATACTTTGTCTTTATGGGTACAGTATGTTGAAATCTTTACTTAGTATATACTAAGTTGATCTTCTGTATATAATGATAATTGAAAATGAATCATGATGAAGAATGGGATGGGAGAGGGAGTGTGAGATGGGATGGTTGCAGGTGGGAGGGAGGTTATTGTGGGAAGAGCTGCTATAATTCAAAAGTTGTACTTTGGAAATGTATATTTATTAAAAGTTAAAAAAAGATACTTGCTGTTTGAATTAATTTTTAAAAATATGCAAAGGAACTATATGACTATTCAAATTCTCCTCTCTTTTCCTATATAGTATAAAGGAGCTTGGAAGTCACTTTTGGAATTATCCAGTGGGCCAAGACACTGAGAGGGTAGTGGATGTTCAAGAATATAAATGGAATTGGAGATTGAATGTTTTCAGTTTTATTTAAGCATCCTTCTTCCACTATAAAATATTAGGTTCATATATCATTGTACATATTTTTTAAAGAGACAAGAAAATATTCTTGATGATTTAATAATAGTCACTATAACAGAAATTTTATAGAAGTAGGATAATTATAAAGAACAGTTCTTTAAAATCACATTCTAATGGGACTTTAACAAATGACCTAATATTTCTTCCTCAATTCTTCCATCCAATTCAGTTTGTACATTAAATGATTTGTAAATGCATTACCCCCAAGTGGTATAACTGACAGTGGTTCATAAAGTTTATGAATTTAAATAGTCATAAATTGTTATATTTGCATATTTCTATTATGCATATCAGCTTTACTAAGAAAATAGAATTTAGTGTGAAAATCGTATGTTTTAATAGCTACTTAAGTGCAGCATTTGCACATTGATAATAGGGAAACCATACTGTTCAACAGCACATTACTTGATAATTCAGCTGAGCACAGACAACATGTTTAGCAAATTGACTTGATTTAGTGTGTGGTACCATTGGTGTCTTCCAATATCTCCCAATGTTGATAGAAATAGACTTGAGCTTCTTATTTTCTTAGGAGATTTACTTGATTAAAGTTTGTGAGGGGTAAAGGAGACATGAATGGGCCAGAGAAAGGTATACCTACTTCCTGAGTTCACATTTGCTGCCATTGCTGGAGGCTGCTGGGCCTGAGCATGAGCACCAGGAAGTGAACTGTAAAGCATAGGCTACAGTGCTTTTATCCTTGGGATTTTTCTACCTTGCTCAACTGTATTGAGGATCTGAATTATCCAATGCAGTTATTTCACAACCTGAAGTGTTCAACTTTAAAGTTAAAAATGGCAGAGGTAGAGGTAGCATGGACTAGGAGAGAATATCTGTTCTATTTGGAAGACTCACTATTCTGCATGAACTGGATGAGTAGAGCCCAAGAAGTGCAATAAATACCTTTCCGGGGCCACTGTTGTGGGGTAGCAGGTAAAGCTACTGTCTGCATTTCCACCATCCACTATGGGCATCAGTTCATATCCTAGCTGCTACACAAGGGATCCACTCCCTACTAATGGCCAGGGAGAGGAGAGACAGAGAGAGAGAGAGAGAGAGAGAGAGAGAGGTAGAGAGAGGGAGAGGTCTTCCATCTGATGGTTCACTCCTCAGATGGTCACAACGGCCAGAGCTACACCTAGCTGAAGCCAGGAGCCAGGAGCCTCCTCCGGGTCTCCCACATGGGTGCAGGGCCCAAGGACTTGGGCCACCCTCTACTGCCCTCCCAGGCCAAAGCAAAGAGCCGGATCGGAAGTGGAGCAGCCATGTCTTGAATCTGCGCCCATATGGGATGCCAGCACTTCAGGCCAGGGCGTTAACCCACCGCGCTACAGAGCTGGCTCCCTGGTTCCTGGCTTTGGCCTGGCCCAGTCCTGGCCATTGCGGCCATCTGGGGAGTGAACCAGCACATGCAAGATACATCTCTCTCTTCCTCTCTCTCTCTGTAACTCTGATTTTCAAATAAATAAATAAATCTTTAAAAGAACAGAAATGTCTAACTGAATTACAAATTTTTTTATTTCAGATCTTATAGTAATTCTTTATAAGTAACAGATTATTTCAATGCACACTTACTGCAACGTGGTTCAGTTTGGGGGATTGGAAAGGCTTTCTGCTCCCTGATATTGTTTGGGACCCACGTTCATCTAACTAGTGGTTTTGTTGTCATATTTCACTAGCAGCTCTGTATCCCAGAGCCAATCATTAAACACAGAGATATTTTTAAGGTAATTGAGGAACATTTTATTGGTCAGCCTCTTTGGTTCACTTATCACAGTCTACAATGTGTCTCTTGGGCCCTTATCAATGCAAAAACACTGGGAGTATAGTTTGGAAGTTTCTTTAAAAAGAGAATTCATTGATATCATATACATTGGGGAGTAACTCTGTTCACTAAATATCCTTATATTAGCCCAATAAGCAAAATTAGCTCACGAATAAATTCAAAACCCCACAAGTCTCTCTGTGGTTTATTTTTCTGGATCCTATATGTGTTTTTTTATTTCTAAAAATACTCAAATACTCTAATGACAATGTAATTCTCCACCATCTACCAATATTTCGTCTGCACTCCTTTTAAATCTTGTAAAATTAGTTGCAACATTTCAGCCTGATAACTAAAACATTTTGTGGCATTCTAATCGACCACTAGTTCAAGTACTACAGGAAGTTCTTCCAGGCATCCCCAAAGATTTGGTTCAACAATTATCCTTGATAAGCAGATTTTTAATCAAGGAAAGAAGGCATTGTTAATTACGCACATGGGCTGTACTTGAAGTGATTTTTATTAACTGTGTGCTTCACCTCCACACACAACCCAAGCATGACAGGGCAGCTCTTCCTTTAACTGAAACTGTGATTACAGTTTGGCCCAGATTTTATTCAATTAACAGACACAAATTCTTGTGAAAAGTGAAAAACTGCTGATAGTTGCAAAAATCATGATTTCTAACTTTCTATTACTGTATTCTGTAAATACATCCTCCCTCTAACAAAAACATGTCACATTGTCCTAAACAATAAAATAAATTTCCGTGTCAAAATGCTGCTTTCTGATGGAAAAATCACACGTGGACTTAGGGTAGAGTATTAAGATAAATAATTCCTGGCCGGCGCCGCGGCTCATTAGACTAATCCTCTGCCTTGCGGCGCCAGCATACCAGGTTCTAGCCCCAGTCGGGGCGCCGGATTCTGTCCTAGTTGCCCCTCTTCCAGGCCAGCTCTCTGCTGTGGCCCGGGAGTGCAGTGGAGGATGGCCCAGGTCCTTGGGCCCTGCACCCCATGGGAGACCAGGAGAAGCACCTGGTTCCTGCCTTTGGATCAGCGCAGTGCACCGGCCACAGCTCGCAGCTGCGCCAGCCATTGGAGGGTGAACTAATGGCAAAGGAAGACCTTTCTCTCTGTCTCTCTCTCTCTCACTATCCACTCTGCCTGTCAAAAAAAAATAAATAAATAAAAATAAATAAATAATTCCTTAAAAAATGAATAAAAATCAATTCCCCCAACTAAATCCAACTTTGCTACTGTTTGAAATATTAACTCTAGAGTGAAGGAGAGCCATTATGCTTAGTGAAAAAGCCCATCTCAAAGTGTTTCTGTGTGGGTGCAAACTGATGAAATCTTTACTTAATATATACTAAATCGATCTTCTGAATATAAAGATAATTGAAAATGAATCTTGATATGAATGGAATGGGAGAGGGAGCAGGAGATGGGAGGGGTGCGAGTGGGAGGGAAATTATGGGTGGGGGAAAGTCATTGCAATCCATAAACTGTACTTTGGAAATTTATATTTACTAAATAAAAAAAAATCAAATATCGTATGTTTTCTCCAAATGTAACAGTTAATATAAAAAAAACTATATAGGAATTAAATGGTCACTTTGGGATACAGTTGTTATTTTTGTCCCTTGTCTATACTCCTGTGCAACTGTGGTCTTCCTATTTTTTACTTACTGACTATTATGATTAATGGAAAATTAAGCCTGTGAATGTAGAGTCGATTAAAATATGTCTTTGCAAAATCTGTTGAGGAGACAGGAGGGAGGGATATTGGAGGGGGAAACAAGGGAGGAAAGGAAGTGTGGTTTACTGCTTGGAGCTGTACCTATGGAACACATACAATCTCCTCGTTTATATTAAGAAAAGCAATTTAAAATCAGAAGAAAAAATTCCTTGGAGAATAAAAATCTGAAATAGCCTGGAAGTTTTGTAAGTTTCCAAATTTTACTTGAATTTACATTGTGTTGTGACCTCTTCTTTAAAAAAAAAAAAAAAACTTGATTACCATATTATTCGAAAGACAAAGAGATGGAGATCTTCCATCTGTAGGTTCACTCTCTACATGCCTGCAGCAGTCCTGGGAGGCCCAGGCCAAACTCAGAAGCCCAGAACTCCAGCTGGGTCTCACGAATGGTTGGCAGGGACCCTACTGCATTAGTCTTCAGCTGCTGTCTCCCAGGGTACACATCAGCAGGAAGTCAGACCTGAAGCAGAGTAGCCAGGACTGGACCCAGGCACTCTGATACTAGATGTCGGAGTTCTAGCTGTGCCCCAGCTGTTGCACCACAGCCTGCCACTGATGTGGATTATAGTTAAAGGAGATTAGTAAAATAATGTTTTTGGTAGTATAGGATAATCATGTGATATCTTGTAATATTAAACAATATGTCTGTTGCTGAAGCAAAAAAAAAAAAAATCCAAAACGAATGCTCAGGGTCCTCACATTATTGTCTTTGTGATGTGTTTTACAGCTATCATCAGCTGGAGACATTGTGGGAAATGAGAAGCCCTGCTTTGTGTTTAATATAAAATGCTGTTTGGTGAGCCTGATTCGGTCACAGGTCCACAAGAAAAGGTAGTCTCCACAATGCATTTAAAAAATCTGAATTTAATATGTGGCAAATATGTTTGAGAAAAACCTCCAAAATTGAGACTGGTGATCAAGATATCACTTTTTATGCTTATGCATGCTCTATAACCCTCTCTTCTACTTCAGCATCTTCATACAGGAGGAATGAAAGCTATGAGGTACAATTCTCTTTATTTAAATATTTTTCACTAAATAACATTGAGCTCTCTGGATATATTCATTTTCATATAAAATGTGTGGATCATTTCCTTCCAGGCAAAGAATGTGATTTCTGCTCAGTGTATTACATTTTCTCAGTAATGTCAACATCAGAACATTATAATTACAGTGTCAGAAACAACTGCTTATATTCTTCAATAGATGCTAAAACCAAGGAAGACTTATTACCCAAATATATTTTAATACAGATCAGTAGATAAATAGAAGGATACATACATGGTCACATATGTAATGATACTTAGATGGTCATATGTAATATATATAGAATTACATATATATATCAATAAGCATAAAATTATATATTAATATAAATATATTTAAATGCATCTATGGCATAATATGTACATTTTATATATTCATATAATGAATTGCATAAATGATATTTATATATGCATATGATCATATGTAATATATTACATATAATCAGTCCTATCTAAATATCAGAGCAAGAGAGCAGTGGTGTATGAGTAGCTGTTTCTTTGAAGTCTTAAAATTTACTACAATGTTGAAGCTGTTAAAATAATTATTGTAGTATAGGAAGTATTTGTGGATGGGGACTAATGAATAAAGAATTGATATAAATACTTGAAATCAGATTTACAACGTAAAATGATGAAAGTCACCAAAAAATTATTCTGAGCACTAAAATGCTAAGCATATAAAGAAATCTCCATAAAGGTGGTTACTTAATTTTATAAACAGTGACACAGCAAATACAACTTTGTCCTTAGTGTGGTCAGTGGGTATGGTTTAGTTGTTCCATGAATGTGTAACCAAATGACCCAGAGAATTACATAAAACTATTACTCAATCAAGATGCACTGATGTGTGATGCAATTAAGCAAATAAATTCTGAGTATATTAATTAAATAGAAATTAAAAATAAGTACGAATTTTAGGGTCAAGTCCTTCAAAACCTGAGTCATCTAAAAGTTTAATCTACCATAGTTTCAATGACTATCCTAGCAGTTAAAATTCTATGAAATTGAAAATATTAATCTGAATATGCAATATGTTTCCTTAATTGAAGAGCATGATACAAAATTCTTTATCATCCTTAACAAAAAAAATTCATGTGTCTCAAGAATCAAATCAGTTTTAAGTAGGGATCATTGGTTTTATAAGAACTCACATTGTATTTTACAACTTAAACCTTATGTAAATTATACAACCTTTAATAAAGCAAATACTTCATTGTTTATAAAAAATTCATAACAAAATAGCTAAATTGATATTTTTACTTTGCTCCAAGATATTTTTTCATTGTCAAGCACTGTTCTATTACATTAAATAAGATAAAACAATTCTAAGAGAGTTCATTAACATATATAAATATTTAGCTGTATTAAAACAAAATAGATGAAGGATCAGTTTTCCTACACTACATCTTAGGTTATTTGATACTACAAGGCCAGTCTAAGCATTATAAACACATTGAATGATCCAGGATCCGGCTGTCATGGTGGGACTAATAGAATGTACAGGCTAGCAAGCAGTGAATGCATACCAATTATACTCACAAAAATTATCAAATGGATAAAAGGTTTAGACATCTTCTGGTGGTTCTGAATTTTGTTCTTTTTTTAACTAACATGGGGGAATTTATAATTCTGTTGTATGGGAATGTTTCAGGTAGTATATTAGTGACATTTTTACTTTGATGGTTAATATTTAATTTACATAAATTGAAAAATGTAAGTAGAATAACAAACCTATTACATAATGTAAATAATTTTGAAAGAGGAAATAGTACAAGTATGGATGTTAACTTGGCTTAAAGAAAACATGTTAAGTAAAAGCACAAGAGTTATTTTTTATGTCAATGATCTGGAAGATGGAAGGCAAGGGATTGGAGCTTGTGATATGCTGCACTGATGGAAAGAAATTAAAAAAAAATATTTTCACGTGTTATTTGGCTTTCCCAAAAAGAGTTCTCACCAGTATATAAAAATGGCTTGATGGCCTACTTAAAATTAGTCCAAGTTCCAAACATGGATTAGAAATGATCTGTGTATAAACAACACTCTTAAAGTGTTATAAGTGGTGTTATTCACTGAGAACATTTTGATATTTCCAGATTTGGCAAACAGAGACAGTACATTTTAAATCTCCTTGCTCTTGGGAATAACAATCGATGGTTTTGTACTTGGCTGAATTTGCTATAGTCATTCAATAAATAAACTATTGGAAGTGATTTTAATACAAACAATAAACTGGCATAATTCCAAAGCAAGCCCACAAACAAATTCCCAGGCAGGTATTGTCTAATGCACGTTAAGAGAAGCAGGATGGGTAAAATTACTCTAGAAACAAGTAAAGGTAAATGTTCCCCTGCTGTCACATTTTCAAGCAGGGAGAGTCAGGGAGGACTGTCCTATTTTCCTCCCAGAATCCTAAAAATCTAGTTATTAGGAATTCTAAAAGCATGGACTCTTTCCAATTAATTAAATACAGGATTATAACAGGTACCTTAACCTCTCCTGATGGCAATGCTGATCAAGACTCTCAGTCTCTGTCAAAACAAAATGCATACCAAACTAATGTCCATAGTGGATAAAGCACAAGACAGCAAAAAGAATGTCCTTGCTAGTGAAGTATTCAATTTCTTTAAGCATAAACTTTAATATTATAGTTTATATGAGAATATAAAGTGATCAATTTATTTAGATTTAAAAGAAAGACCTGAAACATTGACTAAGAAATGGTTTGGGATGCCTGTGTCCATATTCAAGTGACTGGCTTTGAAACCCTGCTCTGCTGCCAATTTCAACTTCCTGCTAATGTGCACCCTGGGAGGAAGAAAGTGACAGCTCAAGCAATTGGGTCCCTGCCATCCATGTGAGGGACAGGGATGGAGTTTGGGCTCCTGGCTTCAGCCTGTACGAACACTGTCTTTTGGAGCATTTGAGGAATGACTAGTGAATGAAAGATACCTTTCTTTTTCTCTCTGCCTTTCAAATAAATTTAAGCTATATATGCATTAATATGTATGTATGTGCATGTATATATGCATATATAAGTATATGCTGTGTGTATATATGTCCTGAAAAAAGTAGTGTCCCTTGAATAATACCTTCCATAAGCACATGGAGATGCACCCTTGGTTGTGTAATAACACATGATAACTACTGCTATGTTTAGACCTTTGGGATTTACTGACAATTTTAATGTACTTTATCTTGTTTGATCATTTATTCTTGCTTTCACCATAAGTTTATTGGACACATATGAATAAATTTGGAAGTGTATTAGAAATAAAGATTTGATACTCTATTAGCACAGAATTGCTAAAAAGATTGGATGAGAGTTTCCCAAGTGAGTATGCATATTTAGAAAGAAAGAAAAAAAACGATGGACTGACCACAATACTCTATTTTCAGAGTTGACTTCAAAATAGTTTTGTGACAAATATGGGGAAAGACAGCCTCCTGTAGGCAGTCTTTATACCCCACAATTGACACAGGCTTTGGGCCTGGAACACATCCTTAGCAAGAGTTAAACAGTCCCAGAGTGGGATGCTGCCTTGTGTGGGAATATTTTTGTCTGCTCTGGTGTCAGGGAGTGGTCAATGCCCTTTCCTTCAGGCACACCTCCAGCTTCCTTATTTCAGACCTCACAGGGGAGTTGTTGAGATTCTTCACCTACAGCATGAGAGGTGTGTACAGACCTTTACCCCATTCCACTCTAGATCAAGACTGTCTAGCCTGGGGGACTGACTCATACTCAGTATTGAAGCTGATCTTGCTGAGTCTTTGCTATATGAGTAAAGCATTGTTCCATCCAGTGTCTGAGTCCTTTCCTTCTTGGTGACCCTGAACCATGCAATGGGTTGACATCCTAGGACTACTGTTACATCCGCTATCCTCTTGGCAGTGGGATAGAGCTAGAGATGGTGACGGTGACAGGCATCACTGACTTGTTAGCTCAATGATAGACTGGCTATGACACCCAAGTAATCACACCCAGATCTCTAACACACAGATATTATCAGATAAATAATTATGGTGTTTTCCATCTCTATGCTCTGAAGTAACGTATTATGCTACAACAAATACCTATATGGTATTTTATTCCCAGTAATTTAAAATTAAAAATAATTACTAATAAAGGGAAGACTGCCTATACTAGTCATAAGTGAATTGTCATGTATTAACCACAATCAGTTGATTTTCTTGATATTAAATATACATTAAAATTCATTGTAAATGTACTCTTTCAACAATATTAGTCTAAGATTTTTGTCTCAATTGGGTAGTAATAGAGATTTGAACATTCTCCTTCATGACATTTAATAACAGATCACAGCAATAATCCCACTCTTTCCTGCTATGAATGTAATAAAATATGTTTAATGCAATTTAAGCTCTATGAACAGTTAGATCACATAAATATTGGTTTGCACTTTTCACTGTAACTGATAATTATAGTACATGCAAGCACATCATAATTTCTTTTTGAAAATTGTATGTATATTCATGTAATAATAAAAAGTATATGAGAAAATAATTAGCTTTCCCAAAACAACTTGAAAACCTTTCTTCTGAAGTGGTATATAATAATGCAATAGTTTCCAGTCTTTTCAAGAATGGGAATACATATTTAATGCCAACAATTTATATATAAAATAGTTATTACTGTTTTTACTCACCAGGTAACTTGTGTTTGATATTGAGATAGATTTCTGGATATCTGGTTGTAACCCTGTGGTCCCAGGTAAGGACTCACTGTTACTGTTGGAATCTCTTGCAGTTAGCATCATAAAATCCAATATTAATTTTAGTGAAAAAAGTTATGTTATTTGCAAAAGTCAAGTCATTCAAACTTCCTATACTTTGAAAAGGAAGCTGAAATGATAATCTGGAAGTTCTCCTCCAACATTATAAAAACTAAGGAACCAGGAAATTTTTTTCCTCCGTGTTCCATAGGAAATCAGTTGTACATTACAATTGTTACTGCAGTGCACACTCAGTTTCATAGACTGCTGCGTTTGGAAAGGATTTATCCTAACTTCAACTCCTGTATTGATTCTAAATCAATAGGAGCACTACCATCTCCACTATCACAAAGATTTGTTCAGATAGTTCAAGTCTTGGCAAACCAGATGAAATTCCTCCGTTCCTCAGGCTAGTACATCAGGGAAAAGACAGCATTTTGTGGAGACACAGAAACACTTTCTGATAGCTGGTGATGTGGCACAGGGGTTGAACAACTTCCTGTGATGTAAGTATTCTGTATCTGAGTGCTGATTCTATGTCTGAGTGCTCTGAACTTAACTAGCTCTCAGCTAAGTTGCTTTGGGAAGGTAGCAGAAAATATCTCAAGTACCTGGGACTCTGAAATCCATGTGGGAGACCTGGGTAGAGTTCCAGGCTCCTGTCTTCTTCTTGGCCCAGCGCTAGCCATTGTAGCCGTTAGGAGAGTGAACCAGTGGATGGAAGTTCTCTCTCTCTCTTTCTCTCCTGAGTCTCTGTCATTTTACGTTTCAAGTAAATAAATAAACCTTTTTAAAAATATTTATTTATTTATTTGAAAAGCAGAGTTACACAGAGAGGAGAGGCAGAGAGAGAGAGGTCTTCCATCTGATAGTTCACTCCCCAGTTGGCTGCAACGGCCGGAGCTGTGCCGATCCGAAGTCAGGAGCCAGGAGCTTTTTCCGGCCCTCCCATATAGGTGCAGGGGCCCAAGGACCTGGGCCGTCTTCTACTGCTTTCCCAGGCCGTAGCAGAGAGATGGATGGGAAGTGGAGCAGCCAGGACTAGAACTAGTGCCCATACGGGATGCCTGAACTTCAGGCAGTGGTTTTACACGCTATGCCACAGTGCCAGCTCCCAAGGCTCATCATCTTGAACTAAAATGACAAACAGAAAATAACAGCTATGAAAATTTTATATAAATTGAAGTTGGTTGCTGATCAGACCAAAGCTCTATTCTATTTGTGGACATTCAATCACTGAGCAAATATATATCAATTCATAGTTTGTCAGTTAGATTGTATTTTATTGTGTTTACAGCTATTCTAAAAGAATTATTATGAGAAATATATTATAAAACTTTTTAAAATTATAATGCAATGTTTGTTTATTGATAATATTTACCATATCACATATACAAAAAATATTTAAGAAAATAGTTGCTTTTTAAGAGTGTTTAATCTCTTGAGCAGTCAATATATGCCAGGCATTATACAAAATATTTTACTTCTATCCTGTTAATTAACAAGTGACTTAGGATTCAATTAACTAATGGTAATAAATAACATCTAAAATTAAGCTATTAGTAAGGAGAAGAAGTAGAATGTGAATAGAAATATTCCTTATTTTAAACTTCATTTTCACAAGACTACAATTTCATAAAAGCAGTACTCCAGATGTCTTCCACTATTCCTACAAGATATATCTCTACAGATAAATGTGTAGCTTAATATATGCATTTATGAGTAGAAAAATTTACTTGATAACATTGTAGACATACAATTTAACATCTGATTTTTTACTTTAAAGATGAGATTTTAGGGGCTGGTGCTGTGGAATAGCACGTAAAGCTGCTGCCTGCAGTGCCTGCATCCTAAATGGGCACTGCTTTGAGTCTCAACTGCTCCACTTCAATCCAGCTCTCTGTTATGGCCTGGGAAAGCTGTAGAAGATGGCCCAACTCCTTAGCCCCCTGCTCCCACGTGGGAGACCCGGAAGAAGCTCTTGGCTCCTGGCATCAGATCAGCAGAGCTCCAGCTGTTGCATCCATCTAGGGAGCAAATCATCAGATAGAAGAACTCTCTCTCTCTGCCTCTGCCTCTCTGTAACTTTGCCTTTGAAATAAATAAATAAATCTTTTAAAATTGATGTTTTGGCCGGTGCCACAGCTCACTAGGCTAATCCTCCGCCTTGCAGCGCCGGTACACCAGGTTCTAGTCCTGGTTGGGGAGCCGGATTCTGTCCCGGTTGCCCCTCTTCCAGGCCAGCTCTCTGCTGTGGCCAGGGAGTGCAGTGGAGGATGGCCCAAGTGCTTGGGCCCTGCACCCCATAGGAGACCAGTAGAAGCACCTGGCTCCTGCCTTCGGATCAGCGTGGTGCACTGGCCACAGCACACTGGCCGCGGCGGCCATTGGAGGGTGAAACAATGGCAAAGGAAGACCTTTCTCTCTGTTTCTCTCTCTCACTGTTCACTCTGTCAAAAAATAAAAATAAATTGATGTTTTATATACTCATAGATAAGAGTAAGAATGAATAATAGATTGAAGTACTTAGTTTTGCTCATGTTTCCAACAAAACAAGTTACTGACTATGAAATAATTTGTATTAAATATTCAATTCCATGTTCTTTCAAAGGTTTATCTCTAATAGTTTGACATTCAAAACTACTGATATTGAAATTACTTTTATAATTGTTTTTAACCAATTTTCTTCTATGGGGATGGCTCATCACAAACTCTGTATTTTAGGTCTAGAGAAACACAATCTTCTACTTTTCACATTTGATTTTCATTAATTTTTTAAAGATTTATTTACTTAATTATTTGAAAGGCAGAACATGCAGGAGAGGGAGACACAAAGAAAGAAAGAGATCGTCTATTTACTGGTTTATTCCCAAAATGTCTGCAATGGTCTGGGCTATATCAGGCTAACGCCAGGAAACAGGAACTCCATCCAGATAGCCCACATAGATGGCAGGGATACTTCTCTTTGAACCACCAGCTGATGTCTCCCAGGGTGCACATTAGCACGAAGTGGATCAGAAGTGAAGTAGCCAGAATCAGAACCACACCCTCCAATACAGGGTGCACGTGTCCCAGAAAGTGATTTAACTTGCTGCACACAATTCCTGCCCCAGAATACACATATTTAAAGCCTCTAGACTATAGCAGTTCTCAATTATAAAACTGCATTCTTAACAAAAACACACTTAAAACAAAATCTCAAGAGGGTATTCATTCATGACATCTCTTCAAGAAAACCCTATTTCTGGTTCACAAAAGACCAAGGACTCACACTACAATTTTCTCACAAATGATTACTCAGATTTAAGAATAGTGCATACTTCCATTATGCTTATGCTACATGTAGTTGTCTATGTAGCAAGGAAAAGGACTCAAAATCACTACAAAGAACTTCCTTTTAAGCCTATAATCAATATAGGCTTAATGATGAATAAACATCAATTATTAACATTGGATGTGGTTTAGGTTGTTTTACTTACGTCTGCTTTTAAAGCACTCATAATGGATTGCTTCTGTCAAGTGCATCCATTAAACAGAGTTCACACTTGCTGGAAACACAGAGATGGTGCAAAACAGTTGACAAATATTCCCAGTATACTTTTGTAGAATCAAAAAACCATTCTGCTTAATAGACCAAAAATCTGGCTTAAAGATGGGTTTTGCTGTATTATTTCTAAGTGACATATTTGTCACAAGTATACTGATTTAATTGTACTTGCAGCAAATTCACTACAGATGAGAATTTTAAAATAGTTTTAATAAATTATTATATTTATCCATCATCATTTTTATTTGAAAGACAGAGACAGAGACAGAGAGAGGGGTGAGGAGAGAGAATCTTTCATTTGCTGGGTGAATCCACAAATACCCACAACAGCCAATGCTAGGTCCTACCAAAACGGGGAACCAGGGACTCAATCTAGGCCTTCCACATGGATCGCTGGGACACAGATACTCCAGCCATCATCTGCTCCCAGGTGTGCAAGAAGCACAGCTAGAACTCCAACTAAACACTGATATGGGATGTAGGCATTCCAAGTGGCACTTGAATTGCTTCACTAAACTCTACCCTACACAGATCAGAATTTGCCAAAGGTTAGGGAGATAAATTTCTTCATTGGATATACCCAAACTAAGAGGATCCTTAGTTCAATGACTGAAGTAATTGAACAAGTTATAAACCAGGTGGTGAAAACTGAGTTCAAAAATGGTAGTAACATAACCAACTCATTGAAGTTAAAAAAATGGATAAAAATCAGTTAAGTTTGTTGCATTTCATCTCATCTCATCTGAGAACTAACTAATTGATATTTTCTTTTTTTGGTATTTTTTAAAACTTTATTTGTTACACATATTTCATGTGTTTCATGGATACAGATTTAGGAATACAGTGATATTTCCCACCCTACCCTGCCTTCTGCCCATGCTCTCACACTTCCTCCTCCTTCTCTTATTCCCTTTTTATAATTTTACAACATTCTACTTGCAGTTTACTTTATACATTCTACTTGCAGTTTACTTTATACTCATTAAATTAATCCTATACTAAGTAAAGAGTTCAACAAATACTAAAAAAAAAAAAAAGAAAGAAAGAAAAACAACCTGTTCTTCAACAGTAGAGACAAGGGCTGTAAACAATCATCATAACTCAAAATGTCAACTTCACACCTATAAATTGCCTTTATATATACTCTATTGGTTACCACAGATCAGGGAAAATGATATTTGTCTTTTGAGGACTGGCTTATTTCACTAAGCATAATGATTTCCAGTTGCATCTATTTTGTTGCAAAAGATAGGGTTTCATTCTTCTTTACAGCACAGTGGGATTCCATTCCTTATTCAGTCATCAGTTGATGGACATCTGATAATTTGATTCCATATCTTAGCTACTGTGAATTGGACTATAATAAACAAGGGGGTACAGATAATTCTTTGATATGCTGATTTCCTTTTGTTTGGGTAAATTCCCAAAAGTGGGATGGCTGGGCCATATAGTATCTTGTCAACTTTCTGAGGTATCTCCATGCTCTCTTCCATAGTGGCTTTACCAGTTTGCATTCCCACCAACAGTGGATTAGTGAGCTTTTTTCCTCACATCCTCACTAGCATCTGTTGTTTGTTGATTTCTGTATGTGAGCCATTCTAACTGGGGTGAGGTGAAACATCATTGTGGTTTTGATCCGTGTTTCTTCTGAGTAGGGATCCTGAGCACTTTTCCATGCGTCTTCTGGTCATTTGAATTTCCTCTTTTGAAAATGCTGTTCAAGTCCTTTGCCATTTTCTTAACTGGATTGTTTGTTTGAGTTTCTTGTGGATGTTGAGTTTCTTGATCTCTTTATAGATGCTGGATATTAACCCTTTATCAGTATCATAGTTTGCAAGTATTTTCTCAAATTCTGCCTGTTGCCTCTTCACTGAGTGCTTCTTTTGCAGTGAAGCTTCTCAGCTTGATGCAATCACATTTGTCAGTTTTTGCTTCTGGGATCTTTTCCAGACAATGTCATGCAGAGGCTTCCCAAGTCTCCCCTAGAAATTTGAAGTATCAGGTTATAGATTTAGATTTTGAATCGATTTTTGTATAAATTGTAATGTAGGTTTTGTTTTATACTTCTGCATATAGAGATCCACTTTCCCCAGCACCGTTTGTAGAAGAGTCTGTCCTTTCTCCCAGGATTGATTTTAGCTCCTTTGTGAAAGATATGTTAGTTGTAGATGTGTAGATGTGATTTCTGAAGTTTCTATTCTGCTCCATCAGTCTACATGTCTATTTTTGTGCCTGTCCAGGCTGTTTTGATTATAACTGCCCTGTATTACATCTTGAAATCTGGTATTGTGATGCCTCTGGCTTTGTTTTTGTTCTATGAAGTTCCTTTAGCCATTCAGGGTCTCTTATGCTTTCATATGAATTTTAGCATCATTTTTTCTAGATATGAGAAAAATGTCATTGGTATTTTGATTGGGATGCATT
The DNA here is from genome assembly GCA_949820135.1 of Sylvilagus floridanus. NCBI lineage: Eukaryota > Metazoa > Chordata > Mammalia > Lagomorpha > Leporidae > Sylvilagus > Sylvilagus floridanus. The sequence goes on from OX463231.1 coordinate 69,469,003, forward strand.
GAATCTCTAAGTTGCTTTTAGTAGTGTGGGCATTTTGATGATATTAATTCTTCCAATCCCCAAATATGGAAGATTTTTCCTTTTTTTTTGTCTCCTATTTCTTTCTTTAACATTTTGTAATTTTCATTGCAGAGATCTTTCAACTCCTTGGCTAAACGTATTCCAAGGTATTTAATTTTTTCTATAGCTATTGTGAATGGGATTGATTTTAGAAATGCTTTCTCATCTGTGGCATTGACTGTATACAAAGGCTATTGATTTTTGTATGTTAATTTTATATCCTGCCACTTTATATTGGTGTCTTCTGTAGCAAAACCTAAGAATAACAGTGTCAGTGGAAGACAACATTTGATATGTCTTGCAATTTTCCAAATATTCTATCCTATATGTGCAAGAATTGTTGAATAATATATTAATGCATTAAATTAAAACAAAATAGCATTTAGCAACTTTAACTTAGAGGTTCTTGTGGACATCAGAGAATATTTTCTCACTGCCAAACCTAACTTCTTAATTTCTACTGATAGCAAGAGTTGAGATTATAGGTTGTCTTTTATGAACCTGAAGTCATTTTGCTTCCAAGCTATTCTGTGTCAAATATGAGTGTCTCTGACACAAAGCTCTGGATTTTCGGGCTCAGTAGCTACTGTCTGCCCTCACGTACTTCCCACTTGCTTCACTCATTCTGAAACCTAGCTGAAGATGTACAACATAGGATTTTCAAAGGGTGATTTCTGACCCTCCGGGAGATTTTGTCTCTTCCTCATGTTAAACTTTTTCAGATTCTTCTTGAAAGTTTTCCCACAGCACCTTTTTTCTCCTAGTGTTTGTTGGTTCTAGAAACCTTAATGTAGATCAATTGGTTTAATTATATTATACTTGCAATCTTTAAGTAATTTCCAGTTTAGAAATAATTAGATAACTTCTCCACTTATTACTGTTATTGACACAGAATATCATTGACGTCTGTATTGAAGAAACATTTACATATCAATGTTAAATAAAAATAAAAGATAATTTCACAATGTCATCACAACTTGTAAAATAATTAACAGATATTTAAATACTCATTTTTTGTTCTTATTTATATGAATGAAAACATTGAGTCATCTGAAAATATTCAAATAGGAATTTACCAGATAAGTAAGTTTCAATGTCAAGTTGTTTCTAGCCTCTAAGGTCTATGTAATTAAAGTTTAACTTCTGGAACATATAGAGCTCAGTATTTCCCTGGGATTTTATTAAACCTAGTCCAAACCAGATGTCTAGAGAAGCAGGTGAGTTTAGAAAATGAAAAAGCTGAATTTACTATCTTTGGGAATTACCCACTTAAGTATCTGTGGTATTAAAGAACTCTAATCAAGATAGAGAATCAGTTAATTTATCAAGGAGACAAAATTCTTTCAGATACTTGCATTACATATTTTGCTTATTTCCTTGGCCTTTATATATAACATGATTATTCTCTAAACATTACAAGAAATGAAAACTAATAGCCTGATAAAATTACACTGAAACTATACTTAAATACATGTGTATTATATAGTATATGATCTGAAGGTTAAGGCATTGCTCAGTTTCTCCAAGGTTAGAGATCTAAAACATTTGCTTTCTGAAAATACAAAAGAAAGTGTTTCACTATTTACCTCTGGGAATATTAGGCATTTAGCAGAAGAGATCGAGCATTAAAAAGACTCAGAGTGTGTTATCTGAACTTCTCCTTTGTGGTCAGTTGTATCTTGCCACAGACTGAAATGGTTCCACAAAGCTCAATACAACGTCATGATCAGAAAGCTATCTAATCCATTTCTTAGAATTAACAGACTTTTAAAACATTTCTTAAATTGACGTAACATTTTAAATCTCCATAAATTCAGAATATAAGCTCTCTTTGAAATATGTTATAAAAATGGTTATATTGGGAAAAAAAACTACCATATAAAAAATACTGTATCCCCTAGGACATATTAACATATTAGTTGAACACTGAGATGAGTATAATGTATAATTTTCTATTAAACTTTTCTGGTGTTAATTTATTACATTGAAACATTATGTAAACAAGAGACACAGGGGAAAAATCTGGTATTTGGAACAAAAGTAGCATTTGTTTTGGAGATACAAAACATTTAAGTGAAAATTTGCATAGTCTGTTTCTTATTAATATTAGATTTTATTATTTTAAGTAATTAATGACAATTATACATTACAGAAAATAAACATGATTTGTTAAATTTGTTTCTAATACATTGCTTTGTGGTTATTCCCGTTTTTTGCCTAGGAAAAAAAGTGCAAAGCATTTAATATGCCTGTAATTATTCACTGGCTTTCTCATTTAATCTTTTTTTTTTTTTTTTTTTTTTGGACAGAGTGGACAGTGAGAGGGAGAGACAGAGAAAAAGGTCTTCCTTTGCCATTGGTTCACCCTCCAATGGCCACCACGGCCAGTGCGCTGCAGCTGGCACACCGTGCTGATCCGAAGGCAGGAGCCAGGTGCTTCTCCTGGTCTCCCATGGGTGCTGGGCCCAAGCGCTTGGGCCATCCTCCACTGTACTCCCTGGCTACAACAGAGAGCTGGCTGGAAGAGGGGCAACCAGGACAGAATCCGGTGCCCCGACCGGGATTAGAACCTGATGTGCCGACACCGCAAGGCGGAGGATTAGCCTAGTGAGACGCAGCGCAGGCCTCATTTAATCTTTTTTAACTTGTTCTCCATCTTCCAGAGTTCAAGACCTTTTTTCTCCATTCAAGTATATTTATTTGTTACCTAACAGGGTTGATATTATAGAGAAATCTTTATTCTTATGAACACTTAGTAGATAAATTTATACTACCATCTTTTTCCAAATTCTGTGCAATGTATCCCAGGGAGGACAAAGGAGTTGAAAGCAAAGCCCAATGTAGCCGGTGTCGCGGCTGAATAGGCTAATTCTCCACCTGTGGTGCCGGCACACTGGTTTCTAGTCCCGGTCGGGGCCGGATTCTGTCCTGGTTGCCCCTTTCTCAGGCCAGCTCTCTGCTATGGCCCAGGAGTGCAGTGGAGGATGGCCCAAGTGCCTGGGTCCTGCACCCCATGGGAGACCAGGAGAAGCACCTAGCTCCTGGCTTCGGATCAGCGCGGTGCACCAGCCACAGCACACTGGCCGTGGCGGCCATTGGAGGGTGAACCAACTTTAAAGGAAGACCTTTCTCTCGGTTTCTCTCTCTCACTGTCCACTCTGCCTGTCAAAACAAAAAACAAAAAACAAAACAAAACAAAACAATGAAAAGATAACCTTTTGAAGTGCAGCATATTTTACATCTGTGGCCCTGAAGGAGGCAGTGATGAGATGCATTCTCTGCATGAACAATAAGCAGCAAAGGGAAAGCTTAGGTCAGCTGGCAGCACATTTTCAGTTTTCCTTCTCTAAATCTTATTTTAAATTTGTTTTCATTTTATTTGAAAGGCAAAGAGACAAGGACAGAGACAGGGAGAAAGAACTTCCACCTGCTGAATCGTTACACAAATATCCACAAGAGCCTTGGCTTGGCCATGTCAAAGCCAGGAGCCTGGAACTAAACTCGGGTCTTCCAAGTAGGTGTTAGAAACCCAAATACTTGAGTCAACATCTTTTGTCCCAGTGTTTTCACAGTCATGGGCTTTCCCCAGTCATGAGCACCCAGCCCCCTGTCAATTTTCCCAGCCAGACTCAGGCTGGTTGCTTGGTGCACAGACATAAGCTGGCACAGCTGTTACATATGTCCAAAATGCAGCCCACCCTCTCTTGGCCTTTACAGGAAGCTGGTGCCAGGTTGTCAGGGAGAGAGTAACATGCCCCCCCCCCTTTTCGCTCTGGGCTGGCAGGTACTCTGTCCCCCACAGGGCTCCTCATCAGACTCATGCTCCCCACTTCCCGCAGCTTAATCATCAGTGACTTGGGCTGCTGCAGTCTTGTCTCACCTTACTTCAAAGCTGGCGCTGAGGCTTGAGTTGTGCTTGTCCACACCCTTCTCGTAGGTCCACAGTGTCCCTCTAATTTGCATGGAGTTTCCTCTAGAGTTTTCTTCCTAACTCTTCCCTGAGAGTTCACGATCTCTGTCCTTAATGTGCTGTACATTGTGAATTAATACTATAACTAGTACTCCAACAGTATTATCATTTTGTGTCTCTATGCGAGGGCAAACCGTTGAAATCTTTACGTAATATGTACTAAATTGATCTTCTGTGTATAAAGAGAATTGAAAATGAATCTTGATGTGAACAGAAGGGAAGAGGGAGCAGGAAGGGGGAGGGTGGGGGGAGGGAGGGAAGTTGTGTGGGGGGGGAGCCATTGTGGTCCATGAGCTGTTCTTTGGAAATTTATATTCTTTAAATAAAAGCTTTATAAAAAAAAAAATTGTGATATTAACTCAAAAAAAAAAAAAACTATCTTCCCCTGAAATAGAACAGTAAGCTCCCTCCCTACTCTTCCATCTTGGAAACTCCTGGATCCCCTGATCATGTCTTTATTTCTCCTTCAAGTTGAATGATATTTCTCTGAATAGGTGTTTCTAGGTTGACAGTTCTTTCTTTTCAGTACATGAAAAGAGACATGCCAGTTCTTCCTGATTTCATGGTTTGCAATAAGAAATCAAGTGTCATTGAAATTTTTTTCCCAAGAAATTGTCTTTCTTGTGTTAGTTTTCAAAAGTTTCATCTGATTTGTTTTCTTTGTGATTATTCTATTTGCAGTTTTCTGAGCTGTTTGAGTTTGTAGGACTATGTCTGTTGACAAATTGTGGAAGTTTTTAGGCTATTATCAATTCACATACATTTTCATCCCCATCGTTTTCTCCTCTTTTCTCAGGACTCAGATGAGAAAACTGTCAGATGTATTTTTGTGGTCTTACATGTCACTGGGACTTGGTTTATATGTTTTAATCTTCTTAAAGATTACTAATCTTCTCACCACAGTTCAGATTAAGGAATTCCTATTTTACTTATTTCTTTACTTTGCTGGATCCTTGCCTCTGTACACCTCATGCTTCCCTTGAGCTAATTAATCAAATTTTTAAAAATGTAATGCATTTCTCAAAATTTCAGTTTGAAACTTTATATCATCTATTCTTTTACTGAGACATTCCATTTTTTGATTTGTTCAAATTATCTTTGGGGTCCAAGACAAACTCAGGAGCCCATAACTCCATCTGGATCTCGCATGTGGATGACAGGGCCCCAAATCTCAGCTCCCCGATGCTGAGAATCAAGAAAAGGATTCTTCCTAAAATCTCTGGAGGGATGATAACCCAATGACCACTTGATTTTTGTTGAGTAAGTCTTACTCAGGACTACTGGTTTCTAGTACAGTGAGAGAATGAGTATCTGCTACTTTAGCTTTTCAGGTTTTTGGAAATTTTCACAGGAGACAAAAGGATGAATGAAGTATATATTTATGTTGTCTATATAATAAATAAATTGCATGCAGAATGTATAAAGGAAAACTGTAACATTTATCAATGAGAAAATAATCCATTTTTAAAATTGCACAAATATTCTGAACAAAGAGTTCACTAAAATGTATGAAATTGTAATAAGTATTTAAATATATGCTTAAATTTGCTAATCATTGGAGAAATGCAAACTAATAGGAAATATTTAGAAACCAAAATATATGCTTTTCAGCAACTTATGGTTCATATATTTTAAAATAAAGAGAAATGAGAGAAAATCTTTACATGATACTGAAAGCACATAATAAATAAAATTTTGTGAAATTGAGCTAAAACCGTACTCAGAGCCTATTGTCATAAGGAAGAAAAATTTCAAATCATCTCACTCTCTATCTCAATTAATAAAAATAGGTAAATTTCATTAAGTCTAAAAAAACCAGAAGTCAATGAAATTATTAGCACAAAAATAAGAGATGCTTTGAGTCAGGTGAAAAGAAAAGAAAACAACAAAAGAACACCAAAATCCTTGTAAATTAGACTGAAAGAGAAATCCATGAAAAGTGTAAGTTGGACTTTTTCAAAATTAAATTCCACTCTGTCGTATGGGCATCTGGAAGCTAAAAAGAAAGTCAGTCTGAATGTAGACTAGTGACTGCTAGACACTGAAGGGTTGGAGGACAAGGGGCGGAAGGAGGTTGAGTACTAGGCACCAATAACAGAAGGAAAAGTATCTTGTGGTACTCAACAGCACAATGTGGTGAGTGCAGTCCACCACTGTCTCTAATGTAGTTTAGGAAACCTTAGACGACAGGAACTAGAGGGCTCTAAATATAATATAAAGAAGTGGAAATCTGCATTATTCTAATCTTATCAGTACATTCAGTATTAACATATTGAAATAACACTCTGTGCCCCAGAAATACATAGAATTTTTCACATTCAATAAAAAATTAAATGAGAAAATTTGGTAGAGCTACTGTGGAAGACAGTATGGAGATACCCTAGATATTTAAATATAGACCTACCTTTTACCCAGCCATCCCATTCCTGGGAACTTACCCAAGAGAAATGAAATCAGCATATGAAAGAGTTATCTATATCTCCATGTTTATTGCAGCCCAATTCACAATAACTAAGATATGGAATCAAACCAAATGTCCTTCATCTAAGACTTGATAAAGAAATTATAGAATATTTACACAGAGGTTAAAATAACAAAAGAGGTTAAAAAATAAAATCCTATCATTTGGAACAAAATAAATGCAACTGAAAAACATTCCACTTAGTGAAATAAGCAAGTCCCAAAACTACAAATGCCATACATTCTCCCTGACCTGTGGTTACTAATAGGACACCTAAAAGGTAATCTATAAAAGTGAAATTGACACTTAGAGATGCAATGACATTGAACAGCCCTTGTCTTGACTGTAGAGGAACAGTTTTTTTTTCATACTGTTTGTTGAATTCTTTACTTAGCATAGAGTTAATCTTATAACTTATATAAAGTTAATTGAACATAGATCTAGTCAAAAAATAAGAATGATAATAGCAGAGGGAGGGGGAAGAAGGGTGGGAATGCGCATGAGAGGGCAGCTGGGTTGGGAAGAATCACTATGTTCCTCAAGTTATATTTATGAAATGTATGAAGATTCTATACCTTCAATAAAAAGTTTCTGGAAAAAAAGGAAAGTTTAAGGATATTAAAATGCTAACTACTCTCATTTGATCATTATGTCCTATATACATATATTGCAATATCACCCTATAACTCACTAAAATGTACAATTGAAACTTGAAATAAAAATTTGAGGCACAGTCTCTACTGAATATGTATATATTTTGCACCATTTTAAAGTCAAGAACTCATAAGTCAGGAACCAGCCATAATAACATAAATATTGCTTCTAGTGTCTGGTTATTTACTGGCATTCTGTGGCACTCATTGATTTGCATACGTGTCTCTCTGTTCTTCACCTTCATTTTCACATGGTGTTCTCCTCGTGTCTTTATTTCTTTGCACGCTATTCTTTTATTAAATTGTTTGATGGATTTTATGACAGTAGTTATGCATGTGGCAAATAAGCACTAGAAAAGGTATTCACCATCATAGTAATTAGGGAAATGGAAATTAAGACCACAAAACCACTACTTGTTAACACTACATATCTAATAAGAAGCTGAAGCTTTCGAAAAGCCTTTAAGTGTTGATGAGAACCTATGGCATCTGAATCACTGGAATGTTGCTGATAATAAAGTAAAATGTTTGAGTCGCTTGGCAACACAGTTTTTTTCATATTGTTAAACATACTAGGGTGCATAAGAAAGGCCAACAAATGCAATTAAAAGATAATTTTTTTTGAAATCCATGCAGAGTTTTTTCATAATATATATATTTTTCATAATATAAGATCTCACATATATCTACCATCAGTTCCTAGAAATTTTCTCATGCAGAATGAAATAATAAAATAAATAATAAATCCTTGAATTGACATGTATAGAAATATGAATGGTCCCTTCAATTTCTTTTGTGTAGCCCAAACCTGAAAGCAACAAAAATAGGTGAATTGATAAGCAAATAATGGTTACACACAGAATATACTTATGGGATACATGTCACAGGTGACTATGTGGTAGTTTTAAAAAAGGAACTGCTGCTTCACAGAACATGGATTAAACATACATGCAATTATTATAAATGGAAAAGTAAGACAAATATATGACATACACAGTATGACTGTGCTTGCATAAAATTTTAGAAAGCATAAATTGATCTATAATAACAGAAGGTATAGAAGTGGTTTCCAGTGGGAGATGGGAGAATACAAGTGGAAGAAATTAGAAGCAAGTATGCAGGTAAAATTTGAAAAACTGGCAAACGGATGATGACATCTAGACTTGGAAGAAAATATGGCCCAGAGTAAAGACTTAATAATTAGTAAGAAGGAATAAACTTCTTACTTTCTAGTTTAATTTTTTTTAAAAAAATTTTTATTAAGAAACTGTAAAGAGATCTCAGAGATGGTGTGTAATATGTTACACAATTATTTTTAATTAATTTATTTGAAAGACAAAGACAGATAGACAAGCCAGTAAAGATCCTCTACCCACTGGTTCATTCCTCAAATGTCCATAAGAACCAAGGCTGGACAGGACAAAGTAGGGGTCAGGAATTCAATGTAGGACTTTCATGTGAGTGGTAGGAACCCAAGTACTTAGGACATCTGTCCCTTGCACCCTCCTAAGGTGTACAACGGCAGGAAGCTGAGATTGAGAGTAGAGCCAGAACGTGAACCCCAGTCTTTAATAAGATGTTCTAAAAAAAAAAAAAAAAAAAAAAAAAAAAAAAAAAAAACCTGTCTAGATGTTCAAACACTAAAGTTACCTCACACACTGTATTTTTTTTCTTCACTATTGGATTGATTCATGTAGCTTAGAGAAAATCATTTAATAGACAATTAGTTTACATAGTAATGTCTTTGTAGAATACTCAAAGCATAACACTTGCAATTGTAGACACCTGATTCATGACTAATCAGCACAGTAGATCCGTATTTGAACTTGCTCACTGGTGACCTGGATGCCTATTAGAGTTCAATCCATAGAACAGTGTGTTAACTTTCCTGAAGCTCTCTGGAAATGAAGTGCTGTCCAGTGGCCATTAATTTTCATCCTTCCTGATTACATAGATCTATGGGGAAATCCACTCAAATGATCAGCTAAACTTTGTCTTTGGGAAGTCCTGGAGACTTTTTTCCTGTGCTTTTTTATCATCCTTTTTTTTTTTTTTAATCAGCTAATTCAAGCTCATTTTATTTGATCACTTTAGAGGTAAAGCTATTGTTTTTGATTTGTGTTTGCTTTCCTTTTCTGTGATTCATGCATGAACAAAAATCAAAATGGCAATTGCCTGCATTCAATGTGAAAGAATGTTGGATGCTTTGTGGCAGATATTTTATTAAAGTGAAAGGTTTTTCTAGAACAGGAGACCCTGTCATCTTTAGTTGTGATGTTGTGTTTCACACTTAGATTCTAGCAAGGGCTGCACCATCAGAAATGAGTCTGCTTTTAGTCATCAAATTCTTAATATCAGCACAAAATTTCAACAATTCTTCTCACTTAGTAAATGCATAAAACATGGTTTAAAATCTAAATTTTCTGACTTCTAAATTTAGTAATTGTAGTTGATAATCCCAGATCTAAAGTCAGTCAGAGATTCTTGTGAGTGTAGAAACTTAATGTAATTACATATGTAAATTATGTGTCAAATCATTAGTACCAGCTATTAAGATTAACAATAAATTTCAAAAGATGAAAAAAAATTCTGAAAAAAATCAGTATTCAATGTATGTATAAATCCTTGTTCATTAACCAAGATTTCAAATAATATTGACTGATGTGAATAAGTATTTAATTCAGGAAAATATTTGCTTAAACAAGTACTTACATAACTCAGTAAATAGTAAGCAAAATCTTTCTCTTATCTGGTCAATATGTATACATTAAACATATATTATATGAAAGGCACTATTTGTTCAACCAACATTTTGCATTCAATATTATTAACCTTATGTTCAAAATGGCACAGCACTCATCATTGTTGTCACTATTCTAATTATGCTGAGTGCCCTTCACCCACATCCATGTGTGTTAAAATTTTCCTCAGACTCATTTGCCATCTGCTTTACATACTTTTCACTGGAGTTTCTCGATTAGCTGGGCATGATATCCTGTGTATAGATCACTTCTTCAAATCATTTGTGTTTTGCATCTGCTGTTTTCCATGGCTGGTCAGTAACGTGCTAGGTCTCAGGCCCACACATTTTCTTCTATCTGACATATGCTCAGAATTTGACGTCCTCTAAAGATTCTCCCAGGGAGAAACTAAAACAGAGCGTAACTAGATATTAGTAAGGCTGTAGGTCTGGGTTGAGAACAATTCCGAGTCCTATCATAAGAACAGTGTGACAGAGCTTTGTAAATTAGTTCCAGTTACTGCTCTTAATGTCTTAAGGTATGATACAGAGACTGGGTGACCAAAGGTTAAGATAACAGTATTTTTATAGCTTAACAAATAGAATGATTTTAAGGCAGTCTTTGTGATGACGAGGCAAGTTAAGCCACCCTTAGGATTCCATAAGATTCCATAATATTGTTTGAATTACTTTCCGAGTTGTTCCACTTCCAGTGTGCACATTGGGAGGCACCAGATAATGGCTCAAGTACTTGAGTTCCTGCCATCCAAGTAGGAGTTTTGTATCAAGTTTCCGACTCTTGGTTTCAGCCTAGTGCAGCCTTGGCTGTTGGAGGCAGCCAATCAGCAGACAGAAGATGTATGTGTGTGTATGTGCATGTCATTTTGCCATATTTAAACTTTAAAAAAAAGTAAAATAACTTTTATTTGTTATCCTGGATGTCATTAGTTACTCATGAGTATCTTTAGGCAAGATGGTTGGCCCATTGGTCCCCTGGTTACTTCATCTGTTAAACCCAGTAATAATGCTTATGCATAGAGAACACTCAACAGTAGTTTTTTATGTGTGGTGAACTTGAAAAAACATTGGTTTTATGTCTATTGACCACCCAGACATCTCTATGTCCTTCCTCCGTGCTTTCAGGGCACTTTAAATATAACTCTTATGTATGCTTTCAAACCTGCTGTAACTATATATCAACGCCTGGATTCCCATTAAACTCTGAACTTCTCTAGAGTAGGGGCTATGTCTTACTTGTTTGCGTATTTCCAGGATCTACATTAGTGCTGGTCATATAGAACACTCAATAAGTCTTGAATTATTCACTAAATAAACTAACAAAGCAGTCATGTATTATAATCCTAGGTCTGGCGCAAATCCTACCTTACTTATCATTTTCTAGTAAAAATTGTTTTTTTAAATATATTTATTATGACATAGTAAAAATATTTCATTTTCATAGATGAAGGGTAACATTTAGATAAAGAAAGCAAGAAGAGCATGTATACTCCATTTTTTCTTCTAAAAATTTCTACCTCAAAAATGAATGTCATGATATGATAGTATTGTGATGAAACTTGCATGATTCCGCTTTTCCTGTTAATAGAAATATGTAATTATTTGCATAACAACTTCCTCAAAGCAATATTTTACAAAAATTTTACTTAAAATATTTTATTGTATTAGACTGCACAGGATGGAAATCAATGTATGATATGAATACAGCTTCTGTAATTTTCACAATGTGAACAAATTGTGCAAGAGTCATTAAAATCAAAATATGGAAAATTACCATATAAATCAATAAAAAACATATCTTATTTCCCTTCTTTTATACCACTACCTAAAATAACTATTACCTTGAATTATAATAAGAGATTATTCTTTCTTGTTTTTAAAATTTATATAAAAGGAACCGTATATACGTGATTCTGTCTTCTCTCTCTAAAATCCTGAGATGCATCCACATTGCTGCCTGTAGCAGTGATCTAAGAGATTTTTCCCTGCTGTAACACAAAGCGGTCATTTAGTCATATTTTTTTTATTTGACAGGTAGAGTTATAGACAGTGAGAGGCAGAGACAGAGAGAAAGGTCTTCTTTCCGTTGGTTCACTCCCCAAATGGCTGCTATAGTCAGAACTGCGCCAATCCGAAGGCAGGAGCCAGGTGCTTCCTCCTGGTCTCCCACGCGGGTGCAGGGGCTCAGGAACTTGGGCCATTCTCCACTGCCCTCCCAGGCCACAGCAGAGAGCTGGACTGGAAGAGGAGCAACCAGGACTAGAACCCGGTGCCCATATGGGATGCCAGTGCCACAGGCAGAGGATTAACCAAGTGAGCCACGGCACCAGCCCCTATTTAGTCATTTTGATTACTAAACAATATTTTATATACAAATATGTCAATTTATTTATTCAATTGCTGATAGCATTTGAATTATTTCCAGTTTCAGGCCATTACACATAAAGCTGCTTTACACAAAGATATTTATTTATTTGCAAATTAGAGTAACAGCGAATGAGGAAGAGGCAGAGAGAGAGATTGATCTTGCATTTACTGGTTCATTCTTCAAATGGCCACAACATCCAAGTCTGGACCGGACCAAAGCCAAGAACCAGGAATTCCATCTTGATTTTCTACCTGGATGGCAGAGGCCAAGTACCCGGGATGTCTTGTGCTGCCTTTCCTGTCATAGAAGCAGGAAACTGGCTGACTGGCTGGGAAATGGAACAACCAGAACATGCAGTGGCACTGACATACAGGATGCCCACCTTGCAAGTGATGGCTTAACCTACTGCACCACAATCCCTGTCCCTGTTTATAGAATTTCAAACATACAAGGGATCTTCAAATAGATCATGGTGAATGCCCATTGTGAGAAATTTTGCATTGATTTCTGAATTATTTTGTACCAAAATAAAAGCATATGAACTTATGATATATTTTAACACACCTAAGTTTGAGGCAAAGCAAGATAAGACTCCCTACTAGAATGGCACAAGTCTTGCTAAAATTGGAGTAAAACAAACAGCAAATTTACGATGAAAGTTGGGCAGAAGAATTTTAAGTTTATTGCTGCTTTACAAGATGTTTATGAGACAAATGGCCAAAAAAGCAGAACTGTAATAGGATATGAAACACCACTTTTGCAGGATGATCCTGAAGATGAAGCCCAAACAAAGCAATGGCTACCAAGAGGAGGAAGAGTTAGTCAAGAAAGTGGACCAACCAAGAGGAAAGATTATGTCAACCTTTACTGGGGATGCTCAAGGCACTTTTGTTTTTTTGATGTTCAGGAGGAGCAAAGAACCACCACATCTACTTACTCATTCGGAAAGTATTTTAAGAAAGTTAGCCAAAGTATCAGAAGAAAAACTCTTGGGAAAGCTCCACAAGAGATTCTTTCTCCACCACAGCAGTGCTTCTGATCATTCCACTCTTCAACATTGGGAATTGTGTACAGGTTTCTGTGGGGAGTCATTAGGTAGCCACCTTCAGGTCCTGCTTTGGCTCCTTTTGAAATCTTTTTGTTTTCTACTCTTAGAAAGTCTTTTATCTTTTAATTCCATTTCCCTTGAACATTTTGACATCACAGGTACATAAACTCTTTGGTTATATATCTAGGATTAGAATTGTGGATGTGAGTTACAATAACACTGTATCCCAATGGCTATGATTTGGTTGAAATTTGAGAGTACCCTAATGAACCATATTTTAAGATTTTTGTCCCCAGAGTGGTGGTATTAGGAGGTGCTTGGTATTTTTAAAATGTGAGCATTATGGGAGGCCCCTGGGCCAATGGATATTTGACAAAAGCCAAAGCAGCGGGACCCTTCCCCATCTAGGACTCTGAACCTCTAAGACTGTGCATAATAAACCTTATGCTTTTATAAGTCAGCTGCCTCAGATATTTTTGAAATCTATGCAAAGTTGACTCATCTACTTTGTAATTTCAACTTTTATCTTCTAGTTACATGGTTTGGGAAAATATAGCAGTAAATGGGTGTGGTTATAACTAATATTGTTGAGTATTTTTATGTAATTTAAATGTAATTTTAATATCTGCTATTGAAAGATATTGTTTATAGTCACTTTCTCATTTTCCTCTTGCAGATTGTATCTTTTCTTATTGATGTTTAATAATCTTTGTATATTAATGTACTTGATTCATCTTTTTTCACATATGTATTCTAAATATAAAATCATGCCTCATTATCCACAGGAACCTGGTTCCAGGAGTCCTGTAGATATAAATACCTGTGACTGCTCAAGCCCCCATATAAAAGGGCACAGCATTTGAACAGAGTCCATGCTCATAATCTTATATACTTTAAATCATATCTACATTATTTATATATATATATATATATATATATATATAGCTATATTGTTCAAGGAATAATGGCAAGGGAAAATTATCTACATGTTAATTGTAGTGGATTTTTGAAAAATATTTATTTATTTGAATGACAGAGTGATAAACACACACACACACACATACACACATACACACACACAAAGAATCTTCTGTAGGTGCTTCACTCCCCAAACAGCTGGGCAAAGCTGAATCCAAGATCCTGGAACTCCATTCAGGTCTCACACATGTGAGGCAGGGGCCAAGTACTTGGGCCGTGTTCTGGTGCTTTCCCATGTGGAGCAGCTGGGACTCTAACTGATGCTCACAGTGAATGCCGGCATTGCAGTTGGTACCTTAAACTATTGCACCACAATGCCAGCCTCAGCAATTCTTTTCTGAATATTTTCAATCTGCATTTGGTTGAATCCACCAATGTGGGACCCATAGGTTTGGAAGGCCATCTGTGTAACTCCTACTCTCCGATTTGCCTTCTCACGTTCTTAATTGTGATGTATTTTATAAATTCCAGTTCTAAATTTTAATAAGATTCAATTAATCCATTTCTTCCTTTACTATCAATGCTTCTGCTTAAATCAATGGTTGCTTACTCCATGATCATAAAAATGTTCTTCTAATTTTTATGCTTGAAAATTACTGTTTTCCCCTTAGATCTACGTGTTTTTTGGAATTGATTATTTTTCTATGGACAGTCTATGGTGGAAGTCAAATCTTGTTTTTTTTTTTTTTTTTCCATCTGAATATTCAGTCAATCCAGCATAAGTACACAGAGCTAATTTATATTGTAAATAAGATGACTATAAAAAAAGATCTGGGGGCCAGCACTGTGGTATAGCGAATTAAAGCCACTGCTTGCAGTGCTGGCATCCATATGGGTGCCGGTTCGAATCCCAGCTGCTCCACTTCTGATCCAGCTCTCTTCTATGGCCTGGGAAAGCAGTAGAAGATGGCCCAAGTCCTTGGGCCCCTGCACCCATAAGGGAGACCTAGAAGAGCTCCTGGCTCCTGGTTCCTCCCTGGCTTCAGATCAGCACAGCTCCAGCCTTTGAGGCCATTAGGGGAGTGAACCAGCAGATGTGGAAGACCTCTCTCTCTCTCTCTCTCTCTCTCTCTCTCTCTCTGCATATATATATAACACTACCTTTCAAATAAATCTTTAAAAAAAAAAAAGATCTATAACTCACATCACTATTGTGTTCCATCTGCTCACTTAAAATTCTTATTTCAATCATACTGCTATAATTGTTGTAGGTTAGAACTAAATTTCTTTTTTAAAAATTTTTGTTTTACTTATTGAAAGACAGAATGGCATAAACTGAGAAAGTCAAGAGAGAGAGAGAGAGAGAGAGAGAGAGAGAGAGAGAGAGATCTTCCATCCAGTGGTTCACTCTCCAAATGGCCACAACAGCCAGGATAAAACCAGGAGCTAGGAACTCCATCAAGGTCTTCCATGTGGGTGGCAGATGCCCAAGTGCCTGGCCATCTTCTTCTGCTTTCCCAAGCACGTTAGCAGGGAACTAGATTGGAAGCAGGGCAGCCAGACCTCAAACCTCAGCTCTGATACAGTATGCTGCCATTGCAGATGGTGGCTTAACCCACAGTGCTGCACCATAGCGCCAGCCCCAGATGGAAGTTTGATAAAACACTTACATGGCCTTAAAGTTTATTGCTCCTCGGCCAGCGCCGCGGCTCACTAGGCTAATCCTCTGCCGGCACACCGGGTTCTAGTCCCTGTCAGGGCACCGGATTCTGTCCCAGTTGCCCCTCTTCCAGGCCAGCTCTCTGCTGTGGCCAGGGAGTGCACTGGAGGATGGCCCAAGTGCTTGGGCCCTGCACCCCATGGGAGACCAGGAGAAGCACCTGGCTCCTGGCTTCGGATCAACGTGGTAGGCCAGCCGCAGTGCGCTGGCCGCGGCGGCCATTGGAGGGTGAACCAACGGCAAAGGAAGACCTTTCTCTCTGTCTCTCTCTCTCACTGTCCACTCTGCCTGTCAAAAAAAAAGTTTATTGCTCCTCACAAGTGTCTTCATATACCTGGATGCTTTGCAGCTTTGGATTTTGGTATAAATTTTATAATCATGTCAATTTCCTCAGGAAAAAAATCACTTTGGGATTTTTAATTGAAATTGCATTGGATTAAAAGATCAGTTCTAAGAGAATTGGCATTCTTACTGTATTCCTTCCATGCATGAAAATGTTATACACTCAATTTATTTCGATCTCTTTGATGCTTCTCTAGCAATTTAGTTTAATTTTCTAAGAATAATTTTTGTCCCTATTTGATTACCTAATTCCCAATATATTTGATTATTTTAATGCTATTACAAATATTTTATTTCATTTTCCAAAAGTCTGTTGCTAATATAGAGAAATGCTATTTTGTATTGACATTGTATCCGACAGTAAATATACTTCATAGCTCTAATTATTTATGTGTTTGTTCTTTTGAATTTTCTGTATAATAATAATGTTTAAGTCAAGTGATTTTTTTCTTCTCCTTTTCTCTTTTTAATATTTTTATGTTTGTCAGAATTATAATTAATAAGTAATCAAATGAAATGTAGGAACAGCCTAGCTTTGTTTTATTAACTTTCTTTTCTCAAACCATAATAGGTACTGAATTTTATGAAACGTATTTTATGCACCAAATTATTTTTCTCAGTCTGCTAAGCAGTAAGGTATTTGATTCACTTTTCAAACATTTAATCATGCTTGCATCCTGAAATAAACTTCATTGACTTTTACATGAGGTATTGGTTCTTCAAATTCAGACTACCTTGGTAAATCAGTGAGACTGCCGTAGACCACTATACAGCTCTCTGATGTCCCATACATTCTTGCAAATGTATAGGTTATCTCATTGTGTTTTCTTCTTTTTAAATAAAGATTCATCTATTTATTTACTTACTTATTTAAAAGGCAGGATTAGAGAGAGAGGGAGAGATGGAAAAAGAGAGAGAGAGAGAAGTTCCACCCACTGGTTCACTCCCCAGGTAGCCACAGTGTCTAGTTCTAGGCCATGGGTAGCAGGGCAGAAGCACTTGGGCCATCTTCTGTTGCTTTCCGACATCCATTAGCAGGGAGCTGGATTGTAAGTGGAGCAGCCAGGACTTGAACCAGAACTGGTATGTGATGCAGTTTTACAGGGAGCCGCTCACCTGTGCTGCCACACAGGCCCCAGTGGTTCTTCTTCTTGCATCCTGATCCTTTGAGTACAGACTGCTTTCCAGCTCTTTAAATGCAAGTGCTTCGGTCGTTTTCCTCCTATTTTTCTACTTTCTGCTGTAAAAATTGTACCTATCATTTATGGTCTTTTGGCATCTACAGTGCCAAAGCTAGAAGCAAAATTTTCAATAACTTAGTTTCATTATTAAATTTTATAAATTCTTAGGATCAGGGAACCAAAAATGTCCCAGTATAATTTGTTATAGACATGGTGACAATGTGAGATGTATTTTGTTTGTAATCATCCCAGGATTTTAAACTTTCTTAAGGGACCAATTATCTAGACATCTTCAAGAAGCATGTGGCACAAAAATCTTTATACTCAGACACAAAAGAGAAGAATAAGCTGCCTGGAGTTTGCAACACTCTGTTCGAACTCTTATTCTGTAAATTGTACTTTCTTTTAAATATTTACCAGAAAAGCAGACACTCATTTTTGGAGAATAAATTTTTATAGGTGGTTTTTTGGAATTGCCACCATTTCCAGATTTCAGAAATAGTCATATTTACTTTAATTTATCTCAGGTCTCTTTTATACTTTGGGGTTCCAGCTATGGCATAGGAGGAGTATGTTTTCCTGATAATGCATATGCAGACTGGAATGTAAATTTATTATCATATTTGCATAAGAGTTTTAATCATAAACACAGAAAGCAAAATTGATAGAAATCATATTGATCTTTACTACCTCATATTACATCCACATTAATAATGAATGTGACAGCAGCATCATAAATATGCAAAGGAGCAACACATCAGCCTAAACATCTCCAGTAATTTGTAGACTTACACTCATAGGAAACCACTAATGGAATACAGTGCATTTTCTTTTCTATGAATACCCAAAATCCATGCATTATGTATCAGTGAAATTGCTAATAGCAGACTTTAACCGTATCATTTAAACTTGTTATTATGGGCAGGGCAAACTGATTTTTAAAGTGACTGATAATAAAATATATCTCTGCCTTGACATTATCCCTGATTGTTCAGTTTATCTTTTTCACCAGTCCCTGTATTTATAGGAAACAGAAGAAATCATTGCTTTGATATTTGGGATACGTATGTTCTATTAAATGTAAGAGAATGGTGGCCAGTGAATACCTAATAAGTCGAAGTTAAATGTCCCTGAAGTACCTGCTCAATTTAATGTCAGAATATCAGAACAGTCTCAGAATATCCATTATTACAGTATACCTCATGGTACAAATTACCACAACAGCTCTTATTTATGTAAGAGATCTGACGGAAATGCAGAAGGTGAGAGCATGTGCAGATACATGGGGACAGAGGCTCAGCAGAGGCTCAGTTATTGGAATTCACAGGGTGAATAATAACTCCTAAACACAAGGCTAATGTTAGAAGCTTTAGGAAAATACCCACAGAAAAATACAGGGAAAACTTTGCCATAATGATTCTGAGGAGTTTATTCAGAAATAAAGTGTATTAGATAATGCAGTAGTGGATAAATTAGCTTTTTCTAGTATTTTAGCTCTGTTTTAGAACCTGTAAAAATTTTGGAATTCCTAGAGTATTCCACACTCTATTTTCAAGGCTGAGTAGAATGCTTACACACACACACACACACACAAACACACAATGAAAAATTAGATCCAAATATACTGTACATTTTCTGTGAATTTTTTGAGAAAAAATAACATTTTTCCTATCAATTTGGTCTTGCAATGAGAGCAGTATTGAACAAAACTAAATTGTAGATGTATCCAAACTATAAATGAGTTAATGCTTTGGATGATTAAAACATTTTTGTTGTATATGCTTTCAAGTTTGTGAAATAAAGTACGCCTTTAATAAAGTCAATTAGTGAGTTCACTTAGTATGCAAACTCATATTTGACTAATTTGAATTGGTATAATAATGAGAAAAATTTAGTTGTTTTAAAATTCTATATGTAAAAATAATTAAACAAGAGCTACATTTTAAAAGAAATTTTTAATTTCAATGTATTTAAAAGAATAAAGCATGCAATATGGAATCTAAAGAAAATTCATTTTGTGCAAAAACATATAAATAAAACAAATATAAGAACATAAGAGACAATAAAATTGGTCATTGATATGAATCAAATCATATTGATAATTACACTAAATAATACTGTTCTAGTACTTCAGAGTTTTTCAGCTTGGATAAAAAGAAGAAACTCAACTATAATTAATCCAACTTTCACATAAAATCACAGTGAAAGAACTCTACAATGAAAATTATAAGACGCTAATGAAGAAAGGACACAAAATGGAAAAATATCCAAAGTTTGCATAATTAACATTGTTCTAAAGTATAAAATAAAAAAAAAACATTGTTGAAATGACTACACTGCCCAAAGCAACCTACTTATTCAGTAAAATCTTCATCAAAATATCAATGCTATCATTTGCAGATATAGAAAAAATGATCCTAAAATGTATATTGAATGACAAAAACTCAGAATAGTCAAAGAAATCCTGAGAAAAATTATAAATCTGGAGGTATCACAATCCCTGACTTCAAAGCATACTACAAAACTGTAGTAATTAAAATACCAAGTTACTGGCATATAAGCTGATACACAGAACAATGGAACAAAAAAAATTTCAGAAATTAATGCCTGTATATAAGTCAACACATTTTTGAAAATAATGCCAAAAATGTAGATTGTTGAAAGGACAAACTTTTTTTTTAAACTTCTATAATGAATATAAATTTCCAAAGTACAGCTTATGGATTACAATGGCTTCCCCCTCCCCCCCCATAACTTCCCTCCCATCCACAACCCTCCCCTTTCCCGCTCCCTCTCCCCTTCCATTCACATCAAGATTCATTTTCAATTCTCCTTACATACAGAAGATCAGTTTAGTATATATTAAGTAAAGATTTCAACAGTTTGCCCTCACATAGCAACACAAAGTGAAAAATACTGTTGGAGTACTAGCTACAGCATTAAATCAAAATGTACAGCACATTAAGGACAGAGATCCTACATGATATTTTTTAAAAAATTGATTAAGTTTCTATGCAATTTCCAATTTAACACCAAGGTTTTTTTTTTCACTTTCAATTATCTTTATATACAGAAGATCGATTCAGTATATACTAAGTAAAGATCTTATCAGTTTGCACCCACACAGAAACACAAAGTGTAAAAATACTGTTTCAGTACTAGTTATAGCATTACTTCACATTGAACAACACATTAAGGACAGATCCCACATGAGATGTAAGTACACAGTGACTCCTGTTGTTGATTTAACAATTTGACACTCTTGTTTATGGCGTCATTAATCTCCCTAGGCTCTAGTCATGAGTTGCCAAGGCTATGGAAGCCTTTAGGGTTCGCTGACTTTGATCTTATTCCCACAGGGTCATAGTTAAAGTGGAAGTTCTCTCCTCCCTTCAGAGAAAGGTACCTCCTTCTTTGCTGGCCCCATTCTATCCACTGGGATCTCACTCGCAGAGATCTTTCATTTAGGTCTTCTTTTTTTTTCTTTTTTCCAGAGTGTCTTGGCTTTCCATGCCTAAAATACTCTCATGGGCTCTTCAGCCGTATCCGAATGCCTTAAGGGCTGATTCTGAGGCCAGAGTGCTATTTAGGACATCTGCCATTCTATGAGTCTGCTGTGTATCCCACTTCCCATGATGGATCATTCTCTCCCTTTTTGATTCTATCAGTTAGTATTAGCAGACACTAGTCTTGTTTGTGTGATCCTTTTGACTCTTAGACCTATCAGTGTGATCAATTGTGAACTGAAATTGATCACTTGGACTAGTGAGATGGCCTTGGTACTTGCCACCTTGATGGGATTAAATTGGAATCCCCTGGCACAATTCTAACTCCATCATTTGGGGCAGTTCCGATTGAGCATGTCCCAAATTGTACATCTCCTCCCTCTCTTATTCCCACTCTTATATTTCACAGGGATCACTTTTCAGTTAGAATTTAAACACCTAAGAATAATTGTCTGTTAATTACAGAGTTCAACCACTAGTACTAGAACAAAAAAAAAAATACTAAAATGGATAAAGTATTACATTGTACAACAACCTTCATCACAAGAGCTGATCAAGTCACTGTTTCTCATAGTGTCCATTTCACTTCAACAGGTTTCCCCTTTGGTGCTCAGTTAGTTGTCGCCGATCAGGGAAAACAAATGATATTTGTCTCTTTGGGACTGGCTTAATTCACTCAGCATGATGTTTTCAAGATTCCTCCATCTTGTTGCAAATGACCAGATTTCATTGTTTTTACTGCTGTATAGTCTTCTATAGAGTACATGTCCCATAATTTCTTTATCCAATCTACTGTTGATGGGCATTTGGGTTGGTTCCAGGTCTTAGCTATTGTGAATTGTGCTGCAATAAACATTAATGTGCAGATGGCTTTTTTGTTTGCCAATTTAATTTCCTTTGAGTAAATTCCAAGGAGTGGTATGGCTGGGTTGTATGGTAGGGTTATATTCAGGTTTCTGAGGAATCTCCAGACTGTCTTCCTTAGTGGCTTAACCAGTTTGCATTCCCACCAACAGTGAGTTAGTTTCTGAAAGGACAAACTTTCTAATAAATGGTGCTGACATAGCTGGATACAAGTGTGTGGAAGAATGTAACAGAGCTTTGCTTTCCACGATATAAAACAGAAATCAAAATGGATCAAAGACCTAAAACAAGACCTACAATAGCAAAACTGACGAAAAAAATATATGGGGAAAACACTTCAAGACCTTGGTGTAGTCAAAGTTGTTTTTTTTTTTTTTTTTGATGTGACTACAAAGGCACAGGTAATAGAAGCAAAACTAATGAAATGGAATTCCACCAAACTAAGAAACCTACACACAGAAAAGGAAACAACAGTGTTAAGAGACGATCAATAGAAAGGGAGAAAATATTACTCATTATTCATTTGACAAACAATTAACATCCAGAATATATAAGGAACTCAAACAGTTCAACAGTAAGGAAACAACAAATTCAATGTAAAATGGGCAAACTATTTAAATACATCTGTCTCAAAAGAAAACACAGTGCAAGCAGTTGGGACTTCCACATCGCCCAGTGGACTGCCAGCTCAGGTCCCAGTTCCTCTGCTTCTGTTCCAGCTTCCTGCCAATTCATTCTGGGAAGCAGAAGGTAATGGCTCAGGTGCTTAGGCCCCTGCCATCTACAGGGGAGACCCAGAAGGAGTTCCATACTCCTGGCTTAGGCCTGGCCCAGTTACAATAGTTTTGGGTGTTTGAGTAAGTAGTGAACAGGTGGATGAGAAACCTCTCTCCATCTCTCTCTCTCTCTCTCTCTCTCTCTCTCTCTCTCTCTCTCTCTGCCTCTGCCTCTCTGTAACTCTGCCTTCCAAATACATAAATAAATCTTTTAAAAAAAGCATGCAGAGAAAATGTAACTGTAATATACTGTTGATAGGAAAGTGATATGGACATTCTTTACAAAACTAAAAATAGTTCTACCATAAGACCCAGGATTCCCACTGCTGAGTGTAACCAAAAGAAATGAAATCCCTGGGCCAGCATTGTGGCATAGTGAGTTAAGATGCCACCTGCAGTACTGGCATCCCTTATGGACACCATTTCATGTTCTGGCTGCTCCACATCTAATCTAGCGCCTTGCTAATGCACCTGGGAAAGTAGCAGGTGATGCACAAGCCCCTGCCACCCATAAGTGAGACTTGGAAGAGGCTCTGGCCTCCTAGCCTCGGCCTGGCCCAGCCTTGGCCCTGCCCTGGCCATTACATCCATTTGTGGAGTGAAGCAAAGGATGAAAGATTTGTCTATCTCTTATTCTGCTTCTGTAATTCCATCTTTCAGATAAATAAAGAAATCTTTTTAAAAATTGAAATCGTTACATCCAGGAGACACCTGTTATGTCCAAAATAGGCAAGATATGGAATAAATCATGCAGTCTATCAACAGATGAATGGGTATGGAGCATCTAGTATACAAAATGGAATACCAGCCATTGTGAGATGAAGATAAAGCATTGCTCCCAGGGAATTTTATAACTGTAAATACTTATATATGTCATAAAAAAGAGAAACACATAAAGTCAATTGCACTTGGGTATAAAAATAAGTTTGAAACATGATTTAAAGAGTGATCTTATTGAGGGGTGGGGTGTTGTGGTTCAGAGTTAAACCGCAGGATGAGACACCAGTATCCCCTATCAAAGTGCTAGTTCTAGTCCCAACCACTCTGCTTCCAATTAAGCCTCTGCTACTGCATCTAGTAAAGCAGCAAATGATGGCAACGCATATGAGACACCAGGATGGAGTTCCTGATTCCTGGCTTTAGTCTGGGCAGCCCTGGAGGTTCTGGACATTTGAGGAGTAAATGGAAGATATCATTGTGTGTGTGTCTCTCTCTTCCTCATTTGGCCTTTCACACAGTGAAAATAATAAATACAAATTTAAAAAGAAGTAGAACACTGTACAAAGATGTAAGAGCTGATAGGTAGTTTTGAATTATAAATAAATTATAATAAGAAATAAATCATATATTCATAAGACAATAATATTTCTAGTTTATTTACTAGAAGTTTTGGTAGGTTTATTGTTGGCCTGGATTTCTTCCTAACTCTATTGTCTTTGCTGCAGTGGATGATTCGAAACATAATCTTATTTCATTTTTCAAAACTGAAGTGATTATTTTTCCAGATGCTGGAAATGCTGTATTCTAACACCCCTCAACCTTCAGCCATGTCGGAATTGTGGTTGGCTGAAGTGAGATGTTCATCCTAGTGTCACATCCCTTTCCAAGGCAGCCAGCATGCACTCATTAACAGATTAAAGTGTGTGAAGCCAACTATCCAGTCCCAACCTGTGCCACATCAAAAGGGCCAATTCAGACTTGGAGTTCCTCTGAGAAAACTTTGTTGATGGTGTATACAGTCCAAATTCTTCCTCCCCCACTTGTTCTCTTTGTTTTCCTCGCAGATACAGATTTCAAGAGCACCGGTTGATACACTTAATCCATGCTCATCTCCACCTAAATGTCTTCTTCCTGGTTAATTCAAATGACAGCAATTCCTTTTCAACTTAATTTAAAGCAGCAGGCATCAAGATAGAAACAAATGTGAGAGGATTCTATTAGAATAAATGCTTGTGAAAACAAATAGGGACCTAAGAAAGGCATAAATGGTCTGTAGGCATTGGTGGAAATCTATAACCATATGAAAGAAAAAAGAAATGAAGTTTGTGTGGAATTGAAAATTGAACAAAAATACTGAAGATTCCTTAAATAAAAGTTAATTTTATTGAGGATTACTATAATTCTCAGGAACTAGCTTGCTTTGGTGTTCCTTTTTTTTTTTTTTTTGAGACATACAATTTTCCTAACTTGTGTAGTTCTCAAAACAAATCCATTTTATTTATGAGGATTAGTTTCATGGAAATGTTACTTGCTCAAACTTACCAAGCAGTGAATACCTATGACTTGGTATTGTTGTGGTGTTAATTTTTAATAGAAATAGGACTTTCTCCTGAAGAAAGATTTACTACTGTTTTTTGCTGAAAGAATCAGCCCACTTTGGGTTAATATTCAGAAATTATGCATGCATTATTCATGCATGCCTACATTTCGTTATATATCCTTTTAAGACAGAATTAATGTATTGATAAACAATTTAGGCACAAGAGATATCACTGTGCAACAATTACAATTCTACAAGTGTCTACCATGTATTTATAGTCACAATTAATGACATGTCAAATTGTTGGAAGAAAGGTATTGATCAAATAACAAATCAATCAGATTCTCAGAAGGCCAGATAGTTTGAACATCTTTCTAAAAATGTAATTTATCTAAGCTGACATGCAAAATGCTACCGTATTTCAAAAACAAATGGTAGAAGCATCAAGGTATGTATATTTATCTTTGCAGTTTGTAGTGTCAGAGTAACCTAGAATAAAAGTGAATATTCAACACAATCATACAAACTTTTGGCAACATGTTGTCAAATATTTGAAAATATTTTGGTTTTTCACTATGTGATGACAAAATTGTGTGATATGAATCATTTATATGCAGGTGCCCTGGTATCACTTCATAAAATTTTTTTTTTTTTTTTTTTTTTTTTTTACAGGCAGAGTGGACAGTGAGAGAGAGAGACAGAGAGAAAGGTCTTCCTTTTTGCCGTTGGTTCACCCTCCAATGGCCGCCGCGGTCGGCGCGCTGCGGCCGGCGCACCGCGCTCGTCCGATGGCAGGAGCCAGGAGCCAGGTGCTTTTCCTGGTCTCCCCATGGGGTGCAGGGCCCAAGCACCTGGGCCATCCTCCACTGCACTCCTGGGCCACAGCAGAGGGCTGGCCTGGAAGAGGGGCAACTGGGACAGAATCCGGTGCCCCGACCGGGACTAGAACCCGGTGTGCCGGCGCCGCAAGGTGGAGGATTAGCCTGTTGAGCCACGGCGCCGGCCTCACTTCATAAAATTTTATTTTAGCAAGTAGACTTCCAAGATAGACACCATAACCCCTAACTCAAGATATTTACATCCTGTGTAGTCCTGTGTCTGACTGCATGTTTTATTTAATGGTTTGATTTTAGCTGATAGAATATTACAAAGGTAATGAGATGTTATTCCCATGATTACATTGTAAAACATGGTGACACCTACATTTCTAGCAAAGTCTCCTGTGATGATTACTTTTATGGTGCCAACTTGATTGGAAAGTCATAGTATGGAGTGGGTCTGTGAGGCTGTTTTCAAATGAGATTAGCAAGTCAGTCTAACTAGTTGGGTGGAAGGACCTAGCCTTGATGTGGGCAAGCACTATCAGTAGACTGAGGGCTGGGAAAGACTAAACAGGAATGTGACTTAGTCTCTTTCTCAGAGAGCTGGGACTTGTTCAACTCCTGTTTCTGATATAGGTTCTGGCTTTGGTACTCCAAGGTTTATACCTACTTCCCCTTTGCTGGCACTCAGGTTTTTTAAAATTTTATTTAAGTTATACAAGTTCCATGTATTTCATATGTACAGATTCAGGAACATACTGACACGTCCCCCTATTCTTCTCACACTCCAACCCTTCCTCCTCCTCCCTCTTACATTCTCGCTGTTATTTTTTACAAAGATCCATTTTTAGTTTCCTTAAAGATCATATACATAAACTTACACTAAGGAAAAGAGTTCAACAAATAGCATGAAGAAAAAAAATACTATTCCTCAACAGAAAAGATAAGATCTGTAAACAATCATTGAATCTCAAAATATCTATTTCACTTTAATACATTTCAGATTCTTGGCACTCTATTAGTTTTCGTGGGTAGGGAAAACATACGATATCTAAGTATAATGGTTTACCATTGCATCCATCTTGATGTAAAAGACAAGATTTCTTTTTTCTTTTCAGCTGAGTAGTACTTCATGCATTATTTTTTTAATCCAGTCAACAGTTGATGGACATCAGGGTTGATTCCATATCTTAGCTATTGTGTATTATGCTCAATGAACATGAGGGTACAAATAACTCTTTTGTATGCTGATTCCATGTCCTTTGGGTAAAGTCCCAGGAGTGGGATGGCTGAGTCATATGGTAGATCCATATTCAGATTTCTGAGATATCTCCATAGTGTCTTCCACAGGAGCTGAACCAGTTTACAATCCCGCCAACAGTGGATCAGGGTATCTTTTCCCTCACATTCACACTAGCATTTGTGGTATGTTGATTTCTGTATGAGAGCCATTCTAACTGGAGTGAGGTGAAACCTCGCTGTGGTTTCTATTTGCATTTCCTTGATGGCTGGTGATCCTGAGCATTTTCTCAAGTGTTGGTTATTTGAATTTCCTTTTTTGAAAAGTGCCAGTTAAAGTCCTTTGACCATTTCTTAACTGGATTGTTTTGTTGTTGTTGAATTTCTTGAGCTTTTTATAGATTCTGGTTGTTAACCCTTTATCAGTTGCATAATTTGCAAATATTTTCTCACATTCTGTCAGTTGCTTCTTAACTGCTGAATGTTTCTTTTGTAGCGCAGAAGCTTCTCAGCTTGGTATAATGCCATTTATCAATTTTGGCTTTGACTGCCTGTTTTTCTACAGTCTTTTCCAGAAGTTTTTGCCTAGACCAATGTCTTGAAGGTTTTCTCCAATGTTCTCTAGTAATTTGATGGAACTGGGTTGTAGATTTATGTCTTTGATCCATTTTGAGTGGATTTTTGTGCAAGGTGCAACTTATGAGTCTAGTTTCTTATTTTAGCGTATGGATATCCAGTTTCCCTAGCTCGATTTGTTGAAGAGACTGTCCTTGCTCCAGGGATTGATTTTGCCCTTTTGTCAGAGATAACTTGGTTGTAAATGCATAGATTGATTTCTGGAGTTTCTATTCTATTCCTTTGGTCTATCTGTCTGTTTATATGCCAGTACCAGGCTGTTGTGATGATAACTGACCTGTAGTATGTCTTGAGAACTGGTATTCTGATGCCCTAAGCTTTGTTTTCGCTGTATAAGATTGCTTTAGCTATTTAGGGTCTCTTGTGTTTCCTTACAATTTTGGCATCATTTTTTTCTAGGTCTTCAAAGAATGTCTTTGTTATTTTGATTGTGACCATATTGAATCTGTACATTGCTTTTGGTAGTATGGACATTTTGATGTTGTTAACTCTTTTCTTAAATCCGTGACATGGAAGATTTTTCCCATTTTTAATGTTTTTTTCTATTTCTTTCTTTAGTGTTTTATAATTTTCATCACAGAAATCTTTGACATCCTTGGTTAAGTTTTTACCAAGGTATTTAATTCTTTTTGAAGTTATTGTGAATGGAATTGGTATTAAATGTTCTTTCTCAGCCATGACATTGTCTGTGTATACAAAGGATATTGATTTTTCTGTGTTGATTTTATATCCTTGCACTTTACTAAACTTTTTATGAGTTCCAAAAGTCTCTCAATGGAGTTTTTTGGATTCTCTATATATTGAAGCATGTCATCTGCTAATGGTGATAGTTTTACTTCCTCCTTCCAAATTTGTATCCTCTTTGTTTATGGCTTTAATAGAGCAATTTACCATGCTGAAAAAGGAAAAAAGAATGGGTTATTGGCCAGTGAGGGACTCAACTGTGAGAAATAAATTTATCTTCATTATGAATCACCCATTCTGTATCATTTTGTAACAACAGAAAATGTAGAGACACAATATATTTATGAACAGAGACTCAAATTAATTTTAAAAAAAGGTATTCAAATAATATTATGTTGATGCAAAATGCATTTAGAAAGAAACATGTTAAAAAGTATCAAACTTTTAAAAGACATGTTATATATAAATGATAATGTGCTAATATATAAATAATGATGAGAAAGATCCTTAGCTCTTAAAAGACATAGCATATAAATATATAAATAAATGTCATGGAATACTGTTCCTAGTGCTTAAAACTCTGTATGTATGCATAATATCATCTGTGTTTCCATACATAGCAAATTGTTATGATGGGTTTTCTAATAAAACTATAAGATTTACATGGTTCTGGTAGAAAAATGAGCATCTTTGGACAATGAAAATGTAATTATGCTACTTTTAGTACATGCTTTCTACTCAAATCCCCGTCACATATAGTTATATAATGATTTATTTTTCCTCAGAATCTTTCATATATGCTTACATTTGCTAAACAAATTAAATGATATTTTATTTGTGTATTTTTTTCTTTTCTACCTTAATATTACATAATTTAAAACAAGGAATTGAGAGAATGTCCCATAACATGAAAATTAAGGTGAAGTATCAAAATTGAGGTAATTTCCTCATTTCTGAGACATAAGTTATAGAAAATAACAGCTTCTTATGTTTGAGTATTTTTTAAAGATTTATTTATTTATTTGAAGTCAGTGTTCAGAGAAAGAAGGAGAGACAGAGAGAACGAAATCTTCCATCTATTGACTCATCCCCGAAAGGCTAGGGCTGAGCCAAGCCAAATCCCTGAGCCAAGAGCTTCATCCAGGTCTCCCAAATGGGTAGCAAGGGTCCAAACACTTGGGTCATCCTCAATTGCTTTTCTCGGTCCATTAGCAGGGAGCTGGATAGGAAATGGAGCAGCCAGGACTTGAACTAGTGTCCATATGGGATAATGGCATCGTAGGTGACAGCTTTACCCACTGTGTCGAAACACTGGCCCTTGGGTATGTTTTTCTTATAAAACAGGTCAAGAATTTTTTTTTTGACAGGCAGAGTGGACAGTGAGAGAGAGAGAGACAGAGAGAAAGGTCTTCCTTTATGCCGTTGGTTCACACTCCAATGGCCGCCGTGGCCGGTGTGCTGCGGCCGGCGCACCATGCTGATCCGATGGCAGGAGCCAGGTGTTTCTCCTGGTCTCCCATGGGGTACAGGGCCCAAGTACTTGGGCCATCCTCCACTGCACTCCCGGGCCACAGCAGAGAGCTGGCCTGGAAGAGGGGAAACCGGGACAGAATCCAGCGCCCCGACCGGGACGAGAACCTAGTGTGCTGGCACCGCAGGTGGAGGATTAGCCTGTTGAGTCGCGGCGCCGAAGAATTTTCTACATAGTATTAATGATAGCATCCATGAAAATTATTTAAAACATACTATACTTTCAGTGTATAGGTCTTAATGCACACAGATGCAAACATTATGCAAATATGAGTACAATTAGAATCCTATTGAACATAGGAAGAGGGCAAAAAGCTCAAACGAAATATATCGAAAGTGATCATTTGTTTAGCAGCATAAAAACTAATTGTACTGGCCAGCGCCACGGCTCAATAGGCTAATCTTCCGCCTATGGTGCCGGCACGCCGGTTCTAGTCCCGTTCGGGGTGCTAGATTCTGTCCCGGTTGCTGCTCTTCCAGTCCAGCTCTCTGCTGTGGCCCAGGAGTGCAGTGCAGGATGGCCCAAGTGCTTGGGCCTGCACCTGCATGGGAGACCGGGAGAAAGCACCTGGCTCCTGGTTTCAGATCAGCGTGGTGCACTGGCCACAGCGCACCAGCCGCAGTGGCCATTGGAGGGTGAACCAATGGTAAATGGAAGACCTTTCTCTCTGTCTCTCTCTCTCTCACTGTCCACTCTGCCTGTTTAAAAAAAAAAAAGAAAGAAAGAAAGAAATTGTACTTTAAAGTTTCTTGGTGAATAAAATTTTATCCTTCAGTTAGGATAAGAACAGGAAAATTATTAGTGAAGACATCAATAACATGTCATAATACAAAGTTGATTTTAATGAGAATAGATAAATTAGCTAGAGCTAAGTGCATATGAACTTGCAAAAGATGATGCATGATATTTATAACCATTATTTTTATAATGAAAGATCTGCATTATCAGTAGTAATCCTAGAGTTCTTCTGAAAATATATTAGAATCTTCCCGTGGACTCTTAAAATAAACATATTTTGATTCTTCTATAGTAAGCATTTTAGACAACAACTGGTTTGTAACACACTGACTATATGGCATCATTTCCCCTGACAACCTCCTCAAGAAGAGCATTTTTTAAAAGTGTATATATAGTATCTGGCCTTGTGTATGTACATTTTTTCTGCATCAGCAATAAATACAATTTTCTAGATTCTGCCCTTGATAAATCCTACTAGTGTCCATTTTAATAATCAGTTATACAGCATTTAAGTGGTGTCGTAAAATATTTTACTCACTATCACAATGTGATGTATTCATCTTACTGCCAAATTTTATGAACTGATGCAGAGTTATCATAGAACCATACATAAAACACAAAATGAAATACATGTAAGCTTCCCTTATTTTTATTTTATTGAATGTCATAAGCGCTTTTCTTCCCAATCTTCATTGTGAATTAATCAAATGACTTCCAAACTTTCTTCTCTCACAGAAAATCTAGTTTCTGTGTTTCATTTCATTTGTTGTCCTTACCTACTCTTTATCAAAATGTCATTTCAAGTTTTACTCTTTTGTAAAACTAATGAACAGTACAAAACTACAAAATATATCATCATACCAAAACTACTAGCAGGAAGATAAAAAAAGATTTCACTGGCTTTGTAATAATTTCTTTTTCTAGATTTCCAGAGGTCAACCTGACATAAATTAATGAAGGGAATGAGACTTGCCCAATACACTGAAGTGGTACAATGGTTAAGTTTTGGTTTTGGTTTTTTTTTTTTTTTTTTTTTTTTTTTACAGGCAGATTTAGACAGTGAAAGAAGAGACAGAGAGAAAGGTCTTCCTTTTCTGTTGGTTCACCCCCCAAATGGCTGCTACCGCCGGCGCGCTGTGCCAATCCAAAGCCAGGAGCTAGGTGCTTCCTCCTGGTCTCCCATGTGGGTGCAGGGTCCAAGCACTTGGGCCATCCTCCACTACCTTCTTGGGCCACAGCAGAGAGCAGGACTGGAAGAAGAGCAACCGGGACAGAATCCGGCACCCAAACAGGGACTAGAACCCAGGGTGCTGGTGCTGCAGGCAGAGGATTAGCCTAGTGAGCCGCAGTACCGGCCCAATGGTTAAGTTTTACATACAAGTTTTGTTTGAGTACACTTGGAAATCAACATTACCTTGATTTTTAGAAAACTCAGGTTGATCATTTTTATTTTACCATAGTAAACTTCCCCATTTTGGAATTTTTCTGATTTATGTGAAACAATTAACCAACCCAAACACATTACTCTTAGTCAATGCATGTGCCATCATGGTTCTTAACTGCAAATTACAGAAATGAATTCCAATTAATGTAATTAGAAGATGGATGATTGGAAGGATTACATGAGGCACACAGAATCTGTGGGAAGCCTAGTAAATCAAACTCAGGAATGGGAAGAAAGAGAGAAAAGATAAGAACTTGGAGATCTCCCAAATACCTCTAAAATACCAGTCTCCAAGCTGGAGCAGAAGTCATTGGCAGCCACAGCTGGCATAACCAACACCATGAGCCACTTAAGAAAGCACTGATGGGCGTTTTAATTTCAGTCTCACTGTCTTCATTTCAGAACCATCCCTTGTGGAATGAATCTTAAGTAGCCACTGCTTTTTCTGGGTTATTGATGCCAGAATCAGGGTTGAATAGTCACTTTAGGTTCACACCTGAGTAGCTTGTAACTGCTCAAATTTAGTCACAAGGGTGAGCTGGAAGTCAAAACTGAAAGAAGAAATGAAAAATGTTCAGTTACTGCTAACCCTAGTATTGGCATCCACTGTAGTTTATAATTCTGGCTGCCCATTATCCATATACATGCTTCTTTGAAAAACTTCTTCTGCCAAATTTAATGCAAATATCCAGATTGTTGTCCAAAACACATCTACAAATGTATAATCAATAACTGCCTCCAGTTCTGACATGTGCCCAACATAGCAGTCTTCATATTATAAAATTAAGCATTGCAGTACTCTTCCATGATAATATCAGATATATTAGGTAGAAGACAAAAAATAGCAAAAGTGTATAATAATTTGTAGATTGTAATTTGTAGATTGTAAAAATAAAGAAAGCATGGATAGAGATTACAGTCTATTTCTATATAAACTGGTTATATCATGGTGAATCAAGCTGCTTAATTGAAATTAATTTCCACATGTTCATAGATACTAAACATCATGACCAATTTACAGAGCAGGTGGTCAGTCTTCAAAATCCATTGTTTAATCTCTAGGTATTATTGTTCCTCCATTATATAAGTAATTCCAACCAATCTTTTTTTCTGGTTTCCGCAACATTATTTGTTTTCAAATATTTATTGGCTCTGGGTGTTTAAGATGGAGATCCCTAATCTCTATTCTGTGAAATTTCTAATTTTATTTGTGGTGGTTTATCTTTTCAATTTACTGATATTGAAATATGCAAAATTGTATTTAGATTCTATGTTTATAGACTGAGTATGTGGTAGCCTTCATACCATTCCTGTGGCTTTTAGAGCCTTCTCATCATCCTTTTCCTTGAGTACTTACTTTCTTTCAAGTGAGAAACAGTTAGTGTTGTTTCTCTTATGGACTCGCTGAGCAAAGAAACCCTGTATGACACAGCCTAAACCAGTCACACACTACACCATGAGTCAAACCACTTGCTTTGCACTGCCTTCTTGCTAGTGGGACTGTTTAATCCCGTGTTATCCTCCTTCTATTGCATTACAAAGCATTACAGCCTGAGATTCAGATGTGAGCATCTATGCTATAGTTTGAGTCACTAAGTATGGGCCTGTCTTGCATTAAGCTTTTCCACTGCATACAGACTAGCTTATCATAAAATTTTATTGAATGATTGCCACAAACTCATAAAATTGATGGAAGCACATTGCTTATGTTGTACTTCATACACAAAATTTTATTAGGAACATAATGTAAGAGTGGAAGGAGTGTATTCATAAATGAGATTCAAGGACTTCATATTATTTGTATTGTCCATTTAACTCTATTTCCCATTTTCATCCTTAAAGCATGATATTGCACTGGATTTCTCAAGAAAAAGTATATTAATCAATGAATTAACTGATTTGAGAGAGAGAGAGAGAATGAGAAATGAAGAGAAGGAAGGAGGGTTCTCCCTTCTGCTGATTGACTCCCCAAATGCCTGCAATGCCTGTTCTGGGTCCTTGAGCCAAGATCTCAATTCAGGCCTGGTACATAGGTGGTAGGAATCCAATTATGTGAACCATGCCAGGGTTAACATTATGAGGAAGCTAAAGTCAAAAGCCAGAGGTGGAAATCAAACTCAAGTACTGTGGTGGAATGAGGCCATGCCAAGGTGGCCACTGGCAAGCGAGCATCAGTTACTCAGGAATGGCTTTGAATCCCACATGGCAAATGCAGCCTGCCTGGCAACAGGCTGTGATTGGATGGCTTTGGAAACTGCCTGGCAACAGGCTGTGATTGGTTGGAGCATAGACCGCCCCTTGACTGGATTGGCTGGTCTTGGCTATATAAGATGTTGTACCAACTGAAATAAATGAGTCTGTGGGCTGCTCGCCTCAGGCCTGCTTTCACCGGACTATCGGGGTCTGTGGGGTGATTCCGCGCCTCCTGCCCCCACCATGCTCCTCCTCTCAGAAATGAATCCACTGCAACATTGTTGAGAAATCAACTGCAACAAGGTGCTATGATGTAGAACACAGATGTTTCAACTGCTAGACTAAATGTCTACTCTTAAATATATTCTCTTATGTTAGTGATTCATTCATTCAGATGTAGGATATCATGAAATGTTTAAGTAAACAATGTTTTAAAATGTTTTCTTTTAAATTTCCTTTTTTGTCAGCTTTTAAAATTATTTTTAAAAATTTTGGATTAACATGTAGCACTTGTACATTCTTGTGTGATACAATAAAATATCTCAACAAACACACACAGAGTAAACCAATCATGCCAGGCAATTAGCATTTCCATTTCCTTATCTTTTCCTTATGTTTGGAGTCTGTCAGCTGGCAACTCATCTCTTTGAGTTCTTTCTATGGCATACTACACATTTTTTATTTAACGTTTTTTTAAGATTTATTTATTTATTTGAGAGAGTAATAGAGAAGAAGGGAGAGACAGAAAGACAGATCTTCCATTCTCTGGTTCATTCACCAGATGGCCACAATAGCCAGCCTAAAGCCAGGAACCTGGAGCTGCATCCAGGTCTCCCACGTGGATGGCAGGGATCCAAACACGAGGGCCATCTTCTGCTTTTTCAGGCACTAGCAAGGAGCTGGATCTGAAGCAGAGAGGCAGTGTCATAAACCCGTGTCCATATGGGATTCTGGGCATTGCAGCCGGCACTTGACCCATTAGGAAACAAAGCCAGTCTTTCTTTATCATGACCAGTCCTTAAGTCCTAGTATTTCTCCCTTATATCTTTTCTACACTGAATTTCTTTTGAAGCATGTTTCTGGATCAAACCTTTTTCATCTAATGATTGTTTAATGCTAATGGTTTCCTACATGCTAAGTTACTGGTCCAATTGAAATAGGAGCTATATCTGTTTTTCTCTTTATCTCCAAAATGCTTTTCACAATGCCCAAGTGTAGTGAGAAGGGTTTGAAAATATTGCATAATCTATTAATAAATACATAATAAAAGTACATTTTCTCTTTTAAAATTTAATTATAATTGACAAATGAAAATCAAGCAAAATGCATATTGTGTAAAATATGCTATTTTGAAAAATGGTGTGTATATATACATATATATATAATATATATTTAATCTCCCCTACTTTCCAGTAAACCCCAACAAATATTCAAGCCAATCAATTTCTTGCTTTATACCACTATTCTGCTCCAAAAATATGCTATAGGATCAATACTTTTCTTGAATAAATTAAATTTCCTCTGCTAATTTGGAAATCCATTGATTATTTAAAATTATCTAGGAAATTAATTTCAGCAGATATGCTAATATTTCTTCTTATGCTGATAGTGAATCACAGAACTGCAGACTTTACAGTATTAGGAAAAGAAAAAAAAAAAAACCTTCATGTGCTAGGAATACAAAAGGTGGCCAAAAAAAAAAAAAAAAAACCAGTTAGATAATGGTTATATTGATGTTCAGAAAATTGTCATCTGAACATTGCAAAAATTAAGGAAAATTGCCATCATTGCTTATGGGTATTACGATCTCTCTCCTAATGCTTTCAAACTTTCGTTTTTTTTATTTTCCCCTGTGTGCATTCACTGTTAAACAATGTCTGTGAGAAAAATGCAGAGAATCAAGCTGCAGTGCTAAAGCAGTTAACTATCGTGGTTAAGAGCATGAACTTTGGAACCAGACCAGATGAGCCAGATTTTTTATGTAGATTTTGTAATTTTCTGAATCTCCATATGCCTTAGTTTCCTGAGCTGTAAAATGGGAATATGATAGTACTCAGCCTTGTGAGATTGATAATAGGATTAAATTAGTACCTATTATATGGCAAATATTAGATAATTATTAGCTATTTTTAGCATTGGAAAAACGGTAATTTCCAAATGCTTATAGTCATTTGTTATTATTTTAATCCTGGTTTACTCTGCATATGCAGAATAAAATTAATAAGTTAATAATTAGCAAAATTAAGAAAAATATTTCCCCTCTTTTTAAAATATCTCAACAAAAATCCTTTTTTAACATAAAAGTTATCCATATCACCTAAATGTGTATTATTTTATTAGGAATAACTGAATTGTCTAATTCTACAGTCTCTCTCCATTTATATCAATGTATTTACATTGAAAAGAACAGTATTTGATGGAAATGATATATGAATATAGTGTAAGCATTTTGTAAATATATGTGTCTTTATGTAAATAGTTGTGTCTAGTACTGAAAAATATCTTGAAACAGGTTTTTGGATTTTATTAAATAAATTCTGCAATTACAGACTTCTTTCACTATAGTGTAGCTTGAGATTATATGATTTAAAATTCAATACTTCATGATAATTTGCCTCTCATTTATTTGCCTCACAAGTTGAGGTTGTGCATTAAATATTATAGCATATGTAAACCTTAAAAGATTTTTCTGACACTGCGTTCAATCTACTATTCCCGGAAAAGGGATGCTACTAATAACTTGTTTCCATATAAAAAGAGAAGAAAGAGCACACCCAAATACCAGAACAGACATATCCTTTGCTCTTTATGCTAAAAATTTATTTGAAGGTAGTCTACAAACAGAAAAATCTCAATAGGCAGCAACTCTAGGTATGCTTATGTACTATTCAGCTAGAAGTTCTGGTGAGAAAATTCCAGCACCTTGCAGCCTTTATGCATTATTCATTGTAAATCAATAAACATCTGCCCTAGTCATCCAAAGGTAGGTTCCAGAGCCCCAGAAGACATAATGGACCAGAAGTTAGATATTCACTTTTCTATTAGTTGATGAAATTCAAGATGACTGTGCTTTGGGCAGTGACCTTTTGTTGAAAGTCTGTATGCCATGTACTGACATATTTTTTCATTTTTTGTTTCCATAGAAATTAGTTTCTTTAATGTTATTTGAAACAAAAATACAATTAGAAAAAATTTGATATGAATATTAGAGGGATATAAATTAAGTTTATATAAATGCTTGAGTTTTATTCTATTCATAGAGGTTGAGGATTGAAGTCAAATATGCTTTGGAAGCACATTCTTTTAAATATAAATGTATTTTATATAGTTAGCCCTAACAAAGACACTATTGAATTTCTCACATAACACTTTTGATCATAAATCACATAAAGAATTTGCTGCATTTATTTTACTAATAATAAGAATAGTGTTGAATAATATTAGAAAAAAATTACAGAATTTTGGTGAATGAAATTTGAATTTTATAAGAAATCAAAAGAGAACCAATGGCATTTCTATAGATGTTTATAAATAAAGTATTACATCAGAGCTTTATCAGTTTACATTGTTTCTGTTGGATTATGTTAATGAGTTAATTTTAACTGATTCAAAAAACTGATTCACTTTCTATCTAGCTGGAAAAGGATGAAGTTGTCCTTTCAGTAGAACATTAATCCAACTCTCTTTTTCTTTTCTTTCTTTTTTTTTTGACAGGCGGAGTTAGTGAGAGAGAGAGACAGAGAGAAAGATTTTCCTTCCATTGGTTCACCCCCCAATAGCCGCTATGGCTGCTGATCCGAAGCCAGGAGCCAGGTGCTTCATCCTGGTCTCCCATGCAGGTACAGGGCCCAAGCACTTGGGCCATCCTCCACTGCCTCCCCGGGCCACAGCAGAGAGCTGGACTGGGAGAGGAGCAACCGGGACAGAATCCAGTGCCCCAGCCGGGACTAGAACCCAGTGTGCCAGCGCCGCAGGCAGAGGATTAGCCTAGTGAGCCACGGCGCCAACCCCAACTCTCTTTTTCTGAAATCCAAAGAACTATTCAAACTGAGAATAAAAACTGGAAGTAATTTTGCAATCATCCTAAATAGAATAATACATGTCCATTCAAAAATTCAAAATCAAAATTTCTTTATTGGAGAATACATCTATCACTGTGTTAAATCACAGTTTGCAACACCCGCGTTCCATTTCAGAGTCCCTTGGTTTGAGTCCCAGCTCTCCTTCCAATCTAGCTTCCCACCACAGTTCAAGTACTTGGGTCGCTGATGTCCACATGGGAAACTTAGATTAACTACTTCAGCTCTTCGCTTTGGCTCTGGCCCAGCTCCAGCTGTTGCAGGTGTTTGGAGAGTGAGCCAGTGAAGATCTCTCTTTGCTCTCTTCTCTCTTTTCTCCCCCTCCTCTCTTCTCCCTTTCTCTCCCCCAATTCTGACTTAGTCTCTGCCTTTCAAATAAATAAATGATAATAAAAAGTTAAAAGCAATCACACCACAAATCAACTACCCAGAATTTATCTATGTTAAGATTAAAATATCATGTTTCTAATTGACAGAAGCAAAATATGGAAATATGAAAGGAGTACTGGGTTATTCCTAACACTGGTATCTAACTTAGCAACATTTATTAAACATGGGATCTATTGGGTTTTATATATATATATGTGTGTGTGTGTATAAATGTTATTTATTCAAATAACATATAAAATATTTATTTAAAACATAAATGACACAATAAACTTTTGCTGATTTTTGTTTCATTTAAAAACATTTTCATCTATATCATTTAATTTATAAGTGTCAATCATTTATAATTGCTTTATATAATTTATGTCTATATGGATTTGTTTTGTAAGAAGAGAAATAAAGTAAAAATGGTTAACATTTATTAACTGCTTCCCTTGCCATGCTCAATGCTAGTTACTCCACATTCATAATCTTATTTTATGTTTCCACATGAGAAAGATAATATCTCTTCATCTTCTAAGATTTATGTCAAAAGTCATCTGCTTCCTGTAGCTTTACTTGATCTTTTCATGGAAATTTATTTTACTTGTTGAGTACTATTTTCACACTACTAATGTGGCATTTATGACTTTGAAATATAATTTATTATTTTTAATAATAAATAATACTTGCTGAACACTAACTATGTAAAGTGTATTATACTAAGAACCTTCCATGCATTATTTCAAATTAAATTTCAAAATAATTCTCAAAACATTATACATAGTACACATATGGTATATGGTATATGCTGCATCTAGGTTGAGCCCATATCTTGGCTGTTTGGCTGTTTGGCTGTTGGGAATAAGTCTACAAGAAACACACTATAGTCAGTTGTCTTCAATATAACTGCTATCAATTCCTTCAGATACATAACCAACCGTAGGATTGCTGGATCATGTGGTGGTTTTATCGCTGATTTTCTGAGGAATCGGTATGTAATGGTTATGCTAATTTACATTCTAACCAACAGTATGAGAATTCTCCTTTCTCTCCATCTTCACCATGTATTATTTTTTATAACAGTCATTCTAACTAAAGTCAGGAGATACATCATTCTGATTTGGATTTGCATTCCCTTTATGATTAATGATGCTGACTATTTTTTCATGTAGTTGTTAGCTCATTTTCTCTATTGAAGCATGTCTGTTCAGATCATTTGCCTATTTGAAAGTGAGATTCTTTATTTTTTGCTTTTGAGTTGTTTGAGTTTCTTTTACATCCTAGAAAGTAAACCCTTAGTAAATTGTTTCCAAATATTGAATGAAAAAGCGAAAGTTGACATCCTTGTCTTGATCCTGATCTACAAAGAAGCAGTTTCAGCTTTTCTGTATTCAGTACAATGCAGACTATGTGCTTCTAACATAGCCCTTCCTATGTTGTGCTACCTTTTTTCTATGCCTATATTTTGAGGATTTTTATCATGAAGGGATGTTGAATTTTGTCAAATGCTCTTCTTGTCTCTATTGAGATAAATGTATGTTTTTATCCTTCACTCTGTTGAAGTGCTGTAATACATCTAGTTTGATTTGATATGTTGAAACATACTTGCATCTCTGAAATAAATCCCACTTGATCATATTGAATATTGCTTTTGATTTGCAGCTGGATTTGATTTGCTAGTATTTTGTTGAGAATTTTTGAATGCATGTTCATCAGGGAGATTGGTCTGTAGTTTTCCTTTTTTTGCTGTATCCATGTCTAGTTTTTGTGTCAGGATAATTGCAGCCTTATAGAATTCATTTGGAAGTGATCCATCCAGTTTAATATTTTAGAATAGACAAAAGAATTGGAATTAGCTCTTCTTCAAAAATTTAGTACTAACATGAGATTAGTAATAGGGGAAGTTGGATGTTCTTCATAGACTGTGACAAATATATCATATCAATATATTAATAACAATGGAATCTAGGTGGGTAGTTCGTGAAAACTATACTATATCAAAACTTTTGTTTTGTCAACTGAAAACTAGTCTGAAATTAAAAATTTGTTTTTAAAGTTTGATAAAACTCAGAAGTGTTGCTATAGAGTAGTGGGGTTTTCTTTGTTGGAAGACTTTATATTACTAATTCAAGCACATACATTGTTATTTTTTGGTTTAGATTTTTTTACATCCTCATTGTTCAGTTTTGATAAAATATATGTGTCCAGAAATTTGTTCATTTATGTTATGGCTTGCAATTAGCTATTTATAGTTATTAATAATAGTCTCTAATGAGCCTTTGTATTTCTATGTAAGTATATTACTATATTATATCTATATATCATATATTATGTAAATATTATATATGGTATTTTTATTTTCTTTCTGATTTTATTTGGGCCTTTTCTCTTTTTTCTTACTAAATCTGGATAAAGCTTTGTCAATATTGTTCATCTTTTCAAAAAAAAAACCCTTCTCATTGAGGTTTTATATCATTTTTTTAAAGTTCATTTGGTTTATTTCTCCTCTGATTTCCACTATTTATTTCCTTCTACTGGTTCTGTATTTGGCTTGTTCTTGCTTTCCCAGGTCTATGACATGCATCATTTCATGGCTTGTTTGTAATATTTCTATATTTTAAATAAACACTTATTGATGTTAGAATCCATATTTCTATATCCTGTAGCTTTTCCTATGCTTCATTTTCGTTTATATTTGTTTCAAGAATTTGTTTTAATTTTTCTTATTTCTTCAATGTCCATTTGGTTAGAGGCTGTCATTTAATTTCCATATATTTGTACATTCTCTAAAATATCTCTTGTTGATTTCTAATTTACTCCATTGTGGTCAAAGAAGTTTCTTTTGCATATGCTTCCATTTTTCTTGAATTGTTGATCCTTGTTTTGTGGCTTATCCTGGAGAATGTTCTAGTTACTGGAGAATAAAGTGTGTATTCCATAGCTGTTGAATGAGATATTCTTTAGGTTCACTTGATCCAAAAGATAGTTTAACTGTGATGTTTCTTTTAAAATTATTTTTAGTGTAGCTACCCTTTCCATTGATGAAAATAGAGTGCTGAAATCCTCAACTATTAATGCACTAGAGTCTTTCTTTTCTGAATGTTTGTGTTATTTAATTGGGTGCTCTACCATTGGGAACATATACATTTGCAGTGGCTATTTCATTTTATTAAATCAATCCCTTTATCATTATATAGTAACCTTTGTCTGTTTTTTCAGTTTTAAATTATAACCTGTTTTGTCCAATGTAAGTATAAATATACCTGGTTGCTTCTGGTTTATTTCCACATGGTATATTTTAATCTAATTGTTCACTTTCAGTCTGTGTGTGTCTGTTGGTAAAGTTTCTTGTAGACAGCATATGATTGGATCTCTCTTTTTGTAATTCATTGAGTGTATCTATATCTTTTCATTGATGAAAATAATCCACTTACATTCAAGATAGTTATTGTTAAGTAAAGATGTACTCCTGTCATTCTATTAAGTTTTTTCTGCTCATTTTGTATGAACAATATTTCTTTCTTCCTTTATCATTTTTCATGTTTTAAGCTTGGTGCTTTTCTATATTGAACAAGTTTGATTTTTTTTCTTTTTGTGTATTCACTTTGTTGTTGAGATTTGTCCTTTTGGGTGTTCATATGGTGGTTATCATCCTTTTAGGACTCTCTTGAACATTTCTTATAGACCAGTCTGGCCAAATGAATTCTCTGAGACTTTGCTTTTCATTGAAAGTTTTGTTTCTTCTCCACTTGTAAGAGATAGCATTGCTGGTTAAAGTGCTCTTGTTTAGTAATTTTATTTTCCTTCAGGACATGGAATATATCATCCAGTTCTCTGCTGATCTGTTGGGTTTCTGCCAAGAAGTCGGTCATTAAGCTAATGAGGGTTCTGTCATGAGTGGCAAGATTCTTTCTCTTGCTGTTTTTACAATCCCTCTCTTTAGTCTGAGTCTATACTTCAAGGGAAGATAATTTTTGCTGAAATATATTGAGGATTTTTGAGCTTCCTTTTGCACTTCCTTACCTAGATGCATCAAGATTTGGATTGTTTTCTGTAATTATGTGATTGAATAGAATTTTTAAAATTTTTAAAATTTTTCCCTCTTCTGGAATGTCCATGATTCAGATGCTTGTTCATTTGATGGTGTTCCTTAAGTCTAGAAGGCTTCATTCTTTATCATTTTTTTCTTTGCAACTGGTTTATTTCAAAAGAGCTGTCTTAATGCTTAGAAATTTTTTCTTCTGTTTGATCAGTCCTGATGTTGGGGCTGCCAACTATATTTTTAATTTCATTTTGTACTATTTAACGCCAATATCTCTGATTTTTTAAGTGATCACTTCATAGTTACTGAAGTTCTCATTCATTTAATGAATTGCCTACCTAACTTTATTTCATGTTTTGTTTGCACCGTCCTATAACTAAGTTTCTTTAAAATCATTCTTTGCTCTTCTTTGTCAGAAAATGCATTGATCTAATCTTCCGTGTGATTTATTATTAGAGAATTAGTATGTTCCTTTGGTAATATCATGTTACTTTGTTTTTCCACATTTTTATGTCCCTACATCAATATTTCTGGATTTGGTGGTCAGTTGCCTCTGTTAGTTTTATCGGATGGCTTTCGTAAGAAAAGACTTTCTGCTGGTAATATGTCAGAGATTGACTAGTTATGCTCCACTTGTTTTGGGTTCGTGTGGGTACTTTAATATAGTGTCCATTTAGCTTCTTCAGCTATAACCAACTTTGGTTATGTTTATGGATAACTCAATAGTGTAGGCTGAAATGTTGTGAGATTGCATCACCAGCTGGGATGCAGCTCTCTTAGATAGACAGGGTTCATTTGAAACTCTGACCATTGAGTACCTGGCTTCAGATGAGTTGTTCCCTTAAGTTTCCATGGGTTCTGTTTGGATAGAGTCACTGTGGTGGGCCTAGGGACCTGTGAAACAGCATGCCAAATAAGAAGTGTGTCTGTTAGTGTCTGAATGCTACATGGCATCTGGACTACACCAGTGGACCCAGACAAGGCTTGTTACAGTCCAAAGACTGAACAGATGACATTTTTGGAACTCTGGGTATCAACCTGCTCAAGGAGTTATGCTCAACTCCTTCCTGGGGCCATGAGTGGGTTGACGTGGCTAAGCATTTGTTTCTCAGGCTTTTAGTGGGTAGAGATTCTTAAACACAATCTTAAGGCCTATAGGAGAATGGGCATGCCTGTCTGTTTGCTTTCCTGAGATCTTGCAATGCCAAACTACTCAGGAAAGCCTGTAATTTGCTTCATTGAGTCTCTGTGCACCAAGACACTCTGGGGGGCAGCGGGCTATTTTCTGGAGCTAACAGTGTTGGACTGGATCATCTTATTACTGCCTGGGCAGTAGGAGAATGGAGAGCCACCTGGGTGCTTATGGAGGAGCAGATGGGTAGGTTGGGTTACCTACTTTCTGAAGACTTTTGTAGGCCAAAACACTCAGGGAGTTAACTGAGGTACTTCCCATACTCATGAGAGGGTGGCTAGGTTCTCCTATCTGGTTCCCCAATTTTGATTGGCTGAGTTGTTGAAAGAAGCTTTTTGGATGCTT
The DNA here is from genome assembly GCA_949820135.1 of Sylvilagus floridanus. Lineage (NCBI taxonomy): Eukaryota > Metazoa > Chordata > Mammalia > Lagomorpha > Leporidae > Sylvilagus > Sylvilagus floridanus. The sequence goes on from OX463231.1 coordinate 69,513,201, forward strand.
CCAGGCACCCTGGAGTTGGTGGGGTTTCCAAATGGCTCCATGTAGCAATGACCTGGGTTGAGAATTGCACAAATTGGGCTGAGCTATTCTCCAGAGCAATGCAGCAATTTGGTAAACTGACAGCTCATCAAACTAGGTTCAAAGCTTGTGGGAGTAAATGTCTTAGGTATCTGTCCTGTGAATGGCGAGAGAAGGGGCCTCCTGTTTACCGTTTCCATGCCAAATAAATTTCATTTGCTCAAAGTTGCTATTGAGAGACAGAATGGCAGATGCTGTGTTTGGTTCCCTTCTTTATAAGGTGAGAGTGTATCTCCTTACTCTACAACATCTCTGCCATATCTCCACTGCATTCATATTCTCTGGCTAGCAACACTCCAGGGAAAGAGATTTTCTTTTCCTGCTTTTGTTTTTTGCTGTGGAGGGAAGCAAGCCAATTATACTTCCAGGTGGCTGTCTAGATGTTGTCACTTCTGAGATAATATTTTATTTATAAATATATCACATCAAGGCAAAGTTTCTTAAAGTTTTATCTACTTATTTATTTTGTCTGAGAGGCAGGAAAACAGGCAGAGTGATAGAGACAGAGACAGAAAGCTACCACCCATTAGTTAACTTCCAAAGTATCTTCAAGAGCCAGAGCTAGGATAAGCCAAAGCCATGAGCCAGGAATTCATCCCAGATCTCCCACATGGATTGAAGGGACCCAAGCGCTTGAACCACTACCTGCTGCTTCCCATTGTGTACACTGGCAAAAAGTTGAAATCAGCAGCAGAGCTGCCACTCAAACCCAAGCACTCCAATGTGGGCCTCAAGTGTTGTGACATCTTAACAACTTTGCCAAATGCCCACTCCAAAGATCAGCTTTGAATCTCTGTAATCTCCATAATGTAAGAGCAGTACTATATTAGCCCTCAAAATCATAGAATAGAAATAACATCTTATTTATCATGATTGAATTTTCAGCATCAATATGATCCTCTGTAGCATTCAAATATATGATCATTGTGTGAATCAGTTGAGAACTTTTCCTTAGAGGAGCTGAAGTACCTGAAGATTACTAAGAAAATGTAACACATAGAGGGTGTTAAATCACTGTAAGAAATTTACTAGAATATTTCTGTGAAATAGATGATTGTTATCATTGAGGTGTAAGACTCAGCTCTGAGTAAACTTTGACTCCAGAAGGAATACGTTGGATACCAACAGCATGATGTCAAGAAGAATAGTCAAGAGAATATATAAAGGCACTTCAAAAAGTTCTTGTAAAGTGGAATTAAAATAAATTTGTTTTGGTGCAAAACTACTTGAACTCCATGTCTACTTACATTGTGGGAACTTGCAGGACAGCCAAAATAAAATCATTTTGACTCCTTAGAACAGGTTAGAAGGCCGGCGCCGTGGCTCAACAGGCTAATCCTCCGCCTTGCGGCGCCGGCACACCGGGTTCTAGTCCCGGTTGGGGCGCCGGATTCTGTCCCGGTTGCCCCTCTTCCAGGCCAGCTCTCTGCTGTGGCCCGGGAGTGCAGTGGAGGATGGCCCAAGTGCTTGGGCCCTGCACCCGCATGGGAGACCAGAAAAAGCACCTGTCACCTGGCTCCTGCCATTGGATCAGCGCGGCGCCGACCGTGGCGGCCATTGGAGGGTGAACCAACAGCAAAGGAAGACCTTTCTCTGTCTCTCTCTCTCACTGTCCACTCTGCCTGTCAAAAAAAAAAAAAAAAGAACAGGTTAGAAAGTAGTCAAATAGGGGCCGGCTTGGTTAATCCTCCACCTGTGGTGCCAGCATCCCATATGGGCGCCCGGTTCTAGTCCCGGTTGATCCTCTTCCAGTCCAGCTCTCTGCTGTAGCCCAGAAATGCAGTGGAGGATGGCCCAAGTGCCTGGGCCCTTGCACCTGCGTGGGAGACTGGGAGGAGGCACCTAGCTCCTCGCTTCGGATTGGCACAGCTCCAGCCATAGCGGCCATTTGGGGCTGAACCTACAAGAAGGAAGACCTTTTTCTCTGTCTCTCTCTCACAGTCTAACTCTATCTGTAAAAAAAAAAAAAGAAAGAAAGAAAGAAAGAAAGAAAGAAAGAAAGAAAGAAAGAAGTCAAATACACTATCAATTGGCTCTCACTGCAAAAAAAAAAATTGTCTTTGTTTCTTATGACTGTAACAAAACACCTGAGATTGATTAATTTATAAAGAAAATGTATTTGTTTTAGCTATGATTCTAGAGGCTAGAAATCCCAAATCCCAGCGTGGTCACAGCCTGCTGAGGATCTCTTGTTACCTCATATGATGTAGCCTGGAAAGGGAAACAGGTTTATGTGAAAGATAAAAAATATGAGAGACAGTCTTGATTTGTAACAACCCATTCTGTGCAACTAATAAAGTGATGTGAGAATGAGAACTCATCCCCGCAAGAGAAGCATTAATTACTCTTATCCTAACAATCTCTTAAAGAACTTACCTCCCAAAGTTTTGACAATGGAAATCAAATGTCAACATGAGTTTCATGAAAAGACAAACCATATTCAAAGCATAGCAAAAGCCTAAAAAAATAATTTGTGTCTTAATCCAATAAGCTTTTTGTTTTGTTTATCTGTAAATCAGCTGGATTGTTTGGCTAACATGTTAGGCTTTGCTGAACTTGGTTGAGTAACTCACATGTATGGGGTCAGGTGAAGAGCTGATGAAACCACCTTGTGTAAGACAGGGTAAATGGTACATAGATCTGCTTTCCAGATAGAACAGGTGATATATACAGAAGCTACTATGAGGCAACATATTATGTGAGAGATATTTCAAAATGTATGCATGAAACTAGCTGTTAAATTAGAAGAAATATTTTCACTATGGGAATTGAGGATGATTTCATAGAATTTACATTATTACTAAGGCCTAGGGAAAGACTAGGTTTTGGAAAAAAAATAAGTATTTATGCATATGGAATGACAATCAGCAAGGCAATGAGCCTAAAACACCTGATGTGTAGTTAGAGAATTAAAATTCCCCCAGAATGATGAGAACATAGGTAAGGCAGAGCCCAGATGGGAAGAAACTAGGACCTAGTTCATAGTGAGTTATTTTGGATTTATTTTATATCCTTATATAGTTTCTTCCTATGATATTATGTATTTTATTGTGGAGGAAAAAAAAGTTGAAGGAAAAAGCAATAACTCATTTGCTAGTACAATGACTGCTCATTAGCAGAATCATACATAATAAATGGGTACTTGTTACATGACAAATTTCATACTAACAGTAGCATTATTTTGCCTAACAATTTCTGCAAGGTTTTGGACAAAGATATTTGAAGCCAATAAAGCTAAGAGTTCTAGGCACCTTGATAGGACATCTAAGCCCTCTTATTTCATAAAGAGATGTTTTCCTATTAGGAAACATGGATAATAATATTATAAAAAGTTCTATGTACTTTTATTCTGTTCACCTATTCTGTACTGCTGCAAAGTAATTAATGTTTTGATGTCAAGGATGTGGACTTGTTTTGATTATGGAGTGATTAAGTGGCATGGAGCCTATTTTCACCAGTAAAGATGATTGTGTGGAGGGGAATGACCAAAACCGTCATGAATATGCATGGAGCTCAAGAACAAGAGCACAGGCAGCAGGATGCTATTCACTACTTCCAATGAAATTTCAGAAATTGATTTCTTTCACCAGCTGTATAAAACACAATAAAAATAAAATAAAAAATTGTAATGTCATGAATTCATTCCAGTCCTATGAAATTAGCCATTTGAAGCACCATTGAATTCAGTGAAGTATTAAATGCAAATTTTTTTTTAAAGATTTATTTATTTATTTGAAAGGCAGAGATTCACAGAGAGAAGGAGAGAGTGAGGTCTTCCATCCACTGGTTCAATCTCCAAATGGCCGCAACAGCCAGGGCTGGGCTGGTCTGAAGTCAGGAACCAGGGGCTTCTTCTGGGTTTCCCATGTGGGTTCAGGGGCACTTTGGCAATCTTTGGCTGCTTTCCCAGCCACATTAGCAGGAAGCTGGATTGGACGCAGAGCAGCTGGGGCTTGAACCAGTGCCCATAGGCATTGTGGACACTGCAGAGGAACTTCTAGGCCACAACACCAACCCACAGAGTGACCTTGATGCAGATGAATTGGACAAACCACTCCCCTGTTTAAAATCTTTAAATAACTTTCGATTGTCCTTAGAATTGATCACAACAGATCTCTGTTCCATTATCTGTAAGACCTACTTAATTTCTATTTTTTTTTTACCCAGAAACCGTTTATTTAAGGTATATAAACTTCATACATTTCTAAATACAACATCACATAGTGATTCTTCCCACCCTCCCTGCTCTCCTTCCCTTCTTCCTGCTCCTATTCACATTCTTGTTTTTTACTAAAATCTATTTCAATTAACTTTATATTTAAGATTAGCTCTATACTAAGTAGAGTTCAACAAATAGTTTGAAAAAAAAAACCTGTTCCTCAACAGTTGAGACAAGTGCTGTTCAAAGTCACTGCATTTCAAATTGTCAATTTCACTTCTATAGATTACATTTCAGGTGCTCTATTAGCTATTGCAAATCAGGGAGAATATATAGTATTTGTCTTTTGAGACTGGCTTATTTCACTAACTATGGTGTTTTAAGCTTCATCCATTTTGCTGCAAACATCATGATTTCATTTTTTAATGCTGCATAGTATTCCATGTGATACATATACCATGATTTCTTTATCCAGTCTTCAGTTGATAGACTTTTGGGCTGATTCCATATCTTAGGTATTGTGAATTGAGCTGCAATAAACATGAGGGTACAGAAAACACTTTCATATGCTGATTTCATTTCCATTGGGTAAATTCCCAGGAGTGAGATGGCTGGGTTGTATGGAAAGTTGTATGGAAGGTATATTCAGATTTCTGAGGTATCTCCATATTGTCTTCATAGTGGCTTTACCAGTTTTCATTCAGATTAGGGCATCATTTTCCCCACATCCTAGCCAGCATTTGTTGTTTGTTGATTTCTGATGAAAGTCATTCTAACTGGGGTGAGGTGAAACTTCATTGTAATTTTGATTTGCATTTCCCTAATGGCTAGCAGTCCTGAGCATTTTTTCTTGTGTCTATTGGCCATTTGGATTTCTTCTCTTGAAAAAATTCTATTCAAGTCCTTTGCCCATTTCTTAACTGGGTTGCTTGCTTTGTTGTTGTTGAGTTTCTTTATATATTCTGCTTATAAATCCTTTATCAGTTACATAGCCTGCAAATAATTTCTCTCATTCTATCAGCTGCCCCTTCACTTTGCTGAATGTTTCTCTTGCAGTGCATATGCTTCTCAAATTGATGTAAACCCATTTGCCAATTTTGACTTTGATCATGCCTCTGGGGCATTTTCTTTCTTTCTTTTTTTTTTTTGATGGTTTCATTTAAATGCAAATATTTTAACCCAAAAGTTTTCAAATAAGAAGCTAGTTTCTATGTTGATTTTATATTGTATGTGCTAGATATAGGCACATGTTAACAAATGTTAACTTCTGAATATTTTGTGTAATATATTGAAAGTACATATGACTTTTTCATGTTGTTTTAGACAGGCTATTCTAAACTTTGTTTCTAAATGATGTGTTTATTTATTTGAAAGGCAGAGTGACAGAGAGAGTCAGACAGATATAGAGATAGATACCTTGCATTTCACACCCCCTTAACTGTTCCCAACAGCCAGGGATAAGACAGTTGGAAGCCAGGAGCCAGGAACTCGCTGTGGGTCTCCCAAGCTGGTAGCCTTCTATTCTTGGGCCACCTTCCACTAGCTCCCAAGGTGCATTAGCAGGAAGCTGCACTGGAAGCAGAGAAGCAGAACTTGGTGCTAGGACTGGAACCAGCAGGTATCCCAGCAGCGGGTAGCATAAGGCATGCTGTAACTTTGTTCCTCATTTAAACAGAGGAAGATGTAACTTACCCCCTGGCATTTTCACATAATGATCAAAAGTAGAAACATTAATTTATCATGAATGCTTTCTTTCAGCACTTTTTCAGTTGACTTACAGCAGAGAAATTAGAGAAGTCTCTCTTACTGCATTCCGCATGTGAGGGCACCATCAGAAATACTTTAATCGTTCACTTTAACCCAATTGACATATTTTGAGGCCCATAAATCATTTTTGATTGAGAGATTATCAAGAAATTTGTCTGAAAAGTGATCCGAAATTATTGGTGTCATCAAAAAAATGGTTTTTATCATTGTAGCGTTTCTTCCCTTTCCCTCTAAGAATTCCAAATGATTTCCTCAACCAAAGTTCTGTGACTACATTTTTCTAGGCTTTCAGTGTCACAAGAAATGCCTGTTTAAGTACATATACATTAAGTTTTTTGAATATGTCTAATTACTGATTTCAGTAGTATTAAAGGTTATAAAATAAAAAACTATTAGCTTCTATTTCCAGCTTAAGATTCTTTTGTAAAACAGTGCTATTCAGGCATTTCTCCTAGATTTTACACATTTACCTATTTCTTAACTGTTAACTAAGCATCTAGAAGTGAATAATGAATTCTTTATCCCCATGCTATCTACTGGAGTTTGGAGAACACAATACTTACTGAAAAAAAATCTCTTTATTTCAAAAAATCCCTAAGCTTCTTCTTATGGATATCATATTCACATACCTTAACTCATCTGTGTTTGGTTCAAAATAATTTCCACCTAACAAATATATATCACTCATGTGAATTAATATATTAATATATTTTATTACACTGGATAGAGGAGATTATTATTTATGTACAGGAAACTCAACAGTGCACATTTATCTCAGTTTTGTGACAAGTTCTCTGTTTAGCCTTGGCTTTTTCTCACTTGGCCATGTGAACCACAAATTTTGGACCCAAAACACTGCCTCCCGAGATACTGCAGATATCATATCTGTCATTGCAACTGGTCTTGATCATTTCCACCAGCTTCATCAGAACCCCTTAGTTTACTGAGTTCATCAGCATGCAAAAAGGTAGTTCATGTCTTTTGGTGGAGCAGGTGCCCCTGCCTGGCCTTTCCAATGATAATGCACCAGGGAACTCCCATTTTATGATACTGGAAAGGCAAGAAGACAATCAGATAAATGGTATTCACATCATGTACAGTCATCACCAGCTGTGTCTTCTCATTATCCAACAAGGTGGTGACAGGATTGATGCCTGCCTAGAGGACAGGTGGTATATTAACTACATATACATCAAGTTCTTATAAACAATTTTCTAATCCATAAATATATTGAGGGGTAGGTGGGACAGAGAACTTAAATCACTTGTCCTAGACTACAAAATAAGCAAGTGGCAGAGCCAGAGGCAAATCCAGGGTGTCTGGTATGTTAACCTTCACGGGACGGCCCTTTGCCAGCATCCTTCATTTCAGCACAAGCCAATAACCTCAGCTTCTTATCTTGTTTCATCTCTGATTTATACATGTGGGTCAACTTCAGCAGTTGGACAGCTTTGGCCTTTCAGGGTCTGGGTGACTGTTTAATGGCAGAAGACACTTTCAGCTGCTTGTATAGAATGGCCATCTGCCACTGCAGCAGCGTGTAGTGGGGCCATTTGACAAAAGAGATGAATTGCATTTCAGGCTCTGGGCCCTGCCCAATGCCAAAGTTCTTAGATCTTTTCTCAAGCAGATTTACCACCTTTTTGGTCTCCAGTTTCTTAACAACTGCAGGCGCCGTGGCATCTCCTTTCCTTTGGCCATCTTTCTGTTGGCTTCTCGGGGGATTGGACGCTGAATTAACATGTTCAGTGTGTTTGTCAACATATCATTGTTGACATACAATGTTAATATGCTTTTTCTAATAGCATTGGCAACCTGTTCATTGAGAGTATATTAACCACATATGATGAAAATAACTTCATAAAGGCAAAATAGCTTAGGGGTTAAAACAGACTGTAAAACCAGACTCTCTGGATTTGCCACTTGCTTGTGTAATCTAGGACAAGTAATTTAAGCTCTCTCTGCCATCTGCCCCTCAACATATTTATGGGTAAAAATTATTTATGAGAACTTGATGTATATGTAGTATGCACATATGTATGTGGGTAAACATCTTTGTTTCATCTTTGCATCTGCATAGATGAATGGGCATGTGTATTTTTGAAAAACGTAACAGTAATACCTAGAGAATTAAGGTTCTTCAGTGATAGTTTCTATTGCCATTATTCATACTTGCCCTCGCTGCTCATATCACCACAAAACCAAAGATTAATCTGGGGCATCACGAATTCCCAAAAGGATCCTGCAGCAGAGCAGTAGGGAGAAATCTCTGAAAATATAAAACTTTGACATGACTATAAAACAAATATATTCTCTGTTGAGATGAAGATTAATGATCATTGATAAGAATGAAACAATAACTTCTTTTGGGGCCTGGAGTCTAAGGTTGGGCATAAAGAGAGCAATGTATTGAGAGGCCTTTTAGCCAAGACAATGTGAGAGCAACTCCTGTGCAAACCTCAGAGGTACATATTATATCTCTCGGAGACGTATGTATGAAGAGAGTAAGCCTCAGTATATATTTTATTCATGGCTAATACATTGGATTTTGGATTTTCTTCTGTGCAAAAAGAATCACAATATTGAAACAAACTCTCAGCTACAGTGCCATTTCAAATTTCCAAAGGAGACTGCCATTTCTAATATATCCCTTTTCTCAGCTCTGCTTCTCATTCCCACAGAAGTATTTAAAAGTCTCTCTGTTCTCAAAATACTGAATCAACTTTTTTACATTCAAGTTTGGGTGGTACCCTACATTTTATCTCACATGGAAATGGAAAGTTAATGTGTAAAAATTATTGCAGTCTCCCAATATTGAGCTTAATAGAGTATTCTATTCTCTCTCCTTGCCCCCCCCACACAACCAGATTATTCCACATCCAATGATTTTTTTTTAAGATCTATTTATTTATTTAAACAGCTGAGTTACAGAGATAGAGCAAGGGAGAGAGAGAAAGGGATTCTCCATTTGCTGATATACTCTCAAAATAGCAATAATGGCTGGGGCTGGAAAGGATCAAAGCCAGGAACCAGGAGCTTCTCCTAGAAATCCAGTGTGCATACAGAGGCCCAAGCACTTCAGACATCTGCTGCTTTCCCAGAGACATTAACAGAGAGCTGGATCAGAAATGTAGCACAATCGTAATCATTGCTATATACACATGTCCATTTACCATTCTACAAAACTCATCTGCATCATTTTAAGTAATTGCTTCTGTACATAATTCCTAACTGTATTGTATATTTATATGCTAAATATGCTATATAAAAGGTAACATTGCTAAGTGATAATTAGTGCTCAGCTTTTAAGTATCTTCTTATATACATCAATGAATTATTGATTAATCTATAATAAATACAGCATATATTACCTGGATATATCTACAAAGCATATTATTAACTTGCCTCAATACCTTTAGCAGTATCTTTCCTTATACATACTGAAATTACTAGAGACCTGCTCCTTAATGATTTGAAAATCAAGCTAGGATCATATTCTCAAAGACCAGCTTTTCTAACCTAATACATTATAGATTTATTGACCCTTCAAACTACTTGAAGAATGAGGCTTATTTTTTTTAAAGCCCCACTCATAAGTATGTTTTTTTTTATTTGTTTAGTGGCTTCCATCAGTGGACTTTCTTGAAGTTTTATTGTAGGTATAGTTCTAAGACTTCACGTCTGCCCCCGGCCTTTAAATAAAGATCACTCTTTAGTGAGTAAATTCCATTAGCTAAACCAGGCAAAAAAAAGTGAAGGTGAGACTTTTCTCTTGTCCAATATGACTTAAAGAAGGAAAATTGAGGAAATGACATTATCTGATTACATTTTATTGAAGCAACATATGGAGCAATTACTGAGCTTTTTGCTCTCTCTTTAAAAAAAGGATACTACATCAAATAATCTTAAAATTTCCTGTCAAATTTAGTATTGTATCAAGACCTTCATCATAAATAATCTGTATCTACAACTAGAATTTACTATATTCAAATAAAATAAATAAATGCTTCCATGTCTTTGTGAAAGTATCTTTATGTTTTCCTCATTAAGCATGCTCCTTTCTCAGTAGCTTCAGTGGCCCATATATTGAATCTTTAATATGGTATATTATTTCTGTATGAATATTGAAGAACATTCCTTTTTGATAAAAATTGATTGTTTCCATTTACTTGCAAAATATGCCACCTTTTTCAACGTTTTTAGCTTTAGAATCTTAATATAAGTCCATGTCCTTTCTTTATTTATTATTTCTCCTGCATTTAACAGTCATTAAACTTTGACATTTGTAAATTGCTAATAACTGCAAGCCCCAGTTATCTCGCCTAGGAACTACTCAAAAGGAAAAATAGTAAATTGGCTCCCAACAGAAAAACTTGGCAAATCCACAAGCAACACACTTTCGCTCAGATCCCAACTGAAACAATAGTCAGCACTTAGTGAATTGATATCACATTTAATATCTTTCTAGACATCACTTGCTATTTCTTTGTTTGCTAGTGCTTTTAGAGATTTCCCTTGCTGATAATGCTTTGTGTTGTTATCAAGCCTAATTCAGCTTTTAGCAGAGCCTTTGACTGTTTTATAATAAAGTCATTTACAGATGCCTGTAGATAAATTAGAACCACAAATACAGCTAAATTGCATAATCACACCAATTGATTTTGTGTTAACCTTCAAGATGTATAGATACATGGTGGCATCTCTGTCAAAGGAAGGCAGTGAAAGTCAAAGCCTTTCAAACCCCAGAAAACAGGAGAAAGTGTATCAAGGGATCAAAGGAAAACACAGTTCTACAAGGGAAACACCCACTGGTTTATAATTACTCAACAAAGGGATATCACGTTACTCTCACATTTAAACACGTGTGAAGGCTAGTATGCATGTACCCAAATACACATATACACAGTGAGTGATTTAAGAGAACACGTACCCATATAAGGCTCTATAACAATAGCTGCCATTGTTAACACTGCACGATTTACTTCTGAACTGCGATTGCAAAATTTTGTTGTTTAAAATAACATATTAAATTTATTCAAAATGCAGGGACAGAAAATTCACATTCCCTGTAACATAGGGAAAATCATATTAACAGCTGATCTCATTCCTTTGGGACTACCTGTTCCAAAGAACTACCTGTTCCAAAGAACACCTTCAAGTCATAGACTCACATTCACTCACACTAAAATGAAATTATTTATGGAATTAAAGTGCCATTTGTTCAGAAAAGACTATAAAAGAAAGTTAAAGTAGGTAGATATAAGCTAAAACTAAGCTCTACACACAATTTAAAATATGTCATTTCCATCATTGAGTATCTTTTAAAGCGAATTTAATTCTAAAATAGTCTGGAAAACAGCAAACATATTGGAGATATCAAAACTTGGGAGTCTTATCAACTTGAGTTGAACTTCCAGAAATCTTTAAGGCATAGCTCAAAGATAAAATCAATCAAAAGAAGAAAACAAAAATCAACTCCACAAATGCCTAAACACAAATGCAGAAATTCAAAAGACAAGAATAAGGAAGACATCATGACATCTACAAAGGAACATAACAACACTTCAATTAGAAGAGGAAAAGACTGAGGAAATGGTAGAGCAGAATTCAAAAAATTAATCATAGGATTACTCAAAAGCAATCAGAAGCAAATCCAGAAACCAAGACCAGAGATGACATGAATGAAAATTCTTCCCATGAAATTGAGATTTTAAAGACACCAAAATGAAATATTGGAATTGAAGAATTCACTAGATCAAATTAAAAAATGCAGTGGAAAGCTTTAATAGCACACTTGGTGAGGCAGAAGAAAGAATATACATACAAACTAGATGACAAATATTTGGAAATCTTACAGTCAGATTCTCCCACCCCCTAAAAAAGAGAGATTTATGGGATACAATCAAAACCCAGCATACAGGTCATAGGAGTTCCTGAAGAAGTGTAAAGAGAGAATGGGCTAGAATGCCTATTAAGTGAAATATTACAGGAAACTTCCCCAATTTGAAGAAAGAAAAGAAAGTCAAAGTAGAGGAAGCACACGGAACTCCTAATATGACCAGAAAATATCTTCTACATTGTAGTCAAACTCTCCACAGTAAATCATAAAGAAAAGATTCTAAATGTGGATGAGAGAAACAACAGATTACTTTTAGAGGATCTTCAATTGGACTTACAGCTGACTTCTCATCAGAAATCCTACAGGCTAGAAGGGAATGGTGAGGCATAGTCCAAGTATTCAAGAAAAACTGTCAGTCCAGAATACCGTATCCTGCAAATCTCTAAATTATGATTGAAGGTGAAATAAAGACCTTCTACAACAAGCAGAAATTGAAAGAATTTGTCACCACTCACCCAGTCTTACAAAAGATGCTTAAGGATTTGCTATGCACAGAAACACAGAAAGATAGCCATCATTATGAAAGAAGTGGAAGGCAGTAAATCCTCCAGTAAAGTACAAAAGAAATCCAAAGTAAACAGTAGGAATATGTATGGAAATATGGAAGGACCAAACCATCACTTAACAATAGTCATCTTAAATGTAAATGGCCTCAACTCTCCAGTTAAAAGGTACAGACTAGGGCCGGCACCACGGCTCAATAAGCTAATCCTCTGCCTGCAGCGCTGGCACACTGGGTTCTAGTCCCGGTCGGGGCGCCGGATTCTGTCCCGGTTGCCCCTCTTCCAGGCCACCTCTCTGCTATGGCCCAGGAGTGCAGTGGAGGATGGCCCAAGTCCTTGGGCCTTGCACCCCCATGGGAGACCAGGAGAAGCACCTAGCTCCTGGCTTCAGATCAGCGAGATGTGCCGGCCACAGTTCACCAGCCACAGTGGCCAATGGAGGGTGAACCAATGGAAAAAGGAAGACTTTTCTCTCTGTCTCTCTCTCTCACTGTCCACTCTGCCTGTCAAAAAAAAAAAAAAGAAAGAAAGAAAGAAAAAATTCTTGGCAGCGGTTATATTCCTTAATGTTCATCAAATTTAAAAAACCCATTCAACTCTCATATCTAGTGTTTATACTTTAGCACAGATCTTGGGGAATTTAACTATGGTGTTTTTTTGACATTAATTGAAGATTAATATGTGCTCCTTTTTAAAAATATTTATTTATTTATTTCAAAGTCAGAGTTACAGAGAGAAAGAGAAAAAATCTTCCATATGCTGGTTCATTCCCCAGTTGGCAGCAATGGCCAGAGCTGCACTGATCCAAAGTCAGGAGCCAGGAGCTTCTTCAGGTCTCCCACACAGGTACAGGGGCCCAAGAACTTGGGCCATCTTCTATTGCTTTCCCAGTCCACAGCAAAGACCTGGATTGGAAGTGGAGCAGCTGGGACACAAACCGGAGCCCATAAGGGATGCTGGCAGGCACCGGTTTTACTGGCTACACCACCATGCCAGCCCCAATATGTACTTTTTAAAGACTTTTTTCTCCCAAGACATTGTTGTTGTGGTGCAACAAATTAAGCTGCAACCTGCTTCACCAGCATCCTATTTGTTGGCAGTTCAAGTCCCTATCTCTCCACCTCTGATCTAACTCCCTGCCAATATGCTTGGAAAAGCAATACAAGCTGGCCGGAGTAGTTGAGTCCCTGCTACCCATTCTTCCCTTCTTTCTGAAAGAAGCTGTAATCATTATCTACAGTTCTCTGCATTTTTCTCTTTTACTCCTGTGGTAAACATAGAATTGAAACATAAATTTGTCTTACCCCATTTTAGAAAAAATAACAATTCATCAAAGCAAACTGCCTGTGTTTATTGAATATGACATCTAAGAAACTGACCAACTTTCTACTCACTTTAATCTTTGGTTCTAGTAAGACCTGTCCTAGGAATTTTTGTCTGTTTTGAATTGCTTTGTTTTTGGTAAGACAGGTAATTGCCTTTATTTCCAATAAATCTGGAATTCCTGGTACTCTTTTTGGTGTATTCACAGTTGAATAATCACTACCATATACAATTCATCCCTCACAAAATTCTTTCCATATACATAGAATATTAGTTCTACAAAATTTATTTCTGCACATAAAAATATGTTATGCATCCATGTGATATTTGGATTCAGAATTTTAATATGAAATGTAAACATTTTCCACATGAAATTTTTCATAAAGCATATGGAAAAATCAAAAGTGAATAAAAATGAAAGTATGGTTTGCTTTCATACTACCTAAAGTGAACTACTATATTCCAGTACTTCCACAATGTTCATTTTTCAAGGTGAAGAATAAACTAACTATAAATGTGTAATAGTTGATAGTTCCCACTTCTAAAACTCTAATTTTATTGACAGAAATATTCCACACTCAGAAATTTGCTTCCAATAACCTATTAAATTGAAATAGCAATTGTTGTTTCTTGATGATATGCCTGAAGCTCAACATATAGACATACATAAATCACTCCTACTAGGAGTCAAATCTTGGACTAAAAGAGCAGGATGAGCAAACATCAAATTTCTAACTGTAGTGAAAAGGAAGATTGTTTTACAAGAAAATATTGTAAGGACAAATGAAATTTAAGCAGGAATACTACAAAAAAATAGATATACTTTCTAAGTTTTGATGAATTGCTTTTCCCTATATAGACTTTCCATCCTCCTACAAATGAGGCTATAGTTTTAAATTTTCAAATTTTTGTATTTGCTTTCAATATAAATTTATTGCATTTTTTTCCCTCTCTGGACCTTTGAAATAGCTATACTTTTCATATCCACAAAGCAGCAAGCCTGTTAATCTTTCCGTATCCCTATGAGATTATTAAACCCTTCTTATATAGACAGGTGGTTATGCATATACAGACATGCAAAGGAATGCATGCATAAATCCATAGGGAAAAAAGTGTTACTCAGATAATTTATGTTGAATGTAATGAATAGTCATGATGTAGAATAGAAATTATTAAATTCTTCAAAAAACCTATGATCTTCAAAGCTATTGCAGTGAGAATGGAGCCAGTTTCATGGCACAGCAGGTTAAGCCAGCACCCATATCAGAGTATCATTTGGAGTTCCGGCTGCTCTATTTCCAATTTATCTTCCTCCTAATGATCCTGGAAAGGCAGTGTAAGATGGCTATGTACTTGGTGTCCTGTACCCACATGGGAGACCCCGAAGGAGTTCCTTTCTCTTGACTTTGTCCTGTCTCAGACAGGCTGTTGTGACTATCTAGGGAATAAAAAAAAATGGATGGAATCTCTCTCTCTCTCTCTCTCTCTCTCTCTCTCTCTTTCTCTCTCTCTCTTTCCTTTTCTGTCATTATGCCTTTCAAGTATATAATATCTTTAAAGTAAACAAGAGAAAAGCAAGTAAAAAGTTCAGTTGAGTTCTTCAATCATAGAAGCCATATTACAAGAACTGAATGTACATTTATTCTTTTATTTTTTCTTTGTATAAAAAGAAGAGATTTCATATATACAGTTTTAATCCCATAATGATAATGTAAATTTTATAGAAGTTTCTTCATTGCTTAAAGTTCTATTGGTAAGTGTTGGTTCTTGGAAATATCCTTCATGTAACCGGATATAAGGAATGATGATTCGTTAATATGAACTGAGAGATTATTCCTCTCTGAATTATAAGCGGGTATGATAGAAAGTGTTAGCTGTATATCTATTTTCTCTTTCCCACATACATTTAAACTTTATTTAAGAGAGGTATACACACAGGAAGGGGGGATAGAGAGAGCAAGAGAGAAAAGAAGCACTGGAGAGAGAGAGAGAGAGAGAGAGAGAGAGAGAGAGAGAGAGAGAGAGAGAGAGACCTGCCTCCCTCTGTATCCACTGATTTACTTCCCAAGCACCACTGTAGTTTATGGAACATAGAAATCACTCATATTAGTGATGATAATGGCAAAGTTTCCTGTTGATGTTTCTATAGTATTATGTGAGCCTCACATAAATCTTTACATGTTACAGCATTTCTGATAATACCCTGTATTCTATTTCTAAGGGTTCTTCTAGGAATTAGAGGTCAGAGCCAACTCTTGGTAGATCCTTTGGAAATGATGAGGTGGAGCACATCCAGTTGTCAACGCAGTAAATGAACACAAGTGTGTCCAGCCAAGTAATTCTGGTGTGTTAACAGGGATGCTCCTGTGGGCTTTAAGAGAGCATTTGGTTGTATGCCATTCCAGTACAGGTGTTTGTCAAACCATCTTCTAATGATAGTGACTGGTGAGTTGCTGGTCTTATATGGGAAGGACTGGTCTGGAGTATATCCCATCTGGTTAAAAGATGCTTGTTATTACACAACTGTGTTTTCCTGAGAATCAATGATAAATGTGATAAATAGTTTATAATTTCATGAACCACCAATTTCTAAGCCTAAATGTCACTTCCTTTGAAAGCTCTCAGGAAACACTAACTTAAATTAGGACCCTAATTTTAATTTTTAATGTCCTTCATACGTTTTAATTTTCATTTTCACTACTTATCACACCTTCTATGTTTCCAATTATTACTCTGAATTGGGAGTTTGTTTTTAAAATATTTATTTCTTTGTTTTATTTGAAAGGCAGAGAGAACGAGAGAGAGAGAGAGAGAGAGAGAGAGAGAGAGAGAGATCTACTAGCCACCACACAAGTGCTAACAAGAGCCAAGGTTGGGCCGGGTCGAAGCCAGGGGCTTGGGTTTCAGTTTGGGTCTTTCAAGTAGTGGCAGAGGTCCAACTAATGAGCCATCACCTGCTGCCTCCCAGAGTGTGCATTACAAGCAAGCTAAAATCAAGACAGGAGCCAGGGCTTGTGGATATTCCTAGTGATTTCTGAGCCACTGTATCAAATGTTCTCCCAGCATAAGGTTTTTACTTCTCTCATAACCTGGATGTGGGACATATGCCTACCTCTTTGGGACCTAGGCTTTTAAAGAATAGAAAAACAACAACAACAACAACAACAAAGTTGTGGAAGAAGATTCAAAAATACTAATTTTGATAGGCTCATAGGTTTTTTAGCAGCAGAAGCACCAAAATTTATGCTGCATGACTTTGGAGGTTAGATTAGAAAAGCTGATGTAGTTCCAGCTTATTTTATTCAAACACCCACAATTGGAGCTCTAGCTACTCTGAGGCAATTACATTATGAGAAAACCATGAAGAAGTCTAACAGAACCGTCACATGCAGGTGTTCTAGTCAGCATTTCTGGTTCTTCTACACCCAGATCCCAAATATATGAGTGAATGCGCAACTTCAAATACTTCTAATCGCCAGCCGTATGAGTCATCACAGGCTATTGGATCTTCAGAGCCCAGCCATCGTGAACGAAAGTCAAGTGTTTCTTATTCTGTCCTTTCCAAATTCTTTATTTTTTAAAAAATATATGTGTGTCTGTATGTATTTTAATATTTATTTATTTGCAAGATAGTGTAACAGAGAGAGAAGAAGAGACAGAGAGAGATCCACTGGTTCACCCCCCAAATGGTCTCAATGGCCAGGGCTTTGCCAGGCTGATGCTAGGAGCCAGGAGCATCTTCCAGGTCTTCAATGTGGGTGCAGTGGCCCAGGGACTTGATCCATCTTCTGCTACTTTCCCAAGTGCATTAACAGGGAGCTGTATTGGAAGTAGAGCAGCCTGGACTTGAACTAGAACCCAAATGGGATGCCGGCACTGCAGGCCATGCCTTAACCCACCACAGTCCCAGCTCCAAGATTATTTATTTATTGAAAATCAGTTACAGAGAGGAAGGGAGAGACAGAGAGATCTTCCATCTGCTGGTTCACTCCCCAGACACAGCAGCCATGGCTGGACTCTGGTTCACTCCTCAGACACAACAGCCATGGCTGGTCCAAGCTGAAGTCAGAAAGCAGCATCTTCATTTGAGTCTCCTATGTGGGTGGCAAGGGCCCACATATTTGAGCCATCTTAAACTGTTTTCCCCAGGCCATTAACAAGGAACTGGATCAAAAATGGAGAAGCTGGGGCACAAATTGGTACCCATGTGGGACATCGGAATTACAGGCAGCAGCTTAATCTGTTAGGCCATGGCACCAGCTCCCTTTTTTGAATTCTTGACCCTCACAAAACATAGCTGTTATTGTAAGCCACTAGGTTTGGAGATAATTTGTTATAAGACACTATTAACAGGAATAAGTAGAATAATGGGGACACCACAAGAAAATTTTAGAAACTGGACAATGAACTAACTCTAAACAAAATTAGGATTCAAAATTGATGGACTCCAAATACAGAATCTAATTATATACGATAGGAACCAAATAATGAGTACTTAGTATAATCACCTAAGCATTATGCTAATGACTTTATATGCATAATCTCCATATAATTCTTATAATAACTGTAATACCATATACTGTAATTATTTCTATTAAAATAAAAATTTAAAAAAGCTCAAAGTGGTTAAATAACTTAATTGTCTAGAGACAACAGGATTTCACAGACCCCCAGTGAGATGCTTTGAATTTGGAATGGTCGTTCGGAATTGTCTCAGTTATGAGCAATCTTTTACAGCCTCTGTAAACCAATCATTAGATGCAGGTTTCTCAAAGGATTCTTTCACACATGTAAGTTCAAAGACAAAATAGACTATTCTGTGATGATAAAACTTAGGAGAGAGTTTCCAATTAGTAGGAATAGTGACTGGAAGGGGAAACTGAGTGTACTTTTCTCCATTCAGGATGCTGTAACAAACTATCACAAACTGGGACTTATTAGCAACAAAAATTTAATTCTCACAGATCTGGATGTGAGTACATTCAGTATCAAGTCACCAGCAGATTTCTGGTCTAGTGATGGCCCTCGTCCCTAAATTGTCAGTTTTTTCTGTGTACTTGCAAAGAAGAGGCAAGAGAGTGTGGGGCACTCGTTTATGAAGGGCACTAAATCAATCCTACTGACTTAATATTCTCCAAGTGTGCCCATCTCCAGATAACATAACAGTGTTGATTAGGCTTCAAGAAATTAATTTGGGAGTGTGGGGTTATAAACTAATTCTGTCATATCTGGTTTGTTTATTGACTTGGTTTTTGTTCCAAAAATGTGTCACTTAGATATTTATTGAGCTATACACTAATAATTTGTAAAGTTTTTCTGGTTATTATCTTGAGTAGCAAAAAATGTAGAAATATCCCCTATGATCATCTTAATAGATTTAGAAAAAAATTTGATATAAAACAATTGGGAAAATTTGATAAATATTATAGTATCAATAACTAGAATTGGGGGGCAATGTTTTAGGTCATTTTGTGCTTTGCCTTTTGTGCTTATTTGTTTTTACTTAGCATGCAAATGCTCCAAGAGAAGAATCTCATTGGCCATATTTTTTTTTAGTCCACACCCCTCTGATGAGGATTAGAGAGTACTCTGGTTCCTGCTGTACAAAAAGTGGAAATAAATATGAGTCAGGCAAAGTTAAGAGGCGATCACCTCAAACTTTAATTAAAGTATTCCTTTGAACATATCAGTGGATCAATAGGCTCAAAACGTAAAGATATTTAATAAACATCAATAGATAGTTCAAAGTGATTGTAAAGAAAATTATGTAAAATGTGAGAGGTAGGAAAGACCTATCTCAAACGATCTGTTAGTCCCTGGAATTAATACGGATTTAAATCTAAAGCAATGAAAAACAAGCAAAGCCTTTAAAGCAAGATGGACATGAGGTGCCGTGCACTTCAGCAAAGGAACATGCTGGCATCTTTGATGAAAATGAACACAAGAGGAGAGGAGTGAGCTTCAAGCACCATTAAGAGACCGGTATGAGAGTACAGTGGAGGATAGCCCAAGTGCTTGGGCCCTGCACCCCATGGGAGACCAGGAGAAGCACCTGGCTCCTGCCATCCGATCAGCATGGTGCGCCGGCCACAGTGCGCTGGCTGCTGCTGCCATTGGGAGGTGAACCAACGGAAAAGGAAGACCTTTCTCGCTATCTCTCTCTCTGTGTCCACTCTGCCTGTCAAAAGAGAGAGAGAGAGAGAGAGAGAGAGAGAGAGACTGGTATAATAATCCCAGCGAGAAATGAAGAGAACTCATATTAATTGGCAATGAAATGAGGAGAAAAGGACATATCTAATTGTAATTTACTAGATCTTTTCCATAAGACATTGTCTCTAGCTGGATACACAAAAATGCACAAAGGAAAAAGTGTCAAGGTTAGACAACGATAAGGAAGTGGGTGAGGCTAGTTAGCAACAGAGGATACCAGAGGATTGGTGAATGGGAAAACATAAACATAACAAATTCTTCCATTTACTTTGACTTTAAGTTGTTTGCTGGAGTAACTCTAGAGATGTCCAGTAGGAATCTGCATGTAGGATATATGTGTGTATATATATATATATATATATATAATCCTTTTTTTTTTTGACAGGCAGAGTGGACAGTGAGAGAGAGAGAGACAGAGAGAAAGGTCTTCCTTTTGCCTTTGGTTCACCCTCCAATGGCTGCCGCGGATGGCGCGCTGCGGCCGGCGCACCGCGCTCATCCGATGGCAGGAGCCAGGTACTAGGTGCTTTTTCCTGGTCTCCCATGGGGTGCAGGGCCCAAGCACTTGAGCCATCCTCCACTGCACTCCAGGGCCACAGCAGAGGGTTGGCCTGGAAGAGGGGCAACCGGGACAGAATCCGGCGCCCCGACTTGGACTAGAACCCGGTGTGCCGGCGCCGCAAGGCGGAGGATTAGCCTGTTGAGCCACGGCGCCGGCATATATATATATATCCTTTAAGGATTAGCACTCTTGGAAGTTGTTGCGTATATGAGAAATATATGGTAAAACAAATAACAAGCAGTAAGTGGATAATTTTTTAATACAACCAGAGACCCTATAGTAGTCCCATTTTATTTAGTACCTCTCTCAGCTCCTAGCACAGGATGGAATTGCAAAAATACCTTTAATCCATGAATGATCAAAGAAATAAAAATATTTTAAACTTCATAATGAATTCAAAAGTACATGTGAACTACATGCATTTCCTTTTATCATTCACAACAATATCTATATTTTGCTAAAAGGAATACATATATTAAGTTTCTATCAGGAAGACTACATGGAGATTATGTATCATATTTAAATAATATATATCTATAAGAATATGCTTTATAGGCTTCCTGACTTTATGTATAATTTGCCTCTGTATTCCAAGCACTAGAAGTTCTGCAGCATGACTTTGCACTCCATTGAAACACAAGACAATAATAGACATTCTACTCCTTTATTGATTATTTTACACTTTAACTACCAATAATACTGAAAAACAATGACAAGTAGAAAACTCATTGACATTCCAATTCACTGTAGAAACATATCTTTAAACACTCATCAGCTGACTAATGCACCATAGAGAAGATGTATAGCAGGTGTTATATTACCCAGAATTTAGCTAGCCATTTAAACCTGCTGTGTTTACATGAACAATGCTGATTTTGTCTCACTACATTCTACTTGTAATTGAAGATTGTTGACGTATGAAAGTATGTGATTGGTTATGGGTATTTGAGGGTATGGAAAATATATACTAAATAGAATTTTCCAAGTAAAATGAAGTTTAGTTCTATTAGTAAAATGAAACTTGTTGTCCATTATTTGAAATGGCATTTCATTGTTATCATTGTCAATCCATTATTTGAAATGGCAATTCAGGCTGGCGCCACGCTCAACAGGCTAATCCTCTGACTTGCGGAGCCGGCACACCGGGTTCTAGTCCCGGTCAGGGTGCCGGATTCTGTCCCGGTTGCCCCTCTTCCAGGCCAGCCCTCTGCTGTGGCCCGGGGGTGCGGTGGAGGATGGCCCAAGTGCTTGGGCCCTGCACCGCATGGGAGACCAGGATAAGCACCTGGCTCCTGCCATCGGATCAGTGTGGTGTGCCAGCCGCAGGGTGCCGGCTGTGGCAGCCATTTGAGGGTGAACCAAAGGCAAAAGGAAGACCTTTCTCTCTGTCTCTATCTCTCTCTCACTGTCCACTCTGCCTGTCAAAAAATAAAAAAAGGCAATTCAATGTTATCATTGTCAAAAGCATCATAAATGGGATGACTGTTAAAAGCAGAGAGCTCTACTTTCATGCTCATTTTTGTTTTCATGCTTAAATTTCTAATCTCCAGCATCATATATGAATGTTGTGCACACTTTTTGATGAAATTTCATTTTTAAAATTCTTCTCATGTATTTTGTGTCAGTCACTGATAACAACATTAATGATGTCTGTCAAATTGCCTTCAAATCTCTTCTACCACCTTTATCCTGTTTCTGGCTAGTAAAATATAGAATCAAGTATCTTAACAGCTGTACTTTATATGAAAATAAATATAATTTAAGTTGAAGCTACCTGAGTAGAATTCAAGACTTTACTTGATAATATTTTTTTTGACAGGCAGAGTTAGACAGTGAGAGAGACAGAAAGGTCTTCCTTCCGTTGGTTCACCCCCAATGGCCACTATGGCCGGCACTGTGCCGATCTGAAGCCAAGAGCCAGGTGCTTCCTCCTGGCCTCCCATGCTGGTGCAGGGCCCAAGCACTTGGGCCATCCTTCACTGCCCTCCTGGGACACAGCAGAGAGCTGGACTGGAAGAGGAGCAACCGGGACAGAACTGGCGCCCCAACCGGACTAGAACCCAGGGTTTCGGCGCCACAGGTGGAGGATTAGCCTAGTAAGCCACGGCGCTGGCCTGATAAATTTTATAATACAGAATATCTTTTATAAATATTTTTTCTTTCCATGTAGCTTCATAGTTGTATTTTTTCTGTGGACTGCTATTTGTGGAATTCATATTTCTTGTAAAGTGTGGCAAACAAGATATTTCCACAAACAGGGTATTTGTGGAAATAACTATTTCCAAATTGCTATGAGACAAATATTATGAAAAGTGTTTTTATTTGTGAGTGTGCCCTAAATGAGAAGTAAAGTAATCTAGTGAAATTTGTACCTTCTTGGAGTCAAAAAGATGGATTTAAACAAGAGAACAGATATTCACTAATTATTTTAATTTATGGAGGTTAATTAACTGGTGAACCTTAATTACCTGCCCATAAAATGAGGTCATGATCTTTTATGTCACATTATAAAAATTAAGTGAAACCTCATAGTAGAAAATGCTACCACAGTGTTTATGTGCCCAGATAAGTACTGAGCTCTTTTCATATTTTAACTTATGTTAAATAATATATATTATACATATATACATGTGATTTCCAAGACAAGTTCTGGTATATGTACTCAATCGGATTAAATTCTAGCAGACTAATAGTGAATTTTCATATTTTGAGCATTCAAATCCCATAAGAAGAAAAAATATCATAATCTCATTTGGCAAATGAGATACCAAAGGTAATAGTTCTCTTTTTGATATTAAGCAGGCATATCACAAGTAATTCTTGTTATACATAATATTTAGGAAACACCAAAACTTGATAATTATTTACTATTTGATAAAAAGAGTGTTCAGAGAATCTATAATCCCCAGAGGAACTCAGGATGCACAAGATTGGACAAAAATTATTAACACAGAATATAACTTCAAGAAATCAATCTTTTAAAAAACTAATTTGAAAAAGATTATAATTTGTTACTGAAACAAATTGTTTTTTAGACAACTATCTAAACATTTCCTCCATGACTCATGAGTCCTAGCCTTCAGAAATGTGGGCAGAGATGTGGGCATTTAGTATAAGTCATGTTTTGAGACACCTGCAACCAGTAACAGACCTTCTTTGTGTGAGTCCTCGCCTTGACAGTGGTTCCAGCTTCCTGTACAACATGAGAATGTAATGGGGAGGTAATGGCTCTGCTCACCTGTATGGGAGACCTGGTTTGAATCCCCACATTCTGGCTTTCTCCCAGCCAGGCCCAAGCCTGGCCCTAGCTATAGAGGGCATTCAGTAGATGAGGACATCTCTACCTCTACCTCTAAAAACAAATGAAAGAATGTGGATGTACATCTGAATTGTCCTGCACTGGTGCTACAGGTTAGCATGGCTGCCTCTAAGTAATAAAGAATATTATTTTTCTATGGATTTCATGAAAATAATACATTTTTAAAGATTTATTTATTTATTTGAAAGGTAGAGTTACACAGAGAGAGGAGAGGCAGAGTGAGAGAGAGAGAGAGAGAGAGAGAGAGAGAGAGAGAGAGAAAGAGAGAGAGGTCTTCCATCTGATGGTTCACTCCCCAACTGGATGCAGCTGCCGGAACTGTGCCGATCTGAAACCAGGAGCCAAGAGCCAGGAGCTTCTTCCAGGTCTCCCACGTGGGTGCAGGGGCCCTAGGACTTGGGCCATCTTCTACTTCTTTCCCAGGCTGTAGCAGAGAGCTGGATGGGAAGTGGAGCAGCCGGGTCTCAAACCAGCGCCCATATGAGATGCTGGCGCTTAAGCCAGGGAGTTAACCCATTAACCCGCTGCGCCACAGCACCAGCTCCTAATTTTTTTCTTTTTTTTCTCTTCCTTTTTTATTTAATGAATGTAAATTTACAAAGTACCTCTTTCACATTGTTGTGGCTTTTTCCCCCATAACCACCCTCCCACCCACAGCCATCCCATCTCCCACTCCCTCTGCCATCCCACTGTTCATCAAGATTCATTTTCAATTATCTTTATATACAGAAGATCAACTTAGTATATACTAAGCAAAGATTTCAACAGACTGCACCCATACAACTGCACAAGATATAGAGTACTGTTCGACCAGTAGTTTTACCGTTAATTCTCATAGTACAACACATTAAGGACAGAGATTTAAAAAAATACATTTTAAATTTCCTGAAAATGTTGACTGTTTTCAAAAGATGATTAGAACAGCAAAACTTTTAGCTTTCCCAGTCTATCTTAGCATGTCTGAATGTAGTTTGCTGTTCTGTTTGATAAATCAAATAATTTTTGAATTAAATTATTTTCTATAAACCTTATCTTTGAAGGCATGTTGAGGTCAGTAATATTTAATTTAGATATATTGCTCATTGATGAAATGGAGTTGCAAACTATTGTTTTTAGAAATTATTCTTGGCCGGCGCCGTGGCTCAACAGGCTAATACTCCACCTTGCGGCACCGGCACACCGGGTTCTAGTCCCGGTCGGGGCGCCGGATTCTGTCCCGGTCGCCCCTCTTCCAGGCCAGCCCTCTGCTGTGGCCCGGGAGTGCAGTGGAGGATGGCCCAAGTGCTTGGGCCCTGCACCCCATGGGAGACCGGGATAAGCGCCTGGCACCTGGCTCCTGCCGTCGGATGGGCGCGGTGCGCCGGCCGCAGCGCGCTGACCGTGGCAGCCATTGGAGGGTGAACCAACGGCAAAGGAAGACCTTTCTCTCTGTCTCTCTCTCTCACTGTCCACTCTGCCTGTCAAAAATAAAAAATAAAATAAAAAATAAAAATAAATAAATAAAAAAGAAATTATTCTTTTTTATTTTTAATTAATTCGTGTTTTAGTTTTTTAGTTGTTAACAGATTCAATATAGTTCATACATACAATTTTAAGAATATGATGATTCCCTTCCTCTTTTCTGCCTACTCCCTCTCCCCCTGATGCTCTTTCTTTTGTTTTTGAGATAACATGTTTTTGATATACATTACAATTGAGTTTTATGCTCCACTCAGTAAACAGTTCAATAAATAAAAAGCCAAAACACTGCAGTTTTGTAAACAGAAATCCAATGGGAAAGATGACCATTTCACAGATATACAATAAACTTCAAAATAATCATAATTCATTAAAATTACAGTAGTTTAACTCTTAAACACTGGTTTGACAAATGTATGAAACAAAGTTGGGGAAAACTGCGTTTGCAGGAATACTGGTACACACAAGTTATATGTATGTGGATCGATTTTCAGACTTTCTTTTCTGTTCCATTGATCTATCTGTTGATATTTATGCCAGTGCCATACTGCTTTAATTACTATAGATTTGAGTGTGTTTTGAAGTTGAGTATTGCAATGCCTCCAGCTTGATTTTTTTGCTCAGGGTCACTTTGGCTATTCTGGGTCTTTTGTGATTCCATATTAATTTTAGGATTTTTTTCTAATTCTGTAAATAGTGTCACTGGTGTTTTGATAGGGATTGCATTGAACCTGTACATTGTTTTCAGTAGTATAGACATTTTAATGATATGAGTAAGGAATATCTTTCCATTTTTCCTCATCCTTGATTATTTCTTTCATAAATGTTCAATAATTTTCATTGTAGCAATCTTTCATTTCATGGGTTAAATTTATTCCTAAGTGTTTCATTTATTTTTGGCTATTATGAATGAAATTTCTTTCTTGATTTCTCTGTCAGTGAGTTCATCATTACATATTTTAAAAAAGCTACTGATTTTCATATGCTTATTTTGTAACCTGTAACTTTACTGAATTTGTCAGTTCTAACAAACATGAATATTTGTATTTCCTCATTTTCAATTTTGACACCCTTTATTTCTTTCTCCTCCCTAATTGCTCTTGCTAAAACTTCCAGTACTATTTTGAATGAGAGTGGTAGAAGTGGACATTCTTTTTTTATTCTAAATCTGAAGGGACATGCTTTCAGCTTCTCCTAATTCAGTGTGATACTGGTTGCTGATTTGTCATACACAGCCTTTATAATTGTGAGGTTTGTTCCTTATGTACCTAATTTCTGGAGGGTTTTTAATCATGAAACAGTGTTGAATCTCATCAAATGGTTTCTCCACACCTATTGAAATGACAATATGGCTTTTGTTCTTCATCCTTCTGATGTGATTTATGGTGTTTATTGATTTGCCTATGTTGAATCACCCTTGCATCTCTTGGATAAATACCATTTGATCATGATGTATGAACCTTTTGAGGTGGTTTTAGAGTGAATTTGCTAGTATTTTATTGACAATATGCATCTGTGTTCTAGGATAGAGGTCTGCAATTTTCTTTTCATGTGAGTGTTCAGTTTTGGTATCAGAGTGATGCCAGCTGGAAAAGTACTGGAGTTAGTTCTTTAAATATTTTGTAGAATTCAGTAGTAAAGCTATCAAGTCCTAAACTTTTCCTTGATGGAAGACATTTGATTACTGCTTCAATCTCATCATTGGTTATGGGTCTGTTTAAATATCTATATTGCCTTGATTTACTCTTGATATGATATATATATATATATATATGATATATATATATATATATCATATATATATACACACACACACATACAGGAACTTATCCATTTATTCAAAGTTTTCCAGTTTATTAGCATAGAGGCTTTCATAGCAGTTTCTTATGATTCTTTGTATTTCATTTGTGTGAGTTGTAATGTCTCCTTTTTCACTTCTAATTTTGTATGAGCTCTTTGTTCTTTTTTTCTTTGTTAGTATGACTTGAGGCTTATTTATTTTGCTTGTTCTTCTCCAAAAACCAGCCTTTTGTTTTGTTGATCCTTTGTATTTTTTTTTGTTTCAATTTCATTTATTTCTGCTTTGATCCATATTATTTCTCCTCTCCTGCTGATTTTAGGCTTGATTTGTTCTTGTTTTTCTATGTCTTCAAGGCACATAATTAGATTTTTTATCTGAGATATTTCTCTTAGTATAAGTACTTAATGCTATGAACTCCCCTGTTAATAGTGCTTTTACTGTATCCCACAGGATTTTATATGTTGTCTTCTCATTCTCATTATTTCAAGAAAGTTTTTAATTTTCTTTTTAAATTCCTCAATGACCCATTGATCATTCTGTAGCATGTTGCTTAATTCCCACGTATTTATGAATGTTCTGTTGTTCTTGTTGATTTCTAGTTTTATTCCTTTGTGGTTTGAAAGAAGCATGGTGTGACTTCAATATTTTTTTAAAAAATTTACTGACACTTGATTTGTGGACTAGTATACAGTCTATCCTAGAAAATGTTCCATGTGCTGATGAGAAGAATGTGTGTTCTTTAACTGTTGAGTGAAATGTGCTATAAAAGCCTGTTAGGTCCATTTGTTCGATGGTGTGTTTCAACTGTGATGTATATTGATTTTCTGTATGGATGATCTGTCCATTGATGAAAGTAGAGTGCTGAAGTCACCCACTATTTTTGTATTGCAGTCTACCACTCCTTTTAGGTCTAATAGAATTGGCTGTACGTATCTGGGTGGTCTTAAGTTGGGAGTGTATATATTTATGATCGTTATGTCTTCTTGCTGAATTGAACCTTTTATCAAATATAAGGTTTTTTGTCTCTTTTTACACTTTTTGATATAAAGTCTGTTTTATCTGATATAAGTATAGCTACAGCTGCTCATTTTTCATTTCCATTTACTAGTTATGTTTTCCTTGCCCTTCACTTTCAGTCTATGTGTATCTTTCTGTGTGTGTGGAATGAGTTTTTTGAAGGTAGCATATAGTGAGGACTGTTATTTTGCCCATTCAGCCAACCTAACTCTTTTGGCTGAAGAAGTTAATCCATTTACATTCAAATATAGTAACCATAGAACTAACACCTGCCATTTTGTTGATCATATACTGGTAAAATCTGCTGCATTGGTGAATTTGTTGATATCATGATGTTTTTACGATATTTACTTTTAATGCAGAATCTCCAGAATTTCTCTTGAGGCTGTTTTGGTGGTGATAAATATCCCAGTTTTAACTATCTGAAAAATATCTTTTTCTCCTTCATTTTTTAAAAAGATTTATTTTATTTATTTGAAAGACAGAGTTACAGATAGAGGTAGAGACAGAGAAGCCTTTCATCCACTGGTTCACTCCCCAGATGGCCACAACAGCCAGAGCTGCGCTGATTCAAACCCAGGAGCCAGGAACTCCTTCGGAGTCTCCCATGCGGGTGCAAGGGCTCAAGGACTTAGGCCATCTTCCACTGCTTTCCCAGGCCATAAGCAGAGAGCTGGATCAGAAGAGGAGCAGCAGGGACTAGAATTGGTGCCCTTATGGGATGCCAGCGCTTCAGGCCAGGGCGTTAACCCGCTATGCCACAGCACTAGCCCCTTTCTCCTTCAGTTTTAAAGGTTAGCTTAACTAGACATAATATTATTGGTTGGAATTTTTTTTCTTTTAAGACTTTGAACATATCATTGCACTCTCTTGTATCTGTAATGTTTCTGCTGAGAAGTCTGACATTAATCTAATTTGTTTTCCTTTGTATGTAACTTCATGGTTTTCTCTTTATGTCTTTAGGATTCTCTGCTTGTCCTTAACTTTTAGTGATTTGGCTATACTATGCCTTTGAGAATATCTTTTTCGGTTGAATCTGCTTGGGAGTCTTTGAGTTTCTGGCATGGGGATTTTCACCTATTATTTCACTTAGTAGGTCCTCAGTGCAATTTTTTTTTCTCTTCTTCATTAAGAATACCTAAATAAGAATATTTATTCATTAAGTTATATGCCATATTTCATGTAGAATTTCTTCATTCCTTTTGATTCCTTTTTCTTTATTTTGTCTGATTTGGTTATTTCAAATGTCTTGTCCTTGAGATAAGAAATTCTTTCCTCCACTTGGTCTATTCCTTCTGTTAAACCTCTGAATCATTTTCTTAAGTTAGTTCACTGAAGATTTCCATCTCCAAAATTTCTATTTGATTATCTTAATGATTTCTTTCTCCTTGGTGATATTTCGCTCATATCATTCATTGATTTATCATTTATTTCATCTATCTGCATTCTCTTGCCTTGCATTGAGTTTCCCTACAGTCATTATTCTGAATTTTATTCCTTGCATTTCATAGATTTCCTTTAGTTCATGATCTGATTCTGGAGAATTACTGTGTTTTTTGGAGGCATCATGCTGCCACGATTCTTCATGTCTCCAGTGTCCCTCCATCATTGTCTGCACAACTTTTGTAATTGTACCTCTTCCTTTATGGGGTAGGTATCATTGGAAAAGAGTTTATGGTTTAGATGGAATGCAGAGTATCACTGGGCTTACTGCTTTGGCTTTGGTTCTAGGTGAGCTTAGGAATGTAGTCTTGAGTAATTTCTTTTGTGTTATTCAGTGTCTATTATGTCTATAAGTGACACAGTGGTCTAGTCTGCTGCAATTCATGGGCATAGAAGTGTGGCTTTGGGATGAATGTCAGTTTCATAGGGTGTGTATCTACGGGCCAGAAAAAGTTTGGGTCAGTTACCCAGGGATCCTGATAACCAGGGTCTTGTTGTTGGTGCCAAGGAAAACAAAGATGGCTGCCCCTTTGCTCCTCTGCTAAGCCTGAGTGATGCTGGGCCTTGAGGTACAAATTTCTGTGGCTGTAGGACTGTTTGATGCAGATGAACTCTTCCTCAGATAATTCTAGGAAGGTGCAATTGTTGCTGTGGATTAAAACACCAACAGACCAAGTCCCAGAACTTGGGATAAGTGGTGGGAGATGAACTATACTCTGCTCCAGTCCTGAAAGGAGACTGCAAGGTATACAGAAGATTTTGCTCCAGCAGGTTTGAGTCCAGAGAGCAATGCAAGTAGGCTCTTCCCTAAAACCATGGGGTACATTCCAGTGGAACTGAAGAAACTAGAACTAATTGCTACAGTCCTGTTGTTGCTGGGTACAGTGGGGTCATTATCCAGGTCTCTCACAGTGGGAGCAGATTTGTTACGGGCTGCTGGGGCCGCCTCCAGAAGCTAAGGGGAAGTCCCCAAGCTCAAAAAGTGAGTGAGCACGGCTCTGAGGTCAATTTAAAAAAACCAAAAACTCCCACAGCTGTAGGATGCAGGGAATCTGTCCCCTACCCCACAGGATGCCCTGACTCTGACCCTGGTTACTTTTGTAGTAGTGGAACACAGATCTGCTGCGTGACTTCTTATAGCAGAGTCCAGTGCTCTGAGGGAGAGGAGGCAAGGATAGAGACAATGTGGCTTCTCTGCTGGAGGCCAGGCCATCACTCTGGCACCAATCAGCTCCCCAGGCTGGAGTGAAAATGTGTGACTGTGGATTCTCCTCAGCTAACATTGCAGGTTGTGGGGCATGCAGCAATTTCCTCTTTCCTTGACTTGGTGAGGTGGCAACTCCCAGCCAGTAGCTGGCTGTGCCAAATAGCTGGCCACAGCAGGGAGCAGAGTCCAAGTCCTCCCTCCTCTTGTGTAATGACGTCTTCACTGTTTGCCACTTTTGCCACTGAAAGTGTCCATCAGCCAGACCCATGGAAATGTGGTCTTGCTTTCTTTCTTTCTTTCTTTATTTATTTATTTTTTAGTTTTTTTGTTTTTGTTCTTGTTTTTATCCCATGGCAGTTAAAGTTAGCATGGTTCCACCCTATTCAGCCATCTTGGAACAGGCCCCAAGAATTTTCAAGAAAAATTCCTAAAGAACCCTAAAATTCATCCTTGTATATATCTATAAATAGCCCTAGGGGGCTGACATTGTAGTCTAGCAGGTTAAACTGCCACTTGCAAAGCCAGCATCCCATATAAGTGCTGATTCAAGTCTTAGCTGCTCTACTTCCAGTCCAGCTCCCTGCTAATGTGACTGGGAAAGCACTGGAAGATGGCCTATGTGCTTGGGCTTCTGTACCCACATGGGAAACCTGGATGGATTTCTATGCTCCTGGCTTTGGGCCTGTCAAACATGGGTCATTGCAGCCATTCGGGGAGTGAACCAGTGGAGAGAAGATCTCTCTCTCTCTCTGTCTCTCTCTCTGTCTCTCTCTCTTTCACTCTCTCTCTCTCTCCCTTCCCCCCGCCCCTTGTATCTCTATAGCTCTGCCTTTCAAATAAATAAATGAATCTTAAATAAAAAACCTTTAGCCTGGTTTGCAGGCTCATGAATAATATCTGGAAAAAAGAAAAAGTTCCCTACAATATTTCAGGATGGATCAGTGAAGATAATGATACAATTGTGGTAAATTCAGAAGATTATGTTTATCAGAGATATGGACTCAAAGAATATATGTGAAACTCAGAAAATAACACACCTGATTATTTTAAATACAGGATTTGGTTATTAAAATGTCATAACTGCAGGGATTAAAATCATCTTTTATTCTTACATTCTTGAGGAATTTCAAGATCCATTTAAGGCAATGAAAATTGTTCTAATATAATTTTATGCAGTCTGTACCTTATTATTCACTATTAAGGAATTATATCTGCCCTTGGAGCCTTTCGAAGAATTTCTTTGAATACTTTCTGAGAAATTATCTTCCTTAGCAGTGGGAAAGAAGTGATGGGGATAAAAGGCATCATTCAAATTAACTTTCTAAAAAATAGTACTAACACTATTGATAAATGTTCTTGGCTTCTACTCCATTCTGTGAATTAGTAATATCTAACTGAGACTAACAGAGGCATCCGTTAGACTAATATAAATGCAATATTCCCAATTTCTCAGAATCTTATTCCTAAATATCTTTTAAATAACAATTGAGATGCAGTTTTCTCAGTCTATTTTCAAATAGAATCAGAAGCACAGAGTCTTAGAAATAAAGGATAGTGACCCTAGATCAGCTTTGTGGAAGGTAAAGGGAAGGTGGTGTCATGTGTTGGATGAGTGAGCCATTCCTCCTGGTCATCAGCGGTTTTGATCATCAAGTGTGCACACCAGTCTCTTTGAAGAAGGTTTCATTACTTTCAACACATAAGAAATTATGAACTCACAACACAAAAGCAAAATCCTGGAAAATAATAAAGAAAAAAACAATAAATTTACCCTGGGTTGAATTAAAATGAGATGGTTGATGGGTAGGTGTTTATCCTAACACTTAAGCCTGTTAAGACACCCGCATCCCAATTAAAATGCTTGTATTCCATTCCTGGATCTGTTCCTGACTCCAGCTTCTTGGAAATGCACAATTTGGGAAGTGATGGCTCAAATGACTGATGTTCTCCCATCCAGGTTGGAGACCTGGATCGAATTCCTGGCTCCCTGCATTGGCTTGGCCCAGTTCCAGCTAGTATGGACATTGAGACAGAAAACAAGCAGGGTACAGCATCACACTCCCACTTTCCCTCCTTCTCTGCCCCTCTTTCTCTCTCTCTCTCTCTCTCTCTCTCTCTCTCTCTCTCTGTGTGTGTGTGTGTCTGTGTGTGTGTGTGTGTGGTTAATCCAACAGAACAAGGTTCACTCTTTTAGTGGGAAACTGCCAACTCCTCAAGTCTCTGTAAAAATGAATGAAATGCAAATAAAAAAGAAAGAAAGGAAACAAGTTCTGAAGAAGCAGGACCGCACTGAAAGTGAGTTACTAAAAATTTTAAGGATTAAAGAGAAAGCCACACCTAAGGAAATGTTGACTATTTTGGATGGGAGTTGTCTATCTGATACATTCTGACTTTTTGAAACTCAGTTTACTCAATAGCACATGTTTCTTAATTTCACTGTGTGATAGACAACTGAGATAGTATATGATAAATCATGACAAATAGCATGCACTAGTCATGGGATTGGGAGCAAAAATATATTGTCCAGGTTTTAGTGAAGATTATATAATATAGGAAAACACAATTGAATGTCACTGCAAATAACTCTGAAATAAAAAATAATACATTTTCTGATTTTTCTGTCCTAAATGTGTTGATTATGAAAAAAATAATTATTCAGTCTTCAGTGTTTTGTTTGTCTGTAAACCAAACTTCCAGGTTTATATTTCAATTATTTTCGAAACAATGGAGGTATCACCAGTATTTTTGGTATGCCTTCTGGCATTTTGTAAAGAGTAAAGTGCAGGCCAGCGCCGCGGCTCACTAGGCTAATCCTCCACCTGCGGCACCAGCACCCCAGGTTCTAGTTTCCGTTGCTCCTCTTCCAGTCCAGCTCTCTGCTGTGGCCCAGGAAGGCAGTGGAGGATGGCCCAAGTGCTTGGGCCCCTGCACCCACCTGGGAGGAAGCACCTTACTCCTGGCCTCAGATCGACGTATTGCACCGGCCATGGAGGCCATCTGAGGGTTGAACCAATGGAAGAAAGACCTTTCTCTCTGTCTCTCTCTCTCACTGTCCACTCTGCCTGTCAAAAAAAAAAAAAGAGTAAAATGCAAATCAAATTATGAAAGGACACTGTCTGCTTACTTAAGAAATAAACTAAACATAAGTGAATAAGCTGTGCTGAAATTAACTGTCAATTAAACACCTCAATCATCACAGAATCAAGCTTTAGACCAATGCTTTTTTGCATATCCCAGTAAAGTATGTGTATATGTAAGGAAGCTAGACAGAGAGAACAAAAGTAAGCCCAGCCCCGTTATTAGCTGCAACAGGCTCTATTCCGTCTGTCATGCCCCAGGTTACGGTTTATCATCTGAATTAGTCAATTAGTTCACACAATCGAATTTATTGCCTAGCTTAGTTTTATTTGCTTACACACCTTCTTGAAAAAGATATTGTTTAGCAGAAACAGACCCCATTCCTGAGCAATACCAGAATGTATACATCTGTTTTCTCCATTGTGAGTGGAAAAATACGCACACAGCCACCATTATTTATTTGTGTTTGGTGTTTTGTTTGCTACAAAACAGCCATCATAAATTACAGCTGATAGAAGACAGAGACTCAGCCTTTAATAATATTGTTTTGGGAATACATCACCTAGCGCTGAAAATGTCATATAAAATTCACATCCATAACTGTTTACGGAGAGAAAAGAGAACAGTTGGACTTTGCAATGCTAGCACAATTCTCCAAAACATTAAGAAAGATGCCACACGCTGTGTCTTTTTTTTTTCACACTTATTTTTGGTATCCAGAGCTATGTTTCAGGGTTATATTGATTTTCATTCTGGCTTTGGTTGATTAATGTTTCAGGAAGTAGTCAGGTGCATTAGTGCAGAGCTAAATAGAAATATCAGTGCATTTTCTCACATCAAAGTGGGCTGGAGGGCATGGCAAAATCAACCCACCTACTGGTCTTATCTGGTAATGTGTGCACACAATAAAATGCGTCTCTAAAACTGACAAGCGTACAGACTGGTTAACAGGAAGCATGGCACTCTTTGCAATTCTTGCTATTGTTATTAACAACCTGTCAGCAACTTCTGGCAGCCAATAAAATGTTAGTGTTTTGTGAGAGCATTAGTGATCTTTTCATTTTTTTTTAAAGATTTAATCTCTAGGTTAAGTGTGCTCACCTTATAAATTTAGTTCCCAGAAGGTACATTCTTTAGTAATTGCTTTTCCTTGATAAGGATTTCTCACTCATTACAGGAAAACTGCAAATGTAATAGTTAAGGGACTGTTCCATTGTAGTAACATTTTTCATCCTGACCCCATTCCCAAGGTTGAGAAATTGCTCATCAATTTAATACTTTCTATTTGCTCCTTTGCTGGCTGCGTTTTTCTATTTTAATAGCTCATTTTCCGCGATCCACAATTCTCT
This sequence comes from Sylvilagus floridanus, assembly GCA_949820135.1. Lineage (NCBI taxonomy): Eukaryota > Metazoa > Chordata > Mammalia > Lagomorpha > Leporidae > Sylvilagus > Sylvilagus floridanus. The sequence continues at coordinate 69,548,374 of OX463231.1, forward strand.
TTTCCATATCAGGCTGGCTTTTTCATTAGATGACTGTTACATGATGCTCACAGATTTCTCTGAACCTATTGGAATGTCCAACATATTGTCACCCAGGTAAACGATCCCACCTAATTATTGTGCCTTACAAACCTCCATGAATTTCTAAAGGGAAACACATTCTGTACAAATAATAGATAACCATCTAGACCTGCTGGTTTTTATTGAGTTTTAACATTACATTCTATTTAAAGTAATATTAAGATTGCAGTAGATGAAAATATTTTTAATAAGACATTTAGTAATCCAATAAAGTTATAATCAAAGGCTATCTTTGTTAGAATTTTTGATGAAATCAACATATTTTGGTTATCTTTGTCTAGTTTCATGTTTGCAAAATTATTCAGCTTATGGGAAACATGATTAAAAAATCTATCTTGAAGATGACTCAGACTACCAAACAATAGTAAACCTCTGAAACTCCAGTGATCATATAATGAGGAACTAATTTTGAATGAAAATTCTGTATGCATAGTAGTGGAGAATGTCCCCAACCAAGGTCAGACACATTTGCTTGTCCTGCAGTTCTTTACTTTATAAGTGTCCAATGTTTGTACCAACTAATCAAAACTCTGATGAACAGCTCTTTGTTTTCCTGAAGTTATTGAATAATGTTTCTTTATTAATGCTGACAAAAGAAAGTAATGTGACCTTCTATCATCCAGTTGTAAAATCATGCTTGTTGCTGTATGAGACCCTTTTCTTTTCTCTAAGGGATCTCTTCTAGAACCCTCAAAATGTAATCCAGGGGCCGGCACTATGACATAGTGGGTAAAGCCGCCTGCACTGCAGGCCTCCCATGTGGGCACTGGTTTAATTCCTGGCTGCTCCCCTTCTGAGCCAGCTTTCTTCTATGGTCTGGGAAAGCAGTAGAAGATGGCCCAAGTCCTTGGGCCCCTGCACCTGCCTGGGAGACCCAGAAGAAGCTTCTGGCTCCTGGCTCCTTCTCTCTATGTGTAACTCTGACTTTCAAATAAATAAATAAATCTTTAAAAAAATGTAATCCAGACTGGTAGCATTCTTGATATGTTCCAAATCCTGCATTGTAATCAGTCTTCCTCTTTATTGAAACTGTTTTGTGTGTGTGTGTGTGTGTGTGTGATTTAATTGTCAATAATCTTCCTCTGTAAAGGAAACAAGAGGGAAAAAAAATCTATGTTCCTGAATGTCTCAGAATTTCTTTATTTTTTATTTCATTGATTGAATAGGCATAATTCATACATCATTAAAAAGAGTATCTAAGAGTTCTGACTGATGTAACTTCTGTTCCATTGGTCTTCTTTTTCAAGTGTTCTTACTTTTCTATCACTCTTTATTTCTTATTTTTTAAAGAGGTTATTTGAGAGTCAGAGATACATGGAGGCAGAAAAAAGAAGGTGGGGGGGGAGAGAATGAGAGGGGAGAGAGAGAGGACATTTGTAAGGCCACCACAAAACACACCAAAACTGGAGTAAGGGAAAGGGTTTATTGGGGGAAACCTGACAGACTGGAGGGAAGGGGCAAAGAAGGTAAAAGAGGGAGAAGGGGGGTGTAAGAGAGAGATCAAGAGACAAAGAGAGTCAGACAGAGAAAGAGACAGAGAGAGGAGAGATCAGGAGACAAAGAGAAAGAGAGACACGTGTTCAGGAACAGGTCCTTTGAAAACTTTTCCAGGGAGTGGGCAGGGCAGTAGGAGCAGGGAATCCCATTAGGAAGGGGTGGAGCTGACACCTGTGGTTAGGCCATGTGGCCACCTGGCTTCCAGCAAGGGCGGAGGGGGCTAGAGCCTAGGATGGTGTCTGGGGTGTAGATTGCACAATGGATAAGACTGCACCATTTACTAACTCCTATGCACTATTCCATTCTCGAAATACTTGCAACATCTGGAGGCTGGGTCAGGCTAAAACCAGGAGCTGGGAATTCAATTAAAGGATCCCGGGTAGATAGCTTGACCCTGACTTTTTGAACCATCACTGCTACCTCCCAGGAGTGCATTAGCAGGAAGATAGAATGGGGGGTAATTGGCACTCAAACCCAGGTACTTCAATGTGAGATTTGGGCATCCCAATTGGCAATCTAATAGACCAAACACCAGCACCCTCCTCTTTTTATGTTATTTCTTTGAGTAATTATACATTCAAAGAAATTTGAATAATAATTTGGAAAGGTTTAATTTAATCCAAGAGATAATTTACAAAGATTTCTATAACACTTCACTTAGTTTTCCCTAGAGTAACATTTTGAAAAGCTATAGTAAAATATCACAACCAGGAAATGGGCATTGCTACAATTTACCAGCCCTATTCCAATTTTTCTAGTTTTACTTGTAATTGTGAGTGCGTGTGTTATATTCTGTACATTTTGTCGCCTGTGTAGGACCCTATTTCCATTCCTCCAGACACTAGACAACCCAACACCACAAGCATTCTTCCTACATACATTTTATTTCCACAATCACTTCTCTCCTGCACCCTCCACTTCCTGATTCCCAATTACTAGTAATCTTAGACCTATAGTTCAAATGACTCCATTTTGCTAGCAAATGTTATCTTCTGACATTGCAACTAATCAGGCCTATGTTTAACTTAACAGATAATGACACTTGCTGGAGAATTACAGAAACTGGCTTTGAGAAAGCCCCACTGAAGTCACAAAGTAACCTAGGCTGCCCCAGTCAGTATGACCAGAAGATCGGATTTATGAGAGCAGGCTGACAGTATCTACTGTGACTCTGGCCCCTTCTGTATGTGCCTGGCTGGAGACCAACATGCAGCTGGCTCTATCTCTTGTTCCCTTCGTCCTGACTCCCCCTTTGACATGGTGAGTTTGGGGCGTAATAAACTGGAAGACTTTCCCACACTTTACATCACAGCACTTTAACTCTACTCCCTTATGTACCAAGGGACCCTTTTCCCACAAGGTACCTGCATCTCCTCTGGAATTGGGAAGAAAGTGATACCAGATATAGGCTGAACTCTACCTGCCTTGACACTGCCAGAAAACCTCAAGCAAGCTATGCCATGCACACTAAACGCTTCTCAACCTTCATCTTGTTTGTACATTCAATCAGGGTAACACCTCTGACCACACAAAGGGGACTACTAGATTTGGGAGCATCACTTCTCTTGTCTTTTATTGTGTTCTTTCCTCGTGGGCTGCTCTCTGGTCCTTTTATGGCTTTAGGAAGAGTTGCAGATTGGTGCCTCCTCACACGGGGCACCATAAATGTTAGGTAAAAGAGGCGCAGAATAGAGAGGAGGCAGTGTACGAATTTACAGCCAGACCGAATTTATTCAGAGAAAATATGTTCGTAGAGGTAAGTGACCAACTGCCAGCGCACACATTGATAGAACACGTGGCAGAAGGCTCGACCCCCAGGGACCAGGTCTTTTTATATTTTAGGAGGGCTAGGGATGGGGTTGGGGGTACAGGGTATCAAAAGGAGCTGAATTCCTGGAACTGGTCTTTCAAGTGCCATGCAATTGGCCTGTCAGGTGGCTGTGGGGGGTGGGGTATGAAGGCAATAGGGTGTGAGACAAAATGGAGATTCAAGGGCAAGGAATAAATTCCAGTGTTTAGCTATCTTTTGGACAATGAATGAGAATGGTTAAGGCTTGTGTCTTTGTTCCATCAATAGCAATTATCTTTCTTTGTGGGGTTACTGGCACTCATGCCTGAATGTAGTCTCATTCTCTCACTCTACATCAATCTTGTTCTCATTTATGCACTTATGCCTCTGCTTGAGTTTTTATCTGAGGCCATGACATGAACATGAAATGAAAAACAGAGAAACACACTTCTACGTCAGCCTTACCTCCTCTTTCTTCTCCCTCAAAAGCTTTCCTGTTAATTTGAGAATTTGAGATGGTCTTGGTAACAATTTTGCCCTACATCTCCCATGATTGTCATCATCTTAAATAACTGGATTTCCTTGCATCAACTCTTGCCACTCAATTTTTTTGCCTTCAAGCAGCAAGAAGCAAAAATCTTGTTTTCAGTACAAGGTGTCTTCGATTTTTTCATTTCAAAAATGTTGCATAGACACAATCACACAGGATGTAGTCCTTTAGATTCATCCAAGCAGTTTTGTTATCAGTCAATTCTAGATAGCCTGAAAAGGGAATTTGTTTCATTCCCATTTGGTTTTATGGAGCCAATAATAAAACCAATAGTGAATGAGAAACACAAAGACTTTTTTCCTGAATCCAGAAAACAGGAGAAGTGGGAGTCAGAGCTCTCAAACCACCTCTCAGCCTGTTGGGGAAGGGGAGTTGAAGATATGGGGCAGCAGATATTAGTGGGAGGTACATTCATGTTTTTCCTAGGAGAGGGATGGCATAATTCTCAGAAGAGGTTGTCTCTCTATTTGTCCTTTCATGGATTCTTCTGGTGACTGTCACACATCACGGCACTGGTGGCAGTGTTGTTTGTAAGACGATTGTGTTTTATTAATATTATTATTATGATTATCATCATCATCATCATATCCTGGACCATTTGACTTTTTTCTTAGAGATTCTGTCCCTAGTGGAGACACCCGGTACTTTTCTGGTGCTTGGGTCTGTCAGATCCTTCCATTTATTACCCTTGCTGACTGTATCAGGCCAGCATGAAGTTACAAGGAAAACACCAGTTCCATCCAGGTGTTACAGAAGCATTTTTGAAATGATTGTTTTAAATCTTTGTCAAGAATGAGTCTGCTAGAGAAATCTTCAATGCTAGGTGGGGTCCTGACCCCCGGGTCTGGGTGTTCTTCTGTTGAACAGAAACTTATAAGACTTTCTGCTCACCTCCAGTTCTGCCCCCCACTCCCCAGTCAGCTCACCTTCTTATCTCCTTTCAGGGTTTGTTTGATGTTTGTTTGCAACTCTTTCAGAGATTTCAATTGTATTCAGCAGGGATGAGTAGAAAAGGCAGGTATATCCCATCTTGTCCAAGTTGGAAGTCTTCAATTTTATTTATCTTTCCTTATTGCTTTGAAATTTTACCAGTGCCTGTCTAGGTGATATTTTAAAAGCCTGGCATCCTCTGCACTGGGTGGGCTATTTCTACACAAAATTGCATGTTTAGTTTCAACACTAGGGATATTTATTTCATGATTTACTTGTTAACTTTCTCTAATACATTTGTTATGCTAAAACTCTTGCTGGAACGCAGACTCATCCATAGTAATTAGTTACAGCTTTTATATTTTCTTTTTCCTCTAAAATTTTCTGTATCTTTTTTCTTTTTGCTATATATTCTGGAAATGTTACCATTATGTTCAAGAATTTAAATAATTCTCTTTTATTCAGCAAATGCATTTTAATCCTTAAGAATAATGTTCCCATTTTTCATACGAATATTAGATTTTCTGTCAATTAATGGCAATGTCTTCTTGAACAGTTGTGAAAACTAATTATAGAATTTGGTTTTGTTCTTTTCTGTTCCCAAGCATGAGTTCTGTTTAGTTTCTTTTCTTCCTATTTCATTTTTACTCAGTATCTGCTGAATCTACTCTATTTACCATCCAGCCTGCTGATTGTTCACAGAGGGACATTTTCTTCCATTTGTAGAGAGTTTAGGTTGGCTGTCTTTTGCTGTGGTTTCTTAAATGCTGCAATGAGGAAAACAATGGCAAATCCCTACAGATTTGCTCAATTCTTTAGAGAAGACTGCTTCCATTTTTATTCATTCTGGGGCTAAAGGCTAAACTGCAAAGTATTGTTCACATGTACTATATACCAAAAGACACAGTGCTTTTCTTTCTTTTTTTTTAGTGCTATTTATGTTCATCTGCTTGAAGACAGAGCAAGAGCAAGTGAGAGAGAGAAAGGAAAAAGAGAGAGAGAGAGAGAGAGAGAGAGTCTTCAGTCAGCTAATTCACTCCCTAAATGCCCACAATAGTTGGTGCAGGACCAGGCAGAAACCAAGATCCAGGAATTCCATCTTGGTCTCCCACAGAAGTGGCAGGAACCCAAGAACATGGGCCATCAACCACTGCCTATCAGAGTGTAATTAGCAGGAAGCTGCAGCAGAAACAGAGTAGCTGTGACATGAACTCACTCTCCAATATGGGATGTAGGTGCCCCAAGTGGAGGTTTAGCCCATTGCACTTCAATATCCACCCCGTTTCTTCATTACATTAATCTATCCCCTTCTCATCTTGGCTCTGCAATAAACTGCCAAAGAGAAACCTAGAACATTTCCTAGGTCTGATCAAGCATCTACTACATGACCTTGGGCTATCTTCCTCTCTGCTTCCCATAGCCTCCTCTAGAGCCCATCTACAGTATTTATTTTGTTTTAAATCTCTCATCCTTTGTTCTCTTGTCTGTTTTTGCCCCATTCCTTTTCTATTATTTCTGTGAAGTAGGGGTGTGCAGTGGAGGATAATAGAATGTAAGTTTTTCTGTTGTTTTCCATCTTAAATTGAAAGCCTAAATATGTCACTTAAGTGATAAACTACATTTATTGTAAAGATACATTTACCAGCAGAAAAATGTATCTTGAATGCGATCTTTACTAAAAATTTCAATAACAAAGAGCAAAAATGTCACCTGTTGTATTATTCTTTCCACAACAACCAAATTACAATAATAATTTCCCCAAAAGATTAAAAAGGGTGAGGCAGTCATTGAATTCATTTACATTCCTATAGACTTAATATTTGAGATTCTCCTTTTGATCAAATTTGCACTCATAAGAAATAAAATACTCTATTTCTGAATATTGATGACTTTCCATGCTAACATTGTTATGATTTTATTATTTCTACATGCATAACTGCTATTTTGAAACCTAAAATGTGTAAAAGTGAACCACATTAATTAATTCAAATGATTCCTGTTTGAATGCTATTTGTTCATCTATATGTGAAACACCCCACAGTAGAGGGTGATAGCCTTATTTATAGGTGTGTGTATTTTAGTAGACCCAAAATGTTCCTATGTGATCTGTCTTCTACTGAAAGTGTGATTTAGGCCAAAATGTTAATTCACTGGGCTTCAATTTTCTACCTGAGAAAAGAGGCCAATATTATATACTTGTGTATTCCTCTTGAGATTTAATGTGTATATGGTTCATATTTTTGTCTATTTATGAAACTCATTGAGAATACCAGCAGTAAAGTGAAGGAATTTCAAATTTTACTATTCTAGGTTATTTGATAATATTTAAGCATCAGTAAAATAGATTCTGTGATTTGAGAAATTTCTTGAAAAGTTATTCAACTATTTAATTAAATTCAGTAAATGCAGTTGAATCTTTTTTTCTGGCAAGTCTTCCTCCACTGACTGAGTTATAGATATTTTAAAGGCCATCATAACATGTAGATTAAATATTCATTGGGAAACATATATATGCAGAAAGAATATATATGTGCTGAAATCACTATGAAATTTACACATGGAGACATATTAAAATCAATGTATTTTTGTGACTATGTTTGATAGATACTTCGAAGTATCTATGACATAAACATGTTCTATTGTTTTCTTTTTACATGAACCCCAAATTTATTCATGGTGAAAATATGCCAAGTAAAAACTGTTGAACTTCCCATATTCCTATCAGGTAAATGTATATAAGTGACCAACATCTGGTCAACTAGATGAGAGCTTTAATCTCTCTTGCATTTACAAAAACTTGATATCTACTCCACCCCCCAAAAGTTATCAAACTGAGCTGATCTCCTCTTCTGCACTTCATTTTATCCCTTCTTTTTCCCTAATAACTAGCCATGTTTCTTGCATATGGAAATAAGCAACAGAGTAAGAGTGCTGGCAAAGGATTATAAAAGCACTCTTGGAAATTGATTGTATAAGGTAAGTGTCCATACTAGTTCTGGAGTCCTTAGACCCAAGGTTCCTGTTACATGAAAAAAATAAATCTCTGCTTGGGTAAGTTTATATAGGTGTTTCTCCATTATGTGGAATCGAGCAACTTAATTTTACAGTTTCTTTATTTTCCAATTAAATAAACACGTGCTAATTTAATAGTGCATGGTGGTATAGTATTAAATGACCTGTTTTCTTTGTAAATGAAAAAGTCAGATGATACATATTGTATCATGCAAATTCAAATAACATTGTGTTTTGAATCTGTTTATGTTTTGTTTTTATTTTATTTTATTTTATTTTATTTTATTTTATTTTAACTTCAGAGTGGGAGACAGAAAGAGCACTCATCTGCTGGTTCATTCCCTAAATAAATACAAAGTCTGGTGTGGGTGGGCAAGGTGGCAAAGCTGTGAGCTGGAAAATCAATCCAGATCTCTGATGTAGGTGGCAGGAACCCCGCAAATCGTTCCATTGCCTGTTGTCTCACAGGGTCTGAATTGATGGGGAGCTGGCATTAGAAGCGAAGCCAGGAATCAAACTCAGGCACTTCAGTGAGGAATGCCTCCTGACTCTTAGCCCAAATGTCATCAAATGTGTTTTTAGATTCATTTTCCTTGAAATTTTTGAGCTCCCCTCATCTTACTGAGTTAGAAGCTTTCACTTACAGCTTCAGAGAATAGAAAATTGAACACTTTATAACTATGTAACTGAAGATAAAGAACATTTTCTTAGTTATTCCAAATACAGAGGTTACTTAAAATAGAAGAATCGGGGCCAGTGTTGTGGCACAGTGGGTTGAGTCACCTCCTTTGATGAGGGCACCCCATTGTGGACTGCTGGCTTGAGCCCCAGGCACTCTGCTTCTTATCCAGATCCCAGCTACAGCACCTGGGTGGGTAGCTGATGGCCCAAGTGCACAGCCCCTCCCACCTACATGGGACACCCGGATGTAGTTCCAGTTTCTCAGCTTCATCCTGGCCAAGTTCATTCCAATTCATTTTCACCATTTAATGAATGAACCAGGAGATACAAGTTTCTCTCTCTCTCTCTCTCTCTCTCTCTCTCTCTCTCTCTCTTTCTCTTTCTTTTTCTCTCTCTCTCTGTCTCTCCCTCTCTCTCTCTCTATATATATATGTGTGTGTGTGTGTGTGTGTGTGTGTTATATATATATATATATATATATACACATCACTCTACCACTCAAAATAAATAAATACATCTTAAAAAATTAAATAAAATAGAAGGATCAATATGTCTGAATATATAGAGAAACAGAACTGCATACTTCATGTAAGGAATAATAAATAATTCAATAACTATCTTCTCTAGTATTATATAGACTCTGAAAGCTTTGGAGATCTTGTACATCAAATTTACCTCTGTGCCTAGGACATGGTAAGCACCCAAAAACATTTATTAAATAAAAGATTGGTTAAATGAATTCATGAGAAATTCCATCTGACTTAGGGGTGGCAGGGAAGAGGACAGACAACATAGGTACATTCTTGTTTCACGATTAATTTTTTCTGTTTCCCCCATAATCATGCTGTAACTATTGAACATATGAGTAATTATCTCACAAAGGCAATCTTTTTGTGAAACAGAAAGTGATATGTCTATATATAATAACATTAATGACAGTATAATTTATAGGGCTTACTAAAATTTAATGTATACTCTCCTGGGCATTGTAGAATTTGAAAAACAAATACTAGTAATAGTTGCTTTATTCACTAAGCTAATTAATGTATTTGCATTTTATAAGACTTTTTAATAATTTGGATATTCATCATAAGAGATAGGGACTTGAAGCATATTTCAAAATATGTTGCTTCATGAATTTATATTTAAGAAATATATGTTACTAGTACCAGATAAATTACTTAAATTAAATAATTTAGAGTTTTAACTTTCTTAATTTATATAAATATTTCCTTCAAGATAACATACATTCTGAAAAATTAAATCTGTCTATCAATCTCCATTCCATCCTGAAATATAGCTTACTTTTACATAAAGTCATAAAAATTGCATTCTTCCAATTTCCGTTGGTAATCAACTGTGACATTAGAAGACATAAATCTTTGTTCAATTCATTTCCTTCCTCTGTGAAGAAAATGAAAATAAAGTACATTTTAAAGTGGCGATTATAGCAAGCACATGAGAATCTAAGTTTTGTTGCTAAGTTCTTGGAGGTTTTTATTTGGATTTAAGCTTCCTTTTTCATTTATCTAAAACAGTGAAAGAAAACACTTTATTTCTTTTTTAAGTTTAATATTACCTTTAAAAGTTTGGGAAAAATAGAATGAAAAATAAGTTTATTTGGTACAAAAATATTTTGAAATCTATGCATTTTTTTTCATAATACTCATTTTCTTTCCGTCAATGATTTGAAGACCTCTAATATGCCTAGGCTTCAAAATTTTTGCACCAGAATAAACATTTTTACTTCTAATTTTATACACACCTTTTTAAGTACCCTATTTCAGACCAACTGGAAAAGCATGACTCAGATGTAGCCCTATGTTTTTCAGTTCAAACCTCAGGCAATGCCTGTGAACATCACAGCCAAATGTAAGGCTAGCTTAGTAACTTGCAAGAAGATGAGGCTGCAAGTCATTCTCCTGAGACCGACTTAGCCTGTTTCATTGGACACATTTGTAAACCTTGCTAAACCGGAAGTTTTTGGTTTTTTTTTTTTTTTTTTTTTTGGACAGGCAGAGTGGACAGCGAGAGAGAGAGAGAGAGAGAGAGAGAGAGAGAAAGGTCTTCCTTTGCCGTTGGTTCACCCCCCCAATGGCTGCTGCAGCCGGCGCACTGCGCTGATCCAAAGCCAGGAACCAGGTGCTTCTCCTGGTCTCCCTTGCTGGTGCAGGGCCCAAGCACTTGGGCCATCCTCCACTGCACTCCTGGGCCACAGCAGAGAGCTAGACTGGAAGAGGAGCAACCAGGACAGAATCCAGCGGCCTGACCAGGACTAGAATCCGGGGTGCTGGCGCCGCAGGCGGAAGATTAGCCTATTGAGCTGTGGCTCCAGCCTAAATCAAAAGTTTTTTTATTTTATCCATGAAAGTTGAATGGTATTATAATACCATGGAAGGCATGAGCTGTAAATTTATGGCTTAATTTGCAGAATACTTTGGAATCCGAAAGATATTATCAATTACTTATTTTTTAGTAGATTTTATGAAGAAAATTTTAAAACACAAAAATGTAGATAAAGGAATATAATTATATCCATACCAATGATTCAATAATGATCAAGATTTCTCTTCTTCCATTTATTGTTATTAAAATTTCTTTTCTAAAATTTTAAATGAAATCTTGGAAATTAATAGTTGTATTCCTAGAAAATTTAGTTAACATTTTATACAGTCATTGCACTACCAGAATACTGTTCACATCACACATTTGCACGACCACAACCAATGTTAACAAATACTTGAACGCATTAAATATCTAGGTCATATTAAAATGTCCCATTGTATCTTAAGCATGTCTATTTTGGAGTTCAAAGCAAGATAAAAATAAAATCTCTACCTACTTTAAGTTAGTGTTTTCTTTTAAGTCTATTTCAGCCTATACAAGTCTTTTTTCTCTATTTATGCCATTGATACTTTGAACAAATGCAGGTTTCTACTAAAGTCTCATAATTTTTTGAATTATGAGAGTGTTTTTGCTTTAAACTATATTGGTATGTTTTAGTCTAATTTCCCAGTACTTGAAGTCTTTAAATGCTGATGATAATTAGTAACATGCATCTCCAACTTAGATCTTCTAGCTTGGAAATGCTCACAAAAACTCTAACTGCTTACCTCAAACCCAAAACTCTCCAACTCCATCTCCACTCTCAAAGACACAGGAAGGTGTTTTCAGCAGTGCAGGTAGAAGTCAAAGAAATTCTCAGAAACAAATCTACTCTCATTAGTTAATTCAACCTTTTTAACCAGAGAAACTCAACTCCACAGTTAGAGGCAGTTCTGACTGAACCTAGTGTGGGAGGAAAGTCTGATGCATCTACTCTGAACTGCCAACAGTTCCATTATGGACTGGAATTTTGGTGAAGAGTTGGAGTCAAGTGTTCCTGCTGTTGACACCATCATGAAATTTACTTAGTGAACTTCGCGGAAGCCATACCTGGGTCTCGAGTTTCAGGCAGTCTTGTTTTGTTTTAAATAAACTTATCTTTTTAGTTCCATTTTCACAAACTTTTAAAAAAAGATTTATTTATATATTTGAAAGGCATTGTTACAGCAAGAGAGAGGAAGAGACACAGAGAGGTCTTCCATCCTCTGGACTAGTCCGAGGCCAGGAGCATAATCTCCATTGGGCCATCTTCCACTGCTTTCCCAGGTGCATTAGCAGGGAGCTAGATTGGAAGTGGCAAGGCCAGGATTCATAATGGCCCCCATTTGGGATGCTGAAGTAGCAGGTGGCTGCTTTACCCACTATGCCATGACAGGTAGTCTTTTGAAGAGGGCATTGAGCTATCCCAGTTTCTGCTGGCTACTGACTTGTTCACCTAGATCTAGTGGGAAAGCATTCCCATTGCTATGCCCTCTATCTTCTATTTTCAATGTGGCCTTGGATTAGCCCTTCTCCAAAACCAAAGAAGAAGAAAGATTTCCTTTTCCTTATCTCGAGAAGACTCTACACATGTGACACCCTCAGTGACGACTAACCTTTTCTTTTAGGAGTTAGTCTGATAATTAAGTGAAACATAAGTAGTGAATATAAAGTTCAAATGGCACATAGTGAGACTTATTTTAATGTATTGAATCTTAAAATATACTATTGAATTTTAAAAATTGAAAAAAATTATGCATTATATCATCATCTTTATGTCCTTATAAGTAAAAATGCTAATTTTTGGTAAAACTAAATCAAAAAAGACTCACGGATAAAAACACAAGACTTAGCATCATATTGCTGTGTGGGATGAAAGCATGAGAGATTCATGGAGAATTATGTAGGCACTATCAGGTTACTGAAAATGTTCTAATTTTTTGAGATTTATTTTTTATGTATTTGAAAGACAGGGTTACAGAGAGAGAGAGATGGAAAGAGAGAGAGAGAAAAAGAGGCAGAGAGGTCTGCCATTCCCTGGCTCACTCCCCAAATTGTCACAATGGTCAGGGCTGTGCCAGGATGAAGCCAGGAGCCAGGAGTTTCATCTGGGTCTCCCAAGTGGATGTAGGGGCCAATGGACTTGGCCATCCTCCACTGCTTTCCCAGGAGTATTAGCAGGAAGCTGGATCAGAAGTGGAGCAGGGGCCTGTGTTGTGGCACAGTGGGTAAAACCACCACCTGCAGTGCTGGCTTCCCACATGGGCACCAGTTCAAGTCCTGGCTGCTCCACTTCCAATCCAGCTCTCTGCTATGGCCTGGGAAAGCAGTAGAAGATGGCCGAGGTCCTTGGGCTGCTGCACCCTATGGGAGATCCAGAAAAAGCTCCTGGCACCTGGCTTCAGATTGGCACAGCTCCAACCGTTGCAGCCAATTGGGGAGTGAATCCACAGATGGAAGACCTCTCTCTCTCTTGCTCTCTGCCTCTCCTCTTTCTGTGTAACTCTGACTTTAAAACAAACAAATAAGTCTTTAAAAAAAAAAAAAAGAAGTAGAGCTGCCAGCTCTCAAAACCAGAACCCAGATGAGACTCTGGCACTGCAGGCATTGGCTTTATTTGCTATGCCACAATGCCCACGCTCTAATTTTTAACTCAAAGGTGAACTCACAAAGGATGAATTTAAAATTTTCTTATGAAAATCGCAAGCTTATAGTCTGTCAACATCTATCCTTCTATTAATTGTCAGTTATTTCACAATAAAAGCTTTTAATTAGTATTTTTAAAAATTGAAAAATCATAATTAGAATGACTAATTGTAAAGTAGCCTAGAAGAGAGCAAATGTCTATTTATTATGAAATATAACTATGTGTCACCTATCCAACACACAAAGAAATGTATCAGTGATTTATATAACATGACTATAAAATTCAAATGTAGAGTAGAAATAGGAAATTGAATAAAGCAAATATTCTTAGAGAAATATTAACGCTAATCATTTAAAATTTCTCTATTAACATACTTTGCATTAAATTACCAATGCATTTTTGATCCTAATTTCCTCTTTTGGATTAGCTCCTACTATGGGGTTTGCTCCTGGCAGATTTTATTGGGTTCACTACACTGTAAATCCTTGCAAGTGAACTCAGCATATACTTCAAATGAGGAAAAGAAAAATGAACCTGAAGAAAATTGACCTGTATCCTTGAATTGACTTTGAAACAACCACAGAGCATTTTAAAAATCAACTTTAGAACTATTCATCCCAGAGAGAAACCTAGAAAGAAAATGCTCTTTATGCTGAAAGAAAAAGCCAGCTCGAAGGAAACACACAGATTAAAACCTTCTTATCAATAAAAAGGATCTAATTACCATTGTCAGGATCATCCTTTATGTAGCACCTCAGCACTCAGGAGAGGATGCCATCTGGGCAGATTTCAGTTAGATGGTGAAGGTAACCTCACAGAAATGTCAGCAATGAAAACTGCCTTCTCAACTCTTTCTGATTCAACACTCTGGCATAAATTCACTCGGTCATTAAACCATTGAATTTCATTTGTTCATCCTTGAAAACTTCAGTCCTGAAGTTGTTTGATGTTTCTTTTATGATCTGAGTCATGTTAAACATCCCTAATTTAACTATATTTTTTCTATTCCTTTGGCGATGTAATGAAATTAGAATGATTGTTTCTTTTTTTCAAAAAGGTGTATTTATTTATTTGTTTGAAAGAGTTACAGAGAGAGGAGGAGGAGAGAGAGAGAGAGAGAGAGCGAGCGAGAGAGAGAGAATCTTTCATCAGTTAGTCCACTCCCCAAACGGCCACACACCCAGGAGTCAGGAGTCGAGAACTTCCTCTGGGTCTCCCATGTGGGTCAGGGGCCCAGGGACATGGGCCATCCTCTGCTGCTTTCCCAAGCACAATAGCAGGGAGCAGGATCAGAAGTGGATTTGAACTGAGCCCATATGGGATGCTGGTGTCGCAGGCAGTAGCTTTGACTGCTACACCACAACACTGGCCTCACAATGATTCAGCTTTGTGTGATTGCAGGAACATGTGGATTTAGTTCTTTGTTTCTCTTTTTTCTTTTTTTAAAAGATTCCTGGTTTTCCAAAGAATTGAAATCTGTGTAACTGGAATAAAACAGTTAAGTAGATCTGCTTTACACATGGAGTTATGTTGGAGAATAAACTGGTCTCCCTTGCTAACTCCTTCTTTAGTGCAACAATAGTCTAAGATATTTCTCTAAGATCAATTTCATTAATTGTATTACCAATAAAATGTCCTCTTCATGGAATCATTCCATTTCCTTTCTCTCCAAAACCAACCAGAGTCTGATTTAGAAATGTATCAGTGATGCTCTGTAAGATCAAGTTGGAATCAGAACAGGATCTGTGAACATGTTGGAATGCCTATCAGATATTCTTGCCATAACATTCTCATTTATTTCATGTGTGGTGAAAACAGGGAGAAATGTCTCCCTTTTGAATCCATTGGGGAAAATCTGATTTTTCAAGCATTGACATTAGAATACAAAAAAAGTGTAGGAATGGAAAAAAAGACATTTTTGTTTTCCTATTAAAATTTTAAACTGTAACCAATTCTCCTCATTAATATATAGTTTTTATTTTTTAAAGATTTAATTATTCAATTATGGGGGGGAGAGAGTGAAAGAGAGAGAGACAGAGATAGAGAGAGATAGAAAAAGAGAGAAAGAGAGAGATCTTCCATTTGCTGGTTCACTTCCCAAATGATCACAATACACAGGACTGATCCAAGCTAAAGTGGGTGGCAGGGACACAAATACTTGGATCTCTTCTGCTGTTGTGATACAATTTTGGATTTTCTGTAATTGAGTTAATTCACTTTTTTAACTTCTCAAATTAAAGTTTTCTTTGTCAAAAAAAAACTATTATTAAATTTATGTTCCTTAAACTTTATCAAGACTAGGTATCCAAACAGATTCTAAAAATAATTTCCTTGCAAAACTATTTACTACCTTTTTAAAAAATTTTGTTTAAAGATTCATTTTACTTATTTGAAAGCAGAGGTAGAGAGAGACAGAGATGGAGAAAGAGATAATCTGTCCACTGATTCATTCCCCAAATGATTGCAGTAGCCAAGAAGAAGCCAGGAGTTCAAAACTCCATCAGGGTCTCCCACGTGAGTGCAAGGCTCCTTGTATTTGAACCATCTTCCACTGCTTCCCCAGGTGCATTACCAGAGAGTTGCGACTGTGGCTTTCAAATAATAAATCTTAAAAAACAATAAGTCCTTCCCGGACATAATATCTGCACCCATGGGCCCCCCTTCCTCCTCCATATTTTCTTAGAACTACACACTTCTGGCACTGTCCGTGTAAATCCTGTGTGGACAAGCTGCTTTGGTTCTTTCGGGCTGTTTTCTGTTGTTTTTTTGTTTGTTTTATTTGTTTTGTTTTGCCTACTAGGACATTTTGTTCTGTTATTATTAAATCAAAACACACCAATTGCTAGTATGAACCACCACTTCATTATTATACCTCTGGAGATCAGCAGTAACTTAAACATAATACCTGGCTCATCCTCCTATACATCATTAGTTTCCTAGTATCTGACTCTCCTGGTCTGGCCTAGCCTACCATGACAGGGACTCAAGCTATCTTTCCTTTTGTTAAGATTTGTTTGTTTATATATTTATGTATGTGAAAGGCAGAGTGACAAAGAGAGGGGTAGAGAAGGAATAAAGATCTTCGATCTCCTGATTCTTTCTTCAAATGGCCATCACAGCCAGGCTTGGTCCAGGCTGAAGCCAGGAGCCAAGAATTTCATCCTCATCTCCTACGTGTGTGGCAGGATCCTCCAGACATGGGTCATCTTTCTCTGCCTTCCCAGGCACATTAGCAGTAAGCTGGATTGGAAGCGGAGCAGCCAGCACTAGGACCAGCACTCTGAAGTGGGATGCCAGTGCCACAAACAGGAGCTTAACCTGCTACAACACAATGCTAGCCTCAAAGCACCTGTCTGACATATATTGCACTTATGTTCAATTTTCCAGATAATTGATAATTCTTAAATTTTGATCAATGTTTATTGATGATAATGTGGTTGTTATGAATGCCTCCTATTGATTAAGAGATAAATTGCAGCCAACATTTATTCAGGAACACTAAGTGTGGATAGCTACATTCTACCTATTGTAGTTATAAAAAGGATATTACCATGTCATGCTTTTATGGAATTTTATAGTGATATGGACAACATACAAGTAAAGTTAATTAATATGATGATTTTTCAATAGTTTTCAATACTATGGGGAAAAAAGGAAAGATGAAAGCAACAAATGTTTTAAAGCAACCGACCCAGTCAAAAAAGACCTGAATAATGAGAATGCACTAGTCAGAGGGCATAACACAAAGACTATTTTAAGGCAGTGAACACCAAAAGCAACATTTCTATAAGAAGTAAAAAATATTTGATCCAACATTCCATGAAAAAAGTTGTATTTCCTAATGAGATAGCTGAAACTAAAATATTAAATTGCTATAAAATAATTCTTAAAAACAGCATAAGATTACATTAATATCAAATGTCATTAATAATGCTAAATATTAAAATATAATAAAAGAAAAGAAATTTTCAGATACACAGACTTAAAATATAATTATTTGCTTTCAGTTGATATTCAGATTTCTAAAGAAGAATCATTGGTTGTTATTGTTATTATCTTTCATTAGGATTGTTTCCTCTTCCTTTCACTCTGATGTTAATTTTATCTCCAGAAAAATGTGCATAGTTACTCTGAAATATCAGAATAGGGTTTTATTTTTTAAAATCCACATTAAATTTTGTACAACTGATGGAAAACATGAATAAAGAGAAGATCCCTGATCCAACCAAAAAGTCTTCTTTCTCACTTAGTGTGAGTAACACAGAAGTTTAGTGAGCAGTAATGTACTCACGGAGTGATGAAACACTGGTTATTGTCCTTTCATTCCAGTCTAATACCATTGAAGCTGTTGCACGTTGAGAATAACTAAACAAGAGACTCTAATACTGTTTTCTCTGAAAGGTCTTCAAGCCTTCCACATAGAAATATTTTGGAGAATAAACTGTGATCCCAGTGAGAGATGTTTAGATCTAAACTGAACTCTGTGTCATGGGGAAAAGAGTTTGTGAATAATGGTGACAGCTAGAGTATCTTCAAAGTACAGCCTGCAACCAGCAAGTTGTATTTTCTGTGTCTGCTTACAGGCAATGTAAGCTTATAAATATCAGCAAAAGGTGTTTCTGTTGCCACTTTTATATATCCAACTATATCTATCTCTCTGTATTTCCATCAGTTGTAAATGATTGATGCTGATCATCCCAATCATTCAAAAAATCTCCTTTAAAATTTTATTTCAAAAATGAGAAAAATTACTGACCTGGTCAAGTCATAGCCCCAGCTCCTTATTGATAATCTTTAGTTCTGTTTATCACTTGCAAGTCTATAGTACTTGATTGAAAACTGCTTTATTAACTCATCTTAAAAATGCTAAGAAATATTTTTCCATTATTCCCTTTCTTTTATAATATAATTTCCTTAAAATTTCCTTACTACTAGTGATTTACTATAAAAAGAGTTATTTTTTGTTGGTGCTGTTAGTATTTTCAGGGAACTCATTAATTTGGGATCATATAGCAAATTTAGGTCAGATAGAAAGTATGCAAAATTTTTGAATACAGAACAATAATTATCACATTTTATTCTTATCTGATAGATGAATATATTGAGACTTGATGGTGTAGGGTGACTCACTTCAGATTATATAGCAAATGTCAAACTAATACAAAAGTGGAGTATCATTAATCTCTACCAATCACTTGAATTCAATAATCACTAAACTGTGGTCAGTCTTTTTCATGCTATTACCACACTCCCAAATGATTGTGAAGTATTTCCCAACTTACTTGCCAATGTTTGCACATTGAACTCAGTTGGTCATTGTTTTCAGGCTTTCCAATAATCAAAACTCATAAACATGTGCTTTTGTTAAGACAAACTATACTGTGAATAGTTAGCCATTCCTCTAATTTCAAATGAGGACTTCGGCTTTTTACTGATCTGATACATGGCGTATGTTTTTATTACATTGATATCATAGCTTTTGGTCATTTGAACTTTTCCCTGACTCCTCTCTAATTTTCCAGCTTTTACTTATCTTGCCTCAGCCGTAAAGCTCAGAACTGGAGTCCATCTTATAAAAAAAATTCTTCCAATCACTATGTGTAATGTAAAAAGTGCTACAAAATCCTATTTGCTGTTTGTTCACTAGGAAGTCCTGTTATAATTTCCCATGCCATGTCTGAGAGTATTTATATGAGGGTACTTTAAAAGTCTTATCAAAATGTAAATTATGAAAAAGCATATATTAATTTCAAAAATTCTTGCACCAAAATAAATTTAGCTTTTAATACAATTTTCTATGAACTTTTAAATTTTTTAAAAGATATATATTTGAACATAAGAGTTACAGAGAGAGAGAGGAAGAAAGAGAATTCCCATTCATTGACTCACTCCCCATATGAGTAGAACTAGCAGAGCTGAGTCAGGCTGAAGCCAGGAACCAGGAGTATCAACCAGTTCTTCCACTGGGTGGCAGGGGACCAAACACTTGGCCCATAATCCACTGCTTTCCCAGTCCATAGCAGAGAGTTGGGTTGAAAGAGGAACAGCCAGGACATGAACTGGTGCTCATATTGGATGCTGGCACTGAAGACGAAGGCTTAGCCTTCTACACCCCCATTTTTTTTTTGTTAAAAAAAAAAAACACATTGATTTACTTTATTTGAAAGGAAGAGTGAGAGAAGAGGGAGAGGCAGGAGGAGAGAGAGATCTTTTATCTGCTGATACATTTCCCAAATGGCTGCCCCAGCCAGTACTGGGTCAGGCCAAGGTTGAGCCTGAAGCTCTATCTGGATCTCCCATTTGAGTGGTAGGGGTGTAATACTTGGACCACCCTCCTCTGCTTTCCCAGGCACATTAGCAGGGAGCTGGATTGGAAGCAGAGGAGCTAAAACTTGAACCAGCACTCAGAGAAGGGATGCTGGCATTGCAGGTGGCGGCTTAGCCTGCTGTGCACTCAATATCAGCCCCAACGTTTTGACTCATTCTTGTAGATCGTAATAGGTGAATTAGGACCTGAATCTAGTAAGGTGGACAGTTCTCAGTGTGCATTTACTAAAAATCATTTTGTTCAAACACTTTAAACTAAAATAATTATGATCCAAAGACAGAAGGGAGTGTGATTCAAAACATCTGAATTGCACCTTGCCTCCCTATTTACTACATTTCCCATAGGAAATAACTTCTCCATTTATGGTTTATCCGGATTTGAATCAAGGGAATAATTTCCATTGGAAAACAAATATATATTCATAAAATCTGGCCAAAATAATATCCAATTGTTCTATTCTTTAGTGTATAAAGAGGATTTTATGCAAAGAAAAAGGAGAGTAGGAAAAATCAGAAAAGATAAGGTTCTCCTAGAAAACATGGAAAACTGAATGCAGGAGAGACTTCAGTTCGTCTATGATTCAGAGTTTCTGATGTCTGGCTATAGATAGGATCACCTGGGAAATTCAAAATATAAAACTCTGTGCCTGGGCTGCACTTTTTTACAGGCTAGACTTAATTGATTTGGAGTCGGAAATACTATTATTTGAAAGCTCCTCGGGTAAATGTAATGTGTAGCCAAAGTTCAGAACCAACAGCATACTCCAAGCTCGGCCCAAGATAACTGAAGCCCAAACAAGTAAAATGTCAAGAGCTCACAGTTGGTTAATGTCAAAATCAGTAATCTGCATGGACCATGGATATCACCCACTTGTGTGACATATTACCTCATTGTGCTTTTTAAAATTTCTTTGCTTGGTAAATTACTTTTCCTTCCTTTTCTATAGCATGCACATGCATTCATGAATTATATATCCATACGATGAATTAAGAGACATTTCCAGGGCGAAACACACTTCTTGGAAACAGTTTTTCAGATGCTTTGCATTGGCAGCCCTGTCTATTAGACTCTTGCTGGCAGGGCTATGCAGGCAAGCAATTCCCAAGGATAACCAGATTCTACTAATCAGGCTGTTTCTTACATTTTATACTGTATGTGCACTACAGTGAAAAAAAGGCTTGCACTTTTGAGACTTTAATGCATCTCCTGGAAATGTATTAGCTCCAGTTAAGTTACTGCATGTAATAATAACCAACGAGAATGACAATCTGTAAGAAATTATAGTATTCTCTGCAGAGATTTTTACAACTTGCAGAAGGAGAAAAAAACAGACCAAGTCTGCGTATTTCTAATGGGAATTTAACCACTTTTATTTATATTGTATTTGTTCTTGCTCCAATTAAATATCTGAATACTGAATATTAGACTGTTACAAAGCAAAAAGAACTTTATTTCTTATCTCACTAAACTCAAAAATAGGAAAAAATTGAAATACTATATATTAAGTGCCATAATTTAAGCCATTCTTAACCCTGTGAGTTTTCCAAAATTGTCTGAAGAAGTATAGAACATATATTATGTCTAACATAAGTGCATGACAGTAACTTATTTAGTCATACTATTGAAGTTAATAGCTGGAAGGTCTCTACTTTAAAAATCAGAAATGGTCTTTTGATTAAATTTTATTGAAATACAACAAAACAAAATTGAAATCTTATGACTAACAACTTTAAGAAAAATTATGATTTGAGATAATCTTAAAAATACCCAAGAGACACGTGGTTTAATAAAAACAAGCTCATCTGGACCACTATGACACAGTATTTAAGCTACTGTTTGCAACTCTAGTATTCCATATGGAAGTACTGGTTTGTGTCCTGACTATTCCATGATCCTAATCTATATTTCTGCTGATGTGACTGGAAGGCAGCAGATGATGGCCCAAGTACCTGGGTTCCTGTCATCCATACAGGAGGCCTCGATGGAGTGTCTGCCTCCTGGCTTTTGCCTGGCCCATCCCTAGCTGTTGTGGGTATTTGGGAAGTGAACCAGTGGATGGAACCAACAGCAAAGGAAGACCTTTTTCTCTGTCTCTCTCTCTCTCTCTCACTGTCCACTCTGCCTGTAAAAAAAAAAAAATGATAGTTATTGGAGCATTAAGACTGTGATTATAAAGTAAATTGAAATTATATTATGGCAAAAATTAAAGGAAAAAAAAGAAAGAAGGAAGGTGGGTGAATTGATAAAGTGAGGAAAATATGGTTAACTTAGAATTATGTCCATGAAATACAGGAAATCTCTTTATATAAATAAAATTTTTAAAAATAAATCCATAAACAATTACAAATATAAAATATAAAATCAATTTAAAAATATTTAACATCTAATTGATTATAATTTATAATTATTCTTTCTCACAAATTAATGGAACTATTGGATACAATAGAAAATCATAAGCATGAAGACTTTTGAATTTTAATTGCATTGCATTTACCTATTAGTTTTCAATACTTTATGTTAAAGAATATTGCTATGTGTCCTAGTAGTACTCCTACAGACAGGAAAGAGCACTATACATTTACAAGTAAACATATGAATTGAAGGAAAGAATTAGTCTGGTAGAAAGTCTACTAGAAACACAATGCTAAGAATTATAAACCATAAACAAAAATTGAAAACTGTCTTATTTAATATATGAAAGCAATTGTGATTATTTTTGGCACTAACTTAAATGAGATTTTTAGGAAATATATTTTTGAGCAAATACAATTTTATATTAAAAATTCATTCCAATTGTAATAACAAAGTAGCTGACAAAGTATTATGAAATTTAACTATATTTAAAGTAATTGGCATATAAAATGAAATAGAATAGATAAACTAGATATATTACTGTCATAAATATTTTTCATATGCCTGATGCCTTGCATCCACCTTTAGGCTTAACATAAGTTTGAAACCCTTTAGTACACTGTCACCTTTGGCCCGGCTAAACCTTTCCCTCCTCCTTTGGTTTGGTGATTTGCAAAATATCCCACTTTTCCCTCACCTTATTCCCTACCTGCTGATTGAACTCCCTGTTGCCCTTTGGGCTTCCCACCAGCCTCCTATGCACTCTGGAATCTTTGAGTAATACATTTCTTCTGTCTATTCATTTTGATTTCACTTTCCCATTGTGCCTCACCTGACACACACACACCTGTATCATCATTTCCTGTTGGGCAGGGTAAGGCTAAAATGTATAACCACTCTCAAGAGAGAGAACTCAACATCAAATTAGAAAGAAATAACAGTTACAGTGTTCATGGATATTCCACACATGTTTGCCATCCACTGGAGGATTGAAATTGTGACATAAGGAGAAAAAATTCTGAGCTAAATCATTAGCATTATGCATCTAAATTAGAATTTCCTTCTTCAAAAGAAAATTGTTGATTTTCTAAAATATTTTTATTATTCTATTAAAATTGCTTTATGTGCCATAAAAATAATTATGTAAATAAGCTGAAGAAAAAGATATTTTTATCTTTTGAGACTGATTTCAATTTTATAATAATTGAATATAATGAAGATAATAGTAAGCTCAAGCAAAGAACTGTCATTGAAGGCTATAAACAGTATGTAGCTGAATAGATTTTGGGAAATTTAAACTTCATTTAGAAATCAATTCTGAAATCACTTCCTACAAGTATAAAAATGTTTTGAGGGTAGAAAGTGCTATGCAAATATTAAGTTGATCCCCCAATGCCTTTATTAAGTAGATATCATTTATTTGGATCTAAATTTTCTGGATATTATATTTTAGAGACAAAAAATTACTTGTAACAATTAAAATATCATGGAAGCAGGTGAATACAGAGTAGATAACATTTTAATTTTAATATGATCCATAAAATTTCAATAGAAATTATAGAAATATTTTAAAGTACTGAGTATTGACAATAACACCATTCTTGTTAGTTCCCTAAATAATTGTTTGCCAGAAAAATTAAAAACAGAAAGAAAAGCAAATCTACATAGAAATATGTCCTCAACAAACTTGGAAGAAAGAGCATGTCAATTTTTTCATTAACTCTGAGTAAAATGAGATAAATACCAAATCCCAGAACATGAGCTCCTGTATCCACCAGAAATTAATGCTGCCACATGCCTGTATTCAATCAAAGGCAGCCCACTCCTCTCCAAAAAAAAAAAAAAAAAAAGTAAACAAAAAGAAAAGTTATTAAGTGGGCTCAATTTTACCAGAAAATACTATGAGAGAGATTAAGTCCCGCTAAAGCTGAAAATAAAAATGTGTCTATGTCATTTACAGTTCAGTCCACAGGGAATAACCACAAGTACATTCAATTCAAAAAGAGTGGATGTGCTTTAAAGGGGAGAACTAAGTGGAATTTAAAAGTGGAACAGTGAAATGAGTAAATTATAGGGAGGAAAAGAAGGAAAAGGAAAGGGAGTTGTACTGTTTGGCATTAGGACAATAGAAAGACCATGAAGGTAAAAGGAAAATCTTAGCGCCTTGAAAGACAAAAGATATCCATAAAATCAGAAGACTCACAACCACATCACCCCTAAAACAAAGGAACAAGCAAAATAACCAAGTACCTGAATTCTCAATCCTGACAGAAGACATCATTAACTAGTATTCCTCTAAATTACACAAAAATAATAAAATTCAATGTTAGGAAAGACAAGCCTACATAATGCAATTAAAGAATTCAACAATTAGAATGTCACACAACTGACAGAAATTTTGAGAGAAAAAAATATCATCATCATACAGAAAATCAGTAAATCAACAGTCAAAAGAGAATTAAATGTACTTGAACAAGTATTTGATGATATGAAATGACTTTGATTTGAATATTTACAAATTAGGAACAGAAATGGGGAAAACTGGAAGAAAAGGAAATATGTAAATGAATTCAGTCAAGAAACACAAGAGAAAATTATCTCATAAATAAATAAATATTGTAGAAGAAGCTCAAAGTAAGAAAGACAACATGGTTTAATAAAGGAATTAAAGAAAGGAAGGAAAATAACCGTGAAAAAGAAAATACATAAAAAAGAAGAGAAAATTACCAATGAGAGAAAGAGGTAGACATGGAAAAGAGAAAAATAAAGGAAGTAGTTAATATGCAATACCGGAGTTATTAAATGGGCTCAAATTTGCTCAGAAAATGCTATGAGAAAGACATGAAGACATTACTATGGTTTTATATTTAGTTTAATATAGATACAGAGGGCTTGGAGTAATGAAACCCTGGTTCCAGTGAGTGTACCCAGGTACACTTCAGGTTTTGGTCTCTATTGCAATTTTCCAATAAAAAATCCAAGACTCCTTGGAGAAATGGCAGACTTTAAGGCAGGTATAAGCATGAGCCTGGATTATTTAGAAGTATTTGAAAGTAGGGAAGGCATCAAACAAAAACCTAAACCACAACAAAAAATCCCTACAATGAGTGTGCTAGGTCCAAGAGCTACAGGAAGGGATGGCACTATGGCATAGCAAGTTAAGCTGCTGTCCGCAGGGCAGGCAACCCATATGGGTACCAGTTGGAGGCCGGGTTACTCCACTTCAGATCCATTTACCTGCTAATGTGCCTGGGAAAGCAGAGGACAATGGCCCAGTTCCGTGGGCCCCTGCTTCTGCCTGAGAGACCCAGGTGAAGGTCCTGGCTCCCGGCTTAACCCTGGCTCAGCTCTGACTGTTGCGGCCATTTGGGGAGTGAACCAGCAGGTGGAAGATTCTCTCTCTCTCTCTCTCTCTCTCTCTCTCTCTCTCTCTCTTTCATTTAAAGATTACCTATTTAATTGAAAGGTTGACAGGAGGAGTAAAAGAAATGGAGAGGGAGATACAGAGAGAGAGAGAGAGAGAGGAAACTGAATGAGCTTCCAATGGCCAAAATTAGAATAATTTGAGAAAAAAAAGTAATAGCATTGAATATAATCCAAAGTATAGAATTCATTTCTGTGAGCCTACATCAACATGAACAAGTGTTTGATTGAATAAATAATTAGGGGGGAATAGACAATTTTCCTCTGTAAAAACATTCCAAATATGTTATGTACACACTCCACCCATGAGATATAGCATAATTGCCCACTTTTTAAATATATGCTACACATAGTGATTTCCTTCAAAACATACAATCTGGAAGGGTGGAAAGGTAATAGTAACTTTTATGTTAGAAAAACCTACAAATACTACTTCACACAAGAGATCAAGCTTTAATTCAATAAGGATAGGTCATGTAGACAGTCAGACTACATGATACTATCTACATGATAGTCATATCATATAATCATATAATGATATGATTAATGTAATTACATTCCACCTCTCCATTCTCCCCCTCAAAAATACCTAACTTCAGCCTAAACATGGTAAAAATGTCAGAAAATTTTGAATTGAGAGCATTCAAATTATCAAATCAAAGAAAGCATGCGAAATCATTATAGCCACAAGGAGGCTAAGGAACATGACTATTCAACATTACATGGCATCCTAGGACAGTAGGAAAAAATGAATAAAATATGAATTATATATTGACTTTGGTTATAATATACCAACCCTGAGACATTAATTTCAGTCATACTAATGCCAGCTATTAATTATTATGGAAAATGTGTGCAGAAAGCATGAGAACCTTCTACTTCTGTATAATTTTTTCATTCTAAAATAAAATGGTTATCTTATTTAAAGATTAAAATTACTTTTAAAAACTGAAAGTAGGCAGGTGCTGCGGCTCACTAAGCTAATTCTCTGCCTGCAGCACCGGCACTCCGGGTTCTAGTCCCGGTTGGGGTGCTGGTTCTGTCCCAGTTGCTCCTCTTCCAGCTCTCTGCTGTGGCCTGGGAAGGCAGTGGAGAATGGCCCAAGTGCTTGGGCCCTGCACCCACATGGCAGACC
Source organism: Sylvilagus floridanus (assembly GCA_949820135.1). Taxonomy (NCBI): domain Eukaryota; kingdom Metazoa; phylum Chordata; class Mammalia; order Lagomorpha; family Leporidae; genus Sylvilagus; species Sylvilagus floridanus. The sequence goes on from OX463231.1 coordinate 69,575,163, forward strand.
AGAAGGAAGCATCTGGCTCCTCTTCAGATCGGTGTAGCGCACCGGCTGTAGTGGCCATCTGGGGGGAGGGGGGTGAACCAACAGAAGGAAGACCTTTCTCTCTCTCTCACTGTCTAACTCTGTCAAAAAAAAAAAAAAAAAAAAAAAAAAAAAAACCTGAAAGTATACTATTAGTCAGTTCTGTAACTAAAAGACCTGAGAGGCGCTACTTAGAATGGAAGAAGGCTTAGTCGGATTTATAGTTTGGAGGCTTAAGGTTCAGGTTTGGCCCGTCTCACTGGTCTGGGGTCTGATGGAGGATGGCGAGGATGGAAGCTGTAGAAGAAACGTGCACATGGTGCAGCCAGGAAGCAGAGCAACACAGGAGCAGTGCTCTCCTCTACTCTCCATGTGGTCTCCTTATAAAGCCATCAAGTTTTGATCATGGGGCTCTATCTATCAACCCAATACCAATCCAATTACTTTCCAAAGTCCCCACCCTAAGACAACATAATTGGATCAAGCATCCACCCTAATCCATTAACCATTAGCATTAATCCTTTAAGCGTGAACATAAGACGCTGGGGCTTAAACATCTGCATGAGTTGGCAGAGTCAAATCCTGTTCAATCCAGCACAAGCATAAATCAAGGACAATTTACTCAATGTCTTTAAATAACGTTGTAGAAAGGAGGTTTTGACAGAAATTTGGGAAATATGTATTCACCAATCCTTCTTGAGCGATCTAGTTGACTAATGGTTGACAAACTCTGCAAAATATCACTCAGTAAATATTTCAGACCAATATTTAGAGGAATAAAGTCTCTGTTTCAAAAACCCAACTCTGTCATTGTAGTGAAAAAGCAGCCATAGATCCTAAGAGATTCTGTCCTAATATAGCTATACCATGAACATATTTATAAAAAAAATTTTGATTTTCCTCTATTCTTCACAAATTAAATTTTGTAACAATTTTTAGATAAAAATATATTTACTTTATGTGTTACATAAAAAAATTGACAAGCTAAATTTAGTACAGGGATTAAATTTTTTAATTATTTCAATCAATTGTTCTATTTTTATAACACATTATATAGTATTTATCATCTATGTTTTATAGCACTTCAATTATTCTGGAAAATGAGTTCTATCTAATTAAAGATGACTAAGAAAACTTCAGCAAAACGTCTGATGATGACCATTACAAAATATATGCATGTATACCAAAGGGATATGACTATGATACTTGGTGGAGAAACACAGACATTTACAGTGACATCAGGAATAAGGAAAGATGATCAGTATCTCAGGTACTATTCAACAATACACTATATGTATTTTATATCACAAGAAAAAATAATCTTGATGCATAAAAATGTATAAAGAAATAAAATTATATTTTCATATGTCCTACTTCAAATTTATAGTAAGTCAATAAGATACTGTTCATAAAGTGTAAGAATTCCGTAGTATTGCAAAAGCAAAATTAACTTACAAATAAAAACTAGAAGTTCCCATATAAATAAACTTTAATTAATTGGAAGACATAATGGTAGAGAAAATTTCATTTGTAATGGTTTAAAATACAGATTAGGAATAGATATCAGAGTGTTGTGGGTTAAGCCACTGCTTAGAATACCTACAGCCAGATTAGAGTGTGTGGGTTTGAGTTCTGTATTCACTTCTGATTCACCTACCTGCTAATGTGCCGGGGTGGCAGTAGATGATGGCCCAAATACTCAGGGTCCTACCACCCTAGTGAGAGACTTGGATATTTCTGGTTACTGGCTTTGGCCTGGCCTATCCTGGACTGTTGTGATGTTTGGGGATATGTACTTGCAGTATATGGCAGATGAAGGATTATATCCGTTATATGTAAACAACCCTTTAAATCTGGATAGCTAAAAAATACTAAGATGATTCTTCCCCCCCAACTTCCTCCCACCCATACTCCCACGTCTCTTCTTCCTCCCTCTCCCTTTCCTATTCTTATTTTTTACAGAGATCAATTTTTCAGTTAATTTTTATACTCATAAATTAATGCTACACTAATTAGACAGAGTAAAGAAATCACATTATAAATTACATGGAATAAGGAACTATAATTGATTAGATTGCTAGAAAGATTAAAAGGCATAGTAAAATAATCCTTATCTTCTCTCCAGTTTTACTGAGGTATACTTGCATTTGACAAAAATTATATATATCAGATGTACATGATATTTTGATATACATAACTTGTGAAATGATTACCACTATCAAGATAGTTAACATACTTATCACCTCACATAGCTATGATTTTGTTGTGTGGAAAAAAAAATTTCTCAGCAAATTTCTAGGATACAATCCATATGTGAGGTGTCTTCAAAAGTTAATGGAAAATGTATATTAAGAAAAGTAGGCATGCATTTCATTTTTTTCAAAAATATACTAATCTTTTAGTGCCATGTTATACAGACTCTGAATCCACTTGTGTTGTGTATGTATATGTGTGTATGTGTGTGTGTGAGACAGAGAGATTTTTTAAGCCATCAATACTTAAGTTATTTCCATAACTTGAACATTGTAAATAATGATGAAATGAACATTGGTGTGTAGTTATTTTTTTGAGATACCAATTTCATTTCCTTTGTATATATACCCAGCAGTGGGACTGGGTAGGAACCATCCCTGTTTGTACCCCAAGTAAAGATCCATTGCTCTGAACTGGAAAGCCGTCTTGGAGCCTAGCTCCAATTCCAGTCAACTGCTGCTCAACAAGAGTCTCTTCATCTGTCTCCAGTGGTCTTACAGTTATCTTTCAATATTTGAAATGTTGACCAGTGCTCATATATAAATAGGCAATGAAGCCCTTCCAGGAATTCTGGAACCTACGTAAACTCTATATCTCCTTCAATGGAAAATATTTATGATAAGCATGTTCATCAAGAGTGTGTTTGGATTTTTGCTTAATGGATATGTCTAAGAATATGTAGGAATCTTTAAATTATATGGGCAGCTGGACCCAATGACTTATTAAGTCTCCTTCCTGCCTACAACTTTTACTTATGATTTTTTGCTATAATTATAACTGTAATAATGTGAAGAGGTATGTCATGCATTGGAAGGCAGAATGCTGAATATTTATTATTTCCCACACAGTATTTGTAAGAACAGTTTGCTTTTAAGTTAGGCAAATTTACAACAGAAATTTTTCCAAGAGTTATGACTGTAATAGTATATAATCAGGAAATATTCTTGACAGTAAAAATAATAAATTTTAAACACAATATTGTTAGGCATTTGAAAATTGATAAATCATTGGTGTTAACAATATTCATAAGCAATATTTGGTAAATATTTATTTCTGATAATGGAAACTATATTATATATCATTTCATTAATTGATTTGGAGGCAGACAGAGAGAAAGACAAATAGACAAGAAGAACTTCCATCTGTTGATATACTCCTCAAATGCTGAGAACAGCCAAGTCTTGGTTAGGCTGAAATCAGGAGCCAGGAATGCAATCCAGGTCTCCAACAAGAATGGCAGGAATCCAAGGACTTAATTTAACGCTGCTCAGTGCATTAGCAGGAAACTGGAGTCTGTAGCAGAGTCAAGTAGCAAATCCAGGTGCTCCGAAATAGGAAATGGGCATCATAACTGGTAGGCCAAAGGCCCACCTCCCCGGTTATATTTCAGTCACAGTAATAAATAATAATAAATAAATATACAGGGTTTAGCTGTTTTTTTCCTAATGTACTTTGATTTGTGGTATAATAATTATATCATAAATGCTTCAAGAGACCACTGTATTCCAGTCTCTGCCCTAAAGCACCATCTACTGCTTTGGTTCTGTTTTTCCCATGCCTGTAATTTTATGAAGTTTATTTAAACAGTAGAGAGACAGAGACATACAGAGAGAAAGAGTTCCCATCCACAGGTCCATTCCCCAGGTACCCACAACTTCTGGAACTGGGCTGGAACAGGTGAAAGCCAAGAGTCAGACACTCAACCCAGGTTTCCTACGTGAGTGGCAAGAACACAACCTCTTGAGCCATCACCTCTGCCTCCCAGGCTGTGCGTTCACAGGACACTAGAATCAGAGTCTCGACCCAGAACTCCATCCAGGTACTCTGATATGGAATGAAGGCATCCCTACCAGCATCTTAACCACTGTGCTGAAGGCCTGTCCTCTCCATCCCTTATTTAATATGTTACATCTTTCTTTTCCCACTCCAGCAATGTGAACTGAAATGCCAACAATCTCTCATTATCCTTGTCTTTGATATACAATTCTTAAATTCCTAGCATAATAAAATAGAGGTTACACTTTAAAAACTTAGGCGACTCAGTTAAGATTACAAACAAGAAACTCTGGAAAAAAAAAAAAAAAGAGGACCTAAATGAAAGATCTCTGCGAGTGAGATCCCAGTAGAAAGAATGGGCCATCAAAGTAGGAGGTACCTCTCTCTGAAGGGAGGAGAGAACTTCCACTTTGACTATAACCTTGTCTAAATAAGATTGAAGTCAGTGAACTCAAAAGGCTTCCGTAGCCTTGGTAACTCATGAGTAGAGCCTAGGGAGATTACTGATGCCACAAACAAGAGTGTCAAATTGTTAAGTCAACAACAGGAGTCACTGTGTACTTACTCATGTAGAATCTCTGTCCTTAATGTGTTGTCCAATGTGAATTAGTGCTATAACCTGTACTGAAACAGTATTTTACACTTTATGTTCTGTGTGTGTGCAAACTGATGAAATCTTTACTTAATATATACTAAATTGATCTTCTGTATATAAAGATAATTGCAAATGAATCTTGATGTGAATGGAATGGGAGAGGGAGCAGGAGATGGGAGGGGTGCGGGGGGGAGGGAAGTTATTGGGGGGAAAAGCTATTGTAATCCATAAACTGTACTTTGGAAATTTATATTTACTAAATAAAAGTTTAAAAAAGATTACAAATAATATAAACTAAGCCTCAAAAGCTGTGGAAACAAAGCATATTTTATAAAATGTAGAATTCTTTGATTTTGAAATTTTTTTGACAGGCAGTTAGACAGAGAGAGAGAGAGAAAGAGAAAGGTCTTCCTTCTGTTGGTTCACCCCCAAATGGCTGCTACGGCTGGTGCACTGCGCTGATCTGATGGCAGGCGCCAGGTTCCTCCTCCTGGTCTCCCATGGGATGCAGGGCCCAAGCACTTGGGCCATCCTCCACTGCACTCCTGGGCCACAGCAGAGAGCTGGACTGGAAGAGGAACAACCAGGACAGAATCTGGTGCCCCAACCGGGACTAGAACCCGGGGTGCCGGAGCCGCAGGCGGAGGATTAGCCAAGTGAGCCGCAGCACTGTCCTGATTTTGTATTTTGATCTCCATTTCCGTACTCCGCAGCATTCATACATCATCAGTCAGGAAGAGAAAGGCAGATGCATGTAAAAGTTAGGATTTGCTAGAGTTAAGCCGGAGGGATCATTTTCATCCCCCTTGATGTTCTTGATATCTATTTTCTGAATCTTCAGGTTTTTCCCCCTAACATGTTATAATGTTCAAATTATGTTTCAGTTATTAACAGCTTTTAATATTCAGAGTTCTTAGCTAAATATCAACAGGGAGCTTGAACTATGGTAAAATTTACTACAGCACAGAACATATTAAGTAAGGTTGTACTACACAAAGCAGAGCATAATTAATGCCAAGGCCTAGAACCATCTGCCCATCTATGGTCTATCTACTAGATAGATGGTCTTACTACCCTACCACAATGGTTCAAATACTCAAGCTCTGCTGAAATTTTAGCACACAACTTCATGGAACAGACTGGTGTTCATTCCAACCTCTTTCAGGAAAATGTCTTCAGTTGATTTACGAAATATTGATATAGCCAATGTTGTAGCTGTTATCAAGAGTGCTCTGGGGCTTTTTTTCTGAATTTATCCATTCTTCATCTTGTCATCTCTAGTCAATGAAGACAGAAATAGACACTGCTTCAGGCAAACTCTGGAAAAATTTGCAGTTGCTGTGACTAAGTCACGTTCGAAGCATTCTTTCAAACAGTTGGAGTTTCTTTAGGGTAGCTAAGATTCAGAATGTTTCTCAAAATTCAAGGAAAAGATCTATTTCTTACTCCATTCCAACTGATTCTTATGATTTTAAAATTTAGGCAAGTAATCCAAGCTCATTGTACAAAAGTACAGCAAACAGAATAGCAAAAAGGAAAAAACACACTTATTTTCTCACCTCTAAGATACAGTGTTAATATTTATATATATCCAACCAAAATTTTCTTTAAATATATTGCTGAAAACATTAAACATAGTGTCTCATTGGACATATGTTGTTGTCACATGTTTTATTATTATAAGCAGTCTTCAATAAACTTTCTCAATATAATAACTGTGTACTCTTCTGATGATTAAATTAGGATAGAAATAAAAAATTGGAAAGTCTAGACTAAAGAAACATATTTTGAGGATTTTGATGTAAGATAACTCAATTTTGTAAAAATATTAATGGTAATATTTCTACTCTTAAATTTGAATTATATAAATCTAAATCTGAACTAATAACTGTAGATTTTTCCCATCACTCATTTGGAGGAAATGTGTTACATACCTACATGAACATACAGTTTAAACTCCAGTTAATTAATAAATATAAATTCTCATGAGTAGGAAACTAGGAAAATAAGATTTGGTTCATTAAAAGAGAAAGTAACGAGAAAACAACACCAATTGAATGAACTTTTGTGAAATAGAAACTAACACAAATGTTTTCATATGCATTATCCCATTTTATTTCATCTTCACAATTACCACATGCAAGATAGAAGCCATTGCTATTTTTTTGTCTTTCTTCTAGAAAAGGATAAGACAATGAATTTAAACAATGATTCTTGCTGATTTAAAAAGACAGTAGTAGAGAAAAAATGTGAACTAATTTCTATGACTCCCAATTTCTTGGTTCTTTAAGTTATTCCACAAATATAATTTCAAGATGTATTTTTACTACAATGATGAAAGATTTAGAAACCTTTTCATAAAAGGAATTTGGATCTAGAGACCTATAGAAGATTTTTTTTTTTAAAAGGCAGAGTGAACAGTGAGAGAGAGAGACATAGAAAAAGGTCTTCCTTTTCCGCTGGTTCACCCCACAATGGCCACTGTGGCTGGCGCTTGAACGCAATGGCCACTGTGGCTGGCGCTTGTGGCTGGTGCATTGTGCTGATCTGAAGCCAGGAACCAGGTGCTTCTCCTGGTCTCCCATGGGGTGCAGGGCCCAAGCACTTGGGCCGTCCTCCACTGCCTTTCTGGGCCAGAGCAGAGAGCTGGACTGGAAGAGGAGCAACCTGGATAGAATCCAGCGCCCCGACCAGGACTAGCACCTAGTTTGCCGGAGCCACAGGTAGAGGATTAGCCTATTGAGCCGCAGAGCCCTAGAAGAAAATATTTTAAAAGGATAATAAAACTTTTCCAAACATCTAAAGTTAACCAGAATGATATGACAACAGTTTTTTTTTTTTTTAAGATTCATTTATTCATTTGAATGGCAGAGGTACACACAGAGAGAGGCAGAGAGGGAAATCTTCCATCCACCGGTTCATGTACCAGATGGATGTAATGGCTAGGGCTGGGTGAAGCTGAAGCCAGGAGCCAAGAGCTTATTCAGAGTCTCCCACGTGGCAGGGCTCAAGCACCTGGGCCATCTTCTGCTTCTTTTCCCATGCCCTCGGAATGGAGCAAGATTGCATTTTTTAAAAGTATGTTGTCCACAGTATGAAATGCTGTGTACAAGAAAAGATAAATGAATGAACACTTCATTAAGCAATTTGGGGAAAGTTTGAGTAATACATAATAGCAATATGCGTCCAGCATTTCATAAGCCTATGTATGCATCTATAACAGACTAGGTGCTTATAAGCATCAGAAATTTATTTCTCGCAATGCTACAAGCTGAGAAGTCCAAGATCGAGATGCCAGCACATTTAGTATCTGGTAAAGTCCTGCTTCCTGATTGACAGGTCCCAACATCTCCGTCCTCCGTCCGACTCAAGGAATGAGTGAGCTTTCTGGAGTTTCTTTAGAGGGCACACTTGGTTAATCCTCCACCTCCCATGTGGGCACCGGGTTCTACTACTGGCTGCTCCTCTTCCAGTCCAGCTCTCTGCTGTAGCCCGGAAAGGCAGTGGAGGATGGCGCAAGTGCTTGGGCTCCTGCACCCGCATGGGAGAACAGGAAGAAGCACCTGGCTCCTGGCTTCAGATCAGCGCGGTGCCGGCTGTGGCAGTCATTTGGGGGGTGAACCAACAGAAGAAAGGCCTTTCTCTCTGTCTCTCTCTCTCTCACTATCTATATCTCTACCTGTCAAATAAAAAAATATATATATAACACAGGAAGGCATTCAAACCAAGCAGTTAAGACAGTGGATAAGATACTCACATCCCCCTCAGAGAATCCCATTTGTACCCTGGATCACTCTACTGATTCCAACTTTTTTCTAATGCAGGTGCTGGAAGGCAGTGATGGGGGCCCAAGTAGTACTGTCCCTGCCACCAACGTGGGAGACATGAATGAGCTCCTAGCTTTGACTTGGCATTTACAGAGTGAATTAGTAGATGGGTGGTGTCTCTCTCTTTCTCTCTCTCTCTCTCTCTCTCTCTCTCTCTCTCTTTCCCTTCCTCCCTCCCTCTCAAATAAATATTTTGAAAATATAAATAAAATAAAATACAGCAATACTTTTATAAATGCACATGCATATTGTCATTCTTAGCCTTAAGGCAATAACACAAGGTAAAATGACAAATGCTAAAAATGCTGTTTACTTTATCTATATATATGAAAGCATCAAAATGTGCTCACAATTTCAATTCCTGAAAGAACTAAGAATCGTTCCCACACATAGTTCTTGACTGAACAGCATTAGAGCTTGCCACCATCGCAGTTTTAGAAGTGCCTCACTAGATGATCTCCTAGCCTCAGGGTAAGGACCAGGTCCATAGCTAATTAAATATACAGTGAGTTTGGAGTCTAAAGCAGAGAAAATCCAAGTGTAAGTTGAAGGGTGAATAAAAGTTGCATGACTCCTTTGAACAGTAAAGGAAAACTAAAATAGTTCAGTATGCCTATCTGATTAGAGCACTGGATTTGCAGTGATTTCTATCTCCTTCTATGAGAAAATAGTCTGCGACTGTGCAAGGGTCCAAGCTGTGGAAAACATCTCATTAAGACCAAAGGGTTTTGAAAGAAATATATTCCTACCTTCACTGAATAGGGTTTGGCTAGCCATGAAGCATGTAGGAAGAAACCCTGCAGAAAATAACATTAAAGTTAAAGAATGTGATTTTTTTTGGCTGACTCTGTTACTGTTCCTCATAACCGACTTTATGCTCTGATCTTTCTTTTGTCTCATTTACAACATCTTAAAAATACTTTTAAAAACTTTTCAAGCTGCAGATAGTAGATCCAAGTACAGATAGTTTACAAGTTTTATGTGTCCTGAGTTTACTACCCCGACTTTCTAACTTTATGTGCTATTTCATTCCCTTTTACATGAACAGATATTTTTTCAACAGCATGGAAATGCAATATTTGGTTTAGCTGTTAGATACTACACACAAATGTATATGGCTAAACACCATAAAATTGCATTTACTTAATATAGGTAGTGGTGAAATGGTCTGTTGATACCTTGAAAATTGAAGACATTCTTCATTGTAGTTGACTTTGTTTAATTTGGAAGACATTGTTTTGAAGAAAAATGAAATAAAGACATGTTTTACTCTAGAAAATTTTGTTTGTGTGTTCAGTAATATTTAATTATATCTTTTATATGAGGGTTCTTGAAAAGTTCATGGAAAATGAATTTAAGATTTACTTTGTTGTCAAAACTGTTTGAAAATCTCTGTGTACTTTTTTCCACAATACACAATTTTCCATGGATCTTTAAAAAAAAAAAAAAACCTTGTTTCAAACTCTTTTTGCACAAAGTAAGCTGACCTTTTAATTCCAATTTCTACAAACTTTTTGAAGTAAGCTTTTACGTATATTAGAAAAAGCAACACCATTAGTCATAAAAGTAAGTAATGTCCTACACATTTAACACATGTATGCTTCAAAGCAGGAATGGCATGAAATATGTTTAGAAAGTTTTCTTGATTAGAAAAGAGATGAAAAAACAAACTACCTATTCTGAGGAAAAAAAGAAAACAATGAATTTTATAAAACAATGCATGAGGCAGGGATTTAGCACAGAGATTATGACAGCCTTATCCTAAATCAGAGTACCTGGGTTCTACACCCAGCTTCAGCTGTCAATTCTAGCTTCCTGATAATGCAGAAGCAGGGAGTGGGTGATGGCTCAAATATTTGGGATCCTGCTACCCATGTGAGAGGTCTGGATTAAGTTCCTTGCTCCTGGTTTTTGTCCCCACCCCAGTCATTGCAGACATTTGGAGAGTGAACCAGCAAGATTTTCAAAGTGCAATGAATAAGAAACTATGCTCAATAGGAGTTGTAGGCAACAAACTCAAGTCCAGGGACTTGAAAAGAAATGTTCTTTTTGCTAACTAAATGCTTCCACACATGACAAAATTGTTTCAAATATCAATCATCATGAAAGGAAATAATAAAAGAGGACAAAGTGAAATATCAAAGTGAAAATTGGGGCCAGCATTGTGTGACACAGCAGGTTAAGCCACTTCCCACAATGCCATCATTCCATGTGGACATTAATTAGAGTTCCTGCTGCTCCACTTTCTATCCAGCTTCCTGTTATTGCACCAGGAAAGTAATTGAAGACTAACAAATGACTGGGTCTCTGCATCCATGTGGGAGACCCAGATGAAACATGAGGCCCCAGCCTGTCCCAACTCATTGCAGCCATTTGGGAGTGAACCAATGAACAGACAGTCTTTCTCCCTTTTACTCTTTCTGTCTCTCCCTCCATCTCTTTCTCTCGCTCAATTCTACCTTTCAAAAAAAATTGATCTTTTTCCAAAAATAAGTCAAAATTTTCTTTTATTGAACTTCAAAACTACATGGGGAAAGACTTTAGCCCAGCAGTTAAGATATCTGCATCCAACATTAGATTATGTGAGTTTGATTCCTGGAACTGTTTCCTGATTCCAGCTTTCTATTAATGTGAATCTTGAGAAACAGCAGTGATGGTTCAAATAGATGGGCCACTTCCACCAATGTGGCAGATATAGATTGAGTTCAAAGTTCAAAGTTTTGGCCCCCAAGCCTGCCCTGTCACATTATGGGCAATGGGGAGTGAACCAGTGGATGGGAATGCTCTTTCTTTTTCTATCTCTGTCTATCTATCTCTAAGCAACTCAAAAAAAAAATATAGACACACACATATCCCTCTCTACAGAAATATACGGAAACAGAATAGAAAGTATATCACCACAGAACAGGGAAAATAATATATTAATGATTTGAATTATATTGTTTTTGAACAAAGGAAACACTTGCCTATATAAAGTACCATAAGAGTAGTAAAAAATATTTCATTTCTATTTTCAAGTATTCATTTTGCAAATTTGTCAGTGGCTTTATTGTAATTATTCTGTGTATTTTCATTTACAATAAATTGCACTCATAGATTTGTCAATCTGTCTTTACTCACACTTGGTCAATGAATCTTTTTTTTGTCAATTTTCATGTTGAAAAGCTTCTTCACATAAAGGAAATGTATACAAATAGCTAGGAAATGCAAAAAGTTGTAGCACCCCAGATGTTGGAGACATGAACTGTGCCCAAAATTAAATTGAGCAATACTAAAATTATTCTTGATGAAGATGTCTGTAGGTGAGTGTATATAATTGTATAACTGGGAATTTCCTGAATTCACCTTGATGCAGACTATGCTCATCAAAGGATTAACAATAAAATTTTTGTAATTTGAAATATTTGGCTATATAGTGCAGAATTCAATATTCACATCCGAATCTACCTGAATCTTAAGACTATAAAATACTAAGTAAAGTCAAAGATATTTATACTGCATTGAAGATGAATTTTAAATATTTCGGAAAACTTGCACTGTTCAAAATTATGGAAATTTGGGGATTACTCAGAGACTTTGGTATGATATGAGACTAGAAAAGCAAATTGGATCCATACTAAAAAAGAAGTTGAAAAATGGGCATGGGAGCCATCAGTGGTCTTTAGTAAGTCAGAGAGCAGATCTGCATTTATAAAGAATCTTGTTTCACAGGATTTATTACTTTGTACCCGTATTTCTTAAATCATATTTGAAATATTCTCTTTTAATTCTAGAAACACACATGACCCTCTTTTGTCACTCATTGGTTATTTCTCCTTCTCACAAACAGACTCACCTTCATTTGTTTTCATTTTGTTTGCCAAACCACTCCCCTAGTCCATCTACTCTTCTCTACCCATTCACTCTCAATGAGTGATCACCTGAACACTCAAATCTTCAACCTCCACCATATGAATTGTTACTCAAGCCTGTGACTCAAATGTAGAATTCTGTGTTGGAGTCCAATTTCCTGTTTAACATATCTGTTCTGAAAACTCAGTAACAATACATTCAGCATTGAATTCATTTTTTTCTCCTAGGACTGCATCTTTATTCTTTGCAATGAATCTTAGAAAATAGATGTATTTGAAGCTAGAGTTTAGTGATTACTCTACCATATTTTAAATGTATTTTACTTGAATGCATTGTCAATTACCTTAAATTTTTTTGTTGTAGAATGTTTTGAGTAAACACAGTATCCTTATTCTCAGCTAACATAAAGAACACAGCATTACATTGTCATAAAAAAGATATATTTGCATTATTTTTTAACTGTGAAGCAGGTTTTGATGACTCAGAAAAAGTTTTCTCAAAGACATCTGCATGAAAGCAAATAACTCCTTGATGAAGTATATATATATATATATATATATATATATATACACACATTTATATGTATACATACATGTGTGATATGTATACATAGATACATGTATGATATTATCTATATTAACTTATTTATATATGGTTATATATACTAACTCCTTATTGTATATATTTACACACACACACTTATTCACAAACATAAACAAATGATTGCTTTTTCTCAGTGAAGATGGAAAATCTTCCAGTTAACAAAATTTCCAGTGACATTATAAAGAATCTATAAATGTAATAATTTAAAGATCATCCTATACTGATTAGAAAACGTACAATTAGGGGCCAGAGCCATGGCCCTAATGTAATCATTACTCCACAAATTAATAAATCCTATACGGGTGCCGGTTCTGGTCCCGGTTGCTCCTCTTCCAGTCCAGCTCTCTGCTGTGGCCTGGGAAAGCAGTACAAGGTGGTCCAGGTCTTTGGGTCCCTGCACCCACATGGGAGACTGGGAGGAGGCACCTGGTTCCTAGCTTCAGGTCGGCGCAGCTCTGGCCGTTGCGGCCATTTGGGGAATGAACCAACATAAGGAAGACCTTTCTCTCTGTCTCTCTCTCTCACTGTGTGTAATTCTACCTGTCAAATAAATAAATAAAAATCTTTAAAAATAAAAACAAGAAAACATATAATTAAAGCAAAACTAAGACATGAATGATAAGGAAAACACAACCAGATGAAGATGGAGATGGAAAAATGTTAAATAGGGTAGTGGCATTTTTACTTTTGAAGCACATACCTGGAAAGACTACGTTGGATTCTTGAATTCTTTTTTCTATTATTTGCTTGCTCTTTTCTCATAATCAAATTATACACATCATCAACCCTTGACTTTGGGTCTGGTGATGTGATTTGTTCCGGCTCACATAATATGAGTGGTGAAACAGCCCGCGATCAAACAAAAGCCTTACATGATTTGCCCAGGCACCTTGAGCTCCTTCTTGTTGCTATGGGTAAAGTATGTCAAACAGGGGACATGGCTATGGTCTCCCTCAAATATAGAAAACATGTAAGATGTGTGATCACTGACAAGTTGCCATGCTAGAGAAATTACAGACACATCAAGGAAACAGAAAGAGATGAATGAGGAAACCAGAATTTGCAGCGCTAGTCATGAGACTGTTTCCTACTTAGGCACAGAAATAATGCATGAGCAAGCTTTCAGATGAGACCAGCGTCCTTGTGCATACTGCCTGAGTGTGGAGTTGAACTGGGGTAAGTCGTGCTTGACAAGCCCTGCCCACTCTGTAGATTTGTCAACAAAATACATAATGTTTTAAGCCATTGAATTTTATATTGATTGATCATAGATTGTACTTAATCTGCTTGTTTATGTCTTAAAGTTGACTAATATGCACACCAAAGTTGGAAATGAAAAAATCAATTCAGAAATTATTATTTAGTACAGATAAGAAATGGTGTTGGCCGGCGCCGCAGCTCAATAGGCTAATCCTCCGCCTGCGGCGCTGGCACACCGGGTTCTAGTTCTGGTCGGGGTGCCTGATTCTGTCCTGGTTGCCCCTCTTCCAGGCCAGCTCTCTGCTGTGGCCCGGGAGTGCAGTGGAAGATGGCCCAAGTGCTTGGGCCCTGCACCCCATGGGAGACCAGGAGAAGCACCTGGTTCCTGGCTTCGGATCAGCGTGGTGCGCCAGCTACAGCGCACTGGCCACGGCGGCCATTGGAGGGTGAACCAACGGCAAAAAGGAAGACCTTTCTCTCTGTCTCTCTCTCTCACTATCCACTCTGCCTGTTGAAAAAAAAAAATGGTTTCATGTTCAAAGACGTTGAGATTGAGGAGGAGGAGAAGTCTAAAGATGCAAGGAATATTGAGAGAAAAGAACCCATACATTGATTCATTCAATAGAAGCAGTAGCAATATCCAAATAAGCATAGAGCTCTGCCTGGGGTGCAGACATCCCATAAAGGCGTCGGTTCATGTTCCGCTGCTCCTCTCCTGATCCAGCTCTCTGCCTATGGCCTGGGAAAGCAGTAGAAGATGGCCAAGTGTGTGGGCCACTGCACCTGCATGGGAGACCTGGAAGAAACTCCTAACTCCTGGCTTAGGATTGACCAAGCTCCAGCCAGTGTGGCCATTTGGAGAGTGAACCAGCAGATGGGAGATCTTGTTCTCTGTTTCTCCCTTTCTCTCTGTAGCTCTATCTCTCAAGTGAATTAAAAATAATAATAATAACAAAAGAAACCTGCTTTGAATAGAAAGATATTTATCATTTCTTTTTTTTTTTTTTTTGACAGGCAGAATGGACAGTGAGAGAGAGAGACAGAGAGAAAGGTCTTTCTTTACCGTTGGTTCACCCTCCAATGGCCACTGCGGCCAGTGCACCACACTGATCCGAAGCCAGGAACCAGGTGCTTCTCCTGGTCTCCCATGGGGTGCAGGGGCCCAAGCACTTAGGCCATCCTCCACTGCACTCCTGGACCACAGCAGAGAGCTGGACTGGAAGAGGGGCAACCAGGACGGAATCTGGCGCCCCGACTGGAACTAGAACCCGGTGTGCCAGCGTCGCAGGCGGAGGATTAGCCTGTTGAGCTGTGGCGCCGGCCATATGACATCTTAAGTGTAGATAGATTTGTCACACAAACACAAACCAAGAAAATGATAGAGTAGATCAATTAATTTCAGAAAAAATAGAAAAAGAAATATGAAATATAATCAGAAATTAAGGAAAACATTCTATGATGAAATAAATGTCTATTACTCCAGAGAACAAAACACTCTAAATGTATGCACACCTAACAACAAAGTTTCAAGATTCATGAAGCAAACTGATAGATTCAAAAAAAAAGAGATGTAATTCATAATTACAGCTACAGATCTCAATACTCATGTCTTAGTAATTATTTAGAAATGAGGTCATGAAACATGTAAGGATATGGATGACTCTAAAGGTGTTGTCAGATAACTTGGCCCATTTAGTATTTATAGACACTCCACCCAACAACCAGAAAACACACCGTTGTAAAGTTAGATGATGCCCTGGGACAGAAGGCACAACTTAACAATACCTAATAGAATCAAAATCATACAAATTAATTCCTTTTAAAAATTGGGAATTGATGTAAAAATATATAATGTGTGGATATATGCCAAATCTCCAAATATCTATAAATCAAACACATTTCTAAATAATCTTTAATTCAAAGAGAACATTTCCAGGGAAATTAAAGGACATTCTGGACTAAATGGAAAATGAAAAAAAAAATTGGAATTTATGGAATATAGTGAAAAGTGTGCTCAGAGAGAAGTGTATGGCATGAAATATTTATATTAGAAAATAAGAAACATCTCTATGTAGAAAATCTCAAATATTCTACAAAAAAGCCTCTAGAATACTGAGTTTAACAAGCTGACAGAACGCAAAATAAATACACAAAAGTCAGTTGCATTGTTACAGTTACAGTAGTACCATAAAAGTTAAGTACCTAATATACATTTAGCAAATTATGTGCAGTGTTTGTGTGTTATAACCCACAAAATACTGAAGAAAAAAAGTGTTTTTTTTTGTTTTTGTTTTTAATATAAAATAACGGACAGGGTCAGTGTTGTGGCACAGCAGGTTAAGTCACCACCTGCAGTGCCTGCATCCTGTATGAGTGAGGATTCATGCCCCGACTGCTCCACTTCAGATCCAACTCCCTTCCAGTGGCCTGGGGAAAGCAACAGAAGATGGCCCAGGTGTTGTAGTCCCTGATTCTCATGTGGGAGACCTTGAAGATGTTCTCGGCTCCTCCTGGATTCTTCCTGGCTCAGTCCTAACCATTGTGACCACATGAGGAATGAACCAGTGATTGGAAGATCTTTCTCTCTGACTGACTCTCCCTTGTCTCCCTGCAATTTTTAATTTCAAATAAGTAAGTAAAATTTTTAAAAAAGTAAAATAATGGAGACATACACTGTTCCAGAATTATTGTGTTCCAGAATTAGAAAATTCAGTCTTGTTAAATTGCCAGTTCTTTCTAAACTGATATATAGATTCAATGTATTTACAGATGAAACTTGAGTAAAATTTCTAAACATACTGACAAACACTCTAAAATATATTTGGAAAAGCAGGAAAAGCAGGGTAATAGTCTAGCTAAGCCCTGTGGCTCACTTGGTTAATCCTCCACCTGCAGCACCAGCATCCCATATGGGAGCCAGTTCTAGTCCCAGTTGCTCCTCTTCCAGTCCAGCTCTCTGCTGTGGCCCAGGAAGGCAATGGAGGATGGCTCAAGTGCTTGGGCCCCTGCACCCCATGGGAGACCAGGAGAAGCACCTGGTTCCTGGCTTCGGATCAGCACAGCGCCAGTCGTGGTGGCCATTTGGGGAGTGAACCAACAGAAGGAAGACCTTTCTCTCTGTCTCTCTCATTGTCCATAACTCTACCTGTCAAATAAATAAAAAAAAATACTTACAAATAAGAACAAAGTTGGTGGGCACATTGCCTTATATAAAGCCATTTTAAAGGAACAGATTGAACACAACAATATGTTATTGGTAGACAGCAAGCATTGTGGTGCAGTAGGTTATGCAGACATAAGGGATATCCAATCCAATATTGGAGTCTCTATTGAAATCCTGGACCATCACTTCCAATCCAGTTTCTTGCTAATACATAGCAGGGAGACATCAGATGATGTTTCAAATGCTTGGTTCACTGCCAGTCATGTGGGAGACCTGAATGGAGTTTTAGGATTCCTGGCTTTGGTCTGGCCCAGCCTTGGCTATTGTAGATTTTTGGGGAGTTAAACAGCAGGTAGAAAACCTCTCTCCTCTTTCTCGGTCTCTCTGTATTTCTATCTCTCCCTTTCAAAAAAATGTTTTTCTAAAAAAAGAATCAATATATAGATGAATGGAACAGAGTAAAGAACCAAGAACTAGGCCCTTAGAAATATAAATATCCATTTTATTAAAAACAAAACCTGAAAGTATTTTAACAGATAAAGTGTAATTTTTTTCAGCAAATAGTACAAAGACATAAACATCCATTTTTTAAAAAAATTCAACACATATTTTATACTTTATATACAAATTAACTCGACATGCATAGCAAAATTAAAATTAAAAAAAGTCTTAAAATTTTATAGGGAAATAAAAGACATGGACACTTGGATTCAGCAAAGTCATTTTTAATTTATACACCAAAAGCGTGATCCACTAAAAATAATTGATAAATGTCACTTTTTCAATATTGTAAATGTTTGCTCCTAGAGAAAGATTATTAAGATAATTGGAAAACAAAGGACAATTAAAGGAGAAAATAAATTACAGTCATTCATATGATAAAGGACTTCACCCATAATTTTTGAAGAACTCTTAAAATTAACATAAGAAAACAACTTATTTAAAAAAATAAGAAAGCATGGAGTTTGAATCATGGCACAGCAGGTTAAGACACTGCCTGCAATGTGGGCACCCTACAGCACAATGCTGGTTCCAGTTCTGGCTGCTTTGTGTCTGACCCAGGTCCCTGCTAATGTACCTGGGAAAGCGGGAGATGATGGCTCAAGAGATTGGACCCCTGTCACCACCTGGGAAACCTGTTGCAGGCATTTGCAGATGGTTATCATCTTATGAACTGTGTCTATGAAGTAGGTGAAATCTGTACTCTTTATAATAATAAAAATCAAAAAAGAAAGCTCGCTCGCTCGCTCTCTCTCTCTCCCTCTCTCCTGCTCCCTCTGTCACTTTTTATAATAAATAAAATAAATTTTTAAAATTTTTAAATGGGAAAAATATCTGTAAAGACATTTACCCAAGAAGAAAAGTGAAGGCAAATACGCATCTGAAAAGATGCACAGTATCACCACTCACTACAGAAAGACACACTGCAAGCACAAGAATATACTCCTGCATGCCTGCTAGAATGGTTAAAAGAAAAGGCTTTAAGCACTGAAGAGTACATAAAAGAATAAGATCTCTACTGTAATTCTGATATTGCGCAACAGTAGAAACATCTTGAAAAACTGACAATAAAGCAAGCTATCATAAAACACAGAAAAGTCACATTAAGTACCCAAATGATTGAGAATTTATATTCACAAAAATATATTTCCACATCAATCTTATTCATATCAACAAAACGTGAAGACAATCTAGATGTGCTTCAACAGGTGAATGGAAAACAATACAAAAACTTGGATTAAATTTGGCTATGTTTTGTTAAGAGAAAGAAACTAGCTTCAAAAATTTCAATACTACAGGTTTGTATTTTTTGTTTTTGTTTGTTTTTGGTTTCTTGTTTTTTGCTTGCTTGTTTGTTCTACAAATAAGAAGTAGACACAGAAAAGTAGACTTATGAGCGGAGCCAAGATGGCGGAATAGTGAGGACGCGCACTAGCAGTCCGCAAAAAGATAGTTTAATAAAAACAGAGTTACTGTAGCCTCAGGAAAAATCTCACGGAAAAAATGCAGTGGAAATTCTTCCGGACCCAGTGAATGAGACGCAGAGGACCTAGGGGAAAGTAAGTTTGCGAACGGCAAATCGTGCCTTAGTGGCACGGGAGCTGCCGGGAGGGACGGGAACCGGACGGAACACAGTCGCCATTGGAATCGAGCGCTTAAACAGGAGCCGATACAGGGATCCCGAGACACTGGCGGGGGGAAGCAGACGCCAGGGGGGAAACAGCACAATTGAGGCGAGCCCACACGGACACTAGCCTCTTTCGTTGCCCACCCTGCTCACTCGAGCTAGACTGAACACAGTGGGACGGCGCGCGCCCGCCGGCTGAACCGGAAGCCGGGCGGAACACAGTCGCCATTGGAACTGAGCGCTTGAACGGGGGCCGATACAGGGATCCCGAGACAGTGGCGGGGGGAAGCAGACCCCCCACGGGGGAAACAGCACAATTGAGGCGAGCCTGCACGGACACTAGCCTCTCTCGTCACCCACCCTGCTAATTCGAGCTAGATTAAACGCAGTGGGACAAGGCGCGCCCGCCCATCACTGAGGCAGACGGAACCAAAAACCCGAGGCTGTAGAAACCTGAAGGGGATCCAAAACCTGGGAACACACCGCGCACACAAACTCCGTTACCTTGACAACCCAGAGAAAGAGTGTGGGGAAAAAAAATGCCAAATAAAAACAGATTCCGAGGGAGCAAGATCAAGGAAGACGCTATGATGACCCCAAATGGAAAAGACACCCCAAGTCAGGATTATGAAGATAATGAGATAGAAGAAATGCAAGAAGCAGATCTCAAAGAATTGATAAGAACATTAAGAAGTTCTCAAAAACAAATTCTTGAACTACAGAAATCCTTAATGGATAAGATAGAAAATCTCTCTCGCGAGAATGAAGTGCTACGGAGAAATCAAAACGAAATGAAACAACTAGTAGAACAAGAAGCTACGATAGTGACAAAACATCTTAATGAATTGAAGAATTCAATAGATCAAGTGACAAGCAATCTTGAGGGCCTTAAAACCAGAACGGGTGAAGCAGAAGAGAGAATATCGGACCTAGAAGACAGAGAACAGGAGAGGAAACAGTCAAACCAAAGACAAGAAGAGGAAATTAGAAAACTAAAAGATATCGTCGGGAATTTACAGGATACTATTAAAAAACCCAACATTCGGGTTCTAGGTGTTCCTGAAGGTATGGAGAGGGAGAAAGGATTAGAAGGCCTTTTTAGGGAGATACTAGCAGAAAACTTTCCAGGCTTGGAGAAAGACAGAGAAATCCTAATCCAGGAAGCTCATAGAACCCCTAATAAACATGACCAAAAGAGATCCTCTGCACGACATATTGTAATTAAACTCACCACAGTGAAGCAAAAAGAAAAGATCCTAAAATGTGCAAGAGAGAAACGTCAGATTACTCTCAGAGGATCTCCAATTAGACTTACAGCTGACTTCTCAACAGAAACCCTACAAGCTAGAAGGGAATGGCGAGACATAGCCCAGGTACTTAGAGAGAAAAACTGCCAGCCCAGAATATTGTACCCTGCAAAGCTCTCATTTGTGAATGAAGGTGAAATAAAGACCTTTCATAACAAACAAATATTGAAAGAATTTGTTGCCACTCGTCCAGCCCTGCAAAAGATACATAAAGATGTGTTACACACAGAAACACAGAAACACGGCCATCAACATGAAAGAAGGTAAACGAAGGGAACCTCACGGCAAAAGATCACAGGGAATTAAAAGCATACATTAGAAAATATCTGGCAAATGGCAGGGCAAACTTACCACTTATCAAGTCACATTGAACGTTAAAGGTCTAAACTGTCCTGTTAAAAGACAGAGATTGGCTGATTGGGTTAAGGAACAAAAACCATCTATTTGCTGCTTACAAGAAACACATCTTTTCAACGAAGATCCATACAGACTGAAAATAAAAGGATGGAACAAGATATACCACGCCAACAGAAATGAAAAAAGAGCGGGTGTAACCATCTTAATATCGGACTACATAAACTTTAACACAAAAACTGTTAAGAGAGACAAAGAGGGGCACTATATAATGATTAAGGGATCAATACTACAGGAAGATATAACAATTCTCAATGTATATGCACCTAATTACAGGCCACAGGTTTATTTAAAAAATTTGTTAAGAAACTTAAAGGGAGACTTAGACCCCAACACAATAGTACTGGGGGACTTCAATACTTCACTCACAGATATTGACAGATCGACAGGACAGAAGATCAACAAGGAGACAGTAGATTTAAACAACACTATAGCACAAATGGATCTAACAGATATCTACAGAACTTTTCATCCTACACGTAAAGCATTCACATTCTTCTCAGCAGTACATGGAACCTACTCTAGGATTGATCACATATTAGGCCATAAAGCAAGTCTCAGCAAATTCAAAAGAATTAGAATCATACCATGTAACTTCTCAGACCATGAGGGAGTGAAGTTGGAAATTAGCAACTCAGGAATCTCTAGAGCATATGCAAACACATGGAGATTGAACAACATGCTCCTGAATGAACAATGGGTCACTGAAGAAATCAAAAGAGAAATCAAAAATTTTCTGGAAGTAAATGAGGATAACAGCACAACATACCAAAACTTATGGGATACAGCAAAAGCAGTGTTAAGAGGAAAGTTTATATCAATAGGTGCCTACATCAAGAAACTGGAAAGGCACCAAATAGATGAGCTTTCAATGCATCTCAAGGATCTAGAAAATTTGCAGCAAACTAGACCCAAATCTAGTAGAAAAAGAGAAATAATCAAAATCAGAGAAGAAATCAACAGGATTGAATCCAAAAAAACATTACAAAAAATCAGCCAAACGAGGAGCTGGTTTTTTGAAAAAATAAACAAGATTGACACCCCATTGGCCCAACTAACTAAAAAAAGAAGAGAAAAGACCCAAATCAGTAAAATCAGAGATTAAAAAGGAAATATAACAACAGACACCACAGAAATCAAAAGAATCATCAGAAATTACTACAAGGACTTGTATGCCAGCAAACAGGGAAACCTATCAGAAATGGATAGATTCCTGGACACATGCAACCTTCCTAAATTGAACCAGGAAGACATAGAAAACCTAAACAGACCCATAAGTGAGTCAGAAATTGAATCAGTAATAAAGGCCCTCCCAACAAAGAAAAGCCCAGGACCAGATGGATTCACTGCTGAATTCTACCAGACATTTAAAGAAGAACTAACCCCAATTCTTCTCAAACTATTCAGAACAATCGAAAAAGAGGGAATTCTCCCAAATTCCTTCTATGAAGCCAGCATCACCTTAATTCCTAAGCCAGAAAAAGATGCAGCATTGAAAGAGAATTACAGACCAATATCCCTCATGAACATAGATGCAAAAATCCTCAACAAAATTCTGGCCAATAGACTGCAACAACACATCAGAAAGATCATCCACCCAGACCAAGTGGGATTCATCCCTGGTATGCAGGGATGGTTCAATATTCGCAAAACAATCAACGTGATACACCACATTAACAGACTGCAGAAGAAAAACCATATGATTATCTCACTAGACGCAGAGAAAGCATTCGATAAAATTCAACACCCTTTCATGATGAAAACCCTAAGCAAACTGGGTATAGAAGGCACATTCCTCAATACAATCAAAGCAATTTATGAAAAACCCACGGCCAATATCCTATTGAATGGGGAAAAGTTGGAAGCATTTCCACTGAGATCTGGTACCAGACAGGGATGCCCACTCTCACCACTGCTATTCAATATAGTGCTGGAAGTCTTAGCCAGAGCTATTAGGCAAGAAAAAGAAATTAAAGGGATACAAGTTGGGAAGGAAGAACTCAAACTATCCCTCTTTGCAGACGACATGATTCTTTATTTAGGGGACCCAAAGAACTCTACTAAGAGACTATTGGAACTCATAGAAGAGTTTGGCAAGTAGCAGGATATAAAATCAATGCACAAAAATCAACAGCCTTTGTATACACAGACAATTGCACGGCTGAGGAAGAACTGCTAAGATCAATCCCATTCACAATAGCTACAAAAACAATCAAATACCTTGGAATAAATTTAACTAAGGACATTAAAGATCTCTACAATGAAAATTACAAAACCTTAAAGAAAGAAATAGAAGAGGATACCAAAAAATGGAGAAATCTCCCATGCTCATGGATTGGAAGAATCAATATCATCAAAATGTCCATTCTCCCAAAAGCAATTTACAGATTCAACGCAATACCAATCAAGATACCGAGGACATTCTTCTCAGATCTGGAAAAAATGATGCTGAAATTCATATGGAGACACAGGAGACCTCGAATAGCTAAAGCAATCTTGCACAACAAAAACAAAGACAAGGCATCACAATACCAGATTTCAGGACATACTACAGGGCAGTTGTTATCAAAACAGCATGGTACTGGTACAGAAACAGATGGATAGACAAATGGAACAGAATAGAAACTCCAGAAATCAATCCAAACACCTACAGCCAACTTATATTTGATCAACGATCCAAAACCAGTCCCTGGAGTAAGGTCAGTCTGTTTAATAAATGGTGCTGGGATAACTGGATTTCCACATGCAGAACCATGAAGCAAGACCCCTACCTTTCACCTTACACAAAAATCCATTCAACATGGATTAAAAATTTAAACCTACGACCCGACACCATCAAATTACTAGAGAGCATAGGAGAAACCCTGCAAGACATAGGTACTGGCAAAGACTTCTTGGAAAAGACCCCAGAAGCACAGGCACTGAAAACCAAAATTAACTACTGGGATTGCATCAAATTGAGAAGTTTCTGTACTGCAAAAGAAACAGTCAGGAAAGTGAATAGGAAACCGACAGAATGGGAAAATATATTTGCAAATTATGCAACAGATAAAGGGTTGATAACCAGAATCTACAAAGAAATTAAGAAACTCCACAACATCAAAACAAACAACCCACTTAAGAGATGGGCCAAGGACCTCAATAGACATTTTTCAAAAGAGGAAATCCAAATGGCCAACAGACACATGAAAAAATGTTCAAGATCCCTAGCAATCAGGGAAATGCAAATCAAAACCACAATGAGGTTTCACCTCACCCCGGTGAGAATGGCTCACATTCAGAAATCCACCAACAATAGATGCTGGAGAGGATGTGGGGAAAAAGGGACACTAATCCACTGTTGGTGGGAATGCAAACTGGTGAAGCCACTATGGAAGTCAGTCTGGAGATTCCTCAGAAACATGAATATAACCCTACCATTCAACCCAGCCATCCCACTCCTTGGAATTTACCCAAAGGAAATTAAATTGGCAAACAAAAAAGCCGTCTGCACAGCAATGTTTATTGCGGCTCAATTCACAATAGCTAAGACTTGGAACCAATCCAAATGCCCATCAACAGTAGACTGGATTAGGAAATTATGGGACATGTACTCTACAGAATACTATACAGCAGTCAAAAACAATGAAATCCGGTCACTTGCAACAAAATGGAGGAATCTGGAAAACATCATGCTGAGTGAATTAAGTCAGTCCCAAAGAGACAAATATCATTTGTTTCCCTTGATTGGCGATGACTAACTGAGCACCAAAGGGGAAACCTGTAGAAGTGAAATGGACACTATGAGAAACAGTGACTCGATCAGCTCTTGTGCTGACTGTTGTTGTACAATGTAATACTTTATCCATGGTAGTATTTTTTTTTTCTTTATCCTAGTACTAGTGGTTGAACTCTGTAATTAACACACAATTATTCTTAGGTGTTTAAATTTTAACTGAAAAGTGATCTCTGTGAAATATAAGAGTGGGAATAAGAGAGGGAGGAGATGTAAAACTTGGGACATGCTCAATCGGAACGGCCCCAAATGATGGAGTTAGAATTGTGCCAGGGGTTTCCAATACAATCCCATCAAGGTGGCATGTACCAAGGCCATCTCATTAGTCCAAGTGATCAATTTCAGCTCACAATTGATCACACTGATAGGTCTAAGAGTCAAAGGGATCACACAAACAAGACTAGTGTCTGCTAATACTAACTGATAGAATGAAAAAGGGAGAGAATGATCCAACATGGGAAGCAGGATACACAGCAGACTCATAGAATGGCAGATGTCCTAAATAGCACTCTGGCCTCAGAATCAGCCCTTAAGGCATTCGGATCTGGCTCAAGAGCCCATGAGAATATTTTAGTCATGGAAAGCTAAGACACTCTGGAAAAATCAGAAGACCTAAATGAAAGATCTCTGCGAGTGAGATCCCAGTGGAAAGAACGGGGCCATCAAAGAAGGAGGTACCTTTCTCTGAAGGGAGGAGAGAACTTCCACTTTGACTATGGCCCTGTGGGAATAAGATCGAAGTCGGCTAACCCTAAAGGCTTCCATAGCCTCGGCAACTCATGACCAGAGCCTAGGGAGATTACTGACGCCATAAACAAGAGTGTCAAATTGTTAAATCAACATCAGGAGTCACTGTGTACTTACGTCTCATGAGGGATCTGTCCTTAATGTGTTATCCAATGTGAAGTGATGCTATTACTAGTACTGAAACAGTATTTTTACACTTTGTGTTTCTGAGTGGGTGCAAACTGATGAAATCCTTACATAGTATATATTGAATCGATCTTCTTTATATAAAGATAATTGCAAATGATTAAAAAATCTTGGTGTTAAACTGGAAATTGCATAGACAATTGATCAATTTTTTTTAAAAAAAAATCATGTAGGATCTCTGTCCTTAATGTGCTGTACATTGTGAATTAATACTATAACTAGTACTCCAACAGTATTATCATTTTGTGTCTCTATGCGAGGGCAAACCGTTGAAATCTTTACATAATATGTACTAAATTGATCTTCTGTGTATAAAGAGAATTGAAAATGAATCTTGATGTGAACAGAAGGGGAGAGGGAGCGGGAAAGGGGAGGGTGGGGGGAGGGAGGGAAGTTGTGGGGGGGGCGGAGCCATTGTGGTCCATGAGCTGTTCTTTGGAAATTTATATTCTTTAAATAAAAGCTTTATATAAAAATAAAAAAGTAGACTTATCTAATCCATGGAGACGTATATTCAAAAATCTGCAGACTGCTATCTGGTCAGGTAAAGTGGCTAGACTGACCGGGTTATAACTCAATTCTTAGGAATGTCATGCCATTCTAAACACAATGTGGACAGTAACAACAGAACAACAACAATAATGAGGTACAATACAGCGCTCCTTTACAAACAGGGCTTCAGTTTGTTTACTAATGTAACCTAGAGTTGAAAACATTTATTTATATCTAGCTCATGGGAAGAAAAATAACTTCAGAATAAATTTCTTCATTTCGACTCAGGTCAACATAAAAATAAATTAAAAATGCCAAGACTTGTGAGGAAACATTTCACTAAAATATTACCAGCATTATGAGTGATCAAAAGATATTACTGAGAATTTCCACTGTAATTTTCCATCTATTTTAATACAAACTTCCTAAATAAAATGCTGAGAAATCTCTATATACTCATTTTAGCCTTCAAATCCTATGATGTTGACAATTGATTATAATGGTCTAGAATGCATACTCAGTTGTTTAACCTAAATCAATTATGATATTGAATTTCTTTAAATATGCAACATGCAAGTCAGCATCAAAATCAATAGCATGGGCTCCTCATTGTCACCTGCTGAAATAAACATCTGTGAAGAAAAGCACAGTACTCACCCTCTCCTTCATTGACAGTCACAGGCACCTGCACCTACCATTCACTCTATCACTCTGAATAAACGTATGGTATTCAAGTTCTAATTTTTCAAGAGTGAGATCAATTTGGATTGAGAAAGTAAAGAAATATGCAATCCTTCATAAAATAAAGCAATAAGCCCAAATTTTTCTATGTTATGTATTTAGCAATAAAATGATCATGGATTAGGATACTAAAGATGAGAAGCCTCATTAATAAAACCTAGATTTGATCCAAACATAATATATTTTAATGCATTGCATCAAAAATCTCAATGTAACAGATTGTGGGCTACCTTAATGAAAATATTTAGCATTCAAGGGAACAGCCTGGATGCCTAGAATAATTACACAAGTGCTGTGGATATACACTATTCTTTGTTTACCTTCTCTTCGCTGTGACTGGTGAAGCAATTGATAGATTTATTTACCAGGCAGCATTCAGATACTTTGTACAGGGTTGAAAGAGCTAGGTCAACAACGCATAATTGTTTTAGTTAAATGTTAAAAATATTGTCTTTGAATAATAACTACCAAGACAAGAAATAAACTTATTTTTAAATGCCCTATATGCAAACCTGAGCATTTTTCTTAAATGATTTTTCTGCTTTACTTTAAAAACTTGTATTACATTTGTTTTTATTCCTGATGTTCAAAATAAATAACAAACTTGAAACTTGACAATAAATGTGCATTTGTATTATCTAAGAGTAATTCTTTCACAAAGAAAATCTAATGAAATTCAATGTAATACAATAGAATTCCTATATTAACTTTAATGAAGCTCTCCCAGAGCTCAGATGCTTGGAGAGTTTGAAAAGCAGGTAGCTTGGATGCCAGCTGGGGTTTTCTCGGCTCAGTCAGATTAAGCAAAGAACACTTGTGCGGCTTTATTAACACACACAATTTAGCAGAGTAACAGTCAGGCTTCTCTACTTCATGGGTTGGTTGCTTACTGGTAATATCATTCCTGGGAGAATTCAAGACTTTTAATTACGTTGTGAATAGTTTACAGTATTGAGCCACAGAATGAAAATTAAACTGAGGACATTTTATATGTGCACTGGTTAATTAAATAGCAGACAGCAGCAAGCTAGACTTATAGAAAACCTCAGCATATTTGGTTTGTCAACCATGTGTGAAAATGTTTTTTTTTTAATTTAAATTAGTAGCCCACTGTGCTAAAATGAAACTGAGTCAAAAATGGATTTTGAAGTTTGCCCTAATCCAAAAGCATGAACCAAGGACATTTTAGAAATCAGTAGTAATTCACAACCCCAAGTGAATCCACCCTACCTTTAAAGTTTATGTTTAATAGATACATAGTGACTTCTGAAAAGTACAACTCATTGCTAATTTACATCTAAAATAATATAAAAAGAAGTGATGATATGCATTAAGTAATATAATTTTCAGAGTTGATGAAAAAGCTGCTTTCCAGCATGAAAAAATAGCATCACCACAATTCTGGAAACCTGATTATTAACAACTAACCCAGCTGTGAATAATCTCACATATGTGTAAGAGATTGCTGCATGTCTACTGTGCACAATGCCAGAGGTGAGTAGGATTCAATTTATTCCTGAAGGATATTTTCCAAACAAAATTTGATACTGTAGTGCCCCTACTTACCATCCTTTAATGACCTGTCATGATTATTAGAATAAATATCAAAATCTTTCACAAGGTTTAAAAAGCTACAGAGAATCCTGGTTGTATGCATATATAAGGCTGTATTTGCAATTCTGTCCTAGGGTATTATTAGGTATGGCCAAAAAGGTTATTTTTTACTTCTTCAAACATGCCCTGGCTCCCTTCTGACTCAAAGCCTCTCTTGAACCTCTATTCCTTCCCTCCTTTGAAATCTCGCTGCATTCATCTGTAAGTCAGTTTTCCTGTGTATTTACCTTCTTCATAGGTCATTACACATGCCACTTCATTAAGGATGCTTCATGGACCATATCCAGATCATAATCCCATAATTCTTACTAATAAGAGTTCCTGAGATATTTTTAGTGTTGTTCAACTGGAAATTAGGTGTACAAGTCTAAAGCTCTGGGAAGAAGTCCAAGTTGGAAAGATTCTTCATGGAGTCATCAATATTTAAAAGATATTGGGGTCAATTTTATGGCACAGAAAGTTAAGTCACTACTTGTGAAGCCAATTCCAGTCCCAACTGCGCCACTTCCAGTCCAGCTCCCTGCTAATGCACCTGGAAAGACAGCAGAAAATGGCTCAAGTACCTGGGCCCTTAACACCCATGTGGGAGACCCAGATGAAGTCCTGGTTCCTGGATTTGGCCTGGATCAGTCATTACAGTTGTGGCAATCTGGAGAGTGAATTAGTGGATGGAAGATCTTTTTCTCTGTCTCTCCCTCTTTCTATCACTCTTTCAAATAAATCAATAAAATAATTTTTAAAAATGATTTAAATAGCATTTTAAGACATGAGACTAAATGACATCATCAAACAGAAGTGAGTATAGGTAGAAAGAAAGAAAGAGAGAGAGGGAGGAAGGAAGAAAAAAGAAAGAGAGAAAGAGAGAGAGAGAAAGAGAGAAAGAGAGAAAGAAAGAAAGAAAGAAAGAGAGAGAGAGAGAGAGAGAAAGAAAGAGAGAGAGAGAAAGAAAGAGAGAAAGAGAAAAGAAAAAGTCTGGTATAGCTGAAACCATTTATTATTCAATTTGTCAATCCTTATGATGACTTTAGACCATTTCTATTAGTAATTTAGATTTGCTTCATTAATATGATTATTACATCAGTGTATCCTGTTTTTAATATTTCTCTTTATTTTTCCTTGCTTAAAAAGGGGGCTCTATTTTAAGTATAAGAATGAAAGAACTTTGTAACATTCTTAAAAATCTTGGTTGTCTCCCAACCTTATTATATTCTCATATTGATTTCTAAGGCTGGATTATGATAAATGATAGATATTTAGACATACATAATGATAACAGATAGAGATGTAGTCATCCCTTGGGGTCCATGAGGTATTAGTTCCAGGAAACCACATGGATACCAAAATCCAGATACTCAAGCCCAATATATAAAAAGTCATAGTATTTGCACATATCCTCCCATATACTTAAAATCATCTCTTGATTCCTTGTAGTAACTAGTACAATGTAAGTACTTTATAAATAATTCTTATGTTGTATTCTTTAAAGAAAAATTATAAGAAAATTGTATATGTTCAGTACAGATACAATATTTTTCAATTCTTTTCTCTCTGTGATCAGTTGAATTAATGTATGTGGAGCCCCTGGATTCAGAGGGCATGGTACACTTAGATTTATAAGTTTATTTTCTCTTGGGGAGGTTGGTTGTTCTTTCATAATATTCATGGGGGTAAGATTAGCCTCTTCGATCTTGAGGGATAGTGGTAGATGAGTGTCAGGGCCTGTCTTAGGGAAGGGAGCCAGCAGTTATGTTATTGATCATCTTTTTTTGTGAGACTTTTAGTTTTAGAAGATTAGGTGATTGGAAGAAAACACCAAAGAAGTCTGTTAAGGCAAAATAAGTGGAAAACAAGAGATTATAATATAGTGGTGTCCAGTATGAAGGCAATGTTACAAGAAGGCAATGATAGTCAATATTTAAAGAAGAAAAAGAAAGAAGAAAGAAAGAAAGAAAGAAAGAAAGAAAGAAAGAAAGAAAGAAAGAAAGAAAGAAAGAAAGAAAGAAAGAAAGAGGGAGGAAGGAAGGAAGGAAGGAAGGAAGGAAGGAAGGAAGGAAGGAAGGAAGGAAGAAGGAAGGAAGGAAGAAAGGAAGGAAGGGAGAAGAGAGGAGGGGGGAGAAGAGGAAGGTAAGGGAGAAGGGAAGGGAAGGGAAAAGAGAAGAGTAGGGCAATAACTAGACAGGAAAGTGAAATGCAAAAACATTGTGAGTGTGGAGAAATCAAAGTATACACTTTATCTGCTAATCCAGTATTTTTATCTAGAACAATGAGTCAGTTATATTAAACTTCATCAGTTACAGCAGGTGTTATGCAATGGGTTAAACCTCTGCTTGATATGCCACATCCAATATTGGAATTCCTAGGATTGAGTCCCACTGCTACTTCCCAGCCAGCTTCCTACAATATCAGACCCTGGGAAGCAGCAGATTATGGCTCAAGGAGCTAACTCCCTGTCACCCACATGGAAGACCCAGATGGAATTCCTGGCTCCTGGCTTTAGCCTGCCCAGCCCTGGTTGTTGCAGGCATTTGAGGAGTGACATACTCTGCCTTTCAAACAAATAAAAATAAACAAATAAACTTTTAAAAAAACTTCATAAATTAATGTTTTTATATTCATTATTTTAGAAGCAGATAACCATCTATCTATCTATCTCAGTATATACATATAATATACTATAGATGAAGAGCGAGAGAGAGCACTCTCCCATCTTCTGGTTCATTCTCTAAAATGCCTACAATAGTTGAGTCTGAGTGGGGTTGAAGCTGAGAAACAGGGGCTCAACATGGGTCTCCCATGTGGGTAAAAGGGACCCAATTTCTCAAGTAATCATGGCTGCCTCTCAGGGTTTGCACTACTGGGAAGCTGGAATCGAGAGTCAGAGTAGTCAATCAAATAAATACAGGCATTCTAATATGGAACGTGGTCCTCTTAGCTGACTTCATAACCACTACACAAACTACCTGTCCCCATTTTATTTTAATTTATAGTCACAATATATTCATAATCTCTGCTAAATTAGGAATGCAGATGTATTCTTAACCACTTTTTAATTTCAAAAATATACATTTCATAAAAAAGTAAATGTTAAGCAAGCTCACAAATATTTGCTTAAGTTCATATTCCCTTTTCGTTATAAAGTCTCTCATTAACTACTGGTATACATTTTGTAACTATCCATTTCTTTGCAATCCTTGTTTTTAAGCATTGGTTCTGACTGTCATGCTTAATGAACTGTTTGAATAATTTGAGAAGGAAAATCAGAAAATGTGCCAGGGCTTATTTAATTGCCATTCAACTATGATACATGCTGATAGATGCCAGTTTCGATTGTAGTTTAGCACGCCATTAAGAAATAATGTGCTTGGATATACTCATTGTTATAGCTGCCCTGTTACAACAACTGGCTAGCATACATGCCAAGACGAGGATTCATTACAAAACTAACTTATTTTAATAAGAATCTCACTGTGTGATCCCAAATTCATTCATTTTGACATGCCAACTAGAAATTTCAAAAAATTCTCCCACTACACTACCTATGTTTTATTTAAATAGATTGTGATGTTGAGTAATTTATCTATATCTGCTGTTACTTCATAATTAACTATTATGTTTATCTAAATCCTTAGGTTGTTGGGCACAGCCTGTGGACAAATGGGTGGTTCTTGAGTTTTCAGAATGGCTCTGAAAGCATATATTGGTAAGGCATTAATTAGTCAATCACTTAAAAGTGAATATTTTGATGTAGAGACCTCCAGAAATAGCCTTGTTCATGAAACTAGATACACAGTTGGTAATATAGATCAGGAGGAGTTGATATTATCTTCCCAAAATCACCTGGGTGATTTTAAACAATTAGCTTTGAACTAGAGTGTGCAGTGTATTTCCCTTTGAAATGAGCAAGCAGCTGTTTCTTAACTAGCTTCAGGCTGTTGAATAACAGAAAAAAAATCTGAGCCTGTTTTTTACCTTGTAAGAAGTTGCATAACTAAAATATTGTGATTGATGATTTATGAAGTCAAGATAAATAAGGACAGTAATAGAGGTCATCTAGTAGAGTCCTTGTCACTCAAGAAATGTTAATATTCTTTAGTTATTATCTTTATTGTTTGAGAAGCACACACACAAAGAGAGAGAGCAAGCTCTGTTTTCTGGTTCACACCACAAGGGCACATCGTGGCTATGCTATGCTGAAGCCTGGAGACAGGAACTCAACTCAGCTATCCAAAATGTGTGGCAAAGACCCAATTATGTGAACTGTCACCACTTCATCCTAAGATCCTCACTGGCAGAAAGCTGAAATCTGGGGCAGAACTGGGATTTGAACCCCAGTACTTTGATATGGGACTTGAGCATCCCAACAAACATTTTTAATCACTAGGCCAAATGTCTACTTCTAATTTATAGCTATCATTTATTTTTTTATTTCTACTCTTCGTTCTCTTCCTCCTCTTCCAACCCCCTTCTGTGGAAATCAGTATATTATGTCTACCTTTGCAAAATTCTCTTTTTTTCTCTTATATCAAATGTAACATAATAATTTCAAACTACAAGGATTTAAACAATGATTTATATTTTTTAAAGATTTATTTATGTATTTGAAAGGCAGAG
The DNA here is from genome assembly GCA_949820135.1 of Sylvilagus floridanus. Classification (NCBI taxonomy): domain Eukaryota; kingdom Metazoa; phylum Chordata; class Mammalia; order Lagomorpha; family Leporidae; genus Sylvilagus; species Sylvilagus floridanus. The sequence goes on from OX463231.1 coordinate 69,608,465, forward strand.
TTACAGAGAGAGAAGGAGAGACAGAGATACAGATGTCAGTCGTCTATCCACTGGTTCACACCCCAAATGGCCGCAACAGGTAGGGCTAGGTCAAGCATTAAGCCAGGAACCTGGAACGCCATCCAGATCTCCCACATAGGTAGCAGGGGCCCAAGTGCTTGGGCAATCTTTTGCTGCTTCCCCAGGCACATGAGCAGAGAGCTGGATTGGAAATGGAACAGCTGGGGCTTGAACCAGTGCTCATATGAGATGCCAAGGTTTCAGGCAACAGCTTAATCTACTATGCCATAATTCCATCCCCAATAATAATTAGTGGATTTAGTAGGTTTCCTGGGCTTAGTTGTTCAGTTACTGCTTGTGATCCCTCAAGGGATTATAGTCATGTTAGTAAGACCACAGGAGTCTTAAAAGTTTGAGCTCACTCACATGACCAGTACTTGACACTGTCTATCACTGGAAGCTCAACTGAAGCTATAAACCAGTGTTCACACATGAACTCTAATGTGTACCACTGTGTGGCGGCTGGTTTTATTTATTTATTTATTTAGTATTTGTTTATTTAAAGGCAGAGTGATGGAGAAAGAAGAAGAGGCAGAGAGGGAGAATGAGGTCTTCTATCCTCTTGATCACTATCCAAATGGTAGTAATCACTCCCTGAGCCAAGAGCCTGAAATTCCTTCTGGGCCTCCAGATGTGGATGACAGAAGCCCAAATACCTGGGCCATCTTCAGCTGGTTTTCCAGGTGCATTAGCAGGGAGCTGATTGGGAAGCAGAGCAGTCAGGTCAACAGCCTACACTCTTGATATAGGATGCCTGCATTGCAGGTGGCGGCTCAACTCACTGTGCCACAACGCAGAGCCCACTGGCTAGATTTTAAAGTGAACAATTCAAGAATGAATATCCAAAAGACCCAAGAGAAATCTGGTAAAGATTTTTTGTCTCACCTCTACCACATTGTATTGTTCAAGAATAAATTATGGAATGAACCAGATTTAAGAAGATACTATGGAAAGCTAGATGAATGCATAGATGGAGTGGATCTTTTATATTAAATTGCATACTTTTTTTTGGCCAATTTTGCGGAAATAATGCCAAGAAGTAAAACACTACAAAAACACATTTTCCTTACGTATATTGCTACTAGAGTGTAGACATATGCTCTAGAGACCAAGTACGTACAGCTGCCCTCATCTGGAAAGAAGTGCAAAGGAACAGTTATTTCTCACAGTGACTTCAGCAGAGGTAATATCACTGACTTTTCACAGGCGCAGCATCTGCGTTAGTGTATTAGTGACATCAGCAGCCCGTTTCAGTGACAGTGGAAGACTTCAATAAGCAAATCACAAAGATGAAGACCAGAGCACAAGTTGTAATATCGAGTCCTCAGCCATGAAGAACAGGCTGCATCTGTGTCTTGATGATGGCTGTGATCTACCCATATGTCTTCTGAACCTCACCCACGAGGCTCTTCCAGGATTCTTTTTTGTTGCAAATGATCTTTTAATGTACATTTTTTCTTACTTTATCAAGGTTTAATTTTCATTGTTTATATCTTAGAACTCCAATTCACAAAAATTAATTATTTTTAATGAGGTTTTTTAATGAGGTAATTCACCTTGGTCTAATTTTAAACTATATAATTGGATCATATCTAAAAATCTTTCATGAGTCAGACATAAATACTTGCATTATTCTAATGCTTAAGGTCTTAATATTATTATATTATACTCAATTATTTGATACTTAATTTTTAATGCTTTCTTTTACTGAGGTTTTTGAAAGTAAATATCAAGTTCCATAAATGTGCTATTATGGTAAGAAAGTGGCTTAACCCTCTGGGATATTATAATAGAAAAATAAACTTGAAAAATAAAAATAAGATATGCAAACTATTATTTAACTGTTAACTTTAGCCTCTTTTAATTTTGCTTTCAAAATTTTTTGTTTAATATATTTTGGAAGAAAGAGAAAAAGCTGAGGAGAGCAACTCCTAAGTAATTTTTAAAAATTTTTATTAATCTAAAGAAAACAGATTTCATGTATTAAATAGATACAATTCTAAAAAGATTATTATACTTCCCTCCCTATTTCCCTAAATTCCTCCTCCTTTATTTTCTTTGTTTTTTCCTCTAATTTTTACAATAAAATGATTTTAATTGACTTTATAATCATAGTCTTAATGTATCACTATCCTTAATGTTCAACAAGTAAAAAATAGATGGTGTTCTAAAGGAATATAAACAAGAGCTATAAACAATAATCAAATCATAAGATGTCAGTTTCATTCTTATACATTGGGTTTTTTTTTTGTCTACTATATTAAATACTACATATCAGAGAAAACATATGATATTTGTCTTTCTGGAACTGGCTTATTTTACTAAGCATGATGATCTCCAGTTGCGTCCTTGTGTTGGAAAACACAGAATTTTATTCCCTTCAATAGCTGAGTAGTATTCCATTGTGTATATATACCACATTTCCTTTATCCATTCATCAGCTGATGAACAACTGGGTTGATCTAAGCAAAGTTTTTAAACAGCTGAATCATTTCAACTAAGCTGTTACAAGTCAGAACTCTGAATATGCAGAACATTTGTGTTTCCAGGAGCAAGGAGTGAAAGCAACTCCCGATCAAAGGGATTATAATACTTATTATAAATAATAAATAAAGTGAAAAGAAATACTCCAGAAAAAATTTACCTTATAGTATTTGTAACTGTTAATGTGTTTGTTATCCATCAGATTTTCTCAGAGTACAAAAAATGTTAAAATATACATCATATAGCAAAATATCAACCTGTTACACCACAGTGCCAACCCCTAATAAGCATTTTTTAGTCCTCTACTACTCCCTTCATGGGGCTTCTCTCCAGATTAGACACAACTATGGTCAGTAACTATTTATAGTTGTTATGACAATATCACTATGGAATTATGTTTAAGAATAGTTGAAAAAGGCCAGGAAGGGGGCTGGCATTGTGGCATAGTAGGTAGAGCCGCATCCTGCAACACCAGAATCCCATACGGGTAAAAGTTCATGACCAAGGAACAACAGCAGAAGATGATCCAAGTGTCTGTGCCACTGCCACCCCTGTGCGAGACCCAGATGAAGCTCCTAGCTCTTGGCTTTGGCCTGGTCCAACTGTGGCTGATGCAGCCATTTGGAGAGTAAACCCAGGATGGAAGAGATCTCTCTCTCTCTCTCTCTCTCTCCATCTTTCAAATAAATAAATAAATCTAAAAAAAAAAAGGCCAGGAAGTCTTATCAAGTCACCAGATGGGCCTAGAGAGTTCCCATACTAATATTCTTTAAAATTTAGTGATGTTCATATAAGATATATACTTTAATAAATTAAGTTACCACTATGAATAATATTTCAAGTGAATTGACTAATATAAATGATCAAAATAAACTTATATTCCAAAAATTATTGACAAATCCCATAAAAATGATAGCTATAAAAATTAAGAACAAAAACTTCATATGTGCTTATAAAGAGACAAATGTACTCTTCAGTTAATTCTTTTTTTTTAATTTATTTTATTTGAAAGGCAGAGTTACAGAGAAGGACAAAAGGAGATGGGGGGAGAGAGAGATATCTTCCATCCACTAGTTCACCCCCAAATGGCCTCAATGGCTAAAAATGGCCAGACCAAAGCCAGGTGCCAGAAGCTTCTTCTAGTTCTCTTATGTGGGTGCAGGTGCCCAAAATCTTGGGCAATCCTCTGCTGCCTTCCCAGGTTCATTAGCAAGGAGCAGAATTGGAGGAGAGCAGCTGGGAATTGAACCTGCACCCATATGGGATACCAGCAATGCAAGCAGTGGCTTAACCTGCTAGGCTACAGTACAGCCCCCACTTCAGTTAGTTCTTAAAACAACCTCAATATTAAAACTTGCCATTAATCCCCATTTTAATCTTTTAAGATTGATTTATTTGAAAGGCAGAGTGACAGAGAGGGAAACACATATATACACAGAAAGAGATAAAGACGGGGTGGGGGGGAGAAAGAGAGAATGAGAGATGAGAGTACCCATCTTCTGGTTCACTTCCACATTGTTGCAAATGAAGCTAGGAGCCTGGAATTCCATTCAGGATGGTAGGAGCCCAAGTACTTGGGCTATCTTCTGCTGCTTTCCTAGGTGTATTAGGGAGCTGGATTGGAAATGGAGCAGCTAGGACTCATTTGGGATGCCAGGAGGCAGGCCCCAGCTTAACTGCATCACAATGCAACCTTCAAAGTCCATTTTGTTTTATAAAGAAATTCAGACACAGAAGGTTGAGTAAATCATTGAAGGTTACACAGTGAGTGGCAGGGCTAAGATCTGGCTCCACCATCCATCTCAAAACTTGAGATTCTGTCTTTACAGAGATCACTGCATGGGGCACCTCTCCTGACTGTGTTTTGGAATTTATTTCTGAAGACTTGCTCATTTGAAATTATTTTAATTTATCCTTTTTTTAATTTTTTTTTGACAGGCAGAGTGGACAGTGAGAGAGAGAGACAGAGAGAAAGGTCTTCCTTTGCCATTGGTTCGCCTTCCAATGGCCGCCATGGCCGGTGCACCGTGCTGATCCGATGGCAGGAGCAAGGTGCTTCTCCTGGTCTCCCATGGGGTGCAGAGCCCAAGCACTTGGGCCATCCTCCACTGCACTCCCTGGCCACAGCAGAGAGCTGGCCTGGAAGAGGGGCAACCAGGACAGAATCCGCCGCCCCAACGAGGACTAGAACCCAGTATGCTGGCGCTGCAGGCGGAGGATTAGCCTATTGAGCCGCAGCGCCGGCCGAAATTATTTTCATTTATCATGAAAAGTTACTTAATTGTTGAAAATTCCAAGCACTGAAAACTGCTTTTTTATTTTTGCAAAAATGTTTACCTTGTATTTATATTTACACATATAAAGTTGTTTATTTATGGTATATTATATGATATTTTGCTACATGTGTACATTGTCTAATGTCCAATCAGGGTAAATATATATATCTTTTTCCCCTCAAGCATTCAACATTTCCTGATGGTGAAAATCTTCAAAGTCTTATCTTGCAGTATTTTGGAGAGAACTATAAGTACATTAGCATTATGTACAGTTGCTCTGCCCTTCAATAGAACTCCAGAGCTGTTTACTGCTTCCTGACTATAATTTAGGATCCTGGACATGTCTGAAAAGTGTTTGAGTGATTGAAACAGGAATGCTACATAGGAAAATGGAGTGAAAAGTGCACATTAACACACAAAAGCTGCATTTGGTTGAGAATGTTGTGAATCAGCTGAATGATGTTTGTGATTATTTCAATACTGAGATCCTTTGATCATGACACTCTCTTTTGTTACAGAAAGTCAAGAGGGCTCTTTAACATCAGAGAATGGTCCTCAAAGCTTTGTTGTTTATGACGTGTTCCCTCAGAGAGAAATATTACACTGCTTTTACTCTAAACAGACAATAAAACATGAATATTTAGGAGTGGACACTTGAGTATTATCGCTTTTCAGTTCATTTGTCAGTGCAAACAGTTTAAGTGGAAAACAAAAAGAGAAATCTTATTGTAGTAGCACAGACCAAAATATAATCATCTTCTCTTTTCAACTATGTCTGCTTATAAAATAATCAGAAAAAAGTTTTAATTAGGATTTAGGTCATTTCCTCTTAAGTTTCAAATTCTCATCCTCTTTAATAGTTTTGTTTTAATAATTTGTAACAAACAAATAAAAATAGCTTTTTTATTAAGTGTTCTTCATTTTTTGCACCTATTTTTAATGTTTATTTTTACTTTGATATTTTTATTGCCTCTCCTCAGTTGTCTGTAATTCACATTTGTATCCAATCCAACTATCTCTTAAAAATAGTCTAAATTTATGGAACAGCTGTTAATCCTACCACAACTTTGAAAACCTTATCAGTTTACTTAGAAGTCAAATGAGATCGTTTATATAGATATTTCATCTTGATTTTTATTAAAATTTGTTCGTCGTATTCATCCATCCATTTAACATCCATTAATCAGCCTTCTAAAATCAGGTGATGTGAGAGATACAGAGAAAGCTTATGCTTCAGTAGATCTGTATTCCAGAAGAGGATAACAAAAATATCCAATTAAATAGATATAATACATATATATCATAAAGCCATGTTGAGGTCTCCCATGTGGGTGCAGGGGCCCATGGACTTGGGCCATCTTCTACTGCTTTTCCAGGCTATAGCAGAGAGCTGGATCAGAAGTGGAGCAGCCGAGACTCAAACTGGTGCCCACATGGGATGCCAGCACTTAAAGGCAGCGGCTTTAACCTGCTACACCACAGCGCTGGCCTGCAACAGTATATTTTTAACCAATCAGCAAACCTTCATCTTCCTCATCCATTAAGGCTGTTATGTGCAATCAATTCATTTTTTTTTTTTTTTGCTGTTGTTTACCACTGGTAATAGCTTTCCTTTGCAGAGCATACTAATAGAAATTAAGATTTATGTCCTGGGGAGCTGGTACCATGGAGCAGTGGGTTAAGCCACAGCCTGCAGTATCAGCATTCAACACAAGCACTGGTTCAAATCGTGGCTGCTCCGCTTCCAATCCGGCTCCCTGCCAATGTGCCTGGGAAAGCAGCAGAAATAGCTCAACTCCTTTCCACCTCCCTGCCACCCACATGGGAGACCTGAAGGAGGCTCCTGACTCTTGGCTGAGGCCATATGGGGAGTGAGCCAGTGGACAGAAGATCTTTCTCTTTCTCTTCTTATATATCTCCCTGTAATTCTGCCTACCAAATAAATAGATACATCTTTTTAAATAAAAGATTTAAGCATTGAGAAATGGAAGCATATTTCTATAAAATATTATTTTAATACAAAGATCCATGAAAACAATAGCAAAAACCTTAACGTTTTCTAAACATACTATGAAACATTCTGATAGTATTCATATCATGTGATTTGAACAGCAACCCTATGAAAATCATATTCAAGGATTGTTTTCATAGCATTTTAACAGGAGGAAACTCAGAATATCATTTTCCAAGGTGATACAGCTAATGTGTGATCAAGTTTGAATATGAGCCCCAGCTACCAGCTCCAGAATCCATGCCACAACCACTATGCAATATACAGCTTGATGAAGGCAACAAAACAAGCAAAATAAGCAAAACACAGTATAACCAAATATCACAACTGATTAAAATATTCACTCAGAATTTTGCCAGGATAACAAATCCAAATTCATTCATTTCATATGCTGTGCCCACAAATACACATATTTTCATAATCTTGATAGAAGTTTGCCACAATTTTCTATCCTATTTTAAAATTTATTAAAACCATTCATATTGGGGACAGATGTTTAGCTTAGCAGTTAAGGTGTTAAGATGCCTGTCAGAGTTCCTGGCTTCGGAGTTAGCTTCCTGCTAGAGCAGACCCTGGGAGGCAGCCATGATCATTCAAATAATTAGGTTCCTGCCACCTTAGTGGGAGACCTGGCTTGAGTTCCTATCACATGGCTTCAGCCTAGCCCAGTCTGGGTCTTTGCAGGTACTTGGCAAGTAAGCCAGGCACTAAGAGCTGTGTGTGTGTGTGTGTGTGTGTGTGTGTGTGTGTCTTTCAACCTCTCCAAAAAAATTAATGCCCATGTTTTTTTAGATGTCCATGTCACAATTTCAATACCTCTGTCATCACATATTGACTGGATACGCCACTATTAATCATTAGGAATAACTCCAGCATTGCAAAAGTCATCTTTTTTTATTTTGCATGAATATATCTCCACATTTTCAGAACGTTAACTTCAGGAGCAATTTTAGAAAATGAAATTAGAATGTCTAAATATGCAAAGGTTAAGGTTCTTGATATATGTGCTGTCTATAAAGAATTCTATTTGCCTGGTATCTATTTTATGTAAAGCCAGATGGTAATCTGTAAATATAGCATTTGTATGAGCACAATAGTAGATTCTGTATGCTAAAGGTCATTCCCAGAAGCTGGGCTATTCCATAAGTATTTTTGCAAAAGGGAACTGATGCAGTCCACTTGATAACACACAAAGTCAGCATTTAGGAATTAGTAAAATATCAAGTATTTGGAGGAGTGACCTCAATGCTGTTCCAAACTGAGAATTTGACACCTCTACTCTTATTGTTCTCAGTTAAGAAAATACACATAAAAAAACCCATCACTGGATTAGATATCCTCTCTATTTTCAAGCTAGCTAGATACAAATTTAAAGAATAGCACAATTCAATATTCACAATATTTTGAACAAACTTATTTTCCTAGATATTATCAGCATGACAACTTACTGGAGCTACCTTATGCATTGTCAGAATTATTTTGTTTCACTTAGACTAAATATAGTGATCTGAATATTCTGGAATAAATGTCACAAAATGTGCACTTCTCCAGAATTTCAAAAAAATAATTTCATAAGAAGTTATTTGTCTTCCCATCATTTTTATATCAATTGTCTAGTGACTCATGTTGACTGACTTTTATTATATTATTATATGTGCTAAAATTTCACAGTAGTGCTGTCAAGAAACTTTATGATGTATTTAATATATGAGCTAATGTTTCCATAAATATTTCCATAGCTTACATTCACCTCTAATTTAACTTAAATGCAAGCCCATAGAAAATATTTCATTATGCATTCTGAAATACATACTACTGAGAGAAAGAAAAAATGATTAACAAATGGCAGTCACGTAACACTTGGGATCTAATGGTCTTTCCATTAGAACAAACTATAAAGATTGCCTGGAATGGTGGTCGTCAATAATGTAACAGCGCCCTCTATGTACAAGTGTCCATAATAGACAGCTGGGCAATAATCTGAATACTTAATAATAACAGGTTTCCCTATATCAGCTTTTATACATAAGGGTGAAATTGACTTCCTAAGTTGTTAATCAATTTTATAACCCACCTCCATAAAGCCAAAAGAATACCCTCAAGATTTTATAAGTAAAAAATGAAAAGAAATAGAATTCTAAATCTACATTTGTTAATTTCTTTGGAGAATAACCACTGACCTATGGTATTAGGATGTTAAAAGCAGAAATAATTTTTGATTGGGAACATAATACATTGAAATATACATGATTAACATTTAAATGTATTCTAACTAGTAGGAAAATATTTGACTTTCACATAAACCATAAGCATAAATTATAGGTTTCATTTACAAGGCAACTCCTTGAAAATTATAAGTATGACTGAATTACATAAAAACCTTCCACAAGGGAGATTTTGTCACAGGAATAATATCAGAAGAATGGATGAAAGTACTGGTCAGAAGAAAAGCTAGTGTTTCCCTTTCATCCTCTGGTGTCTGTAACGAATCCACAAACTTCCCAACACAACCTTGGATTCTTTGTCATCAACGCATAAAATGCAATATTAAATTGCAATATTAAAATGCATAAAATGCAATATTAAAATTACAACAGAGAAATCCAGGTTTGTAGAAAGCTTACTAAAGTAGTTATATTTCCAAATGTTTGTTTTTATTCATAATTTAATACTTTATCTTTTCAGGGTCCTATCAGTTTACATTAATTGTTGACCTCTTGAGGCTATAACAGTTTTAAACATGAATTATTTGTTATAAGTTAGATGTACAAAAGGGATATTTGGGCTGAAAATTTTTATTCTAAATTTTTCATTTAGGTAACTAAGAGGCTAAGTCTTTTACTAAAAAACAGGAGGAAAAATGGAAGAGAAGATGATTAACGTTGGAACTTTTGCAAAAAAGTATTTATCAAATGAGAAAAGGGAGCAGCCCTAAGATGTCTAAGATGAATTAAACATTTCTGTCATGCGCCTCATTTTTTTACACAAGTTCAAGACTATTAATAGACTACACCAATTTAAAGAAATAATTCTACATGTTTTTCTCCAAAACTGTCAGACTTATTCTACTTGATTTATAATGCAGTGCTACTGAAGTTTGATTGTATAACTTTTGCATGAAGGACTAGACAGTCAAACCAAAACAAACAAACTCAGCAGAAGAAAAGTTAAACACAAATAGCAAGTCTACCCCTGCAACTTCCATCAAATATACTAATAAGCCATCATCTGGCAAATAAAAAATTAGCCATAGAATCATGGTACAAATTATCAGAGGGCTTGAGAATCAGTCTATTTCTGTCTGAATCCACAATATAAAGTGAGAAGCTTTCAAATCATCAAATTATCATATTTTACAAGCAAATGAAGAGAAACGAATAATGTTTTTAAAGGATTGTTTAAAGGATGTTGTGAAAGAATGAAATAGTTTACAAATTATAATTATATGCTACTCTTAATATATAGAAAATTATTAAGAAATTGAAAATATTCACTTTCACGAAAACCCAAAAATTTCATTGTAGGTGTACGTGTTTGGTACAGCAGTTAAGATGCTGCTAGGGATGCCTGCATCCCATAACCAAGTGCCTGGGTTCAAGTCCCAGCTCAACTTCTGATTCCAACTTTCTGCTAACGTAGACCCTGAGAGGCAGCAGTGATGTTTCAAGTATTTGGGTCTCAGCCACCTATATGGGAGACCTGGATTGAGTTTCGGGCTTCTGGCTTCAGCCTCATGAAGCCCTGTTTATTGTAAGCAATTGGGAAGTGGTTCAGCATGGGGAATCTCTCTCTGTCTCTCTTTATGTCTCTGCCTCGCTGTCTTTCAACTAAGTATAAATAAATTAACTATTTTAAAAATTTAAGTGTAAAAGCACACACTTAATAAGCTAATAATCATACAACTTTAAAAACAAAGGAAAACAAAAAAATTCATTGAATTTATTCACTTTTTTCTTTCAAAATCATGGAATAAAATCATAACAGCAATTATCTGAACATTTTTCTTTACAATAGTTCAAGAGAGAGCCAACATTCATATATGAAATATTGTACAGCAAATTTGTTTATGTAAGAATCAATTGCACAGTATAAAATTAAATGTACAAATAGTTCCTGAAGTGTGTTATCAATTTTCCCAGAAACCATTATGTAAATTTCTTAGTCTGTTAGTAGATATTTGTAGGACAAAGAGATTGTTAGATAGTCACTCATTGCCATGTAAGTTACTAGCTAATTGAATGTGACTATATAGGAAAAAAATTTAGAAAGCCAAAGCGTTCATTATCCAGAAATCAGAATTTACTTATGAATTTTAAATATCAGAAAAAAGCCTGATTTCACCAAATTCAGCCCTGTCTAGTGAGATAAGCAGATGGAGGGCATACCTTAAAATCAGGAACACTTAGAATCAATAACCTGGGAAAGGTGGTGATTCAAAGTTGAAGTTCAATCACTAGGCAAGGACTAGAAGTACAGGGATGAGAACATATGGTCCATGCTCTCCATTTCATCCTAACATTACAAAAAGAGGATGGGTCTAAATGCTTCCCCCTCGTCAAATATATCCCTATCATTGTAACCAGTAATTTTCTTGTTGTTGGATCCTGAATCTATAGCCCAGACAATCATCTCTGTTTGCTTCCTACTGTGGTTCTCCCTACAGACTCTTTCATTGCAACAACTTATTATTTATGTTACACCAGAATGACCTTTCAAAGCCATCAATCCAGATAATAAGCTCCATGAGGGAAAGGATCCTGACATGATGAATTCAGTGTGGTCTATAGCTCCTTACCAATGTGCCAGCACCTGGCATATAGTTCAAAAACAAACCTTCAGTGAGTATTGTGGAATGAATGAATGAGCAAACAAATAAAAATCTTACTTACTGCCTTCCCTTCAGTGGTATTGCATAAATTCCATCTTTATTAATGTGTCTTAGAAGATGTTGCAAGCACAAATCTCATCTATTTTTAATCTCTCCATGTCCTTGTCTCATGTACTCTATTATCCAATAGCACTGTGTTTCTGTTTCCAGAAAAGGAAAAAATTGCTCTTCATTTTCACTTATTTTCTTTCAGTCTGGACCATTCCTGTGCATTTATTCTCTTTCTTACTCTAAAATTCCAATCTTATGGATGCAGCTACACACGATATAGCCTCAGCTCTCATTCAGTTACCTCAAATCCTTCTCTTAAAGTTCCCAAAATATGGAGGAAAAATTTAGCCCAGAGCTCAATGGTGGGTACACAGTGTACTCTCAATAAACATATATTGAAATAAATTAATCCTGGGGCCAGCGCTGTGGTGCAGCAGGTTAACGCCCTGGCCTGAAGCACCCACTTCCCATGTGGGCACTGGTTAGAGACCCAGATGCTCCAGTTCCCATCCAGCTCTCTGCTATGGCCTGAGAAAGCAGTAGAAGATGGCCCAAGTCCTTGGGCCCCTGCACCCCACCCCCATGGGAGACTTGGAGGAACCTCCTGGCTCCTGGCTTCAGATAGGTGCAGCTCTGTCCATTGCAGCGAATTGGGGAGTGAACCAGCAGATGGAAGACCTCTCTCTCTCTCTCTCTCTCTTTTTCTCTGCCTTTCTTCTCTCTGTAACTCTTTTAAATAAATAAATCTTTAAAAGAAGAAATAAATTAATCCAAAATTAGTATCATTATTTCAAAGTCTTTGAGTTAAAAATCTATATCAAAGAATTTTACTGGAAAGAGGAAGGAAGGAAGGAAGGAAGGCAGGCAAGCAGAAAGGAAGGAAAGAAGAAAGTAGCTAATTAATTAGCTTTTTTCAGTCCTTATGTAGATCAGGGTGAACTCAGTTTTGAGTTTATTTTACAATTTTGACTCTTGTTCTGATTCACATAACTCAGTCCTTCTAACAAAGTTTCCAAGTTACAATTGTTGGCTAGGAAAAGAACTATCATATCTTGTTCATAGTCCATACATCTCTGCTAAAAACACCAAGTACTCAAATATGGATATATATTCATAATAATTATTTATGCATATACAACAAATTCGTCACTGACAGACCGCAACAGAACACACAAGCAAGGACACTGAGGCATGCATTCACTTGTGCTAGAATCTTCTCACCAATTCAACTTTTCTGACCTTGAACTAATTACCAAATATCTCCTTGGTTCACTTTCCTCATGTGTAAAATAGATACAATAGCAACTTTCAGTGTTTGGAAAGAATGTAAAATGCATGTAAGACTGGAGATGTTAAAAACTGAATATCATTATTTCAAAGTCTTTGTGTTAAAATCTACATCACAGAACTTTTTATGTCAGTGGAAAGAATTACTAACAAATAAGCAGGAGTACCACTCAATAATACCATGGTAGATATCTTTATAAGCCTGTTGTTTCCCTATTTAAGAAGATAATTAAGATTTGACCATGACTAATTACCTTAGAGATAGGTTTCCTGCCTCTATTGCAAATTAATTTGTGTCACATGAAGTGCAGTAAAACATGCATTAAATTAAGGATTCAGTGTCTGGTAATCAATTCGACTTTTAAAAAGATTTGAACACTTGTAAATGTATCACTGATGACTTTTATAATTTTAATAAAATTGTATCCAATTATGGAAGGGTTTCAGATGGATTCTTCAAAGTTTAACCCTTAATCTTTTACTCAACTGACTTCACAGTTAAATCTTTAGAGTAAGTGTATGGGATTCAACAGCCTCACACAATCCATTTGCGAATTTCTGAAATGTTTCCTATGTGTCTGATGCAATTCTGAGCACTAAAAATATAATAGTGAGAAAATATTCCTGCTCTCGTAACGGATTTAAACATCCCGCAATCATCCTCCCAGTTCTGTGGGCCAGAAGTCTGACTGGTCTTGGCTGGACCATCTGCTTAGGTTCTCAGGAGGAGGAAATCAGAACGTCGGCAGGACTGGGCTCCGCTCTGGAGTCTCTGAGAAATAATCTCCTTCCCAGACTCTTCAGGAAGTCAGTGGAGTTCATTTTCTTGGAGTTGCAGGACTAAGAGCTTTGTCTCCTGCTTCTCTGTCATTCAAAGTTCATGCTCAGCTCCTTGGGGCTGCTTTTTCATGTGACCCATTCCACCTCCAAAGCCACCAATGGCACATCAGCTTCTTCTATAGTTCAAATATATCTGATTTCCTTTCTGCTACCAGCCAGAGAACACTCTTTTTAAAAAGGCTCATCTGATCAAGTCAGTCCTGTCTGGATAAGAATTAATTGTCTTAAGGTCAATTGACCTGGGAATTTTGTCACATCAGAATAATCCCTTTACAATAGTACCTGGTTTAGTATAGTAACGAACAGACAGCAATCTTGGGGAGGAAGAAATAATATTTATTCTACATATTTCAACTAGGGGACACTAATATGTAAAAAATTTTATTTCAGGTGGTGATTAAGGCCTAGGGAAAAAACAAAGCAAGCAAGATCCAAGAATTGTTCAGAGGGAGGTAACGGGCTAAAACAACCACTGAGAAACATAGAATTTAAATCAGTAGGTGATGGGATAAAGCTGAAAATGTCAGAAAGCAAGGAAAGAGAGACTGAGGCAGGAGCACTTGACTTTCAGTCACTCCACCATTACCTCCAATCAGAGCAAATGGAGGCTGGGGCATCTGATTAAAAAATAAAGATTAAGCTGTTCCAGTTTAAGAAAAATATAAATGGAATCGGTCTTCCTCCTTTTTCAATTGCATGTTCTTCCAACCAAGTTGAATGTGGTATTTTTTACTCCAATGCATGCTCTTACCTGAAGCCTGAATTATAACCCACACATTCAATACCATATGAGGCTCCACAAAACAGATGAATTGTACCACAGAATGACACACAGGATGAACTAAGCTCAAACCCTGTTAACACCAGTTTCTTCAGACCCTGTATTCCAAGCTAGAACATAGACCAACTGACCTTATAGGCCACAAAAACACATGTGTTTTAGTGGTAAAACTGCTGATGTTCCACCAGCTTATTTTACAAAACCCTATCAGTCCATGTGAAGGCCATCCTATGGTTCATTCCCTCACCGTAAGTAGTATAAATACCCTTTCTTTTTCTAGAGAAAATTATTTATTTATTTGAAAGTCAGAGTTACAGAGAGAGAGGAGAGACAGAGAGAGAGAGAGAGAGAGAGAGAAAGAGAGAGAGAGAGGTACTCCATCCACTCCCCAATTGGCTGCAATGGCCCAAGTTGGGCTGACCCGAAGCCAGGAGCCCAGAGCTCCCTTTGGGTCTCCCACATGGATGCAGGGGCCCAAGGATTTGGGCTATCTTGTACTGTTTTCCCAGGCCGTAGCAGAGCTGGATCGGAAGTAGAGCAGCCAGGACTCAAACCAGAGTCCCTATGAGATGCCAGCCCTGCAGGCAGCAGCTTTACCCACTACACCATATCGCCAACCCCAAATATCCTTTCTTGATTCCTCATTCTGAGAAGCTTCATAGCTCCCCATGATTTGCACTTCTCTTTGCAATGGCGAGCTAATAAACCTAATGTCAGTGTCCCTGACATTCCTAGATGAGTGACACTTAACAAGCAGAATCCTTGGCAAGGTTTATTAGGTCCCTCCTTGACTGATAGGGACCTCATTGTATAAGAGTGCACATTTGAGACACCTTAAGTCACCCTCTGCTTGAGGCCAATGTGTATGAAATAAGTTTTATGATGATCTGAGTGTTAAGTTTTTCTTTTTGTCTTGAGAGTGCCTCCAGATTTCAAGGTCACTTGGCTAAATTTGTATATATGTTCCTCAATGAGGATTTTCAAAGCATTCATCTGCCACTAAGCATTCTCTTTGATTATCTGTCATCTATGGGACTCTATATTTCCAATATGTTTTAGCAAATGTTTTTTTGTATCAATATTTTAGGCTCGGTGGGTCAGAGAGTCTCTGCTGCAACACCCAATTCCATATTGTGACATGAAATATGAATAGACAAGATATAAATAAATATATAATAGTCTTATGACTATATTCCAATAAAACTTTATGTAACAAGCATATGTTGGTCTGTGTTGAGCCTCCTGGCTGTAAGTTGATGACCTTTGTTTATAAAATGAAGTTCAAAGCACAGGAGACAGAGGTCAGGTAAACTGGTCTCTCAGATCAGAAGCTGACAGCCTCAGGTTTCAAACTGTCTCGTCACATCGGTGTCTTTTGCGCAAATTTTACATCAGTTCACATTTTAAATTCTTTTTTTTTTTTTTTTGACAGGCAGAGTGGACAGTGAGAGAGAGAGAGACAGAGAGAAAGGTCTTCCTTTTGCCGTTGGTTCACCCTCCAATGGCCGCCGCAGACGGCACACTGCGGCCGGCGCTCTGCGGCCGGCGCACCGCGCTGATCCAATGGCAGGAGCCAGGTGTCAGGTGCTTTTTCCTGGTCTCCCATGGGGTGCAGGGCCCAAGCACTTGGGCCATCCTTCACTGCACTCCCGGGCCACAGCAGAGGGCTGGCCTGGAAGAGGGGCAACTGGGACAGAATCTGGCGCCCTGACCAGGACTAGAACCCGGTGTGCCGGCGCTGCAAGGCGGAGGATTAGCCTGTTGAGCCACGGCGCCGGCCACATTTTAAATTCTTAAAAGGACATCTCATACTATCATCTTTGTGTTCCTGAGAAGTTTTTTAAAAATTCTGTTTGCTAGAGCTGGGGGTTTCTGTGAGTCCCAAGCTGGGGGTGTCTTTGGCCAGGTTCTAGAGACGTGAAGGTTCCCGAGGGTAATTCTTACTGATGACTGAAGCTCTTTCGGCGTCTTTCAAACCTGGGTTTCCTGCAGACTGAAAACATCTCCTTCTTACATCATGCTACAGCCATGACTCCCATGAAAATCTCAATTATAATTTCAGTACAGGCAATTTGGAATTGCAGTGAGGGTTGGAGTAGTTCATATGAACAAGGTTATTCATCAGAAAGGGTCCAGTTAACAAACTTGTAGTAAACAAGATTTTAAGATCTGTTATAATGTTCTGGAGTTCATGTTCTAAATAATATGTACAAATTATTACATGAAATTAAAATACAAATATTCAATAATATCCCCCACTCCCATTAGCTCTGATTGCACAAAACGTTGTGAAATCCAATGGTTAAGCTAATGGCTTTGGCCTTGCTTAGAAATGAGAACAAAATCATGGCACTTAGATTTTTAAAAATGAAGAATCTTTTAAAATTTGACTGTTGAATATAGGAACTATGATTTTTATTAAAAAAAGAAAAAGAAATTCATTTACAGCACAGTTGGGGCATAGCAGGTTAAGCTGCTGCCTGAGACTCAGCATCCTTTATCCAAGTGTTGATCCAAATCCCGGCTGGTCCACTTCTGATCCAGCTCACTGTCATTGCTCTGGAAACCCACAGAAGATGGCCCAGTGACTTGGGTCGCTATCACCCAGGTAGAAGACATGGATGGAGCTCCACGCTCCTGACCTTGGCTTGGCCCAGCTTTGGCTGTTGCAGTCGTTTAGAGAGTAAACAAGCTGTTAGAAGATCTCTCAGTCTCTACTTCTCCCTTTATTTCTCTTTCTGTCACTCAATTTTTCAAGTAAATAAAATAAATCTTTAAAAGAAAAAAGCTCACTTAATATTTCTGACAAATAGAAGGTTGTATAGTAACAGATTTACTAGGATCCATTTATCCTAGTAACTAGTCTAAACTGATTTACGCTAGTAACTAGTATACTTGGTGTAGGTGTGCATGTGTTTGTATTTTCTTCTTCCATGATTTTATCACGAAGTAAACAATATTTTACTTGGAATAAGAATAAGGGTTATTTTCTCATGATTTGAACTTTGAATTTCCTGTATTGATTTTAAGAATGAAGTGTGATTGATTTTAGAAATTGTTTATGAGGAACAAAGTAATACTTTTTTCTAAGAGAACTTAAAGAATGGTTTTTCAAAGAGTTCATTCTTACAAAACTTCTTCTTGTTCAATCCAAAGACACAAGAGAAAATAAGTTACTATGAGTAAAAATTTCAAGATTGGTGTTAACTATTACACTGTAAACAACAACAATTATTCATTGATAAATTGTATCCATATACATATAATCCATATTTTTATATCTTTTAAGTATACAGGGCATATAAATATGTTCAAGTCAATTTACATACTTCTTCATTTTAAAAAAAATGTAAAAAACAATGTGGCAGGATGTGAAATATAAGAAGAATGGTAAAAGGGGATTTTTCTCCAAAGTAAGAAAGATCTGACTATACCAAAATATGAAACAAAACTGAAAAAATGAGAATGTATACTGAGTATAAAATATCAAATAAGTGGGTTTGGTATAGCGCTGTGGTATAGCAGGTAAAGCCACTGCCTGCAGTGCCAGCATCCCAAATGGGCACCGGTTTGAGTCCTAGCTGCTCCACTTCCGATCCAGCTCTCTGCTATGGCCTGGGAAAGCAGTAGAAAATGCCCCAAGTCTTTTGAGCCTCTGCACCCATGTGGGAGACCGGGAAGAAGTTTATATTTCATACATTTCATTATATCTAAGATATACCTTAATGAACACAATCAATCAATCAATAAACAAAGAAACACAGTGCCTTACTTCTGTCTCATTCTTACCACTCCTCAACTCCAGCAAGTTGTCATGGCATTTTCTGTTTATGTGACAGGTCATTCAACATCCAGAAATTCTGGAAATTCTCTAGCCTTATCTATTTTGCATGAATCTGATTCAGTTGCCACAAACATCATGTCAACCTATATGTTTTGAGTGAACTAATAGAGCAATATTACGATAATGAGAGGTTGGAACAGATTATGCAATGTTTCACTCAGCTTATATTTACTTAGGTGCTTCATGAGAAGCAAGAAAAGATAGAATGACACTTTTTCCACGAAGGAGCCCAGTTTAACAATGAACAGTGTCAAAGACAGTGAAAAAGTTTAGACAGTGGCAGGAGTTCTTGTTGACTTCTGCTGCTTTGTGGTGATAGGAATAGATACTATACATATAAATTAGTTCTCAGAAAAAAGTCTCAAACCAATTGTGCTATCGTATACAACCTGGGGAGAAACCAGCAAGGTGCTATAAAGTATTACCAGAATCACTGAATGAAAATGTACTCCATCTAAAGAGACATACACACTGTGATTGAGTAATGTCCAATGTAACTGTCTAAAGGTCAAATTTTCGTTCAAGTCTTTGAATTTAAGAAATCTTCACCTTGCCACTTATCACATATAGGCTAAGAAACAAGTGAATATTATTTACTTAAGGGGTCCTGCAAAATGCATGGTCATTTAAAAATCAAATAATTCTAAGATTTCTTAATTGTTGACTAATCCAAAAAACTCAAACATAATGTAAAATCTTCAGAGGAAACACTACTGTCATTTATAAATATCCAACCTAAGACAAAGTAGGGTATGTGACTACATACAGGAAGGAAAACATTCGATTCTATTAATTTTCTTAAAATTTCTTGTCCCCTAGGCAGTAATGACTATGGAAGTCTAGTGACTTCATAAATAATGCCTAAAAAACACCATGTCCTTTGGAATTAACAGAATGCCAATTTGTTAACCTTTTATGTATGCTTAAAAAATAAAAGTCTATGTGAGATACAGTTTATGTCTACAAATAAAAATGAAGAGTGATAACGACTAAAATCCAGATAAGCCAATGAACATAAAATTTCTGAGATTTAGTTAATGGTTAAAATAATCTTATAAATTTATTATTAGAGGTATAGACAAAGAGCTTAAAATGTATCTTGGAATTATAAGAAAAAATCTCAACATGTATGCTGAAATTGTTATTATAATAATACATCAAACAATGAGTAAACATGATATCCACAACAAAATAGCAACATAACAGAAGATGAACAGAAGGGAATGAAAACCCCATTGACAGGGAAACTTGACAGATATATTGTCTTTGCTGAGAACAACTCTATAAAGAATAACTTTGAATAATAATCCCAATCATCTAAAGTAAAAATATTAGGATAAATAGGATACATAAAAAGAGAAGGAAAAGTTAAGTAATATATAAGAAAACACCTCAACTATATATATATATATATTATATATAATATAATATAATATATATTACATATATGCACACAAACCTCCCAAAAGTCAAGAAAGGATGATTAAAGAATGATCATTAAAAGGAAGATTTTCCTTTGGTTTACAAAGAATTTCCACAGATATTTTGTAAATTCCTTATATAAAGAGTGAGCTGGAGTGCTAATTTTTTTCCCTTCAATGTAGCTTCAGTGTTTGACTACATTTTGATGATATTTAAGAAAAAAGTTCAGCGGGAAACAAGATAGATTAAATATTTTTAACCAGCTGATCGATCTGATTAATAATATATATATATAATGTTCAAATATAATTAAAATTGAAAAGCAGAGAATATTTTTTGAAATTTGACAAATACAAGGAATATTATATTATCAGTTTCTCTAAAGGTCTTTGACATCCAGGATATAAATATTTATTTCATCATGGTTCAAAAGAATCTATGGTGAGGATGGAAAAACATATCCAATAAGATATGAATTTGGGAAAGAGAGTATTTTAGTAGAATGCACACTGTCACTCTAGAAGAGAGAAAACTAGGGATTGCAGCCATACAGCTTATTTACTGAGATAGATACCTAGGTTTAACCACTACCTTTTCTAAAATTCCATTTATTTTTCTTTATAATGTTACTGGGGCCAGCACTGTGGCCTGGTGAGTAAAGCCGCCTCATGCAGTGCCAGCATCCCATATGGGCACCGGTTTGAGTCCTGGCTGCTCCACTTCCAATCCAGCTCTCTGCTATGGCCTGGGAAAGCAGTAGAGGATGGCCCAAGTCCTTGGGCCTGTGCACCCGTGTAGAAGACCCAGGAAAATCTTCTGGTTCCTGGTTTTGGATCAGCCCAGCTCGGGCCATTGTGGCCATTAGGGGAGTGAACCAGTGGATGGAAAATCCACATCCCCCCCTCTGCCTCTGCCTCTCTGTAATTCAGACTTTCGAATGAATAAATAAATAAAATGTTATTAACACTAACGGTGTAAGATTGGCTGGAGGGATTAAACAGGGAAATATTTGTTTTTGCTTATTATAATTACATCGTCTTATTTTTTTTTTTTTACAGGCAGAGTGGACAGTGAGAGAGAGAGAGACAGACAGAAAGGTCTTCCTTTTGCCGTTCGTTCACCCTCCAATGGCCGCCGCAGACGGCGCACTGCGGCCGGCGCACCGCGCTCGTCCGATGGCAGGAGCCAGGAGCCAGGTGCTTTTCCTGGTCTCCCCATGGGGTGCAGGGCCCAAGCACCTGGGCCATCCTCCACTGCACTCCCGGGCCACAGCAGAGGGCTGGCCTGGAAGAGGGGCAACCGGGACAGAATCCGGCGCCCCGACCGGGACTAGAACCCTGTGTGCCGGCTGCATACTAACCCCTCTCACATTGAGAGGTCTGAATAGCCTTACTCTATTAACTTATTGATAATGAAGATTCTGGAAATCACTACTGGCCTCTGAAGTTTGAAATGATTGTTTCCAATGTGTTTTTCAAAATGATGAGAATGACATTTCACAATCGAATCTCCAGGTTATTGTGTGTTATATACCTTAATATGTAATGATGTCATTTGTATAAGATATGAAATATTGAAGTTTAGTCAAAGATAAGAAGATACAAAATTATGAGGGCATAGGTGCATGGATAAATATTTAACAACCGATTCTCTGGTAAAATCTTTGATTTATAGCCTTTTTCAGTCATGTGATATGAATACTTCCACCACGGAACATTACAAGGCATCATTGTGATATGACCTTGGAACAGGTCTAAAGTAGTATATCATTTCATAAAATATAGTTAATGGTGAAATGAGTAGAATAATGAGATTATGAATTTTATATTTTCATTTCCTATGATTTTAGCACCATTTATTTAATTGTAAATTTGCATAGTTTATTTTCAAACAGTATCTATTTTGCAACCAACACACAGAACTGAAAATTTTACAATCCAATTTCATAAGCAAGTGTGAGTCTGCAGCAGCCTTGGGTTCAGGATATGTAACAGGAGGAGGACAAAGTGCCAATCTGACTATCCCAGAGAGGTTGTGACTTATTCTCCTACTCCATAGCCCTCTTGTACACAGGTGAATACTGATGCAAAACTAAATGATGGGGCATGCAGTGTGCAATTACTCAACGTTACAGCAGTGTGCCCAAGTTGGGAAATATGTCATATCCCACAGGTAGCATGAGAGAGGCAAACGAAAGCAGTCTCTCCCCATTCTCAGACAGCAATTTGGCCAGGCAATTTCAGAAATATTATCATGGTCATCTAAGCTGTCTTTTAAAACATTTATTTATTTATCAATAAAGAATTTGAGTACAGTGTGATATTTCAATAAATATATACAATGTATTCTGATTAAAACAGAAAAATTAACATTTCCCTTCTTTACCATTACTTTATAATTGGAGACTTGATACTTCTCTCTTCTACTTCATATAATATACTCTACTGGGTAGAACTGATTTGATACTCATTATCTGAGTACCCTCCATCCTCTAGTAGTCACCACTTTGTATTCAGATTGAGTCTTTTATTTCTTTTTAGCTCCCACATATGAGGGGGAATATGCAATATTTTTCTTTCTGTGTCTGGTTTATTTCACTTAATGTGATGCCCTCTAGTTCTATCAATTTTTATGCAAATGACAAGATTTCATTCTTTTGCATGGCTTGACTGGTATTCCATTATGCATTTATAACACATTTCCTTTATCCATTTATTGATGATAGACACCTTGGTATATTCTGTATCTTGACTATTGTGAACAAGCTACAGTGACCATGCAGGAGCAGGTACCTGACACAACTTCATGTCTTGGATGTACACCCAGTAGTGGGATTCTTGTATTGTATTGCATTTATATTTTTAGTTTTTAAAGGAATGTTCCTACTGTTTTTCGTAACGCCTATACAAAATCATTCCCATCAACAGTGTGTAGTTCTCCTTTCTCCACATTCTCAGCAGAATTTGTTGCCCTCTGTCTTTTCAATAACAGCTATTCTGACAAGGTTGAGTTGATATCGCATTGTGGTTTTGATTTGCATTTTCCTGATGGCTGGTGATGTTGAGCAGTTTTTCATATATTTGTTGGCCATTGGTATGTTTTTGTGCTTTTTTTTTGAGATCTTTCTGTTCAGGTCATTTGCCCATTTCTTAGATGGATTGGTTGTTTTTCATCCATTAAGTGTTTGAGTTTCTGAAATAATTTTCATACTCTTGTTGGATAAGTTGCTTGTAAACATTTTCCTCATTTTTCAGATATCTCTTTATGTTTATTTCCTTTATTGTGTAAGCTTTATTTTTAGCATATTTTCAGAACATATTTCTGGTTAGCCATCTCCATTTTTCAGTGCCCTCTCAGTGACAGATTTTGAGTTTTCATAATTGTTTGCCAAATATTTCAAAAGACAGAAGCTTAACAAACACAACTATTTAAGTGCTGAGTTTTATTTTGAAAATATTCCCTTGGGGGCAAGCATTTGGTTTATCAGTTAAGATGCTGATGAACATGCCCACAGCCCTGCTTTGGAGTTCCTGAGTTTGATCTGACTATGGTTCATGACTGCATCTTCCAGTTAAGGCAGATCCATGAAGCAGTGGAGATGGTTCCACCATTTGTAAGATGAGGATTATGCACTAGTTTCCCCCTAGCTTTGTTGGTGCCAAAGGCTTTAAAACAATACCTAAGCACTTATGAAATGCTTAGAAAGGGTTAGTTTGTCCTATTACTATGGGCCATACCAGAACAAAGTGGCAAAGTTGTTTAAGATATAGAATTAGAACTAGAGAGCACAGACAGCCCTTCTCCAGAACATAAGTTCCCAGCTACAAGCCTGTATTGCTCATCGTAGATATTCTCTTTGGGAATCACACGAAGTTTGCATTGCCCTGCATGTCTATGAATCTATAACAGTTCTAGCGGTAACTTTGTAACTTCAACATCCAAGTGCAGGTTGAATGTGCCTGTTCCCTATCTATAGCCATGAGTATACAGCCCCACTAAAAAATGACAAAAATGGTAAATTCTCTAAAATAAACTTATGGAACAAGACAGTTCTGAAGTAACCAGAGGATGCCTAATCATTAAAAAGTGGAAGAACGCTCTAAAGTTTAAGTGTTTTATCTATTTGCTCTATATCAAGAAATCTAATGTCTGATAAATACTTGCAGCATAAATATAAGCAAGTGGAACAAAACATGTGGGACATATCTCCTTCATTTCTGACAATGAAGAAGTTATTAGAAATGTCAGTTAACTCAGTATCTCCAGTTTAGTCCCTTTCTTTAGCTGAGAATCAACTGTTGGATAAAAAATTGTTCCCTACTATCATTTATTATCAAAAAGGAAAAAATATATATGGATATATTTCTTATGAAAATATTTCTGTTTCTCTGTTTAAGAGTTTCCCTGAAATATGTGTATGAAATAGTTTCCCAGTCACCACTTTTAAGGAAATGTTATGACAGATGATGCTCTTCATGCCTTGAAATTCTTAAATCAGTGCAGTTTTTCTTCTTCCCTCTTTCCTTTTCCCTCCCTTCCTTCCTACCTTTTTATTTCTTTCCTCTCCCTCCCTGCCCCTCATTTAGATCTTTACCTTCTCTTCCTCCTTCTTTCACTCTCTCCTTCTCTTTCTCTTTCTCTCTCCCACCCTTCCTCTTTTTTGAAAAAAACTTTCCAAGAACCCCAATATATTTAATAAATAAAGCAAAATACCATTAATTAATGTGCAGCCTTTCTCTTTCTCCTGTAGTGTCCCCTGTTTTCTGTGCATCACACAAGATTCTTGGATTCCATAGTTATTTGAAAAATGCTACTCCACATGATTGGCAAAAGCAATCAATGGATAATCTACATAAATAGTGTAATCAGAAGTTTAAGCATTTCTGAGGCACTTATGTTTTACTGCCTATGGTATTCATAATCTCGGGGACAAGCATGGCTTTTTTAATGCCTGTTCTTCTGATTCACCAAGCCGCCCATATGATAGAGCTGTAAAATATCAGTGGATATAACTTGGAAGTCAATCTAATTCAACACTTAATGACTGGATTCTATATTTAAGCTATTTTAGACATGGGTTGCTTCAGTTTCAAATGATCTAACTTCATAAAAATTAATTCTTTATATCATTAGTACTTTTTCATAAAGGCTTTATAAAATTCATAGGGTTATACAAATATAAGATATAATTTTTGTTGTGCAGCAGGTACCCAAGTACATAGAAAGTGATAAGGTATAATTCTTGTGATTTGGAAGCTTGCATTTTTTGTTTGGGCATATAAATTTGAAAATAGCTGGAGGACAAACAGGATTGCATTTGTGTAATTAGAGAAATAAAAAGAATCAGTTCATGTGTTCAAAAAATGATGCTGTATATCCAAATGAGAAGATCAGTAATGTTCTTATAAATAGAAGTAGACATAAGATGTAAGAATGTTCTAGAAATTCAAATGCTTGGGGAAGCAAGGCATCATTGGATAAAGGTTTAGAGATGAGAAATTGCAACATCTCTGAATAGTGATAGTCCCCATATGTACAAAATTGGAGGATGTTGAGAGATAATATATTTGATATTATTTGAAATTGACCAGTTCCAATAGATATAATAGCACAGGCACTTTAGGAACATAACGACTTGGGTCAAATCCCCACAGAGCAAATTACCACCTAATGTTGGCAAAGGTTGTACCACCATATTTTTCTTCTAAAAATAAGGTCTTTTTTTTTTTTTGACAGGCAGAGTGTACAGTGAGAGAGAGAGAGACAGAGAGAAAGGTCTTCCTTTGCTGTTGGTTCACCCTCCAATGGCTGCCGCAGATGGCACACTGCTGCCAGTGCACCGCGCTGATCTGATGGCAGGAGCCAGGTGCTTCTCCTGGTCTCCCATGTGGGTGCAGGGCCCAAGCACTTGGGCCATCCTCCACTGCACTCCCGGGCCACAGCAGAAAGCTGGCCTGGAAGAGGGGCAACCGGGACAGAATCCAGTGCCCTAACCGGGACTAGAACCCGGTGTGCCGGCGTGGTAAGGTGGAGGATTAGCCTGTTGAGCCACGGCGCTGGCCAAAAATAAGGTCTTGTCAATGATCAATCCACAGAAGATAAGTATAAGCAAGTTAACTGTTAGTAATTTTCATCAACTTTATTGTTATGATCACATGAATCGTTGATGACTGTCTTTTGATAGTTAAAAGTGAAGTAACAGGAATAACAGGCTTTGCATTTTCTGTGTGTTTTTGACTACATAACTTTGTTAATTTTACCTTTAAAGGTTCATGAAGCACCAACAGCTAAATTCAATTTAAATTTTTCTGAAAAACATTTATTAGAATAAAGATGAGTATTTTAATTCAACGGCTGTCAAACCAAATCATTTCTGTAATCACCTTGCAAATGCTTGTAGACTAATTTATTTATATTACTAATCATGTCTTCAAAAGTAAAAATTAAACTTACCAGCAGTATTATCTCTCTTTAACATGCATTTAAGACTGTTAAAAGCCATATATAGGCAAAAATTATCAAAGGGTGGCATGAATCCTACAGATACAAGTGGCAGTCTTAAGATCCAAATAAGACTATATATTCATTCTACAAATATGTACTAAGGATATAGTAGGCAAGAAATCAATAAGAAAACAGTAGACTTGAATTACATTTTAAACCAAATGGACTTAACAGACATATACAGAAAATTCCACCTGACAGCAGCAGAATACAAAATCTTTCCAAGTGCACATAGAACATTTTCCATGATGCATTTATACAAAATGGACAGGCAGAGTTAGAGTGAGAGAGAGAGAGAGAGAGACAGAGAGAAAGGTCTTCCTTCGTTGGTTCAATCCCCAAATGGCTGCTACAGCTGGCGCACTGCGCTGATCTGAAGCCAGGAGCCATGTGCTTCCTCCTGGTCTCCCACGCAGGTGCAGGCGCCCAAGCATTTGGGCCATCCTCCACTGCCTCCACTGCCAGCAGAGAGCTGGACTGGAAGAGGAGCAACCGGGACTAGAACCCGGCGCCCATATGGGATCCCAGCTCTGCAGGAGGAGGATTAGCCAAGTGAGCCATGGCGCTGGCCCCGATGCGTTATATATTTTTCTGTGAAAGAAGTCTTAACAAATTTTGAGTTGAAATAATATCAAGTATATTTTCAAATTACAATGGTATGAAACTGGAAATAAATAACAGTCGAAATTTTGGAAAACACAAATATGTGAACATTTAACAACATTCTCCTAAATAACCAGTGAGGTACAGAAATATTCATAAGGAAATTATGCATGTGAGCACTGTGGTGCAGTGGGTTAAGCTGTCAGTTGGATCACCCACATCCCATACTGGAAAGCCTGGGATTGATTTCTGGCTCCCCTGCTTCTGATTCAGCTTCTACCTAAAACACTTGGGAGTCAGTATAAGATAGCACAAGTATTAGTGTTCCTACCACCCACATGGGAGACCTGGATGAAATTCCTGTCCCCTGATTTTGATTTGGCCCAACTTGGGATATTGCAGGCAAATAGGGGAGGGGAACAACAGGTGGAAGATCTCTCTGTCTCCCTCCCCATTTCACTCTCTCTTAAATAAATAAATATCCTTTAAAATAATAGAAATTTTAAAAATACCAGAAAACTAAAATTGGAAACAGTACATAATGCAACTCAATGAGATTCGCTAAAAGCAACCCTCTAAGGAAGATGCACAGCAACTAATAGCTAAATCAAAAGGAAAAACATTTTAAATAAAATAATTTTATATACCAAGGATCAAGGACAAGAACAAATTACACCCAAAGTTAGAAGAAAGAAGAGAATAGCAAAGATTAGAGCAAAAATGCATGAAACAGAGATTAGGAAAAATGAACAGATTCTAGAGTTTTGAAGAAGTAAACAAAAATTAGCAATTTTCAAGTTATACTAAGAAAATAAAAAGAGAGAAGACTCAAAATCACAAATAAAAGCGATGGGATTGCAACTAATACTATATAAATAACATAAGTACAAAATATCATAAATGTACTATGAACAATTGTATGCCAATAAGTTGAATAATCTAAAAGACACGAATAAGTTGCTAGACACAAGCAACCTACAAAGACTGAATCATGCAGAAATAGCAAATCAGAAATTTATTCAATAAATTTATTGAATTTAATAATATGAATAAATAGTATGAAGGCCTTCCACATAAAGGAAAAGACCAGAACCAGGTGATTTCACTGCCGAATTCTATCAGACATTTAAACAAGTACTAATACTAATTCTTCTCAAACTCTTCCACAAAATTAAAATGAGGTAAGACATCCAAACACATTTTACAAGGGGAGCATTACTCTAATATCAAAGTAAAAGACACCACAAGAAAACAGAATTACAGGCAATGTTTCTGGTGAATATATATGCAACATTCCCAAAATAAATTCTAGCAAACAAAATTCAACAGTACCTTAAAGAAACATTCACTGTGATCAAGTGGGATTTATCCCTGAGGTTCAAGGATAATTCAACATCAAATCAATAATTTAATATACCACATTAACAAAATGAAGGAAAAACATCACATGATTATCTCAATAGATACAGAAAACTAAATTTAACATCCTTTCTTGAAAAATAATCTCAGAAAATTAGCTTGGTAGGAATGTACTTCAATACAACAAAGATTGTATATGACAAACCGATAGCTAACATCATTCTCATGATGAAAAGTTGAAAGCATTTCCTCTTAAATCAGTGGCAAGATAAAGATACTCACAGCCACTACTTCTCTTCAACATATTATTGGAAGTCATAGCTAGAATAATTAGGCAAGAAATGATATCCTAATTACAAAGGGGAAAGTTACACTGTCCCTGTGTGCTGATGATCATGTGTGTGTGTGTGTGTGTGTGTGTGTGTGTGTGTGTGAAGCTCTTGCTCTTAAATCTTCATCAAAAACCCTGTTAGATTAACTAATAAAAAAAATTTGGTAAAGTTGCAGATTATTACAGCAACAAGCAAAAATCAGTTGCATTTCTACAGAAAAAGTTGTCTGAAAATAAAGTTCTAAGTATAATCCCATGTACAAGAGAATCAGAAAAAATAAAATGACTTGCAATAAATTTAGCCAAGCTTTTGAAAGATCAGTCCATTGAAAATATCAACCTCTGATAGAGGAAAATGAAGAAGATGCAAATTGATGGAAACATGCCCTATGTTCACAGAGCAGAAGGATCAATATTCTCATACATGAGGGAAAATATCTACAAACTATATATCTAATAAAGGGTTAGTGTCCAAAATATTTAAGGAACTTATTCAAGCCAATAGTAGAAATCAAAGTCATGAAAAAAAAAAATGGGCTAGAAACCTCAATAGACATTTTCACCTGGAAGTTGAACAAATACCAATGATTGCATGCAAAGGTGCTGAACTTCACTAATCATCAGGAAAATGTAAATCAAAATCACAAAATATCACTTCATACATTAGAATTAATCAATAATATCAAAATATCAAAAGATGACTAGTGCCGTCAATGATATGGAGAAAAGGAAATCATCACATACTGTTGGGAATAC
Organism: Sylvilagus floridanus; assembly: GCA_949820135.1. Lineage (NCBI taxonomy): Eukaryota > Metazoa > Chordata > Mammalia > Lagomorpha > Leporidae > Sylvilagus > Sylvilagus floridanus. Next base: position 69,637,902 of record OX463231.1, read on the forward strand.
AAATTGGTGCAGCAGTGTGGAAATTCCTCAAAAAAATTAAAACTAGAATTGCCATTAGTTTCTGCAATCCTGCTACTGGGTACATTTCCAAAGAAAATAAAATCCCTATCTTGTGGAGATACCTGCATTCCAATGTTCACTGTAGCATTATTCACAATAGTCAAGATATGGAAAAAAAAAAAAAACTATGCATCTATTACTAGATGAATAAACAAAGAAAATATAATATATTCTCTCTCTCTCTCTCTCTTCCCCTGTGAGTGTGTGTGTGTGTGTGTGTGTTACACACATGAGTACTTCAAAAATTAATGGAAAATGGAATTAAATGATTAAGTTTATTTGGATATAAATTTTTCCAGAAATTCATATATATTTCCATAGCACATATTTTTGTGAACTTTTTGAAGATTCTTTGTATTCATGAATTTCAGTGTTTTCCACCTAAATAAGCTTAAATTATATTTTGACAAGTTTTTGAAGTGGTGTTTTATTCTGTCAAAAAAAGCAAAAAGGAACTTTTCTGAAAGAAAACAAGAATAAATAGGGAATACACATTAGCCACTAACAATAAGGACCACAGCCATATTAGAAAATGTCTCAATAAACATTTGTTTTTGATTGAGTAATTTGTGTTGCAATGTACAGAGAAAGTTAAACAGCTATCTGACAGCAATTCTCACTGTGGGAAAGGTCTTCAATAGTAACCTAAAATAGCCAGGGCATTAAAAAAACAACTAGTTTCTCATAAATAAATACAGACGGAGAGACAGTGGTTGCACAGACTACCTGATGTTTCTATTAACCCTGTGTTAAGCTGTGAGGTCAGCTTGTTCTGTATGGCTCCTTATATGGGAATGATGGAGAAACATGACCACTAAAATAATTTCACACATGGTGCCCTGTGAAGCAGTTTACCACATGTTATGCATGTAAATAAAGCACTTAATTAAAGTCAGCTGATGCCATGTAAAATGAAAACAGTGATTTCAACAGGACATTATTCATTGTATGCACATTTGCTGACTGCCTTCAGAGAGTAAGTAAACTAGACTTTTTTGTTTATTTTATTTTCTTCAAAATAGGCAAATCCTTTTTTCCACAAGTATCATACACACTGGTTGATAAAAATATGCATTGGATGAAAATTAATTTTACTTCTTTTCTTTGAATCTAGGTAATTTTCAAGTAAATAAGAATGTCTAGCAATTTTGCTTAGCTTCTAGAGAATATGTAAACAAATATGAGAAACATTAAATATTTATGTTTTTATTTTAAATGGTGCAATTGTCTTAACAATGAAATATTTTGTTTTTCAAAAGTCAAAATCCTCTCTAACAACTTCAGTATGTAAGCAACATGTTTGATTATCTAGTTTGGGGGGATTCTACAACATTGTCAGAAAAAGGACCAGCAAGGCTGCTACTACATGGCATAGAAAGGAGATGATTATTTGGAACCAGAAACCTAATCTAATCTATTTGATGTATAGAACTTACTTCAAGCATAAGGCAATCTGAGTAAATCCAAATTTTGCTTTTAGTGTTATTAATTTAATTCATTTTCGACATGGAGTGCTTCCTGGCTAAGCATCATCTTGAAAAGGAAGAAATTATATTACTCTCATTTGAAAAACTCCTACAGTCTGAACATCATCTCACACTAGCTGGAGATAGTGCCCTGAACTACAAGCTGGCCTCACCATTTTCTGTTGCTTGCAGGTACTTCCAACTGACACTCAATGTAAGAGCATGAGCAAGGCTACTGCAACAAGCAAAGTTCTGAAATGCATATGAACTTCAACTGTCTAAAACTTAGTCATAGTGTAACAAGTTCAAGGTCTCTTTGAAGAGGGACCTCATTACCAAGCCAAAGTCTGTTAGGAAAAACACAAGACTCTCCTTAGGTCATCTGAATTCCTTTTTCATTATGGTAAGACCAAGGTTAGAACAACCACGTATTTCTGGACCCATCAGAGTAAGGGATATAAAATTGAAAAACTGAAAAATCAGAACTCTGTGGGTGGAGGTGCTTATTTACTGCTAGAACATGACTTTAATGTTACAGGCATCACAGGATTTTGTTCATTGCTAAAAAATAAAATTCAGTTAACTTACTGTTTTATCTTCCTTTTGCTCTTTAGCTCCCAGGGGTATAACTTGATTAGCAATTAACTGATAGATGAAAATTATTCTAAAGAAAGACATGCAAATGATATGCTTATTCCAAGGGTCAAAATTTATTAATAGAAGTAATTATTGTGCAAGCACCGTATTTGCATTCCCTACAATAATTGGAAAGATAAAAATAAGTGCTTCCAAACTTCTTTACAATGCACATAGAAAACAAAAAAAGCAAATAGATAAAAATCAGCTACTACAGAAAATAAGAAACATACAGTTCTAAATTATTTCTTTTTTCCAAGCACAATTTTGTGATTCTGTAAAAATACAATAACATTGTTTTTTTGTTATTGTTGCTAAATATCAACATTTATCTAATAACAGCAATCAGTGTTTCAGTAATATGTGAATTTTTATAAACTTTATGATGCTCAAATAACTACCGTGGTTTTGCCTCAGATATTTTGAGGAAACCAAGTTTTTTTCTTTTCTCTGCATTCTCTAATAGAAAAACAAAATGAAGTTCAAAACGAAATGTTTCTGCAGAAGCAGGAAAAATTGACTCAGTCAAATGGTCCATATGTCAAGAATGACAATTCCATATGTACACCAAGAGGGTATAAAAGTATCAGAGCCAACAAAAGAAATCTGCCTTGGCAGAGGATGGCCTCCAAGCTGGACTGAAAGGGCTTGAACACTCTGGCTTTCTCATAAGATTTCCTAGTATTGAGGAAGAAAGTGAATGGGACATGGTAGGGCTGTAAAGCTGCTAAAAATCAAACATCAAAAATGGAGTTGGACCGGTGCTGTGGCTCAACAGGCTAATCCTCCGCCTGAGGCACTGGCACACCGGGTTCTAGTCCCAGTCGGGGCACTGGATTCTGTCCCGGTTGCCCCTCTCCCAGGCCAGCTCTCTGCTGTGGCCCCAGGACTGCAGTGGAGGATGGCCCAAGTGCTTGGGCTTTGCACCCCATGGGAGACCAGGAGAAGCACCTTGCTCCTGCCATCGGATCACTGCAGTGCACTGGCCGCAGCACGCTGGCCGCGGCAGCCATTAGAGTGTGAACCAATGGCAAAGGAAGACCTTTCTCTCTGTCTCTCTCTCTCACTATCCATTCTGCCTGTCAAAAATAAATAAATAAATAAATAATAAATTAAAAAATGGAGTTGGGGTGGGCCTTTGGCACACCAGTGAGTCTCTACTTGGGACACAGCATCCCATATCAGAGGGCCTGATTTGAGCCCCATTTACAGCTTCTGATCCAGCTTCTTGCTAGTATTGCCCTAAGCAGTAAACAGAAGATATCTAAAGTAAAGGGTCTCTGCCATCCATGTTAGAGACCAAGACAGAATTCTAGGCTCCTGGCTTTGGCCTAGCCCAGCCTTAGATGTTTTGTCATTTGACACATGAACTAGCAGATGGAAAAGATCCCTGTGTTTGTCTCTTTGTCACTTGGCCTTTCAAATAAAATGAAAATAAATAAATATTTTAAAATAGAGCTAAACACTTCACCGCAATGCACTGTGGTATTTGTTTACTGGCTGAAATATGCAGATTTCATTTCATTGGTGCATTTTAAATCATTATGGTGCACTATAAGATCTGTAGCTCAAGGTGTACAATGAAGGTAAAGTTCCACTGCTCACCTTGTTTTACACACACACACACACACACACACATGATTGTGTAGGAATGAAATGGACATCTTGTGATTTGATTGTTGCTTTTAGCCCTTGTTTATGCTCCTGTGGAACTGTGGACTTCCTACTTTTTACTTGTTGAATATATGGCTGGTAGTGCATTAAGCCTATGATTATGGAGCCTATGAAATTGTGTTTCAGCAAAAATTAAAGAAAGAAAAGGAAAAGAATTGAGGTAGGGGGAGAAGTAGGGAGGAAAATGTGATTATCTTCTTAGAACTGTACTTAAGAAATACATGCAATCTGTTCTATATATTAATTTTTTAAAGAAAGAGCCAAACATCATGCATTCTAAAAACTGAAGCAAGTTTTCTGCTCACTATCAATAATGACTAGAACTCAGAACGGGTGATGAATGTATTCATGAGGCCTTGTATAGTGGCTTTAGTGAGTAGAAAAACACTCATAACTATTTTATTTTATTTGAGTTTCCCATAATTCTTTTTTCCAAAAGGGGCAATGTTGGAGAAAATGCTGCTGCCACTGGTGGACTAGACAATTTGACAATTAATAATAACCAAAGAGTCCATAAAAATGTATAGATGGAACCCATGAATTCAGAGCTAAAATCACTGCCTCCACTGTAGTCAATTGTGCTAATAATTGAGTTCCATCCCTAATCAAGCATATTCCAAAAACAGCAACTCTGCAGCAAGTTCCACCACATATAATTATGCTGCCACCATCTATATAAAGTATAAGAATACCATTGGGATTGAACTCATTGCTCTTAAGAGGATCTGTAAGTGCAGGAGGAAAGAGAAGATCTCCCACAATACCTTGAATTCTGACAATGGGCTGGAGACAAGGCAGGCCACTCTCCCTGCAGCAGAGATATGCTAGGAGACCCAGTTTTTCATTTTAACAAGGAGATCTTGGTGACTGTAAGAAGCCTGCCAGTCTCTGCTTACCTGAAACAAGGAATAAAAAGCAGCTGAGTATAAAGGTTCCTGGACTCCAGAGCCTGTGTTAAGTCCACCTGAAGCCAGCAGTCATGGTAATGGTGTGCAGTACAGATCTATCGTTAGTTAATAGTTCCAGAAGTCCATGGACAATTTGTGACTATCCTTATTAGTCCAGAGATTCCAGGAAGTATGAGTTGAGGCTGGTAAAGCTGCTATAGTGAATGACTATCTGGGAGACATCAAGCAGAGTGCCTGTTATATTGCAATTTGAATGGATAGTCTATTGTTATGGGTGGGTGGGGGGGCACATTCAAAGTGGGATGTTTGTAAAAGCATCAATCGTCCAAATAAAATTTATAAATGAACATGTCAATGACAAGAAAGTCCTAAAAGATGTGTGTGCTGTCTTACATTGTCAGTATGGAGCAGATCAATAACTTTTTCCACAGTGCTGGCTATGGAACAGGCTTGGCTATCCAAATGATTTACAGTCATTTAACCAAAATGGCAGAATGTTATCCTCTATATTGTGTATCAGTGCCTTATTCAGTGTCTATTTGTTCTGCCCACGTTTAATATCTCTGCTTTAGAATTCATAGGAAAAATTACCATTTTTTAAAGATTTATTTATTTACTTGAAAGGTAGAAATACAGAGAGCAGAGGAGAGAGAGACAGAGACAGAGAGACAGAGAGTGACAGAGAGAGGGAGAGGCAGAACTGCCGTCTTCACTCCACAAATGACCACAATGGCCAGGGCTGGGCCAGGCTGAAGCCAGGACCTTTCTCTGGATCTCCCATGTGGGTGCAGTGGCCCAAGGACCAGGGCCATCTGGTGCTGCTTTCCCAGGTGCATCATTAGAGATCTGGATTGGAAACTAAGCAACCAGGACTCAAACCAATGTCTGCATGTCATGCCAACACTGCAGGTGGAGGCCCAACCCTCTATGACACAGCACCAGCCCCAAATTATCACTTTTCAAAATAGGTTTTATATGATAAATTTCACCTTGGAAGCCTGTTTTAATTTGTAGTAAACTATCAATATTAATGATTTTAAGTAGGATAGGAGTCAGAAGATGATCCATAAGAAATTCCATTCTGCCAAGCTGTTGGTAAGATCCAAAGACAAACTTTAATTTCAATGTGTTACTATTGGGTTGGAATGCCAATGTCAACTATTAGATATTTCAGGAAAATGAGTATTATAACCATTAGATTGTTAGGCAAGGTAATGTTGCCAACGGGCAACATGAGATTTTTCTATATTTGGCAATTTCCCAAAGAGTAGAGAATGTGCCTTATTTAAATTTGGTGGAATCCCAGATATATTTGCATTTTAACCACTAATCAACTAAAGCCATTTAAGTTTGTAAATTGGTGCATTTCAGTAGATAGGCTAATTCATAACTTATGCTGTGGAGCTGCAATGGCCAACCAGTGTTCCTTTATCCATTTTTAGTGGGGAGGAGGAGGAGGAATAGTGTATTAGTAAATCTGGTAATTCTAAATGGATCAAATTGTGGATCTTTTATTTTTATTCTGTTTTCCTCCTTCTATGTCCAGGTGTAAACAATGGCTATCTTGCTCCTCTTCCCCCCACCTCTCCTACTTCTCCTTTTCTCTCTCCTAGTTTTCCTTCACCCTTCCCTCCTACATTCCCTCCTTTTCCTCTTCCTCCTTCACCCCTTGGTTACTGAACATACCCAAGAGATTGTCTGCTCTGTCCTGCTTATTCATATAAGTTTTTTTCTTCCAGAGATTTTGAAACCACTACCGCAGGAGCTAGGAGACTCCCATGGCAGTGGTCACTTTCAAGAGCTAAAGCACTCAGATTCTGATTAGGTTTGCATCAGCGTTGAGATTGTGCCACAGGGTTGCCATGGGGATCTCCCCTGTAATCTTTAGGATCAGATTCTGTCTAATCAGGCACACAAGCATGGGTAGCAGCAATGGCAGACCCGTTTTGTAGGATTCCAGTAAACCAACTTCTTTTAGAAATGTGACCTCAGTACATCCCATGATATCTATTCCTCCTTCATATAATCAGCCACTCAATGAACCACATGTGGCCGAGAGCATCAGTTTTTCTCCTGACATTCTACTCTGTAGAATAGGGTATTATCCCTATGCTTAGACAAATAATCAGCAGTCACAGGGTAAAATCATTCACCTGAGTAAACGTCAGTTCTGACTTATGTGAGAATCAAGATACATGATTCACTCTAAGACACAGAGATAGACACGGGCCAAGACCTATGACTCAGGGTCACTTCAAGAAAGGACACATCCCACACTCTTGTCCTTAAATACCAACTATTGGAACCTCTGTCTCAGCCTCTTAAATCTATAAAACATACACAAAGACCCAACAAATGCATCACAGAGCAAACATATCAAAGAACATGCTTGCCAGCACGCTGGGAAACCAGTCAGAGCCACAGCAAAAGAAGAATGACGCCTACTGGTGGTGGTCATTGGTGAAAGTACACATGGTGTCAACTGTTGTAACTAGTGTCAGAGATGAAGTGTACACTTCAGAAGGCATTTGGTCCAGCTCTTTAGACTAATGATACTACACACGCCAAGAGGGTGAGAAAAATGTTTATTACTCACATATTGAGGCCTTCTGGAATTATTAAAGTAACTTTCCAATATGATCTAAAAGGAGACTGCCCCTGCTTTTATGGTAACTGCAATGCATAGCCAAGAGTTCATGCTTTTTTTTAAGATTTTATTTATTTATTTGAGAGGTAGAGTTACAGACAAAAAAGGAGTGATAGAAAGGTCTTCCATGCACTGGTTCACTCCCCAAATGGCCACAATGGCTGGAGCTGGGCCAAACTGAAGCCAGGAACCAGGACTTTCTTCAGGGTCTCCTACACAGGTGCAGGGGCCCAAGCACTTGAGCCATCTTCCACTGCTTTCCGAGGCCATAGCAGAGAGCTGGATCAGAAGAGGAGCAGCCAGGACTAGAACCAGTGCCCTTATGGGATAAAGGTGTTGCAGGCAGAGTCTTAACATGCTAGGTCACAATGCCGGCCCTGAGTTCATGCTTTTAACCTCTCACCAGCAAGAAAGGGAAGAACACCAGAATTTCTTTTCAATTTGCTTAGAGATGGGGCAGAAGCTGAGGGGGAATTGTGGATCTTGAAAATTATCAGGAATCAATACCACTAACACAGTCATTCTTTGAGTTCCAGATGATTCCTCTGCTAAAGAAAAAGGTGACATGGCCGGCACCGTGGCTCAAAAGGCTAATCCTCTGCCTGCGGCGCCAGCACCCTGGGTTCTAGTCCCAGTCAGGACACCGGACTCTGTCCCAGTTGCTCCTCTTCCAGGCCAGCTCTCTGCTGTGGCCCAGGAGTGCAGTGGAGGATGGCCCAAGTCCTTGGGCCCTGCACCCACATGGGAGACCAGGAGAAACACCTGACACTGGCTTCGGATCAGCGTGGTGTGCCGGCTGCAGCGGCCACTTGGGGGGTGAACCAACGGAAAAGGAAGACCTTTCTCTCTGTCTCTCTCTCTCTCACCATCCACTCTGCCTGTTAAAAGAAAAAAGAAAAAGGTGACATAATTTGAAAAAATAAGGAGAACTTTGATTAGTAAAAACAAATATATGCCTATATAAAGTTAGTACAAATATATGAGAAAGAGACCAAATTTAAATTGGAAGAACATACAGAAAATGAATGTGGAAACAGTAAATGAGACTTAATCTAAGTTAGAATTTTGTATGAAGGAGAGCATGATTATTTAAATAATAATACAAAATGATATACACACATAATTAAGGTTTCACTTATTTTTAAAGAATTATTTTATTCATTGTGCCGAGCTACATATGATATTACCTTGCAACAATCATGTAATCAGACTTAATTGTGGACAGCTTAATTTGTTGATGTGAATTAGCAAGCATTAAAATTGAATTTAAATAATTCAGTATTGAATATATATAAACATTGAGAGAAAAGGCATAACTATTTGTTTCACCACTAAGAAATTGGAGCTGAGTGAATTTCTAAACACCCTTCAAATTCTACATTGACCAAGACTAAAATGTTCAAGATAGAAATAGAGATGTATTTTTTTAACATCACTAAGATTTAGAGATCACTTCTGTAAACATCCTATTAGTCCCTCTAAATATCTCAGATCTGCATGAGTCATACTTTGCATTGAATAGACTTAATAATGTGATCATTCATAACTCTATTACCAGCAATCTAATGTTTTCAATGACATTTACTGAAGACAATATTCTCTGAAGAAGTGCATTGCAAATTGCTATCCTTTGTAAGAGGACAATAATTATTAAAGTTGACTAAATATCTGTTTACTTAAATCTGTTTGGAATATGCTGAAGGTAATGGAAAGGAGAACATATTTACCACAAATTCTATAATGTAATTCTACTGTTGCTCACACTAATTTACATATATAATTTTTAAATTATGACAATATTGAAAACAACTTTTGCTTTTCTCTTTAGTAGATACTTTTGTAATTGTTTTTCTTTGCTTGTATGAAGAAAATCATGAAGACAAGAGCTCAAAAAATAAGAAGAAATTTGTAAACTCGTCATTGAATAGGATGCTTTCCCACCAACAGTGAGTTAGTGTCCCCTTTTCCCCACATCCTCTCCAGCATCTATTGTTGGTAGATTTCTGAATGTGAGCCATTCTCACCGGGGTGAGGTGAAACCTCATTGTGGTTTTGATTTGCATTTCCCTGATTGCTAGGGATCTTGAACATTTTTTCATGTGTCTGTTGGCCATTTGGATTTCCTCTTTGGAAAAATGTCTATTGAGGTCCTTGGCCCATCTCTTAAGTGGGTTGTTTGTATTGATGTTGTGGAGTTTCTTGATTTCTTTGTAGATTCTGGTTATCAAACCTATACCTGAATATAACCCTACCATACAACCCAGCCACACCACTCCTTGGAATTTACCCAAAGGAAATTGAATTGGCAAACAAAAAAGCCATCTGCACATTAATGTTTTTTGCAGCTCAATTCACAATAGTTAAGACCTGGAACCAAACCAAATGCCCATCAACAGTAGACTGGATAAAGAAATTATGGGACATATACTCTATAGAATACTGTACAGCAGTCAAAAACAATGAAATCCAGTCATTTTCAATAAGATGGAGGAATCTTGAAAACATCATGCTGAGTGAATTAAGCCAGTCCCAAAGGGACAAATATCACATGTTCTCCCTGATCGGCAACAACTAACTGAGCACCAAAGGGGAAACCTGTTGAAGTGAAATGGACACTACGAGAAACAGTAACTTGATCAGCTCTTGTGCTGACTGTTGATGTACAATGTATTACTTTATCCATTTTAGTATTTTTTTATTCTAGTACTATTGGTTTAACTCTGTAATTGACACACAATTATTCTTAGGTGTTTAAATTTTAACTGAAAAGTGATCCCTGTTAAATATAAGAGTGGGAATAAGAGAGGGAGGAGATGTACAATTTGGGACATGCTCAAGCTGACTTGCCCCAAATGGTGGAGTTAGAATCATGCCAGCATATTCCAAAAAAATCCCATCAAGGTGGCATGTACCAATGCCATCTCACTAGTCCAAGTGATCAATTTCAGTTCACAATTGATCACACTGATAGGTCTAAGAGTCAAAGGGATCACACAAACAAGACTAGTGTCTGCTAATACTAACTGATAGAATCAAAAAGGGAGAGAAAGATCCAACATGGGAAGCGAGATACACAGCAGACTCATAGAATGGCACATGTCCTAAATAGCACTCTGGCCTCAGAATCAGCCCTTAAGGCATTCGGAGCCCATGAAGACACTCTGGGAAAAAAAAAAAAGAAGACCTAAATGAAAGATCTCTGCGAGTGAGATCCCAGTGGAAAGAACAGGGCCACAAAGAAGGAGGTACCTTTTCTCTGAAGGGAGGAGAGAACTTCCACTTTGACTATGACCCTGTTGGTATAAGATCGAAGTCGGCGAACTCAAAAGGCTTCCATAGCCTTGGCAACTCATGACTAGAGCCTAGGGAGATTACTGACGCCATAAACAAGAGTGTCAAATTGTTAAGTCAACAACAGGAGTCACTGTGTACTTACTTCTCATGTGGGATCTGTCCTTAATGTGTTGTCCAATGTGAATTAATGCTATAACTAGTACTGAAACAGTATTTTTCACTTTGTGTTTCTGTGTGGGTGCAAGCTGATGAAATTTTTACCTAATATATGCTAAATCAATCGTCTGTATATAAAGATAATTGAAAAGGAATCTTGATGTGAATGGAATGGGAGAGGGAGCGTGAGATGGAGAGGTGCAAGTGGGAGGGAAATTATGGGTGGAGGGTAAAGCCATTGTAATCCATAAACTGTACTTTGGAAATTTATATTTACTAAATAAAAAATAAAGTTTCTTCTAAATTAAAAAAAGAAATAGGATGCTTTAGAGAGCTTAGAATATTACAAATGCTCAGAAAAACTTCAGTATATACTTACAGAAATTAAATATCCAAAGTATCGTTGAAGGCATAGATTCATAAAGCTCTAGCTGAGTAACCTCTTGAAGGCCAAAGGCTAATTAGCTGAAGGTTCTGGCTTCAAGTCTCAAAGCAGTTATTCTAAGATGCCATTGCAATCAAGAGACTTATGAACTTCATCCCTAGAAGATAAGACACACTGTCTACCAGAAAAAAAGCAATAATTAGATCACTGAATTTTTCTGTGCAATTGGTGGCCTTCATAAAATTATGGAAAATAAACTCACATAGACAAAAACTACAGTACATCAAATACTGTCTACTCAAGAAATACACTGGAGGCCAGCGCCATGGCTCAACAGGCTAAACCTCCACCTTGCGGCACCGGCACACCGGGTTCTAGTCCTGGTCAGGGCGCCAGATTCTGTCCTTGTTGTCCCTCTTCCAGGCCAGCCCTCTGCTGTGGCCCGGGAGTGCAGTGGAGGATGGCCCAAGTGCTTGGGCCCTGCACCCCATGGGAGACCAGGAAAAAGCACCTGGCACCTGGCTCCTGCCATCGGACGAGCGCGGTGTGCCAGCCGCAGCGCGCTGACCACGGCGGCCATTGGAGGGTGAACCAACAGCAAAGGAAGACCTTTCTCTCTGTCTCTCTCTCTCACTGTCCACTCTGCCTGTCAAAAATTAAAAAAAAAAAGGAAATACACTGGAAATAAAGCTATAGGAGCTGTTTTTCTGGAAAAAAAAAATCCTGTTTTGAATAGTAGGAATATTTCACAAGGTTTCCCAAAATCTGTCAAATATCTCTTCTCAAAATAAAACATTTTATTATCTGCTACCTGATTTCATGTAGACCATGAATATCAGTGGAGAATATTTTGATTTCCACTAATGGAAGACTTGACTAATAGTGGCTTGAAATAAGAAAAATTATACATTTTATTTAAAGATTTTTTATTAATGTAAGAGAACATATTTCCTGTAGTTCATACATAAAATTCTAAGAATATAATGATATTTCCCATTAGCATGTGTTGTATAAGTAGATAGTATTTATCCAGCTGGTAAACCATGTATTCAAGGGTCTGAATTTTTCCATATACTGTCCTGCTATCCTCCCCATGAACATTTTTATTCCTTTTCTGTTTCATCAGTTTCCACATAAAAGGCATAAAAGGCAGTAACAAAAGGGAAGATGCAATGCTTGCTGGGTCATTTCTTTTTTATCAATGAAGTAAAAGATTTCTCAGGATCCCATGGACTCCAGATTATTGATGACAATTTATTGGTTGTGTTTGGAACACATGGACATCCTTTAAGTCAAGAGAAGGAAGAATCAGAAAGAATCGGAATCAGCAAGAGAAGCTGGATTGCCAATGGAAGTTGTTAGTCAAACTGCGGGATCAGTCACATTGAACAACTTTTCATAACTAGGGTGATAGGCGAGAGAACACACTCCTGAAAAGGAAGCAAATCTAGTTACTGCATTGGTAGTATGTATACACATATATAAATACACATTCATACACATGTGTATATATATACACACATACATGTATAATTTTATAATAATGCCTGTGTAGCAACTGTAGATATATACTTAGATATTTGTATTATCTACATTTTATTTACCTAGTCATTCCTTGATAAAAAGTGAACATACGGCTCACAGGGCTAATCCTCCACCTGTGGCGCCGTCACACTGGGTTCTAGTCCCGGTCAGGGCACCGGATTCTGTCCCGGTTGCTCCTCTTCCAGGCCAGCTCTCTGCTGTGGCCCGGGAATGCAATGGAGGATGGTCCTAGTCCTTGGGCCTGCACCCTCATGGGAGACCAGGAGGAAGCACCTGGCTTCGGAACAGCGCAGTCAGTAGCAGCCACTTGGGGAGTGAACCAACGGAAAAAGAAAGACCTTTTTCTCTGTCTCTCTCTCTCTCACTGTCTAACTCTGCCTGCCAAAAAAATAAATTAATAAATAAAAATAAATAAATAAAAAGTGATCACATGTAAATTCTTCAGATAAGTGTGTTGGGTTTTAAGATGCGCTGATTATCATTATTCTTCCCTTCAGATAAGTTCTGAATAAAATAAGAAATAGATATTTTTCAAATGAAAATATTTGTATCAGTTTCATTCATGGTAAATCTGGACTGAATAATGTAATCATCAGATTCTGGGTTATGATCTTCCTGCTACTTCTTTGGCGTTTACTCATATTTACGTAGGATGGTAGTTTTTTTAGGATTCAATTGAATGAAAGAGATAGAATTGGGAGACAGAATTCTACTTGCCTTAACTGAGCTGTTTGACATCTTTGAGATTCTAGTGCTTTTGATGAGATATCACTTTGTCATTTGAATAGAAGAAGAGCCTCTTTGCTATCACAACTTTTTCTTACTACAAACACAGATGTGTGCTTTCCTAGATACCTTCATGACTGAGGAACAAGCATCAGTCCTAGAGTCTAATTGTCAGATACCTTTCTCCCAGATAATGAATCAGGAACTAAAATGAGCAGTGTAAAAACCCATGTTAGTAATGACTATGGCAACAGAAGATGCTGTTTCTGGGACAAACATGTCGAAGCATAGGGATTAGGACTCGATGATGAGAGCCAACGGTGATGGCAGCATGGGCAGCTATCAAAATCACCCTCACTGCACTGATACTGCCACGTCATTTTGGATTTGGGACTATTCACTACTGATCACCCTGTTTTCAGTCCATTTAAGGAGGATTATATCACCTGCCAAACAAGCAAAAATCTCAGTGATTAAAAACAATGAGAATTTATTTCTTGGAACTCAGACCACAGGAACAGCCCTTATGTGACACATGGTAAATAGTCTAAGAGGGAAAGGACAGATGGCAGAATCAAACAATATTTATTAAAGCGTTGTCTCAAATGTGGTTTAGGTAGTGCTACTTGCATTTTATGGTCCAAAGTAAATCGTAGGACAAAACTTGGTGTCATAGGGTTAAGGACCCATGTCCTTGTTCTCACCTGCTAATTTGTCCCTTTGTTTAACTTGGTTCTCAAAACATTTTGGACAATACTTTTGGCCACACAGGATCTTTTCAGCAGAAATACTATTCTGCTTATATTAACATTGTATGCTGCTTATAGCATGACTGATATTTAGCCCTAGTAGAGGACTCTTGAGCATGGGCAAACAGGAGCAGAGAAGGAATCTGTTGCAAAGGGAGAAAACAGGTTCGTTGAACCATAGGCAGAAAATCGTTCTCATCTACAGAAAGTGCTCACTTTCTAGGGTTATTTGTGGAAACTAAACAGATTAATATACAGATGTAGAACAGTATGTGGCCCATAACAAACACTTTAAATATTGCTTCAATTACTTATAATTGTTACTCCTAGAACAAACCTGAAGATTGGTATTAACCCCTATTCTATGAGATGTGATAGAAATCCAAGAAAATACAGAATAATAATACTTTTCCTCTGAAGGAGCTAGACATTCAGATCAGAGTGAGGTCAAGGTGAGCATGAGTAATTACTTCAAAGTCAAATCTCACAGAACTTAAGCTTCAATTTACATTATGGCTGAATTTGCTTATCCACCCCTCCAGTGGTTTGAAATACTAACCATCCAAATACACAGCAGGGTCCTCATGATAAGTTTCCACATAAACATTGTGCCCAGTGATAGTCCCCAAATAGAATAGATTTGGCAGAGGAATTATTTCACAGGAGAGAACTTAGTAACCTTCCATTTTATAGAAATGACTGATGGCTTCCAACCTTGACTAAAACATTGCCTTGCCACTGAGTGTGAGGGGGGAGGGGCACTTAAAGGCATCAACAGTGAAGAACAAACTTTATTCTGAACTTTAGCATAGTCCATTGTGCTGACTGCAATTACAAATCAAGTAATGACATTTGCATAGAGACAGTGGCTGTCGTTGGGGCTAACATTAAATGTCTTCCAACACAAATACTCCAGTGCAAGAGTGAAAGGAGAAAGGAAACACACCATTATTAAGGACACATCTGATAGTTTTTTTTACGCTCTGACAATAGAGTTTGGAATGGAGAGCATCAGAAGGAAAGAGTGGATGCGAGTTTCCAGTTATAATTTCAAACAGAAAAAAAAACACTACTGACCATATTTAAATATATATATATATATATATACACACACATACCCACTTTTATATTCACCTTCACTATGAATACAATGAAATTGTATTCTCTAAGAAGTAGGGGACGGGAGGGAAGTTAATGAAAATCAGCAAGATGGTTTAAAATGAGAATTACAGAAATATGAGACAGAGAAATGTAATAAATGTATTCAAACAGCACATAGCTATTATTATAAATTATTAGCTAGACTGTTTAATGAACTGTTGATTATGCAGTGTATGTAATTTTAGAAGAGTAATATGAGAAATAACATTTACATCTTTGTGATTTCTCATTTGGAAATTTCAGTTATTCTCGTGAATTAGCTTTCTTGAATTGGCTCAGTAGCTTTTAAATGAAAGAACACAAAAAAATCAGATGACATAAATCAGAAGAAAACATACATATGTATTTTTGCTGGCTAGTCTACAAATCTTTAATTATATTATATTAGTGTATTTCATTATTTTTTTCAAAAAAGCTTAAACATCAAAGTCAGATCATTCTAGCTTTCTAGGGGGTTCCATTTAAGGAAACAGCCCAGATCAAATGGTCTTTGATGATGAAGGGGTAGCGATGACAATGCAACTTTGAGATGCCAGAGAGTTTACATAATATGCTATGTTGCTCATCTGAAACATGGGTGTGAAAAGGGGCTCTGATAGGTTTCAAATACTTATAAAAATGAAAATGTTTTTCAACTAAAAGCTAAGACACATGGGGTATACAGTAGAAAATACAAGTAGCAAGAAAAAAATTTGTTGAGAAAATGAATTCTTTATTTCTTTCATTCCTAAAAACAATAAACCACGTTGTTTGGTGCTTCAGTTTTGATACATGATCCACCTGAAATACTGAGAAGGGGTAAAGAATCCTATTTTTACAGTTAAGAAAACTCCCGTGCAACAAGATAAAGGAATTTTCCCATTGTCATATGATTGACAAAGAGCAGAGCTAGATTGAAATGCTTTCATCATCATGTATTGGAGTAGGACTTTAAACCAATAACAGATACAGATGGTAGCTTTATAGAGGAGAAAACTGATGCTGGGTAGATTTGATGGTACACAGATATGGGTTCTATGTCAGGAATGAGCAAAAACAAATGTTCTCCTAAATTTGATGCTCCTTTAAAAACACTGGCACACTATATTAGATGCATGTCATAATATAGTGAACCTGAGCGGGAGGCTTGTTCATTATGGTTCATTCATTGAGATGGATGTACAGTATCTCCATCTAAGGCTGCATTTATAACTCAACACAAAAATTAGAAATGGACAAGAATATTACTGAAATACACTTTTTACTTAAAATGTGGTTAACGTTATTTTAACAACCATATTAAAATAAAAGGGGTAATTTTTGGTATGTGTGTTGATGAGTTTGGGACTTACAAATATGCAAACACCCATGATACCATCAAGGTCATGGAAGTAACAGATATATTCAACACCTTTCAGAGTCTCCTTGTGTTCTTCTGTTTTGTTCTGTTTTTTGTATTAATAACACTTGAGATCTGCTCTCCAAATTTGAAAGGCGCAGCACCATACTGTCAACTTGAGGCACTGTGAAGTATGGTAGGGCTCTAGCACTCCATCTAGCGTATTTCCTTAGAATAGCAGCTCCTCATTTCCCTCAGCATTCAGACACTGGACTTCTCTGTTTCTGAGTTTGAAAAGTTAAGATGTCTCATGAGGGTGAAATCACCCTGTTTTTTAAAATCTAGAAGTTGACATGAATTCTCATTCCAAGAATTACAAAAATAAAGTTTATTCTTTTATCCAACCCAATGCATAAAGTTTTCATAGATTTTAAATGGCTTAGAAAAATCGTATAAAATAGACTAGAATTCATGGAGTCTCAATATGAGATTCAGATACTTTTCAGATCACAATATAATCCAACAAGTATTTTTGTAACTTTACAAGTGACACTTAAACCATTCTTTTGAAAATGTCAAACAATATACGATTAGTAACAGAACCCTTTGCTATTAGCCCCCAAATA
This sequence comes from Sylvilagus floridanus, assembly GCA_949820135.1. Taxonomy (NCBI): domain Eukaryota; kingdom Metazoa; phylum Chordata; class Mammalia; order Lagomorpha; family Leporidae; genus Sylvilagus; species Sylvilagus floridanus. The sequence continues at coordinate 69,655,253 of OX463231.1, forward strand.
TACTCATCTGGGTGGTAACGACTTTCATTTATCACATTTTTCCAATACACGTTATCATCACTATATGTATATATTCTTGTATTTTTTTAAAGATTTATGTATTTATTTGAAAATCAGAGTTACACAGAGAGAAGGAGAGACAAAGAGAAGGAGAGGCAGAGATAGAGAGAGGTCTTCCATCCTCTGGTTCACTCCCCAGTTGGCCACAACGGCCGGAGCTGTGCTGATCCTAAGTCAGGAGGCAGGAGCTTCCTCTGAGTCTCTCACGCGGGTGCAGGGGCCTAAGGACTTGGGCCATATTCTACTGCTTTCCCAGGCCATAGCAGAGAGCTGGATTGGAAGAGGGACAGCCGGGACTAGAACCAGTGCCCATATGGGATCCCGGCGCTTCAGACCAGGGTGTTAATCCACTGTGCCACAGAGCTGGCCCCTGTATATATTCTTGTAATGTATGCATTTGTACACATAAAGACATGTGTATATATATATGTAGACATATACACATAATGTGTACATACATATATATGTGTGTATGTATATATATATATGTATGTATACATATATATAGAATGCATATTCCGAAACATATGTTTCAGACTCCAATTTTTTTTACCACAAAAATCAACTTACCTTTTAATTTCATTTTCCATGAACTTTTTGAAGTACCCTCTTAATACCCAGTTACACGCATATGTACCTATCTATGATCACATATGTATACACACAATCTTAGCTGCGGCTGACAATGCATATGTTCAACATTACGTACATGCTGCTGTCAGTGTTTCACTCAGCATGGAGAACTCTGAGTGCCAACCATATTGTTCTATCTTACTCTTTTAACTGCTGCATCACATTTCAGTTTTTTGATATTCTCACTATTATGAATTGTTACAGTGAACTATTCTCTAGATTAGATTTGTGAAGCTAGAATTATTTGTGCTATAACTAATACTTTAAGCTTAAAAATAAACCAGGTACATTGAGAACCAATTCTGAATGTAAATACTCAATTCACTCAAAAATTCATCAATGAGTATATTATCAATTTATTCACATTTGTTGAGAAGAAAACACCTCAATGGATTAATTTGAAATACACAACCTGTGGAATTAAATTTGAAATAACTTTTAATACCATTGCACCACTGAAAGCTCAGTGTTTCTTTTTAAAAATGGTTTTTAAAGGAGCCGGTGCTGTGGCGTAGCAGGTAAACCCACCGCCTACAGTGCTGGCATCTCGTATGGGTGTCAATTCAAGACCCAGCTGCTCCATTTCTGACCCAGCTCTCTGCTATGGCCTGGGAAAGCAGTGGAAGATGGCCCAACTCCTTGGGCCCTGCACCTGCGTGGGAGATCCATAGGAAGCTCCTGGCTCCTGGCTTCCTATAGGCGCAGCTCCAGCCGTTTTGGCCATTTGGGGAGTAAACCAGCGAAAGGAAGACCTTTCTCTCTGTCTCTCTCCTCTCTTACTGTCTATAACTATCTCTTTCTCTCTCTCTCCCTTTCAAATAAAAAAATAAAATAAATAAAAATTTATTTGGGCCCTTTATTTGGGCACTTGGGCCCTTGCACCTGCGTGGGAGACCCAGAAGAAGCTCCTTGCACCTGGCTTCAGATAAGCACAGCTCCAGCTGTTGTGGCCATTTGGGGAGTGAACCAGAGGATGGAAGACCTCTCTCTCTCTCTCTCTCTCTCTCTCTGCCTCTGCCTCTCTGTAACTCTGACTTTCAAATAAATCTTTAAAAATGCTTTTGGGGCAATATTATTATTGCTAAATATTAATCTTTCCTCTTAGAATTGAGGATATGTTCTCCTTAACTTTGTATATTTTGTAATAAGCGAATAAACGCCCTACCTTTTTGATCAGGTGATAAAAAATTAATACAGAATGGAAAACAAATGCACTTCTTTCTTAAGACAATTTCAAAAGTCCCTGTTTAATATACCTCTCCAAATATAGGTATATTATAATGAAACTTACTTAAACCAGTATTTCAAATAAATGGATGGAGATTTTTATATTTCAGAAATATATAAAGACATAAAATACCCTCGTTAAATCATTGTTAGCCTTTAACCCCTCCAAAAACTCTTCCTCTGTGTGAGCTTCAAGCTAATGGCTCAAGACCAAACACACCGATGTTGGAAGATTCTGCATTCCCAGCTACCGAAGACAAAGACTTAATGTCTTAAAAATATATCCAGGCCGGCGCCTCAGCTCACTAGGCTAATCCTGCACCTGCGGCACCTATACTCGGGGTTCTAGTCCCAGTTGGGGCGCCGGCTCTGTCCTGGTTGCTCCTCTTCCAGTCCAGCTCTCTGCTGTGTCCTGGGAAGGCAGAGGAGGATGGCCCAAGTGCTTGGGCCCTGCACCCGCATGGGAGACCAGGAGGAAGCACCTGGCTCCTGGCTTTGGATCCCGTAGCAGCCTTTGTGGGGTGAACCAAAGGAAGGAAGACCTTTCTCTCTGTCTCTTTCTCTCACTGTCTTATTCTGCCTGTCAAAAAAATAAAATAAAATAAATTTTAAAAAATATCCAAAATTTCTTTTTAAAAAATCACACTGTGAGGGTAATTTTCCTTTAACAGGGTTATCCAAGTGACAGGATGGGTGGAAAATGCAATCAAGAAAATATGATTTGACAGAACTGTATAAAATGAAGAGGATGAACAGGAAAAAACAAAGAGTCTATTTGTAACCTTCTTATATTTAATCAAACTGTTACCAGGTTAAACTTCATAAATTACTGGTTCTCATGCTCCTTGCTATTAACAATCTAATAGGTTCTCTGTTGTCTGTAGGACACAGGAAGACATTATGAAATTCCAAGCTCTGCATAATGTAGTCCTATTCAACCTGTCTCACTTTATTTCTCATTCTTCATTCCCTGTTGGCTCAATAATGAATCTCATTCTCCAGATAGGCTTGGAATTGCAGTCTCCTTGGACTAGTAATTTGCATGTTCAACCCTAAAATCTGGAGCAAAGAGACTGAAGCAACATACCATCACCATTAATATAAGGCTTTATATTAAGGATGATAAGAGGAAACAGAAGCATGTGTCTGTCTCATCGAGGGAAATATATCTAAAAATTCTTCCTGGAGCCTTTTATTTCTTTTTTTAGCAGTCATGGAAAAACATACAAAAAATTTTTTAAAATAAGTAATTCTCAATAGATAACAAAATTTGTGGTCATTGGTATCTGAATCCTAAACCAGTATGAAAATGCAAAAACAGAAATTTCTGAATGTTTTTCTCATGATATTCTGCTTTTTGGGTGTTTTTATTTCTGGTATATAAATAAGATTCAGTCTCCTGTTTATCGGGTGGTAACATAAGAGAGCAAGAATATATTTCAATGAAAAGAATAGAAGCTAAAGTCTTTCAAATTCAAATTTATTATGTGAACATATTCAATAATTCCCTAAGATTTTTATATTAACTTTCCAACAATATAGAGTTAGAAAGTAAGATACTATAGCTTATTCAGATTAATTAAATTTTAATGTGCCTTAACATTCATGTGTTTATAATGGATTTGCTTTATACTATTGGAAGCCTGGCTTAAAAGAATTGCATCAAGGACTGCTTATGTATACACATTAAAAGCCCTATAAATGTCTGGGGAAATCTCATATTTTATTTTTACTATGAGTCTATTTTTTTGAATAAATGGGCACAATCCATTATTTCCTACTTCTGCCTTTCTATTACAGCTATCATTTAGTGTTCTAAATTTGACTTGATCTGTTACAACACAAATGAAATTCCAGTGTGAAAAGAAATGGAAATTTGGACACAAAAATAATTTTTGATAGAATCTTACCCAGAGTCAAAGTACACTGAAAGAAGCAGGATTTGGAGACAAATGAAGATTGTGGCCAGGATTATAATAAAAGGTAAGTATAGAAGGTATACAAATGTCCAAATTCACTGATTCAGTAAAATCACTGGGCATGATCATGAGAAAAAAGAATATTATTCGATTACCTTCCAACTTCTTTCCTAACTCCCCAGACAGATAATGAAATCTAAAAGTTATAAACAACTTATTATAGTGTCTCTTGTTTATACTATATCTAAAGACTAAACTCCCTGAACACTGTCCTGGAGTTTTGTTTTGTTTTGCTTTGTTTTTTCTCAGTAGCTGGACTATTGGCAAATTGCTCCACTGTTGGACATTTTGGCTTTGAATACTGAGTTACTTTGTTGCCCTTGTAATCTGATCCTGGGTCAGTATATACAGATGCTTAGATAGGCTGAATAATAAGACAAATGTCTATACAGTTCTGAATGCTCCATACCTTCTTTTTTCCCTAATTGAAAACTTGAAATTGCTAAATCTGACATCATCTCTGGCCTCCCCCCACCTAAATCTTGGTTCTTCTGTGGGCATTTCACTGTCTGTATTTTTTATTTTTATTTTTTATACGTGATTAAATATCAGCTTCCACATGCTCTAGCTATTGCTTTTCATCAAGAATCTTAACATACAGGATTATATTTTCTTCTTCTTAAGCAATACATAATATAGTTTAATGACTTTCTTTAAAGCAACCTTCAGAGAAGTTTTTGCTCAAGGTCTCAGAAAGTAACTACAGATTGCTTGCTTAGAAATGATTTTTTTTTTTTTTTTACACAGGCAGAGTGGACAGTGAGAGAGAGAGAGAGAGAGAAAGGTCTTCCTTTTGCCGTTGGTTCACCCTCCAATGGCCGCCGCGGACGGCGCACTGCGGCCGGCGCACCGCGCTTGTCCGATGGCAGGAGCCAGGAGCCAGGTGCTTTTCCTGGTCTCCCCATGGGGTGCAGGGCCCAAGCACCTGGGCCATCCTCCACTGCACTCCTATAGCCTCCAAAAAGTTAAAGAAAAACATTTTCAGAAACTGAGGTGAAATTGCTACCAAATTTTCTAAATTTTCAGACATGATTCATAACTTAGGAGCTAAGTTCTTAGGAGATATTTCTCTGTTCTGTTATTACCTATACTAAGAGAATATTACCATGAGATACTGAGTTATTATGTTAAAATTAATATCCCTTTTTATTTATTTTATTTATTTGAAAGACAGTTACAGAGACAGGTAGAGAAAGAGAGAGAGGGGTCTTCCATCCATTGGTTTACTTCCCAAATGGCCACAATGGCCAGAGCTGGGCCGATCTGAAGCCAGGAGCCAGGAATTTTATCCAAGTTTCCTACATGAGTGCAGGGGCTCAAGTACTTAAGCCATCTTCCAATTCTTTCTCAGGCCATTAGCAGAGAGCTGGATTGGAAGTGGAACAACCAAGATACAAACTGGCCACCAAATGGGATGCTGCTGTTGCAGATGGAGGCTTAACCTATTATCACTGGCCACAGCCAGTCCTTAATATCCATTCTTATTTCTTGTGGTATAGTATGTGAATTATTTGTTTGTAATGATGCTTTATACTTTAAAAAATTATAGGATACCATTTTTGTTTTGAGTATAGAACGGGGAGGCAGACATACAAGCAAATAATTTATAAAGAGTTCTGTGTTCTTATAATAAATTATTTTACAGTATCTTATAATTTAAAACACAACACCATTATCTTTAGGATTTACATATATTACAAAGTATTATATATGATAATAGTTATTCCTATTTCTTTAAGAATTTATCTGGAAATAAAATAAATCTAGAGGAATATTTTAAAAGATGCCACCTTTACAATAATATTGTCTTGAGAAATAGCTAATCTCTCTTTAATAGAAATGAAATAAGAGTAAAACATATATTTTACATTTATGGAATCAAAATTTATTTTCCATGTTCCTTTGCTGAGGCATCCACTTAAGAGTAAATTCTAACACAATGAGGGTGCTGGCAGAATCATTACCAAGGAAACTATGGAAGAATTCACATGAAGTGGGTACATGAGCTAAACGGTGCTGACTTGTAAACATTGGCCTTTGACAAATGGGGAGGTGAGACGTGTGCAACCTAGGCCGACAGGAGAGTGTATAGGAACTCCAAGCTTCAGTGTACAGAGAAGTACAGCCTCAGTGTGAGATGCAGTCAGAGGAGATGAGGTTGAGAGCAAAGTGTCTGTCAAAATGTAAGGCCTTCTCAAGCTGTAGAGAGGAGTTTGAATTTTATCCTATGGGTAAATAGAATCGGTTATCAAATAAAAACAAACAAGAACAGAGTATGTACAGGAGATGAGAGAAGCTGGTAAAATCATATAGATTTACAAGGGTCTTAGAAAGTACATGAAAAATGCATACCATGAAAAATCTGACAAGCACTTCAAAAATATTTCCCCCAAAGAAACTGAGCTTTTAATTCCATTTGCCATAGACTTGTACCCTGGGTATGTTAACTAATACAGATAACAGTTATCTAGATCAAGATAAGTTATGGAAATCACAGGAAATAAAAATTTGTCAAGTAGATGATTTGACATTAAATCCTAGCACTCACAGAAATAAGACCCTATTATAACTGGTAATGAATATTTACATAGACTGTAGAAGGTGTGAATAGTATTAATTCTCTTCCCTAGAACAAGATTTGATAGAAGGAAAGAAATTATTGTCTTAAGGCTCTATTATGTCTTAAGGGGCAGAGAAGTTAAATCATTCATAAAGCATAGAACTAGAAGATTGGCAGCTATAGAAAACAATATTATCTCCTCACAATCAGTAAAACAAAAAAAAACTGTATGGACTTATTTAACACTAAATATTCCTCCTTTCTTTTTGCTCATATGCCATGTAAAAATCAAAGTTATTTTCTCCATCTCTGGATATTAAGGATCAGTTCAGACATTGAAAATAAGAGCTGTGTTACTTAATAAATACTACATTGAAAATGTAGTAGACTGGTTCCAAATTTAAATCAGAGTTACTGCCTAGAGATTTCTCCCAAAGCAAACAGTTTCTCAATTATAAAGATGACCTTCCACAAAATAAACGTGGATAAGCATGACAGACAGGGACAAGTTTATTCCTCCTTGGTTTGATATTTCAATAGCCCTGTCACAAGTGTTGTTTATATTCAATCACCTGTTCTCTTAGGTTATCTTTCCTATTCAAAGTAGAAGGTTAACAAGAATGACAGCACAGATGGTGTCTTTTTCCTCAACACAAGTCAAAATGATGAGCCGTATAAAACACAGACACAAGCATACTCTCACCTGTCTGGTCCTTTCTGTGACCCTCTGCTCTGAGCTAATCTGATGACTTGTATTTCCTCAACCTCTTGAAAGCAAGATCCCAGAATTTGCTCAGAGAAAAAGACCAATTGTATAGCCTTACATAATTTTCCTAATTGTAGAGCTGTTGTATTATCAAACTAGTTTTATGATCCAAGGCTGTAGAATGCTATTGTAAATGCAAAAACCATAATTCATTATTAGCAACTACTTCAGTGTAAATCGCAATGCTCTTTTTAAGTCAACACATAGCATTTTATCCAGCTGAATGCTTAAGGACCAATCCAGGCTAATCCTCCACCTTGCGGTGCCAGCACACCAGGTTCTAGTCCCAGTCGGCCAGGGAGTGCACTGGAGGATGACCCAAGTGCTTGGGCCCTGCACCCCATGGGAGAACAGGATAAGCACCTTGCTCCTGCCATTGGATCAGTGCGGTACGCTGGCCACAGCGCGCCAGCCATGGCGGCCATTGGAAGGTGAACCAATGGCAAAAGGAAGACCTTTCTCTCTGTCTCTCTCTCTCTCACTGTCCACTCTGCCTGTCAAAAATAATAATAAAAAAGAACCAATACAATGAGGTATTATATGAAATGAAAATAATGCTGCTTTTCCTTATCTGGTTGAGTAACACATATACTATTATATCAGCCCTTTTCCTATAAAAGAACACTGTTTATATGTCATATTTCTTCAAAAGTTTGCTATAATGTGATACTTTTGGTAAGATCAAAGAGTTGTGTGTTTTTCAAACAGCTTCAGCAGCCTAATTTTATTTCTATCTGAAATGAGTTAACATTCTACTGTCTGTTTCTACTTCTACAAGAATCACACATTTCTCCTTTTCCCAAAAGTATCCATCTTTTTCCCTTATATCCATAAAACCATTCCTTCAAATATACACAGTTACTCTTTGGTTTTGATGGTATAGGCGAACAAACCAATATCAATAAATAAAGCATATTCTTTTTTGTATGTGGGAAACAAATCTGTTTAATAGCACTAACTGTGAAGAAGTAACAAACCCAGCTCCTACTCTTGTCATCCCCACCACCCATTCAGCCAATTTTTACATTATGATTTTGCTTGAAGTGAATTTAGTGAGTAAACAACTGTTTGCACAGAAGGTCCAGAAATATTTATTGCACATTGACATAAGACAGTTTTGTTGCCTGCAGTTTCTATTATGGTAGATATCATTCATCTCCAACAATTAAAGGTAGGTTGGGCAGATCTATAGGTTCTTCCCCATGACCAGCATATTATCAGGAAGAATTTGGCAGACCAAATTCTGCCACATAAGCAATCATTAATAACCAGGCACAAACGAGTCATACGTCCCAATTTGCACGCTGAAAGGCATCCCAGCTCTTTTCCTTTGCAACCGGCATCTTGTGTTAAAGGTTCACCATAGGTAGATGGGCCATTATTCCAACAACAGGATCCCACTTCACCTTCTGCTTAGCCAGCACACCTGAATCCTCCATGACGTGTCCGGCAGGAAGATTTGTTGGGACTTCTGGGGTGAAGGACATTGGGCTAACCAGAATTTTATAAGCACTTCATGCAAAGGTGACAGTGATTCATTTATCTTGAATGCCAAGCGGTTTCCCCAGTGAAATATCTTTTCTAGTATCCATTGTTCTAATGAACATACCATCCAGAAGTGTTTCACAGTTGAAGCATTTCAGTGTGACCTTTTTTCCATCAAAAGTGTGTTTTTTTTAACAGAAGATCAATTTAGCATATATTAAGTAAAGATTTCAACAGTTTGCACCCACACAGAAACACAAAGTATAAAATACTATTTGAGTACTAGTTATAGCATTAATTAAACACCTAAGAATAATTGTGTATTAATTACAGAGTTCAACCTATAGTTTTAAGTAAAACATAAAAAATACTAAAAGGGTAAAGTATTAAATTCTTTTTTGTTTGTTATATAGTTTTTTTTTAATTTAATAAATGTTAATTTACAAAGTGCAACTTTTGTATTGTTGTGGCTCCCCCCCAACCTCCCTCCCTCTCGCGGCCCTCCCCTCTCCCACTCCCTCTTTCATCCCGCCCTTCATCCAGTTTCATTTTCAATTACCTTCATATACTGAAGATCAACTTAGTATATACTAAGCAAGGATTTCAACAGGCTGCACTCACACAACCGCACAAGGTATAGGGTATTGTTCGACTAGTAGTGTTGTTTTTAAGTTTCATAGTAAAACACTATAGCTTAACTACTATTCTGTTAGTTCCTGCTTTTTTTTTTTTAAAGCAATGTATTTCAAAATGTAGTTCTGCTGATTGTAGCCTCCAAATATTTCTAATTCACTGTTTTTTTGTTTCTCTTCCATTTTGACTTCTATGTGTGTAGCTAGGCTTAATTCACTTGCTTCAGGATATATTGGTCATGTTAGGGCACCTGCTATGTCCAAACTCCGCTAGATACAGTTACCCACACAGAAGCTCTGTTCAGTGGAAGTTCTAGAGTACATTTAACCCGTGCTTGGCAGTTGAATGAACTGTGATTGAGATACTAATACAAGTGAATATTATTTTTATGTTAACTAGTAAGCCATGAGGTCACTTGATGCAAAGAACCAGTTAATCCATGGAATTACGAATAAGAGTCAGAATTTGCAAGATTGCCATAACTGATTCCTGCCAGAAGTATGGAGACAGTGGACCCATTTTGTTAGAAAAAAATAGTAAGTATTCAGAAAGAAGCAGAAAATCATGTGAGCAGTTTTCAGACCCTAAGAGAAATGCATTGTCTCTAGAGCTTCCTTTTGTCCTAATGGCACTCAGGTATGATAAAAGCATGTCCTTGGAAAGCAAGGTGACCATGAATACACTGAATAAGCCAATCCTTTAAAATAAAGTAAGCAGGGCTGGCTCTGTGCCGCAGTAGGTTGATCCTCTGCCTGCAGTGCCAGCATCCTACATGGGCATCAGTTCTAGTCCCGGCTGAGCCTCTTACAATCCATCCCTCTGCTATGGCCTGAGAAAGCAGTAGAAGATGCCTTGAGTCCTTGGGCCCCTTCACATGCGAGGGAGACCTGGAAGATGTTTCTGGCTCCTGGCTTCAGATTGGCCCAGCTCCAGCCATTGCAGCCATTTGGGGAATGAACCAATGGATGGAAGAACTTTCTGTCTCTCCCCTTCTCTCTCTCTCTGTAATGCCATGTCTTAAATAAATAAAATCATTTAAAAATAATAATAATAAAATAAAGCAAGCTTGATATTTTTACAATTGCAGATGAGTAGAATTCAGGTCCCAACAGAACTCTCAAAATGGCAGAGACAGTGGGAGTTGATTTTGCACACATCCCTCATTCTAAGAAGAGCATTATTTTGCTTCAGAAACTGAGTCAGTCTTTAAGTTCAGAGAATGTGGAAATCTAGAGAAAGTTTAATAATATTACTTAGCTTTCATTCTGCTTATTTGTAATGTTACCTTCAATTTCATGGTAAGTGAAACTAATTTTCTATTTTTGGTAGAAAAGATATTTCTTTAAAACTGGTTTACATGCCAAACTTTGAGGCATGGAGCTGTCAAAATCATTATGAGAAAGGAAATAAGATCCTTCTGGCAACAGGAAACAGATCAGGAAGCAGCGCAGCAGGGAGCCTGCTGGATCCTCCTGGCTGAAGCAGATTTATTCACAGTGCGATAGCTGGGTTCTTCAGCAGCTACAACCAGAGAACTGGGGATGAGGCACATGACAGAACAGTGATCATTTCCCATTTACAGATTCATCTACAAAGGGAGAATATACCCAGCAATGTAGATATTAGAAGATAGTCCCTGGTCCAGAACCTTAAGGCTGGATTATTTTCACCAGGAAAAGTAAGATTCTGTGCCAGGGAAAGTCATCATCTTGAGTCTGAGAAACAAAGAAGCTAGAAGACTGAAGGAGAAATGATTGTGGTACTCAGTGCAGTTGTGGCACTCATCTTGGAAGCTCTAAGCTGTGTGCTATTATCCTTTTTTACCAAGGAAGCATAAACACAAGAGAAAATGGGATTTCATAATGGCATCAGCAAAGACCATGTGCCTATCACTCAACTTCAGCAGTTAACATTTTGTCAATCTTCTTTTTTAAAATCCTCATCCTTTTTTTTAAATTTTTATTTGAAAATCAGAGAGAGAGAAAGAGAGTTCTCCCTTCCACTGGTTCACTCCTCAAATGCCCATATTGGCCACGGGGTGGAGGAGGTAGAATCTGGCAGTTGGGAGCCAGGAATACAATCTTGGTGGCAGGAACCTAATTTTAGCCATCACTGCTACCTCCCAGGAGAGGCATTAGCAGGAAACTAGAGTCAAAAGCCAAAGCCAGAGGTCAAACCCAAGCACTCCAATATGAGACACTGGCATCTTAACTGTTGTCTTAGCTACTAGGCCACACAATGTCCCTCCATTTGTCTCTTTCTTTTCACCAAACCTACAGTTGGGTTTGGTTGGAATTAATCCATGGGGTCAAGTATTGTCAGCTATGTTTGACAGAGTTCTAAAGATGCCCACTCAAGATGCCTAACCTTAGGGTAATCAATCAAACACTAATGTGGGTGCTTCTCTGAAGGGAATTTACAGATGTAATGACAATTTGGAGATTATTTTAAGCAATCTGGAAAAGCCAATCTATTCATGTGAGCCCTTAAAATTAGAGAAATTTCTCAAGCTGAAGTCAGTGAATAGGATGCAGGAGCAATGAGACAGAGCAAGTCAAAACATGAGAAAGCATCTGACAATTTGGCATAGTGGGTAAAGCCACTGCCAGTGAAGCCAAGATCCAATTTGGGTACCAGTTTGTGTCTTGGCTGCTCTACTTTCAATCCAGCTCTTGGCTAATGGTCTGGGAAAAGTGATGAAAGATGGCCCAAGTGCTTGGGGTCCTGCCACCCACATGGGAGATCCAGATGAAGCTCATGACTCCTGACTTTGACCTTGTCCAACCCTGGCTGTTGTAGTGTGTTGGGCAATGAACCAGTGAATAGAAGATCTCTCTTTCTCTGTCTTTCCCTCTCTCTCAGTATCTCTTTCAAGTAAATAAATAAGCCTCAAAAAAGATAAAATCCTGAGAATTATTAGACCAGCTGATTTTGACTGTAAACATGAAGGAAGCAGACTATGAGCCAACAAATATAGGCAACTTCTAGAGGCTGGGGACGGCTCTCATCCCAAACCATGTAAGGCCCTGGAACCCCATCCTATGGTCCAGGGAAGTGAATTCAGCCAAGAACTTGAAGCAGCTAGGAAGTAGATTCATCCTGAGAGCCTTCAGAAAGAAAAGCACTCCTGCTGGCAACCTCAGTTCTTCCTTGTGAAACCCAGTAAGGGAACCAGATGAACCACACCATGCCTGAGCTTCCAACACAGAATTATGAAGCATAAGTTTGTGTTGTTTGAAGCCACTCATTTTGTGGTAATTTATTATGACAGCAATAAAATTCTTATTCATCAGATTTATTCTCATACATAAATTCCTCCATCAGCCTTTCACCAAAAGCTTTTAGCATTTTCTATTTATCATTACCTAGATCTATTATGTCATTAGAGATTGCGAAATGGTAATTTAAAAATTCTTTCATTTCTCCTGTGTTTATCACTTTTTTTAAAAAAGAAAGTCTTGTCCTTATTAACTGTTGGTTACCCAATAATCAAACAGAAAAATGAGTGATCACTACTTTCTCTATTTACCACGTTTCAGGATAGTAAGTTGATGTACTAGCAGGTTCCTAACATTTTTTAAGTAACACTATGAATTTTAGGTATTTAATGCATTTGGGTTCATTACATTAAAAATTAATTTTTAGTTAAAATATTCTTTCATTGGTAGCCAGCAAACTGTCTTAAATCTTTTGACATAACTCCAATTAACAAAATAAATAAGAAATACAGATCATCCTTTCTTTTTGGAAGAGCAAGACATTTAATTCCTCCCCAGATTTAATCAGTTATCTTTCTTTCCAAAAATCTTCATTTTTTGTGATAAGAGGTATTTAGAAATTATCCTCTAAGTACAGTGCATTTATTGTAACTGAGTAGTTATTTCTTCTTTGATAAATGGCACAGAGTGAAGAAAATCTATTCTATTTTTTAAATTGTGATTTCCAACTGTTTTCCTTTTGAAATGTAAGATCGCAGGGGTTTTACCTACTTAGATGACAATTCTACATATTTTACCATAATTTAAACATACCACATAATAATTTCATTTTATATTTCTTATAATGTACATAATATAGTTCCAAAAATACATAGACCAATGAGACCAATAAAAATAAGAATCAGAATAGACTTTAAAATTTATTGTTCTTTTTTGTTCATAGTACACATTCAAAGGAGGCATATAGTTTAAATGGTATGTTTTAAAGTAGTTTGAAACACGTTTACCTTGTGCAATTATGTCATCGATTTCATCAATATCATCATAATTATTGATTTATTTCTTCTCTTCTAATAGTTTTTAACAATATGAACAATTGAGGTGCCAGTGTTGTGGCATAGCTGGTTAAGATGCCATTTGCAATGCCGGCACCCCGCTTCAGGATACTGGATTGGATTCCTGATTATTTCACTTCCAATCTGGCTCCCTGCTAACGCACCTGAGAAGGAAGCAGATGATGTCCTGACATCCGCCCTGGAGACTCAGATGGAATTCTGGGCACTTGGCTTCAGCCTGGTCCAAACCCAGCCCTGTAGTGATTTGATAGGTGAACCAGCACATGAAAGATCTCTCTCTCTCTCTCTCTCTCTCTCTCTCTCTCTCTCATTTTCAAATAAAGAAAATAAAACTTCAAATGAGTGCAACATTGAATAATTCCAACTTAAAATTATGAACAAATTAAATTTATGGAAGCTAAGCTATAATTGCATCCGTTCGTTTTTGTTTCATTTTTTTTCCAGAAAATCATTTTCAAAAGTACTGATTTACTCTTGTAGTATTTCTCTTTGAATATGTGAAGAAAACATGTTCTGCCAGGCACACCTCAAGGAGAGCCCAGGAATTCTTCACACACACACACACACACACACAGAGAGAGAGAGAGAGAGAGAGAGAGAGAGAGAGAGAGAGAAATAAAATCTTCCATCAGCTGATTCTCTCCTCAAATGGCCACAATGACCAGGGTTGGGCCAGGTCTAAGCAAGCAATCCGGAACTTGATCTGGGGCTCCCAAATGCATGGCAGGGCCCAAGTACTCCAACCATCTTTTGATGTTTTCCAAGGTACATTGGCATGGAGCTGGATAAGAAGTGAAGCAGCCTGCATTCAAACCGGCTTTCATAGGATGCCAGTATTGACTCAGGTAGTGGCTTAACTTGCTGAGCCACAACGCTGGCTTCAACTTTAACATTTCTTATATTATAGTTCTGATGGCAATGAACTTCCTCAATTTTTTTGTCTGGGAAAATCTTCATCTCTCCTTCAGTTCTGAAGGAGAGCATTGGAATGCATTGATAATCTTTCTTAGTAATTTTGTTTTGTTTTGCTTAAGCACCTTGAGTATATCATCCAACTCTTTGCTCCTGCTGAGAACTTCACTGCTAGTCTTAGTAGGACCTTCTATTTATGACTTGTTTTTTATTCCCTTGCTACATTTAGTATCCTCTCTTCATCTTTGATTTTAGACAGATTATAATGTGTGTGGGTATAATCTTGTTACATTGAATCTGACTTGAGTTTTTTTTTTACTTTCCTGTAACTGGATATTTATATCCGACTCCAAATTTGGAAAGTTTTCTTCTATTATTTTTTTAAATATGCATTTAATATGTTTTGGCTGTCTTTTCTCCTTTTCACTTCTGTAACATAATCTTTTTCTTTTGAGGCTGGCTCATAAATGGCATAAACTTTCTCCATTCCTTTTCATTCCTTTTTCTTTTTTCTCCTCTGAATGTATTTCCCTGATATCATTGAATTATTTATCTTTATTTTCTTCAATTTTTCTCAGATTCCTTTAAAGAATTATCTTGAATTTTTTGTCAGAAATTTTGTATATCCTTGTTTTTCTGAGGCTGACTACTGAGAGACTGCAGTGCTTTTTGGTCAGGCCTCAGAGTGACCCAGCATCAGGCCAGCCCTATAGACTTGGGCTTCATTTCTGTCCCTGTGAATCCAGTCACCAAGTCCATCTTCACACTTGGCCTACTCTGTAGACTTAGATCAAAGGTGCACTCCCAGACAGGTTCAACCCCTGTGGACCCAGGCTCCAGGACAACCCCGAAAGATGCAGGCTCCAGGCTTACACTGGCTAAGCAGGGTCCATGCTCATCCTTTGGAGCTGATGACTTTCCAGGCTCCAGGCCCAAGACTGTGGGTTCAGGTGCCAGGCCTACCCATCTGCTGACCCAAGCTCTAATCCCTCATGCCTAAGGAGTACTGCAGGAAGCCACATGGATCACAGCAGAGCCTACCCAGGATCTCAATATCAAAAAACTGGCGAGGGGCTTCCCAAGACAAGGTAGTCTTCAAAAACTGGAAAAAGTATCAACATTGTAAATGTGCAGAAATCAATGGAAGGTAACAAGAAATACAAAAATGGTGAATTTATATGCTAAAAAGCTCATGGAAAATATATGCATTTCAAAAACTATTCAGCTATTTAAAAAAAATTGTATCAAAATAAACTTGTTTTCTAATTCAATTATTCCATGATTTTGAGGCACACTATCTTTCATATGAAAGTAAAATGTAGTGGCCAGCGCTGTGGTATAGCCAGTAAAGCTGCCGCCTGTGGTACCAGCATCCCATATGGGCGCAGGTGAGTCCTGGCTGCTCTACTTCCAATGCCGCTCTCTGTTGTGGCCTGGGAAAGCAGTTGAGGATGGTCCAAGTGCTTGGGCCCCTGCACCTGTGTGGGAGACCCGGAAGAAGCTCCTGGCTCCTGACTTCAGATAAGCGTGATGCTGTTGTGGCCAACTGGGGAGTGAATCAACAGATGGAAAACCTCTCTCTGCCTCTCCTTCTCTCTCTGTGTAACTCTTTCAAATAAAATAAATAAATCTTTTTAAAAAGGAAGAAAGTAAAATATAAAAATTATTAAAATATAGTTTCTATAACTTTTTGAGGAATATAAAATATAAAAGCGTAAATTAAGATGTTGAAAACAAAATGTGGAGGGTATAGAAAAGTATAAGGTTTTTATATGCAAACAAAGTTAAGCTGTTATCAGTTTAAAATGACTTGCTTATAAGATATTTTAGGTAAGTCTCATGATACCTACATTTCAAAAATCTATAGTAGACAAAAGATAAAAATTATGAAATCAGAGAATATCACTAGAGAAAATCAGTGGCTTTTCCAGACAGTAACAGCAAACTATCTATGAAAGAAATAAAGAAGCAATCTCACTTGTAGTATCTACAGCAAAAATTTAACCGAAGAAGCAAAATACCTGTACAATGAAAACAAGAAGAGACAAATAGATGGAAATGGATCACACTTTCATAAATTAAAAGAATCAGTATTCTGAATATGTCCATAATTCCCGAAGTGATCCACAGAATTAATGCAATCTCAGTCAAAATATCAATGACATTTGTATGGAACCACAAAAAACACTGGATAACAAAAGCTATCTTAAGTAAAAAGAACAAAGGTCATTCTACCTGACGTCAAAATATACTTCAAAGTGACCATAATCAAAGCAGTGTGGCACTGCCACAAAAATAGGCACAGAGAACACAGCAGAAGTACTATGTACTAGTCAGTACTGACTAGACAAAGGGAATAAAAGCAAGCAATGGTAAGAAATATTGTTTTCAATAAGAGGTGTAGGAAAAAGGGGAAGCCACAGGCATGAGTAACAATGTAGACCCTAAAACTCTCAACAGAAAAACCAACTCAAACTAGGTTAGATATTTAATCCATTGTTTTTTGTGGTTCCATACAAATGTCATTGATATTTTGGCTGAGATTGCATTAACTCTGAGGATCACTTCGGGAATTATGGACATATTCAGATTACTGATTCTTTTAATTTATGAAAGTGTGATCCATTTCCATCTATTTGTCTCTTCTTGTTTTTATTGCACAGGTATTTTGCTTCTTTGGTTAAATTTTTGCTGTAGATACTGCAAGTGAGATTGCTTCTTTATTTCTTTTATAGATAGTTTGCTGTTACTGTCTGGAAACTCCAATTAAGTGAACATAGGGAAGAATCTCCATGACATTGATCTGAGCAATGGTTTTGTTGAATATGAGTCCAAAAGCACTGGCAAAAAAAAGTGAAAATAGAAAAATGGAATTACATCAAACTAAAAAGCTCCTCTGTAGTCAAGGAAACCATCAACAGAGTGAAGAGATAACCTATGGAATGGGAAAAATATTTGCAAATTATATATCTGATGGGCTAATATCCAAAATCTATGAGAAACTCAACTCAATATCAAGAAAACTAATAATCCAATTTAAAGATAGGTAAAAGAACTACAAAAGGATGTAAGCATATAAAAAAAAAATGCTCGACATCACAAATCATCAGAGAAATACAAATTAAGAGCACAATGAGATATCTTCTCAGACCTGTTAAAATGAATTTTATTAAAAAAAAAAACACCTGTTGGAGAGGATCTGGCGAGAAGAGAACAAAATTATTGTTGGCAATATAAATTAACACAGCCATTCTGGAAAACATAAAGCAGTTTCATGGAAAAAAATAGCAATAAGATATGACTCCACAATCCAACTACTGGGTATATATCCAAACAAATGATATCAGTGTGTCAAAATGGTATCTCCATTCTCAAGTTGATTGCAGCATTATTCATGTTAGCCAAGATATAGAATAAACCTGAGTCCATAGATGAACTAATTGATGAATCAAATGTGGTGGATATACAAAATAGAGCATTATGCAGTCTCAAAAAATCAGGAAATCTTGTCATTTGTGACAACAAGCATAAACCCAGAAGATATCATATTAAGTAAAGTTAGCCCACACAGAAAGATGAATACCATATGATATCAATTGTATGTGGAATCTAAAAAGCAGATCTCATAGCTTGGAGTAGAATGGTGGTTACAGGGGTTGATGAGGGTGGAGGATTTAGGAGATGCTGGTCAAAGGACACAAAATTTCAGTTAGAAGAAATATGTTCAAGAGAGCTATTGTACAAAGCGGTGATTATAGTGAATAACAGTGGATTGCACTATGGAGATTAAGAAAGTATATTTTTAAAAATTAATATGTAAAGTAATGCATATGTTAACTATCTCAACTCAGACACTCCACAAGGTATACATATTTTAAAACATCATATTTTACAGGATAAGTATATTTGTCAATTAAAAAGTTATTTTGTGAAACATTTGAATTTATTTATTGACTACAATGTTTTGGGCTTAAGGCTTTTCTTTTTATTCAGGGAATTTTTTTCAAAAAGTTTATTACAAGTAAAATGGACCAAATCACCCAAAAATTAAAACTATACCTCAAGATATCAGTAACAAGATGGTTAAGACTGAATGGCATAAGCTTATTATCTTATTTCAGATGAAGATAAAACATTTAATAATTTTTGTTAGATTTTTATATGATTAAAAGGCATGTGTGGGAACAATGGATTAAGCTGCAGCCTGCGATGCCCACATCTCATATCAGAGTGAGTCATTGCCACCTGCATGGAAGATGGAGTTGGAGTTCCAGGCTCCTACCTCGGATCTGGCCTAGCCCTGCCTGACTGTTGCAGGCAATTAGGAAGTGAAAGGGTCCACGGAAGATCTCGCGCGCTCTGCGCCTTTCTCTCTGTCATTCTGCTTTTGAATAAATAAATCCTTCAAAAGAAGATTAGAGCATAAATATTACGACTAAATACCAAAAACAAAATCCATAGCTTTCAAATTACTAGAAAAATGCAATTGGTGAATATCAACATATGTATTACTTCACAAAAGTCAACGTAGAAGCAAAGAAAATAGATAATGAAAACACAAAATACTATTTTAAAAGATCATCAAAAACAAAAGCAGAAGGAATGATTAAATAGTAAGGGCACTTAAAATATATACTAGTCAACAATAAAGAAAGGAAAATTGTTACTACCAATATTGACATTAGATGAAATAGAATTTTGGTAGAAGACACTAATAGAAATAAACATTATCATGATGAAAAAAGCTAAAATAATGAATGTATCAATACCTAACTATAAGCAATATGTGAATCAAAAATCTGAGATTTATGTTGAAATATTAATATGCCCATTGATGACAGTGAGAAATAATTATTAAACTATTATCTGGAAACTGAGTTCAAGTAGATTAAAACGTTAGCAAACATATAGAAGATTTATAAACAAAATTAGTAAGTTTGTTGCATTATGTGTACTAAACTAACACAAAGATTGTTATTAAGTATATTAAACTATTATATAATTAATTATATATTAAGCCATTCCTAATTTCAAAGAATTGGTATCCTGCAATTTTCTCTGACAACAAAAAAGATAGAAATCAAACCAGCCACTAAATTTGTACTTTTTGGATGTGTGAGAGAAAATACAGATGGTGTTCAGCCATCATTTCTGAAAGATGAAAAAGTGAAGCTGACCTAATATTGGAAAGGCAATCAAAACAATAAATTATGCTGCCAAGGGAAAGTGAAACATTTTCTAAAATAAACTAAGATTTAGGCTGCAAATGCCTTTGTGGTTTGCAATATCAACACTGAATAATCACAGTGAAGAATTGTATAAAGTACTTGATTCCCAGTTGAAACTGTGGTTGAGTACAGGTGTTTAAAGAAGGAGGGGCTAACAGTGTTCCTCATTGGCTGCATCAGTCTATAACATGATTATGAAATTAAAGTCTTGTTTGAACTGTTCACTAGAGATCTGAGGAGAATTTCTAATCTCTTTGTAACTGAGATTGCCTTTTATGATTCTCTCCCTCCTTAAAAATCCTTAAAAATGGTTTTGCTTTTGCAGTGCTGTTGACTATATCTGCCTGTTTAGTGAAGGAATAACCTTGAAATCCCATGGCATAAATGCTCTATCTTAGAAGGAAACACGAAAAACCGGGAGGAATGCAGTATCCTGAATAAAATGAGAAAAGGAATCAGAAGGAAACAATAAGAGGGAAGCTGATTCTTTCATTCATTAGAGGTAGAAACGGGAAGTTTGAAAGTGTACCTTTATACTCTAAATGACAAATATATGGTAATTGGGATATACAGGAAAAGGCTCTTATATCCTCAGGGTAAGAAAAAAAATTCTGTAGTTCTGAAATGTTCCCATGCTAATTGTGAGTATTGGCACTTTCCTAGTTAACTGACAGCACTTGTACATGCAGAGAAGCTGACCGGGAGCTGCTTTTCTCACTGAAAATCCTTGAGCTTATTTTTTGCTCCCTCCACTGAACCAATTATACTTTTAACAACAACTCCCCACAGAGACAGTTAATACATGACAACCTTTCTTGGTCAAGCATGCCTTATTTAAACAGAAGCTTTTCTGGAGAGTTTAAATGGTTTGACATGCAAATAAATTAGCCAGTGACAGCTCTGCTTCATTCTCTTAGAACCACATTAAGAAATGAAGGAAGCATGTATCCAACTATGAATTTATCAGTTAGTTCCTCTTTTAAAAAAAATCATTTTAAGCTCCCATTAAAAACATAATGAATAGATATATTAATTAAAATGGTGGATGTTTTAATAATTTTTTTAAATGCCTGTGGCATAAATTAGATAACTGCTTGGTTTTGGTAAACATAATGACTCTTAGACTCAGGACTGCAGTTTTGGTCCACGATGAAATAACATAGTACATTCTAGTCTAAATATTTAAGAAAAGTTTATTTCCTCTATCTCAAAGCATGAAGTCATTCTGGAATAATAGGGTTTAATATTTGAAAAAAAAATGGCATCACTGAGTTGTAATGATTAGAAGTATAATATTATCTTAACAAGTCAAAAAAAAAAACTCTAAACAATAGAGTAATATTTCCTAATGAAACCTACAGCATGCTAACAAATACTGAGAACAGGTTGACCATTGTTAATTTGAAAACCAAAAATGCTCTAAAATCCAAAATTTTTTGAGTGCCAAAATGACTCCACAAGCAAAATATTCCACATCTGACTTTTTGTTACTGCTCGCTCTCGCTCTCTCTCTCTCTCTCTCTCTCTCTCTCGTCAGAGAAGAACTAGATTCATTTCTTCACTTAGGAAACTTTATTTCTTCACTCAGGGAAGTAAACATATCATCAAAATTAAAAATAAATGTATGTTTTGCATATTTCCATTTCTAACTAATTTTTAGTGCTTAAACAACTAGATAATGTGACTTGGAAAGGCAATAAAGAACAAGTTGTCTTAGTAGGAATGTGATCATTACTTAGGAATTATCTAGTACAAATTTTCACTTACAGGTGGAGAAAATGAGCTTCCATTTTACATGACATGTAGTAATGAATGTGCTTATAGTTTCACCTGATTATTCAATATCATAATGTCTCCATCTTCTGGATCCCTCTATTTTTAAACTCTTATTCAGATCCATCTAGAAAAATCTATCAAAACCCATTAACAGATAACAGCGTTTGAACATATGCCATTAGTATAGAAAAATCAAGGTATCATTTTACTGCAGGATGTTCCTAAAGTTTTCTTATTAGAAGGTAGTAACCAATTTACCCCATGTAATCTATGAACATTATTCTAAATATTTTAGTAACATATTTCACAAGTTAGTGGGTGGGTGATAGATGGATACAGTGTCAAGGAAAAAATAAGGGAATTTCAAATGAGTAATGAAAAAAATGAGGAAGAGAATGAGAGAATGTCTTGCTTGTTTGACTTTTACAATAGTTTTTGACAGGTGGTTTCACTCTTTTGGGACTTATGGCCCAAGGCTAGAATTGATTAATAGGTTAAGTTCAACTCCACTCAGGACAAGCTCTCTGTGGATCCAGATTGGATTTGAATTGTGTTCCCAAGAGACTAAGCATGGGTTGCTTCTCAGATGTAATCCACACCTGAGGTGAGGACCCTGCATCTTCTTTTAAGGATAAATATTAGGCTTATTGAGGGAAAGCCTGAAAATATATTGCACTTTGAACTAATTAAACTGAGAATGTTTCCTAACAAGAAACAGTAAAAATACGGTAATGTAGCCTGTTTTTTATGCTGTTGTTATACTAATGAAGACAAGATATCATTTAAAACTGAGTGCTGACCTCTTACTGGAGCACCAAGATATCAGTTAGCAATATTTATTCACATTCCATCTTATGCTCATCAAAATCCTAAACACGTTCAGTCGATATAATGAATACGATATTCAGAATGCTGTTGTGACGCCCCTTCCCCTCCTAAAAAAGCTAGTATAATATCTTATATATTTAATGGAATAGGATATCTTTCTCCACTTTTTCATTCTTTTCCAAAATCCCTCATAATTTTATTGCAGGTTTATTTTATTTTGCACATTTTTGTTCAGTTTACTTTTCTAGTATATACTTATTTCCATCATGAATAAAATATTTACTATTTGATTTTTTAAAGTTGAGTTGAAGTATATAGTTTTCAAACATGACTATATTATCAACCACAGCTAGACATTAAAACCTGAAGTAAGACTCATTTGAATTCCTGCCCTATAAATTATTTGTTACTTAACAACTAAATTAGTAATTAGTTTTTCTCTAGTTATGGCATGATCTAAATTCATCATTTATTCTCTATTATTTAGTAAACAGGCTTACATCTATAAATGCAAGACATCACACAGGATTTACTTTTTCATTTCCTTTTTAAAATGTATATAAAGAGAACAAATTTCACAAATTTATGCCTACACTTTTAAGCACAAAATTATGTTTTCTACCCCTTCCTCTCCCTCCCTTCTCCCTCTTTCCTTTTCGTTCTTTTAATTTTTGTGATAACATACTTTCAGGTTACTTAAAGTGATAAAACAAAGAACTTCCATAAAATTAGTGAAATTTGTATTATCAATAATTACAATAATGATAATAAAAGTAAATATCTGCTCATCTTATATAAAGTCCATTTTCATTTTTGATTTGGAATATGAGCATGTTTTTTGAATACTTCATTTTTCTCTCTTCTTTTGTAGAGTAGATTTTGTCTTACCTAATGCTGGAATATCCAGTATTATTTTAACCTCTGAATGTTCCTAATATTCTGATGTGATCATAACTTCATTATCCAAAAATGAGGATAATATTGATGTTTAGGATTTCATGATAAATGTAGGCCAGATGCAGAACTATTAAATCAAAGTCTTTGGGAGAAGGTAATGAGCATTGGCCCAGTAATATGCACACTGGAGGGTCAGAGCAGCTTTGTAGAGAGGTTAAATAGTCCTTTATAAAAGATCCTAGACAAAGACCAGCATTGTGGCACAGCAGGGTGGGCCACCCCCAGCATCCCTTCCCAGCAATCAGTTTCAAGCACCTGTTATTCTGTCTCTGATCCAGCTTCTTGCTAATGCTCCTGGGAACAAAAGACGATGACCCCATTGCTTGGCCTCCTGCTACCTATGTGGCAGACCTGGATGGAGCTCCTGGCTCCTGTCTTTGGCCTAGCCCAAACTTGGCTGTTAATATAGCTCTTTGGGAAATGAACCGGTAGATGGAACATTCTCTCTCTCTCTCCTCTCTCTCTGTTGCTCTACTTTTCAAACAAGTAACAATTTAAAAAAAAATATATCATCTTTATAGCATTGAATCTATATTTCACTTTGTGTTGCTATATGAGGGCAAATGGTCGAAATCTTTACTTAACACATACTAAACTGATCTCCTGTATACAAAGAGAATTGAAAATGAATCTGGATGCAAATGAAAGGGGAGAGGGAGCGGATGAGGGGGGAGGGATGCAGGGGGGAGAGGGAAAGTATGGGTGGGGGAAGCCATTGTAATCCATAAGTTGTACCTTGGAAATTTATATTCTAAATAAAAGTTAAAAAAAATAAAAACTTTAAGTGTGGTTAGGAGCACTATTTCAAAAGAATAATTAATTCTAATAAAATCTCTAGTATTTTTGCTTAAAAAAACCATCTTTGACATTGTCTGGATGTAATACTGTGTTGCACTTTTCAAAAGTGACTGATCATATCCCCCATCCTTGAGTTCCCCTGGGAGCAAATATTACTACGCAGTCGCCATCACTAATACAATGGCACTAATGCAAACCTTTCTATAGGATAATGTGTTCTTGATCTATCCTGTTTTTCCAAGGATGGAGAACTCCAGTGTCCAATTCTCTGGTGCAGAATAACAAATTGTATATATATATATATATATATATATATATATATATATATGTGTGTGTGTGTGTGTGTATTTGTGTGTGTCATGCATGTGTGTATGCATATATGTAGATATATACATGTGTGCTATAGTATTGAATTATGTTTTCATTTTTAAAAAATTAGATACGGATATATTTTTCATATTTAATTACCCCTGTAACCATAAGCATTAGGCTTGTTAAGATGATTTGTTAGGGTAAAGAACATACTCAGTATTCATCAGATGGCATGAAGTTTATTGGGCCCTAGAGAAGTTACTCCCCACAGCACATTTCTCATTAGTACAATATTTTAACCTTCTGACCGGCTAATGGAACAATTATTCCGTATCAGATATAGAACATCTTTGCACAAAATGTCTTATGGAGAAAAGTGTGTCTATTCCTAAGGGGATGGGATAAATTTGGAGTATTTTCATACTGAGTTTCTGACACAAGCTGATGTAGTCTTTCTTGGGAGCTTTTAGAACATTAAGCATGAATAACAGAAAATTTTCAAGTCACGGCAAAGCTGAAGTTCTGTACATTATCATAGCTGTATTACAGACCTCAGAACTTCTTCAAGGAATACCTTCCAATCCCAAGATAAAAGGCAGTTAAGCTCCACTGAAATGTAGGGGTGCTAAAATGTCAACAAATACCTTCTGAATAACAGTTACCTCCTTGGCTGCAACGTTAGACAAGGACCACTGAATCAGTCCATGACTGACATCATAGGAGTGCACTATGTGCTGGAAGCTTGGTCCTCAGTGTGCCAGTGGATGCTGTAAAAGACTGGGCCTGTGGAAGGGAATTAGGTCATGAAGGCACGACCCTTGGAAGTGATTAATGCTGGTGTCATAAAAGGGGCTTATTACCTATGGAAATAATTGTTATAAAAAGAGGGAATGTGGTTCCTCTCCAGCCTCTTACTTCGTGTCATGTATTCTCTTCCTTTCACACATGCTCCCACTGTGATGCCATCTGCCATGTTTTGCTGTAGCCAGAGTTTCCTCACCAGACCCAAGAAGATGCTGGTGCCATGTTGTTGAATCTCCAATACTGTGCACCAAGAAAATCAATTCTCTTTGTGGCTCATATGCAGCTTTTTTGTTATAGCAACAAAAACAAAAGTGAGGGTTTTCGTGCAAAAATGCTTGAAATCTACATATACTTTTTTCAAATTACACATTTCCACAAACTTTTTTAAGACCCTTCATGCAGAACAGTTACATATCCACTGACGAAATAAATTATGATACTATGACATTTAAGTGGCTTAATAAAAGGTATGTTCCAAAAGCTATGAGAATCCAGAACAGAAAACCATCCTCTGTGTCACAGAGATTCATTTGTAAATTAAAAAGTTATTAAGCTCTCTAAAGACCTACTTTCATTTTTCCTTGCTACAGCATACGTCGCTGTGGGTCATTCTTTTTTTATTTCTTAGCAATTACAATAGTTCTAAAAATCATCATGGATACAGACTCTGTAATGATCTTCAACTTGCCCCCTTTGCTCTAGCATTTTTCTTGCAATATTTCAGAGCATTTTCTCTTACTTACTGTCTGTTTTCCCCTTCAGTTAACTCTCTAAATACAGATACTGCCCAGACTTCAGTTCTGGAACTGATTTTTTTTTTACTCCATATTTTCCCTTGTTGATAACTTGGATTTTTATTCATTTTACCCAACCAAATATCTCATCTACTCCTACATTCTATTATCAGACAATGCTATATCTGATTCATGATGAGTTTTGGAATATGTAAAGAGTCCGGGGCTACCACTATGGCATAGTGGGACACACGGCCACCTGAGACACCCTTGGAACATCCAGGTCTTGAACCAGTGCCCATATGGGATGCCAGTGCTACAGACTGTGGCTCTACCCACTATGCCACAGAGCCGACCCCTATCAGGATTTCACAAATGGGTCAAGAAAGCATTTCAAATAAAGCTGCACAAGACAGCTGCATGAAGTCTTTCCTTTTCCATTCTCACTACTGCATTTTAAACAAAAGTTACCTCTTTACAGAGTTATTTTTAAAACATTATTCAAATGAAATCTCATGGTTTGTCTTCCCTGCTGCTAGCTCTCCCCTCTCAGAAATGAGAATTATAATTTTAAAGTATAGATCCCATCACATAAATGTAAATTCAACTCCAAACCTTGGTGTCTCAGGGACCTTCCAATCTCTGTCTTTCTCTCTGTGAAAATTAAACTTCTTGTTGCTGAATTTGACCTCTTTATTCACTTTTCCATCCATGATTGCTCCTGTACTTTGCCTGGAACACCTCTCTCCAGCACCCTACCACCTTATACAGCTTCCTACTCTTCTCTAAATCTCAGAGAATTTCTACAGTCTACCAAAATCTCAGATTCTCCCATTCAAAAGAAATCTTTTCATTTTGGTTTTCCCTAGCAATTTATTTCAGTTTCTAGTATAGTATATCTTTCCTTTCCTTTTTTTGTAGTATAATGCTGTTTATTCTGTGGATTCTTGATAATGAGACTTTTGAAATTTTTTCCTGCTTTTGACTATGAGAATTAAATACTCAAGTGATAAGAGACTCTTAAGTTCTTTCAAAATAGAGCTTTAATTATTAAATGTATTAAGGTAGAAATTCTGGAATTCCTAATATTCTCTCTCAGCTTTCACCAGACTTTGCACTTCCTAAAAAAAAACACAATATTTTTATTTTTATTAATATAAAGAGAACAGATTTCATGTATTTCATAGGTACAGTTCTAAGAATTTATTCATTCAACAAAGACAGACAATGAGAATACTGTGGTAAAGCAAATTGATGAGTCTTAGCTTTGCAGCACACACCATAGCCTACAAATGCTAATGGCATTACTGTAATTATAGGTTGACATTGTCTGGAAAGTAATGGCTTAAGCCATTATCTTTATACTTTGTTACTTTTTAAACTATGATCTTACTCTAACTCTTCTTTAAGATACTTATACAGAGGGGCTAAGAATGTATTTGATAAATGGGACTAACTTACATAGTTTTCCAAAGAAAATAAATGTTAAATTAATTTTAACTTGCTTATTTTCTCTGAATGTCTATAAAATTTGGCCTATTTCTTGGAAATCATACACTAACACATAGATTTTCCAATAGGTATTGGACTTCTGCTTTTGATACAGATTTACAATTTTGTTTCCTAAACAACTCAATCATAGCATACTTAAAATGATGATCAGTCAATGACATACCAGTAAAATTGCAAATGCATATATGGAGATTGTTATCGTCAGCCTTAGCTTACACTTTCAGAAAAATCATTAGTTAATAGTGCACCTGCCATACACAAGGCACTAATGAAAATTTGGTAAGTGAGTGCCTTTCCCTCAAGAAGTGCACATAAAATTTTGCATAAAGCTAAAGAATTTTTAATTCAAACACATTCACACACTTGAACAATTTTCATCATGACAGTTATCTTGGAGGAAGTGTCTAATCAAAAATATATACTTAATATTCATCCAGGTACTATTCTGTATATTTTGATACAAGAGTGAGCAGAACACAAATATCCCACAAAAGACTTACATTTTGTTGGAATCATCACCCAAATTCTGTGAACAGTGAGATTAAATATTTGTTGATAGCCAAACACCTGGGAAATGGAAAAACTATAATAAAATATAAACATTTTGATTCAGATTCTCCTTTTTTTTAATTCTACAGTTTCTGCTTTGAAAATTGCTTGTTCTTAAAGTAAAATCAAACAAAGTTAGGCAAAAATCTACTTAAAAATTTCTGAAAACTACTGTGCACAACAGAAATTAATTCATATAATATAGCATAGAGCTTTTTACTGTAAAATGTAACTTTCACTTATTTTAACAACTGTGGGAGAGGAAATTTTAAGGATAAAGTCAATATCAATTATCACAAAGTTATTAAAAATTAGCACCATAGAAAAAGCCATATCAATATGAAGAAAACCAGTCTGAACATATTTGAAAAATCAGTATGTTCAAGGCAAAATGAGCCATTTTAGGGGTATAATTAATAATCTAATTAAAAAGAAACTTTAAATATTTGAAAAAATCTGTACATTATAGTTATTTGATATATTTATTTGATGTGACTGATTCTAAACATGTGAGAACTTATATTTGAATAAAAGAAATTTCAGTAAAGGAGATTTGAAAATAATATGGTTGACAGCACAGTAAAATTTCATAGAAGGGAGAAATCAAGAGAGTATTGTGATGAAATAAGGTTCAGGCTGAGATTAAAAGACTAAGAAAGTCAGACTGAAGATTCACTCTAGAGAAAGAGTTAGAGGACAAACAGAAATGCTAACCAGACAAGGTACAAAAATGTGGAAATAGAAGTTCTGCAAAGGCACTTTGAAGACACCCAGAGTCTTTAGGTTCAGACCACATTAGGAAGCAGCCTAATTCTGAGAGGTTTTCGAAGTTCATAAAGAAGGGTAGAACAACAGTGAGAAGTGTTCCTTGGAAGACTTGGCAGTTAGACAACAGTGAGAAGTGTTCCTTGGAAGACTTGGCAGTTAGACAACAGTGAGAAGTGTTCCTTGGAAGACTTGGCAGTTAGCTGCAATCCGGCCCAGAAGCTTGTAAAACAGAAGACAGTAGGCAGTTAGTGTGACAGATCTCGCTAGAGATCAAATGACCTGGTAAGTAGTCATAACAGAAAGAATTGAAAAAAATACAGTCAGAGAATAGGAGAATATGATGAACAATTTCACATGCGTTGTATAATCAGAGAGCTACTAAGGACAGACTAATAGCAAAAATAATAGCAAATATTGACTACATTTTTGTCATTACCTTTTTGCGATTACTCATTTACTTCTCTGACAAACCTATGAAATGAGTCATATTGTTATCCCCTTTTATGTGTATACGGAAACTGAGACTTGTGTGAAAAAAGTGCTTTCCCCCATCCAGGTTCAAATTCTATTAAATGACCACATCAGACTCCAAACTCAGGCACTTGGCTTGCAGAGTTAGTGATTATTCCATTTCTCTGCTCCTGCAGTTTAAAGTTTCAGTGACGAAAAAGACTCCAGTGCAATGTTCAGAAACAGGGCAGCTGAGATGTCCTGAGTCCCTTTGACAGAGGAACTAATGGGGACGCCGGGTGATGAATGGCTGTTAAGTTCTCAGAGCTCAGGGTTGACTGCTACAGTCTGGATATGGTTTGACGCATTGAACCTGGATTGTCATAGTGGCTGTGTTAGCAGATGAGACCTTCAACGAGCGATTAATCCTTAAGGGGCATTTTTCATAATGCTTTTTTTCACAGGCATTCTCGCTCTGACCGGACTAAATCAGTTACAGCAAACAGGAGTTGTCATAAAGCCTTATGCTTTAACCTTTCACACCTGCTCACTCCCCCTTTCTTCCACCTTTTCCCATGAAGCAGTTGAAGCAGAATGAGTCTTTCACCAGATTCAACAACCCAATCTTGAACTTCCAGCCTCCAGGACTGTGAACTAAATAAACTTCTTTCCTTTATAAATTATATTTTCTCAGGTATTCCGTTACAGCAACACAGTAGAGACTAAGAAAGAAAATTGTCACCGGGAAGTGGGCTGTTGCTATAACAATCCTAGAAGCAGTTAGGGAACTGGATAATAGGTGAAAGCTGTAGCACTTCTGAGGTAAAAGCTGGAAACATTATGGGTGGGGAAATATTTGTTCTGTCAAGGGCCATTTGTATATTTATAACATCATTCGTGTGTCATACAAGATTATCAACTTAAAAATCAGCGTGCTATGGATTTACTGAATTTCATCCGAGGAAATTTGTATTCATGCAGGGAAATCCCAGTAAAAGTATCATTTACAAAGTTCATTATTATGAAGCAGAGTATGTTTTTGAGCTGAAATAGCTCTCTCCTGGATCTACAATATTATCTATACTTCTGCTATTTAAAGCCACAGAATATAAATCCCTCTTCCAAATTACAACTCCGCAAATTTTGGAGATAAGCAGCATGTTGCTGGCAACCCGCTATTGGCAATGTCTCTGTTCTTTAATTGTTCATCATTTTTGTCAACTTTTTTTGTTGTCGTTTTTCCTCTGAATCATTATCCTTCAAGCTGTGGACCATAGAACTAAATTTAACTTTACAATCATGGTCAGACTTGAGAAAACAGAACAGATCTATGTAGGCTTCATTCTAGATACCATAAATCCAGTAGAAAAACCTTAAATTTAAATTTGCTGTTATAACATCTATTATACCCTATGGGTTCATAATGCATTAATTTATCCCAAACTCTAAGTCTTCATGTTAATTCTACAGGTAGTTTTATGAAAAGGACATAGCAGTTGTACAAAATGGATTGACCATAGTAAAGACTTCAAAGGATAACAGTGTTTCCTATATATCTTTAAAAACAATATATTTTTAGCAGTTGCTATTACAGTATCACTCTAGGATTTTAAATGTGATTTTTCTTAAACTGAAAAAAGTTTTAAAGATTTGTTGTTGAACTAAGTATGTTTTGAATTATTTACAAGTGTGAATACAGGCTTGTGTATGGTCCATTTAGAAAAAATTACCTTACAAATTGTTAATTCAGGTATAAATTTGCATAACATGCATATTTATAACATCTTTGACTTACAATTTATAATTAGGATATATATATTAGTCTATACTGCATACGTAATTTTAAACTGTAAAAGTATATTATTGTATTCTTAAGTGCCCCAAAACATTAATAATTTCATAGATCAGTTTTAGAAGAAAGCCATTAAGCACAAATATCCCCTAAGGAATATTTTCACTAGATATTTTTTCTCTTGAATTTTCACATGCAACTGGGCATTATCATTCATAAGAATCTACAATATATCACTATCTACTCTAAATAACTCATTAAAATTCATGTCATGAATGGAAACTAATATAGAAAAAGTAGCTAAATGCTATAGATCGATTTGATGGACAAATTTATGTCACAAAATAAATTATTAAATTCAGGCTTCCTGTCAAAATCAGGTCCTCCTATTGTACTATTTTACATACACTATTAAAAACAAACACAATACATAATATATTCATTACGGCACATGACAATGCTCAGGCCTTTCCCAGTTTCATACATAGTTCACTGTCAAAGTATTCTAATAATAACACTTTAAAATATAAAGATGAAAATATTCAGTTTAATTTTGTTGGTTATAGAATTTTAGATCAAAACACGTAGTTTTCATTCATTCGCTATCAATTTCATTATTTGTGACTTAATACACAGAGATGGGGGATGGAGGAGGAGAAGAGAGCAGATCTGAATGACTGAATGACTGGGAGATGCCTAATTCATTACTTAAAACATGAGACATTCTCAAATGTGCACAATTCAATTGATATCTTCTTGGATGTGTTTCCGTTTGACTTTAGCACTATTGTCTACCACGTTTTGCTCACTGATGTAAGTGTTCCCCACAGAGATATCTTCAACTATGAGATACACACACATACATATACACAGAAATAAACAAATTCTTGAGATCTGAGTCTTTCAATTGGCTGACAAATACACACTAGCTATTATAAATCTTCTGTTGAATTCTGGTATCCCATTTCCTACTATCTTATGAACCAAGCTACCCTTGAAACATCCATTAAACATTTTTTACACTTTGTTTTTACTTGTTTTTGACAGGCAGAGTTAGACAGTGAGAGAGAGAGACAGAAAAAAAGGTTTCCTTCTGTTGGTTCACCCCCCAAATGACTGCTATGGCCGGCGCACTGCCCCGATCCAAAGTCAGGAGCCAGGTGCTTCCTCTTGGACTCCCATGTGGGTGCAGGGGCCTAAGCGCTTGAGCCATCCTCCACTGCCTTCCCAGGCCACAGCAGAGAACTGGACTGGAAGAGGAGCAACTGGGACTAGAACCCAGAGCCCAAATATGATGCTGCACCTCAAGCAGAGGATTAACAAGTGAGCCACGGCACCAGCCCCTGTTTTTATTTTTAATTTGCTTATTTTAACATCTGTAATTGTGTGCTTCTACTTAAATGAAGTTTGTAGCTGTCTATTATTTGATTTTAGGAATATATTATTTCACTCTTTTTTCTAACTCTTGAGTGTTTTTCATAAAGATTCATAACTTATGGAATTTATATTTTACTATTATTTCCCATGATTACTATAATCTCTGTGAAGTTATTTAAATTGTTCTATTTACAGGTGTCTAATTTTCCCTGAATTGATGATGTGTCTCAATAAAACAATTGAATATTTGCTTACATTGTCAGAGTCTGAGTGTTTACTGATGCTGGGCCAACTTTTGTGTTAATTTTCCACCCTGGGAATTTTCTGAATTACACAAAAAGAATGCATTAAAATATTTCTTCCATATAAGGTGCCAGCTTAACGATCCACTTTTTCACAGGAGTCTTTGTTTTCCCGCCCAGAGGAGACAGACTAACAAAGGTTTTTGGAAATTCTTGAGTTGGAAGACAATGTTTAGGTTATTTTCTTTTTTTAGATTATATTCTATCAAATAGCTGTGTATGTCACCAGTGTGGGAATGATACTTCCATCTGTCATGAGTTAGAGCTTCTGACAGATCTGCCAAACTTCAACTCCTGCCCTTTGCTACAGCCGACTTCCCAATGCCAAACACTATTTTTGTGCCCTTTGCTGATATTTTAAGTTAATAGAAAAATCTCAATTACTCCCCATTGCCTAAGCATACAATTTAAACTCCTTAACTTGGCAAGCATCGTTCTAACATTCGCACTAAATTTAGACTTCAAATATTCTGTCAGATGAATAGATATGCCACACATGTTCTAGGCTTTTCTGCCTTTGTTTATAAACATAGCTAACATATATTAATCTAAAATTACTCTGCATTATATGCTATTTCATGTAATTTTTTTATAATATAGGAAATTAAAATGCACTCAATTTTGTAGATGTGTAAATTTATCCTTGGCAAGATTGTATTTTCACATTGATCACACAGATTCTGGAGAATGTAAGTATTTCTTAGCCCAGAGTTTCCTGGCTTACACAGTAAGCTAACCAGCCACCTCTGCTCTCCATTACCCCAAATAATCAATCCAACTCACCCTCAAAGGCTTAATTCAAATGTTTCAAGTCTAATGTGTAGTTATGCTTTAAAAATATGCAACTTCTGTAACAGGCATTTGTCACACTGGCTAAGACATTTCTTGGAACTACCCCTCCCACTGTTAGAGAACTTAGGTCTGAAGCCAGCCTCTTCTGCTGATGCCAGTTTTCCTGCTTAACTCGAGAGGCAGGAGACGTCTCTGCCACCCATGTGAGAGATCTGGATTATGGCCTGGCTTAGCCAGAACTGTTGCAGGCATTTTGGGAGTGAAACAACAGAAAGAAGATTCTCTCTCCCTCCCCCTCCCCCACCCTTGTTTCCCTCTTTGTATGTCTCTGTCTTCTCTTCTCTCTCTCTTTCCTCTTCATCTCTCTATCAAAATAAATAAATAAATTACATATATATATATATATATATATATATATATATATATATATGTGTGTGTGTAAAACATTGTTAAAACAACATGGTGGGGCCGGCACTGTGAAATAGCAGGTAAAGCTGCCGCTTGCAGTGCCGGCATCCCATATGGGCACTGGTTTGAGTCCCGGCTGCTCCACTTCTGATCCAGCTCTCTGCTATGGCCTGGGAAAGCAGTGGAAGATGGCCCAAGTCCTTGGGCCCCTGCACCCACGTGGGAGACTTGGAAGAAGCTCCTGGCTCCTGGCTTCAGATCGGCACAGCTCCTGCCATTGCAGCCAACTGGGGAGTGAACCATCGGATGGAAGACCTCTCTCTCTCTCTCTCTCTCTCTCTCTCTCAGCCTCTCCTTCTCTCTGTGTAATTCTGATTTTCAAATAATAAATTTAAAAAACAGTAGTTTTGGTGAGGAACCTCATGCTTCCAGCATGTCATTGAGAAGATATACATAAAGGAAAAGTGTTGCTTTGCTGCAAATTAGTTTTCCACTATACTAAAGCATTGAGAATGATATACTCAAGGTGCCCAAAGCATGGGTGGTCCCACTGTAAGATTATTTTGGAAAAGTTATGTGCCTCATATGTAAATACCATACTGTATCATCACAATTCTTTCTCATCTCTCTTGAGAAATGCAAACTTTCTCATCTCTCTTGTCCCATTCTTTATATACTGTGGTTATCTGAATTTTATAATATTAAAAAAATCAAATTTCTTTGTACCTTTCCATATCATCTGAACACTGCTTTTAAAAGTTAACACATGGCAGGTGCTGCGGCTCACTAAGCTAATCCTCTGCCTGCAGCACCAGCACCCGGGTTCTAGTAACGGTGGGGGGCCGGATTCTGTCCCGGTTGCCCCTCTTCCAGTCCAGCTCTCTGCTGTGGCCCAGGAAGGCAGTGGAGGATGACCCAAGTGCTTGGGCCCTGCACCCGCATGGGAGACCAGGAGGAAGCACATGGCTCCTGGCTTCAGATTGGCGCAGCGCCAGCCGTAGTGGCCATTTGAGGGGTGAACCAATAGAAGGAAGACCTTTCTCTCTGTCTCTCTCTCTCACTGTCTAACTGCCTGTCAAAAAAAAATTAACACATAAACAGAGTTAATGTGTTATATTAAGATGCACTTATTTTATTCACATGAAAGGCAGAATGAAGAGAACAAGAGAGTGAGAGAGTGAGAGAAATAAAGAGACCTTCAATCCACTGGTTCACACCTCAAATGGCTGCAACAGAGAGGGCTGGGCCAGGCCAAGGCCAGGAGCCTGGAATTCCATCCTGGTCTCCCATGTGGGTGGCCAGGACCCAAGTACTTGGGTTATCTTATGCAAGTTTCACAGGTGCATTAGTAGGAAGGTAGATCAGAGGTAGAGAAGCCACTGCACAGGCCACAGTTAATAACATTTTAAATTTATGACCACAAGGCTCTAGCAGTCAACTGTCACTGAAAATCCTGCAGCTTCATTCTTCTGCCCATCTTAATTGACCTCAATATAGATATATTAATGCGAAAATAAGACTAATCAGTAAGAACCTACCTTAGTTTCTCACCATTGAAGGACCAATTCCACCTTCATCTGTATACTTTTGCTTGCTCATTTCTGTTCAAATCAGAAGTATTTTTCCTGCTGCTATCAAAGGCCAACTTTTCTATTGCTGCTATCGAGCCCAGTTATCCCCACCTTTTCAAATATTTTATTTTGTCAGTCTTATGCTCTCTGCACAATCGAGTCCTTTCCACTTGGTGGTTAAACATCATCAGAAGACAACAGTATCTCACTATTCATGTTTTTGCCTTGTGTGATTTCAGTTACAATTACCTGTGAGATTCTGGAAATGAACAATTCCTAAATTTTAAATTGCACACCATTCGGAGTAGCAAGATAAATCTTATGCTATACAGTTCCCTCTTGCAAAGAATGTGAATCATTTCTTTCTCTGGTGTATCTCTTCTGTATATCCTACTTTTCAATTCCTAGCCATCTCAATTATCAGACAGTTTGATGGTGTAACAGTGATCATGTTCAAGTAACCCTTAAATAGTAGCCTAATGCTAATCTACCCATTTCTTTATTTTTCTTAAGTCCCTTAGAATTTAGGTAAGTAAAGTGAAAAGGTGAAGCAATGGTCAATGTATTGCCTTGTGCATTTTTTCATACTTTATGAGGGTTTAAGGGACAATGAAATGAACAAACCTGCTCAAAATTATACTTCATATGTCAGTAAAAGCAACTAAATTGGGATTCAGGCAGCTATAATTATAAACAATCCAATGATGCCTCTATGTATTGGTCCCTACTATTGTTCATTTCCTCACTCCAGGCTAAGATCTGTTATCTCAAAAGCCCACTAGCACATCCAATTATTTCAAAAAGCAGTCCGTGTAACAGATTTTTAGCCATTTGGAGGCTGCCTGGTTTGCATACCCCACAAAAAACCTCACCCACACCTGCTGGCCGACTGAAAATAGAGCCTTATTGCCGTGTTCTTCAGAGTTCCATGAACCAGATCCTCAGCATCAGGCTTCTGAAGAGCATCACCTAGATATTATCCCCCTTTCTCATCAGCCTCATCCCCCAGGAATTCCCTTGACATCCTCCCCTTTTGAATTGTGATGTCCTTGTGGTAAGCCTTTGGAAAACATCATGATAGAAGAGTCATCATCTCTCAAGCAACCCTAGTGAGCACCACGGAAAACAAAAAAATCAATGCATTAAGTGAGAGCACCCTGTGTGTATTGAATAATTTAGTCTTTATGAGTTTGCATGTTATTGTTGCTGTTCTGAGTATATCTTCCTTTTTCTTTACACGTTCTAACTGCAATTATAAAACTAATTGCTGAGCTTGTGACTAATGAGAGCAATTCAACAGATAAATAATACCTGCTTAAGGACTCCAGAAATTGGCTGTCTAGAAGCCAGTTGAAGTTGCAGAGTAACCTAGTTCTCTCTCTGGCCAACATGACTGGAGGATTGCATTTATGATGGCTAGATAAAAGTAATCACTGTGACTCCTACCAGCCCCTTCCAGCCTGGCCAGAGGCCAATGCACAGCTGGTCTACCTATCCTTTATTCCTGACTCCCTCTGCATACTCCACATAATTGCTGTCATGTATTTATCTCTGCTTCCCTATACTATTTTAGTTCCTCTTTCCTTAACCAGGGAGGTTGAAAGTCAAGGCATTAGGCTGCCACCTCCTCCAGTTGCTAGCAGCCTGAATAAACATCCCTCCCTTCCTTTTTCCCAGATCTTGTGCTCTGCGTTATTCAATTGTCTTGAGACATGGGTTGGATAGCATTAAAATGTTATTTATTTTAAAAAGAGAAATATGTAAATTCAAAAACCAATAATAAAGAAGGCAAAACAAAAAATATTTACTGTAAAATCCAGAAAATTAGAAAGTTGAACAAATTTGTAAAAATGGAAAAAGATACACCAATGAAAAACACATCCATAAATTAATTAGACTAATTCACCATACATGAACAACATCAAATACAAAGTAAACAAACTCCATCTATATTGTATGCCTACCAGTCTAGGAATATTTTTTCCAAAGCGTATTTGTTTTTCACATCTTTCACTACATCTTACCATATACAAAAAGAAACTCAGGACAGATCAAAGACCTAAATGTAAGATATGAAACTATGAAATTGTTAGAAGAAAACAGAAAAAAAAGTTTCAAGACACAGATGTGGGTAATGATTTTTTTTTTTTAAGATAAAAACCCTAAAGCTCAGGCAACAAAAGCAAAACTAGACAAATGGAATTATATCAAACTCAGAAGCCTCTACACAGCAAAGGAATTGATCAGTCATAATTCCAGAATGTATAAGGAACTGAGAAAAATAAACAATAAAGAAATAACCAATCTACCTAAGAAATGGGCAAAGAACCTGACTATACAGTTTTGGGGAAAAAAAACAAAAGAAAGAAACTTCACCACTGGTAGAATAACCATTATAAAAAATACAGAAAGTATCAAATACTGATAAGAATGTGGAGAAAGAGGTTCTCTTGTACACTGTGGGTAGGAATGTAGATTAATACAGGCACTTTGGAAACAGTATGGAGATATCTTTAAAAACTAGAAACATAACTTCTATCCGATGCAGCAGCCCCTCTACTGCATATGTACCCAAAAGACATGAACTCATTATATCAGAGATACATGCTGCACTATGTTTATTGCATTTCTGTTCACAAGAGTCAAGATAGGAAATCAATTAAGATTTCCATCATCAGATAAATGGGTAGAGAAAATGTGGTATATACACAAAGTGGAAAACTGTTCAGCCTTAAAAATAATGAGATCCTGCTGTTTGCAGCAAAATGGATGGAACTTCAGGACAAGTTAGTGAAATCAGTGAGACACAGAATAATAAATACTGCAAATGTGGGAGCTAAAAAAATATCTGAACACAGAATAGTAACTATTAAAGGATAGAAGGGGTGAGGAGATAAAGGAAGTTTGGATAATGGAAGCCAAAACAGAGTTTGATCAAATGAGTAAGTTCCTAGTGTTACACAGCACAATGCAAGAAACTAGAATTCACAACAATCTAGCATTTACTGTATGAACAAGCAGAAGAAAAGCCCCAAGCCTCCAATCCTAAATTAACATAAAGAAGGAGAAATATGACAATGTTCTGATCAACACATATTGTCTACATATATTGAAAAGTCACACAGGAGCCCATAAATATATACAATCATTGTTAAAAAAAATTAAGAAAAGAAAAACACCATTGTGTTTCATGTATTAAATATAAAAACAACAGTTGTTCTTTAAAAAAATCTATTGAAATACAAAAAAAAATTCTCTACAAAGTAATCAAAATTCATCTCTGACACAAAAGTGATACATCTACCAAGTCTTCAAGAGATTTTATATTAGTCAGCTATGTTAAAAAGCTGGTATACTGAATAACAAAAGAATTCATAATCTCACTGTTCTACACAGCAAACATTTTCTTTCACACTCAAGGTTCTTCAGATTGACTGTGGTTCAGTTGATTTGTATTGAACTCGACTGAGCCATCTTTCCATCTAAGCTCAACTGTTTTCCACATTTCTTCATTCCACAGTCGCTGTTTATGGAATATCGTTCTTCTAATTGCAACTTATAACAGTGTGAGAAAACAAGCCAAATACTCAAACTAATATAAATATGCTTGTGTCATCTCTGCTTGAATACCATTCGCCAAAAGTCACATGGATAAGCCCAGTGTCAGTAGGGTGGAGAAATAAATTCTGTCTCTTTCGTCAAGAGGAATAATTTTCTAATAGGGAGAAAGTGGAGAATTGGGAAGAATAATTTAATCTACCACGGCTCTTTAGCAAGCTAGTCTCCTTCACTACACTTTCTTTCCAATGTTACTCCTGGGTCATCTCCAGTTTGAAACCAATGTAAATAAACTTATACTTAACCTGTAAGTTTTCATGGGCTAGGTCTCCTTTACATGGTGTTAGGAGAGCTGTAGACACCACGAACTCATTTATTCTTCTTCTACTTTCATTTAACTTTTGGAAAAAAAATTATCTGAGTCATAGTGTTTTGCCTAGTAAATCAGGAATGAAGCAATATTGAAAATATAACAAATATATCAGTTGAAAATTATTTATAGATTGCTCAATAAAAGAGGTTCTGCTGCATATTTGAAAAATAGTCATGGCCTCTTCGTGGTTTAAAAAGCGTCTTTAAATGAAGAGTTTTCTCTTGTCTTGTTTAATCTCAAAAATATTTGTTTTGACTATTTTATTTGCTTTCTAACAAGAGCGTCATCAAAGGTCAACTTCTCCAAATTTAACAAGTATTTTTTGACTTCTCCACACTTGTCACAGCTTGAACATAATTCTTCAGCCCAAAACTTTTGAAAGTGTGAAGCAGTTTAAATACTCTCAACAGTACTGTATCAACAGGCTGTCACTCCCCAACATGAAGTCTGAGAAGGCTATATTACCACCTTCCAGATTTGTCACTTGACAAATCAAATGGAACTGGACAAACGTTGATTTAACAACATTGTTTCAAGAAAAGGTTCAGTATATTTGTATGCTAATTTACATAGTGATTTCACATTTTTATTTATATTTTACTTTATTACATTAAGTGTTTAGGATGATTTGGGGGAACTTTAAGACGTCCTTTAAGCTGTTTTGAGCATTCATTTTTGTAATTTCCAATAGTCTGTCAAATGACCTATGTGGTAACTAGAGAAAATGTAAGTTTGAACTAATTGATCACTCCACAAGAGGAAGTTGATCTCACAATAAATAAATTGGGAGCTTGCTGTGCCCAGTTACTTGTATGGAGTAACTCCAGAACGAGCATTGTTCACTTTAAATTAACCTAACCAAATATCAGATTGACGTTTTGGTGGTGGGGGAGGGGAAAGTGGGTAATGAATGCCTAATGATAGGAATGCTGAAGATAAATGGATCATTCAAATGAATTTAACAGGATGAATCTCTATCTTTTTCTTCTGGCAATGGGGATGGAGTACTAAATATCCCTTTTGATTGATCCTCCTTCTTCAATGCCACTCTCTCCAGTGCTCTTTCTGCCCCTTTCTCTGATCAGTGTTTTAGATATGGACTCGCCTCCAGCTCTACTCTGAGCTATGAATGAAGGTGGGAGAAAGCTCTTCAGAATGAATGTTCTCATTTGTTATAGGAATGGGTATATCACCCCTACTCCTGTTACAAGTAGCAGTTCAATTCTAGCTGCTTCAGCCAATGATGGGATTTTATAGCTTTATATAACTGAAGAGCCCAAGAGTATATCATCTTTCAGGCATGATTTAAATCCTGGGTTCACAGAAATATCAGGGCTGCTGGTTCACTGATCTGTGCAACTCTTGACTACTGTTGCCTTTAATTTGCTTCATCTCCAGTTGGCCATTCTAGCCCCCACTACATTGTAGTCTGTGTCTTTCTTATTTTGATTAGCAGTTATATTCATTTCAATTATTTTATCTGGGTAGAAATTTCTCTCTTTGGCTGGTGCCGTGGCTCAACAGGCTAATCCTCCACCTTGTGGCGCCAGCATACCGGGTTCTAGTCCCGGTTGGGGCATCGGATTCTGTCCCGTTGCCCCTCTTCCAGGCCAGCTCTCTGCTGTGGCCCAGGAGTGCAGTGGAGGATGGCCCAAGTGCTTGGGCCCTGCACCCCATGGGAGACCAGGAGAAGCACCTGGCTCCTGCCTTCGGATCAGTGCGGTGTGCTGGCCGTGGCGGCCATTGAAGGGTGAACCAACGGCAAAAGGAAGACCTTTCTCTCTGTCTCTCTCTCTCACTGTCCACTCTGCCTGTCAAAAAAAAAAAAAAAAAAAAGAAAAAAGAAAAGAAATTTCTCTCTTTCATGGAAAAGTCTAGCAGCTCAGTTTGAAATTGTGAGGGACCCAGACTCTCTCTGGTTGCTGCACAAGGTCCAAACTGGCTAACTTCATTCCCAGATTTCAGTCAATGGGAAGATCAAAAAAGATTAAGAAAGGCTGAGTTACAGGCCTCAATTGCAGCATTTAAGTAGATGTCATTTAAATTATAGAATATAAGCTACATATGCAATTTAGAATTTTCTACCAGCTATATCAACTAAGTAGGAAAAAGAAAAGTTAATTTCATAATAAATTTTGCTTGACCCAACTATCAAAATTTTTATTATTTTTACATGAAATCAATACAAAAATGTTAATCAAATATTTAACAAATATTTAAATTAGATTTCATAAAATTTACAGTTAATAAATCAGACTCATACACCCACATTTATCCAATATAGTATAAAATACCTTTCAGTAACTGATTTTAATATTAATTTTTAAAATTTAAATTGAATAAAATTTCAAATCTAGTTTTTCAATCATAATAGCCATATTTCTTTCTTTTTAAAACAATTGATTAATTTATGTGAAAGTCAAAGTTACAGAGACAGGGAATGACATAGACAGTGAGATCTTCCATCTGCTGGTTCATTCCCCCACATGGCCACAAGGTCCAGCTCTGGACCAGGCTGCAGCTAAGACCTAGGAGCTTCTTCCAGAAATCACATCTGGTGGCAGGGACACAAGCACTTGAGCCACCCTCTGCTGCTTTTCCCAGGCCATCAGCAGGGAGCTGGATTTGAGTGGAGTGGATTTGAAACAAACTGGCATCCACATGGGATGCCAGCATCACTAACAGCGGCTTCACCCACTATGCCACAACTCCAGCCCCAACTAACCACATTTCAATTGTGAAGGCCATATGGATCTAGGGGTTTATTGGCCAGAAAATGTTGATGCTAAGCACTGGCAAGGAGAGATGTGCTGTGTACACATGCCAGGATGCATACTGTCCCTAAACACTTCTCTGCTGCTTTAGGTTTGCACTCCAGGTGTTGACCAGAACTTAAAACTCAATCATATTTATATCAAGATTGTTCAGAAAATTTAAACTTTGTCACATTTATCCATTCTGACCTGTACCCACTTAAA
Organism: Sylvilagus floridanus; assembly: GCA_949820135.1. Classification (NCBI taxonomy): domain Eukaryota; kingdom Metazoa; phylum Chordata; class Mammalia; order Lagomorpha; family Leporidae; genus Sylvilagus; species Sylvilagus floridanus. Next base: position 69,697,669 of record OX463231.1, read on the forward strand.
GATAAATATTTCTATTACTAACAAATAAAAAATGACTATTAAATGGGGAGTTAACAATTTCTGCCTCAGTATACACATAGAGCCACTTAAATGCTGATGTCTGTCACCTCCTACACAATTATACAAAGATACTGCAAAACATTCATGGGAAAATTGATTGAATTAAAAGATTTTTTTATTTAGCCCCAAAAAATTTCAAAATGCATTCAAAGAGGGAGTCTGTAAAGTTCATGAAAAATGTGTATTATGAAAAACCTATTTATGACCCTCCAAAATGTTTGCACCTTAACAGACTTAACTTCAATTCCCTTTTCTATGATCTTTTTAAAGTATTCTTTTATCTCGTTGCTCCATTTGTCTCAAAGGAATTCTTCAATGTCCACCCTTCAATGTCCACTTATAAAGTGAACCTATACTATCAAACTCAACTTAAATTTCTTCCCCACAGTCACATACATCGATGATTTGTAAGTATATTAAGTGTATCCAAAAACTATTTTCTAGAAGGCATAAATGAGAAACATAAAACAACCTCTTGTTGTGCATTTTTTCTTTTTTTATAATTATTGAACTGTGTAGCCAGGATCTATATGGATTCCCTGCCTTGATAATAAAGTATATTTCTTGTTTACTGTGTGTGGCAGCCCTAGGTTCTAGTCTGTTGTGAGAACTTTGTAATCCAATGGTTTTATCCATGGCTCCTGGCCTGTTCCCTTTATGTGGTTCTTCTTTTTTCATTATTTCATGATGCTTCAACTGAAATACCTATAGGAAAGCATTCCCCTTCCTGAAAGTCTGAAACTGTTTCCACATGCACAGATTTTAATCTCAGGGTTAGGATTTAGGATTTGAAAAACCTGTGGTAAAGCTAATTTGTCATTCGTTTGGCAATATTATGTCTTAAAAATTTAGATTACTTTGGCTCTGTTTGTTTTCAGTTTCCTTCAGAAGTAACCACAGACAATGATCTCATCTAGGCATAAACTTTATTCCTGCAAACTGCATTATTTTATTTTCTGATCTCTCTGCTATGACTAACAACCCCCACTCCCTTCCCTAAATTTAATGCATAATCTCTTGAGACCATCTTAAACTAACAGGCTCAGATGGAGAAGCAACAATTTCAACCACATCTTTCATTCTGGGCTATTTGCCAGGGGTTTTCTCAGATACTTGAGAAACACTTACAAGCACTGACTTACCTCCTCCTAAGGCTGTTTCTTCATAGCTGTTCCTTATACATGCTTCCATTTCGGAGAATAAAAATAGAAGTAGCTTTCAATGCCTAAGGTAACATATTACCTGAGTCTATTGAACTTATATTACAGTCTGAAACCAGAGAAAACACGCCTTAAAGAATTACATATGTACTGTCATTTCACTTGCTGAAGATGGCAAGAAACAGCTAACAAACCAAATCTTTTTTGGATTACTTCAACTTCTTCCCTGAGTTATAGACACAGTGGGCACATGGTATCAACCCAGGTTTGGCCAAGCCATAAACATGAGCAACCAGCTACCCTTTACAATATCAGTGTCCTGTTGCTAGAAGTGGGCTGCTGAGCCAGTCCAGCATACTTTATGATTTTATTGTATGTTGTACCTCACTTTTCAGATGTAATTTCCATTGCACTTGATCTTCGATTTGGATTATGCATTACTCCACTGAGGCTGGCATAATAGGAAGGCCGATCAGTTGGCTTAAACAGCAGAAATGTGTTTTCTCCTAGTTCTAGAGACTGGAAGTCTAAGATTAAGTACCAGGTTGGTTTCTGATGAGGCCTCCTTCTCTAGCTTGTATACGAGTACCTTCTTGCTGTGTCTTCTCCTGGCTTTTCACTGAGAAAGAGAGTAAGAGAAAGTCTCTGGTATCTGTCTCTTCTATTGAGGACAACAGTCTTACAAGATTAAAGTCTCAACCTGATGACCTCTGGCTTTTATTATCTCCTTATGGAACCTATCTCCAAATACGAGAAAAGTTAGTATTTTGATACATAACTTTAGGGGATATACAGTTCAGTCCATAGCAGATTATAATAGAGAATCAAAATAAAACTGCTAAAAGAGGATAGACCTTGAATTTCCCTGGTATCATGCTTGTCTGCAAAATAATTATTGATCCAATTTCCTTCTCTTTATTCCTCTAATATCTATCTTTAACACATATTGAGTGGGTTGGAGATACTGCAAGATCCTCTCTGTATTTCACCCAAATAAAGTGAAGACAAAATCACCAGAACGAAATTTCCCTTAGAGAGTTCCATCTAGAATGTCGTCCATCAATTTTGTTCATGCCCCATTGGCTAAAACCATCTCATCCAAAGTTAGAAGGAATATTTCTATAGATACAGACTCTAATACGATAATTTAGAACACAGAATCAAAACTTGTAAGAAGAACAATCATTTGTGTCTTCATGTCATTTAAGCATGAAGACCAAAGTTGCAGGTATGAAAATCTGTAAGGATATAGAATGATAGACATGTCATTAAGAATTTTATAAACTACAAGGAAAAGAAAATCATAATAACTGTTCTGTTTTCTACTGGAAATTGTGTTCTAATATTTAATGTGGAGCTTACTCTGGCTGGGACTCAGGTACTAGGCCAGAGACCAGTAATGAGTGCTAAGGAAAAAAACAGAGCAAGAAGCTGAGAACTGAAGTGTGTGTGTGTGTGTGTGTGTGTGTGTGTGTGTGTGTGTGTCATTTACTATTTCTGCTTTCCAACCTCAAAATGTCATTGCTGTCTTTGTCACTCCCATTCTATTTGTCCTTGACATTTTATGCCTTTTAAAATCTGTTTATTTGCATTTTAGTAGACTTTGGAAAAGTGTGGGAGTGAACACATGTTCAATGTTTAGTTTATATTTAATACAAATATATATATATATACACATATATATATATAAAGAAAATAAACCTATAGACCACTAGTTGCAAAAAACGCTGTAGGCAGCTGCCAAATTTTGCATTCACCCCTGGATTCCAATGCTTTTCAATCAAAAAAAAAGAAAAATGGAGGTATGAATAAAAATAAACATGAACAGGATATCTGAACAATTAGGTAAGCTATTCAATAAATGGAGAATCAATTGTATGTAAAAGAAATCACATACCATCTGTTTTGATTTCCTCTCTGCAAATGCAGGAAAGTGTGCAGTAGAGCTTAGGAATTTATATATTCAATAAACAAAAGAAATATTGAAGCCAGTGGAATCACTTTAAAAATCTATTTGAACTAGAAATTATTTGAGTATATGGGAAAATAAATGATTAGTAGTGGGAATACATGAGTGTACACATTTGTTACTTGGATTTTTGCAAATTTTAGATAAATAGATATTAAGAAAAAAATTGAGCTAAGGGAATTCAAGGAGCAGATAGGTGATTGAAATAAGCATTATTGGATAGACTGAAAGTGGCATGTTTTATTCTATAGGGTTGTTTCTAAGTAAAGTGAACTTTTAAAAGAATTGAAACAAAATAATGACATCTGGAATTTTAGATTCTCTATAAGCAGAGAAGAAAATGTGGGTTTTAGAAAAAAGAATTGATGTGACCAGTTAGATTTTCTGGGTCAAAACTGGTGAAGTTAAAGGAATCTGTGCTATTTACAATACAAAAAGCATCTATTTTGGCATACCCTTCCTGTAGGTCAGTTCATTGTCAATCAGATTATCCACTTGACCTTAGCCAGATCCTTGACAGAATCAGCAGAAACTTTGATCTGCAAAAGAAGCTGCAAGCCAAATAAAAGTCATTTTCCAAATCCATTTGCTCAGCACAGATACAATTTATGTTTTTCTTTCTGCTTACCAAGCAGTTGTGCTACGAATTTTATCTTGAGAATTTTGGTTGTAATGAAACATTGCTATAATTTAGGATGAGCCAAGCATGTATAAAAATGAGAGAGCAGAAATCTGTCTTTCTTGGCCAACTGAGGCATTTTCTAAATGTAGTTGAAATATATATTCACTGAGCTTCTCTGAGCTCTCCAGCATTAGTCATCACTTTAAAAAATCAATAGGGAAGATATTATTTCCAATTAGCAAACATTTATCTGCTCAGGAATTAGACCTTCTTGACTTCTCTGGCACAATTTAGATTTGACAGGTGTACGCAGCTTTCTGTATTTATATAACAATGCATCAGCTAAATTGTCAGCCAATGCCCCATACACATATGATCAAAGATGGATTTTTTAATCATCCTACCAGGCACATAGTAGATGCTCAATAAATGTCCTGTTGCTCAACTTTCTTCTAGTCATATTTCTTATAAAGTATGTGACACATAAATATGAACAGTTTCCATATTTTATCATCTATGTCCCATATTTTAAAATATAGAGAGAAATATTGCTTGTATGAAAATAACATCACAAAGAATAGATTGTGTCCTATATCAAGCAATTCCACTATCAACACAATGATTTCCTTAACAAGTGTGAGAAGAAATAGCAGTCACCAACATAGGGCTACAAAAATATTCTAAAAGAAGTTGGAGAAAATCTGAGTTTTCATTACATCTGATTATTTTGTGTAGATAATTCATCACATAATTTACTTAACAGTGTCACCTTCTACCTAGAAAATATTTGAAACAATTATCAACATGTTACATCAACATTCTCCTAAATATTTTGCATTGTGACATTGACAAAAAACTCTTTATTAAGAATAAAGGCAAAAATAAGGACAAAATTGTAACAGAAATGTGTATAAGAAAATCTGAAAAGCAAACACTAGATGATAAACTTATAGGTCTTAGTTTTTCAAGGGCAGCTTTCGTAGGAAGATTTCAAAAGTTATTCATAAAGCTCTGTAAGCTCCTTATGCTTTTCAGAATTCTGAGGCAGGCTTCCTGGCAAAATGTTTGCTCAGAAGGAATTAATGTCACTGGTGGTTACATAATGTCCTGGCCTGACGAGGACACTGTGGAATAGCTTACTGTGGAATCTATCAAAAATATGATGAAATACTTTAAATTCCACCAAGCCAAGAATCACACAGATCTTCCTCCATTATGTGTATAGTGCTATGGCTGAAATACACAATAGTCACACAAAAGGTAAGGATGGGAGGAAGAGGGCACACACACACTGGTTTTTAGAATGGAAATTCATAAAGCTTTAGGAGAGACAGTTTTACCTTACCTAACAGATTTTCAAACTTTTACATTTGAAAGGAAACTGTTATATCTATAAACCCAAATACCAGAGATACAAATTTACAAAGAGCCCAAGACAATATTTATTGTAGACTTGTTTGTATATGATAAATATTAGAAATGACCCAACAGTTGACACAATATGGAATAAGGTACAACCTCACCGGACTCATGAAGAAACATGAAGTTTAGGCAGGTGTGATGGTGAAATGGGGAACCTGCAGCTTAGGACGCTCACATCCCACAGGTGTATTTGTTTCAAGCGACCGCCTGCTCTAGCTTCTGACACAGCTCCCTGCTAATGCACCTGGGAAGGCAGCAGATGATGGCCCAAGAGCTTGGGCCCCTGCACTCAAGTGGCAGACTTGGATGTAGATCCTGGCCTATTGCTTCAGTTTGGACCAGCTATGGTCATTCAGGCCATTTGGAGAATGAGCCAATTGGTGGAAGATTTGTCTCTTTTTCTATCTCTCACTCTCTGTCACTCTACCTTGCAGAAAAATAAATAAACGAGTCTTTAAAAAAGAAGGAAAACTGAAGTGTGCCTCTATCTATAATTACAGACACATCATCACAACATAGAAGCTGGAGTACACGAGATGTCAAAAGGTAATCATATCAAGATCTCATGTAGTCCAAAAAAAGTTCATAGACTCCCAGTATGCATGTGAGTGTATATAAATGCACAGAAAAAAAAAAAGAACACAGAAATCTTAACAGCAGTAATTATGAAAGATGAAAGTAGGCCTGAGGAAAACAAATAAAGGAAAGTTGTAAAATTTACTGTTTGAATTTGTTTTGAATTTGAATTTGAATCTTTTACAATGGGAGTATATTTATGTATTAGTTGTTTAATAATCAAGGACTGTATAACAAAGCCATATATGAATATTTGGATTTTCCATGGATTTTATAACATGAACAGGAGCAATAATAATAAGCAGCTAGCATTTACTGCATCATGGATACGCTATGTAAATATGCGGTCATCCCTAAGTATCCATGGAAACTTGTTCCAGAACCCCCTACAAACATCAGAATCAGATGATGCTCAAGTCTCTTCTATAAAGTGACATTGTTTTACATAAAACCTATTCATACCCTTCCATATATTTTTGGCACCTCTAGATTATTTATTTCTAAGAAAAGGGACTATTTGTAGATTCAAAACCAACATAATAGGCTAAATATTTGCTAGCTAATTCCTATAAGATCCTTTTAAAAATCTTATTTTCTTAAGTATTTATGCCTTTCTGTTTGCTACTTATCCATTCAATTTAAGTGAGCGGCAATCAAGAGTTAAGAGTAAAACACTTAGGAGTTTGAATTCTCATGTATCCTTGAAGGTATCTATTGTAATCTCCTTTACTACACAGAGAATAATACAGAACATTTAGGGAAGGATTCATACTAAACAGATTGTCAAAAAATAGTTGTTTTCTGCCACATAAATACCACTCTGCACTTGCACAGGGTTAAGCATGAGTTGTCACTTCCTGATGAAGTCATTGTACTCCTGACCATATCTTCTCAATATCTAAAGTCCTGGAATATTTTCTTCCCATTGTGGTCTAATCTGGGTAGCCTATACCCTTTCATTACTGATACAGTAATGATGGAAAAATAATATACTTGCCCCATCCACACTATTCCACTTTAAAAGGAGAATTAATGGTGTCATTTGAGGCATCTCAGAATTAATTTCTTAGGTGGTGATAGGTTTGCTTGAAGATGCACCCTGTCTTTGGCTTGGTTAAAGCAATACCCTGGTTAGCTCTGGTTTTTCAATGACATTTATATCCCTACTTAAGAAGAAACCCAAAGGCACAGTTGCCAGTGAGCAGCCACCAAACCTGCTTATGACAAGGGAGCTGCTTAGGTTTACATCCATGTCATTCCATTTTGCTCTTTGTTTTATCATAAAACGCTCTATTTAATTCATACCCTCAGAAAAGTCTTTAAAAAGGCCCATTTCATGGTGTTTCTAAGTTATAATAATTTGAATGAGATGTTCTACACAGTAGGCTGAATACCTACTCGCTAATTCCCACTGGAGAACTGAAAATAACTTGTTTTCTCTAGGTGATTCTGCCTGTTAATTATCCATTCAATTCAAATTGAAAGCAGTCAAGACCTGTACAAAAAGGGGTCATTCAAAGCGATGTCTTTTTCTAAAATGGTACTTAAAACTATTCATCCTCAACATGTAAGATTAGAACTTTCTTCATATACATGTTTGGTTAGAGTCAATAAATAATTATAGGGCACATGGGCAAATCACATTTTAAGGTATCTCATAAATATGCTATTCATTACAATATGGTCAAAGTAAAACCTTAACAATTAAAAAGCGATTGGTACTGGCAACTGTTTCAACCATGCGTTGCATATTTATTTTATGATATGTCAGTGTTTCCTCCATCTTTTAGTTCATGCTCATCATTACCTAAGAAGTGTTTTATAATCAAGTACTTAGCAAATCTCCGGATTTAAGCCATATGTACTTTCTGCCTTTTGAAGCACTATTTAAGAGTTCAGCAACAGAGTGAATGTCCAACAGAAAAACACTGTAACTCCAGATTCTCATAATTTCTGTCCTTTTTCTCATCTATAGAATGATAGGGTGGAACCTGATGTCATCGAAGATTGTATTTAGCTATAACAATGCCGCTAACTGTTTTTCTTTTTCTCTCTTTATATTTTAATTTATGATCACAAATTGTATATATTTACAATGTGCACCGTGATGTTTTGAAACATACTTACTTTGTGAAATAAGCAAATCATGCTGATTAGCATATGCATCACCTCACCTATTTATCGTTTATTCATGCTGAGAATACTTAAAATATACTCTTTGAGCAATTTTCAAGTATACAATGTTATTATTAACCATGGTCATGATATTCTACCATTACAGTTTTTTTTTTCTTTAAATAAAAGATATTTTTTATTTATTTAGAGCAACAGAGACAATGGGAGACAGAGAAATCTTCCATCCTCTGGTTCATTCCTCAAATGGCCACAAAAGCCAGGTCTGGGCCACTCCAAAGCAAGGTCAAAAACTCCATCCAGGTCTCCAACAGGGTGGCAAGAGTCTATGTTCCCAGGCACATTACCAAGAAGCTAGATCAGAGGTGTCATGCCCTGGGGTGGACATTGTGGCATAGAAGGCTAAGCTTCTGCCTGCAGTGTCGGCATCCCATATGGGTGCCAGTTCGAGCCCCAGCTGCTCCACCTCTGATGGAGCTCACTGCTAGTGTGCCTGGGAAAGTAAGAGGATGGCCCAGGTATTTGGGCCCCTGAACCCACATGGAAAACCCCAAAGAATCTCCTGGCTCCTTCCTGGCTTCAGCCTGGCCCAGCCCTGGCAGTTGCAGCCATTTGGGGATTGAACAAGCAGAAGGAAGATCTCTCTGTATCTCTAGCTTTGAAATAAATCTTTAGAAAACAAACAAATAAAAATAGGTGTCATGCTTCCAAATAAATAAATATATCTTTAAAAAAAAAAGTGTCTTGCCTAGAACTTGAACAGGTAGGTACACCAAGATGGGAAGCCAACAACATCAGTTTTGATTTAATCACTGCACCACACCACTGGTCCCCATTATAATTTTTGAATATATTCACTCTATCATGCTGAAGTTGTATATCCTTTGGCCAACATCTCCCTAGTCCCAGCCCTTCTTGGGCCATCTTGGGCCATCCTCTTCTGCTTTCCCAGGCACATTAGCAGTGAGCTCCATCAGAAGTGGAGCAGCTAGGACTGGAACTGACACCCATATGGGATGCCAGCACTGCAGGCGGAGGTTTAGCCTTCTATGCCACAATGTCTACCCCAGGGCATGACACCTCTGATCTAGCCTCTGGTAATAATCTTCTACTCTCTGTTTTTATAAGTTTGACTTTTTTAGATTCCACATATACATGAGATCATGTAGGTTTGTCTTTTAACATCATTGCAGACTTCCCAAGAGTAGATAATGTTGAGATGGTTGAAATATGAATCTATTTAAGGAATATTTGTTAAAAAATAAGCAGCTATACAGGTTATATATATGATATATTTGGCAAGATTTTAGACAATCTTCAATGATTTGTCCAAGCATGAATATTATCATATGCAATCTTTTACAAACATTAGAAATATCATAATCACCAGGAACCAATATAAGTATGTGGTTATGGCTATTCAAAATTAAAGAATGTCCCATGAATTCTTTGTCTCCAGGGCACTCAACATTGTGGATTCTTCATTTACACTATGTAGACATAACAACTATTCAAGAAACATTTTTATGGATAAATTCTTTATTGTAAAAATCTTAATTGTACAACAATAATCACCTGCTCCAAATTTTGTAACGTGAGAATTATTTTCTCTTTCCTGTCAAGAACTGAAATTATCTAATTCAATTAAAGGGAATAGACAACAGTTCTCAACAGAATAAGTATGTGTATAACTAGGACATTCTTTTTTCTCTCAGTTTGATCAAACATCAGACATTAGAGACATTAGGCAGGCCTCTGCCTACAGACCTTTGATCTTTTCTGCTTATAGAATTTATTTTTAAATATATTATATATATATATATATATATATTTATCTAAAAGGCATAGTGAGTTGTGTGTGTGTGTATGAGAGAGAGAGAGAGAGAGGTAGAGAGAGGGAGAGCAAAAGACATTTACTTGTTCACTCCCCAAATGGCCAGAAAGGCTGGGGATGAGACAGGCTGAAGCCGGGAACCCAGAACTCCATCCAGGTCTCCCATGTGGGCAGGGACTCAAGCACTTGGGCCATCGTATGCTGCTTCCCAGGCACATTAGCAGGGAGCTGCATTGGAAGTAGAGTGGCTGCGCTTCAACTGGTATTCTTGATGCAGCTGTCACTGTGCCAAAACCTCTGCCCCAGAACACTCACTTTAGCGAACTTGTAACTGTGGGTTGCTTTCCTGTCACTTTAATAGGCATATAAATTTTCTCCAATTATCTAGCTAACTTTATAATCCAAGAATATCTCTCTGGGGCCATGGCTTCCTTGGTTAATCCTCCCATATGGGCGCCAGGTTCTAGTCCCGGTTGCTCCTCTTCCAGTCCAACTATCTGCTGTGGCCCAGGAGGCCAGTGAGGATGGCCCAAGTGCTTGGGGCCCTGCACCCGCATGGGAGACCAGGAAGAAGCACCTGGCTCCTGGCTTCGGATCGGCACAGCGCCAGCCGTGGTGGCCATTTGGGGAGTGAACCAATGGAAAGAAGACCTTTCTCTCTGTCTCTCTCACTATCTATAACTCTACCTGTCAAATAAGTAAATAAAAATTTTTAAAAAAAGAGCACCTTTCTCAAAGACCTGGGAGCCTTCTCTTTGAAATGTAAACATGGAGGAAATAGTATCCCTATCTCCCAGTAACAGAGTAGGATCCTAACTGTTCCAAGCTGTAGAACAACCAGTCATTTGGAAAATGCATTTCAATTTACTTTTCCTCTAGGTAAAGTCTATCAGAAAACACAGAATCTAGGATCAGCCCACCCCAGTTCTTATACATCGTTCAGAATTTTGTTGAATCAGGATTGGTTCCAGTCTCTCAGTCTCTCTTTCCTACAGCGGCAGTTAAAAAAAGGATTTTATACCTGTCTAATATTGTTGGCTACAGTTTTTTTAAAGGAGCTGAGTCTTTTTTAAATATTTATATATTTATTTATTTATTTGAAAGTCAGAGTTACACAGAGAGAGGAGAGGCAGAGAGAGAGGGAGAGAGTCTTCCATTTGCTGGTTCACTCCCCAATTGGCCACAACGGCTGGAGCTGTGCCGATCCAAAGTCAGGAGCCAGGAGCCAGCAGCTTCTTCTGGGTCTCCCATGTAGGTGCAGGGGCTCCAGGACTTTGGCCATTTTGTACTGTTTTCCCAGGCCATAGCACAGAGCTGGATCAGAAGTGGAGCAGCCTGGACTTGAACTGGCACGCATATGAGATGCCGGCACTGCAGGCGGCGGCTTTACCTGCTATGCCACAGCACCAGCCCCAGCTACAATTTTCACTTTGACACATGCAAGCCATAGTGAGTGAAGAAAAGATGTATAGATTGTATGTAATATGGGAATTTACAAAAACCAACTCCAAAAAATAACCATGATCACGGTATTGAAGATGCACTAAACTTATTAAAATCTCTGTATAATCTGTTCAGCTAAGCTTACCTTATAACAAATATTCTAAGTAATTTTGAATTAACTTCTGTTACATTTCAGGTAAGTTTCACATTATAGCTAAATTATTTCCTTTATATTAAAATTTCAGGTATTAGGATTACTACAGTTTGAGCTTATAGTCCATTGATTTAGATTCCATAGTAAATGGTTTTTCACTTGAAAGTGCCTGTATTTTAATAGAAAGGACAAATATTGATTTTAAAAGAATTACTGAAAGCTCACATGAGAAAACCAAGATACGTCTGCAGATGATGCTGAGTCTTGCTTACATGAAGGTTCAGTGCATTATGTTCGTAACAAAGAACAGGAGCAATATGTCCATAAAATAGTGAGGAACACTAATAAGAAATTCATAATGCACTGCTCCGAAGCACAATTCAATAAGTGTGACACTCTTTAGTGCTTTTGAACTTCACCTCAGATAGCTTGTTCTTTAAACAATACTTGGAGTATCTTTTAACAGCTGAAGATGAAAGAAGATACCATGCAGAAGAGAAGAGATTCAAAGGGCAGAAGACAGACAATAGCGTCTTCAGATGGGCACCGATGTGATTGGAATGCCCTTAAATATCAGCGAGGAAACCTGTAAGAGTGAGGCATAAAAGAAGCTCCGGTGTTTCTTTTTACATTTGTTTCTAAAATCTCTGATGAGTTCACTTCCTTGTGTTTCACAGAACCAAGGAGCACCTTTTGATCTTTTAGTGTCATATACCTCTTCACAACTTTTTATTTTGCTGAAAGACATAAAAAGAGACTTCTCTTTGTCTTTTTACACATTTTGTAAGGTAATTAATAAAACACAAATGCATTTACTATTTCAGATCAAAGCACATTTTGCTATGCATGGACAATGTAACCTAATTAGATATATAGGAAGCCAATGATCACGCAACATCGCTCTACAGTTTTTCTCTCCAAATTAACTAAATCAAATGGTGTTTAGATGTCTCACAAATGTAACTTGAGGTAAAGCTTAACTTAAACAACTAAAAAACTTGTTACCTACTGATTGCATCATCCTTAATTAATGTACAGTTGCCCTCTTTCTGAATTATACACAAATTCAAAAGGAAAAAATTTGACAAAGCAAAAAAATTATGTAGCTGAACAAATGAAACACAGAATTCATAAAAAACATAAATATTAATTGACACTAAGCAAAATTAGAAATAACTTATTTCTGTATTAATGCAATTCCATGTGCAGCTTTCATCATTACTTAGGCCTGAGCAGATTGTGTTTGGATAAATGCTTTCTACAAATGAAATACCAATAGAATTTTCTGCCAAAAGCAGTTGGTTTATGAAATCTGAGCAACTGTATTAAAAAACAAAAACTAAAATAACTGAAGAGCTAATTTAATAACAGAGGCTTTGACAATAATTTTTAGGTATGTATTCCATATAATTTCATACATATTGGAGGAAATCTAATGAAAAAAAATCTCAATAGTCAAGAATTTGAAAGTCATCACATCCAGCATCCTCTCCAACACTTAAACCTAATCCTTAGCATGGATGATTTTTCTGCCGTGACCTAGTTTCCAGAAACTGCTCACTTAACAGACAGCCTCAGCATCTGAGAAGGCCACTGATGCTGAGAAAACCCAGCTTGCTCCCAACCCATCTGATTGCCATTTATGCCACTAGTTTTAGTTTTACCCACAGAAGCCCAAAGCTGGCACATCCAATTCTATTCTACATACCAGTTCCCTAAACACCTACAGTGACCTTTATAGGATGAACAAATACGTTAACACAGACATATCATACGCCACTTAAAATACATCAGCATCTCTTTCTTGGAATCTCATCATGCTTAGAGTAAGTATGGCTCCAGACACCAGTCACTGACACCTTTCAAGGGTCTTCATAATGAAAACTGTTTCCATAACAATCCTAACGTATCACTTACCTTTTAGTACCGATGGTGCCACAACAATGGTAGGCTGGCCCCTAAGCATACACCAAAGCCGTGGCACCAATCTTACCAGCAGCCGTGGACCTATTCACGGTGATACTCTCATGTTGAGAAAAAGAACTACTTTCTCTTCAAAATCACTTTACTAAAGAAGGCTCATTACTGTTGTCATACCTCAACCTTGGCAGGCAAACACTCTGCGACATAAAGAAGTACACAGAAAGCACTTCGTAGGAAGCACCCAGCAGTGCTTTGATTGGCAAGTTGACCCAGCCCCTTTTTTGATGTGGCACCATTCTTGCCTGAAAGACAAACTGGTTATGAAGAATTGGCTACTTGCCCAGATATTTTCTCAAAAAAATGATGAAGCTAATCTGCTTATTTTAACTTATTGGCCACAATAATATTTATGTTTTCATGTTCAAGTTAAAATTACAAAGAAGCATTTACCATCATGAACCTTTTACCTTCTTACACTTAAAAATTCATCTGAAGAGACTAGTAGGAGCTAACACAATATTTCACAAATATCTGAATGACTGATGATGAAAATCATATGGAGTAAACATTTCATTCAAAGTGTAAAATAGGCCAATGAATCATGTAATAGGATATACAAAGTTTATTAATTGCACATTACAACTAATCTTTAAGGTTATGATGCTTGGGGTAGGTATTGTGTCTTAGCAAGTGAGACCACCACTTGGAAAATCCACATACCATGTTGGAGCGCCAGTTCGAGTTCTAGCTACTCTTCTTTTGATCCTACTTCCAGCTAATGTGCCTGAGAAGCACCAGCGATGACTCGAGCACTTGCCATACACATGGGAGACCAGTGTGGAGTTTCTGGCTCTTGATTTTGACCTGGTCCAGCACTGGCTGTTGCAGTCAACTGGGGAATGAGTGACAGACAGAAGACTTTCTCTCTCTCTCTCTCTCTCTCTCTCTCTCTCTGACACTCCACCTTTCAAATAAATAAACAAATATTTTAAAAAAATAAACAACTCTGTGTTGATTTTTGGTATTGTATCCGTGATAAACTACAAAAGCCGTTAAAATACTACTTTCATTTTTCAACTTCTTATCTGTGTGAGATCATATTTGCTTCACACATATTAACAGAAATAATGTCATTAAAAGCTGGATTTTGAATCAGATATAAAAATTTATTTAGACTTCAAAGATATTTGCAAAATATAAAATAATCCCACTACTCTCATTAGTATTTTTGTTTCAGAAAATGTACTTATCATAAAAATATCTTATTTATGTTGACACAGAGGGCTTGTTGTTACTATTTCTACACGAAATAATAAATGCTTTACATTTTTGTTTTAATTTCTAATGTGGTAAATATTGATTGCTATAAGCTTGAAAATTGTATCCCTTTAAGGTCTTTGGTAAATATACAATAAAAGTAAATAGTTTTGATTTTAACAAAAAACAACTGCAAGAGTATAACTAGCTTTTTTGCTATCTCATGAAGTTGTTATGATCAAATCAAACTAGATTGCTAAGGACAAGTACATTAAATAGGTGTTAAGTGGGATATAAGTTATAAATAAAATATTCAGCAACAAAAAATCAAGCAGGGGCTCCATGACCAAAAATTTAAAGGCACTGATAACCTGCTTGCCTCTCTGCATTCGCCTCTTGCTACAACTTCAATCATGCTACTTATTGAGTTACACTTAAGTCATTGTAGCTGCTTGAAGTTAGTGTGCCCTTTCACTCTCTGGCCTCTTCAATTGTTCTAAAAGATGTCATTCTCTCCCCTGCTCCTCTTTTCCTGCAGATACTATCTTAAGCAGAATTTTCTTCCTAACAGTAGTTTTCTCTCTCTGTTCTCTCTCTCTCCCTTTTAATGCTTCATCCTCTTTTTCACTTAGGAGAGCTCCTATCCCACTGAACTGTAATTACAAGTTAAATTATCTGTTTCAATGCTGAATCTGTCGTTTGTTCATCACTGAAACCCTGGAGTTTCAAATTAACTAACAGTGACCCCACACTTTGTCTTTCACGTTGTTTCACATTTTTCATATATTGTTTTATCTAGCAGCATGCTTTTTAGAAAAATATTCACATTTTATGTTAAATGATAAAGGATTTGGTAGATACCAACTATTGTGATTTGGTCATTATACATTGTAGGCATGGACCAAATAATCACACTATATCCTATGATTATGTACAGTTAAAATAATAATACCATATAAAATGCAAAATTGCAGGTTCCAGATGAATTTATAAAGCAGAAATTAACAGAGAAGCTAATAAGTAATCTAAGTCATAATGACAACAAATATAAAATCTGAGACTCAAAATGCATTTATTTACCCATTACATTTGCATTTGCTTCAGTGAAAAACACCTAGTAACCATTAGATAAGAACGTGCTGAATTTCATTCTTTTACAAATGTTTCCTCTCCTTTGGTTAATTTCCTAGATAGCACAACATTATGTACCTTCCTTCATTGTCATTATTTTAGTAACTTTTGCTATTAAATAGGAAAAAAACCTATAGACTCCAAAATTCTTTAAAAATATTTCTATACATACCATTTCTATGACTTTTTGTGACATTGGTATAATAATACCTGCCTTCAAAACTGACAAGAAAAATTGAAATTACTGCAATACTGGCGAAGTCATCTTGGGGTGATATTTAGAAAATAATATTCAGAAATATGTTCAATTTTATTATCTCTAGTCACCCAATACCATGAGTAGAACTGTGAAACACATCGTGAATTTCTTTTAATCTCATTCAGAAGAACAATTCGGAAAAAATGAGTGTTAAATCCAGACCATAAACTAAGCTAAAGGATACTGAACTTAAAAGTTCGATATTGGCTATTTCATTATGAATAAAATTCCTAGCTTTCAATAAGATGTTTCTTATTTTATATCCCTTGATTCTGCTTTCTTTGATGGTGTATCCAATATTTCAAATTGAGATTGAAAGATACCCATAGGCAGATACACATTCTTTCCTGTACCCTCTGGTGTCGATTTATTGTGCTGCAGCATCCATTACTTTTTCAGCAGCATCATGATCTAGAGACATAAAGGGTGAAGTTTAACTTACCTTAGGTAAGTGAATCTAAAGGCGAGTTTAAATGACAAAAAGATTTGTGCTCTGCAAGTAGAAGCTATCCTGAAACGCAAACATATCCTGGAAGGGAGAAATGTGAATTCTGTATAGAACTGACATGACTGTTCAAACCACTTGGACCAAAATCAGATAAAATGAAATGTGTTAGGAAATATTCCTGTGGGATACGATTCAGCTCCACATTTTCACATGGACACCTAAAGAATAACAAGGCTGTAAAAGTGACCTCAATAATCTCCCCCTCAGAACTTGTACACCTCTATGTCAATAGCTCTTAAAATTTAGAGAAGAACACATAAGACATGGAAAGCCAATAAAATGTGTGCTAGTTTACTGATTACCTCTTGGAAGATTAGTGCTAAATCCCTTTGACGAAAACATGAAAAGCCACATAGAATACATGTTAGCATTGACCCACATTCATAGAGGATAATGGGACGGGCTGAACTTTATGTTAACTCCTATTCCTTATTTGTTGAAGAATGATCCAGGGACTTCAACTATGTTGAAATCTCAGGTTGCAACAACGCACCGTGAAGCAGCCTCCTACAGCTAAGGATAAATCCACAAAGAAAGAGACTGCACTGCTTGTATTTTATGTGGCAGTCCGACCAGGTGAATGAGTAGTATACACCTTCTCTTGTGAGTTAACGTGGCCCAAGATTTATCTTGGTGCCTCAAAGAATAAACCAGCAGTTTTATCACTTGAATCTGCTTGTGTCCCATATTAAGTCCTCTCTGATGGGGACTCTTCAAAATTATACCGGTTGCAAACTCTAAGTTCTTTACAGTCGAGTTAAGAAAACCAGTATAGTTCCCATTTGCAGCTATTACAGAGGCCATTGTTGAAATTTATTATTTCCTTCATGTACCCACTCTAGATAGCCACCACTCTGGACAGCACTTCGCAGGTACAATTTCCTTGTCTGTTGGGGTCAGTCAGATGTTCATCTTGGGGGTATCTGTGTGACAGGTCCTCTTGGACTTCTCAGGTTAGGTTTTAGCAGTCATTCATGCACTGTTTTCACTAGTCATGAAAGTTCCAAGAGATGTAAAACCGACAAGTTTCAAGCATACTTATTCCCATAACCATTACATAACTCTAACAAAATCTTATGAAAAGTATAATTGATTATCACCACGAGTACAATAATTGTTTTTTATTTTTAAAGTTTTATTTGTTTATTTGAAAGTCAGAGTTACACAGAGAGAGAGAGAGAGAGAGAGAGTGAGAGAGGTCTTCCATCCACTGGTTCACTCCCTAGTTGGTGGCAATGGCCAGAGCTGCACCAGGAGCTTCTTCTGGGTCTCCCACACAGATGCAGGGGCCTGAGGACTTGGACCATCTCGTACTGGGAAAGCAGGCCATAGCAGAGAGCCAGATCTGAAGTGGAGCATCCAGGTCTTGAATCGGCACCCATATGGGATGCTGGCACTGCAGGCGGCGGCTTTATGCACTACACCACGGCACCAGCCCCAATACATTTTCTTTACTTTCTTATCCAGTAAAGTGACTCCAATGCAACAGGAATACTATTAAGTCCAGTGTAAATCCTGGTGACCAGCACATCAAGTCCAGTAGAGCCCAGAGTTACATAACCACAAAGCTCAAATTCTACAAGGTAATTGAGAGGAGCCAATCCTACTTTGGGGATTTATTTATTCTAGTTATTGGGCAAGTGCACCATGCTTATGTTTTAGTCCAATGCTTATACTGTTTCCTGTAAGACAAACTCAACCCTAAAGGCTGTCATCCTTGACTTGTCTTTCAATCCAAGGTAGTTTGATTCATATTTTATGTCATTAAGTGAAATGTTCTATAAACAATCATACAGTTATTTTGGCATAATCATTGTGTGTATCTGGGACTAAACATTTGTGTCTCCTCTTATGGATCAAGAATTGGAAGTTGGGTGGGCATTTGTCTCTTAGTTGTGAATGCTACTTGGGATTCCCTCAACCCACGTCAAAGTTCTGGCTATTCTCTCAGTTCCAGCTTCCTGCTGATACCCCGAGAGACAATAGGTGATTATTTAAGTGGTTGGGTCCTTGCACCCATATGTGAGACCTGGATTGAATTCCTGCTTCTTGGCTGTGGCCTGACCCAGTCCCACCCAGGTAGTTGCAGGCATTTGGAAACAGAACCAGCAGGTGGGTTATCTGTCTGTGCCTATGTCTCTCTTCCCTTCTCCCTCCATCTGTGTATGTGCTTGTGTGTCTTGTCTTTCCCTATGTCTCTCTGTCTTTCAACATATAAAATATATAAATGAAAGTTTTTAAATAAGTAAGAATCTAGGAGAAATTGGATCAGCTTTGGTGAACAAAAGTGCATTTGCAAAACTTCTTTCCATGCTTCCATAGCTTTCCATTTAGTGCCATGTTTAAATTTCTCTTCACCCCTAAAACAACTGCAGAAAAAGTAAAGCTGGAGTAGTCATTTAGACTACTGATTACGATGCTCACATCCTACCTGGGAGTGCCTGAGTTCAGTTCCTGTCTCTAGCTCCTGAGTCCAGGTTTCTACCAATACAGATGTTGGGAAGCAGTGGTGGTGACTTAAGTAATTCTGCTCCCACCACCGATATGGGAGACCTGGATTGTGTTTCTGGATCCCAGCTTCAGCCCCAGTCCCAGTCCAGCACTGGCCCAGCCTTGATCATTGCAAACATTTGGGGGAGTGTACCAGAGGATGAGACCTAGCTCGCTCGCTCTCTCTCTCTCTCTCTCTCTCTCTCCCATTCTCTCCCCCTTTACCTGCCAAATAAATAAAAAAACTTAAAAAAAATGAAGGTCATACTCTTCCTTCCAAATTTTACCTTGTAGTTTTAGTTATTAAAATATACATGACTAAAATGGCTTTATAAATGAGAAAGTAATGAAATAGGATTTACTCAATATTTATTTGACCTTTAAATTGAAAAGGTAATTTCTGAAAGCAGGTATATTTTCATCTATTTTGTAAATATTTAAAATTAAAATTACTTTTTTACCTTAGCCAAACTGTGTAGGGAAAACTAAAGATCTCCACTCAAGATAAGATTTCAATTCATGTGCATTTTAAAAATTCATTTACAAACCAAGTAGAATTATGTTCCATAATGTAAAGGAGATTTGGGGCTATTTGGAATATCAACTCTGATAGTTTATCACCTTTCTTGGCTGCATTTACACATGATATATATTCTATAATATTTTCAGAACAAAGATTTTAAAAATTCTTAGCATCAGCTAATATTCTTTTCCTGGAGAAGTGACTTATCAGGGAAAATTTTTCAAAGTATTTTTTTTTCATAAAACACTAGAAATTTCTCTAAGATAATTGCTTATTAATTTTTCAGTACTCATTAAAATTGTGAATTAACATGCTATTATGGAAATAGGGAATTCCTATCAAAAGTCAATCATCTTAGTCTGGGCTGCTACCATAAAATGTGATAAACTAGGTAGATTTTAAATATTTATTTATTTTTATTTGAAAGTCAGAGTTACACAGAGAAAGGAGAAGCAGAGAGAGGTCTTCCATTTGATGGTTCACTCCCCAATTGGCCATAACATCTGGAGCTGCGCCCATCTGAAGCCAGGAGCCAGGAGCTTCTTCCGGGTCTCCCACTTGGATGCAGGGGCCCAAGGACTTGGGCCATCTTCTACTGTTTTTCCAGGCCATAGAAGAGAACCGGATCAGAAGTGGAACAGCTGGGTCTCAAACTGGAGCCCATATGGGATGTTGGAGCTTCAAGCTAGGGCATTAACCCACTGCGCCACAGCATCGGCCCCAACTGGGTAGATTTTAAGCAACATAAATTTATTTCTCATAGTTCTAGAGGCTAGAAGGTCCAAGATGGGGGCATTAACAGAGTCTGTGTCCCGAGAAGACCTACTTTCTGATTCACAGATGGTGTCTCTTTGACCCTGGTGACAGGGCAAGGCACCTCTGTGGGCACCATATACAGGTGTCAATCCCATTTATGGGAACTCTTCCCTCATGACTTAGTTATCTCCCAAAGATCACATTGATGATTAGGTTTCAATATAAGGATCTGGGGAAGATGCAAACGTTTAGACCATAGCAACCGTGAAAATGCATATTGGAAATTAAAGGCACAGAGATCAGATAAAAACTCAGAAAATGATTTCCTTTTTGGTAATAGGACTCTCTACCTTTAAAATTGTATATTTACAAACACCATAAAAGCTTCAGTCATTTACAAGCTTACTGAACAATGAAGAGGAATAGGCACTCAGTTGTAAGTTACTGATGTCAGGACCTCTGTCAATGTGGTCCATTTTTGTGTCTCCAGGTAGGAGCAGCGCTTGACCCAGAAAGGCTAAACACTCTAATAATGAATGAATATGTCTAAAATATGTGAATGAAGTAGACCCACTCTAGTATCTGAACACAGAAATCATTGAGTCTATGGGAAATTTCTGCTTCTTTCTTGCCTCTCAACAATGCTTTCATCAACACCACAGGAACACACTTCATCATATGTTCATCATAGCCTGAGACCCAGAAAGAGATACATTTTTATTAAAACCATTGTAGTGATCATGACACAAATGGATTTGTATTTCTACAATTCATTGTTGTTGTTTATCTGCTTTGCCATTGGTAGAATCCAAATGGACCAAACCTAGCATTTTGGCATGACTTTTCATGTTTCCTCTATCAGTCTCAGAGAACTAACAAAGTTACAATCGTATTATCTGTATCATGCAGTAGTCTATAGAGCCCTTT
The DNA here is from genome assembly GCA_949820135.1 of Sylvilagus floridanus. NCBI lineage: Eukaryota > Metazoa > Chordata > Mammalia > Lagomorpha > Leporidae > Sylvilagus > Sylvilagus floridanus. Next base: position 69,718,816 of record OX463231.1, read on the forward strand.
CTCATAAAGAACCTAATTTCCCTGATGAAAGAGAGGGCTGAGAGGGAGAGGGGTTGTAATGGAAGGGAGGGAAGTGTAGTCGTCTTCTTGGAACTGAACCTACAGAATGCATGAAAGTTGTCCTTTCTGTATTAATTAAAAAATTTAAAACTCTAATTTCCTTTTCTAAACAGCAGGCAATATTATGCACATTTTTAAAAGAAACTAAATGTTTGGGAGTTAAATTCCTACACATAATTTTGCTTTTATTAATTAGCATAATATTCTGACTTCAAAGATATATTCTATCCACTATGCAACATAAACTTTTTTATTTCTTCTTTACAATTAAAATATGGGGAAAATTTAATATAGAAAAACTCCAATATAGAAAAAAATCCTTAGATGAAAATGTGGTGATTAGATTGGAGGAAAGACAGCTATGACACTTTAAATGAACTGTTCGTCTAAAACATTCTGTTGCTAGTTCTACTGGTAAGAACAGGTCTAAGTTAAAGTAAATATAGACAACATTTTACTTAGAGGAAGAACAGAAATATGCTTTGGGATTTTTCCACAGCTAGACTTTGTGATTTTCACAGGGGTGATAGCTTCTATTGGTAAAAATGAGACCTTTTGGTTAAGAAAACCAGATCTATTTTCACAGAAAATTTAGCATAAAAATGTTGTATGTCTCCCCAAATTTGAAAGTCATTTTAAAAACTGAGGAGGCAACAGGAGGAGAAAGAGAAATAACACTGCTTCAGAAGACTGACTGGCAACTGAATTGAAAACCTACTCAGTCACTAATAACTAGCACTTTTATTCATAATTTTAACTTTTGGAAACTACACATTGAGTCACTGAGAAAATGTAGTTTTAATATTCTTATTTATTTCGCATTACCATTATTTTGCAGAATCGTTATAATGAGTCTTAAATGATTTCAAACCTAATGAATTTCAACCCTTAGAACATCTTAGAAATCAAGGCATATAGTATGAGTTTCCCTTCCATGAACACTTTAAAATTTGATTGCAAATAATTCAGAAATGATTACATTCCAAAATTTATAGTAATGACGTTTTCGCATTTTTACTACAATTCCATGGAAAGATACTCTGCAAATAAAGAAATGCTATAATGATCCTTGAAGTAGAAACTAACAGAAAATGTAGTCGCAAAACAATTCTATATAGGACAGTCTCATGAAGGCACATATCCATTTTGAGACAATAGAAAACAGTGGGCAGCTGCTTTCATAAAACACAAGAGCTATCATCAAGAAGAGACAATAGCGTTCCTCCTACTGATGACCCCAACCCCACATACATACTCTCTCTGGCTTCTTGTGAATAGCTTTTCCATTTTTTTTTTTTTCCTGTAAAAAAGCACAAGGTTGGCCAGCACTGCTGCTCACTTGGCTAATCCTCTGCCTGCAGCGCCGGCACCCCGGGCTCTAGCCCCAGTTGGGGCGCCAGATTCTGTCCTGCTTGCCCCTCTTCCAGTCCAGCTCTCTGCTCTGGCCCCAGAGTGCAGTGGAGGATGGCCCAAGTGCTTGGGCCCTGCACCCACATGGGAGACCAAGAGGAAGCACCTGGCTCCTGGCTTCGGATCGGCGCAGGGAGCCGGCCATAGCAGCCATTTGGGGGGTGAACCAACAGAAAGCAAGACCTTTCTCTCTGTTTCTCTCTCTCTCACTGTCTAACTCTGCCTGTTAAAAAAAAAAAAAAGCACAAGGTTTCTAGGGGTGGTAACATTGTACACAAATTTTCTTGGTAGCTGTCTTTCATCAAATCTGGAAACAATGCCAATGTCTGACAACAAATAAATGAACAAATTGTGTTACATCCCCACCATGACCCACTATTCATGGAAGAAACAAGGTGGGGAGAGGAATGAACTATTGATACATCAAGTGACAAAATTCATATAATATGTTTATAATATGTGATAATACATGATTTTAAAATATATTCATAACATGATATTCCATGTATGTAAAACTGCAAAAGGAAAACCAATTTTTAGTTATAGAAACCAGATCAATGAGTGTTTGGATGTGGGGTATTACAGCAGGGAGAGGGATTAAATAAAGTAGAGAATACCTTTGGGAATAATGGATATGTTTATTATTTTAATTTTGGGGATGGTTTCATGAGTGCATATTAATGTCAAAACTTATCAAAGTGTACACGATAAATCTATGCAGTTTATTGCATGTCCATTATCCTTCAATAAAGCTGTTTTAAAGCAAAACTCTGGAGACCTGCGCTGTAGTGTAGTAGGTTAACCCTCCACCTGAAGCACCAGCATATTCACCTATGGGTGCGGTTCATGTACCAGCTGCTTCTTTTTGGATCCAGCTCTCTCTGCTTATGGTCTGGGAAAGCAGAAGAAGATGGTCCAATTGCTTGGGCCCCTGTACCCACATGGGATACCTGGAGGAAGCTCCTGGCTTCTGCTCTCCCAGCCCTGGCTGTTGCAGCCATTTGGGGAGTGAACGAGCTGATGGAAGTCCTTTCTCTCTGCCTCTCCCTCTCTCTGTAACTCTGCCTCTTAGATAAATAAATAAATCTTTAAAACAACAAACTAAATTCTGTGGTAGAATAAAATGATACAAAATCTATTCCAAGTATGTTTATGTCACTGTGAGATTCAACCCATTTGAGGTAAAATTTAGAACAGAGCTCTATTTTTTGCTTTCCTTTTTAGTGTATGTGAGTACTTTGCTAAGTTCAAAATTTTAAATACACTACTGAATTTGACTCTTAAATACAAGCCAAAGACTGCATAGTATTTGATAATTTCATTTTTAAGATTTGCACTTATTTTATTATTATTAATACAAATAATTGCTTTCAATAAATTATTTTAATAATTTAATAATTTATTTTAAAAATTGTTTTAGCTCATGCTGCATGAGAATTACAATTCTACTGGGTTGTACCTGGTGGAATATATTAAATTAGAGGGCAGGTTGGATGTTTATCATTGATTTAGCCTTTTTTATAGACTCATGATTTCAATCCTAGTTTTTGTTCTTGTTTTTCTCTGTGAATATACACTCTCTTTTATCTCAGTCCCAGTAAATAGTTACCTGTTCTTGTGTCCCATGATAAAACTACAAAGCCGCATCTCCCAGATCAAAATCTCTGACATTTCTTAAGAAGGCCAGCTTCCTTTCCCTAAACCATCTGACACTATGGGTCATAGTGTCATAGACACCATAGACACTGTGGGTCTACTGTCTTTCCTGGTGGCTTTGGAAGTTCAGACATGTTTTCAGTTTCTGTAGGGTCATTGCCCAAGTTTTGTATTTACTGATTCTACAGAGCTTCCTCGGCTCTGGATCTGGCCTGCCATACTTCAAAATCCTGATTTTTGACAATATTAAAATAGAAATAATATTTCACAGTTTACAATTCAGAGATCACCAATGATATTCCACAGCACAGTATAAAATAAGCAATGTTTCTCTCAGTAGGCATTACCTTGATCCCAGTGTAAGTAAGTAGAAACTATCTAGTTCCTGTACTGATTCATTGCCAGGTTTTTAGTGTATACCAGAGTTTCAGTTAGGATTAAGTGGAATAATGTCAAAGACAGAGACGTTCCCCTTTTGCTGAATTTTATTCCTGATATCAAGCACTGCAGGAAGCTTCCACCTCTTCAGACTGTTAGAATCAGAACTATTTGTCTCCACTCCCCTGGGACATGGACTGCCTGTCTCAGAGCATAGCTCCTGCGGGACCTGGGAAGATCTTAACAACATGTCCTTGCTGGACTATTACTGAATGGGAGAATTTCAGCTCCATTTCAAATCGCATATTCCCAAGCTTGATCATTGTTCAAAATGCTCTGTTGCCTTCATTTGCTCTCTCTAAAGATACTACATCAGAAATGAGGGATTTATTTCTCTTATTTTTCTGTAAAGACATAGAAGTCAGTTATTAACTGCTGTAGCTTGCTTGAAGTGAAAGTGAGAATAAACATTTAGGATTCTGACAGACTTATTTTCAGTCAGGGATAAGACATTTTTTGCTTAAGGACATTCTCAGAATTTTTAATTCTTACCCAAATTATGCAGGAAAATAGATATTGTGATTCCCTTGAAAATGCACTATTCATAAATGATGTTCTGGGTAAAACCTAATATATTAACATACCTGTGTGGGCTTATCATTATTTAAAAATATTAAGAACATCCTCAATTCAACTTTTCTTAATTTATCTTCCATAATATTAAGATGTGAATGTATCTTACTAGAACTTCCATTCCTGAATAGCAGTCATCAAAAGGGCCATCTATTAAATAGCAGAGATGTGATTAAACCCATCTCAAAACCATTTCACAAGTACCTACAATTACGTAAACTGAAATAAGAAGAAGTTTAAAAACCTTTTAGGCCATTTAATTGACTAATTTTTTCTAACCTCATATAATCTAACCAGAAATTAAATACCTTTAGTACAATCTCATTACATAAAGTGCTCCACTGTGTAATTATATATGTCTAATTGCTATTATCTCTAGAAAATATTTTCTGTGTTCTAGTATATCAAATAAATATTAAGTAGTTTCATGTTAGTTTCAAGTTAGTTTTAAAAGGATGAATTTAAGGGACTGGTGTTGTGGTGCACAAAGGGTAAGGACCCTTTGGAGCTCCTGCTACTCCACTTCTGATCCAGCTGCCTGCTAAAGTGCCTGGGAAAGCAGTAGATTATGGCTCAAATACTCAGACCTATGCTGCCAAGTGGGAGACCAGAATGGAGTTCCAGGATCCTGGCTTATGTCTGATCATTGTGATCATTTAGGGAGTCAATCAGCAGACAGAAGATCTCTCTCTCTTTCTCTCTCTCTCTCTCTCTCCTTCTCCCTGTAAGTCTTCCTTTCAAATAAATATATAAATATTTTTAAAGGATTAAAAATAAGATTGTATACCCATTAAAATGAAACAGCAATTAATAAAGAACTTATTTGTAAACCATAATAAAAATTATTTGAGTTGTTTCACTACCAACAAAGTTGCAGCAATGGTGACCATATCTATTCCATTTTTATGATATACATCATGAAATATTTTCCAGGTTTACTAAATACTTTGTATTTCCAACATGTGTTGGATGTGGATAATTATATTTTGAGGGAATTTCCAGAAGTGGATTTCTCTCTCTAAAACAAAATTTCAGAAAAACAATTTTATAATGTCCACTCAGGTCTTGTGTTACCCTCAAGGAATTGCTGACTTTTGACATGTTATGATACACAAAACATCATTTTCATATGCTCCAACTTTAGATTTTTTTTTTAACAGGCAGAGTTAGACAGTGAGAGAGAGAGAAACAGAGAGAAAGGTCTTCCTTTCTGTTGGTTCACCCCCCAAATGGCTGCTATGGCCGGCTCCCTGCGACGATCCGAAGCCAGGAGCCAGGTGCTTCCTCCTGGTCTCCCATGTGGGTGCAGGGCCCAAGTACTTGGGCCATCCTCCACTGCACTCTGGGGCCACAGCAGAGAATTGGACAGGAAACGGGGCAAGCAGGACAGAATCTGGTGCCCCAACTGGGACTAGAACCTGGTATGCTGGCACTGCAGATGGAGGATTAGCCTATTGAACCATGGCGCTGGCCTAGATTTTCAATAATGAGACATTCTTTATTCATGTCAATATTTTGAAGCCATCAAATTTCATGATTCTTTCTAGTATTATTAATTTTATGTTCAATTACATTTCTTATTTTTCCATTGATTTTCTTGATAATAAATTCATTTAATTAATCGTAAATAACCCTTCTAAAAACTGTATATGAATTTTAAATGTAATAAACACCTTACATATATTAATGCATTTACGATTCTCTTTAGTCCTCCAATTAGATATTTTTATCTCCATTTAACAGATGTGAAAAATGAGACAATAGGCGATTAAATATATGTATTCACTCAACTATTAAATTGCAGAGCCATGATAGAGACCTGTAGTCCAGCTCCATAGCTTGTGCTCTTAATCATTCCATCTTGTTGAGTTCCTTTTGTAAAGATACTTTTCTGCATTATGGTGACTGTTGTTACGGCATCTAGCACTCCTTTTATTGCTTCAAGCACTATTCCAATTTCGGTTATGACATTCATTCGTTCATTCATTTGCCATTTCTTTCAGCTGGATATTCATATTCAGTTTTCTGTTTAACCTTGCCTTGACATTAGATATATGCTACATCCTTTCTCTATCTGAGCTTACTTTTTGATTGTACTGTTAATTGGAAGAGGGAAGAAATCTGCCACGTTGGAGGAAATACAAATCCATGCAATGCCAAGCAGGTTTCCTTTTTATTTGGAATTGACAAAGTCTGTCCTTGTTCAGCCCACCTCAGCCAATTTTCAAATTATTTTATGAGTATAAAGTAAACTGCAATAAATCTTTGTAAAAACTAAGAGGGGGATAGGAGAGCCAGGAGGAAGAAGGGTGGAAGTGTGGGTGGGCGCCACAGCAGAGAGCTGGCCTGGAAGAGGGGCAACTGAGACAGAAGTGCGGGTGGGAGGGAGGGTAGGGTGAGAAATATCACCATGTTCCTAAATCTGTATATGTGAAACTTGTATACCTTAAATAAAATTTTAAAACACGAAAAGAAGAAACTCAAAAAAGATATATATAGAGAGAGTGGCATTGTGTTTAGAATATTTGTCTTAGCAATTCCATTCATAGATACATCAGCCAAGGAAATAAACAAAAACATAGCAAGGTTTATAAATCAACAAAATGAAATTGTCCCTCCCATAATCCTTCTTTATTTTTAAAACTAACTTTCTCAAGGGCTAATGTTGTGGTGCAGCTTAAATTATCAATTGCAATGATGGCGTCCCAGTTTGAGCCCCAGCTACTCTGCTTCTGACCCAGCTACCTGCTAATGTGCCTGAGAAGATGAAAGAAAATGGTCCGAGTACTTGGGCTCCTGCCAATTAGGTGGGAGACCTGGGAGACCAGATGGCATGCCTAGCTCCTTGATTTGGCCTAGCTCAGCCCTGGCTTTCACAGTAATTTAGGGAGTGAGCCAGTGGATGAATGTTGTACTCCCTGTCTTGCTCTCTTGCTCTCTCACTCTCTCTCCCTCTCTTCCTCTCTTTCTCTCTCTTTCTGTCTCACTATCACTCTCTTTCATGCTCTGTCTTTCAAATAAATGAATAAATCTTTAAAAAAAAATCTAGCTTTCCTAAGAGTAAATGTACCAAATGGGTTTCTGTTAAGATCTTTTTCTGGGACCTGGGCTGTGGTGCAATTGGTAAAATCACTACCTGCAGTGCCAGCATTCCATATGGTCTCTTGTTCAAGTCCCAGCTGCTCCACTTCCGATTCAGCTCTCTGCTATGGCCTGGGAAAACTGTAGAAGATGGCCCAAGTCCTTGGGCCCCTGCATCCAGAATTGCTTGAAACTTTGGCTCTTTGATTTCTTATATTCTTACCATTTGAATCCACTTCATTAAGGAAGGATATAAGCTTAGAATTCCTGTTTCAAAGTGCGCTGACTTCCTACTCACAGAGTTGCTAAATAAACTTTGCTTATAAAATAATAAGAAATGATGTTTACTTGTGGCACCAAACATCAAAATTGCAGTTGTTACAGGCAGGGCAAAAGACAAATGCTTTTGAGTCAGACTAACTGACATTCAATTTGGCTCTAGTTTTTGTGCTATATAAAACCAAGCAATTGGTCTTACTTCTCAGAACATTTGCTACATCATTGCTACAGAAGAGAACATGATCATTTGTAACTCTAGATTGTTTTGGTAGTTAATTGGACATAAAATTCCTAGCATAATGCCCAACACATAGTAGGTGTTCAACTTATGACAATTTAGTGCACCTAAGTTTTGTTTCTAAAGCTTAATTCAATGCCTGTAATGTAGTAGGTCTTCAATGTGTTAATTCTTTTAAATATATGAAAACTGGAAATCTCCATTCATACTAACATAGAATACCCTTTTCCTATGTGCATACCATAATAACTTAAGTGATCATTAGTGTAAATATAAGTAAAATTTTTAATCAAAATTAGTCAAGAAGGGTAAAAAAATTGAAACAGGAAAAAATTCTGTAGGGAAATAAACAACATTTCTACTTAAGTATTTTATTTATTTGTACCATTGATGTAACTATTTTACTATGAGACCAATACATCCTATTTATTTGTAATATTAGTTTACGCATACTTAGAAACATGAAATATTTTAGAAATTTATAAGTATAGCATATGGCTGTAATATTAAACAGAGCATGGACTGTTCGGATGAGACATCCTTAAAAAATAACCTCCAGGTATGGTGTACATACTTCACAGGACTCAATAATCTGGGCAACTTGGCTGCCTTCTCTTTCTGAAATAAAAACACAGAGAAGTAGAGTGGAATGAGCGAAAGCAAGTCTCAGGCTCAGCTTTGTGTCAGGTATGCAACTTTTAAAGCTTAGTGAGTTCCTATTCCAGACCTGCTGAATCAGAATTCCCAGGTGTGGTCTAGCATTGGGATTTCTTTTAAATTCCAAAAGTATTTTGCCTGTGTAGCATAGATTGGAAACATCTGAATGAGGGCTTTGAAATAGAATGCTGTGTGATTCAATCCTAGGACTGCCATCTCCATGTAGCATGGTGTATTTGAAAAATCGATAATATTAATATCTGCTTCAAATTGTTGCTTTGAATAATTAACAAGCACTAAAGTACTGGAATTTAATGGATACGTAATAAAAATATCTATTAGAGGCATATGCATTGAAGATATAGACAAAGAACTAGTGTAGATAGAGACAGATATGCTTTAATTAACAGTGACGGAGGTGCCTCTTTGTTCTGGGCCATAAGATAACAAGACAGACCCTTTGCTCTCCTTAGTCTGACTGTCATCACATACAGCTCGTTCCTATTTTTGTGTGCAAATGCTGCCAGTTAAGAATAGTCAGAGGTCTGAGACCCATAGATCAACAGCAGGCATAGTTATCTCACATAGATCTCTGCTTATTTCTTGCTACAGGTTGTAGAATCATCCTGCAGTAGTAGCTATATGTTGCCTTACCCCGATTCTTGTCTGGCTTATTCAGCTTGCAAGATTGCACTGGCCAGAGAAGATTATGAGCCAGATCATGTCAGTGCCTTGTAAATTCAGAGGAGGACTTTATTATAACACCAGGTCATTCACTGGGTGTAATTACTTGAGAAGTCTGAAGCTAGGATATGGGCAGGGTTAACACAAATCTTTTGACTTCAGGAATAATCTTTAGTGCTTTAGCTTCAGGTATCTGGCAGCAAATTAATTCCTGTTATACAGAGAGCATGAATGATCTTGAATGAATGGAGCTATGCACTCATATAGTAGAATATTCTCAGAAATGGACAAATTATTTTATTTACAGAATAAAGCATGGAGACTGAAATACATCAAGATAGATATTCCAAAGGAATAGTCAATGGAAAGCTCTACCTGCTGAGACATGTATAGCAACAAGATAACACAATATTGGAGAAATATTAAAAATTAAGGAATGATTAAACAGAGGACTGAGTGATGGTTGAACTTTTTCCATAAAAGTGAGTTCTAAAGAGACACTTCTTTCTTAGAGAACTCAGGTTACACATGACCCCCTCTCCTACCTGCCAGACTTCACTGTGGTCGACTGTCCAGACTGCCATGCTGCGCGTCTCAGGACTGAGCAGCACTCCTCTCGGCTGCAGGGAGCTCTGACTTCTGAATGCTCTGGGACAGCCCCCACTCTAGGAGTTATTGAGGGCACAGTGTGCATCATAGCATAAAGGCAGGCTTTTATTGCCCCAATCCAAGATGACTCTGAAAGGTTATCTCAGGCTCCCAAGAAATCTTTGTTACAATTGCTTCCCGGTGCAATTAACCCTCTGTCCACCCAGCTCTCCACAGGTGTTGATCCACAGCACATTTCCTATCTGCAAATTCTCCCTCTCTCCCTCTCTCCCTCTCTCTTTCTCTTCCTCCCTCCCCCACTCTTTCTCTCTCAATTCTGTGATACAGAGAAGAAAAGTGCCAACTCACCAGAGTATCACATCCTAGACAGGCTATATGGGTGGAATTTCCACTGCTGGGTTTGTAGATGTAGCTACAGGAACACAGACATAGTGAACTGAAAGTGTTGAAGATGCTCTGGAGTGGGTCTTTGGACCGTCAGTCAAGATGTTGACTGGGATGACCCCAACTTGTATCAGAGCGCCTAATTTCCTATCTGGGATCTGCTCCCAATTCTAGCACCTTGCTAATGCAGACTGCTGGAGGCTGTGCTGGTACTTCAAACTGTCAAGTCCCTGCCACCCATGTGGGAGATCTAGATCAAATTCCTGGCCAGAGCCCCAGCCATTGCAGGCATTTGAAGAGTGATTCAGAAGATAGAAATGCTTTCTTTCTCTTTTGCTCTTTCTTTCTGTCTCTCTATCTCTATCTCTCTATCTGTCTCTTTCTGATTGTGTGTTTAGTCCTTTAAAATGAGAAAATAAAATTTTTAAAAATTTAAAAAGATTTTTGATATAAAACATTTTAAAAACTCAGGCAACTTTTCATGCTGTGCATTTCCCTGATTTTTTGAACATCCTTCATATATATGACTTCAACATGTTTCTACACCAAAATAAACTTATATTTTTATTCTATCTATGCAAAATCTTTTTGCAGAATCTTCACATGTCCAAAGCTAATTTATCGAAATGTGAAACTACAAGTTAAGTTATAAATATGATGATAGCTATAAATATGATGTACTTTCCACCTATACATTTTAATCAATTAAACTTGAATGCAAACTATATAGAACCAATAATTTAGGAGATCATTAAATCAAAAAACTGGTTCTTTCACTATTCAGTTTCAAATCCTGAAATCAATTTAGCTGATCTATTTTAATGCGGTCTTAATTGGTCTTTCTGACTCAATTATTTTCCTTCTCCGATCAATCTAATGTAGTGCTGATATAATAATAATTTAATACATATCATATGATGTGCAAAATCAAAAACTTGCAATGTTCCAAAATTGTACAAGAACTAAGAATATAAACACAGTATTATTCAACAATCTGGACCAAGTCTATCTTTTCTAAACTCATACACATGTTGATCTATTTCTTTTATATATATATATATATATATAAAATATATATATATGTATATATATATGTATATATATATAGCTTTTATATATATGTATATATGTATATATATGTATATATGTGTATATATATATATATATATAGCTTTTATTTAAAGAATATAAATTTCCAAAGTACAGCTTATGGATTACAATGGCTTCCCCCCCCCATAACTTCCCTCCCACCCGCAACCCTCCCCTTTCCCGCTCCCTCTCCCGTTGCATTCACATCAAGATTCCTTTTCAATTCTCTTTATACACAGAAGATCAGTTTAGTACATATTACGTAAAGATTTCAACAGTTTGCCCTCACATAGAGACACAAAGTGAAAATACTGTTGGAATACTAGTTATAGTATTAATTCACAATGTACAGCACATTAAGGACAGAGATCCTACATGATTTTTTTTTTAAAAAAAATTGATTATCTATGCAATTTCCAATTTCTTGTGTCTTACCAAGAATATTTTTCTTCCTCTTTATTTTTATACATTTTGTTTCATTAAAATATCTCTTGCCTATCTCCAAATGTGTAAATATAACTTATCTGTGAAGGTCCAGATCAAATTGCATTATTTTTAGATTCTTGCTGTATCTCCTCACCCAGAGTGAACTTTTATTTCAAGTATCATATTTTGTAAGTAGATTGGGTTTATCTCATCAACTATAACATTCTACTTTATATCAAGACAATAAGGACCAATTCTCTTTATCTATTCTTTTCTCACAGTGTCTTCTCATAAACAGTATTCAATAATTTTAAATAAATCATACCCTACTTGACACAAAATTTTTTTCAATGACACACCTTAAAAATATAAGCTTGTTCTGCTGATTCATAATGTATTGTTTATCCTTATTAACAGAAATTGCTAATTGTTTTAAATGCTAATTAAACACAAGAATAATGTGTTGTCTTCAATATAATGTGGCCATCATCCATAAGGAAATAGTCCTGACAATGTCCACTGCCTGAGTCTTATCCCATGGTCTGAGATGCAGGTTAGAGAGGTTGCTTTGCTGATGGTAAAAAAAAAATGAATCAATGAAAATAATTCATGTTTTTGGAACTTACTTTGTTATATCAACAACAAAATTGGAGCCAGATTATGAAATATCCAATTTCTTGATGGAGTATTTTATATCTTCCAACATACAAGGAGATTTATTTTTAATAATTTGTATATTTTTCTATGTCCAAAAATAAATGCATAAATACAAGAAACAAGAACAAGAAAGACAATATGATTCCCAAAAGGAACAACACAACACTTCCATATCAGAATGTGAAGACAAAGAGAACTATATGGGGCAGGTGCTGTGGCATAGTAGGTTGAGTCTCCGCCTGCAAAGCCAACATCCCATTTGGGTACTGGTTCAAATCCCAGCTGCTCCACTTTCAATCCAGCTCCCTGTTTATAGCCTGGGAAAGCAGTAGAAGATAGTCCAAGTGTTTGGGCACCTGCATCCACGTGGGAGACCTGGAAGAAGCTCCTGGCTCCTGGCTTCAGATTGGCCTAGCTCCAGCTATTGCAGCCATTTGGGGTGTGAACCAGAAGATGGAAGGCCTCTCTGTCTCTCCCTTTTTTCTCTGTCATTCAATTCCAACAACAGAATAAGGAGGAGGAAGAGGAAGATGGAAATAGAGAGGGAGAGAGAGAAGGAAAAGGAGGAGGAGGAAGAGAGAGAGAAGAAGGAAGGAAGGAAGGAAGGAAGGAAGGAAGGAAGGAAGGAAGGAAGGAAGGAAGGAAGGAAGGAAGAAGAAGGGAGGAGAGAGGGATGAAGGGAGGGAGGGAGGGAGGGAGGGAGGGAGGGAGGGAGGAGAGAGGGATGTAGGAAAGGAGGGAGGGAGGAAGGGAGGAAGGAGGGGAGGGGAGGAGAGAGGGAGGAAGGGAAGAAGGAGGGGAGGGGAGGAGAGAGGGAGGGAGGGAGGAAGGAGGGGAGGGGAGGGGAGAGGGAGGAAGGAGGGGAGGGGAGGAGAGAGGGAGGGAGGGAGGAAGGAGGGGAGGGGAGGGGAGAGGGAGGAAGGAGGGGAGGGGAGGAGAGAGGGAGGGAGGGAGGAAGGAGGGGAGGGGAGGAGAGAGAGAAGAAAGGAAAAGGGACAAAAGAGAGGCATGTGGACAATGGTAAGATTCTTAAACGTGGCCGGCTCTGCGGCTCCATAGGCTAATCTTTCGCCTTCGACGCCTGCACAGCAGGTTCTAGTCCTGGTCGGGGTGCCAAATTCTGTCCCAGTTGCCCCTCTTCCAGGCCAGCTCTCTGCTCTGGCCTAGGGAGTGCAGTGGAGGATGGCCCAAGTGCTTGGGCCTTGCACCCCTATGGGAGACCAGGAGAAGCACCTGGCTCCTGGCTTTGAATCAGAGCAGTGTGCCGGCCGCAGCGCCGCAGCGGCCATTGGAGGGTGAACCAATGGTAAAGGAAGACCTTTCTCTCTGTCTCTCACTATCCACTCTGCCTGTAAAAAAAAAAAAAAAAAAAAAAAAAAAAAAAAAAAAAATCCTAAACCTTACACTGGGGTATTCAATTCCAGATTTGACTCCTGCATCCAGCTTCTGGCTAGTGTTGATCCCGGGATGAATTGGTAATGGCTTAAATAATAAGGTTTCTGCTATCCATATGAAAGACCTGAACTAATTCCAAGCTCAGGGCTTTGGCGTACCCCAGCCCTGCTGATTTGGTCTTTTGAGGAGTAAATCAGGCGATGGGAACTAGCTCTGTCTTTCTCACTCCTCACCCTTCCTCCTTCCTTCTCTCCTTTTCTCTCTGCTTTTACTCTGCTTCTTGGACAAATAAGAAAAATTAGAAAGAAAAAGAAAATGCCCCAAACTTGTCCATTCCAAAAAAGTCCTACAAGCACTGTCCTGTCGGGAACCTGAGAACAGCAGCCAATCACCCTTCAGAAAAGGCAGTTTGAAGGTGATTTCAGATATTGCTGTAATTGAGTTTAACTGTAAAAATTCTTCAGTTGACCTACAGTGGATTTTTTATTTTTTCTGTAGCACAATTACTCAACAAGTAAACTAGTCCATTTGAATTGCTGGAATTAGAGCAAACATTAAAAAAAAATCTCAGAAGCACAAACAAGCTAACGTTTCAAAGCCATCTGTTTGGGGAATGTCAGAACTGATGCAGGTAAATAATTAAAAGGGTTTAAGTGGCCTTTTTTCCACACAAAAAGAAAATTTGCAGGCCACATGGTATAAAGGTATCACATATGGAAACTAATTAAAACTGTGTCAAACAAAGCTTGTCATCTAGTACATTTCAAACAAGAAAGCAGGACATGATTTCTACATAAATAAGAAAAATAATTTGCTTGGATATTTGTCATTGTTAAAAACACATATCTCAGGAATCCAACTAACATAGCCTCAGAATATTACTGCTGTGTTGATAAGCAGTAAATTCAAGTAAACCACTCTGGAAGAGTTATAGATTATAGATTGTCACAGGACATCTCATCCAAAAACAAAATTCACGTCATCAAATCATTGCAGTAGTTTATAACAAAAAAAGGAAGCACATAAAAACCAAGCCTCCCATGCACTTCAGGAAGAGATATGTGAAAAGCAGACACAGTGCCTCTAAACTGAGAATCAAGTAACCTGAAATTCAATTCTTAGCTCCAAGATTTGCAATTATCACTTCCACTTTCATGCCCCTCAATGGACTATTTGTAAAAAATTTTTTTAAAACTTTCAGAATTTCCTGAAAAATGCACTTTATGCAAAATTATGCATGGATTTCAAAAAAACTTTGCACCGATTTAAACATATTTAATGTAATTTTTCCATACACATTTGAAGTACTCTCACATATTCCATTCTACTTCTTTATTCCTATGAAGACTTGGTAAACATAATTAAATATATTCCATTGAACTGATTTTAGCAAGGTATAAATCCCTGTTATTCCACAAACAGTTCCCGCCTCTCAGCTCCAACACCCAGCGTATACATGTGCTCTCTCTTCCTCCCTTATGCTATTGCATTTAGATGTCTTTCCTGGATCCTCAAAGACAAACTTGTGAATAGTTTTCTAACACAATATAACAGATACAGTTATTAAAGTAGTCAATTTATTTGGACTTATAGAAAAATAAAACGATGCAAAATCATGTCATACACATATATTCAGGTTTGTCACATTGCAAATATATTCATTAAAATTATATTCAATTTTCATAGTATCAAATGTTAAACTGTTTTCACTTGTGAATTATTTTAAGACAATAATTCTGTTTTCTGTTGTTTTTAAAATACAAGCCTATACAGAGAATAGTTGTTTTAAAAATACAAGCCTATTGGCCTGCGCCGTGGCTCAACAGGCTAATCCTCCGCCTAGCGGTGCCGGCACACCGGCTTCTAGTCCCGGTCGGGGCGCTGGATTCTGTCCTGGTTGCCCCTCTTCCAGGCCAGCCCTCTGCTGTGGCCCGGGAGTGCAGTGGAGGATGGCCCAAGTGCTTGGGCCCTGCACCCCATGGGAGACCAGGAAAAAGCACCTAGCACCTGGCTCCTGCCATCGGATGAGCGCGGTGCGACCGCGCAGCCATTGGAGGGCGAACCAACGGCAAAGGAAGACCTTTCTATCTGTCTCTCTCTCTCACTGTCCACTCTGCCTGTCAAAAAAAAAAAAATAAAATAAAATAAAATAAAATACAAGCCTATTTAGAGTATTTTTAAACTTTGTATGTTTAAAAAATTGTGTTGAAAGGTATGAGGCTTTTTTCTTTCCTCCTTAATTCCACTCTCCATGAATATCTCCCCCAAAAGGACACAGATTTAAAAATGTCACAGTGCAAGCCACTTATATGGTTTTATAACCTTAGGAGATTTGCCACCTGCATATATGAGCTCAGCATAGCTATCAAAATTCAGAGGTGACCTTTTGTTCCAGGTGCCCAGCACTGATAAGCCTCGGGGCTGGGTCTTCCCATGCTTTAGATCTCTGGTAGTCTTTACATAATGCCCTTCTAATTCAAGAAATAGTTATTGATTTAATAAATAAAGCAATGTATTCTGTAAGAGAACTGGGAGCAATGGTTTTCTCCCCTCTCCCAACCCCTGGCCCTGAGAACATGCTAGAATCAAAGAACTCTCTCTGAATTAAAATAGGGTCTAACCAAAGAAAACAGGAATGTATCTGTTTTTGGACTCTGTGAAGAACATTGCTAGCACCTTCTAAATATAAAATAAGAGTAAAACACATCCGTTGTCTCTTAGACTCTCCTCCACGCTAATCTTCATTGTCCATGGGTGTCTGGTTCTTTACGTGGGACAGCATTGTTGGATTATTCAGAGTGAGAGGATGCTCAGGGCAAGATTTACAACTAGAGAAGGCAGTAAGATAAGGTCCTGAATCAGGAAAACAGAAAAGCAATACATACAATAAACAAGAACTTTCAAAATTTCAAAAATTTTGAAATACACTGTATTTCACTGATTTCAGACAATAAACAAAAACTTTCAAAATTTCAAAAAAATTTTGAAAACAAAACGTAGTGGTCTGCAGCTAAGTAATAAAACTCATAATGAAGTAAAAATGAGTACCAGAGGTTAGAGAAAAATGCTTGTGGTCAAGGTCATTAAACCAGGTATCAGGGTAACTCAGACTTTGTGGTTAAATGCAACAAAATAACAACAGAAAGTCTAATTACTTAATTCCAGGATTATAGCTTGGTACTTTTATATCCAGCAGCTACCAGCTATGCCTCCTCCTCCTCCACCTGACCCTCATTCAGAATTTAATATACCAGTGTTCTCTCTATTTACTGTACAACTCCATGCAGATTTTCAAGTTGTCACTTTTAACATTAATCTATTTGTTGGTTGTAATCTTCCATTTATGTTTGTTTTCAGAACTATTCCGCAAACCAGGTAGATTTCCAAAAAGGAAATTAGAAAGCAAAGCTTACTAAAACTTTGGTTGAAAATCTATATTGAATTCTTCTTTTGATCTCCATCAAGGAAGCTGTTCACTTACTATGAGTTTCTGTAAGATAAGAGTCACAGTCTCTCTTACTCAGACATGACTATGCTGCTCTTGATCTTTTCTTTCTGACATTTAGAATTGAACATTTTAGTTTAAAAAATGAAAGTCATTTTTCTATCTTTTCATGATCATTGATATGATATCAAAATGGAATCCTTGTTTCATTATTTACATCATGCTGATAAAGAGGACACAAAGGTAATACTGTCTTTAAATAGAATCTAGTGTCTCATGAGTATTCAAGACTTGGAGTAGCTGACATTGGCAAGGATTACAGAGTAAAGTGCACTGATGATCCGTCTATAGTGAAAGCATGGTTTTATCAGAAAAGACATTCGGCTTGCCTTGCTTCCTTTATCTGGCATATAATCAAACTAAAACCAGAATATACCAAGAACAATTATATTTATAACACTAGACACCAACCCATTCTATAGCCTGACAAGTGGTCATGGCTCCTATTTGACCATATCTTTGCTTGCGCAGGGTAAATTATCCAACTAACCATTGTATCTTCTAGGAAATTAACACCATAAATACTGCTTGGGTACTCATCTGACTCTTGTCCCAGTAGTGATTAAGAACTACAATGTTCCATTAACTTGAAGATTATATAAAGGTCAAGGAAAGAAAACTGTTCCTCTTTGTTTAGACTTCTGCTACACAGAGAGCCTAAGAAATAGACCTTATATTTTCTCTTCATATTTAATTGGTGGATTTATTTTTTAAAATAAATGCTAACAACCAAAAACAAATGTAATACATTGAGATTTTTCTTTCTTTATTGCTCATTTTACTTTTTAAATGTTTTAATCTAGAAATCTTTTATTTAAGGTATACAAACTTCATGCATTTCATATATACAAATTTAGAAGCAGTAATTCTTTTCGTCCTGGTCTCCCTCCTGCCTGTCTCCCACCTTTATTCCTCTGAGACTTTAATAGTTATACTGTCAGTGATTATAATACTAATACTTTATATTTTGATATTTCTGAGATACAAGAATTTTCCCAGATCTCATGAAATCTTTAAGAAATAGCCAGCATTTTTAATTAATTTATTTATTTATGAAGCAGAGAGACTGAGAAAAAACTCCCATCTACTGATTTGCTCCTAAAATGTCTGTGATGACTTGTTCTTAGCCAGGTTGGAGCTGGGAGCAAGGAATTTGATCCAAGTAAGGTCTATATCAGCAAGACCTAGAATCAGGAGCTAAAGTGGAATAGCGAACTCAGATACTCTGATATAAGGCATGGATATCTTAGCCAGCACCCTAACTCACCCAGAGGCTACATTTTAAGGGGAGAAAAAAAATCTTGGAAGCTTATTGAATGTTTCCTTTGTGTTGGCATATTTTAAATACTTTTTAAGGGTATTACATTTAATCCTTAAAAAAACCAACAGCATTAATTTATAGACTGAGAATCTGGGTGTCCCAGAGATTATCTAATTTTTTCATGAAAACTCAGAGTAGTTGAAATCAATTTACTTCTGTGTCAAATTTATTACTCACTATTCCACCTGGTTACATACGAGTTTTCAAAAACTTTCTTTGTTATCTCAATGAAATGGTAACACCATCCTGCCAGTCTTAAACCAAAAGCCTTAAAATTATAAATATTATCCTTTATTTTTCCTCATCCCACATAAAATTCATCAGCAAATACTATTAACTCTAGTTTCCTGAGAAAATATATTTCTAAACATATGTGCCTGGACAACTTTGCTCTAACTCATCAACATTCCCTCACCACAGCTGTTTATGTGGTCTCCTTAAGTTAGGGGACTCTAATTTCAAACCCATTCCCCAGTCTACTGTTTGACAACCAATCTGCATGTCCCTTTGAGAAAGAAATCCAGATTATGTCACTTTTCTGTTCCTAACCCTGTAATAGCTTATACTATCACTCTACTCTAAGTCCTACAGTAGTCTTAAAGACCTAGATGATTTTTTATCTCCTCCTATCACTTTCTCCTGCCACACCCTTGTGTGAGGGCCTTCACTGAGCAAGCCAAGCTCACATGGCCTTACACTACTTGGAAATTCCTCTTTTCGATTACTCTTTCTGTAGGTACCTACCAGGGAATCTTATTTATTTCAAATCACTGATCAAATAGAATTTCATCAAAGAATCCGTCTCCCATCTATTCAAAATATCACAATCAGTCTCTCTTCATTTTGCTTTCACTTTTTTATTATCATGTGGCCAACGGATATGGATTTGTTTGAGGGCTTTTATTGTCCATCTCACATTACTAGAATGACATCTCCAAGAGTGTAATGACTCCATTATGTCTCATTCACACCTGATAGTTTTTAAAATATGGTGAACAATGAATATTTGAAACATAATTCAATAAATAGTTATTAATCATCAGAAAGATGCTAGACAGGATCTTCTGTTAAGATTTCAGTCTAACAAGAGAAGGCAAACATTGATGAGGTAGTTATAACAGCATTGAGTGATAAATTCTTCCATCAACGGAAGCATGTTACATGTGGATACAGCCTAGATTGGAATGTCTAGAAAGGTCTTCCAGATTGAATATGAGTTTGACAGGCATAAATGGAGATAGTAGGGTAAGAAAAGTTTAAAGGGATAGAATAGCACATGCAAAGATTGCCATGTATGGCGAGAGCATGCAGAACTCATTTGAAAAAGTTAAAGAGCTTTTAATGAAACCATTAGAGCACGTTAAGAAAAAGGAGAGCAGTGAAAAATAAATCTAGAGAATTGTGTTATCCATTAATCTTGTTCCTAAACACAATGGAATCCTGATAGCTTAGAATTTTTTAAAATGTCAGCCCAAAATATGATAGTATTCATCTGTTATTACATACAGATGGATATTACTTAGGAATTAATATTATTATGCTGTGTGTATAGAAAAGAAATCAGTGAATTATAAAGAAATATTCTTGATTAAAACAGCTTTTTTAAGATTATATTTATTTATTTGAGAGGTAGACATATAGAGAATGAGAGGGAGAGACAGAGAGAAAGGTCTTCCCTCTGTTGTTTCACTCCCCTAATGGCTACAACAGCCAGAGCTGCACCGATTCGAAGCCAGGAGCCAGGTGCTTCTTCCTGGTTTCCCATGCAGGTGCAGGGGCCCAAGCACTTGGGCCATAGAGAAAACTGGATTGGAAGAGGAGCAGCAACCAGGACTAGAACTGGCACCCTTATGGGATGCCGGCACCACAGGTGGAGGATTAACCTACTGCGCCACAGCACTGGCCCCTAAAACAACAGCTTTTATATGAGATAATGAAGAAGTTACCAAAACAGACAGTGATGATGATTGCACAGCAATGGGATTGTACATATTGCCATTTAACTGTATGTTTAAAATGTGTTAAAGTAATAAATGTAACATATTATATATATTTACCACAATAAAAAGTTAAAATATAAGCTAAATAAATCGAATACTGGAAATATTTTATTTATTTATTTGAAAGGCAGAGAAAGATTCTCCATCTACTGGTTACTCCTCAAATGTCTACAATAATCAGTTCTTGGTCAGACCAAAGCTAGGAATTCCATTTTGGTCACACATGTGACTAACAGGGACTCAATAACTTGGGTGATCCATTGCCTTCCCATGCAAATTAGTGGAGAGCCAGACCAAAAGCAGAGCAGCCAAGACTTGAAACAGCATTCTTACACATGATATCAGTGTTGTAAAGTGGAAACTTAACCCACTAAGCCACTTCACTGGCTCCCTCGAAATATTATTTTTTAAACCAGCTTCTAATTTCTATTAGAAGTGGAGATTAAGAAACCTTGAAGTTAAATGTGATTCAGAGGTTCCTAAGTTAAACTGATGGAGCTAGTCTTCCAATGTATAAATGGAAATGTCAAATGAGTAATCTTGGAAGTACGGGCAGATACGAAAATCTGAAGCTCATGAAGGAGCGTAGTCTTGAAATAACCAAATGGGAGATGCTGGCATAAAGATAAATATTGAAGCTTTGAGAATGAATGGGATCGCTATGGACCAGTGTGTAGGACATGGAAAAAAGGACTCTGAGAATCCTGAGCCTCATCCATTTAGAATAGGAGATGAAGGAAAATAAATGGCACAAAGAGAATATTTAATAGATATAGAGTGCTTCAAAGTGGGAGAAGTTAGAAAAAATATTCTGAGAGCCCACACAAGATAATATATGGTGTCTTTTTTTCAGTGACAAGAGACTAGTTAATTTTAATAAAGGTGTTTTGAGTATAATCATAAAGGTTAAGATGGAATAGTCTCTATGTAGACTTTTACAGCTGTGAAGTCTGACTCTTCATTTTATTTCTTCTTTGAAGCAAGGGTTTAACGCTATATCTCTGCTGTTGATTTCCACATTTTAGACCAGCAGCTACAAGAGAACACCAATAATAAAGGAGTATTGATTGCTGCATTGCATTCTCAGTTTTCTTTAAAAAAATTCTTTTCTTCGTATTTTTTTGAACATTGAGAAGACAGTTGAAGGCAGAATCTACAAAGCAATCACTTGGGATGAGTTCTGTCTTTGCTACTTGTTTCATGAGCTTCAATAAGTTTTCCCAAACTCTCTGTGCTTTGATTTCCTCATCTGTAAAATAGGGATAATCATTTACTGCCTTCAAATAGCTTGAAGAATTTAACGAATAACACAAGTTAGACAATAAGCATTTAGTACACATGAAGCATCTTGTCACCAGTCTTTCAGCATGAATCTCCATGCTTTAATTTGAATAATTCTAGTACTTGCTGACAGCTAACACTAGATAAAATTTAGAAATATAAATAAATAAGAAAACACAAAAATAATAGTAAAGAAAATATACAAAAAGATAACACAGAGGGATAGTGTTGTGGCACATCAGGTTAAGCTGCCACTTTCAAAGCCAGCATCCCATTTAGAGCACCGGGTCGTGTCCCAGATACTCTACTTCTTATCCAACTCCCTGCTAGTGCACCTGGGAAGGCAGCAGAAGATGACTCAAGTACGTGGGTCCCTGCCACCCACATGAGAAACCTGGATGCTGTTCCTGGCTTCTGGCTTCTATGTGGTCCAGTCTTCACTGTTGTGACCATTTGGGGAGTGAACCAATGAATACAAGATGTCTCTTTCTCTGTTGCTCTTTCAAACAAATAAAACTTTTGAAAACTGACACAAAAATGGTCTTTTAATGGGTATTTCTGACACTAAAATAATGTTAGAGAATAAAAGCACGAAAGATCTTTGAATTAAAATTTCTAATATTTCAAATTATGATTACTTCATTTGACATTTATTATATACCATGTGTTATATTTTATAATGCTATTATCATAGACTTCCAACTGGGAAGCCCTTCTTTTTTCTTCAAAGTAAGCACTTAATATTTACAGTTACATAAGCAGTCAGTTATGTACAAGGAGGGGAGGAAAGGCTAATAAACTCTGACTGCTCAATCCAAATAACTAGAAAATTGAGAGTAGCATAAAGGAAAATTATATGAATATTAATTTTTAAATGAAATATTTAGTGATAAACTTTTTTTCTTTGTAACTTTAAGAATTACCATAGTAATTAATGTTTTTGAAAATTTATACTGATCAAGGTATGGTGCTAATGCCATCACATTAATTATCTTCTTTAATATTCTGTATGACAATATTAAATGATTCTGTTGTTATCCTTATTGAATTAACAAAACACCTTAAGTTCAGGCGGGCTGACTTTTTCAAGATTATCCTAATAAATGGATTAAAAATCAGACAAGGTTAGAGTCCAGGTAGTCTGTCTCTAGAAACTATGTTCTTAATTTATGCTATTTTGGCTTTTTGAGTATTTATTAACAATGCCAAAACCTCAACTTTTCATTAACCTAAAATTATTTTTATTCTGACATCCTGAAAAAGAATACGAAGTCTTGAATTGAATGCAAAGTATTCAAGTTTTTCAGAGTATAAACTTTGCTACTGAACTTTTTTTTTAACTTGAGACACTTTATTAGAAGTTTAAGAGCTTCAGTTTGCTCACCTATAAAATAAAGTTAGTAAGAATGGTTCATAGAATTGTAAATACTAAATGATTCAGCACTTGTAAATCATGTAGAAGAGTGCCTGGGGAAAAAAGGGAAATATCCTATTAATATTAGTTAAAGAAAGCTTGGACTCTAAAAGTTATTGTGTAAATTAAAATTAGGTTTGAGTGGCAGGGACCTCAAAATAACAGTGGCTTTAAAAAGATTAAAGTTCATTTCTTTTTTTTTTTAAGAGTTATTTTATTTATTTGAAAGACAGAGTTACAGAGAGAGGTAGGGCCAGAGAGAGGTCTTCCATTCCTCTGGTTCACTCCCCAGATGACTACAATGGCCAGAGCTGGAGCTGATCCAAAGCCAGGAGACAGGAGCTTCTTCCTGGTGTCCCACGTGGGTGCAGGGACCCAAGGACTTGGACCATCTTCTACTGCTTTCCCAGGCCATAGCAGAGAGCTGGATTATAACGTGAAATAACACATGAGGAACCATAAATTACTGTTTTAATTCCGTGTTTTCAAGAAGTAAAGTCATATTGTAAAATAACATACTTTTGCTACATGCAAAATTTTCAGAGAATCATGGGAAATGCTTTTCAAAAGATCATATGATGTGTTCTATTGAACCATTAGAAAAGTTCATCAAAATAATGAAAAATGTGTTTCTGGAGCCACTTAAAAGGTCAAGGTTCATTATCCATGGACAATTTCTAAAAACGCTCATTTCTTACAGTTTAGATTGGGTACTGGTCTACATTTGCAAAAGAATGAGAGTAGAGAGAGAAAGAAGTTCACAGTGAAGAGACCTGACAAACTACCTCAGCTAGGTGATTAAGGTTAACCACAGTGATTAAATCATGTTGAGCATACGTACCATTGAAGTGATGTGAGGAAGATGGCAGTTTGTAGTCTTCCTCCCAGTAACCCATAATCCCTGTCTAATCCTCCACAAATCATCTCATAAATCCCAATTAAGGGACACTGTACAAAATACCTGTACAGTTCTTCCCAGTTGTCATGATCATCAAAGGAAAATTGGAGAAGCTATCACAGCCAAATGGAGCCTAAGGAAATATAAAAACTAGCTGTGATGTGGTCTCCTGGATGACATCCTATTCTATGATAAGCAGGCACTAGTCAAAAATTAAGAAAAGCTGAATACAGTATCACTTCAGTTAATAATAACATCAATATTATATCATGGTTGTGACAAATGGTAATGCAGGATGTAACTGAAACTGAGTAGGAGTATTTAGGCATTCTCTATATCATCTTCACAATTTTTCTGTGAACTTAAAACTACTGTAAAATTAAACATTTATATTAAAAGTCAGTCATATTTTATGATTATAGCCAACTTTTATAAAAAATATAAGTATCATTTCTCATTTCAAAATTTACCAGTTTTAAATGTAGGCAATTCTCTAGGAATTGTCATTAGAATGCCATTTTCATCAATAAGTATACTAGTCACTTCAATGCTAATACCATAAACACAGATTAGCTGTGCAGATGGTAGAAATCTCTGCAACGTGTCTTCTGTTCATCCAGAGATAACCTAAGAAGTATCAGAAAAGAATCCAGAATCCTCCTGGCTCGGAATTATTCTAATTTTATAATTGAAAGACATTCTGGAAGTCACCCAATATAGTGTGCAGGCCCTTTGCCTGTTGTGTCATTCTAGGAAGGTCTCCCAGGAAAGAACTCTGATTGATCATAGAAAACTCATATTTAACATCTCGTTAGCTGTTTAGGATCTTCCTATCTAGAATTGAGGAGATTTTGTTTATTTATTTTTCTGTTTCTTTTACTGACCCAGCTATCTCATTGAAGAAGCATATAAATAAATATTATCTCAAGAAATATGACAAGCAACTAGGAAAAATTGAATGACTATTGAGAAATTAATTTCCCATTCAATAAAAGATTATTTACAATTATTTTTTATTTATTATTGATACTTGTCTCCCCAGCATTGTTTAGGAGGTTAATTTTTCTTTCATTTTTGTAATTTATGTACAGCAATGGTATTAAGTAACTCCTAAAATGCTTAATGTATTCTCTGCCACATAATAGGGCTGTGTAGTACTTGCTAAGTTATACTTCCCTAATCCTCAGTTTTCTTCTCTGTAAAAGTGGGATGTGGGGTAAAACTTATCTCCTGAGTTTGTTGTGAGGCACAAATAATACGATGTGTGCAATGCTATTTTTATAGTTTCAGACACAAAATTTCTGTTCAGGAAACAGTAGAAATAATAGGGGTAGGACAAGATTATTATTCAAGGTTTATATTTTCAAGTAGAAAATCTTTATAGAAAATGCAAATAAAAATTATACTATCATTGACTCAGTCATTATGTATAAGGATAGAGATACATATTTCACTTAAGTCAGAGTGAATGTCCTTTCTTACAATCAAATTTGTAGTTTCCTACACAATAATTTCATAAATATTAGTCATGGCATATTTTGCTATTATATAAAATGCATGTACAATTTGTTACTCCCAAAATTATCTAATTATAGTATTAATTAAGACACTACCTTAGATATCTACATTCCTTAAGGCAGAGCCTAGTTTAAGACCTTTAAGACCAAGCTGATTTGATTCCAATTCAAATTCCTGCTGATGCACACCCAGGAAGGCAGCAGATAATTGTTCTGCAGCCCTGAGGGCTAGAGTTGTGGCACAGTGGGCTAACCTACCATTTGTTACTATAGAGGATAGAGTCTATGGCTTCTTGCTTTCGCCAGACCCAGACTTTCATTGTTCAGTTCATTTGGGGAATGAAGCCACAGATGAAAGTCTCTCTCTCCCTCTCTCTCTCTCTCCCCCCTCCTTTTCTCTCTCTCTCTGTCTCTATCAGTCTATCACCTATCTATATCTCTGTGTCTCCTTCTCTCTCTGTCCCTGGGCCTTTTCAATAAATGAATTTACAAATCTTTTTATTTATTTATTTTTTTGACAGGCAGAGTGGACAGTGAGAGAGAGAGACAGAGAGAAAGGTCTTCCTTTAACGTTGGTTCACCCTCCAATGGCCGCCACGGCTGGCGCGCTGCGGCCGATGCACTGCGCTCATCCGATGGCAGGAGCCAGGTGCCAGGTGCTTTTCCTGGTCTCCCATGGGGTGCAGGGCCCAAGCACTTGGGCCATCCTCCACTGCACTCCCGGGCCACAGCAGAGGGCTGGCCTGGAAGAGGGGCAACCGGGACAGAATCAGGTGCCCCGACCGGGACTAGAACCCAGTGTGCCAGCGCCGCAAGGCAGAGGATTAGCCTACTGAGCCACAGCGCCAGCCGAATTTACAAATCTTTAAAAATATAAGAAAAATCCTGGGTCCCTGCTACCCACATGAGAGACCGAAATAGAGTTCAAGGCTTCTGCCTTCATCCTGGCCATGGCCTGGCCATTGCAGGCATTTGCAGGCATTGCAGGCATTTTATATATATATAATATATATTTTGAAATCCATACAATTTTTTATAATACACATTTTCTATGCACTTTTTGAAGATCACTTGAATACATGAATTTCAAAATTGTTTGCCACAATTAAAATTACAAATAATTTATAAATTTATTTATATACATTATATATAAATTTATAGATAAAATTAATTCCACATTCCATGAACTGTTTGAAATCCCCTTTTACATATATATAAGACCTAATACTATCTTAGTCTAGAAAACATTTGAGGTACACATAGATTTTTGTACATAGTACTCTCAACAGCACTAAGATCTTTATGATTTCATGATTTTTTTCTTAGGTACTATTAACTTAAAACAATAACCTTCGAGTCACTGGTGCGACTACATTGATCTGACACAATGTCATACTCATGACTAAGTGAAAAAGATATGAGAAAGTGCCTTTGCTTTCTCTCTGCTGGTTTGCACATAAACACACCAAGAACATATCCTGGTGTCAACCTCTGCTAGCTTCCTAAGAAAAGAAACATAATAAGATTCAGTCTGATTGTCAGTCATTGAGACACCCTCATTATAAAGAAGACCCCGGAAAACCAACATAACATGAAATTCCATTCTGTATTACGGATGAAACAAATCAACTGCTTACACATGAAATACACAATATAACACAGTGAATATGCTCTCTAGCTCTAGTCATTATCGTTTGCAGATTAGGATTTGTGATAGACACTGGTTAATAGCTGTTCCCACTATGCCTGGCCTTATGAAACAAAATATCTACAAGTGGTCCATATTGCCTGTCAATCCTTCTAGAAGGCCATCAACTATAAATTCAGGTTCTAGTACTACTGAAGCTTAGGAAACTTTAGAAGTATCTAAGGTACCCAAGCACACACAAATACACAAATAATGTCTTCTACTGAAGCTCTTATATACTTTTTTTGGTGTGACAAAATGGCCAGTAATTATATCCTGTGACTGGTTTGTGGCATAGTGGGTTAAGATGCAGTTGGCAATGCCAGCGTCCCATGGCAGTGCGCCAGTCTGAGTCCTGCTACTTCACTTCCATCCAGCTGCCTGCTAATGTACCTGGGATGCAGCAGAAGATGGCTGAAGTGGTTGAGCCCTGCCTGCTGTGGCCATTTAGGGAGTAACCAGCAAATGGACGATCTCTTTCTCTGCCTCTCCCTCTCTGTCACTTTGCATTTCAAATAATTAATATTTAAAAATAAATGAAATTTAAGATGGAATGACAGTTTGATTGCATATTAGTTCTTTGCTTTTGTATTCTTTGTCCACTCTACCCCAAATGGAAATATGGTGATCTCAGTTGAGATTTGAAAAAGGAAGCTGCAGTCATGCCGAGGATGAGGCCTGGCAAAGTGGAGTGTGAATTTGGAGGCAGGTGTTGCAAAATGTGAGTGTAGCAGCCAAAGGTACACATATATTAATCTTTGTCATCCAGAGTTCTGCAGATTCCTTTTGAGAATGCACTTCCAACCTTCTACACAGGCAAAACAGATTCTGTATCCTTTTCTGTGTACCTTATTATCTTCTGAAAGCAAAGCAGGCCAGGATGTGAAGGACAACTGTTTCAGGCGCTGCAGTAATAAAAATGATAATT
Source organism: Sylvilagus floridanus (assembly GCA_949820135.1). Taxonomy (NCBI): domain Eukaryota; kingdom Metazoa; phylum Chordata; class Mammalia; order Lagomorpha; family Leporidae; genus Sylvilagus; species Sylvilagus floridanus. Next base: position 69,747,003 of record OX463231.1, read on the forward strand.
TCTGAGTTGAATTTTAAAACAATCTGGATTCCTCTGTCATTCTGTCCTGTGGTAGTGAGCCAAAGAAAGCCTCATCAATCACCTGGCAACAAATGGAGTTTGTTAAAACACTTCACAAGTCACCTTTCTCTCAGCCAAAGAAAGAAAAAAGTGAAGCTTAAGTTTCACTGCTGTGCTGTGAAACTGCACCTTGACTATGATTCTCAGCAGGTGATCTGGAAAAATCCTTGTACTTCAGATGGAAAGTGCTGAGGGCAGGCAAGCAAGGTGGTGTTAACTTCACGGTGAAGAAGCCTTAGAAGGCACTGCTGGAGAAGAGGCAGGACAGGAGATGAGCCCTAGAGATTGCTGATGACTCCTACATCACTCTCCTTGGATCACACCTTGTCTACAGGCCCTCACCTCCTCAACAAGAAAACACAGGTTCTACTCTCTGGGACATTTCACAGCACAGGCACCTTTAGCAATCCTCCAACTGATGTAGGCAGGCATAAAGGTTAAAATTGATTAGATTTAGTTGGTGCCGAGGCTCACTATGCTAATCCTCCACCTGTGGTGCCGGCACCCAGGGTTCTAGTCCCAGTTGGGGCGCCAGATTCTGTCCTGGTTGTTCCTCTTCTAGGCCAGCTCTCTGCTGTGGTCCAGGAGTGAAGTGGAGGATGACCCAAGTGCTTGGGCCCTGCACCCACATGGGAGACCAGGAGAAGCACCTGGCTCCTGGCTTTAGATCAGCGCAGCACACAAGCCACAAAGCACCGGCCATAGTGGCCACTTCGGGGGTGAACCAATGGAAAAAGGAAGACCTTTCTCTCTGTCTCTCTCTCTCACTGTCCACTCTGCCTGTCAAGAAAGAAAGAAAGAAAGAAAGAAAGAAAGAAAGAAAGAAAGAAAGAAAGAAAGAAAGAAAGAGAAAAGAAAAGAAAGAAGAGAAAAAGAAAAGAAAGAAAAGAAAAGAAAAGAAAAGAAGAAAAGAAAAGAAAAGAAAAGAAAAGAAAAGAAAAGAAAAGAAAAGAAAAGAAAAGAAAAGAAAAGAAAAGAAAAGAAAATTGATTAGATTTGTGAGCTGGAAGATCACCCTTCACCACCTGTGTGACCTCATGCCCCTACCTGGCCACACCTGGGTACCCACCAGCCAATCAGGTTTATTAACCACTGCCCTTTGAGAGTGGATTAAAAGCCTGGGACAGGGTGTGTCCGTACTTTCCTCCCTCCCTCGCCCTGGCCTCTTGCCAGGAGGGGCCTGGCTGTAGCCCTGTACCTCCAGGACTCATGGCCTTCGGGCCACCCACCCTAGGCTTCCTGGCCTAGATGCTCCTCCACGTGGCTGGTTACTGGTGCTTGATATGAAACCAGATTTACCCCTCTCTCTTAGATAAAACACTCTCTTTTCTATGCATCTTTCGCACCAAATAAAAGCTTAAATGTACCATGCTGTCTTATTCATCTATGCTGGTATTTAGAATTCTTCTCTAAATATTAGGCAAGAACCCACTCGACCTTATTAATATTGGGATTTATTAATAAGTGTATGGTGATATATCTTATGGAACCCCAAATTTCAATAACATATGTGGCACCCCAGATTCCACCTCTGGGGAACTTTAAAGGGCTACATTCCAATACAGTTTTAAGGGGCCAAATTCTGATATCACAATCACACTGCGTTTGCATTTTAATTGAATGTTTATCAACAATCCTCTCAGTTTCATTTTGCTCTGCATCTCCAGTGCCATGATTCTGTTTAATTCTTTCAAAATTCTCAACAAGTATTGGTAGAATATGGTAAATATTGAATTAAAGGATAGGTAAGAGAATTTTGCTTTCTCATTTCTTAGATATGTTTTTAAACAAATTTAATACCAACATTTATTTGTACTTACTAAGATTATGAGTGCAGGCATTCTGGCACTAAAGGGTACTCAGATGGGAAAATGCAAATGCCCCATTCTCCAACTGCAGAGCCCACTCCTGTTGCAGACTTGAATACTACAGTGAATGGGTTTTTATACTACAATGAATGGGTTTTTGATTTGCATAATAAGATTGCAAAACTAATGGTTCTTACTTCTGCCACTCTTCTTGAACTCTTTCAAGTTAAAAATACTTTGCAAAAAAATGTACAACTTAGGATAGCACTTGGAAATCTGATTTGTCAGGATCCTATAAAAGTCACTGGTTAGAAACACACAAATGTATGAATTGTCTTGTTTGTTTTCATCTACAGTCTTGCAGGCATCATTTTTCAAATGAAAAAATTAAATGAGCTGTGTATTTCTAAATATTAGTTATATTTGAAGTCTCTCATTACTGGTGATTATTCCACTCAATGTGTAATAAATATTAATTTGCACAGATCCATCCTAATTGTTACATGTCACAGTTACACTTACTGATGTTCTTGTTTGCCCACAATGACACTTCTGGTATCGTGTAAAAGCTCTCAACAAAATGTTTCATTAATTTCTTCTGCCCAGGAAGTAGAAATGTTATCATATGATCTCCTGTTATCTCACAACTTGAGAGAAGCTTAATTGGAATAGTAAGTATTCAATTCACTTAGGATTCATTAAAGACACCCAAACATGCTTCTTATAATTCAGTTTCACTGATGAGAGCTTAATAGTACAAAAATATATGAGCCACAGAAGACAATATATCCACCCAGACTAAAATCATGAGAATAGCAAGTAAATACCAAATAAAGAATCTTTTGCTTTCCTAGATTTTGAGCCATTTTTAAAAATCCTTGGAAAAACCAGGACCATGTACCATTCCTTCTTCTAACCTACAAGTGAGATGAGACCTACAAATCGAATCGACATGTTGAATGATACATTTAGAAGCATTGCTTATCTTCTCTTTTGTATATTGCTAAGTATTCTTGTTTCCTATCCAGCTGGAATCCAAAATCGCTTTCCTTTTTGAAGTCACCCAAGCAGTGTCAAGGAGTGCTCCAACATTTTACAAAGAGGGGAGGACATTTGTCATAGCTGTTAGAATGAACACATTCCATATTGGACTGCCTAGTTTGGAATCCTAGTTCCACTCCCGTATCGAGTTGGCTACTAATGCACAACTGGGAGGCAATGATTTTGACTCAACCACTTGCTTCCCCCCTATCCATGTGGGATATCCATTTTGAGTTCTTGGTTTCTGGCTTCAACCTGGCCCAAAATTTGTGCAAGTATCTGGAGAATGAACTAACAGATGGGAGATCTCTCTCGGTCTCTCTCTTGCGCTCAATCTCTCTCTCTCAGACACACATATATATTCTCATTAGCATATTTCCATATATACATACACAGATATATCCTGTTTTTTAAGATAGAATATAATTTTTAAAATATCTCAAATAGAAAAGGAGGACAGCTACAAAGTTAGAACAGGTGTTATGCAAGGAGGCACTAATTGTTAGGTAAATGCTCACCGCTTTCCTGACAGAGCAGTGACCTAAGCTTATATGAAATATAGTATGTGTTTTCTTAAAGTTGTTTGCCCAGGCCAGAGCTGTGACATAGGGGGTAAAGCCACTGCTGCAGTGCCAGGATCCCATATGGGTGCTGTTTTGAGTCTCTGCTGCCCCACTTCTCATCCAGCTCTCTGCTATAGCCTGGGGAAGCAGTGGAAGATGGCCCAAGTCCTTGGATCCCCGCACCCACGTGGGAGACCTGGAGGAAGCTCCTATCTCCTGGCTTTGGATCAGTGCAGCTCTGGCCGTGGCGGCCACTAGGGAGTGAATCATCAGATGGAAGACCTCTCTCTCTGTCTCTGTCTCTCTGTAACTCTGCTTTTCAAATAAAATAAATAAATCTTAAAAAAAAAAAAGTTGTTTTCCTGTACCACACAACAAGATAAAATCTTTACCATATTTGTCATTACAATTTGGAGTACGTGTCTACTTTCTTTTATAAATATTTCATTGCAAAGCCCCACTGTTCACCACTGGAATGATGGGAGCAAAGCTCAGAAGTTAAATGAAAATGCAGAATTATACAGAATATTGCTATCAGCTATAGATATTACTTTATACTTTTCTCATATAAAAACACTTGACAATACTAAAACCTCTCCAATTTACAAGTTCCAAAATACTACCAAACATTTTCCATCTGTATGGAAGATGATGTATAATATTCAAGAGAAGTGGTATATCACTTTTGGAAAAAAAATGTTCTTACAAAATCAAATGTTACATTTCCCTAGATCATATTTTAGCCACTAATTGGTGTTTTGTAAAAAATAATAAATTATGAGTCAAAAAGGAAATTATACATTCCTAGGTATAATATTAATATAGTTAGTGTATAAATTACATGTCGATTTTCCAAATAGAGGTATTTACAGAAAGTTTAGCATGAGCAAAGTTGATGTCGTTGTGCTTCATATACTCATGCTGTCTAACATTCCATAGCTAACATTTTTCCAATTAATGACTTCTAGTAAGACTGTAACCTTCAGACAACTTAAAGAGTAAACCCTATTTTTCCTGTTGGACGGAACCCATCACTTTCTCAAAAAATGTAAAGTCACAAAAAAGGGTTTCATTAGAAATGTTCAATGAAATGCAGATGTTGTCTACTGTGGAAGCAAAAAAGAGGCAAAGTTTGAAATAATAATAATATCCCTCAGGTCAGGCATTTTCTGTCAGTTACTGAATAGCTTGGTGAGAGAACCCGAAGGCAAAGCTCCTCCAGCGGCCCGTGTACAGTGGATAAGAGCTCTCGTATTGATGTTTTCTGTGGTTTCCCACTAGTCTCTTTTTAAAGCCGCTGCTCCTATTGATCCTCACCCTTATGTTGCCTTTTAGATATCCTTCTCAAGAAATGCACTTTCATAGATTAGCAAATGTATGCACAAAGAGAAAAAAACATGACCGCAGGAAGACATCATGTGGAAACCGTCCTAAGTCTTAGGCAAGATATCTGCCACTCTCTCGAGAATGAGAATTGTAAGAGGAGAGTGTAGGGAGAGAAGGCTGTAAGTCTGCATTTCCAAATCAAAAGTACATGTTTCACAAATAATGGCATTTGTAAATCTTCATGTCCTATTTCTTAAAAAGGATTTGGAGTTAATTGAATGTGTGGATTTGGGCACCAACCAGCTGTCCTCATTAACATATTCCTATATTTTTAATTAGTTGCAAAGAGCTGCAACTCCAGAATATTTGAAAAAATTTACCTTGGAAGCTAGTGTGTTGGTAACAAAATCCTAATTCTACTAAATAGGCTGATGATGTAGTTCAGTTTAAAATATTTCTAAACTTTGGGGTAAAATAGAATTATATTTGTAAAAGAGAGCTTTCAAGTCATTCCAGCTCAGATATTTCATTTTCAGAAGAACATGCTAAATTATAGAGTTATTAACGACTTGGCTAAAGTCAGAAATGCAAAATCATCATGCCCAGGTATCAGCTAATGTAGTGATTGCCTGTGCATTATTGTTAAAATCATTTGCGAAGAATCAAAGACTGGAATGTAAGTACCAGTTACCAAGACCTTTGTGCCCAGAAGCTCCAGATAAGGAGCAAATCAAAGGGTTAGACATGCCTGATAGCGGTCCCATAGGGGACAGGAGAACCGATCTCCGTACTTGTTTTGCCTTTCACTTAGGCTGCACCTGAATGGTTTATCATGGTTTTCCTCCAGGTTCCTTCAATTTCCCTGATTCACTTGCAGCTTCCATGCAATGGAAAGTGTTTGGAAATGACTCCATTGCTACATGTCTTGAGAATCCCATCTGGCCTGCTGTACCTCACAGTTATTTCTATTGGCTCTTGCCACATCCATGCGGCTACAATTAGGCATCAGGATATGAGGACCAGTAACTCTCAGGACTCCCAGATACATCTCAGTCCCTTTCTCTTTTCCTCCCCATTTTCCCCTTCCCTTCCTATCCCTTTTTCTTTCATTATATTCTCCCCTCTCCTCTCTTCAAAGCCAGCAGAGTTACAGAGAAGCAGAGGCAGAGAGAGAGAAAGAGAGAGAGGACTTCCATAGGCTCGTTCACTCCCCAGATGGCTGCAATGGTCAGAGCTGGGCCCATCCGAAACCAGGAGCCAGGAGCCAGGAACTTTTTCCAGGTCTCCCACACTGGTGGAGGGGCCCAAGCACTTGGGCCATCTTCTGCTGTTTTCCAGGCCACAAGCAGGGAGCTGAATCAGAAGAGGAGTAGCAGGGATATGAACTGGCACCCAAGAGGGATTCCAGCGCTGCAGGTAGAGGCTTAGCCCATCACAGCACAGTGCCATGGCCCTTTCATTTTTCTACGTGATTTCCAACACATGATTCGACATTTTACAGCCTCTACTCATTGCCCAAATCCCGCATCTGTAGGCATTTGTGACATTGGCACCCTTCTTCTAGTTATCAAGTTTTGTATTAGTGTTACATTACGACAGTAACAAATGACCACTACTTTAGAGGCTTCCAAGGTTTAAAATTATCCGACATTTCTGCATGTCAGAAGTCTGAAATGAATCCCTGTGGGATAAAACTAAGATATCACAGTGATGAATTTCTCTCTATTGGTCGAGGGGAGAATCTATCCTCTGCCCTGACCAGCATTGCTAGAGGTTTTGAACACTCCTTGTTTCGTATCGATAATAGGAGTGTCCTTCTCACACTATCTCTCTTTCATCTCCTTTTATCTCCTCTCTGACCCAGACTGGAAATGTTCACTATGTTAATGAGTTGTGTAATTAGATTGTAACCACCCAGATAGCCAAAATAATCTTTCTGTTCACATTTGAAAGCTCTCTTTGTTCCTACGTTGAAGTATCATATTCTCAGCTTATCAAATTAGGCTATGGAAATCTTTGTGGAGCTATTATTTTGCTCATCACAAGTTGTTTCATAATGTGTTGTGACTTTTATAGCAGTTTTCAGCAGAAGACATACCATGTCACCATGTGTTCCCTCATAAACAGAAGTTTGTGAAATAGTTTCATGTTACCATAATTTTACTTTTGAAACAGACACCATATTCTTCTAGATAATTATCATTTTATTTCACTTGATTTTCATATCATCTTACATATTTGAATAGTATTTTAGAGCTTCATATTTCATACCTTAAACATATAATAAGTTAAAAATATTTCAATTTACTGGCAAATATTAAAATAATAGAAATCCCCATAAGGTGAGTATCCTGAACTAAAATAATTCCAAAGTTGAGAAATAAGATAATACTATGAAGTGTCTTTATATTAGTGTAATGTAACACTAATGTGTATACTAATGGAAAAAATATTAATACAATGATTTGTTTTGAAGCATATGAGTTATGAATTATCCAAAGATTTTGGAAAGGCAAGCTTTGTGTGAAATGTGATTATGTACACAAGTACAATGTTATGTGTACATAATATTTTTATAAATATAGCTGATGAATATGTTACAGGAGACATTTTAAACATATAGATAAATATAATGAGGCAGGCATTTTGTTGTGCACAAATATAGGTAGCAATTTGCATTAAATATCTTCTGCAAGTTTGATTAATGAATTAGGAAAGGGGGAAGGATGGTTGTAAAACTGCTTAAGAAATATATGACACAGTAGAAAAGAGAGACTAATAGAAAAATTTTTACTGAGTAAAAAGTTAGAAAATGTTAGCAAATAGTAACCAGGTAGGTCTGGAAGATATATATAGATATAATCTAGAAAAGGATAGGAAACAAGAACGTCATTCTGATGTGTGGTGGAATTTAAACATATTGGCTTAACATTGACCAAGCTAACTGAACCTGGAAAATCCATAACATTTTAATAATAACCTCACCTTTTTTTCCTTACCTTCTCTATGAGACAATAAAATAAAAAAGGCATAAAAATGTGGTGGTTAGATTTAAGTTATTAGGGACTTTTTTTCTTCTAATTCATTCTGAAATTATTATTCTTTGCTTTCAAACTATGACAATATTTGACAGAACAAAAGCTGAAAGCTTGTGAAGGAAAAGTTCCTTGTCCCACTTTTTAAGATATTTCAAGGAAAGGACCAGAGATGCCCTTAGTATAATTAATCCAGTGAATACAAAAGCAACAAGGGGAAACACATACCAATATTACTAAGTAGTGTATTTTGCACAATTGACTAGTTCATGTCAAGGGTGTATTTTATTTTAATTCCTTCAATGTTGTACTCAAGACCACCTGAACACCTCGGATAATATGAAATATATTTTTAGATTTTAATGAAGAAAAACTATTTCCTGAATTCACTTAATTTGCAGCTATTAAATTACTCTGTCTTTAACTTTGAGACACGCCTCTGTATTGATGGCTTCAAACTATGCAGCTGCTTAGAGATTGATTGATGTATTTTTGGAGAACATGCATAAAGGATATGATGTGTACAAAAAGTTGACCCAATTACAACTATTGCTTTACATCTGTGAAGTCCCACGGTGTTTGAGAAAAGTAGGTTCTCCAGGAAATCTTGAAGCGGAACAAGCTCCTCTAAGGAATCATCCCTCTTTTGAGTCTGACTCAGATTTAGGACAGGTGATGCGTTCTATTTTTCATCTTTCTTTCTTCTTGTTTTTCACATTCTTGGTATAAATTTTCTTTTACTCATGAGTAATGATCCAAGCTACTCACTGAGGCTTTTGACATTGAAACAGCCCCAAAGGCAGTGACGGGGAAGTGGGTGAGGAGAGGAGGTGGTAACTCCAGGCAGTGTCATAATACATCACAAATGTCACACCACAGGGCTCTAGGAGAAATGATACTGAAAAAAATCTGCTCCCCTCAATTATTCTCCCTGGCCTCTTCCTGAGAGGTCTTTTCCTAATGTACTGAAATTCTATTTCAGAACAATGGCCACTTCAAAAGACAATAAAAGATGAAACCCTTTCTAGTAGTAAAGGAAGATCTTAATAGCTAAATATGTGTTTTTGTTTGTCGGAAAAGTGTATTTGGGGATCACTGGGGAGTGACCTCATTAAAGTTATTCAGTTGGAGAATAATCTGTCCTGCACGGATAGCAGCCCCGACAGATATTTTCATCTATTTTATTTAAAGGTTTCAACTCCAACATCAGTGGAAATGTTTCTATCAAATTTCCCAAATATGCACATTAAAAAATCAGACTAAAACTTACACAATAATAGACAACCCAAGTTCTCTTTTTGTAAAGATTTTTGAAATGTATTTATTTGAGAGGTAGAATTATAGACAGAAGGAGAAAGAGAGATAAAGGTAATTCACTCCCTAAATGGCTGCAATAGTTGGAGCTGGGCCAATCCGAAGTCAGAAGCCAGGCACTTCTGGGTCTCCCACATGGGTACAGGGACCCAAGCACGTGGGCCATCTTCTACTGCTTTCCCAGGCTATAGCAGAGAGCTGTATCAGAAGAGGAGCAGCCAGGACCAGCACCAGGATCCATATGGGATGCCAGCACTACAGGCAGGGGCTTAGCCTACTACACCACAGCACCAGCCTCCCAGACTCCCTTTTCATCATTAGGGGTTTCTTTGCTTTTCCAATAAGAGTGCAACTAGTTAGATTTCCTGGTTTTCAGAAAACCATACTGACATCATATCTATATATTTTAACTAGAGAGCTCTTTGGAAAAGAGACAAGAAAAATTACTTCATTTATTTTTTAAAATTATTTTATCTATCCTTAAATGTCTGATATTTGGGCAAAAAATGAAGTATTGTTAATATTCATGCAAGAACTTAAAGTATGATCAAAGGTTGTTAATTTAAGAAAAACTGTTTCCTGAATTCACTCAATTTGCATTTATTAAATTACTCTGTCTTTAACTTTGAGACAGGCTTCTGTATTGATGGCTTCATGCAAATTAAGGTACATTCATATCTTTACCATGGCATCACTGATTTAAAATATTTATGAGCTTGTTCATACTGTACTAAGACTTGAATGCAGTATTTTAATGTCTTCATTCTATAAATTTATAAGCAAAGAATTTTTAAATATAAGGCAAAAAAACTCCACCAATCAAGGCCTCCATAAAGAGCTATTAGGAATAATAAATCCATGCATATATGAGAGTACTTCAAAAAGTATGTTGAAAAAAGAAATAAAAATATTTACTTTCAGTGCAAAAAATCTTGAAATCCACACACACTTTTTTGTCACAATATGCCTTTTCCATGAAATTTTTGAAGATCCCTCATATATCTCTGCTTTGATGCTTGCATAAACATTTTATTTTAGATTTAATAATACTTTTTTCTAATAAATGGTATTGAGACCATCTACCACTTTCTGTGGTAGATTTTACCAGAGCCAGGTGGCTCAGAGAGACAATTGCTGAAGCTCATCAGCCAGGAGCTAGACCTAATCATAAAACATGGTACTCTAGTGACAAAATTGACTTCAATAGTCAACAGTGAGGAAGGTCGGTTCACATGCAAGAAGCTTCCCCTATGCCACAGTCAACATGACAGTTCTTTGTTTTGTTTTGTTTTCCTTACTCAGAAGTTTAGGCATTTGGGTTTTTTAGAGGTTAAAATAATTAACTATTTTTTACATTTGAATTTATATAAAGTGAACATATTTCATGAATTTCATATACACAAATATAAGAGCCTATTGATACTTCCCACTATCCTCCTTCCCATCCCTGCTCCTACATTCCCTCCTCTGTCCTCTCTTATTCTTTCTTTTAACTTTTTTTTTTTTTTGACAGGCAGAGTGGACAGTGAGAGAGAGAGACAGACAGAGAAAAAGGTCTTCCTTTGCCATTGGTTCACCCTCCAATAGCCGCCGCGGCTGGCACGCTGCAGCCTGCGCACCGCGCTGATCCGATGGCAGGAGCCAGGTGCCAGGTGCTTTTCCTGGTCTCCCATGGGGTGCAGGGCCCAAGCACTTGGGCCATCCTCCACTGCACTCCCGGGCCACAGCAGAGGGCTGGCCTGGAAGAGGGGCAACCGGGACAGAATCCGGCTCCCCGACCGGGACTAGAACCCGGTGTGCCGTCGCCGCAAGGCAGAGGATTAGCCTATTGAGCCACTCTTTTTTTAACTTTTACAATGATATACTTTCAGTTCATTTTATAATCATAAAATTAAACCTAGCCAAGTAAAGAATTCAACAAATAGTCAGAAAAAAAAAATCACTGTTTCTCAACAGTAGAGACAAGGACAGTAAACAGTAATCATTTCTCAGAACTTCAATTTTAGTCACATACACTACATTTTCTGAGCTCTATTAGTTACCACAGATAAGTGGAAACATATGGTATCTGTCTTTTTGGGACTGGGTTACTTCACTAACTAAAATGGTTTCCACCTGCATCCATTTTGTTGTGAAAGATGGGATTTTTGTCCTTTTATGCAGATGAGTAATATTCCAGAATGTGTGTATGTATGTGTGTGTGGGGGCGGGGGTATCACATTTTCTTTATCCAGTCATTAGTTGATGGGCATTTGGCTTGATTCCATAGCTTAACTATTGTGAACTGAGATGCAAAAAACATATGGGGTACCTTCTAAATGCTGATTTAATTCTGATTGGGTAAATTCTCTGGAGCGGGATGCCTGGGTCATACGGACCATCTGTTTTCAGGTTTCTAAGGAATCTCCATACTGTCTTCCACAATGGCTGTACTAGTTTACTTTCTCACCAATAGTGGATAACAGTGGATTAACATACCTTTTCCCCCACATTCTCGCCAGCATTTGTTGACTTCTGGATGAAAGCCATTCTAAATGGGGTAAGGTGAAACCTCATTGTGGTTTTCATTTTCTTTTCCCTGATAGCTAGTGATCCTGAGCATTTTTTCATTCGTCTGTTGGTCATTTAAATTTCCTCTTTTGAGAAATGTGTGTTTAAGTCCTTGTCCCATTTCTTAATTGGATTGTTGGTTTTGTTGTTGCGTTTCTTGATATTAATCTTTTATCAGTTTCATACTTTGTGAATATTTTCTCTCATTCTGTCAGTTGCCTCTTCATTTTGCAGAGTGTTTCATTTGTGGTGCAGAAACTTCTCAGCTCGATGTAATCCCAGTTGTCAATTTTGGCTTTGATTGTGCTTCTGGGTCTTTTTCAAGAAGTCTTTGCCTATGACAATGTCTTGAGAGTTTCCCCAATGTTTTCTTCTAGTAATTTCATAGTATCACTTCATAGATTTAGATACTTCATCCATTCTGAGTTAACAAACCGCATGCTTCTATTTAACTGGGTTTGAGAAGAGAAGTGTCTCTCCATGACAAACTGAGATACACCCTCACTTTGTTCACGGCTTCCTATAATCCTCTCTTGAATTTATCTGATATAGGCATCCTTATAAGGAGTCTAGCCTCAGGCCCAAATCCCATGTGATGTTTTTCAGGCCCAAACATAGTGAATCACAAAGACTTTTGTGGCAGCTTTCCCCGAGGAAATAGGATTGCCTTTCCAATGCTCTTCTTGGTGTATAACCAGCGTCTCTGAGGGGGATTGCAGCTCATGGGCTCAGGCCTGCTGCCCCAGCCGTATTCCTGCGAGTGCTCCTGTGCCTGTCCAGAGCCTTGTTGCAGGAGCCTCTTTCTCTGACTCCCTCATGGAGGCCTTCCTCCTCAGGTGACTTTTCTGAAACTTCTTTACGGGAGGACAGTGAGGACGTGGGAACATTGACGACATGTTTCTTCACTCAAAGCCAGTACTCAGTGCCTTCCCACTCTTGGCTTTACCTGCCTGCCCTTTCCTCTGCACCTCGGGTCCATAAAACTTCAGGAAGCTTCTGTTGGGATTCTCTCCACCCCTCCCATAGACCTGTAGCACCACCGTATGGGAGAAAACAGATGGATAAGGTGCAGAGGAAGACAGTGCTGTGCTCTCTGATTTAGCCTTTACTCACACTATTGCAATAACTGGGTAGAGTCTTGACTACTGCTTTCCATCTTAGTTTGTGGCTTTAATCAGCTACTCCTACGCTTGCCAGATGCACTTGCTACAGCTCAGCTGAGCTCCTGACACCTAGGTGCCACTCCTTACATCCAAGAGGGTTTAACAGCTCAAATGTTCTGGCTTCTATCATGGTAAGAAGAATGACTATTGAAGGAAACTACTAACATTTATGGTGTCTATTTTAAAGTGAGCTTCAGAATTAGAATGTGAATAAATTCTAAAACTCATTTTTGTGTCTGCTGAAATACAGTGTTCTCTCTAATATAAAATTGTTCAAAACTATTTGCTTAATTTATGAAACTTTTTTTTGGTAAAGCTGAGCATCAGGATAACTCTAAAATGAGATCATTTGCTTTTCCTCTGAAATTAATTAGATGATCTCGCTTATGTTTCACAAACTGTGTTTGTGACTTCATATTATTTTGTGTTTTTAATTTTATTATAGAATCTTCTGTTGATACAGAATGTGAGGCTAAGAAGTAAGATGGACAGGTCTTGGAGAGTCTGATATGTCTTAATTTTGAAACATGCAATCAGCCAACTAGGCAATGTTAAAAATAACAAACTTTTAAAAAAAGCGAAATCACCTTCGAGAAGCAATAACTTCGAACAGCCTTTATCTGGACTATTGAGGAAGAGTTTTCTTATTTTATTTTCTTTTATTTTTCTTTTTTTTTTTCTTTCTTGGACTGAACAGAAGAGTGAAGAGGAGGAGGGGTGGGAGAGTAGGTGATAGGGTGAGTATGGTGGGAAGAATTACTATGTTTCTAATGTTGTATTTATGAGATACATACAAATACATAAGTAAAAAATAACAAAATAGGAAAAAATAGGAGAGAAAAGGTCAGGGTTTTTTTGTAAGTGTACTTGTTTCTGCAAATGATTTCAATGAATCATTTCAAAATTGAACAAGAAACAGATGTCTGTTAATTAGAGATTCGAATTTAATGATATGGTTGCATAGGTATGGCACACAAAACATCTGTGTTCTAGTACCTAACATTAATTTAATTTCTTTACAGGAGTCATTTACATTTTTCTTCATTTTCAATAAACTGTTTTCCACTACTCAAAATAACACCGTGGTTGTGAAGTCATTGTCATATAAACAGAGCACTGTGAGGCCTACTCTGCAGCCTTCATTTAATAAGTTGTGCATCCTCGTAGTGAATCATAACCAAGAGCAACAAGAACAGAGTAAATTAATTCTCAATTATGTAGCTACTGCATTCTTTGTAACAGGTGAGGAAATCTGAGGATTAGCAGGATTAGCAGGACATACCATGTGCAATTCTGAAATTATAACTTTGGACTAGAACTTTTCCAGACTTTACTTTACTGCTGCATTGTACCATTATACTTGTGACGCACCCAATAAAAACAAAAATTCTTTTAAGTTTCCTTATTATTTATTTGAAAGGTAGAGCAAACAAGAGAGAGAGAGAGAGAGAGAGAGAAATCTTCCATTTGTTCATTCACTTCACAAATGCCACCTTAGCCAGATCCAGACCGGGCCAAATCCAGGAGCTCAGAATTCAATCCAGATCTCTTGGGTGGCAGAGACCCATGCTCCTGAGTCATCACTACCTCCTCCCAGGCTGCATAATACTCAGAAGCTGGAATGGAGGTAGAGGCAAGACTCCATCCCAGGCACTCTGAAATGGGAGGAGGAAATTGCAAGTGGTGACTTAACCAATTATGCAGCTTTTGTTTGTATTTGAAATCTGGCTTAAAACACTTACAATAAATTCAAAAATTAGCAAGTAACAGAGCCTATTAGGAGTCTATGGACACACCATCAATGAGAAATTTATGCCACTTCTAGTCAGGGTTCAATAAATGACACAATTCCTTTCCACTTCTGTTTTCTTATTTATACAAGTCCATTAGGTATAGAACTCAGGACTACTCAGTTAAATTTCTTAGGTTAACTCAGAGTCACAGTTTGGGTCCAATTTTCATTACATGTTTCAGGAACCAATAGAGATTGAACTGAATAAGTATTTTCAAAGAAACTCAAAGAAAGGGTGCGTAAGGCAGACACTGTGGCCTAGACAATGCTCTCCACATCCCCTTCGTAAACATCCTATTCCCCAAGGAGGGATTGATGACAACTGTTAGCGGCCACTTGATTAGACACTTATGTGGGGTCAAGTGGAATACTAGAGAAAGTCATATTTTGCTATAAAATGCAGATGGTTTGCTGTCAGAAAGAGAAGTAAAAATGCAATCTTGAGGGCTGGGGTTTGGTGCATCAAATAAGACACCACTTAGGATGCCTTCATCCCATATCTGAATATCTGGATTTGAGTCCTGGCTCTGCTCCTGAATCCAGTTTCCTGTTAATGTATACCCTGGTAGGCAACAGTGATAGCTGAGAACTAGAGTTCTGCCATCCCAAGTAGGAGATCCAGAACGGATCCTAGGCTCTAGGTTTCAGCCTGGCCCAGGCCTTAGTGTTGGAGGCACTTGATGAGTAACTCAGTTGGTGAGCAGTCTCTGTCTATTTATGGGTATGGGTATGGGTATGGGTATGGGTATGGGTATGGGTATGGGTATGGTATGGGTATGGGTATGGGTGTGTGTGTTTCTCTGTCTCTCTGCCTTTCCAATAAATAATTTTCTAAACTCAGTCTTGGTGACTCTCTTAATGATTGGGAATGTAGTTCCTAAAATTGAGTTCCAATATTTTAAAAGGAAGAAAGTGTTACTTGAAATAACTTTCTGCTTACAAAGAGGTGCTTTGCACACAATAGTGTAAAAGATCTAACAGAGCACACTGAGCAGGAAGAGAAGCAAATTAAATGGAGTTGGGCAGACATAAAGACATGAAAACGCAAATGGGAGACTAAGTCCAATGGCAGATCTCATGCAGAGGTCCTGAGAACAAAAGAAGATGTACAGAAAGTGGGGAGGTATTGAAAGGAATCAAAGGCTGACTGACAGAGATAGAGCCAGAACCCACTGGAAGTGGAGCAAAGCTGAGTGGAAGCCTGGTTGAGCTTGTTTTCTGATGCTACAAATGACCTCATAGCATTTTACCTAAACATAAGTGATCCCACTGACATCTAGAAAACAGTCTACAGGAGTGTATGTGTTTGCGTGTGTGTTTCTCTTTCATAGATGGTAGGAAACAGAGGAGGCACAAGTGTACTATGACAGAATTTTTCAGTACTAATTAGTGAAGGGTGATGATATCCACACTTAGGGGCCTTTTGTGGTCTCTTTATCAATTATCTACAACCTTCAATTATCACATCTTTGAGCACTTACTTTATTAAGTATTCCTACTGACACTGAGATTATAATGATAACCAAATCATATTCCTTTCCTGTGGATCATCACAATTTAGTAACTAAATAGATTTGCAGGTATATAATTATGACACAAGATAATAATGGCAAAATTTCACAAAAGTTACAGAAGAAAATCAAGAGGTTTCACAGTAGTGATTTGAATTGTACCCTAGAAATATCCAGTGATAAGGCTCACTTTAACTTTTTTCAATAGTATTATAAACTCATGCATATTTATATGAAAAATATTTTCAATGTAACTCAGTTATTATTTTTCATGGTCACATCATTTCTTCTTAATCCAATGGAAATCATCAAATGTCTTAAGTGTTTTGGGGACATAACAAATTAGTCTGAAATCTTCTTTGCTTGCTGATATAACACAATGTTCCAGGCTCAATTAGCCCATTTTTACATCTGAATTAAGCATTTCTTTGTGGATAACTGGAAAATGTATTTAGAGATCAAAATATGAACGTGATGGTGCAGGATTAGCAAAGAGATCATTTTAGTTCTGCTTCTAAATGAAAATATGGAAAAAGGTCATTGCTTTAACTCCAACAAGAAAAAGTTAGTTGATATACAAAAGCTTATCTTTTCTGAAGTCCATCAAAAAGCTGAAGTCCCAAAGGAATCAAGTAAACCGCAAAGTGTAGCAAAGCCCTTCCAGGGAAATGGGGAATGGGGATAATTTTACCCTGATCAAAGAACAGGAGAAAATGGTAAGGTTAGAAATTGCATAGATAATTAATCAATTCTTTAAAAAAAATCATGTAGAGTCTCTGTCCTTAATGTGCTGTACATTGTGAATTAATACTATACCTAGTACTCCAACAATATTTTCACTTTGTGTCTCTATGTGAGGGCAAACTGTTGAAATCTTTACGTAATATGTACTAAACTGATCTTCTGTGTATAAAGAGAATTGAAAAGAAATCTTGATGTGAATGGAAGGGGAGAGGGAGTGGGAAAGGGGAGGATAGCGGGAGGGAGGGAAGTTGTGTGTGTGGGGGGAGCCATTGTAATCCATAAGCTGTACTTTGGAAATTTATATTCTTTAAATAAAAGCTTTATAAAAAAAATAAAAAGAAATAAAAAAAAGAAAATGGTAGCTGCTATAAAAGCAAGTAAGAAAAAAAAAAAAGCAGCTGCAAATATTGACATGCCTCAGTGTGAGCCAGTAAGAGAAGGTGGAATTCCTGGGAGCCTCAGCCACAAAAGAGAATCCACACCTATTTAAAATTATCTTTTTTTTCTTTTTTTTTTTGACAGGCAGAGTGGACAGTGAGAGAGAGAAACAGAGAGAAAGGTCTTCCTTTGCCGTTGGTTCACCCTCCAATGGCCGCCGTGGCCAGCGCGCTGCAGCCGGCGCACCGCGCTGATCCGATGTCAGGTGCCAGGTGCTTTTCCTGGTCTCCCATGGGGTGCAGGGCCCAAGCACTTGGGCCATCCTCCACTGCACTCCCGGGCCACAGCAGAGAGCTGGCCTGGAAGAGGGGCAACCGGGACAGAATCCGGCGCCCCAACAGGGACTAGAACCCGGTGTGCCGGCACCACAAGGCAGAGGATTACCCTGTTGAGCCACAGAGCCGGCCCTAAGTTATTTTCAAGAGACCTCCATCAGATGCTTATAAGAAAGACCGTAAACAGTCTGCCCCAAGAAGAGATTCCTTTCATTGGTGCAAAACACAAAATGGCCCTGTCACAGTCCATGTTTTCATACAAAACAAAAACTATGCTATGGAAGAAAGAAAGTAAACCTTCCTGCCTCCATCCCATCTACTTTCCTTCAATTAAATTGCCAAATATATCTCCCCAAATTTTGCACTACCAGGCAATTTAATTGAAGAAAAGTTTATGGTCTCTTAGAAAACTGTAAAAATATCTGAAGAACTAAGCTCATTCATAGTCATTATTAAAAACAAATACAAGCATTATAAAACCAAAAAATTAAAGAAAATTATATTATTAAACAATGAAACAGATAAGCAATGTAAATGGAAAAAATATATACAATAATTAAATTGATGTTCTGGACCTAAACATTACACTATCTATCTAAAATAAAAATAAATTTACTATGTAGACTCAAAACCAAACTGAGGTGGTCATAAGAATCAGCGAAATCAATAGATCAGTAGAAATATTCGATATGATCTACATCCATACCACCATGAATGCACCTGATCCTATCTGATTTTGGAAGCTAGGTAAGTCTGGGACTTGTTAATGCTTGGAAGGGATAAATATCCCAAAAAGAATACAAAAAGAAAGAATGACGGAAGATAGTAAGGTTCCAGAGGTCTATAATGCAATATTAAGAAGTACAGTTTACTTCATATCATATGGGTAAAAATCCTTTAAAAGTATTAGGTGAATCCTGGAATTTATACAAAGAATATCACTAATCAGTGAGACCAATTCAATGAATACCAAATAATTTACTATAATCATATAATAAAGTAAAAATCATGTATTCGTTTTCATAGAAACAAAAGCATTGACTAATTCATGAACATAAACCCACAGCAAGTTTGGTGCTGTGGCATAGCCAACATGCCATATGAGTGCCAGTTTGAGTCCTGGCTGCTCCACTTCCAATCCAGCTCCCTGCTAATGAGCCTGGGAAAGCAGTGGAAGATGGCCCAAAATGCTTGGGCCCTTGTACCTGCATGGGAGACCCAAAGAAGCTCCTGGCTCCCGGCTTCAGATTGGTCCAGGTCTGGCCATTGTGGCCATTTGGGGAGTGAACCAGAGTATTGGAGATCTCTCTCTCTCTCTCTCTCTCTCTCTCTCTCTCTCTCTAACCTTTCCTTTCAAATAAATTAATAAATCTTTTAAACTCAATAGGAAAATAAAGATACTTCCTCAGGCTAATAGAAGGAATCTTCACAAAGCTTATAGCTTAGTTATACTTAGTTCAGTAAGACTAAATACTTTCTATGTAAGATCAAACTAAGACAACCACTTCTAGTCGACATTGTTCTAGTAGACTTTGCCAATTTAACAATAAAACATAAATAATTAAGAAGCATGTAGATTTGAAAAATGTAAAATTTTCTGTACACATAGAAAGCATAATTTTTTACTTATAATGTCCAAATAATTGTACAAGAGAGAGTCTAGAAAAAATTAGTAGATTAAAAAAATGTTGTAGGACACAAGGTCAAACTAGTAGCAAAATTGTAAAAGAATATTGTAAAAATACTATACACAATAACATGAAAAATATAAAACACCTAATAGTAAATTTAATGATAAACATGTAGGAACTGTCCAATGAAAACAAAATATTGCAGATAATTTTTAAAACAGCATAAACAGGTAGAATTATTTATAATTTTAATTAATTTTAAGAATTTATATTATTAATTCAAGAAGTGTGTTAATATTGCCAAATAAATAAATGCCACCAGTCAAAATTACAGCAAAATTTTTTTTGTAAAAATGTACTACTTAATTTGAAAATGTATTTGAAAGTGTGAAGAAACAAATAATTAAAGTGATTTTGCAAGAAAGCAATATTTTAAGAATGTACACAGATTTGGCCGGTGCTGAGACTCAATATGCTAATCCTCTGCCTGCAGCGCCTGCAGCGCCTGCACCTCTGGTTCTAGTCCCGGTCGGGGCACCGGATTCTGTCCCCATTGCTCCTCTTTCAGTCCAGCCCTCTGCTGTGGCCCAGGAGTGCAGTGGAGGATGGCCCAAGTACTTGGGGCCTGCACCCCTTGGGAGACCAGGAGAAGCACCTGGCTCCTGGCTTTGGATCAGTGTGGTGCACCAGCTGCGGCAGCCATTGAGGGGTGAACCAACGGAAATGGAAGACCTTTCTCTCTATCTCTCTCTCTCACTGTCTACTCTGCCTGTCAAAAAAACAACAAAAAAAGAAAGAATGTATACAGCCTCATTTCAAGATTTACTTGAAAGTCTAAAAAAAAATTTGAAATTGACATAAGGATACATACATAAATCAGAGGAATAAAATGCAATCCAGCAATAAATTTACACAAAAAATTTCCTTTTTTTAAGATTTATTTATTTGAAATTCAAGGTTACACAGAGAGAGAAGGAGAGGCAGAGAGAGAAGGAGAGGTCTACAGTTTACTCCCCAATTGGCCACAATGGCTGGAGCTGTCCCGATTCGAAGCCAGGAGCCAGGAGCTTCTTCCAGGTCTCCCACGTGGGTGCAGAGGCCCAAGGACTTGGGCCATCTTCTACTGCTTTCCCAAGCTATTGCAGAGAGCTGGATTGGAAGCAGAGCAGCCGGGACTCGAACTGGCACCCATAGGGGATCCCGGCACTGCAGGTGGCGGCTTTACCTGCTATGCCACTGTGCAGGCCCCTAATTAATTTTCTTTATTATTCACTTCATGTTGTAGTGCTGAAGACAACTCAGAATTTATCTAGTCCTTTATGTGCATTTACTTATCTATTTAATATCTTTTACAGATGAGAAATCTGAGGACTGAAGGTTGAAGCACTCTACTGTCACATTTTTATTTGAAAATCATGTCTAGGAGGAATCAATTACATAATACAGTAAGCACTCTACAAGTAATACATGTTCTGTAAATGGTATTGGACCTGTTCGTTTCTCTCCTTTAATCAACTCTTCCTTTGACTCACCATTTCTGTTTTAAATTTTGGTCACATTTGATTAGAAGTAAGTTACTACTTCCCCCATTTCTTAGTAGCATGACTGGTTTCAATGAACTTCTTTTCAGTCTTACAATTTTTCTGGCTCATATCTTACCTTTACTGAAATCAGAATTCTGAAAATTCAGTTGCATAAAGAATTGTCTCCTTATCCAACTAACCCACGATTCAAACTTTTAGGAGTTTCCATGTCTGAAAAAGGACAGATTAGCCTGGACGTATTTTCTTAAATGAAGATGCACCATGTCAGGAATACTCCTAACATCTTATTGCTGCCTTGGCCTTTGTACTTATGACTTTTTTTCATTATACTTAAATTTCTCGTAGACTGATAACTTCTTCAGTATCATAATGTTTGTGTGTCTCTAAATCTGGAACATAGGGGCCAGCATTATGGCATAGTAGGCTAAGCCTCTGCCTGCTGTGCTGGCATCCCATATGGGTAAAGATTCATGTCCCACTGTTCCTCCTCCAATCCAGCTCTCAGCTTATGGCGTAGGAAAGCAGTGGAATATAGCCCATATGCTTGGGCCTCTGCATCCGCATGGGAGGCCCAGAGGAAGCTCCTGGCTGCTTGGTTCAAGTCAGCTCAGCTCCGGCCATTGTGGCCATTTAGGGAGTGAACCATGGATGGAAAAATCTCTCTGTCTCTCCCTCACTCTGTCTATTACTCTACCTCTTAAATAAATAAATAAAATCTTTAAAACATAAATCTGGAACACATATTTGTATTTATTTCATGGTTATGAATGAAAACAAAAGAAAACAGATAGCAATAAAACATTGTCATAGGCTACCATTATGGACTGAAGTAGAATCTAAGCACTCTAATTAGTGTGTTTTAAAAGTCTTACAAAAAATAATAGCAGGACTGCATTAATGCAGAGAGTGATATTTCAGCCAATGTGTTCTGAGGATTCAAATATCTGGACTCAGAATGCACTGCATACTTATTGTGTTCCTGTACACCTAATTTGAATTGTCAATTTTTTCACATCTCGGGGGGCAAATAGGTGATATAGTGGTAACCCTGCTAGCACTTTTTGGCATCCCAGTGAGCACAGACTGACAATCTTCTGTATTAGGTGTGATGGCTTTGCAATTGGGAGTGTGGTTTACTAAGGACATTTGTGACATTGTAGATTATGTGTGGGGCATCAACTTGGTCCCCAAGATACTATAAAATTAATACTTTTTTCACAAAGACACCTGGACACCAAAGCCAATTTGTGTGAGCCCTGCATTTCTGGTGTTACTGTGCTGTGTTATTTTTGCCTTTGCTATAAATAGTATCACAAATGAATGGCAACTTCTTAGTTTAAAAAGTTTTTGCTCATTTATCTAATGAATTCTAATAAGACACCTCACCACATAAGGGAATGACAATTATATTTTGTTTTGTGCATATTGCAAAGATAATTTCTTCAGTATCTCTACTTTACAAATGTAAATTCCTTTGTAATCACTGATAGATTATCAAAGAACAGATAGAAAATAATTTGTAATTGTAAGGAGGAAGTTAAACAACAATTTCAGAAACTTAAAGGTTTTCTTTAAAACACTTTCTAAAATGAATTACAGTATGTTTTATCAAGGCAAAGAAAGCTTCAAATGATGATTTAATTGAGATTAAGACATATTTAGTTTTCTGACTAGGATTTTGTTTCTTTCAAAGGGCTCTGTGATTTCTTTTCCAAATTTCTGAAACTTCATACATATCATTAAAGATTTTATTTCAACAGGCTTGCAAGGATTTCTATCCAGTAACTTTTCATCTTGACTCAGTTACTCTTCAAGAAGAGCTAGCTGCTTATTGCTGTTAATAACTTCCAAGATTTTTTTATAAAACCCATCTCAATTACCCAATACATAAAGCTTCCATAGAAAGTTGAATTTTTTCATGCTAGCTGTAAATTTTAGCAGTATCCTAGAAGTAATATTTCCAAATCAGCGCAGTTTGGTCCTCACATCCATGCATTAGCTGAGCCGACAGATACTTTCCATAAACCCATCTGGATGAAAACTTGATCCATTTGGCTACTGGAAAAAGTACTTCTAAGCATACGCACTAATATCCTTGTCATAAATGAACTGAGTAACTAGCAGACCATACAGATTCAATCCATTGAATCCATTTAGATTCTAATGGTTGTTATATTATTTTTAACTTCATTGAACTTAATTTTAATCTAAACCATTTGAAATCTGGTGATTTGCAACTTTTTTAGTTTCAGTAAATTTAAATCAGTGCTACATAAAATCCTGTGAACTCAACAAATACTTATATAGTGACTATTATAAATTGTAGATATTGCTTGATGCATAGGTTATTTTTTTTTTAAGATTTTATTTATTTGCTTGAGAGGTAGAGTCACAGACAGTGAGAGGAAGAGACAGAGAGAAAGGTCTTCCCTCCCCTGGTTCAATCCCCAACTGGCCGCAATGGCCAGAGCCGTGCCAATCCGAAGCCAGGAGCCAGGAGCTTCCTTCCAGTTTCCGACGTGGGTGCAGAGGCCCAAGGACTTGGGCCATCCTCTACTGCTTTCCCAGGCCATAGCAGAGAGCTGTATTGGAAGAGGAGCAGCCAGGACCAGAACCAGTACCCATATGGGATGCTGGCACCACAGATGGAGGATTAACCTACTGCCCCAGATGCGTAGGCTATTTACAAATGCTTGTGTATTTGTTTCTTTGCTTCCCTCCCCAATAATAGTGCTGGATTAAAAACAAAGCTACATCTTCTCTGACAATAATGGAATGAAGCTGAAATCCACAACTCAAGAATCTCTAGAATGGAGGCTGGCACTGTGGCATAGTGGACAAAGTTGCTGCCTGCAGTGCTGGCATTCCATTTGGATGCCGGTTTGAGTCCCGGCTGCTCCACTTCCTATCCAGCTCTCTGCTATGGCCTGGAAAAGCAGTGGAAGATGGCCCAAATTCTTGGGTCCCTGCACTCGCATAGGAGACCCAAAAGAAGCTACTGTCTCCTGGCTTTGGATCAGCTCAGCTCCAACCATTGCAGCCATTTGGGGAGTAAACCAGTGGACAGATCTTTCACTCTGTCTCTCCTTTTCTTTGTCTGTTACTCTGCCTATAAAATAGATAAAACCTTAAAACAGGTTTTTCAAAATTAATCTTGTAACCAAATCACATAAGCTCCATAGCCATTGAATTCTGGTACTTACCTTATATCTCATTGGCCATTACTCCAATGAGACACTTATTTTTTTCCATCTAATTACTTTCAGTTTATTTATTTTTTTACCCAGAAACCTTTTATTTAAGCTATAAAAACTTCATACATTTAATAAATATAACTTTAGGAACATAGTGATTATCCCCATCTTAGAGATACTTATTTTAAATGCATCAAATTACTCTGCTTATTGGTCCTAGTTGATTAAGACTGTTAAAACAACATACTTCAGGCTTATATAAAAAATAGGATTTTTTTACTCACCATTTTAGAGGCTGGGAAATCAAAAATCAAGGAACTAGCAGATTCACTGTTTTGTGGGATGTCTGTTCTCCATGTGTTCTTCACTTAGCAGAAAGTGGGAGCACGTCCCATGAGCCTCTTTTATAAGGGACTAATTCCATTCATTCATGACTATGGAAGCCTCATGGTCAAATTAAATCCTATAGGCACCACCTCTTAACACCATGTCACTGAATATTTACTTTCAACATATGTATCTTTCAGGGGACATAAATATTCAGACCAAAGCAATATTTTAGTTGGTTTCTATGTTTTCTGTTATTATTCATAGGTCTATTGTCCAGTAATATATTCTTGTCATTTGCTTTCATTTTCAGACTGTTCCTAGCTATTGTTTTTTAGTCATAAAAACTTTAGAATCAGTCTAGCTAGTTCCAAGATGTCCATTTAAACATTTTGTTAGGAAAATAAAAAATTTAGATACTAATAAGCAAATATGCTACTTTTAAGATCTCAAGTATTGCTATCAAGGAATATGAATATACATTTTTCTTTTTTAAGATATAGCTAAATAAATAAATTTCCAAGCAGTTATGTGTGGGAGTGAGAAAGTGTGTGGATTACTTTTGAAATGATGTATTTTCTTTCTTAATGATATCCATCTAATAATAATTAATGTCTCTTCATCACTTCTAACGCTTTATTTCCTTCTATAGTATGATGATTTCATCTGTCATCTTTAGAACAATGTAAAGATGATATTGGTGAAATCTTGTCCAGACTTCACTGAGAATACTTTCTCTATAAAACGTAATGGTGGCTTTTGAGAACACACTAATGCTGTGTTATTTTGACAAGACAGCCAAATGCATAGGTCATGTGATTTTACAACTGCACTTTCCTCTACATTTTTATGAAAACTCCAAATTAAATATCAGTATTTTCAGATTCTTAATTGTTAGCACTAGTCACTTTTATATAACTCATTAGGCCACATGGGCACAGAAGACCAACCTCCAAATCCAACAGAGACTGAAATGACAAAATATAGGAGTTCTTAACACTTTCACTATAAGATAAAGGTGATGTGAGTAAGACAATTTAAATGACAAAGTTACATGTGTAAGGAAAAATTAGCAAAACAGTAACAAAAATCCTCTAGCATTGTTAATCTTATAATTGATCAGAATGTTTGCAGATTAGATATGCACAGGTATTATGCTTAGGGAAAATTGAATTTCTACAACTGAGGCTTCTGAAGAAGTTTGAGAACATGTGCAGAAACGTAAGAAGATTTAAAGCATCACTGGAAATAATCATCCTTGGCAGCAGGACTTGGGATCTTCCAGCAGGAAGAGATTGCACAGTGAATGCCTAGGGAGCCGGGGATGAGAGCATCATAAACAGCAAATGTTTTTGAAAGGTTGAGTAAAGAGCATTATTAAGGTTCAGAGAAAATGGGAAAAGAAAAGCTAAATACGGTTCCACCTGGTCATAAGCGCAGTAGAGGAGAAAAGTGCTGTGTTTTTAAATTTGGAGAAATGAGAGCATGGAAAAGAAGAAAAAGAAGAGAATCAAAACTCTGAAATCTGGTTAGAGAAAATTGATGGCAACATCCATGTAGTAAGATTGAATTTCAAGGAAAAAGAAAAACATTCTGAGGAGTCCTGGGAGGCTGAAATGGCTGGAAACAGAGAAACTAAAATAGGGGGCTCGAAATATTGATGATTAGCGAAGATGGAAATCTAGATTATTATTTCCAAACTACTTTAATGCACCTGTGTCATTTAATGCACCTGTCATTGAAATACTCAAAAAATTGAAAACTTAGTTAGCTGCCAAGACAGGTCATGAGAAGAGTGTTGGGTACCTCAGTTAACACAAAAATGACTTAGACACGTAAATTTGAAGGGAAACTTACTAACCTGAAATTGTACTAAATGAGGTACCTAGAATGAATGAGAGGAAAGGATGTTGGAGAAGCTGATCAAGCTTTAAGCAACCTGGTAGATATGGGACAGGAGAAAAGGAGGCGCTTAAGTATCCTACTAATAGAGATGGGTGAGAGCAGCATTCAGAAGCAGAAAGTCAAAGTCAAAAGAAAAACAAGGGGCCGGCGCTGTGGCGCAGTGGGTTAACGCCCTGGCCTGAGGCGCTGGCATCCCACTGCTCCACTTCCGATCCAGCTCTCTGCTTTGGCTTGGGAAAGCAGTGGAAGATGGCCCAAGTCCTTGGGCCCCTGCACCCACATGGGAGACCCAGAAGAGGCTCCTGGCTCCTGGCTTCGGATCGGTGTAGTTCCAGCCGTTGCAGCCAACTAGGGAGTGAACCATAAGATGGAAGACCTCTTTCTCTCTCTCTCACTCTCTCTCTCTCTCTCTCTCTCTCTCTGTAACTCTTACAAATAAATAAATAAATCTTTAAAAAAGAAAAAATATAAAAAAGCAATGAAATGGAAAATTTGTTTACGTGAGAATGAAGGTTTCAGAAGAAAAATGTATTTTATAAAATGAAAGAAGATAGAAAGAGGAAGATAACTGGATAAGGAAAAGAAGAAAAATAATAATTTGCAAATCCCTGTGGCATATGGAAAAATAGAAGCAACAGTAAATAAAAGCAGTTGATGTTGTGTTGCAATTGGTTAAGCTATCATTTGCAGCACCAGTATACCAAATCAGAGTACTGATTTGGTCAAGTCCCAGCTGCTCCACTTCCAATCCAGCTCCCTGCTAATGCACGTGGGAAAGTGGCAGAAAATGGCACATGTGGTTGGGCCCCTGTGACCCATGTGGGAGACCCACAGCTTCAAGCTCCTGGCTTTGGCCTGGCCCAGCCCTGGTCATTGCAGTTATTTGGGGAGTGAACCAGCAGGTGGAAGATCTGTCTTTATCTTTGTCCATCTGTCTCTCTCTGTTTCTCTGTCACTCTGCTTTCTAACTAAGTAAATAAATTGTTTTAAAAATTAGAAGAGTGAAATCAGAGAACACATTGTAAAACCAGGTTTTTGCCTCCTTGCCTTTGACTTCTCTTGATACAGAAACTCCAAATCTCTCTGTCTTGTTTCCCATTCCTTCCCTGAAAACCTCCCACACTATTCCTCAACAACAGGTTCTGGCCACAAAAGTCAGTCTACTGAATTGATATTTCTTATGTTGTTTTTACAAGCTTCACTGGCAAGCTGGCAAACTCAGTCACAACTAGATCGAGGCTGAGCAACCGAGATGCACATACCCAAAAAGGAGGATTATTACCTAGAGATGAGCCCTGGAATCAAACTTGCACCCTGCCTGTTTTGAGGGAGACCCCTGGCTAGACTTGACAAGTTCTTGTCTCTGTGTGTGAAGGAATTCAAGGAGGAAGTATAGATAGAGGTGAGCAGGCAAGCAAGATTTAAAGGCACAGAAAACAGACACACTTAGATTGGAGTATGAGCAAACTTATGAGGGAGAGGTATCCCCACCAAAGTTGGAGTAATCCTTTTATAGGAGAGGGCCTGGTATCTGGGGCAGGCCCTGAGTAAACATTAAAAGAGGGAGGAGTTGGGGGAGAGTATGAGTACTATCAATTTCCCTGCCCACTTTTGACGTTCCCAGTGCATAATGGTAGTGGTTGTGCATATGGTGCATGATGTGTGTATGCCTGGAGCTTAGTGCCTGGTACATGCAGATCCAGGTTCCTACAGGTCAGAGTCATTTGTGGGCTTATATCTTGTTTATGCATAGTGACAGTGAGAAATGCACAAGGAGAAGTTACTTGCCCCCAACAGCGGTGGGTCCACAGGAGATATCCACCTTCGTGTCTGTGGCAGTGGTCAGACACACAGACAGACATCTACATACATCCACCCATAGCCACATACACCCACACATTCATACACAGGCAACTGCATACATGCACACAAGCATGCACAGGCAGCTGTGCCTAGCCACGTAGTTTATAAACAAAAGTGGCCCAAAGCCAAACCATTAGATAAAAGACTTGTGGGTGGGCAGTTAGCCAACCAAGTGGACCTGTCAGTTACATGACACCGGTTACTGTACAGACACAGATATAGGAGCACAGAGATGAAACAGCAAGGACAGAAAGTCATGGGAACTTGACATCTCCACCTTCCTAATGCCATCTCCTCAATAACATGGAGTGAGTTTCATGTGCATGATGGTGTGTGAGTGTGCTGAGTCTGAATCCATATTGGGTATTTTTAGCCAGTACCAGCCTTTAAGCAGTGAAGCCTATAAGTTGGAGTTTGCACAAAAGAGGGCGGAGTTGGGGCAGTGTGAGAATGTCTATAACTTATGCAGATAATCCTCAGCTCTTCATAACTCACTAGTTCCCTGCCTGCGTCAAACATATCATACTCATTGTGGAACCAAAAATTGGAGAATGAGTGGAAAGAGAGCCCAGTAGCTTTAAGAAAGGGAAAGTTTGATAGATTACATTACCTGCTAGCTGGACTCTATACCAATCCATGCCTGGTCCTGCCACAGACCCCCTCAATCATATATTACCCTGTCTGTGTATCCACAGCCACACTTCTCTTTCTTGACCCCAGAAAAGTTTCCCCAAACTTTTGATGGAGGAGACAGATTTTGATTTTGCCCCTGTCTCCCTCCTGGCCAGCTTCCTAGATAAAGCTTCTCTTTTCCCAAAAGACTCATGACACAGATTGGTTTCCAAGCATCTTGAGCAGCGAATCTTCCTCATTCAGGAACAACTGAGTTGAAATCCCTGAAAGGAGCTGAGTGGAAAAGGGGGTGGAGAACGTGATGGCTCATTTTATGTGTTAACTTTGCTGAATTAAGGTGGCCCACTGTTTTGTTCTTTCATGAAAAACCTGTCTAGAAGCTGCTGTGATGTTACTTTTTAGATGTGATCAACCAGTTCAGCTGACATATTTAACATTCATTTACTTGTTTATTTATTCAAAAGTTACAGTGATGGAGAAAGACACAGAGAAAGGGATATCCTACTTCTAGTTCACTTCCCAAATGCCTACAACAAGCAGGACTGTGTGAAGCCAAAACCAGAAGCCAGGAACAACATTTGAGTCTCCCATGTGGGTGACAGGGACCCAAGTAATTTTTTCCATCATCCATTGATTTCCCAGGTACATTAGCAGAAAGTTGGGTTGGAAGCAGAGCAGCTGGGACTCAGACTGGCACTGTGAAATGGGATGCCAGCATTGTGAGTCGTGGCACAACCTGCCGTGCCACAACAGCAGCTCCTTGGCTGACTTTGAAGAAAGACTGTTTTCCTTCATAATTTGGTGGGCTTAGTAAATCAGTAGGAAAACCTAAGACAAAAGACTGAGGTCTCCTTTGAAAAAAGGAATTCTGACTATAGAGTGCTTTCAGATTTGATATTCCAACACCAACTCACATTAGAATTTCTAGCCTGGGAGACCTTCCATGAAAATCTCAACCTTGCCAACCTCTACAGTCTACACACACACACACCCTATTGGCTCCTACCTGTTGGTTGAGTCTTTTTGGGGAACCCTGATTAATACAAGAGAAACATTTACAATATAGCCAATAATGATAATAATTTAACCAAAGTGTGGATCCTTAAAATAGATCACCATTTGGAAAATAATGCATATTAATTACTTGAATACTCATTGTCAAGAGAGAACTATTTCTTGAAGAATTACAAGTATGATTCAGAGTGACTATCCTCTCCATTAGCCTCATTCCCACAGTTTTGCTTACTTTCAAGCCCATGATCCTTGTAATTTTCACTAAAAAAGGAAAGCAATGAGGGAACTGACTGTGTGTGTGTGTGTGTGTGTGTGTATTCATATATACATGAGCAAGAAAAAGACGCGGAAATATATATAAGATACAGAAAAAAGATATAGAGACAGAGAGCTTCCATCTGCTGGTTCACTTCCTATCTGCCTCTGATGGATGAAAGGTCAAAGCTGGGAGAGGGAGCTCAGTGTAGGTCTCCCACGTGGATGAAAGAAATCGAGCTACTTGAGCCATCACTATTGCTTCACAGCGCCTGCATTAGCATAAAGCTAGGGTCAGAAGATGGAATCAGCACTCCAGCATCTTAACAACTATGTTAAATGCTTGCCGATATGAACTGATGTTTCTTGAGCACTGGTTGTGCACAAAGCTCTGAGCCACTCGTTCGGGATATAAAATACAATACTTGTCTTGAAGAATGAACTTCTGTGTAAAGAAACTGTACATATATAAAAACAGATAATGAAGCAGGTTCTGCTTTTCACTGGAAGAAATCATTCAAGTACCACATCACCTTACAGAGAGGAAAACCTAGTTGAATGGTTCAATCAAGTCACACAAATAGATAGAACTGAACAAGGATGGTTAGTATGGCAGGACTTTTGACCTCTCATCCAGCCACTTCTCTAGGCAAAGGCTCCTCTCCCAATAGAAAGGCATGTGCCATTAAGTTCTAGGGCTTCAGATGGGGAATAGAGTACTGGGAGCTGGAGTAGTGACTCAATATTTATTTAAAGTCCCATTTTCAAGATTTGTTATTGCTTATCAGCCAATTCATTAAAAGAAACAAGGATTGAATTTATTTAAAAGCAAAGATGAAAATATAAGTATTTGTTTCATAATTGTGCAGATGCTATTGATTTTATTGCACTGCTATGTTCGTGCCAATATCATTTGTAACATGTGTAAGGATAGAATAGCCATATATTATTAATAAATTTTTAAAAAGATTTATTTATTTGAAAGTCAGAGTTACAAATAGAGAGAAAGAGGCAGAGAGAGAGAGAGAGATCTTCCATTCTCTGGTTCTCTCCTCAATTGGGCATAACAGCCAAAGCTGTGGCAATTTGAAGCCTGAAGCCAGGAGCTTCTTCTGGGTCTTCCCACACAGGTGCAGGGGCCGAAGGACTTGGGCCATCCTCCATTGCCCTCCCAGGCCATAGCGGAGAGCTGGATTGGAAGAGGAGCAATGAACTGGCACCCATATGGAATACTGGCACTGCAAGTGACAGCTTTACCCACTATGCCACAGTGCTGGCTCCAACAAATTTTTAGTCAAGGTATTATATGATAGAAGTGATGGCAGTTGGATGTAACAACTTAGGGAATGCTTTTTTGCTGAGATTTTACAATAACAACTTCCAGCGTTCTTGCAGCAGCCCTGTTAAATAATGGCTTGGGCAGCTCAACATCAGAACTTTATTCTATTTAGCTGGAAATTTTCTCCCCAAGCCATCTGGGCTGGCAGGTGTTCATCATCAGATCTGGGTTGCTATGAGACTGGATCTTGCTAATACTAATGAGATATAGAGACAGAATCCTAAATTTTGCTCATTTGAAGCAACTTTATATTTGCCACTATTGCAAGTACCAGCAATACCTTGTGACTTTCCAAAATGCAAAATTTGTAATTAGAGGTTCCCAAGGAGAACATAATAGTGATCAAAAATGATAGAGTAAATTGATGGCAATGTGCGTGTGTTTTCACTCTAAACACTATATGAATCTTAATGTCTTCCTTTGTCTTGGTAGAGAAGCTACAAGTCTCTGTATAATTTCAAGGTGAATGGGCAGGAGAAGAAGGGAAGTATGATTTCTTTCATGTGAGGGTTGTATTCCTGTCCTGTTGAGAAGGGGAGACTCAAGTCATTTTGCAGAACTTGTCACAGTGAAATTTAAAGGGGGAAGCAAATACACAAAAAGCAACTGTTATTAAAAAAAAAAAAACTGGTAGTTTTCGTTGTTTTGATTGCTCCATGGCATTACTTCAAACTCAACCTGATAGACATCCAGGGCAGTGTTATAGAAAACATAAAAATTAGGGGTTGGCAATGTAGTGTAATGGGTTAACACATCTTCTGCAGTGCCAGCTTCTCACATGGGCACCAGTTCCAGTCCCAGCAGCTCCACTTCTAGTCCAGTTCCCTGATAATGGCTTGGGAAAGCAGGAAAAGATGGCCCTAGCTCTTGGACCCCTGTACTCACGAGAGAGACCTGGAAGAAGTTCCTGGCTCCTGGCTTCGGCCTGGCCCACCTCTGGTTGTTGCAATCATTTTGGAAGTGAACCAGCAACCAGCAGATGGAAGATCTCTCTCTCTCTCTCTCTCTCTCTCTCTCTCTCTCTCTGTGTGTGTGTGTGTGTGTGTGTGTGTGTGTGTCTCCCTCTCTGTTACTCTTTCAAATAAATAAATAAATCTGAAAAAGAAAGAAGAAAGGAAGGGAGGGAGGGAGGGAGAGAGAGAATATATAGAATTGCCATTCAACTTGATCTTAGGAAGCCAGAGAAATGGCTTTGATTAAATACATTGAAAATTAGCAAAGCTCAAATTATATAAGTTTAGGGTGACTGCTAAGACCAATGGTAGATCAGGAAATACCCAGAGTAATGCTAAATAACTGCATTGATGAACAAGCATGGATAGTATTGGTACTTTGAATGCACTTACAGGGTTATATTTAGAGGCCAGCGCTGTGGCACAGTGGGTTACCCTCCAGTTGCAGTGCTGGCATCCCATATGGGCGCGGTTCTAGTCCCAGCTGCTCCTCTTCCAATCCAGCTCCCTTCTATGACCTGGAAAAGCAGTAGCGAATGGCCCAAGTCCTTGGGCCCCTGAACCCACGTGGGAGACCGGGAAGAAGCTCCTGGCTCCTGGTTTCAGGTCAACCCAACTCCAGCCATTGCAGCCCTTTGGGAAGTGAACCAGCAGATGGAGGACCTTCATCTCTGTCTCTCCCTCTCTCTGCTATAACTCTGCCTCTCAATAAATAAATACAAAATACTTAATGGTTGATTTTTCAACACTGTGGTACTATGTTAAGTACGGTTTGTGTGACTTATGAAAGCAAAGGGCCTGAAGTGGGCTAGTAAAAAACGTAAAACTGTCTTTCATTGTGCTTAGTTTTTTTTTCCAGAGAAACCCAGAGATTGCTGGGTGCACGTGGGCAGCCAGAGAAGAGGGGAAAGTAAATAAAAAAGTGATGGTTCCATTATTTTAGATTTAATAAAAGCTTACTTACTTTTGTTTTATGTATTGAGGTTCTGTTCAATATCTTGCTTTTAAAGGAGAATGAGTTCTCTGTTGCTAAAAAGAAAGGAAGGAACTTCGAAAGCCATCACATTAAAGCATAGAAAGAAACTAAACAAAATAAGATTATCTGAAAATAAGTGCTGTTAAAAATGACAGGTGGCATAGATTATGTGAGGGACAGGAATAAAATATTGTTTTGCACTTTGCAAAATATACCTAACCTTAAAGTAAAAAGATATTAGGTGTTTATGTGGAATGTGTGTGTGTGTGTGTGTTATTTGCAGAACAAAGCTAAGCATACAAGAAAGTTCTGCTTGGTTTTCAATGGCAGAAAAATGCAACAATGGCAAAGGAATAAAAATAAATATTTTTAACAAATTGTTTAGTAAATTATTATATATTTCTCATTTGTTATGCTAATATGTATTAACATTACATTACATTATAATAAAATATATATTATATGAAAGATCCTCAAAAAGTTCATGGAAATTGTGTATTATGAACAAAAGCTTTGCATGGATTTCAAAATGTTTTGCACCAAGATAAGCTTACCTTTTAACTTCATTTTAATATAAAACTTTTCAAAATTACCCTCATATATATTAGCAAGGCTATTTTATACAATTACTATATAATTTTTTGTATGATTACAATGCTGTAGGAGCTGTATATATGTATATCAATTATGCTTCACAGCGTTCTATAATTTACCTTCTTAATCCCCATTTCAGAGGTGTGGTATCAAGACTGTAGTGATTTAGCAATTATCTTCAGACTCTAGAACCAGTATTCAATCATTTACTAAACTTCAAACCTTGCAATTCAAACAGCTCAACCTGCCATGAACATGGGATGCAAAGTTCAAACATGTCATGTAAGATGTTTCTAGAAAAAAATTTTTAGAAGTGTAGTAAAAGAAAAAGTGGTGTTTCTTTTGTTTTTTTCTCTAATAAGCACCACTCCATCCCCATCATGGTAGATATGATGTGGTCAAATGAAATATGATTTGCATTTTTCAATAGCTAGTTCAAATCCTCACCTAAGAGAAATAATTGTTTTGAATTATTTTAGAGTTTCATCACATAGTACAAAAAATGTAACGTATATGAGTGAAATTGGCATTTTGAAATTTGATTATTGTTTATAACCTTTGTCAATATTCTTGAAGAACACTGGCTTTTCTACTTACTACTTGTTGAATGCTTTGCTTAGTGTAAGGTTAAGCTTGTGATTATAAAATAAATTTAAAACATGTCGTTGTGGGGTGCAGTAGGTTAAGCATCTGCCTGCAAGGCTGGCATCACATATGGGTGCCAGTTCAAGTCCGGACTGCTCCACTTCTGATCCAGCACCTTGCTGATGCCTAGGAAAGCAATAGAAGATGGCCCAAGTCCTTGGGCTCCTGCACCCACATGGGAGACCCAGAAGAAGCTCCTGGCTCTGGTCTCCTGGCTTTGGATCAGCCTGGCTCTTGCCTTTGTGGCCATTTGGGGAGTGAACCAGTGGATGAAAGACCTCTCTCTCTCCTTCTCTCTTGTCTGTAACTCTGCTTCCCAAGTAAATAAATTTTAAAAATTCATCATAAAATTATAAAGGAAAATAAGAAAGGAAAAAGGGGGGAGGTTTAGAGGGGGGAGGGTAGCATGTATCATTTTGTTCTTAAATTTATATATATTAAATATATGAAATTTGTTTCTCTTATATAAATGAAAATTATTTACAAAAAGAATTGAGTCTGTAAAGCAGCAGAAGTGTTATTAGAATAATTCCAAACTGAGAAGTGAAATTACTTGAAATTCTGGTAAATTCTACTCATCCATTGATGTTCAAAACTATATGTCAAAATCAGCAGTTCCTGTGAGCACTTTGATAGTAATAAGGTAGATTGATCTCTAATGGGGTCAACCTAGTAAAAAAACATGAGGGGACAGCACAGTAGGTTAATCCTCCACCTGAGGCACAGCATTCCATAAGGGCACCGGTTCAAGTCCCAGCTGCTCCTCTTCCAATCCAGCTCCCACTATGGCCTGGGATAGCAGTAGAAGATGGCCCAGGTCCTTGGGCCCCTGCACCTGTGTGGGAGACCCAGAGGAAGCTCCTGGCTCCTGGCTTCAGATCAGCACAGCTGTGGCCATCTGGGGAGTGAACCAACAGATAGAAGACCTTTGTCTCTCCCTCTCACTGCCTATAACCCTCTCAAATAAATAAATAAATAAATCTTGGAAAAAAAGAAAACATAAATAATTTATTTGTTTTTGTGAAAAGGAAGTTCGCTGTAGTGATAGAGGAATCACGGTAGCCTGCTGCATCCAATTGGAAAACTCTGGCTAACCACATGTGTTAAAAACAACTTGGGGGCTGGTGCTGTGGCGCAGCGGGTTAATGCTCTGGCCTGAGGCGCTGGCATCCCATATGGGCACCGGTTCTAGTCCCAGCTGCTCCTCTTCCGATCCAGCTCTCTGCTATGGCCTGGGATAGCAGTATAAGATGACCCAATTCCTTGGGCCCCTCCACGTGGGAGACCCGGAGGAAGCTCCTGGCTCTTGGCTTCAGATCAGCGCAGCTCCGGCCATTGCGGTCAATTGAGGAGTGAACCATCTGATAGAAGACCTTTCTCTCTCTCTCCTTCTCTCTCTCTCTCTGCCTCTCCTTCTCTCTCTGTGTAACTCTAACTTTCAAATAAATAAATAAATAAATATTTTTTAACTCAATGACTTGTTTTCCTAGGCAACCAAGGAGAACCTGAAGAGTTCTTTGCCTTGCAGAGTCCTTCATTGATCTTCACACCTGTGGGGATGCCAAGTTGGTTATGGGATATATTCAAACATTTCTTAAAGCTTTATACTGTAAATTAAGCTTCATTAACCACAACCTATAAATTAACAATAAGGAAAATAATAAGACACTTCCATAAAAGTTGTAGGTCCTGTGCAATCCTTGTGTCAATATCAGATGCATTCATTTCAATGACGTGCAAAAGCAAATAAATAAAAACATCTCACCCCATCCTCCTGAATTAGCGACTCAATCAAAGACCCATATGTTTCCCCACTCACAAGGAACAGTCAAATGTTTAGATGGTGTTTAATACCTTCAGATGCCTGAAGCTTACAACCTGTCTAGGGAGAAAAGGGGTCCTTGGATTCTCTTTCCACTCACATCAGCTCTGCAGCCGATGCCCAAACCCCTGGACACCCTGGTTCTGTGACTTAGAGTTACAAGCAATTCCCAAATGTGTGTTTTTAATATCTCATCCTGTGATATCTCCTGTTCTGACAGCTGCTGGTTTGGAGAACTCTGCCCCTTCCATACAATTGATTCCTTCTTTCATCTTCCTCCCCCTTCCCTTTTCTTAACTGGATAACTTCAGATTTTCAGAACACAGCAAGATATCTCTGGAAACAAGAAATTACTCTGACTATTGTCCCACTTGCTTCTTAAAGGCAGATTTTTGTGGATGTTGAGTGAACTAAGCCTATAGCAAGCTTTAAAATAAGCAACATAATAATGTTTTTGATAGTTTGGCTTACCTTCCACATGAAAACTGAATGTTACGGAGATAGTAAATCAAACGGAGCAAAAAAAATCTCAGAGAACACTTGGTTTGAAGAGATTATGTATTTTTTTCATCCTCCAAAACAAAAATTTAAAAAATTAAGCAATTTGGGTAAAATATTAAACAAATGAATAATAAATAATAATAAGAAATTCTTCATTTGAAAACAAAATGAAAGAGACACTCGGAACACCCATATCTACATCAGAATGCATGAGTTCAAGTCCCAGATCTGCTCCAGACTCCAGCTTCCTGCTAACGAGCACTTGTATACAGCAGGTGATGGTGCAAACAATGAGATCCAAGCTACCCATGTGGAAAATCCAGATTTTGTTTGCACATGGCTGAGCCCTGGCTTCTGTTGGCGTTTGAGGAGTGAATCAGCATTTCAGAAATCTCTCTGTGTCAGTATGTCTCTCATCTTTCTCTCTTTCTCTCTGCATTTCAAAAAGTTAAATAAAGCTTTATTTTGAAAAGAATATGTTAATATTTTGGTGTATGCTAAGAATTATGCTTACTGGGATTGCCCATTGTTTTAGAAAAAGACACAGATTTCCATTTGCAGAACATAGTTCAATGTCCAGATCACTTCTCTGTTCTTTTTTTGCAGAACAATCCTACACATCCTAGGGTACCCCTATCATTGAGCTCTTCCAATACTCTAATATGGATTTTTAACAGGAAACTATCTGCTTTCTCAAGTTTACAACTTATGACTCATTCTGCTAATAAATCAGAAAGAATGTGTTGTGAAGCCAATTAGGCAACTGGCGATCATTAGTGTTGTACAGTCTCTTGCCAGAGTTTTAAAAGTGAGATTAGTGTGATGATTCCTGCTCACTCTCTAACAGATATTTTGCATTATTAAGCAAGTTTGGCCCACCTCAGCAATTAACTTATTCTCCAAATATACTGTTTTCATTCAGCTTCTCAAAAAGAGTATAAAAAGGAGATTGGAAAGCCATCTAATCTCAGATCATGACATAGAAAACTAACGAAATTATGTTGGAAGCCATATGGTATATGTATGTGATAATAAAAACTTCTCAAGTTGAACCCTGATCCTTAATGAATTTCAAATGCATCCCATGGCATCATTCATCCAGCCATAAGAAGCTATATTTATAAGGCAGATCTACAAAGAACAGGGGACTACGGCTGAAAATAAAACAGAAGTAAACTACATTGTACAAGGTGAAATTTTCACTTTAGAGTTACATTAGGTAAAATAAACCCTAGGTGTTTTTCCTACTCTCACAAACCATTCAATACAATATTTCTGATACCATTTGTGTGGAAATATTTCCCCGCACATCAATGAACTGATTCTACAGTGGACATCAGCTATGGGTCCCCCAATTCAATTCAGTTCTGATATTATCTACCTGGAGATAAAAGGTACATATTAAAGCAAAAAAGGTACATATGGTACATGAAATATCCAGGGGGTAATATTAACTAGAAACACAGAGCTAATTATACACTTTTTTCCCATCATGATTCTGAATACAGTGTTTTCCAGACTAAAACCCTCACTCTTTATTTACTAGTACAAATGTCAATAAAAATTTTCTTGAAAGATATAGATAGCTAATGGCATCATATACCACTTGTTTTCTATTGCAACTGTTCAATTTTCCTAACAGTGTGAAAAGCAGCACAGGCAATACCTAAACAAAGGGATATAGTCAAGTCTTAATCAAGCTTTGTTTTCAAAAATTAGGGTGCAACTATTACAGTTTGAGTAAAATATGACTCCCAAACTCAAGTCAGAAGTTAATGATACTAACAGGGTAAAATTTAATTGCAGTATGGTGCTTGGGAGGTAGGTCTAACAGAAGGTCCATAGATCACTGGGGGCATGTTCTTGGAAGGTAGCCATTATGAGAGGATTGATTATAAAAGTTGCATTGGGCCTTGTCACTCTCCTACTTCTTGGCTTGCCATTTGACCCATCCTTTGCACGTGTTCTCCAATTACCACCCACTGGC
Organism: Sylvilagus floridanus; assembly: GCA_949820135.1. Classification (NCBI taxonomy): domain Eukaryota; kingdom Metazoa; phylum Chordata; class Mammalia; order Lagomorpha; family Leporidae; genus Sylvilagus; species Sylvilagus floridanus. The sequence goes on from OX463231.1 coordinate 69,785,806, forward strand.
CAAAGTAATGGTTGGGGTCTGCCGAATCTTAAACTGTGAATCTCTAAGCTGAAATAAACTTCCTTCTTTGTAACTTGTCTTTGTTATTTCATTATAACAATGAAAAGCTGACTAATTTGTTCCACAAGTTATAGCTTCCTGACTCCTAACCTAGGGTTATAAGCACAATCACACATGTCTACTCATGTAGCCCCAGACTCTTCTCAGCTCACACAACTCTCTATTCCTGGGAGCCTTTGTCATTTTGAAGTATTATCCAATATTACTAGTATTACCAGTCTGATTCCATGAGTCATTAATTGGGGATAACTTTTTAAAATCATCCTCTCATCTTCATCACCTCAAGTGTAATAATCCCCTCACTTTCCTTTTTTATTTTTAAGATTGTATATATTGACTGGTGCTGTGGCTCACTAGGCTAATCCTCTACCTGTTGCACCGGCACTCCGGGTTCTAGTCCCTGTTGGAGCGCCGGTTCTGTCCTGGTTGCTCCTCTTCCATTCCAGCTCTCTGCTGTGTCCCAGGAAGGCGGTGGAGAATGGCCCAAGTCTTGTGCCCTGCACCCACATGGGCGACCTGGAGGAAGTGCCGGACTCCTGGCTTCAGATTGGCTCTGTGGGATGGCCATAGCGGCCATTTAGGGGGTGAACCAACAGAGGAAAGACCTTTCTCTCTGTCTCTCTCTCTCACTGTCTAACTCTGCCTGTCAAAAAAAAAAAAAAGATTGTATTTATTTATTTGAGAAGCATAACTACAGACAAAGAGAGAGAGAGACAGAGAGAAAGGTTTTATTATCTGCTGGTTCACTCCCCAAATGGTTGCAACAGCCAGAGCTGGGCTGATCCAAAGCCGGTACCCAGGAGCCTCTGTCAGGTCTCCCACATGGGTGCACGTGGACTAGCTGGCTGGTTGGGCTCCATGACTGAATCAGGGTTGTGTGTTTTTAAGGAGAGACCACACAAAGAGTACAAGAAAGAGCATCTACTCCATGTCTCTCTGATTCCTAACTCACCATGAGGTCATTCCTCTCAAGCTCCAGTATTACTTCCCTCCCCCAGAAGCCAGACTACTAAGGATGCTACATCTTCAACTGTGAGGCTCCAAGCCATCAGCGAAAATAGACCTTTTTCTTGCCAAAAAGCTCCTCTTAGGTATCTTAAAGTAATGAAAACCTGACTAATATACCCTTCTTACACAGGACTTATTAGAGCGAAGGTCATAAGTCACGACTGGCCATTGTGAATGGACACACAGTAAGCAACGAGGAAAATAATAAGAGATGCATGACAAGACACCAGACTTGGGGCTAGATTCTGTGGGAGTTCCAGATTGAGTTCTGGTCTCCTGGATTTGTTTTGGCCCTCCTCCAGCTATTGTAGGAATTTGGGAAATGAATCAGTAGATAGAAGATCTCTGTCTCTCTGTCTCTGTTTCTGTCTGTGTCTTTCAAATAAAGTAAAAAGACAAAAAATAAAACAAATAATATAAATACAAAAGATGAAAACTAGGAGATAGACTTAAATAACAATGATATAAGACAGAAATGCAATGATGAATTTGTCATCAGAAATAAATTGATCATAATGCGGCTAACTACCATGCAATTTTTAGTACTATATTTTTGCATGTGGCTGTTGTTTCTTTCTTCAGTTTGCAACTTCATCATTGTACTGATTTTCTCTCTTGTTCATGTTTGAACATTTGCTCTTCATTTTGTCATCAATTTGAGAAGTAATCAGTAATGATCAATTCATCTGGTCTTGGCTCAGACTAGTGTGTGTATGTGTGTGTGTGTTTGTGTGTGCGTGTGTGTGAACAGTACTGATTAAGTTATACTATGTCCTAAAACTGCAGAATGATGGTGATGTCTTCCAGGAAGAAATATTTTTTTTCCCATTGATATACCTACTTGTCACCAAAAAAAAAAAAAAAAAAAAGAATGTCCACAAGCTCACCTGTAATTACCACCTCCATGGGCAAAGTCTTCCATTGTCTACCATATCACGAGCATCATTACTTAAAATTGATAACTGGGTTGCAAAATTCAGTACTATCAAATATTTTTGAACATGCAAAACATAACTCCAACAATCTTCCAAAATAACTCATCTATAGTCTATAGGAGAATCAAGTAGATCTAGAAATACTTTATATCAGAAGACTATCTGAAGTCATAAATTTCTCAACTATGGGTTTGGAAAGTGTGAGTCTTTGGAGAGTATATTCTCAAATTTTGTTGACTTAACTTATTCTCTTATCAGTACATTTATGAGGTAAAGCACAAAAGATCTATAGTTGTGGGTTGTTTTCATAGAAATGTTGCACTCATTTAAAAATATTTGATATTCTTCTCTCCATTACAATAGAAAATCCCAAAATAAATAAGATTACCAGGATAAGAAAGAAACAGCTGAATTTTAGTTATTTTTAAAAGTCATTTGAGGCCGGTGCTGTGGCTCAATAGACTAATCCTCCGCCTGCGGTGCCAGCACCCTGGGTTCTAGTCCCGGTTGGGGCACCAGATTCTGTCCCGGTTGCCCCTCTTCCAGTCCAGCTCTCTGCTGTGGCCCGGGAGTGCAGTGGAGGATGGCCCAAGTGCTTGGGCCCTGCATCAGCATGGGAGACCGGGAGAAGCATCTGGCTCCTGGCTTCAGATTGACGCAGCATGCTGGCCGTAGTGGCCATTGGGGGGTGAACCAACGACAAAGGAAGACCTTTTTCTCTGTCTCTCTCTCTCACTGTCCACTCTGCCTGTCAAAAATAAAGTCATTTGAAGGAACATTAAACTTGATTCTTCCTTTGTATAGAAATAAACACTCTTCATAAAGGCTGATTAGCCCACCTAAAGACTTACATCACCACATTTAGGGGCAAAGTATTTGCTTTGCTCTAGTTCAGCAGAGTAACTATAAAACTGGATGCTGTACTCTCTCTGTTTTTGCAAACTATGAATCCTAAGAAGAATGTAACTCTTGGCAGGACCTGCATTGAAGCAAGTGGGAAAACTGGAACTATAATGATTCTACTATAACATTGTCTTATCAACTGTTGAGTTTTAAATTTCTGACCACAGTAGACACATTTACGGCAGCCAGTCTCTGGGTGATTGCTGTGCAAGGTGGTTCACTGAGGTAACTGCATAAAATCCTTTCTAGGAGGAACATGAAACAGCCTAGATGAAAACGCTTTCTTTACAGTATTGTTGCGCCTTATGTTGGCACAAAAAAGAAAATCAGCATCATTTGTAATTTGATTGCTTTGATGAAAAGGCATTTTATTATTTCTTAACTTGTAACAGGATAACGCACAGGATCAGAGATGGAATCAAAGATTTTAGTTCAGATCTCACTTCTGTTATGTATAGGTTTTGGTGCTTAGACAAAGTTCCACTCTCTTTGTGTTCCAGTTTCTTTACTTACAAGGTTGTAATCAGAACACTGTCTATGTTTACTTCTGAGGATTAATATGTTAAATCAACAAAATTATCCATCAAAGGTATAAAAATTAATGTAACTGCCTTCTCAAATTTGGAATAACTTTATGTTCACAGAAATTTAGTCTTTCAGTCAATGTCTTGATATCCACACATTGTTATTTATCAGTAAGAAATGTTTTGACCACAAGTATCAAGATTCAAATACATATTTTTAAAACATGAGAGCATTTATTGTTAAAATGTACTAAATTTAGGTATGAAGGCAAGAAACTACTACTTCTGGGAGAAAGCAGCCAGCTCTTCTTGTAACTTACATTTCATCTGGAAACTTTCTATTCCAGAAATTTTCCCCATCAGATTTCACCTCACACATCATTGTCCAGAATGAGATTTAACTTCATAGCCTGTAAGAGGGGAAAACCACAAGGGAAAAGGGTGGGAATCACCTGAGAATAGCCAACTAATGATGCCTGCTACACTTTACCTCCAGAGCATCCCATCTCCTTAACCTAACATCTGATCCTACAACTTCTGCTGTTCATTCACATTCTTACACAATTCCAGTTTTATTTTAAACAACTGTAGAAAGGTGACTTCAGTGGTCTTGGATCCTACCCAGTCTAACTTGGACCATAAAGTTCTAAGTGAGCTTTTAGTTGTGTCTTCTAGTCTTAGTTATTGTTCCCAGGAATGTAATCATTCTTCTATGGGGATTGACATACCAGCCTCACTTTATAAACCTATTCTCAGAAAACAAAAATAAAACAAAACACCTCTTTGACCTGCTTTTGAAGATGGGGCCACTCTCTTCTACTCTATGTTTAGAATTATTTTATTCAAACAATCTCACTTTCCTCTATTTGCTAAACCAATCAGAGAACAGAAGGTTACATTATAAAATTAGCCCTGTGCCCTTTTGTCTATAAATATAATCCTAATGATTACTCCCTAAATATAAACAATAATGACATCTTATAATTGTAGATAACTGGTCTATTTTCTCCTGCATCCCTTTTTCTATTAATATAAACTTAAAATGACTCTCTGTGGAAAGATAAGCTGAATCAAGGTGAATTTCTATTCCTGCTGCCAAGGTGAATGAAAACAGGTGGCAATGATTCATTTCCCATCTCTCTCACTCCTTCAAAACAAAATCATTCTTGTTTCATCTGAAGATCTTACTATTCATGATGTGCTTATTAAACTGTTTTCTTTTTGCATAATTGACAAAACCCAAGTTAGAATAAAGGAAGATTCAGTTCTGATCAGTCAATGAAATCAAAGTGGTCCCTTCCTTCCCTCATCTTGCCCTTCAGAATCCAGTCAGAGATAAAAAATAGCACAATCCATATGTCCATGGCTCTGAAACTTGTTCAGTGTCTCAGGAGCAATTCTGTAAGTGGGTAGAGGAAACTGGGATAGAAACCACGAGGAATAATAATTAGATTCTCCATCCCCCCGTAGATGCCTTTAGTGTACTTGATTAACATTGAGAGCTTTAGGAAATGTTTCTAGAATAATAAGACAAAAATATATTGGCCAGGCTCAACCAGCGTGCTGACTCCAAGGAGTTCATGTTCTCCTAAGTCAGGTGCGAAACACCTGGAGGAGTTGGAAAAGTGGTTTTCCATTTTGTTTTTCAGAAACAACATCCACTGATACTTGAAAAGTTTGTTTGAAGAAATGGAGATAAAAGATGTTTGTTTTGCGAAAAAATGTATTAAAATCCATGCATACCTTTTCCATAATATGCATTTTCTGTGACATTTTGAAGACCCTCATATTGCTTTCCTCAGAGGTAATGGGTTCAAGTTTTTAGGGAGGACAGAAGCAGAAACAGTCAGAAACAGGGTCTCTACCAATGTCGTGGGAAATATCCCACCAGTTTTGTGGACAAATGAGCATTGCCAGAGTTTCATTCTTTTCTGTTAATGCAGAAACCTTCTGCCTTCCTCCAGACATTGATCTCCATGCCCAAATCAATGGTGACAAGGATGTGCTCATCCCCTCACCCCTTTACCCTTAACAGTTCTTATTCTTCTTAGTGAGAATTAAATAAATAACAGTCTATTAAAATACAAAACATTTTATATTACACATATTCATCATATTTAGTATTTGTATAGTAAAATATAGAAACATTTTATTTAATAAATATATGAATGAGTGTAGCAGCTTCACCAGGTCATGGGAAAGGTGTACTGTAGTTAAGGACAAGCAAATAGGGCTAAAATTCCAAACGTAGCTTAGGCACAAGAGCTTTAGCTCCCAAATCTGTACTGAAGTAGGATGTGCATGAAAGCTGACCTACCTTAAAGGCACAGATAGCCCGACAATAAAAGGTGAGGGAAGATGACAGTCGCTTCCGATGACATTAGAACTGAAAGAGTTTCCTGAGGCTTAGAGAGTCTGTGTCTAAAATAAATGTGATGCCTGATGGGTTTGATATTCATTGGAAACCTTTGGGAAAACGTTTCAAGTAGTTTGCTTTCTAAACCTTTTGCTTGGTAAAGTAAAGAGTAGGAATGTGTCACCTAAAGCCCAAGCAGCTTGCCTCCCTTGGCAGCAAAGTCAATCTCTATTCATAGAATGGGCATGTACCTGAGCCTTAGCAATTTATGTTTCTTTTATTCTCAGAACACATATCAGCCCAGCAAGTCTCAGTTCATGTGTTTGACATATTTCAATGTTATATTGCAAAATAAAACGTTCTTTCTCTCCATGTGCACTGAGTTTTCAGATGGGAGTTCCCACATTGCAAACCTATCGGTCAAATCTAACTACTGCATCCACAGACCCTAGCCCGCAATTATGCACTACATATTTAATAACCATGAGACATGCAGTCCCTTCAGTAATAACTGCTCTTGTTAAAGAATGCACAGAGCAGAAATAACTGAGGGCTAATATATAATTTTGAATATTTTCTCTCATTATGTACATTTCCTAGATTAGTCCATGGGAAATTCCAGAAAGGTTATCACTATTTTGCTTTTTACTTATAAAACTTCAGCCTTATAAAATACTACTACTCATATCATCTGTACCTGACAAAATGAAAAATACTTCAAATGAATACATTCTTACTAAGTATATAATAAAAAATGTCATTGCAAACCCATGTCACAACTTTCCAAATGAAATAACAGAACAAGAAATACAGTAAGAAGCCAATTTTCAAATCCAGTTTCAGATACTGTCATTTTTGTTAACTTTCAAATATGAAATTTAAAAATAACACTCAATTTAGTGTACATTTTGGGAAAATTCAGTCAATTGTGACAAATAAATTTTTGGATATTGCTTCAGGTGAGAACTCAAATTAAAAATTATCTAAAAATATTAAGATAATAACATTTTTCTTTTTATAATCATAATGACTTTTTTCTCAGAGCTTTAATTTCTTCAAGGATAAATTGGATATTCTAGAGGACACTTAAGATGTTTCTCCTGTTCTCAAAATCAATGACTAATTTACATTACAAGGAAAGAAAAATATTAGAATTTTCTGTGAAACTTCATTGTTCTTCCTTCTAAGCATCACCTTACTAACTATGATAACTAGTTTCCAAAATCCCACAACACATGAACTACATCCTCCTTTTATCTGCTCTTTACAGATCTTAATCAGTAGACTGTAGTAGGAGCGATGACATGTGATTCCCAAGGTTAGATCATAAGCACCCCAAGTCTCCTCTTGGTTATAGTAAATCATTCCCTCTGGAGCAGCCCCAGGAACCGCAGAAGTAGTTCAGCTGCAGAGAATTTGCCATGTTTGGAGGATGCCACATTAAAGTCATGAGACACTCAGCTAGGCCCTGCGGCTTCCGTCACACAAGCTCCAGACCAGCCTTACCCGTAAGGAAGCTGTCATGGATAGCCATCCACTGATCTTCAAGTTGACACTTGCTATGACTGACACCTAACTCCAACTAGGAGAGATCTGAACCCAAAATACATAGTGTAAGAGATAAAAATTGTTGTCTTAAATAACTAAGATTTGGGGGTGGTATTATACAGCAACATATATGCAAATTCCAATTACATTTTTAATATATATTCCTCATTAAAAAACTTCATTTATGACATTAATATTATTTTCTCACGGATTTTCCTTTTAAGGTTTTTCATTTTTTTAAATTTTCATGGATTCAGAAGGCACGGAGACAGAGGGCAAGAGAGACAGAGAAATACAGCCAACCAGACATATAAAAGGGTCTCATATGTGGTGGTTGATTCTCCAAATAGCCAGAACAGCCAGAAATGGGCCGCCCCAAAGCCAGGAGCCTAGAACTCAATCTAGGTCTCCCAAATGGGTAGTAGGGACCCAACTATTTCATTCATCACCTTCTGCTTTCCAGGGTGTGCATTGGTAGGAAGCTGGATCAGAGGCAGGGCTGGGAGACCAGCTTAGACACTTCGATGTTGAATATAGGTATCCCAAGTGTTGACTTAACTGCCACACCAAATGCCTGCCTCTAATGTCTGGTCTTTTATTTTTTTCCCACTAATGGTGTATCTCAGATTTTGAAAAACACTTGAAAAGCTGCCCTGTTAAGTAAAAAAAAAAAAAAAAATTCTCTACAAAAGTATTAAAAAGTCTGCCTTCTAATCCCAATTTCACATGATGGTTGAACTTCTTATAACTTTAGGTAAATCATTGTACACTTTTTCTTTAAAAAAAAAAACATTTATTTTATTTATTTGAAAGGTATAGTTACAGAGAAAGGGAGAGACAAAGAGAGAAAGAAATCTTCCATCTGCTGGCTCACACCCCAAAAGAGTGCAATGACCACGACTGGTCCAGGCCAAAGCTAGAATCCTAGAATTCCATCTCGGTCGCCCACATAAGCAGTATGGACCCATGTACTTGGGCCATCTCCCATTGTTCTTCCTAAAGCATTAGCAGGGAGCTGAATCAGAAGCAGAAAAGTGGTGCTCCTATATGGACACTCCTATATGGGATGCTGCTGTGGCAGGCAACAGCTTAACCCACTGCACCACAAAAATTCAGCCCCTGCATGCTTTTCTGCATCTCATTGTATAGAGCTCATGTAATTGAAGTAATCAATAACGCCAGAAAAAATAACATCAAAACTAGAAACTGAATAAACCATAGATTCCATTAGGAAAGACTTTCCCAAAACAGAATTTTTTTAATGATCTACTTGGTAGCCATGGAAAAAAAAAAAAAAACAACTTGTATTTGTATCAGCCATCTATTCATTTAAAAATGCTATGGAAAAAAATGACCTTATGTTTATCTCGTATGTCAATGTCACATTTAATTACATAGATAAGAAGCTGTATCTGATTCTATGATTAATATTAAAAATCTTATCTAAGTAATGGCGATCAGAAATAGCATGTTTTTCCAGTTCCTGTATGTGCACATTTAATTAAGGCCAACGTTTCTAGGTCCTGTCATCCTCTGCTCAACCCAAACTCCTTCCTTTCCCTCCTCCTTCTACTTTTAAGATTCATTCATTTATTTATTTGAAAGGCAAAGAGAACAAGTGTTTACATGACTGTTTCATTCCCCAAACGGCTGCCATCCCCAGGTCTGTGCCAGGCTGAAGCCAGGAGCCAGGGACTGTTTCTTGTTCTTCCATGTGGATGGCAGGGGCACCAGTGTTACCAGAGAAGAAGCTAAGAGTCTTTTTCTTCACTCAAGAAAGAATTCATGCATGAGACAGAGAGCAGTGGAAAGCAACATAGAAAAGTTTATTAGGGTAGGGACATTCGTAGAATGGGTAGGCACCTCTCCAGACAGAACCTGAGAGAGAGTGCCTAGTTCACATTTAGGCTGGGGTTTTTAAGGGAATGGGTCTTGCCTTCCCACCTTTTCTCTGCCCCTCTCCTTCTTCTCCTCCCAAACAAAGGACTTGTTGGGTGTAAATACAAAGTAATTCCTGGGGCCCGCACTGTAGCACAGCAAGTTAAAGCCCTGGCCTGAAGCACTGTCATCCCATTTGAGCACCGGCTGTAGTCCTGGCTTCTTCTCTTCCGATCCAGCTCTCTGCTATGGTCTGGGAAAGCAGTGGAGGATGACCCAAGTCCTTGGGCCCCTGCACCCAGGTGGGAGACCTGGAAGAAGCTCCTGGCTCCTGGCTTCAGATTGGCACAGCCCTGGCCGTTGCAGCCATCTAGGGAGTGAACCAACAGATGGAAGACCTCTCTATCTGTCTCTACCTCCCTCTGTAACTCTGTCTTTAAAAAAATAATAATAATTCCAGGCCGGCGCCGTGGCTCAACAGGCTAATCCTCCGCCTTGCGGCGCCGGCACACAGGGTTCTAGTCCCGGTTGGGGCGCCGGATTCTGTCCCAGTTGCCCCTCTTCCAGGCCAGCCCTCTGCTGTGGCCCGGGAGTGCAGTGGAGGATGGCCCAAGTGCTTGGGCCCTGCACCCCATGGGGAGACCAGGAAAGGCACCTAGCACCTGGCTCCTGCCATCGGACGAGCGCGGTGCGCCGGCCGCAGCGCGCCGTGTGCGGCGGCCATTGGAGGGTGAACCAATGGCAACGGAAGACCTTTCTCTCTGTCTCTCTCTCTCACTGTCCACTCTGCCTGTCAAAAAAAAAAAAAAAAAAAAAGAATAATAATTCCTTTCTGAGTTTGCTGCTGAAGTTGTCAGACAGGGGAAGCTTGGCTGGCATTGGCTAAAGGGCTTATCTCTAGCATGTCCAGGCAGGACTTTGAAGTGCAGATACTGGACTGCACCTGAAAGGTTATTGGGGTGACTTTGAAATGTGAATGTTGGACTGCTGTAGTTGTCAATTTCCTTAGGCCCTTCTCACACACATAGGTTAACTCTTGACTTCCTACCTAATACCAGTACTTGTGCCACCTTCCACTGCCTTTCCCACACACATTAGCAGGGAACAGGATCAAAAGCAAAGGAGCCAGAATTTAAACCAGTAGTCCATTACGGGATGCTAACGTGGCAAGATGTTGTTCTCTAAATTCAGACTAGAGTAGCATATGAGGAGTCCCTCTGACTGCAGAGACCAATCCAATGCCAAAAGTCAGCATGTGAGTTCACCCTTAGTGGAGTTCTTATCTCCAGTGACCACCAAAAGCAAAATTATCCAAAGCATTTTTTTACGAGGTAGCTGGATAACTTCTCTACCATTTTCATCACATAAGAACTTAAGGAACTACTCGCTCCAGATGGGATCCACTCCAGTACTGAGCTTCCACATTCTGCTCATTATACTCAGCAAATACAGAGGAACTCACTTCTCTACACAGTGTTCCCATCCTAACTGGGGACTGCTCAGCACCACCACACCCATAACACCTGTTACAGCACATAGGTCAGATAGCTCAGTTTTAATTGATAAAGAAATATGTGTGAAGAAAAGATTACCAAATCAAATAAATGTTTAACAGGCTTTTTGACATGCAAAAAAGAAAATGACAAGTAAATGGTACTTAATAGTCAAAACTGAAACAAAAGATTTCATGCCACATTTTCCATATGATTTTCTTGGAAGGAACGAGAATGATATGCTTGAAACATATGTCTGGTGATGTGTGTGCGTGTGCATGTGTGTGTGTGTTGAAATCTATTTGTTGGCATTACTATCTATTTTTAACTTCTAAATGTAGGTTAAAGCTATATCTTTCTCACTCTTTAATGCATGATAGATGTGTCTCTTCTCAACCACCAAAGATAATGATTTTAGAACTCAGAACAAAAGTGTCCCTGTCAATTGCACTCTGAAAATTAATATACTAAGCTTATCACTAGATTGCATGATCAAAACTGATTTTAATAACTACAAAACTGATTTTAATAACTACCAAAAGCATATAGAATTAGAGAGTGAGGATGGGAAGAGGGAAAGACAAATAGAGGATTAACTTCTATTGATTTTTGAGACCTCCTGGATTTACTCCCCTATTGTTGTAGGACAAATACTTTGAGTCTCTTCAAAATTATTAATCTTAAACCTAATCCCCAATATGGTGTTATTTGGAGGTGGGGGCAATGAGGAGGTGATTAGATTATGAGGGAAGGGCCCTACAGAATAGGATTTGTGTCTTTGTAAAAGAGGCCCCTCACAACTAGATGATCCTTTCCACCGTGTGCATGCACAGCAAAAGACAATAATCTATGAAGCAAGGAGATGACCCTCAACAGACACTGAATCTACTGGTGCCTTGACCTTGAACTTCCCAGCTTCTGAAATGGTGAGAAATAAATTTCTGTTGTTTATAAGCCACCCAGTCTATGACGTTTGTTGTAGCAGACCAAAAAGACTAACAATCCTCTCCCTTTTTCCTGTCCCAAGGAGTAATAGAGATACTCAATGAGCATTCGAGAAGTTTCCATCATGGTTATAGAATTTAAATAACAAACGTGTGCACCTACACTAGGGAAGTAGAGTTCATCAGCGAATAGTGATAGAAAAAAGAAGCTTTCGGCCGGCGCCGTGGCTCAACAGGCTAATCCTCCGCCTGAGGCGCTGGCACACCGGGTTCTAGTCCCAGTCGGGGCACCGGATTCTGTCCCGGTTGCCCCTCTTCCAGGCCAGCTCTCTGCTGTGGCCAGGGAGTGCAGTGGAGGATGGCCCAAGTGCTTGGGCCCTGCACCCCATGTGAGACCAGGAGAAGCACCTGGCTCCTGCCATTGGATCAGCGTGGTGCGCCGGCCATTGGAGGGTGAACCAATGGCAAAGGAAGACCTTTCTCTCTGTCTCTCTCTCTCACTGTCCACTCTGCCTGTCAAAAAAAAAAAAAAAGAAAGAAAGAAAAGAAAAAAGAAGCTTTCATCAAATGAAGAATGGCTCATTTCCTTAGGTTGAGAAGGAAGAAAATATAAATGAGTTCATCACATGTAATCAAAGCCATAAGCACTTCGGGAGCCCTGGATTAGAGAATTAGGTTAGTCTAGAAATTGTGGAAGAATTAAAGGAACTTTGAACCATTAAATCAATAATGAACTACTTTGCAGGGGTCATTTAGAGTTTGGAAGTTGTAGAAGGCACAGGAGCAGGAATAGAAGGAAATTCTTAAGAGTTGAGATTTTACATAACATGTTAGGAGTACACCAAAGATAAAGGAGTAATTAATATAAAAATGGAATTTCTTTTAAAGCTGGGTCAGAAATGACAGGGCTTTTGATTGTTTATGTTGTCTTGTTTTGCTTTTCTTTTTTTATTAGGGCAAAGACAGATCTTTGGAAGTAGAAAAAAATCAGGGGTCCCAAAGACAAAAATGCTAATCCTATTTTTATTGTGAGACTAGAGCCTAAGAAATCAATAAAAGAAACATGTGAGTATTGAAGCCAGAATTGGACACATTTTACAGGTAGTTGAAAGTTTACCATGTGTTGTTGCATGTTGTGAATGGCAAAATTTGAGTAACATACCACAGATGCTGATAACAACAATAAAAAGGAAAGATTAAAGAGAAGAGACCTGGGCCAGCGCCGTGGCTCAACAGGCTAATCCTCCGCCTTGCGGCGCCAGCACACCAGGTTCTAGTCCCAGTTGGGGAGCCGGATTCTGTCCCGGTTGCCCCTCTTCCAGGCCAGCTCTCTGCTGTGGCCCAGGAGTGCAGTGGAGGATGGCCCAGGTGCTTGGGCCCTGCACCCCACGGGAGACCAGGAAAAGCACCTGGCACCTGGCTCCTGCCATCGGATGAGCTGCGGTGCACTGGCCGCAGCGCGCCGGCCACGGCGGCCATTGGAGGGTGAACCAATGGCAAAGGAAGACCTTTCTCTCTGTCTCTCTCTCTCACTGTCCACTCTGCCTGTCAAAAAAAAAAGAGAGAGAGAGAGAGAGAGAAGAGACCGGTGAATAGATAACTCAGGCATTTCTCAAGGAACTTAATGAACTTCAAGTGGATGAAAGAATTTTATGAGAACTCTAGAATAAGTCAAACTGCAGAGAAATGTGTCAAGCAAATATATGGGGCCTGGAGTCTAAAGGGGAAATGAGATTCATGAATGATGTGACCGGCACAGATATCGAACTGGCCTCCATGGTAAAACTTCCCAACTGAGAGGGGAAAGGTTAAGCATCTTTTTTGAAAACTGATTTTTTTCTAGACCAAGAAACCACTAATATCATATATCTTCTTTAATAAACCACACAAGCAAAATACCTTAGCAAAACATAGATATGTTCTCAAAAGAGAAAAATGAAGCAGCAACTCTGATCAACAAAAGTATTAGCCCTGGGAACAAGACAAGTTGTTTTCACTTTTGTTACATACAACAGACTTGTTGGAATGTGGTATGGGAATACTGAACATAAATATTAAATTTTGATTCAGCTGCTGTAGAAAAAGAGAAACAGGGACCAGCATTTTGGCATAGTGGGTTAAGCCTCTGCCTGCATTGCTGGCATCCCAGTATGGGCACTGGTTCAAGTCCTGGCTGATTCACTTCCAATTCCGCTCCCTACTAATGAACCTAAAGAAACAGCAGAGGATGGCCCAGGTCCTTGGGTCTCTGCATGTGAGAAACCCAGATGGAATTCCAGGCTCCTGGCTTTGGCCTGACCTAGTCCCAGTTCCCAGTTGTTGTGACCATTTGGGAGAGTGAACCAGAGGATGGAAGATTTCTCTCTCTCTCTCTCTCTCTCTCTCTCTCTCTCTTTCTCTCTCCCTCAGAGTTTGGAAGAGTTCTGGTGCCTGGAGAACTCATAGCAAAGAGGCCCTAGGAATTTTCTTGGGTTTGGAAAAAAATGTATAAATAATAGTAATATGTAGTGGGAGTGGAAAAGGAAAACATTCTAAAGTTTTCTTGGAAAGTTTCTGTTAAAATGTGCAGTGCTCAGATTGTAAGAGAGACAATCATGACCCTATAGAGAATCACATCTAGTGTGTCTACATGAGAGGGGTAAAAAAGGGGGAAATTAAAATGAATAGTTTGGGGGCCAGCGTTGTGGTGCAATAGGTTTAGCCACTGCTAGCCACCCTGCCATCGCGTATCAGAGTATCAATTTGAGTCCTGCCTGCTTTGTTTCTGATCCAGCTCCCTACTAATGCACCTGGGATGGCACAAATGATGACCCAAGTACTTGGGCCTCTGTTACCCACATAAGAGACCTGGATGGAGTTCCTACTTCCTGGCCTCGCCTTCAGCCTGGCCTAACCCTGGATGTCACATCCATTTGGGGAGTGAACCAGTAGATGAAAGATGATCTATCTATTATCTATCTATCTATTCCCTTCCTCTCTCGGTGTCATTCTGCCTTTCAAGTAAATAAATATTTCTAAACAAATAAATATTTTTAAAATATAAATATAATACTATAATGGCAAACAGAACTACAGGAAACTGTGTCACTCACCTGTGCAACATGCTAAATGCTGTCAAGAAGTTGAGTGTTTCCACATGCCGCTTTCAGTGAGAAGAGGTAGTTTTTATATATGTGGATTATATTATTAGAGTATAGGAATATGGAATCTAAAATGACTTCTTTTTTATTTTTTAAATATTTACTTAAGGTATACTAGTGTCACGCATTTCATATTTAGAGATTTAGGAACACAGTGATCCTTCCCAACCAGCCCTCCCTCCTGCCCACGCTCCACCTTTTCTTCCTCCTTCCTCTCCTATTCTCATTCTTAATTTTTACAAAGATCTATTTTCAGTTTACTCCATACTCATAAAGTTAAACCTACACTAAGTAAAGATTTCAACAAATAGTATGAAAGAAAAAGAACATTGTTCCTCAACAGAAGAGATAAGAGCTATAAACAATCATTGAATCTCAAAAAATCCATTTCGCTCCAATACATTACATTTTAGGTACTCTATTTGTTATCCCAGATCAGGGAAAACATGATATCTGTCTTTTTGAGATTGGCTTATTTCACTAAGTATAATGGTTTCCAGTGGCATCCATTTTGTTGCAAAAGACAGGATTTCTCAAATGACTTCCAAATTCACAGGCTGTGGATTTGAGATTACTGTTATATGATTTATTTCTCACTCAGAATTTAGCCAGGTATTCCTCGTGAGTGGTTGAGCTTCCACGTAGTCACTCATGGCATCGCCAGGGTACATCTAGTACTTGTGCCTTCTCTCTTCTACAGAGCCTCACAATCTTCTCTATTCATCCAATAAAGGAAGGGAAATGGAAAGGACAGGAGGCTTTCATATGTCAAGCTACAAGAGGTCATAGACCATCCCTGGGATCACGGTATCTATCTCCAAATTCATCGCAGAACCCATTAGGTGCTTGCGGAACTGAGAAATGTAGTTCTTGGCTAAGCATCTTCCCAGCATCAACTGCTCACCATTGAAGAAGAATCCAAAATTTTAATGTATATGTAACGTATAGCTGGCATAGATAAACATTCAATTTGGCCAAGCTGAAATAATGTTTCCCTTTTTCTGCTTTCTCCATCAGGCTTTTTTTCAGATGCACTAATCTGTGAGTCTGTCTCTCATAGTTTCAACAGTGGGACTCTAAGTTGCAATCTCTCTGAGGTTCAGAGGACCTCTTCTTGCTTGGAGAATAACACATAATAATTCACTTTATTAGCAACATTTGCTGCTAGAGCTCTATTTTTGTTTTCTGAATTTTTTTTTCAATTTTTTTTTATTTTTGACAGGCAGAGTGGACAGTGAGAGAGAGAGACAGAGAGAAAGGTCTTCCTTTGCCGTTGGTTCACCCTCCAATGGCCGCCGCGGCTAGCGCACTGTGGCCAGCACACCGCACTGATCTGATGGCAAGAGCCAGGTGCTTCTCCTGGTCTCCCATGGGGTGCAGGGCCCAAGCCCTTAGGCCATCCTCCACTGCACTCCCTGGCCACAGCAGAGAGCTGGCCTGGAAGAGGGGCAACTGGGACAGAATCTGGCGCCCCGACCGGGACTAGAACCTGATGTGCTGGCGCCGCAAGGCGGAGGATTAGCCTGTTGAGCCACGGCGCCGGCCTGTTTTCTGAATCCAGGGGAGAGAGCTAGGAATATTCTTAGATTAAGTCCTCCCTGATTGTATTTGATGTGACAAAGAAGAAAAGAAAGGAGACATTTGATGCCTTCAACTGTTATAGGAAAACAGTTTAGGGAAGACTCATTTTGCCTAGGCTTCATTATTATCATTTTTACAATTAGCTGTCAAAGGAAAAAAGCCAGAAGAATTTTATTTGGGAAATTCTGTGGGTCTTTAAATTATTTAAAGCAACATAATATTGATTTAATAATTGGGGGATCTATTTCATTAAGGGCCTCTTAGAATTAATTAGGATATACTCTATAAACATATCTGGCAAGCTCTATTGTGCAGTACTTGCATTGCTGATCATAATATGAAATTGGAAAAATAAATGACAAAACAATGGAACTGGCAGTAAAAGGTTTTGGCCTACAACGAATATGACATTAAAATAACATTAATTAAAAGCTTGACTTTACTTGTTTTAGTAATTTGGGGAGGTTTTGAGGAGCTGAAATGTCCCTCTCACTGGACCCAGAAATAGGCAGAGTAGAATTAAGATGAAAAAGGTAAAGATGCAGGTGCCGGCGCCATGGCACAGTAGGTTAATGTGGTGCTGGCATCCTATATGGGCGCCAGTTCTAGTCCTGGCTGCTCCTCTTCCAATCCAGCTCTCTGCTGTGGCCCAGGAAGGCAGTGGAGGATGGCCCAAGTGCTTGGGCCCTGCACCCACATGGGAGACCAGGAGGAAGCACCTGGCTGCCGGCTTCAGATCGGTGCAGCTCCACCCATTGCGGCCATTTGGAGAGTGAACCAATGGAAGGAAGACCTTTCTCTCTGTCTCTCTCTTTGTCTCTAACTCTACCTGTCAAATAAATAAATAAAATAAAATAAAACTATAAAAAAAGATAAAGATGCAAGTTGGATTCATTTCTTTATAATAGGTATGTATCATCCATTTTTATAATTTAAATAAGATACATAGACAGATATCATATCTATCTGTACTTGTATAAAGATATCTTAACTAGACTAAAGACACAGACTACTTTGCAATCCATAACTCAGGCAAATTTGTAACCTGAATGAATCTACTTCTTTAATCATAAAAGGAAGAAATATTTCTACCTGTGTGACTGTTCTATTGATGAAATTAAATTAGTCAAGGAATATAAAGTATAGATTCACTCAATAAAAGTAATTATTGTGTGATCATTGAAGGTAATTCTAGTTGTAATCTGCATGTCACATGAGACTCCTACCTCCTCAACACAGAAGATACCAATATATCACAAGGCAAAAGTAACGGAAAACTGATCAATTTTTTAATATATGAAGCTGGTGCTGTGATACAGCCAGTTAAGTCAACCCTCCTGATGCCAACATCCATAATCAAAGTTCCATTTAGAGTCCTGGCTACTCCACTTCTGTTTCAACTTCAAGCTATTAATGCACCTGAGAAGGCAACAAAAAGTAGCTCAAGGATTTGCATCCTTGGCCCCAACGTGGGAGACCAGGATGGTGTTCCTACCCCCTGATTCCAGCCTGGCCCAGCCTAGCTGTTGTGGGCATTTGGGAGTGAATGAGCTGATGAAGATGTCTCTCTCTCTGTCTCCTTTTTCTGTTGCTCTGCTTTTCAAATATATAAATAAATATTCAAAAAGTGTTTAATATTTACACATGGGTACTTCAAAGAGTTTGTAGAAAAACAGAATTAAAATGTGCTTATTTTTGCACAAAAGAATTTAAATTCATGCATAGTTTTTTATAACATACATTTTTTTGTAAGTTTTTGAAGTTCTCTCATTTTGTTTTTATCCTGAAAGTAAATAGGAGGTTTCTGGGGCAGGGTCCAGAGTGATTAGACTTATATTCCTTTAATTTCCCACACCCAGTGCTTCAGAAGTGAAACCTGGAGCCAGAGGTGGGCATGCACGTGTAGGGGGTCTAATCTCCAGGAAAATGATCCTGAAATTAAATCTGGGATTTTATGCAGGTTTCATGCTGGACCCTCTCCTCCTGGGTGGGCATAAAACCTTTGCTTTCTAGTCATTTACTTTACACTGGGAGGTAAACAGGCTCCAGGTCTCACTTCTCCTGAAATTACAAGACCAGAGGGAGAAGTTCCTCTCTCTAGAGATCACCAACTGGTCAAACAACCTTTAACTTCCAAGGTTCCACTCTTAACCTAGGTGGTAGTAACATTTTCTCAGAAAACCCTCATAGAAACATTATTCACTTCTTGACTATAATCATTTTTTTTCTTCTAGGTATCCAATTTGCTGACATATAATTGCTCATAGCAGTCTCATGGTTCCTTTTATTTCTGTGGTATCAATGTTAATACATGTTAATTCATTTCTGATTTTATTTACTTGTTTTCTCGCTACTTAGTCTAGCTAAAGGTTTGTTGATTTCTTTTATCTTTACAAAACAGCCAACTCTTAATTTTTTTTTTATCTTTTCTTTCTCCTCTGATCTTTTTTAAGTGTTAATTTATTTTGACAAGTTTGAAAGGTAGGAGACAGAGAGAAAGGCAGAGACAAATGGAAAAAAGATCTCCCATTCACTGGGGCACTCCCATTTGCCTCTAATGGCCAGGAAAGGGGTGGGCTGGGTCAGGTCAAAGCCAGGAGCCCACACTCAATTGCGATCTCCAATACAGGTGGCGGTAGTAGTTGAACTCTCACCTGCCACCTCCAGGGGACACATTTGCAGGAATGCTGGCTTGGAAATACTGGGAGGACTGAAACACAAGCAGTTGCCATGGGATACAAATATCCCAAGCAGCAACTTAAACTGCTATGGCAAACACCTGCCCTGCTCTCATCTTCATTCTCTTCCTTCCCATGATTTTTGCTTCGTTTGTTCTCAAGGTGTGATGTTAAGTTGTCTACTTGGGATCCTCTTTACTATGTTGGTGTCCATTGTGATAAACTATCTGTTTGAAATGCTTTTTCTGCATCCCATAAGTTTGATATGCTGTGTGTCCATTTTTCTTTGCCTAAAGACATTTTTCAAGTTTATTCTTGACCTATTGGTTGCTAAGGAATATACTGTTTAACTTCTATGTATTGATGAATTTTTCACAGTTTCTCCTGTTGATTTTTAATTTCATACCTTGGGGTTAGAAAGAAACCCGATATGATTTCAATATTCACACATTTATTAAGACTTGTAGTCTAATATATTATATATCTTGGAGAATTTTCTAAGTATATGTGAGAAGAATGCATTTTCTGATTCTGCTATGGGTTGGAAGGTTCTGTGTATGTCAGTTCCATTTTGTCTAGAATATACTTTTAGTCTGGTGTTTCTTTACTTGCTTTCTGTCAGATGGTCTGTTCATTGTTGAAAGCAGGGTTCCCATTATCTCTCCCATCCAATCCATTATGTTTGCTTTCTATACGTTGAATATATATATATTATATTTGCTTTCTATATGTTGAATATATAGTATATATATATATATATACACACGTATATATATACATATATATATATATACACACAAACACAATTGTGACATTCTTTCATGAATTGCCTCATAATTTATTTTGGGTTTTGTTTGTATAGAATATCCTTTCACCTGCGGTGCCAGCACACCGGGTTCTAGTCCTGGTCAGGGCGCCGGATTCTGTCCCGGTTGCCTCTCTTCCAGGCCAGCTCTCTGCTGTGGCCAGGGAGTGCAGTGGAGGATGGCCCAAGTGCTTGGGCCCTGCACCCCATGGGAGACCAGGAGAAGCACCTGATTCCTGCCTTCGGATCAGCGCAGTGCGCTGGCTGCAGTGCGCGGGCCGCAGCGGCCATTGGAGGGTGAACCAATGGTAAAGGAAGACTTTTTTCTCTGTCTCTCTCTCACTGTCCACTCTGCCTGTCAAAAAAAAAAAAAAAAGAATATCCTTTCATGTCTCTTGACTTTAAGTTATGTGTGACCTCATAGCTGAAGTGAGTCTCTTGTAGGCATCAGTTAATTGAGTCTTTTTTTATATCTAGTGAGCTACTGTATATCTTCCTAATGGAGAATTTAATCAATTTTCATTCAATATAACTACTGATATCTTGATACCTGAGGACAGTTACTATTGTTTGTTTGTTTGTTTATAGAAGAGAGAAGTTTATTTTGTTAAAACAAACAAGTCTGGAAGTCAGTTTTCCAGGTCTGGTAAGGCAACATGGCTTCCCAGATTCTTATTTTGTCACCTCGTCAGACTTAAGATGTGGTTTTCCTCTCATGAGCCAAGATGACTGCTTGACCTCTCGCTATCATGCCTTCATCCCAGCCAACAAACAGGACAAAAGGAAGAAGTACTTACCTTCTCCCCTCAGGGACTCTGTGGATGATGCACACATTAGTTCAGCTTACAGCTCACTGCTCATCATGCAGCAAAACCACACCTTGTTTCGGTGGGGGCTGGAAAGTGGTCTTCTAGGTGCCTTCAAGCTCTGGAGAGAATCAGGGATTTTTTAATTCTTAAGATTTTTATTAATTGGGCCCGGCAACTGTTGCTGTTTTTAAAATTGTGTTGCAGTTGTTTTGTAGAACTTTTGTTCCTGCCTCTCTTGTTACATTCCTTTGGTGGGCTTCGATTACTCATTTTTTGTCATTTGTGTCTCCATTATAGTGTTTGCTTTGAGGCTACCATGAGGATTACATAAAGCATAATTATAATAAGTTATTTTAAGCTACTTGATAGAATATTCAAGGCTTACAATTTAACTTTACCCTACTTGCAGTTTAATTTATTGATGTCACAATTCATGTTGTATTATATCGTATATCCTTAATGAAATATTGTGGCTATCATTATCATATTTAATGGTTTTGTCTTTTAACCTTCACACTAAAATTTAAGTAATTTATATACTATTATCACAGTATTAAAATATTCCAAATTTATTTATTTATTTGTACCAAGAAGCTTTGCACTTTCATATATTTTTGTGTTCATTAATTACATCTTGTCTTTCAACTTGAGGAATTTCTGAAAGCATTTCTCATTTAAAAAAAAAGGTCTGATAGTAATAAATTCCCTTAGTTTATTGTGAAATGCAGCCTTTCAGGGCACATGAATACTAGGAGACAGGGTTTTTGTTTGTTTATTTGTCTTCATCGATCTATGTCATCTTAGTCTCTCCTGGCCTATAAGGCCTCTGCTAAAAAACTCACTGGTAGCTTCACTGGAACTCTTGTATGTGCTATTTACTTCTTTCTTCTTGCTGCTTTCCTAATCCTCTCTTTATTCTCGAATTTTGAGAATTCAACCATAACATGTCTTAGTGTAGTCTTATTTGTATTGAATCTGATTGTAGACCTTAGACTTTCCTATATCTGAGTCTGAATTCATTTCTCAGAATTTGGAAAGTTTTCTTTATTTCTTTTGTTTTTTTTTTGTTGTTGTTGTTGTTGTTGTTGTTTTTTGTTTTTGTTTTTGTTTGTTTTTTTTTTTTTTGACAGGCAGAGTGGACAGTGAGAGAGGGAGATAGAGAGATAGGTCTTCCTTTGCTGTTGGTTCAATCCGAAGCCAGGAGCCAGGTGCTTCTCCTGGTCTCCCATGGCCCTTGGGCCATCCTCCACTGCACTCCCTGGCCACAGCAGAGAGCTGGCCTGGAAGAGGAGCAACCGGGACAGAATCCAGCACCCCAACCGGGATTAGAACCCGGGGTGCCGGCACCGCAGGCGGAGGATTAGCCTTTTGAGCAGCGGCGCCGGCCTTTAAGTTTTCTTTATCTTTTACCCTTCATAAGCTTTCTTTGTTCTTAACTGCTATTTTTTTCTTCTCTCATTATATATTTTATTTTACTACATTTTAAAATTGTATTTATTTGAGAGGCAGAGAAAGAAAGAGAGACAGAGAGAAAAAGAGAGAGAGAGTTCCCATACACTGCTAACTCCTCAAATGCCCTCAGTGGTTAGCACTGGGCCAGTCCAAAGCCCAAAGCCCGAAACAATCAAAGTCTTCCACAAGAGTGACAGGAACCCAATTATTTCATCATCACTGCCTCCCAGGATATGCATTAGCAAGAAGCTGGAATCAGGAGCTAGAGCCAAGAATTGAACCCTTAGTTCCAATATGAAACATGGATCTGGAACCATCATGGATCCTGGGTCCACAGTAGTTAGGCTGAAGCCTAGAATTAGGGATAGGAGCCTTATAGTTGGAGCTATAGAGCCTGTGTGTGCTGGCTTGGAGGTTAGGCCCATAAGAGCTGGCCTGGGTTCTGGGACTCTTGAATGATCCTGGAGCCTTGGTCTGTGAAGGCTGTTCCAGCACTGGTGCTTATAAAGACAAATCTGGAAAGGCTGAAATCTACAAATACAGGATCCATGCAGCATGGAAGATAGGGTCTCTGGATTGCCCCATTAACAGGATTGGGTTTATTGCCTTGGTGCTGGTCTGAGGCAAGGGGTCATGGAGACCAGCTCGGCAGTTGAAAGGCCTTGAATCAGTGTCCATCAGTGGCTACTTGATGTTTGAGGTGAAGGAAATGGACCTGGCACTATTGTAGACCTTAAGTGTTGGGTGAAATGATGTCCTATACAAAATGGGGGCCTAACAGGAGACTTGTCTGCCTGTGCTGGCCTGATAAGTAGGGCTGCTTTGTACTGGGCCAATGTGCATCAGTGTTCTGGTGGACCCTAGAGATGGCCTGTTGCTAGGGGCAGACTAGAACCTGGGAACCCAGGAGTGGTAGTGGGAGAGTCCAGAGACCCAGTATGTCAGGTAGATTGGAAGCTGGGGCTATGGGATTTCCACTGATGGTGATCTGGAAGCTCAGTCTATAGATATTGACCTGGAACCCAAGCAAAGAGAACCCATTAACTTAACCCTGAAATTACCATCTTCTTCTTCTAGCATAAAAGTGTATCTATTCGTGTCCCGGCTGCTCCTCTTCTGATCTGGCCCTCTGCTGTGGCCTGGGAAAGCAGTAGAGAATGGCTCAACTCCTTGGGCCCCTATACCCACGAGGGAGACCCGGAAGAAGCTCCTGGCTCCTGGCTTTGGATCAGCTCAGCTCTGGCCGTTGTGGTCATTTGGGGAGTGAACAAGCAGAATGGAAGATATCTCTCTCTCTCTCTCTCTCTCTCTCTCTCTCTCTCTCTCTCTCTCTGTCTCTCCTTTCCCTGTGTTACTCTTTCAAATAAATAAAATAATTCTCATTAAAAAAGTGTATCTATATCTGTTTATGCATCAGTATATTTCTAGTCCCTAAGCAATGCTTTCCATCTAAGAAGACTTCGATAAATACATGTTGACAGACTTGCTAGCAAATCAATGTTTTGCAAGTTACATAAAAATGAATGTATCTCTATAGCCTAGTACATGTGAAACGCTGACATAAAGATCCTTTTATCAAGAATTACATACTTTAATCCTGAAATTTCTCAATCATTCCATTCAAGTAACAAATGTAATTATTTGAAGATTTTCTTTAAAAAACAAACTTTACTTATTTATTTATTTTTTTTATTTGACAGGCAGAGAGACAGAACCCCCATCTGCTAACTCTTTCCAGAAATACCTGCGTTGACGAGGGCTTGGTTAGCACAACCCAGTAGCTGGAAATTTCATTGAGGTATCTCACATGTGTGGCAGAAGCCCAACGAATTGAGCTATCACCTCCTCCCTCCCAGGCTGTGCCCTGGTAGGGAGCTGGAATTGGGAGCAGAACCAGGACCTCTAATATTTATTTTGTTTATTTGAAAGTCAGAGTGACAGAGACAGAAGGGGAAGACATAGAGAGATTTTATCTTCTGGTTCACTCTCCAGATAGACAATGGCCCGTGCTGGGCAAGACTGAAGCAAGGAACCACGAGCTTCATCTGGATCTCCCATGTGGATGTAGGGGCCCAAACACTTGGGCCATCTTCTGCTCTTTGGATTGGAATTGGAGCAGCTGCAGCATGAATCAATGTCCATATGGGATGCTGGCATCGCAGGTCGTGGCTTTACCCACTATGCCACAACACCAGCCCCCTTTTTGGTGTCTTAACAACTATGCCCACTGCCTACTCCTATCTGAGAATTTTTAACTTTTGGGGCCCTGATGGAATCTTGTTTCACAATATTATCTTCAGTTGTAAACAATTTTGTTTTTATATTCCAAATGTTTGTTATCATGTAAAAGGATTTAGATCAAATTTACCTTTTTATATTATCTTTCACTGACTTTAACTTGATTTATCAGAGTTCAGCCTTATTTCTTTCAAATATGTGATACAGTTTGCCAATTTTCATATTGGATTAAAATAATATCATGTTTCCAAGGAGAATATTGGGTAGATAAAATATAATTAACTGCCTTTGCTGGCTTCAATAGCCCAAGAATGTTTTCGTTGTCTGTGGGAATAAGTCTGAGTGTATAAATTTCTCAGAGGCCAGCCTTCTTTGCAAAGAACTGACATCATGATTCTTTAAATTATGTAATTAAATAAAGAAAAGCATTTCTTTTGTATTGTTAAAGGAAAAAAGGAAAAAACTATATGTTAACAATTTTTAATTCTTGTAGTTCAGGAATGGCTAATTCACCTTAAATTGCACACCTACCCAGAATGCTGAGTTCAAAATGATTCTGAGAATCTAATATATACAAACACAGCCATATGTATCTATAGTTATAATATACACATTACTTATGTATACATATATTACTATTATATATCACATGTTAAATATATGTGTTGTGTGTGGTTCCATCAACTAAGAGCTATTATTATGTGAGCAAACTGAGTGGAAAGATTAAATTCCAAGTTCATACTCTGTTCACTAAATTACCCATACAAGATAGTTATTTTTATTCCTACTATGTGTCAGATACTCAGGTAAAAATGATGAGAAAGATGAATGATTCTGGTGTCTTGTATTATATTCTAGTAGAGCATGCAAGTTTACAGGGTAGTTAACAAACTATAATTACTATAAAATAATTTCACATGGCTAATCTTTAAAAGCATACACACAAGATAATAATAAAGAAAATAATTATCCTTTAGAGCATGATACAGAACTGAATTCTCAAAACAGCCAAATTTACTTTCGTCCAGGATAAATAGAAAGACCTAGCCATGGAAGGAATACTCCAGGAAGAAGGAGCAAGTGTTCAGAGTATGCATGTACTAGATATACAGCAAAGAATTTAGTATTGCTCAAAGACAGGGCTTCTCCAAGAAGCCCAATCAGTCATCTCCAAAGTCATGATGTTCCTGAGTGATGAGCATTTTAGTAACAAGGTCACTCAAGCTGGGTTCCATGGGTCATGGTATAGCAGTCTGAAGGAGTAGGGAAGCTGAATCTGAATTCAACTATGTGGGAAATCAATCACTCATGTCTACATAAAGAGGACTCAAGAGTCTCTTGACACTGATGCTTAGACAACCTCCACTGGCTGGCAATCCTTATCACACACTGAAGCCAAGGATCCTGACATTCACAGGTGTTTCATTCGAAATTTTCTCAGATGCTCTTTCATATGCCTGTTCTTTTGGTTGTTTCTGTCTACCAAATTATTGAATCTGATGGTGATTTGGGGAAAATCCTCCCACAAGTTGCAGTTGGAGTCATACTGACTGTGGCCTTGTGCAGACTTACTCCTCCAATTTTGTAGGTGTGCTCTAACTCCTCTTGGTTGCTGTGGGAAGTTTTGAAAGGTTTACCCTAAAATCTTTCAGTCTGGCAAAATCCAAATATGGATACTTCAGTAAAAGATGAGAGATACAGGATAAATTTAGGTGTAGTTTCCAAATATCTGTTTTTTTCCCATGTTCATCAAGAGCAAGCAAAGGAGAAAAACCAAGATTTACAAGACATTCATTCCAACATGCAGAATTATGCATGAGGGAATTATACTTTTGTATTCTGTTCAGGATGATGTAGAGTGACCCGGAATAGCTTTCCCTTTGTGTCCTTTTCATCTGGTTCTTTATACTTTTCATTGATTTCTATGTTACTGAGCTGTAAGTTGTTCTTTCTGGGTGAGTAAAGCCTGGTAAGAATATTAGAGAGAAGCGAAACATAGATTGTGATCCATCTCAACGTAATCAAGCCATTTACACTCACAAGGAAGCATAACAACAAAGGTGGGATTCAGTCTCCTGTTCATGAATGTATAACAAAAAGATCTATGGCCAAGTCAACACTTCAGTATCGCGGGAGTGAATGAGGCTATATTTTACCTCAATTTACTTTAATGTAACAGTACAAAACATTTATATATAATTTAACATATTAATTCTCTGTGGAGCTGTTATTATTTTAAGTATCTTGATCAGGAATCCGCACATGATCATGATTAAATTAGAGTTTGAAAAAAAAAAAAAAGAATGTGCTCACCTTTCTTTATTCCATAACCAACTATGAGAAAATTTCCAGTACTAATAAGTAAATGTGTACCAGAAATTTTATTAACACAAGTAATGTGAGAAATGATTTTCAATTATTGAAATAAGCATTGTTCAAGAAAAATGTCTAGAAATATTATTTAAGAGAGCCCATTTTTTCCTGAGTGGGTTCTAACAATCTGACATACCAGAAGCTTAACATCTTCAGTATAATATTGAAGTCTAGAAATGTTTTCCTAATGAGTTGTGTTGCCAAAGTTTAGCAAACCCAGCAAAGAAATATTACATTATTACTTTGTAGTTAAATCTTTGTATAAAATGCCTGAATGCCAGAAAGAACAAAAACTGAGATTTTATCATGATTAATAGCATTTTGTACTATGTATATGCATATGAATGTATAATACATGTGTGTGTTGTATAATAATTGTGAGTATATACCATATACATATTGATACATATATAGAAAGAGAACAAGGACTTCTAAAAGTTTGTGGGAAACTCAATTAAAAGATAATTATGATGACTTAACAATTTGACACTCTTGTTTATGGCATCAGTAATCTCCTTAGGCTCTAGTCATGAGTTGCCAAGGCTATGGGAGCCTCTTGAGTTCACCGACTTTGATCTTATTTAGACAAGGTCATAGTCAAAGTGGAAGTTCTCTCCTCCCTTCAGATAAAGGTACCTCCTTCTTTCATGACCCATTCTTTCTACTGGGATCTCACTCACAGAGATCTTTCATTTAGTTTTTTTTCTTTTTTTTTTGCCAGAGTGTCAAGTTGTTAAGTCAACAACAGGACTCACTGTGTACTTACTCCTCCTGTAGGATCTCTGTCCTTAATGTGCTGTCAAATGTGAATTAATGCTATAACTAGTACTCAAACAACATTTTACACTTTATGTTCTGTGTGGAAACTGATGCAAACTGATGAAATATTTATTTAATATATACTAAATCAATCTTCTGTATATAAAGATAATTGAAAATGAATCTTGATATGAATGGAATGGGAGAGGGAGTGGGAGAGGAAGGGGTGTGGTTGGGAGGGAAGTTATGGGGGGAAGCCATTGTAATCCATAAACTGTACTTTCGAAATTTATATTTACTAAGTAAAAGTTTTTTTAAAAAAAGAAAGGTAAAAGAAGATAATTATGTGGCAATTTAAAAATTAATATATTTTCTAAAGATTTATTTATTTAAAAGTCATATTTACAGAAAAAAACAGGAAACGAGAGAAAAAGCTCTTCTATCTACTTGTTCATCCCCAGCTGACCCCAACATCCAGGACCAAGTTAGTCCAAAGCCAGCTACATAAGTGGCAAGGTCCTAAGCACATAGGCCATTTCCTGCTGCTTTTCTCAAGCAACTAGCAAGGGAATCAGAAGGGAAGAAGCTGGGACACGAACCGATGTCCATATGGGATGCTGATGTTACAGGTGGTAGATTTACCAGCTCTGTATCAACACCAGCCCATTTTTAAAAATTTATGTACAGTTTGTTTTTTATAATCTAAAAACTCCAAGAAGTTTATGAAGAGTCTATCTGTGTATGTGTATGTATATGTGTATGTGTGTGAGTGCATGTGTAGTAAAAACATCTATGTGTGTGGGAGTGGATTCGATCTGAAATGATCTGCTTTAAAACAACCAGATAACTTAATTTGGGGGAGGAAACTGAAAGCTTAAGCCACTTATTCATATATTAGTATTTACCAAAATAAACAATATTTACCAAAATGAACAGCCATATGTATTAAGCTGTTTTGCAATAATATGTAAAAGAAAATTATCTCCATCATTTGGCTGTAAGTCATTTGATATTATTCCTGAATTCCCACAAGATGACTAATAAGAAATAATGCTAAAATTAAAATTTAGATAAATTAATTAATATTTTTGAATATGAAAAATTATAAACAAACCCTTTAAATAATGTGTTAGTTTTATCATACAAAATGCTGTTTCTCTCAGATTTTCTATTCTTGCTTGTCTCCCAAATAGTACCTGGGTACAGAGAAAAAAGGGAAGTTCTATACGAGGGGTTAGAACCAATGAAGACCAGCTCTAGAAATCCATATTGTATTTTCTGTTTCATTTGACCATGTTATCAAGCTCAAATCCCAACTTCTCTGCCAAGATACATACAACTCCATTCTTGACACTTAGAGTAGATGTCCCATAAAAATCTCAAAGCAGCATAGTCCAAAGTGGATTATTGATTTTTTCCTATACTAAAACCTGCTCTTCTTCTAGTCACCCCCAAATTACTAGTGTCCCCACCACACACTTAACCATTCCTGTCCCAAACATAAGATTTTTCTAAGGTTGCTCTTACATTTGGGACAGGAATGGTTAAGACTCCACAACAGCAAGCTCAGTTATCCTGAACCTGATGCATCCTTTTGAATTTATCTCCAAACCAGCTCTTGCAATAGCTGTATCACTACTTTCAAGGCCTCTGCTCTTAGAAGTCAGTCTTTTTCTACACAATAATTTGAGTAATTTTTTTTCATTTAAAACAAAGAATGTCATTATCAAGGTTAAAGTTCTTTGATGCCTTTACATCATATTTATTCACATTAATTAATACAACTTTTAAAACAGAATTTGATTTGACTCCTCACTACTTTTCCAACTATGAGAAGGTAGATATTTTGGGCCATAAAATTCTACGCATTCTAAATATGTATTCTCCATGCCTGAATGTATCCTTGTCATATAATTTCACATGTTCCCTTTTCTTCACAAATCTGTTACCTAGTTACATCCAGCAGCTTGACTTGATTTTATTTTTGTTTTTGCTTTGTGGGTGGTGTTCTTTATTCTGTTTGATCTTCCCTTCATCTTCTCAGGAGGCCCGTAAGGTGAGGTCTTTCCTCTTTTAGTAAGTAAACATTGATGTGAACATTTGGCCAATATTGCTCAAATCTATCCATCTAAATCTCCCATTAAAAAGCTCCATATCACTGTTTCTTATAATGTGTTTCTTACAATGTTTTAGCATCCACTAGCAATTATAAGCCAACTCCATTATTTCATTAGGTAAAAGTCATATTTATTATTTGCCAAATATTAGTCTACATCAGCTAACTTCAAAGGAATTTTTAGGTGGGTTTCTAAGGGCTATGTATGCAGGACACTGCAGTATTTAATTAATAGCCAACCTCCAAGCCCTAGCCTAATGGAATTTTATTCTTTTGTTAACGTAATGGAGTTTGAGTTACTTTTTAATGACCTTACACAATAGACTCGTCCCATTAGAGAGCAATGCTCTTTGCCGTACATTATTTTTATGCATCTATAATGCGATTTGTGTTTTGAAAGCAATTTATATTTTGCCTTTCATTTTCTTGCCATTCTTTTGTAATTCTGCTTTCATACAGGGTAAAACATGAACCTAGATAAGGGAACAAACCAGAGTAGCCTACACATCAGTTGAGGCACACACACAAAACTTCAAGTGAAAGCAACCTTACAGAATACTTGCACCTGGTGCCAATTGACAAAGAAAATGAAATAGGAAGTGTTAAAGGTTATGTGGGGAGTATCCAGGGTAGTTACAGTCTCTAAGGAGGGTACAACTGAGATGTGACCTGAAATGAGAAGTTTGGTCATACAAAACCTGTAGATGAGCATTCTAGGCCAAGAAAAGAGCTAGTGAATGAGTTCAGCTGGGAGAACTTGAGGGAGAGGAGTGTGGCTGCAGCACAGTTTGAGGCGTGAAATTGTATGAAATAAGATCACATGAGTAAGTAAGAATCACATCATAAAGGTGTTTCAGCCGAGTTCATGGGAGAGTTGGAGGGTGAGAGCGGAATTAGAATGGCCACTTAAGAAGACAAGTGAAATATTCTACAGAAGAGTCAGTATAGGGTCATAGCAGCAGATGTTGAAGAAATAAAAAAAGTTCAACGACTATGTTGAAAGCAAATATGAGAGGCATTTCTGAGGTATTGGAACCACTACTGAGGATAAGGGAAGAATTAGTGTCAAATTCTTTGTCTAAGCAAATGATGGATGTTTATGACATTAACTGTAACAGAGAAATGTGGAGTCCTAGTTTAATCTTGATAGCTTAGTGATTTCTATTATTCTTAAATTTGGAGCTCTCAGTTGTTGGTTACAGTGCTTATAGAAGGGGTCATAACTTGAAGGATAAGTTTGGAGTCAATGGGCAGAAATTAAAAATTGACTAGATAAGAAAATCTAGAAAGAGAGCATATGTGGGAAACAGCAGTCTACAAGGTCCCAACCTTGGATCGTTGCAACATTTAGAAGTTAGGAGAAGACACAGGCAAGGAACTTGAGAAGCAGATGTTGGCAAGTGACAAAATTAGGAAACGTTGAGGTCAAGAACGGTAAAGGAAGCTGAGAGCAAAGTAAGTTGAGAATAGGGGAAGTGGCTGTTGAGCTATGGCAATGCTGGAGGCATCTTGACTTTGACAAGGCTAAATTTCACTGGGAAAAGGCACATACTTTAAGATGGCACAATTTAAAGCAGAACATAAAGTATACTGAAGGAAATCATCTGTTTGAGTAGTAGAAATAGATGTTGTAGTAGAAAGAGAAAAAACAGCTCCATTAAAATCCTTGAGAATGAGATACGCTCAGATGTGGAGCCCAGGGGTTTGAGTTTATCTCTGTTCAAGGTAGGCAATTTTCTTCTACTGTCAAAGAAAAAGACAGAAAATAAAAATATGAATAAAAGTAGGATATTCATGGTAAGTGATTTCATTTATTCTATTTTATTGTGAGTTGAAGAAATCAATTTAGTGTGGAGATATATGAAAGAATGAGAGAAGTGTGGGACCCCAAAATACACTACCCCAAAATCTATTTCATTGGCATATTCACAACAGCTGTTCAGAGAAACTGCAGACCCCTACAGACCCTTGGATGGATCTGAAAATTTGTCCTTTTGTAAAGAGAAATTAGCACCTCCTCACATTAGTAAAAGCTGACACAGATGAAGATTTTTGCAATTGATGTCCCCTTTCTGTATGAGAAAGAACTGTTCAGAGGAAGAAGAGTTTGGGGGTCTGGCACAGCGCAGATAGAGAGATTACCATATGTGACTGTTACCTGGGAGACCTCGCCTGCACAAGATACCCCTTGCTCACTGTGCGCCTCCTTCCCCTAACCTTCCACAGCCTAAACACCCCCTTACCCTCCCAAAGCCCAGCCTCTATCCCTTTGTTGAACTCTACATAAGCTTCAATCATTTTTTCTCTCTTTGAGTCATATTTTGTCTATGGCTTCCATGCTTACACATATTAATAAACTTGCATGCTGCGTATTGTGTGTTCATTTCATAGCCTAAGATTATCTAGCTTCAGAAGGAAAGAAGATATGCAATAGGGCTACTGGAAATGGATATTTAATAAGGGATGTGGAATAGAACTTTCAAGTTAATTTAGTACCTGTTTGAGGAATATAGCCTGGGATTTAAGAAGATGATTAGATGCAACAAGAAAGAGTCTATCAATGGGACTGGCGCTGTGGTGCAGCAGGTTAAAGCATCGGCCTGAAGTATTCACATCCCATTTAGGCACTAGTTCTAGTCCCGGCTGCTCCACTTCCTATTCAGATCTCTGCTATGGCCTGGGAAACAGTAGAAGATGGCCCAAATCTTTGGGACCCCGCACCTATGTGGGAGACCTGGAAGAAGCTCCTGGCTCTCGACTTCAGATCTGCTCAGCTCCAGCCATTGCACCCATTTGGGGAATGAACCAGTGGATGGAAGACCTCTCTTTCTGTCTCTACCTCTCTCTGTAACTCTGTCTTTCAAATAAATAAAAATAAAATCTTTAAAAAAAGGAGTCTATCCAAATAGTTATTCAGCAGTAAAAAGAGCAGCAGTATTGAAAGTGTTTACAAAGGGGTGACTATGATGCCAGAAACTATAGATGGGGGCAATGATAAACAATAAAAAAGTTATGTGAAGTATTGAGGAAAGGTCTCAAAGAGGATAAGAAATTTTAAGTGATGCTTAAAATGAGTTGGTAGTTGAAGAATGAGTATTGGATGGGGTAGGCATTCGACAGAGAGGTTAGGACACCTTTTGGAATGGTGACATCTCACACTGGAATGCCTGGGTTTGAGTGTCCTAGCTTTCCTTCTGTTTCCAGCTTCCTACTAATATGTACCATTGGAGGCAGCAGATAAAGATTCAAGTAGTCAGATTCCTGCCACCCACATGGAAAACCCAGATGGAATTCCCAGCCCCTGATTACGTCCTGGCCCATCTCCAGCTGTTGCAAGCATTTGCAGAAGGCCCAATGGATGAGAGATCTCTCTCTGACTCTGTTTCAACCTCTGTCTGTCCCTGTCTTTTTATGTCTCTGTGCCTTTCAAACAACTAGCATAAATAAATTATTTAAAAAATACGATGCACAAGAAATTTAAATTGTGAAGGAGGAACAACAGAGACAGAATAAGAACTTCAGCAACTCCAGCAAATCTAAATGTTTTGAGAAGGCTTCTATGAAATACAATCTAAAAATAGATTTATCTGTAAAATAATTTTAGTAAAGTTAAAAATTCATTTAATGATTATTATTTCAATATTGCTTATGTAGTAATGTAGAATTATTCTTAAAATGACCTTTTTCCATGTTTGTGGTTGTGTTGCAAATGTTCCAAGCAAGAGTGTCACCTGCCTTCCAAGTTTAAGAGCCCTGTGCAGTACTTCTCACTGAGGAGTTAGTGGGAGGATGTGCAGTACTTCTCACTGAGGAGTTAGTGGGAGGATGTGCAGTACTTCTCACTGAGGAGTTAGTGGGAGGATACATCTTTGGAAAACCATATATTCATCAATCAAGGACTCTACTCTGTAGTGTTAACATTTGCAAGGTGGGGATAAACTAACAGATAAATGGTTTGACAATCAAATGCAGTAATAGGGCTAGTACTATGCTATAGCTAGCTAAGCTGCCGCCTGGGATGTAGGCATCCCATTTGGGTCTTTCTTCGATTCCCAGCAGCTCCCCTTCTGATCCAACTCCCTGCTGATATGCCTGGAAAGGCAGCAGAAGATGGTCCAAGTGTTTGAGTCCCTGCCACCCACATGGGAGATCCAGAAGAAGCTTCTGGCTCTTGGCTCCTGGCTCCTGGCTCCTGGCTTCGATCTGGTCTACCTCTGGCCATTGTGGCCATTTGGGGGGTGAACCAGCAGGTGGAAGATTTCCAATAAAAAATTGCCATAATACATACGAAGTGACTTCAAGAAGTTTTTGGAAAATGAAATTACAAAATAAGTTTATTTCAGGACAAAAGCAATAGTACTTGGGCCCCTGCACTCACATGGGAGACCCAGAAGAAGCGCCTGGCTTCTGGCTTCAGATTGGCTCAGCTCTGGCTATTGTGGTCATTTGGAGAGTGAACCAGCAGACAGAAGATCATTCTCTCTGTCTCTCCCTTTCTCTGTCTGTAACTCTACCTCTCAAATAAATCAAATCTTTACAAAAAAAAAAAAAGTTTAACCACAAATATATAAGTATATGAGGCAAAGGATGTGTTCATTGGCTAGGTGTGATAATCATTTCAAAGTATATGTGTATATCACTTATACCTAAAATACAAACAGGTCGAATACTATTTGTCAATTATACTTCAATACAGCTGAGGAAAATACTATTACACTTTTTTTCCTGCAAGAACTCCTTGGACCTTTAATTTGTTTGAGTATATTATGACTCTGAGGAGGAGTTTGTGGCTATATTTATCCCACATTTTATAAAAGAGCTTTATGATGAAAGCTATTTTTATGACAGAATTTCCAAAGATCACATTTCAGAAAATTCTGAACTACATTGTTTCTCAGGATTTCTTTTCCCCAACATTATGTCATTTGTTTAATATGTGGGTTAAATGTCGATGTTGAACTCAAGATTTATTGACTCAGTAATTAATAAGGGAGAATAATATGGCCTTGCCTTCAAGAAACTTTATTTTTTTAAAGATGTATTTTTATTTACTTGAAAAAGTTACAGAGAGAGGTAGAGACGGAGAGAGAGGTCTTCCATCCTATGGTTCACTCCACAGTTGGCCACAACGGCCAAGCTTCTTCCAGGTCTCTCATGCGGGTGCAGGGGCCCAAGGCCTTGGGCCATCTTCTACTGCTATCCCAGGCCACAGCAGAGAGCTGGATCAGAAGTGGAGCAGCCAGGACTAGAACTGGTGCCAAAACAAAATGCCAATGCTGCAGGCCATGGTGTTAACCCACTGCACCAAAACCCTGGCTCCTAAGGAACTTTAAATTGAGTTACCCTTTGTACTTGGAAGTTAAATTTTTTTAAATGTCCTTTAAGGGATACTTTGCATCTATCCCCATGTCCTGGCAGTAACATTCTCCAAATGCCATGTAGCCAGTAATTCATTATTGTAACAAAACGACACAAGTCTAAGGAGCACACCCACATTGTCACGCACTAACACTCCCAGACAGATCCCATCTGCTGCAAACATCCCCATCACCGACTTCACAGCAAAGGGAGTGACTTTATTAGACCTTTTCCAGGCTAGACAGGGAGATAAAAAAAGATTACGAAAATCAATACGTCATTTTTACACACTGGTCTATAGTCAGACAGCAGACTTCAAGCTCCAAGCCAAATCTCAAACCAGAATCTCTAACGTCCCGTAACCTCTTCAATGAGCACCACTGAGATAATAGACACGAGCACGCCACTTATTCAGACATTTTGACTCGTGCTGAGCGAGTGCTCAGCATCTAAAAGAGAGAAAGCCACGAACGAGTTTCTGTTGCCTACGCCACCTTCAAAGGACAGAACTGTTTTCAAACTCTGCCAGCCAAGTCAGACATGGCACATTATCTGAAGAAAATGGATCAGCAATGCCAGGGAAAGGGAGAATGAGGACAGATTCTGAACTTAGAACAACGAGAAGCATGTCCTTTAAGAACAAAGTAACGCTCACGAAAGCCACCGAGCTACGGAAAGTTCCTGGGCGCGAACGATTGCCGCAGCCAGAGTGGATCAGAGCACGGGCTATACCCATGCCCTGGGGGACTGTGGCTTCTGTAGGATAACTCACTCGTCCATCCCAGGCTGTCTCAAAGTGTTCTCCTGGGCCAGCAGCAGAGCAGCACCTGGGAATACGTTAGGGAGATTCTGGGGCCCCTCCCACACACCGGCTGAATCTCGGACACTCTGTGGGTGGAACGGCAGAGTTTGTATTATTTCACGAGCTTTGTGGGTGATTCGCTTGCACACTCCAATTTGAGAAGGAGTGGTCTATCCAAATCATTCCAACAATTTGCATGGTAACTTTGTCTTTTCTCAGAAAATTTCCCATTTAATGAAAAAAAAGGACAAAAACCCTGTGTCTTTTCATATGTTTTGCTTACAGATGGCAATAGCTTAATTCTATGGGGAAAGTAAAAAAAAAAAAAAAGCATTAGCTAAAGACAGCCAGAAAAGAGGTATTGGCATCAGTTTTCAGGCTGTTATATATGCAAAAATGGATCTGACAAACAAGTGTCAGTGATTAGTACATTTGGCCACAACCACACACAGCTGCACGTCAGAAGCATCATCTTCGTTGGCAAAGAGTTACACAAATAATTCCTTAATTATAATATGTGCTGCATACCTAAACAAAATGAATCATTAGTATTTAACTTATCGTTTTTTGAAAAATCCAATTGACTAGGATGTGTTGAAAATATATTAAATCTAATTCTGGGCCACTTTTCAACAAATGGTAGTAGGACCTCATATGTGGCTTGCTGCTAATAGAGGGGGTATTTCTTGAGTCCTGCTGAGGAAGATTTATACTTTCAAAATTTGGTTACATGATACAGCACTGGTTTAGCTGCCATTGCAAATCCGTTAGGAATATACTGAATAGCAGCCAACCTGTGACAAAATGACCAACTCAAGCAAAACATATTTAGGTTTAGAGTCACAGAAATGTTTGTTCCACCCCCAGACATTCCCTACCACCAGCTTTGGCTGTGGCTCCCTGCTCTAGCATCAGGTGGCTTTGTTCCCGCTGCTCAGTTTAGTCCAGACGGGACCACAGCCAAGCCAGTCCTGTCCAATCAGCAGCTGTCTGCTTATCTGACCAGAACAGTTCCGTGGGGCAAAGTTCCTCTCCCTAAGATAAGCAGTCCCCTCCATTCTGGGAAACCAATTGGCTCTGGAAAAAACAGCGTGTGCGGAGCAAGATTACAGGGGAAACAGAAAGAGAAGCCAGAGCCGGACATGGTAGAGAAATAAGAATAAAGGTGGAAGGAGAAAAGGAAACAGTAAGGAAGAGCAGTCAAGGAAGATGAAGCAAGGGAGAAAACTAGAAAGCAATATTGTTGTTAGCCAAACACAAAAAGATCATTCAGTATTTAGAGTATTGGCAAACCATGAATCTATCCCATAAAAAAGCAGCAATAATGAATGAAATGTCAGCCTTCTATGTCCCTATGAAAGCTCCACTTGTTTGGAAAACAAAGTAACAAAGTTTTCCTGTCCAATTCAATACAAATTACCTTTTGTTTTGGTGTCAGTCAATCTTTTAAGATTTCTTATAATAAATGTGCAACAAATCAGGCCTTTGTTTAAGGATATTTTAGCAATATGCCCAATTTTGGCAGTTAATCTTTAAGCCACATTTTACAAGCAAAAAAGTACATCCACAATTGTGATCTGATTTCATTCTCTAAAGCAGCTAAGGTTGAATGAGTTTATTCTCTAGCATCTGTTTTTCAGGGAAGAATAAGGTGACCAATATAGTTGAGTTTCACTTATAGCTCTAGGAAACCTTTCTCATTCAACTCTGTGACCCATTAAATGGACCCCAGTTCATCACTTTCTTTGACTGCAGAGACAGCACTGCACTCTGATGGGAACAAAAAAAATCACATTTCTGTTCAAGGTAGTATTTCCAAATTTTATTTTATTTTTAAAAAGAAGTCACAGAACACATCTAGATGATTTTTAAAAGTGCAATTAGTGTAAATTACTTTTAAATGTCAACTAATATTCATCATTATGGATAGCCTCCTATTAATCTCGGATAACTCATCACAAAAGGAAGAATATGCTTCAATATATTTTTATTTCACTATAAACATTAGGATTGATGAGT
The DNA here is from genome assembly GCA_949820135.1 of Sylvilagus floridanus. Classification (NCBI taxonomy): domain Eukaryota; kingdom Metazoa; phylum Chordata; class Mammalia; order Lagomorpha; family Leporidae; genus Sylvilagus; species Sylvilagus floridanus. The sequence goes on from OX463231.1 coordinate 69,823,585, forward strand.
ATCTAATCATACCTTATTTTTGTCATTAACATTTAAATTACATGAATCCAAAACTCATAATTATGCTTAATTCTGACTCAGACTAAATCTTTGAAAGTTTTCTACTTATGCACATTAACTGCATTATCCTTGCTATTTACAAATGTACTCTATTCCAAACCATTCTGCTTTTATATCATGTGCTAATAGTAGCATTTCAAAAGAAGACAATCATAAGTAAAAATAAATTTTAAAATAAAATTCTTGAACATACTATACAATTGGAACTATGAGCTAGAAAGAGGAATGCAAACACTACACTAACTTTTACTCTTTTATTGCACACATTTTAGCTTGCAGATGCTGTCAAAGATGTTTAACTCTTTGAGTGATTAAGCCACACAAGTAACCTACAACAATCAAAGCAACTTTATAACTCAACTATCCTGGAAGAAAAACACAATAATTATCTTGACTTGCATTTGAAAGATTAATAATGTTTCTGTCAGTAAATATTTTGGGGAAAATGATCCAAGATGGCTGAATAGGGCGAAGCCACATTGACTGCAGCTGTGCTAACAAACAGAACAAAAACAAAAAAAGAAGCACATTACCCGGAATCTCACAGTGGAGATGTAACAAAAAAGGATGAAGACTTCGTGTGACTATGAGGAAGGAGGACAGAGCCACAGCTGAGGCCAGCTGCCTGGTGCAGCCAGCTGCCAGCTGCCAGCTGCCAGTTGGGAGTGACCAACTCATCAAGTCAAGGAAAGAAGAGGTGGCTGGGTGCCTTGCCAACACAGCTTTAGCTGGGGAGAATTCCCCAGTCACCCACTTCAGTCTGAGAGCCATCTGGGGTCTGAGTAACTGCTGGGCTCTGAGAAGGGAAGCCACATTGCCTCCCTTCCATCACAACCTGGAGAGCGCTGGGTTCTGCTTGGAAAATCAGGCAACTGATCTCGTCACTGCTGCTACTAGAAGCAAAGCGATTTGTGGGGCAGGCCACAGGTCCCTTATATCCTGCAACAATGGGAGTTTTTTGAGCATTAGCCTCAGAGCTATGCTCACTCATTCTATGTGAGTCAGGAGTCTGGGTGTTAGACTCAACAAGCAAACCATATCAAAAACCTGCTCCAACCCTGGGAGATCTGGGTAATGTCTTCACTATTCACTGCAACACAGGACTGTAACAATCAACTCTAATTTCCTCAATCCCATTAGAGTCTACCCTGTGGACTCAAGGAAGAACATACCTGTTACACCCTTCTCTGGACCCTTAGCTGCCAGAGCAAATCTCCTGTGTATCTTGTAGTCACCCTGAGGGACTGGAGCAGGTTCAGTTTACATCCTCCAATCTCTGGACTAGGGCTGTTGGTGTTAAAATCTGAAGCCTCAGCTATCCTCTGCCACCAAGACCTGAAGCAGGGGTCATCCACATGGCACAGTCCTAGAGTCACAGCATTTGATGCCACAAGCCCCAGCTTCACTCATGCTTGCCAGTGGGATGCATACAATCTGCCAAAATTGAGTCTTGAAATCAAAGAAAACCTAAATAACCACGACAGAGACTGAATCACTGGTAAAAACTCTCCTAACAAAGAAAAGCCCAGTACCTGATAGTCTCACTGCTGATTTCTACCAGAATTTTAAAGAAGCAACTCCAATTTTTCTCAAGCTATTCAACCTATTGGAAGGGAGGGAACCCTCCCAAACTCCTTCTGAGAAGCAAGCATCACCTTAATTCCAAAGCCAGAAAAATTTACAACAAAAAAAATTAGCTATAGATCAATATCCCTGATGAACATGCAAAAATCCTCAACAAAATATTAGGCAATAGAAGCCAACAATACATCAGACAGATCACTAACCTAGACAGGTGGGATTTATCCCTGCTATGTAAGGATGGTTCAACATTCGCCAATCACAAAATGCGGTACATCACATTGACAAATTGAAGAATAAAAACGATATGATTATTTCAATAAATGCATAGGAAGTATGATGGAATACAACATCCTTTCATGATAAAATCCTTAAGCAAGTTGGATTTAGAAAGAATATTCCTCAACACAATTAATACAACTTATGACAAACTCTCAGACAGCATCATCTTGCATGGGGAAAAGTTGGAAGCATTTCCACTAAGGTCCAGAATCAGACAAGGATGTCCACTTTCATCATGGCTATTCAATTTCCCCCCGGATGGGGCCGGCGCTGCGGCGCAGCGGGTTAATGCCCTGGCTGGAAGCGCCAGCATCCCATTTGGGCACCGGCTCCAGGCCCCACTGCTCCTCTTTCAATCCAGCTCTCTGCTGTGGCCTGAGAAAGCAGTAGAAGTTGGACCAGGTCCTTGTGCCCCTGCACCCAAGTGGGAGAGACGGAAGAAGCTGCTGGCTCCCGGCTTTGGATCAGCGCAGCTCCAGCCATTGTGGCCATTTGGGGAGTGAACCATCAGATGGAAGACCTCTCTCTCTCTCTCTGCCTCTCCTCTCTCTGTGTAACTCTAACTTTCAAATAAATACATAAACCTTAAAAAAAAGAAAGAGAAATAAAGAAGAAAACAAGCAAGAAAGAAACTGGTTATAATACCCATGACCCACAGTGGAAAACCAGTATTTAGTCCCTGACTCTGACTCCTAATTCCTGTGCTAATGTGCACTCTGGAGGCAGTGATGAAGGCTCAGATATTTGGGTCCCTGTCACTCATATGGGATTCTGGAAGTGAGTTCCTAGTCCTGGCTTTGACACTGTCCTGGCCTCTTGTCACTGTGGCATTTGGGAAATTAGCCAGTGAATAGGAGTTTTCTCTGTCTCTTTCTCTCCATGTCATAAATAAACAAATAAATAGATCAGGACAAATTCTAAAAAGGAATCATACAGTATTAAAAAAATACATAAATTTGCTAACTTACCAAATAAACTCAATACCATTTAATAAAATAAGCATTTTGATTGAATTCTTAAAAATAAAATGGTTTTATTATTGATATAATTATCAATTGTGCTCCAATTAGCTCATCCATTCATTTATTCATTTTTTCATAATTATTTATACTTCATACACATTGCTCATTGCCTGAGTACTGATTGTACTAGGCCTTGAGCAAAGACACAGGTTAGCAACTCAGAAACTTTCCCCCTCAAGGAGTCTAATGAAAGAGACAGTCAATAATATATAGATTTCAACATAGCATAATCATGTATAGAGATAAAATGTATGTGCAGAGTACACTTAAATTTCCAGGCTAGGCCTTCTTTGAGGAAATTATATTTTGCTTAATAATGAACAGATCTGGTGAAGAAACATCCAAAGAGTTTAAACAGGGTATGGGAAAGCATAGAGCTTTAAACCGATGTCAAATATTGGAGAAGGAATTTAATATGGTAGGATTTCCTGAAAAGAAATATTCACATCAAGGAGCAGAAGTCAAAGGCAGGGTGAGGCACCTGTCAGATAACAGGGTCTGGGTAATAAGTTAAGGCATGAAATGTTAGCCCGAATGTGATGGAGAGGCACTGCAAGACGTGGTTCAAATTACTTTTAAGAAATACTCCTCTGGCAGCACACTGCAAACCTGTGCTAGAGAGGAGACTATTGCAGTAATCCAGACCACATGTGTTCATGTCTGAATTAAAGCAGTGCAAGTAGAAATTGAAGAGAGAAGCGAAGATGTAGGAAATGGTAGAATCTATAGGAGTTGGGAGTTCAGAGAATGACTGTTTGTGTGAGCAGCTACACCTGGGTGACCTTCATTTCTAGGTGGTAATTGGTGAATAATGTTTCCAATTAATAATAAGGAATAAATAGAATTAATAATAAGGAATACATAACAATAAGGAAAAATAGAGCAAGCATTATTCAAATATTATAGATGAGAAAATGTTTCAGAATGATTAAGTAATGTATGATTTGCCAAAAATCCTAACCTAATTTTAACATTTCTACTGTAGTATTTTGACTTTTTCATCAATTCCTTCTGATCTGATTGATGGTTATATGAAGGGCTAATGACAATTAATATTTTATAGAAGTTCCCTGTTCACATAAAAATGGTTAAAAATAACATAAACTACCTTTTTTGGTAAATAAACCTGAAAAATTAGCCAACATTAAAATAAAATGCATGCTTCTTGCTTTATTGAGGTTCATAATCTTGCAGGAGAGAGAGACACACATAGAAAAAGAAATTTGCACAAAATTCCAAGGCAGATAATGAGCATTTTACTTAATAATAGATCCTAAATAGCTGGCTATGAAAGTGGGAGAGGACACTGAGGGAGATTAAAGACAAAAGATTAAACCACAGTTTTTGGACTGCCATTGCAGGTAATGATGAGAAAATTCATCTAAGAATCAATCAACCCAACTAATTTCCACTCAGCATTTTGACTGAAGATGTAAGCTACCAGAAATTTTAGTGATGTTAATGAGGTTTTCCAAAATCAGGAAGTGCTACAGGTATCTGAGGCATTAAAATAGAAGAGTTAAGGGTATGGACTCTGAAATTATAGAAATAAGTTTGAGTCTTAAATTTCTAATTTGCCATTAGTACTCAAACTCTCTGTATCTCAGTCGCCTCATTTATAAAACATTATACTGACATACAGATGAATAGACATGTATAGACTACTGGAACAGAGTAGGGTGCTCAAAAATAAATCCCTGCATCTGTAATCAACTGATGTTGGACAAAGGTGCTGTGATCATTTTTGTCTGATGGGGAGAGGAAAGTCTTCCATAAACAGTGCTGGGAGATCTGGACAGGCACATGCAAAAGAATGAAGTTGAACTGTCATCTCACAAAATACACAAAAACCGATTCATCTGGGTGAAAGACATAACCTAGGACATAACCTAGGACATACCTGAAAGCATAAAACTATCAGAAGAAAACATAGATGAAAGACTTTGACATTGATCTGGGTGATGATTTCTTAGCTATGACCTCAAAAACACAGGCACCAAATGCAAAAGTAGATAATGGAATTACATTAAACTAAAAAGATTCTGTAAAGCAAAGGAATAAATCAAAAGATGAGAAAGACAACCTAAGAAATAGGAGAATATTATCTGACAACTGTATGCCTATCTGATGAAAAGTTAATATCCAATATATATAAAGAACCCCCATATCTCTATTGCAAAAATACAAATAATATAATTTAAAAATGGGCAAAGTACCTGAATAAACACTTTTCATGAGTAAACAATGGCATGCTTTTGGCACCTTAGTTAAATTGCTGTTTGAGACACTTGTATCCCAATGCCTGGGTTTCAAACCCAACTGCACTTGCAGCCCAACTTCCTGATAATGCACACCCAGCAGCTGATAACTCAAGAAATCAGGTCTCAGGATCAGCATTGTGACATAGCAGGTAAAGCCACAGCCTGTAGTGCCAGCATCACACGTGGGTACCTGATTGTGTCCTGGCTGCACCACTTGTGATCCAGCTCCCTGGTAGTGGCCCGAATGCTTGGGCCCCTGCCACTCATGTGGGAGACCCAGAGTAAGCTCCTGTCTCCTGTCTTTGGCCTGGCCTAGCCCTGGCCATTGCAGCCATCTGGAGAGAGAACCAGTGATGGGCATTCTCTCTCCATGTCTCTCCTTCTCTTTCTGTAACTGTGACTTTCTAATAAATAAACAAATACATTGTAATCTATAAGCTGTATTTTGGAAATTTATATACTTTAAATAAAAGCCTTATTAAAACAAAAAAAATAATAAACAAATAATTCTTTTTTTTTTAAAAGGAGTTGGGTCCCTGTCATCCATATAGGAGAACCTAGATTGAGTTCTAGACCCCTGCCTTTGGTCTGGCCCAGCCTTGGTGGTTGTGGGAATTTGTGGAGTGAACCTGCAGATGGAAGCCCCCCATCACACACACACACACACACACACACACACGCACACACACACACACACACCTTTCTCTTTTTTCTCTCCCTTCCTGCCTTTCAATTCAATTAAATGAACGAATGAGTAAACTTCAAAAAAGAAAAACAAACAAGTATGTAAAGAATGGTGAAAATCACTAATCATTAGGAAAATGCAAATCAAAACAATAATGGGAAGTCACATCACACCTGCTAGTATGGCTGTTATCAGAAAGATAAGATAGGCTGGCACAGCAGCTCACTTGGCTAATCCTCCATCTGCAGCACCGGCACCCGGGGTTCTAGTCCCAGTTGCTCCTCTTCCAGTACAGCTCTCTGCTGTGGCCCAGGAAGGTGGTGGAGGATGGCCCAAGTGCTTGGGCCCAGAAGGAAGCACCTGGCTCCTGGCTTCAGATCGGCGCAGTGCGCCAGCCATAGCTGCCATTTTGGGGGGTGAACCAACAGAAAAGGAAGACCTTTCTCCTTTCTCTCTCTCTAACTCCACCTGTCCAAAAAAAAAGAAAGAAAGAAAAAGAAAGACAAAAGATAACAAGTGTTCATGAGAATCGTGAGTAAAGTGTACCCTTGCACACTACTGGTGGAAGCATAAGTTGGTATAGTTATATGTAACAGTATGAAGGTTCCTCACAAAATTAATGATTGAGTACCACTTTTTGTATTTATTATCCAAAGGAATTGAAATCAGATTTTCAGAGATATTTGCTCTTTCACGGTTATTACATGATTCACAATAGCCAAGATATGAATCAATCTATATCCATTAGCAGATGAATAAAGAAAATTATGGAATACACACACACACACACACAGGTATTTCACAAACATTCTGGAAATTGACTTAAGATTATTTTGGTGCAAAAGAAATGTGAAATACATGCATAAGTTTTTATAACATACTTTTTATATTTTTTCAATATTTATTTATTTATTTGAAAGGCAGAGTTACAAAGAGGCACAGGCAGAAAGAGAGAGAGGTCTTCAATCTGCTGGTTCACTCCCCATATAGCTGCAAAAGCCAGAGCTAAGCTGATCCGAAGCCAGGAGCCAGGAGCTTCTTCCAGGTCTCCCACACGGGTGCAGGGGCCCAAGGATCTGGTCCAACTTCTACTGCTTCCCCAGGCCATAGCAGAGAGCTGGGTTGGAAGTAGAGCAGCTGGGACTTGAACCAGTGCCCATATGGGATGCTGGCTCTATAGGTGGCAGCTATACCCACTATGCCACAATGTTGCTGGCCCCCATAACATACATTTTCCATAAATTTTAAAGACCCTTCATCTACAGGAATGTCACAAATATTTTCCATTAAAATAAACATTCTAATGAAATTTTCCACAAAATGTCTGAAATATCTTCATATATATGTATGTATATATACACATATGCATGCAGACACGCACATATACATAATAGAATAGTAAAAAGAAGAAAATACTATGATTGCAAATCATAGATGAATCTGGAAGACATTATATATTAAGTGAAATAAATCAGATGTAAAAAAAATACAAATACTACATGATTTCAGTACATGTGCAATCTAGACTAGGGAGAAATGGCACTGTTTGCCAATGGGTGTAGTTTTAGTCATGAAAGATAAATAAGTTCTGGGGATCTAATGTACAACAATGAGGTTATAATTAACATTAAATTATTGCACAATTACTATTTGCAAAGCATGAAATTTTAGATGTTCTCATCACAAGTACACCTAAGTGGGATCTATCTGAGTTGGTTGATATGTGAATTAACTTGACTGTCATGATCATTTCACAATGTATATCAGATCATCAAATAACAATTGGAAATATGTACATTTTGTTTGTCAAATATATCTCAATAAAATGAAAAGGCACTCACAAAATAAGAAAAAAAATACGTTCTCATCACATATTTGATAAGAAACTTTCATCTAGAATGTATAAGGAGTTCTTGCAACTCAATAACATAAAGGTGAATCTGGGGCCAGCATTGTAGCACAGTGGATTAAAGCCCTGGCCTGAAATGCCAGTATCCTATATGGGCACTGGTTCTAGTCCCTCTTCCAATCCAGCTCTCTGCTATGGCCTGGGAAAGCAATAGAAGATGGCCCAAGTCCTTGGGCCCCATGGGAGACCCAGAAGAAGCTCCTGGCTCCTGGCTTCATATCGGTGCAGCTCCAGCTGTTTCGGCCATTGGGAGAGTGAACCAGCGAAAGGAAGACCTTTCTCTCTGTCTCTCTCCTCTCTCACTGTCTGTAACTCTATCTCTCAAATAAATAAATAAAATCTAAAAAAAATAATAAAAAGGTAAATCACCCTAATTAAAAATGGATGGGGGAGAGGCGTGAGCCTTTTGTGCAGCAGTTAAGTCATCTCTTGGGATACCTGGATTCTGTACCAGAATTCCTGGTCTGAGTGCCAGCTAGACTACTTTCTGATTCATCTTCCTGTTAACACCCTGGGAGGTAGCAGGTGGTGGCTCAAGTACTTGAGTCCCTGCCAGCCACATGGGAGACCTAGATTTAGATCTGGTTTCCTGGCTTTGGACTGGCTTAGCCCTGGCTATTGTAAGCATTTGTGGAGTGAAACCATAGATGGTAGTCTCACTCTCTCCTTTCTCTCTCTCTCTCTCTCTCTCTCTCTCTCTCTCTCTCTCTTTCTCTCTCTATCCATTTCAATTAAAGAATTAAAATAAATAAAAATTTTAAAAAAATATTGATGGGTTATGAAGTGAAAAGGCAGACAGACGCTTTGCTTAAAAAAATAAAAAATAAAATAGGTGGGCAAGGACATGTTGATAGACATGTCTTCCAAAGAAGATAAACAAATGGATGGTAAACACAAACCATAGTGAAATACTGCTTCTCAAGTGTAAGGATGGCTGTGCTACAAAAGATAGGACACGACAAAGAAGAAAAGGCACTTTCCCAAAGCCTGGCAAGGACATGGAGAAATTGGAGCCCTCCTGTGTTGCTCATGGGATTGTAATGTGGTGCAGCTGTTTTGTAAAACATTCGAGATTTCCTCAAAATGTAAAATCTAGAATTATCATACGACCCAGCAATTGTAGTTCTAGGTATACACCTGAGAAAAAGAAAACATACATTGTCATTACAACATGAACATAAATATTTTAGAAGCATTATTCATAAAGGTCGAAAAAATAGAAACAACTCAAATGGCCATTAAACAACAAAAATGACTGACAGTTAATGAATCTGGGGTTTCTTTTTAAAATGTGGTAAAAGTAGCCCAATTTTATTTTGGTGATGTTTGCATAATTCAGTGAATATATGAAGCCATAAGAACAACCTTGAATTGTTCTTTGAATTGGATGAATGGTGGCTATGTGAATTAGGTTCCAATACAGCTGTTTAACAAAGAAACTTGAGAACAGGGGCATGACAAATCAAACAGTCTTATTTCCTCAAATGCTCGCACCTCAGTTATATTCTCTGCCCTCTAGGCAGATACCTGGACATTAAATTACAATCAGAGGCTGCTTGACAGGTGTAGATTTAGAACAAAGAATTTTAGTCACCTAAGCAAGTTGCCAGCACTTCTTTGGTTAAGGAGACAGAAAAACCTGCCAAAGGCTTTAGATTCTGGGCCCACTGGTACAGTCTCACTCCCTCCAGGACTCCAGGCGAGAGTGCAATTCTCCTTACTTACGTTGTTGTCTTCTGTGCTGACTGCAGGTTTTTCCATGGACACCATTTTATTTAACATCTTGCTAATACCATGAAGTAATCAGAATTTCATTTTTCACCAAAAACTCTGTTAAACTCCAGGCTATTCATTAATTCGGTAACTAGAAGCTGCTGCATAGTCACCCAATTGTGAGGATGCTCTTATCCATTCACAACTTCTCCTCTTTTTTTATTCATTCACAACTTCATTCTCTCTGACTTTGTTTACCAAAACATACCTTACTCTTTAATTATAAATTCTTGTTATATCTTGCTGCTACCCATATGTCCTAGTGCTTATGAACTCTGCCATTTGTTTTATTATTTATATATTTTTTGATGTACATTAGGGTTTGTTATTGGCATTGCTAATTCATAGACAAAGAAACTGTGACTTGGAGACGTTACAAAAATGATTAAGCCAACATATATAGTCAACAGCAAAACTGACTTCTTTTGTATTTCATTTACTAAGATTTTCTTTAAAGATATATTTTAGATATATTTTTATTTATTTGAAAGGCAGAGTGACAGAAAGCAAGGAAGAGACCAAAAGAAATCTTGCATTGGCTGGTTCATTGCCCACATGGTTACAACAGCTGAGGTCTGGGTAGGCCAAAATCAGGAGTCAAGTTCTACAATCTGATTTCTCACATGGTTGGCATAGGCTCAAGTACTTGGGCCATCTTGTGTTGTTTTCCCAGGCACATTAGCAGAGAGCTGGATCAGAAGTGGAGCAGCCAGAACTCAAACCAGCGCTGTGATATGGGATGCCAAAGTCACACACGATGGTTTAACATAGTATCTCACAAAACAGACCCATGATTTTTTTGTGTAGTCCAATAAACTCCTAGGTACTTGTCAGATATGCAAATCACCAGACATCTTCCCCAAAGATACAAATTCCATTTGTGTAGAGACCTATATGTCAGAAAGGAAATCCCAGGCAATCTTCAGAAGTATTAAATTTTAAACTACTGTTCTAAGCCCCATGTAGTGCAATGCATGCCATGTCTTCTTCACAGGTCCTCACTATCTATATGTGTTGGTAAAGGACATTAATGGTTTAATAGACATGGGACATACTTTGTAGCTATTTCTCTACAAATCAACCAAACATTCCCATACTTTTAGATGCTTTATTTTTATAGTCAAAAAAATACCATGAAGCAGCCAGTATTACCCAAAACTGGCAGATCAGAAAGGTTCAGAAAGATTGTATGGCCACTCAGCTGATGAGTGAGTTTTGATGGGAAAATCAACTTTTCCCTGTTGAATCAAGTCCTGTGCTCTGTTGGAGACAGAACACTGACTCTGAAAAGATTACTTTTGATGATCATTTAGATGTACTTCCAAGTAATGTTGTGTTTCTCTGGGAAGGCCTTGAAACTCTCTTCCTTCCCCTTACACCTTCTGGCCACCATTGCTCCAGCTTTATTTCCCCAGCATCCTGCCCCACTCAGTTCATACAGATGTGTGCTGTGCCTTCCACTCTTGCAGATGGGCAGGAGTGGATTCCTGAAGATGAATGAATAAGTCTTGTGTATTTATTCATACGAAGAGACTACAGTAGGAACAAGGCATTTGCGTCTTTTGAACTTTTTGTTAAAATTCGTTCCCAAATGAGGAATAATCTAAAACTGCTCCAGTGTTTTCAAAAATGAACTCGATTATGGCTTTCAGAGACCTAGAAAATCCTGGCTTCAGCCCAGAGTATGCTAGTGACACGAAAACGGGAGGATTAGCAGGGATCTGACTGGAAAAGCCTGCAATGAGTTATGAAACAGTCTGTGTGTGCTTTCTAATAGCTAGTAAATGCAGTGCCATGTTGTTAAATAAATCATTTGCAGCTATGATCAATAATTCAAGGAAAGCCTAATTGACACAAGAAGATACATTCTCTTCTGTGGAAACCACAGGTTTTAGTTTTTCTCTTCAAGGTATTTGCCTGCAGGAGATGAGAGTAACTGCTCTCCATTATTCTCTATAATAGCTTTACGGTTCTGCAGATCTTACCTATAAAAGTAAAATACATTTCCTGCAAAATGTGCTAGATAGTTGCCTCTATCACCCTGTTCTTATCCTTTAATTAAAAATTGTTGTAGCACTGGGTGTTTTGATCTGGTGTTTGGGAAACCAGCTAAAACACCCCAGATCCCACATCATATACATGAGTTTGATACCCAGCTCTGGCTCCTGAGTCCAGCTTCATGCTAATAGGATACCTAGGAGGTAGCAGGTGATGGTTGGAGTGGTTGGGTTCTTGCCATAGACATAGGAGACCTAGTTTGAGATCTCAGCTCTTGAGGATGGCCTAGCCCAGCTCAGCTCCAGCCATTGCAGGCATTTGGAGATTAAAGCATTAGCTGAGAACACACTTTCTCTCCTCTCTGCCTTTCAAATATATTTTTAAAATTGTTGCAAAAACCAGTTACTTCCCACTTTTTAATGGAAGTGTTTCCTGCACAAGGCTACAAGATTAAGTGGTAACTTCATGGGCTAAAAATTTAAGTGGGGCAGAATGAGAAGTCTTCACAAAAATACTATCCAAAGCAGAAACTAGAGATTGTAACACAGAGTACTGGGCATTTGGGTCTTGATTTTTCAAGAAATGTGCCCGTAGGGAAATTCAAAACTAGTAGAAAGAACAAATTTCCTTACAAAAGGATAACCAGGACATATGATGGAGTTCAAATTGCAGCCAAGATCAGGGGAGACTGTTAAGTGTAAAAAGTTGATATTCTAATAGGCAGGAAATCCTATGGGCTTAAAGCAATTGGTATGATGGTAATGGAATTCAAATCTCAACAGAATAACGCAAGGAAGAGAAACAAATAAAGCCCCAACTTACAGACCTAGAACTCACCCTAGATTTCTTTTTTTATTTCAGAATTTATTTTATTTATCTGAAAGGCAGAGTGACAGAGGAAGAGAGAGAGACAGAGAGATCGTTCACTCCCCAAATGGCTCCAATGCTTGAAGCTGAGCCAGGCCAAAGCTAGGAGCCTGGAACTCCATCTGGATAACCAATATGGGTAGCAGGTATCTGAGTCCTTGTATGACTTTCAACTGTTTTCCCAGCTGCATGACCAGGGAGCTGAATTGGAAGCAGAAGAGGCAAGACTTGAACTAGTTCTGATATGGTATGCCATTGTCATATCATCCCATCAGATATGGGATGCTGCTGTGCCACAATGCCTAGATTTCTTGTTTTCCCTTTTTCTCCATAGCTAATGAGTCACCAAGTTCTATCGATCAGAAATTTCTTAGATACTTCTCTGTATGACAATTGCCTTCATCATTCCTTTCAGTTCCTACAAAGGACCTTACATGTTCTTTGTCTCCTGCTGCAACTTCTTCTGCTATGTCCTGCACACAGCAGCAGAAGTGATCTTTCTGTCCTAGGAATTTCTTGTCTTAAATCTGTCAAATACTTCTTATTGACTGCAGGATGAAATACTAAACTCTGCATGGCTCTCAGTAGTTGGATATGACTTGGCTCTGATGAGCCCTTCATACTCTCTTGTCCCAGATGAACGTAAGGATGGTGGTACTCTTCCGAGAAGCCAGTATCTCTTGGGGCTAAGTAACTTTGAATATTGCAATGTCTCTGCCTCAATGGAATGCCCTTCACTTACCTTCATTTTTTAAAAGATTTTATTTATTTATTTGAGAGGTAGATTTACAGACAGTGAGAGGGAGAGAGAGAAAGGTCTTCCTTCCGTGGGTTCACTCCCCAGATGGCTGCAACGGCCAGAGCTGTGCCGATCCAAAGCTAGGAGCAAGGTGCTTCCTCCTGGTCTCCCATGCAGGTTCAGGGGCCCAAGCACTTGGGCCATCCTCCACTGCCCTCCCGGGCCATAGCAGAGAGCTGGACTGGAAGAGGGACAGCCGGGACTAGAACTGGTGCCCATATGGGATGCCAGTGCCACAGGTGGAGAATTAACCTACTGTGCCACGGAGCCAGCCCCCACTTACCTTCATTTTACCTGATCATCACCCACCTGTGCCTCTAAACTAACCTCACAATGTATTTCATCTAGAATAACTCTTTGTTAACCTATCATCTGCCTTCCCAAGTCCTACTTTTCTTAAATTTAATGCTCAAACCTATAATATTGTATTAACTCCTATATTCACTGTTATAGTCTTTCTGACTATTCCTTGTGGGCAGTCAGGGTGTATTTCTTTTATCACTTTCCATACATGGCCCAGGACTCTTAAGCAAGTCTTAAATAGGTTTTAACACATAGCCCCAATTCACTGGTACCTAAGTAGCTAACACTATCTAGGATAGTGTGTTGAGAAGGATCAAGATTACACTAAGAAAAATAGGGTGGTTGATTGATGATATCCGTTTCGGTTCCTCATTGTAAGGACAGCAAAATGCATATATCATCCTTGCTCTATCTACTCTACTAAACAAGACAATCTTACAGTTTTCACTGAGAATATGAGAGTATTCTGTGATTTAATGAGAAAGAAATCCAAAATTAGAAGGAAGAGTGATAATATTACACAGGAACAAAGCAAAACAGCAATGTTGGTCGAAGAACTTTAAGTTTCCTCAAACCTGTGGACAAGATTAGTGTTTGAATCTGGAGAAGGCTGAACTCCTGTATTTTAATTCTTGGGACTCAGGAAATTAACCACAAAGAATGGCACTTTGGCTTGCTGAGTGCTTTGTCTATTTTTTCTTTTAAATATTTTAACAGGCATACAAAAATCTTGCATATGAATAGGGTACTAATCATATTTTATTACATGTAAATATATTTGGGCACTTAACATTTCTCTCTCTCTCTTTTTTTTTTTTTTTTTTTTTGACAGGCAGAGTGGACAGTGAGAGAGAGAGACAGAGAGAAAGGTCTTCCTTTTGCCATTGGTTCACCCTCCAATGGCCGCCGCAGCTGGCGCACTGGGCTGATCCAATGGCAGGAGCCAGGTGCTTCTCCTGGTCTCCCATGGGGTGTAGGGCCCAAGCACTTGGGCCATCCTCCACTGCACTCCCTGGCCACAGCAGAGAGCTGGCCTGGAAGAGGGGCAACCGGGACAGAATCCGGTGCCCCAACAGGGACTAGAACCCGGTGTGCTGGTGCCGCAAGGTGGAGGATTAGCCTAGTGAGCCGCAGCGCCAGCCTTAACATTTCTTTATAATGAAAACATCCAAACTCCTGTCCTCTAGGTTTTATTTAACAGAGAAACATACAGTACATTAACATTATGCATAGTCACTATGTGATGCAATAGAACTCCAGAAATTATTTCTTTTATCTAGCTTTAACCTAGTACCCTTCAATCAACTTTTCCCCATCCCTCGCTCTTCACCTCCCTCCCCAGCCTCTGGTAACCAGCTTTACGTTTTTACCACTATGAGATCATCTATTTTTAGACCACATATATGAGTCAGATAATTTTGCCTTTCTGTGCTTTACTTATTTTACTTAACATAATTACTTCCATTTCCATCTATGTTGTTGTAAATGGAAAGATTTCATCGTTTTTATGGTTGGGTAATATTCCATTGTGTATAGGCACCACATTTTATTTTTCTATTCATTGGTGGATGAATATTTAGCCTGTTTCCATGTCTTGGCTATTGTGATTAGTGCTGCAATAAACGTGGGAGTGCAGATGGCTCTCCAACAGATTTCATTTCCCTTGGATACATACCCACAGTGGGATTGCAGGGTCATATAGTAAATTTAATTTTTGTAGTTTTATGAGGAAACTCCATACTGTCTTCCAATAGCTGTACTAATTTACATCACCACCAACATTATGGAAGGGGTTCCCTTTTCTACACAGCTTTACCAACACTTGTTATATTTTGCTTTTGGATAATAGCCAATCTAATTGATATTTCATTGTAGTTTTGATTGGGATTTTCTTCATGATTAGTAATGTTAACCGTTTTATCATCTATCTATTGGACACTTGTATGCCTTCCTTTAAGAAATGTCTATTTAGATCTGCAACTCATTTTAATTGAATTAATTTAATATATAGCTTATATATATTAAATTAAATATATATATTTATAAGTTAAATATATATATTAAATATATATAAATATATATAGTTTTCTCCCATTCCATAGGTAGTCTCTTGTTTCCTTTGCCATGCCAAAGTTCCTTAGTTTAATGAAACTGCATTTGTCTGCTTTGTTTTTTGAGCTTTGGGAGTCTGATCTAGAAAATCCTCACCTATTCCATTGCCCTGAAGTGTTTTGCCAATACTTTCTTTTTTAAAAGATCTATTTTATTTGTTTGAAAGGCAGAGTTAGAGAGACAGAGAGAGAGAGAGAATCTTCCATCCACTGATTCACTCCCCAAAATGGCTGCAACAGCCAGAGCTAAGCCAATCTGAAACCAGGATCCAGGACCTTCTTCTGAGTCTCCCACTTGGGTACAGAGATCCAAGTGCTTAGGCCATCTTCTGCTGTTTTCCTGGGTGCATCAGTAGGTAGCTGAATCGGAAGCTGAACGGTTGGGACTCAAACCAGCACCCATATGGGATGCCAGCACTTCAGATGGTGGCTTTACCTGCTATGCCACAATGCCTGCCCCTAATAGTTTCAACATTTCAGATCTTTAATCTATCTGGAGTTGTTGTTTCTACATACGTTGTTTTTACATAGTGAGAAATAGGGGTTTAGTTTATTCTTTTACCTGTGTATATCCAGTTTTCCCCATGTCATTTATTAAAAAGACTATTCTTTTTCCAATGCACGTTTCTAGAATTTCTGTCAAAAATTTTGAAAGGCAGAGTTAGAGAGAGAGAGAAAGAGAGAGAGAGAGAGAGAGAGAGAGAGAGAGAGAGAGAGAGAGAGAGAGAGAGGTTCCATTTGCTGGCTCACTCCCAAATAGCCAGAACAGCCACAACAACTGGGGCTGGGCCAGGATGAATCCAGGAGCTGGGAGCTTCTTCTGGGCCTCTCACATGGGTGCAGGTTCCCAAACACTTGGGCCATTTTCTGCTTCTTTCCCAAGTGCATTGCCAGGGAGCTAGACTGGAACTGGATAAGTTGGGACTCAAACTGGTGCCCTTATGGGATGCCGGCATCACAGGCAACAGCTTTACCCACTATGCCACAATGCTGGCTCATTTTTAATATATTTTAAAGTAAAATAGTATAATGCTTCATGCATTGTTCTTTTTGGTCAAAATTATTTGGGCTATTGGGGAGTCTTTTGTGGTTCCATATAGTAACTTGTTTTTTCTAATGCTGTGAAAAACATCACTGGGATTTTCATAGGGATTGTGTTGGACTTGTAAATTACTTGAGTAGTATGCACAGATGGTCACACCTAGGTCCCCTAGTCACAAGTACCTACGAAGCCCCAGGGTTGTGTGCCAAGCCCACAAGAAGCTGCCAGTGACACTTGCCAAAATGATTCTCTTACCCCAGAGCACAGGAACCTCTACCAGGTGCAGAGAAGACTGGAGGCTCAGTTTGTGAACACTGGCTGGGTAGCAGAGATCTTTGGACTTTATCAGCCCTCATCTCATAGACTGACTCTAAACTCTAGGGCACGGTCCTAAGCTCCCTCTCTGGCCCTCTCCATGCAGTTGGAGTTTCACTTTCTGGCAGCAGCTGCAGGAGGATGGCAGATGTTGCATGGCTGTGGAAGCTCCAAATAGACACTCCGCAGGTGAGGCTCCGTGTGACTGAATTCTTCCAGAGTGGCATGGTGCATTCTTCCTGTCCCTAGCAGGAGATGTCCCTCCATATCACGATCTTTCATTCTTGCTTTCTTCAGTGGGACCTTTATTACGATCATGCCACGAGGCACTGTGGTCTCTCACCTGGCTTCCGTAGCTCTTGCGAAGGTGACGGGTATGCACAGTGTTGTTCACAGTAGTGTCTCTGTGGGGAGGCGGTCACCGGAGCCTCATTCAGCCACCACCTTGGTTCCAATCTCCCGAGTGCTTTAAACTAAAGGAGCACCAAGGTCTCCCGATCTCCTGCACTCTCATGTCTGGCCTACACTCTGCTGAAGTAAAATGAGAAGATGTCTCTGAAATCTTCCATCTGCCTGGGGACAAATCCTCCAAAACAATATCCAGTGGTCACAAAGCCCCTCCATAGGAATTGAATCAGCTAGGGAAGGAAGGAAGATTGCCTCTCCATAGAGGAGACCAAAGGTTGACACCACAGCCTGTGTCACAGGCTGTCATCTGTTCTTCTGAGGGCTTTGCCAGGATGGCTGATTATC
The DNA here is from genome assembly GCA_949820135.1 of Sylvilagus floridanus. NCBI lineage: Eukaryota > Metazoa > Chordata > Mammalia > Lagomorpha > Leporidae > Sylvilagus > Sylvilagus floridanus. Next base: position 69,841,346 of record OX463231.1, read on the forward strand.
TGAGGGACTTGCTATAATCTGCATAACAGGAAAATCTTTCTTCCCTGTGTATATCTTCCACTCCCCTTCCCACAATTTATTCTGCCACCACCCCACAGAAGCTCTACGTCCCTATTCCTTTCTGTAGCTCAGGATGCCATAAAAACTTCAATTATCTGGTCCTTCTTGGAGTCTCATTATTTCCTGAGGCTTGTGTGTATGCACATAATTAAAATGACTTTTCTCCTATTAATCCGTCGACTGACAGTTTATTTCATTGATTTAATTATCAGACCTTCAGAAGGAGGAGAGATTGTTTTCTCTCCGCTACATGGTTATGTACGTAGAGAATTTAAGATTGGAGCAGAAAGAATATGTTTCTAACTCCAGGTTTTTTTTTTAAATGGAATAGGTAGCCAGTGGTACATGCTAGCATTGAAATTTTTTGGAGAAAATGATAAAGTTCCTTGAGAATCTGTTGCAGAAACAGTTTTAGAATAATCCCAATAACCATTCTCTGTGTCTTTACAAAGTTACAATATTGCAATTGTTAAATGCAATATTGCAGGACTGGTTAAATGAGGACTGGAGATGATGGTTATTATCTTAATAGATTCAATGCAATATTAAGATAACACACACACAAACACACACACACACAACACACGTAATGTTGAGGGAGCTAGTATTTTCAAGGATCATTATTTAAAAGTAGCATCCAAATGAACTTTGTTGGGGCTGGCACTGTGCCATAGTTAGTAAAGCTGCCACCTGCAGTGCTGGCATCCCATACAGGCACTGGTTGGAGTCCCGTTTGCTCCATTTCCAATCCAGTTCTCTGCTACGGTCTGGGAAAGCAATAGAAGATGGGCCAAGTCCTTGGGTCCCTACATGCACACGGGAGACCCAGAAGAAGCTCCTGGCTCCTGGCTTCAGATCGTCACAATTCCAGCCCTTGCAGCTATTTGGGGGAGTGAACCACAGGATGGAAGACCTCTCTCTCTCTCTCTCTCTCTCTCTCTCTCTCTCTAACTCCCCTTCTCTCTCTACATAACTCTGAATTTCAAATAAATAAATATATCTTTGAAAAAATGAACTTTGTTATACATTTGATCCTGGGGAAGCAGTTGCCTTGCAAACAGATATGTTTCATAAGGTGATTTTGATTTTTTCATGACTAAATATCCGTTGGATAAGATGCCAGCTCAACATAAATTTTTCCGCACGCATTAATTTTTTGTGAAGATGTTTTGTTCTTCATAGGAAGATTTAATTTTAAACCTTAAACATTAGATTGCATGTTCAACACTTTTTGATATATCTGGAAAATTTGTAACTTACAGTAATTAATGGCTGTGATTACCAAGCTCCCCAAGGAGAGATTACATATGCGCGTGCACACACACACACTTCTTTGTCTGCTGTGATGCTGTTACTGGCATTTCTACTTTTCTTCCCTTTTTTCTTTTACATTTATGTTTTCATGGTGACAATATTCAGTTAGATAGCCAAAAATGTAATAAGTTATGGAAACAATCATTAAGTCTTCTATATATAAGTGTACACACACACACACACACACACACACCAGGACACTAGGCCTTCAAAAAGTTCATGGAAAATGTATATTATGAAAAATGCATGAATTTCAAGACTTTCTTTGCAACAAAACATTATCTTTTAATTCCACTTTTTTCCATGAACTTTTTGAAGTACCATCTTACGTAAGTTCAGAGTTTGATAATATATGTGGCTGGCTTCATGGATCTGTGCTCTCAGCAGACTTTAATTTAACTATGCCACTTCAGTTTATACTGTTTGATGCTAAAGACATGAAATATGATGAAAATAATCCAAAGCACTACATATTTTATAACAGAAAGGTTGGAGAAGCCAAGCTTTGTTTTTGTTTTTGTTTTTGTTTTTGGGGGGCTCAAATAAATTTAATTCAAGAGGCATCTCTCATGACAGATCCTTACTCTTACTGTAATGGTACATTTTAGTGTCACCTTGACTGGATTAAAGAAGACCTAGAAATATGGGAAAACATTTTTTTGGTGTGTCTATGAGAGTGTTTCCAGATGAGATTAGCATGTGAGATGGAGTAGACTTGCTAAGAAGACCCAGCCTTGATGTGGGTAGGCACCATCAATGGGCTGAGGGTCTAGAGATACTAACTGGGAAGAAATTTAGTCTCCCTTAAGGAGCGTGGATGCACTTGGCTCTGCCTCAGATATTAGTTGCTGGTCTTTGGATTGCAGCATGTACACCTGCAATCCCCTCGCTGTCACACAAGTGTTCAGCCTTGAACAGAGATTCACATGCATATACTGAAGTTCTTGGATGTGGACCAAGCCACACTGTGAGTATCCTAGGATCTCCAGCCTGCAGGTGACCGGTCCTAGAATTTCCCAGTTGCCATGATCACGTGAACCAAACCTGCTCATAAATCCTCATATACTTAAAGGCATATCCTATTAATTTTGTTTCTCCACAGAACTCTGACTTAAACACAAGGATAAATAAGCTTCTTGCTTTGTCTCCATCTAGCCATCAGATTTAGAAAAACTTACTTTATATTTCTGAACTTTTTTTGGCTTATTTGAAAAATGATAGCATTGAAATGGGTTGACCAACTTTTAATGACACTTTTGTTCTTAAACTCTTAGGATCTCATGAGTCACTTGGCTGACTAATGATATAATGGTCTTATGAATATTACTCACCAATATTTAGGGATTAGTTGTTGATATTGAGTCACAACGTTTTCCAAAATTCTTTGGTTATATAAAAACAAAACAAAGCATAATGTCCATGAGGTCTATTAAAAATTCATGTTGCAGAATGATTTTGTACATTCATTATTAACTTGGCCCTTTTTTTAACTCCAGTCACTGCCAAATGCATTACAAAAAGGCCTGGTGAGCACAAGTTTAAAGAAAAGGTTTGGGTTGCTTATGCACTGGAGGAGATGCCTGTCCTTGTCGGGGGAGGATTGCTTCCCAGAATCTTCATTCTTTCCCTCTGAGAATGGAGAGAGGCTGGGCCCACCTCAAACAACAGAATCTGCATTGACTGGTACTTGCCTTGTCAGTCTGGCCTTGTCAGGACACTAGAGCTGGCCTGACGCTCATGGAGAATTAAGCTGGAGGCCAGCAGTGACAGCTTCAGAGCCTGTGCAATCTTCCTCGGGCACACAAGGAAAGGCCGGTTATGTGCAGTGCAGAATGTGGCCAACACCCAGCTGTGCAGGCCAGGACGCAGCACTTAGGATAGCAGGGCCCTTGCTGAACTTTAGACTTGCCAGGGAAACTGGATTTCCTAATCTTCTTTCCATAAATTTCTTTTGTTGATGATTTTATTTTATACTACTATAGTTTTAATGATCTTTGACTGCTTTAAAATACTGTATTTGGTTAAAATGGGCATCTTCTTACTTGATTGATGTTACAGCCCTTTCATATATTCCCACTGAACTAGGGTGTTTTTTACTTGCTATGTGTCAAACTCCTTATTTGGTGGAGCATTAAATCCTTGACTATAATATCAATTAAAAATGTTATCTCAAAAACCAAAAGAGAAAGGGAGAGAAAAAGAGAGAAAGAGAGAGAGAGAGAGAGAGAGAGAGAGGAAGGGAAGGAGAAGGAGAAAGGAATGAAGGGAATATCATTATGTTCTTAGAAATGTATCTGTTAAAAACTAAAAAAAGAATACATTAATTAATATTAATTAAAAATATTCCATTGGATTATTTCATGTTTCATATTTCATATGTGAGCCCTGCAAAAGAAATACTATCAGAAGTCATGAAATAATATTTTATGCAGTAGTTCTGGAACATTGTATTTAGCTTTCCCACAACTTGATTATATGGGGAGAAGATTGCAACTTGGACAGTGTTTGTTACGTGATTGCCGGGAGCTACACAGCTACTAAAGAGTAGTACACATCCAGGTGACTCCAATGTTCCCGTCACGTGTGAGCCACGTGGTAAGACAAAATACATGTTAGCTTCCTGTCTCTCCTTAATTAAATAAATGCATTTGATTAAAGGAAAGAGGAAAAAGGCAGAGTGATAAATTGTAAACAAATGAAAAGTGACTGAAGACACAGTAATTAGTCTTTTTTTCTCTGCCCAGAGATTAGAACATTGAAGGTTGCTAGAGCCAGTCTTAGAAAAGCATTTACATTCACTTCTAAAGGACTTCTCACATTCTCTTTTCTTATTTCTTGCTCTACAATTCCTCCAGCTCCCAATTACTTATCTGGCAGAGGTACTACAAGATAGTAGAGGTACAACCAGAGTTCTTATCAGAATGAATGCAATAAATATCACTGTGCCAAATTAAAATATGTTTCACTGTTATCAGAAGAAAATAATGCAGTTATAATCCTCAAATCAACTAAACATCATCAATTTTACCCAGGTTTTTGAGACATGAGCTGAAATTGTGAACACCACAATAGTACTCCAGACTTGAAGCTAAGTCTCTACAGCTCCTGAAAATGCATCAAAATTCTGTGCGTTTTTTGGTTTTCTATGGTTTGTCAAAGAAACAAAAATATAGAACCGAGATTACACATTGTAGCTTATTTGCCAAGGTGACCTTAAACACAATAGTTGGCAAGGAAAAAAAAAAAACTTGTACATGTCTTAGTTCCAATTATTCAAGTCAATTATCCAAATTCACATGGATTTGCACAAAATAATATTTTTCTAGCACTTCACTTTGTTCACAAAGTGAATGCTAAGTTTGTCTGTTTTTATCTGTCTTGGAACAAAAGAAAGATCTAATTCTACAATTGTATTCTGCTTATTATGTCCTAAGTATTCCTGTATGGTTTTATTTTTGTGTGGTTTTACTAGGCAGGGTTAGAAATATATTCTCTATTTGCAACTTAATTTAAAATATAAGTATTTATTACTTAAATGATGATTTTTAGATTCACCTGTAACTTATCATCTCTCAAATCCAAACATGGAGTCTTGCAGACTTCAGGTCTAAATTGCTTCCGCTTGGGCTTTATTACATACACATGTTTTTATCATCTCTTGGAATTGCAGCCTTCTATTGGTCCCCCCACATACAGTCTTGGGTTTTTCAAATCTAGTCTCCACACAATGTATACAGTGATCTATGTATATGCATGTCTTCCCAGGTCATTACCAGTTTTAAAACCCTTAGCTAGTTCCACATAGTCCCAAGGTTAAAGCTAAATCTCCTTAATAAGTGACAGGGCAAAAAGGAATCCTGTATGTTAACCCCTGAGTGACTATTCAAGCTCTCCTCATGCCATTCCATGTTAAATTGTGTTCTTAAGCAACATAAAAACACTTGCAGAACTATAGACACACTATGCCAGTTCTCACTCCCATGTTTTTGCTCGTGTTATTTCCATGCCTGGAATGCTTTTATTCTTATGTTTGGCTTAGCTGACCTTTGTATAGCTTTGGCTTTATGTCCTCCAAGAAATATTCCTGATCGCTCTCTCTCTCTCTCTCTCTTGCACAAGCAGGGTGTTCAGGTTTTCCTATGCTATTTGTACAGATCTGTGTCACTATCGTTTATGCAACAGAAAGAAAAAGAATCAGCTTGCATTTCCACCACCACCACTCACATACCTATTTGGACCGTCCCATAGAGCAGAGGATTTATGTTCGTCATCTTTGATCTCAACACTAAGCTCCATGCCTGGCATGATGCCTAGGAGATGTTCAATAAGTCTTAGATTAAATGAATATACTTGCATAATATGCCAGAAAATTTGTTTTCTGCTCAATTATAAATGCCTTATAAAAATGTCCACATTTATCAGCTGATTCATACTTTCACAGTCATGGAAGACTTAACAGCACAGCTCTGTTTCTTGATACCATACATAAATGTAAATGGAACCCTTGAGAGCTTGCCTTGCATCGAACATTCCCAGAGGCTATTCGGGTGGATTTTTTATAGTGAGTTCTTTCAACTTTGGGGAATTTGCACAATTAACTAATTTAAGTCAAGTTTAAATGTGTCCCAGCCAAATTCTCTGACAAGGGCAATGTGCTCTTGCTAATAGCAAATACAAGTTTGAAGCTGCCTACTCTTGGACATTAGGAGAAAAGTATCCTTTTTTAAACAGAATGAGTAATGAATGAAATGATGATAGTTTGTACAAAGGAAACAAAAAATAAAATTCAAGAAACTATTAAAAAATCATGAACTTCAAACCAAAGACATAATCATCTTTCTCTTATGAATAGGCTTATTACAAATAAAATAATAACCTTTTTTCCCTTCTAAGTTTCAATCTCTCCAGCAATGCCTGAACTCTTATTCATTAGTCAACTAATGATGAAAGCTTATTTTTACTAAAACTGCAGAGAGGTCAAAGGGAGACCTTCCCAGATGTAAGGACTATGCACATTGCTACATGCTACAGAAAATAAAAAAAATCAAAGCAAATTAGTCAAGCAGAGAGAGCTTTTAAAGAATAGCATTCTCCTTAGCAGTCCTGTCAGTATCTCCTCTTTTTGTATCCATCTATTCAACAACTAATTATGTGGACGCATATGCGGGTGCAGTATGGGGTGGGTGGACAGGGAAGATGCACATTAACTGACCAATGGAGCACTTAATAGATGGCAGGCATGGTTCTACGTGTTTTCCATGAATTAACTCATGAATGATCCCACAACTCTAAGAAGCACTCACTGTTATCATCTCCATTTTACGTATGCAGAACCTGAGATACTGAGACTTTAACATGCCCAGCTTTCACACAGCTTATATTCCAACCGTAGTGTCTGAGCTGCGGTTACATTGCTAGTTGAGAAATGGACACCATTCTAGAAGTGCTACCCATGGGGCTAAACGTGTTACAGTCATGATATTGATACACAAGTTTGTCTCAGTCACCACATCACCCTTAGTTTGGATGATGTAAATATATAGTAAATAGTGCTTGGATGAGCTAGTTATATGAAGGCATCGAATCAAAACATTCAGGCATAGGAAAGAAATTGAGAAAAGAGAAAATATGTACTGATGGTCTTGTATGGAATAGGCACAACCACTACTCAACCCCTATTTTACTGTAGTGGTTGTGAACAAGAATTCTGGTGCTAAATTGGTTGCTTAAAATCCCACCTATGCCTCCCTTTAGCTGTGTGGTCCTGGGAACACTTATTCTCTCAGTGCTTAACCATCTTCATCTGTAAAATGGAGATAACAATAACTATCAAAAGGATTAACATTAGGATAAAACAAATGAATAAGGCAAATGACTTGTCTAAGAGTAATTTTGCAGTTATTATTGCTATTAGATCAATACACTAACTGGAAGAGAATCCAAATCAGTTCTGCCTGGTACACTTCATGCCCTGTAATATATGGCAAAGAATACAGAAACCAAGGAGAGGAGGGTTTAGGAAAATCTGCAGAGAAAAGGAAGAAAATGAAATGAATATAAGGATAACACAGGCAGAAGAAATAGTAAATACTGGAGGGAAAAAAATATCATGAATTCCTGGACCAGCATTGTGGCATAGTGGCTTAAACTGACACCTGAGACACCAGCATCCCATATGGGTGCTGGTTTGAGTCCTGGCTGCTCCACTTCTGATCCAGCTCCCTGATGAATGCCTGGGGAAAGCAGAGAAAGATGGCCCAAGTGTTTGGCCCCCTGCCACCCATGTAGAAGATCCTGATAAATAGCCTGGCTTTTGGTTCCTGGCTTTGGCCAGGGCTGGACCATCTGGAGAGTGAACTAGTGGATGGAAGATCTATCTCCCTTTCTCCATGTGTCCCTCTCTCTGACTTTTAAATAAATAAATAGCTCTTTTAATAAAAATCATTTATTCCAAAAAGAAGACCCTGTTTTGAGATACAGTACATGGTAAGATTTATTGAGAGGAATTCATTCCAGCAATTCATCTTTTTCATATAGTTCCAAGCTATTGATTTCCCTGGGGAAAAACAAACAAAAGAAAATATGAAGGTAAATTTGAGAATGTAACATCTTCACTTGTATAATTCTAGTTTTCCATATATTAAAGAGCTTCCCTATGTAGTTCCATTGACTTTTAGACTATATGTTTTTTATCAAGATGGAATAATATAATTTTTACTTGAAACTTGACACAGGTCCTATAGTCCCAGTTTCCCTGTGTTGACCTGAAATCTGTTTAAGATCAATAGTGACCCAAAGCCATTTTACTGGGTATCTGTTTAACAGATTGTTGAGAGAACCAGGCAGTCCTTTAGACAGGGTCCACTGAATTGGACTGTGCTTGCAAGCTGATATTGTAATTGGAAGTCCTCAACAGAGCTGCAATGTAATCAACAGTCACTGAAAATGGACAACCCTTTAATTCTCAGCAGTGGTCTCTCTGGATGGTAACAGAAGCACAATGATACAACAGTGCAGGGCACCGTGTTTACTAGCTTACTGCTGTGTTTCATTTCTAAGGATGGACAGGCCAAATGATGCTCCATTTGGCATCTCTTCCCAATTCTTAGTTTTCATATTTAACATTGCCAATTTTTACAGGAAGAATTCTGATTTTGTTTTTGTTGTTGTTGTTGTTTTTGGGGGGTGGAATGGAGATGCTCTGGCATAATTTTAAAAGCATAATCAGTTTGGCTCCCAAGTTCTTAGCATATGCATTTCTTCCATATGCAAAACAAAACATTTTTTGCATCTGATCTCCAAGTTATTCCTGCACCAAAGAAAAAGAGACACTATAAATGATAATCATGTGCTCAATTTCAGGATGTTAGAATCTCATTGTTGACCTTTATGTGGTAGCCTGTTTATGAAAACAAATCATGGAGAATGAAGTCAGCAAATTAGACCTCTATGATAGGAGGAAAAAAGCTTCAGACTTAAGCAAGAAGCTATGTTAAAAACAGCTTGCTGCATAAATATAGTCAGTAAGACAGTGAACTGGAAAACCAAATTAGGATCTTTAATATAAAAATCTAGAGCTTAGTGGCAAATTCTTAAAGAGAAAACTCACTGAGCTAGTAGAGCGATTTGTTACAGAAAGCAATCCAATTGAACACGGGGTGAGGATGGGAGATATTTCCCCTAGTTTGAGAGAATATGAGTAGAAGAGAGTTACAGAGGACAAAATAAAACTTCCATAAGTCTTGGTTAAGGATATTTGGCAGAGGAACAGTCTACAAGAATAAATTCAAATTGGAAAAATATCCAATTTTTGTTTTTTATCCAAAATTGGGTGAAAGGGACATATCAAGACTATGTATATATAAAATATTGAAAGCTACATGTGTAATGTGAAAAATCAAAAATGAGATGAAATTAAATACAGTATATATTCTGGATACTTGCTAGGCAATGTCTTCAAATGGATTTTTTTGCCAAAGTTATAATACAAAAAATATTGGGGTTTCTTATTACTTTATTTGTATATATAGTATACATCTAGCTATAGTACAATAATTTAATATATGTACATGATGTATATAATGATCAAGTGAGGTAGTTACCATTTCCAACTCTTTAACCATTTTGTTTTCACTTTTGATTCACAAACAATAATTGCATATATTCATGGGGTATAGTTTGAAACTTTAATAAAACTGGATAGAACCAGAGGATATTATGTTAAGTGAAATAAGTCATATGCAGAAAGAATAATGCCATTTATTCTGTCATATGTAGAAGCTAAAAAGTCAATTTTGACACAGAACAGGGAAATCATTAAACTGGAAGTTAGAAATGGGTGCAGGGTTCCCAAATGTTGGCTAGAATAAGGAATTAATTGTCTAAACTTTTAACCACAAAAAGCCTAAACATTATCATTAGAAAGATAATTCCAGTACCACAGTCTATTATTTGAGGCATTTTAGAGACAAATGAAAAGTGCTTTTTCCAATTTTAGGAATTTTTGGTAAGGAATAGTATCTTAAAATCTGAGGAAGCCTGCATTCTGTGTGGATTTAGCAAAGGGAACCAAAGAAGGGAAGTAAACTGAGTATATTTTATATCTAGAGTGAAAGAAAATATATGTTGCAGTAATATGTCAGAGCTAGACAGATCTGCATGGATACAGAGAAGATTTGAAGTACAAATAATGAGAAGAAGAAATGGTAGAGATTAGACCCAACTGCATGCAGGGACAATGACACATTCCAGAAATAAGTCATAGTAGCCAAAAATTAATGGTCACCAGATGGGGAAATGTCAAAAGGATATGACAAGTCTACAGACATGTGAGAGGAGAAAAGTATTCTTCATTAAGCTGATTCCAAAACACTTTCACCATGAACCAACAACCACCCCATTCCATTCTCTCTCTTAACGAAGTCATGTTGTTTTATAGAGGAGATACAGATGCAAATAAATGCTATTATTAGTGAAGACCAGAACTGAGCTTTCCCCTCAACAGGATGCAACAATAATAGTTACGTCAAGTGGGCAATGCATTTATTCATCTTCCTATCCATTCCACAAAAATTGTGTATGAAAAAGGGACTAGCATGATGCATGGTATGTAATAGCAATAGTAGAGTGTACCAGAAATACTCTTCTTTCCCTTTCTTATTAGAACTAGAATTATTAATACTATACTTGCTTCTTTTACTATTGCTACACTAACAAATTCTGATACTAGACAATCAGTACTTAAAAAGAGTGACTATGATAATTTCTTATTCTGACTCCATTAGCACCTAACATTATGTACAGCATATCAATCACTGGCATTCATTAACTATTAAATGATTATATTAATGACGGAAAGACAAAAAACAAAGTTGCAGTCCAAGTGCATACAGTAGCTATAAATGTATATGATCAATGCCTTGGTAGAGATTTGCATAAGGGATTGTCAGATCAGAGAGAAGTAATTAACCCAGGGAATATTCTTAGAGGACCAGACCTCCAATTCTAATCTGCAGCCTTGTGAAGATGGAAAAAGAGAGGATGGTGGTGGCGTTTTAAAAGCTCCCGATGTAAGGGATAACACAGGCAGACAGACATAGATTGAATAGAGAAGACCAAGACTTGAAGGTCATGCTAAGATCTTCAAGTGTTTGAGTGACAGGAATGTAGAACTCATCAACAGGGTCTGAGTTACTAATGGCTTTGAAAGTCATTCCAGGTTGTACACATTTTATTCCTAGAGTTATGGAGATTGATGGGAAGGTTTAATACTGAATGTTAACAGTAAGTTACACATTTTAGAAGTGTCTACCTGGTGCCAGCGCCGCAGCTCACTAGGCTAATCCTCCACCTTGCAGCGCCAGCACACTGGGTTTCTAGTACCCGTCGGGGCACCGGATTCTGTCCCGGTTGCCCCTCTTCCAGGCCAGCTCTCTGCTGTGGCCCGGGAGTGCAGTGGAGGATGGCTCAAGTGCTTGGGCCCTGAACCCCATGGGAGACCAGGATAAGCACCTGGCTCCTGCCATCAGATCAGTGCAGTGCGCCAGCTGCAGCACGCTGGCCGCCGCGGCCATTGGAGGGTGAATCAACAGCAAAAGGAAGACCTTTCTCTCTCTCTCTCACTGTCCATTCTCTGCCTGTCAAAAAAAAAAAAAGAAGTGTCTACCTGGTGGCACGGTAAAAGATAGGGCCTTGGAGATGAGGAAAATATTTTGTCAATGAAGTAAATGAAAGGGAATTTTCCAGAAGGAAGAATAGACAATGGCATCAGGTGGACAAAGGAAGTATCTATTTGGATTTGGAAATTTGGGAGTTATGATCTCAAAAGCATAGATCTATGGAGTCTTGAGACTGGCCAATAGAGTGTCATGAGTGAATAGAGAGGAAGCTGAGCTAAGTACAGACTGATCTTTTAAGCTCTTTTATTCAGAAGGGTATGGGAGAAAACCAGAGACAATATTTGACCCTTAGGAAAATATTGGATATAGAAGAAGCTTCAAAACATTCAGGAGTGGAGAGGTAAGAATCAGGTGGAGATCTGGAAACTGAAACTAGAGAAAAGGACTGACATTATAGAAGCAAGATGTCTCAGTGTGTAACTGAGACATCAGTTCAGCCCCTGTGCAGTTAGACAGCTATGTGCTTGGACAGTTCCTGTGACTGATTCCGTGCTGCTTCCACCATCTTGAGATTCTTAACCAATTTTAAACAAGGAATTTTGCACTTTTCTTTGGTTTGAGCCCCATAAAATCTGTAATTAGTCCTAGTAAAAATTCTTCCAGTACAAATCATCTAGAATTCTAGATTCCATAAAGTAAATAATCTCTAAAATGCAAAATTGAGGGACTGACCTTGTAACATGGTGGAAAAAACTGCTGCCGGCAATGCTGGCATCTCATATGGGCACTGGTTCTGTCCTGGCTGCTCCGCTTCCATTCCAGCTCCCTGCTGATGGCTTGGGAAAAGCAGCAGAAGATGGTCCAAATGCTTGAGCCCCTGCAACCCACATGGGAGACCTGGAAGAAGCTCCTGGCTCCTGGCTTCAGCCTGACACAGCACTGGCCATTGTCACCATCAGGGGAGTGAACCAGCAGATGGAAGATCTCTTTCTCTTTCTCTCTCTGTTACTCTGACTTTCAAATAAATAAATCTTTTTAAAAATGCAAAGTTGAGCTCAGAGGGAAGTAAGTAACAGAAATTCCTAGGAGTAAAGTGGAGAGAAAAATGAGACCCTGTCCCATAAGCATGAGCACCAATACAAAACAGCCTTGGACAATTTTCTAGTCTTGTTAATATAAGGACTTGGATTTAACCTACGTCATTGCAAAAACTCACCAAAGTTAAAAGGCAAAGAAGATTTGTTTAGTATTACACACCAGTCTGAATTCAACTCGACCAAAACAAAATCAAGAGGGTTTGTAAATACTGGGATGAGCTAGTGGAAAAGTACTGGAAGACATTAGGTGGAAGGTTGATCAATGGGATATATTTAGAACACTGAGTTATTCCTGAGTGTGTAAATGTTTTTTCTATGCAATCAGCCCACCTGTAATTGGTAATTGACACCTACCAAAATTGGATTATCCGCTGGTCCAATCAGTTTTTTGTCAGGAATGCTGTAAGAAAACACCTTTTTGAAGGTACTACACAAAAGATCATAGAGGGGTAGGCGTTTGGTACAGCAACTAAGATATCAGCTGGCATGTGCACATCCCATGCTACAGTGCCTGCTCTCAGCCCCAGCTAACATGGTTCTTGGGAGTCAGCAAGGAAAGCTCAAGGAGTTGTGCTGCAGCCAAGCATGGAGGACACTTGGCCTGAGCTCCCAGCTCCTGGGCATTCGAGAGGTCTCTGTATTTCTGTCTCTGTCTCTTTGCTTCTCTGCCCCTATAAAAATTAAAACAAATTTATTTTTGGAAAAAATTTTGAAAACTGCACATAGTTTTTTCATAATATACATTTTCAATGACCTTTTTGAAAATAGCTTATATTTTAGCCAGAACTTTAGACAGAAAAGTCTTTCTAGAGAAAATGTAACCATTAACTTACATTCCAGAAGATCTGGAGTCCTAATTTACATTGTAGAATTTTCTGAGCTTAAAACAAATATTATGAAATGCTACTCACATGTCTAGAGTTTTCTGGGGTCTTAGATAAAATAAATGTATGAAGCTGGCGCTGTGGCTCAACAGGCTAATCCTCCGCCTTGTGGCGCCAGCACACCGGGTTCTAGTCCCGGTCGGGGCACCGGATTCTGTCCCGGTTGCCCCTCTTCCAGGCCAGCTCTCTGCTGTGGCCGGGGAGTGCAGTGGAGGATGGCCCAAGTGCTTGGGCCCTGCACCCCATGGGAGACCAGGAAAAGCACCTGGCACCTGGCTCCTGCCATCAGATGAGCGCAGTGTGCTGGCCGCAGCGCACCGGCCATGGCAGCCATTGGAGGATGAACCAACGGCAAAGGAAGACCTTTCTCTCTGTCTCTCTCTCTCACTGTCCACTCTGCCTGTCAAAAAAAAAAATGTTTGAGCTGTCTAGAGGCATATAGACAGTACAAAATACGCAGAGATGCATTCATTTTTTAAAAAATGAACTTACAACAGAAAATTACAAAAACATACAAGGAAAAGAATACAAAGAAATGTCAGCAAAGAGAGAAAAAGAAAGGATTAGATTTCTAGAAACTGCAGTTAATAGAACCATAATATAAACTCATATTGTCGGATTAGGGCAAGATGGCGGAATAGGAAGGGAGCACACCGATAGTCTGGGGAGAGACAGTTTAATAAAAGTGGAGATACTGCAGGTTCAAGGAAGAGTAGGGGAAGAAACAGCAGAGGAAACTCTTCCAGAACTAGTGATTCACAGTGGACCTTTGAGGAGAGCGTGGGAGCCCGCAGTTCGGGACACCAGCGGCAGACTCAACGCACCAGCGCTGGAACACCAGGTGAGCCGATCCTCAATAGCCCGAGACACCAGCAGGGAAGCCGAAAGAGGAGACTAGAGCGAACAAGGCTTGAAACCCTGTGGGGAAAAGTTCACCAGGCTAACTAGAAGAGAGAGAGAAAGAAAAAAGTAACCGATACGGACACGGGTTTCTCTCTCTCCACCCACCTCTCAAAGGCCAGCAAGACAAAGAGCAGGCGCCATTTTGGACATACGTCATAAGCAGGGCGACCTCAGGTCTGCACCGGCCCTGAGCCTAGCAGAAAAACCTGACTCTGGGCGTGGGGGTGAAATAACAGGAGATTAGAACCTAATGAATGTGTGGTGCTAATGAACTGAGACTGTGAAAAAAGAGACTGTGGGGGAGAGAACTCACGGAATTCACCACGTGAGTACTCTCCAGAAACGCTACAGTTCAGTAGCCTTGGCAGCCCAGTGGGAGACTACAGGAGAATCTCAGCCCACACTAAGGGCCGCAAAGATTCCTTCTCTGGTCCTTGGTTAGGAGCTTCTGATCTCTGGCACCTGTGGGTATATCATTCGCCTACTAACCACCCCCAATTCCATTCAGCTGTGTGGAATTACTTCCCTTTTGAACCAAAAAAAAAAAAAAAAGTAACAGAGAGAGATTTACCACGCCTAACCTGGGAGTGTCTCCTTTGACCCACCCTCAACCCTGAGGAACCAGAGCTCTCAGGCCACACCCATCTCAAGCCTCTAAGGCTCCATCAAAAGCAGACAGTCCACTTAATCTAGAGTCATAGTATAACAAGAAAAAAACACCACAGTGAAGAAACCAATATGCCAAACAACAAACGCAAAAACCGAGGTAACAAGAACAAGGAAGACACTATGGCATCCCCAAATGAAAAAGACACCCCAATTCAAGATTACAAAGATGATGAGATAGAAGAGATGCAAGAAGCAGATCTCAAAAAATTGATAAGAACACTAAGAACTACTCAAAAACAAATTCTTGAACTACAGAAATCCTTAATGGACAAGGTAGAAAATCTCTCTCATGAAAATGAAATATTAAGGAGAAATCAAGCTGAAATGAAACAACTAGTAGAACATGAAACTGTGATAGTGAGGAGAAATCATAATGAAGTGAAGAATTCAATAGATCAAATGAAAAACACATTAGAGAGCCTTACAAACAGAACGGGTGAGGCAGAAGAGAGAATATCGGACTTAGAAGACAGAGCACAGGAAACTATACAGTCAAACCAAAGACAAGAAGAGCAAATTAGAAATCTAAAAAATATTGTTGGGAATCTACAGGATACTATTAAAAAACCCAACATTCGAGTTCTAGGAGTTCCTGAAGGCATGGAGAGGGAGAAAGGATTAGAATGCCTTTTTAGTGAGATAATAGCAGAAAATTTCCCAGTTTTGGAGAAGGACAGAGACATCCTAGTACAGGAAGCTCATAGAACCCCCAATAAACATGACCAAAAGAGATCCTCATCACGACACATTGTAATTAAACTCACCACAGTGAAACAGAAAGAAAAGATCCTAAAATGTGCAAGAGAGAAACGGCAGATTACTCTCAGAGGATCTCCAATTAGACTCACAGCAGACTTCTCATCAGAAACCCTACAAGCTAGAAGGGAATGGCGAGACATAGCCCAGGTACTAAGAGAGAAAAACTGCCAGCCCAAAATATTATATCCTGCAAAGCTCTCATTTATGAATGAAGGTGAAATAAAGACCTTTCACTGCAAAAAGAAATTGAAAGAATTTGTTGCCACTCATCCAGCCCTGCAAAAGATGCTTAAAGATGTGTTACACACAGAAACACAGAAACACGGCCATCAACATGAAAGTAGGTAAACGAAGGGAACCTCACAGCAAAAGATCACAGGGAATTCAAAGCATACATTTGGATAAAGAAATTATGGGACATGTACTCTATAGAATACTATACAGCAGTCAAAAACAATGAAATCCGTTCATTTGCAACAAGATGGAGGAATCTGGAAAACATCATTCTGAGTAAATTAAGCCAGTCCCAGAGGGACAAATATCATATGTTCTCCCTGATCAGTGACAACTAATTGAGCACCAAAGGGGAAACCTGTTGAAGTGAAATGGACACTATGAGAAACAGTAACTTGATCAGCTCTTGTGCTGACTGTTGTTGTACAATGTAATACTTTATCCATTTTAGTTTTTTTTTATTCTAGTAATATTGGTTGAACTCTGTAATTAACAAAAAATTATTCTTAGGTGTTTAAAGTTTAACTGAAAAGTAATCCCTGTGAAATATAAGAGTGGGAATAAGAGAGGGAGGAGATGTACAATTCGGGACATGCTCAATCGGAACTGCCCCAAATGATGGAGTTAGAATTGTGCCAGGGGATTCCAATACAATCCCAGCAAGGTGGCACGTACCAAGGCCATCTCACTAGTCCAAGTGATCAGTTTCAGTTCACAATTGATCACACTGATAGGTCTAAGAGTCAAAGGGATCACACAAACAAGACTAGTGTTTGCTAATACTAACTGATAGAATCAAAAAGCGAGAGAATGATCCAACATGGGAAGCGAGATACACAGCAGACTCATAGAATGGCAGATGTCCTAAATAGCACTCTGGCCTCAGAATCAGCCCTTAAGGCATTCAGATCTGGCTCAAGAGCCCATGAGAATATTTTAGGCATGGAAAGCCAAGACACTGTGGCAAAAAAAAAAAGACCTAAATGAAAGATCTCTGCGAGTGAGATCCCAGTGGAACGAATGGGGCCATCAAAGTAGGAGGTACCTTTCTCTGAAGGGAGGAGAGAACCTCCACTTTGACTATGACCCTGTTGGAATTAAGATTGAAGTCAGCAACCCTAAAGGCTTCCATAGCCTCGGCAACTCATGACTAGAGCCTAGGGAGATTCCTGACACCATAAACAAGAGTGTCAAATTGTTAAATCAACTTCAGGAGTCACTGTGTACTTACGTCTCATGTGGGATCTGTCCTTAATGTGTTGTCCAATGTGAAGTAATGCTATAACTAGTACTGAAACAGTATTTTTACACTTTGTGTTTCTGTGTGGGTGCAAACTGATGAAATCTTTACTTAGTATATACTGAATCAATCTTCTGTATATAAATATAATTAAAACTGAAAAAAAATCTTGGTGTTAAATTGGAAATTGCATAGAAAATTAATCAATTTTTAAAAAAAAAATCATGTAGAATCTCTGTCCTTAATGTGCTATACATTGTGAATTAATACTATAACTAGTACTCCAACAGTATTTTTCACTTTGTGTTGCTATGTGAGGGCAAACTGTTGAAATCTTTACTTAACATATACTAAACTGATCTTCTGTATATAAAGAGAATTGAAAATGAAACTTGATGTGAATGCAAGGGGAGAGGGAGTGGGAAAGGGGAGGGTTGCGGGTGGGAGGGAAGTTGGGGGGGGAAGCCATTGTAATCTATAAGCTGTATTTTGGAAATTTATGTTCTTTAAATAAAAGCATTAT